>CP136058.1:5327500-7870552 GCA_032464435.1 Aegilops umbellulata | reverse complement strand
GCCGGGGCGGGGCGCCGGGCGATGGCGGGTGGTGGGGGTGACAGGGCGAGGGGAGGAGGGGCAAGGGGGCGGGGGCGGCGGCGGGTGGCGGTGGTCGTCGGGGGAGGAGAGGAGGGACAGAAACAGAGATGGGCGGGGGGTGGGGCTCGGCCGTTAGTAGCCTAGATGTTTGCCGTCGGCCCCCTTTGTTGTCCGCTTTATTACTCTTTGTCGTCTGCTAGCGGACGGCAAAGAGGGGCCCTGTTAGGTTTTCGCTCATCAGCCCGTTAGTGTGGGACACCTCCCTCTTTGTCGTCCGCCAGCTAACGGCAAAGAATCTTTGTCGTCCGCTAGCGGACGGCAAAGAACTGGCTGATGGCAAAGACCTTCTTTGCCATCAGCCAGTTCTTTGCCGTCTGCTTTTGGGTAGCTGATGGCAAAGAGCTTCTTTGCCGTCAGCTAGCTGATGGCAAGAGCTGGCGGATGGCAAAGTAGTTGATTCCAGTAGTGTTAGGAATAACAGGCAAGTCTTCATCATCACTTCATCAATATAATCAGTTTCAGTAATTTCTTTCTCTCTAGCCCTAGCAATTTGTTCATCAAGAAATTCACTAAGGGGTATAGTAGTATCAAGCATAGAAGTAGTTTCATCATAAGAATCGTGCATAGCAGACGTGGCATCATCAATAACATGCGACATATTAGAACGAATAGCAGAAGCAGGTTTAGGTGTCGCAAGCTTACTCAAAACAGAAGGTGAATCAAGTGCAGAGCTAGATGGCAGTTCCTTACCTCCCCTCGTAGTTGAGGGATAAATTGTTGTCTTAGCATCTTTCAAGTTCTTCATAGTGATCAGCAGATATAAATCCCAAGTGACTGAAAGAATAGAGCTATGCTCCCCGGCAACGGCGCCACAAAATAGTCTTGATAACCCACAAGTATAGGGGATCGCAACAGTTTTTCGAGGGTAGAGTATTCAACCCAAATTTATTGATTCGACACAAGGGGAGCCAAAGAATATTCTCAAGTATTAGAAGTTGAGTTGTTAATTGAACCTCACCTGGATAACTTAATATCTGCAACAAAGTATTTAGTAGCAAAGTAATATGATAGTAGTGATAACGTTAACAAAAGTAACAGTAGCAAAAGTAATATTTTTGGTGTTTTGTAGTGATTGTAACAGTAGCAACGGGAAAGTAAATAAGCGAAGAACAATATGTAAAAAGCTCGTAGGCATTGGATCGGTGATGGAGAATTATGCTGGATGCGGTTCATCCTGTAACAATCATAACATATGGTGACACAAAACTAGCTCCAATTCATCAATGTAATGTAGGCATGTATTCCGAATATAGTCATACATGCTTATGGAAAAGAACTTGCATGACATATTTTGTCCTACCCTCCCGTGGCAGCGGGGTCCTAATGGAAACTAAGGGATATTAAGGCATCCTTTTAATAGAGTACCGGAACAAAGCATTAGCACATAGTGAATACATGAACTCCTCAAACTATGGTCATCACCGGGAGTGGTCCCGATTATTGTCACTTCGGGGTTGCCGGATCATAACACATAGTAGGTGACTATAGACTTGCATGATAGGATCAAGAACACACATATATTCATAAAAACATAATAGGTTCAGATCTGAAATCATGGCACTCGGGTCCTAGTGACAAGCATTAAGCATAGCAAAGTCATAGCAGCATCAAATCTCAGAACATAGTGGATACTAGGGATCAAACCCTAACAAAAATAACTCGACTACATGATAGATCTCATCCAACCCATCACCGTCCAGCAAGCCTATGATGGAATTACTCACGCACGGTGGTGAGCATCATGAAATTGGTGATGGAGGATGGTTGATGATGACGATAGCGACGAAACCCCCTCTCCGGAGCCCCGAATGGACTCCAGATCAGCCCTCCCGAGAGGTTTCAGGGCTTGGTGGCGGCTCCGTATCGTAGAACACGATGAATTCTTCTCTCTAGTTTTTTTCTCCCCGAAAGCAAATATATAGAGTTGGAGTTGAGGTCGGGGGAGCTCCAGGGGGCCCACGAGGTAGGGGGCGCGCCCTAGGGGGAGGGCGCGCCCTCCACCCTCATGGTCAGGGTGTGGGCCCCCTGGTCTTCATCTTTCGCAAGAATTTTTTATTATTTCCAAATAGACGTTCCGTGGAGTTTCAGGTCATTCCAAGAACTTTTGTTTTTGCACATAAATAACACCATGGAAAGTCTGCTGAAAACAACGTCAGTCAGGGTTAGTTCCATTCGAATCATGCAAGTTAGAGTCCAAAACAAGGGCAAAGTGTTTGGAAAAGTAGATACGGCGGAGACGTATCACCCCCCGTGAGAAGTATTCGGCCTTATTGGAGGAGAGGAGAAAGGGCCACGTGAGAGGGGCGCCCCTCCCCTTGCCCAAACTGAATTGTACTAGGGGAAGGTGTTGGGGAACGTAGTAATTTCAAAAAAAATTCCTACGCACACGCAAGATCATGGTGATGCATAGCAACGAGAGGGGAGAGTGTTGTCTACGTACCCTCGTAGACCGAAGCGGAAGCGTTGACGCAACGTAGAGGAAGTAGTCGTACGTCTTCCTGATCCGACCGATCCAAGCACCGTTACTCCGGCACCTCCGAGTTCTTAGCACACGTCCAGCTCGATGACGCTCCCCGGGCTCCGATCCAGCAAAGCTTCGGGGATGAGTTCCGTCAGCACGACGGCGTGATGACGATCTTGATGTTCAACCGTCGCAGGGCTTCGCCTAAGCACCTCTACAATATGACCGAGGTGGAATATGGTGGAGGGGGGCACCGCACAGGGCTAAGGAACGATCACGAAGATCAACTTGTGTGTTCTAGGCCGGCCCTAGGAGGAGGGCGCGCCAAGGATGTGGAGTCCTACTAGGACTCCAAGTCCTAGTAGGAGTCCACCAAGAGGGGAGAAAGGGAGAAGGAAGTAGAGGAGAAGGAAAGGTGGCCGGCCCCCTTTTCCCTAGTCCAATTCGGACTAGAGGGGAGGGGGGCGCGGCAGCCCCTTGGCCCTTTCTCTTCTTCCCACTAAAGCCCATCAAGGCCCATTGCTTCTCCCATAACTACCCGGTACTCCGAAAAAAACCCGAATCACTCAGAACCTTTCCGATGTCCGAATATAGTCGTCCAATATATCGATCTTTACGTCTCGACCATTTAGAGACTCCTCGTCATGTCCCCGATCTCATTCGGGACTCCGAACTCCTTCGGTACATCAAAAATGTATAAACTCATAATAACTGTCATCGTAACGTTAAGCGTGCGGACCCTACGGTTCGAGAACAATGTAGACATGACCGAGACATGTCTTCGATCAATAACCAATAACGGGACCTGGATGCCCATATTGGCTCCTACATATTCTACGAAGATCTTTATCGGTCAGACCGCATAACAACATACGTTGTTCCCTTTGTCATCGGTATGTTACTTGCCCGAGATTCGATCGTCGGTATCCAATACCTAGTTCAATCTCGTTACCGGCAAGTCTCTTTACTTGTTCCGTAATACATCATCTCGCAACTAACTCATTAGTTGCAATGCTTGCAAGGCTTATGTGATGTGCATTACCGAGAGGGCCCAGAGATACCTCTCCGACAATCGGAGTGACAAATCCTAATCTCGAAATACGCCAACCCAACATGTACCTTTGGAGACACCTGTAGAGCTCCTTTATAATCACCCAGTTATGTTGTGACGTTTGGTAGCACACAAAGTGTTCCTCCGGCAAACGGGAGTTGCATAATCTCATAGTCATCGCGCGCGCGCCGCGGCCGGCCCTTGTTATAAAGAAGGCGTTCCCTCCACACTCTGTCTGCCGCCCATTCGCGCCGCCTCTGCGCCACCATGTCGATCCGCCGCCTGGGCACTTCGGATTTTTGCGGAGTCTGCGAGCTCCGCTCCGGCGCCTTCTCCTCCGAGATCTACTTTCGCGAGAAGCGTCTCATCCTCGGCACCTTCGACACCACCGAAGAGGCGGCCCGCGCGCACGACGCGGTGGTGTGGCGCCTCCGGAGGCCTCTTTGGGATATAAATTTTCCCACCGTGTTGAGCCAGCGGGCGCAGGATCTGGCGCCTCTCCCGCGGCTTTTCACCGACGAGGATCGTCGTGTCTACCGGAGGCGGCAACGTCGCCTCGCCACCGCAGAGAAGGACGTGGAAGCCTTGGTGGCGTGGCGCGGAGGCTTCCCGCAAGACATCGTCGACGAGCGCCAGTTTTACAGTCAATTGAGGTTGGAGAGGGACGCGAGGAGGAGGGAGCGAGCCGCCTATCGGGAGGACAAGCGTTCGCGGAAGCAGACATCTCAATTGAAAGTGAAGCTACGAGAAACGTCGGGTTGGAACTTTGAAGACGAGCAGTTTGCTGACGCCTACATTCAGACGTCGGAGGAGGACATTACCGAGTCGGAGTCAGAAAGCGACAAGTAGTGTTCTTTTTCTTTTATCTGTGTACGCTAGAACTATATGTATCCATTTTAAATCTGAAAAAATGGCCGGCGGCGTCGGCGGCGTAGCAGGCGGACGAGTGTGTGAATGATGTGCCACCGACCAGCGGGCCCGGTGAGGAAAAAGGGCGAGCGCGCGCGTCCGTTTTGTGTCCGCGCCGACGCAAATCAGGCTAAAAAAATGGACCGGGAATGGGTCGGCAGGCGGACGAAAGCGAACACGCGTCCGTTTGGGTCGGCGCGTTGGGCCGGCTTTTTTTGTCCACACCGACCCAAATTGACGGCGCGGATGAAATGGGTCGCCCCATTGAAGTTGCTCTTAGAGCGAAGTCGCTTTCCTTGCGGTCCGGACCTGAAAGAAAGGTCTCTACTGCTTTTATCTAGAGTGCAGCTACAGTTTGCGGCCAAATACATCAACATTCCGCCCTTCAGCATTCCTTGCCACCTAAAGTATGAAGAACAAGTGGCGAAATTAAGGAATAACAAAAAAGGAGCTTCCGGTTGGCGCCTAAAGGAAGATGAATTATGTGCTAGCTGCTCTACCAACATGTACTACTTTTATGTAACTTATTTATCGAGTTGTCTTCTGGAAACTGAACTAGCTAGATGCCCCTGAAAAAAAAGTTTACGATGGGACGCACGGAAAGAATCTAACAAAACATACATGCATGCATATTTTTAGTGTTCTTCACGTTGTAGCTGGGATGCCCTGTTGAAGTTGTATCGAATATTGTGTATAAGATAGATTACAATTGGACTATGAATTGTATTGTGGTTACATAGGATGTGGAGTCGTGTCCTAGTAGCAATGATGTCTCCACACCGCCCAGCAACATAGAAGCCGCGCCGCCGCCGCCCAGCACAGAAGCAGCTCCGACACCGTCAAGCCCGCGCACGCCAACTCCGCCGACGCCAGAGGCCCACCCCGCTGTGTGATGCGTTGCACGCGCGTCCTTTTTTCATTGTACGCCGAACTTTTCATTCGATCACCGAACTGTGGCAAGGTGATGATCGCCGAACTGTGGGAATGACCAAGTTTGAATTTGCCGCGGCTTGAGGGGGCGACGCCTGGAGCGTGGCTGGGAGCGAGGTTGCCCCAGACGCCAATCTAGCGCCTGTTCGCCCCACGCCGCTTTTTTTCAGCGCCCGCGAGGCTGAACAGTTGGAGATGCTCTAAAGTCTACGTACTACCGACAGATTGACGGATTCTCACGTCATTCACTTTCTTGGGTTAGGTGGACTCAGCGTGCACCATCCATTCCGGTCCGGCCTAATTTGAGAGTGGCATGGATGCATTCATCCTTTGGATTCGCCCTGCATGTGGCCCCCTACCTTGCCCGGTGTCATGTCTGAAGAAGCCTCGAGTGGTGCCATGCTGATGCTGCCTTGTTTTGTTCGAGTGTGCGTGCACACGCACGCAAAAGAAGACATAATCAGTGCCAAAAAGACAACATGGGGCGGCTCTGTTGGGCAGCGCCATGCTCCTCTTGCTACAAGCGACACAGGGAAATGCTAGCTACAAAGGAACAAGAGGGAATGGGGAAGTGTTGCTGCTAGGTGTGGACCAGACACCAGAGAGAGAATCCCCTTGGTTTTCTGGTTAAGCTGAAACTGAAGTGATCAAGGCCAGTCACTAACGGAGAGTTCTCTGACAGCTGGGCCACGATCTAAAACGTCGGATTATGGGCTGTCGCGGACTCGGACGTGGGTCGAGCCCACATCTCTCCACGCGGCTGCGTCTATATAAGTGTGCGGCGTCTTCTAACCCTAGCCGCTATGAACAGATCACATCTGCTCACGCGGACGCCCATCGTCATTCCTTTGCTGCTGCTGCCGCCGATGACTCCATCCCGTCCGCCGTATACACGGTCGACGGGAGAGCAGATCTCCGAAACCACGCCCTTCTGGTTCCTGTACGAGGTGAGGGGGCGAATAGGTTTTTGGGCAGCGATTACGCGACTGCTCGCTCCCGATCATCTACTTCCTCTACGTCCGGTCGCCTTCATCATCACCATGTCCACCGACGCCGACCGTGCTGCCGCCGAGAAAGCTGAAGCCGACAAGAAGGCCGCCGAGGACGCCATTGCTGCCACCAAAGCCGCGGCCTCTGCATGGCCTACTGGAGGGTATAACTCGTTTATCCCGCTCCTATTGTTTTCTGTTTTAGCCATACTAGCGTTATACGTAGATCTTTCTGCAATTAGCATAGTATGTGTTTGTTTGACTGAATATCAGTATGCGTTTATTTGTGTCAATGCCATGCTAGTGATTTACTCGTGGATTAATTTAATCGAGAAATTGCCTATTTACTCAACAAATCAAAAACCTATTCTGTGTAGGAATTTCTCGGCAAGTTGCTTTGCCGCTGCACTGAAACCGGATAAGTTTATCAGTACATACTTTAAGCATTGGCAGACTAAGACCACGTTATGGCTCACGGCTATGAACGTGTTCTGGGTCACTGGTGTCTCCACGGGAACGATTGCTCCTGAACAGGAGAAGGCATTCAAGGACGCTACCGTTGTGTTTCTCGGAGCAGTTCTTAGCATGATCGGAGATAAACTGGTCGATGCATATTTACATGTGCATGTCGCCAAGGACTTGTGGGAGGCGCTCGAATCTAAATTCGGGGCCGCCGATGCAGGGAGCGAGATATATATTATAGAGCAGTTCCACGATTACAAGATGGTTGAAAACCGTCCTGTATTGGAGCAGGCTCATGAGATAATATGCATTGTTAAGGAACTTGAGCTTCTTAAGTGCGAGTTACCGGGCAAGTTTGTCGCGGGCTGCATAATCCCTAAGCTCCCTAATTCCTGGAGAAACTTTGCCACCACTCTGAAACATCAGAGGCGTGAATTCTCTGTGGAGGATGTTGTCGGTGTCAAAACCGGCGGATCTCGGGTAGGGGGTCCCGAACTGTGCGTCAAGGTCGGATGGTAACAGGAGACAAGGAACACTTTATTTTACCCAGGTTCGGGCACTCTCGATGGAGGTAAAACCCTACTCCTTCTAGATTCATATTGATGATATGGGTAGTATAAGAGTGGATCTACCACGAGATCAAGGAGGCTAAACCCTAGAAGCTAGCCTATGGTATGATTGTGTATGATGATGGTTGTCCTACGGACTACAACCCTCCGGTTTATATAGACACCGGATAGGGTTAGGGTTACACAGAGTCGGTTACAATGGTAGGAGATCTTGAATATCCGCACGCCTAGCTTGCCTTCCACGCCAAGAAAAGATCCTTCCGGACACGGGACGAAGTCTTCAATCTTGCATCTTCATAGTCCTGGAGTCCGGCTGAAGGTATAGTCCGGCTATCCGAACACCCCCTAATCCAGGACTCCCTCAGTAGCCCCTGAACCAGGCTTCAATGACGACGAGTCCGGCGCGCAGATTGTCTTCGGCATTGCAAGGCGGGTTCCTCCTCCAAGTTCCTCAAGAAGATTATAAACACCAAAAATAGTGTCCAGCTCTGCAAAATAAGTTTCCACATATTGCCATATAGAGAATTAACACAAATCAAATCCGCTGACGTATTCCGCAGTGCGTCATAACACTGCGACCAAGCCTTCTATATAAATTGCTTTCATTGTTCCACCTTAGCGTGTTTAGCGAGGCGGTTTCCTTGGCACGTCTTCTCAAAGCAGAGATCATGTGCCCCCTTTAACGGGATTCTCATCAATACGGACGTGGGTAACCCAACCACGCCATCTACCACGGCATTTGGGAGGCAAGTGAGTTTTATTAGGTAGGTGGGGACGCCTAACCGTACCTGCTTATATAAAGGGATAAGGATTCACCTTTTTAACCTACGCCTTCTTCCTCCTTCGTCAATCCATCTCTCACGAACTCAAGCTCCAGCGCCCAAGTCCGCTCTTCCTTCCTCAACCTTCTCCAACAATGTCCGGAGCGGGAGGCAAGTGGATGGTCTCCTCCGTTACGGAGGCTCAAGTAAAAAAGGTAAGGAGAGCCGGATACTTGTCCAAGGACATCCCACATCGGCTTCCTGAGAAGGGGCAGCTTCTTCCTACCCCAAGGCCCCATGAGAGGGTAGTTTTTCTTCCCCACTTCCTCCGCGGACTGGGCTTTCCACTTCACCCATTCGTCCGGGGGCTCATGTTCTAGTACGGCCTGGATTTCCACGATCTGGCCCCGAACTTTGTTCTCAACATCTCGGCATTTATCGTCGTGTGTGAGGCCTTTCTCCGCGTCCGCCCCCACGTCGGCCTCTGGCTCAAGACCTTCAACGTCAAGCCCAAGGTGGTGTCCGGCACCCAGGCGAAGTACGGAGGCGCTATGGTTGGCAAGATAGCCAACATCCTCTAGTTCGATGGCTCCTTTGTGGAGTCCCTAAAGGGGTGGCAGGCCGGGTGGTTTTACACTACCGAGCCCCGCGATCCGAAATGGGTCGCGGCCCCTGAGTTCAGATCCGGACCCCTCACGCGGCTCATGTCCTGGAAAGAGACGGGCCTGTCGTGGGGCAACGAGGAAGAAGTGACTGGGTTGCAAACGTGCATCCAGTCCCTGGTGGACAAGCCGATCCGGCTTGTCAATATAGTCCAGGTCATGCTCGTTCGTCTGATCCTCCCGTGCCAACAACAGGATTTTACTTTGTGGGAATTCGACCCGGCGCAGCACCAAACCCTCAGTAGGCTCTTCGACACGACGTATGAAGACGTCTGGAAGGCGCTGACCAAAGGCGCTGAGTCCCCCACATCCGCCTCCGAGGATCGCGGATACAGCTCGCAGCGCAACGCTAGCGAGGTAAGCTATCTATACCTTTGACAGGTTCGTTAAGCTCTTCTACATAGATTAACTTTATGCGGGATCTAAACTCCCTTTACCTTTGACAGGCTTGGCAGGAGGTATCCGGACCAATTAACTGTCCGGCTCCTCTGCCCGAAGACCCGGCCCCATCTCTCTTGGTGAAGCTGATGGCTCCGTCACCTTACGTGGTGCCGGAGAGGAAG
Organism: Aegilops umbellulata; assembly: GCA_032464435.1. NCBI lineage: Eukaryota > Viridiplantae > Streptophyta > Magnoliopsida > Poales > Poaceae > Aegilops > Aegilops umbellulata. The sequence continues at coordinate 7,861,114 of CP136058.1, read as the reverse complement.
GCTAAGAAGAAGAAAACCACCGGGACTCGAAAAATTTCCCGCAACATGGTGGTGTCGGACTCGTCATCTGATGAGTCCGCAACGCTCTCCTCTCGTGAAAACGAGGAGGAGGAACAAGGAAGCTCCCCCCCTAGTGAGGGGAGAAAAGAAGAAGAAGGCCACCCCAACGGGGGAGGCCGAGGGGTTGAGGAAAAGGAAGACCCCTCCGCCGGACTACTCCCTCGACGCCGAAGAGGGCGGAGATTAGCGGTCGTACAGAACCAAGCGTCCGGCGAAATCGTAAGTGTTTACATACCAGAGTGACTCGTGATATTCTTCTAATGCGCGGCTTTCCCTAATATCGCCTGTGTTTTATGCAGCCCGCCCCGGGCCGAACTCTACGATTCGTCGAGCGGCTCCCTGGATACGTCGGACGTGAACTCAATTTCGCCCGCTGTCTCCCCCCGCACTGCAGACGATGCCGAAGTGGCGTCGCGACAAGCTCCGGGGCAGGAGGAGGTGGTCCTGGAGGAGCCGAAAGGCGACCTCCCGGACCCCAGGAATAAAGGGGATGAAACCCCCCAGGGCTCCAAGTCCGGCTTTGTGTCGGACACCGCGCCGGACTCGACAGTCCTGGTCCGCGGTGGGCGAACTCCTTCCAAGAGGAGAAAGCCGTCTGAGCCGGCGGCCTCCGTCCAACCGGAGGCGCCGGACAATCTGCTGGAGGTGCTTAAGGGCGCCGCCATCGATGAGGAGCACCGTACTGTTATGAGTACGGTGATCCAAAGGGTTCAGTCCGCCAAGAGCGGACTGACTGAAGCTTGCGCTAGCCTTCTAACAGGCTTCGAGGTAAGTAAAAATATGTCAAATTATTTACCGCATAGACAGTAGCCCCTGATGCTCTGTTCGGTGTTCGGAAAGAAAAGCCGGATAGAGGATCTAGTAATTTTCGCAGGAGTCTAACAAAAAGGGTCAAATATGCGTATGCAGGCTTCACTGCTGTCCACCGCCGCACTGACTGCGCAGGTGGATGTCCTTAAAAAGGACCTCGGGCGGACCGAGCAAGAGCTCGGCCTTGCCAAATGGCAGCTCGAGGAGAAGGAAGGTAAGAAATACCTAAAAAAAGAAAAAAAGGTGTCTATAGAGAGGCTTGATTGCAGAAAGAAATAACAGGATTGTACTGCTTATTGTAGGGGCCGCAACCGAGGTAGCAACCCTGAAGCAGGCGCTGGCAGAGGCCGAAAAGAAAATGGCCGAGGAGCGCGTCGAGCGAGAAAGGCTTGGGGTTCAGGTCGGCGAGGTGCAGCAAGAGCTGCAAGCTCTCATGACAAAACATGAGGGTTTGGAGCTTGAGTCAAAAACGCAAGCATCCGAGCTCGCGTCGGCCGTCGAAACCGCCAAGAGTGCCAAGGCCGAAGCCCAAATGGCCCTCCAAGAGTTGGAGGAGGTGAAAAAGATAGCAACGGGTAAGGCATTCTCAATGCAAACTAGGAATATAAAAGTAACTACCTATTACTTACCCGAATCCGGAGTTCTCCAGGGGCGTTCGCCGATCTTCCCCGCAGTGTATCCGACGCCGCTGCGTTCTACCGAGCTGAAGAGGGCAGCTCGACGGAGAGTGTGTTCTGGTCTCAGTATTCCGAGGCCGGACACCCTGTGCCCTTAAGCGATCAGCTGAAACAGCTGGTCGAGCTCCACAAGGCGGCCGAACAGGCCATGAAGGGCTTACTAGTTCAGCTGTGTCCTAGAGAGGCCCTGCCTGGGAGCTATTTCGGGCTGGTGCGGCGGCTGGTGGAGGCCTGTCCATGGCTTGAGGTCATCAAGCGCTCCGTCTGCATTGAAGGTGCCCGGAGGGCCCTTGCCCATGTAAGGGTACACTGGGGTAAGCTGGACGGAGAGAAGCTGGTGAAGGACAGGCCGCCGCAGGGGAAGGAGCATCGCAAGCCCGAGAACTACTACAAGGAAGTTCTTGCCGGAGCCCGCCTTAGCGCGGATGAATGTACTAAAGATGTAATATTTGAATGAACTCGCTCGTTTGTATCCTGTGCGCTGAAAACTTGTTCATATGCGCAAAGCAATGCTTATTGAATTTAAAATATTATTTTCTGTGCGGCCGTTTATCAGAAATTGAGAGATGGCCAGTCGTCGGCTTCTGCACCCATGCCACTAGTGCTGGGGTGTTCGGGATAAACCTGAGGGCTCTTGTTCCCATAGTTGGGTCCTTCGAGGGAGGCGCTCAGCACAACGAACCAGGCAATCGGACTATAATGCTTGAACACTCTCACTTAGCCATAGAACGTTATAATTTTAAATTTCGGCGAAGCCCCTAGTTCGGAAGGCCGAATTCGGGGCGCTATCCACGCCTTTGGCCGGACATAGCCGGCTCCTCGCTCGAAGCGGCATAAGCCTTTAAGGACTCGAAAAACCTCTCGAACAGCGACCGGTCTCACGCCTTATCATGACAGTCTGTTTTAGCTTTCTCCACTGAGGTGCTCATCCCACCTGATCTGGGGCACAATCGCAGTGGTTCTCCTAGTGCTACCTTAGCCGATAAAGCGGAACGTAAGGCACCAAAACATAGGAGCCGGGCAAGCCCAACATGTGACCAAAATCATGACTCGGAGCTGATGCATATAGTGCTATAAGTTCGGGGTGCCGCACTTGTGAAAGTGTACGGACTTCTCACACCAGATAAAATGGTAATGAAGCCCCCGGCGTGGTTTGCCGTACCATGGTGTACGGGTGCGATCATGTTATGTAATAAATATATATATTCAAAAGAGGATAATGCAAAAAATAGACAAAAGCTATGCATTGTTTTATAAAGAGCCTATCTATCAAAGCCGAACGATACAAGTAGTGGGATGAGCAAAAAAGATATTAGACTATTTAACATGTCCTGACCAGGCACAGGCCGCGGAATTTGGAAACAGATATATCGCTCGAAATAGAGACCACCTGAGAGTTCCGGAATGCGGCGTAACTTTGTCTGCTTTCCTGGATCTTGCATCGTCTGTGCGGCAACAATGCCGAACAGGTTATCCAGAGTATGGAGTCCTGAAAGTAAAAAAAGGTAAAAAAAGAAAAATCCGGCAGCCCCTAGTACGTTTGACGCCGTGTTGTAGGCCTGCCGTTAATGTGCCCCTCCCCCTGTGCCCATGGAATTTTAAGGGCGTAATTGTGTACTCGAGGTACTTGCTCCGCTATGTTGCGATGGCTGGGGTCGGGGCCGTATTGCTACGCTTGCTCTGATCGTGCCAGGTGGTCTTGTTGCAGGTTACTCCGGGCGCGCTTTGCATTGTCCGGTTTTTTAACGGCCGAACTGGAGAGTTGCCTTGAAAGGCTGCTTTCTACTTCGCTGCGAGGGTCGCCGTGTGCTCCTCCGTACGGATGGAGCGTTCTGTGTTTCCGCTGACCGTAATTACTCCTTGAGGGCCTGGCATCTTGAGCTTGAGATATGCTTAGTGCGGCACCGCATTGAATTTAGCGAATGCGGTTCGTCCGAGCAGGGCGTGATAGCCACTGCGGAACGGGACTATATCGAAGATTAACTCTTCGCTCCGGAAGTTATCCGGAGATCCGAAGACCACATCAAGTGTTATCGAGCCTGTGCAATTGGCCTCTACACCTGGTATGACGCCTTTAAAGGTCGTCCTTGTGGGCTTGATCCTTGATGGATCTATGCCCATTTTCCGCACTGTATCCTGATAAAGCAGGTTCAGGCTACTGCCGCCGTCCATCGGGACTCTTGTGAGATGAAATCCGTCCACGATTGGGTCGAGGACCAGTGCGGCAAAACCGCCGTGACGGATGCTAGTGGGGTGGTCCCTTCGATCGAAAGTGATCGGGCAGGAGGACCATGGGTTGAACTTTGGGGCGACTGGCTCCATCGCGTATACGTCCCGTAGCGCACGCTTCCTCTCCCGCTTGGGAATGTCGGTCGCGTATATCATGGTCACCGTCCGCACTTGTGGGGGAAACCCCTTCTGTCCATTGTTGTTCGGCGGCCTGGGCTCCTCCTCGTCGTCGTTGTTCAGCCCCTTGTCCTTGTATTCAGCTCTTAACTTGCCTGCCTGCTTGAACACCCAACAATCCCTGTTGGTGTGATTGGCTGGCCTTTCGAGGGTGCCATGAATCTGGCACGAGCGGTCGAGTATCCGGTCCAAACTGGACGGGCCCTGGGTATTCTTTTTAATTGGCTTTTTCCGCTGACCGGATTTATAGCCTCTGAATCCGGCATTAACTGCCGTATCCTCATTGTTGTCGCTGCTAACACGGCGCTTTTGATTATTTCGACGTGACCTGCCACTTTTGTCCTTGGTATCCGAATTACCAGGCTTCTTCGATAAGTTGTTGCTGCGAGCTAGCCAGCTATCTTCGCCCGCGCAAAAGCGGGTCATGAGTGTCGTGAGGGCTGCCATGGTTTTCGGCTTTTCCTGTCCCAGGTGTCGGGCAAGCCACTCGTCGCGGATGTTATGTTTGAAGGCTGCTAGGGCCTCTGCGTCCGGACAATCGACTATCTGATTTTTCTTTGTTAGGAACCGTGTCCAGAATTGCCTGGCCGATTCTTCTGGCTGCTGAATTATGTGGCTTAGGTCGTCGGCGTCCGGTGGCCGCACATAGGTCCCCTGGAAGTTGTCGAGGAATGCGGCTTCCAGGTCCTCCCAAGAACCGATTGAGTCCGCTGGTAGGCTGTTAAGCCAGTGCCAGGCTGGTCCTTTAAGCTTAAGGGGTAGGTATTTGATGGTGTGTAGATCATCGCCACGTGCCATATGGATGTGAAGGAGATAATCCTCAATCAATACTGCCGGATCTGTCGTACCATCGTACGACTCGATATTGACGGGTTAAAAACCCTCTGGGATTTTATGATCCATTACTTCGTCTGTGAAGCATAGTGGGTGTGCGGCGCCCCTGTACTGGCCTATGTCACGACGCAGCTCGGAAGAGCTGTGCCTGCTGTGTTCGGCCCGGCTGGATTTATTGTGTCCGGAGTAAAGATCATCACGTGTCGTCGGGCGTCCGCGCGATCCATAGATCGATCTTGTTTGCTTTGCTTTATCCTCCAGTACGTCTCACAGGTCTGGCTCGTTTTCCCGTGCCTTAGTTGAACGGCACCGGGGCATGGCCTGTTTAAGGGTTCGACATGCCTCTCTGTCGCGGCCGCGGGGTGGCCGGTCTGCCATGTCATATGTTTCCCCCTCTGATTGGGGTAGCGGCCTGCGCTTAGGATAATTTTTGGAGGGGCGCCTGAGTTCATACTCTTCGGCCGCAAGGACTTCAGTCCATCTATCAGCTAGCAAATCTTGATCAGCTCTAAGCTGTTGCTGCTTTTTCTTTAGGTTGTTGGCCGTGGCTAGAAGCCTGCGTTGAAAACGCTCTTGTTCGGCGGGGTCTGATGGTACGACAAATTCGTCGTCGTCGAGGCTTGCCTCGTCTTCGGAGGGAGGCATGTAGTTATCGTCCTCAACCTCTCGCTCTGCCGCTCTCTCCTGAGGGCTGGCTTTTACATCTTCCTGCGCCGAATCTTGCTGGTTCTGGTGTTCTTCGGCGCTTTCCGGGGTAGTATTATCTCGCCGGAATCACCGTTTCTGCTGTGGCGGGATTTAGAGCGGCGCCGTTGGCGCCGGCGTTTTGCCGGATTTTTCGAGTTGTCGTCTTCCGCTGTTCCATCGCCATCCGCATCCTTTGGAGCATCCACCATATATATGTCATATGACGAGGTGGCGGTCCAGCGCCCTACAAGTGCTGGTTCTTGTTCGTCTCCTCCTTCGTCGTCCATACCGTCGAAGTCTTCGGAGCCGAAGTCAAGCATGTCGGTTAAATCGTCGACAGTGGCTATTAAGTGGGTGGTGGGTGGGCTTTGAATTTCTTTGTTGTCTGAATCCCAACCTCGCAGACCATAGTCCGGCCTGGGCTCTCCTGCTAAAGAGAGAGACTTGAGCGAATTCAGGATATCACCAAAAGGTGAGCACTGAAAGATGTCCGCGGCGGTGAACTCCATTACAGGCGCCCAATCAGATTCGATCAGCGGGGGCACGAAAGGCCTGGAGTTCGGAGAAGAATCCGACTCCTTGGAGTCCTAGGCCGTGCGGAGTACGGGGCTGGCGTTCGGCTCGATCGCCTTTGAGATCGCAGCCCCCGAGGTGACGTCCAACCGTTCATCCTCGAAGAACGCAGCGGGCTCCGAGTCAAGGATCGGGGCCGGAGCGTGTGCGGCCTCCAGGGTACTATTCAGAGGCAGAGCTATATCATGCCCCTCGAAATAGTGCGGCGCGCTTGGCTGTGGCTCGAACCCGTCGAAGATCAAGTCTCCGCGGATATCGACCGTGTAGTTTAAGCTTCCAAACCTGACTTGATGGCCAGGGGCGTAGCTTTCGATCTGCTCCAGATGACCAAGCGAATTGGCCCGCAGAGCGAAGCCGCCGAAGGCGAAGATTTGTCCGGGGAGGAAAGTCTCACCCTTGACCTCATCGTTGTTGATGATCAAAGGAGCCATCGGGCCTAAAAGCGACGACACAGAAGAACTCTCAATGAAAGCACCAATGTCGGTGTCAAAACCTGCGGATCTCGGGTAGGGGGTCCCGAACTGTGCGTCAAGGTCGGATGGTAACAGGAGACAAGGGACACTTTATTTTACCCAGGTTCGGGCCCTCTCTGTGGAGGTAAAACCCTACTCCTGCTAGATTAATATTGATGATATGGGTAGTACAAGAGTGGATCTACCACGAGATCAAGGAGGCTAAACCCTAGAAGCTAGCCTATGGTATGATTGTGCATGATGATGGTTGTCCTACGGACTACAACCCTCCGGTTTATATAGACACCGGATAGGGTGAGGGTTACACAGAGTCGGTTACAATGGTAGGAGATCTTGAATATCCGCACGCCTAGCTTGCCTTCCACGCCAAGAAAAGATCCTTCCGGACACGGGACGAAGTCTTCAATCTTGCATCTTCATAGTCCTGGAGTCCAGCTGAAGGTATAGTCCGGCTATCCGAACACCCCCTAATCCAGGACTCCCTCAGATGGCATTGGCCATCTGAGTGTTGAGCAGAATTCGAGGGCAAAAGACTCGCATGAAAAAGGGGCCGAAGGGACTTCTGTTGCCAACATGGTGAACCAGAAGAACTTCAACTCCCACAAGCCCAAGGGAAAGAACGGTGTCCAACACAATACCGACTTTAAGAAGAAGGGTAAGAAGACCTTCAAGAAGAACAAGAAGGACGAGGGCTGCTTTACTTGTGGTTCGGTTGAACATTGGGCCAACAAGTGTCCAAACAAATACAAGAAGCCAGGACAGGACTCCAAGTCTGTCAACATGATTGGGGGTAACAATGAGAATGGTGCATCTGGGTACGGTAATTTATTTACTGTTTTTTCAGTGTTTCAACCCAACGATTGGTGGGTCGACACAGGTGCAGGTGTTCATGTGTGTGCTGACATTTCATTGTTCACTTCTTACCAGGTCACAGGTCACGGGTCCGTAATGATGGGGAATGGCACGAGTGTTTCTGTTCATGGTGTTGGCACAGTCAATCTGAAGTTTACTTCGGGAAGGATCGTGCGGCTGAAGAACGTGCAGCATGTCCCCGCCATCAAGAAGAACCTTGTTAGTGGCTCCCTTCTATGTAGAGAAGGGTTTAAGTTGGTTTTCGAGTCTAATAAATTAGTTGTTACGAAATATGGACTCTTTGTTGGAAAAGGTTATGAGAGCGGAGGGATGTTCCGCATTTCCCTCGCAGATTTTTGTAATAAAGTCGTGAACCATATTCTTTCCAATGTTAATGAATCTGAAGTTTGGCATTCACACCTTTGTCACATTAGTTTTGGTGTTATGACGCGGCTAACCAAGTTGGATTTAATCCCGAGTTTCACTTTAGCCAAAGGTTCTAAGTGCCTTTCATGTGTGCAAGCTAAGCAACCTCGCAAGCCTCACAAGGCCGCGGAGGAGAGACACTTGGCACCATTAGAACTCATACATTCTGATCTTTGTGAGATGAATGGTGTGTTGACTAAACGTGGAAAGAAATACTTCATGACATTGATAGATGATTCTACTAGATATTGCTGTGTGTATCTGTTAAATACTAAAGATGAGGCTCTACACTACTTTAAAATCTATAAGGCAGAAGTTGAGAACCAACTTGAAAAGAAAATTAAATGAGTCCGGTCAGATCGTGGTGGAGAGTACATCTCGAGTGAGTTTGATTCCTTCTGTTCGGAACATGGCATTATTCATGAGAGGACGCCTCCCTATTCACCCCAGTCAAACGGGGTTGCCGAGCGGAAAAACCGTACTCTAACTGATTTGGTTAACGTCATGTTAGATACATCGGGTTTATCCAAGGCATGATGGGGGGAGGCTATATTGACGGCATGTCATGTCCTGAATAAAGTTCCAACAAAGGATAATGAGATCACTTCCAACAAAGGATAATGAGATCACTCTCTATGAGAAATGGGCAAAGATAAGGACAACACTCTCGTACTTGCGCACTTGGGGCTGTTTGGCGAAAGTCAATGTGCCGATCCCCAAAAAGCGTAAGCTTGGACCAAAGACCGTGGACTGCGTTAATTTGGGCTACGCTAAGAACAGCGTTGGCTGTAGATTTCTAGTAGTGAAATCTAAGGTACCTGACCAGAAGGTCGGTACAATTATGGAGTCTAAGGATGCTACATTCTTTGAGGATATTTTTCCTATGAGAGATATGCAAAGCACTTCTGGACAGAAATCTGAGGAGACTCCTGAACCTGCCATCCCTATGGAATATTATGAACAAACACATGATGAAAATCCTCAGGAGGATGACGAGGAAACCATTGGTAGGGGCAAGAGACAAATGACTGCAAAGACCTATGGCTAGACTGACCACCATTCGAGTATTACTCTCGTTTGCGGCCTCACATGGTCTTCTCGTCCATCAGATGGATGTTAAGACGGCTTTTCTAAATGGAGAGCTAAACGGGGAAATATACATGCAACAGCCTGATGGCTTTGTGATAGATGGTCAGGAAAGAAAGGTGTGTAGGTTGATGAAATCTTTATATGGCCTGAGGCAAGCACCTAAGAAATGGCATGATAAGTTTAATACAACTCTGACATCTGTTGGTTTTGTTGTTAATGAGGCTGACAAATATGTATATTATCGCCATGGTGGGGGCGAAGGAGTTATACTGTGCTTGTATGTTGATTACATACTGATATTCGGAACAAACCTCAAAGTCATTGAGGAGGTTAAATCGTTTCTATCTCAAAACTTTGAGATGAAAGACCTTGGTGTGGCTGATGTTATCTTGAACATCAAGCTACTGAGAGATAATGAGGGTGGGATCACACTTCTGCAATCCCAGTATGTTGAGAAGGTGTTGAGTCGTTTTGGATATTCGGACTGCACACCATCTCAAACACCATATGATCCTAGCGTGTTGATTTGAAAGTCCAAAGTCATGGCTAAAGATCAGTTGAGATACTCTCAAATTATTGGTTCACTCATGTACCTAGCAAGCGCAACGAGGCCTGACATCGCGTTTGCTGTGAGCAAACTGAGCCGGTTTGTTTCCAAACCGGGTGATGTACATTGGCATGCTGTTGAGAGAGTTATACGCTATCTGAAAGGTACTATGAACTATGGACTTCACTATACCGGATACCCGTCGGTACTTGAGGGGTATAGTGATGCGAATTGGATCTCTGATGCTGATGAGATGAAGGCCACAACTGGGTATATGTTTACTCTTGGAGGTGGGGCTGTTTCCTGGAAGTCTTGCAAGCAAACGATCTTAACGAGATCGACAATGGAAGCAGAATTAACGGCATTAGACACATCTGGTGTTGAAGCGAGATGGCTTCGAGATCTTTTGATGGACTTGCCATTGGTTGATATACCGGTTCCGGCTATCCTTATGAACTGTGACAATCAGACTGTCATCACCAAGGTGAAGAGTTCAAAGGACAACATGAAGTCCACCAAACACATAAGAATGAGATTAAAAGCTGTCAGAAAATTAAGAAACTCCGGAGTGATGGCGTTGGACTATGTCCATACGGCTAAGAATCTGGCAGATCCCTTTACGAAAGGCTATCACGTGTTGTGATAGATAATGCATCGAGGGAGATGGGTATGAGACCCACATGAGTTGCCATGGTGGTAACCCAACCTATGTGATCGGAGATCCCGTGAAGTAGGACCTGGGAAAACAAGCCTTAGGTGAACCGAGGAGAGTAACTATACTAACCCACTCCGTTGTAGATGCAATACTCCCAATACTGTATGGTAGGATGACTACTGTCTTAATGTGTTCCGAAGCTTATATAAGCAAGATGCTATCCTACAGAGCGATCTTTGGGGGAATACACCTATATGAGCCCGACTGCTGGTCATAGTCTATGAGATTGGGGTGACCTCTAGTAAGCTCATGAATAGGCCAGGAGTGTGACTTATATGCTCCACCCGAGGGGTCAGCCTTCGGCAGCCCAGTACTAGTGAGACATGTGATGAAACTTCTTTACGCCAAACTGACAATTCAAGGCATAGTCCATTGTTCAGTTGTAAAGGAGTGTAGCTACTTGCTCTAGGTGAAGCTCAACCTTAACAGGTCTTCACTGAAACACTGGTATATCGAAACAGTAATTGGAACAGAGGACACAATGGGCCCTCAACATCTGGTGGGGGGTTGCTGAAATTTGAGATGGGCTCTAGGCCCATATAGCAATTTTCTGAAAATTCTCTAAGGGCCCACATGGGTTATATGACACTAGGTGTAGTGGGAAGTTTAGTCCCACCCCGGAAGTGGAAGAGGAGTTGGACCTCCTTCTAAGGGTTTCTCTTCTACATGCTATTGGAGCTTGAGAAGAGAAGAGGCCCTCGCGCACTCCTCCTCCGCCGCCCGCCTAGCCACGCCACGCCTCGTCGCGCCGCGCCGCACCGCGCCGCGGGTTGCGGGATTGAGCCGAGCCGAGCTCACACCTACGCGCTTATTTTTGCCAGTCACTAACGGAGAGTTCTCTGACAGCTGGGCTACGGTCTGAGACATCGGATTGTGGGTTGTCCCGGACTCGGACGTGGGTCGAGCCCACGTCTCTCCACGCGGCTGCGTCTATATAAGTGTGTGGTGTCTCCTAACCCTAGCCGCTACGAACAGATCACATCTGCTCACGCGCACGCCCACCGTCATTCCTTTGCTGCTGCTGCCGCCGGTGACTCCATCCCGTCCGCCGCGTACACGGTCGACGGGAGAGCAGGTCTCCGAAACGACGCCCTTCTGGTTCCTGTACGAGGTGAGGGGGCGAATAGGTTTTTGGGCAGTGATTACGCGACTTCTCGCTCCCGATCATCTACTTCCTCTACGTCCGCGTCGCCTTCATCATCACCATGTCCACCGACGCCGACCGTGCCGTCGCCGAGAAAGCTGAAGCCGACAAGAAGGCAGCCGAGGACGCCGTTGCTGCCACCAAAGCCGCGGCCTCTGCATGGCCTACCGGAGGGTATAACTCGTTTATCCCGCTCCTATTGTTTTCTGTTTTAGCTATACTAGCGTTATACGTAGATCTTTCTGCAATTAGCGTAATATGTGTTTGCTTGACTGAATATCAGTATGCGTTTATTTGTGTCAATGCCATGCTAGTGATTTACTCATGGATTAATTTAATCAAGAAATTACCTATTTACTCAACACTAGGGAGGAAGACAACGGACACGCGGACAAAGCCGAGGCCTGAGGGAGCTGGCCATTACTGCCTGCCTGCCTGCAGTGATGTGCGTTTAATGCGAGGAGACGATACTGGAGGTGCCCATGCGGCCATGCATCCACGTTGCCCTTGCGCCTGCGTAGAGCACCGTGACAACACGGTTTCTCTCTCAACGGTGGAGTTGTTAAAGCTGAACACGTCCAACTGCCCGGAGCTACATGCTGTTAACTCTGGACAACCGTGTGTTAACGCGTAGCCGCACCAGTGTCTCCGTGTGCTGTGTGGACTCGTTTATTTATTTTGATTATAAAACAAGGCACTAGCAGTAGATAGATAGGCAAACCATGTGCGTCGTGTTGCACAAGGTGCTTGATCCATGATTGTGTGTCTATGCGTGTGGGCCAATTCAGCTGGCCACGAGTTTCATGAACAACGCGGAGGAAGATGATACGTTATGTTTCTTTCGATTTGATGCTCTGAAAAATTAAACAAAGAAAAGAAAATTTGGATATGTTTCCGTGGACGGTCATCGATGAGCAACATTTGCATGTTTGTTTGGAGGGATCCGTCCACACTATCGCCATCCTAAATTTGTTTGTTTGTCTGTTGCCGTCATTCTTCCAAAGACATCTCATCGATTCCTTGTTTATTGCAACAGGATCGAGTTCATTCATGTATTTGTATTGCCACAAACGTCATCCCAATTAACAAGTGTCATCCTAGGAGAGTTGACCATGTGGATGGCCTTACTTTGGAGCTGGGCGTAAATCATTGTCTATAAAAAAATCTCGACTTCGCCATCCCCAAAGAAAAAATAATAATAATACTTACTTACTGAGAAAGTCTATGTTTTCGCTCTTTCGCGTGCTTGAGAGTTTTGGGGGTTTTCGTCGATGGCACACCCCTTTTATTTTAAAATAAGATTAAACACCCGACCTCTGCATCATTGTTATATGCACGTAACTATGGTTTGTTAGACTTGATTAATAATTTGCTACTATTTGGTTTGTGTGTAATAAAAGAATTCTCAGCGACCGAACTGACGGCCGTTATTTGGATTTTATAGTTTTACTAGTATAGCGTTGCCAAAGGCTCTTCAAAATTTATAATCAGTATCTTTCATTTATCATCCCCTCATATTGGGTGATTATGGGTGCTCTAATTAGAAACACAACAATCAAATATTAGGAAAATTCACCGAACGAACTACAACGAATAATACGATATCTATCAAACGAATAAAATGAGGTCATATTTTTGGTCCGTCATGCACTTCTATTGAAAAGTGCCTATCCCTTTTAGAATCAACCCACTGTTTGCTCGCACGCAAAAAAAATACATCTCTAAAGTGGGGAACCGATCGGTGCCAAAAAGAACTCAAACTCCTATCCAATCTCGACTTCATGCTCTTCCACTTCCATTGATAAAGATGGGACGTCAAGGGTTTCATCATGATGACCTCAAGCAGCCGCCGACATCCCTCCCCACATCTACCCCTACCCCCTGCTGCCGCTTGCACTGTCCTTGCTCCTCGAGGGAGCTAGGGACACAATGTTCTCTAGGATGGGCATGACCAGATCCACGAGAAGGCCACATTCTTCCATGGGAACCCAACCAAGCACACCACCCTCCGCAACCATCCAATCCCAGCCTAACAAAGTCAAGACCCGCCATCGATCCACAAATCAGGCTCGCCGCATCCAGGTTCACTGCAAGTCTGCGACGAGTCTGTAGTCGACATCTTGACTTTGGCTATCCCCACGGAAGAATCATCGAATCCTGCTTACTTTTACCATCACTTCGTCTATTCCCAAGGCAGCGACACCACCCAGCCAATCACCACCATCGCTTGCGGCTTGCCTACATAAAATCATGAGAAATCCCCACGGTGGTGCTGTAAGATCACCTTGGCGACCTCGACAGTGACCGACTGGTCTAAGATCTAAGCTAGCCGCTCTTTGTAGAAACCAATAGAAGTAGGCATGTGACTCAGATTTGTTCTTTGGTGTGCATGCGTTTCTTGCTGCCCACCAGCTCTTGTCTACAACTCGCCTATCTCTGTACCAGCTCTTGGTCTACAACTCGCCTATCTCCATGCTCGAGACGACCAAGCTCGATGCGCAAGCCGCATACGTCTGCTAGAGCTATATCCAGGCCCTATGATTTTTGGATCACTGGCACTATGGGTGCCAGGACCGGAGTCGCCCTCATCCACCAAGTGGATCAAGGAGGCCCACCACCTAGACTCTACATCGCAACATTTTGTGTTTTCCTATAAAGAGTAAAGAACCTTCTCTAATAAACGTAAATATAACCTTTTGGTTTTATAGTCTCAACTTTCCTACACTCCAATACCAGAAGGATTTCTTGGTTTTAGTTAATGACCTTCTTGAATGTCATTCACTTAGAAAGGTAGTAATACAATCTGTGATATTAAGGCAAATTATTAGTCATATTAAAGTGCAAAAGGCCCTATAGGAGTCAAAGCATGACTTTTATGGTTATACTGTAATTTGCCAGATCTGAGATTTATGCAAGTGTACAATTAGAGAAGGGCCAATTAAATAGATTTTCACATTCAGAATAGTACGATTAGCAGTAGCACTTCAATTTTTTCATGTTTGATCAGCTTGCTAGGTGGTCATCACTAAGCATGTTGGAACGATGAGCATAACCTAACTTAGTTCAGTACGTGTTGCTGCAAATTAGTTCAGTACGTACGAAGCTGTTGCTAATTTCAATGCCTGGCTGTTGCAAGTTTCTAATGAAAAAGTACTTCAGGTCAAAGGTCAGGGAATATACACTTTTGTTATCATGGTTGTTTCCTTATAGTGAACAACTTTGATCACCACTTCAGCAGCTACTATCTATAAGAAGACATTAGCTAAGTAGATACAGGCAAAGAAAGCATGTAGGCAAAACCAGAATTAAAAACATCCTTCTCAACGGAGCTCGTGCAGTTCGGAAGACCCTAATCATCGATGAGGGACCCCTCCGATGGTAGCATGGCGTGACAATTGCCGTCAATGATGATACCCAAAGTACCTTGCACAATCCATCGATCCAGTTCGGAACAATCAAGCACATACCTTGCAAAGTGATGTGGATCTGAAGCAGAGGTGGGAAGGTAAAGGCTCAGGTGAGGTGGAATGAGACGTTGATATAGACGTGCACGCATGAGAATAAGGCGGTGCCCAGGATGGATCTCCATCGGAGGAGGCCGGATCCGCTGGGGAGGGGGTCGCTGTAGTACCTGTCATCTGTGCGATGGATCACGGGGCTGGCAGGCAGGGGGAGGGGATAGGAGGGAGCGGGTGGGCTAGAGCGCAGATGGCGGGTGCCCCCGACGACGGCTTGCCGGGAAGGATGGTGGAGGAGGTGGATGAGGATGGCGGCGGCGGCGTCTGCGGTTGCGCCTCGTCCCAGCCGTGCTGGTGGTGGTCGATGCGAGAGCCGGATGGCGTCGGCCAGAATCAGGCAGGGGCGACAGAGATTTAGAGGAGAGAGAGAATGGAGGCGCTGAGCGATGGGAGGAAGGGCCACTGGCGATTGGGGTGGCCTCAGATCCGCCCTCCGTGGCCGCCTATTTCATGGGACGAACACCCGTGCTCACCGTCGGGCTCGCCTTCGGCCGCCCGCTGCCTCGCCGACATTCACGACGTAGAGCCCCTTCCTCCGATCCCATTTGCCAGGGAGGCAGCGCCATCCTTCATCGCAGAGAACGAGTCCACACTGAGATCCCAACCAGATCGTGCTTGCGCCTCCCCAAACCGCAGCGGCACATCCCACTCCATCAACGACCAACCTATATGAGGCGGAGGGTCAGTGTAGGACGCGAGCGCCGTCACCATGGACGTGGGGGACGCCGTAGGTGGGAAGGAGGCGGCGACGGCGTCTGTGTCAGGAAGATCGCACGACGGTGGCGGCGTTTACTCGAGGGGATCGAGAGGAGCTGCGTTTGGTGCCAGGTGGGTTCTTTGGTGCGTGCGTGGGGCTGGAGATTGTGATAGGTGATCAGGTGAGGGCGTGCCATAACTGGATCGATAGCCTTACCATACCTGGTGGTAATTTAAATTTATTACCATATTCGATATTTCCCGAGTTATGGCCTTACCATACCTGGATTGATAGCCTTTGGGGTAATTTAAATTTATTACCATATTCAAAATTTCCTGAGTTATGACCTTACCATACCTGGATTGATTTATTATTATACGTGGATTAATTATGATTGATTACCATAAATACGTTGGGTATTACCATAAATACGTTGTGATAGGTGATCAGGTGAGGGCGTGCCATACCTGGATCGATAGCCTTACCATACCTGGTGGTAATTTAAATTTATTACCATATTCGATATTTCCCGAGTTATGGCCTTACCATACCTGGATTGATAGCCTTTGGGGTAATTTAAATTTATTACCATATAATTACCATATTCAAAATTTCCTGAGTTATGACCTTACCATACCTGGATTGATTTATTACTATACGTGGATTAATTATGATTGATTACCATAAATACGTTGGGTATTGCCGGTCAGACGAGAAAAGAGAAAAACCGGTGGGAGGGGCTGGTGGGAGGTGGGACGAAGAAAAACCGGTTGAAAATAAACCGGTTGAAAGTGGGAGGACTATTCAACCAATTCGTTCATTAGGAGTAGAGATATCACCGAACTGTTTCTTGTTCGCCGACGATGTAGTGGGTGGTGTATTACTTGTTCATTTGGTAGCTGCTAGTTTTAGTATTTTTAAGAGCATCGCGTCGGGTAGTTGCCTCATCAACCGTTGTTAGAGCAAGTACAATAAAGTGACGTAGCCGAGCTGTAAGATTTTAAATAATACACTTTTGCTGAGTAGGATGAGAGAGAAGAGAAACGGGCTACAAACTTATAGCCGGCTGTAACACGAACTTCAACACCTGTTGTGAAAGAAATATGTGGGCCATATAGTTAATGGTAGAGCTCAAACTTATAGCCGGCTATACTCAGTTTGTTGGATCATCGTGTCATATGACCGTATCAGGATCATAGGATTGAATATGAACCGTACCCCGGATTGATGATTGAGACTTGTAGAAGGTTAGGATCCCATCATCTTGGACGAGGGCGACCCGTGCCGGTCCATGCCGATCGCAGTCGAAGGTTACCGAGAAATTGCATTAAGCACCACACGGCGAGAGAAATTATACCAAGCACGTAATGACGAAATAATATCACCAGCAGAGGAGGAGGAGTAGGAGACAGTTGATTGGCAGGTCGACGACGGATATATAGTACTAGTACCAAAGAAGTTGACAAACGTCGTCGACGACGATTGAGCGCCACATACGTTATCCCAGGCTAAAGTCTACTGCCGAGATATAGACAGATGAGCATAAGCTCTCACGTCATTCACTTTCTTCAGTTTGATGGACTCAGCGTACACCATCCGTTCCGTTTCGTCCTAATCAACTTCAACTTTGGAGTCGTTGTCGTCAGAACGGAGCGGAACGGAACGGCCAGATGTAGTTGCAGATCACCGGCGATCACGACGAGAGAGAGAGAGAGAGAGAGAGAGAGAGGTGGAAGACAGAGTCTTGTGCTGCGAACTGCCACTGCAGCTTTTTGGGGTTTCTGTTATTAAGCAAGCTCTCCAACGAGCTGCTGAAAAGAGGGAGAAATGGTTGCCCACCAACGAGCCTACAGATCGCGCCATCCCACGATGCTCGTCCTGATTGAACCCTACATGCTCGCCGCGACCTGCGTGATCCATGCCATCCCATGGGGCTGTATCGGGCGAGCTACAAAGTCGCTAACTACTTAACTGAAGACTACTGAATCTGTACGTGCACACACACGCTGACAGGCTGAACTTTATTCAGCTAACTAACTGAACTAACTGAAACTTTCTGAACTTGCTGGTGCAGCTGATTATCTGACAAATCACCCCCTAATCTGCTGCACCTGTGTGATCCCAAGCCTGCTTCGTAGCTCACTCAAATGAGTCCTGCCCAGTGACTTGGTGAGAATGTCCGCGACTTGATCACCCGTTCTCACATGCTCAACATCAATCCTGCCCAGCTCAACACACTCTCGAATATAGTGATACCTGAGATCAATGTGTTTGCTCCGCTCGGGGATAGACTGGGTTCTTACTAAGATCAATGGCCGACTTGTTGTCAATCTTCAGCTTCACTTTCTGTACTTCTTCGCCAACCATTTCCGCAAGGAGCCTGCTCAGCCAGACGGCCTATGTGGCAGCAGCTGTTCCTGCTATGTACTCTGCCTCACATGATGAGAGAGCCATGATCTTCTGTTTCTGCGAGGTCCAAGTGATTACACCTGATCCAAGGAAGTAAACAGCTCCAGTGGTGCTCTTGCGATCATTGAGGTCACCCGCATGGTCACTGTCACTGAAGCCTGTCAACACATCCTTCTCTCCTTTTTTGAAGAAACAACCAAGGCCAAGTGTACCTTTGATGTAACGCAGAAGCTGCTTCACAGCTATCCAGTGTTCCTTCCCAGGTGATTCCATGCACCTGCTGAGAATCCCTACCGCATATGAAATGTCAGGCCTGGTGTTTACCAGGTATCTCAGGCTGCCAATCAAACTGCGGTACTCTGTTGAGTCTACTGCCTGACCAGTGTTCTTCTTCAGTTTCAGACGATTCTCCATCGGTGTGTTGCACGAGTTGCAGTCACTCATACCTGCATCCTCCAGGATCTTTGCTGCATAGCTTGACCGACACACCGTGATCCCATCATCCTCTTGCTTCACCTCAATTCCCAGGTAATAGCTGAGGAGACCCAGATCAGTCATCTGAAAAAGCTCTTGCATCTGTTTCTTGAAGTGTTCAATGGCTTCTGCCTCTGTGCCCGTGATTATCAGATCATCCACATACACCCCAACCAGCAAAAACCCATCTTTGCCTTTCCGCCTGTACAACGCATGATCGAGTTGGCAGCGCTTGAAACCAAGTGCATGGAGTGTAGTGTCCAGCTTTGCATTCCATGCGCGAGGAGCCTGATGAAGACCGTACAGAGCTTTCTTCAACTTGAGCACGCAGTGTGTGTTGTTGCTGTCGACAAAACCTGCGGGCTGGTGAACATACACCTCTTCCTGGAGATCTCCGTTGAGGAAAGCAGAGCGCACATCCATGTGATGTACACCCCAGCTCCGGTGAGCCGCCACGGCCAGAAGTAGCACACTGTCTCCAGACGAGCGACAGGTGCAAAGACCTCATCAAAATCCACTCCCTGCCGCTGTGCATATCCTTTCGCAACCAAACGAGCCTTGTGCTTTATGATTTTGCCATCCGGATCGCGCTTGACCTTGAAAACCCGCTTCAGTCCAATGGCGCGGTGGCCGGCGGGCAGCGTGGCCGGGACCCAGGTGTCGTTGGAACGAATCGACTTCATCTCCGCCTCCATTGCGCTAGGCCAAGCAGGTTCGTCCAGAGCCTCCTGAACAGACGCGGGCACCTCTGCTGCACAGAGACAGAGCCCGCTGTACTCCAGAGTGCACGCCGGCGCGTGGTCGATAACGTACTCCATAGACTTGAAGCGGACGGGCACCCCCTTGGCGTCGAATTCCTTGTCGGTGGGCGGCGTCACCCACCTGTCATCTGAGTCGTAGGGAGTAGCTGGTGTGGACGGGCTTGAGCTCGCCGAGGCCGGCGTGTTCGACGCGCTCTGCGTGTCCGGCGCGGATCCACCAGGCGAGGGCGTCCGCGGCGTGCTTGGAGCAAGCGGTGATCCTGGCGCAGCTAGTGTTGTCGGGGCGCTAGGTGGCGTTGCCGGGTCCGGCGACACGGAGTAGGTCGTGGTTGTGGGCACGCCCGCGTCGGAGTACACGACCGTGAACTCGTGGGCGCGCTCCGAGTTTCCACCGTCCTTGCTCCAGTCCCAGCGTCGGTCTTCTTCGAAGCGCATATCGCGCGTGATGTACAGGCGCTTGCCGATCGGGTCATACAGCCAATAGCCCTTGGTGCCCGCCTCGTAGCCCAGGAATATTGTTGGGGAACGTAGTAATTTCAAAAAATTTCCTACGCACACACAAGATCATGGTGATGCATAGCAACGAGAGGGGAGAGTGTTGTCTACGTACCCTCGTAGACCGAAGCGGAAGCGTTGACGCAACGTAGAGGAAGTAGTCGTACGTCTTCCCGATCCGACAGATCCAAGCACCGTTACTCAGGCACCTCCGAGTTCTTAGCACACGTTCAGCTCAATGATGCTCCCCGGGCTCCGATCCAGCAAAGCTTCGGGGATGAGTTCCGTCAGCACGACGGCCTGATGACGATGATGATGTTCTACCGACGCAGGGCTTCGCCTAAGCACTGCAACGATATGACCGAGGTGGAATATGGTGGAGGGGGGCACCCGCACACGGCTAAGGAACGATCACGAAGATCAACTTGTGTGTCTATGGGGTGCCCCCTGCCCCAGTATATAAAGGAGTGGAGGAGGGGAGGGCCGGCCCTCTCTATGGCGCGCCCTAGGGGAGTCCTACTCCCATCGGGAGTAGGATTCCCCCTTTCCTAGTCCAACTAGGAGTCCTTCCATGTATTAGGAGTAGGAGACAAGGAAGGGGAAGAGGGAAGAGAAGGAAGGAGGGGGCGCCGTCCCTCCCCCTAGTCCAATTCGGACTAGTCAATGGGGGGGGGCGCACGGCCTGCCTCTTCCTCTCCCCTAAAGCCCAATAAGGCCCATATACTTCTTCCCCGTATTCCCGTAACTCCCCGGTACTCCCGAAAATACCCGAACCATTTAGAACCTTTCAGATGTCCGAATATAGTCGTCCAATATATCGATCTTTACGTCTCGACCATTTCGAGACTCCTCGTCATGTCCCCGATCTCATCCGGGACTCCGAACTCCTTCGGTACATCAAAACTCATAAACTCATAATATAACTGTCATCGAAACCTTAAGCGTGCGGACCCTACGGTGCGAGAACAATCTAAACATGACCGAGACACGTCTCCGGTCAATAACCAATAGCGGGACCTGGATGCCCATATTGGTTCCTACATATTCTACGAAGATCTTTATCGGTCTGACCGCATAACAACATACGTTGTTCCCTTTGTCATCGGTATGTTACTTGCCCGAGATTCGATCGTCGGTATCCAATACCTAGTTCAGTCTCGTTGCCGGCAAGTCTCTTTACTCGTTCCGTAATACATCATCTCACAACTAACACATTAGTTGCAATGCTTGCAAAGCTTATGTGATGTGCATTACCGAGAGGGCCCAGAGATACCTCTCCGACTATCGGAGTGACAAATCCTAATCTCGAAATACGCCAACCCAACAAGTACCTTTGGAGACACTTGTAGAGTACCTTTATAATCACCCAGTTACGTTGTGACGTTTGGTAGCACACAAAGTGTTCCTCCGGTAAACGGTAGTTGCATAATCTCATAGTCATAGGAACATGTATAAGTCATGAAGAAAGCAATAGCAACATACTAAACGATCGGGTGCTAAGCTAATGGAATGGGTCATGTGAATCAGATCATTCAACTAATGATGTGATCCCATTAATCAAATAACAACTCTTTATCCATGGTTAGGAAACATAACCATCTTTGATTAACGAGCTAGTCAAGTAGAGGCATACTAGTGACACTCTGTTTGTCTATGTATTCACACATGTATTATGCTTCCGGTTAATACAATTCTAGCATGAATAATAAACATTTATCATGATATAAGGAAATAAATAATAACTTTATTATTGCCTCTAGGGCATATTTCCTTCAGTCTCCCACTTGCACTAGAGTCAATAATCTAGATCACATCGTTATGTGATTTAACATCAATAGTTCACATCATCATGTGATTAACACCCAAAGTTCATATCATCATGTGACCAACACTCAAAGGGTTTACTAGAGTCAGTAATCTAGTTCACATCTCTATGTGATTAACACCCAAAGAGTACTAAGGTGTGATCATGTTTTGCTTGTCAAAGAAGCTTAGTCAACGGGTCTGCCAAAATTCAGATCCGTATGTATTTTGCAAATTTATATGTCTACAATGCTCTGCACGGAGCTACTTTAGCTAATTGCTCCCACTTTCAATATGTATCTAGATTGAGACTTAGAGTCATCTAGATTAATGTCAAAACTTGCATCGACGTAACCTTTTACGACGAACCCTTTTTGTCACGTCCATAATCGAGAAACATATCCTTATTTCACTAAGGATAATTTTGACCGATGTCCAGTGATCTACTTCCTAGATCACTATTGTACTCCCTCGCTTAACATAGTGTAGGGTATACAATAGATCTGGTACATAGCATGGCATATTTTATAGAATCTATGACTGAGGCATAGGGAATGACTTTCATTCTCTTTCTATCATCTGCCGTGGTCGGGCTTTGAGTCTTACTCACTTTCACACCTTGTAACACAGACAAGAACTTTTTCTTTGATTGTTCCATTTTGAACTATTTCAAAATCTTGTCAAGGTAAAACATATCAAGCATTTTGATCTATCTCTAAGATCTTGATGCTCAATATGTAAGCAGCTTCACCGAGGTCCTTCTTTGAAAAACTCCTTTCAAATACTCCTTTATGCTTTGCAGAATAATTCTACATTATTTCCGATCAACAATATGTCATTTACATATACTTATCAGAAATGTTGTAGTGCTCCCACTCACTTTCTTGTAAATATAGGCTTCACCGTAAGTCTGTATAAAACTATATGCTTTGATCAACTTATCAAAGCGTGTATTCCAACTTCGAGATGCTTGCACCAGTCCATAGATGGATCGCTGGAGCTTGCATATTTTGTTAGCATTTTTAGGATTGAAAAAACCTTATGGTTGCATCATATACAACTCTTCTTTAATAAATCCATTAAGGAATGCAGTTTTGTTTATCCATTTGCCAGATTTCATAAAATGCGGCAATTGCTAACATGATTCGGACAGACTTAAGCATAGATACGAGTGAGAAACTCTCGTCGTAGTCAACACCTTGAACTTGTCGAAAATCTTTTGCGACAATTCTAGCTTTGTAGATAGTAACACTACTATCAGCGTCCGTCTTCCTCTTGAAGATCCATTTATTTTCTATGGCTTGACGATCATCGGGCAAATCCATCAAAGTCCATACTTTGTTCTCATACATGGATCCCATCCCAGATTTCATGGCCTCAAACCATTTTGTGGAATCTGGGCTCATCATCGCTTCCTCATAGTTCGTAGGTTCGTCATGGTCAAGTAACATGAACTCCAGAATATGATTACCGTACCACTCTGGTGCGGATCTCACTATGGTTGACCTACGAGGTTCGGTAGTAACTTGATCCGAAGTTACATGATCATCATCATTATCTTCCTCGCTAATTGGTGTAGTAGTCATTGGAACGGATTTCTGTGATGAACTACTTTCCAATAAGGGAGAAGGTACAATTACCTTATCAAGTTCTACTTTCCTCCTACTCACTTCTTTTGAGAGAAACTCCTTCTCTAGAAAGGATCCATTCTCAGCAACAAATATCATGCCTTCGGATCTGTGATAGAAGGTGTACCCAATATTTCCTTTTGGGTATCCTATGAAGACGCACTTCTCCGATTTGGGTTTGAGCTTATTAGGATGAAACTTTTTCATATAAGCATCACAACCCCAAACTTTAAGAAACGACAACTTTGGTTTCTTGCTAAACCACAGTTCATATAGTATCGTCTCAACAGATTTAGATGGTGCCCTTATTTAACGTGAATGCAGCTGTCTCTAATGCATAACCCCAAAACGATAGTGGTAAATCGGTAAGAAACATCATAGATTGCACTATATCAAATAAAGTACGGTTATGATGTTCGGACACACCATTATGTTGTGGTGTTCCAGGTGGCATGAGTTTGTGAAACTATTCCACATTGTTTAAATTGAAGACCAAACTCGTAACTCAAATATTTTACCTCTGCGGTCATATTGTAGAAACTTTTATTTTTGTTACGATGATTCTCCACTTCACTCTGAAATTCTTTGAACTTTTCAAATGTTTCAGACTAGTGTTTCATCAAGTAGATATGCCCATATCTGCTCAAATCATCTGTGAAGGTCAGAAAATAATGATACCCGCCGTGAGCCTTAACACTCATCGGATTGCATACATCAGTATGTATTATTTCCAACAAGTCAGTTTCTCGCTCCATTGTTCCGGAGAACGGAGTTTTAGTCATCTTGTCCATAAGGCATGGTACGCAAGCATCAAGTGATTCATAATCAAGTGACTCCAAAATCCCATCAGCATGGAGTTTCTTCATGCGCTTTACACCAATATGACATAAACGGCAGTGCCAAAAATAAGTTGCACTATCATTATTAACTTTGCATCTTTTGGTTTCAATATTATGAATATGTGTCACTACGATCGAGATCCAATGAACCATTTTCATTGGGTGTGTAACCATATAAGGTTTTATTCATGTAAACAGAACAACAATTTATTCTCTTACTTAAATGAATAACCGTATTACAATAAACATGATCAAATCATATTCATGCTCTACGCAAACACCAAATAACACTTATTTATGTTCAGCACTAATCCCGAAAGTATAGGGAGTGTGCGATGATGATCATATCAATCTTGGAACCATTTCCAACACACATCGTCACTTCACCCTTAACTAGTCTCTGTTCATTCTGCAACTCCCGATTCAAGTTACTAATCTTAGCAACTGAACTAGTACCAAATACTGAGGAGTTGCTATGAACACTAGTAAAGTACACATCATTAACATGTATATCAAATATACCTTTGTTTACTTTGCCATCCTTTCTTATCCGCCAAATACTTGGGGTAGTTCTGCTTTCAGTGACCAGTCCCTTTACAGTAGAAGCACTTAGTCTCAGGCTTAGGACCAGACTTGGGTTTCTTCACTTGAGCAGCAACTTGCTTGCTGTTCTCCTTGAAGTTCCCCTTTTCCCTTTGCCCTTTTCTTGAAACTAGTGGTCTTGTTAACCATCAACACTTGATGTTTTTCTTGATTTCTACCTTCGTCGATTTCAGCATCACGAAGAGCTTGGGAATTACTTTCGTCATCCCTTGCATATTATAGTTAATCACAAAGTTCTACTAACTTGGTGATGGTGACTAGAGAATTCTGTCAATCACTATTTTATCTGGAAGATTAACTCCCACTTGATTCAAGCGATTGTAGTACCCAGAAAATCTGAGCACATGCTCACTAGTTGAGCGATTCTCCTCCATCTTTTAGCTATAGAACTTGTTTGAGAGTTCATATCTCTCAACTCGGGTATTTGCTTGAAATATTAGCTTCAACTCCTGGAACATCTCATATGGTCCATGACGTTCAAAACGTCTTTGAAGTCCCGATTCTAAGCTGTTAAGCATGGTGCACTTAAACTATCAAGTAGTCATCATATTGAGCTAGCCAAACGTTCATAACGTCTGCATCTGCTCCTGCAATAGGTCTGTCACCTAGCGGTGCATCAAGGACATAATTCTTTTGTGCAGCAATGAGGATAAACCTCAGATCACGGATCCAATCCGCATCATTGCTACTAACATCTTTCAACACAATTTTCTCTAGGAACATATCAAAATAAACATATGAAAGCAACAATGCGAGCTATTGATCTACAACATAGATATGCTAATACTACCAGGACTAATTTCATGATAAATTAAAGTGCAATTAATCATATTACTTAAGAACTCCCACTTAGATAGACATCCCTCTAATCATCTAAGTGACCACATGATCCAAATCAACTAAACCATAACCGATCACCACGTGAAATGGATTAGTTTTCAATGGTGAACATCTACTATATGATTCACACTCGACCTTTCGGTCTCCGTGTTTCGAGGCCATATCTGCATATGCTAGGCTCGTCAAGTATAACCCGAGTATTCTGCGTGTGCAAAACTGGCTTGCACCCGTTGTAGATGGACATAGAGCTTATCATACCCGATCATCACGTGGTGTCTGGGCACGACAAACTTTCGCAACGGTGCATACTCAGGGAGAACACTTCTTGATAATTTAGTGAGAGATCATCTTATAATGCTACCGTCAATCAAAGCAAGATAAGATGCATAAAAAGATAAACATCACATGCAATCAATATAAGTGATATGATATGGCCATCATCATCTTGTGCTTGTGATATCCATCTCCGAAGCACCGTCATGATCACCATCGTCACCGGCGCGACACCTTGATCTCCATCGTAGCATCGTTGTCGTCTCGCCAATCTTATGCTTCTACGACTATCGCTACCGCTTAGTGATAAAGTAAAGCATTACAGGGCGATTGCATTGCATACAATAAAGCGACAACCATATGGCACCTGCCAGTTGCCGATAACTTAGTGACAAAACATGATCATCTCATACAATAAAATTTAGCATCATGCCTTGACCATATCACATCACAACATGCCCTGCAAAAACAAGTTAGACGTCCTCTACTTTGTTTGTTGCAAGTTTTACGTGGCTGCTACGGGCTTAAGCAAGAACCAATCTTATCTACGCATCAAAACCACAACGATAGTTTGTCAAGTTCATGCCATTTTAAACTTCGCAAGGACCGGGAGTAGCCACACTCGGTTCAACTAAAGTTGGAGAAACTGACACCCGCCAGCCACCTGTGTGCAAAGCACGACGGTAGAACCAGTCTCGCGTAAGCGTACGCGTAATATCGGTCCGGGCCGCTTCATCCAACAATACCGCCGAACCAAAGTATGACATGCTGGTAGGCAGTATGACTTATATCGCCCACAACTCACTTGTGTTCTACTCGTGCATATAACATCAAACCATAAAACCTAGGCTCGGATGCCACTGTTGGGGAACGTAGTAATTTCAAAAAAAATCCTACGCACACACAAGATCATGGTGATGCATAGCAATGAGAGGGGAGAGTGTTGTCAACGTACCCTCGTAGACCGAAGCGGAAGCGTTGACGCAACATAGAGGAAGTAGTCGTACGTCTTCCCGATCCAACCGATCCAAGCACCGTTACTCCGGCACCTCCGAGTTTTTAGCACACGTTCAGCTCGATAATGCTCCCCGGGCTCCGATCCAGCAAAGCTTTGGGGATGAGTTCCGTCAGCACGACGGCCTGATGACGATGATGATGTTCTACCGATGCAGGGCTTCGCCTAAGCACTACAACGATATGACCGAGGTGGAATATGGTGGAGGGGGCACCGCACACGGCTAAGGAACAATCACGAAGATCAACTTGTGTGTCTATGGGGTGCCCCCTGCCCCCGTATATAAAGGAGTGGAGGAGGGGAGGGCCGGCCCTCTCTATGGCGCGCCCTAGGGGAGTCCTACTGCCACCGGGAGTAGGATTCCCCCTTTCCTAGTCCAACTAGGAGTCCTTCCATGTATTAGGAGTAGGAGACAAGGAAGGGGAAGAGGGAAGAGAAGGAAGGAGGGGGCGCCGCCCCTCCCCCTAGTCCAATTCGGACTAGTCAATGGGGGGCGCGCGGCCTGTCTCTCCCTCTCCCCTAAAGCCCAATAAGGCCCATATACTTCTTCCCCGTATTCCCGTAACTCCCCGGTATTCCCGAAAATACCCGAACCACTCAGAACCTTTCCGATGTCCGAATATAGTCGTCCAATATATCGATCTTTACGTCTCGACCATTTCGAGACTCCTCGTCATGTCCCCGATCTCATCCGGGACTCCGAACTCCTTCGGTACATCAAAACTCATAAACTCATAATATAACTGTCATCGAAACCTTAAGCGTGCGGACCCTACTGTTCAAGAACAATGTAGACATGACCGAGACACGTCTCCGGTCAATAAACAATAGCGGGACCTGCATGCCCATATTGGTTCCTACATATTCTACGAAGATCTTTATCGGTCTGACCGCATAACAACATACGTTGTTCCCTTTGTCATCGGTATGTTACTTGCCCGAGATTCGATCGTCGGTATCCAATACCTAGTTCAATCTCGTTGCCGGCAAGTGTCTTTACTCGTTCCGTAATACATCATCTCACAACTAACACATTAGTTGCAATGCTTGCAAGGCTTATGTGATGTGCATTACCGAGAGGGCCCAGAGATACCTCTCCAACTATCGGAGTGACAAATCCTAATCTCGAAATACGCCAACCCAACAAGTACCTTTGGAGACACCTGTAGAGTACCTTTATAATCACCCAGTTACGTTGTGACGTTTGGTAGCACACAAAGTGTTCCTCCGGTAAACGGGAGTTGCATAATCTCATAGTCATAGGAACATGTATAAGTCATGAAGAAAGCAATAGCAACATACTAAACGATCGGGTGCTAAGCTAATGGAATGGGTCATGTCAATCAGATCATTCAACTAATGATGTGATCCCGTTAATCAAATAACAACTCTTTGTCCATGGTTAGGAAACATAACCATCTTTGATTAACGAGCTAGTCAAGTAGAGGCATAGTAGTGACACTCTGTTTGTCTATGTATTCACACATGTATTATGCTTCTGGTTAATACAATTCTAGCATGAATAATAAACATTTATCAAGATATAAGGAAATAAATAATAACTTTATTATTGCCTCTAGGGCATATTTCCTTCAAATATGCCCGGCCGCGACCTGTCCGCCAACTTGGTCACGCCGGGGCCGACGAGCTTGACGTGCGCGACGCAGCCGAAAGTGCGGAAGTAGTCGACCGTCGGCTTCTTGTTGTGCCAGGACTCATAGGGTGTCATGCCCTGTAGACTCCTCGCCGGTGAACGGTTGAGGATGTGCACCACCGTGCGCACCGCCTCACCCCAGAACGTGCTTGGCACGCCCATGCTTTTCATCAGGCGTCGAGCCATCTCGACGACTCCATTCTGTTGTGGAGAATACGGAGTCATCGTGTTCCTTAGAATGCCGAGCTCCCCGCGGTACGTGGTGAACTCATTCGAGTTGAACTCCCCGCCGCGGTTGGTGCGGAACGCTCTGAGCTTTGCACCGCACTGTGTCTCCGCGGCCGCCTTGATCTTTCTGAAGAATTTGAACGCCTCGTCCTTGCTCCCGAGCACTTCCAACCACATGTATCTACTGTAGATGAGCAGAAAGTACTTGTTACCAGACGTGGTCACCGGCGTGATGGGCCCGTAGAGGTCGCCGTGGACGAGCTCGAGCCCCTGCTCCGCGCGGTACGCTGACGCACGCGGGAACGGCGTGTGGTGCATCTTTCCGAGTGTGCAACCCTTGCAGAACAGTTCGACATGCTGAATCGCCGGCATGCCTCGCACAATACCCTTCGCGCCAAGATCGTGCAGCGCCCGGAAGTGAAGGTGGCCGAAGCATCCATGCCCGCACCATGCTTCTTCGCTGCTGTGCGCCAGGAGGCACACGGGCGCAACCAAGTTCAGAGCCACGGCGTAGAGCCGGTTGCTCGTCCGCTGCACCCATGCCAAAAGCACGCGTTGCCTGTCATAGAGGCAGAGCACGCCGTCCTCGATCACAGACTTGCACCCGTGCTCGTCGAGCTTCCCAAGGCTCACGATGCTCGTCCGCAGTTGGGGGATGTAGTAGACATCCGAGAGCGCGCGGTGCTCGCCGTTCTTGCAGAAGAACGTCACCACGCCGCGTTCGCAGATCTGCACGACGGAGCCGTCGCCGAAGCGCACCGAGCCGCGAATGGACTCGTCCACCTGCGACAACACGTCACGCTGCCCTGTCATGTGATTGCTAGCACCAGTATCCAAATACCAGCGGTCGTCGTTGGTGGCGACCAGCACCATGCGAGCTTCGTTGAGGAAGATGTCCGTGGAGTGCTCACGAATGCCGCCCACCGCGCTCGCCGCGCTCACAACCGCGCAGGTGGCGAGGAGCAAGCCAGGCTGCTCAACCTCGGCCTGGGCTCCTCCTCGTCGTCGTTGTTCAGCCCCTTGTCCTTGTATTCAGCTCTTAACTTGCCTGCCTGCTTGAACACCCAACAATCCCTGTTGGTGTGATTGGCTGGCCTTTCGAGGGTGCCATGAATCTGGCACGAGCGGTCGAGTATCCGGTCCAAACTGGACGGGCCCTGGGTATTCTTTTTAATTGGCTTTTTCCGCTGACCGGATTTATAGCCTCTGAATCCGGCATTAACTGCCGTATCCTCATTGTTGTCGCTGCTAACACGGCGCTTTTGATTATTTCGACGTGACCTGCCACTTTTGTCCTTGGTATCCGAATTACCAGGCTTCTTCGATAAGTTGTTGCTGCGAGCTAGCCAGCTATCTTCGCCCGCGCAAAAGCGGGTCATGAGTGTCGTGAGGGCTGCCATGGTTTTCGGCTTTTCCTGTCCCAGGTGTCGGGCAAGCCACTCGTCGCGGATGTTATGTTTGAAGGCTGCTAGGGCCTCTGCGTCCGGACAATCGACTATCTGATTTTTCTTTGTTAGGAACCGTGTCCAGAATTGCCTGGCCGATTCTTCTGGCTGCTGAATTATGTGGCTTAGGTCGTCGGCGTCCGGTGGCCGCACATAGGTCCCCTGGAAGTTGTCGAGGAATGCGGCTTCCAGGTCCTCCCAAGAACCGATTGAGTCCGCTGGTAGGCTGTTAAGCCAGTGCCAGGCTGGTCCTTTAAGCTTAAGGGGTAGGTATTTGATGGTGTGTAGATCATCGCCACGTGCCATATGGATGTGAAGGAGATAATCCTCAATCAATACTGCCGGATCTGTCGTACCATCGTACGACTCGATATTGACGGGTTAAAAACCCTCTGGGATTTTATGATCCATTACTTCGTCTGTGAAGCATAGTGGGTGTGCGGCGCCCCTGTACTGGCCTATGTCACGACGCAGCTCGGAAGAGCTGTGCCTGCTGTGTTCGGCCCGGCTGGATTTATTGTGTCCGGAGTAAAGATCATCACGTGTCGTCGGGCGTCCGCGCGATCCATAGATCGATCTTGTTTGCTTTGCTTTATCCTCCAGTACGTCTCACAGGTCTGGCTCGTTTTCCCGTGCCTTAGTTGAACGGCACCGGGGCATGGCTTGTTTAAGGGTTCGACATGCCTCTCTGTCGCGGCCGCGGGGTGGCCGGTCTGCCATGTCATATGTTTCCCCCTCTGATTGGGGTAGCGGCCTGCGCTTAGGATAATTTTTGGAGGGGCGCCTGAGTTCATACTCTTCGGCCGCAAGGACTTCAGTCCATCTATCAGCTAGCAAATCTTGATCAGCTCTAAGCTGTTGCTGCTTTTTCTTTAGGTTGTTGGCCGTGGCTAGAAGCCTGCGTTGAAAACGCTCTTGTTCGGCGGGGTCTGATGGTACGACAAATTCGTCGTCGTCGAGGCTTGCCTCGTCTTCGGAGGGAGGCATGTAGTTATCGTCCTCAACCTCTCGCTCTGCCGCTCTCTCCTGAGGGCTGGCTTTTACATCTTCCTGCGCCGAATCTTGCTGGTTCTGGTGTTCTTCGGCGCTTTCCGGGGTAGTATTATCTCGCCGGAATCACCGTTTCTGCTGTGGCGGGATTTAGAGCGGCGCCGTTGGCGCCGGCGTTTTGCCGGATTTTTCGAGTTGTCGTCTTCCGCTGTTCCATCGCCATCCGCATCCTTTGGAGCATCCACCATATATATGTCATATGACGAGGTGGCGGTCCAGCGCCCTACAAGTGCTGGTTCTTGTTCGTCTCCTCCTTCGTCGTCCATACCGTCGAAGTCTTCGGAGCCGAAGTCAAGCATGTCGGTTAAATCGTCGACAGTGGCTATTAAGTGGGTGGTGGGTGGGCTTTGAATTTCTTTGTTGTCTGAATCCCAACCTCGCAGACCATAGTCCGGCCTGGGCTCTCCTGCTAAAGAGAGAGACTTGAGCGAATTCAGGATATCACCAAAAGGTGAGCACTGAAAGATGTCCGCGGCGGTGAACTCCATTACAGGCGCCCAATCAGATTCGATCAGCGGGGGCACGAAAGGCCTGGAGTTCGGAGAAGAATCCGACTCCTTGGAGTCCTAGGCCGTGCGGAGTACGGGGCTGGCGTTCGGCTCGATCTCCTTTGAGATCGCAGCCCCCGAGGTGACGTCCAACCGTTCATCCTCGAAGAACGCAGCGGGCTCCGAGTCAAGGATCGGGGCCGGAGCGTGTGCGGCCTCCAGGGTACTATTCAGAGGCAGAGCTATATCATGCCCCTCGAAATAGTGCGGCGCGCTTGGCTGTGGCTCGAACCCGTCGAAGATCAAGTCTCCGCGGATATCGACCGTGTAGTTTAAGCTTCCAAACCTGACTTGATGGCCAGGGGCGTAGCTTTCGATCTGCTCCAGATGACCAAGCGAATTGGCCCGCAGAGCGAAGCCGCCGAAGGCGAAGATTTGTCCGGGGAGGAAAGTCTCACCCTTGACCTCATCGTTGTTGATGATCAAAGGAGCCATCGGGCCTAAAAGCGACGACACAGAAGAACTCTCAATGAAAGCACCAATGTCGGTGTCAAAACCTGCGGATCTCGGGTAGGGGGTCCCGAACTGTGCGTCAAGGTCGGATGGTAACAGGAGACAAGGGACACTTTATTTTACCCAGGTTCGGGCCCTCTCTGTGGAGGTAAAACCCTACTCCTGCTAGATTAATATTGATGATATGGGTAGTACAAGAGTGGATCTACCACGAGATCAAGGAGGCTAAACCCTAGAAGCTAGCCTATGGTATGATTGTGCATGATGATGGTTGTCCTACGGACTACAACCCTCCGGTTTATATAGACACCGGATAGGGTGAGGGTTACACAGAGTCGGTTACAATGGTAGGAGATCTTGAATATCCGCACGCCTAGCTTGCCTTCCACGCCAAGAAAAGATCCTTCCGGACACGGGACGAAGTCTTCAATCTTGCATCTTCATAGTCCTGGAGTCCAGCTGAAGGTATAGTCCGGCTATCCGAACACCCCCTAATCCAGGACTCCCTCAGATGGCATTGGCCATCTGAGTGTTGAGCAGAATTCGAGGGCAAAAGACTCGCATGAAAAAGGGGCCGAAGGGACTTCTGTTGCCAACATGGTGAACCAGAAGAACTTCAACTCCCACAAGCCCAAGGGAAAGAACGGTGTCCAACACAATACCGACTTTAAGAAGAAGGGTAAGAAGACCTTCAAGAAGAACAAGAAGGACGAGGGCTGCTTTACTTGTGGTTCGGTTGAACATTGGGCCAACAAGTGTCCAAACAAATACAAGAAGCCAGGACAGGACTCCAAGTCTGTCAACATGATTGGGGGTAACAATGAGAATGGTGCATCTGGGTACGGTAATTTATTTACTGTTTTTTCAGTGTTTCAACCCAACGATTGGTGGGTCGACACAGGTGCAGGTGTTCATGTGTGTGCTGACATTTCATTGTTCACTTCTTACCAGGTCACAGGTCACGGGTCCGTAATGATGGGGAATGGCACGAGTGTTTCTGTTCATGGTGTTGGCACAGTCAATCTGAAGTTTACTTCGGGAAGGATCGTGCGGCTGAAGAACGTGCAGCATGTCCCCGCCATCAAGAAGAACCTTGTTAGTGGCTCCCTTCTATGTAGAGAAGGGTTTAAGTTGGTTTTCGAGTCTAATAAATTAGTTGTTACGAAATATGGACTCTTTGTTGGAAAAGGTTATGAGAGCGGAGGGATGTTCCGCATTTCCCTCGCAGATTTTTGTAATAAAGTCGTGAACCATATTCTTTCCAATGTTAATGAATCTGAAGTTTGGCATTCACACCTTTGTCACATTAGTTTTGGTGTTATGACGCGGCTAACCAAGTTGGATTTAATCCCGAGTTTCACTTTAGCCAAAGGTTCTAAGTGCCTTTCATGTGTGCAAGCTAAGCAACCTCGCAAGCCTCACAAGGCCGCGGAGGAGAGACACTTGGCACCATTAGAACTCATACATTCTGATCTTTGTGAGATGAATGGTGTGTTGACTAAACGTGGAAAGAAATACTTCATGACATTGATAGATGATTCTACTAGATATTGCTGTGTGTATCTGTTAAATACTAAAGATGAGGCTCTACACTACTTTAAAATCTATAAGGCAGAAGTTGAGAACCAACTTGAAAAGAAAATTAAATGAGTCCGGTCAGATCGTGGTGGAGAGTACATCTCGAGTGAGTTTGATTCCTTCTGTTCGGAACATGGCATTATTCATGAGAGGACGCCTCCCTATTCACCCCAGTCAAACGGGGTTGCCGAGCGGAAAAACCGTACTCTAACTGATTTGGTTAACGTCATGTTAGATACATCGGGTTTATCCAAGGCATGATGGGGGGAGGCTATATTGACGGCATGTCATGTCCTGAATAAAGTTCCAACAAAGGATAATGAGATCACTTCCAACAAAGGATAATGAGATCACTCTCTATGAGAAATGGGCAAAGATAAGGACAACACTCTCGTACTTGCGCACTTGGGGCTGTTTGGCGAAAGTCAATGTGCCGATCCCCAAAAAGCGTAAGCTTGGACCAAAGACCGTGGACTGCGTTAATTTGGGCTACGCTAAGAACAGCGTTGGCTGTAGATTTCTAGTAGTGAAATCTAAGGTACCTGACCAGAAGGTCGGTACAATTATGGAGTCTAAGGATGCTACATTCTTTGAGGATATTTTTCCTATGAGAGATATGCAAAGCACTTCTGGACAGAAATCTGAGGAGACTCCTGAACCTGCCATCCCTATGGAATATTATGAACAAACACATGATGAAAATCCTCAGGAGGATGACGAGGAAACCATTGGTAGGGGCAAGAGACAAATGACTGCAAAGACCTATGGCTAGACTGACCACCATTCGAGTATTACTCTCGTTTGCGGCCTCACATGGTCTTCTCGTCCATCAGATGGATGTTAAGACGGCTTTTCTAAATGGAGAGCTAAACGGGGAAATATACATGCAACAGCCTGATGGCTTTGTGATAGATGGTCAGGAAAGAAAGGTGTGTAGGTTGATGAAATCTTTATATGGCCTGAGGCAAGCACCTAAGAAATGGCATGATAAGTTTAATACAACTCTGACATCTGTTGGTTTTGTTGTTAATGAGGCTGACAAATATGTATATTATCGCCATGGTGGGGGCGAAGGAGTTATACTGTGCTTGTATGTTGATTACATACTGATATTCGGAACAAACCTCAAAGTCATTGAGGAGGTTAAATCGTTTCTATCTCAAAACTTTGAGATGAAAGACCTTGGTGTGGCTGATGTTATCTTGAACATCAAGCTACTGAGAGATAATGAGGGTGGGATCACACTTCTGCAATCCCAGTATGTTGAGAAGGTGTTGAGTCGTTTTGGATATTCGGACTGCACACCATCTCAAACACCATATGATCCTAGCGTGTTGATTTGAAAGTCCAAAGTCATGGCTAAAGATCAGTTGAGATACTCTCAAATTATTGGTTCACTCATGTACCTAGCAAGCGCAACGAGGCCTGACATCGCGTTTGCTGTGAGCAAACTGAGCCGGTTTGTTTCCAAACCGGGTGATGTACATTGGCATGCTGTTGAGAGAGTTATACGCTATCTGAAAGGTACTATGAACTATGGACTTCACTATACCGGATACCCGTCGGTACTTGAGGGGTATAGTGATGCGAATTGGATCTCTGATGCTGATGAGATGAAGGCCACAACTGGGTATATGTTTACTCTTGGAGGTGGGGCTGTTTCCTGGAAGTCTTGCAAGCAAACGATCTTAACGAGATCGACAATGGAAGCAGAATTAACGGCATTAGACACATCTGGTGTTGAAGCGAGATGGCTTCGAGATCTTTTGATGGACTTGCCATTGGTTGATATACCGGTTCCGGCTATCCTTATGAACTGTGACAATCAGACTGTCATCACCAAGGTGAAGAGTTCAAAGGACAACATGAAGTCCACCAAACACATAAGAATGAGATTAAAAGCTGTCAGAAAATTAAGAAACTCCGGAGTGATGGCGTTGGACTATGTCCATACGGCTAAGAATCTGGCAGATCCCTTTACGAAAGGCTATCACGTGTTGTGATAGATAATGCATCGAGGGAGATGGGTATGAGACCCACATGAGTTGCCATGGTGGTAACCCAACCTATGTGATCGGAGATCCCGTGAAGTAGGACCTGGGAAAACAAGCCTTAGGTGAACCGAGGAGAGTAACTATACTAACCCACTCCGTTGTAGATGCAATACTCCCAATACTGTATGGTAGGATGACTACTGTCTTAATGTGTTCCGAAGCTTATATAAGCAAGATGCTATCCTACAGAGCGATCTTTGGAGGAATACACCTATATGAGCCCGACTGCTGGTCATAGTCTATGAGATTGGGGTGACCTCTAGTAAGCTCATGAATAGGCCAGGAGTGTGACTTATATGCTCCACCCGAGGGGTCAGCCTTCGGCAGCCCAGTACTAGTGAGACATGTGATGAAACTTCTTTACGCCAAACTGACAATTCAAGGCATAGTCCATTGTTCAGTTGTAAAGGAGTGTAGCTACTTGCTCTAGGTGAAGCTCAACCTTAACAGGTCTTCACTGAAACACTGGTATATCGAAACAGTAATTGGAACAGAGGACACAATGGGCCCTCAACATCTGGTGGGGGGTTGCTGAAATTTGAGATGGGCTCTAGGCCCATATAGCAATTTTCTGAAAATTCTCTAAGGGCCCACATGGGTTATATGACACTAGGTGTAGTGGGAAGTTTAGTCCCACCCCGGAAGTGGAAGAGGAGTTGGACCTCCTTCTAAGGGTTTCTCTTCTACATGCTATTGGAGCTTGAGAAGAGAAGAGGCCCTCGCGCACTCCTCCTCCGCCGCCCGCCTAGCCACGCCACGCCTCGTCGCGT
This sequence comes from Aegilops umbellulata, assembly GCA_032464435.1. Lineage (NCBI taxonomy): Eukaryota > Viridiplantae > Streptophyta > Magnoliopsida > Poales > Poaceae > Aegilops > Aegilops umbellulata. The sequence goes on along the minus strand of CP136058.1, from coordinate 7,824,686 downwards.
CGCGCCGCACCGCGCCGCGGGTTGCGGGATTGAGCCGAGCCGAGCTCACACCTACGCGCTTATTTTTGCCAGTCACTAACGGAGAGTTCTCTGACAGCTGGGCTACGGTCTGAGACATCGGATTGTGGGTTGTCCCGGACTCGGACGTGGGTCGAGCCCACGTCTCTCCACGCGGCTGCGTCTATATAAGTGTGTGGTGTCTCCTAACCCTAGCCGCTACGAACAGATCACATCTGCTCACGCGCACGCCCACCGTCATTCCTTTGCTGCTGCTGCCGCCGGTGACTCCATCCCGTCCGCCGCGTACACGGTCGACGGGAGAGCAGGTCTCCGAAACGACGCCCTTCTGGTTCCTGTACGAGGTGAGGGGGCGAATAGGTTTTTGGGCAGTGATTACGCGACTTCTCGCTCCCGATCATCTACTTCCTCTACGTCCGCGTCGCCTTCATCATCACCATGTCCACCGACGCCGACCGTGCCGTCGCCGAGAAAGCTGAAGCCGACAAGAAGGCAGCCGAGGACGCCGTTGCTGCCACCAAAGCCGCGGCCTCTGCATGGCCTACCGGAGGGTATAACTCGTTTATCCCGCTCCTATTGTTTTCTGTTTTAGCTATACTAGCGTTATACGTAGATCTTTCTGCAATTAGCGTAATATGTGTTTGCTTGACTGAATATCAGTATGCGTTTATTTGTGTCAATGCCATGCTAGTGATTTACTCATGGATTAATTTAATCAAGAAATTACCTATTTACTCAACACTAGGGAGGAAGACAACGGACACGCGGACAAAGCCGAGGCCTGAGGGAGCTGGCCATTACTGCCTGCCTGCCTGCAGTGATGTGCGTTTAATGCGAGGAGACGATACTGGAGGTGCCCATGCGGCCATGCATCCACGTTGCCCTTGCGCCTGCGTAGAGCACCGTGACAACACGGTTTCTCTCTCAACGGTGGAGTTGTTAAAGCTGAACACGTCCAACTGCCCGGAGCTACATGCTGTTAACTCTGGACAACCGTGTGTTAACGCGTAGCCGCACCAGTGTCTCCGTGTGCTGTGTGGACTCGTTTATTTATTTTGATTATAAAACAAGGCACTAGCAGTAGATAGATAGGCAAACCATGTGCGTCGTGTTGCACAAGGTGCTTGATCCATGATTGTGTGTCTATGCGTGTGGGCCAATTCAGCTGGCCACGAGTTTCATGAACAACGCGGAGGAAGATGATACGTTATGTTTCTTTCGATTTGATGCTCTGAAAAATTAAACAAAGAAAAGAAAATTTGGATATGTTTCCGTGGACGGTCATCGATGAGCAACATTTGCATGTTTGTTTGGAGGGATCCGTCCACACTATCGCCATCCTAAATTTGTTTGTTTGTCTGTTGCCGTCATTCTTCCAAAGACATCTCATCGATTCCTTGTTTATTGCAACAGGATCGAGTTCATTCATGTATTTGTATTGCCACAAACGTCATCCCAATTAACAAGTGTCATCCTAGGAGAGTTGACCATGTGGATGGCCTTACTTTGGAGCTGGGCGTAAATCATTGTCTATAAAAAAATCTCGACTTCGCCATCCCCAAAGAAAAAATAATAATAATACTTACTTACTGAGAAAGTCTATGTTTTCGCTCTTTCGCGTGCTTGAGAGTTTTGGGGGTTTTCGTCGATGGCACACCCCTTTTATTTTAAAATAAGATTAAACACCCGACCTCTGCATCATTGTTATATGCACGTAACTATGGTTTGTTAGACTTGATTAATAATTTGCTACTATTTGGTTTGTGTGTAATAAAAGAATTCTCAGCGACCGAACTGACGGCCGTTATTTGGATTTTATAGTTTTACTAGTATAGCGTTGCCAAAGGCTCTTCAAAATTTATAATCAGTATCTTTCATTTATCATCCCCTCATATTGGGTGATTATGGGTGCTCTAATTAGAAACACAACAATCAAATATTAGGAAAATTCACCGAACGAACTACAACGAATAATACGATATCTATCAAACGAATAAAATGAGGTCATATTTTTGGTCCGTCATGCACTTCTATTGAAAAGTGCCTATCCCTTTTAGAATCAACCCACTGTTTGCTCGCACGCAAAAAAAATACATCTCTAAAGTGGGGAACCGATCGGTGCCAAAAAGAACTCAAACTCCTATCCAATCTCGACTTCATGCTCTTCCACTTCCATTGATAAAGATGGGACGTCAAGGGTTTCATCATGATGACCTCAAGCAGCCGCCGACATCCCTCCCCACATCTACCCCTACCCCCTGCTGCCGCTTGCACTGTCCTTGCTCCTCGAGGGAGCTAGGGACACAATGTTCTCTAGGATGGGCATGACCAGATCCACGAGAAGGCCACATTCTTCCATGGGAACCCAACCAAGCACACCACCCTCCGCAACCATCCAATCCCAGCCTAACAAAGTCAAGACCCGCCATCGATCCACAAATCAGGCTCGCCGCATCCAGGTTCACTGCAAGTCTGCGACGAGTCTGTAGTCGACATCTTGACTTTGGCTATCCCCACGGAAGAATCATCGAATCCTGCTTACTTTTACCATCACTTCGTCTATTCCCAAGGCAGCGACACCACCCAGCCAATCACCACCATCGCTTGCGGCTTGCCTACATAAAATCATGAGAAATCCCCACGGTGGTGCTGTAAGATCACCTTGGCGACCTCGACAGTGACCGACTGGTCTAAGATCTAAGCTAGCCGCTCTTTGTAGAAACCAATAGAAGTAGGCATGTGACTCAGATTTGTTCTTTGGTGTGCATGCGTTTCTTGCTGCCCACCAGCTCTTGTCTACAACTCGCCTATCTCTGTACCAGCTCTTGGTCTACAACTCGCCTATCTCCATGCTCGAGACGACCAAGCTCGATGCGCAAGCCGCATACGTCTGCTAGAGCTATATCCAGGCCCTATGATTTTTGGATCACTGGCACTATGGGTGCCAGGACCGGAGTCGCCCTCATCCACCAAGTGGATCAAGGAGGCCCACCACCTAGACTCTACATCGCAACATTTTGTGTTTTCCTATAAAGAGTAAAGAACCTTCTCTAATAAACGTAAATATAACCTTTTGGTTTTATAGTCTCAACTTTCCTACACTCCAATACCAGAAGGATTTCTTGGTTTTAGTTAATGACCTTCTTGAATGTCATTCACTTAGAAAGGTAGTAATACAATCTGTGATATTAAGGCAAATTATTAGTCATATTAAAGTGCAAAAGGCCCTATAGGAGTCAAAGCATGACTTTTATGGTTATACTGTAATTTGCCAGATCTGAGATTTATGCAAGTGTACAATTAGAGAAGGGCCAATTAAATAGATTTTCACATTCAGAATAGTACGATTAGCAGTAGCACTTCAATTTTTTCATGTTTGATCAGCTTGCTAGGTGGTCATCACTAAGCATGTTGGAACGATGAGCATAACCTAACTTAGTTCAGTACGTGTTGCTGCAAATTAGTTCAGTACGTACGAAGATGTTGCTAATTTCAATGCCTGGCTGTTGCAAGTTTCTAATGAAAAAGTACTTCAGGTCAAAGGTCAGGGAATATACACTTTTGTTATCATGGTTGTTTCCTTATAGTGAACAACTTTGATCACCACTTCAGCAGCTACTATCTATAAGAAGACATTAGCTAAGTAGATACAGGCAAAGAAAGCATGTAGGCAAAACCAGAATTAAAAACATCCTTCTCAACGGAGCTCGTGCAGTTCGGAAGACCCTAATCATCGATGAGGGACCCCTCCGATGGTAGCATGGCGTGACAATTGCCGTCAATGATGATACCCAAAGTACCTTGCACAATCCATCGATCCAGTTCGGAACAATCAAGCACATACCTTGCAAAGTGATGTGGATCTGAAGCAGAGGTGGGAAGGTAAAGGCTCAGGTGAGGTGGAATGAGACGTTGATATAGACGTGCACGCATGAGAATAAGGCGGTGCCCAGGATGGATCTCCATCGGAGGAGGCCGGATCCGCTGGGGAGGGGGTCGCTGTAGTACCTGTCATCTGTGCGATGGATCACGGGGCTGGCAGGCAGGGGGAGGGGATAGGAGGGAGCGGGTGGGCTAGAGCGCAGATGGCGGGTGCCCCCGACGACGGCTTGCCGGGAAGGATGGTGGAGGAGGTGGATGAGGATGGCGGCGGCGGCGTCTGCGGTTGCGCCTCGTCCCAGCCGTGCTGGTGGTGGTCGATGCGAGAGCCGGATGGCGTCGGCCAGAATCAGGCAGGGGCGACAGAGATTTAGAGGAGAGAGAGAATGGAGGCGCTGAGCGATGGGAGGAAGGGCCACTGGCGATTGGGGTGGCCTCAGATCCGCCCTCCGTGGCCGCCTATTTCATGGGACGAACACCCGTGCTCACCGTCGGGCTCGCCTTCGGCCGCCCGCTGCCTCGCCGACATTCACGACGTAGAGCCCCTTCCTCCGATCCCATTTGCCAGGGAGGCAGCGCCATCCTTCATCGCAGAGAACGAGTCCACACTGAGATCCCAACCAGATCGTGCTTGCGCCTCCCCAAACCGCAGCGGCACATCCCACTCCATCAACGACCAACCTATATGAGGCGGAGGGTCAGTGTAGGACGCGAGCGCCGTCACCATGGACGTGGGGGACGCCGTAGGTGGGAAGGAGGCGGCGACGGCGTCTGTGTCAGGAAGATCGCACGACGGTGGCGGCGTTTACTCGAGGGGATCGAGAGGAGCTGCGTTTGGTGCCAGGTGGGTTCTTTGGTGCGTGCGTGGGGCTGGAGATTGTGATAGGTGATCAGGTGAGGGCGTGCCATAACTGGATCGATAGCCTTACCATACCTGGTGGTAATTTAAATTTATTACCATATTCGATATTTCCCGAGTTATGGCCTTACCATACCTGGATTGATAGCCTTTGGGGTAATTTAAATTTATTACCATATTCAAAATTTCCTGAGTTATGACCTTACCATACCTGGATTGATTTATTATTATACGTGGATTAATTATGATTGATTACCATAAATACGTTGGGTATTACCATAAATACGTTGTGATAGGTGATCAGGTGAGGGCGTGCCATACCTGGATCGATAGCCTTACCATACCTGGTGGTAATTTAAATTTATTACCATATTCGATATTTCCCGAGTTATGGCCTTACCATACCTGGATTGATAGCCTTTGGGGTAATTTAAATTTATTACCATATAATTACCATATTCAAAATTTCCTGAGTTATGACCTTACCATACCTGGATTGATTTATTACTATACGTGGATTAATTATGATTGATTACCATAAATACGTTGGGTATTGCCGGTCAGACGAGAAAAGAGAAAAACCGGTGGGAGGGGCTGGTGGGAGGTGGGACGAAGAAAAACCGGTTGAAAATAAACCGGTTGAAAGTGGGAGGACTATTCAACCAATTCGTTCATTAGGAGTAGAGATATCACCGAACTGTTTCTTGTTCGCCGACGATGTAGTGGGTGGTGTATTACTTGTTCATTTGGTAGCTGCTAGTTTTAGTATTTTTAAGAGCATCGCGTCGGGTAGTTGCCTCATCAACCGTTGTTAGAGCAAGTACAATAAAGTGACGTAGCCGAGCTGTAAGATTTTAAATAATACACTTTTGCTGAGTAGGATGAGAGAGAAGAGAAACGGGCTACAAACTTATAGCCGGCTGTAACACGAACTTCAACACCTGTTGTGAAAGAAATATGTGGGCCATATAGTAATGGTAGAGCTCAAACTTATAGCCGGCTATACTCAGTTTGTTGGATCATCGTGTCATATGACCGTATCAGGATCATAGGATTGAATATGAACCGTACCCCGGATTGATGATTGAGACTTGTAGAAGGTTAGGATCCCATCATCTTGGACGAGGGCGACCCGTGCCGGTCCATGCCGATCGCAGTCGAAGGTTACCGAGAAATTGCATTAAGCACCACACGGCGAGAGAAATTATACCAAGCACGTAATGACGAAATAATATCACCAGCAGAGGAGGAGGAGTAGGAGACAGTTGATTGGCAGGTCGACGACGGATATATAGTACTAGTACCAAAGAAGTTGACAAACGTCGTCGACGACGATTGAGCGCCACATACGTTATCCCAGGCTAAAGTCTACTGCCGAGATATAGACAGATGAGCATAAGCTCTCACGTCATTCACTTTCTTCAGTTTGATGGACTCAGCGTACACCATCCGTTCCGTTTCGTCCTAATCAACTTCAACTTTGGAGTCGTTGTCGTCAGAACGGAGCGGAACGGAACGGCCAGATGTAGTTGCAGATCACCGGCGATCACGAACGAGAGTCAGAGAGAGAGAGAGAGAGAGAGAGAGAGAGAGAGAGAGAGAGAGAGAGAGAGAGAGAGAGAGAGAGAGAGAGAGAGAGAGAGAGAGAGAGAGAGAGAGAGAGAGAGAGAGAGAGAGAGAGAGAGAGAGAGAGAGAGAGAGAGAGAGAGAGAGAGAGAGAGAGAGAGAGAGAGAGTCTTGTGCTGCGAACTGCCACTGCAGCTTTTTGGGGTTTCTGTTATTAAGCAAGCTCTCCAACGAGCTGCTGAAAAGAGGGAGAAATGGTTGCCCACCAACGAGCCTACAGATCGCGCCATCCCACGATGCTCGTCCTGATTGAACCCTACATGCTCGCCGCGACCTGCGTGATCCATGCCATCCCATGGGGCTGTATCGGGCGAGCTACAAAGTCGCTAACTACTTAACTGAAGACTACTGAATCTGTACGTGCACACACACGCTGACAGGCTGAACTTTATTCAGCTAACTAACTGAACTAACTGAAACTTTCTGAACTTGCTGGTGCAGCTGATTATCTGACAAATCACCCCCTAATCTGCTGCACCTGTGTGATCCCAAGCCTGCTTCGTAGCTCACTCAAATGAGTCCTGCCCAGTGACTTGGTGAGAATGTCCGCGACTTGATCACCCGTTCTCACATGCTCAACATCAATCCTGCCCAGCTCAACACACTCTCGAATATAGTGATACCTGAGATCAATGTGTTTGCTCCGCTCGGGGATAGACTGGGTTCTTACTAAGATCAATGGCCGACTTGTTGTCAATCTTCAGCTTCACTTTCTGTACTTCTTCGCCAACCATTTCCGCAAGGAGCCTGCTCAGCCGGACGGCCTATGTGGCAGCAGCTGTTCCTGCTATGTACTCTGCCTCACATGATGAGAGAGCCATGATCTTCTGTTTCTGCGAGGTCCAAGTGATTACACCTGATCCAAGGAAGTAAACAGCTCCAGTGGTGCTCTTGCGATCATTGAGGTCACCCGCATGGTCACTGTCACTGAAGCCTGTCAACACATCCTTCTCTCCTTTTTTGAAGAAACAACCAAGGCCAAGTGTACCTTTGATGTAACGCAGAAGCTGCTTCACAGCTATCCAGTGTTCCTTCCCAGGTGATTCCATGCACCTGCTGAGAATCCCTACCGCATATGAAATGTCAGGCCTGGTGTTTACCAGGTATCTCAGGCTGCCAATCAAACTGCGGTACTCTGTTGAGTCTACTGCCTGACCAGTGTTCTTCTTCAGTTTCAGACGATTCTCCATCGGTGTGTTGCACGAGTTGCAGTCACTCATACCTGCATCCTCCAGGATCTTTGCTGCATAGCTTGACCGACACACCGTGATCCCATCATCCTCTTGCTTCACCTCAATTCCCAGGTAATAGCTGAGGAGACCCAGATCAGTCATCTGAAAAAGCTCTTGCATCTGTTTCTTGAAGTGTTCAATGGCTTCTGCCTCTGTGCCCGTGATTATCAGATCATCCACATACACCCCAACCAGCAAAAACCCATCTTTGCCTTTCCGCCTGTACAACGCATGATCGAGTTGGCAGCGCTTGAAACCAAGTGCATGGAGTGTAGTGTCCAGCTTTGCATTCCATGCGCGAGGAGCCTGATGAAGACCGTACAGAGCTTTCTTCAACTTGAGCACGCAGTGTGTGTTGTTGCTGTCGACAAAACCTGCGGGCTGGTGAACATACACCTCTTCCTGGAGATCTCCGTTGAGGAAAGCAGAGCGCACATCCATGTGATGTACACCCCAGCTCCGGTGAGCCGCCACGGCCAGAAGTAGCACACTGTCTCCAGACGAGCGACAGGTGCAAAGACCTCATCAAAATCCACTCCCTGCCGCTGTGCATATCCTTTCGCGACCAAACGAGCCTTGTGCTTTATGATTTTGCCATCCGGATCGCGCTTGACCTTGAAAACCCGCTTCAGTCCAATGGCGCGGTGGCCGGCGGGCAGCGTGGCCGGGACCCAGGTGTCGTTGGAACGAATCGACTTCATCTCCGCCTCCATTGCGCTAGGCCAAGCAGGTTCGTCCAGAGCCTCCTGAAAAGACGCGGGCACCTCTGCTGCACAGAGACAGAGCCCGCTGTACTCCAGAGTGCACGCCGGCGCGTGGTCGATAACGTACTCCATAGACTTGAAGCGGACGGGCACCCCCTTGGCGTCGAATTCCTTGTCGGTGGGCGGCGTCACCCACCTGTCATCTGAGTCGTAGGGAGTAGCTGGTGTGGACGGGCTTGAGCTCGCCGAGGCCGGCGTGTTCGACGCGCTCTGCGTGTCCGGCGCGGATCCACCAGGCGAGGGCGTCCGCGGCGTGCTTGGAGCAAGCGGTGATCCTGGCGCAGCTAGTGTTGTCGGGGCGCTAGGTGGCGTTGCCGGGTCCGGCGACACGGAGTAGGTCGTGGTTGTGGGCACGCCCGCGTCGGAGTACACGACCGTGAACTCGTGGGCGCGCTCCGAGTTTCCACCGTCCTTGCTCCAGTCCCAGCGTCGGTCTTCTTCGAAGCGCACATCGCGCGTGATGTACAGGCGCTTGCCGATCGGGTCATACAGCCAATAGCCCTTGGTGCCCGCCTCGTAGCCCAGGAATATTGTTGGGGAACGTAGTAATTTCAAAAAATTTCCTACGCACACACAAGATCATGGTGATGCATAGCAACGAGAGGGGAGAGTGTTGTCTACGTACCCTCGTAGACCGAAGCGGAAGCGTTGACGCAACGTAGAGGAAGTAGTCGTACGTCTTCCCGATCCGACAGATCCAAGCACCGTTACTCAGGCACCTCCGAGTTCTTAGCACACGTTCAGCTCAATGATGCTCCCCGGGCTCCGATCCAGCAAAGCTTCGGGGATGAGTTCCGTCAGCACGACGGCCTGATGACGATGATGATGTTCTACCGACGCAGGGCTTCGCCTAAGCACTGCAACGATATGACCGAGGTGGAATATGGTGGAGGGGGGCACCCGCACACGGCTAAGGAACGATCACGAAGATCAACTTGTGTGTCTATGGGGTGCCCCCTGCCCCAGTATATAAAGGAGTGGAGGAGGGGAGGGCCGGCCCTCTCTATGGCGCGCCCTAGGGGAGTCCTACTCCCATCGGGAGTAGGATTCACCCTTTCCTAGTCCAACTAGGAGTCCTTCCATGTATTAGGAGTAGGAGACAAGGAAGGGGAAGAGGGAAGAGAAGGAAGGAGGGGGCGCCGTCCCTCCCCCTAGTCCAATTCGGACTAGTCAATGGGGGGGGGGCGCACGGCCTGCCTCTTCCTCTCCCCTAAAGCCCAATAAGGCCCATATACTTCTTCCCCGTATTCCCGTAACTCCCTGGTACTCCCGAAAATACCCGAACCATTTAGAACCTTTCAGATGTCCGAATATAGTCGTCCAATATATCGATCTTTACATCTCGACCATTTCGAGACTCCTCGTCATGTCCCCGATCTCATCCGGGACTCCGAACTCCTTCGGTACATCAAAACTCATAAACTCATAATATAACTGTCATCGAAACCTTAAGCGTGCGGACCCTACGGTGCGAGAACAATGTAAACATGACCGAGACACGTCTCCGGTCAATAACCAATAGCGGGACCTGGATGCCCATATTGGTTCCTACATATTCTACGAAGATCTTTATCGGTCTGACCGCATAACAACATACGTTGTTCCCTTTGTCATCGGTATGTTACTTGCCCGAGATTCGATCGTCGGTATCCAATACCTAGTTCAGTCTCGTTGCCGGCAAGTCTCTTTACTCGTTCCGTAATACATCATCTCACAACTAACACATTAGTTGCAATGCTTGCAAAGCTTATGTGATGTGCATTACCGAGAGGGCCCAGAGATACCTCTCCGACTATCGGAGTGACAAATCCTAATCTCGAAATACGCCAACCCAACAAGTACCTTTGGAGACACTTGTAGAGTACCTTTATAATCACCCAGTTACGTTGTGATGTTTGGTAGCACACAAAGTGTTCCTCCGGTAAACGGTAGTTGCATAATCTCATAGTCATAGGAACATGTATAAGTCATGAAGAAAGCAATAGCAACATACTAAACGATCGGGTGCTAAGCTAATGGAATGGGTCATGTGAATCAGATCATTCAACTAATGATGTGATCCCATTAATCAAATAACAACTCTTTATCCATGGTTAGGAAACATAACCATCTTTGATTAACGAGCTAGTCAAGTAGAGGCATACTAGTGACACTCTGTTTGTCTATGTATTCACACATGTATTATGCTTCCGGTTAATACAATTCTAGCATGAATAATAAACATTTATCATGATATAAGGAAATAAATAATAACTTTATTATTGCCTCTAGGGCATATTTCCTTCAGTCTCCCACTTGCACTAGAGTCAATAATCTAGATCACATCGTTATGTGATTTAACATCAATAGTTCACATCATCATGTGATTAACACCCAAAGTTCATATCATCATGTGACCAACACTCAAAGGGTTTACTAGAGTCAGTAATCTAGTTCACATCTCTATGTGATTAACACCCAAAGAGTACTAAGGTGTGATCATGTTTTGCTTGTCAAAGAAGCTTAGTCAACGGGTCTGCCAAAATTCAGATCCGTATGTATTTTGCAAATTTATATGTCTACAATGCTCTGCACGGAGCTACTTTAGCTAATTGCTCCCACTTTCAATATGTATCTAGATTGAGACTTAGAGTCATCTAGATTAATGTCAAAACTTGCATCGACGTAACCTTTTACGACGAACCCTTTTTGTCACGTCCATAATCGAGAAACATATCCTTATTTCACTAAGGATAATTTTGACCGATGTCCAGTGATCTACTTCCTAGATCACTATTGTACTCCCTCGCTTAACATAGTGTAGGGTATACAATAGATCTGGTACATAGCATGGCATATTTTATAGAATCTATGACTGAGGCATAGGGAATGACTTTCATTCTCTTTCTATCATCTGCCGTGGTCGGGCTTTGAGTCTTACTCACTTTCACACCTTGTAACACAGACAAGAACTTTTTCTTTGATTGTTCCATTTTGAACTATTTCAAAATCTTGTCAAGGTAAAACATATCAAGCATTTTGATCTATCTCTAAGATCTTGATGCTCAATATGTAAGCAGCTTCACCGAGGTCCTTCTTTGAAAAACTCCTTTCAAATACTCCTTTATGCTTTGCAGAATAATTCTACATTATTTCCGATCAACAATATGTCATTTACATATACTTATCAGAAATGTTGTAGTGCTCCCACTCACTTTCTTGTAAATATAGGCTTCACCGTAAGTCTGTATAAAACTATATGCTTTGATCAACTTATCAAAGCGTGTATTCCAACTCCGAGATGCTTGCACCAGTCCATAGATGGATCGCTGGAGCTTGCATATTTTGTTAGCATTTTTAGGATTGAAAAAACCTTATGGTTGCATCATATACAACTCTTCTTTAATAAATCCATTAAGGAATGCAGTTTTGTTTATCCATTTGCCAGATTTCATAAAATGCGGCAATTGCTAACATGATTCGGACAGACTTAAGCATAGATACGAGTGAGAAACTCTCGTCGTAGTCAACACCTTGAACTTGTCGAAAATCTTTTGCGACAATTCTAGCTTTGTAGATAGTAACACTACTATCAGCGTCCGTCTTCCTCTTGAAGATCCATTTATTTTCTATGGCTTGACGATCATCGGGCAAATCCATCAAAGTCCATACTTTGTTCTCATACATGGATCCCATCCCAGATTTCATGGCCTCAAACCATTTTGTGGAATCTGGGCTCATCATCGCTTCCTCATAGTTCGTAGGTTCGTCATGGTCAAGTAACATGAACTCCAGAATATGATTACCGTACCACTCTGGTGCGGATCTCACTATGGTTGACCTACGAGGTTCGGTAGTAACTTGATCCGAAGTTACATGATCATCATCATTATCTTCCTCGCTAATTGGTGTAGTAGTCATTGGAACGGATTTCTGTGATGAACTACTTTCCAATAAGGGAGAAGGTACAATTACCTTATCAAGTTCTACTTTCCTCCTACTCACTTCTTTTGAGAGAAACTCCTTCTCTAGAAAGGATCCATTCTCAGCAACAAATATCATGCCTTCGGATCTGTGATAGAAGGTGTACCCAATATTTCCTTTTGGGTATCCTATGAAGACGCACTTCTCCGATTTGGGTTTGAGCTTATTAGGATGAAACTTTTTCATATAAGCATCACAACCCCAAACTTTAAGAAACGACAACTTTGGTTTCTTGCTAAACCACAGTTCATATAGTATCGTCTCAACAGATTTAGATGGTGCCCTTATTTAACGTGAATGCAGCTGTCTCTAATGCATAACCCCAAAACGATAGTGGTAAATCGGTAAGAAACATCATAGATTGCACTATATCAAATAAAGTACGGTTATGATGTTCGGACACACCATTATGTTGTGGTGTTCCAGGTGGCATGAGTTTGTGAAACTATTCCACATTGTTTAAATTGAAGACCAAACTCGTAACTCAAATATTTTACCTCTGCGGTCATATTGTAGAAACTTTTATTTTTGTTACGATGATTCTCCACTTCACTCTGAAATTCTTTGAACTTTTCAAATGTTTCAGACTAGTGTTTCATCAAGTAGATATGCCCATATCTGCTCAAATCATCTGTGAAGGTCAGAAAATAATGATACCCGCCGTGAGCCTTAACACTCATCGGATTGCATACATCAGTATGTATTATTTCCAACAAGTCAGTTTCTCGCTCCATTGTTCCGGAGAACGGAGTTTTAGTCATCTTGTCCATAAGGCATGGTACGCAAGCATCAAGTGATTCATAATCAAGTGACTCCAAAATCCCATCAGCATGGAGTTTCTTCATGCGCTTTACACCAATATGACATAAACGGCAGTGCCAAAAATAAGTTGCACTATCATTATTAACTTTGCATCTTTTGGTTTCAATATTATGAATATGTGTCACTACGATCGAGATCCAATGAACCATTTTCATTGGGTGTGTAACCATATAAGGTTTTATTCATGTAAACAGAACAACAATTTATTCTCTTACTTAAATGAATAACCGTATTACAATAAACATGATCAAATCATATTCATGCTCTACGCAAACACCAAATAACACTTATTTATGTTCAGCACTAATCCCGAAAGTATAGGGAGTGTGCGATGATGATCATATCAATCTTGGAACCATTTCCAACACACATCGTCACTTCACCCTTAACTAGTCTCTGTTCATTCTGCAACTCCCGATTCAAGTTACTAATCTTAGCAACTGAACTAGTACCAAATACTGAGGAGTTGCTATGAACACTAGTAAAGTACACATCATTAACATGTATATCAAATATACCTTTGTTTACTTTGCCATCCTTTCTTATCCGCCAAATACTTGGGGTAGTTCTGCTTTCAGTGACTAGTCCCTTTACAGTAGAAGCACTTAGTCTCAGGCTTAGGACCAGACTTGGGTTTCTTCACTTGAGCAGCAACTTGCTTGCTGTTCTCCTTGAAGTTCCCCTTTTCCCTTTGCCCTTTTCTTGAAACTAGTGGTCTTGTTAACCATCAACACTTGATGTTTTTCTTGATTTCTACCTTCGTCGATTTCAGCATCACGAAGAGCTTGGGAATTACTTTCGTCATCCCTTGCATATTATAGTTAATCACAAAGTTCTACTAACTTGGTGATGGTGACTAGAGAATTCTGTCAATCACTATTTTATCTGGAAGATTAACTCCCACTTGATTCAAGCGATTGTAGTACCCAGAAAATCTGAGCACATGCTCACTAGTTGAGCGATTCTCCTCCATCTTTTAGCTATAGAACTTGTTTGAGAGTTCATATCTCTCAACTCGGGTATTTGCTTGAAATATTAGCTTCAACTCCTGGAACATCTCATATGGTCCATGACGTTCAAAACGTCTTTGAAGTCCCGATTCTAAGCTGTTAAGCATGGTGCACTTAAACTATCAAGTAGTCATCATATTGAGCTAGCCAAACGTTCATAACGTCTGCATCTGCTCCTGCAATAGGTCTGTCACCTAGCGGTGCATCAAGGTCATAATTCTTTTGTGCAGCAATGAGGATAAACCTCAGATCACGGATCCAATCCGCATCATTGCTACTAACATCTTTCAACACAATTTTCTCTAGGAACATATCAAAATAAACATATGAAAGCAACAATGCGAGCTATTGATCTACAACATAGATATGCTAATACTACCAGGACTAATTTCATGATAAATTAAAGTGCAATTAATCATATTACTTAAGAACTCCCACTTAGATAGACATCCCTCTAATCATCTAAGTGACCACATGATCCAAATCAACTAAACCATAACCGATCACCACGTGAAATGGATTAGTTTTCAATGGTGAACATCTACTATATGATTCACACTCGACCTTTCGGTCTCCGTGTTTCGAGGCCATATCTGCATATGCTAGGCTCGTCAAGTATAACCCGAGTATTCTGCGTGTGCAAAACTGGCTTGCACCCGTTGTAGATGGACGTAGAGCTTATCATACCCGATCATCACGTGGTGTCTGGGCACGACAAACTTTCGCAACGGTGCATACTCAGGGAGAACACTTCTTGATAATTTAGTGAGAGATCATCTTATAATGCTACCGTCAATCAAAGCAAGATAAGATGCATAAAAAGATAAACATCACATGCAATCAATATAAGTGATATGATATGGCCATCATCATCTTGTGCTTGTGATATCCATCTCCGAAGCACCGTCATGATCACCATCGTCACCGGCGCGACACCTTGATCTCCATCGTAGCATCGTTGTCGTCTCGCCAATCTTATGCTTCTACGACTATCGCTACCGCTTAGTGATAAAGTAAAGCATTACAGGGCGATTGCATTGCATACAATAAAGCGACAACCATATGGCACCTGCCAGTTGCCGATAACTTAGTGACAAAACATGATCATCTCATACAATAAAATTTAGCATCATGCCTTGACCATATCACATCACAACATGCCCTGCAAAAACAAGTTAGACGTCCTCTACTTTGTTTGTTGCAAGTTTTACGTGGCTGCTACGGGCTTAAGCAAGAACCAATCTTATCTACGCATCAAAACCACAACGATAGTTTGTCAAGTTCATGCCATTTTAAACTTCGCAAGGACCGGGAGTAGCCACACTCGGTTCAACTAAAGTTGGAGAAACTGACACCCGCCAGCCACCTGTGTGCAAAGCACGACGGTAGAACCAGTCTCGCGTAAGCGTACGCGTAATATCGGTCCGGGCCGCTTCATCCAACAATACCGCCGAACCAAAGTATGACATGCTGGTAGGCAGTATGACTTATATCACCCACAACTCACTTGTGTTCTACTCGTGCATATAACATCAAACCATAAAACCTAGGCTCGGATGCCACTGTTGGGGAACGTAGTAATTTCAAAAAAAATCCTACGCACACACAAGATCATGGTGATGCATAGCAATGAGAGGGGAGAGTGTTGTCAACGTACCCTCGTAGACCGAAGCGGAAGCGTTGACGCAACATAGAGGAAGTAGTCGTACGTCTTCCCGATCCAACCGATCCAAGCACCGTTACTCCGGCACCTCCGAGTTCTTAGCACACGTTCAGCTCGATAATGCTCCCCGGGCTCCGATCCAGCAAAGCTTTGGGGATGAGTTCCGTCAGCACGACGGCCTGATGACGATGATGATGTTCTACCGATGCAGGGCTTCGCCTAAGCACTACAACGATATGACCGAGGTGGAATATGGTGGAGGGGGCAACGCACACGGCTAAGGAACAATCACGAAGATCAACTTGTGTGTCTATGGGGTGCCCCCTGCCCCCGTATATAAAGGAGTGGAGGAGGGGAGGGCCGGCCCTCTCTATGGCGCGCCCTAGGGGAGTCCTACTGCCACCGGGAGTAGGATTCCCCCTTTCCTAGTCCAACTAGGAGTCCTTCCATGTATTAGGAGTAGGAGACAAGGAAGGGGAAGAGGGAAGAGAAGGAAGGAGGGGGCGCCGCCCCTCCCCCTAGTCCAATTCGGACTAGTCAATGGGGGGCGCGCGGCCTGTCTCTCCCTCTCCCCTAAAGCCCAATAAGGCCCATATACTTCTTCCCCGTATTCCCGTAACTCCCCGGTATTCCCGAAAATACCCGAACCACTCAGAACCTTTCCGATGTCCGAATATAGTCGTCCAATATATCGATCTTTACGTCTCGACCATTTCGAGACTCCTCGTCATGTCCCCGATCTCATCCGGGACTCCGAACTCCTTCGGTACATCAAAACTCATAAACTCATAATATAACTGTCATCGAAACCTTAAGCGTGCGGACCCTACTGTTCAAGAACAATGTAGACATGACCGAGACACGTCTCCGGTCAATAAACAATAGCGGGACCTGCATGCCCATATTGGTTCCTACATATTCTACGAAGATCTTTATCGGTCTGACCGCATAACAACATACGTTGTTCCCTTTGTCATCGGTATGTTACTTGCCCGAGATTCGATCGTCGGTATCCAATACCTAGTTCAATCTCGTTGCCGGCAAGTGTCTTTACTCGTTCCGTAATACATCATCTCACAACTAACACATTAGTTGCAATGCTTGCAAGGCTTATGTGATGTGCATTACCGAGAGGGCCCAGAGATACCTCTCCAACTATCGGAGTGACAAATCCTAATCTCGAAATACGCCAACCCAACAAGTACCTTTGGAGACACCTGTAGAGTACCTTTATAATCACCCAGTTACGTTGTGACGTTTGGTAGCACACAAAGTGTTCCTCCGGTAAACGGGAGTTGCATAATCTCATAGTCATAGGAACATGTATAAGTCATGAAGAAAGCAATAGCAACATACTAAACGATCGGGTGCTAAGCTAATGGAATGGGTCATGTCAATCAGATCATTCAACTAATGATGTGATCCCGTTAATCAAATAACAACTCTTTGTCCATGGTTAGGAAACATAACCATCTTTGATTAACGAGCTAGTCAAGTAGAGGCATAGTAGTGACACTCTGTTTGTCTATGTATTCACACATGTATTATGCTTCTGGTTAATACAATTCTAGCATGAATAATAAACATTTATCAAGATATAAGGAAATAAATAATAACTTTATTATTGCCTCTAGGGCATATTTCCTTCAAATATGCCCGGCCGCGACCTGTCCGCCAACTTGGTCACGCCGGGGCCGACGAGCTTGACGTGCGCGACGCAGCCGAAAGTGCGGAAGTAGTCGACCGTCGGCTTCTTGTTGTGCCAGGACTCATAGGGTGTCATGCCCTGTAGACTCCTCGCCGGTGAACGGTTGAGGATGTGCACCACCGTGCGCACCGCCTCACCCCAGAACGTGCTTGGCACGCCCATGCTTTTCATCAGGCGTCGAGCCATCTCGACGACTCCATTCTGTTGTGGAGAATACGGAGTCATCGTGTTCCTTAGAATGCCGAGCTCCCCGCGGTACGTGGTGAACTCATTCGAGTTGAACTCCCCGCCGCGGTTGGTGCGGAACGCTCTGAGCTTTGCACCGCACTGTGTCTCCGCGGCCGCCTTGATCTTTCTGAAGAATTTGAACGCCTCGTCCTTGCTCCCGAGCACTTCCAACCACATGTATCTACTGTAGATGAGCAGAAAGTACTTGTTACCAGACGTGGTCACCGGCGTGATGGGCCCGTAGAGGTCGCCGTGGACGAGCTCGAGCCCCTGCTCCGCGCGGTACGCTGACGCACGCGGGAACGGCGTGTGGTGCATCTTTCCGAGTGTGCAACCCTTGCAGAACAGTTCGACATGCTGAATCGCCGGCATGCCTCGCACAATACCCTTCGCGCCAAGATCGTGCAGCGCCCGGAAGTGAAGGTGGCCGAAGCATCCATGCCCGCACCATGCTTCTTCGCTGCTGTGCGCCAGGAGGCACACGGGCGCAACCAAGTTCAGAGCCACGGCGTAGAGCCGGTTGCTCGTCCGCTGCACCCATGCCAAAAGCACGCGTTGCCTGTCATAGAGGCAGAGCACGCCGTCCTCGATCACAGACTTGCACCCGTGCTCGTCGAGCTTCCCAAGGCTCACGATGCTCGTCCGCAGTTGGGGGATGTAGTAGACATCCGAGAGCGCGCGGTGCTCGCCGTTCTTGCAGAAGAACGTCACCACGCCGCGTTCGCAGATCTGCACGACGGAGCCGTCGCCGAAGCGCACCGAGCCGCGAATGGACTCGTCCACCTGCGACAACACGTCACGCTGCCCTGTCATGTGATTGCTAGCACCAGTATCCAAATACCAGCGGTCGTCGTTGGTGGCGACCAGCACCATGCGAGCTTCGTTGAGGAAGATGTCCGTGGAGTGCTCACGAATGCCGCCCACCGCGCTCGCCGCGCTCACAACCGCGCAGGTGGCGAGGAGCAAGCCAGGCTGCTCAACCTCGACCTGGGCGATGTTCGCTGATACGTCTCCAACGTATCTATAATTTTTTACTGCTCCATGCTATATTATCTACTGTTTTGGGCAACATTGGGATTTATTTTCCACTTTTATATTACTT
The DNA here is from genome assembly GCA_032464435.1 of Aegilops umbellulata. Classification (NCBI taxonomy): domain Eukaryota; kingdom Viridiplantae; phylum Streptophyta; class Magnoliopsida; order Poales; family Poaceae; genus Aegilops; species Aegilops umbellulata. Next base: position 7,805,812 of record CP136058.1, on the reverse strand, counting down.
TTGGGACTAACCTATTAACCGGAGACCCAGCCCAGATTTGTTGTTTTTTGCCTATTTCAGTATTTCGAAGAAAAGGAATATCAAACGAAGTCAAAACGGAACAAAATCAACTGGAGAAGTTATTTTTAGAAGGAAAGCTACCGGATGGACTTGGACTCCACGTCAGGAAAGGAGGGAGGCGGCCACGAGGGTGGGGGCGCGCCCCCTGCCTCGTGGGGCCCCCGAAGCTCCACCGACGTACTTCCTGCACCCATATATACTCACGTACCCTAAAACTTCCAAAACAGAGAATAGATCAGGAGTTCCGCCACGGCAAGCCTCTGTAGACACCAAAAACCTCTCGGGACCCTGTTCTGACACCCTGCCGGAGGGGGGAACCCTCACCGGTGACCATCTTCATCATCCCGGCGCTTTCCGTGGCGAGGAGGGAGTAGTTCACCCTCGGGGCTGAGGGTATGTACCAGTAGCTATGTGTTTGATCTCTCTCTCTCATGTTCCTAATTTGGCACGATCTTAATGTATCGTGAGCTTTGCTATTATAGTTGGATCTTATGTTTCTCCTCCCCCTCTACTCTCATGTAATGGATTGAGTTTTCCCCTTGAAGTAATCTTATCGGATTGAGTCTTTAAAGATTTGAGAACATTTGATGTATGTCTTGCCGTGCGTATCTGTGGTGACAATGGTATATCACGTGACTCACTTGATGTATGTTTTGGTGATCAACTTGCGGGTTCCGCCCATGAACCTATGCAAAGGGGTTGGCACACGTTTTCGTCGTGATTCTCCGGAAGAAACTTTTGGGCACTCTTTGAGGCTCTATGTGTTGGATGAATGGATGAATCTGAGATTGTGTGATGCATATCGTATAATCATACCCACAGATACTTGAGGTGACATTGGAGTATCTAGGTGACATTAGGGTTTTGGTTGATTTGTGTCTTAAGGTGTTATTCTAGTACGAACTCTAGGGCTGTTTGTGACACTTATAGGAATAGCCCAATGGATTGATTGGAAAGAATAACTTTGAGGTGGTTTCGTACCCTACCATAATCTTTTCGTTTGTTTTTCGCTATTAGTGACTTTGGAGTGACTCTTTGTTGCATGTTGAGGGATAGTTATGTGATCTAATTATGTTATTATTGTTGAGAGAACTTGCACTAGTGAAAGTATGAACCCTAGGCCTTGTTTACTATCATTGCAATACCGTTTACGCTCACTTTTACCATTTGTTACCTTGCTGTTTTTATATTTTCAGATTACAAAAACCTATATCTACCATCCATATTGCACTTGTATCACCATCTCTTCGCCGAACTAGTGCACCTATACAATTTACCATTGTATTGGGTGTGTTGGGGACACAAGAGACTCTTTGTTATTTGGTTGCAGGGTTGTTTGAGAGAGACCATCTTCAACCTATGCCTCCCACGGATTGATAAACCTTAGGTCATCCACTTGAGGGAAATTTGCTACTGTCCTACAAACCTCTACACTTGGAGGCCCAAATATGTATACAAGAAGAAGGTTGTGTAGTAGACATCATTCGCCTGCTGATCTTGCTGCTGGCGCTGGTCTCGCTCCTTCTTGCGGCACTCCTTCGCCCAGTGGCCAGGGATGCTACAGTAGCGGCAGTTTCCCTTCCGCTTGGGTGTCGCCGGCCCGCCGTTGCCGCGGCCAGAGCTCTGGCCACGACCGCCCCCGCGTTGGAGGTTCTTTGGCTTGACGTTTCCTCGCCCACGCCCTGCTCCAGAGCCCGAGGACGCGCTGCTCTGGTCGAGCAGTTTCTCATGCGCACGCCACTGATCGATCGTGTACAGCAGTTGCGCGCCGGGCGCCGGTGTCTCCTCGCGCTCACGCTCCTTGAAGACAAGGAGTCGGCCACAGAGTTCCTCGAGGGAGAGCTGCTTGGTGTCGACGAGCGACTCGATCGCCACGGCCATCTCGAGGTATGGGCGTGGAACCGTCCGGAGCACCTTGCGGACAGCCTTGTGCTCGTCCACCGGGTCGACGAGCGCCTGCAGTTCATCGATGGTCGTCCTCAGTCGCATCACGTATGACTCGATCCCCTCGCCGTCCTTGTACCGGAGCGACTCATCTCCGAGCGGCGGGTCTGCGCCTTGGCTTCGCGCACGCGCTCGACGCCGACGCGCATGGTCTTCAGGGTGTCCCACGCCTCCTTGGCCGTGGCCTTGGCGCCCAAGATCCGCATGAGCTCCGGCGGCACCCCCTTGAGGAGGGCAATCATGGCGCTCCAGTCGTCGTGATCCGAGCCTTGCCCCGTCTCCACCACGCGCCAGAGCTCGTCCGCCTGCAGCTGCAGTATAGTGATCATAGCCTAGTCGGAGTAGTTTGTACGCGTGAGCATCATCGGGGGCCCACCGCCGCCGCCGCTGTGCACGACACACTCAACGACGCGCACCCCCGACCCTTCCTCGGTGGAGAGACGGGCCAGGGACTTCCCAAGCTCCGAGGCCTCCGCCTTGGCCTTTTCCTCCTCTAGCTTCTTCTGCGCCTTCTCCTCGTCGCTTCCGGCCATCTCTCCGACGGATCAAACACCGTCGGCGCCTAGGATGGATCAAACACCACCGATGCTCTGATGCCACTTGTAGTTGCAGATCACCGGCGATCACGAATGAGAGTCAGAGAGAGAGAGAGAGAGCGAGAGGTGGAAGACAGAGTCTTGCACTGCAAACTGCCACTGCAGCTTTTCGGGGGTTTTGTTATTAAGCAAGCTCTCCAACGAGCTGCTGAAAAGAGGAAGAAATGGTCGCCCACAAACGAGCCTACAGATCGCGCCATCCCACGATGCTCGTCGTGATTGAACCCTACATGCTTGCCACGACCTGCGTGATCCATGCCATCCCATGGCGCTGTATCGGGCGAGCTACAAAGTCGCTAACTACTTAACTAAAGACTACTGAATCTGTACGTGCACACACACACGCCGACAGACTGAATTTTATTCAGCTAACTAACTGAACTAACTGAAACTTTCTGAACTTGCTGGTGCAACTGATTATCTGACACTAGAGGGCCGGAATGGAAAGATCCATCCTTGTGCAGATGATGCTCTAGCCAGGGAACCGAATTACTTAGCAGACTTTTGCAGGAAAAAAAAGTCGGCAAAGTCTACTGCATTCATCCTTTGGATTCGCCCGAGCCTGCCCTGCCTGTGAACCCCTACCATGCCTGAAGAAGCCTCGAGTGGTGCCATGCTGCCTTGTTTTGTTCGAGTGTGCGTGCGTGTACACGCACACAAAAGAAGACAGAAACAGTGCCAAAAAGACAACAAGGGGAGGCTCTGTTGGGCAGCGCCATGCTCCTCTTGCTACAAAAGACACAGGGAAATGCCAGCTACGAAGGAACAAGAGGGAATGGGGAACTGTTGGTGCTACTCCGTGCGTGCCGGCCTTGGTTTTCTTTTTGGTTTTCTGATTAAGCTGGAATTGAAGTGACCAAGCACAGCCACTCACGTGAAGAGAAGTGATCCAGGGAGGAAGACGACGGACACGCGGACAAAGCCGAGGGCCGAGGGAGATGGCCATTGCTGCCTGCCTGCAACATACGATACAATATGATGTGCGTCCAGTGCAAAGAGACGATACCGGAGGTGTCCATGCCATCATGTCTGCATCGCCATGCATCCACGTTGCCCGTGTGCCTGCGAGAGCACCGTGACAGTTAACACGCTTCCTCTCTCAACGGTGGACACGTCCAACTGCCCGAGAGGCCGAAACGTCTGTGTTTAAAGGGAGAGAAGGATTGGTGGAATAGTTGTTGTATTGCTTGAGCCTCGTGGACATATATATAGGAGTACATGATCTACTTGGAGTACAAGGCAAGCCAGAATATTTTCTAGTCTAACCTATGTTTCCTAATACAATCACGTTACTCAACATCCCCCCGCAGTCACAACGGTAGCGACGCAGACGGTGAGACTGGAGAAGAATCCGAAGGCAAGCCGACGGACACCCCCCATAGTCGTAACGGTCGACACATCACGGAGTCGTGGCTGGAGTGGAAACCAACGAGGTTGCTCAAGCAGGCGGTAGCCCTTTGTGCCGTTTGTCGATGTAGCCGAGAGCGTGGGTGGTGGAGCCGTGGTTGAGGTAGCTGTGCGAAGAATGCCATTGTCGATGTCGAGTCGGGGTAGCCGGTGTTGAGGAAGTCGCCGTGGAGCCGCGGGCGCAAGTAGGCGCCGAGTTAGCAGGGGCGCATTGTTGTCGAAGTAGTGGTGCGCCGGGAAGGAGATGTTTGTTGACGACGCGTCGCGGCGGGTTTGCCAATCCCGGGGACACATCGTAGACGAAGGCACGCACCGGTGTTGCCAGCACCGGGCATGCATAGACGGACGAAGACGAAGTTGACGAAGCGCCGCACCAGGCTTGCCAGGCCCGGGGACGCGTCGTGGATGAAGGCACGCATCGGTGTTGCCAGCACCGGGCATGCGTAGACTGGGACCTGCACGAGCTGTATGCCATGTCGAAGAGGTCGGAGAGGCCAGCAGAGAAGGACTCGACGACGGTTGCGGCGCCAATCGGCGCGGGGCCAATGTCGCTCGCGGTTGTCGGAGTAGATGAAGCGGTCAGGGTAGATGACGGCGACGCTGGCGACGAGCTGGTGCTGGACGAAGAACAAGTGGGGTGGACGGGCGGCGCTGGCGACGAGCTGGTGCTGGACGAACACGAAGTGGGGTGGACGGGCGGCGGCGGCAGCTATGGAGGTAGCCGCGGCGACGGCCAAAGAAGAGCGGCGGCGGCGGCCTAACGGCGGCGGCGGCGGCTAGGTTAGGAGTGCGGCGGCGGTGCTCGAAGTAGGCGAAGAACCCTGACAGCGTGACGAAGACCGGCGCGGCTGGTGGCGTTCCCGCGCCAAGGAAGACGGCGCGGCGCATACCACGGGAGGTCGACGCGCGGTGACGGCGGAGTGGACTGCGTGCCGCGGCACTACGGCCCGAAGGGGCGACGCAGCGGCGGCAGGCGGGTCGGGGCGACGGTGGGAAGACCTCGGGGCGGCGGCGGGGACCGCGGGCCGCGACGCTGCGGCCCGAAGGGGCGACACAATGGCGGTTCGCGAGTCGGTGCAGCCGCGGGGACGGCCTCGGGACGGCGGCGTGGACTGCGTGCCACGCTCGCTACAGCCCGACGGGGCGACGCAGCGGCGGCGCGAGGGTCGATGCAGCCACGGGACGGCCTAGAGCGGACGCCCTCTGGGCGGCGGGGGACCGCGGGCCGCGGCACTACGGCTCGAAGGGGCGACGCAGCGGTGACGCGGGTCGGTGCAGCCGGGAGAAGAACCGCGGGGCGGCGGCGCTGCGGCCCGACGGGGCGACGCAGCGGCAGCCCGATGCTCGATCGGTGGAGAGGCGCGCTGAACTCGGGGACGATCTTCACGGGACCTGCGGAGGCGTGCGTAACCGACGGGCCAGGTCGGTCGCGCGGCGTAGATGAGTCGGATCGCGGCGGCGAGCGGGCGATCAAGCCGATCGCGCGCGAGGTCGGGGACGCCGCTCGGTGGAGGCGTGGTGGCGACGGAGTCCGAGATGAAACCGACGGCGGCGGTCAGCAGGGCGGCTATGATTGGCCGCTGCATGACACGAGGCCGCCGGGTCGGGGTGATGCAGGAGTCCCGATCGGAACAGGGCGGTGACGGCCGGCGCAGGGCGACGGGCAGGCCGGCGCGCGAACGACGGCCTTGAGGGGCCGCCTGTTACGCGAGGCCGCCGGGTCAGTGATGTAGCCGGCCGGTTGCGCCGTTGTCGGAGTAGAGGCGCGGGATGTCGACGGCGGCGGCGGGCGACGCAAACCGATCACATAGATCGGAAAACCAAAAAGTAGATGCCGATCAAAGCGAGCGGCGAGAGAGAGAGAAAACCCGGATCAAAGGATCGGGAGAAAAAGACTCTCTAGGGCAGCGGCCAACTCGGCCGGCGGACGAACCCTAGGTACGGGCGGCGCGGCCCCCGGCGGCGGTCATGGAGGCCGACCGCCCCGGGGGCGGCGCGCGGGTGCGGAAGCGGCGGCGGCTAGGGTTTAGGATCGACTTGCGATAGATACCATGTTGAAAGGGAGAGATGGATTGGTGGAATAGTTGTTGTATTGCTTGAGCCTCGTGGGCATATATATAGGAGTACATGATCTACTTGGAGTACAAGGCAAGCCAGAATATTTCCTAGTCTAACCTATGTTTCCTAATAAAATCACGTTACTCTGCTCTGCAAGTCTGGACCGCCGTGTGTTAACGCGTAGCACCACTGTCTCCGTGTGTTGTATGGACTGGTTTATTTAGTTGACTATCAAACAAGGTATACTAGTGTAGTAGATAGATAGGCAAACCGTGTGCGCCGTGTTGCACAAGGTGCTTGACGATGATTGTGCATCTGACTATTAGATCATGGTTAATAGTATAACCAACTGCTGGCTATATGATTTTGCCCATTATCTATAACCAGCCTTATAGCCGGCAGGCATTGTACATTTACTTGTTTTGAACCTTTGCTCCAAAACTAGAGGTAGGCGATGGGACAGGCGAATGGGCCGGGGGGCGACCAGCGGGGTGAACGCAGGTGCGCCGCCTTCATCCCCCGGCGATCGACGGCGGGTGGGGGGTCGGTTTTGGGCCCTAGCTGACGCCGACGAGGACGATGGGGACGGGGATGCGGATGCGTCTCCGGCATCTCCGCCGTCACCGACGCCATCTGACCTCATTTGCGAGTTTTTCAACGCTGGCTACGACGAAGATGATGTGGCGACTACCATCGACAAGATTTTGCCAACTGATGATCCGGCTAGGATCGGGCTCCATGCGGGAGAGAAGAAGGAGATGATTCGCCAGATGGTTCATCGGAGAACGGCGGCGACAGCGATCAGGCCATGGAAGGGTTCTCTCCCGAAGGTTAGTCTTCCAAATCTTACCATTTTGGATTTAATTAGGCCGGAGTCGTGGATCACTGTTAAGACACGGAGGAACGCGCGCCGAACGGTGGCTAGCTCGGCACCGGCGGCGACCGCGGCGGTCACGCCTGATCTTCCGGCGATCGGGATCGCGGAGTCCCGTGCGCTGCGTTTGAATTCTCTGCTTGGCCGAGTTGGGCTGTTTCTAAGTGCACTTGGGCCGTGATTGGATGGGCACGGCCAGCAGGTGCACCCCCGGGGAAGAAGCCGCCGGCCGCGGCTGGAGGTGCCCGTGCTGCGGTCATGGCGCCGTGGTGCAGGTGCACCCCCGGGGAAGAAGCCGCCGGCCGCGGCTGGAGGTGCCCGTGCTGCGGTCATGGCGCCGGCGGCTGGAGTCGGACGTGGTGTCGTCGAGCCGCCTGCCCCTCGACCTCCGGTAGGGGCCGGTACTGCACTCGCCGCCGCGGGACGCGGTGGGACCCATCTTGGGCAGAGGATGCCGGTGCATGTGCCGGCAGCCGCCGCAGGGACCAGTCGCGGTTGCAGGGGCGGGACGGCTCATGGGCCTCGGCCACCGCCGCAGGGACCGGTCACGGGTGCAGGGCGGGGCGTTGTTGCGCAAGGGCCACAGCCGCCGTAGTCTAGGCCTCTTGTCCCGGCGCCTTGCCAGCAGCCTAGGGCTGCGCCGCCGCCGCACCACATCGCGAGACCGACGCAGAAGCGGCCTGGACTGGCACAGACACATGCGCCACCGCCTCTATCTGCTAATGGAGGGGCGGGTGTGCCCCGTGACCCAGCTAACAGTGGTGCTAACGGACCCCCCGGGGCCAATGGGGTGATGATGGATACGATGCATATGGTGATGGTTAGCACCGGGGACAATGGGGTGATGATGGAGTACTACAGGTGTCACCAAAGGTAGATGTTGGGTTGGCGTATTTCGAGATTAGGATTTGTCACTCCGATGGTCGGAGAGGTATCTCTGGGCCCTCTCGGTAATGCACATCACTTAAGCCTTGCAAGCATTGCAACTAATGAGTTAGTTACGGGATGATGTATTACGGAACGAGTAAAGAGACTTGCCGGTAACGAGATTGAACTAGGTATTGGATACCGACGATCGAATCTCGGGCAAGTAACATACCGATGGACAAAGGGAACAACGTATGTTGTTATGCGGTCTGACCGATAAAGATCTTCGTAGAATATGTAGGAGCCAATATGGGCATCCAGGTCCCGCTATTGGTTATTGACCGGAGACGTGTCTCGGTCATGTCTACATTGTTCTCGAACCGTAGGGTCCGCACGCTTAAGGTTTCGATGACAGTTATATAATGAGTTTATGAGTTTTGATGTACCGAAGGAGTTCGGAGTCCCGGATGAGATCGGGGACATGACGAGGAGTCTCGAAATGGTCGAGACGTAAAGATCGATATATTGGACGACTATATTCGGACATCGTAAGGGTTCTGAGTGGTTCGGGTATTTTCGGAGGTACCGGGGAGTTACGGGAATACGAGGAAGAAGCAATGGGCCTTGATGGGAAGGACCAGGAGGTGGCGCGCGCCACTCCCAAGCCCAGTCCGAATTGGACAAGGGGTTTGGGGCGCGGCCCCTCTCTCCCTTCCTTCCCCTCTTCCCCTCTTTCCCCCCTTGACCTAGTTGGACTAGGAAAGGTGGAATCCTACTCCCGGTGGGAGTAGGACTCCCCTGGCGCGCCCAAACCTAGGGCCGGCCTCCTCCCTCCCTTGCTCCTTTATATACGGGGGCAGGGGGCACCCCATGGACACACAAGTTGATCTTCGTGATCGTTCCTTAGTCGTGTGCGGTGCCCCCCTCCACCATATTCCACCTCGAATATATCGTTGCAGTGCTTAGGCGAAGCCCTGCGCCGGTAGAACATCAAGATTGTCACCACGCCGTCGTGCTGACGGAACTCCTCCCCGAAGCTTTGCTGGATCGGAGCTAGGGGTGCGTCATCGAGCTGAACGTGTGCCAAGAACTCGGAGGTGCCGGAGTAACGGTGCTTGGATCGGACGGATCGGGAAGACGTATGACTACTTCCTCTACGTTGCGTCAACGCTTCCGCTTCGGTCTACGAGGGTACGTAGACAACACTCTCCCCTCTCGTTGCTATGCATCACCATGATCTTGCGTGTGCGTAGGAAAATTTTGAAATTACTACGTTCCCCATCAGTGGCATCCGAGCCTAGGTTTTTATGGTTTGATGTTTTTTGCACGAGTAGAACACAAGTGAGTTGTGGACGATACAAGTCATACTGCCTACCAGCATGTCATACTTTGGGTCAGCGGTATTGTTGGATGAGACGACCCGGACCAACCTTACCCGTACGCTTATGCGAGACCGGTTCCCTCGACGTGCTTTGCACACAGATGGCTTGCGGGAGACTGTCTCACCAACTTTAGTTGAACCGAGTATGGCTACGCCCGGTCCTTGAGAAGGTTAAAACGGAGTCTATTTGACGAAGTATCGTTGTGGTTTTCATGCGTAGGTGAGATTGGTTCTTGCTTCAGCCCGTAGCAGCCACGTAAAATTTGCAACATACAAAGTAGAGGACGTCTAAATTGTTTTTGCAGGGCATGTTGTGATGTGATATGGTCAAGACATGATGCTAAATTTTATTGTATGAGATGATCATGTTTTGTAACCGAGCTATCGGCAACCGGCAGGAGCCGTATGGTTGTCGCTTTATTGTATGCAATGCAATCGCCCTGTAATGCTTTACTTTATCACTAAGCGGTAGCGATAGTCGTAGAAGCATAAGACTGGCGAGACGACAATGATGCTACGATGGAGATCAAGGTGTCGCGCCGGTGACGATGGTGATCATGACAGTGCTGCGGAGATGGAGATCACAAGCACAAGATGATGATGGCCATATCATATCACTTATATTGATTGCATGTGATGTTTATCTTTTATGCATCTTATCTTGCTTTGATTGACGGTAGCATTATAAGATGATCTCTCACTAATTATCAAGAAGTGTTCTCCCTGAGTATGCACCGTTGCGAAAGTTCTTCGTGCTGAGACACCACGTGGTGATCGGGTGTGATAGGCTCTACGTTCAAATACAACGGGTGCAAAACAGTTGCACACGCGGAATACTCAGGTTATACTTGACGAGCTATGCATATAAGATATGACCTCGGAACACGGAGACCGAAAGGTCGAGCGTGAATCATATAGTAGATATGATCGACATGATGATGTTCACCATTGAAAACTAATCCATTTCACGTGATGATCGGTTATGGTTTAGTTTGCTTTGGATCACGTGATCACTTAGAGGATTAGAGGGATGTCTATCTAAGTGGGAGTTCTTAAGTAATATGATTAATTGAACTTTAATTTATCATGAACTTAGTCCTAGTAGTATTAGCATATCTATGTTGTAGATCAATAGCTCGCGTTGTTGCTTCCCTATGTTTATTTTGATATGTTCCTAGAGAAAATTGTGTTGAAAAATATTAGTAGCAATGATGCGGATTGGATCCGTGATCTGAGGTTTATCCTCATTGCTGCACAGAAGAATTATGTCCTTAATGCACCGCTAGGTGACAGACCTATTGCAGGAGTAGATGCAGACGTTATGAACGTTTGGCTAGCTCAATATGATGACTACTTGATAGTTTAGTGCACCATGCTTAACGGCTTAGAATCGGGACTTCAAAGACGTTTTGAACGTCATGGACCATATGAGATGTTCCAGTAGTTGAAGTTAATATTTCAAACAACTACCCGAGTTGAGGGATATGAAGTCTCCAACAAGTTCTATAGCTAAAAGATGGAGGAGAATCGCTCAACTAGTGAGCATGTGCTCAGATTGTCTGGGTACTACAATCGCTTGAATCAAGTGGGAGTTAATCTTCCAGATAAGATAGTGATTGACAGAATTCTCTAGTCACCATCACCAAGTTAGTAGAACTTCGTGATGAACTATAGTATGCAAGGGATGACGAAAACGACTCCCGAACTTTTTCATAATGATGAAATCGATGGAGGTAGAAATCAAGAAAGAGCATCAAGCGTTGATGGTTGACAAGATCACTAGTTTCAAGTAAAGGGCAAAGGGAAGAAGGGGAACTTCAAGAAGAACGGCAAGCAAGTTGCTGCTCAAGTGAAGAAGACCAAATCTGGACCTAAGCCTGAGACTGAGTGCGTTTACTGCAAAGGGACTGGTCACTGGAAGCGGAACTGCCCCAAGTATTTGGCGGATAAGAAGGATGGCAAAGTGAACAAAGGTATATTTGATATACAAATTATTGATATGTATTTTACTAGTGTTCATAGCAACCCCTCGGTATTTGATACTGGTTCAGTTGCTAAGAGTAGTAACTCGAAACGGGAGTTGCAGAATGAACAAAGACTAGTTAAGGGTGAAGTGACGATGAAAGTTGGAAGTAGTTCCAAGATTGATATGATCATCATCGCACACTCCCTATACTTTCGGGATTAGTGATGAACCTAAATAAGTGTTATTTGGTGTTTGCGTTGATCATAAATATGATTTGATCATGTTTATTGCAATACGATTATTCATTTAAGTTAGAGAACAATTGTTGTTCTGTTTACATGAATAGAACCTTTTATGGACATACACACCCAATGAAAATAGTTCATTGGATCTCGATCGTAGTGATACACATATTCATAATATTGAAACGAAAAGATGCGAAGTTAATAATGATAGTGCAACCTATTTGTGGCACTGCCGTTTAGGTCATATTGGTGTAAAGCGCATGAAGAAACTCCATGCTGATGGGATTTTGGAATCACTTGATTATGAATCACTTGATGCTTGCGAACCATGCCTCTTGGGCAAGATGACTAAAACGTCGTTCTCCGGAACAATGGAGCAAGCAACAGATTTGTTGGAAATCATACATACTGATGTATGTGGTCCGATGAATATTAAGGCTCGCGACAAGTATAATTATTTTCTAACCTTCACAGATGATTTGAGCAGATATGGGTATATCTACTTGATGAAACATAAGTCTGAAACGTTTGAAAAGTTCAAAGAATTTCAGAGTGAAGTAGAGAATCATCGTAACAAGAAAATAAAAGTTACTACGATATGATCGCAGAGGTAAAACATTTGAGTTACGAGTTTGGCCTTCAGTTAAACAATGTGAAATAGTTTCACTACTCACGCCACCTGGAACACCACAGCATAATGGTGTGTCCGAACGTCATAACCGTACTTTATTGATATAGTGCAATCTATGATGTTTCTTACCGATTTACCACTATCGTTTTGGGGTTATGCATTAGAGACAGCTGCATTCACGTTAAATATGGCACCATCTAAATCCGTTGAGGCGACACTATATGAACTATGGTTTAGCAAGAAACCAAAGTTGTCGTTTCTTAAAGTTTGGGGTTGTGATGCTTATGTGAAAAAAGTTTCATCCTGATAAGCTCAAACCCAAATCGGAGAAATATGTGTTCATAGGATACCCAAAGGAGACAGTTGGGTACACCTTCTATCACAGATCCGAAGGCAAGACATTCGTTGCTAAGAATGGATCCTTTCTAGAGAAGGAGTTTCTCTCGAAAGAAGTGAGTGGGAGGAAAGTAGAACTTGATGAGGTAACTGTACCTATTCCCTTGTTGGAAACCAGTACATCACAGGAACCAGTTTCTGTGATGTCAAAACCAACTAGTGAAGAGGTTGATGATGATGATCATAGAACTACAGAACAAGTTACTACAGAACCTCATAGATCAACCAGAGTAAGATCCGCACCAGAGTGGTACGGCAATCCTGTTCTGGAAGTCATGCTACTAGATCATGATGAACCTACGAACTATAAAGAAGCGATGGTGAGCCCAGATTCCGCAAAATGGCTTAAAGCCATGAAATCTGAGATGGGATCCATGTATGAGAACAAAGTATGGACTTTGATGGATTTGCCCGATGATCGGCAAGCCATAGAAAATAAATGGATCTTCAAGAGGAAGACAGAAGCTGATAGTAGTGTTACTATCTACAAAGCTAAAATTGTCGCAAAAGGTTTTCGACAAGTTCAAGGTGTTGACTACGATGAGAGTTTCTCACTCGTATCCATGCTTAAGTCTGTCCGAATCATGTTAGCAATTGCCGCATTTTATGAAATCTGGCAAACCGATAAAACAAAACTGCATTCCTTAATGGATTTATTAAAGAAGAGTTGTATATGATGCAACCAGAAGGTTTTGTCAATCCTAAAGGTGCTAACAAAATGTGCAAGCTCCAGCGATCCATCTATGGACTGGTGCAAGCATCTCGGAGTTGGAATATATGCTTTGATGAGTTGATCAAAGCATATAGTTTTATGCAGACTTGCGGTGAAGCCTGTATTTACAAGAAAGTGAGTGGGAGCACTACAGCATTTCTGATAAGTATATGTAAATGACATATTGTTGATCGGAAATAATGTAGAATTATTCTGCAAAGCATAAAGGAGTGTTTGAAAGAAGTTTTTCGAAGAAGGACCTCGGTAAAGCTGCTTACATATTGAGCATCAAGATCTATAGAGATAGATCAAGACGCTTGATAAGTTTTCAATGAGTGCATACCTTGACAAGATTTTGAAGTAGTTCAAAATGGAACAGTCAAAGAAAGAGTTCTTTCCTGTGTTACAAGGTATGAAGTTGAGTAAAGACTCAAAACTTGACCACGGCAGAAGATAGAAAGAGAATGAAAGTCATTCCCTATGCCTTGGCCATAGGTTCTATAAAGTATGCCATGCTGTGTACCAGATCTATTGTATACCCTACACTGAGTTTGGCAAGGGAGTACAATAGTGATCTAGGAGTAGATCACTGGACAACGGTCAAAATTATCCTTAGTGGAATAAGGATATGTTTCTCGATTATGGAAGTGACAAAAGGTTCGTCGTAAAGGGTTACGTCGATGCAAGTTTTGACACCGATCTGGATGACTCTAAGTCTCGATCTAGATACATATTGAAAGTGGGAGCAATTAGCTAGAGTAGCTCCGTGCAGAGCATTGTAGACATAGAAAATTGCAAAATACATAACGGATCTGAATGTGGCAGACCCGTTGACTAAACTTCTCTCACAAGCAAAACATGATCACACCGTAGTACTCTTTGGGTGTTAATCACATAGCGATGTGAACTAGCTTACTGAATCTAGCAAACCCTTTGGGTGTTGATCACATGGCGATGTGAACTATGGGTGTTAATCACATGATGATGTGAACTATCGAGTTAATCACATGGTGATGTGAGTTAATCACATGGTGATGTGACCTAGATTATTGACTCTAGTGCAAGTGGGAGACTGAAGGAAATATGCCCTAGAGGCAATAATAAAGTTATTATTTATTTCCTTACATATCATGATAAATGTTTATTATTCATGCTAGAATTGTATTAACCGGAAACATAATACATGTGTGAATACATAGACAAATAGAGTGTCACTAGTATGCCTCTACTTGACTAGCCCGTTAATCAAAGATGGTTATGTTTCCTAACCATGAACAAAGAGTTGTTATATGACCCATTCCATTAGCTTAGCACCCGATCGTTTAGTATGTTGCTATTGCTTTCTTCATAACTTATACATGTTCCTTTGACTATGAGATTATGCAACTCCCGTTTGCCGGAGGAACACTTTGGGTGCTACCAAACGTCACAACGTAACTGGGTGATTATAAAGGAGTACTACAGGTGTCACCAAAGGTAGATGTTGGGTTGGCGTATTTCGAGATTAGGATTTGTCACTCCGATCGTCGGAGAGGTATCTCTGGGCCCTCTCGGTAATGCACATCACTTAAGCCTTGCAAGCATTGCAACTAATGAGTTAGTTACGGGATGATGTATTACGGAACGAGTAAAGAGACTTGCCGGTAACGAGATTGAACTAGGTATTGGATACCGACGATCGAATCTCGGGCAAGTAACATACCGATGGACAAAGGGAACAACGTATGTTGTTATGCGGTCTGACCGATAAAGATCTTAGTAGAATATGTAGGAGCCAATATGGGCATCCAGGTCCCGCTATTGGTTATTGACTGGAGACGTGTCTCGGTCATGTCTACATCGTTCTCGAACCGTAGGGTCCGCACGCTTAAGGTTTCGATGACAGTTATATAATGAGTTTATGAGTTTTGATGTACCGAAGGAGTTCGGAGTCCCGGATGAGATCGGGGACATGACGAGGAGTCTCGAAATGGTCGATACGTAAAGATCGATATATTGGACGACTATATTCGGACATCGGAAGGGTTCTGAGTGGTTCGGGTATTTTTGGAGGTACCGGGGAGTTACGGGAATACGAGGAAGAAGCAATGGGCCTTGATGGGCCTTAGTGGGAAGGACCAGGAGGTGGTGCGCGCCCCTCCCAAGCCCAGTCCGAATTGGACAAGGGGTTTGGGGCGCGGCCCCTCTCTCCCTTCCTTCCCCTCTTCCCCTCTTTCCCCCCTTGACCTAGTTGGACTAGGAAAGGTGGAATCCTACTCCCGGTGGGAGTAGGACTCCCCTGGCGCGCCCAAACCTAGGGCCGGCCTCCTCCCTCCCTTGCTCCTTTATATACGGGGGCAGGGGGCACCCCATGGACACACAAGTTGATCTTCGTGATCGTTCCTTAGTCGTGTGCGGTGCCCCCCTCCACCATATTCCACCTCGAATATATCGTTGCAGTGCTTAGGCGAAGCCCTGCGCCGGTAGAACATCAAGATTGTCACCACGCCGTCGTGCTGACGGAACTCCTCCCCGAAGCTTTGCTGGATCGGAGCTAGGGGTGCGTCATCGAGCTGAACGTGTGCCAAGAACTCGGAGGTGCCGGAGTAATGGTGCTTGGATCGGTCGGATCGGGAAGACGTACGACTACTTCCTCTACGTTGCGTCAACGCTTCCGCTTCGGTCTACGAGGGTACGTAGACAACACTCTCCCCTCTCGTTGCTATGCATCACCATGATCTTGTGTGTGCGTAGGAATTTTTTTAAAATTACTACGTTCCCCAACAATATTCCTGGGCTACGAGGCGGGCACCAAGGGCTATTGGCTGTACGACCCGATCGGCAAGCGCCTGTACATCACGCGCGATGTGCGCTTCGAAGAAGACCGACGCTGGGACTGGAGCAAGGACGGTGGAAACTCGGAGTGCGCCCACGAGTTCACGGTCGTGTACTCCGACGCAGGCGTGCCCACAACCACGACCTACTCCGCGTCGCCGGACCCGGCGACGCCACCTAGCGCCCCGACAACACCAGTTGCGCCCCCTCCTTCCTTCTCTTCCCTCTTCCCCTTCCTTGTCTCCTACTCCTAATACATGGAAGGACTCCTAGTTGGACTAGGAAAGGGGGAATCCTACTCCCGGTGGCAGTAGGACTCCCCTAGGGCGCGCCATAGAGAGGGCCGACCCTCCCCTCCTCCACTCCTTTATATACGGGGGCAGGGGGCACCCCATAGACACGCAAGTTGATCTTCGTGATCGTTCCTTAGCCGTGTGCGGTGCCCCCCTCCACCATATTCCACCTCGGTCATATCGTTGCAGTGCTTAGGCGAAGCCCTGCGTCGGTAGAACATCATCATCGTCATCAGGCCGTCGTGCTGACGGAACTCATCCCCGAAGCTTTGCTGGATCGGAGCCCGGGGAGCATCATCGAGCTGAAGGTGTGCTAAGAACTCGGAGGTGCCGGAGTAACGGTGCTTGGATCGGTCGGATCAGGAAGACGTACGACTACTTCCTCTACGTTGCGTCAACGCTTCCGCTTCGGTCTACGAGGGTACGTAGACAACACTCCCCCCTCTCGTTGCTATGCATCACCATGATCTTGCGTGTGCGTAGGAAAATTTTGAAATTACTACGTTCCCCATCACGAAGGACAACCATATGCTTTCGCCTTCAGATGCACTTCCAAGGGACTGCACCTAATCGTCTACTCAATATAAGCAAGTTGCAACAACCCCTTGTTATATAACTTAGTATGAATATAGATGCCTACCAAGACTTTTGTGTTTATCATCCTTCTGGATCTTATGTAATCCCCTAAAACCATCCTGTGCATTTAGCTATCGGTTATTTGCTGCATAGACTGTTGTGGAGTATGCTTTTGAAACAGCTATGATAAAAGAAATATATGCTTAAGCCATCCAGTGCACATCCAAAGCCCTCTGCATGACTGTCTATCCAGTCTAAACAGATTACAAGAGTCCTTTCCTACATGACTTAATGCATTGCTATTCTTTTCAAACAACAATATGTTAATGCACACTCTTACAATAATTAGCTTGCACTCGGCCTTTGCGCCATTGGCGCAACGGGTCTTCTAGTGAGATTAAACACCTGACCTTTGCATCATCGTTATATGCACGTAACTATGGTTTGTTAGACTTGATTAATTATTTGCTACTATTTGGTTTGGATGTAACAAAAAAATTCTCAGCAACCGAACTGACGGCAGCTGCCGTTATTTGAATTTTATAGTTTCTTTTATATCACCCACCTGTTTCTTGTTCGCAGATGACGTACTGGGTGATGCATTACTTGTTCATTTGCTAGCTACTAGCGTTATTTTTCAAGACCATCGCGTCAGCTAGCTGCATCATCAACCGCCGTTAGAGGTGCGTACGTCCGGCTTCTACACTCAACGGTTGGCTCGATACGTTAGACTAGACTAGGGACTCAACGGTGACCTCATGATTTCTTTCGGCTTCATTTCAAAACGGGAAAGAAAAAAGAACATCAACAGGCCTTACTGCACTAGTCTAATAGTTCCTCTGTCCCACTAATGTCAATGACGCTCTGATATTATACTCCCTCTGTCCCATAATATAAGAGCGTTTTTTAGTGTGTAAAAAACGCTTTTATATTATGGGACGGAGAAAGTACCATCCAATTTTGCAACCATGAGCATAAATCATATACTATTCATCACGTGCTCCGCTAGCTATTTGTCTTCATTTCTTTATATTCCCCGCCAAATGAACTGATGAAAGCAGCCATATATAATTTGCACGATATAAGTCGTATTCACCTCACTATTGATGAAAACGTATTGAATGATAGTTCGCTTTCACGAGACATAAATAACGTCAAACTCAGAGTTAGGTCATCGGTGGTTAATTGTCTCTCGATACATTATGGGCTCTCAGCGCCATATATATAAAGTTTCAGGTTGGCACGACATGGAACGCAAATATCAAAACTATATTATCTGATATTAAATTATCGTCTTCAAAGATAAAGAAAATACTAACCAATTAAACCTTTTGGATGTTTTTCTTTCAATCTGATACTATATATTCTTTGACAGGCATCCAAAAGCCTCGGTTACTATATTATCGTTTTCAAAGAAAAAAAATACTAACTGAGAAAGTCGGTCCATTTTCGCTTGATTATCTGCTTGGGTCTTTTGTTGGGTCGTCGTAGATTTATTTACTATAACATGGTTTGCTAGACTCGATTAATTATTTGTTTGGTTCCGTTTCGGCGTGTATTTGGATGCAACTATTTTGCAATACAGAATAGCCCACGACCTTTTCGGTTGTTATATGGAATTGATGGTTTATATGGAATTGATGGTTTCATGCAACCATCTTTTATTAACAACAACGTTCCATGCCGGCTGATGCTAAAGCTCGTCTAGTGGCTAGAGTTGTTCGAGGACAAAACGGCTTTAGCCGCGGTCTGCATGACTTGTCAAAACATGCGTGGCGGTGACCACGGGAAAAACATAGTCGTGGTGACTAGTGAGAGGCTAGCTATGCGCCTAGGTATGGCCCAAGAAGAAAAAGAAGTGACGGCACTGAACTATAGTTTTATTTGTCTATTCTTCTAGAGCGTCAACCATGATAACGGTAACGGGGTCATATTCATCAAGCACCAAAATAAGTTTTTTTTAAGTGAACGAAAATAAGTTCTGGTTGAACGTTCGTAACCGTGTCCTATGCATTGCGAGGCAACCGGCTGGTTGGGGGTCTCGTGTACATCGAGAGGCAATCGTCTAGGGCGCATCGACGAAGGCTCCTTTCGCAACAACGACCGGATCTCAACTCGACATACCGCGTGAGGAGCAGCGGCGAAGCTACGTGTTGGCTGTGGGGTCAACTGACCCCACAGCTTTCTTGAAAATATGGCAAAAATACTGTTTAATTACTGTTCATCATGAAGTAAAAAATTCTAAAAAATACCATTGACCCCACAGATACATTAGGCTGGCCTCGTCGCTGGTGAGGAGCGCGACAAACAGCGAGGAGGCTAATAACCGGCTGGGTCTCTCTACGTATCGCGCGAGAGGGGCTGCAATGCACGGGGGCTCCTCGTAACTACTACTAAATCGGGCATACGAATGGGAGCCTCCAAAATATACCGCACAATGCAAACTCGCGCATACGGTTCATTGCATACCGCACAACACAAGAACAGAGTCACCCGCAAAAAAAAAAACAAACACAAGAACAGAGTATACCAAGTTAATCAGCAGCAGCAGGGGTTCGATCGGATCATTGCTTCCCCTGCATATGTATGCCGATCTCTATAATTAAATTGTCTTTTTTTTCTCTTTTGTTTATAGCAGTCTCCTCCACATCTCAAAATGCCGATCCTATTTGTTTGCCTAAACAGGTTGATTTGAGTGTGGCATCTTATTAGGAACTACTAGTATGCGAGCCCTGTCAGTCAGTTAGGACGCTTTTTTTTTTTGGCGGAGCCCTGTCAGTCAGTTAGGACGCTGTTGACATAGCAGCAACCGATGAACAAACCAGCAGCGCATGTTGGCCTCTACTAGCTACGGTTCAAAGTGGCCTTTGGATTCGGCGGAGTCTACGTGGTGTCCAGTGGTGCCATGCCGCTTCGTCTTCTTCGAGTGTGCGTGCACACACAGAGACACACACAAGGTAGAAGAGAACAGAGAATGGCTCTGTTCCGCAGCGCCACGCTGCTCCTTCATGCAACATACAACAGGGAACGAGGAGTAAATAGCATAAAACTACTATTTTACAGGTTAGGAATTTTAAAAAACTACCGATTTTTATTTTTCTCAGATAACTACCAAATGAGTAGTCGGCTCTTTCAAAAAAAAACCAAATGCCTGTTGCTTAAAATTTAAACGTGTTTATGACAGGTCGGGTCCGCACCTAAACGATCAGTCTATTTGACTGTGTGTTTGACCGTTAACTGACATGTGGGGCCCACATGTCAGTGTATCCTCCATACTTTTTCCTCCTCCTCTCAGGTAATCCCTCCTGTGTGCCTCCCTTCCTCTCGTCTCACCGGCGCCACCTCACCTCCCTTCCTCTCCTCTCGCCGGCGTGCATGCCCCGTCCTTGTCGCCATTCACTGACCCTCCCGGCATGCCAGCCGCCAGCCACCGCGTCTGCCCCGCCACCCACCGCATCCGCCCCTCACCTTCCGGCGGCCGTAGCAGAGGCCGGCCTCGACAGCGGGCACACGCTCCAGCAGCGGCGCAGGTTGTACGCGTTGGCGGCGGCGGCGAGCTCAAGAATGCCGGCGAAGGCGTCGACGGCGGCCGTGGCAAGGAGCTCCGCCTGGACCCCAACACGTCGCCCGCCTGGACCCACCTCGAGCCGGCACGAGGAAGAGGAAAGAGAGAGAGGTCGCATGACGGCGAGCTTCGGCGGCTGCCGGCGCGGCTCGCCGGCCGAACGAGACGGCGTCGAGAGGAGCTGTGCCAGTGGTGTGTGATCTCGAGCAGGGACCCTATTGCTTTTTGGAAAAAGATGCAGGGACCTGATTGCTTTATAAAAATATTTTCAGGAAGTTGATTGCTTTTCAGAAATACACTGACATATGGGTCCCACATGCTAGTTAACGGTCAAACAAACGGTCAAATAATTAGAGCTCTGACGCATGGGGCCCAATTGTCATGACAGTCTGAGACAAATTTTCACGGATATGTCTTTTTTTCTTTTTGTAGAGCGATGGAGGAAATCAAACGGGAAAGCTGAACATGGTGGAATGGCATCGCTAGAGTTCCTGAAGACTAATCCTATGAGCAATGACTCCATTCATGTGGTCTTCTCTAGTTTAGTTTGGTCTTGTCTCCCTCCCAGCTTCAGTTTTCAGATTTGTCCGTGCGAGTGTATTCACCTGATGGGTTGGCATTTTGAGACGAGGAGGAGACTATAAACAAAACAAAAAAAATCATTTTAATTACAGAGACGGGCATACATATGCAGGGAAAGCAACGATCCGATCCAACCCCTGCTGCTGCTGCTGATTAACTCACTTGTTATATTCTGTTCTTGTGTTCATCGCAGGGGGTATTTTCTTCCTTTTTTTACTTCCTCTTCTTGCACACGTTGTTGATTTCAGTCTGAGTCGGTGACATCTCAGCTGAAAAGAAAAAGATCTCAACCTATCCTATTTGTTTGCCTAAACAAGTTGATTTCAATGTGGCCCCTCCGTCACAGTTTAGAAGGCACATTTAAATTTGCGTGTGTTTTCACGATAGACAAGGTTTATGGCGCATTGCATTTATTTTTAGTAGCTAATTAGTACTCTGATATACTATTTCTATATGCATGCGTAGTGTGAATGCTATTTTTTAGCCCATCTCACAACCAATAGATAACCACCTAGGTGCCAGAGAATTTCCAAGCGCGCCTTCTAAACTGTGACGAAGGGCGCTTTTATTAACTCATAATGTAACATCAAGTGGCTAGCTACAAAGCATAATGAGCGACACCCGGCCTCTGCATAGCTAAGATGCACGCAGCCTTAACGAAGAGTCTAGCAAAGTATGTATAAAAAAATGACAAGTTGGCAACAGTAAAGTCATATGAGTCCAAAACTATGCCAATGTCGACGGAGGAGGTGGACCGATCCGGAGATTATGTTGCCACCCATGTTGGGTAAAAACCTCCCTGGCCAGCCGCTCCAACTGCATACACACCGCCTTCAGCGATTGATACTCCGTTCGCTGTAGCGTAGACCACATACGAAGCCAGTGCGTACAGTAGTAACTAACCTGCATAGAAGAAGAGGTTTTGCCATTAAAAACACAATCGTTTCTACATAGTCAAAGCGAACATAATAAGGCAGACGCTCCCACCCGTATTAGCGTACTAAAAGTACTCCCTTCGTTCCAAAATATAACGCGTCCTCGGTACCCGTGCTTCAACTTTAACTATGAACAACGAGACAAACTGTGTCGGGAGCAAAAGTTATACCAATGAATTCGTATTCAAAAGAAGTTTTGAATTATATAATTTTTGCTCCCGCTACAGTCGGTCTCGTTGGTTAAAATTTATGGTCAAAGTTGAACCTCGAAAAGCGCGAGCGCACTATATTTTGGAACGGAGGGAGTATTTGGTATTCCATCAAGCCAGTGACCATATATATTGGCAACACTTGTTGGTTGATACAAATTGGACGCTATTTGGATGACTGACCATATAGAACGCGCGAACTTGCACTGAAAGAAGAGGTGTTTAATTGTCTCGTCATGAGTACAAAAACTACAATTCTTACTTCCTTGCCAGTTGCGTCGAGCGAGGTTGTGTTTTGTTAGCGCAACTCCTCTCCGAAGATACCACATGAAAATCTTAATTTTTAGTGGCATCTTTGATTTTTATATTAGTTTATTATTATTCAATGGAACCTCTGAGTGCAAGAGTGCACGGTACATAGAGTCAACTGTGTAGGACCCAGATGTAGTGAGAGTTCAGCGAAACACATCACTCCCTTGTGTCAAGTTAAGCGAATCCAAACGGGATAGAAGATGTTGCCATGACGCAAGGCGTAGGCCAATCAAATCCCTCCTAAATGATACATTCGGCGGGGAGGAGCTGAGCACGTGCGCAAGAGTATCATTCTTATTGCGTACAATTCGGTACTAGGTCGGATACTGTTCCTGAAGAGTGGTGTTTCCTAGCCACCTGTCCTCCCAAAAACGAGTATCTCGGAGCCGTCTTTTATCGTGAATGATCCAAAGTGGAATAGATGTTTCTTTACCGTCATCAGACCAGACTAAAAATATGAGTCATCAAGTTTTTAATACGTCTGAGACAATGCTTTTTGGCCTAGATACTTATTGCGCAACATGGTTTGCCAAACACCGTCCTCGGAGGGAGTATCTTATTAGGAACTCCTAGCTAGTATGCGAGCCCTGTCAGTGTCAGTCAGTTAGGACGCTGTTGACATAGCAGCAACTGATGAACAAAAGCGCAGCGCATGTTGTCCTCTACTAGCTACGGTTCAAAGCGGCCTTTGGATTCGGCCGAGTCTACATGGAGCTCGAGTGGTGGTGCCACTGCCATGCCGCTTCGTCTTCTTCGAGTGCGGGTGCAGCAGACACACAGAGACACACACAAGGCAGAAGAGAAGATAGTGGCTCTGTTTTGCTGCTCCTTCATGCAACAGACAAATAAGGAATGGGGAAGTGGTGGCCATGGGGAAATCGGGTACGTGAGTGCCGCCTTGGCTTTCTGGTTAAGCTCAAGGTCTGACTCACGTGAGTGAGAAGTGGGCGAGGGTGGGAGGAAGACGACGACAGACACGCGGACAAAGCCGAGGGGCAATGGCCATTGCTGCCTGCCGCAACTCCTACGTGAGCGATACGGCGGTCGGCACCGGCCGTCATTTGGATTTGATTATTTCATCCGACCATTTTCTATATTCGCAGGCCGCGCGTACCTGTCGGGTGAGGCGATATCATTACTTGGGCACTGGCTGGCGTTGGTTATTCAGGCTTTATTCCGGCTGGGAGTAAAACTCCGGATCCGGCGGCAAGTTTGTCTGCAAGACTGGGAGGTATGATGCTGCTGGACAAAGAAGCGGATGGCATGGTGTTTGAGGAAGATGATCAATCTCATCCCAAAGCTTCTCGGTGGTCTGCGGTTGGGAAGGTATGTTCTCACAGGCCCTTGAAGAAATCGATTCTGGAACGCACTCTGATTAGGGCCTGGGGTCTCCATAAAGAAGCAAAGTTCCGTGATATGGGGTCCAATATCTTTGTAGTGGATTTTGGATGCGAAGGAGACTGGAGGCATGTCCTTAATAATGGTCCGTGGCAGTATGACTTTTGTGTGCTCATTATGAAAGATTATGAAGGAAGTGTGAGACCCTCAGAGATGATCTTTGACAAGATTGACATATGGGTCAGGGTGGATGATTTACCTTCGGACAAGAGGACGGAGGCATTTGGGAAAGCTCTAGGCAACTGGCTTGGAGAGGTGGTTAAAGTTGATGCTGACAGAGATGGCCTTGCTCGTGGTCAACATCTGCGAGTGAGAGCTACGATCTCTGTGTTTGAGCCGTTGGTCAGGTGTTTCAAGCTAAAGAAATCTAAAGATGACAGGGATGGTACTTGGTTTGACTTTCAGTATGAGAAAGTACCACATTTTTGTTTTGAGTGTGGTCGTCTAGTCCATGAGGGAGGGGTTTGCAAGCCCCCTGTGGACTCCTCTGACCAATGGGGGGAATGGTTGAGAGCCTCCCCGGGCCGAAACTACCAGGGCAAAGAGGAATCGTCTTTTGTGGCATCGAGTAGGACAAACAGCCTGGGCAGTTCTCACAGTGGGGATGGTTCTCGAGCTCGTTTTGAGCATCCGAGAGTTCGGGATTTGCCCTCCAGAAGGAACCTCAGCGCGGATTTTGCGTCCTCCGGCGAGCGCCGCACTGGCGGCGGCTTGGACCGAGGGGAAGGATCGTATGATAACAGGGGCGTCGGGAGGAGTCAACTCAGACAGAACAGCCAAGAGGATCTTCGGGTTGGTTTGGAGCAGAGGAGGGAGAGAGATCTGCGTGATAAGTTGACTGAGCAAAGTAATTACCGCAGGTCAGAATCTGTCAGAGTAGGAGGACGATGGGAAGGATTCAACCCTCATGTGGATCGGGAGGGGCATCGTTCTATGGGGTATGATAGAGACAGCTGGGGCAAGTACCCAATGGATGCGGGCGAGCCACTGGGCGAACCCGGTATGCAGGGACCCGATATGCATGCGCCCGCTATGCATGGGGAGCGGGCTCGTCGCCGGGGTTACTACGTAAGGCAACACCGGGGGAGGGCTCTCGACAGCAAGGCTCCTTTTCCCTGGACAGAGAGAGATCTGACAGCAGGAAGAGAGGCACTAGGCAGATGTGGGTGGCCAAGGGAGATTTGGAGAGACAGAGTTCACAAGATGCGTTCATTCGCGAGACTAGACACAAGACGTCTACAGTGTTTGACCGCATCTCCGGCAGCATTGATCGATCGGCGGACCCTGGTCAGCAGGGCCGCCGGGAGCAATGAATTTCCTTACCTGGAACTGTCGGGGTTTGGGATTGGCCTCGACAGTTGGGGAGTTACGGGACCTTATTCGGTCTCACAATCCTGCGGTGGTGTTCCTGTGTGAAACAAAGAAGAAGTCTAGAGCGATGGAGCGGATTCGGTGGAGTTGGGTTTCCAGCATGGGGTGGCGGTAGATTGTGTGGGGCAGAGTGGTGGCTTGGCGTTGTGGTGGCGAGATCATGTCAGTGTCACTGTTCGCCCATGGTGTCAATACTTCATCGATGCCACCATTGTTCACGAGGAGAAGACCGTAAGATTCACTGGTTTCTACGGCGAGCCGAGGACGGAACTTCGGAATAAATCTTGGGAGGCAATCCGGTTCCTGAGATCTCAAGATGACCTCCCCTGGTTGTGCACGGGTGACTTCAATGAGGCACTTTTCTATACCGACCAGCGGGGGGGGGGGGTAATCTTCGTAGCTTTGCACAGAGGGAGGATTTCAGGGATTGCTTGGCTGACTGCGGCCTTGCGGACATGGGTTTTTCTGGTTTCGCTTACACGTGGGACAATAAAAGGGATGGTGATGAGAATGTGAAGGTTCGTTTGGACAGAGCGGTCTGCTCTGCTGCTTTCCTCGCTTGCTACCCGGAGTCTGTGGTTGAACACATTGTGACAGAGGAGTCGGATCACCAAGCAATTCTGATTAAGGCCATGGAGACGGCTCCATGTGCCACTACCGGTGGCCCTCGCCCTTTTAGGTTTGAGGAGGTCTGGACCTGGCATGAGCAGTATGATAGTATGGTGGAGGAGGCCTGGGAGGCGGCGGGCTCGGGTGGTGGTGGCCTCGACAATGTGTGGAAGCGCCTTGCTACTGTCTCGGGGAGCATGCAGCGGTGGGCTCGGGAGGTCTTTGGGTCCATCAGGCGGAAGATCTCAAAGCTCAAGAAGCAATTGGAGGAGGCTAGGTCACGTGCTCTACACACTGGTGTGAACCTAGAAGTGCGTGAGATTGAGGATCTGCTGCGGGAGATGTATGAGCGGGAGGAAGTCATGTATAGACAGAGATCCCGTGTGGACTGGCTTAAGGCGGGGGACCAGAATACTAAGTATTTCCAGGCTCGGGCCACCCATAGAAAGCGAAAAAACACAGTTAAAGCTCTGGTTAAGGATAATGGTTCCCGCGCTGTGGTTAATGAGGAGATGCGTGAAGTGGCAGCTTCGTTCTATGAGCAGTTATTCTCGTCGGAAGGTTCGGCTGGTACTCAGGACCTCTTAAACATCATTGATCCGGCTGTTTCTGATGATATGAATGCTAGGCTCACTGCTCCGATTACCGATAAGGAGATCGAAGCTGCATTGTTCCAAATGGGGCCAACCAAGGCTCCGGGTCCGGATGGGTTGCCGGCCCTGTTCTATCAGCGCCACTGGGCGCTTGTGGAGGATGATGTTTGTGCGACGGTTAAAGGTTTCCTGAATGGGGCTGCAACACCGGATGAGTTTAATGCTACGGTTATTGTCATGATACCCAAAACAAATTCTCCGGAGTTACTGTCGCAGTTCAGGCCTATCAGTTTGTGTAATGTGCTCTATAAGCTTGCCACAAAGGTCCTAGCGAATAGACTGAAGGTCATCTTGCCTGTTCTCATCTCTGAAGAGCAGAGTGCTTTCGTCCCCGGTCGTCTAATTACTGATAATGTGCTCATTGCCTATGAGTGTGTCCATGCTATTAGGACGAGGAAAAGGAGACGGACACTTTGTGCTGTGAAGCTTGACATGATGAAGGCCTACGACAGAGCCGAATGGCGATTCCTGGAAGATATGATGGCTAGACTGGGTTTTGCTCCCCAATGGGTCTCCATGATCATGCGATGTGTTACTACTGCCAGTTTCTCGGTTAAGCTTAATGGTGGCCTTTCAAGACCTTTCCTTCCATCGAGAGGGCTGCGACAGGGGGATCCCCTCTCTCCCTACCTTTTCCTATTCTGTGTGGAGGGTTTCTCGGCTCTGCTCAAACAAGCCCAGAATGACAGTTCAATTAAGGGGGTGTCGTTTGGGGGCAGTGGCCCTCATATCACACACCTTTTGTTTGCTGATGACAGCATCGTCTTCCTTGAGGGGTCTGAGGAGAGTATGGCCAGTCTCAAGGAGCTTCTTGCTAAATACGAGTCTGCCTCCGGCCAAAAGGTCAACCTGGCCAAGTCCTCCATCTTTTTTGGGAAGGGTTGCTCGGAGGTGAACAAGACCCTTTGGAAACAGACGGTGGGGATTCAGTCTGAGGCTTTGAGTGAGAAGTACCTTGGTCTCCCAACACAGGTTGGGCGATCAAAAGAGGGGACGTTCAAATATCTGACTGAAAGCTCAAAGAAGAAAGTGGTGGGATATAAAGGACAAGGCCTTTCCAAGAAGGTCCGGGAGGTCCTCATCAAATCGGGTCTGCAAGCGATACCTACGTTCACCATGAGTTGTTTTCACCTCGCAAAGAAGACGTGGCGGAACCTGACTTCAATCTCTTCTAAATTCTGGTGGGGTGCAACGAATGGTGAACGGAAAGTACATTGGCTCTCTTGGGAGAAAATGTGTGCCCCAAAGAGGGAGGGTGGCTTGGGTTTCCGTGACCCGCAAGCCTTTAACCAGGCCTTGCTTGCTAAGCAAGCCTGGCGGCTCTTAACCTCCCCGGCATCGCTGGTCGCTCGTGTTTTGAAGGCTCGGTATTTCCAGGATACCTCCATTCTTGCTGCCACTTGCCCGTCCAATGCGCCATACACCTTTCGTAGCATCTTACACGGGAGAGACTTGCTGCGGGAGGGGCTTGTTTGGCGAATCGGGGATGGATCCAGAGTCAATATTCATTATGAAAATTGGATTCCAAGGCATGGGAGCCTGCGACCACTGGGTCAGCAGTTCCTCCAGGGTGTTACGAGAGTTGCTGATCTGTTGAATGAAGATGGGACGGACTGGAACGTCGCGAGAGTGGATGAGATGTTTTCAACCTCGGATGCGGCGGATATTAAGCAAATTGCTGTGGGGGGGGGGGCACAGAGGATTTCTTGGCGTGGAACTTCACAAAAAATGGTGTGTTCTCTGTTCGTTCGGCCTTTCACTTGAGGATGTCTATGGATCGAAGGAAGTCCGGACAGCCGGCCTCGTCTTCCTCTGTTGACAAGCATAAGGCGTTTCTGGCCCTTTGGGATACCAATGCCCCGGGGAAGGTAAAAATCCACTTTTGGCGTCTCCTCCAGAATGGCCTTGCTGTGGGTGCGGAGCTTCACCGCTGGCGCATCAAAGGGGGGGTGTTCTGTGCAGCCTGTGGGCGGGAGGAGACCATCTACCACAGGTTTTGGTCGTGCCCCCATTCTCGCCTGTTCTGGACGCTGCTTCAAAGGGAAGAGGGTTGTGCTTTGGCCGCCCCCCCGGACTGCGTGAGGACGCACTGGGATCTACACCGATGGCTCCTTGACTGGCTCACTGGAGCTAATGATGAGGAGCGCGAGCTGGTGATGCATGCGGTCTATGGCCTATGGTTGGCGCGGAATGAGGCACGTGACGGAAAACAGATTGCGGCCGCACATGAAATAATGACGAGGGTCCTGCAGTTTGCCCGGGAGTGGCGTGGTGTTCATCAACAACGACCTCCGATGAAAGCTGAAAGGCCTTGCCAAAGGTGGGAAGCACCGGAGGTGGGGTGGATCAAGATTAACTCTGATGGGGCTGTCTCAAAAGCTGGTGGTTATGGGGGCGGGGGTGCTGTGTTGCGCGATCATGAGGCGGCTTTCATTGCTGGCAGCTGCTACCACTTCCCTAACATTTCTGATCCGGAGGCCACTGAAATTCTAGCTTGTAGGCAGGCGCTGCGGATGGCACTGGAGATGAACGTGGAGAGGGTACACATCGAGCTGGACTGCTTAGCTGCGGTGCAAAGGGTAAATCGGCAGCAGCAGGACCTGTCTGTCTTCGGCCCTTGGATCAGCGAGATCAAGATGATGTTGGACTCGTGTGTTGAGTTCCGTGTATCTTGGGTGTGTAGATATGCCAACGTTGCTGCTCATAAGCTAGCGCGCTTTGGTGTTGGGGAGGGTGTGTGTTCGAACTGGTTTGGTACCCCCCTGATTGTATCCTGGATGTAATCTCGGACGACATTCCGAGCTATGGTTAAGTAATGACATGGTGCTTTCCCTAAAAAAAAAAGTGCATTCACGTACAGGCGGTTGCCACTTGACCTGTGGCCGCTAGCTACATTCTAACAGCTGACTCCATCCGTCCGTTAGACAACACTAGAGAGATATTATGGCCCGAGGAGAAAAAGGCATGACCGCACTGGCTACACAAATTGTCAAGACATCCATGACCATGACCATGGCCATGGCTATGTGAGTGGGCATATATGGCCCGAGGAGAAAAAGGCATGATAGCCCTGAACTATATAGTTTCATTTATCCTCTTCTTGAATCGTGCTTTGAACGAATGAACAACACGAAAGCCTTGCGCCAACCGTCCATACGCCGAGTCACTCTGGTTAGATTATTTATTAATCTGCACGCAAATGTGTGCGGACTTTTGTGGGGATATGACATCCAGGAGATTCTGGGGAAAAACTGGTGTTTTGAAATCTGAATTTTCCAAACTTTATTGAAGCTCTGATTTTTTTAAATTTACTTTTCATCACTGGAACAGATGAGCCGAGCTCAGATGCTCCGTTGTTGTCCATATGCAATATCTCTAGATATTCTTAAATTATAATTGGTGCTAGGATGGTTTCCTGGCAAGAACTTAAATTTGGACATGTTTTGTAAAAAAGTGTTACGAAGAAGTAAAATGGCTATAACTTTTGCATACAATGTCGGAAAAAAACGTATAATATATCAAAATGTTCAGCACAAAAACCACATCCGATTTTGATCGCCGTAGGCCGTTTTGCAAATTTTTAGAATACTCAAATTTTAAAAGGAAAAAGTTATGCTCAAATTCCATTTTTTAAATTTTTAGCATCATTGTCGTCTCGCCAATCTTATGCTTCTACGACTATCGCTACCGCTTAGTGATAAAGTAAAGCATTACAGGGCGATTGCATTGCATACAATAAAGCGACAACCATACGGCTCCTGGCGGTTGCCGATAGCTCGGTTACAAAATATGATCATCTCATACAATAAAATTTAGCATCATGTCTTGACCATATCACATCACAACATACCCTGCAAAAACAAGTTAGACGTCCTCTACTTTGTTTGTTGCAAATTTTACATGGCTGCTACGGGCTGAAGCAAGAACAAATCTCACCTACGCATCAAAACCACAACGATACTTCGTCAAATAGACTCTGTTTTAACCTTCTCAAGGACCGGGCGTAGCCATACTCGGTTCAACTAAAGTTGGTGAGACAGTCTCCCGCAAGCCATCTGTGTGCAAAGCACGTCGAGGGAACCGGTCTCGCGTAAGCGTACGCGTAAGGTTGGTCCGGGTCGTCTCATCCAACAATACCGCTGACCCAAAGTATGACATGCTGGTAGGCAGTATGACTTGTATCGTCCACAACTCACTTGTGTTCTACTCGTGCAAATAACATCAAACCATAAAAACCTAGGCTCGGATGCCACTGTTGGGGAACGTAGTAATTTCAAAAAAATTCCTACGCACACGCAAGATCATGGTGATGCATAGCAACGAGAGGGGAGAGTGTTGTCTACGTACCCTCGTAGACCGAAGCGGAAGCGTTGACACAACGTAGAGGAAGTAGTCGTACGTCTTCCCGATCCGACCGATCCAAGCACCGTTACTCCGGCACCTCCGAGTTCCTGGCACACGTTCAGCTCGATGACGCACCCCTAGCTCCGATCCAGCAAAGCTTCGGGGAGGAGTTTCGTCAGCACGACGGCGTGGTGACAATCTTGATGTTCTACCGGCGCAAGGCTTCGTCTAAGCACTGCAATGATATATTCGAGGTGGAATATGGTGGAGGGGGGCACCGCACACGGCTAAGGAACGATCACGAAGATCAACTTGTGTGTCCATGGGGTGCCCCCTGCCCCCGTATATAAAGGAGCAAGGGAGGGAGGAGGCCGGCCCTAGGTTTGGGCGCGCCAGGGGAGTCCTACTCCCACCGGGAGTAGGATTCCACCTTTCCTAGTCCAACTAGGTCAAGGGGGGAAAGAGGGGAAGAGGGGAAGGAAGGGAGAGAGGGGCCGCGCCCCAAACCCCTTGTCCAATTCGGACTGGGCTTGGGAGGGGCGTGCGCCACCTCCTGGTCCTTCCCACTAAGGCCCAT
The DNA here is from genome assembly GCA_032464435.1 of Aegilops umbellulata. Taxonomy (NCBI): domain Eukaryota; kingdom Viridiplantae; phylum Streptophyta; class Magnoliopsida; order Poales; family Poaceae; genus Aegilops; species Aegilops umbellulata. Next base: position 7,774,437 of record CP136058.1, on the reverse strand, counting down.
CAAGGCCCATTGCTTCTTCCTCGTATTCCCGTAACTCCCCGGTACCTCCGAAAATACCCGAACCACTCAGAACCCTTCCGATGTCCGAATATAGTCGTCCAATATATCGATCTTTACGTCTCGACCATTTCGAGACTCCTCGTCATGTCCCCGATCTCATCCGGGACTCCGAACTCCTTCGGTACGTCAAAACTCATAAACTCATAATAACTGTCATCGTAACCTTAAGCGTGCGGACCCTATGGTTCGAGAACAATGTAGACATGACCGAGACACATCTCCGGTCAATAACCAATAGCGGGACCTGGATGCCCATATTGGCTCCTACATATTCTACGAAGATCTTTATCGGTCAGACCGCATAACAACATACGTTGTTCCCTTTGTCCATCGGTATGTTACTTGCCCGAGATTCGATCGTCGGTATCCAATACCTAGTTCAATCTCGTTACCGGCAAGTCTCTTTACTCGTTCCGTAATACATCATCCCGCAACTAACTCATTAGTTGCAATGCTTGCAAGGCTTAAGTGATGTGCATTACCGAGAGGGCCCAGAGATATCTCTCCCTCAATTGGAGTGACAAATCCTAATCTCGAAATTACGCCAACCCAACATCTACCTTTGGAGACACCTGTAGTACTCCTTTATAATCACCCAGTCACGTTGTGACGTTTGGTAGCACCCAAAGTGTTCCTCCGGCAAACGGGAGTTGCATAATCTCATAGTCGAAGGAACATGTATAAGTCATGGATAAAAGCAACAGCAACATACTAAACGATCGGGTGCTATGCTAATGGAATGGGTCATGTCAATCAGATCATTCAACTAATGATGTGACCTTGTTAATCAAATGACAACTCCTTTGTCCATGGTTAGGAAACTTAACCATCTTTGATTAACAAGCTAGTCAAGTAGAGGCATACTAGTGACACTCTGTTTGTCTATGTATCCACACATGTATTATGTTTCCAGTTAATACAATTCTAGCATGAATAATAAACATTTGTCATGAGATGTAAGGAAATAAATAATAACTTTATTATTGCCCCTAGGGCATATTTCCTTCAGTCTCCCACTTGCACTAGAGTCAATAATCTAGGTCACATCACCATGTGATTAACTCACATCACCATATGATTAACTCGATAGTTCACATCATCATGTGATTAACACCCATAGTTTACATCGCCATGTGACCAACACCCAAAGGGTTTGCTAGATTCAGTAATCTAGTTCACATCGCTATGTGATTAACACCCAAAGAGTACTACGGTGTGATCATGTTTTGCTTGTGAGAGAAGTTTAGTCAACGGGTCTGCCACATTCAGATCCGTTATGTATTTTGTAATTTTCTATGTCTACAATGCTCTGCACGGAGCTACTCTAGCTAATTGCTCCCACTTTCAATATGTATCTAGATCGAGACTTAGAGTTATCCAGATCGGTGTCAAAACTTGCATCGACATAACCCTTTACGACGAACCTTTTGTCACTTCCATAATCGAGAAACATATCCTTATTCCACTAAGGATAATTTTGACCGCTGTCCAGTGATCTACTCCTAGGTCACCATTGTTCTCCCTTGCTTAACTCAGTGTAGGGTATACAATAGATCTGGTAAACAACATGGCATACTTTATAGAACCTATGGCCGAGGCATAGGGAATGACTTTCATTCTCTTTCTATCTTCTGCCGTGGTCAGGCTTTGAGTCTTACTCAATTTCACACCTTGTAACACAGGAAAGAACTCTTTCTTTGACTGTTCCATTTTGAACTACTTCAAAATCCTGTCAAGGTATGTACTCATTGAAAAAACTTATCAAGCGTCTTGATCTATCTCAATAGATATTGATGCTCAATATGTAAGCAGCTTCACCGAGGTCTTTCATTGAAAAACTCTTATTCAAATATCCCTTTATGCTATCCAGAAATTCTATATCATTTCCAATCAGTAATATGTCATCTACATATAATATCAGAAATGCTACAGAGCTCCCACTCACTTTCTTGTAAATACAGGCTTCTTCAAAAGTCTGTATAAACCCAAATGCTTTGATCATACTATCAAAACGTTTATTCCAACTCCGAGATGCTTGCACCAGTCCATAAATGGATCGCTGGAGCTTGCATACTTTGTCAGCACCCTTTGGATCGATAAAACCTTCTGGTTGCATCATATACAACTCTTCTTCCAGAAACCCATTCAGGAATGCAGTCTTTACATCCATTTGCCAAATTTCATAATCATAAAATGCGGCAATTGCTAACATGATTCGGACAGACTTAAGCATCGCTACGGGTGAGAAGGTCTCATCGTAGTCAATCCCTTGAACTTGTCGAAACCCCTTTGCGACAAGTCGAGCTTTGTAGACAGTAACATTACCGTCGGCGTCAGTCTTCTTCTTAAAGATCCACTTGTTTTCTATTGCTTGCCGACCCTCGGGCAAGTCAACCAAAGTCCACACTTTGTTTTCATACATGGATCACATCTCAGATTTCATGGCTTCCAGCCATTTTGCGGAATCTGGGCTCACCATCGCTTCTTCATAGTTCGTAGGTTCGTCATGATCTAGTAGCATGATTTCCAGAATAGGATTGCCGTACCACTCTGGCGCGGATCTTACTCTGGCTGATCTACGAGGTTCTGTAGTAACTTGATCTTGAAGTTATATGATCATTATCATTAGCTTCCTTACTAATTGGTGTAGTAGTCACAAGAACAGATTTCTGTGATGAACTACTTTCCAATAAGGGAGAAGGTACAATTACCTTATCAAGTTTTCTACTTTCCTCCCACTCACTTATTTCGAGAGAAACTCCTTCTCTGGAAAGGATCCATTCTCAGCAACGAATATCTTGCCTTTGGATCTGTGATAGAAGGTGTACCCAACTGTCTTCTTTGGGTATCCTATGAAGACATATTTCTCCGATTTGGGTTTGAGCTTATCAGGATGAAACTTTTTCATATAAGCATCACAACCCCAAACTTTAAGACAAGACAACTTTGGTTTCTTGCCAAACCATAGTTCATACGGTGTCGTCTCAACGGATTTTGATGGTGCCCTATTTAATGTGAATGCAGCTGTCTCTAATGCATGATCCCAAAACTATAGTGGTAAATCGGTAAGAAACATCATAGATTGCACTATATCCAATAAAGTACAGTTATGACGTTCGGACACACCATTATGTTGTGGTGTTCCAGGTGGCGTGAGTAGTGAAACTATTTCACATTGTTTAACTGAAGGCCAAACTCGTAACTCAAATATTTTACCTCTGCGATCATATCGTAGAAACTTTTATTTTCTTGTTACGATGATTCTCTACTTCACTCTGAAATTCTTTGAACTTTTCAAACGTTTCAGACTTATGTTTCATCAAGTAGATATACCCATATATGCTCAAATCATCTGTGAAGGTTAGAAAATAATGATACTTGTCGCGAGCCTTAATATTCATCGGACCACATACATCAGTATGTATGATTTCCAACAAATCTGTTGCTTGCTCCATTGTTCCGGAGAACGACGTTTAGTCATCTTGCCCAAGAGGCATGGTTCGCAAGCATCAAGTGATTCATAATCAAGTGATTCCAAAATCCCATCAGCATGGAGTTTCTTCATGCGCTTTACACCAATATGACCTAAACGGCAGTGCCACAAATAGGTTGCACTATCATTATTAACTTCGCATCTTTTGGTTTCAATATTATGAATATGTGTATCACTATGATCGAGATTCAATGAACTATTTTCATTGGGTGTGTATGACCATAAAAGGTTCTATTCATGTGAACAGAACAACAATTGTTCTCTAACTTAAATGAATAATCGTATTGCAATAAACATGATCAAATCATATTTATGCTCAACGCAAATACCAAATAACACTTATTTAGGTTCATCACTAATCCCGAAAGTATAGGGAGTATACGATGATGATCATATCAATCTTGGAACCACTTCCAACACACATCGTCACTTCACCCTCAACTAGTCTCTGTTTATTCTGCAACTCCCGTTTCGAGTTACTAATCTTAGCAACTGAACTAGTATCAAATACTGAGGGGTTGCTATAAACACTAGTAAAGTCCACATCAATAACATGTATAAAATATACTTATGTTCACTTTGCCATCCTTCTTATCCGCCAATCACTTGGGGTAATTCCGCTTCCAGTGACCAGTCCCTTTGCAGTAGAAGCACTTAGTCTCAGGCTTAGGACCAGACTTGGGCTTCTTCACTTGAGCAGCAACTTGCTTGCTGTTCTTCTTGAAGTTCCCTTCTATCCCTTTGCCCTTTTCTTGAAACTAGTGGTCTTGTTAACCATCAACACTTGATGTTTTTCTTGATTTCTACCTTCGTCGATTTCAGCATCACGAAGAGCTTGGGAATTACTTTCGTCATCCCTTGCATATTATAGTTCATCACGAAGTTCTACTAACTTGGTGATGGTGACTAGAGAATTATGTCAATCACTATCTTATCTGGAAGATTAATTCCCACTTGATTCAAGCGATTGTAGTACCCAGACAATCTAAGCACATGCTCACTAGTTGAGCGATTCTCCTCCATCTTCTAGCTATAGAACTTGTTGGAGACTTCATATCTCTCAACTCGGGTATTTGCTTGAAATATTAACTTCAACTCCTGGAACATCTCATATGGTCCATGACGTTCAAAACGTCCTTGAAGTCCCGATTCTAAGCCGTTAAGCATGGTGCACTAAACTATTAAGTAGTCATCATATTGAGCTAGCAAAACGTTCATAACGTCTGCATCTGCTCCTGCAATAGGTCCGTCACCTAGCGGTGCATCAAGGACATAATTCTTCTGTGCAGCAATGAGGATGAACCTCAGATCATGGATCCAATCCGCATCATTGCTACTAACATCTTTCAACATAATTTTCTCTAGGAACATATCAAAATAAACATATGAAAGCAACAACGCGAGCTATTGATCTACAACATAGATATGATAATACTACTAGGACTAAGTTCATGATAAATTAAAGTTCAATTAATCATATTACTTAAGAACTCCCACTTAGATAGATATCCCTCTAATCCTCTAAGTGATCACATGATCCAAATCAAACTAAACCATAACCGATCATCACGTGAAATGGATTAGTTTTCAATGGTGAACATTATCATGTTGATCATATCTACTATATGATTCACGCTCGACCTTTCGGTCTCCGTGTTCCGAGGTCATATCTTATATGCATAGCTCGTCAAGTATAACCTGAGTATTCCGCGTGTGCAACTGTTTTGCACCCGTTGTATTTGAACGTAGAGCCTATCACACCCGATCATCACGTGGTGTCTCAGCACGAAGAACTTTCGCAACGGTGCATACTCAGGGAGAACACTTCTTGATAATTAGTGAGAGATCATCTTATAATGCTACCATCAATCAAAGCAAGATAAGATGCATAAAAGATAAACATCACATGCAATCAATATAAGTGATATGATATGGCCATCATCATCTTGTGCTTGTGATCTCCATCTCCGCAGCACTGTCATGATCACCATCGTCACCGGCGCGACACCTTGATCTCCATCGTAGCATCGTTGTCGTCTCGCCAATCTTATGCTTCTACGACTATCGCTACCGCTTAGTGATAAAGTAAAGCATTACAGGGCGATTGCATTGCATACAATAAAGCGACAACCATACGGCTCCTGCCGGTTGCCGATAGCTCGGTTACAAAACATGATCATCTCATACAATAAAATTTAGCATCATGTCTTGACCATATCACATCACAACCTTCCCTGCAAAAACAAGTTAGACGTCCTCTACTTTGTTTGTTGCAAATTTTACGTGGCTGCTACGGGCTGAAGCAAGAACCAATCTCACCTACGCATCAAAACCACAACGATACTTCGTCAAATAGACTCCGTTTTAACCTTCTCAAGGACCGGGCGTAGCCATACTCGGTTCAATTAAAGTTGGTGAGACAGTCTCCCGCAAGCCATCTGTGTGCAAAGCACGTCGAGGGAACCGGTCTCGCGTAAGCGTACGCGTAAGGTTGGTCCGGGTCGTCTCATCCAACAATACCGCTGACCCAAAGTATGACATGCTGGTAGGCAGTATGACTTGTATCGTCCACAACTCACTTGTGTTCTACTCGTGCAAATAACATCAAACCATAAAAACCTAGGCTCGGATGCCATTGTTGGGGAACGTAGTAATTTCAAAAAATTCCTACGCACACGCAAGATCATGGTGATGCATAGCAACGAGAGGGGAGAGTGTTGTCTACGTACCCTCGTAGACCGAAGCGGAAGCGTTGACGCAACGTAGAGGAAGTAGTCGTACGTCTTCCCGATCCGATCGATCCAAGCACCGTTACTCTGGCACCTCCGAGTTCTTGGCACACGTTCAGCTCGATGACGCACCCCTAGCTCCGATCCAGCAAAGCTTCGGGGAGGAGTTCCGTCAGCACGACGGCGTGGTGACAATCTTGATGTTCTACCGGCGCAAGGCTTCGCCTAAGCACTGCAACGATATATTCGAGGTGGAATATGGTGGAGGGGGGCACCGCACACGGCTAAGGAACGATCACGAAGATCAACTTGTGTGTCCATGGGGTGCCCCCTGCCCCCGTATATAAAGGAGCAAGGGAGGGAGGAGGCCGGCCCTAGGTTTGGGCGCGCCAGGGGAGTCCTACTCCCACCGGGAGTAGAATTCCACCTTTCCTAGTCCAACTAGGTCAAGGGGGGAAAGAGGGGAAGAGGGGAAGGAAGGGAGAGAGGGGCCGCGCCCCAAACCCCTTGTCCAATTCGGACTGGGCTTGGGAGGGGCGCACGCCACCTCCTGGTCCTTCCCACTAAGGCCCATCAAGGCCCATTGCTTCTTCCTCGTATTCCCGTAACTCTCCGGTACCTCCGAAAATACCCGAACCACTCAGAACCCTTCCGATGTCCGAATATAGTCGTCCAATATATCGATCTTTACGTCTCGACCATTTTGAGACTGCTCGTCATGTCCCCGATCTCATTCGGGACTCCGAACTCCTTCGGTACGTCAAAACTCATAAACTCATAATAACTGTCATCGTAACCTTAAGCGTGCGGACCCTACGGTTCGAGAACAATGTAGACATGACCGAGACACATCTCCGGTCAATAACCAATAGCGGGACCTGGATGCCCATATTGGCTCCTACATATTCTACGAAGATCTTTATCGGTCAGACTGCATAACAACATACGTTGTTCCCTTTGTCCATCGGTATGTTACTTACCCGAGATTCGACCGTCGGTATCCAATACCTAGTTCAATCTCGTTACCGGCAAGTCTCTTTACTCGTTCCGTAATACATCATCCCGCAACTAACTCATTAGTTGCAATGCTTGCAAGGCTTAAGTGATGTGCATTACCGAGAGGGCCCAGAGATACCTCTCCCACAATTGGAGCGACAAATCCTAATCTCGAAATACGCCAACCCAACATCTACCTTTGGAGACACCTGTAGTACTCCTTTATAATCACCCAGTCACGTTGTGACGTTTGGTAGCACCCAAAGTGTTCCTTCGGCAAACGGGAGTTGCATAATCTCATAGTCGAAGGAACATGTATAAGTCATGGATAAAAGCAACAGCAACATACTAAACGATCGGGTGCTATGCTAATGGAATGGGTCATGTCAATCAGATCATTCAACTAATGATGTGACCTTGTTAATCAAATGACAACTCCTTTGTCCATGGTTAGGAAACTTAACCATCTTTGATTAACAAGCTAGTCAAGTAGAGGCATACTAGTGACACTCTGTTTGTCTATGTATCCACACATGTATTATGTTTCCAGTTAATACAATTCTAGCATGAATAATAAACATTTATCATGATATGTAAGGAAATAAATAATAAATTTATTATTGCCTCTAGGGCATATTTCCTTCACCTTTTTCTTTTGACTTTGAATTTTGAATCTTTGATATCTTCTGAACAATAAGCCCAATTTAACTTTTATTTTCATATTCGTGTTGCTTTTGAGGAGTCCCCTCAAATAAGAACCATTTTGAATACGTCTTCATGTTTTTTTTAAAGTTTTGTTAAGTTTCAACTGCTGAAACTTAGTACAAGTGATTGACAAAATCGCAAATTTCAGAAACTGAAACTTAAAAATTGGTGTGCCCTCGTGCGGAATCCATGGACTTTGCTGACTGCGAGGCAAATCGGGAGGCCCGAATAGTTTCAACTACTAAAAGTTGATAGGAACAATGATAAGTTTAGCAGGTTAAAAAAGTTAAATTTAAACTAAGCCCAAAACCCTAAAACTTTAATACCAGATGAAACTAGGTAAAAAATTGATGTTACGATCATCAAATATCAATATTTGAAACATGGAATTTTTCTAAGTTGTCAAAATTTATTCAAGATCGGTCTTGTTCAAAAGTTTTCGTCACTACGAACACAAATATGCGAACCAAACTTAATTTGAACTTTCGATTCAAAAAATATAGTAGAATAAAATAAGAAGATGAAATCAAAAAGGCATAAGAGGTAGGGTGAATGGCACATACACGTACAAAATATGTCAAAAACATGCATGGATGGACCCTGGCCTATAGTAATCATCAAATGACTAAGACTTGCAAATTTACAGATCTTAAAGCAATAGGACGGCCGAACACCAGTGAGCAGGTGCGTGCTCCCGCGAATTTCTGCGTATAGTAGGAAACCTGAACTGGGAATTTGAGGAATAAAAAGGAGCATGTCGTTGGTGTCTAAAAGAAGATTGATTGTGTGATGCTCTACCACCATAATTATATTACTTCTAAGTCGTCTTTTGAGAAAGGAAACTAGGTGCACCTGAAAAAGCTAGCGCAGACTCCGATCGACTAAAGAGCATGGGCAGCCGGAATATTAGGTTTGCTGACAAAAGCATAGGCAACAGATCATGTCGCAATCTAAGCATACCTCGAATTTTCTAGTTAGTGCTCTTGAGCTTGTAACTAGAATGCCCTAGATTAGCGAGGCAGTCCTAGGATCAATGAATCATTGTGTCGGTACTGAAAGATCGCATCGTAGAATAGTATCAGTATCCTAGGACCATACAAATATCGAAATAGTCTACTCTCTGTAATCCATGTTTATTGCTCAGTACAACTTCTGATCCATATTAATTGTCGCGGAGTTCGTACAACTTCCAGATAAAATTGTACTAAAATCAACCATACCTCAGACTGACGATTAGGAGTTGTAGAAGGTTAGTAACCTATTCAATCATTTGTCCCGCTGATCATTCTGTGAAAGATCCAAGACAGCATGTAAAAAGTGGTTCATAATCAACACACCGACACAACTCTTACTATGAAAATATAGCTGCTGGTCTAACAGCATGGTATCGTCGACTCAGGTGGAGAGAACTAGAGCAACACATTGCGGTGTGATTTCCTCTACTCACGCTCATCGTGATCACGTAAAACTGCTCAAAATATGAAATATATTTAGGTGGCAAGCTGCGGTGATAGTTTTTCATTTAGAAAAGCCAAGCCGCCAATCGATCAGTCGTTGTCCAAGAGCGACCGAGAAAATTAAGCACGACACAACGGAGTAATAGCTGTGACGACGACGTCTGCCAAGGAAGATCACAGACGTCGAAGACGACGAGTTCTACTTGGAGGAAATGAAATGGTCCTTCACATCACGAAGGTGACCCTTTCTCTCTCTTTTTTTGCGGGTAAGACGGTGACGTTTTCTCGATTAGATGACTTCAACGTGCACCACCTGTTCCGTTCCGTCCTGATCATGTTCGTCGGAAAAAAAAGTTCATCGGAACTGCCTGAGAGTCGCAATGGAAAAATCCGTCAAAACAGCTAGAGTGCCTGCACTAGACAGAGAACCAATCAAATAAGTTAATTGCCAGGTTTTCTAGTAAAATAAGACAGATTTTAAGTTGGCAGATTTGACAGAAAATTAACTAGCTAAAAATTAAATTCAAATATTCACACTGGAAGGAGATTGTCTCATGCTTTATATATATCGTGGAACACGACCATTGACAACGACGTCCTCCTTACCTCTTTCCTTCCCCCAAACCCTATATGGCGCCTTAAGCGTATAGTTTCATTCTGTAAACTAGCGCACACCCCTGTTCGTCCTTGACCTCGGACCATTTAGTAGTTTCTCCCAGTATGCGCACGTCATGTACCCTGGTTCGATCGGTACATGCAGTTTTTTCTCCCTCTCACCGATTTAAGGAACCTTCTAGAAGTTTCCACTGGTTTTTTGGGGTGGTTATATCCTGGTTTTCCAGGAAGAGTTTTGTTTGGTTTTTTGTTTTTGTTATTTTCTTTTCTGTTTTTTGTGAGCAATTATTAAATTCATTAACTTCTTTAAAATCCATGAACTTATTTCTAAATTCATGAATGTTTTAGCCATGAACCTTTTCAAATTCGGAAACTCTTTTCAAATTTCATTTTTTTCTAAATTATTTAATTAGTTCTCAAATCCGTGAACGTTTTAAATTTATGATGTTTTGAGCCGTGTTTTTTTTTCAAATGCATGAACTTTTAGCTCGTGAACTTTTTTTCAAATTTGCAAACATTTTTTACTAATAATCATGAACCCCTTTAAAGCTTCATGATTTTTTTTTGAAATTCATGAACTCTTTATAATTTAATAAACAAAAATTAAATTCGTGAATTTGTTTCATTTTTGCAACCTTTTGTCAATTTATATAAACCTTCTGAAGTTCGTGAACTTTTCTCAAATTTGTGAACTTTTTTCTTTTTGTACGAACCTTTCACAATTTTGATTATTTAAAATTCCTGGGTTTTTTCAACAAATTTTTCAATTTATGATTTCTGTTTTCAAATCATTTATACTGGTTACATAATGCTCCCTTCGTCCCATAATATAAGAGCGTTTTTTACACTAGTGTAGTGTCAAAAACGTTCTTATATTACGAGACGGAGGGAGTTATATGTTAGTGTTGTAATAAAACTGGTCAAATAGCACTGTGTTGCAATAGTAGAAAACAAACTTATCTCTATCTAGTGGTTATTACTCCAAGATTTCAGTTGTCAATGTTGGTATCCTGGTTCAAATCCCACACCTCCAAGAATAACGTTGAAAAAAATATTCTGTCGCTTTTGTTTTTTGAGGAGGTTGCTGAGCCTGCCCGCTACGGATCGCGCACAAGCGCCAGCAGCCACTAAGAGCATCTCCAACAGGCGCGGGACGCGCCGCGCGCAAAAAACAGATTTGCCGCGCGCGCATCGCCTGATTTGGCGCGGCGCGCAGCGCTGGCTCCAGCAACCGCGCTAAAATGCAGCGCGCGATAACATTTTCTGAAGCATAAAAATAAAAAATAAATTGCATAGATAAAAAATAAAGATAAATTGCATAGATAAAAAAACGATACAAAGGTATTTTACATAGATACAACTAGATAGATAGTTCGAAAACATAGATAGATAGAACTACGGTGCAAGTATATAGAAACTACTACGGCATACTAGATAGAAACTACTTCAAATCGCTACCATCATCATCACCATCATCATCCTCGTCGGTGTTGTCCGAGGTATCGAGCCAAATGTCGTCCCACCGTTCATCGTCTGACGTGAAGATCGACCTCCCACCTGCTGAAACGATGTCGCACTGCGCATTCGCCAATGCCTTCCGCCGACGCCGGTCCGCCCACTCCGCGCGGCGCCTTGCCATCCTCTCCGCCCAGTAGGCACGCTCGTCGGCGACGTCCTTCGGGTGGCGACGGCGCCACTCCGCCATGGCTCGCTCGTCCTCCTCGGCGATGAGAAGGCGGCGGCAGCGCCGAGCGTGGTCGGCACGGTCCATGTCGGTGATGAGACGCGGCGGAGGGGCGACGCGCTGCGCCTGCTCGCGCGTGAAGACGTCCCGGAAATTCATCTGCGTCCGGGGCCTATCCAACCGCCACGCCGCCGCATCGTACGCGCGGGCCGCCTCGTACGCGCTCCGGAACGACCCGAGGCTGAGGCGGACGTCGCCGGACCGGATCTTGGCGGAGTACCAGCCGTGTGGCGCTCGCAGACGCCGCGGTAGCCCGACGAACCCCGGCGGCGCAGCGGCATTGTGGTGCGGTGGTGGCGCGGAAAGCGGCGAAGCTGCGAAGCGGCGAGGTTGCGAGGGAAGGGCGCGTGGCTGTGTCTGTGCGCGTGACGAGCGCGGCATTTTATAGGCGCGCGCGAAGCGGCGCGCCAAATCTACCGCGCCGCGTGCCGCTTTCTCCCCCGCGCGCGCAAACGCTTCCCGCGCGCGGTAACTTTCCGCCACCGCTGAAGCGCGCGGAACCAGCTGGCGCGCGCTAAACACAAATTTTACCGCGCGGGCGCGTCTTTTACAGCACCTGTTGAAGATGCTCTAAGCAGCGCGTTGAGCGCCGAATAGGAGCTCTTCTTTCATGCTGGATGCGTCTGACCACAGATCCTATTTGGCCCGGAGGTCACCAAATAGCCACCTAGAGTGTACACACATCCCTATTACATATGCTCCGGCCGCACCACCTAGATCCCTATTAGGGCATCTCCAGCCGTTGCCCCCCCCCAGGACGCATAAAAATCGCCCCCTGGGGGCGAGCCGGCGATACACTCGGCGCTGGGGCGGTTTTGCGTCCAGTCGTCGCCCCCAGCTCGTCCCCAGGCGTCGAAATTGGCCCACTTTGCAGCCCAATTTTGGCGAATAAACGGCCCATATGGGCGAGAATAGGCCCATATTCGGCGTGGTCGCCGTGTCTCGGCGTTCAATTATCAACACAATTATTTCTTATCACATATTTCATCACAAAAAAATCAAATACTTCAACAAAATAGTACAACAACAAATAGTTCAATACAAATTATATAGTTCAACAAATAAAAACTCGTATTTCATCACGCGGCGTCCCGCTTGAGCCTCCATAGGTGCTCAATCAGATCTTTCTGCAGTTGATGATGCACCTGTGGGTCTCGGATCTCCTAACGCATACTGAGATAGGCACTCCAAGTTGCCGGTAGCTGGTGATCAACTTCGGCTAGAGGACCCTGCCTGTAGTATGGTTCAGTGTCAAACACTGGGTCTTCTTGCTCGCTCTCGATGATCATGTTGTGCAAGATGACACAGCAAGTCATGATCTCCCACATTTGATCTTTCGACCAGGTCTGAGCGGGGTACCGAACAACAGTGAATCGAGATTGGAGCACACCAAATGCCCGCTCGACATCCTTCCTGCAAGCCTCCTGAAGCTTCGCAAACCAGGCGTTCTTTCCTCCTGCCACAGGTTTTGAGATCGTCTTCACAAATGTCGACCATCTCGGATAGATGCCGTCAGCTAGATAGTACCCCTTGTTGTATTGGTGTCCATTGATCTCCAAGTTCACCGGAGGAGAATGGCCCTCAACGAGCTTGGCAAAAACAGGAGAGCACTGCAGCACGTTGATGTCATTGTGAGTTCCTGGCATACCAAAGAAGGAGTGCCAAATCCAGAGGTCCTGTGTGGCTACCGCCTCAAGCACCACACTGCAACCGCCTTTGGCGCCTTTGTACATCCCCTGCCAACCAAATGGGCAGTTCTTCCATTTCCAATGCATGCAGTCGATGCTTCCAAGCATCCCAGGAAATCCTCTTGCTGCATTCTGGGCTAGGATCCGAGCAGTGTCTTCCGCATTGGGTGTTCTCAAGTATTGTGGCCCAAACACTGCCACCACTGCCCAACAGAACTTGTAGAAACACTCTATGCTGGTGGACTCGACCATGCGCCCATAGTCTTCGAGTGAATCATTGGGAGCTCCATATGCCAGCATCCTCATCGCTGTCGTGCACTTCTGGATGGAGGTGAATCCAAGAGCGCCAGTGCAATCCATCTTGCACTTGAAGTAGTTGTCGAACTCCCGGATGGAATTCACAATCCTGAGGAAGAGCTTTCGGCTCATCCGATAACAGCGCCGAAATGTTCTCTCGCCATGAAGTGGAGCATCGGCGAAGTAGTCGGAGTAGAGCATGCAACAGCCTTGGAGACGATGTCGGTCCTATGCTTTCACCTGCCCCGGCGCCGAGCCACCTCGCTGCGGCTTTTCAGTGCTCGCCAGCAGCTGGCGAGGGCGGCGAGCACCATGAGATGCTCTTCTTCCTAGACGTAGGCCACGGCTTCCTCCTCCAGCAGCGCGGCGAGTTCTTCCTCCTCATCCGAGTCCATCGCCGAGACAGGCAAAACGCCGAACACCTTGCGCCCGGTGGGCGTGTACCCGCCGTTAAACCGCGGCCGGAAACGCCCAGCTGCTGTGGGAGGGGCTGCCGTGGCGAAGCGCTGCTATTTTTCCGGCGGGGAATGGCTATCTAGCGGAGTAGGGTGGCGGCCGTCGCCGGGATATAGGTAGTGGTGACTGAGGGCGCGGGGGGTGCGTGGCGAGTCGGGGGAAGAAAACCTTGACTTTTCCCCTGTCGGTGTGGGCCAGGCGTGCTTTTCCCTAGCGCCGGAGCCCCCAACGGCTCCCCAGCGCGCCGGGTTCGGCCTGTGACCGCCGGGCGGAAAAAAGGCCCGAACCGGCGATTTTCGTTGTCCTGGGGGCGTGACTGGGCCGTTTTTTCGGCGCCGGCGCCGAAAAAGTGGCCTGGGGGCCTGTTGGGGGCGCGGCTGGAGATGCCCTTAAGCACGACACGACGAAATAATGGCGGCAGCAGAGTGGGAGAAAGCCTACTATTGAGAGAGTAACAGATGAAAGTGGCCATATATAATTTGCACGATATAGGTCGTATTCACCTCACTATCGATGAAAATGTTTGGAATGATAGTTCGCTTTCACGAGACATAAATAACGTCAAACTCAGAGTTAGGTCATCGAAGGTTATATCCCTTTCCTCCTCCACAAGAAAAGCTCTTCTCCTCCCGACAGCGCCGCTGCCGGTCCGCCCCATCTCCGAGGGCCTCTAGGCCATGGAGGTGCGGAGGATCTCGGCCCGCCGGCGGCGGGAGGGACCCCGTTCTCATTCTTGTTAGATTCTGTGTCTTGGTTGGGGCTGTGTGACAGCGCGATGTCCCTTAGTAGAAATAATGTCTCCCACGTTCTATCCCCGTCCTGATGGTTCGTCTAGCATCATCGGAGGGCCTGTGGAGGTTTGTCTCCGTCGGATCTTTCGAAATTCAGTCGGTGCTGGTCTTCGGTGGATCTGTTTGGATCCGATATTCGTTCCTCTTTGTTTGGGTGTTTATAGGTTTGATCATTCTAATCTACGACTTTCTTCATCGATGATGGTTGTTACTCTGGTGCGCTGGTCCTATGTGGCCCTAGCACGACGACTTCCCGACTATCTACTACAATAAGGTTTGCCTGGCTCCGGTGACGGAGGGGTGATGACAGCAGCGCACCTTCGACTCGCTCCAGTGCTTGTAGTTGTCGCTAGGTGGTCCACGGACATGGTTATCATTTTTATTACCTCTACTGTTCTTTGTACTGTCACGATTGAAGATGAATAGATTGAAAATTTCTCACAAAAATAAAGTTATCGGAGGTTAATTGTCTCTCGATACATTATGGTTTTTCTGTGCCATATATATAAAGTTTGTACTTATTTCAAAAGCCTCATGTTGGCACGACATGGGACTCAAATATCTATACTATATTGTCTGATATTATATTATAGTTTTCAAAGATAAAGAAAATACTAAGCAAGGAAACCTTTTGGATGTTTTTCCTTCAATCTGATACTATATATATGTAGACTGTAGTATCGATATTGTATTATTTAAAACCCCCATATATTAATTAATTAACAAGGTTATTACAATCATTCATTACAAAATTCGCCACGCAGGGCAGCACACTATTAAGCAGAGTCCCATCTTGCTAATAAAGCTAAACTTGGCAATTTCGTGAGCCACCCCATTGGCTAGCCGGTGTATTTTCGCAATTCTAAAATTCTTGAACATCCTTGATATATTTAAGGCTTCTTTCTTCAAATCAACGAGCGGAGACCTGTACGTCTAGATTCTCATTTGCAAGGAAAGAGCGATCAAAAACACAATCAGTCTCCAAAATAATAGACTTGTGAAGAGTATCGATATTCTTTGAAAAGCATCGAAAAGCCTCGGTTACTATATTATCGTTTTCAAAGAAAAAGAAAATACTAACTGAGAAAGTCGGTCCATTATCGCTTGATTATTTGCTTGGGTCTAAAGTGGCCTTTGGGATGTTGCCGCTTCTCCTTCTTCGAGTGTGCGTGCACACACACAGACATACACAAGGCAGAAGAGAACAGAGGAGTCGGGTGCGTGCGTGCTGCCCATGGTTCCACTCCGTGCCCAAGTTCCTGGCACAACTTGCATCTGTTTTTGTTACCTTTTGGGGCCTTTTTTGGCTTTCAATCTTTCTTTCTCTTCTTACTACCCCCACCTTTCTCAAACCATGCCTTGAATCTACTCTGTTTACGCCTGCCAGCCTTTCTTTTCGTCAAGGGAGGACACATGGAAAATTCAATGACCAATTCAGGCCACTGAGACTGACCTGTAAGTGCTGGAATTGGAGTAGCATATGCAGCTTTGAATCTTTCTACCGAATAATATTCATGCAAATATGGGTGCATGTTTATCTTCGGTTGGGATGCTAAGAAGAGAATGGCATGCTCACATGGTTTACCAGTGTGTTGCCACTCGAAGCAAGTGCAATCATGCAATTCAGTGTTAACAACATGTCTCCTTCCAGTTTTGTTATCTCTAACTTTAGCACCCCAAGGTGAAGATTTTTCAACAAACAAATGTGAAAGACATCTGCTCCTATTGACCACCTGTTGTACCACTGCTGGAAGCTTATCACCTTGCAGACAATCACCTATCCTTCTTCTCAATTCCCACAACCGCATGAGCATGATCCTGATTTGGTCAACCATGTCATGCACAGGTAAATCTTTTAACTCCTTCACTTTGTTGTTGAAACTCTCTGCCAAATTATTGTTGATGTGGTCACATTTGATGGCAGTGTTGAATGCTGACCTGTACCATAACAAAGAATGGTAGGTGTTCAGCCATGAACCAAACTCATCACATGCTGCCATTATATTATCAAGATGATATTTGTGTGTCTGTCTAGTATAAGATCTTGCTGCTGGCCACATGCGCCCAAATTCTTCTCCTCTAATTTTGTTGATCAAATTCATCCACAAATGACCGAAGCACTCCCTTCGCTCAGCATGTGGGAAAACATTTTTCACTGAATTTTCAAGCCCCTTACATGCATCTGTGTGTATAGCCAAAGGTGACACTGGCCCTAGGCATCTTTTCAACTGGATCATGAACCATGTCCATGAAGCCTCTGTTTCTGACCGAAACAAGCCAACAACAATAGGAAACATCCAGTTATGTCCATCTAGAGCATTGCATGCTGCCAAATGACCATTCCACTTGCCTCTCAAAAATGATTAGTCTATGCTCAAATATGGACGGCACCCTGCTTTGAACCCATCGATGCAAGGCTTCAAAGCCATAAAAAACTTGGAGAACTTGACTTCACCTTCGGCTGATACCTCTGTATCTATCTCAACAACACTGCCAGGTGACCTCTTTTCCACTTCTGCTTTGAAGTTGTAAAGCATCCTAAATGTATTTGCCCAATCACCATATAAATTTTTCATTGCACTTTGTTTTGCCTTCCACACTGTGGTATATTTCAGTTTAATGGGGTACATCTTTTCCAAGTGTACTTTGAGTTTCTTGGCAGTAGTGTTTGGTGTTTTGGCTAAAATTAGGGTGATCTTTTCTGCAACCCAAAGTTATGATGTCATGGTTGATACTCTCTGTTAACTTGTAATACAAGTATGTTGATTGGGGATTTGGTTAACCCTGACAGTACTTCCATTAGGTTGCAGTCTAGCAGATATGTACCACTTGCAAGGCTTCACACTACCATCAAATCCTCCGCACCTCGCATAAAACTTCTTTCTATCAGTCCAAACAGTCCTGGCATCAAACTCATGTTTCACTGCATAAGTCTTGAAACACATCCTAAACTCCTTCATGCTTGGGAACAACTTGCCTACTTCAATGACAGGGTTTTGTTTGTCATACACATGCACCAGCTCATCATCATGTGCATCATCTACCTCATCTGCAGCTTGTTCCATCAACTGTCCATCTACTTCTTCATCAGCATTAGTAGGCAAACTAGATTCACCACTCTCCTGCTTATCTCTGTCATCGACTGGAATGCCAAAAAGTTTGGCCATCTCAATGTCAGGCATTGGTGCAATGACCAAATCAGTAGGCTCATCTAATTCAACTACATTCCAACCAACAGTTGCTGTAGTTTCAGTTTCAGTTCCAGTCACATGTCCCTCTTCGGGTATTACTGTAAGTTCAGTACACATGGGAATAAATGGCCTCTGTGTAGCCCAATCATCATCTACCATTTGCGCAGCCAATTGTGATGGCACATATCCAACCTTCGAAAAAATGTTCAGATCAACGAGCTCAGCAAAAAAATTAGCCCGTTTGCTTGTCCAGCCGTTTTGCCGATCGATTTCTTCAACAATCTGTTCACCATCTTCTATTCTCACATACTCTCCTTTCGAATTATCAAACCGCAACAGTGATACTTCTTGCTCTGGACCCCAAACAATATTCTCGCCAATTTTTTCCACCCATTTCTTCACTGCCGTCTCTCCCATGTTCTGTAGAACTTGTGGATCAATCTCTGTA
Source organism: Aegilops umbellulata (assembly GCA_032464435.1). Lineage (NCBI taxonomy): Eukaryota > Viridiplantae > Streptophyta > Magnoliopsida > Poales > Poaceae > Aegilops > Aegilops umbellulata. The sequence continues at coordinate 7,755,767 of CP136058.1, read as the reverse complement.
AACTCAACCTCCCATTTAACAATAGTGTCTCTCTCAATGTTCTATATGCTACCATCAACTAATTTTGCCTTTGATGGAAAGAAATTGACTGTCAATTCGAAGGTCCGAGCGGCAGCATCCCCTTTGTCAGTGGCGGACAGTGTGAGCCCGTGAGAAAGAGCAGACGAGGCCACCCCCTAATTGCATGCAAAATTGGATCGGAGAGAGGCGCATTACCTATTCGAAGTTGAATCTGGCAGCTCCATCTCAGTATGCCCACGGGCTCCCCTCACAACCTATCGATTCCGCAAGTGAAAACAGAGGAAACGAGTTGAGATCTACAGGCCGGAGAGAGGAACAGGAGGGCGACTAGGGTTTGAATTCACTCACCATTTTCTGAGGACGAAGGCTCCGCCGCCATTGAGAACGAGGGCTCCGCCGCCACCACCGAGAACGCAAGATCCACCGCCACCGGAGAAGAAGGGGGCAGAGTGGCGGGCCAGGCACGGTCGGGCGGCAGGGCATGGTAAGCTGTTTTGAGGAACAATTAAGTTGGACCCACATGTCCTAACATAAATGGGCGGGCTTGGTTGACGACCAATTTAACCACATTTAACATCCATGTCGTGCGTGGGCTATTTATTCGCACCACAGCCATTTGCTCGAACAACGTCGCACTCTTGCCAATTCACCTCAAAAACGTCGCACAGGAGCTATTAGCCCATTTTCTACTAGTGGATTTGAGTTCACATGAATCCAACACACCCTTGCCATGATCGTCAACAAGGTTGTCGACAAGCCCGTGATCTTCTACAGTAGCACATAAATCGAAGAGGAGCGGTGGTATCAGCAAAAGGGACAGGTTGGTGACATCCCAGAGATGATCCCCGCCTACATGCGACAAGATCGCCTTCTTCAACCTAGCACAAACCGTGAAGTGAACTGACTCACAGTCACAGTGGAGTCATAGTGTTGTGTATAACAAGACTGGTCGTTTTTAAAAAGCTGTTCCAAATTTGACTATTATCATACCTTTTGTGTAGTAGCTACTTAAGTATTTAAGATGCATGCTAAAATAGACATATTATGTTTATTCGAGGTAACCAAACATGAAAATTCCCGCATGGCAGAAAAATGAGCCTTCGGTCATAAATGTTGCCATGATAGTAACAATAAACAGAAAATGCATCCATGGCGGCAAATACGAGCCACAAGGGTAAAAAAATTACGTGGCGGCAATATGAGCCCTTTGGCACAAAATTTTGCCATTGCAGCAAAAATGAACACAAAATGCTGCCATGGTAACATTTCTGAGCCAAAGTGTTAATTTTCCCCCATGGCAAAAAACTGAGGCCATTGGCTCATATTGCTGTCATGCCAGCAAAAATAAACACAAATTGCTACCTCAGTAGCTAAAATGAACACATAATTTAGCGAGTAGCCTAAAAAGTCCTGCCATGGCTTGGTTCGGTATGTGCTAATGTTGCTATGTGTTGTCATGTGCTATGTTTGGTATCTAAGTTGATAGAGAACACTTTTTTTAATGTATGTTGCTATATGTTTGATATGATCTTTACTGATATTTGTCCTCTTAATTACGACGTCTCACATGTTTGTTGACCGCAACTTCAACAGTTCCGCCTCCTACCCGCCGCCCCACGACCGAGCCGCCACCCTAAAGCCAAACATGTATTGCTAGTATGTGTCTTATCAGCGGTATGCAGCTGAGACACCACTAGTAAGTAACTTAATAGTGGCATGCCGCCCACACACCGCTAGTAACCACTTACTGGCGGAGTGTGGGTAGCACACGCTAGTGGGCGGGGTTCATGTACTAGTGTATAATGCTAATAAAAATATCTGCAGGCACTTCCTGAATGTGTGGTGGCTATGACGCATCCTCCTCCTCCACAACAGTAGAGGTCATGTCTACGGAGTTGATCTTCTGTGATCGTGCCTACTGTTGGCAAACTACTTGTGAACTTTCTATTTTGCTTATGAACTTCTCCTATGTGACTTGTATGATGCTTGTGAACTTTATATGTTGCTACGGAGAATGTTATGTGTAAATGTTGTTATGAACTATGTGTGATCCTTATGATAATTGACTTGTTGCTAGCTTGTATGGAATACATTTGCTATATAGTGCTTGCTGAGCTATGAGTCTCTACCCTCTCTCTCTCTCCCTCTCTCTCTCTCTCTCTCTCTCTCTCTCTCTCTCTCTCTCTCTCTCTCTCTCCCCTGTGTGTGTGAGTGAGTGTCTATATGTACATACATACATGATTTGAATTGCAGGGCTATTTCAATATGCAAACAAAAACACTATTTGCCTAGTTTAACACTCAACAAAGCCAATTTTTCCGAGCGCCTCAGAGCATCTCCAATAGCATGTGTATATTTGGATGTCTATATATTTATATAGACAATGGTCTAAAAAGATTCCCTTACATACACGTCCAGTTTTGCATCAGAACGTCTATATACTGAGACCATGACAGGTTTTGGCCATCCCTGGGGAGAGGAAGAAATCATGACTGCAACTGAGTTTAGACGACGCCTTCACAATGTCCAGGCGTGGACATTGTTCAGGTCGATTTAGAGGATGTGTATATTTGGACGACTATATAGACAAACTGTTGGACACCTGTTTTGGGGTCACGTCGTAGAAAACGAGTATAGACATCCATTTCTACTACTATTAAACAAGAGAACATATTCAACGCTAAACGCACCCAGCCTAATCTACACATAACATTCCCGATCAATTGCAGCGACATGATCAAATCGCTTAATTAGATCTAGCCGTCACGATTACACCAACCCACAACCGTGGTGCGTTTAGCAGATTTTCAGGGCGGACGAAAACTCTGCCAACGCCCGCACTAGGGAGCCCACGCCCGCACAAAGGAAACAGCCCACACCCAATTTACACGGAGAGTCGTATAAAGAAACAAATGTGCTAACTTAGCGGGAGTATATCCAGGGAATCAATCCGGGCGTCCAGCTTAGGTGCGCCGTCGCTGCCCTGCGCAGCCGTCGAGGCACGCGACGACGGCCGCGACGACGAGCTCACGAGTCCCCCAGCGACGGCCGCGACGACGATCTCTTCCCCAATACAGGTGCAGCCGCCCAGGCGCCCTGCCACGGCAGCGACGACGAGCTCTTCACCGGCACAGGTGCATGGTCTTCTCTGATCTGAAGTTCGTAAGGCTTTTAGACGCCGCTGCCGTTAAGACTTCGTTAGGCTAGAAGACGCCTCTGCTCCGCAGATGCATGCTCATTTGTCAACCTGTTCGTGTGATCCATCAATTGCATTGATTGAACTTATGAAAAAAAGAGAGATTATAGAAGGAAAATGTAGGAACTGGTGACTTATGCCATGACCATATGCTAACATGATCCCTGATGTGCGTACCTCACCTAAACCTGACATCGTTCCATGAATCCTTGGCAAATGAGCATTGTACAGACTTCATCTAAATGCCTCATGAAGCTGCATATGGATCGTCCAATGCTCAGTTCCAATTCATATGAAGGCAAATAAAGTCACCCTGAGATATACCTACATGAATAGTCTTACAACCTACTACATCATGATGCATTATTCCAGGTATATTAGTGCAAAATGAATTCAATTGGTTGCAGAGGCACCATAAGAAAGCTTTGATGGTAAACAGTGGGATGGAGTTGAACATAAAACTGTACTCTGTCTACTACAAAATAAGGATGAGATTAATTGAAAGTGCGTTATATCGACTAGAGGGGGGTGAATAGGCGATTTTTATGAAATTCTTCACTGAGGAATTTGCTCGTGAGGAAATTGTTGGAAATATGCCCTAGAGGCAATAATAAAAGCATTATTATTATATTTCCTTATTCATGATAATTGTCTTTATTCGTGCTATAATTGTGTTAACCGGAAATCATAATACATGTGTGAATAACAGACAACAACATGTCGCTAGTGAGCCTCTAGTTGACTAGCTCGTTGATCGACAGATAGTCATGGTTTCCTGACTATGGACATTGGATGTCATCGATAACGGGATCACATCATTAGGAGAATGATGTGATGGACAAGACCCAATCCTAAACATAGCATGAGATCGCATAGTTCGTTTGCTAGAGTTATCCAATGTCAAGTATCCTTTCCTTAGACCATGAGATCGTGTAACTCCCGGATACCGTAGGAGTGCTTTGGGTATGCCTTACGTCACAACATAACTGGGTGACTATAAAGGTATGCTACGGGTATCTCTGAAAGTGTCTGTTGGGTTGACATGGATCGAGACTGGGATTTGTCACTCCGCTTGACGGAGAGGTATCACCGGGCCCTCTCGGTAATGCATCATCACAATGAGCTCAAGGTGATCAAAGTGTTTGATCATGGGATCATGCATTACGGAATGATAAAAGTGACTTGCCGATAACGAGATTGAACGAGGTATTGGGATACCGACGATTGAATCTCGGGCAAGTAAAATACCGATTGACAAAGGGAATCGTATACGGGATTAATTGAATCCTTGACATCGTGGTTCATCCGATGAGATCATCATGGAGCATGTGGGAGCCAACATGGGTATCCAGATCCCGCTGTTGGTTATTGCCCGAGAGCCGTCTCGGTCATGTCTGCATGTCTCCCGAACCCGTAGGGTCTACACACTTAAGGTTCGGTAACGCTAGGGTTGTGAAGATATGTATGTGCAGTAACCCGAATGTTGTTCGGAGTCCCGGATGAGATCCCGGACGTCACGAGGAGTTCCGGAATGGTCCGGAGGTAAAGAATTATATATAGGAAGTGCTGTTTTGGCCATCGGGACAAGTTTCGGTGTTATCGGTATTGTACCGGGACCACCGGATGGGTCCCGGGAGTCCACCAGGTGGGGCCACCTGCCTTGGTGGGCCACATGGGCCTTAGGGGGTGCGCCTTGGCCTTCTTGGGCCAAGGGGAACCAGCCCCAAGGGCCCATGCGCCAAGGAGGCTTGGAGAGGGAGAGTCCAAAGAGGGGAAGGCACCTCCGAGGTGCCTTGGGGAGGATGGACTCCTCCCCCCCCCCTCTTGGCCGCACCCCTTCCTTGGAGGAAGGGGCAAGGCTGCGCCCTCCCCCCTCTAATGCACCTATATAAAGGGGGGCAGAGGAGGGGGGCTGCGCACCCAATGCCCTGGCACTCCCTCCTCCCTGCAACACCTCCTCCTCCTCCCGTAGTTGCTTAGCGAAGCCCTGCCGGAGTTCTGCTGCATCCACCACCACACCGTCGTGCTGGATCTTCCTCAACCTCTCCTTCCCCCTTGCTGGATCAAGAAGGAGGAGACGTCTCCCGTCCCGTACGTGTGTTGAACGCGGAGGTGCCGTCCGTTCGGCACTAGATCATCGGTGAATTGGATCACGGCGAGTACGACTACCTCATCCACGTTCACTCGAACGCTTCCATTGCGATCTACAAAGTGGTATGTAGATGCTATCTAATCTGAATACTCGTTGCTAGATGAACTCATAGATGGATCTTGGTGAAACCATAGGAAATTTTTTGATTTTCTGCAACGTTCCCCAACAGTGGCATCATGAGCTAGGTCTATGCGTAGTTCTTCTTGCGCGAGTAGAACACAATTTGTTGTGGGCGTAGATGTTGTCAACTTTTCTTGCCGCTACTAGTCTTATCTTGCTTCAGCGGTATTGTGGGATGAAGCGGCCCGGACCAACCTTACACGTACACTTACGTGAGACCGGTTCCACCGACTAACATGCACTAGTTGCATAAGGTGGCTGGCGGGTGTCTGTCTCTCCTACTTTAGTTGGAGCGGATTCGATGAAAAGGGTCCTTATGAAGGGTAAATAGAAGTTGACAAATCACGTTGTGGTTTTACGTAGGTAAGAAAACGTTCTTGCTAGAACCCTAATTCAGCCACGTAAAACTTGCAACAACAATTAGAGGACGTCTAACTTGTTTTTGCAGCAAGTGCTTTGTGATATGATATGGCCAAAGTTGTGATGTATGATGAATGATCTATATGTGATGTATGAGATGTTCATGCTATTGTAATAGGAATCACGACTTGCATGTCGATGAGTATGACAACCGGCAGGAGCCATAGGAGTTGTCTTTATTTTTTTGTATGACCTGCGTGTCATTGAGAATCGCCATGTAAGTTACTTTACTTTATTGCTAAACGCGTTAGCCATAGTAGTAGAAGTAATAGTTGGCGAGCAACTTCATGGAGACACGATGATGAAGATCATGATGGTGAAGATCATGGTGTCAAGCCGGTGACAAGATGATCATGGAGCCCCAAGATGGAGATCGAGGGAGCTATGTGATATTGGCCATATCATGTCACGTTTATTATTTGATTGCATGTGATGTTTATCATGTTTTGCATCTTGTTTACTTAGAACGACGGTAGTAAATAAGATGATCCCTCATAATAATTTCAAGAAAGTGTTCTCCCTAACTGTGCACCATTGCTAAGGTTCGTCGTTCCGAAGCACCATGTGATGATCGGGTGTGATAGGTCCTTACGTTCGCATACAACGGGTGTAAGACAGATTTACACACGCAAAACACTTAGGTTGGCTTGACGAGCCAAGCATGTACAGACATGGCCTCGGAACACAGAAGACCGAAAGGTCGAGCATGAGTCGTATAGAAGATACGATCAACATGAAGATGTTCACCGATGTTGACTAGTCCGTCTCACGTGATGATCGGACACGGCCTAGTTAACTCGGATCATGTAATACTTAGATGACTAGTAGAGGGATGTCTATCTAAGTGGGAGTTCATTAAATAATTTGATTAAATGAACTTTATTATCATGAACTTAGTCTAAATATTTACAATATGTCATGTAGATCAAATGGCCAACGTAGTCCTCAACTTCAACGCGTTCCTAGAGAAAACCAAGCTGAAAGACGATGGTAGCAACTATACGGACTGGGTCCGGAACCTGAGGATTATCCTCATAGCTGCCAAGAAAGATTATGTTCTACGAGCACCGCTGGGTGACGCACCTATTCTCCCTGCAGAACAAGACGTTATGAACGCTTGGCAGTCACGCTGCGATGATTACTCCCTCGTTCAGTGCGGCATGCTTTACAGCTTAGAGCCGGGGCTCCAAAAGCGTTTTGAGAGACATGGAGCATATGAGATGTTCGAAGAGCTGAAAATGGTTTTCCAAGCTCATGCCCGGGTCGAGAGATATGAAGTCTCCGATAAATTCTTTAGCTGTAAGATGGAGGAAAATGGTTCTGTCAGTGAACACATACTCAAAATGTCTGGGTTGCACAACCGCTTGACTCAACTGGAAGTTAATCTCCCGGATGAAGCGGTCATTGACAGAATCCTCCAGTCGCTTCCACCTAGCTACAAGAGCTTTGTGATGAACTACAATATGCAGGGGATGGTAAAGACCATTCCTGAGGTATATGCTATGCTGAAATCAGCAGAGGTAGAAATCAAGAAGGAGCATCAAGTGTTGATGGTGAATAAAATCACTAAGTTCAAGAAGGGCAAGGGTAAAAAGAACTTCAAGAAGGACGGCAAGGAAGTTGCCGCGCCCGGTAAGCAAGTTGCCGGGAAGAAGCCAAAGAATGGACCCAAGCCCGAGACTGAGTGTTTTTATTGCAAGGGAAGTGGTCACTGGAAGCGGAACTGCCCCAAATACTTAGCGGACAAGAAGGCCGGCAAAACCAAAGGTATATGTGATATACATGTAATTGATGTGTACCTTACCAGTACTCGTAGTAGCTCTTGGGTATTTGATACCGGTGCAGTTGCTCACATTTGTAACTCAAAGCAGGAGCTGCGGAATAAACGGAGACTGGCGAAGGACGAGGTGACGATGCGCGTTGGGAATGGTTCCAAGGTCGATGTGATCGCCGTCGGCACGCTGCCTCTACATTTACCTACGGGATTAGTTTTAAACCTCAATAATTGTTATTTAGTGCCAAGTTTGAGCATGAACATTGAATCTGGATCTCGCTTAATTCGAGATGGCTACTCATTTAAATCAGAGAATAATGGTTGTTCCATTTATATGAGAGATATGTTTTATGGTCATGCTCCGATGGTTGATGGTTTATTCTTGATGAATCTCGTACGTGATGATACACATATTCATAGTGTGAATACCAAAAGAGTTAAAGTTGATAACAATAGTTCCACATATTTGTGGCACTGCCGCCTTGGTCACATAGGTGTCAAACGCATGAAGAAGCTCCATGCAGATGGACTTTTAGAGTCTCTTGATTATGAATCATTTGACACGTGCGAACCATGCCTCGTGGGTAAAATGACCAAGACTCCGTTCTCAGGAACAATGGAGCGAGCAACAACCTTATTGGAAATCATACATACCGATGTGTGCGGTCCAATGAGTGTTGAGGCTCGCGGTGGCTATCGTTATGTTCTCACCCTCACTGATGACTTGAGTAGATATGGGTATATCTACTTAATGAAACACAAATCTGAGACCTTTGAAAAGTTCAAGGAATTTCAGAGTGAGGTTGAAAATCAACGTGAAAGAAAGATCAAGTTTCTACGATCAGATCGTGGAGGAGAATACTTGAGTCACGAATTTGGCACACACTTAAGAAAATGTGGAATAGTTTCACAACTCACGCCACCTGGAACACCTCAGCGTAATGGTGTGTCCGAACGTCGTAATCGCACTCTATTAGATATGGTGCGATCTATGATGTCTCTTATCGATTTGCCGCTATCTTTTTGGGGCTATGCTTTAGAGACTGCCGCATTCACTTTAAATAGGGCTCCGTCGAAATCCGTTGAGACGACACCGTATGAATTATGGTTTGGGAAGAAACCTAAGCTGTCGTTTCTAAAAGTTTGGGGATGCGATGCTTATGTCAAGAAACTTCAACCTGAGAAGCTCGAACCCAAGTCGGAAAAATGCGTCTTCATAGGATATCCAAAAGAAACTGTTGGGTATACCTTCTACCTCAGATCCGAAGGCAAGATCTTTGTTGCCAAGAATGGATCCTTTCTAGAGAAAGAGTTTCTCTCGAAAGAAGTAAGTGGGAGGAAAGTAGAACTTGATGAAGTGTTACCTCTTGAACCGGAAAATGGCGAAACTCAAGAAAATGTTTCTGAGGTGCCTGCACCGACTAGAGAGGAAATTAATGATGATGATCTAGATGCTTCTGATCAAGCTCCTACTGAAATTCGAAGGTCCACAAGGACACGTTCCGCACCAGAGTGGTACGGGAACCCTGTCTTGGAAATCATGTTGTTAGACAACGGTGAACCTTCGAACTATGAGGAAGCAATGGCGGGCCCGGATTCCGACAAATGGCTGGAAGCCATGAAATCCGAGATAGGATCCATGTATGAAAACGAAGTATGGACTTTGACTGACTTGCCCGTTGAACGGCGAGCCATAGAAAATAAATGGATCTTTAAGAAGAAGACAGACGCGGATGGTAATGTGACCATCTATAAAGCTCGGCTTGTCGCTAAGGGTTATTGACAAGTTCAAGGGGTTGACTACGATGAGACTTTCTCACCGGTAGCGAAGCTGAAGTCCGTCCGAATCATGTTAGCAATTGCCGCATACTATGATTATGAGATATGGCAAATGGACGTCAAAACGGCATTCCTTAATGGTTTCCTTAAGGAAGAATTGTATATGATGCAGCCGGAAGGTTTTGTCGATCCTAAGAACGCTGACAAGGTGTGCAAGCTCCAACGCTCGATTTATGGGCTGGTGCAAGCATCTCGGAGTTGGAACATTCGCTTTGATGAGATGATCAAAGCGTTTGGGTTTACACAGACTTATGGAGAAGCCTGTGTTTACAAGAAAGTGAGTGGGAGCTCTGTAGCATTTCTCATATTATATGTAGACGACATACTTTTGATGGGAAATGATATAGAACTCTTGGACAGCATTAAGGCCTACTTGAATAAAAGTTTTTCAATGAAGGACCTTGGAGAAGCTGCTTATATATTAGGCATCAAGATCTATAGAGATAGATTGAGACGCCTCATAGGTCTTTCACAAAGCACATACCTTGATAAAATATTGAAGAAGTTCAGTATGGATCAATCTAAGAAAGGGTTCTTACCTGTATTACAAGGTGTGAAATTGAGCTCAGCTCAATGTCCGACCACGGCAGAAGAAATAGAAGAGATGAGCGTCATCCCCTATGCCTCAGCCATAGGTTCTATTATGTATGCCATGCTGTGTACCAGACCTGATGTAAACCTTGCCGTAAGTTTGGTAGGTAGGTACCAAAGTAATCCCGGCAAGGAACACTGGACAGCGGTCAAGAATATCCTGAAGTACCTGAAAAGGACTAAGGAAATGTTTCTCGTTTATGGAGGTGACGAAGAGCTCATCGTAAAAGGTTACGTCGACGCTAGCTTCGACAGAGATCTGGATGACTCTAAGTCACAAACCGGATACGTGTATATTCTGAATGGTGGGGCAGTAAGCTGGTGCAGTTGCAAGCAAAGCGTCGTGGCGGGATCTACATGTGAAGCGGAGTACATGGCAGCCTCGGAGGCAGCACATGAAGCAATTTGGGTGAAGGAGTTCATCACCGACCTCGGAGTCATACCCAATGCGTCGGGGCCAATCAAGCTCTTCTGTGACAACACTGGAGCTATTGCACTTGCAAAGGAGCCCAGGTTTCACAAGAAGACCAGGCACATCAAGCGTCGCTTCAACTCCATTCATGAAAATGTTCAAGATGGAGACATAGAAATTTGTAAAGTGCACACGGATCTGAATGTCGCAGATCCGTTGACTAAACCTCTCCCTAAGGCAAAACATGATCAGCACCAGAACTCTATGGGTGTTCGATTCATCACAATGTAACTAGATTATTGACTCTAGTGCAAGTGGGAGACTGTTGGAAATATGCCCTAGAGGCAATAATAAAAGCATTATTATTATATTTCCTTATTCATGATAATTGTCTTTATTCGTGCTATAATTGTGTTAACCGGAAATCGTAATACATGTGTGAATAACAGACAACAACATGTCGCTAGTGAGCCTCTAGTTGACTAGCTCGTTGATCGACAGATAGTCATGGTTTCCTGACTATGGACATTGGATGTCATTGATAACGGGATCACATCATTAGGAGAATGATGTGATGGACAAGACCCAATCCTAAACATAGCATGAGATCGCATAGTTCGTTTGCTAGAGTTATCCAATGTCAAGTATCCTTTCCTTAGACCATGAGATCGTGTAACTCCCGGATACCGTAGGAGTGCTTTGGGTATGCCAAACGTCACAACGTAACTGGGTGACTATAAAGGTATGCTACGGGTATCTCTGAAAGTGTCTGTTGGGTTGACATGGATCGAGACTGGGATTTGTCACTCCGCTTGACGGAGAGGTATCACCGGGCCCTCTCGGTAATGCATCATCACAATGAGCTCAAGGTGATCAAAGTGTTTGATCACGGGATCATGCATTACGGAACGAGAAAAGTGACTTGCCGATAACGAGATTGAACGAGGTATTGGGATACCGACGATCGAATCTCGGGCAAGTAAAATACCGATTGACAAAGGGAATCGTATACGGGATTAATTGAATCCTTGACATCGTGGTTCATCCGATGAGATCATCGTGGAGCATGTGGGAGCCAACATGGGTATCCAGATCCCGCTGTTGGTTATTGCCCGAGAGCCGTCTCGGTCATGTCTGCATGTCTCCCGAACCCGTAGGGTCTACACACTTAAGGTTCGGTAACGCTAGGGTTGTGAAGATATGTATGTGCAGTAACCCGAATGTTGTTAGGAGTCCCGGATGAGATCCCGGACGTCATGAGGAGTTCCGGAATGGTCCGGAGGTAAAGAATTATATATAGGAAGTGCTGTTTTGGCCATCGGGACAAGTTTCGGTGTTATCGGTATTGTACCGGGACCACCGGATGGGTCCCGGGGGTCCACCAGGTGGGGCCACCTGCCTTGGTGGGCCACATGGGCCTTAGGGGGTGCGCCTTGGCCTGCTTGGGCCAAGGGGAACCAGCCCCAAGGGCCCATGCGCCAAGGAGGCTTGGAGAGGGAGAGTCCAAAGAGGGGAAGGCACCTCCGAGGTGCCTTGGGGAGGATGGACTCCTCCCCCCCTCTTGGCCGCACCCCTTCCTTGGAGGAAGGAGCAAGGCTGCGCCCTCCCCCCTCTAATGCACCTATATAAAGGGGGGCAGGGGAGGGGGGCTGCGCACCCAATGCCCTGGCACTCCCTCCTCCCTGCAACACCTCCTCCTCCTCCCGTAGTTGCTTAGCGAAGCCCTGCCGAAGTTCTGCTGCATCCACGACCACACCGTCGTGCTGGATCTTCCTCAACCTCTCCTTCCCCCTTGCTGGATCAAGAAGGAGGAGACGTCTCCCGTCCCGTACGTGTGTTGAACGCGGAGGTGCCGTCCGTTCGGCACTAGATCATCGGTGAATTGGATCACGGCGAGTACGACTACCTCATCCACGTTCACTCGAACGATTCCGTTGCGATCTACAAAGTGGTATGTAGATGCTATCTAATCTGAATACTCGTTGCTAGATGAACTCATAGATGGATCTTGGTGAAACCGTAGGAAATTTTTTGATTTTCTGCAACGTTCCCCAACAGAAATTCCTTAGCGAAGAACTACTAGCAGCGGAATAAGTACTCAGATGAAAACATAACAGAATCCTAGCATGGTCGTCATGATGAAATGAAGACACACGCAGAGTACAGAAAGCGTAAACACAGGATAACACAAGTTGAAGACAAACAGACTGAAGAAATTGAACTGAGGAAATTGAGAAAGTCTTCAGTCAAAGTCTTCAAACACAGATATGATACACAAACAGCACACTACTGAGGAAATGAAAGAGTTGAGGAAATAGAACTAGTAAGCTTGGTGAAGACAATGATTTGGTAGACCAGTTCCAACTACTGTCTCAGTTGTACATCTGGTTGGAGCGGCTGAGTATTTAAACTCGAGGACACCCAGTCCCGGACACACAGTCCTCACCGTATTCTCCTTGAGCTAAGAACACACAGTCCTCGCCCAATCACTCGTCGTAAGTCTTCAGGTGACTTCCAAACCTTCACATACTTGGTCACTCGGCGATCCACAATTCCTCTTGGATGCTCTAGACTTTGACGCCTAACCGTCTGGAAGAAGCACAGTCTTCAAAGGTAACAAGCGTCGGATCCACGTAGGATCAATCTCTTCAGTGATGCTCAATCACTTTGGGTTTGTAGGTGTTTGGGGTTTGGGGTTTGGATTTTCCTCACTTGATGATTTTCGCTCAAAGTCCTCGGAGGATGGGTTGCTCTCAAATGACAAGTGTCAAGTTCTCGCGGAGCAGCCAACCAGCTAGTGGTTGTAGGGGGCGGCTATTTATAGCCCAGGGAGAAGCCCGGCATGATAAGACATAAATGCCCTTCAATGATATGACCGTTAGGTGGACAAGATATTTTAGGACACCTGGAGCGCAACACAGCAACGGTCGGAAATTTGAGGTACAAATTCCTCAGGGCTATCATGTTCCTCACTGTGTAGGCAATTCGCACTAGCGAATTCCTAACTCCTCAGTCAGAGAAAAGTCCTCAGTGACCAGAAGAACTGTGTCTCTGTCACTGAAGAAATTGACTGAACTGTATGAGATTTCCATGGCTTCACTCGAAGGGATTGGTAGGTGTAGGATTTGAGTTGAGCATCACATGGAAATTTTCTCCTTAGTATTTCCTCGACCCCCTTTAACAGTACGGTGTTTCCTATGACTCAAGAAAGAGAAAATGAAACTACGAAAACAAAAGTCTTCACGCTTCATGTTCCTCGAATGAATACCAAGTCTTCAAGGTCACACCAATTTCTTCACTTTCAAAGTCTTCAGAAAGTCTTCAGTATATCAAAGTCTTCAGTCGAAGAACTTCATTTTTAGGGGTCGACTTTCTCTGTAAATATCAAACTCCTCATAGACTTATAGATCTGTGTACACTCATAAACGCATTAGATACTTAACCTATAAGTCTTCAATACACCAAAATCACTAAGGGGCACTAGGTGCACTTACAATCTCCCCCTTTTTGGTGATTGATGACAACATAGGTTAAGTTTTCAACGGGGATAAATATATGAAGTGTAAATACTGATATTGAGGAATTTGATTGCAAGATATAGAAGAACTCCCCCTGAAGATGTGCATAGTGAGGAATTTGCTTTTGAAGCAATGCACACTTGAAGAGTTGAATCATGGAGATCTCCCCCTATATCTTGTAATTCATACACGCATTTGATGTATAACATGAAGAATTTGAAATGCATGATGAAATATGGTGCCGGATGTAATTCAGCATGCGTGCAATAATATTAACGAGGAATAAGAATGCAGAATAGCGTATCAAGGTATCAAAGCATAGTGCAACAAAAGTATCAGCGCACCATCAGACTTAAGATTACAACTCGATCCAATAAAAGTTTCGGAAGAACGAGAGTTGTAACTTAGCAAAAAAACGAATAAGCCCTTATTATAGACCCGCTTGAAGACTAACTCAGATTTCTCCCCCTTTGTCATCAAATGACCAAAAGGATCGAAAATCTGAGGACTAACGCCCCTGAAGATGTTCAAGTTGATGAAGGAGCGCCAGCGTTGTTGGGGTCGGTCATTGAAGTAGGGCCTGCTGCAGTGTCGTCCAAGTCTTCATTTTCATCAGTCTCACACGATGAAGAATATGAACTGGCCACCAAAGAAGGAATTGGGACCTTCTTGTATTTCTTCGGAGGAGGTGCAGACCAGGCAAATTCTTCATTGAGACCCATTTGCTTCAAATCATCAGCACTGTACACTTGAGATAGAACAGCCCAAGTGCGGTTGAGGGTTTCATGAAGGTAGTAGTGGTTTTTCTTCACTGCATTGTGTGTGGAAGTCATGTTGTGAAGAATTGAACCAAACTGACGCTTGACCCATTTGTGATTGCGATCAACCTTTTGATGAAGACTGAGGAGTAACTCACGGTCAGTCATCACCCTGGGTGCTGTGGCTTGAGGATTTGGCTTGGCAGTGTTAGCAGCAGAGTCATCATTGGTGGAGTAAGATGCAGCTTTGCGAAATTGGCCATCCAATGGACGAATGCCTTCATCTATCACAGTAGTGGCCTTGCCTTTTTCTTCAGCCGAGGAAAATGTCTGTTTGAGGACTTCAATGGGAGGCAAGTAGCTACAGTGGTTGAGCGTTTCAGCTTTGTAGTTGAGTGAAGACCTTATCCTGATGAATTTCATTATCCAAGGTGCATAAGGCTTCAGCTCAAATGGTGACATAGCAATGTTGGCCAGAGTCCTCATGAAGAAATCATGGAAGTTGACGGGAACGCCATGGATGATGTTGAAAAGCAGATTCTTCATGATGCCAATGACTTCTTCATCAGACGAGTCGTGGCCTTTGATGGGACTCATTGTCTTCGTCAGAATGCGATAGACAGTCCTTGGCACATACAGCAATTACTTGACGTGGAAATTGGTTCTAGGAGCTTGCCCTGGCTTCAAAGGCTTCATCAGCACTTGCATATAATGATTTGAAAGCTCAGGTTCATTGTACACACAGCGAGCATCTTCAGTGGGTGGACTCAGAGGAAGGACCTGAAGCAATTCGGATGCAGGGGCCTTATGGTGGGTGTTCTCAGTCATCCAGTCCAAAACCCATGAATTGATATCTTCAGAGTTGCCGGTGATGTGCAACGTTGCATAGAATTGAAGAATAAGTTCTTCATTCCAATCGCATATATCTGTGCAGAAATTGAGCAGCCCAGCGTCGTGAAGAACACTGAGCACAGGTGTGAAGCACGGCAAAGACTCCATATCCACGTGAGGAATATGAGCATGGTCGAAGACTTTTCTTTGTTGTAAAGCACTGAGGAATAGAAATTTGCTTGGCTGACAGTCCAGAAACGCCTCTTCCTTATGCGAGCAGAGTCATATGGGTTGTATTCAGTGAAGAACACGTGCTCGCCATAGAAGTCTTCAGCCTTGAATTTCTGTTTTCGTGAGAACGGATCCTTTGGCCTTGGCAGAGGAGTGTCAGTGAGTTGCATCACGACCTCAGGAATTACGATCTCAGGTTCTTCAGACTGAGGAATTTCAGGATTTTCCTCAGGTGCAGTCACCTTGTCTGTATCAGCAGCAGTTTCTTCAGCACTAGTGGCTGGAATTTCTTCATTCACAGATGCAGTGGGATGAGTTTCTTCAGAGCCCAATTGTACTGTTGGTGAAGGAGAGTGAGAATTTGCTGCAGGGGAGTGAAGAGTGGGGAATTGGGATGCTGACTTTCCCAAAAGTCGTCATTCATCACTGGAGATCGTGTAAGATCATGGGTGGATAAAATAATCCATCGTGGGATGCGGAACGGTTTGAGCAGCAAAACCGAAAGTTTGGATAAGATTTGTTTTAACTTTCCGTTCGCAATTTCTTCAGTTGACAGGGACACAGTGAAGAATTTGAACGAGTTTCAAATAGAACGCACATGAAGAATTTGTGAAAAGATTGGATTGAGTATAGCATAGAGGGGAAGGATCCGATCACATTCACTTAGCAGAAAAGTTCCAACTTGAAGAAATAGCTATAAGTGAATGTTGTAGAGGGCATAAACTCATATATATATATATATATATATATATATATATATATATATATATATATATATATATATATATATATATAACCAATGAAGAAAAACGACGGCACAAGTGAAGACTTTGTAAAGTTTGAAGAATTTGAAAAACTGAAGAATTTCAAAAGTTGAGGAAAAACTCAAATTGAAGATTTTCAACTTTTGTGGTGGCGTGACCCACCGTGTAAGAATGATGATTTCAGACACCGCGTACAATTGTCGTAGGATTCTGAGAATCAAATTCTTCATTAATTTCTTCACACTTAGAGTGTTATTCTTCATTGATTGAAGAAAAACGTTTCTTCATGTGTTGCACATCTAAGTCATCAATTTTGCATAAGTGTTAGGATGAGTGCCTTTTCAAAGTACATTCGAAGATTCTAAGATATTTAGCTCACACCGCAACTTGCAAAATCTATTCTCATCTAAGGGCTTAGTGAAGATATCGGCTAGCTGTTCTTCAGTCTTCACATGCTCAATAGAAATGTCGCCCTTCAACACATGATCATGAAGAAAATGATGACGAATCTGAATGTGCTTTGTCTTCGAGTGCTGAACTGGGTTGTGAGCAATCTTGATGGCACTCTCATTGTCACAGAGGAGAGGCACATTCTTCACGTTGACGCCATAGTCCTTGAGCGTTTGCTTCATCCATAGCAGTTGAGCACAGCAAGAACCAGCAGCAATGTACTCAACTTCAGCAGTAGACAGTGATACGCAGTTCTGTTTCTTCGAGGACCAACAGACCAAGGATCGTCCGAGGAAATGACAAGTACCAGATGTTGACTTGCGATCCACCCGGTCACCAGCATAGTCAGAATCTGAATATCCAATGAGATCAAAATCCGAGCCCTTGGGATACCATAATCCTAGTGTTGGTGTGTGAGCTAGATATCGAAGAATATGCTTCACAGCCTTATGGTGTGATTCCTTCGGTGCAGCTTGAAATCGTGCACACATGCAAACACTAAGCATTATATCTGGCCTAGATGCACATAAGTACAATAAAGAACTAATCATGGAGCGGTATACCTTATGGTTGAAGTCAGTACCATTTTCATCAGTGCATAGTTGACCATTTGTGGGCATAGGAATTTTGATGCCTTTGCAATCTTGCATGCCGAATTTCTTCAGGACATCCTTGAGGTATTTCTCCTGAGATATGAACATGCCATTGCGCTGTTGACGAATTTGAAGACCTAAGAAGAATTTCAACTCTCCCATCATAGACATTTGATATTCTTCTCTCATCATATAGGCAAATTCATCACTATAACGTTGGTCAGTACATCCAAAGATAATATCATCAACATATATTTGGCACACAAACAGTTCACCATCATATGATTTAGTAAAGAGAGTGGGATCGAGTGAACCAGGTGTGAAGCCTTTCTTCATGAAGAATTTCTTCATTGTATCATACCACGCCCGTGGGGCCTGCTTGAGGCCATAGAGGGCCTTGTTAAGTCTGAAGACTTTGTCAGGATGCTTTGGATCTTCAAAACCTGGTGGTTGAGCAACATATACTTCTTCCTCAAGCTTACCATTGAGGAATGCACTTTTCACATCCATTTGGTGTAAGATGATATCATGATGGTTAGCATAAGCAAGCAATATGCGAATAGCCTCAAGTCTAGCAACAGGTGCAAAAGTTTCATCGAAATCAATTCCTTCAACCTATGTGTAGCCTTGAGCTACTAGTCGTGCCTTATTCCTCACCACAACACCATTTTCATCTTGCTTGTTGCGGTAGATCCACTTTGTGCCAATGATGTTATGCTTGCGAGGATCGGGACGATCGACTAATTCCCATACGTTGTTGAGCTTGAACTGATGTAATTCTTCTTGCATGGACTGAATCTACTTTGTGCCAATGATGTTATGCTTGCGAGGATCGGGACGATCGACTAATTCCCATACGTTGTTGAGCTTGAACTGATGTATTTCTTCTTGCATGGCCTGAATCCACTCAGGCTCCAGAAATGCTTCATCTACCTTAGTGGGCTCTGTGATAGAGACAAAAGCAAAGTGCCCACAAAAGTTAGATAGATGTGAAGCTTTTGAGCGTGTGAGAGGATCTGGTGCTCTAATGTCATCGATGATCTTCTCCACTTGCACTTCTTTTGCAACGCGAGGGTGAGCTGGTTGTCGTTGAGGAATTTGATCAGCATTTTCTTCACCATCAATTTCCTCAGCATTTTCTTCAGGTGCATCAGCTCGACGTTCTTCACGTTCTGGAATGAATTCTTCAGCAGATTCTTAAGTGGAAATGACATCTTCAGTAGCCTTGTGCTTGATTGAATCCTCAGGTGCAGGTTCATCTAACACAGAAGGTAGGTGCTCTCTTTGCGAGCCATTAGTTTCATCGAACCGCACATCTACAGTTTCAACAATCTTGTGAAGAACATTGTTGAAGACTCTGTAGGTGTGCGAGTCCTTTCCGTAACCAAGCATAAAACCTTCATGTGCTTTCGGTGCAAATTTAGAGTTGTGATGAGGATCTCTAATCCAGCATTTAGCACCGAAGACTTTGAAATAACTCACATTGGGTTTCTTGTTTGTGAGGAGTTCATATGCAGTCTTCTTGAAGAATTTGTGAAGATATACTCTGTTGATGATATGGCACGCAGTGTCAATTGCATCAACCCAGAAACGATGAGGGGTTTTGTACTCATCGAGCATAGTGCGAGCCATCTCAGCAAGAGTCCTGTTCTTGCGCTCCACAACGCCATTCTGTTGAGGAGTATAAGGAGCAGATAACTCATGAGTAATACCAAGTTCATCAAGGTAGTCATCGAGACCCAAATTCTTGAACTCAGTGTCTTTATCACTTCTGATGTGCTTAATCTTCACACCAAAGTTGGTTGAAGCCCTCGAGGAAAATCGTTTGAAGACTTCCTGCACTTCAGTTTTGTAAGAGACAAGGTGTACCCATGTGTAACGAGAGTAATCATAAACAATAACAAAGTCATATTGAGATGCTTCATTCGAAACAGAGGAATAATGGTTAGGACCGAAGAGATCCATGTGAAGCAATTCAAATGGACGAGTAGTGGTCATGATAGTCTTTGCTGGATGCTTGGCCTTTGTCATCTTTCCAGCTTCACAGGCACCGCACAAGTGATCCTTGAGTAATTTGACATTCTCAATGCCAATGACGTGCTTCTTCTTTGCAAGCGGGTTCAAATTCCTCATGCCTGCATGACCAAGTCGTCGGATCCATAGCCATCCTTCTGAAGCTTTTGCAAGTAGGCACACGGCTGGTTGTGAATCTGCAAAGAAATCAACAATATGCAAGTCTCCTCTCCTAAAGCCTTCGAAGACTTTGGAATTGTCAGCTTCCATAATCACAACACAACGATACTTGCCAAAGACAACAACCATATCAAGATCACAAAGCATTGAGACAGACATAAGATTATATCCTAAGGACTCAACAAGCATGACTTTGTCCATGTGTCGATCCTTTGTGATAGCAACCTTACCAAGACCCAATACCTGACTTTTGCTTTTATCAGCGAAGATGATATGCTTCATGTGTGACGCTGATAAGGGAGCATCCATCACAATTCATCAGATCAATTTCATCAAGTAGTAGACAGATAAAACAGAGGGAGGACGTGTGAAATGAAAGTTCATTTCATCATAGTTAGCCTGCGTCCTTTCAGGCATTTTTGTCAGGTCCCCAGCAAATTCTTCAGACGTTATTGCACGTCTGGAGACCTGACCCTGCAGAAGGGATTAGTTCTTTTTCTTCACCACCCACATCTGAAGGGGTGGCAAAGAGTTCATCACTCTGCGAGCTCCATATGAGAATGGTGGCAAAGCAGCCAAACCATTTCGTTTCACATAAGAGGGGTTAGAGTAAGCATATGCATAAGCAGAGAAATTCTTCAAGGACTTATGAACATAATAATTTGAAGAATAATGCTCATATTCATAGCCCTTGGCTCTTCCCTGCGAAACAGAGTTGTTAGCACGATGATGTTCATATGAGGACTTTGATCCATGTGAGGAATTTGATCCATATGAAGAATTTGATCTGAGGTTCCTTTTCTTCACAGGTGGTGTCATGAGGACATTCACCTGAAGACTTTCAAGGCGCCTTTTGGGAACCCAGATTTTCTTCACAGGGGAACCGTTCCTGCAGTTAGTGCCAACATATCTAGCAAATACTTCACCATTCTGATTTTTGAACAGTTTATAGTTGGAGTCAAAAGACTCATCAGAAGAATGAGAAGATTCACATGTATAGCTAGATAAATTAGGTGGATCAACTGGAGGTCCCTTTGCAGCAACCCATGAGGTTTTGGGGTACTGCTCAGGCTTCCAATATGTACCATCAGCATTGAGATTCCTCTCAAAGGCAATACCCTCTTTCCTAGGGTTCCTGTTGAGGATCTGCTTTTTAAGCACATCACAAAGAGTCTGATGCCCTTTGAGGCTTTTGTACATGCCTGTTATGTACAATTCCTTCAGTCTTGCATCGTCAGTAACACTAGCAATGTCCTCAGATGAGGAATTAGTGATAGCAGAGGCAGGTGAAGAATTTGTAACATTTGAAGCATTTGAACATTCAGGTGAGGAATTAGCAGATTCTCGTTCAATGCATTTTAAACATGGAGGAATAAATTCTTCCTGGGCAGCGCTGATTTGTTGAGCAAGTAATGAATCGCGCTCCTTCTGAAGATCTTCATAACTCTCTCTTAGCTTCTCAAGATCTTGCTTCTTTTGAAGATATTCATAAGAAAGCTTCTCATGATCAGATAAGAGAGTGTTATGATGATTTTGAAGGTTGTCAAACCTGGTCTGAAGTCTCTGAAGATTTTCAGTTAAGGCCTTAGTGCGATCCAATTCTTCACCCAACATATCATCACTTTTGTCTAGCATGTTTTGAACCTTTTCAAAAGCCTTTTGTTGTTGCACAGCAATCTTAGCAAGTTTAGAGTAGCTAGGCTTAAGATTGTCATCAGATTCATCATCGCTAGATTCAGAGGAGGCGTATTTGAGTACCTTGGCACCCTTTGCCATGAAGCAATAGGTGGGAGCGTAGTCATCACTGCTTTCATCAACCTTGTTGGTGAGTTCACTTTCTTCAGTGTTGAAGATGGATTTGCTGAGGAATGCAGTAGCGAGGGCTAGGCTTGCCACACCAGACTCAGAATCTTCAGATTGTTCCTCTTCCTCATTTTCTTCAGATTCAGCCTCAGAGTCCATTTCCTTGCCAATGAATGCCCGAGCCTTCTTGGAGCTGCTCTTCTTGTGAGACGAAGACTTTGAGGATTTTGATGATGAAGATTTTGAGGACTTCTTCTTTTTCTTCGCATCATCAGAACTGTAATCCTTGTATTTCTTCTTCTTTGATTCCTTTTCCCACTGAGGACAGTCTTGGATGTAATGTCCTGGTTTCTTGCACTTGTGACAGAGCCTCTTCTTATAGTCACTGGATGAGGAATCATTGCTCCTTGAGGGTTTTCCAAAGCGACCACGTCTTGAGAACTTCTGGAATTTCTTCACAAGCAGTGCTAGATCATGACTCAGTTCTTCAGGATCACCAAGGCTGCTACCAGAGTCTTCATCTTCGGACTCACATACTACCTTGGCCTTCAGTGCACGTGATCTGCTATAGCTTGTACCGTAGAGATCTCTCTTCTCAGCAAGCTGGAACTCATGAGTGTTTAGCCTCTCGAGGATATCAGCGGGGTCAAGTGACTTGTAATCACCACGCTCTTGTATCATCAGTGCCAGAGTGTCAAATGAGGAATCAAACGATCTCAGCAATTTCTTCACCACCTCATGGTCGGTGATGTCAATGGCACCAAGTGCTTGAAGCTCATTTGAGATGTCAGTGAGGCGATCGAAGGTTTGCTGCACATTTTCATTGTCGAGTCTTTTGAAGTGATTGAAGAGATTGCGAAGAACATCAACTCGAGAGTCACGCTGAGTTGAAACTCCTTCATTGACCTTGGATAGCCTATCCCAGATAAGCTTTGCAGTTTCCAAAGCACTCACTCTACCATACTGACCCTTACTCAGATGGCCACATATGATATTCTTCGCTTGGGAGTCGAGTTGCTTGAATCTCTTCACATCGGTAGCGTTCAGTGAGGGAGTGACGGAGGGAACACCATTTTCCACAACGTACCAGAGATCGTTATCAATTGCCTCAAGATGTATTCGCATCTTATTCTTCCAGTAGGGATAGTCCGTCCCATCGAAGGTAGGACATCCAGCAGAGACCTTGATCATACCTGCGGTCGACATAACTAAAACTCCAGGCGGTTAAACCAAAATCACACAGAACAAGGGAGTACCTTGCTCTGATACCAATTGAAAGTGCGTTATATCGACTAGAGGGGGGTGAATAGGCGATTTTTATGAAATTCTTCACTGAGGAATTTGCTCGTGAGGAAATTCCTTAGCGAAGAACTACTAGCAGCGGAATAAGTACTCAGATGAAAACATAACAGAATCCTAGCATGGTCGTCATGATGAAATGAAGACACACACAGAGTACAGAAAGCGTAAACACAGGATAACACAAGTTGAAGACAAACAGACTGAAGAAATTGAACTGAGGAAATTGAGAAAGTCTTCAGCCAAAGTCTTCAAACACAGATATGATACACAAACAGCACACTACTGAGGAAATGAAAGAGTTGAGGAAATAGATCCAGTAAGCTTGGTGAAGACAATGATTTGGTAGACCAGTTCCAACTGTTGTCTCAGTTGTACATCTGGTTGGAGCGGCTGAGTATTTAAACTCGAGGACACCCAGTCCCGGACACACAGTCCTCACCGTATTCTCCTTGAGCTAAGAACACACAGTCCTCGCCCAATCACTCGTGGTAAGTCTTCAGGTGACTTCTAAACCTTCACAGACTTGGTCACTCGGCGATCCACAATTCCTCTTGGATGCTCTAGACCTTGACGCCTAACCGTCTGGAAGAAGCACAATCTTCAAAGGTAACAAGCGTCGGATCCACGTAGGATCAATCTCTTCAGTGATGCTCAATCACTTTGGGTTTGTAGGTGTTTTAGGTTTGGGGTTTGGATTTTCCTCACTTGATGATTTTCGCTCAAAGTCCTCGGAGGATGGGTTGCTCTCAAATGACAAGTGTCAAGTTCTCGCGGAGCAGCCAACCAGCTAGTGGTTGTACGGGCGGCTATTTATAGCCTAGGGAGCAGCCCGACATGATAAGACATAAATGCCCTTCAATGATATGACCGTTAGGTGGACAAGATATTTTAGGACAGCTGGCGCGCAGCACAACAACGGTCGGAAATTTGAGGTACAAATTCCTCAGGGCTATCATGTTCCTCACTGTGTAGGCAATTCGCACTGGCGAATTCCTAACTCCTCAGTCAGAGCAAAGTCCTCAGTGACCAGAAGAACTGCATCTCTGTCACTGAAGAAATTGAGTGAACTGTATGAGATTTCCAATGGCTTCACTCGAAGGGATTGGTAGGTGTAGGATTTGAGTTGAGCATCACATGGAAATTTTCTCCTTAGTATTTCCTCGACCCCCTTTAACAGTACGGTGTTTCCTATGACTCAAGAAAGAGAAAATGAAACTACGAAAACAAAAGTCTTCACGCTTCATGTTCCTCGAATGAATACCAAGTCTTCAAGGTCACACCAATTTCTTCACTTTCAAAGTCTTCAGAAAGTCTTCAGTATATCAAAGTCTTCAGTCGAAGAACTTCATTTTTAGGGGTCGACTTTCTCTGTAAATATCAAACTCCTCATAGACTTATAGATCTATGTACACTCATAAACGCATTAGATACTTAACCTATAAGTCTTCAATACACCAAAATCACTAAGGGGCACTAGATGCACTTACAATCTCTCCCTTTTTGGTGATTGATGACAACATAGGTTAAGTTTTCAACGGGGATAAATATATGAAGTGTAAATACTGATATTGAGGAATTTGATTGCAAGATATAGAAGAACTCCCCCTGAAGATGTGCATAGTGAGGAATTTGCTTTTGAAGCAATGCACACTTGAAGAGTTGAATCATGGAGATCTCCCCCTATATCTTGTAATTCATACACGCATTTGATGTATAATATGAAGAATTTGAAATGCATGATGAAATATGGTGCCGGATGTAATTCAGCATGCGTGCAATAATATTAACGAGGAATAAGAATGCAGAATAGCGTATCAAGGTATCAAAGCATAGTGCAACAAAAGTATCAGCGCACCATCGGACTTAAGATTACAACTCGATCCAATAAAGTTTCGGAAGAACGAGAGTTGTAACTTAGCAAGACACCTCTACCCATCCAACGTAAAGACATTAGTCCAGGGATGGAACCATCCCCAGATGCGGGTCAAACCACTCATAATCAAATTGGTATGTTTTTGCGGTACCACCTTGTACATAAAAAGGATCCACCATTCATTTGGGAACGTAGAAATTTCAATTTATTCTGTCAATTCCAGAACATAATAAGATTGCTATACCAGCAAAATTTAAGCTGCTGGGACCATTGACAGAAATAATGAAATATTGCAAATTTATGATGATTGTTTTTCTTTGAAGTGCATATGTGATTGTTTGACCTCAGTCTCAAATATAACGGGTTGAATTGCCAAGCACACATGAACTAACTAAATTAAAACTATCCATCTAACATATAGATGGAAGAAAGAAGTGTCAATTTCAGTCTTGACTGGACGTGGTCATCATGGAGTAAAAAGTATTCTCAGTCCCTAACACTAACAGTCGTTGATAAAATAGTAATGTGTAAATAATGAATCATGTAACGGATGAACATGTTGGATAACCACAGTGGCGAGAATACCTGTTCCAACATACATCAAACCAGTTGGTGGGAACTCCCGAGAATACCACTTCTAACTAATCACATGGGGTGAAGGAATCTGATTCCACTGAAAACATAGAAACAACCATCAACATTTCTTCCAGGTAAAATTTCCATGGTAAACATAAGCTGCAAGACTGCTATCACTCATGCTCAGATTGAGCTACATCTATTTGTCATTTCTAAACAACCAAAAAGAACGAATCTCCAGGTGAAAGACAAATAACTTAAAAAAATAATTAATGTTATATTAACCGGGGAGACTAAAGAGATCCGGAAAGCATCAAAAGAGTTCACATATCCCAATTTGATGCTACTTCCATATAAAGGAACTAAAGTGAAGGCATGCTTTGTTACTAGCAACAGGATTCCGTAGAAGATATGCAACAAAACATACTCTTTGAATCATACTTGTAGCTCCCATCCTGTTTCGTCACCTCCTTCTTCTCCTTCGGGAAATCTGAACCATCAAGGGCTCAATACAGCCACCAACTAAGCAGATGATTTCTCATATTACAGTCTTGGAAGGGAACAGTCTAACAGAAAAACACAATTTCTAAAGATTAAACGCGACGCTCATTATGGTTCCATTTTATAAAAAGAATTGCCGGTTTTTATATTCAAATGTCATATCTGAATGCAGTATGCTTAAAAATTTGCATATGATACCTGATTAGATAGTGTAGGAATGAGAGTTGCACTTCTTGTTCCATTTTATCTCTTGAGAACCACATGCCACTGAATTCCTCTTCAATAATAACTTCTCCAACTTCCTTTCTTTTACTATATGAAGATAATGTAGCGTGCATCTTTCGATATGACACTGCATCATGTTAACCCTCGGATCCACTAACAACCAGAAGGTGCAGCAACCTAGAGCATAATAATACTAACTTAAATCAGCTTTTCTAACAAAGCCTTATAACAGAACAAATTATGTGTAATCTTGGGTGATTTCTCAGTGAGGCGATGCACCTGGCGACTAACCGAATTGACGGGGAGGAGCAGATGGCGGGGTCGGAGAGAGAGATTACCTGGACCCGGACGATCGTGTGGAAGAGGGTGGAGAGGCTCATGGCGGCGACAACGAGGGCATCAGGAGGATGGAGGGGCCCGACGTCACCGGCGAGCATGCCGAGCTCGAGCGCCTCCTCGAGCACTTCGGGGCCGGAGTCGAAGGAGCGGGGTAGAGTAGGGTGTGCGAGTCCGCGTCCGCATCCGACGGTGCCTAGCGTTGGCACGAGCATGCCAAGCTCGAGGGCCTCCTCGGCCACTTCCGCGACCTGATTCGAAGGGGAGGGGCGGCCTGCCAGCGAGCACCGACGCTGATGACGAAGGGGAGAGAGGCTTGACCAGGGAGCGCCGGCGGTAGTTACAAAGGGGAGGGGCGGCCTGGCCAGGGCGCGCCGGAGGTGGTGACTAAGGGGAGGAGCGGCCTGACCAGGGAGCGCCGGACGCGGAGAGAATGGGGAATGGGGGATATTGTGAAGCGGCGGTGGGGAACTATCCAGAGAAGAAATGTGAGGAGGCAGCGGAGAGGATGAGTGGTTGTTTTTTCTTAATGTACTGTACTAACAGTGATGTACTGATGCGAGAGATTGTGAGTGATCGCGGCCAAAAAAATATAGTATCTTCTTTCTATCGGCCATGTCCGATTCACCTCCCATTCTTATAAAAAAACCATTATTTTTGTAGTCATAATGATCTAATGATTTAAAAGGTTTTTTGTTTAAATAATACATATAAAAGTTTTCTCGCAAAAACTATTTAAAAGTTGATAAATATTTTACTGGTGAAAACACATTTTTTGATATATATGAATTTTAGTTGAGTAAATGAGTTTTTGTAAATAAATTCAGACATAAAGCAAAAGCTTTGATATTTTGTTGATTATTAAGCAGAAGATTGTCCGGTTATTCATGAAAACCCACACAAACACACACTAGCCGGGGGACTCGCTCCGCCAAGCAAGCCAATCTTCCATCACTATCAGAAAAGAAGTTATGAAGCACTCTCTCGGGGTAAAGAAAAGACAAGCATTTCACATACTTGTAATAGTTGCAACCCCACACGACACGAGGTCCATGTCGCCGAAGTTGGAAAGATCATGAGGACGTTGTTCCAACACACCTTACGCACTCAATCGGTACCATTTCTGGGATTGTCACACCGACATGCCATTGCAGATACGTGTGTTGCACGTGCATGCTTACTAGTATAGACAAGCTGTTGGAGATGCTCTCACAGAGACAACTCGGCAAAGGTACCACGTGGCACACGCTGGTAACTCCTGCTAGCCTTTGCTGAGTTCCTACATGCCACGCTCAGCAAAAAGCGCCACACTAGTGATTTCTGGAGGATAGGTTTGCAGAGTCCTTGTGGGCTAAACTCGGCAAAGAGTGCCATGTGGCGACTGCTAGTGACTCCTGAATTTCTGCATTTAAAAACAGATAATGATAATTTTTTTTGACGAGTTTCCGTTAGGGGGCATTCAGCAAAGGGAGCCTCGCCATCACTATGTCGTCGTCTGTTTCGTGTGGGGCCACTTGGTCAGGTCTTTGTGGAGTTTTTTTTATCCAGCACTCGGCAAAGATTAGACTTTGCCGAGTTTCTTGTCGTTACCGAGTTACTTTTTTCATGCACCGGGAAAACGGTTTTCATTGCCGAGTTTGGTGGAGTTGCCGAGTTTTTTCTGTCTCGCACTCGGCAAACTGTTCTTATTGCTGAGGCCATGATAAAAAGCACTTGGCAAACGTCCGGCACTAGCAAAGTTGCCGATTCCAGTAGTGTGCACTCAAAAGGAAAATATGCTACTTGCACTGTGTCGGTGTTAAAACCGGCGGATCTCGTGTAGGGGGTCCCGAACTGTGCGTCAAGGTCGGATGGTAACAGGAGACAAGGGACACTTTATTTTATCCAGGTTCGGGCCCTCTCGATGGAGGTAAAACCCTACTCCTGCTAGATTAATATTGATGATATAGGTAGTACAAGAGTAGATCTACCACGAGATCAAGGAGGCTAAACCCTAGAAGCTAGCCTATGGTATGATTGTGTATGAAGATGGTTGTCCTACGGACTACAACCCTCCGGTTTATATAGACACCGGATAGGGTTAGGGTTACCAAGAGTCGGTTACAATGGTAGGAGATCTTGAATATCCACACGCCTAGCTTTCCTTCCACGCCAAGAAAAGATCCTTCCGGACACGGGACGAAGTCTTCAATCTTGTATCTTCATAGTCCTGGAGTCCGGCTGAAGGTATAGTCCGGCTATCCGAACACCCCCTAATCCAGAACTCCCTCAGTAGCCCCCGAACCAGGCTTCAATGATGATGAGTCTGGCGCGCAGATTGTCTTCGGCATTGCAAGGCGGGATCTCCTTCAAACTTTGTGTACCTGCGGGTATAACTTCCGATTTTTATAATGCGGCGCTCCTTGGCTTTCACGCCCAATGATGGCCGCCTTCCACGTGTCAAACGAATGCGAAAAGCCGGGGTAGTTTTATATCCAAGCCCCTAGCCGTATAAACGAGCCGCCTATTTAACAGGATGAAGATTCAGATCCAAACCACACCTTCCCCTTCTGCGAGAAATCATCAGAGCGTCTCCAGCGAAGATCCATTCTAACATGGTCAGCTGCCGTAGCTCCTCCTCTCGCCCTTCCGGTCCTATCCCTGTAGACTGGGAGAGTTGTTCCATCCCGCATAGCAAATTAGTGTCGCTCCAAGCCAAAGGATTTCTCCCTCAAGCCTATATGGTCTCGGTCCGAGCCGGACTCACCACTTATCAAGGCGGAAAACAAGCGGAGAACTCACCTAGTCCCTCTAAAGGGGAGCAGGTGTGCCTGGTCCCTTATCTAATAAGGGGACTGGGATTTATAGAAGCTCGTTTATAGAAGAGTGTTCCATCGGATCCAATTGCTCGGCGAGTTCTGAGCCGACGTGGAGGTTGCTTTCGATGAGCCGGGAGGTCACCGTCGGCGCAACAGCCGAACAGGCGGTTGCGAGAAAACCACCTAGCCGGAGAGTTTGGCTGACAGCCAAGGCTCCTTTTGTAATGGCGCCGTCTTTAAAGACGGGAAGAGGCATCCTTCCTGATCGCGACGGCACAGAATGAAAGCACCAATGTCGGTGTCAAAACCGGCGGATCTCGGGTAGGGGGTCCCGAACTGTGCGTCAAGGTCGGATGGTAACAGGAGACAAGGGACACTTTATTTTACCCAGGTTCGGGCCCTCTCGATGGAGGTAAAACCCTACTCCTGCTAGATTAATATTAATGATATGGGTAGTACAAGAGTAGATCTACCACGAGATCAAGGAGGCTAAACCCTAGAAGCTAGCCTATGGTATGATTGTGTATGATGATGGTTGTCCTACGGACTACAACCCTCCGGTTTATATAGACACCGGATAGGGTTAGGGTTACACAGAGTCGGTTACAATGGTAGTGGATTTTGAATATCCGCACGCCTAGCTTGCCTTCCACGCCAAGAAAAGATCTTTTCGGACACGGGACGAAGTCTTCAATCTTGTATCTTCATAGTCCTGGAGTCCGGCTGAAGGTATAGTCCGGCTATCCGAACACCCACTAATCCAGGACTCCCTCACACTGTGACAAAAAAAACTAGAGAGAGAAACAAATCATCATTTCTCTTTCCGAGTTGGTCGGAGTCACTACCAGAATATATATACACTACATACGTAAGTGGTCCTGGATTCTCTAATCACCAAGCAATGGCATCCAATTCTTCTAACTGATTGGTGGGAGTCGAGTCACTACCAGAATATATACACTACATACGTACGTAAGTAATCCTGGATTCTCTAATCACAAAGCAATGGCATCCAATACTTCTAACTGATTGGCGATCGCATTAGTGTTAGTACTATTGTTCGTGATTGGCGTGTGTGTGGACTGGGTACCGATAGAACCTGTATAAATGATCATGCCTCCCAGGCTCCTAAACAGCATACATATATAGCATCAAGTTAGCCACAAAAGCCTAGAGTTACACACACATCAAACTAGGAGGCACCAGAACACTTGAGAAGGGAAGTGATAGCCGATGGGAAACTGCCTCCCAGCAGCATGCTGCTGCTGCTGCTGCCCGTGCATCCAGAAATGCCCAGAGGCAAAAATGGCATGCGGATGCTGCCCGAGTATACACTACACGCCATGCCCAGAGAACATTAACATCAACTGCAATCCCCAGGTCCCAAAGTGCCCACCGTGCTGTGGTGGAGGAGGCGGCGATGCGAAGGAACAGAAGCCTTGAAAGAGGGCCACAAGACGCCTGGGAAAAACGTAGCGGCCATCGCCTTCCTGCGCAATCATACTCCGAACTGACGTCGTACATCTACCCATATGCAATCATGCATGCATGTCTAGGGTAGTCTTTCCATGTACTATATGCTGTGAAGTGGTTAACTGTTTGGGTCTTGTTGGAGCCGCCCTGCTTTTGTTCATTAGAAGTGATGAATGTCTGTATACTTCTTGAAAAACAGAAGTACAACTGTTGTTACCTGGAATCCTTCATGGAACGTACTAGCAAATCAACTTCGTAGTTCTTTCTGTAGCTGTTGAAATATGAAAGAAAACAAATATAATTGTCAAGTGTGACTTGCAATGGGAGCCATACCCAGACAAACTAATTTTAACAAAAAAAAGTAGTGAGTGCGTACACATGAGTTTTGTGTTTGAAAAATTGTAAGATTATACATGATATATTTACACAAAAATTAAGAATTTGAGATGACGACGAAACTATCTTATTCTCTAACAAAGATTGTGCAGTCTGACTTGAGGAGGATCAAATGTTACAATTCTTGGTACTTCAAATGCAAGTTTTCACCATCTGTTGCAATATGTTGTATAAACCAGTGTTCACTCTGGTTGGACAAGGATGTTCACTCGGGGTAGGCAATCCAACTGACTCTTCAGTCGGATGGAGTTTGGTACTCGGGCATGGGTAGCACGTCTAGTGACCTACCCGACTGAATGTGTTCACTCGGTTGGGTAGGGGCATGCCGACTGGTAGCTCAGTCGGACGCCGGATGTCAGTTCCATTTGGGTGTGAGAGGAGCACACAATCCGGGTCCCATTAGTCTAGATGTAGATATTTTGGGTTGCTGCTTAGCACCCTCGATCTTATTTGTATTTTGTCTATAAAAGGAGATGAATAGAAAGAGAAAAGTGAGACAGTCTCTCGACACCCAAATTTCTTCTTCATGTCTGTGTGTACTGGTCCTCCGACTGTTCATCATCTCCCTCCCCATCTCAGATCCAGCTGGAGATAGAGGCCGGCCATGCCGGTGCTTTGCTCGGAAGGTAGTCGTAGACAAAGCAGAGGCTCACGCGGTGAGAGCCCTCACAGCCCAGGCACAACGCCGCAATTATCAGAGGCGCACTCTTCACAATATTTTTCCTCAGGTGGAAATTGAAGTGTTGTTATTGCCAAGTTTTCACTTCATGCCCCTACTTAAATGTTCTGACATAGATAAAATAGTTGTAGTCTGTATTTCATAGAGGTACTCATGGTCGTTTGTCTAGATTTTGTACTATGGTGATACGCATGGTGGACTTAAGATACATATAGTGAAACAGATGAAATATTCAATCTACATGTTTTATAGGATAGACACTTGAGAAAAGGTTTCTTTCATACTAGAATGAGGCACTCAAATAATCCTGGTATCATTGTAAAACTTTCCATTTCCGGTAGCTAGTGGGAGGAGTAAATAAATACCAAGAAAAAGGTTGAGAACTATTTTGGAACAAAAAGTTGTTGGTAGCATTGAGAGTGAGGTATGAATTATTTAGGACTTGAAACCCATGGAGGCAAAGCCATATGATCTATCAACTGGCCTAAAGCTATGTTGTTTCAATGGATTGTCACATGGAGATATGAGTTGTGATTTAACTGTACTAGTTCGTAGAGGTAATCTAAGCCACCTCAAAATATTTTTGACGACTGACGGATTTTAAGGAAGATATTTATAATCTTGGTTTTTATAACAAATGTTGGTATATTACCTAACTTGTGCAGAGATATCTAGGATCTTATTCTCCCTTCTTAAGTACGCTAATACGGGGATATATACCTTCTCATCTCTAATCTCAAACGGTCGGTGATTGAGAACCTTCAAACTTTTTCCTTCTCGCATGAAAGTCTAAGGATAATTGATGATGAAATCATGGCATCAAATCTTTCTTACTGTAGCACTAGTTCCAAAGGTTCTACATGTGAGTTAGGAAGCTAGCTTTTTCGATAAAGGGCGTTTACGTAAAATATAAAATACTTATGAAGACGAAGACCAGGCCATAGGGCATTGTTATGCCGTCGGATTTTGACACAAAGGTGAAAAGGCATGCGAGGGCATAACTTCTGTTGGTTGCATATCGATTCAGCATACCATTAAACCATAAAAAATTGAACCGTAAGCATATATACCATTAAGCTAAGTTATCTTACCGACCATAGGCATACCATTAAACCAAGTTATTTAACGTCACTACAACAAGACCCGCGCTCCCTTTTCTAGTCAATTTAACAATGAAACAAGACCCGCGCTCCCATTTCTAGTACATATGTAATACTTCAAGCACATGTTCACGATACATGGCAGACCATTGCATGAGCTTAGGCATATTAATATTCCTACAAAGCCGTCTATGATTAGGCAACCGGCCGTCTTTGATGACGTCGTGGCAAACATTCTATGATGACATCGTGGCAAACTTCTCTTTGTAGTAGCAGTATAGTTAATCATTGGAAGGCATATATTCTGAAAATTTTATATTCGCAGCGAAAGTTGTGACTTCTGAGCTGCCTGCATCACTGGCTTGCATCCA
The DNA here is from genome assembly GCA_032464435.1 of Aegilops umbellulata. Taxonomy (NCBI): domain Eukaryota; kingdom Viridiplantae; phylum Streptophyta; class Magnoliopsida; order Poales; family Poaceae; genus Aegilops; species Aegilops umbellulata. The sequence goes on along the minus strand of CP136058.1, from coordinate 7,722,471 downwards.
ATTCTCTCACCGGTACAGTAGTCGTTAATTTGAATTGACTAGCAAAAGCACATATACTCCATTAATTTGTGCGATTATAATTGTTAATCATCTTGTTCTTTATGAGCATGTGTACCCTCGGACCTGTATAAATGATCGAACTACAATCACATAGAGACACCACAAACCCTAGCTCCAGGCGACAAAAGCCACCAAGACAAACTGATGGGGAACTGCTGCCCATGCATCCCATCGTGCTGCTGCCCGGACAGCCTCACATCATGCTGCTGCCCGAAATGTGAGCCAAGCCTGGTTTGCAAGTGCTGCCCGACCTTTAACTGCACCACATGCCCGACCATCAACGTCAACTGTGGTGGCGGCCGTAAGGCGCAAGCTAGATAGAGAAACAACACCCCCAAATAAGTGAAGAGCGTTGCCGGCCGTCCGCCGTCGCCACCTCCTGTGCGATTGTTCGCGGGTCTATGCTCTGCCAATGGTGTAGGCATTCTGAATTTCCGTTTTTTTTAACTAGCAGAGTGGCCCACGCAAACGAGCGGGTATCAAATTTGTTGTGTGTTAATATGTTTAAAGTGATTAATTAATATGATATATTATGTACTTTATTACTATTTATTTACTGCCTTTGGTTTACTCTTTGCCTCTCGTTCCCTACCATCTTCTCGTATGTCTCTTTGCCTGACAGTTCTATCTCTGATCTTGCCCGAGCTGGTCGGGACCTGCATCTGCGTTGTTCCCTCTCTCCCGAAGAGTTGAATCAGTGGCAGCAACTTGTTGCACTCTTTCCCGTGCTCTCGGAGGAGGCCGACCAGGTGACTTGGCCTCACACCTCTTCGGGCCGCTTTTCAGTTAAGTCGTTATACTCTAGACTAGTGAATGGCTCCCACTGCTCCTGGTTCAAGGATATTTGGCGGGCCAAGATTCCTCTGAAAATTAAAATCTTTCTGTCGCAAGCCGTGCGCGGAAAGCTCCCTGCAGCAGACCAAATTCGCAAGTGTAATGGACCTGAGACATATTTCTGTAAGCTTTGTGGGGCTCGGGAGGACACCAAGAACATTCTATTTAACTGTCATCTCACCAATTTTTTCTGGAGTGCTATTCGGTCTTGGCTGCGTGTCAACTGGGGCCCTGGTTCCTTCTCTGAGCTTTGATCCTGCTCTACATCCCTGTCTGGTATGAGCAGGCGCTTATTTTGGGTGGGATTTGCGGCCATGGCCTGGGTGCTTTGGACCACTAGGAACAAATTTACGATTGACAATGTGTTCCCATCCAAACCCACTGATTGTCTTTTCAAATTAACTTCCTGCCTTCAGCAGTGGAATTTATTGACTTAGGAGCAGGATCGCGGAGGTGTTTGCCTATGTTTAGCCCAACTTTGTTTTTTTGGTTGTAGGTAGGTGGCCTGCGCGCCAGTATTTGGGCTTCGATGCCTTGTAAGGAAGTCGAAACTTGGGTATTTTTGGTGTTCGGGTACTATATGTACCTTCTCTCTAACTCGTGGCTTTATTTATAAAGTCGGGTGCTAGCCTTTTCTCTAAAAAAACATCCATGTATGGCCCGAGGAGAAAAGGACATGACGACACTGAACTATATAGTTTAATTTCTTTTTCCTCTACTTCTCGAATCCATGTATAGGCATTCTTACGACGACCTTTTCTTGATTAGGTGGATTCAACGTGCACCATCCGCCAGTGGCGGAGCTAGCCCGTGAATGCAGCCCGAGCAAGAGTTAACTGTGACAATGTGAGTTGTCATCTACCCAAACAAATTTTGCTTCTAACCATTGATTAACACTAGCACTTAGGAGCAATTTTCTGGACTAGCCCGGGCAGCTGCCCGGGGTCACCGGGAGGTGGCTCCGCCACTGCCATCCGCGTGATCAAGTTCATCGGAACGCCGGAGAGTTGGAATGGAATGATCTGTCAATGTGCAGACACGCTAGAGTGCCCGCGCTGCCCATGGAATCAGTGTTGGAATGGAATTACTAGACGAATTTTCCCAGCTTGAAAATTTTGGATGTGCCCGCACTGCCCATGGAATCAGTGTTGGAATGGAATGATCTGTCAATGTGCAGACACGCTAGAGTGCCCGCGCTGCCCATGGAATCAGTGTTGGAATGGAATTACTAGACGAATTTTCCCAGCTTGAAAATTTTGGATGTCCCCGCACTGCCCATGGAATCAGTGTTGGAATGGAATGATCTGTCAATGTGCAGACACGCTAGAGTCGGAATGGAATTACTAGACTCCCTGCTAGCTACATGGGCCGTGGGCTACCGACCCATTGTCGATCCCAACCATAAACCCCTAGAAGCCTCAGGCTCCGGCCATCGTGCTCGAGACAAGCAGCGCCTCCGTCTGCCGCTGCAGCACGCACGCACCGGCACCGCGGCCATGTCCACGACCCTGGAGGAGCAGCAAGAAGATGAAGCTCGATCCGGGGACGGAGGAAGACGATGAGGACTTCGAGGTCTCGTCTCCGTTGTGACTGTGAGCGCTACGTCCCAATTCCCAAATAATACTACACCCTATTCTCGCTCGGGTAACAGAACCCTATATACTAGTAGTAGTATTAAAAAAACAGAACCATGTTTCATTTTCCTGCTAGCTAATAACTGTTGGCCCGATCGAATCGATCACCACGTAGCGGCGGCCGGCTACTGCATCCTCCTCTCAAATCTCAATGGCGGCGGACACGTGGGTGACCCCATCGCCGGAGCGATCCAAGACGACCCGCGCTGACCACGACGTCGACCAGGAGGAGGAGAGGGAGGCCACGAAGATGAAGACGAATCTGGACACGGAGGAAGACGCCGACGATAACGACGATGACGACGAGGAGGAGCTAGCTGGAGGTCCCGTCTCCGATCCGCGAGCCCTACATCCCCAACCGGCTAAAAAACCGCTTCGGCATGGCTCACCGGACGATATCCGCCGCCTATCAACGCGCCGAAACCAAATTCCTTGATAAACGAGGTTATCTCCCCCTCACTTCCCGTGTCTTGTGCCTGTCCCTGTCTTTCTCATCCTTGCGATCTTGCTCCTGGCCGCACGGAGAAGCAGCTGCCCACGCGCCAATACTTGAGAACATCGCTCGTCCCTCTCCCCGACTCCGGGAGCAAGGCCGTCCTCTTCGACGCCAGATCCATCATCCGCCTCTCCTCCTCTCTCGGTACATACCCGTTGCCTGAATGTATGCCGCCTCCTGCTAAGGATAGACACAAAACCTTGCTGATACATGGCTGGGTTAATCTCAGGTGGCGAGCCGCTGGCGCAGTCTGCCGGTTTTTGGATTTCCTCGATCATGTGGAGATTTCCCTATGTAAACATTCGTATCAGCAATTACCAACCAGTTCTGCGTACTGGAGCTCAAACAAGGAATGCGAGCGACTAGCAGAAGAAGCAACGCAAATCTACTCCAAGCATTGGAAAAAACAAAAACAACATCAGAAGCTTACCTTTTTGCAAGGGGCACACCACCTACCAGATCTGATGCTTGACACCGACGAAATCTATAGCACAAACTGCGACCATGCGCCCGAGGAACTGGTCTTCTCCGCCCCCCAAGCCCAAGCCCAAGTCCAAGTCGCACGCGCACCCCGCACGCGGATGGATTACTAATCCTAGTATATATAGAGATGGTCTACGTCATAGAAAACAGCATGGTGGAGAGAACGAGGCGGCAGATCGCCAAGGGTGGCGCAAGGCATTTAATGGCATGATGATGATTCTGAAAAGAGTCAAATACACCACGGGTGCCTCAACTTGTCCGGTGCGATCATTTTGGTGCCTAAACTTGTAAAATACACGAAACTAGTGCCGCAACTTGTCCGAGCGTTCAAATACGGTGCCTCCATCCGTATCCGGGCATATGCACTGCCCACATGGCGTGCCAACATGGCATCGGCCCACATGTCTGTGAGAGGAGTGTGCTGGTTGTTTTACAGAAATCTCCTTGTACTTTATATAATTTTGACAAAAGCTCCTGGCATTTTATTTAAATACGTCAAACTGCATTGGTCCCACCTATCACACCTAGGCCTCGCATGTCAGCACATGGGATAAAATAGCAATAACAAAAAAAGAGCACCCGGCACGATTCGAACTCAGTATGAGGGCGCACAGCCTATACACATATGGTAATCACTAGGCCTATAATAGTTGACTATGCAATATCCTAATACGCTTTTATTTCCCAAGAAACCGGGTGAAATAATAAAGAGAAATAAAAAAGAAAAGTTGATTCATGGGAAATTGAAAAAATATTAATAAAGTCTCACGTTTGAAAAAAAAAACTCTTCAACATATTACCTGCCATCAACTTAGAAATGTTTTAGTTCTTTTTAAAGAAATCATCATATTTTTGGAAAATTCTCACGTGTATTAAAAATTATAAATGCGTTTTTAAAAAATGTCTGCCATGCATTAAAAAAATTACAACATCTATTTTATAAAATGTTCAATATGTATTAAAAAAATTCAGTGTAAAATTACTCTTACATTTCTACAAACACGTTTATCATGTGTTAACACATTTATAGAATTTATTATTTCTACACAATGATTTTTAATACATGTTGAACAATTTTCAAAATACAACGTTGTTGATTTTTAATAATTATGTATTCTAAAAATACAATGGAGATACAAAATAATTCTGCATGCTTGTGGTCCTGAGTGAAGATGCAAAACAAATTTATAATACTTTATAATATATGTTTAACTATTTAAATCAACATAAATTTTAGAAAAAGTTCATTGTTAAATCTTTGAACTACAAATAAAAAAAAATGAATAATTTTTTTAATAGGAAATAATCACATATTGATAATTATTGTATTTTAATATTAGAATATTCTATATATCATAAAAACAAACAGTAACTTGAAAAAACAGAATAGAGATTGAAGAGCGATAGATAGACTTTCTAGCTAACAGATATACACAAAGTACTATTTGTTTTGGTGGCTAGCGTGCATACTTAGCTATTTAACCTGGATGTCCCAGGGTCGAAACCAATTGACGCAGTTTATTTTCTTTCCTGTTATTGGCATATAAGTGCTTATTTGTGACTTTAATTAAATCTTAGGGAATTTTTTGCATAAAAAAACTCGTACGCATTTTGCCCAGCAAGCATCGCTCACACCCACTGACATCTGAGTCAACCACCAGCTGTCACTCCACGTGGACAGCACATACGATGGCATACGGGCGGAGGCACCGTATATGCACCGTGTGACAAGTTATAGCATCGTTTTTGTGTACTCCCTCCTTCCATCTATATAGGGCCTAATGCGCTTTTCGAGGCTAACTTTGACCAAATATTAGAGCAATAATATATGACATGCAACTTACACAAAGCACACCGTTAAATTCGTGTGTGAAAGGAGCTTTCAATGATATAATTTTCACATTGTGCATGTCATGTACTATTAATCTTGTCAATAGTCAAAGGCGGTCTTAAAAAATGCATTAGGCCTTATATAAATGGAAGGAGGGAGTATTTTACAAGTTTAGGCACTAAACTGACCGCAACGGACAAGTTAAGGCAGCCGTGATGTATTTAACTCTTCTGAAAACTGTATTGACTAGAGATGCGGGAGGAAAACTGCTTTGGTTTGGGAGAGCTAAGCCTGGTTTCGAGGTAGAATTAATGGAGTAGCTTGGGAGGGAGTACTTCCAGAATGTCCACGGGACGTAGTAATTCCCAGTGCCTTTTTGATTTCTCAATTAAATAAATTTCCTAATCTAAACTTCTAATGTCTCACTTGGTAGGTCGCGTTCCGGGTTTTATTTTCGTCCCACCTCAGCCGGTCTTTTTTGATACTTCTTTGGTACTTGCTCCCACCTCCCACTCAGCTGAGACGGTTTATTTTCGCTGGTTTTTTTCGTCATCTCCCCCGCCCCACCCCACCCCATCCCACGCAATGTAGAAAAAAAAAACCAGCCCTCAGGAAATCTCTGCTCCTCCCGATCTCCCGTCCAAAAGAAAAACGCAGCGACAAGTCGCTCCTGTCGCCTAGCCCCTCGCGCGCGCTAGGGTTCCTCACGCCGCCGTCGCGGCCGCCGCTGCATGGGTGTTCGTCGACTGGCCCTGCCTCCGGCGGCCGCCATCGCCCACCTCCATCCTCTCCCCAACCCCGCCGGCCTCCACTCCACTCCACTCCTCCGCAGGCGCCACCCAACCGCCGCCGCCCTCTCCCCGCACCCGCACCCAAGGACGAGAGAGAGAGAGATGGCTCAGCCGGCGGCCCGATCCGCCCCTCCCACTCACCCAACTCTCTCTCCGTCGCCGCCATCTAGGCCGGCTGATTCCGGGGGCGCGCAGAACACTCCTCCTGTGCTCGCCTCGCGCCGCTGCGTCCACCCATCCGGCTGGATTCGCCGCTCCTCGGTGGCAAGGGCTTCGGTCGCCTCCAACTCCGGCGACTCCGGCGGTTCATCTTCGACGCCTACCCAACCCCCACGTGCAACTCTGTCTCCTAGATGGATTTGTCCTCCTCGAGGACGACCGGTTCTTCCTCAACCTTCAAGGAAGCGCGCCATCGTCAAGCCTCCCTCCGTGGGACGCCATGGAGATGAACTCCCCTCGAGCAGGGCCGTTTGATTCTTGGCAGGGAAGAAGCTATTTGGGCTGAATCAGATTAGGGAAGAAGAAGAAGAAGATGGATCAATACGAGGTGCTGGAGCAGATTGGGAAGGGCTCCTTTGGCTCTGCGCTCCTGGTGAGGCACAAGGTTGAGAGGAAGAGGTTGGTGCAACTCCATTGCAATTCCACCCTTGCTTGCTCTCCACAATCCCTGGACCATCTCTGAATATCAAGTATGCCTTGTTTCAGGTATGTCTTGAAGAAGACCCAGGTCGCCCGTCAGACCGTCAGGTGCCGGCGATCCGCGCACCAAGAGGTCTCTTTCATTCCCTATTTTGTGCCATGTCACATGTTAGCATTCAACTTAGATGCATGGTTTGTTTGACCTTTGGATGAAATTCGGCATTTTGTTCATGCAGATGGAGCTCATCGCAAAAGTAAGGAGCCCTTACATCATGGAATACAAAGATTCTTGGGTGGAGAAGGTAAGAATGGTCCTCCCCTCTTCTCTTATGATCTTATCTTGCAACGTTTCAATGTTCCTACTGAAAATTTCAAAAAGAAAAAAATGTTCCAACGGAAGGATTCATGTGACCGCCGACGTCTGAAATGAGTGTTTTTTGTTGTTGGCATCAGGGGTGCTATGTGTGCATCGTGATCGGTTACTGCGAGGGAGGGGACATGTATGTGTGTAACTTGTGAAGTGAGCTCTGAACTGAATTTGGAACCTGTAACGAAATTGTGGTTCTCTGTTTTTCCCTCTGCATTTGCAGGCTAGAGGCCATTAAGAAGGCTAAGGGCAACCATTTCTCGGAGGTGCTCGACTACTCTGTAATATGTCTTGTTCAGTAGCCGCAAATTCCGCTTACTGAATTTTGCTCCGTTGCAATGCCAATTTTTCTGGATGCAGAAACTCTGTGTGTGGCTTGTGCAGCTCCTGATGGTGCTTAATTACTTGCATGCCAATCATATCCTTCATCGAGATGTCAAGGTTGTTACATTTGTAACCTTTATCTGGTACTCACATTTCATTTCAGTTAAGCCTAGCCGGTTGCTCACCATGCATAGTACTTTTTTTCAGTGTTCAAATATATTTCTTACAAAGGACCAAAAAATACGGATCGGTAAGTACGCTCTAATAAAATCAGTTACTATGAAAAATACTTGAAAGAACTGACGGCAATATCTTCTGTTTCCGACTATATATTTTGTCTGAAACAGGTGATTTTGGGCTGGCTAAAGTGTCGACTTCTGATGATTTTAGCTTCGTCAGTAAGTTGTCCTTGCAATTAATGCATCATAAAAGCTAGGGATAATTTGGCTGTGTCGTCCTCGATATGTTACGACACAAAATGTTGATCATTTTCACGATTGCAGACACAACAGATGCTTCTTCATCTCACTGGTCTCTAGAGGAAGGTATGCTCTTAACAAAATAAATTTGATCATATTATCTATTCATAAATTTTCTCACATAAATTTATTCAGATATAAAATTGACTGTTCCTAACAGTACACTGAATAATTTTGCAGGAAGAGATATTGTCTGAAGCAAATGAGTGCCTTAGAAGAAAAGAAAATGTAATTTCCAATTGCACGTATTAATTAGTTTACTGAATTCTTTCCCTTGAGAATAAATAATTTAACTCGTCATTTCTGTCCTTTCTAGGAGGAGTTCAATTGTTTCCCCAAATTTCCTTCCACGATTTTGTAACCCTTTGCAGAATCGCATGGGGAGGTTCGCAACATTGTCTACTCATCTGATAGGAAATCAGTATCTATTGTCTATCATGTGACTATGGAACTGATGCAGAGTACCCTTCTTTGCATGGGAGTTATATGTGGTTCAGTTTGCAGAATCTTGTTTGGTTTTACATTGATCTTGCATGCTCAGTTTTTGGGCGTATAACCAGTTTGTAGGTCCTACTATTTGATCTGTGGACATGACCAATGAGGGCATGGAGATTATGGCGAGGCATGGTGATGCGGTGGCAGTGGTGAAGGTAACCACATCGAAGGCAGCGGCAATGGGTGGTTGTCGATGAAAGCAACATGGGGATGGGGGAGGTGGAGAGGCGAGGGATGGAGGCGGAGGACGGCAGCCAGGGAGACGGAGTGGCAGTGAGATTGGACGAGCTCGCCTGCGGAGTGCGTGGGCAAGATTTCATTTCCGGGTTGGACGAGGGCTTCTTTGTTTGTGTGTGTGTGCATGTGTGAGTTCACACCGATACTCGACCAAATATTGTGCATTGTTATCTGAAATTCTAGACAATAGTTCACATCCCAGTGGCAGGTAAGAACCTTCTTTTTAATTTATCAAATGGCGTCAATAGACCATAAAATTATCTTCATTTATAATACTAAAGATATGTCAATACATGTTCTTACATTTAAGCTCATAAACCTATTGAATGAGTTCTATATACAAGATTTATATTGTCCTTCTATAAATTAAGACTACACTTGCTATTGATGACTCTATAATTGTCAACCTGGACAGTAACAACACACTATCGTTTTATCTCCCAATGTGAGCAAGTAAGATTTTTTTCGGAGCTTTATTCTTTTGTATTATTTTTCTATTACAGAAGTTGATGCTCCATCTTGTTATTCATTTCCTGGGATCATTTCTCGAGGAATGTACGGATTTCTCGAAGTGACGCAATGCTATGATCTTCAACCATGAAAATGAAACTGTCAGCGCTGATGGCCTGCTCCTGTGATCTCATAGGTACCAAAATGCAGCTTAAAACTCTTTTTGAGAATTGGTTCCTGATGTTACATTTAGCTACTCCTGTATATCTTTTAGATTTTTTTTCTCTTTTGTAAATTTTGTTTTTTGTTTGCTCACCTTGTAATCAACTCTGTATTTGATGATTTAGAAATCAGAATTCAGTTTAACTCTGCAATTAACCCTTAATGATAATATAATTGTTCTGGTTGCACTCATCCCTAATTCATAGCTTCACCAATGGTGATAGCATTGTGTCAAGGAGCAGGTGGAGAGGGAGAAAGAGAAAGGGAGAATGGAAGCCAAGTGATAGACAAAGAGAGTGAAAGGTAGAAGACATGCAATAACTTGTGTTATCTTACTAATGCTTTATTTATTGAAGACCTATACCAATGCACAAGTATTTGTCGTTGTATGATGGAAACCAGATGCCATCATGCTTACAACATATTTTTGAATTAAAAGAATAATTTGATCATTGTGTCTATATTTTATGATTTCGTGTCAACGCACTGGCATTTGGCTTCAGCCCATCAATTAGACCAGCTAGGTCTACGCACACTCCATGATTAGCGAACAAACTAGAGCAAACTAGCTAGCTTGAGTAGTCCCAGTTTGGTATTTAAGCTATTAATTCTTGGATGAGTGTGTTTGGAGGCGAGAAGGGAAATATGTTACTCTGCAAATTCCAAGTCTTTTATCATGACTATTATTACACGTCAAACATGGAGTAATGAGAGCGTGAGTGTGTTTTGAATTCTTAATTGGTAAATTCTGGTGATTAACTGACCGGAGATTCAGTTTGGATAGCTACCCAGGGGTATGAGTGTGATCAGTGTGACTAATTGTGATTTGTTTAGTGGTGAAAATGTAGGAATTAATTTGTTTCACCAATTCTGCACTTGCATTTGGCCATAGAATTTAGTTGGGGTAGCATATGCCCAGAATTTAATTAACCACAATTTTGAGAAATTTTTGGAAGTTGTTTATTTGTTTTATTAAACATGGTCGAATTTTCTTATAATTGCAGGTATTTGGTATATTTTTCTACTGTTGACCGATAGCATGGATATCACTATTTATCATCATGATTTCCATAAGAAATCATCATGACATGTCGAATCCTCAACCACTCAGTTAGATGTTGATGGATCTGCATCACAGCTTCTGTTGAATTCTCATGGTTGGAGATACTGCAAGAATTCTGACTCGGCACGGCCCTCATGGAGACAATGGAGATGGTGTTCAGCGGTGCGCTCAGCCAGAGTTCGCCGTACGTCCGACATTTGCTGATTCGGCAGGGCCCTCATGGAAACAAAGTACGTCCGACATTTGCTCTTCTGTGAATCAGTCCATAGGCCCTTTTATAGTTGTGTGTTGCTGGGTGTTTTCATCATGGGCTTCTTGTTTCTTTTAGTCCATGAAAGACGCATTGGAGCACCAGGTCAAAAGCAAGGCCTTTTCAAGATACTAACCTAAATGCTGAAATACTTTGTTATTGCCACTTTTAGTGTAGCTGTACTGATGCAGATAAGCTAAAAATCTCTCTTGCCTTCTCTTTGATGACCTGATGACTTGTGTGCTTAATTATTAAGTAAATTACATTATGGCGCATGTTATTTCCCATGTCGCCATAGGGCATTGTTCTTTTGGGACATGCATAGGGGTGCTTTGTACCGGTACGTAACTCCGTGCTGAAAACAAGAGCAACATGTTTTCTTTGTAGGTCAGAATTATTAACAAGATATGAAGAATTAACCTGTTAATTTCTTTGCAAAGGAATTGGCCAGTTAGTATTTTACTAAATAACTATGGACTAGCTACTATTTTTACAATGGGTTGCTTATTGGACTAGGGACGTGTGATGTCTTTCTCCCGTTGCAAAGCTAAACCACGTCGTGTCATCTTTGTAGTTTACATATTTTTTAGATGTGTTGGCACACATTTTGAGGCATCATTTTCTTTCAAGTCGTTCATCATCATTGGTCCCATTCTGCACAAGACTATCGATGATACCACTCTGCATTGGACCTACACAATCATCAATTTTACCAATGTCACAAATGGTTTGTCTTGTATGTGACATTATGGCTAACTGTTTGGTTTAAATTATGGCTGGTAGCTGTCCTTGGATGCTGTAAATTTTGTTAACCTAACTCCCTGCTATATGCACAGTTCAGGGCGCAGAGAAACTAATGGAGCAACCAGGAGTCCAATCATTTGAAGGCAGAACATTGAACATATCAGTGATCGGACACTCGAGACAACTCTTAATGAGTTCTAGCAACCGAAGACAGAATTTTTGCGTAGGATTCAACAAAGTTGCATGTCATGAGATTATTGAATACGTTGAGTAATTTGGAATGGAAACATTTTTGGTTAAATAGGATGCTCTTGAGATTATTTCTCATGCCAACATGGCATGCCCGAGCGAAAAATGTGCCACCCTTTGACAGGACCATGCCTTGTTAGAGGAGGTTTCTGGTTGGATAAATGAGAAGGCCATGATGCCTATTTGGGCTAAGATGACTCCTAACATTGCGGGTATTACAGATGGAACTTAAGCTTCCATAATGCATTTGTTGAGTAATTAGCAGTCACATATCTTCTGTGTTTTTAATTGCTATACGGTGTCAACAAATGATGAGGTTCTAAATTATTATTTTTATCATTGCCTACTTTTCAAATGGTAGTTTCTCTCTGCATTGATCTTAGTAGTTTGATTCTCCGGTAGTACATTTGGTGATCCTAACCAGAAGCTAGCTGTTAGAGAATGACAATGGACTATTCATGCAAGATAGTTTTTGTCCAACATTGCATTGTTCTATATATCTTCTCTCGCATGTTTGGCTTTGGCATCAATAGGGACAGGGTGGGCGATCATGGTGGGATTAGGCATGTGAATTCTGGTTTTAGTTTCACTTCCATGTTTGGTAAGGCAGACAAAAACTCTGAGTGGCTGATTTGTATCTTGAAATGCATCCTGTGACGAATCATCATGAAGTGCCAAGGTATATTAAACTTTCTAAAACGGTGGGAGTTCAACCCTCAAATCATAATCCATCCCCCACCACCCCTCCCTAATTACTGTCCCTCCAGCCAAACAACCCCGCAATTTCTAATTTAATGTTCTGTTTGCTGTATTAAAAATGAGTCCTGGTCTTGTTGCATTGTAAAGATCATATATGTAGTGCACAATTGATGATAATCTTTCAGTCTTACTCCCTCCGTCCGGAAATTCTTGTCCTACAAATGGTTTTATCTAGACTTGTTTTAGTTATAGATACATCTATTTTATCCATTTCTAGGATAAGTATTTCCGGCGGAGGGAGTAACATTCATTAGCCAATGGCCCCACATTAGCATGTCCACCTAGCTGCTAGGCACATTACGTCATTGTGCACACATCCGCTCCTCCTGCTTAATTCAAAGGAAAAGAAGGGCACGTAGATGGCCCGCGATTCCTGGACATCGTGATGCCTTAGTTTAACCGAGCGCTTGTTTCTCTTCGAATCGCTCCAATTTCTTTTGACGCTACAATTCCTAATTGTCTATTATGCTATTCCATCGTGCCTTATCACTTTGGTTGTGAATCATCAAGCGCTGACACCGACGAACTATGTTTAGGTATGTGAATGGTTATCCTTAGTAAATCATGCTTTTAGCATTTTATTTTTAGTTCTTCCACATCACATTGTCACCCATTTTCTAGGAGGAACTGGGTTCGGGCCTTTTTCTCTAAAAAGAAGCGAGTGAGAGTGAATACTTGTCAGTGTGAATGAAAACCATATTATGTCAATTTCAATAAACATTTCTGATTAGAACAATTGAGTTTGTACAAAAAAAATCACGTCGCAAAACCATCATCAAACATCGCCATCGTGAGTGGCAGCAGCTTCACTTCACCCCCTCTCCATATATGGGACGAGAAAATATGTATTAGAAGAACCGATATTTATAGCAATACAATCATAAGTCGCATGCAACATCCACGTGATGAATTACAATTTATTTGAATAGTACTATATATATTTGGCCCGTGGCAATGCACGGGCATTATACTAGTAAGTAAGCAGTATAGGAGTATGTGTGATCCCTCAAATAAGTGTGCGGTTTCAAGGTAGAATTAATGGGAAATAGCTTGGGAGGAATTACTTCCAGAGTATCCACAGGACGTAATGATTCTTGGTGTCTTTTTGTTTTCTCAATAAAATAAGTTTCCTGATAATCAATATAGGAGTACGTGTGATCCCTCAAATAAGTGTGAGGTAGTTAGTTCCCATATATGCATGAAACGCCTGGGTTGCGCTCCCGCCGGCTCCACCATGGTCACCACCAATTCTGTTTAGCGCCACATGTGGAAATAAGATTACAATGGCCCGCACTTCCATCAGATTTCCCACCATCACTTCCTCAAGCATAAGTCAGATGGCGGCAAATATAGGCACGCACGTTCATTCATTTAATGAGGTTCCTTTTCAAGATAGTCCAAGTTAGTAATTTCATGAAGATTACTTGCTTTTACAATGGCTTGTACTATTCCCAAATGGTTTCTTTGATTGTGGCAACTAACTAAAAGGTAGCAATTTTTGTGGCAAGATTCACATTGTTTTTTTTTTGAGGATTGACATACCTTACTGGATTCTACAAGGCATGGCAATTGTTGGCAACTTTTCAACAAGGTTAATTTTGCACAACATAACAAATTCTCGAGCAGAAGAACAACCTTTTTTTTGCGAGGCAGATGAAGGGATACCCTGGTAGGGTTAAGTAGCCAGAATTTTCATTAGCACAACAATAGCAAATAAGCGAGTTATACTGAGAAGTATGATCAAAACATGTGAAACTAGTCAAACAAACAAAATCTAAATCTTTTTTACTTCCATCATGGACCAGAAAACAGCCACAATAAAACGCTTTTCACTCTTAACAAGCCAGAACCAGTCCAGTCTCCATCCCTATGCCTCCATGATCTCTTTGTCTATCTACGAGTCACCCGCGGTGAAGCAGAAAAAAAAACTACGGCTTGTAATGCATCCACATGGACAGACAAGAGAAAGTTTAATCAAAACACATTGATTAATCATATGTTTCACAACCAATCACATCAACACACCAATATGGGATGGATACAGAAAGTTTGGCTTTTATATACTATGTTTGATCATCACCAAATATATCCACATGTACACCCTTGAAGATTGCCCTACGCTAGACCGGACACACTGTAGGGTACCATACTCTCATCTGTAGAAAAAGGGAGACCAAAATACAAGGGTATATATCTTGCTAGATGCTTGCGAATGCCGCGGTCGATGATTCATGTCCCAGTTGTGTTGTCCGTAGACTGAGAGCATGCTACAGAGCAACACACCCTATCTATGATAGGATCATTGGCTGTGTCATGAAAGATGAAAACAAAATGGATTAGAAGGCAACAAAATACTTCACAAGAAACAGGGACAGGCTTGTGGAGGATTACACATACTGGAAATATAAAGTAAACTTGATCCGTCTTCCTGCCGCCCTCTGGAGGATCAGTCTTCCAGGACCTTCCCCAGCATAGACTTGTTCGCCATCCTCACCACCATCACGTCGGGTCACTCCTGGGAGAGAGAATGGAAAAGATTAAATCTTCACATTGTACCCATTCTCAATATCTAAAATTTAACAGCTGCACAGGAACATGAACAGTCTGATTCTACTGCTATGTACATGGACAAAAATAACATCATTCTCTCTTGCGTTCTTAAAAGACAAAATAACTCTACTGCTGACCATGAACAGTCTGATTCTACTGCTATGACCAGACCGAGCATATGAAATAGCTCCAGTTCACCCATTGCTTTGGACAATAATGACAACAAATCATTTGAGCAAAAAGTGGACGGGATGGATCAAAAGCAATAAAAAAAACAAAAGGAACCATACCGTGGATCAGCTTGGTACACGTGCCTCCCTCTCGGCCTGCGACCTCCCAGGCTTCTTCACACCTTGAGCTATCATCTCCTGTGACATTCAAAAAGAGAACCCCCGAGTCAAGTCTCCCTCTAATCAACACAAGCACAAACACAAAACAGAGAGAGGTGCATGCTCATACACTTGGTAATATCAACGACTTCCCGACAACATCAGGCACGCCATGCCAAAATGCCGGCCGCCTGTTGCGCAACAAGATAATGAATAAGTTATCCATGTGGTTTGCAAACTACAGATATAGATATGGATGGCCAGCTTGGCATCAACATGCAAAGCACTGCTGGTTCGCTACATATTCATGAAGGCAGAACATGATCCTAAGTGCATAGGCAGCACAACAAAATTGTTTCCACAGAATCTAGCAAAAACACTAATACCATGACATGTTCTGCCTGCACCGCGGTCATCCACGACCCAGAACAAGAGATAATCACAATAACAAGACTGTGGTGGCCGGAAGAGTAACACCACAGACCAAAAACACTGAGCCATCAGCTCGATGGCCAGCGCCACGGTCGTCCACGACCCGATGGCCAATGCCCCATCTCAGAGAGAGAGAGAGAGAGGAGTCAATGACTCACCTGAAATGACGAAGAGGCAACCACCACTACTGAGATTCCAGATAATTTGATTGGAAAATCAGCTACATCTTCCAGTAATGGTAGTTTAGCTTTCCCGCGCAATTGCGACTGTGATAGCTCACTGCATTTATTCAATACCTAGATATAGAAATTCCAGTTAATTGGAGATATATGCAGGATACTATTGGATTGACCGGTCAGCCATGCAAAACATAATAGTTCACAAATCAACATACAACACCCCCTTTTCTCACATGAGATGTGCATCCTACATCTATACAGTCATATTTTATATAAACTACAAAAGGTGGCGGCTTTTTTATGGCTCAAAGAAAGCAAGGCAGATCATCAACATATGTTGTACTTGTGACATATTCCCACGAATACATGGAAGTCATTTCATCCGTACAAACTTGACATTTCAATAACACATTCCTATTACTACAATAAAAGTGTGCTATTTAGATGATTTTTGGACGATGCTTTCCCAGCTTCCCGCGTATTTCAAACAGTAATACACGCATTTGCAGCTGTGATAGCTCACTGGATTTATTCATTACCTAGAAACTAGAAATTCTAATTCACTGGAAATATATGCAGGCTACTACTGGATTGACTGGTCAGCCATGCAAAACAAAACAGAGCATTTGAGCACTAAGAGCAAGGGATGGAACAAAACCAATAAAAAAGAGAAGGAACCATACCATGGATCAGCTTGGTACACATGGTGTCTATCAACTTCCCTCCCTCTCAGCCTGTGACTTGCCAGGTTTTTCCCGACCTTGAGGTACCATCTCCTGCAACATTCAAAAATAACCGCCAGGCGGTGGTGAAGGTGAGCATCTGCCAGTAAAATGTAGAAGGTAATTGTTTTGCACAAGCATGGTGAAACTTTGCATCCAACAGTTGGCCAAATTTCATGGCCAATTGCAAGAAAATCAATCAGTTTTGACTGCTCTAGCTGTATAGGTTTCCAAAAAAAATGTTTAGGGACTAGCTTTCAATTCTTAATTAGAAGAAAAAGGGAGATGATTCCCATGAATGAAAACAAGACATCTAAACCTCAGTCCTCAGGTTATAATAGAGAAAACAAACATGGGAAACCTCTTTCGAAACAAACAGAGTGGAGGAGAGACAAGTCACCTAGGAGACTAAGATATGGTGGTGATGTTGAGCAGATCAGATCAGAGCAACTTCTCCTTGGCCTGGCTCCCAAACTGCATAGAACCATCACTTGATTCTGTGGAAGAACATTGAGGAGGGCAACAAAAACAAACTTTGAGGAGGGCAACAAGGCCACTTGTTGATCCCAAGCTGCACACAAGCAAGCAACCGCACACTCGAACGCATCAGATGAAGAAAATCAACCACTGCCAAGATTGCAGATAATTTGATTGGTAAATAAGCTACATCTTCTCGAAAAAAAGTAAGATGATGAAACAAAAGAGGACTTCACAAAGGCATCACAGTAGAGCCATACAAGTAACGTGAGATCCAGAGGGCACAAATGCAACATAGTTCAGGTCTATAAGAGAAGTATATGACGAAAGATATGACTAGACCGAGCACATGAAACAACTCTCCAGTTCACACATTGCTTTGGACACTAATGACTACAAGAACATTTGAGCCAAATAGCACATGATGGAACAGAACCAACAAAAAAGAAAAGGTACCGTACCGTGGATCAGCATGGTACACGTGACGTCTGTCAACTTCCCTTCCTCTGAGCCTGTGACTTCCCAGGCCTTTTACCACCTTGAGCTATATCTCCTGCTGCATTCAAAAAGAACCACCGAGTCAAGTCTCCTTCTAAACAACACAAACACGAACACAAAACAGAGAGATGCATGTTGAAAAAAAACATCTGTTCTTGGGAAGATGGACACCATGCACCACTAACACTTGGTAAACAATTTAAGCAATCATAATATTGACCAAATAAGAACTAAAAGCAAAAGCTATGTTCTCGAATCAATCCACCAAGTTTAAGAAAGGATTAATGCTATGTTCAGCATGTACAGTGGCACAAGGGTCGAACCTGCTAACCAGCACATGGAGGAGCAATTTAAATGACAATATTCTCAAAATAACAAAACTCTGCTGGAAGGCCACCACCAGAGACCAAAACACTGGGCCATCAGCTAGATGTCCAGCACCACGGTCGGCCACGACTCGGTCACCAAACAGTCTCAAAAAGTGTTAGGACCCAAGCCAAGAGACTACTGACGAAGCAAGACAGCTACATAAGTTTCAGACAAACGACGGTCCAGATTGACACCAGAAGACATCGACGGCTCAGATTGCATCCTCGCCGTCACTTCCTGTTACTGTACTTTTGTCGACACCGTTTAGAAATGTAACAGTAACGGTTGGTGCGTGGTGGTGAGCTGGCCAGGCTTAAAAGGCACGCGAGGGGAGGAGAAGATCAAGAAGATTCTTAGCATATGCTATAGTTGTTAGAACCCTAGCTAGCGAACCAAGTCGGGGTCTCTGACCTCGCAACATTTCCCCTAAATTGTATCCCTGAAACTCTGAATTTTCCTTTGAAATGCAAGGAATCGTGATGATCGAGTTCTCCTGGTTAATTTGTTCCTCACAAAGGTATCAGAGCTCCAGTTGTAATCCTCGGCGGCGAGTCGACGACGGTGAATCAGGCTGTGGAGAGCAGGAGGTTGGGGTCTCTCGTAAAATCCCTCCCGTCCCTCCCAGTTTGCGGCGGCGGCGAAGTCAGGTGGCGGCGACACGGAGGCGGTGAAATTCGGGCGCAGATCTCCGAG
Organism: Aegilops umbellulata; assembly: GCA_032464435.1. Lineage (NCBI taxonomy): Eukaryota > Viridiplantae > Streptophyta > Magnoliopsida > Poales > Poaceae > Aegilops > Aegilops umbellulata. The sequence goes on along the minus strand of CP136058.1, from coordinate 7,703,815 downwards.
TCCGATCCGGTTGCTGAGAGAAATTCTCTCGGTGGTGAAATTCCGGGATCTGACGGGATCCGTGCGTCAAGAGGAAGTTCCGTGGAGCAAGTTTAGCGGAGCAGCCTCAGTCGCAGATGGCAGACACAAGAGCCAAGGTCCAGATCACGGTGGATCGAGTGGAGAAAGAGGTGGCCGAATTGAGGGCCGAGGTAGAAGGCTTACAAGAGCTTAAACAAGAGGTGACAAAACTCCGGTCTGAGATGGTCACTATGCCAAAAGTAGAGGCGAAATTGTCTGAAATGAATGAGGGGATTCAGCAAACCTTGCAGTTGATTTTACAGAAGATGAGCATATCCACGCAGAAAGCAGAGCCAGTTTCTGCAGACTTACAAGCAAAAGAAAATCAGACAGAGGTCAGTGGGCATATACCAGTTCCAGTGCAGAGCAATGTGCAGAAAGAAACAGATACAGTGAGGAGAAATTTAGAACAAGAGTTCAGAGGTCAAGAACAAGTCCCAGTTACAAAAGCAGTCAGGCAATCTACTGGATTACCAGTATCACAGTTAATAACTGAAAGCACAAGAGTTAGTGCTGTGTCACAAAAAAGAACTTCTAGTTTTAGGTCAGTCCAGAGGTGTTCCTATGAGTGTCAGTGCAAGTGTACAGCCACACACTCTGGGTTTTTCAGGCAACAGTGGGTATTTTGCCCCTGTGAGTGCTCCTCTGTTTTCACCACCTCACACATACAACCCCATCACAGGCCAATACATTAATACATCTACAACAGCTCAAGGGGTCTCTCCTGTGTACCAGGCAGTGGGAAGTCTATATGATATGCAGAGAAATCAATACTCGACTCAATTAGGGTGTCCTTCATACTTTGCAGAAGCAGTTTTAAAAGGGCCAAGATTGGAAATTCCCCTTTTTAATGGAGAGGATCCTATTGGATGGCTCATAGCCTGTGAGAAGTTTTTTGAGATGTCTGGCACTCCATATGAGCAATGGGTAAATTTGGCTACTGGTCATTTACAAGGGAGAGCTTCTAACTGGCTGAAAAATATTTGTGTGCCATGGCAAATGGTGACTTGGCAGCAATTCTGTCAGATGATTGCGGACAGGTTTTCAGAAGCAAGTGTGCATGAAGCAGTAGAATTACTAAAGAACATACAACAGACCAATACTGTCGCACAATACATCGATAACTTTGAACAATGTGTGGCACTAGTCAAAAGAGATCATCCCTGTCTTCAAGAAAATTTTCCGTTGAGCTGTTTTATTGGAGGTTTAAGGAGTGACATAAAACATGAGGTCTGTGGACAAAAACCCACTGGGATTATAGAAGCTTATTGGTATGCAAAGGTATATGAAAAGGCTGCAGCTGCTAGAAAAGTACAGGGTGTATCTACTTACAAACCTAGGAATTATTATCCTTCCTACAAAAATCAATCAGCACCATTACAAGTGCAAGTACCTCTTCCAGAAAAAGATATTGTTCCTTTTCCAAAGGAGGCCAGAGCTTGTTGGTATTGCAGGGAGCCATGGACAAGACAACACAAGTGTAAGATAGGAAAAACATTACACATTCTGCAAGAATTGGATGAGGATGAGGACAGTGATAATACAGAAGAAGGGGTAAGTGCAGAACAAACTTACCACACTGCTCCTAATACCCCTGATACGGAAAAGAGCAGTAACCCTGTAGAAAAACCAGCACAGGCCATGCACATTTCAGTGCATGCTGCAGAAGGCACTCCTGGACCAAACACATTCTCCTTAATTGTGGAGATGGAAGGGAAGAAAGCTACAGCTCTGTTTGACAGTGGATCTTCAGACACATTTATTAGCAAGGACTTTGTAATTAAGAGCAATTGCTATCAACAACCCATAGAGCCAAGGAAAGTAACTGTGGCTGGTGGAGGGAAACTCATTTCAATATCCAAAGTGCCAACAAAGGATTTTAAAATCCAAGGGCACACCTTCTGTAGCAATTTTAAAGTCCTGGATTTACAATCCTATGACATTATATTAGGAGCAGACTGGATTTACCAGTACAGCCCTATCTGTCTGGATTTAGTGGAAAGACTGTTGGTGGTTACTAAACAAGGACAACCAGTAACTTTATATGACCATTCCATACCAGAAAAGCACTGTGTTCTGTCAGCAGCCAGAATGGAAAAGTTACTACAGAAAGGTGTTATGAGTTATATTCTGCAAATCAATGAATTACAAACTGAGAACAACAAAACTCCTACACCTACTCCAGTGGCACTACAACCCTTGCTGGAAGCATTTGCAGATATATTTGCAGAATCTACTTCACTTCCTCCAAAAAGATCTTGTGACCATAAGATTATACTGCAAGAAGGAGCAAAACCCCCTAACTTAAGACCATACAGAGTCCCACACTATCAAAAGGCAGCTATGGAAGACATCATAAAACAGCTGATAAAAAAAGGAGAAATACAGGAAAGTGTCAGTCCTTTTTCATCCCCTGCAATTCTGGTTAGGAAAAAAGATGGTGGATGGAGGTTATGTGTGGACTATAGGGAACTAAATGCTCTCACGGTGAAAACCAAATTTCCAATGCCCATTATTGAGGATCTACTGGATGAACTACATGGGGCAACAGTATTCTCCAAATTAGATCTCAGGTCTGGATATCACCAAATCAGAATGGCAGTAGAAGATATTCCAAAAACTGCTTTCAGGACTCACATGGGCCATTATGAATATACAGTGGTGCCTTTTGGACTGGCTTGTGGACCAGGCACCTTCCAAGGCCTCATGAACAATGTGTGTGAGGAAATCAATGAATCAGAAGGAGAGAAATGCATCCTGGTTTTCTTTGATGACATGTTAGTTTTTAGCAAGTCCATGGAGAAACATTACAAGCACTTGGAGAGCACCTTCAATGTTTTAAGGAAAAATGAACTGTATGTGAAGCAATCCAAATGCATATTTGCAACAGATCAAGTTGCATATCTGGGACACATAATCTCTGACAAGGGAGTAGCTACAGATCCTGACAAGATAAGATCAGTGCAGGAGTGGCCAGAACCTGAAAATGTCCCTAAACTAAGAAGTTTTCTTGGTCTGACTGGATATTACAGAAGATTTGTGAAAGATTATGGTCACACTTGCAGACCTCTCCACGATATGTTGAAGAAAGATGCTTTTAGTTGGGGACCTGAACAGAGTAAAGCGTTCCAAACTCTAAAGCACTGCATGACCTCATGCCCTGTTCTTGCTATGCCAGACTTCTCCCTACCTTTCACAATAGAAGCTGATGCATGTACAAATGGAATAGGAGCAGTACTGATGCAAAAAGGGAGACCTATTGCATATCTCAGTAAAAGTTTAGGGCCCAAGTCTGCAGCTCAATCCATTTATGAAAAAGAAGCAATGGCAATTTTGGCAGCTCTTAAAAAGTGGAGACACTATGTATGGGGAAACAAGCTGATCATTAAGACAGACCAACAGTCCCTAAAATACATGACCACTCAGAGGTTAACTGAAGGAGTGCAACACAAATTACTCCTCAAACTCTTAGAGTATGATTACTCTATTGAGTACAAAAAAGGGAAAGAAAACACTGTAGTAGATGCCTTGTCCAGAATGGATAGCACATTTCACATACACTGCAACAGTGTGACTACAGTAATTCCAGCATGGACTGAAGATGTGAGAAAAAGCTATCAGGGAGATGCAGACACTGACAAAATACTGCAAAAAGTAGCTGCAGACATTGATCCTACTCCAAAATTTTCCACACACAATGGACTCTTGAAGTATAACAACAAGATTTATGTGGGAGCCAGCACAAAGTTCAGACAGCAATTGTTACAGACATTTCACTCCTCTGCTTTAGGGGGACATTCTAGCATTAAAGCAACCTATTACAGGATCAAAAAGGTGTTTTACTGGCCCAACATGAAGAACGACATTGTGGAATTTGTCAGTCAGTGCCCTGTGTGTCAATTAAATAAAGTTGAACACATATATCCTCCTAGATTGTTGCAGCCACTGCCAGTGCCTGATATGGCTTGGTCTCACATCACCATGGATTTCATTACTGCATTGCCTAACTCTCAGGGCAAAGAAGTTATTTTGGTGGTTGTGGACAGGCTAACCAAATATTCACATTTCATTCCATTAGCTCATCCCTACACAGTTCAAACAGTTTTTCAGGCACTAATGGATAATGTCATTAAACTGCATGGATTGCCATTGTGCATAGTGTCTGACAGAGACTCTATATTCACTAGTGCTCTATACCAAGAACTCTTCAAGGCTTTTGGCGTACAAATCAGGTTCAGCACTGCATCACACCCTCAAACGGATGGTCAAACAAAGAGAGTAAATCAGTGTTTGCAAGCTTACCTCAGGGGCATGGTTTTTCAGGAACCAAAGAAATGGCTACAATGGTTACCATTGGCAGAACTGTGGTACAACACTAGTTACCATTCCTCATTGAAATGTACTCCTTTTCAGGCACTTTATCGGTATAAACCTCCTCAGATTGGGGAGTATGCTTCTCACCAGTTACTGTCACCGGAAGCAACACTGACAGTGAATGAAAGAGAGCACATGATGCAACGTCTGAAAGCCAACTTGGAGCATGCCCAAAACAGGATCAAAAATTTTGCAGACAGGAAACGGACAGAAAGGAAATTGGAAGTGGGAGACAGAGTATTTCTTAAAATTCAACCCTACAGACAGAATGCCTTCGGTCTGAGGGGCTCACTCAAGCTTCGCTCGAAGTTCTATGGTCCATACAAGATACTGGAACGAATTGGGGAAGTATCATACAAGCTGGATTTGCCAGAGGGCACTAACATTCATCCAGTGTTCCATATTAGTCAACTGAAGAAACATATAGGCCACAAAGCGGTTCCCCTTCCTCATGTGCCGCTGGTTACTCCGGAAGGTTATGTCAAAACCATACCAGTTGCAGTCTTGGATCGGCGCGTCATTCAAAGGAACAAGACTCCAGTGGGTCAGTGCTTGGTGCAGTGGGAAAGCTTGGCTCCAGATGATGCAACATGGGAGGATGCAGCGTTTCTCAACAAGACCTTTCCAGGGCACAAGCTATTTCACCTCGAGGACAAGGCGATCGTCATGGCGGCGGCATTGTCAGGACCCAAGCCAAGAGACTACTGACGAAGCAAGACAGCTACATAAGTTTCAGACAAACGACGGTCCAGATTGACACCAGAAGACACCGACGGCTCAGATTGCATCCTCGCCGTCACTTCCTGTTACTGTACTTTTGTCGACACCGTTTAGAAATGTAACAGTAACGGTTGGTGCGTGGTGGTGAGCTGGCCAGGCTTAAAAGGCACGCGAGGGGAGGAGAAGATCAAGAAGATTCTTAGCATATGCTGTAGTTGTTAGAACCCTAGCTAGCGAACCAAGTCGGGGTCTCTGACCTCGCAACATTTCCCCTAAATTGTATCCCTGAAACTCTGAATTTTCCTTTGAAATGCAAGGAATCGTGATGATCGAGTTCTCCTGGTTAATTTGATCCTCACAAAAAGAGAGAGAAAGAGGGAGATAGACTCACCTAAAATGACAAAGAGGCAACAGCCACTGCCGAGATTGCAGATAATTTGATTGGCGAATCAGCTACATCTTCTGGGGAAAATAAAGGAAGATGATGAGACAAAAGAGGACTCCACAAAGGCATCACAGTTGTTTCATGTAATTAATATAAGATCCATAGGGCACAAATGCAACATAGTTCAGGTCTAGAAGCAAAGACAACAAAGATTCATTGCTATGACAAGGAATACAACTCAGCTTGGCATAGAGCATCACAACAGGGTCGTGCACCACTCAAAAATTACAAGATTGCACAAAACATTACAAAACCCAAATTTATGGATTTGGACCCCCACCAGCAGTGGGGTGGGGTGCAGTGGCTGCTATACAAAAAAGTTTCACAACAAAAAAATATAACTTGCATGTCCATGTACCGAGAACATGCTACAGAACAACACATCATGTATCATGAAAAATGAAAACATAAACGAGTAGAACTTGTACTTCAGCCATACTAACTCAACATGTGCATGGAAAATGGATTACAAGCTGCAAAAATTTACTTCACAAGCAAAAGATTCAAACTTTCTGAATTGCAGCCTTTCCACGGATCAAACTTATGAAGAAACATGAAGCAGCGAGTGTACAGAACAGAAACAAGCTAATCTTAGGGCAAGGGGAGGGAGGAGACCAAGGACTCACCAGAACCAAGAGGCGGCCATCACAGCCCACTATTGTCGAACTCGCCAAGATGGACGAAGGTGGCCAGAATTCTAGGAGTCATCAGCAGCAATGACCTACTCATTGAAGAAAAACCAATAGTTGCTTTAGTGAACATAGAGATTTATTAACTGAGGTGCTCCAGCAGCAAAGAATACACAAGAACTTGCAAAGCACAAATATTGTGACATTTCGTCGACATGATAGATGATCAAAATAACAATATTCCATTGGCTAGACTAGAAAACCACCACCAGAGAGAGAGAGAGAGAGAGAGAGAGAGAGAAGACTCACCTGAACCAAGTAAGAGGTGGCCACCACTGCCACAGTTGGATAAGTTTGGGTGACCTCAAAGAATCAGCTGCATTTTCTGGAAAAAGTAGTGATGATTAATCGAAACAGCACTGCGCCAAAAAATTCTAAAAAAACTCCACATGAGCTAGAATAATCACAACTGCAATATGCGCTGGTCACGCATGGACTTATTCCTACCACAATCAACACCTTGATCTTAAACATGGCAGAGGCATGATGCACATCCTAAGCATGTGCATATAGATACTAGATTGAACAAATACACAAAAATGGCAAATTAAACAACTCGAGATTGGGTCATCACCTTATTCAAGATAAAACTTCTATTAGCACCACTCTCACATGCCAATGGAAGGAATAAATAAGGCGCAGATATATCTTTAAGATGCCAACCATGCAAAAAAAAGGATTCTGATATAGTTGTTGGCAAATTAAAATGGATTTTCAAATCCACAACACAGCCAACAAGTGGAACGTAGTTGGAGGAAATCTAATAATGCAATGGGGGGGGGGGGGGACAAGAGGTACACCATTAGGATCCAAACACATGTCGGCCAAATAAAAATTCATTTAACAATATAATTAACTACCATACATACCAATAACATCATTCTCTCGTCTTCTTAAAAGACCAAAGATATGGCTAGATTGAGCGCATGGAATAACTCTCCAGTTCAGACATTGATTTGAAGACTATTGACAACAGAACATTTGAGCCAAAGAGCACATGATGGAACAGAACCAACAAAAAAAGAAAAGGAACCATACCATGGATCAGCTTGGTACACATGGCGTCTATCAACTCCTTTCCCTCTTAGCCTGTGACTTCCCAGGCTTTTTCCCAGTTGAGATTATCATCTCATGTGACATTCAAAAAGAATCGCCGAGTCAAGTCTCCCTCTAATCAACACAAACAACAACAACAACAACAACAACAACAACAACAACAACAACAACAACAACAACAACAACAACAACAACAACAACAGCAACAGCAACAAATCCTTTAGTACCAAACACAAACACAAACAAAAAACAGAGAGATGTGCATGCTGACAAAAAGTAAACATTTGTCCTTGGATAGATACACACTATGCACCATTGACGCACTTGGTAATACCATCCACTCCTGAACAGTTGAACCACCTGTAATATTGACCAAACAAGAACTAACAACAAAAGCTATGTTCTGGAATCAACCCACCAAGTTTTTATCAGTCAATCGGTTCGCCAGCAAATTTGTAGAAGATCAAGAAAAGGCAACGACAGAGGAGGCAATGACTCACCTAAATGATGAAGAGACAACCACCACTGTCGAGACTGCAGATAATTTGATTGGCGAATCAGCTACATCTTCCAACAATGGTAGTTTAGCTTTCCAGCGCATTTGCAGCAGTGATAGCTCACTGCATTTATTCATTACCTACAAAAAGAAACTCCAGTTAATTGGAGATATGTGCAGGATACTATTGGATTGACCGGTCAGGCATGCAAAACAAAACAGTTCACAAATCAACATACAACACCCCCTTTTCTCCCATCAGATGTGCGTCCAATACGTATTCAGTCATCTTTTATATAAACTACAAAAGGTGGCTCTTTTTTATGGCTCAATGAAAGCAAGGCAGATCATGAACATGCTATACATGTGACATATCCCAACAAATAAAGTGAAGTCATTTAATCTGTACAAACTTGACTAATATATTTCAATAACACATTCCTATTACTACTACAAATCTACAATAAAAGTGTGATATTAAAATAATTTTTGGACGATGCTTTCCTAGCTTCCCGCATATTTCGAGAAGCAATAGTTTCCCATATAATTTTCAAGGCAATAACTTTCCCACAAATTTGCAGCAGTGATAGATCGATGGATTAGTTCATTACCTAGAAATTAGAAATTCTAATTCACTGGAAATATATGCAGGATACTACTACTGGATTGACCGGTCAGCCATGCAAAACAAAACAGAGCATTTGAGCACAAAGAGCATGGCATGGAACCAAACCAATAAAAGGAACCGTACCATGGATCAGCTTGGTACATGTGACTTCACAGGCCTTTTCCCACCTTGAAGTATCATCTCCTGCAACATAAAAAATAACCACCGAGTCAAGTCCCTAGTAAGATGCAGTTCAAGGATCCAGTTCATCAAAAATAAAATACTAGTAAACACAGACAATGGTGTTTTGCGCAAGCGTGGTGGGATTTTGCATCCACCAGTTGGCCAAATTTCATGGCCAATTGCAAGAAAATCAATCAGCTTTTAGTGCTCTAGTTGTATAGGTTTAAAAAAATGTTTTGGGACTAGCTTTCAATTCTTTATTAGAAGATAAAAAGGAGATGATTCCCATGAATGAACACCAGACATCTAAACCTCGGTCCTCAGTTTTTAATAGAGAAAAAGAAACATGGGAAACCTCTTTCAATACGAACAGAGAGGAGGAGAGACAAGTCACATCCTGCCTATGATAAGAAAAGAGTTGTTTTAATTTATGCAACAATAAAAACTGTCTCGTTTACGGCAGCAATTTTTTCTATCTTAGGTTAGCACAGCTCTTGTAAAATAAATTCACTTGTATCACCACAATAAACTAACGTGTGCTGCTACATGGTAGAGTTCAGCGGCTGTTTTCAGCATAAAGTTCCAGTAGCTAGAGGGGAAAAGGAACTTTATTGGTTCACATTTCACTGAATAAACATAAAGAACAGAGAGAATTACTACAATCACGGTAGTCATACTAAAGAAAAACACCCATTTACGGGTAAACTTCTTTTAACAACTGTAACACGATGGTATATTTAAATAGTTATCCCAAGAGACTTACTCCATCTGTAAAGAAATATAAGAGCGTCTAGATCACTACTTTAGTGATCTAAACACTCTTATATTTCTTTATGGAGGGAGTACATAAGAACATAGTTATCATACTACAGAAACAAACTTTTATCACCATAGCATTCCTCTCTAAATTCAACGTCCAACGCAACGACTGCTGCTACATGCTTGGTCCAGTGCACAACAATTCACAAGGATAGAAGTTCCACCACAAAACAAGAGAGCAGGGCAATAGTAAGTTGTGGGCTTGAAACTAAGGCATATTAATTCTTGCAAACAAAAGGGCAGCTATATCATAAATCAATCCTAGCACTGAAGGAAGGCCAGATATATATTTTACCAGCGTGGTGGAGAGTAAAAACAAAGGGAAAGATCCTTTTTTTGTACCATGAACTGCGGCTTAACAGAGACCTAATAAGTCAGTTTTGCCCGACAGCAATGACAACAAACAAATTGTCCAGCTGACCAATTTAACAAAAGAAGCATGGTCCAATTGACAGCAAGTCCGCCTCAACACCCACAATCCACAAGTAAATTGACAGGCTGACCAGTGAAAACTTAAGAAGGATGATCTAACTGACAGCAAATACACGTCAACACATCTCGTTAATGTGCATGCTAGCATCACCATCTACTCATAAAGTGCATTGAGTTGATAATTACGCCTAGTCAAGACAAGCTCAACCTTTCCAGGAAGTTTACGTGCATTTCCTTTGCTCGGCTAGCAAACGAATTGTCTCAAAATATGAGGATAATCTAGTCGACCTTGCAATCTAGAACAATGACCGACAATACACACACTAGACCTAACAATTAAGCCCAACAAGGTCCCGGATCCAAATAAACTCACACAACAGGAAACTACAGACATAATACAATTAACACGTACATGTTCAACAGTCGAGTCAATATGCATGCTGATATATTAGCATCAATCTACTAGTCAGGCAGAGTTCGTTCTACGGATCAATATATGCTTACACAGCAGCAACAAAAAGGCTCGAGCATCAATCTACTAGGCATCCAATTAATGATGCAGCCGTAATGTAATTATACAGCATAATAGCAGAGAAGAGGCTCGAGCTTTGTAATTACATTACATGTAGATCTCCGTCCCAGGAGCAGAGCAGGGTCATCTCATTGTGGATCTTGTCGCTGATACTTACCGGTTTAGTTGAATTCAAAGTATGCTTTGGCAGAAGCTTATGGAACTTTGAGTGTCACAACTTCATCATTAGTCTTCACAACAATGACCACTTCCTCACTGAAAAATAAAAATATAACATCGTCAACTTTCTGAATTCATATATTCAGAAACTTGTAGACATTCAGCAAAAGAAGAATCAAACTTCCTTCTAGGCATCTGTATTAAGAGGTACCCAGGCATATGAAATCACTAGGGTGTACTAGACATCCCCCTAAATATGTTCATTTTAAGATGAGAAGAAAAACTTAAAGTCATCAGTCCCACAGAATCAACCAAATAGTACAATCCATTGATCTAACATTTGCAAGCAAGGAGACTAACTAAAATTGTATGAACTAAAAGCCTGACATATCAACGCGGTTTATGTCAGCCCGACAAAACAGAACTAAAAGCATAGTGAGGCTAAGCAGAGACCGAACAACCAGTTTTACTAAGATAGCATTGGCAAAAAATACAAATTGACAGGCTGACCAACGAAACCAAAAGAAGCATGATCCAACTGACAACAAGACACCATAGTCCACAAGAAAATTGAAAGGTTGGCCAGTGAAAATTTGAGAAGCCTGATCCAACTGACAGCAAGTGCATCTAGACACTTTGGTTCGAACAAGAAAATTACAGACAGCGAGATCGGGCCTAAGCGATGCGACCGGTTCCTCAAGGATGAACTGCCGCCGGCGATCGCCAAGGCGGGCGGCCGCATGCTACACTACCTCAGTGGCGGTCGTCCCTCGGGATGGCGGCCCGCTGTATCCGTCGAGGAGCGGGCGGCAAGACGAGCTTCGTGTTCGCCAATTCCGATGCAACGACCCCGACCTCATCGCCGTCTGGGTCCTCATGTCATCCGTGATAGTATATATTCGAGTCACATATCTAAAAAAAACACGATGACTACCGTTCATTGAAATTTTTATTCGCTTGTTTGGGAAACTTGCAAGGCTTCTATATTACAACAATCTGCGACTACTAGTGTTATGTTCAATCTACGGCGTGATTCGCCTTTTTTCCATTACCCCCTTTCGTTCGGATTTATTAGGGCTTCTCATATCTATTGTCCAACTTTAACCATACAGCTAATTAATAAAAAGTAAATTATATGTCACTAAAAAACACATGGTTAGCATTCTCTCCCGAATACAAATCTAATAGTATACGTTTGGTAAACATAAAATTATATGTTGTTGGTCATATAGATAGATGATCAAAATTTAAACCAAAAATACGAGTGGGGCAATGAACCCGGACGGTAGAAGTAAAATGTTAATAATTTGGCCTATTGCTCCGCCTGCAGATCCGTCCCCCACATCCTCCTCCTCCTCCTCCTCCTCCTTATCCGGATCCACTGCATTCGGAGGTAGCCCCATGGAGAGATGAGTTTCGGACCGCCGGGTCTCTGGGCAACTCCATGTGGACCCCGCCGCCAATCCGACGTGGCGGACGCGCCCGAGTGGTTCCATATCCGCCCAATAATTGGGCGGATATGAGGGGTGCCGCCAAGCCCAGACGTTTAAAGGCGGGTTTGGGGCGCATATATAGTAGTTATTATAGCTTTTGCTTCCCCATGGAGTTTTCATAGCCGGCGAATGATTCCTCGATGCACGTACACACGGTTGCATTGCATGCGCGACTAATGATTCCTCGATGCACGTAAACGAAAGGCGTTTTTTGCGGTTCAATTCGAAGTGCAAAAACTTATTATACTAGTGCATATATTTTAAATTTAAATAGAATTACCAGGTCTTTTTCTTTGTCGGGAACGCACGTGCTACACTTGCGGCGTGTGTAGCGTACGAACGTCCATTAATTGTTGAATTCGGTCGATTTGGATCGTGCGCGCGTGGACATGGAGTTGAAGCTAGCGAACAGAGTTTTTTTTTTCTGCTCCGATTGATTGAGAAACTGATTTTTTTGTCTGTTCCGATTGATTGAGAAACTGATTTTTTTGTCTGTTCCGATTGATTGAGGAGCGGGCGGCAAGACAAGCTTCGTGTTCGCCAACTCCGACGCAACGATCCCGACCTCATCGCCGCCTGGGTCCTCATGCCATCCGTGATAGTATATATTCGAGTCACATGTCTAAAAAAACGCGATGACTACGGTTGATTGAAATTTTTATTCGCTTGTTTGGGAAACTTGCAAGGCTTCTATATTACAACAATCTGCGACTACTAGTGTTATGTTCAATCTACGGCGTGATTCGCCTTTTTCCATTACCCTCCTTCATTCCCCCTTCGTTCGGATTTATTAGGCCTTCTCATATCTATTGTCCAACTTCAACCATACAGCTAATTAATAAAAAATAAATTATATGCCACAAAAATCACATGGTTAGCATTCTCTCCCGAACACAAATCTAACAGTATACGTTTGGTAACATAAAATTATATGTTGTTGGTCATATAGATAGATGATCAAAATTTAACCAAAATACGAGTGGGGCAATGAACCCGGACGGAAGAAGTAAAATGTTAATTATTGGTTTCTAGACACTGCTTTGTTGGGAAGTCGTTTATGGTTTGGTCGGATTTTCTTGTAGGGTGGTTTTCACTCTTAAATTCAGACGGATGGGATTTTTCTCATTCGTTTTGTTGAGATTCGAGAAGGGTTTTTAAGGTTCGAATGAGTACTCTACAAGGAAGCAATGAGATGGCATATCTATATGCGTGCGCACGATCTGGGGTCATAGACGTATACGTGGGTACCCGTACAGGACGGGGCTTGCCTGCTCCCGCACCATACTTTCATCCGTGCTCCCCGCTCTCTCTTTTCCATCCAACGGCAGTGCTTTCCCGTCTCTTTTTCTAGCATAAAAAAAGGCAAACAATTCATGTATTTTTTCTATCGCTCACGTACGAAAATACACACACTCGCCGTCTTTCCGACGGGCTCATCTCCGCAGCTGGTCATTCGTCAACATGCCCCGCCGCCGTTTGCATCACGCGCCGCCGCACACCCCGGTAGCACGTGATAGTATCTTGTCAGCTTTCAGCCCTTCTTCACCATCTTGTCACGGCATGCCTGGTCACCGCGGCGGCGACGCGCACACACAGGCATAATCGTGAGGAGCAGGTCCCAGCAGCGTGCGCTGCGCAAGCATGACTGCAGACGGCCGTCCCGCGTGAGCACCAGGTGTCGGCGTGGAGCAGCCTGCTGGGTGCGTGCCGGCTGCACCAGAATGTGGAGCTCGAGCGGCTTTTCGAGCTGGAGCCCGGCGAGGCCAGCCACTGCATGCTCCTCTGCAACATCTACTCTGCCGCCGGGATGTAGGAGGCGGCATGGCGTGGCCAAGGAGCCCAGGTACAGCCGGGTCGAGCTCGACGGCGCGATCGACCGGTTCATGGTCGGCGAGTCGGCCCACCCGTCGAGCACCGAGTTGCACGCGCACATGGACGCGCTCTGGGAGCGGATGCGGAGCGAGGGGTACGCGCCCACCACGTCGTGCATGCTCCACGACGTCGGCCATGCCACGGTACCACAGCGAGAAGCTCACCATCGCCTTCGGGCTGCTGCGGGCGCCGCCAGGCGCGGGCATCAGGGGTACAAAAAACCTGTGGGTGTGCAACGTCAGAGCAAAGGTCCACACGTTCAGGGCCTTCCTCATAACCTTTGCCTCGCCGCCGGCAATGCGTGCACGATGTGCACCATGATAGCGACTAAGGGAAGGGCATGCCAAAGAATCAATCTAGAGCAAGCTAGTTCTTGCTCCTGCTACTAAATCCATCAAGAATCCTCGAGTCCAGTCAATTTCTTCGAGCAAGTTTGGTACGGTCAGGCTAAGCGACCTGCGGTAATGGTTGTGGTTGTGGACGCGTATGAACGACGGCGCGCGACATTGCCTTGGATCCCGGCGCAGACGGCGCCGCCTAGAGTTTGGGCGGCGCTGACGATGGTGTCGAGTGATGCGACCGAAACCACTGCTAAGCGACGTATGTCGGCGGCGTCATGGAGCTGGAGGAGAGTGCGTCTCACGCGTTGGCCGATCAGACCGGAGACGAGGATTGGTTCTTGTCCACGTGAAGGAGAAGGATTAAGGACGAAATTATAAGTACCAGTGAGAGACAGAAATACGGCGGCTACCTGGTTTATCTTTGACGGAAAAGGAGATGCGGGAGAGAAATAAAGGAGACCGTTAGATGGTAAGGAGCACGGATGGGAGCACCCAGACGGGAGCAGGCAAGCCCCCGTACATCACATGCATGCACGCACACGTGTGGTCTCATCTCGCTCCTGCATTGCATGGAGTAGTTGGAGCATTTATAGCGGGATTTGACAAATTCAATACCTCAAACGTCGGCTGGGTGCATCCGCAGATAGTAATCGATCACGCCTCAAATTAGCTAATATGCATGCAAAAGAAATCCTAAGTACTAACCTAGCTAAGCTTCGTCGTTAGAGATGTCTACGACGTCGGTGCCGGGTGGACTGGCGCGTAGGAGGGCTCCGGCTCATCCTCCTCTTACTCTACCTCATCCATTTAGGCGAGCATCTACTCCTCCGCGGCATGCTCCGCCTCCATCTTCTGCCGGTGACGACGTCTGGCCTCCGCATCCGACTCCGAGCGGAGGGAATCAAGGATGGCCCGCTGCTCCGCCTGCAGATCTACGTACCGAGCATCTCCCACATCCTCCTCCACCTCCCACTCCTCCCCCGGATCCACTTCACTCGGAGGTAGCCCCGCGGTGATCCGCGCTTTGCGCCTTACCCGAATCTGCTCAAGGAGTTGTAGCCGGCGCTCCGGCGTTAGAAATGGGTAGCTCCTTACCCGACGGCGTGGGGGCATGGCTGCTAGTGATGGCGGACGGGGAGTGGAAATGGCGGCGGCGGACGGGTGGAGAAAAATGTGGAGGGATAGGGTTTCGGTGCCGGCGCTCGGCTTAAATAGGCGGGGTAGGCACTGTGCGGTGCGACGCTATGCGGCGACATCTGTGGGACCCTGCCGTTAGTCCAGCATGATGAACGCGCCCAGGCGCCCCATATCCACCCCATATTTGGGCTAGCTATAAGTGGTGCCGGTCAGCCCGGGCGTTTAAGGCGCCCGTCTAGGTTGAAATTTGGCGAGCGGTCGAAGATGCGTGCCGAAGCGAGCCGGCAGGGCAAAGGAAGATGCGTGTTGAAGCGAGCCGGCCTAGGGTACTAGCGGTGATTGATTGCCGTGCCGCCGGCGACGAGAGAGCCTCAAACGCTGCGGCTACGACGGATTGTTCGTGGCCGGTTTGGGCTGTCAAGAACGAGGAGAGACTAGTCTTGAGCTGGAGAGAGAGGAGGGCGTGGGAGAAGTTGAAGTCTTTGATTTTGTTTCTTTTAGGTTATATGTACACCCCTTGTTCGTAAAATGCATGAAAGACGTTTTTTGCGGTTCAATTTGAAGTGCAAAAACGTCCTATACATTTTGAATAGAGTTACTACTAGGTCTTTTGTTGTCGTGAACGCACGTGCTACACTCGCGGCGCGTGTAGCGTACGAATGTTCATTAATTGTTGAATTCGGTCGATTTGGATCGCGCGCGCGTGGAGATGGGGGTTGAAGCGAATAGAGGGAGAAAAAAAAAGGCTTTTTTCTGTTTGGATTGATCGAGAAATTAATAAAAGTAGAATGTTTTCTTTTCCGCTTTTGGAGATGGATGCCCAGAAAAGACTTTTTTTTTCTTTTTTAGATTGAGGGGCAGAAACAAATGAAACTTGACGTACTACCTTCGCTTCAGTTTACAAGTCCTGCGCGTATATCTAGGTTATCAATTTTATCACCTTAATATAAACTATATAACACAAAAATTATACCTTTTGAAAGTAGAAACTCCGAAATTTATGTCGGTATATTTTTTATAATATATGATTTGTATTAGGTTGGTTAAATTGACAACTTAAGGCTACGCGCACGCCCTATAAACCGAAACAGAGGTAGTAGTAACGTGCGCGCGCTTCCGGCCGGTCCAACCAGCGAATTGAAGAAACGCGGCGGGCGTCATTCTAACATAAAAAAAGAAGGAAAAAAGAAAAGAAAGAAAAAGAAACGCGCGCAGGGGGGCGTCCGTACAGGTCCAGTACACACGAGGTGTCCCGTGCGTGCCTTCCTCGCTGGACGAGGCGAGCGAGCTAGCGGTGGTGCAGGCATGTGGACCCACCAACTCAAATCAGTTACGGATCACGGTTATTGCTCTTCCTGATTGATTGAGTCCCATGCCAGTGGTCGGTTAGCTGTTGGCTCGCTCGATCACCATCCTCGATCGCGGTCGCGGCTGCCGACTACTGCTCGATCTGCTCTTAGCGATGGCGGCGGCATGGCCGAAGAAGCAGCCAACCCGTCATGCGCTGGCCTAGGGTGCACCTGCATGCACGGTATTATAAACTAGCAGCCTCCTGCGTCGACAACAAGGCGTGCTAGAAGCAGAGAACAAGTCGGCGTTGCTGCCGGCATCTAAGGAGAGCTAACAGATCGCAATGGCGTCTAGCAAGATTGCTCTGCCGTCCGCCGTCCTGATGCTCCGGCTCCTGACCCTCGCCCTCCTCCTCGGGTCTCTCGTCCTCATCCTGGTCGACAAGTTCCACGTCTCTGACGCCGAGGCTCTTCTCCTGGACGTCCCGGCGAAGGAGATCACCTTCAAGGACGTCTACGCGTACAGGTACTCCTGTCCGTGTTTGCCATGTACTCTCTCTGGTCCTTTTTACTCCCCATATTAGATTTGTGTCAACAATTCAGTAGAACTGTTCGTAACACATAAGTACTAGTACTACATAGCATGCATGTGGTTTCATGTCCTTGTTATTCTCGGGTTATTTAGGTACGTGCTGGCTATCGCTGTTGCTGGGTGCGTCTACACCCTACTGCAGATTCCGTTTGCGGCAGTCAGCATCGCCAGAAGGAAGAGGATGATCGGAGGCAGCGAGGGCGTCGCCTTGCTCCTCATATGCGCCGACGTGGTAAGAATAGATTAGCCAGGGCGCTGCTTTCTATAATCTGCTCGCCGATCACAAATGTTTTGATGGACGATCCAACCATCCATTACGACTACGTGTGCAGGTCTTCGCACTGGTGATCGCCACGGGCGCAGCCGCCGGCTACGGCTACACCGGCGACGCGAAGCGCAACGCCGACTACACGTACCGCAGCTGGGAACGGTTTGCTGCCGTGACCGGGAGTCTGATTCCCCCTGAGGTCACCCAGCTCAACACGGACATCAGCAGGTTCTTCGTGCTGGCCTTCTCCTCCGCAGGGCTCATGCTGCTCGCCGCCGCCTGCATGGCCCTCGTCATAATGATCTCCGTCTACGCGCTCGTCCCAAGATGATTCGGTCCAACAGGTCTTCGATCGGATTTCCTCGATAATATATGTTGTTCTGCTCGATCATCACCTGACTGTCTTTTGGAGAATATAAATAATGAGAAATCTAATTGGCTACGTCCGCCCGCCTAGCAAAACCCAACACAATAGTGTCCCAAAAAATAAAAACCCAACACGTTAAGACCGTCAATTTTTTCCGGTAATGTTACCCAATAAACGTCAGCTGGCAGGGGTGGCAAACCAACGTCATTTAATGGCAGTTTTAGTCTTTTTTTAAGAAATGGAGGATGTATCCCCGGTCTCTGCATCTAAAGGATGCATGCAACCATATTATTAATTATTCTTAAAGACCTTAAAAGGTAATACGTCAATAAGTCTGAAGCCACCATCTTGGCAACACCTGTTGCTACTCCTATCCCTTGATGAAGGGGTGCCGAATGTCCGAGCCTAATACCAAACAGACATCGCACCAAAGCCTAACATCTAAACTGGGTCACACACCGGTCCGACACACTCCCAGTGAGCACCGCACGCTGCAAAGGCCGTCACCTCCATCTTCCATCGATCCATCCTCAGAGCAGAACTGATGCATCGACCTTACTAGGCTTCTCTGCCATCGACGCCGCCACGACGCCAGACAACATCGCCCTCTTGCGCGAGTCCGTCAACCCGCATCGGACGCCGAGCCTCCACTGCGCCACGCCGCCGAGACCTGCCGTCATCGATGCGGAAGATGAAACCCCGCTTCGCCATTGGGCCTTCCAATCAGCACCTGCTCCAAAACAATGCCCTCAAGAGGGAGAACGACACCATAGTTTTTGTCATCATCTGACCTAGGAGACCTAGATCCAGGGTTTCCCCCGAAGCAGATGCCTCCTGGAAGAAGAGGGGCACGCCAACTGCAGCCGCCCACGAACACGAACCATGCCCACGACCACTTAGTTCTCTCGACGGCGCCTTCAAGAAGGACAAGACGCCATGAGCGCCGTCGCCGCCCTAGGGTTTTCACCTGAGAAACCGTGGAGTGGGAAAAGGTGGGGCGGACCCGAACGACGTCTCGAGGAAGAGAAATGGCACCCTCGGGCGTCGTCGGGATCGCGATCGGCAGAAGCTGACCAGGGAATTATCCCAATCCGAATCCCCACCTCCCGCTCCGCCCCATCCGGTGACCGGAAAGCAGCGCAGCCGTGCCCGTTACGACGGAATGCATGATGCAAGTATTGGAGGAAGAAGCAGCTCGACGCCGTTGGCCGCCGAGGCAACAAGCCGCTGCACCAACCTGCCAGTGGATCGCCGGCCATCCGACCCGATCCCCGGCAGCCCGCCCACCCCGCCGCGCCACCGGATAGGTAGGCCCACCACGGGGCCGCCGCCCCGGATCCAAGGTCCTACATCCCAGATCGGGAGGAGTAGCACCTGCACTGCCACTACAGCCGCCGATAGGACGCCGGCCAGCCGCCACACAGCCAAAATCCAGATATGGGCCGCAATGAACCAGATCGGCACTGCCACAGCCCAGAGCGGGATCACACCCTCGAGCCAAGGAGCCCCGCGTCGCCCTTTGACCCGCGAGAGGGAGGAGTGCCTCTGCCGCCGCCAGCGCCCGCACAGGCTAAGCCCAGCGCTGCGGCGACGGAGGGGAGGGAGAGGGATGGGCCGTGACCCGGCGGCTAGGGATGGAGCCCCTCGGTCGCCCGCGCGGGGGGGGCGACGGAGGGGTGGGGAAGGGAGGGTCGGTCATACTTACACGTACACAAGCTTAAGCATTGTTTGGTGACGTTTTAAGCAGTTTTAGTTGTGAGGAAAGATCAAACGACGACAAATTTTAAACAAAATGTGTCTTCTTGGGAAGAAACTGCCATGTCGCCTAAAAATGCCACCCCTACCACTTCCTCACAACTAAAAATGTGACGAAATTGTTCGCATATGCCACCCAGCTCCCCCTAGCAAACGTTCGCGAGCTATAGCTATTGATAAACTTATCCCGATTTTCAGGATTTCGAACTATCATAAACTTTCTCTAAAGCACATCTAGATATCTCTTAAGTATTGCATATCTAAACGACTCAATCAACCATAAAAAGAAAAAAATAGCCGCCCTAAACAGACTCTTTTTTAGAGAAAACGCCCTAAACAAACTCACTTTGATAAGTACGAAAAGACAATTTTGAACATTCAGGGTAATTAAAAAAATTCAAACCTTTTGAAATTACGTAATTTCAAAGATTGAATTTCAAAATTTTGTTGTCAAACCATTAAACTTCTTAATTTTTGAACTTACACATAGAAATAAAGAAGGGAAAAAAGCTTTGTGTGTGGAACCACCTTTTTTTTAGAAATGGAGGAGGACCCCCGGCCTCTACATCTCGACGATGCATGCAGCCACTTTATTAATTATTCACACAAGACCTTACAAAGTCATACAACAATAAGACTGACGCCACTGTCTAGGCAACAAAAGTGTCGCTACTCCTATCCAATGGATGAAGGGATGCTAATAGTCTGGGCCTAATACCAAACAGACCTCGCAGCCAAACCTAACATCTAAGACCTGAGGTCCCAACTAGGACGCCTGCTGGGTATGGGCACCCACCAGTCCGGCGTGCTCCTCAACCAGGATGCCTGCCGGGTATGAGGCCGCCGCAACCACCTGCCACCAATTCATCTTCAGAGTTGTACTGCCGCATGAACGTTGCCCGGCCTAGCTGCCGTCGACTCCACCATGACGCCAGACAGCATCGACCTCCTGCGCGAGTCCATCATTGCACATCAGATGCCTAATCTCCAGAGCGCCATGCCATCGAGATCCGACACCATCAATGTGTGTGATGAAGCACCGTTCCTCCTCTTGTCTCCTCCAGCCATCACTTGCTCCAAAACGATGTCCCCATGAGGGAAAGCGCTACTAAGAACACCATCATCGTCCGATCCGGGAGACCCAGATCTAGGGTTTCCCCCGGAGCATCCCGAGCCTGATGACGCCAACTGCAACAACGATGCCTCGACAAGGAAACGACATCAAAGACGCCGCCATCGTTCGCCATGACCGTAGTCGGCGCAATTTTCATCGGCAGTTGCGCCATCGGGCGTATGCCGTCGGCCTCGCTGGTTCCTTCAACCGTAGCAAACTCCAAAATGATGCCCTGAACACTGATACGTCTCCGTCGTATCTATAATTTTTTATTGTTCCATGCCAATATTATTCAACTTTCATATACTTTTTGGCAACTTTTTATACTATTTTTGGGACTAACATATTGATCCAGTGCCCAGTGCCAGTTCCCGTCTGTTGCATGTTTTTGGTTCCGCAGAATAGCCATATCAAACGGAGTCCAAACGGGATAAAAAGGGACGGAGATTTGTTTTGGAATATTTGGAGAATCTGGAAGAAAAATCAACGTGAACCAGTGTCCGAGGTGGGCACGACCTAGGGGTGCGCCCCCCTAGGGCGCGCCCCTGACCCTCGTGACCCACCTGTAAGGCGGTTGACGCCCTTTCTTCAGCCTCAAGAAAGCTAATTTTCGGAAAAAAATCATGGCGAAGGTTTCAGTCCAAACGGAGTTACGGATCTCCGGATACAAAAGAAACGGCGAAAGGGCAGCAGAACAGAACGCAGAAATAGAGAGAGACAGAGAGATAGATCCAATCTCGGTGGGGCTCTCACCCCTCCCATGCTATGGGAGCCAAGGACCAGAGGGGAAACCCTTCTCCCATCTAGGGAGGAGGTCAAGGAAGAAGAAGAAGGAGGGGGGCTCTCTCCCCCTTGCTTCCGGTGGCGCCGGAGTGCCACCGGGGGCCATCATCATCACCGTCATCTTCACCAACAACTTCACCGCCATCATCACCAACTCTTCCCCCCTCTATGCAGCGGTGTAACCTCCCTCTTACCCGCTGTAATCTCTACTTAAACATGGTGCTCAACGCTATATATTATTTCCCAATGATGTATGCCTATCCTATGATGTTTGGGTAGATCTGTTTTGTCCTACGGGCTATTTGATGATCAAGATTGGTTTGAGTTGCATGTTTTATTATTGGTGCCGTCCTATGGTGCTCTCCGTGTCGCGCAAGCGTGAGGGATTCCCGCTATAGGGTTTGCAATATGTTCATGATTTGCTTATGGTGGGTGGTGTGAGTGACAGAAGCACAGACCCGAGTAAGTAGGTTGTTTGCATATGGGATAATGGGGACTTGATGCTTTAGTAGTTGTGGATGCTTGCTAGAGTTACAATCATATGTGCATATGATCCAAGTAGAGAAAGTGTGTTAGCTTATGCCTCTCCCTCTAAAAAAATTGCAATAATGATTACCGGTCTAGTTATCGATTATCTAGGGACAAATAACTTTCTCGTAACAAAAAAGGCTCTTTACCAAAACTAGTTTAGTTCTGTCTTTACCTAAATAGCCCCTAGCTTTTACTTACGTGCTCTTTACTTTCTTGCAAGCTTACCCAAAAACTCCTACAAAGTACTTCTAGTTTCATACTTGTTTCTGATAAAGCGAACGTCAAGCGTGCTTAGAGTTGTATCGGTGGTCGATAGAACTTGAGGGAATATTTGTTCTACCTTTCACTACTGGAAAATAGGTTATTAATGGCGCACCTATTTTGGCTACTAATGGCGCACATTAGGTGCGCCATTACTAGCACGCCATTAGTAAGTTTTAGTAATGGCGCATATTTGGTGCGCCATTACTATCCCAGACAGGAATGGTGCACCTAATAGTGCGCCATTACTAACCCTTACGTGCGCCACTAGTAATAAAGCCAACTGCACCACTAGTAACCTTAGAGGTGCGCCACTAGCTAAAAAGCTAGGTGCGCCACCAATAAAGGCTGAAATGCGCCACTAATAGTATATTTAAAAAACAAAAAAATACAAATTTACAAAAAGCAACCTATAAGGAAAAATAATTTAGAAACAAAAAATGAAATAGAACCATAATTTTTATTATAGCAAGAATATTACCATGTCTTTACAAGTATCCAATAAAAAGAAAATTGCACAGAAATAAAACAAAATCCTATAACTAATCTTCTACTCCCTCCGTCCAAGAATACCTCTCGCAAGGGGAGGAAATTTTGAACTGAAGTGCTTTTTACATTACAACCCGTCATATTTCAAATCAAAATCAATCGAGTCCACGTCCGATCGGTAGCAGTGCCTCGTCCTGGCATCGAGGAGAGCCAGAACTCATCTCTTCGGTAGCTCGTCACCACCCTCCCGGTAGCCTCCGACATCACGTACCCACCCTCCCGGCGTCGATCAACTGCTTTGAGGTAGCAGATTCCTCCTCCGTGTCTGCTCCTGCAATTAACACTTTGAATGCAATTAACAATTTGAATGTTAATAAGGGGCAAAGACAAGATGGATCAGTATATAACAATGGAGTACATGCACAATTAGATGTTCAAGATGTTTAATGTCACTCCCATCATCACAATTTCTTCTCAGGAAATGGAGTAGAATAGATTTAAGCAAAGTGGGAGAACTTGGTGATGTGAGCGAAGCAAACTGCCTATATTCTAGAGATAGAGGAATATAGAAATTGTTCCATACGAGTCTGCAAACTTACAATATAGGACCATATAGGCAGCCCTGT
Source organism: Aegilops umbellulata (assembly GCA_032464435.1). Taxonomy (NCBI): domain Eukaryota; kingdom Viridiplantae; phylum Streptophyta; class Magnoliopsida; order Poales; family Poaceae; genus Aegilops; species Aegilops umbellulata. The sequence goes on along the minus strand of CP136058.1, from coordinate 7,680,325 downwards.
CATTGCCAAAAAACAAATATCACAGGCAGGCAGGGATTCTAGAAATAGAGACCAGCCAGAATTAACAAGATGACACAGGCCAACAACACAACACACTCGTGTAGTTTTAATAAGCTGGTATAGAATGCATGAATACAGATAAATGGAGTGGCATTTGGGAGGTGCTACCTGTATGAAGTCCATGCTGGTGGGGAGAGTGATGAAGTCCACGTCGACCCAATCTGCAAGTGAGAGAGTTTAGAAGATTTTCTACCGATGAGAAGCAAGTAGCGAACAGAAGCAAAAAAGAAAACGAGTAACTCAGCCATGTTACCATGTTGGTAATTACACAGTCACCATGTGCCAATGATACTAACGTATCTGGTGTAGTATGCATGAAAGCAGCACTAGCACTCAGCCAGTGATGCTAACACGTCATCACTACATGAGAAGGAATCCAAAAAAAATGCACAAGAAAGGAAGAAACACTAATTAAACAAGACTGCATACTACTAGCACTAAAAAAATCTCGCTAAAGAGCAGTGAACCCTTGATAATATGGAACGACAACATATAAAGCCCATTCATCGTCAGTAAAGTAAATCTGTGTGTGCCGGACTAGCAGGACTGGATTTAACCGAACAATTAATCAGAGCGCACTACTGGACCTTAAAAGAGTTAGCTAGCTAGGGGGGAGGGGGAAGTAAAACTAAAGCGTTGTTGGGTTAATCCAACAAATTTGTGATACAGACAGAGTTAATCCATTGGAGTCAGACTTGTTTGTCACCAAAAAATACATGCAAGTTACTAACTTGCTAGCGGACCAAGAAGCTACATGAGGTGATGCATTTGTGACAGCCTCTGTTTCATCCAAACTAGTGTAAATGGATTTGAGCAACCCTAAACCGTGTGCGTACTGTATGGGCGGCCAAATCTGAAGGCACAGGCGGATGGGAGCAGCTTCTCTTTCTCCCCCTTGACCAAATCAGGTCAGAGACACAAATGCTCAGGAATCAGATCTGGAGATGGAAAAAGAGCTAAGCTAGCAGCAACAGGAGAGGATACCTTCCATGGCGTGCGTGGTCCTGGTGGGGAAGGGGAAGGAGCAGCTTCCATGGCGTTGCCCTCCTTCCTACAGAGATGAGACCTCTCATGGTGAGAAGTCCATGGAAGAAGGAGGAGCATAGGGGTCCGGTGCTGTACCTCGTTCCTGCGGCATGCATGCTAGGGTTTCGGGCGCGAGGCATGGCTGCTAGCAAGTCGGACTTCCATGGCCGGCCTCGAGGACCTCGGTGGTCGCGGCCCAGGTGGACGGCGGCGCGCCGAAGCGCAAGGACCCACCCACCCACCCGATGTGGATCTGGGATCTTCCCCTCCCGATCTGCGGATGGGAGAGAAGGTTCTCGGTCTGCGGATGGGAGAGAAGGTGGGGGGCGCGGGAGAGGGTGGAGCGGGGACGGCGGCGGCTCCACCACTCCCAGATCCAGCGCCGATGCTGCCTTCCGATCCGTCGCCGCCGAGCTCGGGCTCCTTGGCTGCGACTGCCGCGAGGAGGCGCGAAGGGGACCGAAGAGAGAGGAGGGCAAGGGCCGCCGCGCAGGAAGAGGAGGGAGCACTAGGAGGCAGCATGGATCGGGGTCGGGCTGCGGCACTTGCCTACAAAACCACAATGGCGCACCGCACGGAAAAGTGCGCCATTAGTATCAAAAATAGCAATGGCGCATCAGGGGAAAAGTGTGCCATTACTATGTCCAGAAGTGGGTCAAAGCTTGGTCAAACATAGTAGTGGCGCACTTTTTACTAGGTGCGCCATTACTATTTTAGATACTAATGGCGCACTATGTATAAGTGCACCATTACTATATAGTAGTGGCGCACCGCATGTATAATGCGCCATTAGTGTCTATATTATCTATAGCATGTTTTCTAGTAGTGTTTAGCTCCTCGTTGGGTTCGACACTCTTACTTATCGAAAGAGGATACAATTGATCCCCTATACTTGTGGGTTATCAAGACCTTTTTCTAGCGTCGTTGCCGGGGAGCAATAGCGTGGGGTGAATATTCTCGTGTGTGCTTGTTTGCTTTATCACTAAGTAATTTTTATTTGCTGTTCTTAGTTGTTCTTTATCTTTAGTTATGGATATGGAACACGAAATACCAAAAAAATTAGGTGTACTTGCTGCTCATGGAGACGGGGAACCTCCTAAAACCCTCGATGCTGGTTATGTGAAAGATATTATGTACTACTTTAATAATCCTGAGAAAACCCCATTCAATTATGTAATGGGAGTAACGTTGGATCAACGTGAATACTTTAGGGATTATCGCTTGACACAAAGAGGGAAACTATTATGGGATCAAATTCATATATTGAAGTGGTATGCTTGGCAACTATGTGTGAGTTATGATTATACTTGTTGCTCTAGGATGAAGGCTCCACACCTTCCCTTTTCATGCAAATTTAATGATAATAAAACCTTAGCTTCTTATGCTAATGGTATATATGATTACTATGATGTGGAACAAATAGAAGAATTTGTTTCTTTTATGGGTGCTTATGAAATTGAATCTATGTGTAAAGAGTTTGAAGATTTTGATGATGCTGTTTATTGATCTGAAAATTTAGCTATCCTCAAATATTGCTATGAGAATTATGAATACAATTACGAAATTAATGCACTTATTGAGAAAGTCTCCGCTGTCCAAGAAGAGACTAATATTTCGTAGGAATCTATGGAAGAAGAAGTTGATGAAACTATGAGCTCATTGGATGAAAAAGATGAGGTGAAGAGCGAAGAACAAAAGGAGGAAGAGCGGATTGATCACCCGTGCCCACCTTCTAATGAGAGTAACTCTTCAACTCATAAATTGTTTAATTCCCCTTCGTGCTTACCGAAGGATGATTGCTATGATGACTGTTATGATCCCTTTTATTCTTTTGAAATATCCCTTTTTGATGATGCTTGCTATGCTTGTGGCCAAGATGCCAATATGAATTATACTTATGGAGATGAACTTGCTATAGTTCCCTATGTCAAACATGAAATTGTTGCTATTGCACCCACACATGATAGTCCTATTATCGGAGAAGTTTGCACTTATTAAGGATTATATTGATGGGTTGCCTTTTACCGTTGCACATGATGATTTTGATAGATATAATATGCATGTGCTTGCTGCTCCTACTTGCAATTATTATGAGAGAGGAACTATATCTCCACCTCTGTATGTTTCCAACATAATAAAATTGCAAGAAACTGTTTATACTATGCATTGGCCTTTACTAGGTGTGCATGAATTGTTCTTTTATGACATGCCGATGCATAGGAATTGAGTAAGACTTCGTCATTATATAATATATGTTACTTTGTGCTCACTACTAAATTACAAATCATTGTTAATTAAAATTGGCTTTGATATACCTTGGGATCCGGGTGGATTCACTACTTGAGCACTATATGCCTAGCTTAATGGCTTTAAAGAAAGCGCTACCAGGGAGACAAACCGGAAGTTTTAGAGAATCATTTATTTCTGTTGAGTGTTTTCATTTAGTTTAAAAACAATAAAAATAAAGAGGGGAACCCAGAACTTTCCAAAAAGGAAGGAGAAAGTGAGAAAGACAAGCATTGTTAAAGTGGGAGAGCTCCTTGAACTTTGTTCATGCTCACGGCAACTTTGTGAATCTTGATTACATAAACTTTTCAATAAAAATAATTGTCCCCTTGTACAATTCCATTGTATTATCTATACTCCTATATACTGTACCTGTATGGAGCAGTATAGACTGTTGGATCTTTTCAATCAGACGACTCATATTGAATTGACTTGGATAGAGGACTGCGTGGCAATACATAGGCGGTTAGATAGCGCAATCTGACGGCCCAGGATGCACGTATTCGCGGTGGGGGGCACATGCATGTGCATGACTGCCACGCTGACAGAGTGTACATGCAAGTTCTTCCAGTGACAAGTGCTATCTAGAAACCTCTGCTAGGCTTGCGCGAGGAAGTGCTCTCTACAGTAGTATTGCATGCAAGTACTACTTGGAGAGAGGACAAAACGCATATAGCAGTGCAGCTTTGCTAAGACAGAAGTGCAAGGCATTTTCGTTTAGTATACAATCTGATGGTTAATATTTATTAGATTCGTTTTTTCAAGTGAAGTCCAGAGGCATACAATGATTGGCCCGGTTACCAGATTTGGAACAAAAGAATATTAAAAGCTTAGTGGGTGTTTTAACCAGTAAAAAAAACACTAAATAGCTCTTCTTTCTTTCTTAGTAAAAAAACTAAATAGTTGTAATTTTCTCTTATAAATGTGTTTACAAATATGACACATGTTTTCCCTTTGTTTCCACCAATATTTTGTGCATAGACTTTTGATCAACGTATATGGACTTTACTAGGAAAAAGAAGCTAATAAATTTAAATTTTTTTATTATATACTATTCCCTCCGTTCCATAATGTAAGACGTTTTTTGGCACTAGCGTTGTGCCAAAAAACGTCTTGCATTATTGGGTGGAGGGAGTACTAATTAAAATTTTACTTTATTACTTCCAATATACAACATTTTTTTGAACAAGTATACAACATTTCACAATAATGATAAATCCAAACGTGCGTGGCACGTGCCATGTACTAGTAAAAATAATGTGCCAAGGTTTGCCTTTAGGATGTTTACAGTGCTTGTTGGTTTGTGCGGTGCAGGACAGAAACTTTGGCTGTAGTGCGTGAATTTTAATTTTTTACTGGAACGTCAAATGGTTCTGATTATTTTTGCACTGTCTTGCTGTAATTTTTTTTTATTTTTCCTAATTTTGGCAGAATGTTTCAAGTACCAGAAGTATGGTTAATGTTCAGATTGTTACAGACTGTTCTGTTTTAGACAGATTCTGTTTTTGATGCATAGTTTGCTTGTTTTGATGAAAACTATCAATTTATATTAGTGGATTAAGCCATGAAAAAGTTATATTACAGTAGACACAATGCAAAAATAAAATATGAATTGGTTTGCAACAGTACTTAGAGTAGTGATTTGCTTTATTATACTAACGGATCTTACCAAATTTTCTGTTGAAGTTTTGTGTGGATGAAGTGTTCGATGATCGAGAAGGTTTCGATGTGAGAAGAAGAAAGCGAGGAAAGAGCTCAAGCTTGGGGATGCCCGAGGCACCCCAAGTAAATATTCAAGGATACTCAAGCGTCCAAGCTTGGGGATGCCCCGGAAGGCATGCCCTCTTTTCTTCAACAAGTATCGGTATGTTTTCAGATTCGTTTCGTTCATGCGATATGGGCAAATCTTGGAGCGTCTTTTGCTTTAGTTTTCATTTTTCTTTTACGCACCATGTTGGTACGAGATAGTCCTTGGTTGATTTATAGAATGATCTTTGCACCTCACTTATATCTTTTGAGTATGGCTTTATAGAATGCTTCATGTGCTTCACTTATATCATTTGAAGCTTGGATTGCCTGTTTCTCTTTACATAGACAATAGCCATTTGTAGAATGCTCTTTTGCTTCACTTATATTTGTTAGCGCGTGGGCATATCTTTTGTAGAAAGAATTTAACTCTCTTGCTTCACTTATATCTATTTAGAGAGATGGCAGGAATTGGTCATTCACATGGTTAGTCATAAAATCCTACATAAAACTTGTATATCATTGAATATGATATGTTTGATTCCTTGCAATAGTTTTGCGATATAAAGAAGGTGATATTAGAGTCATGCTAGTGGGTAGTTGCGGATTGTAGAAATACTTGTGTTGAAGTTTGTGATTCCCGTAGCATGCACGTATGGTGAACCGTTATGTGATGAAGTCGGAGCATGATTGGATCCGTGATCTGAGGTTTATCCTCATTGCTGCAGAGAAGAATTATGTCCTTGATGCACCGCTAGGTGACAGACCTATTGCAGGAGCAGATGCAGACGCTATGAACGTTTGGCTAGCTCAATATGATGACTACTTGATAGTTTAGTGCACCATGCTTAACGGCTTAGAATCGGGACTTCAAAGACGTTTTGAACGTCATGGACCATATGAGATGTTCCAAGAGTTGAAGTTAATATTTCAAGCAAATACCCGAGTTGAGAGATATGAAGTCTCCAACAAGCTCTATAGCTAAAAGATGGAGGAGAATCGCTCAAGCAGTGAGCATGTGCTCAGATTGTCTGGGTACTACAATCGCTTGAATCAAGTGGGAGTTAATCTTACAGATAAGATAGTAATTGACAAAATTCTCTAGTCACCATCACCAAGTTAGTAGAACTTCGTGATGAACTATAATATGCAAGGGATAACAGATACAATTCCCAAGCTCTTCGTGATGCTAAAATCGACGAAGGTAGAAATCAAGAAAAACATCAAGTGTTGATGGTTGACGAGACCACTAGTTTTAAGAAAAGGGCAAAGGGAAGAAGGGGAACTTCAAGAAGAACGGCAAGCAAGTTGCTGCTCAAGTAAAGAAGCCCAAGTCTGGTCCTAAGCCTGAGACTAAGTGTTTCTACTGCAAAGGGACTGGTCACTGGAAGCGGAACTGCCCCAAGTATTTGGCGGATAAGAAGGATGGCAAAGTGAACAAATGTATATTGGACATACATGTTATTGATGTGTACTTTACTAGTGTTTATAGCAACCCCTCGGCATTTGATACTGGTTCAGTTGCTAAGAGTAGTAAATCGAAACGGGAGTTGCAGAATAAACAGAAACTAGTAAAGGGCGAGGTGACGATGTGTGTTGGAAGTAGTTCCAAGATTGATATGATCATCATCGCACGCTCCCTATACTTTCGGGATTAGTGTTGAAACTAAATAAGTGTTATTTGGTGTTTGCGTTGAGCATGAATATGATTTGATCATGTTTTTTGCAGTACGGTTATTCATTTTAATTAAAGAATAATTGTTGTTCTGTTTACATGAATAAAACCTTCTATGGTCATACACCCAATAAAATGGTTTGTTGGATCTCGATCGTAGTGATACACATATTCATAATATTGAAGCCAAAAGATGCAAAGTTAATAATGATAGTGCAACTTATTTGTGGCACTGCTGTTTAGGTCATATTGGTGTAAAGCGCGTGAAGAAACTCCATGCTGATGGGATTTTGGAATCACTTGATTATGAATCACTTGATGCTTGCGAACCATTCCTCTTGGGCAAGATGACTAAAACGCCGTTCTCCGAAACAATGGAGCAAGCAACAGATTTGTTAGGAATCATACATACTGATGTATGTGGTCCGATGAATATTGAGGCTCGCAGCGGGTATCATTCATAGATGATTTGAGCAGATATGGGTATATCTACTTGATGAAACATAAGTCCGAAACATTTGAAAAGTTCAAAGAATTTCAGAGTGAAGTGGAGAATCATCGTAACAACAAAATAAAAGTTTCTACGATAAGATCACAGAGATGAAATATTTGAGTCACGAGTTTGGCCTTCCGTTAAAACAATGTGACATAGTTTCACTACTCACGCCACCTGGAACACCACAGTATAATGGTTCTTACCGATTTACCACTATAGTTTTGGGGTTATGCATTAGAGACAGCTGCATTCACGTTAAAAACGGCACCATCTAAATCCGTTGAGACGACACCGTATGAACTGTGGTTTGGCAAGAAACCAAAGTTGTCGTTTCTTAAAGTTTGGTGCTGTGATGTGTTGGAAATATGCCCTAGAGGTAATAATAAATAGGTTATTATTATATTTCCTTGTTCATGATAATCGTTTATTATCCATGCTAGAATTGTATTGATGGGAAACTCAGATACATGTGTGGATACATAGACAACACCATGTCCCTAGTAAGCCTCTAGTTGACTAGCTCGTTGATCAATAGATGGTTACGGTTTCCTGACCATGGACATTGGATGTCATTGATAACGGGATCACATCATTAGAAGAATGATGTGATGGACAAGACCCAATCCTAAGCCTAGCACAAGATCGTGTAGTTCGTATGCTAAAGCTTTTCTAATGTCAAGTATCATTTCCTTAGACCATGAGATTGTGCAACTCCCGGATACCGTAGGAATACTTTGGGTGTGCCAAACGTCACAACGTAACTGGGTGGCTATAAAGGTACACTACAGGTATCTCCGAAAGTGTCTGTTGGGTTGGCACGAATCGAGACTGGGATTTGTCACTCCGTGTGACGGAGAGGTATCTCTGGGCCCACTCGGTAGGACATCATCATAATGTGCACAATGTGATCAAGGAGTTGATCACGGGATGGTGTGTTATAGAACAAGTAAAGAGACTTGCCGGTAATGAGATTGAACAAGGTATCGAGATACCGATGATCGAATCTCGGGCAAGTACTATACCGCTAGATAAAGGGAATTGTATACGGGATTGATCGAATCCTCGACATCGTGGTTCATCCGATGAGATCATCGTGGAACATGTGGGAACCAACATGGGTATCCAGATCCCGTTGTTGGTTATTGACTGGAGAACGTCTCGGTCATGTCTGCATGGTTCCCGAACCCGTAGGGTCTACACACTTAAGGTTCGATGACGCTAGGGTTATAAAGGAAGTTCGTATGTGGTTACCGAATGTTGTTCGGAGTCCCGGATGAGATCCCGGACGTCACGAGGAGTTCCGGAATGGTCCGGAGGTAAAGATTTATATATAGGAAGTATGGTTTTGGCCACCGGAAGTGTTCTGGGCATCACCGGTAGTGTACCGGGACCACCGGAGGTGTTCGGGGGTCCACCAAGTGGGGACACCGGCCCCGGAGGGCTGCATGGGCCAAGTGTGGAAGGGGACCAGCCCCAGGTGGGCTGGTGCGCCCTCCCACAAGGCCCAAGGCGCAAGGGAAGAGGAGAGGGGGCAAACCCTAAGGGCAGATGGGCCCTAAGGCCCATGCTCCCTGCGCCTCTCTCTCCTCCCCCTCTTGGCCGCCACCCAAAACCCATCTAGGGATGCCGCCCCTCTAGGGGTGGGAACCCTAGAGGGGGCGCACCCTCCTCCCCTTCCCCTATATATATGAGGCCTAGGGGCTGCCCAATACACGCGATCTGATCTCTCCCTGTTGGTGCAGCCCTACCTCTCTCCTCCTCATATCTCGTAGTGCTTGGCGAAGCCCTACTGGATCACAACGCTCCTCCACCACCACCACGCCGTTGTGCTGCTGCTGGATGGAGTCTTCCTCAACCTCTCCCTCTCTCCTTGCTGGATCAAGGCACGGGAGACGTCACCGGGCTGTACGTGTGTTGAACGCGGAGGTGCCGTCCGTTCGGCACTTGGTCATCGGTGATTTGGATCACGACGAGTACGACTCCATCAACCCCGTTCACTTGAACGCTTCCGCTTAGCGATCTACAAGGGTATGTAGATGCACTCTCCTTCCCCTCGTTGCTGGTTTCTCCATAGATAGATCTTGGTGACACGTAGGAAAATTTTAAATTTCTGCTACGTTCCCCAACAGTGGCATCATGAGCTAGGTCTATTGCGTAGATTCCATGCACGAGTAGAACAAAAAGTAGTTGTGGGCGTTGATTTTGTTCAATATGCTTACCGTTACTAGTCAATCTTGATTCGGCGGCATTGTGGGATGAAGCGGCCCGGGCCGACCTTACACGTACACTTACGTGAGACAGGTTCCACCGACTGACATGCACTAGTTGCATAAGGTGGCTAGCGGGTGCCAGTCTCTCCCACTTTAGTCGGATCAGATTCGATGAAAAGGGTCCTTATGAAGGGTAAATAGCAATTGACATATCATGTTGTGGTTTTGCGTAGGTAAGAAACGTTCTTGCTAGAAACCCATAACAGCCACATAAAACATGCAAACAACAATTAGAGGACGTCTAACTTGTTTTTGCAGGGTATGCCATGTGATGTGATATGGCCAAAAGGATGTGATGAATGATATATGTGATGTATGAGATTGATCATGTTCTTGTAATAGGAATCACGACTTGCATGTCGATGAGTATGACAACCGGCAGGAGCCATTGGAGTTGTCTTTAATTTATTTTTGACCTGCGTGTCAACATAAACGTCATGTAATTACTTTAGTTTATTGCTAAAGCGTTAGCCATAGTAGTAGAAGTAATAGTTGACGTGACAACTTCATGAAGACACGATGATGGAGATCATGATGATGGAGATCATGGTGTCATGCCGGTGACGACGATGATCATGGAGCCCCGAAGATGGAGATCAAAAGGAGCAAAGTGATGATGGCCATATCATGTCACTATTTGATTGCATGTGATGTTTATCATGTTTATACATATTATTTTCTTAGAACGACGGTAGTAAATAAGATGATCCCTCATTAAAATTTCAAAAAAGTGTTCCCCCTAACTGTGCACCGTTGCGAAAGTTCGTCGTTTCGAAGCACCACGTGATGATCGGGTGTGATAGATTCTTACGTTCGAATACAACGGGTGTTGACGAGCCTAGCATGTACAGACATGGCCTCGGAACACATGCGAAACACTTAGGTTGACTTGACGAGCCTTGCATGTACAGACATGGCCTCGGAACACAAGAGACCGAAAGGTCGAGCATGAGTCGTATGCTAGATACGATCAACATGAAGATGTTCACCGATGATGACTAGTCCGTCTCACGTGATGATCGGACACGGCCTAGTTGACTCGGATCATGTAATCACTTGGATGACTAGAGGGATGTCTATCTGAGTGGGAGTTCATAAGATGAACTTAATTATCCTGAACATAGTCAAAAGATCTTTGCAAATTATGTCGTAAGCTCGCGCTTTAGTTCTACTGTTTTAGATATGTTCCTAGAGAAAATATAGTTGAAATTTGATAGTAGCAATTATGCGGACAGTAGAAGGCTTGTGTCCTTAATGCACCGCTCGGTGTGCTGGACCTCGAACGTGGTCTGTGGATGTTGCGAACATCTGACATACACGTTTTGATGACTACATGATAGTTCGGTAATGATAAATGGTTTAGAATTGAGGCACCGAAGACATTTTTGAAATGGCGCGGAACATATGAGATGTTTCGAGGGCTGAAATTGGGATTCCAGGCTCGTGCCCACGTCAAGAGGTATAAGACCTCCGACGATTTTCTTGGCCTGCAAACTAAGGGAGAAAAGCTCAATCGTTGAGCTTGTGCTCAGATTGTCTGAGTACAACAATCACTTGAATCGAGTGGGAGTTGATCTTCCAGATAAGATAGTGATGTTTCTCCAAAGTCATTGCCACCAAGCTGCTAGAGCTTCGTAATGAACTATAACATATCAGGGATAGATATGATGATCCTTGAAATATTCGCGATGTTTGACACCGCGAAAGTAGAAATCAAGAAGGAGCATCAATTGTTGATGGTTAGTGAAACCACTAGTTTCAAGAAGGGCAAGGGCAAGAAGGGATACTTCATGAAACGGCAAATCAGCTGCTGCTCTAGTGGAGAAACCCAAGGTTGAACCCAAACCCGAGACTGAGTGCTTCTGTAATAAGGGGAACAACCACTGGAGCAGAATTACCCTAGATACTTGGTAGATGAGAAGGCTGTCGATAGAAGTATATTGGATATACATTATGTGAATGTGTACTTTACTAGTACTCCTAATAGCATCAGGGTATTAGATACCGGTTCGGTTGCTAAGTGTTAGTAACTCGAAATAAAAGCTACGGAATAAACAGAGACTAGCTAAAGGTGAGCTGACGAGATGTGTTGGAAGTGTTTCCAAGGTTGATGTGATCAAGCATCGCACGCTCCCTCTACCATCGAGATTGGTGTTAAACCTAAACAATTGTTATTTGGTGTTTGCGTTGAGCATAGACATGATTGGATTATGTCTATCGCAACACGGTTATTCATTTAAGGAGAATAATGGTTACTCTATTTATTTGAATAATACCTTCAATGGTCTTGCACCTAAAATGAATGGTTTATTGAATCTCGATCATAGTGATACACATGTTCACGCCAAAAGATATAAGATAGTAATGATAGTACCACCTACTTGTGGCACTGCCATGTAAGTCATATTGGTATAAAACGCATGAAGAAGCTCCATGTTGATGGATCTTTGGACTCACTCATTTTTGAAAAGGATTGAGACATGTGAACCATGTCTATTGGTATATACGCATGAAGAAACTCCATGCAGATGGACCGTTTGGACTCACTTGATTTTGAATCGCTTGAGACATGCAGATCATACCACATGGGCAAGATGACTGAAAGCTTCGGTTTCAGTAAAATGGAACAAGAAAGCAACTTGTTGGAAGTAACACATTTTGATGTGTGCAGTCTAATGAGTGCTGAGGCACGCAGTGGATATCGTTATGCTCTTACTTCACAGATGATTTGAGTAGATACTGAGCATATTTACTTGATGAAACACAAGTCTGAATTATTGAATGGTTCAAGTAATTTCAGAATGAAGTTGAATATCGTCGTGACAAGAGGATAAATATCTATGATATGATCATAGAGATGAATATCTGAGTTGCGAGTTTGGTACACAATTGAGACATTGTGGAAATTGTTTCACGACTAGTACCGCCTGGAACACCATAGTGTGATGGTGTGTCCGAAGATCATAACTGCACCCTATTGGATATGGTGCGTACCATGATGTCTCTTATCAAATTACCACTATCGTTCATGGGTTAGGCATTAGAGACAACCGCACTCACTTTAAATAGGGCACCACACAAATCCGTCGAGACAACACCGTATGAACTATGGTTTAGAGAAACCTAAGTTGTTGTTTCTTAAAAGTTTGGGGTCACGACGCTTATGTGAAAACGTTTCAGGCTGATAAGCTCGAACCCAAAGCGGATAAATGCATCTTCATAGGACACCCAAAACAGTTGGTATACCTCCTGTCTCAGATCCGAAAGCAATAGGAATTGTTTCTAGAATCGAGTCCTTTCTCGAGGAAAAGTTTCTCTCGAAAGAATTGAGTGGGAGGATGGTGGAGACTTGATGAGGTTATGGAACCGTCACTTCAACTAGTGTGTAGCAGGGCACATGAGTTGTTCCTATGGCACCTACACCAATTGAAGTGGAAGCTTATGATAGTGATCATGAGACTTCGGATCAAGTCACTCCCAAACCTCGTAGGATGACAAGGATGCGTGCTGCTTCAGAGTGGTACGTAATCCTGTCTTGGAAGTCATGTTGCTAGACAACAATGAACCTACGAGCTATGGAGAAGCGATGGTGGGCCCGGATTCCGATGAATGGCTCGAGGCTATAAAATCCGAGAGAGGATCCATGTATGAAAACAAAGTGTAGACTTTGGCAGAACGGCTTGATGGTCGTGAGGCTATTGAGTACAGATGGATTTTAAAGGAAGATGGACAATATGTCACCATTAAGAAAGCTCGACTTGTCGTTAAGATGTTTCCCGACAAGTTCAAGGAGTTGACTATGATGAGACTTTCTCACTCGTAGCGATGCTAAGAGTCTGTTGGAATTAGCAGGTACTGCATTATTTATGAAATCTTGCAGATAGGATGTCAAAATATTGTTTCCTTGTTCTTGAGGAAAGGTTGTATGTGATACAACCAGAAGTTTTTGTCGATCCTGAAAGATGCTAACAAGTATGCAAAGCCCCAGCAATCCTTCTAAGGACTGGAGTAAGCATCTCGGAGTTGGAATGTACACTTTGATGAGATGATCAAATATTTTGGGTTTATACAAAGTTTATGAGAAACTTGTATTTCCAAAGAAGTGAGTGGGAGCACTATAGAATTTCTGATGAGTATATGTTGTTGACATATTGTTGATCAGAAATGATGTAGAATTTCTGGAAAGCATATAGGGTTATTTGAAAAGTGTTTTTCAATGGAAAACCTGGATTAAGCTACTTGAACATTGAGCATCAAGATCTATAAGGATAGATCAAAATCGCTTAATAGTACTTTCAAACGAACACATACCATGACAAGATTTTGAAGGAGTTCAAAATAGATCAGCAAAGAAGGAGTTCTCGGCTGTGTTACAAGGTGTGAGTATTGAGCAAGACTCAAGACATGACCACGGCAGAATAGAGAGAAAGGACGAAGGTCGTCCGCTATGATTTAGTCGTAGGCTCTAAAGTATGCTATGTTGTGTACCGCACCTGGAGTGTGCCAAACCATGAGTCAGTCAAGGGGTACAAGTGTGAACTAGAAATGGATCACAGGACAACGGTCAAGGTTATCCTTAGTAACTAGTGGACTAAGGAATTTTCTTGATTATGGAGGTGGTAAAAGAGTTCGTCGTAAAGGGTTACGCCGATGCAAACTTTGACACTAATCCAGATTATTCTGAGTAGTAAACTGGATTCGTATAGTAGAACAGTTATTTGGAATAGTTCCAAATAGAGCGTGGTAACTGCATCTAGGAGATGACATAGATATTTGTAAAGCACACACGGATCTGAAAGGTTCAGACCCGTTGACTATAACATCTCTCACAAGCATAACATGATCAAACCCAGAACTCTGTGAGTGTTAATCACATGGCGATGTGAACTAGATTATTGACTCTAGTGCAAGTGGGAGACTGTTGGAAATATGCCCTAGAGGCAATAATAAATAGGTTATTATTATATTTCCTTGTTCATGATAATCGTTTATTATCCATGCTAGAATTGTATTGATGGGAAACTCAGATACATGTGTGGATACATAGACAACACCATGTCCCTAGTAAGCCTCTAGTTGACTAGCTCGTTGATCAATAGATGGTTACGGTTTCCTGACCATGGACATTGGATGTCATTGATAGCGGGATCACATCATTATAAGAATGATGTGATGGACAAGACCCAATCCTAAGCCTAGCACAAGATCGTGTAGTTCGTATGCTAAAGCTTTTCTAATGTCAAGTATCATTTCCTTAGACCATGAGATTGTGCAACTCCCGGATACCGTAGGAATACTTTGGGTGTGCCAAACGTCACAACGTAACTGGGTGGCTATAAAGGTACACTACAGGTATCTCCGAAAGTGTCTGTTGGGTTGGCACGAATCAACACTGGGATTTGTCACTCCGTGTGACGGAGAGGTATCTCTGGGCCCACTCGGTAGGACATCATCATAATGTGCACAATGTGATCAAGGAGTTGATCACGGGATGATGTGTTACAGAACGAGTAAAGATACTTGCCGGTAACGAGATTGAACAAGGTATCGAGATACCGACGATCGAATCTCGGGCAAGTACTATACCGCTAGACAAAGGGAATTGTATACGGGATTGATCGAATCCTCGACATCGTGGTTCATCCGATGAGATCATCGTGGAACATGTGGGAACCAACATGGGTATCTAGATCCCGCTGTTGGTTATTGACTGGAGAACGTCTCGGTCATGTCTGCATGGTTCCCGAACCCGTAGGGTCTACACACTTAAGGTTCGATGACGCTAGGGTTATAAAGGAAGCTCGTATGTGGTTACCGAATGTTGTTCGGAGTCCCGGATGAGATCCCGGACGTCACGAGGAGTTCCGAAATGGTCCGGAGGTAAAGATTTATATATAGGAAGTATGGTTTTGGCCACCGGAAGTGTTCTGGGCATCACCGGTAGTGTACCGGGACCACCGGAGGTGTTCGGGGGTCCACCAAGTGGGGCCACCGGCCCCGGAGGGCTGCATGGGCCAAGTGTGGAAGGGGACCAGCCCCAGGTGGGCGGTGCGCCCTCCCACAAGGCCCAAGGCGCAAGGGAAGAGGAGAGGGGGCAAACCCTAAGGGCAGATGGGCCCTAAGGCCCATGCTCCCTGCGCCTCTCTCTCCTCCCCCTCTTGGCCGCCACCCAAAACCCATCTAGGGCTGCCGCCCCTCTAGGGGTGGGAACCCTAGAGGGGGCGCACCCTCCTCCCCTTCCCCTATATATATGAGGCCTAGGGGCTGCCCAATACACGCGATCTGATCTCTCCCTGTTGGTGCAGCCCTGCCTCTCTCCTCCTCATATCTCGTAGTGCTTGGCGAAGCCCTGCTGGATCACAACGCTCCTCCACCACCACCACGCCATTGTGCTGCTGCTGGATGGAGTCTTCCTCAACCTCTCCCTCTCTCCTTGCTGGATCAAGGCACGGGAGACGTCACCGGGCTGTACGTGTGTTGAACGCGGAGGTGCCGTCCGTTCGGCACTTGGTCATAGGTGATTTGGATCACGACGAGTACGACTCCATCAACCCCGTTCACTTGAACGCTTCCTCTTAGCGATCTACAAGGGTATGTAGATGCCCTCTCCTTCCCCTCGTTGCTGGTTTCTCCATAGATAGATCTTGGTGACACGTAGGAAAATTTTAAATTTCTGCTACGTTCCCCAACATGATGCTTATATGAAAAGTTTCATCCTGATAAGCTCAAACCCAAATCAGAGAATTGTGTCTTCATAGGATACCCAAAGGAGACTGTTGGGTATACCTTCTATCACAAATCCGAAGGCAAGACTTTTGTTGCTAAATTTGGATACTTTCTAGAGAAGGAGTTTCTCTCAAAAGAAGTATGTGGGAGGAAAGTATAACTTGATAAGGTAATTGTACCTTCTCCCTTATCGGAATATAATTCATCAAAGAAATCTGTTCCTGTGACTACTGCACCAATTAGTGAGGAAGCTAATGATGATGATCATGTAACTTCAGATCAAGTTACTACTGAACCTCGTAGGTAAACCAGAGTGAGATCCGCATGACCATGACGAACCTACGAACTATGAAGAAGCGATGGTGAGCCCAGATTCCGCAAAATGGCTTGAGGCCATGAAATCTGAGATGAGATCCATGTATGAGAACAAAGTATGGACTTTGATTGACTTGCCCAATGATCGGCGAGCCATTGAGATTAAATGGATCTTCAAGAAGAAGACAGATGCTGATAGTAGTGTTACTATCTACAAAGCTAGAATTGTAGCAAAAGGTTATCGACAAGTTCAAGGTGTTGACTACGATGAGAGTTTCTCACTCGTATCTATGCTTAAGTCTGTCCGAATCATGTTAGCAATTGCCGCATTTTATGAAATCTAGCAAATGGTTAAACAAAACTGCATTCCTTAATGGATTTCTTAAAGAAGAAGTGTATATGATGCAACCAGAAGGTTTTGTCAATCCTAAAGGTGTTAACAAAATGTGCGAGCTCCAACGATCCATCTATGGACTGGTGCAAGCATCTCGGAGTTGGAATATTCGCTTTGATAAGTTGATCAAAGCATATAATTTTATACAGACTTGCGGTGAAGCCTGTATTTACAAGAAAGTGAGTGGGAGCAATACAACATTTCTGATAAGTTTATGTGAATGACATATTGTTGATTGGAAATAATGTAGAATTATTCTGCAAAGCATAAAGGAGTGTTTGAAAGGAGTTTTTCAAAGAAAGACCTCGGTGAAGCTGCTTACATATTGAGCATCAAGATCAATAGAGATAGATCACGATGCTTGATACGTTTTTTCAATGAGTGCATACCTTGACAAGATTTTGAAGTAGTTCAAAATGGAACAGTCAAAGAAAGAGTTCTTGCCTGTGTTACAAGGTGTGAAATTGAGTAAGACTCAAAGCCCGACCACGACAGAAGATAGAAAGAGAATGAAAGGCATTCCCTATGCCTTGGCCATAGGTTCTATAAAGTATGCCATGTTGTGTACCAGATCTATTGTATACCCTACACTGAGTTAAGCAAGGGAGTACAATAGTGATGTAGGAGTAGATCACTGGACAACGGTCAAAAATTATCATTAGTGGAATAAGGATATGTTTCTCAATTATGGAGGTGACAAAAGGTTCATCGTAAAGGGTTACATCGATGCAAGTTTTTGACACTGATCCAGATGACTCTAAGTCTCAATCTGGATACATATTGAAAGTGGGAGCTATTAGCTAGAGTAGCTCCGTGTAGAGCATTGTAGAAATAGAATTTGCAAAATACTTACGGATCTGAATGTGACAGACTTGTTGACTAAAATTATCTCACAAGCAAAACATGATCACACATTAGTACTCTTTGGGTGTTAATCACATAGCGATGTGAACTAGATTATTGACTCTAGTAAACCCTTTGGGTGTTGGTCAGATGACGATGTGAACTATGGGTGTTAATCACATGGTGATGTGAATTATTGGTGTTAAATCACATGGTGATGTGAACTATATTATTGACTCTAGTGCAAGTGGGAGACTGAAGGAAATATGCCCTAGAGGCAATAATAAAGTTATTATTTATTTCCTTATTTCATGATAAATGTTTATTATTCATGCTAGAATTGTATTAACCGGAAACATAATACATGTGTGAGTACATAGACAAACAGAGTGTCACTAGTATGCCTCTACTTAACTAGCTCGTTGATCAAAGATGGTTATGTTTCCTAGCCATAGACATGAGTTGTCATTTGATTAATGGGATCACATCATTAGGAGAATGATGTGATTGACTTGACCCATTCCGTTAGCTTAGCACCCGATCGTTTAGTATGTTGCTATTGCTTTTTTCATGGCTTATACATGTTCCTATCACTATAAGATTATGCAACTCCCGTTTATCGGAGGAACACTTTGTGTGCTACCAAATGTCACAACGTAACTGGGTGATTATAAAGGTGCTCTACCGGTGTCTGCGAAGATACTTGTTGAGTTGGCGTATTTCGAGATTAGGATTTGTCACTCTGATTGTCGGAGAGGTATCTCTGGGCCCACTCAGTAATGCTCATCACTATAAGCCTTGCAAGCATTGCAACTAATGAGTTAGTTGCGGGATGATGTATTATGGAACGAGTAAAGAGACTTGCCAGTAACGAGATTGAACTAGGTATTGAGATACCGACGATCGAATCTCGGGCAAGCAACATACCGATGACAAAGGAAACAACGTATGTTGTTATGCGGTTTGACCGATAAAGATCTTCGTACAATATGTGGGAGCCAATATGAGCATCCAGGTTCCGCTATTGGTTATTGACCGGAGACGTGTCTCGGTCATGTATACATTGTTCTCGAACCCGTAGGGTCCTCACGCTTAAAGTTTCGATGACAGTTATATTATGAGTTTATGAGTTTTGATGAACCAAAGGAGTTCGGAGTCACGGATGAGATCGGGGACATGACGAGGAGTCTCGAAATGGTTGAGACGTAAAGGTCGATATATTGGACGACTATATTCGGACATCGGAAAGGTTCTGAGTGATTCAGGTATTTTTCAGAGTACCGGAGAGTTAGGGAATATGTATTGGGCCTTATTGGGCCATACGGGAAAGAAGGAAAAGGGCCTCAAGGGTGGCCACACCCCTCCCCTTGGTCTGGTCCGAATTTGACTAGGGAAGGGGGCGCCCCTTCCTTCCTTCTCCTTTTCCCTTCCTCTTTTCCTATTCCATATGGGAGGTGGAATCCTACTAGGACTAGGGAGTCCTAGTAGGACTCCACACTTGGCGCGCCCCCTCCTAGGGCCGGCCTCCTCCTCGCTTGCTCCTTTATATACGGGGGCAGGGGGCACCCCAAAGACACAACAATTGATCATTGATCTCGTAGCCGTGTGCGGTGCCCCCCTCCACCATAATCCTCGATAATATTGTAGCGGTGCTTGGGCGAAGCCCTGCGATGGTAGAACATCAAGATCGTCACCACGCCGTCGTGCTGACGGAACTCTTCCCCGACATTCTGCTGGATCGGAGTCCGGGGATCGTCATCGAGCTGAACGTGTGCTAGAACTTGGAGGTGCCGTAGTTTCGGTGCTTGATCGGTCGGGCCATGAAGACGTACGACTACATCAACCGCGTTGTCATAACGCTTCCGCTTTCGGTCTACGAGGGTACGTGGACACACTCTCCCCTCTCGTTGCTATGCATCAACATGATCTTGCGTGTCCGTAGGATTTTTTTTGAAATTACTACGTTCCCCAATAGTGGCATCCGAGCCTGGTTTTATGCGTAGATGTCATATGCACGAGTAGAACACAAGTGAGTTGTGGGCGATATAAGTCATACTTCTTACCAGCATGTCATACTTTGGTTCGGCGGTATTGTTGGATGAAGCGGCCCGGACCGACATTACGCGTACGCTTACGCGAGACTGGTTCTACCGACATGCTTTGCACACAGGTGGCTGGCGGGTGTTAGTTTCTCCAACTTTAGTTGAACCGAGTGTGGCTATGCCCGGTCCTTGCGAAGGTTAAAACAACACCAACTTGACAAACTATCTTTGTGGTTTTTTTGCATAGGTAAGAACGGTTCTTGCTAAGCCCGTAGCAGCCACGTAAAACGTGCAACAACAAAGTAGAGGACGTCTAACTTGTTTTTGCAGGGCATGTTGTGATGTGATATGGTCAAGACGTGATGAGATATAAGTTGTTGTATGAGATGATCATGTTTCGTTGAAGTTATCGGCAACTAGCAGAAGCCTTATGGTTGTCTCTCTATTGCATAAGATGCAAGCGCCAAATAATTGCTTTACTTTATCGCTATGCGATAGCAATAGTTGGCGAGACGACCATATGACGACACGTTGATATAGATCAAGATGATGGAGATCATGGTGTCATGCCGGTGACGATGGAGATCATGACGATGCTTTGGAGATGGAGATCAAAGGCACAAGATGATGATGGCCATATCATGTCACATATTTTGATTGCATATGATGTTCATATTTTATACATCTTATCTTGCTTTGATTTACGGTAGCATTATAAGATGATCTCTCACTAAATTATCAAAGTATAAGTGTTCTCCCTGAGTATGCACTGTTGCGAAAGTTCTTCGTGCTGAGACACCACGTGATGATCGGGTGTGATAGGCTCTACGTTCAAATACAACGGTGCAAAACAGTTGCACACGCGGAATACTCAGGTTAAACTTGACGAGCCTAGCATATAACAGATATGGCCTCGGAACACTGAGACCGAAAGGTCGAGCGTGAATCATATAGTAGATATGATCAACATAGTGACGTTCACCATTGAAACTACTCCATCTCACATGATGATCGGACATGGTTTAGTTGATATGGATCACGTGATCACTTAGAAGATTAGAGGGATGTCTATCTAAGTGGGAGTTCTTAAGTAATATGATTAATTGAACTTTAATTTATCATGAACTTAGTCCTGGTAGTATTAGCATATCTATGTTGTAGATCAATTGCTCGCGTTTAGCTCCCCTGTTTTATTTTTGATATCTTCCTAGAGAAAGTGTTGGGGATATTAATACTGGGTGTAAACCGGACTATTTGGGCCGGGTTAACTTCATCAGTAGCTCAAGAGTATTAAAGCCCAAGAAGATAGATGAGGGCCTGAGGCCCGTAGTCGGTTTAAGACTTGTAGCCGTAAACCGGCGTATGTGTGTAACATTGTATTGTAAGATAGGAATAAGGAGAGACCAACCCGGATACGAATATGAACCGGTGGTGGGACTCTGTGAACCAACGGGCGTCACCCGTGTATATAAGGGGACGACCCGGCGGCAGTTCAGGACAACAGACAACAACTCGAGACTTAGGTGAAGCTTGTTTGCTCCGTAGTCATCGAAACCCCATCAATTCCATCACAACTAGACGTAGGATTTTACCTTCATCGAAGGGGACGAACTAGTATAAACTCTCTGCGTCCCTGTGTCCGCTTTAACCCCTTCAAGCTAACCCGTCGCGATGGCCCCATGACTAAGTCCTTTCTCTAGGACATCTGCCGTGACAAAACCACGACAGTTGGCACCCACCGTGGGGCTATCGCACGATGGTTTCAAGTTCTTGGAGGGCCGCTTCGAAGGACTCGAGGGCTACGCTGTGGGCCGGATGACTAAGAGTCGTCGCGGCAAGCTCTACATGGACGATGCAGGCTGGGGCCCCGAGGCCGGCTCAATTGAGTATGGGTACCGGCTCCCCTTTGGTGGCATACATGTTTTCATCGGCAAGATCGGTGAACCGGGCCCTGAACCTGACATCTGCACCGACCTCGTCGAGACGGCTCAGCATGCGCGATCCGCCCAGGTTAAACCTGCCGTGAAGCGTGCCTTCGTGGGAGTCATCCACGGAGGAAGTTATGAGGACGGATCGGAATCTGGTGGCGAGACCGTCGTTTACTCTGGCGACGAGTCATCAACTGGAGAAACCGAATCTCTGTATCAACTACAAGATGGCCGGATTGGGGGTTGTTCCGATGGCGACAGTATTCCGGACCCCTCTGATCTGCCCAACCGGGTTGGAATATTCATGGCCAGTACACAAGCAGCGCTTCATTCTTCAACCGCTGCGGCAATGACCTCTGGTTCAGTAGCAGCGACGACTACCGGGGCAGGAGGCTCTGTGTGCCCGTCGGCTCAAGTTTTATCGGAGCTGTTTGATGCGTTGGCCGCGCTTATGGCAGAGGCTAACCCGGCGGATCAGGACGTCCACAACGCGGAGATCGCAAAAGTGAGGGAACAGATCACTCAGGCCAAGGCAGACCTGGCAGCTGAAAATACCAGGATGGCTGCGGAACTGGCCGCTTTAGATGCACAAGCCTACAGGCTCATGTTGGACCAGAACGCGTCGCATGAAGTCATGAAGAGGAAGTACCGATCCCGTTTACCTTCGGTTTTCGAGGCCAGAGACCTTTTCAACACCCCAGGAGTAGGAACCAGTAATCCGCCGGCGGTAAACCGGGCGGAAGCTCCTGGGACCGGCGTGCCGGTTCAGCCCCGTTTGATGGATCTGCCTCGTCATAACATTGTTGTACCTCAGGCTGTTCCAACACCTCCGGGTCACTACTCCAACCCGATGGACAATCTTGTTGCAGCTGCTGCACGACTGGAGGCCATTCCAATTGAAGGTGACTCGCCACAGGCGGTAGAAACGCGTTGGGTCAAGGAGCTTCTTAGGGCAGCTTTGGTCCAACAGGAAGCATACTCGTACACCCGCGACCGGATCCACTCAACCCCTCGTCCAAGCCGGAGCTATAGCAGGCATATGGATGAACCGACCATATCAAGTAATGAACGACGTGGGGCACCCCGCGGCAACAACCCGGCGGGTGGTGCTGATAATGCTCAGGAAGTGGTGGACCGGGCCCGAGCGCGCAGGGAGGCCGAGTTAGCCGCACAGTATCAGGCTCGACAGCTTACGCCAGTTCGTCCAACTACCTCGGTCGAGCCTGGTGTTACTTCTAGTTCTTTGGGGATGCCTTGCCTTGTCCCTGCTTTACGCAATGTGCGCCTGCCCAAGGATTTCAAAGGCCCGCGCAAGGTACCAAATTACATGGCGGATCAACCTCCAGAGACATGGGTGGAGAGCTATGAGATGGCCATGGAGATGCTTGATGTGGATGATGCGGCATGTGCGAAGTACTTCACCATGATGCTCGAAGGAACGACCTATACTTGGTTAAAAAGCTTACAGGCCAATTCTATCAGTTCATGGGCCCAATTACGAGCCCGGTTTATCAGTAATTTCAAGGATACATGTGAGCAGCCTATGTCGATAGTGGACTTAGCTCCCTGTGTCCAGGAGGAAGGAGAATCGACGACTCATTGGGTGCGCCAGGTCTCACAAGTGTTGCACTCGTCAGACCGCATCAACGCTGACACCGCAGTCATAACCCTAGAAGGCAACTGTCGGTTTGGGCCCCTAAAGCTGAAGTTGGGACGGATGAAGCGCCATTGCACTGACATGGGGACCCTCAAGGTTGCTTTGGTAAAGTATGCTGATTCTGATAGTACCAAGGATCCCGAGTCTGATGATGACAAGGAAGGGAAGGGAAAGAAGAACAACAACTCCAAAGGTTAGCAGCCTCACTCGGCAGGCAATGGTAGCGGAGGCAAGCGTAAAGCGGATGGCAACATGGACTCTGTGGCTAATACCAACGCGCAGGACAAGGGCCAGCGACGAAAGGGTAAACCGCCGAATCGCAGAGGAGCACCTAACCCTAACCCGGACCGCCTAAATTATCTATTGAACGAGCCCTGTCCAAAGCATGGGACGATGGAGGTGCCAGCAAACCACCTTTGGAAGGATTGCTACATTATGCAGGAGTTCAAGAATTCTAATGCTTTCCGGTATGATCACCGCTCCGCGGTGGCTCAGGATCCGGGCCGGGTTACGGTGGAGGAAATTCCGTTTCAGGATTTAATGGTAATCCGGGCGGACATAACAATCAAAATAATCAGAATAACCAGGGTGGTTACAACCACCAGCAGCAACAATCGGGTTACCAGAGCAACCCAAAGCAGTTGAATAGTGGGCAGTACCATGTCTTCACCACTAGCTTGGACAAGCGAGACCGGAAGGTTCAGAAGCGGGCAGTCAACTTTGTTGAACCGGCCGTGCCCTGTTATCTACGTTGGTCTGAACAGCCAATCATATGGAGCAGAGAGGATCATCCTCCCCGGGTTGACAATCCGGGTCAGTTGGCTTTAGTAGTGGCTCCTCAGGTGGGAGGTTACAAGTTCACCAAGGTGCTCATGGATGGAGGGAGCAGCATCAATATCTTGTACTATGAGACCTTCCGTCGTATGGGACTAACAGATAAAAATCTCAAACCGTCCAATACGGTGTTCCATGGTGTGGTACCTGGCAAGTCAACATATCCTGTTGGCAAGATAGCTCTGGAAGTGGCCTTTGGAGATGATCATGATTCCAGGTCGGAGACATTGACGTTTGAAGTGGTAAAAATACAAAGTCCATATCACACCCTGTTTGGGCGACCGGCCTACGCCAAGTTCATGGCACGGCCCTGTTATGTGTATTTGCAGCTCAAGATGCTGGGTCACAAGGGGACAATAACGGTTCACGGAAGCCGTAGAGTCGCTTTGGAGTGCAAGGAAGGAGATGCAGCCTACGCAGAGTCGGTTTATGCCACCGAGGAGCTGAAATTTTATAAGGACAATGTTAATCCGGCAAATATGACTCCGTTGAAGAAGCCAACTACGGAGCATGATCCAGCCCTGAAGTTCAAATCGGTAGCTGAAACTAAGCTTGTTGACTTCGTGCCTGGCGATTCGCCCAAGCAGTTCAGCATCAGTGCCAACTTGGATCCTAAATAGGAAAGCGCGCTCATCGAGTTCATCCGTGAGAATCGGGACATTTTTGCATGGAAGCCCTCTGACATGCCAGGTGTACCGAGGCAACTCGCTGAGCACACTCTTAATGTGGATCCTAAATACAAACCGGTGAAATAGTTCCTCCGCCGGTTTAACGAAGAAAGACGCAAGGCTATTGGAGAAGAGGTAGCCAGGTTCTTAGCAGCTGGCTTTATTATTGAAGTTTTCCACCCTGAGCGGCTTGCTAATCCGGTGCTGGTCCTTAAGAAAAATGGCACCTGGCGCATGTGTGTGGATTACACAGATCTTAATAAGGCTTGTCCAGCAGACCCTTTTGCCCTCCCTCGTATTGATCAAATTATTGATGCTACGGCGGGTTGTGAGCGTTTGAGTTTTCTGGATGCATATTCCGGCTATCATCAGATCAAAATGGAAGTTAAGGACCAGGAGAAGACGGCATTCATAACTCCCTTTGGAGCCTTCTGCTATGTGTCTATGCCCTTTGGGCTCAAGAGTGCCCAGACAACCTATCAACGGTGTGTACAAAATTGTCTTCACAAGCAAATTGGCCGTAATGTACATGCTTACGTGGATGATATCGTGGTTAAGTCAAGGGAGAAGGAGACTCTGGTTGATGACTTGAAAGAAACCTTTGGTAACCTGAGGACGTACAAGATTATGCTTAATCCGGCCAAGTGTGTCTTTGGTGTACCGGCAGGCAAGTTATTGGGTTTTCTGGTGTCCAACAGGGGAATCGAGGCTAATCCGGAGAAGATCACAACCATCACCTCCCTGGCTAAACCAAAGTGTATCAATGATGTTCAACGCCTGGCAGGCCGGATTGCCGCGTTGAGCCGGTTCATCAGCCGCCTTGGTGATAAGGCAATCCCTTTGTATCAGATGTTGAAGAAGACGGATCAATTCGTCTGGAGTTCTACTGCTGATAAGGCATTTGAGGACTTAAATCGGCAATTGACCAATCCGCCCGTGCTCGCCGCTTCCATTGACAAGGAGCTGTTGCTGCTATATGTTGCTGCTAATGCTCGTGCGGTCAGTGTGTCTATTGTGGTGGAGCGAAAAGAGGCAGGCAAGGAGCATCCGATTCAATGTCCGGTCTATTATATCAGCGAGGTACTTATTGAGTCCAAGCAAAGGTATCCGCATTGGCAGAAGCTGGTATATGCGGTTTTTATGGCAAGCCGGAAGCTTAAGCAATACTTTCAAGGGCACCCCATTACGGTGGTTAGTTCTGCTCCCTTGGGCGATATCATCCAGAACCAGGAAGCGACTGGCCGGATTGCCAAGTGGGCTATAGAGCTTGGGCCGCACGGGTTGAAGTACGTGCCTCGGACAGCGGTTAAGTCTCAAGCACTTGTTGGTTTCATCAATGATTGGACGAAACTGCGAGCACCTGAAGAAAAGCCGGATCACACATATTGGACCATCCATTTTGATGGATCCAGGCAATTGGAAGGCTCAGGGGCTGGGGTCATGTTAACTTCCCCACGAGGTGATAAGTTTTGTTACGTTCTCCGCTTAATGTTCCCTTGTACTAACAATGCAGCTGAGTATGAAGCCTTGCTCCATGGTCTCCGAATGGCTAAGGAGATGAATCTAAGTCGAGTTAAGTGCTTCGGTGACTCAGACCTCGTGGCTCAACAAGTGTCTGGCACTTGGGATTCCGAGGACCCACTCATGGCAGCATATCATCGTGAGGTGGATATCGTTGCAGGTCACTTTAAAGGCTATCACGTGGACCACATGGACCGACGGAAGAATGAAGCGGCGAACGCTTTAAGCCGGCTGGGCTCTCAGCGCAAACCGGTCCCGCCCAATGTTTTTCTGGATGTGCTGCACAACCCGTCGGTCAAGCTCCCTAGTGAAGCGGATTTGGCTATTCCTGATCCGGAGGCTCAATTGGTGCCAGCTCTTCATGTAATTCCGGATTAGACGCTTCCTTACCTGGCGTACATGAACCGGGGCGAGTTACCAGAGGATGAGACTCTGACCCGGCAGATAATCCGGCGGCCCAAGTCCATGACTATTGTTAATGGCGAGTTGCATCATTGCAGTGTATCAGGGGCATTTCAATGTTGTGTGTCCCGTGAAGAAGGCTGTGAAATTTTGCGTGAGATCCACGAAGGAGATTGTGGTCACCACGCCGGTTCAAAATCATTGGTGGCTAAAGCGTCCCGCCATGGCTTCTATTGGTTAACTGCTCACGCTGATGCGGAGGATCTGGTCAGACGATGTGACGGTTGCCAAAAGTTTCCAAGACGTGCTCACGTGCCGGCTCAAGAATTGAGAATGATTCCAATCACTTGGCCGTTTGCGACTTGGGGGCTAGATATGGTTGGGCCTTTCAAAAGGTCCAAGGACAAGAAGACCAACCTCCTAGTGGCGGTTGACAAGTTTACAAAGTGGGTGGAGGCAGAACCTGTTAGCAAGTGTGATGCGGCCACAGTGGTTCAGTTCATCAAAAAAGTGATTTTCCGGTTTGGCTTTACACACAGTATCATCACAGATAATGGTACCAATTTGTCCAAAGGTGCCATGAAGGAGTTCTGCGAACATGGGCACATCCGACTTGACGTTTCATCAGTGGCGCACCCATAGTCCAATGGTCAAGCAGAAAGAGCTAATCAGGAGATCTTGAGAGGCATCAAGCCCCGGCTTATGGTTCCTTTGCAGAGAAAACCGATTTGTTGGGTAGAAGAGTTACCATCTGTGCTATGGAGCATCAATACCACACCCAACAGATCAACAGGATACACACTGTTCTTCATGGTCTATGGAGCGGAGGCGGTTCTCCTGAGTGATATCCGTCATAATTCACCTCGAGTGGCGGCTTATGTTGAAGCGGACAACGAGACAACACGACAAGACTCTTTGGACCGGTTGGATGAAGAGCGTGACATAGCAGCTGCCCGCTCGGCGATTTACCAACAGGATCTTCGTCGTTATCACAGTCGCCGAGTTAGAACCAGAACCTTTCAAGAAGGAGATTTGGTGCTTCGGCTCATCCAAGATCTGACCGATATGCATAAGTTATCCCCACCTTGGTAGGGACCTTTCGTGGTCAACAAGAATCTGCACAATGGGTCATACTATCTGATCGATATTCGAGAGCATAAAGACTCACGTACATCAGAGGAGGAGACCAACAGGCCGTGGAACATAGCTCATCTTCAGCCTTACTATACCTGAGCCATTGGCTCTACTTATGTACATATTATGACTATGTATATATTATGATTAATATAATAAATCGGAACCTCAGCTAAAGCGGGGTATCTGTTCTTTTACATCATGCGTGGTTACACGGGGTGGTTCTGTCTTAAAGCGGCCTCCGGTTTACCCCTTGAAATTGCTCTTTAAAAGCTGTATAACATCACTTGGGGGCTTGGTCGCATCCGAACCAATGCAAGACCTTTTGATAGGCGAAAGCCACCAGATCACTTGGGGACATGGTCAAGTCTGAACCAGTCACGCCTCTTGATCGACCTAAGGCCACAGAATCACTTGGGGGCTTGGTCGAACCCGAACCATTGCCACGCCTCTTGATCGGCATAAATGCCACGGTTTCATTTGGGGACCTGGCTGACTTGAACCGTAGCTACACCTATCGGGAGCTTGGTCGTGTCCGACCACGGTAACGCCATCTGATCGGCTCAAATAAGCCTCCTTTTGCAAACGGTTTTATCATTGCCTTTGCTTCAATATTTTCTTTCATACATGTTTCTTTATGATCGTTGCGTTTTTAAAGAACAAAGTTTTAAACCGGTTCAAACTGTCGAATGGACAGAACAAGGTCCATTTTAATCCGTAGTTTATTTGCCCGGTTTGATTTTCTTTGTTAAACATCCTATTAAGGAGTAACATGGTGTTTATTATAAAGCCAGACACGGTTTACAAGGTAAACCGGCATTATATATATACAGGAGCTGTTATCTCCTCTAACGGTGTAGGGTTTATAAAACCTCCGCTTCAAGATTGGCTAAGCCAGCTTCATGCCCAATGATGGCAGGTATTATGTATCACAAAGAGTCGATCATATACTTCAAATTTCAGATATTATGATTTCATAACAATCCGCCTGACGGTATAGCCGTGACGGTATTTTAAGATTTTTTGATTGCAGAAAGTACTTTGGAAATTTTATCACCCAAAGGAAGCACAGGTTGCAGTATGTATGCACGAAGGCATAACAAAATCAAGAGTGTCGGCTAGCCTATTACAAGGCAACACGATGCCCAAATAAGATTATTGTTTTTCAAAGGTGGAGCAGTTTTAAACCGATTTCTGGTTCAAGCTTGGTCACCAGCATGGCTTGATGGTTGTGGGTCATCCCGCGCCGCTTCCACTTCTGCTTCTCTGCCCAGCGGCTGGAAGTCAACAGTTGTCCAGTCGATTCCCATTAATGCTTGAAAGACAGCTTCATCATGAATCAGCAGTGACGGATCAATATCAGGAGCATAAGTGTGCTTACGGATTGGAGGGATAAGATTTTCTGCTTCAGGAATCGGTGCGGCTACTCGCTGGTTTTGATCATTGTACTGTGCCTGATAATGCGACAAGTCTGCCTCTTCAGCCATTTGGCAAGCTAGAGGACGCACCTCCCAGTTTATTGCTCGTAGATCCGCTTCACTAAATGCTGTTCCGTCTTCCTTCAAACTGGGATAGCCCTGAGCTGCCTCAACAGGGTCAAAATCCGGGACCCATTCTTTTGCCCGGATTAAGGCAGTGATGGCACTGGTTCGAGCGGCAGATCTCTTTAGCTCTTCAACCCGGGCAGGAAGCATCGACAACCTCTTCAATGTATCTTGAATTAAAGTGGGCGCTGGATTGTTATGCGATGCAGTAGAGATGATCCGCTGTGCTCCAGAATACAGCTGCTCGATCAATGTATAGGCGGCTTTCAATTTCATCCGTACATCTGACCCCAAGTGACCAATGTGTGTTCCTGAAGGGTTACAAAGAATCAGCACATTGAAAGTTACTTAAGAATACTGAGTAATTCCAGAAGTTAAATCGGCTGATCAAAGATAGCTGCGGTCATGGAGTGCACTTGCCGCTTTATGCCGGTCAGTTTAGTCCACCACCGGTTTAAGCGCAGCCTCGGCGTCTTCTGCTCGCTTGATTAAAGCTTACTTCTCGGTGGCCCAGTCCGCCCGCTCCTTTTTGAAGTCCTCTTTAAGCCGTTCCATGACGCTTAAAGCGCTGGTCAACTCCTCTTTTGCTTTTGAGGTTTCAGCTTGTTGAGACTTCAGATTTTCTTGGAGGTCGGTGACTTGGTTTTCTTTTGTTTTCAGCTCAATTATATGATTCAGAAAGCAGTGCAAACATTGAAGTGCCAACCACATAACAAGTTATGCACTCAGCACTTGGGGGCTAATGCACATTTGATCTTCATCTTTCAATTGACTATAAAAGTCCCAAGATCAATACAAGTATTCAACTTGGCACTTGGGGGCTAATGGCTATTTGCTCGAACAAATTCTGATGCTGTGATGTCAATTACCTAAAGTCCCGGTTTAACTATACTAAGTTGACCCGGCCCTTGGGGGCTACATCGGCAAAATTCAAGCATACTGAAGTCTAAATGACAAGTCCCGGTTTAAAATGATATCTTAAACCGGCACTTGGAGGATACTGGAGTTGATGAATTACAAGCAGGAGCATATGGCAATTACCTCATATTTATCCTTCATCATATTAACCAGGCCGGCTTCATAGTCACGACTGGTATATAACTGGTTTAGAAAGCCGGAGTGAAGGTCTTGAGGAGACAAAGCAGTATAAGTTGACAAGTCGGCATTCCATTTGCCCTTGCCAATTGCAGCAAATTCTTCCTTGGCAGTATGTTTAGACAAAGCTACAGGATTGCTTGGCTCTGTATGGCCAACTCCAGTAATAACAACTTCATCATCGGTTTGCATTGGGGCCGTCGGTTTATCAGTGGACTTGGATGGACTGGTGGATTTCTCAATCCGGATGGGTCTTCTGGGCTGGTCAACAGGACTGGAGGTATCAACATGTCTCTCTTCAGCATTACAGTCATCATCTTGTGGTGGCGGGTCATTTGGCGCATCTTCATGAATAGCTGCTTCAGGATCTGGCGTTTTATCTGGTTCAGGGACGACGTCCTCCTCGGCCGCTTTATCCAGGCGGGCCTTCTTGCTCGGTCTAGGCTTGGCCCTGAAAGGAGTAATAAAAGTAAAAAACATGATATGTTACAAAGTAATACACCAAAAATATTATGATAAGTATAGCTTATCCAGGCACGGTTTTGAGCGGTGGCAGCTGAGTAGCTGATGACTCGCCAGATGATGAATGGGAAGTAACCTGATAATCAGAGTCAGAAGGATTAAGAGGTTGATGAAAACAGCCCGCTTTAGGACAAGCACTGACAAGCAAATTAGAGACCTCTGAACGACGCTTCCGAACCGGACTGTTCGGTAAACCGGTGGAGGTAACTACCTGGCCGCTATGACGGGTTGTGCAGCGAGCTTCGTGCTGTTGGGTCTTCATAAGAAATTTGGGATCCAAGTAAGCAAGAGGATGAGAAAATTTAACCTTCCGGTTTGCCTGACGGATTTTTGGCAAAAGCAAAGGGTCTGAATCGGAAGAGAGAATAATTACCTCTGCAGCATCGGCGTGGCTGGCTTCAGCATCATCCTGACAAATATCATCATCAATAAGGTGTGTGAAAAGTAAGCCTAGTGAATCAAGCTCTACCTCAAAGTCCGGATTACCCACATCATCATCAGCTGCTGGATCTGAAGATGCAGTGGTTTTCTTTCTGTGAGCGGTTTTCTTCACGACTCTAGTCTTTGGCCGGATTGGTCTTTCCGGTTTGTCTAGTTTTTCTGGTTTCTCCTGCGGAAGCTTCTTGCTCCAAAACAGATCATTGCCCTGTTTCAACAGATATTGGTGTTAAATAATGGGCAGATACAACAATGACAGGATCAGTGAAAGGTAAAATTAAAAGCTTACGGCTGGCGGTTTGTTGGTGGCGTAGAAGGGAAGCAGGCCGGTTCGGGCACAGATGTGTTCCGGTTCGTTCAACCTTTTCTTCACAGCTTCCATGACTTCTTCGTCAGTGTGCTGGATGTTCATGTGTCGCAGTGGGTCATCAACACTGCCAGTATACTCGCACATCAAACCGGAGCGCTAACTAAGGGGCAGTATGCTACACGATATCCAACAGCGAGCGAGATCAACTCCTGTTAAATCGTTGGCCATGAAGGCTCTGAGCTTGGACAGTTGAGGAGCGTATTTACTTCTTTCCTTGGCAGTCAACCTTTGTGGAAAAGGGTGTGTATTGCTAAGCCGCTCCGGACGAAAGCCAGGCAAGGGATTTTCATCAGCAGGGGAGGTGTCTTTGCAATAGAACCATGATTGATTCCACTCTTGGGGATGGCTATGCAGTTTCGCGTGAGGGTAAGTGACCTCTTTTCTTTTCTGAATCGCCACACCACCCAATTCCATATTGGAACCATCAGTAAACTATGTGCGGCGGTTTAGATGAAAGTAGTCTCTGAACAACTCGACTGTGGGTTCCTCTTGAAAGAACACCTCACAGAGTACTTGAAAATGGCATATGTTGGTAACAGAATTGGGGCGAGTATCGTGCGGACGGAGTTGAAAATTGGCCAAGACATCCCGGTAGAATTTTGAACCAGGCGGATTAAAGCCCCGGGCTAAGTGATCTGCGAAAACAACGACCTCTCCCTCTTGAGGTGTGGGAGGACATTCGGTACCGGGGACCCTCCAATGGATAGTGTTTTTGCCTCTTAAAGCGCCGATTAAGACTAAATTATTCAGCTGAGTTTCTGTGACACGGGAAGGAGCCCAGTTGCACTCATATACTTGTTTGGCCATGGTGAAATCTACAAAATAAGTGATTCCGGTTCAAGAATGTATTGATTAAATATACACTGGCATGGACAATGTTAAACCGGGGACAACTATACCTAAACCGGAGTTTTATGAAGCGACAACGTCTGGCTAAAGAGTTCTGGCGGTTCAACAAGGGGACTAATGGTATATACCGGTTTGTTAATTTTTTACACCAAGTTAAACTGCCTGATCTAAACATTGAGGCAACTGAGATTGCGGATGGATAAGTATGCAGAAACAGATTTCACAAGATTTATCTACAGCATTGGATCTGAAGAAAGTTCAGAAAAGAAGGAAAGTATTCAAAAAGCTCAAAGCAGAACGGTATTGAATCAATGGGCAGAAATATATGTGAGTTTTATGGTTTCGGGCATGAAACTAAAGGCGGATAATAGAAGCTGCCGCTACACGGAGCAGGGGTTCATAGATGCATCCAGGAGCTGGTATATGAATACGAGCAGGTGATGAACACTGCAAGAACACGAAACCCTAAAAACATATCTATGTTGACAAGAGGAGAAGACCTACCAGAGCTGAGGAAGACGCGGAAGGGCGCCGCGGTTTTCTGGTGCGCTCAGGTTGATGCAGCGGCCAAGGTCGATGCAGAAGACGACGGCGGCGGCGGAGCTCTGGGACTGGCGACGCGAGGAAGACGAAGAGGAAGGGCACGAAGGGGAGAAAAGAAATGACCCTTCGGTCCTATTTATAAGGCAAAAAGACATGTGTTAGGCGCGTGAATCAAGGAACCACGAATTTCGGAAGCGGAGCTGTCGCCTCGGTTGTTGTTGATGTTTTCTTTTGGACGGATGGCGTCACTCCGATTCACAGCGATTGGAGAAGATGACATCACGGCGGTTCAACAACTACAAGAAGATGTTGAAGATGGAGATTTTTTGCTAAGGATTGACATGAACCTGTTCAAATCAATCTGGGGCCTCATGTTGGGGATATTACTACTGGGCGTAAACTGGACTATTTGGGCCGGGTTAACTTCATCAGTAGCTCAAGAGTATTAAAGCCCAAGAAGATAAATGAGGGCCTGAGGCCCGTAGTCCGTTTAAGACTTGTAGTCGTAAACCGGCGTCTGTGTGTAAACTTGTATTGTAAGATAGGAATAAGGAGAGACCAACCCGGATACGAATATGAACCGGTGGTGGGACTCTGTGAACCAACGGGCGTCACCCGTAGATATAAGGGGACGACCCGGCGGCGGTTCAGGACAACAGACAACAACTCGAGACTTAGGCGAAGCTTGTTTGCTCCCTAGTCATCGAAACCCCATCAATTCCATCACAACTAGACGTAGGATTTTACCTTCATCGAAGGGGCCAAACTAGTATAAACTCTCTGCGTCCCTGTGTCCGCTTTAACCCCTTCAAGCTAACCCATCACTATGGCTCCACGACTAAGTCCTTTCTCTAGGACATCTGCCATGACAAAACCACGACAGAAAGCTAAGTTGAAAAATGTTAGTAGCAATGACGCGGATTGGATCCGTGATCTGAGGTTTATCCTGATTGTTGCACATATCTCCTTGATGCACCGCTAGGTGACAGAACTATTGCAGGAGCAGATGCAGACGCTATGACCGTTTGGCTAGCTCAATATGATGACTGCTTGATAGTTTAGTGCACCATGCTTAACGGCTTACAATCGGGACTTCAAAGACGTTTTGAACGTCATGGACCATATGAGATGTTCCAAGAGTTGAAGTTAATATTTCAAGCAAATACCCGAGTTGAGAGATATGAAGTCTCCAACAAGATCTATAGCTAAAAGATGGAGGAGAATCGCTCAAGCAGTGAGCATGTGGTCAGATTGTGTGGGTACTACAATCGCTTGAATCAAGTGGGATTTAATCTTCCAGATAAGATAGTAATTGACAGAATTCTCTAGTCACCATCACCAAGTTAGTAGAACTTTGTGATGAACTATAATATGCAAGGGATAACGAATACAATTCCCAAGCTCTTCGTGATGCTAAAATCGACGAAGGTAGAAATCAAGAAAAACATTAAGTGTTGATGGTTGACGAGACCACTAGTTTCAAGAAAAGGGCAAATGGAAGAAGGGGAACTTTAAGCAGAATGGCAAGCAAGTTGCTGCTCAAGTGAAGAAGCCCATGTCTGGTCCTAAGCCTGAGACTAAGTGTTTCTACTGCAAAGGGACCGGTCACTGGAAGCGGAACTGCCCCAAGTATTTGGCGGATAAGAAGGATGGCAAAGTGAACAAAGGTA
The DNA here is from genome assembly GCA_032464435.1 of Aegilops umbellulata. Taxonomy (NCBI): domain Eukaryota; kingdom Viridiplantae; phylum Streptophyta; class Magnoliopsida; order Poales; family Poaceae; genus Aegilops; species Aegilops umbellulata. The sequence goes on along the minus strand of CP136058.1, from coordinate 7,645,271 downwards.
TATTGGATATACATGTTATTGATGTGTAATTTACTAGTGTTTATACCAACCCCTCGGCATTTGATACTGGTTCAGTTGCTAAGAGTAGTAACTCGAAACGGGAGTTGCAGAATAAACAGAAACTAGTAAAGGGCGAGGTGACGATGTGTGTTGGAAGTAGTTCCAAGATTGATATGATCATCATCGCACACTCCCTATACTTTCGGGATTAGTGTTGAAACTAAATAAGTGTTATTTGGTGTTTGCGTTGAGCATGAATATGATTTGATCATGTTTTTTGCGATACGGTTATTCATTTTAATTAGAGAATAATTGTTGTTCTATTTACATGAATAAAACCTTCTATGGTCATACACCCAATAAAATGGTTTGTTGGATCTCGATCGTAGTGATACACATATTCATAATATTGAAGCCAAAAGATGCAAAGTTAATAATGATAGTGCAACTTATTTGTGGCACTGCCATTTAGGTCATATTGGTGTAAAGCGCGTGAAGAAACTCCATGCTGATGGGATTTTGGAATCACATGATTATGAATCACTTGATACTTGCGAACCATGCCTCTTGGGCAAGATGACTAAAACGCAGTTCTCCGGAACAATGGAGCAAGCAACAGATTTGTTGGAAATCATACATACTGATGTATGTGGTCCGATGAATATTGAGGCTCGTAGCGGGTATCATTATTTTCTGACCTTCACAAATGATTTGAGCAGATATGGGTATATCTACTTGATGAAACATAAGTCTGAAACATTTGAAAAGTTCAAAGAATTTTAGAGTGAAGTGGAGAATCATCGTAACAACAAAATAAAAGTTTCTACGATAAGATCGCAGAGATGAAATATTTGAGTCACGAGTTTGGCCTTCAGTTAAAACAATGTGAAATAGTTTCACTACTCACGCCACCTAGAACACCACAGTATAATGGTGTGTCCGAATGTCATAACCGTACTTCGTTGGATATAGTGCAATCTATGATGATTCTTACCGATTTACCACTATAGTTTTGTGGTTATGCATTAGAGAGAACTGCATTCATGTTAAAAAGGGCACCATCTAAATTCGTTGAGATGACACCGTATGAACTGTGGTTTGGCAAGAAACCAAAGTTGTTGTTTCTTAAAGTTTGGGGTTGTGATGCTTATATGAAAAGTTTCATCTTGATAAGCTCAAACCCAAATCAGAGAATTGTGTCTTCATAGGATACCCAGAGGAGACTGTTGGGTATACCTTCTATCACAAATCCGAAGGCAAGACTTTTGTTGCTAAATTTGGATACTTTCTAGAGAAGGAGTTTCTCTCGAAAGAAGTATGTGGGAGGAAAGTAGAACTTGATAAGGTAATTGTACCTTCTCCCTTATTGGAAAATAGTTCATCACAGAAATCTGTTCCTGTGACTACTAAACCAATTAGTGAGGAAGCTAATGATGATGATCATGTAACTTCAGATCAAGTTACTACTGAACCTCGTAGGTAAACCAGAGTGAGATCCGCACCAGAGTTGTCGTGGAACTGTCACGTCAGATGTCCTAGTAAGAGGACTTAGTCGTAGAGCCATCGCAACGGGTTAGCTTGAAGGGGTTAAAGTGGACACAAGGACACGGTTTTTATACTAGTTCGGCCCCTTCGATGAAGGTAAAAGCCTACGTCTAGTTGTGATGGGATTGATGGGTTTCGAGGGCTTAGGGAGCGATATGATTCGCCTAAACCTCGAGTTCTTCTTCTCTGTCCCCAAACCGCCGTCGGGTCGTCCCCTTATATACACGGGTGACGCCCGTCGGTCTGCAAAGTCTCGACCTCCGGCTTATAAATGTGCCCGTGTCGGTCTCTCTATTCCTATCTTACAGTACAAGTTGGCCCCAGGCCGGTTTACACCATAAACCTTTAAACACTTTATAGATCTTGGGCCTTTCTACTCCTCCTTGGGCTTTAACACCTCGGGTCTTGTTGACGGTGGTAACCCGGGCCCTGCAGGCCGGTTTACCCCGGATAGCAACATCCCCAACAAGAGTGGTACAGTAATCCTATTCTGGAGGTCATGTTACTTGACGATGACGAACCTATCACTATTGGAATCAGCTAGTTTGCCATCTGCCAGTTCTTTGCCGTCCGCTAGCGAACGGCAAAGAAGCTCTTTGCCATCAGCTTGCAAAAAGCAGACGGCAAAGAAATGGCTGATGGCAAAGACCAAATTTGCCATCCGCCAGTTCTTTGCCGTCTGCTAGCGGACGGAAAAGATTCTTTGCCGTCGGCTAGCGGACGACAAAGAAGGAGGGGCCGCACTGACGAACTGAAAAAAAACCTAATGGGCTCCCTCTTTGCCGTCCGCTAGCGGACGGCAAAGAGCAAGAAGGCGGACGACAAAGTGCCGCGGACGGCAAAGAGGGAGGCCCCACGTAACGTTAACGGGGCCGCGTCCCAGACCCCCCCCCTCTCTCTCTCTTTCTCTCCCCGTCGCACCACGCCCCGCCGCTGCCCCGTCGCACCACGCCCCGCCGCCGCCCCAGCGCCCCCCGCCGCCGCCCCAGCGCCCCCCGGCGCCCCCCGCCCCCCGCCGCCGCCCTAGCGCCCCCCGTCGCACCATGCCCCGCCGCCGCCCCAGCGACCACCTCCGCGCCCCGCCGCCCCGGCCGGGCCCGGCGCCGCCGCCCCAGGCCGCCCCGCCCCCCTCCTCCGCCGCCCCAGGCCGGCCCGCCCCGCTCCTCCGCCGCCCCAGGCCGCACCGCCCCCCTCCTCCGCCGCCCCAGGCCGCACCACCCCAGGTGAGCTTCTTCCTTTTTTTTCCTTTTTTCTGTTTTTTTAGTTTTAGGTTTATGTTTAGTTTAGATTTAGTTTTAGTTTTAGGATTAGTTTTAGGTTTATAGGTTTAGTTTTAGTTTAGTTTTAGGTTTAGATTTAGTTTTTTTCTTTTTCTGTTTTTTTAGTTTTAGTTTTAGGTTTAGTTTAGGTTTAGGAAAGAAGAAAAAGAGAAAAAGAGGAGATCAGGAGAAGAAGAAGAAGAGGAGGAGGAGAAGAAAAAAGAAGAAGAGGAAGAAGAAGAAGAAAAAAGAGGAGAGGAGGAGAAGAAGAAGAGGAAAAAGGAAAGGAGGAAGAAGAAGAAGAAAAAAGAGGAGAGGAGGAGAAGAAGAAGAGGAAAAAGGAAAGGAGGAAGAAGAAGAAGAAGAAGAAGAAGAAGAAGAAGAAGAAGAAGAAGAAGAAGAAGAAGAAGAAGAAGAAGAAGAAGAAGAAGAAGAAGAAGAAGAAGAAGAAGAAGAAGAAGAAGAAGAAGAAGAAGAAGAAGGAAAAAAGGAAGAAAAGGAAAAAGAGGAAGAAGAAGAAAAGGAAAAAAACCCGACCCGACACGGTACCCTGACCCCGACCCGGCACCCCGACACGACACCCCGACCCCGAGACCCCGACCCCGAGACCCCGACCCCGACCCCGAGACCCCGACCCCGACACCCCGACTCCGACCCCGATCCCGACACCCCGACCCCGATACCCCGACCCCCCAAGCCTGACCCGACACCCCGACCCCGACCCCGACACCCCGACCCCGACCCGACACGGTACCCAGACCCCGACCCGGCACCCCGACACGACACCCCGACCCCGAGACCCCGACCCCGACCCCGAGACCCCGACCTCGACACCTCGACCCCGACCCCAACCCCGACCTCGACACCCCGACCCCGACCTCATATATTTGTGAATTATTAGTTAGGTCATATATTTTTCGATTTTGTTATGAAAAACATCATATATAATTGTGTTGATCGTGTAGTTTTAAATGTGCAGTTCTTTCATCGCTGCGAGGTTTGGTGTTCGACGACCTCGCCGTGCGTTTGACGAGCTCTGCCCCTTCGTTCGTGGGTGAGCACAAATGACAAGTCCTCCTCCAACATTAATTATTTGATCTATTCCGATGAAACTTGATAGCTAGCTATATATGTGTCTTGAATCATCAGTATGCGTAACCAATATGTGTCTCCCGTTCGAAAGCGTCATAGTTATAAATATGCATGCATTTGCATATTTATAACCTTGATTCTTTCGAATTGTCCAACGCTATCCATGGACAACCCGAGTATTTGTAGATTGGGTTCGTTTTCCCATATGCTTTGCTCCGGATCCGACGCATAAATTTCATCAGTGCCTCCCCTGTTGTTCTCCGGGTACACATCCTCGTGAACGGCCAGTGCAACTCGCCACCAAGGTTAGTGATACGTACTCAGTTATCTTTCTCCATTACATTGTGTGCGCTTCCATCAGTGATTACAAATGGTCATGTGAGTGGTGTTGCAGGTTGCCATACAGAGTGAGAGAGATAGAACAGATAAACTTCTGGCGGAGGCGGCGGAGAGGCAGCGGGAGTTGGAGGAGAGGACGGCAAAGATGATGGAGGAGGAGAGGGCACGGAATGACATGCAGGCAAGGGCCATGTACGAGCTCCTTGTGGTAAGTTTCTTCTGCAGATTAGCCAAAACATTCATGTAGTGTTTGTCTCATTACTAACAAGTATGACTGAGTCGTCAAAACCAAATGTGCAGTCTGTGTGTGAGAAGACAGGTCAGACCGCTCCGCCAATGCCAGTGATTGCTCCTGGGACCACGGTGAGTTTTATTTGAATGGACATTACTTGCTAGTCTTAACATTTGAGTGTCATCATGCTAACAAGACATTGGAAATGATCTTTGGTGCAGCGTAACTCCAAACAAGCATCACACGATCCTTTTCCAGCTACCGACACGAGCCACCCCGCTCCTACACCTCCTGGATCTTGGTAAGTTTATCTAGTGTTTTGCTTAACACATGCATAAAGACCTAGATTTAGTTTTATTTCCTCCAATGCTTACCATAATGACCTAGACTTAGCTTCTTCTCCTCCAAAATGACTTAATAAGCTTACTGACCTCCAAAACCATCCATTTTACCTAATTTAGCTCTAAAACGATCTGTACTTAGCTTACTTATGTCAAAAATTGCATAATTAGCTTAGTTAGCTCATAGACGATCCATTTTACCTAAGTTAGCTCTAAAATGACCCATTTTACCTAGGTTAGCTTATAAATGATCCAGTTCATCCAAGTTAGCTAAAAAATGACCCATTTTACCTAGATTAGCTCCTAAATGATCCATTTTACCTACGTTAGCTTTAAAATGACCCATTTCACCTAGGTTAACTCCAAAATGACCAATCTTACCTAGGTTATCTCATAAACGATCCATTTCAACTAATTTAGCTCATAAACGATCCATTTCACCTAGGTTACCTAAAAACGATCCATTTCACCTAAATTAGCTCTTAAATGATCCATTTCAGCTAAGTTAGCTCAAAAAGATCCATTTCAACTAAATTAGCTCATAAATGATCCATTTCACCTAAGTTAGCTTAAAAACGATCCATTTCAACTAAGTTAGCTCATAAATGATCCATTTCACCTAAGTTAGCTAAAAAACGATCCATTTCACCTTAGTTACCTGAAAAACGATCCATTTGACCTTAGTTAGCTCATAAAGGACCCATTTCAACTAAGTTAGCTCATAAATGATCCATTTCACCTTAGCTAGCTCATAAACGACCCATTTCAACTTAGTTAGCTCATATATGATCCATTTCACGTAAGTTAGCTCATAAATGACATACTCTTCTTGTTCTAGTCTTCTTCTTGTTCTACTCTTCTTGTTCTAGTCTTCTTCTTGTTCTACTCTTCTTCTTGTTCTACTCTTCTTGTTCTAACTTTCTTATTTTTCATTTTGCAGATTTCATTCACTTGACGAAAGCTTGCATAGATGGAGTGCTCCTTATCCCTTTCTCTGTTTCTTTTGTATCGTTGAACTATATGCATGTATCGTTGGATGAAACTATTGTAATATATATGGTTGGATGCCTCTATGTTGAACTTGTTATATATGATGGAACTATGCATGTAATATATATGGTTGGATGATGAAGTTATGTGTTGGATATCTTATATGTTTGCTCTATAATGGCCTTTTGAAATATATCTATATATGTCATATATATTTGTGATGAAAATTGTTGGATTTAATAAAAAACAGATAAAAGAGCCAATATGCAGGCTCTTTGCCGTCTACCACCGACGGCAACGGCCTCTTTGCCGTCTGCCGCTGACGGCAAAGGAGACACGTGGCATCCAGCTGTGCTTTCTCGGAGCTGACCCATTTGGCCAGTTTGCCTACAGTGGCAGACGGCAAAGACTTTGCCATCAGTGGCAGACGGCAAAGAACCTAGAAATTTTGCCATCAGTGGCGGTTGGCAAAGGCCTGCCGTTAGCCACTTAACGGACTGACAGCGCAATTATTGCCGTCCGCTCTCTTTGCCGTCTACCGCGCTCTCTTTGCCGTCTGCGGTGGATGGCAAAGACTTTGCCATCAGTAGCAGATGGCAAAGTAGCTGTTTACCATAGCCTGCGTTGCCGGAGCCTTTTGCCGTCCGCGGCTGACGGCAAAGGCCTTTGCCGTCCGCGGCTGACGGCAAAGGCCTTTGCCGTCCGCCGTTCATGCCCTTGCCGTCCGCCGTGGCAGACGACAAAGTAGCTGATTCCTGTAGTGTATGAACTATGAAGAAGCGATGGTGAGCCCAGATTCCGCAAAATGGCTTGAGGCCATGAAATCTGAGATGAGATCCATGTATGAGAACAAACTATGGACTTTGATTGACTTGCCCAATGATCAGCGAGCCATTGAGATTAAATGGATCTTCAAGAAGAAGACGGACGCTGATAGTAGTGTTACTATCTACAAAGCTAGAATTGTCGCAAAAGGTTTTCGACAAGTTCAAGGTGTTGACTAAGATGAGAGTTTCTCACTCGTATCTATGCTTATGTTTGTCCGAATCATGCTAGCAATTGCCGCATTTTATGAAATATGGCAAATGGATAAACAAAACTGCATTCCTTAATGGATTTCTTAAAGAAGAGTTGTATATGATGCAACCAGAAGGTTTTGTCAATCCTAAAGGTGTTAACAAAATGTGCAAGCTCCAACGATCCATCTATGGACTGGTGCAAGCATCTCGGAGTTGGAATATACGCTTTGATAAGTTGATCAAAGCATATAGTTTTATACAGACTTGCGGTGAAGCCTGTATTTACAAGAAAGTGAGTGGGAGCACTACAGCATTTCTGATAAGTATATGTGAATGACATATTGTTGATCAGAAATAATGTAGAATTATTCTGCAAAGCATAAAGGAGTGTTTGAAAGGTCACTAGTAGAAAAAGGGCCTTTAGTCCCGGTTCATAAGGGCCTTTAGTCCCGGTTCTTGAACCAGGACTAAATGGTCGTTACTAATGCCCTCACCCTTTAGTCCCGGTTCAAATCAGAACCGGGACAGATGGGCCTCCACGTGGCCTGTGCGCCGAGCCCAGGCAGGAGGGCCTTTGGTCCCGGTTGGTGGCACCAACCGGGACCAATAGACCTCCACGCGTTAGCATTTCTGTGGCTGGGGTTTTTGTTTTTTTTGAAGGGGGGGGGGGGTTGGGGGGTTTTGGGGGGTTAATTTAGGTATTTCATATGTTGTGTTAGATAGCTAATTAATAGAGAGAAGTGTCCTCTCTTGTGTCCCTGCTTGGTCGCTACGTACTATACATACGTATAGAGAGGACTAGACACGCTATAGCTAGCTAGTAAGCAAACGAAGGAAACAGAAGATCGTCATGAACATATATGCATACAGAGAGAAGTGATATCAACCACCTCTCCTTCTCCGAGAGATTGGTCGAACAACAAGTTCTCGTATATCTATCCGACACTACCGGCTACATATATACAATAATTATCTCTTACAAATATAATCTCCTAAATTATGGACGCATGGTCCACATAGTATTCTCCGTCTTCAGCGATCACGTGGTCAAGAAAGAATGCCGCCAATTCCTCTTGAATTGCTCGCATGCGATCTGGTGCTAGGAGTTCATCCCACTGCCGAAACATCTAATTTGAAGAAGGGGGTCAATACATATATATATGAATGAATGAAACTCAACACAAATGATGGTAATAAAATAAAATTGTGCATATTGTTATTTACGCACTTCATATTGTTCGTCACAGTACTCGCCCCGCTCACAGGTCGTGTGGCGGATGGACTCGCAAACTTAGTATCCACAGAAATCATTCCCTTGTTCCTGCCACAACCACTTTACAAGAAATAGAGGTCACTCAAACTGATAAGCAAGAATGCCAAATGGTATTGATGAAACTAGCGCTTGAATCACTAGTAGATGCGCGGAACATGCTACTATAGTACTTACTTTTGGGTGTCTAAATTGCAGCTCCTTCGGCAGTCCCGGAGCTTTTCTGGTGAATTTTCTCCAAACCCTGCCGGACAAAGAAAACAATTACTTGATATCAGGAAATGAACAAAGTTGCTGATATGGTGGATAATGATCGATTTAACTTACTTCTTGAGGATTTCAGTCATGTCCGCATACTCCTGGGGATCTTTTCATTTAGAGTCCAAGACAATTACTACTCCCTGCTCAAGCCTAATCTGTAGGAGAATATAGTGGTACCTGTGCACGCATGCATAACTCATCAATTACATTACTATAACCTGGACTAATATATAAAGGAAACCGAATATGCACAAGATAGTAACACTCACTTGAAGTTGTAAGGAAAGAGTATTATATCTTTGTGTTCATTTATTTTGAATGATCGTAGCAAGTTGGCCTCGGTATCTTCGGGATGATGTTCAACATCAGTTGCATCTATGAGATATGTGTTAAGGAACCCAATATCACCGATTTGTCTTTTCTTCAATTCGGCGATCTTCAATCTGCATAATATAGTGAGGATTATTATAAATACATGCAATGAAAGAGCTGAGCTATATAGAGAGACTTAATGACAGAAGTAGTAGTACTTACAGACAGTTGCAGGTGACCGTTGCTTTATCGAGGGCCAATTGATTGAAAAACTAATAGAACTCCTCAAATGGAATAGGCAACAGTTCAATTCCAACGAGGTCATGCTCCGGTTTAACTCTCGCATACAAAGTACTCCTCCCCCCAGACTCTCTGCAGATTTTCAAGTACCAATCATGCAATCTTCGCATCATCGTTGTTAGAGATTTTTCATCTTTGACGAGAGGCTTCCCGTACTCGTATTTGTGTATCTGCACCTCCATGGGATCAAAATGTACATCGTCGGGCAGGTAATCGTCAAGATTGCTATAACCGGGCACTATCCTCGGATCGATGATGTCGCTAGGCACCTTGAGCGGGGGCACGATTGCTTCGCTTGTTCGCCGAGCTGGGAAATTTGTTTCCTAGCTGCTCATCGTTCTTTCATCCTTTGATCACTGACTGTACTTCCCGACTGCTCCGCTTCGGCCCATGTCTTGCAATAATGCGCTCATAGTTGCCTTTTGGCGGAGACTTGGGTGGTTTTGCCAGGGCAGCCAGAGTGCGCTTCACTTTCACTGGATCTACCTTCTCCTCCGGAGGTGGATGTCTCTTTGCTTTCAACCCTTCAAACCATTCCTTTGCTTCGGTCGCGCGATCTTCGCGTTCTCCTACGGGCTCATCTCGTATGGTAACTTCTCTGGAGTCTTTAGAGAAGGACCGAATCTGTATGTCTTCCCGCCTCTGGCTGTATTGCTAGAAGCCGGCCGAGCAGACGTAGCGGCTGTCTTCTTTACTTGCTTACGAGGCGGAGGAGAAGGACTATGACGCGTCAAAGCAGCTGCTGGAGCGGCGGCGCGTCTCTTCCGCCCTTGCTGACGAGGTGGAGAAGGAGAAGGCTGGCTGCTCGGGCGCGCAGGCGCAGGCGGAGAAGGAGGCGGAGTGCTGCCACGCGCCGGAGAAGGAGCCGGCCGAGTGCCCTGATCGTCACTCGCCGGAGGAGGAGGCGGTGGAGGAGGCGGAGTGCCCCGACTCGCCGGAGGAGGAGGAGAAGGAGGCGGAGGCGTCCAGTTCTGAAGGTTGATGAGATCCTTCCGCCATAGGCATGGAGTCTTCAAAGCAGAACCCAGCCGAGTCTCCCCTTCACCGGTAGGGTGGTCAAGCGGGAGCTCCTCAAATCCCTCCATTATTTCATCCACCATCACCCTAGCATATCCTTATGGAATCGGCCGGCAGTGAAAAGTTGCGCCGGGTTCAGAAGGATAAACAGAGCCAACAGCCGCCTTGACCTTCATATTAATCCATTGCGTCATAAGGTGGCAATTTTGAGACTCCGTGATAGCATCCACGGGATAGCTGGCAGGAGCCGTCAAGACATGCTCCGGCTGAAGCAGCTCGGTGGAAGCCACGCTGCTTCTCCGCTGAGATGGCGGGGTAACTTCGGGGGAAGCTTCGGCAGTTCGTTTGCTGCGATTTGCTTCTCGTTCCTCTATCCCGAGTACCCTTGCTTTAAGCTCCTGCAGTTCGGACCGCTGCACTTTCTTCCTCCTCTCCTGGCATTTGTAACCGCCTGCGTCCGGAAACCCAGCCTTCCATAGAATGGAGCCTGGCGTGCCTCGTGACCGTCCAGGGTGCTCAGGATTTCCGAGGGCCTTTGTGAGCTCATCGTTCTCTCTGTCTGGAAGGAACATCCCTTTCTGCGCTGCATTGATATAGTATCGAAGCTTCTTCAAGGGTATGTCAAGTTGCTCGTCCGTCCAAATGCACTTCCCTGTTACAGGGTCCAAGGTTCCGCCAGCCCCGAAGAACCAAGTCCGGCAACGGTCTGGCCAGTTCATTGTCTCTGGTTCGATCCCTTTTTCAACCAGATCATTCTCAGCCTTGGCCCACTTAGGCCGGGCTACGAGGTAGCTACCTGACCCAGTGCGGTGGTGAAGCTTCTTCTTTGCAACAGTTTTCTTGTTTGTCGCCGACATCTTCTTACTCTTTTCTGATGTCTTGTTGGCCACAAATGCGGGCCAGTGATCTCTGATCTTCTCATATCTGCCCTTGAATTCTGGTGTCTCTTTTTTATCGACAAACCTATTCAGCTCTTTCTTCCACCTCCTGAATAGGTCTGCCATCCTCTTAAGAGCAAAATACTTGATTAATTGCTCTTTAACTGGCTTCTCCGGATCATCCTCTGGCGGTAGGGTGAAATTTGACTTCAGCTCAATCCAAAGATCATTTTTCTGCATATCATTGACGTAAGACACCTCAGGGTCTTCTGTAGCCGGCTTTAACCATTGCTGGATGCTGATCGGGATCTTGTCCCTAACCAGAACCCCGCACTGAGCAACAAATGCGTTCTTTGTTCGGATGGGTTCAATCGGTTGGCCGTCGGGCGCGATTGCTATGATCTCAAACCTTTCATCCGAGCTCAACTTTTTCTTCAGGCTTCGTCTCTTTACCTCAGTTGTGCTCGATCCGGAGGGCTAGAAAAAAGAACAAAGACTTAATTAATATGTGTACATACCAAAACAATGAATGCATCAATTAGCTAGTCAGCACAGGCTTAACTAATATATATACCTGGCCGGACTCGGTTCGGTCACCGGAGCCGTCATCACGGTCTCCTTCTTGCACCGGCATTGGGTCACCGGAGCCGTCCTCACGTTCTCCTTCTTGCACCGGCATTAGGTCACCGGAGGCAGCTTCTTCGCCCTCTCCTTCCAGACCATCGGTGTCGTTGAGAAACAACAAGACGACATCACTTCCTTATGTGATTATGTCCCTCAACGACGCTTCTTTTGCTTCGTCTCGGGCGGTGTCCATAGTTTCTACAAATATTTACAACATGGCAATTATTATTCAAACATGACAGATGGATATATTAGTGGCAAACGTAGAACTAGCGAGCTAATCATAGTAAGGAATCATATATATTAATTAGTGGTCTCGACGCTGCTTCTCTAGGGTTTGGGGTGGTCTCGACAACGCTTCAAGGGCTTGGGGTGGCCTCGAGAGAGTTTGTCGGGTAGGGGCGTGGCGGGAGGGGGTAGGAGACCGACATCATTTTTTTCTAGAGTTTGGGTGTCCTCGAGAGTTTTGGTCGAGCGAGAGGGTCGGGGGGTGCTCCCGCGGTATAAGTTATCACAGTCGAGAGGGGGTATATATTTCGACCGCCCCTCATGTCGAAGTTATCTGAGGGGTATATCGACCCCCCCTCGTGTTGAAGTTATCGGGAGAGGGAATAGAGTAGAAGAAGAAAGGAATAGAGAAGAAGATCGAAGAAAAAAAAGAAGAAAAAAAAGAGGAGAAGAAGAAAGGAATAGAGGAGAAGAAGAAAAAATAGAAATTTCTATTTTCTTCTTCTTCTCCTCTATTCCTTTCTTCTTCTCCTCTTCTTTTTCTTCTTTTTTCCTCTTCTTTCTCCTCTTCTTCTCCTTTCTTCATCTTCTTATTTTCCTTTTTCCACTCATTCTTTTTCTTCTTCTTCCTTTAGCTAGATATATAAAACTTTTCAAAAAATGTAACTTTTGCATATATAAAACCTTCTCTTCCTTCTTCTTCGAACCTTCTATTCCTTCTTCCTAAATATATAAAACTAACCCAAAATGTACTAAATCAGAGAACATATATAGCTAAAACTTTTCTAATTAAAAATCTAACTTTTGCATATATGTATTTTTTTAACATCATTACAATTGAAAAAAAATACATACATACATACAAAAAACATGTAAAAAATACATACATACATATATGAACATACATAAAAAAATACATATATCTAAAAATACATACATACATATATATATATATATGTGTGTGTGAAAATGTAAAAACATGTAAAAAATAGCATGTATATAATTAAAAAAAATTGCACGGCGGCGGCGGTGGCGGCAGACGCGCGGTGCTCACTGAGGCGGCGACGCGTCGGGGCACGTGACGACGGCACGACGACGGCGACGGGGCAGGGGACGGCGACACGCGGCGAGGGCGCGAGCGCGGGCGACGGCGACGGGCGAGGGCGCGGGCGATGGCGTCGGGCGAGGGCGCGGGCGACGCCCGGCGAGGGCCCGGGCGATGGCGACGACGGGCGCGGGCGACGGCGACGGCGGGGGCAGCGGGCGGCGTCGGGGCAGCCTGGCGGCGTCGATGTGCTCGGCGTCGTCGGGGGCAACTGCGAGGGAAATGTGAAAATTTCCTAAGTCTTTGCTTATATAGCAAAGCCATTGGTCCCGGTTCGTGGCACAAACCGGGACCAATGCCCCCCTTTAGTCCCGGTTTGTGCGAGCAACCGGGACCAAGGCCTCTTTTCAGCAGCCCAAAGGGCGGGAAGCGGCGGCCTTTGGTCCCGGTTGATGGCACCAACCGGGACTAAAGGGGGGCATTGGTCCCGGTTTGTGCCACGAACCTGGACCAATGCCACCCTTTGGTCCCGGTTCGTCCCACCAACCGGGACCAATGGCCTTGTGCTGCCCCGCGCCCAAAAGTTTAGTCCCACCTCGCTAGTTGAGAGGGCTCGGGAGTGGTTTATAAGCGCGCCCACCCTCTCGAGCTCCTCTCAACTGCAGGCTTTCGGGCCTAATCTGTCATTGCAATGCCTGTGGGCCTACTAGGCCTGCTGCGGGCCTGAATCCTGGGCCATGGTTGGGTTTCTAGTCGTATTCAGGCCGTGGTGGCCCAGTAGGTGGCATTTTTTTTCTTTTTTGCTATTTATTTTTTCATTTCTACTTAGAACTAAATACTTATAGTTTTGTAGTGATTTCTTTTTTATTTTAGGTCACGAAAATTATAAACTTTCTGTTAGTGCCACTAGTTTTAAAATTTGAATAGTTTAAATTTGATTTTTTTAAAATTTGTGTGAATCACTAGTTTATGAATAACTTTACAACAAAAATTGATTTTTGAGTCAATCTTTTTCCTGCTATTTAATATTACTGTGTTTTATCATTATACTCAATTTTGTAATTTTAGTCAGTCATAACAAATATTATAGGCATTTTTTCTTTTTTGCTATTTATTTTTACATTTCTACTTAGAACTAAATACTTATAGTTTTTTAGTGATTTCTTTTTTCTTTTAGGTCACAAAAATTATAAACTTTTCTGTTAGTGAACATAGATGCACCTATAGAGAAAATTAAACCTAAATTCATAATCAATTTCTATGAATTTCAGAGAAATTCATTATGAATTTAGGTCCAATTTCCTGTATAGGGGCATCTATTTTCACTTTGAGAGGAGCTCAACAACGCAGAGAGGGACGGGCTTATAAACATGTGTGGGCGCCCTTCGGTTGGCGAGGTGGGACTAAACTCCGGGTGCAACGAGGGCCAACCCTTTAGTCCCAGTTTGTGGGCCAACCCTTTAGTCCCGGTTTGTGGCACAAACCGGGACTAATGGTCATGGGCCAGGGGCGAGCCCTATTTTTTTCCAGTTTTTTTGTTTTGTTTTCTGCATTACTTATTTCCTTTTGTTTTTTGCTTTATTTTTTTAATTCTTTTTGCTTTTAGTTTTAGAAAAATTATAAACTTTCTATTAGTGCCAATAGTTTTAAAATTTGAAAACACTCTTTTAGTTTTTTTGTTTTCTTTGTTGCTTTATTTATTTTATTTTGTTTCTACTTACAACAAAATACTTATTGTTGCTATTTTTATTTTTTTCCAGTTTTTTTGTTTTGTTTTCTGTATTATTTATTTTCTTTTGTTTCTTGCTTTATTTTTTAATTCGTTTTGCTTTTAGGTCAGCAAAACTATAAACTTTCTGTTAGTGCCATTAGTTTTAGAAAAATTATAAACTTTCTGTTAGTGCCATTAGTTTTCAAATTTGAATAGTTAAAATTTGAATTCTATGAAATTTGTGTGTGTCGGGGATATACCCCGCGGTATGACCCGGCCGAAAGTATGACCCGGCCGGACTTGGGGCTTCACCGATGACCCGCCGGAGGACTGGTGATTCACGGGTCTGGCGGCTCACTGGTTAGACGACTCACGAGCTTGACGACTCACGGATGACCCCGACGGCGGGTCGGATAGAAGACTAGGCCCAAGGCCCAGAAGGCCGGCTCATGTTATGGTGGGCCGGCTTAAGAGGAAAGCGTAAGGAATATTCCCTTACAAAGGAAGCAAGACTACGACTCCACATGTAATTGAGTAATCCTAATCCTATTACGACTAGTCATGTAACCCGCCCCTTCAACTTATATAAGGAGGGGCGGGGCACCCCAAGAGGGGGAAGAAACAAGAAACAATATCTAGGGCTAGACACAAAGAGGAGAGCCGGCTTACGGCGACTCCCGCATGATCATAATGAGACCTAGCCACAAACAACATGTAGGGTTATTACCGGATGATGTTTCCCGGGGCCCAAAGCTGTCTATATCCTCGTCTTGTGTGTTGCGTCTCTCGATTCCGCTCAGTCCCTTCAAGTTACCACATAGATGCGTTGGCCTCGCGACTAAGTCCTTGCAAGAGGACATCTGCCGTGACAAGTTTGTGATTAACTTTACTAAAAAAATGAACATAGATGCACCTATAGAGAAAATTCGACCTAAATTCATAGTTTTCAAATAAACTCTGAAAAAGTTGGCATAGCATACTCGTCTATTACAAATTTGGCATGGTATCATCATAATAGTTGCGGGAGAAAGTCTTCACGTTTTCTTCGCTTGTGTCATTTGCTTATTGCGCCGTAACCATGGATAATCTTCATCGTTTATCAGGATGCTTGGGTCAGCCTTGACATTGAAGGGAGGAATTTCATGAAACTTTTCATAATCTTCAGACATGTCTATCTTGCCCTTCACTCCCAGGATGTCCCTTTTTCCTGAAAGAACTATGTGGCGCTTTGGCTCATCGTATGATGTGTTCGTTTCCTTATCTTTTCTTTTTCTCGGTCTGGTAGACATGTCCTTCACATAGATAACCTGTGCCACATCATTGGCTAGGACGAACGATTCGTTAGTGTACCCATGATTTTTCAGATCGACTGTTGTCATTCCGTACTGTGGGTCTACATGTACCCCGCCTCCTGACAGATTGACCCATTTACAACTCATCACAAACAGTGTTGTCACCTCTGAGACGTGCTTCCAACCAACTGCTGAAAGTCCTAATGTGTTCACATGTAATCCACTCGTCGCACTGCTCCGGGTGTTTGGAGCGCAGACTGTTCTTGTGTTCATCGACATACGGGGTCACCAAGGTAGAGTTCTGTAGAACCGTGTAGTGTGCTTGAGACCAAGAATGCCCATCCCTGCATATTATTGAGTCCGCTCCTAGCATGCCTTTTCCAGTCAGTCTCCCCTCATACCGCGATTTAGGGAGACCTATCTTCTTAAGGCCAGGAATGAAGTCAACACAAAACCCGATGACATCCTCTGTTTGATGGCCCATGGAGATGCTACCTTCTGGACTAGCGCGGTTACGAACATATTTCTTTAGGACTCCCATGAACCTCTCAAAGGAGAAAATATTGTGTAGAAATACGGGCCCCAGAATGACAATCTCGTCGACTAGATGAACTAGGACATGCGTAATGATATTGAAGAAGGATGGTGGGAACACCAGCTCGAAACTAACAAGACATTGCTGAAGGAAATATGCCCTAGAGGCAATAATAATGTTATTATTTATTTCCTTACATATCATGATAAATGTTTATTATTCATGCTAGAATTGTATTAACCGGAAACATAATACATGTGTGGATACATAGACAAACAGAGTGTCACTAGTATGCCTCTACTTGACTAGCTTGTTAATCAAAGATGGTTAAGTTTCCTAACCATAGACAAAAGGAGTTGTCATTTGATTAACAAGGTCACATCATTAGTTGAATGATCTGATTGACATGACCCATTCCATTAGCATAGCACCCGATCGTTTAGTATGTCGCTGTTGCTTTTATCCATGACTTATACATGTTCCTCTGACTATGAGATTATGCAACTCCCGTTTGCCGGAGGAACACTTTGGGTACTACCAAACGTCACAACGTAACTGGGTGATTATAAAGGAGTACTACAGGTGTCACCAAAGGTAGATGTTGGGTTGGCGTATTTCGAGATTAGGATTTGTCACTCCAATTGTGGGAGAGGTATCTCTGGGCCCTCTCGGTAATGCACATCACTTTAGCCTTGCAAGCATTGCAACTAATGAGTTAGTTGCGGGATGATGTATTACGGAACAAGTAAAGCGACTTGCCGGTAACGAGATTGAACTAGGTATTGGATACCGACGATCGAATCTCGGGCAAGTAACATACCGATGGACAAAGGGAACAACGTATGTTGTTATGCGGTCTGACTGATAAAGATCTTCGTAGAATATGTAGGAGCCAATATGGGCATCCAGGTCCCGCTATTGGTTATTGACCGGAGACGTGTCTCAGTCATGTCTACATTGTTCTCGAACCGTAGGGTCTGCACGCTTAAGGTTACGATGACAGTTATTATGAGTTTATGCATTTTGATGTACCGAACGAGTTCGGAGTCCTGGATGTGATCACGGACATGACGAGGAGTCTCGGAATGGTCGAGACATAAAGATTGATATATTGGACGGCTATGTTAGGACATCGGAATGGTTCCGAGAGGTTTCGGATATTACCGGAGTGCCGGAGGGGTTACGGGAACCCCCCGGGGGAAGTATGGGCCTTATTGAGCCACGAGGGGAGAGAGAGGGCCGCGCCAGGAGGTGGCGCCCCCCCCTATGAGGAGTCCGAATTGGACAAGGAGGGGGGCGCGGCCCCCCTTTCCCTCTCCCTCTCCCTCTCCTTCCTTCCCCTCTTCCCCCTCCTAGTTGGACTAGGAAAGGGGAGTCCTACTCCCACTAGGAGAAGGACTCCACCTCCCTTGGCGTGCCCCTTGGGCCGGCCGGCCCTCCCCCCTTGCTCCTTTATATACGGGGCAGGGGGCACCCCAAGACACACAAGTTGATCCTTGAGATCGTTCTCTAGCCGTGTGCGGTGCCCCCCTCCACCATATTCCACCTCGGTCATATTGTAGCGGTGCTTAGGCGAAGCCCTGCGACAGTAGAACATCAAGATCATCACCACGCCGTCGTGCTGACGGAATTCTTCCCCGAAGCTTTGCTGGATCGGAGCCCGGGGAACGTCATCGAGCTGAACGTGTGCCAAGAACTCGGAGGTGCCGGAGTAACGGTGCTTGGATCGGTCGGATCGTGAAGACGTACGACTACATCAACCGCGTTGATATAACGCTTCCGCTTTCAGTCTACGAGGGTACATAGACAACACTCTTCCCTCTCGTTGCTATGCATCACCATGATCTTGCGTGTGCGTAGGAATTTTTTTGAAATTACTACGTTCCCCAATAGTGGCATCAGAGCCTAGGTTTTTATGGTTTGATGTTATTTGCACGAGTAGAACACAAGTGAGTTGTGGACGATACAAGTCATACTGCCTACTAGCATGTCATACTTCTGTTCAGCGGTATTGTTGGATGAGACGACCCGGACCAACCTTACGCGTACGCTTACGCGAGACCGGTTCCCTCGACGTGCTTTGCACACAGATGGCTTGCGGGAGACTGTCTCACCAACTTTAGTTGAACCAAGTGTGGCTACGCCCGGTCCTTGAGAAGGTTAAAAGGGAGTCTATTTGACAAACTATCGTTGTGGTTTTGATGCGTAGGTAAGATGAGTTCTTGCTTAAGCCCGTAGCAGCCACGTAAAACTTGCAACAAACAAAGTAGAGGACGTCTAACTTGTTTTTGCAGGGCATGTTGTGATGTGATATGGTCAAGACATGATGCTATATTTTATTGTATGAGATGATCATGTTTTGTAACCAAGTTATCGGCAACCGGCAGGAGCCGTATGGTTGTCGCTTTATTGTATGCAATGCAATCGCCCTATAATGCTTTACTTTATCACTAAGCGGTAGCGATAGTCGTAGAAGCATAAGATTGGCGAGACGACAACGATGCTACGATGGAGATCAAGGTGTCGCGCCGGTGACGATGGTGCTGCAGAGATGGAGATCACGAAGCACAAGATGATGATGACCATATCATATCACTTATATTGATTTGCATGTGATGTTTATCTTTTATGCATCTTATCTTGCTTTTATTGACGGTAGCATTTTAAGATGATCTCTCACTAAATTATCAAGGAGTATTCTCCCCGAGTATGCACCGTTGCCAAAGTTCGTCGTGCCCAGACACCACGTGATGATCGGGTGTGATAAGCTCTACGTCCATCTACAACGGGTGCAAGCCAGTTTTGCACACGCGGAATACTCGGGTTATACTTGACGAGCCTAGCATATGCAGATATGGCCTCGGAACACGGAGACCGAAAGGTCGAACGTGAATCATATAGTAGATATGATCAACATGATGATGTTCACCATTGAGAACTAATCCATTTCACGTGATGATCGGTTATGGTTTAGTTTGATTTGGATCACGTGATCACTTAGAAGATTAGAGGGATGCCTATCTAAGTGGGAGTTCTTAAGTAATATGATTAATTGAACTTAAATTTATCATGAACTTGGTCCCTGATAGTATCTTGCTTGTTTATGTTAATTGTAGATAGATGGCTCGTGCTGTTGTTCCATTGAATTTTAATGCGTTCCTTGAGAAAACAAAGTTGAAAGATGATGGTAGCAATTACACAGACTGGGTCCGTAACTTGAGGATTATCCTCATTGCTGCATAGAGGAATTACGTCCTGGATGCACCGCTAGGTGCCAGGCCTGCTGCTGGAGCAACAACAGATGTTATGAACGTCTGGCAAAGCAAAGCTAATGACTACTCGATAGTTCAGTGTGCCATGCTTTACGGCTTAGAACCGGGACTTCAACGACGGTTTGAGAACCATGGAGCATATGAGATGTTCCAGGAGTTGAAGTTGATATTCAAACAGAATGCCCGGATTGAGAGATATGAGGTCTCCAATAAGTTCTATAGCTGCAAGATGGAAGAGAATGGGTCTGTCAGTGAGCACATACTCAGAATGTCTGGGTATTACAATCACTTTAGTCAACTGGGAGTTAATCTTCCGGATGATTGTGTCATTGACAGAATTCTTCAATCACTGCCACCAAGCTACAAAGGCTTCGTGATGAACTATAATATGCAAGGGATAGATAAGACTATGCCCGAGCTCTTCGCAATGCTAAAGGCTGCGGAGGTAGAAATCAAGAAGGAGCATCAAGTGTTGATGGTCAATAAGACCACCAGTTTCAAGAAGAAGGGCAAAGGGAAGAAGAAGGGGAACTTCAAGAAGAACAGTAAACAAGTTGCTGCTCAAGAGAAGAAACCCAAGTCTGGACCTAAGCCTGAAACTGAGTGGTTCTACTGCAAGCAGACTGGTCACTCGAAGCGGAACTGCCCCAAGTATCTGGCGGACAAGAAGGATGGCAAGGTGAACAAAGGTATATGTGATATACATGTTATTGATGTGTACCTTACTAGAGCTCGCAGTAGCACCTGGGTATTTGATGCTGGTTCTGTTGCTAATATTTGCAACTCGAAACAGGGACTACGGATTAAGCGAACACTGGCAAAGGACGAGGTGACGATGCGCGTGGGAAATGGTTCCAAAGTCGATGTGATCGCAGTCGGCACGCGACCTCTACATCTACCTTCGGGATTAGTATTAGACCTAAATAATTGTTATTTGGTGCCAGCGTTGAGCATGAACATTATATCTGGATCTTGTTTGATGCGAGACGGTTATTCATTTAAATCAGAGAATAATGGTTGTTCTATTTATATGAATAATATCTTTTATGGTCATGCACCCTTGAAGAGTGGTCTATTTTTGATGAATCTCGATAGTAGTGATACACATATTCATAATGTTGAAGCCAAAAGATGCAGAGTTGATAATGATAGTGCAACTTATTTGTGGCACTGCCGTTTAGGTCATATCGGTGTAAAGCGCATGAAGAAACTCCATACTGATGGACTTTTGGAATCACTTGATTATGAATCACTTGGTACTTGCGAACCGTGCCTCATGGGCAAGATGACTAAAACACCGTTCTCTGGTATTATGGAGAGAGCAATAGATTTATTGGAAATCATACATACAGATGTATATGGTCCGATGAATATTGAAGCTCGTGGCGGATATCGTTATTTTCTCACCTTCACAGATGATTTAAGCAGATATGGGTATATCTACTTAATGAAACACAAGTCTGAAACATTTGAAAAGTTCAAAGAATTTCAGAGTGAAGTTGAAAATCATCGTAACAAGAAAATAAAGTTTCTACGATCTGATCGTGGAGGAGAATATTTGAGTTACGAGTTTGGTCTACATTTGAAACAATGCGGAATAGTTTCGCAACTCACGCCACCCGGAACACCACAGCGCAATGGTGTGTCCGAACGTCGTAATCGCACTTTACTAGATATGGTGCGATCTATGATGTCTCTTATAGATTTACCGCTATCGTTTTGGGGTTATGCTCTAGAGACGGCCGCATTCACGTTAAATAGGACACCGTCAAAATCCATTGAGACGACGCCTTATGAGCTATGGTTTAGCAAGAAACCAAAGTTGTCGTTTCTTAAAATTTGGGGCTGCGATGCTTATGTGAAAAAGCTTCAACCTGATAAGCTCGAACCCAAATCGGAGAAATGTGTCTTCATAGGATACCCAAAGGAAACAGTTGGGTACACCTTCTATCACAGATCCGAAGGCAAGACATTTGTTGCTAAAAATGGATCCTTTCTAGAGAAGGAGTTTCTCTCGAAAGAAGTGAGTGGGAGGAAAGTAGAACTTGATGAGGTAACTGAACCTGCTCCCTTATTGGAAAGTAGTTCATCACAGGAACCGGTTTCTGTGACATCTACACCAATCAGAGAACAAGTTAGTGATGATGATCATGAAACTTCAGATCAAGTAACTGCTGAACCTCGTAGATCAACCAGAGTGAGATCCGCACCAGAGTGGTACGGCAGTCCTCTTCTGGAAATCATGCTACTAGATCATGACGAACCTACGAACTATGAAGAAGCGATGGTGAGCCCAGATTCCGCAAAATGGCTAGAAGCCATGAAATCTGAGATGGGATCCATGTATGAAAACAAAGTGTGGACTTTGGTTGACTTGCCCGAGGGTCGGCAAGCAATAGAGAACAAGTGGATCTTTAAGAAGAAGACTGACGCCGACGGTAATGTTACTGTCTACAAAGCTCGACTTGTCGCAAAGGGTTTTCGACAAGTTCAAGGGATTGACTACGATGAGACCTTCTCACCCGTAGCGATGCTTAAGTCTGTCCAAATCATGTTAGCAATTGCCGCATTTTATGATTATGAAATTTGGCAAATGGATGTCAAGACTGCATTCCTGAATGGGTTTCTGGAAGAAGAGTTGTATATGATGCAACCAGAAGGTTTTATTGATCCGAAGGGAGCTAACAAAGTATGCAAGCTCTAGCGATCCATTTATGGACTGGTGCAAGCCTCTCGGAGTTGGAATAAACGTTTTGATAGTGTGATCAAAGCATTTGGTTTTGTACAGACTTTTGGAGAAGCCTGTATTTACAAGAAAGTGAGTGGGAGCTCTGTAGCATTTCTGATATTATATGTAGATGACATATTACTGATTGGAAATGATATAGAATTTCTGGATAGCATAAAGGGATATTTGAATAAGAGTTTTTCAATGAAAGACCTCGGTGAAGCTGCTTAGATTTTAGGCATTAAGATCTATAGAGATAGATCAAGACGCTTAATTGGACTTTCACAAAGCACATACCTTGACAAGATTTTGAAGAAGTTCAAAATGGATCAAGCGAAGAAAGGGTTCTTGCCTGTATTGCAAGGTGTGAAGTTGAGTCAGACTCAATGCCCGACCACTGCAGAAGATAGACAGAAGATGAAAGATGTTCCCTATGCTTCAGCCATAGGCTCTATCATGTATGCAATGCTGTGTACCAGACCTGATGTGTGCCTTGCTATAAGTTTAGCAGGGAGGTACCAAAGTAATCCAGGAGTGGATCACTGGACAGCGGTCAAGAATATCCTAAAGTACCTGAAAAGGACTAAGGAAATGTTTCTCGTGTATGGAGGTGACAAAGAGCTCATCGTAAAAGGTTACGTTGATGCAAGCTTTGACACTGATCTGGACACGTATTTACATTAAACGGTGGAGCTGTCAGTTGGTGCAGTTCTAAACAAAGCGTCGTGGCGGGATCTACATGTGAAGCGGAGTACATAGCTGCTTCGGAAGCAGCAAATGAAGGAGTCTGGATGAAGGAGTTCATATCCGATCTAGGTGTCATACCTAGTGCATCGGGTCCAATGAAAATCTTTTGTGACAATACTGGAGCAATTGCCTTGGCGAAGGAATCCAGATTTCACAAGAGAACAAAGCACATCAAGAGACGCTTCAATTCCATCCGGGACTTGGTCCAGGTGGGAGACATAGAGATTTGCAAGATACATACGGATCTGAATGTGGCAGACCCGTTGACTAAGCCTCTTCCACGGGCAAAACATGATCAGCACCAAGACTCCATGGGTGTTAGAATCATTACTGTATAATCTAGATTATTGACTCTACTGCAAGTGGGAGACTGAAGGAAATATGCCCTAGAGGCAATAATAATGTTATTATTTATTTCCTTACATATCATGATAAATGTTTATTATTCATGCTAGAATTGTATTAACTGGAAACATAATACATGTGTGGATACATAGACAAACAGAGTGTCACTAGTATGCCTCTACTTGACTAGCTTGTTAATCAAAGATGGTTAAGTTTCCTAACCATAGACAAAAGGAGTTGTCATTTGATTAACAAGGTCACATCATTAGTTGAATGATCTGATTGACATGACCCATTCCATTAGCATAGCACCCAATCGTTTAGTATGTTGCTGTTGCTTTTATCCATGACTTATACATGTTCCTCTGACTATGAGATTATGCAACTCCCGTTTGCCGGAGGAACACTTTGGGTACTACCAAACGTCACAACGTAACTGGATGATTATAAAGGAGTACTACAGGTGTCACCAAAGGTAGATGTTGGGTTGGCGTATTTCGAGATTAGGATTTGTCACTCCAATTGTGGGAGAGGTATCTCTGGGCCCTCTCGGTAATGCACATCACTTTAGCCTTGCAAGCATTGCAACTAATGAGTTAGTTGCGGGATGATGTATTACGGAACGAGTAAAGAGACTTGCCGGTAACGAGATTGAACTAGGTATTGGATACCGACGATCGAATCTCGGGCAAGTAACATACCGATGGACAAAGGGAACAACGTATGCTGTTATGCGGTCTGACCGATAAAGATCTTCATAGAATATGTAGGAGCCAATATGGGCATCCAGGTCCCGCTATTGGTTATTGACCGGAGACGTGTCTCAGTCATGTCTACATTGTTCTCGAACCGTAGGGTCCGCACGCTTAAGGTTACGATGACAGTTATTATGAGTTTATGCATTTTGATGTACCGAAGGAGTTCGGAGTCCTGGATGTGATCACGGACATGACGAGGAGTCTCGGAATGGTCGAGACATAAAGATTGATATATTGGACGGCTATGTTCGGACATCGGAATGGTTCCGAGAGGTTTC
Organism: Aegilops umbellulata; assembly: GCA_032464435.1. Taxonomy (NCBI): domain Eukaryota; kingdom Viridiplantae; phylum Streptophyta; class Magnoliopsida; order Poales; family Poaceae; genus Aegilops; species Aegilops umbellulata. The sequence continues at coordinate 7,620,853 of CP136058.1, read as the reverse complement.
GGATATTACCGGAGTGCCGGAGGGGTTACCGGAACCCCCCGGGGGAAGTATGGGCCTTATTGGGCCACGAGGGGAGAGAGAGGGTCGCGCCAGGAGGTGGCGCCCCCCCCCCATGAGGAGTCCGAATTGGACAAGGAGGGGGGGGGGCGCGGCCCCCCTTTCCCTCTCCCTCTCCCTCTCCTTCCTTCCCCCCTTCCCCCTCCTAGTTGGACTAGGAAAGGGGAGTCCTACTCCCACTAGGAGGAGGACTCCCCCTCCCTTGGCACGCCCCTAGGGCCGGCCGGCCCTCCCCCCTTGCTCCTTTATATACGGGGCAGGGGGGCACCCCAAGACACACAAGTTTATCCTTGAGATCGTTCTCTAGCCGTGTGCGGTGCCCCCCTCCACCATATTCCACCTCGGTCATATTGTAGCGGTGCTTAGGCGAAGCCCTGCGACAGTAGAACATCAAGATCGTCACCACGCTGTCGTGCTGACGGAATTCTTCCCCGAAGCTTTGCTGGATCGGAGCCCGGGGAACGTCATCGAGCTGAACGTGTGCCAAGAACTCGGAGGTGCCGGAGTAACGGTGCTTGGATCGGTCGGATCGTGAAGACGTACGACTACATCAACCGCGTTGATATAACGCTTCCGCTTTTTGTCTACGAGGGTACGTAGACAACACTCTTCCCTCTCGTTGCTATGCATCACCATGATCTTGCGTGTGCGTAGGAATTTTTTTGAAATTACTACGTTTCCCAACAATTGCGCCTCATCACTCCTTAGCCTTGGTACGATTTCTGGATCGATCACCTTCTGAGAGATTGCATTGAGGAATGCACATAGCTTCACAATGGCTAATCAGAGGTTTTCCGGTAGAAGCCTGCTCAATGCAACCGGAAGCAGTTGCGTCATAATCACGTGGCAGTCATGAGACTTCAGGTTCTGGAACTTTTTCTCTAGCATATTTATTATTCCCTTTATATTCGACGAGAAGCCAGTCGGGACCTTCATACAGAGGAGGCATTCAAAGAAGATTTCTTTCTTTCTTTCGTAAGAGCGTAGCTGGCAGGACCTTCATCCTGCTTCGGAGGCATGCCGTCTTTTTCGTGCAAACATTGCAGGTCCTCCCGTGCCTCAGGTGTATCTTTTGTCTTTCCATACACGCCCAAGAAGCCTAGCAGGTTCACGCAAAGGTTCTTCATCACGTGCATCACGTCGATTGAAGAGCGGACATCTAGGTCTTTCCAGTAGTTTAGGTCCCAAAATATAGATTTCTTCTTCCACATGGGTGCGTGTCCCTCAACGTCATTCGGAACAGCTAGTGCGTCGGGACCCTTTCCAAAGATTATGTGTAAATCATTGACCATAGCAAATACGTGTTCCCCGGTACGCATGGCGGGCTTCTTCCGGTGATCTGCCTCGCCTTTGAAATGCTTGCCTTTCTTTCGACATTGATGGTTGGTCGGAACAAATCGACGATGGCCCAGGTACACATTCTTCCTGCATTTGTCCAGGTATATACTTTCAGTGTCGTCTAAATAGTGTGTGCATGCGTGGCATCCTTTGTTTGTCTGTCCTGAAAGGTTACTGAGAGCGGGCCAATCGTTGATGGTCACGAACAGCAACGCCTTTAGGTTAAATTCCTCTTGTCTGTGCTCATCCCACGTACGTACACCGTTTCCATTCCACAGCTGTAAAAGTTCTTCAACTAATGGACTTAGGTACACATCAATGTCGTTGCCGGGTTGCTTAGGGGCTTGGATGAGAACTGGCATCATAATGAACTTCCGCTTCATGCACATCCAAGGAGGAAGGTTATACCTACATAGAGTCATAGGCCAGGTGTTGTGATTGCTCCTCTGCTCCCCGAAAGGATTAATGCCATCCGCGCTTAAAGCAAACCATACGTTCCTTGGGTCCTTTCCAAACTCATCCCAGTACTTTCTCTTAATTTTTCTCCACTGCGACCCGTTAGCGGGTGCTCTCAACTTCCCGCCTTTCTTATGGTCCTCACTGTGCCATCGCATCGACTTGGCATGCTTTCCGTTTCTGAACAGACGTTTCAACCATGGTATTATAGGAGCATACCACATCACCTTCGCAGGAACCCTCTTCATGTGGGGCTCGCCGTGAACATCACCAGGGTCATCTCGTCTGATCTTATATCGCAATGCACCGCATACCGGTCATGCGTTCAGACCCTTGTATGCACCGCGGTATAGGATGCAGTCATTAGGGCATGCATGTATCTTCTCCACCTCCAATCCTAGAGGGCATACGACCTTCTTTGCTGCGTATGTACTGTCGGGCAATTCGTTATCCTTTGGAAGCTTCTTCTTCAATATTTTCAGTAGCTTCTCAAATCCTTTGTCAGGCACAGCATTCTCTGCCTTCCACTGCAGCAATTCCAGTACGGTACCGAGCTTTGTGTTGCCATCTTCGCAATTGGGGTACAACCCCTTTTTGCGATCCTCTAACATGCGATCGAACTTCAGCTTCTCCTTTTGACTTTCGCATTGCGTCCTTGCATCGACAATGACCCGGCGGAGATCATCATCATCGGGCACATCGTCTGGTTCCTCTTGATCTTCAGCAGCTTCATCCATTGCAGCATCATTGGGCACATCGTCTGGTTCCTCCTGATCTTCACCAGCTCCCCCTGTTGCAGCATCACGATATTCAGGGGGCACATAGTTGTCATCGTACTCTTCTTCTTCGTCGTCTTCCATCATAACCCCTATTTCTCCGAGCCTCGTCCAAACATTATAGTGTGGCATGAAACCCTTGTAAAGCAGGTGGGTGTGAAGGATTTTCTGCTTAGAGTAAGACATCGTATTCCCACATTTAGTGAATGGACAACACATAAAACAATTCTGCTTGTTTGCCTCAGCCGCATCGAGAAACTCATGCACGCCCTTAATGTACTCGGAGGTGTGTCTGTCACCGTACATCCATTGCCGGTTCGTCTGCATGCATTATATATAATTAAGTGTCCAAATTAATAGAAGTTCATCATCACATTAAAAAGAAAGTACATACATAGTTCTCATCTAATAACATATAGCTCTCCAGAGCATCTAATTAATTAAACCATACATTGAAACTATGTAAAACATTTTAATGCGAAAACAAAGGCGATCATAATCGCAACCAAGGTAACAATTGATCCAACGGCATAATGATACCAAGCCTCGGTATGAATGGCATATTTTCTAATCTTTCTAATCTTCAAGCGCATTTCATCCATCTTGACCTTATGATCATCGACGACATCCGCAATATGCAACTCCAATATCATCTTCTCCTCCTCAATTTTTTTTATTGTTTCCTTCAAGAAATTGTTTTCTTCTTCAACTAAATTTAACCTCTCGACAATAGGGTCAGTTGGAATTTCCGGTTCACATACATCCTAGATAAATAAAATCTATGTCACGTTGGTCCGCATAATTTTCATAAACAATAAATGAACCAATAGTTATAAAGATAATATATATACCACATCCGAATCATAGACAGGACGAGGGCCGATGGGGACGGATACCAAAACCATCGCACTATATAAGATGCAATAATAAAAGTAAGAAAATGATACAAGTATCTATCTAAACATACAAGTAAGAATATTTTTCCTTTCAGAAAGAAAATAAGAACAAGAGGCTCACCACGGTGGTGTTGGTGATGAGATCGGTGCGGGTGATCGACGGCGGTGAAGACGGGGGTGGGGCGTGATGGACCGCTAAATCTAGACAAATCTCGAGGAAAATGGAGCTTTGAGGTCAAGCTTCGAGAGGAGAAAGCTTAACTAGTGTGGCTCGGGCATTTCATCGAACACCTCATGTGCGTAGGAGGTGAGCTAGAGCACCACAAACCCCTCCCCTCGCCGGCCAGAGAAAAACAGAGCACTGGAGTGCTTTGCTCGCGGGCGAGGGTATATATAGGCACCTCATTGGACCCAGATCTTGAGCCCGGGGGGCGGCCGGGCCACGTGGGCCTTTGGTCCCGGTTCAGGCCACCAACCAGGACCAATGGTGGCGGGCCAGGAGCGAGGCCCATTAGTCCCGGTTCGTCCCACCAACCGGGACCAAAAGGTCCAGACGAACCGGGACCAATGGCCCACGTGGCCCGGCCGCCCCCCTGGGCTCAAGATCCGGGTCCAATGCCCCCATTGGTCCCGGTTCTAGACTGAACCGGGACTAATGGGCTGACCCGGCCTGGACCTTTGCCCCCCTTTTCTACTAGTGGGTGTTTTTCAAAGAAAGACCTCGGTGAAGCTGCTTACATATTGAGCATCAAGATCTATAGAGATAGATCAAGACGCTTGATAAGCTTTTTCAATGAGTGCATACCTTGACAAGACTTTGAAATAGTTCAAAATGGAACAGTCAAAGAAAGAGTTCTTGCCTGTGTTACAAGGTGTGAAATTGAGTAAGACTCAAAGCCCGACCACGGTAGAAGATAGAAAGAGAATGAAAGTCATTCTGTATGCCTTGGCCATAGGTTCTATAAAGTATGCCATGTTGTGTACCAGATCTATTGTATACCCTACACTGAGTTAAGCAAGGGAGTACAATAGCGATCTAGGAGTAGATCACTGGACAGCGGTCAAAACTATCCTTCGTGGAATAAGGATATGTTTCTCGATTATGGAGGTGACAAAAGGTTCATCGTAAAGGGTTATGTCGATGCAAGTTTTTGACACTGATCCAGATAACTCTAAGTCTCAATCTGGATACATATTGAAAGTGGGAGTACACTAATCATGCAAAGCTGTGACGCCCCCGATTCAATCGTACACTAATCATGCACGCAAATGTGTACGATCAAGATCAGGGACTCACGGGAAGATATCACAACACAACTCTACAAATAAAATAAGTCATACAAGCGTCATAATACAAGCCAGGGGCCTCGAGGGCTCGAATACAAGTGCCCGATCATAGACGAGTCAGCGGAAGCAACAATATCTGAGTACAGACAAAAGTTAAACAAGTTTGCCTTAAGAAGGCTAGCACAAACTGGGATACAGATCGAACGAGGCGCAGGCCTCCTGCCTGGGATCCTCCTAACTACTCCTGGTCGTCGTCAGCGGGCTGCACGTAGTAGTAGGCATCTCCAGAGTAGTAGGAGTCGTCGTCGAAGGTGGCATCTGGATCCTGGGCTCCAGCATCTGGTTGCGGCAACCGGGTAGAAGGGTAAGGGGGAAAAGGGGGAGAAAAGCAACCGTGAGTACTCATCCAAAGTACTCGCAAGCAAGGAGCTACACTACATATGCATGGATATATGGGTAAAGGGCCATATCAGTGGACTGAACTGCAGAATGCCAGAATAAGAGGGGGATAGCTAATCCTGTCGAAGACTACGCTTCTGGCAGCCTCCGTCTTGCAGCATAGAGAAGAGAGTAGACTGAAGTCCTCCAAGTAGCATCGTATAGCAAAATCCTACCCGGCAATCCCCTCCTCGATGCCCTGTTGGAGAGCAATCACCGGGTTGTATCTGGCACTTGGAAGGGTGTGTTTTATTAAGTATCTGGTTCTAGTTGTCATAAGGTCAAGGTACAACTCCGGGTCGTCCTTTTACCGAGGGACACGGCTATTCGAATAGATAAACTTCCCTGCAGGGGTGCACCACATAGCCCAACACGCTTGATCACATTTGGCCGGACACACTTTTCTGGGTCATGCCCGGCCTCGGAAGATCAACACGTCGCAGCCCCACCTAGGCACAACAGAGAGGTCAGCACGCCGGTCTAAACCTAAGCGCGCAGGGGTCTGGGCCCATCGCCCTGAGCACACCTGCACGTTGCGAACGCGGCCGGAAGCAGATCTAGCCCCCTTAATACAAGAGCGAGCTTACGATCCAATGCGGCGCGCGCCACTCAATCGCTGACGTCAAAAGTGCTTCGGCTGATACCACGACGCCGGGATACCCATAACTACTCCCGCGTAGGTGGTTAGTGCGTATAGACCAAATGGCCAGACTCAGATCAAATACCCAGATCTCGTTAAGCGTGTTAAGTAACCGCGAACGCCGACAGGGACAGGGCCACCTCTCTCCTAGGTGGACTTAAACCAGCCCTGTCGGTCCGCCACAAAGTAACAGTCGGGGGCCGTCGGGAACCCAGGCCCACCTCTACCGGGATGGAGCCACCTGCCCCTCCAGCCCCCATCTCCGAACAGTATCACAGGTAACAGTGTAAAGTATATAGTATATGCCCGCGATCACTTCCCAAAGTGATCACGACCCAGTAATATAGCATGGCAGACGGACAAGAGTGTAGGGCCGCTGATGGAACACTAGCATCCTATACTAAGCAGTAGGATTGCAGGTAAAGGTATCAACAGTAGTATCAAAGACAGGCTATGCATCAGGATAGGAATAACGAAAGCAGTAACATGCTACACTACTCTAATGCAAGCAGTAGAGAAGAATAGGCGATATCTGGTGATCAAGGGGGGGGGGGGCTTGCCTGGTTGCTCAGACAAGGAGGGGTCGTCGATGTAGTCGATCACAGGGGTACCGGCATCGATCTCAGGGTCTACCGGAAAGAAGTAACGAAGGGGGAACACAATAAATAACAGAGCAATCAAATGTAACAAAAAGCAAGAAGCGGCAATACGTTGTGCTAGAGGTGACCTAACATCGTAGGAGGTGATACCGGTGAAGGGGGGGAAACATCCGGGAAAGTATCCCCGGGGTTCCGCGTTTTCGGGCAAAGGAGCCGGAGGGGGAAAGTTGCGAGTTTGATATGTTAGGGGTGTGCGGCGGATGAACGGGCTGCGTATCCGGGTTCGTCTCGTCGTTCTGAGCAACTTTCATGTTGAAAATATTTTAATCCGACTTACGGATTAAAAGATATGATTTTCTAAAGGTTTTATTGATTTCGGGAATTTAATTAATTAATTAATTCGAAATTAGATTTATGACATCAGCATGATGTCATGCTGACGTCAGCAGTCAATAGAGTTGACTGGGTCAAACTGACATGTGGGTCCAGTGGGACCCACGTGTCATTCCCTGATTAGGTTAATTAGGGTTTAACTAACTAATTACTGTTTTGATTAAACTAACAGTTAATTAGGTTAATCTAATTATGATTAATTAACTTAATTAATTCTTTAATTAATTAATTAATTAATATTTTAATTATTATATCTATTATTTATTATTATATTTTTTTTCCTTTTTCTTTTTAACGTTCCAGGGGCTGGGCCCCGTTTGTCTGTGGCACAGAGGCCTTGCGGGCGTTGGGTGCAGGGCGCGGGCGCCACCCGTTAACGGGCGAACCCGGGCGGCCGCCGCAGGCGCACGCACCAGCGCCGGCGAGGCAAGCTGGGTGCCGGCTACAGGCGAGAGGGGAGGCCGGCCACGGCAGGGCGTGGCCGGCGGGCGCGGTAGCGGCCACGGCGCCGGACCGGGAAGGTGTGGGCGAGGCCAGGTGCCGCCAGACGTGGCCTGGCCAACGCGGGCGTCCGGGGTCGGGCAACGGTGCGCGGAGGCGGGGGGTGCGCGCACCGGGCGCGGTCGGGGCGTGGCGACCGCGGGACGCGGCGCGGGAAGCATGGCGACGGGCGCGGTCCACGGGGATGCAGGGAGCGGGCGGAGGCGAGGCCACGATGGGCGCGGGCCGCGAGCACGGAGTGGCCAGGGCGCTGTCGGAGCCGGTCGGAGCAAGGGGGTTTCGTGGGCGGCGCGGGGGGTGCCGCAAAACGGCGCGGCGACGTGGTCGGGGGCGCGCGCGCGGAGGCGCGGCCAGATCTGGTGACGGGAGAGAGGGGAGGGGCGCAGCTCACAGGGGGTGTAGGGACAGTGGCAACAGGGGACGAGGAGGAGGTCGGGGACGACGGCGGAGCGGTCCGGCGAGGGCGCGTTCCGGCAAGGCGGCAACGTGGTGGCGGCGTCGTAGCTCGAGGGGTTCCGGCGGGGAAGAGACGATGGGGCGGCGCCGACGAGGTCCAGCGAGGCCTGGCGTCACCGGGGCGGTGGGGTAGGTAGCGGGGCGCCGGGCGCCGCGGTCGTCGCCCCGATCCAGAGGGGATCGGGGAGTGGGGGAGCGAGGGGAGTGGGGATGGGGAAGTGGGGCGATGGGGGTGGTTAGGGTTCGGTGGTGAGGGGGGCAGCCTAAGTAGGCCAAGGGAGTGGGTGGGCCGGCCTGTTAGCGGCCAGGTGGGCCAAACGGCCCAGGGGGAGGGGGTCCTTTTACTTTGTTGTTTTTTATTCTGTTTAGTCTTTCTTTTTATTTATTTCTTTCCTTTTCTGTTTTATTTAATTTAGGGCATTTAACTATTTTCTAAACATGTGCTTTCTTAACTATAATTACCTATGTAATATTTGGCAACCATCGAACAATTTTGTTTTAATTTTTGAAAACCTTTGTTGTTTGCCTTTAAGTTTAAATTTGAATTTGAACCGTTTTGAACTAACACAAGATTAACAACATTAACCGAGGTGACGTGGCTTCATTAGCAGGGGTTTACTGTAGCTTAATTATCCGGGCGTCACAATTCTCCTCCACTACAAGAAATCTCGTCCCGAGATTTAAGAGGTAGAGAGGGGGGAGGTCTAGTTACGAAATACTAACGAATCTTCTTGGTCTTGGTTGCTGTTCTCGAATAGGTCAATCCATTATGTTGTTGTCTTCATTTCTCTGCTTCAGGTCATCATGATGAAGTCGTCATCCTTCGCGAATTCCAACGTACTTACGAATAGGTAAGGGTGGCTTGGCCATGATAGAAAGTTTAGAGGGTATTCATCTGGGGTTAACCCATGAATGAACATAAGAGTATCTCTCGAGTTGGAACATAGAAAATACAACGAGAGACATAATAGTAAGCATGAGAATTTTCAAGCGGGTAGGCAAACGTTCGATGCCTGAAACGGAGTGTGAGAAGGGTTTAGTGCATCAGAATAAATATGGCGGCTAAAACTAGAATTGATGTTCTCTCGAAAGGTAGCTCGTGAATTACGTACGAAGCCACGCGTGAGGAATAACAATGAAAACATGGGGTGTACAGGAGTCAGGTTTCGATCCTGTGGAGCTGTGGGTTATGGGCCCACCATGTGGGTTAAAAGCAGGGAGGGTGTTGTCATCTTGCACGATCATGAGAGCAAGGCATGTCAGAGAAGAGACTATCAGTTATGTCGGCAACAATGTCGGTACCAAGGGCGAGGGATGAAGAGAACCAATTTCCTACTCGTTGAACGAGGCGGACCAATAGGCAAAGTTCTCGTCCATCGTTGGTTACCGGAATGTCATCAACAATAGTAACAGGGTCTTACTGACAGAGTTATACACCGAGGTGTTTGCATAAGCAGAAATTATTACTGCTTAGATCATTTAGATCACAAGAAAAGATAAACAAGACAATGGAAAGGAAAATGTGATTATTAGATCGAACAGAACAATGGAAAGGAAATGTGTTTAAACACATAATTCAGGGGTATATCCTTCCCAAGGACAAGTAGAGCATGATATCCATGACGGGATATAATTTAGAAAACTCTTTAGGTAAGGGTGGGGGGAAATTTCATGACATTACCCATACAACGGTGTTTGGATAATTGAGCAGGAAACACTTTAGCATTGGGTTCAAATATTCCTGTTGAAAATCGGGGTACCATAGACATGCTTCGAGGTAGCATTGACATGGTATTCAAGCAAAGGTCAGACTTTGGGATACACAAAGGATCCATCAGGAACAACTCATAGAATAAGTCTTTCAATTTCCTCATGGAAGGATGGATAACCTTGCTAAAAGGAAACTATAACAGTAGGTCCTCCGGACAGGTGTGCCGGGCATGACATCACCTTACCGGGTCATGAAAGAACATTGTTATTACCCTTGCAAATATATCCAACCATCATATCTGACCGAGCTTCAGATCTGATCGGTGTTAGGATACGTCAGACTCAGGATGCCTGAGAAGAAAGTGCAACGTAAATTGTCGAGATGACATTGTAAGATTCTCGGGAATTGAACTATGGAAGCGAGTCCCGGAACAAGAGCTCATCATTAAACCAAGGAGAGAATGAGGGGTGGCTGATGGTCTCAGCGACAATTCTTCCAGATTCCCAAAAGGATGGATTTCCACAAGTAGGTGAACAATTAGATAACATTTGTCAGATCCAATGATATAATGATGTAGGTTCGAGGAAACATCCACAATCAAACATTGGTTGACAGGTGCACCCGAATTATGGGATGGGTTGCACGATAAATGTTAGAACGACAACTTCACGATCAAAACAGTTAAAATGAATCAATCGACCATTCACTTCAAAGCAATAGGATTGCTAAAAGTCTTGAATTCACACATCGTAGTTCAATTGTCGGTATTCTGGTTAGAAACAACACGAGGACCAAGAAAGAATGGTGATGGTGAGAAGTATTACTATATCAAGAATTCTTAAGAGGTGGTGAAATTCTCACTACATTCTTGACATAAAAAGATGGTAATGCTCCAAGGTAAAGAAGAACATATGCTGGATAGTAAGGAACTCAAGGTATAACACAAAACACGGACAAGTTTGTGTTGAACGGAAGGCAATAAAGTGGACGATGATAATACCAATCATCGAGGTAAAGGATGGTATTTCTCATCATGAATTCAATTTATATCCTGGAAGAGCTCAGAATGTTGATGATGATCATGACAAATTCTGTCGAGAGATTTCCTGGAGATGTAATCGATCGGCGATGACATCGAGTCAAAGGAATGATGAAGCGAAATGATCTTGGGACCATGAGTAGGACACAAACTCGAATTCAAGCTTGTCGTTCAAGGTGGAACGATAAGACAAGGAAGATCGATGTAAGCTTAGCTCATCACCGAAGTTGTTCTCGGGGAATAAGGACCAGGTAGTACAGTTAAAATTTAGCACATTAATGATATAGCCGATCAGGCTAGGAATGACTTGAAGGATTAATAAACTCATAAGCAATGGAGATTACCTAGAGCTATTGAATCGGAGTGCGAAATTGATTCACTTATCCGTGTCCTTGAGTGTCTAACAACTCATAATCCGGGGAAAATTGGAATCGGTGAGAAACAATACTTGAAGAACTCATAAGAAGTAATATGGTTCTGTGTTATTATCGAGATACCATGGGGTAATACTCGAAGGTAGATCATAATAGAGGTTGGATGGGTGCATTGATCGGCAGAGGACAAGTGGTTCAACTTGTCCGAGAAAGGGATCAAAGATGATCAATCATGGTCGGAACCACGGTCGCAAAGGACCAACATAGATACAAGATGAACTTATAACAAGGGGATCATTATAAATACAAGAAGCTTTCATGATAGATTTCACATCGGGTCCATGGGCATGAACACAAAGTTCAAGGTCGACTCCCACTTCTCCAAAGCAGAACCTTACATTCACTTCTCATTTTGATAATGGTATTAGTGCTGAAAGTTTTACCTGGTGAAATACCAGATGAGTATGGCCCGTGAAATCTTTCGGGCTCACATAGATTAGTTAAGGTATTGGTTCAACCCATTGAGGCGTCTTAGGAACATATACCACAATTTTTTTTGAAGTAATTAACACAAGCTCGAAAGTAGAGCATGGTTCTCAAAAGCAGATGATACAATTTACCAAAGGCACTACATATCAGGGAAAGAACTTCCAAAGTGATTGAATATGAAGGACGTTGTCGGATAAAATCCAACAAGGCTCCGATGGTCCATAAGGATCTGACGTGAGTAATCGGCTCACAACCAGAGGAAGAATCAATGCAAGGACATTGGATTATAGAAACAACTGAGTAACTTAGAGCTCAATTGCAAAGGAATTATGATTTACAAAGCGAAGGATCAGAAGCAGACGCTCCGATCAAGGATGGATAAGTTCAACATACTTAGGGGCACAATCGACGACAATTTGATTGGCGAGAACCAGCTCATGTTTGAAATGACGTCTAAGCCGGAAGGATGAATTCTATGATATGACTGAGGGTTGAGAGCATTCACATCATATTGGATCAACAGACTTAAAATGATAATGACAAAGGATGCCAATAAGATTACCAGACTTATAGGATTTAAACCCAACGCAAGCAACCAAGAATTTCAAGAGCAATAGGTTGTTGAGGATCTTCGGAAGATCGAATGGTATTTCAAAAGCTTTTGTGAAATACCAGAATCAACTTGAGATGAGCAGATACTCGATGAGTGCGAGAAATTATCCATAGGGGTATTCAGGTGGCAAAGAACTGCAAGGCAGTAGCCACAAAGTATTCTCGGAACAATAGAGAGAATTTTCGGTGTATCTTGTATTAACAAGAGCAGCCGGGAATAAAGGTAAGAACGACAAGTGTATGTATTTATTCATAGGGATATATCGATAATAGGGAATTGCAAAAGTGACGGGCACAAGGGTCTCGGAATGATCGAAGAGTATCTTCAACATCTTCTGGTGCAGCCGGCGATCATCTGTGATAAGGGGGCTCTCCGGGAGAAGTAGTTACGAGAACCTAGAGTCAGATTTAGTAAAATCTTTTAACCCGAGTAGAAGAGAGATAAGAGTCCCAGAGTAAAGGTCGAGGAGTAAAAGATCCTAGTACCACCCAATGGCGACGTGGGCCCGTAAGGCACACAGCCATGTTAGTAAAAGTTTTTGCAATGTATAGACTCGACTTCGGCCAAGGAGTGTGGAAGGGGGATTCCTACAGGCAGTCGGCTCTGATACCAACTTGTGACGCCCCTGATTCAATCGTACACTAATCATGCACGCAAATGTGTACGATCAAGATCAGGGACTCACGGGAAGATATCACAACACAACTCTACAAATAAAATAAGTCATACAAGCATCATAATACAAGCCAGGGGCCTCGAGGGCTCGAATACAAGTGCCCGGTCATAGACGAGTCAGCGGAAGCAACAATATCTGAGTACAGACATAAGTTAAACAAGTTTGCCTTAAGAAGGCTAGCACAAACTGGGATACAGATCGAACGAGGCGCAGGCCTCCTGCCTGGGATCCTCCTAACTACTCCTGGTCATCGTCAGCGGGCTGCACGTAGTAGTAGGCACCTCCAGAGTAGTAGGAGTCGTCGTCGAAGATGGTGTCTGGATCCTGGGCTCCAGCATCTGGTTGCGGCAACCGGGTAGAAGGGTAAGGGGGAAAAGGGGGAGAAAAGCAACCGTGAGTACTCATCCAAAGTACTCGCAAGCAAGGAGCTACACTACATATGCATGGATATATGGGTAAAGGGCCATATCAGTGGACTGAACTGCAGAATGCCAGAATAAGAGGGGGATAGCTAATCCTGTCGAAGACTACGCTTCTGGCAGCCTCCATCTTGCAGCATAGAGAAGAGAGTAGACTGAAGTCCTCCAAGTAGCATCGTATAGCATAATCCTAACCGGCAATCCCCTCCTCCATGCCCTGTTGGAGAGCAATCACCGGGTTGTATCTGGCACTTGGAAGGGTGTGTTTTATTAAGTATCCGGTTCTAGTTGTCATAAGGTCAAGGTACAACTCCGGGTCGTCCTTTTACCGAGGGACACGGCTATTCGAATAGATAAACTTCCCTGCAGGGGTGCACCACATAGCCCAACACGCTTGATCCCATTTGGCCGGACACACTTTTCTGGGTCATGCCCGGCCTCGGAAGATCAACACGTCGCAGCCCCACCTTGGCACAACAGAGAGGTCAGCACGCCGGTCTAAACCTAAGCGCGCAGGGGTCTGGGCCCATTGCCCTGAGCACACCTGCACGTTGCTAACGCGGCCGGAAGCAGATCTAGCCCCGTTAATACAAGAGCGAGCTTACGATCCAATGCGGCGCGCGCCACTCAGTCGCTGACGTCAAAAGTGCTTCGGCTGATACCACGACGCCGGGATACCCATAACTACTCCCGCGTAGGTGGTTAGTGCGTATAGACCAAATGGCCAGACTCAGATCAAATACCCAGATCTCGTTAAGCGTGTTAAGTAACCGCGAACGCCGACAGGGACAGGCCCACCTCTCTCCTAGGTGGACTCAAACCTGCCCTGTCGGTCCGCCACAAAGTAACAGTCGGGGGCCGTCGGGAACCCAGGCCCACCTCTACCGGGATGGAGCCACCTGCCCCTTCAGCCCCCATCTCAGAACAGTATCACAGGTAATAGTGTAAAGTATATAGTATATGCCCGCGATCACTTCCCAAAGTGATCACGGCCCAGTAATATAGCATGGCAGACGGACAAGAGTGTAGGGCCACCGATGGAACACTAGCATCCTATACTAAGCAGTAGGATTGCAGGTAAAGGTATCAACAGCAGTATCAAAGACAGGCTATGCATCAGGATAGGAATAACGAAAGCAGTAACATGCTACACTACTCTAATGCAAGCAGTAGAGAAGAATAGGCGATATCTGGTGATCAAGGGGGGGGCTTGCCTGGTTGCTCAGACAAGGAGGGGTCGTCGATGTAGTCGATCACAGGGGTACCGGCATCGATCTCAGGGTCTACCGGAAAGAAGTAACGGAGGGGGAACACAATAAATAACAGAGCAATCAAATGTAACAAAAAGCAAGAAGCGGCAATACGTTGTGCTAGAGGTGACCTAACGTCGTAGGAGGTGATACCGGTGAAGGGGGGGAAACATCCGGGAAAGTATCCCCGGGGTTCCGCGTTTTCGGGCAAAGGAGCCGGAGGGGGAAAGTTGCGAGTTTGATATGTTAGGGGTGTGCGGCGGATGAACGGGCTGCGTATCCGGGTTCGTCTCGTCGTTCTGAGCAACTTTCATGTTGAAAATATTTTAATCCGAGTTACGGATTAAAAGATATGATTTTCTAAAGGTTTTATTGATTTCTGGAATTTAATTAATTAATTAATTCGAAATTAGGTTTATGACATCAGCATGATGTCATGCTGACGTCAGCAGTCAATAGAGTTGACTGGGTCAAACTGACATGTGGGTCCAGTGGGACCCACGTGTCATTCCCTGATTAGGTTAATTAGGGTTTAACTAACTAATTACTGTTTTGATTAAACTAACAGTTAATTAGGTTAATCTAATTATGATTAATTAACTTAATTAATTCTTTAATTAATTAATTACTTAATATTTTAATTATTATATCTATTATTTATTATTATATTTTTTTCCTTTTTCTTTTTAACGTTCCAGGGGCTGGGCCCCGTTTGTCTGTGGCACAGAGGCCTTGCGGGCGTTGGGTGCAGGGCGCGGGCGCCACCCGTTAACGGGCGAACCCGGGCGGCCGCCGCAGGCGCACGCACCAGCGCCGGCGAGGCAGGCTGGGTGCCGGCTACAGGCGAGAGGGGAGGCCGGCCACGGCAGGGCGTGGCCGGCGGGCGCGGTAGCGGCCACGGCGCCGGACCGGGAAGGTGTGGGCGAGGCCAGGTGCCGCCAGACGTGGCCTGGCCAACGCGGGAGGCCGGGGTCGGGCAACGGTGCGCGGAGGCGGGGGGGGGGGGGGGGGGGGTGCGCGCACCGGGCGCGGTCGGGGCGTGGCGACCGCGGGACGCGGCGCGGGAAGCATGGCGACGGGCGCGGTCCACGGTGATGCAGGGAGCGGGCGGAGGCGAGGCCACGATGGGCGCGGGCCGCGAGCGCGGAGCGGCCAGGGCGCTGTCGGAGCCGGTCGGAGCAAGGGGGTTTCGTGGGCGGCGCGGGGGGTGCGGCAAAATGGCGCGGCGACGTGGTCGGGGGCGCGCGCGCGGAGGCCCGGCCAGATCTGGTGACGGGAGAGAGGGAAGGGGCGCAGCTCACAGGGGGTGTAGGGACAGTGGCAACAGGGGACGAGGAGGAGGTCGGGGACGACGGCGGAGCGGTCCGGCGAGGGCGCGTTCCGGCAAGGCGGCGACGTGGTGGCGGCGTCGTAGCTCGAGGGGTTCTGGCGGGGAAGAGACGATGGGGCGGCGCCGACGAGGTCCAGCGAGGCCTGGCGTCACCGGGGCGGTGGGGTAGGTAGCGGGGCGCCGGGCGCCGCGGTCATCGCCCCGATCCAGAGGGGATCGGGGAGTGGGGGAGCGAGGGGAGTGGGGATGGGGAAGTGGGGCGATGGGAGTGGTTAGGGTTCGGTGGTGAGGGGGGCAGCCTAAGTAGGCCAAGGGAGTGGGTGGGCCGGCCTGTTAGCGGCCAGGTGGGCCAAACGGCCCAGGGGGAGGGGGTCCTTTTACTTTGTTGTTTTTTTATTCTGTTTAGTCTTTCTTTTTATTTATTTCTTTCCTTTTCTGTTTTATTTAATTTAGGGCATTTAAGTATTTTCTAAACATGTGCTTTCTTCACTATAATTACCTATGTAATATTTGGCAACCACCGAACAATTTTGTTTTAATTTTTGAAAACCTTTGTTGTTTGCCTTTAAGTTTAAATTTGAATTTGAACCGTTTTGAACTAACACAAGATTAACAACATTAACCGAGGTGACGTGGCTTCATTAGCAGGGGTTTACTGTAGCTTAATTATCCGGGCATCACAAAAGCATTGTAGACATAGAATTTGCAAAATACTTACGGATCTGAATGTGACAGGCCTGTTGACTAAGATTATCTCACTAGCAAAACATGATCACACATTAGTACTCTTTGGGTGTTAATCACATAGCGATGTGAACTATATTATTGACTCTAGTAAACCCTTTGGGTGTTGGTCACATGACGATGTGAACTACGGGTGTTAATCACATGGTGATGTGAATTATTGGTGTTAAATCACATGGCGATGTGAACTAGATTATTGACTCTAGTGCAAGTGGGAGACTGAAGGAAATGTGCCCTAGAGGCAATAATAAAGTTATTATTTATTTCCTTATTTCATGATAAATGTTTATTATTCATGCTAGAATTGTATTAACCGGAAACATAATACATGTGTGAGTACATAGACAAACAGAGTGTCACTAGTATGCCTCTACTTGACTAGCTCGTTGATCAAAGATGGTTATGTTTCCTAGCCATAGACATGAGTTGTCATTTGATTAACGGGATCACATCATTAGGAGAATGATGTGATTGACTTGATCCATTCCGTTATCTTAGCACTCGATCGTTTAGTATGTTGCTATTGCTTTCTTCATGACTTATACATGTTCCTATGACTATGAGATTATGCAACTCCCATTTACCGGAGGAACACTTTGTGTGCTACCAAACGTCTCAACGTAACTGGGTGATTATAAAGGTGCTCTACAGGTGTTTCCGAAGGTACTTGTTGGGTTGGCGTATTTCGATATTAGGATTTTTCACTCCGATTGTTGGAGAGGTATCTCTGGGCCCACTCAGTAATGCACATCACTATACGCCTTGCAAGCATTGCAACTAATGAGTTAGTTGCGGGATGATGTATTACAAAACAAGTAAAGAGACTTGCCGGTAACGAGATTGAACTAGGTATTGAGATACCGACGATCGAATCTCGGGCAAATAACATACCGATGACAAAGGGAACAACGTATGTTGTTATGCGGTTTGACCGATAAAGATCTTCGTAGAATATGTGGGAGCCAATATGAGCATCCAGGTTCCGCTATTGGTTATTAACCGGAGAAGTGTCTCGGTCATGTCTACATTGTTCTCGAACCCATAGGGTCCGCACGCTTAAAGTTTCGATGACAGTTATATTATGAGTTTATGATTTTTGATGTACCGAAGGAGTTCGGAGTCCCGGATGATATCGGGGACATGACGAGGAATCTTGAAATGGTTGAGACGTAAAGATTGATATATTGGACGACTATATTCGGACATCGGAAAGTTTCCGAGTGATTCGGGTATTTTTCGGAGTACTGGAGAGTTACGGGAATACGTATTGGGCCTTATTGGACCATACGGGAAGGAAAAGGGCCTCAAGGGTGGCCGCACCCCTCCCCTTGGTCTGGTCCGAATTGGACTAGGGAAGGGGGACGCCCCCTTCCTTCCTTCTCCTTTTCCCTTCCTCTTTTCCTATTCAATATGGGAGGTGGAATCCTACTAGGACTAGGGAGTCCTAGTAGGACTCCACACTTGGCGTGCCCCCTCCTAGTGCCGGCCTCCTCCTCCCTTGATCCTTTATATACGGGGGCAGGGGGCACCCAAAGACACGACAATTGATCATTGATCTCTTAGCCGTGTGCGGTGCCCCCCTCCACCATAATCCTCGATAATATTGTAGCGGTGCTTAGGCGAAGCCCTGCGACGGTAGAACATCAAGATCGTCACCATGCCGTCGTGCTGACGGAACTGTTCCCCGACATTCTGCTGGATCGGAGTCCGGGGATCGTCATCGAGCTAAACATGTGCTAGAACTCAGAGGTGCCGTAGTTTCCGTGCTTGATCGGTCGGGCCGTGAAGACGTACACCTACATCAACCGCATTGTCATAACACTTCTGCTTTCGGTCTACGAGGGTACATGGACACACTCTCCCCTCTCGTTGCTATGCATCACCATGATCTTGTGTGTGCGTAGGAATTTTTTTGAAATTACTACGTTCCCCAACAATAAAATCCTACATAAAACTTGTAGATCATTGAATATGATATGTTTGATTCCTTGCAATAGTTTTGCGATATAAAGATGGTGATATTAGAGTCATGCTAGTGGGTAGTTGTGGATTGTAGAAATACTTGTTTTGAAGTTTGTGATTCCCGTAGCATGCACGTATGGTGAACCGTTATGTGATGAAGTCGGAGCATGATTTATTTATTGATTGTCTTCCTTATGAGTGGCGGTCGGGGACGAGCGATGGTCTTTTCCTACCAATCTATCCCCCTAGGAGTATGCGCGTAGTACTTTGTTCGATAGCTAATAGATTTTTGCAATAAGTATGTGAGTTCTTTATGACTAATGTTGAGTCCATGGATTATACGGACTCTCACCCTTCCATCATTGCTAGCCTCTTCGGTACCGCGCATTGCCCTTTCTCACCTAGAGAGTTGGTGCAAACTTTGCCGGTGCATCCAAACGCCATGATATGATACGCTCTTTCACACATAAGCCTCATTATATCTTCCTCAAAATAGCCAGCATACCTACCTGTCATGGCATTTCCATAGCCATTCTGAGATATATTGCCATGCAACTTCCATCATCATCATATACATGACTTGAGCATTTATTGTCATATTGCTTTGCATGATCGTAAGATAGCTAGCATGATGTTTTCATGGTTTGTCCGTTTTTATGTCATTGCTATGCTAGATCATGGCACATCCCGGTACACCGCCGGAGGCATTCATATAGAGTCATATCTTTGTTCTAGATATCGAGTTGTAATATTGAGTTGTAAGTAAATAAAAGTGTGATGATCATCATTATTAGAGCATTGCCCCAGTGAGGAAAGGATGATGGAGACTATGATTCCCCCACAAGTCGGGATGAGACTCCGGACAAAAAAAAGAGAAAGGCCAAAAAAAAGGAGAAGGCCCAAAAAAATTAAAACAAGAGAAAACAAAAAAATGAGAGAAAAAGAGAGAAGGGGTAATGTTACTATCCTTTTACCACACTTGTGCTTCAAAGTAGCACCATGTTCTTCATATAGAGAATCTCTTGAGTTATCACTTTCATATACTAGTGGGAATTTTCATTATAGAACTTGGCTTGTATATTCCAACAATGGGCTTCCTCAAATACCCTAGGTCTTCATGAGCAAGCAAGTTGGATGCACACCCACTTAGTTTCAGTTTGAGCTTTCATATACTTATAGCTCTAGTGCATCCATTGCATGACAATCCCTACTCCTCACATTGATATCTATTAATGGGCATCTCCATAGCCCGTTGATATGCCTAGTTGATGTGAGACTTTCTCCTTTTTTGCCTTCTCCACATAACTCCCATCGTCATATTCTATTCCACCTATAGTGCTATCTCCATGGCTCACGCTCATGTATTGCGTGAAAGTTGAATAGGTTTGAGAAACGTCAAAAGTACGAAACAGTTGCTTGGCTTGTCATCGGGGTTGTGAATGATGTGAATATTTTGTGTGGTGAAGATGGAGCATAGCCAGACTATATGATTTTGTAGGGATGAGCTTTCTTTGGCTATGTTATTTCAATAAGACATAATTGCTTGGTTGGTATGCTTGAAGTATTATTGTCTTAATGTCAAATGATAGACTATTGCTTTGAATCACTCGTGTCTTAATATTCATGCCATGATTAGACATATGATCAAGATTATGCCAGGTAGCATTCCACATCAAAAATTATCTTTTTTATCATTTACCTACTCGAGGACGAGCCAGAATTAAGCTTGGGGATGCTGATACGTCTCCGTCGTATCTATAATTTTTGATTGTTCCATGCCAATATTATTCAACTTTCATATACTTTTTGGCAACTTTTTATACTATTTTGGGGACTAACATATTGATCCAGTGCCCAGTGCCAGTTCCTGTCTGTTGCATGTTTTTGGTTTCGCAGAATATCCATATCAAACGGAGTCCAAACGGGCTAAAAAGGAACGGAGATTTTTTTTGGAATATTTGGAGAATCTAGAAGAAAAATCGACGCGAACCAGTGTCCGAGGTGGGCACGAGGTAGGGGGCGCCCCCCAGGGCGCGCCCCTAACCCTCATGACCCACCTGTAAGGCGGTTGACGCCCTTCTTCGGCCGCAAGAAAGCTAATTTTTGGAAAAAAATCACGGCGAAGGTTTCAGTCCAAACGGAGTTACGGATCTCCGGATATAAAAGAAACGGTGAAAGGGCAGCAGAACAGAACGCAGAAACAGAGAGAGACAGAGAGATAGATCCAATCTCGGAGGGGCTCTTGCCCCTCCCACGCCATGTGAGCCAAGGACTAGAGGGGAAACCCTTCTCCCATCTAGGAAAGAGGTCAAGGAAGAATAAGGAGGAGGGGGGGCTCTCTCCCCCTTGCTTCCTGTGGTGCCGGAGTGCCACGGGGGCCATCATCATCACCGTCATCTTCACCAACAACTTCACCGCCATCATCACCAACTCTTCCCCCCTGTATGCAGCGGTGTAACCTCTCCCTTACCCGCTGTAATCTCTACTTAAACATGGTGCTCAACGCTATATATTATTTCCCAATGATGTATGGCTATCCTATGATGCTTGAGTAGATCTGTTTTGTCCAACGGGCTATTTGATGATCAAGATTGGTTTGAGTTGCATGTTTTATTATTGGTGCTGTCCTATGGTGCTCTCTGTGTCGCGCAAGAGTGAGGGATTCCCGTTGTAGGGTTTGCAATATGTTCATGATTTGCTTATGGTGGGTGGCGTGGGTGACAGAAGCACAGACCCGAGTAAGTAGGTTGTTTGCGTATGGGATAAAGGGGACTTGATGCTTTAAAGCTATGGTTGGGTTTTACCTTAATGAATCTTTACTAGTTGCGGATTCTTGCTAGAGTTCCAATCATAAGAGCATATGATTCAAGTTGACAAAGTATGTTAGCTTATGCCTCTCCCTCAAATAAAATTGCAATAATGGTTACCGGTCTAGTTATAGATTGTCTAGGGACAAATAACTTTCTCGTAACAAAAAAGGCTCTTTACCAAAACTAATTTAGTTGTGTCTTTACCTAAACAACCCCTAGCTTTTACTTACATGCTCTTTACTATCTTGCAAGCTTACCCAAAAACTCCTACAAAGTACTTCTAGTTTCATACTTTTTTCCAGTAAAGCGAACGTCAAGCGTGCGTAGAGTTGTATCGGTGGTCGATATAACTTGAGGGAATATTTTTTCTACCTTTAGCTCCTTGTTGGGTTCGACACTCTTACTTATCGAAAGAGGCTACAATTGATCCCCTATACTTGTGGGTTATCAAATATGGACTACGGCGCAAGAGCACCGCCATCGCTCGATCCCATGGAGATCTAGGGTTTCCGCCAGAGTTGCCCGGGTTGTCAAGTACCAGACACAGATGGAATCCCGCAGATCCGTCCAGCTGCCGACTGCTACCTCTTGAGCATTGGGTTCGATTTCCTTGAAGAGGAAAGGATAATCTAGCAAAGTAGCATAAGGATTTCCCTCAGTTTTTGAGAACCAAGGTATCAATCCAGTAGGAGGCTACGCGCGAGTCCCTCGTGCCTACACAAAATAAATAACTCCTCGCAACCAACGCGATAAGGGGTTGTCAATCCCTTCACGGTCACTTACGAGAGTGAGATCTGATAGAGATGATAGATAATATTTTTGGTATTTTTGTGATAAAGATGTAAAGTAAAATAAAAAGCAAAGTAAAAAGCAAAGGTAATAGCAAAGTGAGGATTAATATGATGAAGATAGACCCGGGGCCATAGGTTTCACTAGTGGCTTCTCTCAAGAGCATAAATATTTTACAGTGGATGAACGAATTACTGTTGAGCAATTGACAGAATTGAGCATAGTTATGAGAATATCTAGGTATGATCATGTATATAGGCATCACATCCGAGACAAGTAGACTGACTCCTGCCTGCATCTACTACTATTACTCCACTCATCGACCGCTATCCAGCATGCATCTAGAGTATTAAGTTCATGAAAACAGAGTAACGCCTTAAGCAAGATGACATGATGTAGAGGGATAAATTCATGCAATATGATAAAAACCTCATCTTGTTATCCTCGATGGCAACAATACAATACGTGCCTTGCTGCCCCTACTATCACTGGGAAAGGACACCGCAAGATTGAACCCAAAGCTAAGCACTTCTCCCATTGCAAGAAAAACCAATATAGTAGGCCAAAACAAACTGATAATTCGAAGAGACTTGCAAAGATAACCAGTCATACATAAAAGAATTCAGAGAAGATTCAAATATTGTTCATAGATAATCTTGATCATAAACCCACAATTCATCAGTCTCAACAAACACACCGCAAAAAGAAGATTACATCGAATAGATCTCCACGAGAGAGGGGGAGAACATTGTATTGACATCCAAAAAGAGAGAAGAAGCCATCTAGCTACTAACTATGGACCCAAAGGTCTGAGGTAAACTACTCACACTTCATCGGAGGGGCTATGGTGCTTATGTAGAAGCCCTCTATGGTGGATGCCCCCTCCGGCGGAGCTCCGGAACATGCCCCAAGATGGGATCTCATGGGTACAGAAGGTTGCGGCGGTGGAATTAGGTTTTTGGCTCCTCTTCTGATCGTTTGGGGGTACGTAGGTATATATAGGAGGAAGAAGTACGTCGATGGAGCAACGTGGGGCCCTAGAGGGTGGAGGGCGCACCCTGGGGGTGGGCGTGCCCCCCACCTCGTGGCGTCCTCGAAGCTTCCTTGACTTAGGGTCCAAGTCTCCTGTATCATGTTCGGTGAGAAAATCACGTTCCCGAAGGTTCATTCCGTTTGGACTCCGTTTGATATTCCTTTTCTGTGAAACTCTGAAATATGCAAAAAATAGCAATTCTCGGCTGGGCCTCTGGTTAATAGGTTAGTCCCAAAAATAATATAAAAGTGGATAATAAAGCCCAATATTGTCCAAAACAGTAGATAATATAGCATGGAGCAATCAAAAATTATAGATACGTTGGAGACGTATCAGGCATCCCCAAGCTTAATTCCTGCTCGTCCTCGAGTAGGTAAATGATTAAAACAGATTTTTTGATGTGGAGTGGTACTTGGCATAATTTCAATGTAATTCTTCTTAATTGTGGTTTGAATATTCAAATCCGAAAGATTCAAGACAAAAGTTCATATTGACATAAAAATAATAATAGTTCAAGCATACTAACTAAGCAATTATGTCCTCTCGAAATAACATGGCCAAAGAAAGTTCATCCCTACAAAATCATATAGTTTAGTCATGCTCCATTTTCTTCAGACAAGAATGCTCTCATCATGCACAACCCCGATGACAAGCCAAGCAATTGTTTCATACTTTAGTAATCTCATACCTATAAACTTTCACGCAATATATGAGCGCGAGCCATGGACATAGCACTATGGGTGGAATATAATATGATGATGGGGGTTATGTGGAGAAGACAAAAAGGAGAAGGTCTCACATCAACGAGGCTAATCAATGGGCTATGGAGATGCCCATCGATTGATGTTAATGCAAGGAGTAGGGATTGCCATGCAACGGATGCACTAGAGCTATAAATGTATGAAAGCTCAACAAAAGAAACTAAGTGGGTGTGCATCCAACTTGCTTGCTCACGAAGACCTAGGGCACTTGAGGACGCCCATTGTTGGAATATACAAGCCAAGTTCTATAATGAAAAATTCCCACTAGTATATGAAAGTGACAAAACAAGAGACTCTCTATCATGAAGATTATGGTCCTACTTTGAAGCACAAGTGTGGCAAAGGATAGTAGCATTGTCCCTTCTCTCTTTTTCTCTCATTTTTTTGGGCCTTCTCTTTTTTCCATGGCCTTTCTTTTTTTTATTCCTCACTTGGGACAATGCTCTAGAGAATGATGATCATCACACTTCTATTTATTTACAACTCAATGATTACAACTCGATACTAGAACAAAGTATGACTCTATATGAATGCCTCCGGCGGTGTACCGGGATATGCGATGAACCAAGAGTGACATGTATGAAAGAATTATGAATGGTGGCTTTGCCACAAATACTATGTCAACTACATGATCATGCTAAGCAATATGACAATGATGAATGTGTCATGATAAATGGAATGGTGGAAAGTTGCATGGCAATATATCTCGGAATGGCTATGGAAATGCCATGATAGGTAGGTATGGTGGCTGTTTTGAGGAAGATATAAGGAGGTTTATGTGTGAAAGAGTGTATCATATCACTGGGTTTGGATGCACCGGCGAAGTGTGCACCAACTCTCAATGTGAGAAAGGGCAATGCACGATACCGAAGAGGCTAGCAATGATGGAAGGGTGAGAGTGCGTATAATCCATGGACTCAACATTAGTCATAAAGAACTCACATACTTATTGCAAAAATCTACAAGTCATCAAAAACCAAGCACTACGCGCTTGCTCCTAGGGGATAGATTGGTAGGAAAAGACCATCGCTCGTCCCCGACCGCCACTCATAAGGAGGACAATCAAAGAACACCTCATGTTTCAAATTTGTTACATAACGTTTACCATACGTGCATGCTACGGGACTTGCAAACTTCAACACAAGCATTTCTCAAATTCACAACTACTGAACTAGCACGACTTTAATATTATTACCTCCATATCTCAAAACAATCATCAAGCATCAAACTTTTCTTAGTATTCAACACACTCATAAGAAAGTTTTTACTATTTTTGAATACCTAGCATATTAGGATTATTTAAGAAAATTACCATGCTATTTAAGACTCTCAAAATAATCGAAGTGAAGCATGAGAGATCAATAGTTTCTATAAAAAATTCCACCACTGTGCTCAAAAAGATATAAGTGAAGTACTAGAGCAAAACTATATAACTCAAAGGATATAAGTGAAGCACAAAAAGTATTCTAATAATTTCCAAATCATGTATGGCTCTCTCAAAAGGTGTGTACAGCAAGGATGATTGTGGTAAACTAAAAAGCAAAGACTCAAATCATACAAGACGCTCCAAGCAAAACACATATCATGTGGTGAATAAAAATATAGCTCCAAGTAAAATTACCGATGGAAGTAGACGAAAGAGGGGATGCCTTCCGGGGCATCCCCAAGCTTTGACTTTTTGCTGTCTGAGGGAGACCTGGATTAGGGGGTGTTCGGATAGCCGGACTATACCTTCAGCCGGACTCCAGGACTATGAAGATACAAGATTGAAGACTTCGTCCCATGTCCGGAAGGATCTTTTGTTGGCGTGGAAGGCAAGCTAGGCGTGCGGATATTCAAGATCTCTTACCATTGTAACCGACTCTGTGTAACCCAAACCCTATCCGGTGTCTATATAAACCGGAGGGTTGTAGTCCGTAGGACAACCATCATCATACACAATCATACCATAGGCTAGCTTCTAGGGTTTAGCCTCCTTGATCTCGTGGTAGATCCACTCTTGTACTACCCATATCATCAATATTAATCTAGCAGGAGTAGGGTTTTACCTCCACCGAGAGGGCCCGAACCTGGGTAAAATAAAGTGTCCCTCGTCTCCTGTTACCATCCGACCTTGACGCACAGTTCGGGACCCCCTACCTGAGATCCGCCGGTTTTGACACCGACATTGGTGCTTTCATTGAGAGTTCCTCTGTGTCGTCGCTTTTAGGCCCGATGGCTCCTTTGATCATCAACAACGATGAGGTCCAGGGTGAGACTTTCCTCCCCGGACAAATCTTCGTCTTCGGCGGCTTCGCTCTGCGGGCCAATTCGCTTGGTCATCTAGAGCAGATCGAAAGCTACGCCCCTGGCCATCAAGTCAGGTTTGGAAGCTTAAACTACACGGCTGATATCCGCGGAGACTTGATCTTCGACGGGTTCGAGCCACAGCCAAGCGGGCCGCACTATTTCGAGGGGCATGATATAGCTCTACCTCCGAATAGTACCCTAGAGGCCGCACACGCTCCGGCCCCGATCCTTGACTCGGAGCCCGCTGCGTTCTCCGAGGATGAACGGTTGGACGTCACCTCGGGTGCTGCGATCTCAAAGGCGATCGAGCCGAACGCCAGCCCCGTACTCCGCACGGCCCAGGACTCCAAGGAGTCGGACTCTTCTCCGAACTCCGGGGCTTCCGTGCCCCCGCCGATCGAATCTGATTGGGCGCCTATAATGGAGTTCACCACCGCGGACATCTTTCAGTGCTCACCTTTTGGTGATATCCTGAATTCTCTCAAGTCT
The DNA here is from genome assembly GCA_032464435.1 of Aegilops umbellulata. Taxonomy (NCBI): domain Eukaryota; kingdom Viridiplantae; phylum Streptophyta; class Magnoliopsida; order Poales; family Poaceae; genus Aegilops; species Aegilops umbellulata. The sequence goes on along the minus strand of CP136058.1, from coordinate 7,594,238 downwards.
CTCTCTTTATCAGGAGAGCCCAGGCCGGACTATGGTCTGCGAGGTTGGGATTCGGACAACGAAGAAATTCAAAGCCCACCCACCACCCACTTAATAGCCACTGTCAATGATTTAACCAACATGCTTGACTTCGGCTCCAAAGACTTCAACGGTATGGACGACGAAGGAGGAGATGAACAAGAACCAGCACCTGTAGGGCGCTGGACCGCCACCTCGTCATATGACATATATATGGTGGATGCTCCAAGGGATGCGGATGGCGATGGAACAGCGGAAGACGACAACTTGAAAAAACAGCCAAAACGCCGGCGCCAACGGAGCCGCTCTAAATCCCGCCACAGCAGAAACGGTGATTCCGGCACGGGAGATAATACTACCCCGGACAGCGCCGAAGAACACCAGAACCAGCAAGATTCGGCGCAGGAAGTTGGAAAAGCCAGCCCTCAGGAGAGAGCGGCAGAGCATGAGGTTGAGGATGATAACTACATGCCTCCCTCCGAAGACGAGGCAAGCCTCGACGACGACGAACTCGTCTTACCATCAGACCCTGCAGAACAAGAGCGTTTTCAACGCAGGCTTCTAGCCACGGCCAATAGCCTAAAGAAAAAGCAGCAACAACTTAGAGCTGATCAAGATTTGCTAGCTGATAGATGGAACGAAGTCCTTGCGGCCGAAGAGTGTGAACTCGGGCGCCCCTCCAAAAATTATCCTAAGCGCAGGCCGCTACCCCAATCAGAGGGGGAAGCATATGACATGGCAGACCGGCCACCCCGTGGCCGCGACAGAGAGGCCTGTCGAACCCTTAAGCAAGCCATGCCCCGGTGCCGTTCAAATAAGGCACGGGTAAACGAGCCAGACCTGCGAGACGTACTGGAGGATAAAGCAAAGCAAACAAGATCGATCTATGGATCGCGCGGACGCCCGACGACACGTGATGATCTTCACTCCGGACACAATAAATCCGGTCGGGCCGAAAACAGCAGGCACAGCTCTTCCGAGCTGCGTCGTGACATAGCCCAGTACAGGGGCGCCGCACACCCACTATGCTTCACAGACGAAGTAATGGATCATAAAATCCCAGAGGGTTTTAAACCCGTCAATATCGAGTCGTACGATGGTAGGACAGATCCGGCAGTATGGATTGAGGATTATCTCCTTCACATCCACATGGCACGTGGCGATGATTTGCACGCCATCAAATACCTACCCCTTAAGCTTAAAGGACCAGCCCTGCACTGGCTTAACAACCTACCAGCGGACTCAATCGGTTCTTTGGAGGACCTGGAAGCCGCATTCCTCAACAAAATTCAGGGGACCTATGTGCGGCCACCGGACGCCGACGACCTAAGCCACATAATTCAGCAGCCAGAAGAATCGGCCAGGAAATTCTGGACACGGTTCCTAACAAAGAAAAATCAGATAGTCGATTGTCCGGACGCAGAGGCCCTACAACCTTCAAACATAACATCCGCGACGAGTGGCTTGCCCGGCACCTGGGACAAGAAAAGGTGAAAACCATGGCAGCCCTCACGACACTCATGACCCGCTTTTGCACGGGCGAAGATAGCTGGCTAGCTCGCAGCAACAACTTATCGAAGAAGCCCGGTAATTCGGATACCAAGGACAAAAGTGCCAGGTCACGTCGAAATTATCAAAAGCGCCGCGTTAGCAGCGACAGCAATGAGGATATGGCAGTTAATGCCGGATTCAGAGGCTATAAATCCGGTCAGCGGAAAAACCCATTTAAAAAGAATACCCAGGGCCCGTCCAGTTTGGACCGGATACTCGACCGCTCGTGCTAGATTCATGGCACCCCCGAAAGGGATTGTTGGGTGTTCAAGCAGGCAGGCAAGTTAAGAGCCGAACACAAGGACAAGGGGCTCAACAACGACGACGAGGAGGAGCCCAGGCCGCCGAACAACAATGGACATAAAGGGTTTCCCCCACAAGTGCGAACGGTGAACATGATATACGCGACCCACATTCCCAAGAGGGAGAGGAAGCGTGCGCTACGGGACGTATACGCGATGGAGCCAGTCGCCCCAAAGTTCAACCCATGGTCCTCCTGCCCGATCACTTTCGATCGAAGGGACCACCCCACTAGCATCCGTCACGGCGGTTTTGCCGCACTGGTCCTCGACCCAATCGTGGACGGATTTCATCTCACAAGTGTCCTCATGGACGGCGGCAGTAGCCTGAACCTGCTTTATCAGGATACAGTGCGGAAAATGGGCATAGATCCATCAAGGATCAAGCCCACAAGGACGAGCTTTAAAGGCGTCATACCAGGTGTAGAGGCCAATTGCTCTGGCTCGATAACACTTGATGTGGTCTTCGGATCTCCGGATAACTTCCGAAGCGAAGAGTTAATCTTCGATATAGTGCCGTTCCGCAGTGGCTATCACTCCCTGCTCGGACGAACCGCATTCGCTAAATTCAATGCGGTGCCGCACTACGCATATCTCAAGCTCAAGATGGCAGGCCCTCGAGGATTAATTACGGTCAGCGGAAACACAGAACGCTCCATCCGTACGGAGGAGCACACGGCGGCCCTCGCAGCAGAAGTACAAAGCAGCCTTTCAAGGCAACTCTCCAGTCCGGCTGTTCAAAAACCAGACAATGCAAAGCGCGCCCGCAGTAACGTGCAACTAGAACACCTGGCACGATCAGAGCAAGCGTAGCAATACGACCCCGACCCCAGCCATCGCAACATAGCGGAGCAAGTACCTCGAGTACACAATTACGCCCTTAAAATTCCATGGGCACAGGGGAGGGGCACATTAACGGCATGCCTACAACACGACGTCAAACGTACTAGGGGCTGCCGGATTTTTCTTTTTTACTTTTTTTACTTTCAGGACTCCATACTCTGGATAACCTGTTCGGCATTGTTGCCGCACAGACGATGCAAGATCCAGGAAAGCAGACAAAGCTACGCCGCATTCCGGAACTCTCAGGTGGTCTCTATTTCGAGCATGTTAAATAGTCTAATATCTTTTTTGCTCATCGCAATACTTGTATCGTTCGGCTTTGATAGATAGCCTCTTTATAAAACAATGCATAGCTTTTTGTCTATTTTTTGCATTATCCTCTTTTGAATATATATATATATATATATATATATATATATATATATATATTTATTACATAACATGATATGATAGCACCCGTACACCATGGTACGGCAAACCACGCCAGGGGCTTCATTACCCTTTTATCTGGTGTGAGAAGTCCGTACACTTTCACATGTGCGGCACCCCAAACTTATAACACTATAAGCATCGGCTCCGAGTCATGATTTTGGTCACATGTTGGGTTTGCCCGGCTCCTATGTTTTGGTGCCTTACGTTCCGCTTTATCGGCTAAGGTAGCACTAGGAGAACCACTGCGATTGTGCCCCAGATCAGGTGGGTTGAGCACCTCAATGGAGAAAGCTAAAACAGACTGTCATGATAAGGCATGAGACCGGTCGCTGTTCGAGAGGTTTTTCGAGTCCTTAAAGGCTTATGCCGCTTTGAGCGAGGAGCTGGCTATGTCCGGCCAAAGGCATGGATAGCGCCTCGAATTCGGCCTTCCGAACTAGGGGCTTCGCCGAAATTTAAAATTTTAACGTTCTATGGCTAAGTGAGAGTGTTCACGCATTATAGTCCGATTGCCTAGTTCGTTGTGCTGAGCGCCTCCCTCGAAGGACCCAACTATGGGAACAAGAGCCCTCAGGTTTATCCCGAACACCCCAGCACTAGTGGCATGGGGGCAGAAGCCGACGACTGGCCATCTCTCAAATTTTTGATAAACGGCCGCACAGAAAATAATATTTTAAATTAAATAAGCATTGCTTTGCGCATATGAACAAGTTTTCAGCGCACAGGATACAAACGAGCGAGTTCACTCAAATATTACATCTTTAGTACATTCATCCGCGACAAGGCGGGCTCCGGCAAGAACTTACTTGTAGTAGTTCTCGGGCTTGCGATGCTCCTTCCCCTGCGGCGGCCCGTCCTTCACCAGCTTCTCTCCGTCCAGCTTACCCCAGTGTACCCTTACACGGGCAAGGGCCCTCCGGGCACCTTCAATGCAGACAGAGTGTTTGATGACCTCAAGCCGTGGACAGGCCTCCACCAGCCGCCGCACCAGCCCGAAATAGCTCCCAGGCAGGGCCTCTCCAGGCCACAGCTGAACTAGTAAGCCCTTCATGGCCTATTCGGCCGCCTTGTGGAGCTCGACCAGCTGTTTCAGCTGATCGCTTAAGGGCACAGGGTGTCTGGCCTCAGAATACTGAGACCAGAACACACTCTCCGTTGAGCTGCCCTCTTCAGCTCGGTAGAACGCGGCGGCGTCGGATACGCTGCGGGGAAGATCGGCGAACGCCCCTGGAGAACTCCGGATTCGGGTAAGTAATAGGTAGTTTACTTTTATATTCCTACTTTGCATTGAGAATGCCTTACTCGTTGCTATATTTTTCACCTCCTCCAACTCTTGGAGGGCCTTTTGGGCTTCGGCCTTGGCACTCTTGGCGGTCTCGACGGCCGACGCGAGCTCGGATGCTTGCGTTTTTTACTCAAGCTCCAAACCCTCATGTTTTGTCATGAGAGCTTGCAGCTCTTGCTGCACCTCGTCGACCTGAACCCCAAGCCTTTCTTGCTTGGCGCGCTCCTCGGCCGTTTTCTTTTCGGCCTCTGCAAGCGCCTGCTACAGGGTTGCCACCTCGGTTGCGCCCCTATAATAAGCAGTACAGTCCTGTTATTTCTTTCTGCAATCAAGCCTCTCTATAGGCACCTTTTTTTCTTTTCTTTCTTTTTTTAGGTATTTCTTACCTTCCTTCTCCTCAAGCTGTCGTTTGGCAAGGCCGAGCTCTTCCTCGGTCCGCCCGAGGTCCTTTTTAAGGACATCCACCTGCGCAGTCAGTGCGGCGGTGGACAGCAGTGAAGCCTGCATACGCATATTTGACCTTTTTTTGTTAGACTCCTGCGAAAATTACTAGATCCTCTATCCGACTTTTCTTTCCGAACACCGAACAGAGCATCAGGGGCTACTGTCTATGCAATAAATAATTTGACATATTTTTACTTACCTCGAAGCCTGTTAGAAGGCTAGCGCAAGCTTCATTCAGTCCGCTCTTGGCGGACTGAACCCTTTGGATCACCGTACACATAACAGTACGGTGCTCGTCATCGATGGCGGCGCCCTTAAGCACCTCCAGCAGATTGTCCGACGCCTCCGGTTGGACGGAGGCCGCCGGCTCAGACGGCTTACTCCTCTTGGAAGGAGTTCTCCCACCGTGGACCGGGACTGCCGAGTCCGGCGCGGTGTCCGGCACAAAGCAGGACTTGGAGCCCTGGGGGGTTCATCCCCTTTACTCCTGGGGTCCGGAGGATTGCCTTGTGGCTCCTCCAGGACCATCTCCTCCTGCCCCGAAGCTTGGCAGGGCGCCACTTCGGCGTCGTCCGCCCCGCAGGGGGAGACCGTGGGCGGAACAGAGTTCACGTCCGACGAATCCAGGGAGCCGCTCGACGAATCGTCGAGTCCGGGCCGGGGCGGGCTGCATAAATTACGTTCGACATTAGGGAAAGCCGCGCGTTAAAAGAATATCATGAGTCACTCTGGTATGTAAACACTTATGATGTCGCCGGACGCTTGGTTCGGTCCAGCCACTCCTCTCCGCCCTCTTCGGCGTCGTGGGAGTAGTCCGGCGGAGGGGTTTTCCTTTTCCTCGACCCCTCGGCCTCCCCTGTTGGGGTGGCCTTCTTCCTCTTTGTTCCCCTCACTGGGGGGGAGAGCTTCCTTGTTCCTCCTCCTCGTTTTCACGAAAGGAGAGTGTTGCGGACTCGTTAGATGACGAGTCCGACACCACCATGTTGCGGGAACTTTTTCGAGTCCCGGTGGTTTTCTTCTTCTTGGCCTTCCTCTCCGGCACCACGTAAGGTGCCGGAGCCATCAGCTTCACCAAGAGAGCTGGGGCCAGGTCTTCGGGCAGAGGAGCCGGATAGTTAATTGGTCCGGATACCTCCTGCCAAGCCTGTCAAAGGTAAAGGGAGTTTAGATCCCGCATAGAGTTAATCTATGAAGAAGATCTTAACGAACATGTCAAAGGTATAGATAGCTTACCTCGCTAGTGTTACGCTGCGAGCTGTATCCGCGATCCTCGGAGGCGGATGTGGGGGACTCGGCGCCTTTGGTCAGCACCTTCCAGACGTCTTCATACGTCGTGTCGAAGAGCCTACTGAGGGTTTGGTGCTGCGCCGGGTCGAATTCCCACAAAGTAAAATCCCGTTCTTGGCACGGGAGGATCAGGCGAACGAGCATGACCTGGACTATATTGACAAGCCGGATTGGCTTGTTCACCAGGGACTGGATGCACGTTTGTAGCCCAGTCACTTCTTCCTCGTTGCCCCATGACAGACCCGTCTCTTTCCAGGACATGAGCCGCGTGGGGGTCCGGATCTGAACTCGGGGGCCGCGACCCGCTTCGGATCGCGGGGCTCGGTGATGTAAAACCACCCGGCCTGCCACCCCTTTAGGGACTCCACGAAGGAGCCATCGAACCAGAGGACGTTGGCTATCTTGCCAACCATAGCGCCTCCGCACTCCGCCTGGGTGCCGGACACCACCTTGGGCTTGACGTTGAAGGTCTTGAGCCAGACGCCGAAGTGGGGGCGGACGCGGAGAAAGGCCTCACACACGACGATAAACGCCGAGATGTTGAGAACAAAGTTCGGGGCCAGATCGTGGAAATCCAGGCCGTAGTAGAACATGAGCCCCCGGACAAATGGGTGAAGTGGAAAGCCCAGTCCGCGGAGGAAGTGGGGAAGAAAAACTACCCTCTCATGGGGCCTTGGGGTAGGAAGAAGCTGCCCCTTCTCAGGAAGCCGATGCAGGATGTCCTTGGACAAGTATCCGGCTTTCCTTAACTTTTTTACTTGAGCCTCCGTAACGGAGGAGACCATACACTTGCCTCCCGCTCCGGACATTGTTGGAGAAGGTTGAGGAAGGAAGAGCGGACTTGGGCGCTGGAGCTTGAGTTCGCGAGAGATGGATTGGCAAAGGAGGAAGAAGGCGTAGGTTAAAAAGGTGAACCCTTATCCCTTTATATAAGCAAGTACGGTTAGGCGTCCCCACCTGCCTAATAAAACTCACTTGCCTCCCAAACGCCATGGTAAATGGCGTGGTTGGGTTACCCACGTCCGTATTAATGAGAATCCCGTTAAAGGGGGCACATGATCTCTGCTTTGACAAGACGTGCCAAGGAAACCGCCTCGCTAAACGAGCTGAGGTGGAACAATGAAAGCAATTTATATAGAAGGCTTGGTCGTAGTGTTATGACGCACTGCGGAATACGTCAGCAGATTTGATTTGTGTTAATATTATTCTCTATATGGCAATATGTGGAAACTTATTTTGCAGAGCCGGACACTATTTCTGGTGTTTATAATCTTCTTGAAGAACTTGGAGGAGGAACCCGCCTTGCAATGCCGAAGACAATCTGCGCGCCGGACTCGTCGTCATTGAAGCCTGGTTCAGGGGCTACTAAGGGAGTCCTTGATTAGGGGGTGTTCGGATAGCCGGACTATACCTTCAGCCGGACTCCAGGACTATGAAGATACAAGATTGAAGACTTCGTCCCGTGTCCGGAAGGATCTTTTCTTGGCGTGGAAGGCAAGCTAGGCATGCGGATATTCAAGATCTCCTACCATTGTAACCGACTTTGTGTAACCCTAACCCTATCCGGTGTCTATATAAACCGGAGGGTTGTAGTCCGTAGGACAACCATCATCATACACAATCATACCATAGGCTAGCTTCTACAGTTTAGCCTCCTTGATCTCGTGGTAGATCCACTCTTGTACTACCCATATCATCAATATTAATCTAGCAGGAGTAGGGTTTTACCTCCACCGAGAGGGCCCGAACCTGGGTAAAATAAAGTGTCCCTCGTCTCCTGTTACCATCCGACCTTGACGCACAGTTCGGGACCCGCTACCTGAGATCCGCCGGTTTTGACACCGACAGTGTCCTTAGATTATCTTGGGGGTGCCATGGGCATCCCCAAGATTAGGCTCTTGCCACTCCTTGTTCCATAATCCATCAAAAGATCTTTCACCCAAAACTTGAAAACTTCACAACACAAAACTCAACAGAAATCTCGTGAGCTCCGTTAGCGAAAGAAAACAAAAGACCACTTCAAGGTACTGTAATGAACTCATTCTTTATTTATAATGGTGTTAAACCTACTGTATTCCAACTTCTATATGGTTTATAAACTATTTTACTAGCCATAGATTCATAAAAATAAGCAAACAACACACGAACAACAGAATCTGTCAAAAACAAAACAGTCTGTAGTAATCTGTAACTAACGCAAACTTCCAAAACTCCAAAAAATTAGCCAAAATAGGACGTCCTAGGAAATTTGTTTATTGATCAGCAGCAATTGGAATTACTATTTTATCACGTTCTGGTGATTTTTAACAATTGTTTTCGTGAACAGAAAGTTTCTGGAAATTACAGCAAGATCAAATAACTATCATCCAAAAGGATCCTATAGGTTTAACTTGGCACAAACACTAATTAAAACATAAAAACACATCTAACTAGAGGCCGGATCAAAGATTTATTCCTAAACAGAAGCAAAAGCAAAAAATAAAATAAAAATAAAATTGGGTTGCCTCCCAACAAGCGCTATCGTTTAACGCCCCTAGCTAGGCATAAAAGCAAAGATAGATCTAGGCATAAAAAAATCAGGGGGAACTTTTCGGGACGAGACTCCGCCGCCACGAGGCGGAACCTTGGCGGAACCAATCTAGAGCTCCGGCAGAGCTGTTCTGCCGGGGATACTTCCCTCCTGGAGGGGGAAATCATCACCATCATCATCACCAACGCTCCTCTCATCGAGAGAGGGCAATCTCCATCAACATCTTCACCAGCACCATCTCATCTCCAAACCCTAGTTCATCTCTAGTATCCAATTCTTGTCTCAAAGTCCGGGATTGGTGCTAGTAGGTTGCTAGTAGTGTTGATTACTCCTTGTAGTTGATGCTAGTTGGTTTATTTGGTGGAAGATCATATGTTCAGATCTTATATGCATATTATTACCCCTCTGATTATGAACACGAATATGCTTTGTGAGTAATTACGTTTGTTCCTGAGGACAAGGGAGAAGTCTTGCTATTAGTAGTCATGTGAATTTGGTATTCGTTTGATATTTGGATAAGATGTATGTTGTCTAGCCTCTAGTGGTGTTATGTGAACGTCGACTACATAACACTTCACCATTATTTGGGCCTAGAGGAAGGCATTGGGAAGTAATAAGTAGATGATGGGTTGCTAGAGTGACAGAAGCTTAAACCCTAGTTTATGCGTTGCTTCGTAAGGGGCTGATTTGGATCCACTTGTTTCATGCTATGGTTAGGTTTACCTTAATAATTTTGTTGTGGTTGCGGATGCTTGCAATATAGGTTAATCATAAGTGGGATGCTTGTTCAAGTAAGAAGAGCACCCGAGCACAGGTCCACCGACATATCAAATTATCAAAGTACCGAACGCGAATCATATGAACGTGATGAAAACTAGCTTGACGATATTCCCATGTGTCCTCAGGAGCGTTTTTCCTATTATAAGAGTTTGTTCTGTCTTGTCCTTTGTTACAAAAAGGATTGGTCCACCTTGCTGCACTTTATTTACTTTTGTTACTTGTTGCTTGTTACAATTTATCTTATCACAAAACTATCTGTTACCACTTATTTCAGTACTTGCACAGAATACCTTGCTGAAAACCGCTTATCATTTCCTTCTGCTCCTGGTTGGGTTCGACCCTCTTACTTATCGAAAGGACTATGATCGATCCCCTATACTTGTGGGTCATCAAGACTCTTTTCTGGCGCCGTTGCCGGGGATGGAGCGCCTTTGGTAGGTGGAATTTGGTAAGGAAAAAATTTATATAATGTGCTGAAATTTACTGTCACTTGTTACTATGGAAAGTAATTCTCTGAGGGGCTTGTTCGGGGTATCTTCGCCCCGTCCAGTAGAACAAAGAGTTGCTCCTCAACCTACTGAACCTATTGAAAATGAAACTCCTTTTGAATTTCCTTCGGGTATGATGGAAAAACTGCTAGCTAACCCTTTTACAGGGGATGGAACAAAGCATCCTGATGAGCATTTAATATATGTGGATGAAGTTTGTGGATTATTTAAGCATGCAGGTATACCCGATGATGTTGCTAAGAAGAAGGTCTTCCCTTTATCTTTGAAGGGAGACGCATTGATATGGTATAAGCTATGTGATGATATGAGATCATGGAACTACAAAAGATTGAAGTTGGAATTTCAACAAAATTATTACCCTATGCATCTTGTTCATCGTGATCGCAATTATATATATAATTTCTGGCCTCGCGAAGGAGAAAGCAACGCTCAAGCTTGGGGGAGGCTTAAATCAACGTTATATTCATGCCCCAATCATGAGTTCTCGAGAAAAATAATTATGGAAAGGTTTTATGCTCGGCTTTCTGATAACAATCGCACCATGCTCGATACTTCTTGTGCTGGCTCTTTTATGATGAAGACTATTGAATTCAGATGGAATTTATTGGATAGAATTAAACGCAACTCTGAAGATTGGGACCTTGACGAAGGTAAGGAGTCAGGTATGACACCTATGTTTGATTGTGTTAAATCTTTTATGGACACCGATATTTTCCGTAAGTTTAGCACTAAATATGGACTTGACTCTGAGATAGTAGCTTCTTTCTGTGAATCTTTTGCTACTTATGTTGATCTCCCCAAGGAGAAGTGGTTTAAATATCATCCTCCCATAGAAGTAAAAGTAGCTGCACCTATTAAAGTTGAAGAAAAAACTGTCACTTATAATGATCCTATTGTTCCTACTTCTTATCACTACTAGGGAAAAGCCTAGCAGCAGCACGGGTTTTGGGCCTATTAGTAGCGCGGGGGCCGGCGCTACTAATAAGGCGTGCTTTGAAATCTAAAAAAATGAAAAAAAATTCGATTTTTTGCCCGAATTTTCAAATTTCTGAATTATTTTAACCTCTAATCTCCAATCACCCCTCATCGCTGCTCAATTTAATCTCTAATCACCTCTCATCATTCCAAATAATCTAACTTCCCAGACGGTCACCCATCCTCTCACTACTCCAGCCTGAGCACGCTTAACTTCCGGGTTCTATTCTCCCTCGTTTCCAAGTCTGCACTTGTTGTTTTCCTGACAATATTAAGATGTCAATCCTATTAACCCTCGGGAGTTTAGCTTGAGCATGAAGTCACACATTTCACTGTTTGAGTTTAAATCTATTGTTCTAAAAAACAATAATAATTTAGTAACACTAATATTTCTTGAATAAGTAGTTTGACCACATTTTGACCAAAGTTTGACCACAGTTTGACCAGATTTGACCAAACATCCAAAAAACTGAAAGAATTGTTTAGTAACACTAATATTCATGAATAATTATTTAGTAACACTAATACTTCTTGAATAAGTAGTTTGACCACAGTTTGACCAGATTTGACCAAAATTTAAAAAAAACTGAAATTTGAGCATAACTTTTTTTCCTTTTAGAATTTGAGGATTCTAAAAATTTGCAAACAGGCCGTAGGCAGTCTCCTTCGGATGCGGATTTTCGTGCTGAACATTTTGATATATTATACGTTTTTTCTGACATCATATGCAAAAGTTATAGCCGTTTTACATTTTCCCTACACTTTTTGCAAAACATGTCCAAATTTAAGTTTTTAAAATTTCCTAACTAGTAGATGTAGTAACATAGCTACATCTCAAAGGATTTTAATTTTTCAAGTTTTTATCATTTTCTTTTGCTTTTTACAAAACCGAAAAGGCGATCCGGGGGGGAGGGTAGAGTTTCAAAATGGGACCTTTAGTAGTAGCGAGGGATTTTACCCCTCGCTACTACTATGGCATGTCCCGGAGGGGCACAGTTGAGACCTCTTAGTAGTAGCGAGGGGTAAAAACTTAGTAGTAGCGCGGGTTTATAACCCTCACTAATACTATGGCATGGCCCAGGGGCATGGTAGAGACCGCTTAGTAGTAGCGAGGGGTAAAAACCAGCGCTCCTGCTATCAACTTAGTAGTAGCGAGGGTTAAAAACCCGCGCTACTACTATGGCATGTCCCGGGGGGCACGGTAGAGACCGCTTAGTAGTAGCGAGGGTTAAAAACCAGTGCTACTGCTATGAACTTAGTAGTAGTGAGGGTTAAAAACCCGCGCTACTGCTACTTAGCAGCAGCGCCTGATTTTAAAGCACGCTGCTGGTAAGATTCTGTGTATAGGCTTTTCCCTAGTAGTGTATGTTGAGAAACCACCTTTCCCTGTTAGAATAAAGGATCATGCTAAAGCTTCAACTGTTGTCCGTAAAAGCAATATTAGAACTTATACACCTCCTGAGCAAGTTAAAGTAGAACATAATATTGCTATTGTTAAGGATCTCTTGTCTGATAATATTGATGGACATGTTATTCAGTTCGATGTTGAAACTGCTATAATTGCTAAGCCCTGTGCTAAAGATAAACATAGACCTATGGTAGGCGTGCCTGTTATTTCTGTTAAAATAGGAGATCATTGTTATCATGGCTTATGTGATATGGGTGCTAGTGCTAGTGTTATACCACATACTTTATACGAAGAAATCAAGAATGAAATTGCACCTGCTGAGTTAGAAGGTATTGATGTCACGATTAAGCTTGCCAATAGAGATACTACTTAACCAATTGGGATTGTTAGAGATGTTGAAGTCTTGTGTGGGAAAACTAAATATCCTGCTGATTTTCTTGTTCTCACTTCTCCACAAGATAGCTTTTGTCCCATTATATTTGGTAGACCCTTCTTGAACACTGTTAATGCTAAGATAGATTGCAAAAAGAATGTTGTTACTATTGGCTTGGACGAAATGCTTCATGAGTTTAATTTCTCTAAATTTGGTAAACAACATCGCGAGGAAGAATTGCCTAGTAAGGATGAAATTATTGGTCTTGCTTCTATTGCCATACCTCCTAGTGATCCTTTAGAACACTATTTGCTAGACCATGAAAATGATATGTTCATAAATGAAAGAAGGGAAATAGATGAAGTATTCTTTAAACAGGAACCTATTCTCCAACACAATTTGCCTGTGGAAATTTTAGGGGATCCTCCTCCACCCAAGGGTGATCCCGTGTTTGAGCTTAAACCGTTGCCTGATAATCTTAAATATGCTTATCTTGATGAAAAGAAGATATATCCTGTTATTATTAGTGTTAACCTTTCAGAGCATGAAGAAGAAAGACTATTGAAAACTCTGAAGAAGCACCGTGCTACTCTTGATGATCTTAAGGGCATTAGTCCCACTCTATGTCAACACAAAATAAATTTGGAAGCAGATGCCAAACCAGTTCGTGATCCTCAATGACGTTTGAATCCTAAAATGAAAGAAGTGGTAAGAAAAGAAATACTCAAGCTTCTGGAGGCAGGTATAATTTATCCCGTTGCTGATAGTCAGTGGGTAAGTCCTGTCCATTGTGTCCCTAAGAAGGGAGGTATTACTGTTGTTCCTAATGATAAAGATGAATTCCACAAAGAATTATCACAGGTTATAAGATGGTAATTGATTTCCGCAAATAAATAAGGCTACTAAGAAAGATCATTACCCCTTACCTTTTATTGATCAAATGCTAGAAAGATTATGCAAACATACACATTACTGCTTTCTAGATGGTTATTCTGGTTTCTCTCAAATACTTGTGTCGTCTAGAGATCAATCAAAGACTACTTTTACATGCCCTTTTGGTACTTTTGCTTATAGACGTATGCCTTTTGGTTTATGTAATGCACCTGCTACCTTTCAAAGACGCATGATGGCTATATTCTCTGACTTTTGTGAAAAGATTTGTGAGGTTTTGATGGACGACTTTTCCGTCTATGGTTCCTCTTTTGATGATTTCTTGAGCAATCTTGATCGAGTTTTGCAGAGATTTGAAGAAACTAATCTTGTCTTGAATTGGGAAAAGTGCCACTTTATGGTTAATGAAGGTATTGTCTTGGGGCATAAAGTTTCTGAGAGAGGTATTGAAGTTGATAAAGCCAAGGTTGATGCTATTGAAAAGATGCCATGTCCCAAGGACGTCAAAGGTATAAGAAGTTTCCTTGGTCACGCCGGATTTTATAGGAGGTTCATTAAGGACTTCTCAAAAATTTCTCGGCCTCTGACTAATTTATTACAAAAGGATATACCATTTGTCTTTGATGATGATTGTGTAGAAGCATTTGAAATACTTAAGAAAGCATTAGTCTCTGCACCTGTGGTTCAGCCACCTAATTGGAATTTACACTTTGAAATTATCTGTGATGCTAGCGATTATGCTGTAGGTGCTATTCTAGGGCAAAGAGTTGATAAGAAATTAAATGTTATTCATTATGCTAGTAAGACTCTAGACAATGCTCAAAGAAATTATGCTACTACTGAAAAGGAACTTTTAGAAGTTGTATTTGCTTGTGATAAGTTCAGACCTTATATTGTTGATTCTAAAGTAACTATTCACACTGATCATGCTGCTATTAAATATCTTATGGAAAAGAAAGATGCTAAACCTAGACTTATTAGATGGGTTCTCTTGCTACAAGAATTTGATTTACATATCGTTGATAGAAAAGGAGCTGATAACCCCGTTGCAGATAACTTGTCTAGACTAGAAAATGTTCTTGATGACCCCTTACCTATTAATGATAGCTTTCCTGATGAACAATTAAATGTTATAAGTAATTCTCGTAGTACCCCTTGGTATGCTGATTATGCTAATTATATTGTTGCTAAGTTTATACCACCTAGCTTCACATACCAACAAAAGAAAAAGTTCTTCTATGACTTGAGACATTACTTTTGGGATGACCCACATCTTTATAAAGAAGGAGTAGATGGTATTATTAGACGTTGTGTACCTGAGCATGAACAGGAACAGATCCTACGCAAGGGCCACTCCGAAGCTTATGGAGGACACCACGCTGGAGACCGAACTACACATAAGGTATTGCAATCCAGTTTTTATTGGCCTACCCTCTTCAAGGATGCCCGTAAGTTTGTCTTGTCTTGTGATGAATGTCAAAGAATTGGTAATATTAGTAGACGTCGAGAAATGCCTATGAATTATTCACTTGTTATTGAACCGTTTGATGTTTGGGGCTTTGATTATATGGGACCCTTTCCTGCCTCTAATGGATACACACATATTCTAGTTGCTGTTGATTATGTTACTAAGTGGGTAGAAGCTATTGCAACTAGTAGTTCTGATCATAACACCTCTATTAAAATGCTTAAGGAAGTTATTTTCCCGAGGTTTGGAGTTCCTAGATATTTAATGACCGATGGTGGTTCACACTTTATTCATGGTGCTTTCCGTAAAATGCTTGCTAAATATGATGTTAATCATAGAATTGCATCTCCTTATCACCCGTAGTCTAGTGGTCAAGTAGAATTGAGTAACAGAGAACTCAAATTAATTTTGCAAAAGACTGTTAATAGGTCTGGAAAGAATTGGTCCAAGAAACTTGATGATGCATTATGGGCTTGTAGAACTGCATATAAAAATCCTATGGGTATGTCTCCGTATAAAATGGTCTATGGAAAAGCATGTCACTTACCTCTCGAACTAGAACATAAGGCATATTGGGCTATTAAAGAGCTCAACTATGATTTCAAACTTGCTGGTGAGAAGAGGTTATTTGATATTAGCTCACTTGATGAATGGAGAACCCAAGCTTATGAAAATGCCAAGTTGTTTAAAGAAAAAGTTAAAAGATGGCATGACAAAAGGATACAAAAGCGTGAGTTTAATGTAGGTGATTATGTATTGCTATACAACTCTCATTTAAGTTTTTTTGCAGGGAAACTTCTCTCTAAATGGGAAGGCCCCTATGTTATCGAGGAGTTCTATCGTTCCGGTGCCATAAAAATCAACAACTTCGAAGGCACCAACCCGAAGGTGGTAAACTGTCAAAGAATCAAACATTATATCTCAGGTAATCCCATAAATGTTGAAACCAATATTATTGAAACCGTGACCCCGGAGGAATACATAAGAGACACTTTCCAGAACGTTTCAGACTCCAAAAAGGAATAGGTATGTGGTGCGGTAAGTAAACCGACTCCAAAACAATTTTTAAGCCAATATTTCTCCGTTTTGGAATATTTAGAAAAATAGAAAAATAAGTAGCAGTCCGGGAAGGACACGAGGGCCCTACGAGGGTGGTGGGCGCGCCCCCCTACCTCATGAGCACCTCGTGTGCCTTCCGGACTCCGTTTTCTTGCACGATACGTATTTTGGTCGGTAAAAATTCATTATATATTCTCCCGAAGGTTTTGGCTCCCGTATCATGCAAATCCCCTCTGTTCTTGTTTCGAGCTGTTTTTTGTCAAGGTTTTCATGGCTAGGCATCATGTCGTCCCCCTCCTCCAACAATGGTGACAACGATGCTTGGCTAATGAAGATAGATCTGAAGAGGGAAGAACCCATGAAGGCCAACAAGGATGAAAGGATCAAGAAGGCCACGGAGGATCAAGCTCCGACAGCAAAAGACATCCTTCAACTTGATCATAACCTTCTTACCCCAACTGAGATCGAAGCTTTCAAGATGATTGAGTTAGCTCATATACAGAACAAGTATCTCACACACGAAAATATTTTGTTGAAGGAGCATATTGTCACACTCAAGGGCATTATCCGCAAGCTGGAGGACCTCTTACGCTCGATGTGCGATTATCCATCACCACCACCTTCTTCACCGACAAAGGAGACATAATCACATGGGTATGAGCACTCCCCTTGGCAACTGCCAAGCTTGGGGGAGGTGCCTCGGTATTGTATCACAAACACATCTCCTATCTTTACCGTTTTTCTTAGTTCGATCCTACTAGTAGTATCTTGATCTAGTAGAATAAAGTTTATGGAATGATCTAGTTTTGAGTTTTGCTTTATGATCTCTCTTTGTAATCGAGTCCATGAGCTATATAATAAAGATTAGTGTTGAGTCAAGGGCTTGATTGTTTTGCCATGATCTTGGGTGAATAAAAGAAAAGAAGAAAAAGAATAAAAAGAAACAAAGAGTTCATATTGATCTTATTGAGAGTAATTAATGACTTCACATAGAAAGAGTATGATGATTAAAAGTTGTTGGGAGTTGACAGACATAGCTTTGGTCATCGTTGCAATTAATAGGAAGTAATAAGGAAAGAGAGGTTTCACATATAGATATATTATCATTGACATCTTTTATGATTAGGAGCACTCATTAAAATATGACATGCTAAAGAGTTGATGTTGGACAAGGAAGACAACGTAATGAGTTATGTCTTTCTTATATCTGAGATAAAGTATGTTGTCATGGATCCTCTAACTTGTTGAGCTTGCCTTTCCCCCTCATGCTAGCCAAATTCTCATCACCAAGTAGAGATACTACTTGTGCTTCCAAACACCCTTAAACCAGTTTTGCCATGAGTGTCCACCATATCTACCTATGGATTGACTAAGATCCTTCAAGTAAGTTGTCATTGGTGCAAAGCAATAAAAATTGCTCTAAATATGTATGATTGATTGGTGTCGGAGAAATAAGCTTTATACGATCTTGTGATGTGAAAGTAATAAAAGCGACGGACTGCATAATAAAGGTTCATATCAAAAGGGGCAATATAAAGTGACGTTCTTTCGCATTGAGATTTTGTGCATCCAACCATAAAGCGCATGGCAACCTCTGCTTCCCTCTGCGAAGGGCCTATCTTTTATTATTATACTCTACCTTATGCAAGAGTCATGGTGATCTTCACCTTTCCTTTTTCATTTTATCCTTTGGCAAGCCCAGCATGTTGGAAAGAACATGATATACATATCTAATTGGATGTAGGGGAGCATGAATTATTATTGTTGACATTACCCTTGAGGTAAAAGGTTGTGGGGCAAAACTATAAGCCCCTATCTTTCTCTGTGTCCGATTAAAACTCCATAATCACAAGTATCGCGTGAGTGTTAGCAATTATCAAGTACTAGATGATAGTTGAGTATGTGGACTTGCTTTTTAGCTCTGACATAGACTCTTTACGATGTTATGATAAATTGCAATTGCTTCAATGACTGAGGTTATAGTTTGTTGGAGCCCAATAAGGTTTATGATTCATACTTTTGCATTGTGAATAGATCATCACTTGAACATAAGTAATCATATGACAAAATCTATATATGTTGCTGTTATGAGAATAATCATGATGCCTTCATGTCCGTATTTTATTTTTATCGATGCCTCTACCTCTAAACATGAGGACATATTTATTGTTATTGGCTTTTCGCTTGAGGACAAACGAGGTGTAAGCTTGGGGGAGTTGATACGTCCATTTTGCATCATGCTTTTATGTCAATATTTATCGCATTATGGACTGTTATTTCACGTTATGTCACAATACTTATGGCTATTCTCTCTTATTTTACAAGGTTTACATAAGGAGGGAGAATGCCGGCACCTGGAATTCTGGGCTGGAAAAGGAGCAAATATTAGAGACCTATTCTGCGCAACTCCAAAAGTCCTGAAACTCCACAAAATATCTTAAAATAAATAAAGAAAAATCCTCGCCAAAGATGAAGTCCAGGGGGCCCACACCCTGCTCACGAGGGTGGGGTGCGCACCCCCCCTCCTAGGGCGCGCCTCCCTACCTTGTGGGCCCCTGGTGGGTCTCCGACGTCCATCTTATGCTATATGAAGTCTTTCGATGAGAAAAAAATCAGGGGGAACTTTTTGGGATGAGACTCCGCCGCCACGAGGCGGAACCTTGGCGGAACCAATCTAGAGCTCCGGCAGAGCTGTTCTGCCAGGGATACTTCCCTCCTAGAGGGGGAAATCATCACCATCGTCATCACCAACGCTCCTCTCATCGAGAGAGGGCAATCTCCATCAACATCTTCACCAGCACCATCTCATCTCCAAACCCTAGTTCATCTCTTGTATCCAATTCTTGTCTCAAAGTCCGGGATTGGTGCTAGTAGGTTGCTAGTAGTGTTGATTACTCCTTGTAGTTGATGCTAGTTGGTTTATTTGGTGGAAGATCATATGTTCAGATCCTATATGCATATTATTACCCCTCTGATTATGAACATGAATATTCTTTGTGAGTAATTACGTTTGTTCCTGAGGACAAGGGAGAAGTCTTGCTATTAGTAGTCATGTGAATTTGGTATTCGTTTGATATTTTGATAAGATGTATGTTGTCTAGCCTCTAGTGGTGTTATGTGAACGTCGACTACATAACACTTCATCATTATTTGGGCCTAGAGGAAGGCATTGAGAAGTAATAAGTAGATGATGGGTTGCTAGAGTAACAGAAGCTTAAACCCTAGTTTATGCGTTGCTTTGTAAGGGGCTAATTTGGATCCACTTGTTTCATTGTATGGTTAGGTTTACCTTAATACATTTGTTGTAGTTGCGGGTGCTTGCAATAGAGGTTAATCATAAGTGGGATGATTGTTCAAGTAAGAACAACACCCAAGCACCGGTCCACCCACATATCAAATTATCAAAGTACCGAACGCGAATCATATGAACGTGATGAAAACTAGCTTGACGATATTCCCATGTGTCCTCAGGAGCGCTTTTCCTATTATAAGAGTTTGTTTCGTCTTGTCCTTTGCTACAAAAAGGATTGGGCCACCTTGCTGCACTTTATTTATTTTTGTTACTTGTTGCTCGTTACAATTTATCTTATCACAAAACTATCTGTTAACACTTATTTCAGTACTTGCAGAGAATACCTTGCTGAAAACCGCTTATCATTTCCTTCTGCTCCTCGTTGGGTTCGATACTCTTACTTATCGAAAGGACTACGATAGATCCCCTATACTTGTGGGTCATCAGTAAACACTTTATTTTGACTATAAGCGTGAGGAGAATTTAGCAAGGATTGCAACAAGGAAATACAATCAATTAAAGAGCAACTTTCATAATTAAATTCCTTGAAATCAAAAATAGTGGGTTTAGCAACATCTAGGGTTTTGCTTTATTCAATCCCACCTTTATCAATTTTAGCATCAAGATCTAAAAACTCCGAATTTTTGGAACGCCTTCTAGGTAAAGGTAGATCATATTCAGTCCCATCATTATCAAGAATCATATTGCAAAACAAAGATTTAATAGGGGACACATCAATAACTTTTAGATCTTCATGTTTATTCTCATAGGAACTAGAAGAACACACTTTAATAAAGGGATCTTTCGTAGCACGCATCCTAGCGGTTCTTTCTTTGCACTCATCAATGGAAATTCTCATGGCTTTGAGAGACTTATTGATATCATGCTTAGGAAGAATCGATCTAAGCTTTAAAGAATCAACATCAAGAGAAATTCTATCAATGTTCCTAGACAATTCATCAACTTTAAGTAATTTCTCTTCAAGCAAAGCATTGAAATTCTTTTGAGAATTCATAAGATCTTTAACACTAGTCTCAAATTCAGAGGGCATCCTATTAAAATTTCCATAAGAGTTGTGTAGGGATTTCCATAATTATTAGAGGAATTACTAGAATAAGGCCTAGGATTAAAGTTTCCTCTATATGCGTTGTTACCAAAATTATTCCTACCAACAAAATTCACATCCATAGATTCATTATTATTCTCAATCAAAGTAGACAAAGGAATATCATTAGGATCAGAAGAAGCACTCTTAGTAGCAAATAATTTCATAAGTTCATCCATCTTTCCACTCAAAACATTAATTTCTTCTATCGCATGCACTTTTTTATTAGTAGATCTTTCAGTGTGCCATTGAGAATAATTAACCATAATATTATCTAGGAGTTTAGTAGCTTCTCCTAAAGTGATTTCCATTAAAGTGCCTCCTGCAGATGAATCTAAAATATTTCTAGAAGCAAAATTCAATCCGGCATAAATTTTTTGTATAATCATCCACAAATTCGAACCATGAGTAGGACAATTACGTATCATTAATTTCATCCTGTCCCAAGCTTGTGCAACATGTTCATGATCAAGTTGCTTAAAATTCATAATATCGTTTCTAAGAGAGATGATCTTAGCGGGAGGAAAATACTTAGAGATAAAAGCATCTTTGCACTTGTTCCAAGAATCAATACTGTTTTTAGGCAAAGACAAAAACCAAGCTTTAGCATGATCTCTAAGCGAAAAAGGAAATAGCTTCAACTTAACAATATCATTATCAACATCTTTCTTCTTTTGCATATCACACAAATCAACGAAGCTATTTAGATGAGTAGCGGCATCTTCACTAGGAAGGCCGGCGAATTGATCTTTCATAACAAGATTCAACAAAGCAGTATTGATTTCACAAGATTCAGTATTGGTAAGAGGAGCAATCGGAGTGCTAAGGAAATCATTATTGTTGGTATTGGTAAAGTCACACAATTTGGTATTATCTTGAGCCATCGTGACAAACAAGCAATCCAACACACGAGCAAACAAAAAGCAAGCGAGAAAAAGGCAAACGGAAAAGAGACGGCAAATAAAATGGCAAGGGTGAAGTGGGGGAGAGGAAAACGAGAGGCAAATGGCAAATAATGTAATGCGGGAGAAAAGGATTGTGATGGGTACTTGGTATGTTGACTTTTGCGTAGACTCCCCGGCAACGGCGCCAGAAATTCTTCTTGCTACCTCTTGAACACTGCGTTGGATTTCCTTGAAGAGGAAAGGATGGTGCAACAAAGTAGCGTAAGTATTTCCCTCAGTTTTTGAGAACCAAGGTATCAATCCAGTAGGAGATCCAGTAGGAGGCTACGCGCGAGTCCCTTGTACCTACACAAAACAAATAACTCCTCGCAACCAACGTGATAAGGGGTTGTCAATCCCTTCACGGTCACTTACGAGAGTGAGATCTGATAGAGATGATAGATAATATTTTTGGTATTTTTGTGATAAAGATGCAAAGTAAAATAAAAAGAAAAGTAAAAAATCAAAGGTAATAGCAAAGTGTTGGAGGATTAATATGATGAAGATAGACCCGGGGCCATAGGTTTCACTAGTGGCTTCTCTCAAGAGCATAAATATTTTACGGTGGGTGAACGAATTACTGTTGAGCGATTGACAGAATTGAGCATAGTTATGAGAATATTTAGGTATGATCATGTATATAGGCATCACGTCTGAGACAAGTAGACCGACTCCTGCCTGCATCTACTACTATTACTCAACTCATCGACCGCTATCCAGCATGCATCTAGAGTATTAAGTTCATGAAAACAGAGTAACGCCTTAAGCAAGATGACATGATGTAGAGGGATAAATTCATGCAGTATGATAAAAAACCCCATCTTGTTATCCTCGATGGCAACAATACAATATGTGCCTTGCTGCCCCTACTGTCACTTGGAAAAGACACCGCAAGATTGAACCCAAAGCTAAGCACTTCTCCCATTGCAAGAAAAACCAATCTGGTAGGCCAAACCAAACTGATAATTCGAAGAGACTTGCAAAGATAACCAGTCATACATAAAAGAATTCAGAGAACATTCAAATATTGTTCATAGATAATCTTGATCATAAACCCACAATTCATCAGTCTCAACAAACACACCACAAAAAGAAGATTACATCGAATAGATCTCCACGAGAGAGGGGGAGAACACTGTATTGAGATCCAAAAAGAGAGAAGAAGCCATCTAGCTACTAACTATGGACCCGAAGGTCTGAGGTAAACTACTCATACTTCATCGGAGGGGATATGGTGTTGATGTAGAAGCCCTCTATGGTGGATGCCCCCTCCGGCGGAGCTCCGGAACAGGCCCCAAGATGGGATCTCTTGGGTACCGAAGGTTGCAGCGGTGGAATTAGGTTTTTGGCTCCTGTTCTGATCGTTTGGGGGTACATAGGTATATATAGGAGGAAGAAGTATGTCGGTGGAGCAACGCGGGGCCCACGAGGGTGGAGGGCGCGCCCTGGGGGGTGGGCGTGCCCCCCTACCTCGTGGCCTCCTCGAAGCTTCCTTGACTTAGGGTCCAAGTCTCCTGGATCATGTTCGGTGAGAAAATCACGTTCCCGAAGGTTTCATTCCGTTTGGACTCCGTTTGATATTCCTTTTATGCGAAACTCTGAAATAGGCAAAAAACAACAATTCTGGGCTGGGCCTCCGGTTAATAGGTTAGTCCCAAAAATAATATAAAAGTGGATAAGAAAGCCCAATATTGTCCAAAACACTAGATAATATAGCATGGAGCAATCAAAAATTATAGATACGTTGGAGACGTATCACCGACGTGTCACACTCTCCACCGCGCCGACCGTGGCCCGGATACCAAGCTCATGCCTGAGCACAGATCCGGCCGCGCCGCCGCCGATCTAGTCACGCTGCCGCCGTCCATGGCGACCATGGCGCCATAGATCTTGAAGCCGCCTGCCATGGGGTATGGGATCGCACACCATGCTCTGGCCCGGGGGCGCCAGCCCGCGCCAGCTCCTCACAAGCGGGAGGGCACCTAGTCCCCGCCGCCGCCGGCGACGACAAGGCTTTGCTTGGCCGTGCCCTCGGGCGGTGGCGAGGGAGGGGAGGACGAGATGGGGAGTCGAGGGCGACGGGATCTGGTGCCTCCCAGCCGCCGCACGGGGCGACTCGGGAGGGACGGGAGCGTTTCCCGATTTTGTGCTCTCTGTGTGGACCCACCTGTTGAGAGAGATAAATAGAGGAAGAAAAGACACGTGTTTGGGGGCCTCCCTACTCCCCGATAGCCAACCCATAAAAAAAGCAACATCTCCAAGGAGGCCACTACACGAAAGTGCCATCGTTGCCCAACCCAAAGGATCTAAGTTTTCACCTAGACATAAAAGAACATGAGGAGAAAGTGTAACTTCCATGATAACGCCTGTAAGGCGGAGAATGATGCCAAGGGTTTCATTGGTGTTCCCACCATATCGGGCAAGGCTTCTTGTCCTGAAGCAATCAACTCAGCAATCAAGCGACCGAGCCAACGTGAAACTCCAGAATGGCCGACATTGGTTCCCTCCAAGCCAACCGTCATAAGCAGCGATGGGACCTGAGCGACCTAAGAAATATTCCGATGGCTACAACATGTGCGACGTAAAATAGAAGTGAAGCATGTACTCGCTAGCCTTCCACAGAGCGGCGTATGACCAAGAAGGCAAAGCAAAGCAGAGGCATTTTCTTCTCAACAGTCTTGCAAGGGACATGAAGTGATCTAGCAAAGAGCGGGCAAGTACGAAGAGGGCTATGAGGTAATGTAACATAAATGGACGGATCAAAGAAACCATGAACCTTTAGCTTCGGCCCTGACGGTAACGCAAGTCTCCATAGACCACACATTCAAAAATCCCAGTCAACCGATGTGACACTTCCAAGGCCTGAGGGCAAGTCACTCAAAATGAGCTACCCTAGCCGCTTCACTACCATTCATGACGTCAACCAAAGCGACACAAGTAAGCATTTGCAGCACAGACCCAACAGATACCAGCTCAACAGAATGTTGATAAGGAGGAAGGATGCCAAAGACACCACGGTTGTCGGAAGAACACAATCTGAGCCCCATCAGCATACACTGACAAGGGAGCGGATGGGAACAGTCATCTAGGCATACCTCCATCCACGACAGGAAACTGCTCGAAGCCCGACCAAATCCACATCAATGGGTTGCCACCTGCAAGCTCCACGTCCATCGTCACAACAGAGGATGTGGGGACCAGCAGGACCACGCGAGACCACCGACGGCATAGGGCTCATGGGGCGAACAGTCACCGGATGAGATCACCGACGTAAGGTGGTGAGGACGCGAAGGGGGGGGGGGGGGGCTTTGCCAACTGTAGGTATATTTCTAGGAGTCCACTATAAATTTGATGTCAGATTTTTTTACTATGGCAAATCGAAGATTTTTATGTCAATTTGTCTTTACAGAGGATGGCAAGTTTAGTCGTCAAGTATGGCAAATCCGACTCAGCTTATCTTTTTGCCAAGAAATTGTCATGCTCGCAGACTAAATTTGTCATCCTCGCACCAACTACATTTATCATAAAAATATTTGATTTGTCATGCTTAAAATCTAACATCAAATTTTAGCATTACCGTATTTTTATAGTCAATATTGGGACTGGCTAGAAATCAGTCGACTGAAAATCTAATTTGGGCCAGTTGATTGGTTTCCTGTCATCCGATGAAAAATAGACACCCAGATGCGCAACTTCAACCTCCAGCCATCTTCTTCTTTCTTAGAACCGCCGAGCCACCGCCCTCGG
Source organism: Aegilops umbellulata (assembly GCA_032464435.1). Taxonomy (NCBI): domain Eukaryota; kingdom Viridiplantae; phylum Streptophyta; class Magnoliopsida; order Poales; family Poaceae; genus Aegilops; species Aegilops umbellulata. The sequence goes on along the minus strand of CP136058.1, from coordinate 7,568,998 downwards.
CCGGCGGCGCTCCCATGCAAGCCTCGCCGCCTCGGCCTCCCGTCAACCGCCCCCCACCGCCATGTTGCCACCCCCGGCGATCCCTATAACCCGGCCATGCACCAATTCTTACGATGAACCTGTGCCCTCCCCCCTCCTTAACATCCCTAAGATAGATAAAGTATTCGCGAGAAAATCCATAAGGTTTTGATTTTAGGTTTGTGAATTTTTTTTGCCCCAGGCCGAGATGGCCGAATTTCGGTCATTTTTAAAAATTTCGGCCGAAATTTGACCAAAATCTCTTTTTTTCCACTGGAAAGTATATTTCGCCCGAGGCCAAGATTGCCGAAATTCGGCCGAAATTGAAAACAAAGGGTCTGACACCTAGCGTCTGATTTGTTAGGTTCTTTTCCCCTCCAATTCGTGCGTGGTGGACCCGAAATCACAAACGGATCCCGATTATTACTCTTCCTGGTTGATTGATTCCCAGGTTGGCTCAATCTAATCGATCACCATCGTCGATCGCGGCTGCCGACTACTGCTCGATCTGCTCTTAGCGATGGCGGCGGACACGGATGCTGCGACCCGATCGCCGGAGGAGCGATCCAAGACCACCGGCGGTGACGACGTGCAGGACGAGGAGAGACACGCCAAGAAGACGAGGACCACCCTGGAAGACGACGACGGCGACGAGGAGGAGTTGGAGATCTCGTCTCCGCTCCGCGAGCCCTACCTTCCCAAGGAGGTAGACATGCGCGCCAACCCGCATATCCTCGCCGCCTACAAGCTCGCCCAAGACAAATTCCAGGATAAACGAGGTCATCTCTCTCTCTCCCTCCCTCCGCGCTTCTCCTATCCTTCCGATCTTGCACTTTCTAAGAGAAAGAGATCCTTCTCATCTTGCTGCAGATCGCGAGGAGAAGCTGCTGCCCACGCGCCTGTCATTCTGTTTCGGAGCGTCGCCCGTCCTCATCCCCGACTCCGGGAGGAAGGCCGTGCTCTCCGCCGCCGGGTCCATCATCCGCCTCTCCTCCTCTCTTGGTACGTACGTACGTATGCCAAGCCTCCATCTCCATGCATGCTCTGCTAAGGGTCGCCACAAAATCTTGCTGATACATACTGCGTGTGCATGCAGGTGGCGATCCGCTGGCGCAGTCCGCCGGTTTCTGGATCGACTGGGACGAGGGGAGCAAAACCGGCATTGTTTTAACGACCGCGCATCTGATCCGCGCCAACAAGCCGCTGCCCAAAGACTACTGTGCGAAAAAAGACCGGTACCAGTATCATCCCAGTGCTCAAGTGAGTACCCATCAACGGACCGGACCTCAAAAGTAGCTAGTAACAATTTGCCTGATTTGCCGGTGTGCAAATAATCCCGCCTCTTACTTTCTGCGACATTTGGTTTCAGGTTACTGCTCACTTGCTCGACGACACCACCGCGGAGGGCCGTCTGCTCTATCACCAGGAGCATTACGACCTTGCTTTCTTTAAGATTGCAATGGATCGGAGTGTTCATGTAGCCTCTTTCGCTGATACGTTCAACAGTGGTCAGCAGGCTTTGCGGCTTGGAAGAGATAGAAATTTGATTTTAAGGATAACTCATGGCACGGTGATGCAAGATGACGTCGTGTATTTTTCCAGAGATAAAACATACGAGGCACAAAAAATATTTTATCATGACTATGTGAGATTACCGTGAAGCAAATGCCCCGGCAACTTTATTACTCAAAAAAGCATATGTGCAGGAGGCGGAGACACGAAGGAGAGAGAGTGCGCAGAGGGGATCGGGATATACTTTATATGCATCAGTTCCTAAGTCTGAGTTACATGTAAGCTTGACCTTCTATATTTTCTAATTCGTTCACATTAATTTTGTTTATTATGAGAACATTTATATACATATCCTTCAGTGCGACGATGCTGGAGAGCCGGTCATTGACTTTGATGGAAAGGTTATGGGGATGATCAACGACTGTAAAAGTGTGTCCTTTGTTCCCTTTTTCATTCTAAATAGGTGCATGGAACTGTGGAGGAATTTTGGGTATGCATTATCCCTCGGTTTTATGACAATGCTTGTTAATGCATTCTTTGTCCTTTTTTGTACTTGCTGTTTGTAGTTGGACTTCAGATACGACCTCATCAATAGAGATAAAGCCTACATTTTGATAGGTCAAAATGTGATTGTTGTCATGCTCTATGTGTATAATATTTGATAAGTTAATGTATTTGTTTTAGAAAATCATGTGTCAGTGACACTATAGACTAGGTCGGGGTGGAACTTTGAAGGGGGCTAGGTATGGATAGGAGCAGATTGTAAGATTTTTCACACATTAACATTATAGAGGAAAATTTGTTGATCACTGAGACGATTCTGGGTGTTTTTTACTACTTTCTAAATCGGTAGTGCATAATTTGCATTCAATGTTTGTTGATCATTGAGATGATTCTGAGTGTTTTACTACTTTTTATATTGCCAGTGCGTAATTTTTATTCAATGTTTTTTCTAAACTAAAAGTGTCCACTTAATCAAAGGAATCATGTTTCTATAGCTAGAACTGAAATTGTGTCACGGCTTTGTAGGTGCATCCCTCGGCCCCACCTTGGATTGCAGTTTAAGGCCCTCAAGTTTCTATATCCCTCACATGTTGAGTACATATGGCGCAAGCTAAACATTGATGACGGTCTTCTTATTGAAGAGGTATACAATTGATCATTTTGCTTATTTTCTTTTATCTTGCTACTATATACGACATCACCTATAGGTACGACGGATGAAGATTATTTTTGACTTCAGTAGATTTGCTCCCCCCCCCCCCCCCTATTCCTCCTCTTTCCAGTTGGCTTAGGAATAGCACTGCGAGTATGTTTTACCGTGATCTTATCATGCATGTTATCGACTAATTAATTATTTTCAATTAAACCTTAGGTGTCAATGGGATCTCATGCGGAGAAAGTTGGAATCCGAGTAGGTGATATTATTGGAAGCATTGATGGAGAACGCATTTCTACCAGAATTGAGGTGCGCACTATGCTTTTATTAGGTTTTAAATGAAAACAAAAATAATTAGTGGACTTTCTATTACTTTTGTTTTTTTCCTTGTATTTTCTTAATTTTTTGATGCTGTTATCAGTTGGAAAAAAAATTGTTGAGCATCTCAATGGCCAATTTTCATGGGGGAAATGACATTAATGCCAAAGTGGACATTTCTGTAAGTTTGAAATTGTGTTTTGATCAACCTGTGTTGTCCATTTCTTCATATGAATAATGCTTTGCATAATATTAGCATTGAGAAATAGTCGCACGAACTCTATAGGTGCGTGTATTTCACACGAACAACCGTCTTTGGAGGGAAAAACATTTAAATGTAAATATATTGGATCACCGAGAAGTTGTCGAACGAGGTATACATCTCTCTTTTTACAACCTAGTGCCATCTATATTTTCTTTGGATTGTCAGCTATGAATCTCAAGTTATGTGCACCTATTTTTTTGTAGATTTGGTTTTACATACTGTGCAATCATCAATCCAGGAGATGTTTTGAATGTCGCAATTTAAAAGTAGTATATAAATCATGATTTTGGAGTTTTCGAATGTACTTCATTCATTGTTTTCAGGTCAACAGGTTCCATTTTTATGCCAAATAAGCATCCATATTTGACTTTTGTTTTGCACTTGGCATTGTTTTGGAACGAGATAATGCATGCACTTGTTGGTATGTTTATGCCTTATGATTGTTAGCACTAGCCTAGAGGTGCCTTACATTATGTAAGAATGTAAATTGAACTATACTTGCAAGTCTACTTTTGGCAATCTACATGGACACACAACCTTCTGGTTAACAATGCTATTTTTCCCATTTGCAGCTTTTTATATCATCACTAATGGAGAAAGGGGTTTCTTCCCCTGTATCACCTGACCAAGTTTAATCAGACTCGGATTTGGACAAGTCGCTATGTTGTGCTTGCACTAGTTCATATGAGGGTGCATGTCTTCAAAGTATTATTTTTGTACAATGGAGGGATAACATCAAGAATAAGAAGACAAGATTGTTTAGCCAAGTCTTATATTTCAAGGTCTTAGATATGCCTAGATATTTAGGCGAGCTAAGACCAAGAGTTTTGACGCTAAGAGGGGGCCCTTTTTAATAACTTTAGGGCAGACCCGTCACATGTAATACTATCATTCTTGTATGGATGCCCACATGAATATTTTAGGTGCAATTTAAGAGTATCAAGAAATGTGCTATTTTCACATTGGTCTGAGAACTTGTTTCTTGCAAGTTAAATGAGCAAAGCAGTTCCACAAAACGGAGAGGACGTGAAGTGGTGTGCAGTGAGATCATCCCACAAAACGGAGAGGGCGTGGACTTGGACTAAACTTCCTCTTCTTCCTATCACAACCACTTTCGCCTATTTTCTCACTAGTGTTGCCCATTCTGCATAAACGGTTGTTGGGCGGATGTTAAACGGTAGTACCGCTTCTTGCGGCACTTCCGCCCTGGCACCACACTGTGCCTGAGACTAGTTGTTGTAGTACCACGCAGATGGATGATAGTACTGCTTCGGCGGCACTATCGCACCAGTACTTGTTGTACTCTTAGGATACATCTGGAAAATAGGCACCTAGCGGTAGTACCGTTAAGTGCGGCTAGAGAAGATAATGGTTGGGTTTGAGCCCCCACTATATAAAGGGGGTCTTCTTCCCCAAGAAGACCCACCTTTTATCCCCTTGACTCCATTGTTGCCCCAAAGATCATTTTCACCCGATCTCACCCCCTCCCATCAAAACTTGTTGATCTTCTAGGGTTTAGAGAGAGGACCTCGATCTACAAATCCACAAGAGAAATTTGACCCCCCCCACTATTCCCTTTTGGATCTTGTTACTCTTGGGTGTTTGGGATCCCTAAAGGAAAGAGGTCAACTCAGAGCCACAATCCATTGTGGTGAAACTTCGTGGTGGAGTTCAGAGCCTCCAATTAAGTTGTGGAAAGAGACCCAACCTTATTTGCAAAGGTTCGGTCGCCACCTTCAAGGGCTTCACTAGTGGAACCACGACATTGTACGAGAGCGTGAGGAGAATACGGTGGCCCTAGTGGCTTCTTGGGGAGCCTCGTGCCTCCACACTGCTCCAACGGAGACGTACCTGTTGGGGATCGTAGCAGAAATTAAAATTTTTCTACGCATCACCAAGATATATCCATGGAGTATTCTAGCAACGAGGGGATAGGAGAGCATCTACATACCACTTGTAGATCGCAACGGAAGCGTTCAAGAAGAACGTGGATGATGTAGTCGTACTCGTCGTGATCCAAATCACCGATGACCAGCGCCGAACGGACGGCACCTCCGCGTTCAACACACGTACGGTCGGGATGACGTCTCCTCCTTCTTGATCCAGCAAGGGGGAAGGAGAGGTTGATGAAGATCCAGCAGCACGACGGCGTGGTGGTGGATGCAGCAGAATTCCAGCAGGGCTTCGCCAAGCGTCTACGGAGAGAAGGAGAGGTGTAACAGGGGAGAGGGAGGCGCCAAGGCTGCAGGGTGCGGCTGCCCTCCCTCCCCCCTTTTATAGGCCCCCTAGGGGGGGCGCCGGCCATGGAGATCCATCTCCAGGGGGGGCGGCGGCCAGGGGGAGTGCTTGCCCCCCAAGGCAAGTGGGGCGCCCCCTGCCCTAGGGTTTCCAACCCTAGGCGCAGGGGGGAGGCCCATGGGAGGGCGCACCAGCCCACTATGGGCTGGTTCCCTCCCCACTTCAGCCCACGGGGCCCTCCAGGATGGGTGGCCCCACCCGGTGGACCCCCGGGACCTATCTGGTAGTCCTGGTACAATACCGGTGACCCCCAGATCACTCCCGATGGCCGAAACGACACTTTCTATATATAATTCTTTACCTCCGGACCATTTCGGAACCTCTCATGACGTCCGGGATCTCACCCGGGACTCCGAACAACCTTCGGTTTGCTGCATACTAATATCTTTACAACCCTAGCGTCACCGAACCTTAAGTGTGTAGACCCTACGGGTTCGGGAGACATGCAGACATGACCGAGACGATCTCCGGTCAATAACCAACAGCGGGATCTGGATACCCATGTTGGCTCCCACATGCTCCTCGATGATCTCATCGGATGAACCACGATGTCGAGGACTTAATCAATCTCGTGTTCAATTCCTTTTGTCTATCGGTACGATACTTGCCCGAGATTCGATCGTCGGTATACCGATACCTTGTTCAATCTCGTTACCGGCAAGTCTCTTTACTCGTCCCCGTAACACATCATCCCGTGAACAACACCTTGATCACATTGAGCTCATTATGATGATGTCTTACCGAGTGGGCCCAGAGATACCTCTCCGTCATACGGAGTGACAAATCCCAGTCTCGATTCATGCCAACCCAACAAACACTTTCGGAGATACCTGTAGTGCACCTTTATAGTCACCCAGTTACGTTGTGACGTTTGATACACCCAAAGCACTCCTACGGCATCCGGGAGTTGCATAATCTCATGGTCTAAGGAATGATACTTGACATTCAGAAAAGCTCTAGCAAACGAACTATACGATCTTTTGTGCTATGCTTAGGTTTGGGTCTTGTCCATCACATCATTCTCCTAATGATGTGATCCCGTTATCAATGACATCCCCATGTCCATAGTCAGGAAACCATGACTATCTATTGATCAACGAGCTAGTCAACTAGAGGCTTACTAGGGACACATTGTGGTCTATGTATTCACACATGTATTATGATTTCCGGACAATACAATTATAGCATGAACAATAGACGATTATCATGAACAAGGAAATATAATAATCCTTTTATTATTTCCTCTAGGGCATATTTCCAACAGTCTCCCACTTGCACTAGAGACAATAGTCTAGTTACATTATGATGAATCGCACACCCATGGAATTTTGGTGTTGATCACGTTTTGCTCTAGGGAGAGGTTTAGTCAACGGATCTGCCACATTCAGGTCCGTATGTACTTTACAAATCTCTATGTCACCATTTTGAACACTTTCACGAATGGAGTTGAAGCGACGCTTGATATGCCTGGTCTTCCTGTGAAACCTGGGCTCCTTCGCAAGGGCAATTGCTCCAGTGTTGTCACAGAAGAGAGTCATTGGGTCCGACGCATTGGGTATGACTCCTAGGTCGGTAATGAACTCCTTCACCCAGACTGCTTCTTGTGCTGCCTCCGAGGCTGCCATATACTCTGCTTCACATGTAGATCCCGCCACGACGCTTTGCTTGCAACTGCACCAGCTTACTGCCCCTCCATTCAAAATATACACGTATCCGGTTTGTGACTTGGAGTCATCCAGATCCGTGTCGAAGCTGGCGTCGACGTAACCCTTTACGACAAGCTCTTCGGCACCTCCATAAATGAGAAACATATCCTTAGTCCTTTTCAGGTACTTCAGGATGTTTTTGACCGCTGTCCAGTGTTCCTTGCCGGGATTACTTTGGTACCTACCTACCAAACTTACGGCAAGGTTTACATCGGGTCTGGTACACAACATGGCATACATAATAGACCCTATGGCTGAGGCATAGGGGATGACACTCATCTCTTCTATATCTTTTGCCGTGGTCGGGCATTGAGCCGTGCTCAATCGCACACCTTGCAATACAGGCAAGAACCCCTTCTTGGACTGATCCATTTTGAACTTCTTCAAAATCTTGTCAAGGTACGTACTTTGTGAAAGACCGATGAGGCGTCTTGATCTATCCCTATAGATCTTGATGCCTAATATATAAGCAGCTTCTCCAAGGTCCTTCATTGAAAAACACTTGTTCAAATAGGCCTTTATGCTCTCCAAGAATTCTATATCATTTCCCATCAATAGTATGTCATCCACATATAATATGAGAAATGCTACGGAGCTCCCACTCACTTTCTTGTAAACGCAGGCTTCTCCATAAGTCTGCATAAACCCAAACGCTTTGATCATCTCATCAAAGCGGATGTTCCAACTCCGAGATGCTTGCACCAGCCCATAGATAGAGCGCTGGAGCTTGCATACTTTGTTAGCGTTCTTAGGATCGACAAAACCTTCCGGCTGCATCATATACAATTCTTCCTTAAGAAAGCCGTTAAGGAATGCCGTTTTGACGTCCATTTGACATATCTCATAATCATAGTATGCGGCAATTGCTAACATGATTCGGACGGACTTCAGCTTCGCTACGGGTGAGAAAGTCTCATCGTAGTCAACCCCTTGAACTTGTCGATAACCCTTAGCGACAAGTCGAGCTTTATAGATGGTCACATTACCATCCGCGTCTGTCTTCTTCTTAAAGATCCATTTATTTTCTATGGCTCGCCGATCATCGGGCAAGTCATTCAAAGTCCATACTTTGTTTTCATACATGGATTCTATCTCGGATTTCATGGCTTCTAGCCATTTTTCGGAATCTGGGCCCGCCATCGCTTCTTCATAGTTCGAAGGTTCACCGTTGTCCAACAACATGATTTCCAGGACAGGGTTGCCGTACCACTTTGGTGCGGAACGTGTCCTCGTGGACCTACGAAGTTCAGTAGGAGCTTGATCAGAAGTATTTTGATCATCATCATTAACCTCCTCTTGAATCGGTGCAGGCACCACAGGAACATTTTCCTGAGCTGTGCTACTCTGATTTTCAAGAGGTAGTACTTCATCAAGCTCTACTTTCCTCCCACTTACTTCTTTCGCGAGAAACTCTTTCTCTAGAAAGGAACCGTTCTTGGCAACAAAGATCTTGCCTTCGGATCTGAGGTAGAAGGTATACCCAACTGTTTCTTTGGGATATCCTATGAAGACGCATTTTTCCGATTTGGGTTCGAGTTTTTCAGGTTGAAGTTTCTTGACATAAACATCGCAACCCCAAACTTTCAGAAACGACAACTTAGGTTTCTTTCCAAACCATAATTCATACGGTGTCGTCTCAACGGATTTTGACGGAGCCCTATTTAAAGTGAATGCGACAGTCTCTAAAGCATAGCCCCAAAATGAGAGCGGTAGATCGGTAAGAGACATCATAGATCGCACCATATCCAATAGAGTGCGATTACGACGTTCGGACACACCATTATGCTGAGGTGTTCCAGGCGGCGTGAGTTGTGAAACGATTCCACATTTTCTTAAGTGTGTGCCAAATTCGTGACTTAAATATTCTCCCCCACGATCTGATCATAAGAACTTTATTTTTCTGTCACGTTGATTCTCAACCTCACTCTGAAACTCCTTGAACTTTTCAAAGGTTTCAGACTTGTGTTTCATTAAGTAGACATACCCATATCTACTCAAATCATCAGTGAGAGTGAGAACATAACGATAGCCTCCGCGAGCCTCAACGCTCATTGGACCACACACATCTGTATGTATGATTTCCAACAAGTTGGTTGCTCGCTCCATTCTCCCTGAGAATGGAGTCTTGGTCATTTTGCCCATGAGGCATGGTTCGCATGTGTCAAATGATTCATAATCGAGAGACTCCAAAAGTCCATCAGCATGGAGCTTCTTCATGCGCTTGACACCAATGTGACCAAGGCGGCAGTGCCACAAGTATGTGGGACTATCGTTATCAACTTTACACCTTTTGGTATTCACACTATGAATATGTGTATTATCACGCACGAGATTCATTAAGAATAAACCATTGACCATCGGAGCATGACCATAAAACATATCACTCATACAAATAGAACAACCATTATTCTCGGATTTAAATGAGTAGCCATCTCGCATTAAACGAGATCCAGATACAATGTTCATGCTCAAACTTGGTACTAAATAACAATTATTGAGGTTTAAAACTAATCCCGTAGGTAAATGTAGAGGTAGCGTGCCGACGGCGATCACATCGACCCTGGAACCATTCCCGACGCGCATCGTCACCTCGTCCTTCGCCAGTCTCCGTTTATTCCGCAGCTCCTGTTTTGAGTTACAAATATGAGCAACGGCACCGGTATCAAATACCCAGGAGCTACTACGAGCACTGGTAAGGTACACGTCAATTACATGTATATCACATATACCTTTAGTGTTGCCGGCCTTCTTATCCGCTAAGTACTTGGGGCAATTCCGCTTCCAGTGACCATTTCCCTTGCAATAAAAGCACTCAGTTTCAGGTTTGGGTCCATTCTTTGACTTCTTCCTGGCAACTATTTTACCAGGCGCGGCAACCTCCTTGCCGTCCTTCTTGAAGTTCTTGTTACCCTTGCCTTTCTTGAACTTAGTGGTTTTATTCACCATCAACACTTGATGTTCCTTTTTGATCTCCACCTCTGCAGATTTCAGCATTGAATACAACTCGGGAATGGTCTTTTCCATCCCCTGCATATTGTAGTTCATCACGAAGCTCTTGTAGCTAGGTGGGAGTGACTGAAGGATTCTGTCAGTGACCGCCTCATCCGGGAGATTAACTTCCATCTGAGTCAAGCGGTTGTGCAACCCAGACATCTTGAGTATGCGTTCACTGACAGAGCTATTTTCCTCCATCTTGCAGCTAAAGAACTTGTCGGAGACATCATATCTCTCGACCCGGGCATGAGCTTGGAAAATCAATTTCAGCTCCTCGAACATCTCATATGCTCCGTGTTGCTCAAAACGCTTTTGGAGCCCCGGTTCTAAGCTGTAAAGCATGCCGCACTAAACGAGGGAGTAATCATCAGTACGTGACTGATGGGCATTCATAACGTCCTGGTTTTCTGGGAATGGTGGTTCACCTAGCGGTGCTTCTAGGACATAATCTTTCTTGGCTGCTATGAGGATGATCCTCATGTTCCGGACCCAGTCCGAATAGTTGCTGCCATCATCTTTCAACTTGGTTTTCTCTAGGAACGCGTTGAAGTTGAGGGTGACATTAGCGTGGGCCATTTGATCTACAAGACATATTGTAAAGATTTAGACTAAGTTCATGATAATTAAGTTCATCTAATAAAATTAATGAATGACCTCCCACTCAGATTTGACATCCCTCTAGTCATCTAAGTGATACATAATCCGAGTCAACTAGGCCGTGTCCGATCATCACGTGAGACGGACTAGTTATCATCGGTGAACATCTCCATGTTGATCGTATCTTCTATACGGCTCATGTTCGACCTTTCGGTCCTCCGTGTTCCGAGGCCATGTCTGTACATGCTAGGCTCGTCAATCCAACCTAAGTGTATTGTGTGTGTAAATCTGGCTTACACCCGTTGTATGCGAACGTAAGGACCTATCACACCCGATCATCACATGGTGCTTCGGAACGACAAACCTTAGCAACGGTGCACAGTTAGGGAGAACACATTTTTTATATTTTAATGAGGGATCATCTTATTTATGCTACCGTCGTTCTAAGCAAATAAGATGTAAAAACATGATAAACATCACATGCAATCAAATAGTGACATGATATGGCCAACATCATTTCGCTCCTTTGATCTCCATCTTCGGGGCGCCATGTTCATCGTCGTCACCGGCATGACACCATGATCTCCATCATCGTGTCTTCTTGAAGTTGTCACGTCAACTATTACTTCTACTACTATGGCTAACGCTTTAGCAATAAAGTAAAGTAATTACATGACGATTTAAGTTGACACGCATGTCATAAATAAATAAAGACAACTTCTATGGCTCCTGCCGGTTGTCATACTCATCGACATGCAAGTCGTGATTCCTATTACAATAACGAGATCATCTCATACATCACATACATGATTCATCACAACTTATGGCCATATCACATCACAAAGCACTTGCTGCAAAAACAAGTTAGACGTCCTCTAATTGTTGTTGCAAGTTTTTACGTGGCTGTTATAGGTTGCTAGCAAGAACGTTTCTTACCTATGTTGAAACCACAACGTGAATTGTCAATCTCTATTTACCCCTTCATAAGGACCCTGTTCATCGAATCCGATCCAACCAAAGTGGGAGAGACAGACACCCGCCAGCCACCTTATGCAACTAGTGCATGTCAGTCGGTGGAACCGGTCTCACGTAAGTGTACGTGTAAGGTTGGTCCGGGCCGCTTCATCCCACAATACCGCTGAATCAAGATATGACTAGTAATGGCAAGAAGAATTGACAATTCGACACCCACAACTACTTTGTGTTCTACTCGTGCATAGAAACTACGCATAAACCTGGCTCTGATATCACTGTTGGGGATCGTAGCAGAAATTAAAATTTTCCTACGCATCACCAAGATCTATTCATGGAGTATTCTAGCAACGAGGGGATAGGAGAGCATCTACATACCACTTGTAGATCGCAACGGAAGCGTTCAAGAAGAACGTGGATGATGGAGTCGTACTCGTCGTGATCCAAATCACCGATGACCAGCGCCGAACGGACGGCACCTCCGCGTTCAACACACGTACGGTCGGGATGACATCTCCTCCTTCTTGATCCAGCAAGGGGGAAGGAGAGGTTGATGAAGATCCAACAGCACGACGGCGTGGTAGTGGATGCAGCAGAATTCCAGCAGGGCTTCGCCAAGCGTCTACGAAGAGAGGGAGAGGTGTAACAGGGGAGAGGGAGGCGCCAAGGCTGCAGGTTGCGGCTGCCCTCCCTCCCCCCTTTATATAGGCCCCCTAGGGGGGGGCGCCGGCCCTGGAGATCCATCTCCAGGGGGGGGCGGCGGCCAGGGGGGGTGCTTGCCCCCCAAGGCGAGTGGGGCGCCCCCTGCCCTAGGGTTTCCAACCCTAGGTGCAGGGGGGAGGCCCATGGGGGGGCGCACCAGCCCACTATGGGCTGGTTCCCTCCCCACTTCAGCCCACGGGGCCCTCCGGGATGGGTGGCCCCACCCGGTGGACCCCCGGAACTTATCTGGTGGTCCCGGTACAATACCGGCGACCCCCAGATCACTCCCGATGGCCGAAACGACACTTTCTATATATAATTCTTTACCTCCGGACCATTCCGGAACCTCTCGTGACGTCCGGGATCTCATCCGGGACTCCGAACAACCTTCGGTTTGCTGCATACTTATATCTTTACAACCCTAGCGTCACCGAACCTTAAGTGTGTAGACCCTATGGGTTCGGGAGACATGCAGACATGACCGAGACGATCTCCGGTCAATAACCAACAGCGGGATCTGGATACCCATGTTGGCTCCCACATGCTCCTCGATGATCTCATCGGATGAACCACGATGTCGAGGACTTAATCAATCCCGTGTTCAATTCCCTTTGTCTATCGGTATGATACTTGCCCGAGATTCGATCGTCGGTATACCGATACCTTGTTCAATCTCGTTACCGGCAAGTCTCTTTACTCGTTCCCGTAACACATCATCCCATGAACAACACCTTGATCACATTGAGCTCATTATGATGATGTCTTACCGAGTGGGCCCAGAGATACCTCTCCGTCATACGGAGTGACAAATCCCAATCTCGATTCATGCCAACCCAACAAACACTTTCGGAGATACCTGTAGTGCACCTTTATAGTCACCCAGTTACGTTGTGACGTTTGATACACCCAAAGCACTCCTACGGCATCCGGGAGTTGCATAATCTCATGGTCTAAGGAATGATACTTGACATTCAGAAAAGCTCTAGCAAACGAACTATATGATCTTTTGTGCTATGCTTAGGTTTGGGTCTTGTCCATCACATCATTCTCCTAATGATGTGATCCCGTTATCAATGACGTCCCCATGTCCATAGTCAGGAAACCATGACTATCTATTGATCAACGAGCTAGTCAACTAGAGGCTTACTAGGGACACATTGTGGTCTATGTATTCACACATGTATTATGATTTCCGGACAATACAATTATAGCATGAACAATAGACGATTATCATGAACAAGGAAATATAATAATCCTTTTATTATTGCCTCTAGGGCATATTTCCAACAGTACCTCCCCCTAAAGGGAATGAATTTTGGTAACACATCCTCGTCTCATCGACTCCACTTGTGGTTATGGTTATGTCTAACCTTTACTTTGTGCAAGGTATATTGTGTATGTATCTTGTGCTTGCTTGTGTTCTTGTTATTGTGCTTGTCATATAGGTTGTCCACCTAGTTGCATATCTAGACAAGCTATTTTATTGTCAAGCCTAATTGTTTAAAAGAGCAAAAATTGGTAGTTGGCCATTCAACCCCCCTCTAGTTGACCATATTGATCTTTTCAATTGATATCAGAGCCTCGTGTCTTTTATGGGCTTAACCGCCTAAAGAGTATGGTTGACGACGGGGATATGGATGAAGAGAACTCCATGGCCACGGCCGAGACTGTGGTCACCCGGGGTGATTTGAATAAGGCTATGGCCTCACTTAAATCATATGGTTAAGGACATGCTAAGAACATTCCTTGAGAGCCTCAATCCACCCACCGCCGATCCCAAGCAAGTGGTTAATCTCACTTCCTTGGAAATGGGTGCCGACTCCATCAAGGAGACATGTAATAGCTTAAAACCTACCTCATCTCAAGGAAATAATGGGTTGGGAACCCATGCCGCGTTTTCCCCTCCCCTAGTCTATGGAGGACCGGTCCCCTCACCTCATATTAATTCTCACGGGCCTCCTTCTAAGCTTGATTTAAATAATTTTCCTAATTGGGTTTTCGTATCAAGTCTCATTTGAATCATAGATCAACACAACTTTGGAGGTTTATTGAGCAAGGCTTCTACCCTTCATCATCCATGCAACATGACCCCAGGAGAACAAGTGGACAATCAACTCAATCACTCGGCCTTGTTCATCCTTCAAGGCGCAATGCCTCCCAAAGAGCATCCCCACTTGTGTCCATTCACTCTTGCCAAAGATGCATGGGAGCACATCAACTCCTTGTACAAAGGAAGCCCAGGCATTCAACGCTCCAACTTTGAGGTTGTGCTTGATGAAGCCGATGAGTTTGTGATGAATGATGATGAATATTGATGAGTGATATTTTTACACTCATCTACCCTTTGTTTAAACCAAGATATTTCACTTAAATAGAGATATTTGCTTCGATATTTCCACTAGACTAATGAATGCAAAGGATTGCACAAATCCTCTCTTTGATGTGTTTCCACAGGAAATGGGCTAAATATGGATGAATTTGACTGAGAACATGGAAAGGAGCGAAGAATGAGATAGAAGAACATATGAGGAGGTGCACCAGAAGCCACAAAGCAAAAGACGGCGTTCCATACGGTCGCGGCCTTTTCATACTTTTCCATTACTTCTACTTATGTCCTTGTAGTTTCTTACTTTTTGCTGCATATATGCTTCCTTCTCATCTATACCAGTTCCTCATACTTTCATACACAAGTTTCTCATTGGGTACATGCTTATTTCCATCCACTAACCATTATGCTTCCCTTACATGCTTCCCTTACATGCTTCACATACTAACCAATCATACATTATAAAAACTAAATTCCTATTTTGGTGTCACAAAGAGGATGTCGGGTCAAGATGGCAAACCCTACTACGGTGATGATGTTGCACGACAAGGTGGAGGGAAGATAAAAGGAATTGATGGGCTTGGCAGCCATGAATTGGGCGTCAAAGGCTCCTATGGCTGCGTCTTTAAAACAACTAAGCAAAAGGCTTTCCTCATTCATTAATTAAGGAGATTAGAGTATGTATTACCGACTCCACAAATTAGCCCATCGAAGGAAAATTACATATGGATACTCACGCGGCCTGATCTTGCTCAAGTATGTAGCCTGGGTGGCCACTCTCATCGCGTGTGCCTTGGACCAGCGTCGGCCGCATTGCAGCAGGAGATGCACGAGAACGGGGGAAGAAAGTCGAGCGCGCGCTAGCTGAGAGCTAGATTAGTTGGCAACGGGGAAGGGGGGATGAGCTAATCGGTGACGAGATCGAGCAAGATTTTGGCGAGCTACAATGTGAAAGAAAAATGACAAAGAACAATGTGTGGTCATCCTTTCGGATTAAGCTGTGTGCGTGCGCTAGTGGACTAGTGGGCCACATAACCCACCAGTTGTAGCCGAAGAAAACGTCTCATTTGATCTCGTTCGGCCCAATGACATGGGCACCACCGGCGGAGGCCGAGTCAGGTCGACCAGATGAGATCATTACCATGAAACAGTCAATTAAGGAGCCAAACAAAAAGACAAGGAGACTTGTATAGGATCTCACATAGGTGAGGTCAATAAGGTCAATTTTCTGAAAAATACAAAACATGTCCAAACATTCTCAAAGGAAATCTAGACACACATCAATATTTGATGTACAAACTAAAAAGATTCAGCTCCTAATTCGACCTACACTAATAGAAACAAAAAGACAATAATCGGATGTGAATAGTGTCAAAATACTATTCACTAATACCGCTTGGAATAAGCGGCTAGCTATCTCAAAAACAATCAACAACAAAAAAAAACTATTCACCAAAGGCGGCTACTATTCGCATTCTGATTTGTTGTTTTTTTAATCTATAACTATACAACGAGTTTTGAGCTGATTTTTTCCGTAGTTGTAGAGATACCCCACATATATGTTGTCAAATAATTTTAGATTTTTTTTTCAAAATCTCTAAATATGAAATTTTGTGGTTGATCTCATTGATATTATCATCTAATATGTGAGATGAAGCGGTCAAACAAATCAGGAACACGCGGGCCTCTGTGCACAAGATCTAACGGTCTTCCACTAGTCTCTGCTTGGAAGGAAAACGATGCGTAGTGATGCCAAAAGAAAAAATCTGTAGCTTTCTTTTTATATAATAAAAATCTGCTTTGCTTAGCCTTGTTCATCGCAAGCACAAAATTCTCGGCCCAGATCCGAAAAAATGAACCCCGGTTATTACTCTTCTTAACTAGGAGAATAATTCCCTGATATACGCATACACCTGCCTGTATCCTGTTGACCTAATCGACTCGAGAACCGTCTTGGCGGCGGCCGAGTACTGCATAATGGCGGCGGAGACCAGATCATCGGAGCTGCGATCCAAGACAACCCGCGTGGACGACCACGTGGAAGAAGACGAGGAAGGCAGGGAGCCCAAGAAGATGAAAACAACTCTGGCGACGGAGCAAGACGGCGACGGCGACGAGGAGTTGGAGATTTCGTCTCCGCTCCGCGAGCCCTACGTTCCCGACGGGATAAAAGACAGGCGTGCCAACCAGCATATATTCGCCGCCTACAACCTCGCCAAAGCCAAATTCTCTGAAAAACGAGGTCATCTCTCTCTCTCTCTCTCTCTCTCTCTCTCTCTCTCTCTCTCTCCTGGTTCTGGTGAGTCTTTTCTCTCTCTCTTTTCTCATTCTGATCCTACTGCAGATCGCGTGAACAAGCTGATGCCGACGTGCCAATACTTTGAAAGGCCGCTTGTCTCCATCCCCGACGCCGGGAGGAAGGCCGTGCTCCCGGCCGCCAGATCCCTCGTCCGCCTCTCCTCCTCTGTCGGTACGTGCACGCCCATCGGACCATCATGCTCCTACATGTATGCATGCTCACACAAGAACTTGCTGGCCGCCAGCCGCTCGCGCGGTCCGCCGGTCTCTGGATCGATTGGGACGAGGGGAGCGGAGCCGGCGTTGTTTTGACATCCGCGCATCTCATCCGTGCCAAGGAGCCGCTGCCCAAAGATTACCGGATGCTCAAAGACCGGCACCTGTATCATCCTGGTGCTCAAGTGAGTAGCACCGATCAAGCAACCGCAAAATTTATGCTTTGCTTAATTTGCCGGTGCCCGCCTTACTTACTTTATGGTGTGCTTTGTTTTAGGTTATTGTTCACTTGCTCGACGACACCACTACGGAAGGCCGCCTGCTCTATCACCAGGAGCATTACGACGTAGCTTTCTTTCAGGTTGCCATGGATCGACGTGTTCAAATAACGACACAGTCAACATTGGTCAGAAAGCTTTGCGACTTGGAAGAGAAGAAAATTTAAATCTCAGGATAACCCATGGCAAGGTTAAACTAGACGAGGCGGAATTAGGAGAGGGACACCACCACAACATGTACTTTTATCCCGATGAAAAATATGAGGTATTATATAAAATATAATTTACCGTCACTTTGTGAGATCCTACTCTCCTTTTCTTTATTTGCTACTCCATCCGTTTTATAATATAGTGCATATGATTTTTTGTTTGAGAAGTCCAATTAAACAAGCTTTGACCAAATTTACAGAGAAAACTATTTATATATACAATTCCAAACATATATAACATGAAAATATAACTGATGATGTATCCAGTGATATGCATTTGGTATTTCAAATGTATATATTTTTGTCTATAAACATGGTCAAAGTTGGCACTGTTTGACTTTTGAAAAAATATATTATTTATTAATATGAAGCATATGTACAGGAGGAGGAGACTGAAGAGAGGCAGAGAATGCGGAGGGGAAAGGGTGTGTACATACCTAGGGTAAGCCTGAGATTCTACTCTATATGCACAATTTCCTCAGGTTGAGTTATATGTAATTTTGACCTTCTATCTGTTGTTACTCGTTCAGACCATTTTGTCTATTATAACAAAAAAATACTCCTTCCGTTCCAAAATAGATGACCCAACTTTGTACTATAATTAGTATAAAGTTGAGTCATCTATTTTAGAACGAAGGGAGTATATACATATGTTTTAGTGTGATGATGATGGAGAGCCGGTCATTGACTTTGATGGTAAGGTTGTGGGGATGATCAACTGTTCTGAAAGTGGGTCCTTTGTTCCTTCTTCCATTTTGAACAACTGCATCTATTTGTGGAGGAATTTCGGGTACACATTCTCCCTCGGTTTTATAGCAATGCTTGCTGATGCATTCTTTGCCTTTTTGCTATTTGTTGTTTGTAGTTGGACTATAGGTATGACCTCATGTGTAGAGATAAAATCTATGTTTTGATTGTTCAGAACGTGATTGTTGTCATGCTCTATGTTTGTAATGTTAAATAAATTTATGTGATTGTTTTACAAAATAGTTTGTATGTGACACTATACAACCGGTGGAACTTTCAAGTGCTACACTAGTAGAAAACAGGGCTTTGGTTCGGGCCTGCCTAGGTGCATAGGAGCAGCAGGGAACAACATTGTAACATTGTAAGATTATTCATGACATTACCTTTATGGGGGAGGGGGGCTTAATTATTGGGATGGTCCCGAGTGAATTAATTAGTACATGGCGCATAAATAAAGTTTCATTGATTGTTTTGTATTTGTTAACTTAAATTACCTTTAATCAAAGCAATCATATTTCGATGTCCATAACTAAATTTTGTGTTACGATTTTGTAGGTGCATCCCTCGGCCCCACCTTGGATTGCAGTGTGAGGCCCTGAAGTTTTTAGATCCCATCAATGCTGAGTATATATGGCGCAAGCTAAACATTGATGATGGTCTTGTTGTTAAAGAGGTATACAATTATTTATTTTGCTTACTTTTTGACTTGCAGTTATATTTGGGAGCACCTATAGGTTAGGACAGCCCTCACCGGCGACGTCGCAGCTGGCCTTGATGTCCTTATCTTGAGCTCAGCTGCTATCTAATCCTAGCGGTGGTCAAAAAGGAAAGGCCCCCACCTGAACCAACGAACGCTTGTGTCCTCCCCTACAGGTGCGATAATGTGTCGTCCCAGTTTGAGGGGAGGGCCTGCCAAGCCCTCACTGTGAACGTCGCGACCGGCCAAGGTGTCCTTGGCTATGTCTCCTCTCTCGGGAAAATATGCGGAATCATTTTGTTAGTTCATTTAGGATAATAACTTCAATCATGTTTCTGTCATTCCCTTCTCATGCATCTTATCAACTGATTAAATATTGCCAATGAAATCTTAGGTGTCAATAGGATCTCATGCTGAGAAAGTTGGAATCCGAGTTGGTGATATTATTGGATGCACTGATGGAGAACATATTTCCACCACAATTGAGGTACATTATGATTTTATTACCTTTTAAATAAAACTAAAAATATATATTGGACTTTCCGTTATCTTTGGTTTTTGTTCTTACAACCTCTTACTTTCGTGCTGCTACTTTCAGTTGGAAAACAAGTTATTGAGCATATGCATGGGCACTTTTGATAGAGGAAATGACATTAATGCTAAAGTGGATGTTTTTGTAAGTCGATACAAACATGATTTGCTCGCCTGTCTTTCATTCTTCAAACAAATAATGCTTTGTAAAATACTAGCACTAATAAATAGTCGCATTGATTCCATAGGTCCGAGTATTTCACACGGCCAACCACGTCTGGAGAACAAAACAGTTAACTGTAAATTTATCCGATCGCCGAGAAGTTGTTGAAGGAGGTATAACTCTCTATTTTTTCCAACCTAGTCACATCTATCTTTGATGTGGACTGTTATTTATGAATCTCAAGTTATTTGCACCCATTTTCTGTAGATTCGCCTATATCCATTGTGCAATATATGTTACATCCACCCAATGATTTGCATATCGCAATATAAAAAGAACGTATACACGTTATGATTTTTGAGTTTTTTTAGGTCAACGGGTTCTATGTTATGCCATGGCATCAATGTTTGATTTTCCTGTTAGCACCTGGCATTGCTTTGGACTGAGGTAATGCATGCTATTGTTGGCATGGTCTCGCCTTAAAATTCTTAGCACAGGGGTGTCTTCCATTATGTAAGAAATGTATATTGAACTATTAAATGCATGTATACTTTCAGAATCTTACACAACTTTCTTTTTTCAACAATGCTACCTTTTCCCTTTGTAGCTTACTATCCTATCACTAATGAAGAAGGGTGTTCTGCTCTTGTGTCACCTGACCAAGTTAACTCGGACTAGGACTTGGACTTGCGCTGGTTCATGTGATGATTTAGCTCTTCCAAGTCTTTTTTCTACAATGGAAGGGATAAAGAAGACAAGATTGTTTAGCCATGTTCTATATTTCAAGGTCTTATAAATGCCTAGATATTTAGGCGGCAGTGAGACAAGGAGTTTCAGTGCTAAGAGGATGCTCTTAATCTTAGGTGGTTTAGGGCGGCAGACCCGCCACAGGTATTATTGTCGTTTGTAGGGGTGTTCACAGGCACCTATAGGGCATGTCTTTATTCTTTCATTAACTAATTAAAGAGGTTATTGTAGGTGTCATTTGAAAAGGAATATCACCAAATGTGCATTTGTAACTAAGTATCCGTGTACCCCTAAAAAGAAACTAAGTATTTGTGTGTGCCTACGTGTTTATGTGCTTGTCTTTTGCATATTATATAACTCTCTACTATTAACTTGGAGTTGGGGATTGGACGTTGACACGTCTACCCCCCCCCCCCCCCTCCCCTCAATCGCATCCATCCCTCGATGCAAAAGAAAAAACATCACATCCATCCCTTGTTATTCCTCATTCAGAAGGAAACAAGGAATGTGAACAATCCTCCACAGTCCATCTCAGTTTAAGATTTTCTATCCTTTTACTCTGGTTTCGTTTCTCTATGGCTCTATGCTGCTCCTTCATTGGAGACCTTCATCTTATGTGCGTGCTGGTGGAATTGTGCCTCTGTTTTCGTAGACCCCTCGGATCTGAGGATGACACATGATCACCGTCACCACAGACTAAAGAGCATCCAGGTCATCAATTTCTACTCAGCCAAAAGTCTGGTCCAGTTAACGTGTCATATCCTCCGGTCCGCGACATCCCTTGAGCGTCTCGCATTAGACACCACTTATGGCGTGCCTAGGTGTGATTTTAAGAAATCTGGCAAGTGCCTGCTGATGCGCAAAGAGGTGCTCGTGGAAGCCCAGAGAGCGGTCTTGGCTGTCCAAACATACATCAAGTTGATAACTCCCCCCACGGTCGAGTTGAATGTTCTGGAGCCTTGCGGCCGGTTCCGTGTTGCTGAACCTTGGATGGAGATGTAACTTCTTTTTACGGATCATCAGATGGAGATGTAGCTGCAGGACATGCGTCGCCGATGGCACGACTAGAGGAATCGCTTGGGCGGGGAGACAGTAAACGAGAACCCGCTGCGACCATCATCTTCGTCAGGGCGTTAACTGTAGCCACCTTGTTGACTTTTTTATTGGTGTGGTGAAACTTGAACTCAACGAACAGTTGAAGGACGAAAAGAAATCTATCTCTTCTCTCGTTCATGGATATAAACGATGATGTTTCCTTTCCACCCTTGTTTTGTTGTTACTGTAGTATGTACATATTATTGCGAGCCAATCATGTGTTTTTTATGCCAGCCGCCTATGGTACTTGGTTTATGATGTCGTCAGCCTAACATGCATGTTTCCTTGATCCAGTTGGATCTAAACTCCATTAGTGACAACCTTGTGATCTGGACTCAAAGCAAAGGAGAGATTAACTGTTCCTGAGCACTAAGATTCCCACTATGTTCCTTCTATTTCATTTGGATATCTCTCTCCCTGTAACTAAGTGCTCTTACACAGCTATTAGATGAGATGAAAATGTCTTCTTTTATGCCTAAAAGTTCATTTTTGCAACGGTTTTGATTCAATTCTTGTGCCATTTTGTGCATGCACAGCTCAGGTTTCTTGCCGTCATCTTCAACATGGTGTCTGGAAAATGGATACGAGGCACACAGGGTGCATGTCACCATATGCAAGTAACTGTGTACATCATGGCTCAAACCTAAAGCAGAACTACACACACCAGCATGCCACAAATAGGAAATGCAGATCTTTCCAAATTTGATGGTATTGGTAGAAAGATAAGGACATGCCACGGTCACTTGCATCTCACATGGGCAACCTTAAGCATCCCCGCTGATTCTACCGGCTTTCTTGGGTGTAAAAATTAGTTCACGTATAAGCACATATTTTCCCATGTTAACACACATTGCTCGTGCTGAAATCTTTGTCCTTGGTGGTTCGGAACAATTGATGACAAAGTGTCCGGATCATACACAGTGGTGACAATGTCTATCTCTAAGGCGGGATGTTGTGCCCTCATTTCTTAACGAGTGAAGTGCATCATAGGTCCTCAAACTATTTCAGAGGTGTCACGTAGGTCCTCGAACTATGAAAATCGTCATCCAGGTCCTGAAAGTGCAATATGTGTGTTATCCTGGTCCTCAAACTATTTCAAAGGTGTCACATAGGTCCTTGAACTATTTCTCAGGTGTCACATATATACACACTTATTACACTTCAAGAATTTTTGAGGACCTAGATGACACTTTTCATAGTTTGAGGACCTACGTGACACCATCAAAATAGTTCGAGGACCTAGGATGCACTTTACTCTTTCTTAACCTAGAGTACTTGTGGGCATTAACTTTGAATTTGTAGTACATCTTGTTGAAGTTTTGAACCATGAGTAAGTTCATCAGTTGTGACTTTCTTAGGGGGGTCTTCACATGATATCTTGTGAGAGTCATTAGTCGTCTTGTAAGCTCTAATTCTATTGTGACGAGGTGATTAACAATGGAGTTAATCCTTATACTTGATACTCATCTCATGAGACATGATCCTTCCAATAGTCTCAGTAGCCTTGAGATCCTTGTAGTTTAGCAATATTTGCAAGGGAGTGCAAACGGTGGCATACATTCTATCTAACCTCTTAAGATCTTCTTGACAGTAAATATATTGTTCATCTCAAAATTAATAAAGTCCAACGATTTTATTGGTGATAAGTGAGAGACTTGAGTACATCTGAGTCACCATTTCTCCGTGCCTAATTGTTTGTGTATAGTGGTGTCGCCCGTTGAAACTTAGTTTTCCTCGTCCAATTAGGCTACTCACTCTAATGAAAGACATGTACTAATACCCGACAATTCTACATAAGGAAAAACATGCATTTTTGTGCTGAATACATTTTTATTGCAGAACTATTAATAGAGATCACCTAAATGTATATACATTTAAACATTTTGGTTTAGTCAACGGTGGTCATGTACTCGTGAGCCATGATCAAGTTAGACTGCCAAAGTAGATAATTATCATCACAAGGTAAAGTACTCTCAATACATAAAACACCATATATGTTCAAAAATAATCATATATTTTTACTATGTGTTATTATACATTTCACAAAATCGTGGCTAAATGGAATAAGATGGAGACCCCACTAAATTGATGTCAGGGCTACGATTCACCATTAAGTTCGCGACAAACGTTGAGAGCTAACTCTGTTAGAGCAAGGAGGCGGGTATATGTTTTCTTATCGATAAAGTGGCGAATTTATTGGCTAACTTACTCCAGAAAAAATAAATATTATGGTACATATCAGATAAATAAATACAAAAATACACATGCTATGTTTATACAATTATTGCATCTATCATGGGATATAGATTTGTTTGAACTAAAACTTATTTTTTCAATTTTGTTCGGAACCTATTACGCATTTTTCTCTTAGATTGACAAAAAATATAAAGGAAATACTTGATTTGATATGTCAATTAATATTTGTTGCATTACATATTTTACTTGTGCTTTCTCAAATTTAGAATTATTTATTGAAGTCTCTAGGGCGTATGACTACTCCCCAAATAATATCAACTCCAATACTCAATATCATGGCCCAAATGTGATTGTGGTACGGGGGTTCCATATCCTACTGTTAATCAATGCAAAATTCATAAAATGGGATGTTCTAGATACTTTTGTACTTACACTGTTTATTTATTAAACCATTCATTTAGCTAGGCCAACCAACGAAAGACGAAAACTATAAAACTACTCTCCCCATCCCAGAAAGCTTGTCTTAAATTTATCTAGAGGGATAGAGGTAATGTACCCATGGGCCCTTTAGGGCTCCACACGACCAAACTACGTTGACGCCTCTGAGGGCGGGTCCACCGCGAAAGCTATTTATCACATTAAGCGATCGTACAGACTAGTCTCGCGGGTGATCGTTTACTGGGCTGGCCAATGTTCACGCAGAAAAATAGAACGGAAAAAGGGAAGTACCAAGGTCGCGCGCGAACAAACCTAGCGCACTAGCCACCGCGCCACACCAAGAGTTCGTGATGATAGCTAGGGCACGACCCACTTGAAGCATAATGTGCCGGTTTTCTCCTCTCCCTTTTTGTTTTCTTTTTTTCTTCTCCATTTTTTTTCATTTCTTTGCTTTTGTTTCTTCATTTTTTTTCCTCTCCGTTTTTCTTCATATTTTTGATTGTCCGAACACTTATTCGACACTTTTCAAATACTCGTTCCACATTTTAACACTTGTTCAACACTTTTCAAATACTCGTTCAACGCTTTTCAAATACTCACTCAACATTATTTGAAACTTATTCAACATTTTTTTTCTTTATTTTTCTTTTGTTTCATTTGTTTTTTCTTCTCCGGTTTTTGCATTCTTTCTTCTCAGATCAGATTTGTTTAATTTTTGTTTGTTTCCTTTTTCTCCATTTTTTGTTTGGTTTTCTTTTTTTTCTTCATTTTTTATTGTGTGTTTTATTATGTTTGTTTTTGTTTTCACTCTATATTTACATGTCAGAAAAAATTTGTAACAAGTGATCAACATTTTTTCTATACACGTTCAACATTGTCCGTATGTTTTTTCAACACCTTGCAAATACTTGTTCAACATTTTAATAGTTATTCAAAAAATTAAATACTTGTTCAACATTTTTAATACTTATTCAAAATTTTCAAATACTCGTTCAACATTTTTTAATACCTATTCAATATTTTTCAAATAATTGTTCAACTTTTTAATATTTATTCATCATTTTCAAATAGTTGTTGAACATTTATCAATTCTTGTTGAACATTTTATAAATATTTGTTCAACATTTTCCATATACTTGTTCAACATTTTTAATACCTATTCAACATTTTTCAAATATTTGTTCAACATTTTTAATATTTATTCAACATTTTACAAAGACTTGTTCAACATTTTTCAAATTCTTGTTCAACATTTTTAATACTTATTCAAGATTTTTTTTCAAAGAGAGAGAGAGAGAGAGAGAGAGAGAGAGAGAGAGAGAGAGAGAGAGAGAGAGAGAGAGAGAGAATATAGAACATATTAAAGTGCAAAAGTAACATACAATGAGAACAGAAAACAAAAAGAGAAAAACAGGTTGTGGCTCCCGCGTGGCTGGGCTTGCTATTAGTGGCCCAGTCGGGCGATTCTTTCAGCGAGGGAGTGCTCGTGGCTCGCGTAATGTGAAAAATAGTCCCCCCCCCACACACAAGTCAGGAGAAACCAAAGTCGAGACATGGAAGACCTATGAAAGTCAACCAAAAGTTAGAGCCTGATATCATGGGCCCATAGGCCCATAATGAAAGGTTGGGTCAACATCTCGGACGTGAAGCCCATTACATGGCATGACTGTCGACCTAACTGTGGAGATTGAGGACGGGCGTGCGTGATGGAATTGGAGTCGGACGGTCGTGTTAAGAGCTCTATACAGCGCGAGTTCCCGATCTATTTTGAATGATGCTTATGATGATGCTAGTACCTTTCTACTTCTATTTTGAATGATGCTTATGGTGATGCTAGTACCTTGCTTGATAATGATGATGTGCCACTTGGTGATTTTCTTGATGAAAAAATTGCTAGAGTTATACAACATGATGTTGTTGAATCTGATGATGAGCTTGAAACAGAAACAACTGAAACACCTGCTAGAACTAGCCTTGCTAGATATGAATTGCCTAAGGTACCAGAAGGTTATGTTATGAGTGAAGAAGAAACTAGAGATATTCTTGCTTGCAATGATAGAGATGATCTAGAGAAATTACTACAAAAGCATAAAGAAAAATCTCTGAATGCCAGAATGAAATGTGATCCTAAATTTGCTACTTCATTTATCTGTATTGCTGATAAGGATTATGAATTCTTTGTCGTCCCAGAATTAATTACTTTGGTTGAATCTGATCCTTTCCATGGTTATGAAACTGAAACTGTTGTGGCACATCTTACTAAGTTGAATGATATAGCCACCCTTTTTACTCATGATGAGAAAACTCGTTACTACTTTATTCTCAAATTATTTCCATTCTCATTAAAGGGTGATGCTAAATCTTGGTACAATACTTTTACTCCTGGTTGTGTGCGCAGTCCCCAGGATATGATTTATCACTTCTCTGAAAAATATTTTCCTGCTCATAAGAAACAAGCTGTCTTGCAGGAAATATTTAACTTTGTGCAAACTAAGGAAGAGAGTCTCCCACAAGCTTGGGGGAGGCTTTGCCAGTTACTTAATTCTTTGCCTGATCATCCTCTTAAGAAAAATGAAATACTTGATATCTTCTATAATGGACTAACCGATGCTTCTAGGGACTTCCTAGATGGTTGTGCTGGTTGTATTTTCAGGGAACGGACTATTGCTCAAGATGAGGAATTATTGAATAATATACTGAAAAATTATGATGATTGGACTCTTCCTGAACCACCAGCTAAACCCACTCCGAAGAAGAGGGGTATATTATATCTCAGTCTTGAAGATATGCAAGAGGCAAAGAAATCTATGAAGGAAAAATGTATTAAAGCTAAGGATGTTAAAAATTTACCTCCTATTGAAGAAATGCATGGGCTTAATACACCAGCACTGCCTAAGGTGGTAGAGGTAAATTCTCTAATGAAGTTCAACGAAAATGACAATCCTCACAATATGCATCCTAGTCAATGCCTTTATGAGTTCGAAAACTACATCAGAAAACAAGATCACTTCAATGCAAATGTTATGAAACAACTGAAATATAATTCTGATATGATTGCTCGCTTGTGTGACTTGTTATTTAAAATTTCAAATGATGTTAGAGGTGTTGGAAAACATGCTTCTATGGTTCAAACTCAGTTAGAATAAGTTGCTAAATCACAAAGAGAATTGCTTGATGAAATGAATCATAATATGCATGACTTTGTTGTTAGAGTTGCAACTAGAGGAGGTAAAATGACTCAGGAACCATTTTATCCTGAGGGACACCCAAAAATAATTGAACAGGATTCACAAAGAAACAACACTAGTGCACCTAGTCCTTCTAGAAAGAAAAATAAAAAGGAAAATGATATGACTTTGTACACTTCTTGATATGGACCGAACCTCGTGGCGAGATCCGATCTGTTGTTGCGGCCCGATCTTTCACGACACACCACCACCACCACTAGTAACCTCTCGCCCGCGCACGTGATGTACACGAAGTAGAGGTTTTGAACCTTGCGGCTCAGCACGAGAGAAACAATCTGTATGACAGTACCTCACGCGCAAAACAATTTCCTTGCAGAAATCGCAACAAAGAGGTTTTCTAAAGTTACCTCAAAAACTTGATACGGGTTTCTACCCTCGAGAACACATCTCTATTTCATATAAAAATAACCTGTTTTACATGGCGCACATATATGACCTTATATAGTGGTCGACCAATCTAACTTGGGTGGCAAAGTCAATGCATCTATCTTGACCTCTACTAATTTAAACAACTTCTGCCTTTTACATCTCAGCAGATATACCAAATTTAATAAACCTACTTAAACTTGCTTGAATAATCTACTAGGACTCTACCTTGGTAACCACACCGTATACGCTGCTGGTGCCCCCCAGCCAACAGCCTTCAAGGAGAGTTGACGACATGCAGAACTTCCTTTGCTCGTACGTTTCTTGAGAGGTAAAAATATGAACAAAAATATTGTGACCAGCCCCCGTCGTCTGAACGATATACATGCAGCAAACACATCCTCCACTTTAATTAATTGGTCCCCAGAATAATAGTATCTCCAGCCTCCATGCATGTACGTGAAAAATCTAACTTCCTCACAAGGATCAGTACTCGTTTGTTTATCTGCTGAAATAAATGTCTCTAGCCTGGTTTGACTCTCACGCCTTGTATTTTGCACAATACCAACCGATGACTCTGGTTCAACCTTAATATTCTCCTCACTAGGATGCATCATATTATCAAGCGGACTTGCCATAACTTGACCCAGACCAGCGTCTTGTACATCGCGGTGGTCATTGATACAAACAACTTTAGCATTGGTCGTATCATCCTCTCCTCCTTGCAACAAAACCGTCCTCGGATTTGAGTTGACCTCTTGAGCAATATTTTCTTCACTCGATTGAATAACAACCACAGAAATTTCAGCAACTTGGGCCTTCTTCTTTTCTTCTTCTTCCTGCTCTTTTAGCCTCTCAAGATGTTCTTTCCTCCAAGAAATAAAGCGCTCCTCACCCATTGGCACGAGGCTGCACTTCTTACCCTTCTTGACAGTATATCTATGTGTTTTGCAATCATACGTAACATCATGCTCTTTATACCATGGCTCGCCCAATAACAAGTGACATGAAATCATAGGTGCTGGAATCACGTCGCATAAAACCTCGCAAAAATAATTTCCCAACAAAAACGGTACGTTGGTTTGGTGCGTCACAATGAGCTCTTCATGACCCCAACGAAATAAGTACGGTCGTGCACGTGGTGTCGTCGGTAGATCCAACTTCTCCACCATCTCGATGCTTGCGGCGTTGATCAAATTCATGTGATCGATAGTCATGGCACATGATCTTTCTCTGACCTCCACACGGGTGTGAAAAAGTCCAGTCCAACGGCCTTCCTCCTCCAACTGAAATCCATAGCTTAAGTTACTGAATAACGATGCGCTCGCCATCTTCTCCATAGTGTCATGAACAACCTGATGCTCTGAATACCACCTGATATGGACCGAACCTCGTGGCGAGATCCGATCTGTTGTTGCGGCCCGATCTTTCACGACACACCACCACCACCAGTAGTAACCTCTCGCCCGCGCACGTGATGTACACGAAGTAGAGGGTTTGAACCTTGTGGCTCAGCACGAGAGAAACAATCTGTATGACGGTACCTCACACGCAAAACAATTTCCTTGCAGAAATCGCAACAAAGAGGTTTTCTAAAGTTACCTCAAAAACTTGATACGGGTTTCTACCCTCGAGAACACATCTCTATTTCATATAAAAATAACCTGTTTTACGTGGCACACATATATGACCTTATATAGTGGTCGACCAATCTAACTTGCATGGCAAAGTCAATGCATCTATCTTGACCTCTACTAATTTAAACAACTTCTGCCTTTTACATCTCAGCAGATATACCAAATTTAATAAACCTACTTAAACTTGCTTGAATAATCTACTACGACTCTACCTTGGTAACCACACCGTATACGCTGCTGGTGGCCCCCAGCCAACAACCTTCAAGGAGAGTTGACGACATGCAGAACTTCCTTTGCTCGTACGTTTCTTGAGAGGTAAAAAATATGAACAAAAATATTGTGACCAGCCCCGGTCGTCTGAACGATATATGTGCAGCAAACACATCCTCCATTTTAATTAATTGGTCCCCAGAATAATAGTATCTCCAGCCTCCATGCATGTACGTGAAAAATCTAACTTCCTCACAAGGATCAGTACTCGTTTGTTTATCTGCTGAAATAAATGTCTCTAGCCTGGTTTGACTCTCACTCCTTGTATTTTGCACAATACCAATCGATGACTCTGGTTCAACCTTAATATTCTCCTCACTAGGATGCATCATATTATCAAGCGGAGTTGCCATAACTTGACCCAGACCAACGTCTTGTACATTGCGGTGGTCATTGATACAAACAACTTTAGCGTTGGTCGTATCACTTCTAGTGAACCTGAAATAGAAAAACCTCCTGATAATGAAAATGAAACTTCTATCTCTGATGCCGAAACTCAGTCTGGTAATGAACACTCACCTAGTGATAAGGAAAAATACAATGATGAGGTTCATGAAGACACTCAACCAAATGATAAGGAACCAGATAATGATGTTGAGATAGAACCACCTGTTGATCTTGATAACCCACAACCTAAAAATAAAAGATATGATAAAAGAGACTTTGTTGCTAGAAAACATGGTAAAGAAAGAGAACCATAGGTTCAAAAACCTATGCCTTTTCCACCCAAGTCAACTAAAAAGAAAGATGCTGTAGAATTTGAACGCTTTGCTGAAATGCCGAGGCCAGTCTATTTGCATACTCGCTTGACTGACATCCTTTGCAAAGTATATGAATTAAGACATCATCACAAATAAGAGAAGAATACCGGAAGTTGAAATCTCCACTATGCTTGCTAATTATACTTTCAAAGATGGAGTACCTAAAAAAGTTGGAGATCCGGGTATACTAACTATACCCTGCTCCATCAAAAAGAATTATGTGAAAACTGCTTTGTGTGATTTAGGAGCTAGTGTTAGTGTTATGCCTTTCTCTTTATATAAAAGACTTGACTTGAATAAACTAACACCTACTGAAATATCATTGCAAATGGCTGACAAGTCCACTACCATACCTATCGGTATCTGTGAGGATATGCCCGTTGTTGTTGCTAATGCTACTATTGTGACGGACTTTGTTATACTTGAGATGCCCGAGGACAACAACATGTCGATTATCCTTGGTAGACCCTTCTTGAATACTGCAGGGGCTGTTATTGATTGCAATAAAAGCAAGGTCACTTTTCATATCAATGGTACTGAGCATACGGTGCACTTTCCGAAGAAACAATTCCAAGTGAATGGTATTAATGTTATTGAAAAATCTCCGACAATCACTATTGGAAGTTTTCAAATACCTCTACCTACTGTCAAAAAGAAATATGAAATGCTTATTGTTGGGGAAATGCATATCCCCATTGAGGTAACTTAGTGATTTACGGAAGTTCTTCGGTTTCATGCTAATCGAAAGTGGTTGTTAATAAGACCTGATCGACCTTATTAATGCATCATTTTTGAACGGTATGAAGTTGATGAATTTAGTAAGCACTACCTTCCGTCCCTACCTTTTTTTCTTTGTTTTTATTAGTTAAATAAAATAAAATGCCATGATTTGTCTGTTTTGTGAATTTCCCGTGCAATAAAAAAATGACCCAAAAATAAAAGTTCTCAAAATGCCCTAAAAATTTTAGATGATTTTTTCCTAAATATCTAAGAATTTTTGGTGCAAATAATACCAAAGGGGGGTGCACCTGGTGGGCACAACCCACCAGGGCGCGCCAGCACCCCCTGGCACGCCGTGGGGGGTTGTGGTCCCCACGTGGGCCCCCTCACTTATCTCTTTAGCCCATATCATCACTCACCTCCAGTAAAAATCCCCATTGCTCTCTCTCCCGTGTTCTTGAGCTCAAACCCGCGGATTTCGATCGTTTTTCTCGAAGCTCCGTTTCCGAAACTGTTTCAGGGGATTGTTGCTTGGTATGTGACTCCACCATTTGTCCAATTAGCTTTTGTTTTAGTGGTTTATACTTTGAATAATTACCTACTCTTGGTGCTACTGTAGATGTGCTTGCATATTGAATTCTTAGTGTTCTAAGTAGTTTGAATGCTTGCTATGGCCTCTATGTATCCCTTTGAGTAGTTGCTATCAATTTTTTGAAGTTTTGTTGAGAAAATTTTATGAACTAAAAATTCAGATTTTTGTTCATAGGAAAATTGTACGAGGACATGAATATCTTCAGGAAATTTGGCTCAAAGAAGAACTCCAAGGGTGTTATTGGGGAGTCTTCTGACAGTGATCTCCGCCCTCAGGGGTTGGCGGAGGTACGGCCGTGTGAATGGCCGCACACCCCGTTCCTGCAAGAGGCTGGAATTCATGAGGAGTTCATGCAATTGATTGCCAACGCCGGTTTCACCGACTTCATCACAGATGAGTGTGAACAACACCAAATCCTCACAAACATGTTTGTTCAAAGTTTTACTTTCCTGCCTAGAAATAATCCTCCTGAAGTGAGTTTTGATTTATATGCTGAAAACCATCAGATACCACTTACTGAGTTTTGCAACATATGCATGAGCTGGGCCAAGGCCGGCTGAGTTTGATGATTTTTGTCGCACTTTTGCCAGTGGGTGATGAGAGGAGAGTGTCAGCCATCACTGCTGGTGGCTTACATTTTCCTGTTGTTCGTTACTTTGCATATTTCATCACCAAATGCTTGCTTGCTAGGGAGAAGGTGGGTGCACTTAGTTCACCAGACCTTGTTGTTTTACTCGTGCAATAGAGGGCGATAACACGTATAGCTTGGGAGCTATTATGGCTCGTCGCCTCCATCTTAATAAATCTCAGGGTAAAATACATGGTGGGATTTTTGCTACTCGTTTGGCGGCTCACTTCGAGGTTGAGATACGCCCTCATGATTATCCTCTGACCAAGGTTTAGCTAGACCAGGCAGCCATGTATCACCATCACTTTCTTGCACATGATCGTCCTAACATTGCCATTCCTTATAACTTGGTTTGTAGCGTTGATACTCGTGATGTTATCCCCTTGTCTGCACCTGCTTTGTTTGATTCTGTTGCTAGGGGCGGATACCGGATTATGCCTGCAGACATCCTCACCTACTGGAACGCTCATGCTGCTGCAGAAGCTGCACATGCACCTCAGCAGTGGGATGTGTGGATGCCCGCTCCTCAGGATCCCTACTACCCTCCAGGCTACTGATCGATTACAAACTTAGGCCAAAAGCCTAAGCTTAGGGGTGTACATGTTTCTCACCGACATTATATGCATGTTCACATATCATTCTATCTGTCGGTGTTCACACTTTTCATTGTATCCTCCATGCTTAGATTTATTTTCTTGCTTTCTTCTTGTGTGTTTGAAAAACCTTAGAAATACCCAAAAAATAGTTGTAGTAATTTACTTTCTATGCATGCTTAGTAGTAGTACTAAAATGAAAATGCAAAAAGATTTCCTTGTTCTTCTTTTGCTTGTTGGGAGTTTTCCCGTGTAAATAGTTTTTCTCGTTTTTGCTTTTTATTTGCTTGTTGAAGAAAACCAAAAATTCCAAAAATATTTCAGTATGTTTCTCTGAATTTCTTTTCTTTTTATTTGAGTCTTATCGAGGAGAAGACCACGATAAAAATGTTGAGTGGCTCTCATATGAATAACTGTTGAACTAATAAAGAGCACATTTTACCTTGTCTTCTCCTGTTGAATAAAATGTTTTGCAGATTCCAGCTTAGTCCATGGCACTCGTGCACTATTATTATTTTCTTATCATTCGGTCGTGCAAGTGAAAGGCAATAATGACGATATTCGACGAGCTGGTAGTGGCAAAGAGAAACTGGTATGAACTCAACTTGTTCTTGTTGTGTAAATGTTTAACCTAGTGCTCATGATTCAGCCCATTATTATTAAACATGTTTGCAATGACAATTAGAGATTATAGTTTATCATGTCATGCATAAGTAGCTGGGAGCTGATAATGATTTATCTTGGATATCAACATAGCGTTAAGATGATTGTGATGTAGTATGATGATATGGTATCCTCCTCTGAATGTTCGAGTGGCTTGACTTGGTACATGTTCATGCATGTAGTTGAATCAAAACCAACATAGCCTCAATAATATTTATGGTCATGGTGTTCATATCCTACTCATGCTAGTGCCCAATGTTACTTATGCATAATGCCTGGTCATGATCGTTGTTGCTCTCTAGCTGGCCGCTTCCCAATCTTAATTGCTAGCCTTCACCTGTATTAAGTGGGAATTCTGGTTGTACATAAAAAACCTTGAACCCAAAGTTATTCCAGATGAGTCCACCATACCTACCTATATATGGTATTACCCTGCCGTCCTAAGTAAATTTGCATGTGCCACCTCTAAAACTTCTAAAAATTATCCATCTTGTGTGCCTAGATCGTTCATGGAATGACAGGCGGTGGTCGATATCTTCCGTGCTAAGCGGGTTATTCTTAGGTCGAGTGTTT
This sequence comes from Aegilops umbellulata, assembly GCA_032464435.1. NCBI lineage: Eukaryota > Viridiplantae > Streptophyta > Magnoliopsida > Poales > Poaceae > Aegilops > Aegilops umbellulata. Next base: position 7,534,465 of record CP136058.1, on the reverse strand, counting down.
ATTCACTCGCCATCGCACTAGAAAATGGGCGGTAAAAGGGATGCCCAGTCCCAAACTGCAAATATGAAAAAGAATTCATCTCTTGAATAATCAAACAAAAACCCCCAATGGAGTCAAAACCTTTACTTTTATCACTTGGGAACCTCCACTAGCATGCTTAGCATGGACGATGTTGATAACTGATGGTCGTGAAGTGAATGAGAAGGGTGCATGTCTCAAAATATCATTTACCTCTTTTTAAAAAATTGAGCTGTGGCACCTCTGCAAATCACTGCTTCCCTCTGCGAAGGGGCTTTCTATTTAGTTTTATGTTGTGTCATCACCTTCTAAAAACAAGCGCCAGAAACTGAGTAGAGCACAACCGTCATGATTTATGCATTATGTATAGGTAATGTTGGGTGCATCATGACTGGATCTTTTCTACCATGAATTACAATGTTTAGTCGCTGCTTGAACTTTGGAGGTTCTCTGCATTTATGTTTTGCGGTCTCAGAAAGGGCTAGCGAGAAACCACTATTGTCATATTATATCATGGTTGTTTTGACAACGTGTTGCTGTTTGAGATATCTTATTATCGCTCGCTAGATGATTATGTCATTGATATGAGTTAATATAATCTTTAAATGTTATTGTCGACATGGTTAGTTATAATGCTCTGGTTGAAAACCTAGGTGTTGTTTAAGCTTATTTATGCAAACAAGAGCAAAAGAGTTCGTAAAAGTTTTTCTTTCAACTGAATTGCTTGAGGACAAGCAAAGGTTTAAGCTTGGGCGAGTTGATACGTCTCCAATGTATATACTTTTCTCACGCTTTTCCTCCTCTTTTGGACTCTAATTTGCATGATTTGAATGAAACTAACCCCGGAATGACGCTGTTTTCAACAGAATTACCATGGTGTTGTTTTTGTGCAGAAATAAAAGTTCTCGGAATGGAACGAAACTTTGCGAGGATTTTTTATATCAATAATAAGAATTTCTGGAGCCAAGACCCAGAGAGGGGGCCCTGGTTGGGCACAACCCACCAGGGCGCGCCCCCCTCTCTTAGCATATCCAGGTGGGTTGTACCCACCTGGTGGCCCCGCTGACGACCCCCCTGATACTATAAATTCACATTATTCCAAAAAAATCAGGGAGAAAGAATTATCGCGATCCACGAGATGGAGCCGCCGCCAAGCCGTGTTCTTCCTCAGGAGGGCAGATCTGGAGTCCGTTTGGGGCTCAGGTGAGGGGGATCTTCATTCTTCGTCATCACCGATCCAATGCCTACGAATTTATCTTATATTGTTTCTGCTAAGTTACTAATGCTATCATCACTGTTACACTTGCTACAAAATTACTGGTATCACTGTTACTGTTACCATTGTTGTTGTCACTACTATAAAAAACTATCATATTACCGTGCTACTGATTACTGCTGCAGATAATTAATCTCCATGTGTGGCTAAATTGACAACTCAGGTGCTAATACCTTCGAATATTCTTTGGCTCCCCTTGTGTCGAATCTATAAATTTTGGTTGAATACTCTACCCTCAAAAACTGTTGCAATCCCTTATACTTGTGTGTTATCACCATCCCAAGCCCCTCTCTTCCCCGAAGACATGCTTTCACCCTTGCAGGAGTCCCGTTTGATCATGCTCTCGTTGTTTAGTTGTCCCTCTATTGTCTTTTTCTCTCTCTCGGGATCCTTCTTTTCTTAAAAAAACTCTCTAGGCACTTCGGGCACCCGGACACTTTTGGTTCGGGCACCCGGATGGGATTGGGCCGCTCGGCCGCTGTAAGTCGGTCATGAGGGGGTGGGGCTTGGGGTTTCTTCCCATTTCCCCCCTCACCCACAGCCGCCGCCACCTGCCCTTCACCGCCGGTCGCCGCTGGAGCTTCTTCGGGCGCCCGGAGCTCCCTCCCAGGAGTTTCTCCCCTTCACCCCATGGCTTCCTCTGGTATTTTCCCTTGTTTTCTTGGTCAAATCTAGCTTCTTCATATTTATGTCTGATTTGATCTAGGTTTGCATAGTTCTTGTGTCTTCTTTCTTTGTTTGAGCGGTGGGAGTCGCACACGCGGCATGCTCCGCGAGTGTGGTGTCTCCGGGTGCCGGCCGGCCTCCGGCCGGGTGCCCGGGTTGTCGCCTAGGGCTCGCCCCTTACCCACCCGGGTGCCCGGCCCCTTGTGACCCGGTGCCCGGGCCATCGCTGGAGCTTCCTTTCCTGGGTGCCCGGCCCTCCGCTGAGCGACTTCCTGAGTGCCCGGAATCAGCCCCTCCGGGTGCCCGACCGTCTCTTTTTAATTATTTTTATTTTTGTTCTTTTCGCTTTGCTGCATGGACTCTTGCACTAATCTCTCCTCTGTATCTTGTCTTTGCTTTTAGACTCGCCGGGTGGGGATGTTGGTGCTCGTCGCGCTAAGAAGAAGAAAGATGATGGAGGCAACGGCAAGTTTGTTCCTACGGAACGCACTAGGCAGTGTTCCAAGGTTGCCCCCGGGTTGTGCTCGCCGCCAGGCTGCTCGCAATCCCATCATTGAGGCATCTAGCAATGACAACGATGAAGAAGAGCAGTTCGTGGCCAACTTTGCTGAAGCTCAAGATGATGACGGTGATGCTATTGATGAAGAAGAAGTTGATCGGGAGTTTGATCCCTTAGCCAATGATGATCTCAACAAGCTCTCTAAGGTTGAGTATTGACAAGTTCGTAATGAGAATCCTTATGTTCATGGACGTGATGATGGTATTGATTGGAAGTTCTGGAACGAGTTTCAAAGTCGCACTTTTGATGAGATTTTGAAGATCAAGAAGTACAAGGTGGATCCTCATTGCAGTGTGGATCTTGAGTATATTCATTCTCGTGGTGATCTTTTCCCCGGTCTGTTTGCCTCTCTTGACAAGATGGGATTGCTCCCGTTTCTGCGCTTCAACAAGGCATCCAATGAGGAGCTCATTATGCAGTTCTACGCCACTATCTACTTTGAGGTTGGCTCTGATCGTACATTTATATGGTGATCATGTGGCTCTACTCTTCGTGGGTTTATGGCTGACTTGGCCTCTATCATTGGTTATACCTTCTTTCCCGTGCCTCAGGATGATTTTTCCACTGTTGTTCAGCATAGTCGCACCAAGAAGGCCCTTGCTTTTGCATATAAGCCAGGTACTCCAGATTCTATGGTGGGCCCTATTCGTGGTTTGTTGCTCAAGTATGTCGCCCTTCACCAGATCGCCCGTACCTCATTGGCTCCCAAGACAGACTCTTCTGATACGCTCTGGTGCACTACCATTGACCTGCTCATTTATGATCATGAAGGACGGAAAGTGGATGTTCTCGATTTCATGTATGAGGATATGAAGGCGTGTGTGTTTGACAAGAAGTCATGTGTGTTTCCTCCGTTCATTCAGGCTCTCATTGAGATGAAGATCCGTGACAAGGACATGCTCTTGCACAAGTTTCCCATCACTTTGTGCAAGAGACACATCAACTGCAAGCCACCAGTGCATGAGGATCTGTTATCTTTGGTGGGCAAGGAGCCCAGGCTTGCAAAGGTTTCTGCTGCTGCTCGGGCTATTGAGGTTGGTGGGTCCTCCTCACAAGGTGCTGCTTTAGACGATCCAACTGCTCTTGCTCACTCTATTGCATCTTCTCCTTCTTTTTCTAAGAAGGAGAAGAACATGTTGTTTCGTGGGTTCAACAATTTGTTCAAGATGTGCCAGTCCACCGCAAGGCGTCAAGTGGTGGAGACCAACTTCCGCAGGAGTCAGATGCAACAGTTGAAGGCTGCCAGAGAGCGTGAGTCTGGGGTGACCGAGCCTAGGGGGACTGAGGACAGTGACAGTGCTGCCACGGCCTACTCCAACCCTTGCCTTGCCTACATTCCTTAGGATGAAGATGATGACGCCACCAGTGCCCCTCCTCATGTTTAGGGTGTTTCGGTAGCATCGCCTTTTCCCTTTTTGGTGTCTCGATGCCAAAGGGGGAGAAGTGTTCTATTAGGATTCGCCATGTGCTCTATTAGTATTCGCCATGTGCTTGGAGAGATTGCAAGCCCTTGCCTTTTCTTTGATCTTCTACGGGCTTGTTATACTTCTATGTGTCTTTTTCGTTCTTTGGTTGTGAGTACTTTGGTTTGAGATCTTTAGCACCCATCTCATTTAATTTCCTTTGATCTCAATCTAGTCTGTGCAACTTATTCATCTTGGTTACATTTATTAGGTTGAACTTGGCTATTGATGTAGGGGGGGCCGTCTTGATGATGTGATATGGATTCATAGCATATTTCAAAATATTCACACATCAAGGGGGAGCCTTCTACATCAATAGTGTTGCATGGCTTTGAGTTATATCTCTTTCTTAATAGTTGTCATGTGCGAATCATATTGTCATAAATTCACCAAAAAGGGGGAGATTGAAAGCGCAATTGTCACTCAATTACATTTTGATGATTGATCACAATATGATTCGTGAGGACTAATGACGGTTGTTAAGTTTATTTCAGGACATTATCGCCTCTTGTGCGTCGACGGACATCGGTAACCCTATCAAGACCTAAGATAAAGACGGTGTTCATTGTTGGCTCGAGAAGTTTTTCGGTTTCTTTTTGAGTCATAGGAACATCCATACTATCAAGAGGGGTTGCTATGATCTCGGAGTTGGGGAACTCAAACTTCTCTCTTCCTTCTATTTTATCCGCTTCGGGCTTCTTCGGGAGTTTCTTCATTTGTCGGGGCCTCCTCCCTCTCGTCTCCACTACCTCTTGCTCCGCTCTGATCGATGCGGGTGCCCGGGGTCTAGTGCCCCGGGTGCCCGGGCCCTTTGCCGCCTCCACCTCGCCCCTCCCTTTCTGGTGCGGGTGCCCGGGGTCTGGGGCCCCCGGGTGCCCGGCCTTTCGCCCGCCACCTCCTCCCGGTCTCTGATCAGTGCGTGTGCCCGGGGTTTGGGACCCCCGGGTGCCCGGCCCCTCCCTCATGCCCTTCGTCTCCCCTCTGGCTACTCCGGGTGCCCAGTCCCTGTTTTGGCGCACTCCCTGGTCACTCCGGGTGCCCGTGGCCTTGACCCCCCGGGTGCCCGGACTACTCTGCTTTCCTCTGACTTTGTCCGGGCACCCGGACCCCTTTAGTCTGGGTATCCGGGGCGGCGGCTGCTCAGCGGGCAAATATCCCATGGGGTTATTTATACCCCCCCTTCTTCTTCCTCCCAAGCTCGAAAAAAATAGAAAAAACTTCATTCATTTCCAAAAAAAGTTCGTCGAATTTCTCATAAAGTTCCTCTATTTGGAAAAATGTTCATCAATTTATAAAAAGGTTTGTCATTTTCAAAGAAAAATGTTCACAAATTTAAAAAAATTCATCGATTTTGAAAAAAACATATTTATTTTGAAAAAAAGTTCAATGAATTGAAAAAAGTTCATGGATTTTGAAAGAAAAACTCATGAATTTTTTAAAAAATCATCAATTTGAAAAAAGTTCATCAATTTTGAAAACAAATTCATGAATTTTGAAAAGAGTTCATCGATTTTGAAAAAAGGTTCATTCAATTACGCAAAAGCAGGAATGAAAAACAAAGAAATCCGTTCTAAATAAAAATGAAAAAAGGAAAAATAAAAAATAAAACAGAAAGAGATGTAAAGGGAAATAATATGTAACTGAGCACATCCGTGAGGAAGGTGGGGTGGTTAGTGCAGCCTATGATTGACCAGGAAGTCTCGCGTATTTGAAGTATTTGTCCACAACCATGATCGTAAAAAAGCCGACACCGAAAATTGTTCAATAGTGTCCATACTCACTGTATGCCAAGCATCTGATGGTATGGGGAGTGGTTGGAGCTGTCCTGGTTGTTTGCCATGTTCACCTTCTGCCTGTTGACACACCTAGTGTTGCACAACTTGTTTTAACCCAGACCACGGAAACATATCCTTCACCTTGTGGTATGTGGTCAACGGGAGAATATCTGGTACTCCCACCCCAGGGTGCTTCAAACTCGGTACCACATTTTTATATGTTCAAAATATTCTGAAAGAAATCGAGCACATAGACACAACTGAATGAAATATGCCCTAGAGGCAATAATAAAGTTGTTATTTTATATTTCCTTATTCATGATAAAGGTTTATTATTCATGCTAGAATTATATTGATCGGAAACCTAAATACATGTGTGGATACATAAACAAATACAGTGTCCCTAATGAGCCTCTACTAGACTAGCTCATTGATGAAAGATGGCTAAGGTTTCCTAACCATAGACATGTGTTGTCATTTGATAATTGGATCACATCATTAGGAGAATGATGTGATGGACAAGACCCATCCGTTAGCTTAGCATAATGATCGTTCGGTTTATTCCTACTGCTTTCTTCATGTCAAATACTTATTCCTTAGACTATGAGATTATGCAACTCCCGGATGCCGGAGAAATACCTTGTGTGCTATCAAACATCACAAAACTGGATGATCATAAAGATGCTCTACAGGTATCTCCAAAGGTGTTTGATTTGGCATAGATCGAGATTAGGATTTGTCACTCCGAGTATCGGAGAGGTATCTCTGGGCCCTCTCGGTAATACACATCATAAGCTTGCAAGCAAATGACTAAGGAGGTAGTCACAAGGTGATGTATTACAGAACGAGTAAAGAGACTTGCCGGTAACAAGATTGTACTAGGTATGAAGATACTGAGGATCGAATATCGGCCAAGTAACATACCGATGGACAAAGGGAATTACGTATGTTGTCATAACGGTTTGACCGATAAAGATCTTCATAGAATATGTAGGAGCCAATATGGGAATGCAGGTTCTACTATTGGTTATTGACCGGACAGGCCCTACTGCAGGATGCTGCTAACGCGACACTATGATCAGAGACCCTTCGAGAAACTGTGTGCAATGCCATAATCACAAACGGTGGTGTATGAAAACCGTCAGAAATGTGTAAAACGTTTGCGATGGAGGACGCATCAAACACGGTTCAGATTTTAGTTGCGTGTGCGATGTAGGGCATACGGTTCAGTTCAGTTAACTATTCGCGGTGAGGAGGAACAAAAGAAACGGGCAGCCAGATGAAGGCGTGTGCGATATACAGCATACGGTTCACTCGGATGAACTATTTGTTATTAGGCAACACAAAAGAAATGGTCAGAGATCAAGGTGTGTGCGATATACAGCATGCGGTTCACTCGGATGAACTGTTTGCGTTGACACAAGAGAACATAAACGGTTCAACTTAACAAGACGTGTGTGTTGTGCGATGGGATTGCATGCAGTTCACTCGGCCCTTGTCGACAGTGTGTGACCTCTGTGGCAACCATTCGCTCCCTAGGCGCCTCTTCGTGTACCGTGGCAACCGTCCATCGACTCTTCGCCTTTCCCTCTTGATTTGGAACTGTTGTCGAATGCTAGCTCTTCCTCCCTCCTTCATTTGCCTTCACCCTTCCTTCTGCCATTGTTTGATCGTATTCTCCATGGAGGGAACAAGCCGGAAACGACCCCGTTATTCTTGCCCCGATCTGAATGATGACGCGCTGGAGGAACTCATTGATCGTTGCGACGTCATCACCTTGGCTAACATGGCAGGTTCGTTCAAGACCATTCTCGACTCAACTAATAAGATCATTACAAGGAACCCAAGGGTCCAGGAGCGGTTTGGTCTCCCCTACCTTCTTCGTTGTGACTGAGGGAGTCCTGGACCTTAAAAAGCCAAACATTGTCAAGCGCGCCCGGAGTAACCTACAACAAGACCGCCTGGCACGTTCCGAGCTAGCGTAGCAATGCGGCCCCAACCCCAGCCCTCGCGATATAGCAAAACCAGTGCTTCGCGTACATAACTATGCTCTTGAAATACCATGGGCACAAGGGGAGGGGCACCATCACGGCACGCCCAAAACACGGCCTAAATCGTACTAGGGGCTGCCGAATTCTTTTTAAAATTTTCTCTTACTTTCAGGACTCCATACTTCGGACGACCTGTTCGGCAATTCAACTGCCGCACAAACGATGCAAGATCCAGGAAAGCAGACAAGCCATGCCGCATTATGGAACTCCCAGGTGGTCTCTATTACGAGCAGTATACCTGTTTTAAATACAATTCCGTGGCTCGCCCCTGGACAGGACATGTTAAATAGTCCAATTTCTTTTTGCTTATCGCACTATCTGTATCGTCCTGCTTAGATAGCAGCCTTCTTATAAATAATGCATAGCTTTTTGTCTATTTTTTTGCATTACTCTATTTTTATATATGTTCATTAATGACATGTGGCACCCGTACACTGTGGTACGGCAAATACGCCAGGGGCTTCAGTACCCCTTAATATGGTATAAGAAGTCCGAACACTTCATAAGTGCGGCACCCCGAACTTATAGCACTATATGCATCGGCTCCGAATCATGATTTGGGTCAATAGTTGGGTTTGCCCGGCTCCTATGTTTTGGTGCCTTATGTTCCGCTATATCGGCTAAGGTAGCACTAGGAGAACTACTGCGATTGTGCCCCAGTTGAGCTGGGTGGAGCACCTCAGTAGAGAAAGCTAAAACTGACTGTCATGATAAGGCGAGAGACCGGTCACTGTTCGAGAGGTTTTTCGTTTCCTTAAAGACCTATGCCGCTTAGAGCGAGGAACCGGATTTTGTCCGGCCAAGGCGTGGATAGCGCCCCGAACTCGGTCTTCCGAATACTAGGGGCTTCGCTGAAATTTAAAATTATAAAGTTCTATGGCTAAGTGAGAGTGTTCAAGCATTATAGTCCGATTGCCTTATTCCTTGTGCTGAGATCCTCCCTCGAAGGACCCAAACATGGGAAAAAGAGTGCTAAGGTTTATCCCGAACACCCCAGCACTAGTGGCATGGGGGCGGAAGCGGACGACTGGCCATCTCTCAATTTCTTGATAAACGGCCGCACAAAAAATAATATTTTAAATTCAACAAGCATTGCTTAGCGCATATGAACAAGTCTTCAGCGCACAGGATAAACACGAGCGAGTTCATTCAAAAATTACATCCTTGGTACATTCATCCGCCACAAGACGGGCACCCGCAAGAACATCCTTATAGTAGTTCTCGGGCTTGCGATGCTCCTTCCTCGGCGGCGGCCCGTCCCGCACAAGCTTCTCACCATCCAGCTTACCCCAGTGCACCTTTGCACGGGCCAGGGCCCTACGGGCACCTTCGATGCAGACGGAGCGCTTGATGACCTCGAGCCTTGGACAGGCCTCCACCAGCCGCCGCACCAGCCCGAAGTAGCTCCCAGGCAGGGCCTCTCGAGGCCATAGCCGAACTATGAAGCCCTTCATGGCCTGTTCGGCCGCCTTGTGGAGCTCGACCAGCTGCTTCAGCTGTGCGCTCAAGGGCACATGGTGTCCGGCCTCAGCGTACTGAGACCAAAACACCTTCTCTGTCGATCTGCCTTCCTCTGCTCGGTAGAATGCGGCGGCATCGGATACGCTGCGGGGAAGATCTGCGAACGCACCTGGAGAGCTCCGGATTCGGGTAAGTAACAAGTAGTTTACTTTTATATGTCTGCTTTGCATAAAAAATGCCTTACCCACCGCTATCTTTTTCACCGCATCCAATTCATCGAGGGCCTTCTGGGCTTCGGCCTTGGCAGACTCGGCAGTCTTGACGGCCGCGGCGAGCTCGGACGCTCGCGTTTTAGAGTCAAGCTCCAAACTCTCATGTTTTTTCATGAGAGCCTGAAGCTCTTGCTGCGCCTCGCCGACCTGCGCCTCAAATTTCTCCCGCTCATTGCGCTCTGAGGCCGCTCTCTTTTTGACCTCGGACAGCGCCTGCTTGAGGGTTGCCACCTCAGTCGTGGCCCCTACAATAAGCAGTATAATCATGTTATTTTTGCAATTGCATCTTTTTTATATATTTTTTCTATAAGGTATCTCTTACCTTCTTTCTCCTCGAGCTGTCGCTTGGCAAGGCCGAGCTCTTGCTCGGTCTGCTCGAGGCCCTTCTTCAGGGCACCCACCTCCGCAGTCAGTGCGGCGGTGGCTAGCAACGAAGCCTGCATACGCATATTGACTCCTTTTTGTTAGACTCCTGGGAAATTTAATAGATCCTCTATTCGGCTTTTCTTTCTGAACGCCAAACAGAGCATAAGGGGCTACTGTCTATGCGGTAATATTTTTACATATTTTGACTTACCTCGAAGCCTGTTAGAAGGCTAGCGCAAGCTTCAGTCAGTCCGCTCTTGGCGGACTGAACCTTCTGGATCACCGTACTCATAATAGTACGGTGCTCCTCGTCGATGGAAGCGCCATTAAGCCCCTCCAGCAGATTGTCCGGCACCTCCGGTTGGACGGAGGCCGCCGGCTCAGAAGGCTTGCTCCTCTTAGAAGGAGTCCGCCTACCGCAGTCCGGAACTGCTGAAGATTCTGGCGCGGTGTCCGACTCAAAGCCGGACTTGGTGCCCTGGGGGGTCTTGTCCCCTTTACTCCTGGAGTCCGGGAGGTCGCCTCGCGGCTCCTCCAGGACCACCTCCTCTTGCCCCGGAGCTTGTCGCGACGCCACTTCGGCGTCGTCCGCAGTACGGGGGGAGACAGTGGGCGGAACTGAGTTCACGTCCGATGAATCCAGGGAGCCTCTCGACGACTCGTCGAGTCCGGCCCGAGGCGGCCTGCATAATTACATTCGACATTAGGGAAGAGTTGTGCAAACAACAGGGATATTATGAGTTACTCTTGTATCCAAATGCTCACGATTTCGCCGGACGCTTGGTCCTGTCCGGCCACTCCTCTTCGTCCTCGTTGGCGTCGGGGGAGTAGTCCGGTGGAGGGGTCTTCCTCTTCCTGGACCCTTCGGCCTCCCCTGCTGGGGCGGCCTTCCTCTTCTTTCCTCCCCCCGCTGGAGGGGGAGAGGGTTCTTCTTCCTCCTCCTCGTCTTCACGGGAGGAGTGCGTCTCGGACTCGTCGGACGACGAATCCGACACCACCACATGACGGGAACTCTTTCGAGTCCCCGTGGCCTTCTTCTTCTTGGCCTTCTTCTCCGGAACCACGTAAGGCGCCGGAGCCAGCAGCTTCGATAAACGAGCGTCTGCTGGGTCTTCGGGCAAAGGAGCCGGACAGTTAATTGGTCCGGACTTCACCTGCCATTCCTGTCAAAGGTAAGGGAGTTCAGATCCCGCATAGAGTCAAACTATAAGAAACAAATGTCCTGTAAAAGGTACAGTCAACTCACCACGCTGGCTGTGCACTGCGTGCTGAATCCGCGGTCCTCGGATGCGGAAGCGGGAGCCTCAGCGCCCTTGAAAAGCACCTTCCAGGCGTCTTCGTACGTCGTGTCGAAGAGCCTGTTCATGGTTCGGTGCTGCGCCGGATCGAACTCCCACAGATTGAAACCCCGTTGTTGACACGGGAGAATCCGACGGACGAGCATGACCTGGATTATATTGACAAGCTTGAGCTGCTTGTTCACCAGGGACTGGATGCATGTCTGCAATCCGGTCATCTCTTCTTCGTCACCCCACGAGAGGCCCATCTCTTTCCAGGACGTGCGCCGCGTAGGGGGTCCGGATCGGAACTCAGGGGCTGCGATCCATTCCGGATCATGCGGCTCGGTGATGTAAAACCACCCTGATTGCCACCCCTTCAAGGTCACCACAAAGGAGCCCTCGAGCCATAGGATGTTGTCCATCTTGCCTGCCATGGCACCTCCGCACTCCGCTTGGCTGCCGCGCACCACCTTCGGATTGACGTTGAAAGTCTTGAGCCAAAGGCCGAAATGAGGGTGGATGCGGAGGAAAGCCTCACACACAACGATAAACGCCGAGATGTTGAGGATGAAGTTCGGGGCCAGATCGTGGAAATCCAGACAATAGTAGAACATGAGCCCCCGGACAAATGGGTGGAGAGGAAAGCCCAGTCCAAGGAGGAAGTGGGGAAGGAATACGACCCTCTCCATGGGGCTCTGGGGTGGGGAGAAGCTGCCCCTTTTCAAGAAGCCGATGCGCGATGTCTTGTGACAATTATCCGGCCTTCCTCAGCTTTTTGACATGGCGCTCCGTGACGGAGGAGACCATCCACTTGCCTCCCGCTCTGGACATTGCTGGAGAAGGTTGAGGTGGGAAGTGCGGGCTTGGGCGCTAGAGCTCGGGTGAGTAGGAGATGGATAGGGAAAGGAGGAAGAAGGCATAGGTAAAAAAGGTGGATCCTTATCCCCTTATATGGGCGGATGCGGCTATGTGTCCCCACCAGCCTGGTAAAACTCGCTTGCCTCCCAAGCGCCGTGATAAATGGTGCGGTTGGGTTACCCACGTCCGTATTGATGAGAATCCCGTAGATTGGGGACACGATCTCTGCTTTGACAAGACGTGCCAAGGAAACAGCCTCGCAAAACGCGCTGAGGTGGAGAAGTGAAAATGATTCGAATAAAGGCTTGACCGTAATGTGATGTCACGCTATGGAATACGTCAGCAGATTAGATTTGTGTTAATATTATTCTCTCTATGGAAATATGTGGAAACTTATTTTCCAGAGCCGAACACTACTCTTGGTGTTTACAATCTTTTATGAAGAACTTGGAGGAGGAACCCGCCTTGCAATGTCGAAGACAATCTGCGCGTCGGACTCGTCGTCATTGAAGCCTGGTTAAGGGGCTACTGAGGGAGTCCTGGATTAGGGGGTGTTCGGGTAGCCGAACTATACCTTCAGCCGGACTCCTGGGCTATGAATATACAAGATTGAAGACTTCGTCCCGTGTCCGGAGGGGACTTTCCTTGGCGTGGAAGGCAAGCTTGGCGATGCGGATATTTAGATCTCCTACCATTGTAACCGACTTTGTGTAACCCTAACCCTCTCCGGTGTCTATATAAACCGAAGGGTTTTAGTCCGTAGGACAACAACTCCAACATACAATAATCATACCATAGGCTAGCTTCTAGGGTTTAGCCTCCTTGATCTCGTGGTAGATCTACTCTTGTACTATCCATATCATCAATATTAATCAAGCAGGACGTAGAGTTTTACCTCCATCAAGAGGGCTCGAACCTGGGTAAAACATTGTGTCCCTTGTCTCCTGTTACCATCCGCCTAGACGCATAGTTCGGGAACCCCTACCCGAGATCCGCCGGTTTTGACACGGACAGTGACCCTACTGACTGGCGCGGGGATGAGGGAAGCCTCGCCTTGTGTAAGTTGATGTCGCTTGATAATGATACGTATGATGTTAAGATGCCATCGCTTGACGGCAAGGCTTGGGCAGGCGCAAATGGATATTGGGTACAACTGCGAGTGGGAACTTGTGAATGTGTACACTCGTCACTGGGTTCCACTTCGAAAAATCTCAGACGACTGCCTAGAGGTTGAGTACACCGGTATTCTACGTGAGTTCAAATACGATCATGCTGACTGTCATCTATGGAAGATAGCAATTTGTCGAGTTCCCAACCGCTCTTGGGGATATAGGAATGCTTATGTTGTTGCTATCTTTGACAAGCTTGTTGCCGTCCTTCATGGTTCGACTTGATCGATATTGCTCAAAAATCAATTTATATACACGGATGAGTACTGTGATGCAATTAAATATGAGGGTCTTGTGTTTGCTGCCACCACTCGTGGCACTATTTTTGCATGGAATCCTTATGATTTCGGTACGTTTGTCTTCCATTGTAATTATAATTGTTTCATCCACATGCATGCGGGTTAGCTAGTTTCCCTTTACTAATTAACCTTCTTGTGTTTCCAAGGTCCCGTGAACATTCCACCACCTATACATCAAAACTTTATTCACGAGCATGAGGACGAGCAGGACCCGTATATTCAGTGGTGCCTGGCAACTTATTCCGATGGATCACCTCTTCTTGTCTGTATACGGGGCACTGCTGATGTTACTAAGGAAGCAGGTGTTTTCTCGTATGGTCGCACTCTCCGGACCTATTCCAACATCCGTTGCAGGGTATTCGGGATGGATACTAGTGTACTAGTGCCAACACCTTCTCCCTGGTTCAGTATTGGAAGTCTTGGAGGAAACTCGCTATTCCTTGGACAAAACTATCCAATGATGGTGGAAGACGATCCAACTGCTGTTGACACAACATTACTACCATTTATGAGAAGCACCTATATCTATACCTCGGACATTACTATGCTTCCCTACCGTCCCAATATGGGTCCTGAAAGCATGCCACTTCAGCCTCGATGATCAGTCCTGTGTTGGTCTCGAGATTGACAGTAGCTGGCCCTTCCCAGAGAATCACTTATGATTCAAAGAAAGTGTTTCCAACGTTGACGAGTGGTTGAGCGGAAGTTCATTTCATCGCTTTGTTATTTGTTGTGTGAGAAAAACTTGACTAGAATGTTTTGTTGGAAATGATCTATAATCCAACGTGTATCCTCGTTGTCGTTGTGGGTTGATGACTTGTTGTATGTAATCAATGGTACATTTGCATATGCGTCCATGAACTCACACCTGCTAGTGGTGTCCATATGAACAGTGTTAGCGATTTTAGTTGCCAAAATTAGATAGTGCTAGTGATTTGTAGCTGCATATTTTGACAAATCGCAGTATTACAAGGTCGACAAATGGCAATATTACTAGATAAAGAAATGTCAATCTTTCCAGTTTGAGAAATGGCAACATACCCAAAATGACAGATATGCAAATCTTACCCAATTGTTTGTACATGGTTGCACACGGGTCATGCAAAACAACCGTTTACGTTGAAGGGATGCAGAAATCTTGCTCGGCACATTTTCCCTTGGCTTCCTGGGGAAGCTGTCGGTTTGCATACGGGTGTTCTAACTAAAACTTCCGATGAATGTTTTATATTAAAAAACTATTGACTTTTTTAAAGAAAATCATTTGATAAGTCTGTACATTAAGAGATAAAAACGCAAGTTCATTCAAACCAAATCTTTCATTTAGTCACACTGCGAATTTATATTCATATAATCGAGAATTCGAGATACAATATTAAACCCCAAAAACACTATTTCCGGCGGCGGAGGAGGCGGTGTGCCGCGCCGTCGTTGTCGTTGTCGTCCTCCGGGACGCTGTTGTTGAAGTCTTCTGTCGTTGTACAAAAGTAGGGGCTCTCCTTTCGACCCCTTTACTTGTGCACGGGCAGTCAGAGTCACGCGCCGTGGCCACACGAAGCGGTGCAAAGGATGGAAGCTGGAGAGAAGCCAAAGCCCAACACAAGACGATCAAGGCAACGCCAAGGCCAGAAACACAAGACAACAAAGGGGCGGGGTGGAGTCCCCCGACAAGGCCCTTGCCGAGGCAAGCCTCCGCGGCCCCAGCAAGAACCTTGTCTGGGTAACTTGCCCAAACACCAACAAAGCCAGTCAACCTTGAGCCCACGGGTTCCAACCCAACTAACTACGGTTGGACCAGGGCTCGGGAGGCACCTGTGTAATGGCATGCAGATCTTTGTCAAGAATACAGACACATGAGATCAGATGAGGACCAGAAGACGGTGACCCTCGGCGAAATCCTTGCCGAGGAAAGCCACAAGACCCCCGGCAAGATCCTTGCCGGGGACGACTGCATGCCACGGCAAGACCCTTGCCGAGGACATCAGCGGGGCCACTACCAGGCCCGCGCCAGCCAAGTTTTCCACCGCCGTTCGCATGCAGCTACCAGCCCAGTCAGTTGGGCTGGCACCTGCGTGGCAACATGCTGCTTCCAGGCCAGATCGGCAGGCGCTTGCGCGGCGGCATGCGAATCTTCGTGAAGACCCTACCACCGTGACACCTCAGCTGCCTGCCTGTCTACATGGCACCGTACGCATCACTGGCCAGGGCGCGTGTCGAAGCAAGGAGGAGCAGCGACGGGCGGGCCGGGCCTCGCTGCCGTCCCCAATAAAGCCAGGAGACACCTCAGCGGCGCACTAAATGCATATTGTCCTGTAATACGAGCGATAAGCTCGTAGTACTGTAGGCCTTTCCACCTCCTGTGTGCCACTATGGCAGCCCCTTTTGACTATAAAAGGAGGCCCATGGCGTACTGGAGAGGGATTCGGCTCTTTTGAACTACACAGCCACCATAGCTAGTTGGAGAGCTCAAGAACACTCAATACATCCACCAAATCAGGACTAGGGTTTTACGCATCCTCGCGGCCCGAACCTGGGTAAACGATCCTCGTGCTGACTATTATCCCTGCTCTTCTCACAACCCTGCGCCCCGGCAACCATAGTAGGGATTCCCGTGATCCCATAGGTGTCGTTTACCACCGACATCTTTGGTGCGCTAGGTAGGGGGCGCTATTGTGAGAATCTGGTTTAGTAGTTAGCCTAGCAGTTCTTCATCGCCATGGCTCCCAAGAAGAAGACGATCGCGGTGGTTGGCTCGTCGGGAGCCGAGTGGCCCACGCCAATGCGGGCGAGCAGTGGGTCGGTCACGGATAGGACCAGGGCCGCAGTCCGCGAGCACCAGCATGGCTCTCGCAGTCAGAGCATGGGGAGCGGCGCCGTTCATGCGCCAGGTGACGGGCCGCACGCCGCCAAATTCAAAGACGGAGCTGAGCCCCCCACAGGCGGCGCGGGGCACTCCAAGAGTGTCATTGTGCCGCCCGCGGGCGGCGCAGCAGCCTCCAAGACGCCCACACTGGCGCCCATAGTGCGCTCTTCCTAGGGTGCACGCGACGAGCAGCGCCACGCTGGAGACCCCGGACAACGCCGTGGTAAGAGCCCTGTGCATCGTCCACGGGACAAAGGAGTCCAGCATGCTCGCCGAAGGCTGGCAAAAATGGCACGCGGCCGCTGGGCCGTGGTGGAGCTCCTTCTAACGTAGTTAGAGGTTGAAGCGCGCCACGGTCCACGCAGCTGTCACTGCCACCCACGCCAGCGGAAGCTTTGGCGCGCGCGTAGCTGCTCCTCGAATTCCCTCTTGCTACGGAGAAGCTCGACGAGTGGAGAGCCACCATCTGGAGCCTCGTCGCCGTCGCCCATAAAGATGATCCACGACCGGCGGGGCCTTCGGGCCGGCGCTCCGTCGAACCACCGCATGCCAGCGGTGGAGAGGCCGGAGGTGCTGCGGCCATAGTGCACTCTCCTCCTCCACGCCAGCCACCGCGGGTATCGGTCCGTCACGATGACGCTTGTGATAATATTTCCATAGCGTCGTCCGACCCACGGACCCACCGCGACCAACGCCAAGTTCTTCGAGAGCGAACTCATGAAGATGCTCGAACCACCATCGAGCGCCGGCGTGATACACGCCACCAGTCGGACAAGCGGGCGGGACCCGCTATGGACCACCAAGCACCAGGGGGCTCCGGTGGCCTACCTTATGAGGTGGGCTGCCCAGCCTTTACCCGTGAGCTGCCGCAGTTCCAGTGGCCGTCCCACCACACATTCAAGCCCGACGTCGGCGAGAAGTACACTGGCAAGACCCATCCGTCAGAGTTCCTCAGCATCTACACCATCGCGATGCAGGTAGCCGGGACGACAAGGTGCTTGCCAATTACTTCCCGTTAGCACTGTAGCCCAGTGTCATGTCTTGGTTGATGCACTTGCTGGCGGATTCCATTTCTTCTTGGTTGGATTTGTGCCATGAGTTCATTGGCGCCTTCACTGGAGGCCACCAAGCTCATGTCCAGGCCAGTGATTTGCATATCATCCTCTAGAAGGAAGGGGAAACCCTGCACAAGTACATCCAGAGATTCAACCGGGTGCAGTACAACATCCCCGACGTTCATCCCGCCGCCATGATCAACGCGTTCCATCAGAACATGCGCAATTGCAAGATGCGCGAAGAGCTGGAGATGACCAAGGTTAAGGATGTGGTCGAGCTCTATGTTCTGGCTGATAGGTGCGCCCGGGCTGAAGAGGGAAGGAAGTACCCCGGCGAGGACGCCGGTGTGGAAACTGACTCTACTGATGAAGACACCACCGCCCCGACGAAGAAGGGCCAGCGTCGCAATAGGAAAAGCAAAGGCAAGACCGTACTTGCCGTCGAGGGATCTGACAGCATCGGCGCTGCCAAGAAGGCCAAGGGAGACGACCCCGGCAAGGGGATTGCCGGGTGCACCACCTGCCGGGCCCTGGCAGCTACCGACAAGCCAGGAAGCTCCGACAAGCAATACTGCAAGATCCACCGCACCAAGGGCCACGACCTCTAGAACTGCCGACAAGTCGAGCTCCTTGCTGAGAAGCAAAAAGCTAAATACGAGAGGTGGAACAAGGAGAAGGGCCAGGATGGTGCCGAGGGATCCAGCAAGAAGCGTGGCAGCCAAGGAGGCCGCTGCGGCAAGGACAACCAACAAGAGAGGCCTGCTCGGGGCCGTGACAAGAAGCAAGAAGACGATGATCATGATGACGATGATGAGTCCGGCGAGCAAGAGTTCCAGAAGGCTACAGAGGCCATGTGCGTCGATGGTGGCGCCTCGCAGCATACTTCTCACCGCCAGCTCAAGCAGTAGGCCCGTGAGATTACAGAAGCGGAGCCGTCGTTTGACCCTCAGAAGCCGCTGAAGTGGTCCAACACGCCCCTCATCTTTGACGCCGAGGACCACCCTGACCGCACAACCACGGTTGGGTGTTTGCTGTTGTTCGTTTCTCCAATGATACACAACCTCAAGGTGAACAAGATGTTGGTCGACGGCGGGGCTGGCCTGAAATTGATCTCGCCCATCGTGATCAAAAGGTTGCAAATTCCCGATGGAGACCTCGAGGAAACAGGCATGTTTCAAGGGGTCAATCCGGGGAGGAGCCAGCCGAAGGGAAAGGTTACATTACCCATGATGTTTGGAGGAGAGTTGAACCACAGAACGGAGAGGATCATGTTCGATGTGGCTGAGATCCCCTTGCACTACAAGGGGAACCTCTGCCGCCCAGCACTAGCTAAGTTCACGGCGGCGTCGCACTACGCCTACAACATGTTGAAGATGCCTGGGCCGTTGACCATCATCTTCGTCCCCTCCGACAAGAAGGACACACTGATTTGCGCCGACCAACTCTACCGGGAAGCACTCGCAGCAGCTGCCACCAAGGCACTTGCTCCTGCCGCTGAAGCCCCGGGAGGGAAGAAGAAGCCTGGCAAGACCACTCGCACCCACTCCGGCAAGCGCACCTCTTCGGAGTGTTGTGCTACCGTCGAGGACGTGCCAGAGAGCTCCACCGGCAAGAGCAAGAAATCCAGAGCTGAGCCACCGCAGACCAAGAAGGTGTCCGTTAGGGAGGATGGAACGGGAGGGGCTTTCACCATAAGCTCCACCCTCGACAGCAAATAGGAAGGTGCGCTCGTCACCTTCCCGCGGGCGAATGTCGACGTGTTTGCATGGCAAGCATCCGACATTCCCGGCGTTCCCAGGGAGGTGATTGAGCACCACCTAGCTGTCTGTCCTCTTGCGCAGCCCGTCAAGCAGAAGGTCAGGAAGCAGGCTCTGGAAAGGCAGGAGTTCATCACATAGGAGATCAGGAAGTTGGAAGCGGCAGGTTTGGAGAGAGGAGTGCTCCATCCGACGTGGTTGGCCAATCCGGTGGTGGTGCGCAAGGCGAATGGGAAGTGGAGGCTGTGTATTGACTACATAGATATCAATAAGGCTTGTCCCAAAGACCCCTTCCCGTTGCCGCGCATCGACCAAATTGTTGACTCCACGGTCGGGTGTGATCTGTTGTCATTTCTCGATGCCTACTCATGCTACCACCAGATCTTCATGACAAGAGAAGATGAAGAGAAGACAACATTCATCACCCCGTGTGGTACGTATTGCTTTTTACGGATGCCTTTCGGGTTGAAGAGTGTTGGCTCGACGTTCGCAAGAGCAGTCCAAATTGTTTTTGAACCCCAGCTCCATAGAAATATGGAAGCATACATGGATGACATAGTGGTCAAAACCAAGGACAGGGCCACTCTTGTACAAGACCTAGAAGAGATGTTTGCCAACCTGCGCAAGATCAACCTCAAGGTGAACCCTGAGAAGTGTGTCTTCGGCATTCCGTCCGGCAAGCTTCTCGGGTTCTTTGTGTTGCAGCGCGGGATCGAGGCAAACCCAGACAAGATCAAGGCTATCGAGCAGATTGAGGCGCCCACGCGGATCAAGTATGTGCGTCGGCTCACTGGCTACGTTGCCGCCATGAGCCGATTCATCTCCAAGTCTGCCGAGCGCGCCCTTCCTTTTTTCAAAATCTTGAAGAAGGCATGCCCAATGGAGTGGACCCCAGAAGCCGAGGCGGCGTTGCAGGATCTGAATAAGTACCTTTCCTCCACGCCAATATCGGTTGCGCCTAAACCACAAGAGTCGTTGCTGCTGTATCTAGCGGCAACGAATCAAGTGGTCAGCGCCGCACTGGTGGCCCAGAGGGAGGTCGACGAGGAGGCAGTGGCGACGGCAGGGCCTGATGCCGCTAAGGCAAGGCCCCCGACAGAGTCTGACGCCATCGGGGCGGTGCTCGCACAGTCAAGTGAAGTGGTGCAGAAGAAGAAGAAGATGCAACACCCGGTTTCTTTGTCAGCTCCCTCTTGCAGGGGGCTAGGTCGAGGTACTCCGGTGTGCAGAAATTACTCTTCGGCCTCCTTATAGCCTGGAGGAAGCTGTGTCATTACTTCCAAGCCCACGAGATCACCGTCGTCACCAGCCTCCCGTTGCAACGGATACTGCACAACCCAGATGCGACCGGAAGGATTGTGGAATGGGCCCTGGAATTGTCAAGTTTTGGGTTGAAGTTTGAAAGTACCTCGACAATCCAGAGCAGAGTCTTGGCGAAGTTCATTGCAGAAAGGACCTCAGCGCCCGACGAAGAAATCCAGGAGACCGCTCTCGCCGGCAAGGAGGCAAGCCGCAACTGGATCATGTACTTTGATGTTGCTTTCTCACTTCAAGGCCCGGTGCCGGTGTGCTGCTTGTCGCACCCACCGAAGAGCACCTCAAGTATGTGATCCAGATGCACTTTCCCGGGGAGATGTCCAAAAACAACATTGTTGAATACGAGGGGCTGCTTGCCGTTCTTAGGATCACGGCGGACCTCGGGTGAAAAAGCTCATCGTCAGGGGTGATTCACAGCTTGTCGCCAGACAAGTTAACAAGGATTATCAGAGTCCGTTGATGGAGGCCTACGTAGATGAGGTGAGGAAACTGGAGGAGCGCTTCGATGGTATACAAGCGGAGCACGTTCCTCGAGCGGAGAATAACATCGCTGACTACGTGTCAAAGCGCGCTGCATTCAAGCTACCTGTGGAACCAGGTACCTTTTTGCTTTAGTTAACTCAACCATCCGTCGAGCCATCAACAGAGAGGCCTCGGCAAGTACTTTCCCGCCGAACCCCTGGGGGCTGCCGGCAAGGGTGTTGCCGCGGATCCTGAGCCTACCGAAGGACGGCTGACTTCGGCAGGGCACCCAACCCTAGTCGTAGAGACGGCTGCCCTCATGGCGGAAGAGATGCCTTTGGTCCTTGCCATCGAGCCCCAGGCTCCAGCATGGGCACACCATACCGTCCATTTCCTCCAGACAGGGGAACTTCCTGAGGAGTAGGAAGCAGCAAAAAGAGTAGCCCGTCGATCTGCCCTGTACTAGTTCGTCGCTGACGTCCTGTACATAAGAAGGTCGAACGGTGTGAAATCGAAGTGCATCCCCCGGGAGGAGGGACTGGAGCTGTTGGCAGAGATACATGGAGGCATATGTGGATCCCACATAGGGTCAAGGCCCTTGCCGGCAAGGCATTCTGGCAAGGCTTCTTCTGGCCCACTGCCCTCCAGGATGCAATGGCACTAGTAACCAAGTGTGAAGCGTGCCAGTTCCATCCAAAGAAGCTTCATCAACCAGCCCAAGCCCTTCAAACAATCCCTCTCTCCTGGCCATTTCGGTCTGGGGCTCGACATACTAGGCCCCTTCCCGCGCGCTGTCGAGGGCTTTGAGTACTATTACGTTGCAATCGACAAGTTCACAAAGTGGCCAGAGGTGGAACCGGTGAGGAAGGTATAGCACAGTCAGCCGTCAAGTTCTTCAAGGGACTAGTCTGCCGTTTTGGTGTGCCAAACAGAGTCATCACCGATAATGGCACGCAGTTCACAAGCCACACCTTCATGCAATATATTCAAGACCTCGGCAGCAAGGTCTGTTTTGCTTCCGTGGCACACCCCTGGAGCAATGGCCAAGCGGAGAGGGAAAATGCTAAAGTATTGCGAGGCCTGAGAACGAAGACTTTTTACAGGCTGCACAAGAGCAGAAGGCGCTGGATTGATGAGTTGCCGGAGGTTCTTTGGTCGATCACGACGACGCCAAATTGAGCCACCAGCCAGACACCCTTTGCCCTAGTATATGGGTCAGAGGCAGTTCTCCCCACAGAACTCATATACGGGTCACCTCGAGTGCTCGCTTTATGATGAGCTTGAGCAAGATCCGCTGCGGCAAGATGACGCAACACTCCTTGAGGAAGATCGTCTTCGGGCGGCTGTGAGAGCGGCACGCTACGAGCAGGCCTTGTGCCGCTACCATAGCCGCAAGGTCCATGCCCGAAGCTTTGAGGAAGGCGACCTTGTACTTCGGCGCATTCAGTCGGCCAAGAATTCCAACAAGTTGACGCTGAAGTGGGAAGGCCCTTATCGGGTAATACGAGTCACCAGGCTTGGCGCAGTCCGCCTGGAGACCGAAGATGATGTCCTAGTAAGCAACTTCTGGAACATCGAGCATATTTGCAAGTTTTACCCATAAGGCGCGGCTTGCCAGGCCTCCTGGCAAGGCATGTAACCCTCTGTACAAAGCTAGGCGCAGACCCTGAGCATAAATAAACGAAGCGCTGGCGCCCTAAGTTATAGCATGCATGCTAGGTTGAGTCCTTCCCTTTGTTAGGGTTGATAGTGCTTACCGGTGACTAACCCCTAGCCTAGAGGTCGAGTCTGTGTCTTTCTGTCTCCTCTGGCTCGCAGGACACGTGGATGCTACCTCTTGAGCTTGCGTTGGTTTTCCCCGAAGAGGAGAGGATGATGCAGCAGAGTAGCGTAAGTATTTCCCTCAGTTTTTGAGAACCAATGTATCAATCCAGTAGGAGGCCACGCTCAAGTCCCTCGTACCTGCACAAATCGATTGCAACTCGCAACCAACGCGATTAGGGGTTGTCAATCACTTCATAGTCACTTACTAGAGTGAGATCTGATAGAGATAATACTTTTGGTATTTTTGGTATAAAGATGCAAAGTGAAAAGTAAAAGGCAAAGTAAAAACAAAGCAAGATTAAAGTGATGGAGACTGATATGATGAGAATAGACCCGGGGGCCATAGGTTTCACTAGTGGCTTCTCTCAAGAGCATAAGTATTCTACGGTGGGTGAACAAATTATTGTTGAGCAATTGACAGAATTGAGCATAGTTATGAGAATATCTAGGCATGATCATGTATATAGGAATCACGTCCGTGACAAGTAGATCGAAACGATTCTGCATCTACTACTATTACTCCACTCATCGACCGCTATCTAGCATGCATCTAGAGTAGTAAGTTAAAAACAGAGTAACGCTTTAAGCAAGATGACATGATGTAGAGAGATAAATTCATGCAATATGAAATAAACCCCATCTTGTTATCCTCGATGGCAATGATACAATACGTGCCTTGCTGCCCCTTCTGTCACTGGGAAAGGACACCGCAAGATCGAACCCAAAGCTAAGCACTTCTCCCATGGCAAGAACTACCAATCTAGTCGGCCAAACCAAACGGATAATTCAAAGAGACTTGCAAAGATAACCAATCATACATAAAAGAATTCAGAGAAGATTCAAATACTATTCATAGACAGACTTGATCATAAACCCATAATTCATCGGTCTCAACAAACACACCGCAAAAAGAAGACGATTACATCAAATAGATCTCCACAAGAGAGGGGGAGAACATTGTATTGAGTTCCAAAAAGAGAGAAGAAGCCATCTAGCTAATAACTATGGACCCGAAGGTCTGAGGTAAACTACTCACACTTGATCGGAGAGTCTATGATGATGTAGAAGCCCTCCATGATGACGACCCTCTCAGGCGGAGCTCCGAAACAGGCCCGAAGATGGGATCTCGTGGATACAGAAAGTTGCGGCGGTGGAATTAGGTTTTTGGCTCCTGTTCTGATCGTTTGGGTGTACGTGGATATATATAGGAGGAAGAAGTACGTCGGTGGAAGCCTTGATGGGCCCACGAGGGTGGGGGCGCGCCTGGGGGTGTAGGGCGCGCCCCCTACCTCGTGCCCTCCTCGGAGCTTCCTTGGGGTAGGGTCCAAGTCTCCTAGATCTTATTCGGGAAGAAAATCACATTCCAGAAAGGATTTTTCTCTTTGGACTCGGTTTGATATTCCGTTTCTTCGAAACACTGAAATAGGCAAAAAACAGCAATTCTGGGCTGGGCCTCCTGTTAATAGGTTAGTCCCAAAAATAATATAAAAGTGGAAAATAAAGCCCAATATAGTCCAAAACAGTAGATAATATAGCATGGAGCAATCAAAAATTATTGATACGTTGGAGACGTATCAGGCATCCCCAAGCTTAATTCATGCTCGTCCTCGAGTAGGTAAATGATAAAAAGAGAATATTTGATGTGGAGTGCTACTTGGCATAATTTCAATGCAAAATTTCTTAATTGTGGTAAGAATATTCAGATTCGAAAGATTCAAGACAAAAGTTCATATTGACATAAAAATAATAATACTTCACGCATACTAATAAAGCAATTATGTCTTCTCAAAATAACATGGCCAAAGAAAGTTATCCCTACAAATTCATATAGTCTGGCTATGCTCCATCTTCACCACACAAAGTATTTAAATCATGCACAACCCCGATGACAAGCCAAGCCATTGTTTCATACTTTAATGTTTTCAAAAAAAAAATCAACCTTCACGAAATACATGAGTGTGAGCCATGGATATAGCACTATATGTGGAATAGAACAGTGGTTGTGGAGAAGACAAAAAGAGGGGAAGATAGTCTCACATCAACTAGGCGTATCAACGGGCTATGGAGATGCCCATTAATAGATATCAATGTGAGTGAGTAGGGATTGCCATGCAACGGATGCACTAGAGCTATAAATATGTGAAAGCTCAACAAAAGAAACTAAGGGGGTGTGCATCCAACTCGCTTGCTCACGAAGACCTAGGGCATTTTGAGGAAGCCCATCATTGGAATATACAAGCCAAGTTATATAATGAAAAATTCCCACTAGTATATGAAAGTGACAACATAGGAGACTCTTTATCATGAAGATCTTGGTGCTACTTTGAAGCACAAGTGTGGTAAAAGGATAGTAACATTGCCCCTTCTCTCTTTTTCTCTCATTTTTTTATTTGGGCCTTTTCTCTTTTTTTTATGGCCTCTTTTTTTTCGTTCGGAGTCTCATCCCTACTTGTGGGGGAATCATGGTCTCCATCATTCTTTCCTCACTTGGGACAATGCTCTAAAAAATGATGATCATCACACTTCTATTTTTCTTACAACTCAACAATTACAACTCGATACTTAGAACAAGATATGACTCTATGTGAATGCCTCCGGCGGGGTACCGGGATATGCAATGAATCAAGAGTGACATGTATGAAAGAATTATGAATGGTGGCTTTGCCACAAATACGATGTCAACTACATGATCATGCTAGCAATATGACAATGGTGGACCGTGTCATAATAAATGGAACACTGGAAAGTTGCATGGGAATATATCTCGGAATGGCTATGGAAATGCCATGATAGGTAGGTATGGTGGCTGTTTTTAGGAAGATATATGGTGGGTGTATGATACCGGCGAAAAGTGCGCGGTATTAGAGAGGCTAGCATTGGTGGAAGTATGGGGAAAAGTGCATATAATCCATGGACTCAACATTAGTCATAAAGAACTCATATATTTATTGCAAAAATCTAGAAGTTATCAAAGCAAAGTATTACGCGCATGCTCCTAGGGGGATATATTGGTAGGAAAATACCATCGCTCGTCCCCGACCGCCACTCATAAGGAGGACAATCAATAAACACTTCATGCTCTGACTTCGTTACATAACGGTTCACCATACGTGCATGCTACGGGAATCACAAACTTCAACGCAAGTATTATTTAAATTCACAACTACTTCCACTATCATGACTCTAATATTATCACCTCCATATCTCAAAACAATTATCATGCTTCAATCTTTTCTTAGTATTCAACGCACTCAAAAGAAAATTTCACAAATCATGAATACCAAGCATATTAATATTAAGCAATTTACCATGCTATTAAGACTCTCAAAATGATCTAAGTGAAGCATGAGAGATCAATAGTTTCTTTAAAACAAACCACCACCGTGCTCTAAAAGATCTAAGTGAAGCACATTGAGCAAAATTATAACGCTCAAAAGATGTAAGTGAAGAGCATAGAGCAAAACTACATAGCTCAAAAGATATAAGTGAAGCACAAAGAGTATTCTAACAAATTTTAATTCATAGATGGCTCTCTCAAAAAGGTGTGTACAGCAAGGATGATTGTGGCACACTAACAAACAAATACACAAATAATACAAGACGCTCCAAGCAAAACACATATCATGTTGGTGAATAAAAATATAGCTGCAAGTAAATTACCGATGGAAGTAGACGAAAGAGGAGATGCCTTCCGGGGCATCCCCAAGCTTTGAATTTTTGGTTTCCTTGGATTATCTTGGGGGTTCCATGGGCATCCCCAAGCTTAGGCTCTTGCCACTCCTTGTTCCATAATCCATCAAAAGAATTCACCCAAAACTTGAAAACTTCACAACACAAAACTCAATAGAAATCTCGTGAGCTCCGTTAGAGAAAGAAAACAAAAGACTACTTCAAGGTATTGTAATTAACTAATTCTTTATTTATATTGGTGTTAAACCTACTGTATTCCAACTTCTCTATGGATTATAAACTATTTTACTAACCATAGATTCATCAAAATAAGCAAACAACACACGAAAAACAGAATATGCCAAAAACAGAACAGTCTGTAGTAATCTGTAACTAATGCAAACTTCTGGAACTCCAAAAAATCTACAAAAATTAGACGACCTATACAATTTGTTTATTGATCATAAGAAATTGGAATCAGTATTTTATCACGTTCTGATGATTTTTAATAATTCGGGTACTGAACACAAAGTTTCTGGAAATTACAGCAAGATCAAATAACTATTATCCAAGAAGATCCAATAGGTCTAGCTTGGCACAAACACTAATTAAAACACAAAACCACATCCAAACAGAAGGTAGATGAGTTATTTATTCCCTAACAGAAGGAAAACACAAAAAACTAAAAATAAAATTGGGTTGCCTCCCAACAAGCGCTATCGTTTAACGCCCCTAGCTAGGCATAAAAGCGAGGATAGATCTAGGTATTGCCATCTTTGGAAGGCAATCCATAAGTGGCTCTCATGATGGTTTCATATGGCAATTTTATTTTCTTTCTTGTAAAGTGTTCCATGCCCTTTTTTAATGGAAATTGGAATCTAATATTCCATTCCTTCATATCAATAATCGCACCAACCGTTCTAAGGAAAGGTCTACCAAGAATAATAGGGCAAGAAGGATTGCAATCTATATCAAGAACAATGAAATCTACGGGAACATAATTCCTATTTGCAACAATAAGATCATCATTAATCCTTCCCATAAGTTTCTTAATAGTAGAATCCACGAGATGCAAGTTTAAAGAGCAATTTTCAAGATCGCGGAATTC
Organism: Aegilops umbellulata; assembly: GCA_032464435.1. Taxonomy (NCBI): domain Eukaryota; kingdom Viridiplantae; phylum Streptophyta; class Magnoliopsida; order Poales; family Poaceae; genus Aegilops; species Aegilops umbellulata. The sequence continues at coordinate 7,506,900 of CP136058.1, read as the reverse complement.
TAGCAAATCACATAAAGTCTTGGGGATAGTGGAGACACTAGCACCCAAATCACACAAAGCATAAAACTCATGATCTTTAATTTTAATTTTAATAGTTGGTTCCCACTCATCATAGAGTTTCCTAGGGATAGAAACTTTCAACTCAAGTTTTTCTTCATAAGATTGCATCAAGGCATCAACAATATGTTCGGTGAAGGCTTTCTTTTGACTATAAGCATGTGGAGAATTTAGCACGGATTGCAACAAGGAAATACAATCATTCAAAGTGAAACTTTCATAATTAAATTCCTTGAAATCCAATATAATGGGTTTAGCAACATCTAAATTTTTATTTCTTTCAATCCCACTTTCATCAATTTCATCATAAAGATCTAAATACTCCAAATTTTTGGAACCCCTTCTAGGTAAAGGAAGATCATATTCAGTTTCATCAAGATTCATATTGCAAAACAAAGATTTGATAGGGGACACATCAATAACTTTTATATCTTCATCTTGATTTTCATAGGAATTTGGTTTTGCGGCCATCTTATTGACAAAGGTAGCTTGCATATCCAAAATTTCAGCAGTCATCTTTTCAAGACGAGCAATTTGGGATCTTATACCGAGGGAGTCCTGGATTAGGGGGTGTCCAGGTAGCCGTACTATAACCTTTTGCCGGACTCTTGGACCATGAAGATAGAAGATTGAAGACCTCTTCCCGTGTCCGGATGGGACTTTCCTTGGCGTGGAAGGCAAGCTTGGCGATGCGGATATGTAGATCTCCTTCCGTTGTAACCGACTCTGTGTAACCCTAGCCCTTTCCGGTGTCTATATAAACCGGAGAGTTTTAGTCCATAGGACAGAACAACAATCATACCATAGGCTAGCTTCTAGGGTTTAGCCTCTCTGATCTCGTGGTAGATCTACTCTTGTACTACCCATATCATCAATATTAATCAAGCAGGAGTAGGGTTTTACCTCCGTCGAGAGGGCCCGAACCTGGGTAAAAACATTGTGTCCCTTGTCTCTTGTTACCATCCACCTAGACGCACAGTTCGGGACCCCCTACCCAAGATCCGCCCGTATTGACACCGACATTGGTGCTTTTATTGAGAGTCCCTCTATGTCATCACTATTAGGCCCAATGGCTCCTCCGATCATCAACAGCGATGCGGTCCAGGGTGAGACTTTCCTCCCCGGACAGATCTTCGTATTTGGCGGCTTCGCACTGCGAGCCAACTCGTTTGGCCATCTGGAGCAGATCGAAAGCTACGCCCCTGGCCATCTGGTCAGATTTGGAAGCTTGAACTACACGGCTGATATCCACGGGGACTTTATCTTCGAAGGATTCGAGCCACAGCCGAGCGTGCCGCACTGTCATGATGGGCATGATCTAGCTCTGCTGCCGAACAGTGCCCTCGAGGCCACACCCATGTCCGCTCCGACCCTTAGCTCAGAGCCGACGGCGCCAATCGAGGACGGGTGGCTGGACCCCGCCTCGGGGGCTACAATCTCTATGGTGATCGAGCCGAACACCAGCCTTGTCCTTTGTGAGGCTCGCGACTCCAAGGTGCCGGACTCCTCTTCGGACTCCGAACCCTCTGCGCCCCGGCAAATCAAATCCGATTGGGCGCCGATCATGGAGTTCACCGCCGCGGACATCTTTCAGCACTCGCCCTTCGACGACATTCTGAATTCACTAAAGTCTCTCCCTTTATCAGGAGAGTCCTGGCCGGACTATGGTCAGCAAGGTTGGGATGCGGATGACGAAGAAATTTGATGCCCACCCACCACCCACTTCGTAGCCACTGTCGACTATTTAAACATTGACGGTATGGACGACGATGTAGGAGACGAACATGAACCAGCGTCTATAGGGCACTGGAAAGCCACCTCGTCATATGAAATATATATGGTGGACACACCCAAAGAAGGCAATGGCGACGGGACAACGGGGGATGACCCCTCCATGGAGCAACCCAAGCGCCGGCGTCAGCGGCGCCGCTCTAAGTCCCACCAAAGCAAAAACGGTGATACCAGCACGGGAGATAATAACACCCCGGACAGTGCCGAAGACAACTCCCTCCAGCAAGACTATGCACAGGAGGATGGAGAGGCCAGCCCCCCTGAGAGGGCGGCAGACAGAGAGGAAGAGGATGATAACTACATGCCTCCCTCCGAAGACGAGGCAAGCCTCGACGACGACGAATTTTTCGTGCCTGAGGATCCCATCGAACAAGAGCATTTTAAGCGCAGGCTTATGGCCACGGCGAGTAGCCTTAAGAAAAAACAGCAACAGCTTAGAGCTGATCAATATTTGCAAGCCGACAGATGGACTGAAATCCTTGCGGCCGAGGAATACGAACTCGAACGCCCCGCCAAGAGCTACCCAAAGCGCAGGTTGCTACCGCGATGGGAGGAGGAAGCAGTTAAACCTACATCACCAGCGCATGAGATGGCTGATCGGCCACCTCGTGGCCGCGACAGAGAAGCCTCTCGGCCCTCCACTCAAGCCGCACCCCGGCATCGCTCAAAAAATACCAAGGCACGGGGAAACACGCCAGACCTGCGCGATATATTGGAGGACAAGGAAAGGCAAACAAGATCGATCTACGGATCGCGTGCACGCCCCATGACACGAGACGATAACCGTCATGCCGGATACAGTAAGTCCGGCCGGGCCGAACACAGCAGACAAGCTCATTTCAGCTACGTCGCGATATAGCCCAATACAGAGGTGCCCCACACCCACTATGCTTCACAGATGAAGTAATGGATCATCAAATCTCAGAGTGTTTCAAACCCGTAAACATCGAATCATACGATGGCACAACAGACCCTACGGTATGGATCGAGGACTATCTCCTTCATATCCACATGGCCCGCGGTGATGATCTACACGCCATCAAATACCTCCCACTCAAGCTCAAAGGACCAGCTCGGCATTGGCTTAATAGCTTGCCAGCAGAATCAATTGGTTGTTGGGAGGACCTGGAAGCCGCATTCCTCGACAATTTCTAGGGCACCTATGTGCGACCACCAGACGCCGATGACCTGAGCCACATAATTCAGCAGCCAGATGAATCTGCCAGACAATTTTGGACACGGTTCTTAACCAAGAAAAACCAAATCGTCGACTGTCCAGACGCAGTTGCTCTAGCAGCCTTCAAGCATAACACCCATGACGAGTGGCTAGCCCGGCACCTCGGACAGGAAAAGCCAAAATCTATGGCACCCCTCACGACACTCATGACACGCTTTTGCGCGGGAGAAGATAGCTGGCTGGCTCGTAGCAACAACATGACCAAGATCCCTGGTAATTCGGATACCAAGGACAGCAATGGCAGGTCGCGTCGCAATAAGCACAAGCGCCGCATTAACAGCGACAATGCAGAGGATACAACAGTTAATGCCGGATTCAGAGGCTCTAAACCCGGTCAGCGGAAAAAGCCATTCAAAAGAAACACTCCGGGCCCGTCCTGTTTGGACCGAATACTCGATCGCTCGTGCCAGATACATGGCACCCCCGAAAAGCCAGCCAATCACACCAACAGGGATTGTTGGGTGTTCAAGTAGGCCGGTAAGTTAAATACCAAAAATAGAGACAAGGGGCTGCAAAGCGACGAGGACGAAGAGCCCCGACCGCCGAACAATAGTGGACAGAAGGGCTTCCGCCCACAAATGCGGACGGTGAACCTGATATATTCAACCCACATCCCCAAGCGAGAACGGAATCGTGCACTCAGGGACGTATATGCGCTGGAGCTAGTCGCCCCAAAGTTCAACCCATGGTCCTCCTGCCCGATCACTTCCGATCAAAGGGACCACTCCACTAGCATCTGTCATGGCGGATTCTCCGCATTGGTTCTAGACCCAATCATTGACGAATTTCACCTAACTAGAGTCCTTATGGACGGCAGCAGCAGCCTGAACCTGCTTTATCAGGATACAGTGCGGAAAATGAGAATAGATCCTTCAAGGATTAAACCCACAAAAACGACCTTTAAGGGCGTCATACCAGGTGTAGAGGCCAACTGTACAGGCTCAGTCACACTGGAAATGGTCTTCGGATCCCCGGAAAATTTCCGAAGCAAGGAGTTAATCTTCGACATAGTCCCATTCTGCAGTGGCTATCACGCACTGCTCGGACGAACCGCATTTGCAAAGCTCAATGCGGTGCCGCACTATGCATACCTCAAGCTCAGGATGCCAGGCCCTCGAGGAGTCATCACGGTCAATGGAAACACCGAACGCTCTCTCCGAACGGAGGAGCATACGGCGGCACTGGCAACGGAAGTACAGAGCAGCCTCTCAAGGCAATTCTCCAGTCCGGCTCTTAAACGTCCGGACACCGTCAAGCGCGCCCAGAGTAACCTACAACAAGACCGCCTGGCACGTTCCGAGCAAGCGTAGCAATACGGCCCCAACCCCAGCCCTCGCGAAACTGCGAAATCAGTACCACGCGTACATAACTACGCTCTGCAAAATTCCATGGGCACAGGGGGAGGGGCACGGCCACGACATATGCTAAATGCGGCTCAACCGCACTAGGGGCTCCCGATTTTGTCATTTTTTCTTACTTTCAGGACTCCATCATCTAGAAGGCTGGTCCGACAGTATAATCACAGAACACACGATGCAACAACCAAGGAGGCAGGAAGCTACATCGAATTCCCAGGTGGTCTCTATAACGAGAAACATACCTGTCTTACATATCGTCTCGCAGCTCGCCCCTGAAGGGGGACATGTCAAATAGACCCATCTCTTGCTTACCGCACTATTTGTATAGTTCTGCTTTTACAGCAGCATTTTAAAATAAACAATGCTTAGCTTCAGCTAATTACTGCATTATCTATTCATTTCTTCTTAAATATATATGTTCAGTTATGACATTTAGCACCTGTACACTTTGGTACGGTCAATACGCCAGGGTCTCAAGCACCCCATAATACGGTGTGAGAAGTCCGAACACTTTCACAAGTGCGGCCCGCCGAACTTATAGCATTATACGCATCAGCTCCAAATCATGTCTTTGGTCAATAGTTGGGTTTGCCCGGCTCCCATGTTTTGGTACCTTACATTCCGCTATATCGGCTAAGGTAGCGCTGGGAGAACTACTGCGATTGTGCCCTAGTTGAGCTGGGCCTAAGCACCTCAGTAGAGAAAGCTAAAACTCATTGTCTTGATAGGGCGAGAGCTAGTCGCTGTTCGGTAAGGTTTCGAGTCCCTAAAGACTTATGCCACTTCGAGCGAGGAGTCGGCTTTGTCCGTCATAGGCGTGTATAGCGCTCGGAACTCGGTCTTCCGAACACTAGGGGCTTCACCGAAATTTAAAATTTTAGAATTCTCTGGCTAAGTGAGAGTGATAACACATTATAGTCCGATTGCCTTGTTCGTTGTGCTGAGCACCTCCCTCGAAGGACCCAAGAATGGGAAAAAGAGTGCTCAGGTTTATCCCGAAGACCCCAGCACAAGTGGCATGGGGGCAGAAGCCGAGGACTCGCCATCTCTCAAATTTAGTAAACGGCCGCATAGAAGGTAATATTTTAAATTAAACAAGCGTTGCATAGCGCACAAGAACAAGTTTTCAGCGCACAGGATAAAGCGAACAAGTTTCACTCAAATATTACATCTTTCGAACACTCGTCTGCCATAAGGCGGGCGCCCTTCAAGACGCCCTCATAGTACATCTCGGGGTGGCGATGCTCCTTGCCCGGCGGCGGCCCGTCCTTCACAAGATTCACAGCATCCAACTTGCCCCAGTGCACTTTAGCACGGGCAAGCACCCTACGGGCACCCTCGATGCAGACAGAGCACTTGATAGCTTCAAGCCTCGGACAGGCGTCCACCTGCTGCCTCACCAGCCCGAAGTAGCTCCCAGGCAGGGCCTCTCCAGGCCACAGCCGAACTATAAAGCCCTTCATGGCCTGTTCGGCCACCTTGTGGAGCTCGACTAGCTCCTTCAATTGGTCGCTCAAAGGCACCGGGTGTTCGGCCTCAGCGTACTGAGACCAGAACACCTTCTCCGTCGAGCTGCCCTCCCCGGCTCGGTAGAATGCGGCGGCGTCTGACACGCTACGGGGCAAATCTGCGAATGCTCCTGGAGAGCTCCGAACTCGGGTAAGTAACAAGTAATTCACTTTCACGTGCTTGCTTTGCATAAAGAATGCCTTACCCGCCGCTATCTTCTTCATCGCCTCAACTTCCTGGAGGGCTTTCTGGGCTTCGGCCTTGGCAGATTTGGCGCTTTCAAGGGCCACCGCGAGCTCGGACTCTCGCGTCATTGAGTCAAGCTCCAAACTCTCATGTTTTTTCACGAGAGCCTGGAGCTCTTGCTGCACCTCGCCAACCCGCGCCTCATGCTTCTCCCGCTCGGTGCGCTCCGTGGCCGCCTTCTTTTCGGCCTCGGACAGCGCTTGCCTAAGGGTCGCCACCTCAGTCGTGGCCCTTATGATACCAATAGCGATCCTGTCATTTTTTGCAACTGCATCTTTTTATATTATACTCCACAAGGTACTACTTACCTTCTTTTTCCCTAAGCTCCTTCTTGACAAGGCCGAGCTCTTGCTCAGACCGCTCAAGGCTCTGCTTCAGCGCATCCACCTCTGCAGTCCATGCGACAGAGGCCAGCAGCGAAGCCTGCATACGCATATTGACTTAATTCTGTTAGACTCCTGCGAATGTTAGTAGATCCTCTATTCGGCTTTTCTTTCCAAACGCCAAACAGAGCATCAGGGGCTACTGTCTATGCGGCAATATTTTTACATATTTTTTACATACCTCAAAACCTGTCAACAGGCTGGCGCAGGCTTCGGTCAGCCCGCTCTTGGCGGACTGAACCTTCTGAATCACCGCACTCATAATAGTGCGGTGCTCCTCATCGATGGAGGCGCTGTTAAGCACCTCCTACAAGTTATTCGGCGCCTCCGGTTGCACGGAGGCCGCCGGCGTCGTCGGCCTGCCCTTCTTCTTAGGGGGCCGCCTGCCGGACTCCGGAACCATTGAAGGTTCCGGTGTGGTGTCCGGCCCAGGGCCGGACTTGGAGCCCTTGGGGGTTTTATCCCCTTTGCGCCTGGGGTCCGGTAGGTCGCCTTGCGGCACCTCCAGGACCACCTCCCCCAGGCTTGGAACCTTTTGGGACAACACTTCGGCGTCGTCCGTAGGGGGAGGGGAGGTAGCAGCCGGAAGTGAAAAGCTATTCACGTCCGACGAATCCAAGGAGCCGCTCGATGATACGTCGAGCCGGTCTCGTACCGGACTACATTATTATATTCGGTGTTAGGAAAAGTTGTGCGATAAAAGAAAACAATGAGCCACTCTGGTGTCCGAATACTTACGACTTCGCCAGGGGCTTTGCCCTGGATGACCACTCCTCCTCGCTGTCGGAGCCGTTGGTGGAGTCGTCCGGAGGGAGGGTCTTTGTCTTCTTGGACCCTCCGGCCTCCCCAGTTGGGGCGGCCTTTCTCTTCTTTTCTCCCCCTGCTGGGGGAGAAACCTCTCTCTCCTCCTCCTCATCTTCATGGGAGGAGTCCGCCTCGGAGTCATCGGACGATGAGTCCAACTCCACCGGACACCGAGAACTCTTCCGAGTTCCCGTGGCCTTCTTCTCCGGCACCACGTAAGGTGCCGGGACCAGCAGCCCCGCTAAGCGGGCGTCCGCGGGGTCTTCGAGCAAAGGAGCCGGACAGTTGATCTGCCAGGACATCTCCTGCCAATCCTGTCAAAGGCATGGGAGTTTAGATCCCGCATAGAGTCAAACTATGAAAGGCTAATATCCTATAAGTAAAAACAGCTTACCGCGTTGGCTTGACGCTGCGCGCGGAATCCGCGATCCTCTGTAGCGGATGCGGGAGCCTCGACGCCCTTGAATAGCACCTTCCAGGCATCTTCATACGTTGTGTCGAAGAGCCGGCTCAGAGTTTGGTGCTAGGCCGAGTCGAACTCCCATAAATTGAAAGCCCGTTGTTGACACGGGAGGATCCGGCGGATGAGCATAACCTGGACTACGTTGACTAGCTTGAGCTTCTTGCCCACCAGGTTCCGGAAACATGTTTGGAGTCCGGTCACCTCTTCCGAACTGCCCCACGCCAGGCCCTTCTCTTTCCAGGAGGTGAGCCGCGTAGGGGCTCCGGATCAGAACTCCGGGGCTGCGACCCATTCAAGGTCACGCGGCTCGGTGATATAGAACCACCCCGATTGCCACCCCTTTATGGTCTCCACAAAGGAGCCCTCGAGCCATAGGACGTTGGGCATCTTGCCCACCATGGCGCCTCCGCACTCCGCCTGGCGGCCGCCCACATCCTCCGGCTTGACGTTGAAGGTCTTCAGCCATAAGCCAAAGTGGGGCCGGATGCAGAGGAAGGCCTCGCACACGACGATAAACGCCGAGATGTTGAGGATGAAGTTTGGGGCCAGATCGTGGAAGTCCAGGCCGTAGTAGAACATGAGCCCCCGGACGAATGAATGGAGGGGGAATCCCAGTCCGCGGAGGAAGTGGGTATGGAAGACAACCATCTCATGGGGCCTGGGGGTGGGGATGAGCTGCCCCTCATCGGGGAGCCGGTGCCCGATGTCATCGGGCAGGTATCCGGCTCTCCTCAACTTTTTGACGTCTCCCTCCGTGACGGAGGAGACCATCCACTTGCCTTTCGCTCCGGACATGGCTGGAGAAGGTTGAGGTGGGGAATGCGGACTTGGGCGCTGGAGCTTGAGTGTGCGAAAATGGATGAGCAAAGTAGGAAGAAGGCGTAGGTGAAAAGGTGGATCCTTATCCCCTTATATGGGCGGACGAAACTACGCGTCCCCACTAGCCTGGTAAAACTCGCTCATCTCCCAAGCGCTCTAATCAATGGCGCGCTTGGGTTACCCATGTCCGTATTGATGAGAATCCCAGAATAAGGGGACACGATCTCTGCTTCGACAATACGTGCCAAGGAAACCGCCTCGCTAAACGCGCTGAGGTGGAACAGTAAAACGATTCCAATAAAGACTTGGCCATGGTGTGATGTCGCACTACGGAATACGTCAGCAGATTAGATTTGTGTAAATATTATTCTCTCTATGGCAATATGTGGAACTTATTTTGCAGAGCCGGACACTATCCTTGTGTTCAAAATCTGAAGTATTCGGAGGAGGAACCCGCCTTGCAATGCCGAAGAAAATTTGCGCGCCGGACTTATCGTCATTGAAGCCTGGTTTAGGGGCTACTGAGGGAGTCCTGGATTAGGGGGTGTCCAGGTAGCCAGACTATAACCTTTGGCCGGACTCTTAGACCATGAAGATACATGATTGAAGACCTCTTCCCGTGTCCGGATGGGACTTTCCTTGGCGTGGAAGGCAAGTTTGGCGATGCGGATATGTAGATCTCCTTCCGTTGTAACCGACTCTGTGTAACCCTAGCCCTCTCTGGTGTCTATATAAACCGGAGAGTTTTAGTCCGTAGGACAGAACAACAATCATACCATAGGCTAGCTTCTAGGATTTAGCCTCTCTGATCTCGTGGTAGATCTACTCTTGTACTACCCATATCATCAATATTAATCAAGCAGGAGTAGGGTTTTACCTCCATCGAGAGGGCCCGAACCTGGGTAAAAACATTGTGTCCCTTGTCTCCTGTTACCATCCGCCTAGACGCACAGTTCGGGACCCCCTAACCGAGATCCGCCGGTTTTGACATCGATATATACCATCAAGTTTTTTAGACATATCATCGAGCTCTTTATTCATATAACTCATAAACCCTTTTTGTTCCTTAAGCTTGTTTCTAAAGAAATTATTATGCTCAAATTGCAAAACCATAAACTTCCTAACGTTGTTTTCGATCTCCTCTTACCTTTTAAGGTGAAGATCACTAAAATTTGGTAGAGCCATCGCGACAAACAAGCAATCCAACACACGAGCAAACAAAAGGCAAGCGAGAAAAAGGCAAACAGAGAAGAATAAGGAGAAGGAGATTGGGAAAGAGAGGGTGAGGGAGTCCTGGATTAGGGGGTGTTCGGATAGCCGGACTATACCTTCAGCCGGACTCCTGGACTATGAAGATACAAGATTGAAGACTTCGTCCCGTGTCCGGATGGGACTTTCCTTGGCGTGGAAGGCAAGCTTGGCGATGTGGATATTCAGATCTCCTACCATTGTAACCGACTTTGTGTAACCCTAACCCTCTCCGGTGTCTATATAAACTGGAGGTTTTTAGTCCGTAGGACATAACCCCAACATACAACAATCATACCATAGGCTAAACCCTAGAAGCAAAGGACGAAAAGCAATCATACCCGAGATCCGCCGGTTTTGACACCGACATTGGTGCTTTCACTGAGAGTTCCTCCATGTCGTCGCTTTTAGGCCCGATGGCTCCTTTGATCATCAACAAGGATGCCGTCCAGGGTGAGACTTTTCTCCCCGGACAGATCTTCGTCTTCGGCGGCTTCGCACTACGGGCCAATTCGCTTGGCCACCTGGAGCATATCGAAAGCTACGCCCCTGGCCATCAGGTCAGATTTGGAAGTTTAAACTACACGGCTGACATCCGCGGGGACTTGATCTTCGACGGATTCGAGCCACAGCCGAGCGCGCCGCACTGTCTCGATGGGCATGATCTAGCTCCGACCCTTAATTTGGAGCCTACTGCGCCAATCGAGGATGAGTGGTTGGACGCCGCCTCGGGGGCTGCGATCTCAAAGGCGATCGAGCCAAACACCAGCCCCGCACTCCGCAAGACCTGTGACTCCGAGGGGCCGGATTCCTCTCTGGACTCCGAGCCCTCCGCACGCCTGTCGATCGAATCCGATTGGGCGCCGATCTTGGAGTTCACCGCTGCGGACATCTTTCAGCACTCGCCCTTTGGCGACATTCTGAAATTGCTAAAGTCTCTCTCTTTATCAGGAGAGCCCTGGCCGGACTATGGTCAGCAAGGTTGGGCTACGGATGATGAAGAAATTCAAAGCCCACCCACCACCCACTTCGTAGCTACTGTCGACGACTTAACCGACATGCTCGACTTCGACTCCAAAGACATCGACGGTATGGACGACGATGCAGGAGACGACCAAGAACCAGCACCTGTAGGGCGTTGGAAGGCCACCTCGTCATACGACATATATATGGTGGACACTCCAAAAGATGGAGATGGCGATGGAACAGCGGGGGACGACACATCCAAGAAACAGCCCAAGCGCCGGCGTCAGCGGCGCCGCTCTAGATCCCGCCAAAGCAAAAACGGTGATTCCGGCATGGGAGATAATAATACTCCGGATAGTGCTGAAGAACACCCACTCCAGCAAGAGGATGGAGAAGCCAGCCCTCACGAGAGAGCGGCAGACAGAGAAGTTGAGGATGATAATTACATGCCTCCCTCCGAAGACGAGGCAAGCCTCGACGACGACGAATTCGTCATACCAGAGGATCCCGCCGAACAAGAGCGTTTTAAACGCAGGCTTATAGCCACGGCAAGCAGCCTCAAGAAAAAGCAGCAATAGCTTAGAGCTGATCAAGATTTGCTAGCTGACAGATGGACTGAAGTCCTTGCGGCCGAAGGGTATGAACTCGAACGCCCCTCCAAGAGTTACCCAAAGCGCAGGCTGCTACCTTGATTAGAGGAGGAAGTACCTGCATCACCAGCGCATGACATGGCCGACCGGCCACCTCGTGGCCGTGACAGAGAGGCCTCTCGGCCCTCCACTCAAGACGTGCCCCGGCGCCGCTCAAAACATGCTAAGGCACGGGAAACGCGCCAGACCTGCGAGAGATACTGGAGGACAAGGCAGGACAAACAAGATCGATCTATGGATCGCGTGGGCGCCCTATGGCACGTGACGGGGATCGTCACTCCGGACATAATAAATCCGGCCGGGCCGAACACAGTAGACAAAACTCATTCGAGCTGCGTCGTGATATAGCCCAATACAGAGGCGCCGCACACCCACTATGCTTCACAGATGAAGTAATGGATCATAAAATCCCTGAGGGTTTCAAACCCGTGAACATCGAATCATTTGATGGCACAACAGATCCTGCGGTATGGATCGAGGGTTATCTCCTTCATATCCTCATGGCCCGCGGCGATGTTCTACACGCCATCGAATACCTCACTACTAGAAAAAGGGCTACTAATGGCGCACCTAATTTGGCCATTAATGGCGCATTAGTGGTGCGCCATTAGTACCACGCCATTAGTATATTTTACTAATGGCGCACCACAGGTGCGCCATTAGTATCTGGTATACTAATGGCGCACCTCAGATGCGCCATTAGTATATACAACAGTGCGCCATTAGTATGCCTCCCAGGGGCCATGTATACCCAGGTGCTTTGGCACACTAATGGCGCACGACAACAAGATGCGCCATTAGTAACTTTGGCATATTAATGGCGCACTATTTAATGATGCGTCATTAGTATCCGCTGGCATACTAATGGCGCACTGTGATGTGATGCGCCATTAGTATGAATATTATGTTTTTTTAATTTTTTAATTTTCTGTTTTTTGCACAGGTTACAAAATGTATAATTGGACAAAATATAGACATCACACATCAACAACAGATTCATCGAATACAATAGAAGATTAGTCTCTGAATACAATTCATCATATTAGTCTCCGAATACAATTCATCATATTAGTCTCCGAATTGAAAAGACTGAACAAAGATAGAACATTATATTACAATTCTCGAGACCGCGAGTAGCGAGTTTGCTTCACATTACAAGTCGATATCGATCATCTAAACTACCATCACATAGAAGAGAGCTGCGGTCATCACGATGAGCATCATCACGATGAAACTCTTCTTCATCCGGTTCCTCCAACGCTCCCTCCCCTCTCCCGCTAGATAGCGGGCGTATCTAGATTCGGCCTCGGCCCTAGTGGTGTACCCTTTGTAATTGTTACCGCTGAATCAGTGAACCTGTCTCCGACACTCCTCCCAGTCGTCGTAGACTCCGGGAACCTTACCCTTGTACACGACATACGACGGCATCGCTATGCACTAGCCAAACGAAACGTTAGTACCAATTCACAGACAATACATAAGCAATATATAAGTATGCAACAGAATGATCGGAAGAGAAAAGCAAGACATTAATAGCATCGATTACATCTAAGTTGAATGACTCTCGAAACCAAAGAGACATACTACAAGTTCATTAAAGTTTAATTACAACATGAGCCAATCGATGTTTCAGAACTAGACACAGCATCACTGCTTTTGACTCGACTCAAGGGACCGGAGCATGGATGAAGCCGCCGTCTATCGTGGGAGTCATGAAATTACGAGCGTTGTCAGCCTGCATTTGTAGCATTCCATCTAACTCACTTTTGGACGGTTGATTTCTGAGGTAGAACTCCCCCGAGGTACGAAGGACATCTTGATGGATGATTTCCGCAAACTCTGACTGGATGCGAAAGAATTCTTGTCTGATGTCCGCGTCCTGGATTGCCGACACGCTCGCGGCCCAATCTTTGAGTTTACTCGGTAGCGGAAGTTGATGATGGTCCCGTACGATCGCCCACATGTGATGGATGGCGTAGTAGGCACCCTTCTGACCGCCAAGCGGCTGCTTGACGCAGCAGAATGTCGTATTGTGGGAGAACACGTGCTTGCCATACTTACGAATAGGCCTGGTGAAGGTGCCTCCAGATTTGGCATAGCCGGGGAGAACATCATCAAGAACCTTCTTGACATTTGTGTAGTCTACGTTCGACTGACGGTCCGGGTCGAAATACGTGGCCATGGAATATTTGGGGCTTAGGAGGATGAGCGTGCAATGTGTGTCACTGCAGAAAACACGGAATGTTAAAAGAAAAACGATCGAAATCTAAGAATTCATATGTTACGGGGCGGTTGAGGGGAGGACTTACTCGGGAAAGTAATGCACGAGGAAGTTATCCTTATCTGGGTTTGCCAGAATGACGCCTTCGAGGTAAGAACTCGCGACTTGCCGGTCCCCAGCGCTGCCCAAGATCTTGGCACGCATGTAGAAGGGGTCGATTATCACGATGTCCGGGGTCTTGTCGCGAATGATCCGCATCTCCATAATCAGCGAAAATAGCCGAACGAAGGTGTAGTGCAGCGGATGAAGGTTCAACATAGCATGGATGTCATCAAACCGCAGGACGATCGTACCCCCGATGGAGTCATCCACAAAGCCCTTGCCCTCTGGCACCTTGGCCACGAAAACCGGGTATGCCACATCCTTCTCTCTGAGACGCCGCTTCTCCAAAGAAAGAACACTGTCATGCAGACTCCGCATAGCACCGGCTGCAACATCGAGCATATTTCTCGGTAGCATCGGCCTACCCGCCACATGCACCCTCCTCATTAATTCCTCAGGTGAAGGTGGCCCGTCCTGAGCACGGATCGTACTCGGTGCCGGCTGGCCTGCACCCTTGTTAGTCTTTCTATTGCATGCCTTCTTCTTCTCCTGTAATGGGACCGAGTTCTGCTCACAGACCGCCTTCTTGAGTGTGTTGGGGCTGAGAATATTTCGCACCTCGCCTATCTGAGGCTCGGTGAAGTCGGCAGCTGGAGGCGTCTCCTGAGAGCTGAACGGCAGACGACGCCTGTTGCAACTTGGCTTCTCCATGGTACCAGCTAGATCGCGCACGTCTTTTGTTGGGTTGAGTTCTTGAGAAGGAGGCCCCATGAAGTCGCCATCGTACCCATGATCGGCAAAGTACTGATCGACATTGGCAAATGTATCGTCGTCGTCGTCGTTCTGATCTTGTGCCATATGCATGTTTGGATCCACTAGTAGAAAACCGGCCTTTTGTCCCGGTTCGTAAGGGCCTTTAGTCCCGGTTCCCGAACCGGGACTAAAGGGTCGTTACTAATACCCTCACCCTTTAGTCCCGGTTCAAACCAGAACCGACAAAGATGGGCCTCCACGTGGCCGCTGCCGGCAGCCCAGGCAGGGGCACCTTTGGTCCGGGTTTATGACATAAACCGGGACCAAAAGGGTTCCACGCGTCAGCAGGAGGTTTTTCTTTTTTCTTTTTAAAAAAGTGGCCGTTTTAGGGGTTTAGGGGTTATTTTTAGGTTGTTATTAGCTAGCTAATAGAGAGAAGTGTCCTCTCTTATATGTAGTCCTTGGTTTACGTACCTACGCTAGTGCTATGTTCATTTCACCCGCAGATATATATATAATAACTCATGCATGCTCGCATCATACATCATCATATATAATAACAAGTCCTACTAATTAATCAAGCATCATCATACAACTTCTATTCGTTATTAATAATAAGTCATACGATCATCATCCTCATAGTAATCGAACCCAACCCTACATAATTGTTCTTAGCACATGATCATCAAGTATCAGGTAGGATCGGACCTAAACACACTTAAGATAAAATAGCATAAAACAGTATAGACCCTGACTCTCCATTATGAAGAATGGAGATCATCCTGTCTCCAATTCTTGCGCCTCGCTTCCTTTTGCTTCCAAGAAGCTCCTTACGACTGTCCATACATTTTTTCCATCCTTTGACTGTCATGTCTCCACTTCTTTTAGAAATCCGGTATGGACAGTTGAGATTCGTAGGATGACCTGGATATATGTTCAAAACATGAAGGCTGCCGCCATTCTGATACATCAAATGAGGCACACAATCCTCTGGGATAAGCTGTTGAAAAACATAGTAATAACTTCGTAGTTAGCAATGATGTACTAGTTTTAGAAGTATGCAAAAAGATGCACGGATGTCGTAATAGTAAAAAAACTTACCAGGGTATCTCCATGGTAGTTACCGTAGTTCAACACATGCACTAGTGGCACGTATTGACCATAATGTTGAGGAGTTCGATTGTAGATATTGTAATTCTCAATATCATTACAAAATCCAACCAGATGAGTTTTCTCCTTGTAAGTTAACTCAGAGCCATCGGTGTAGTAAGTTCTATCTACCATCTTCTGCACATTCTTCGATACTCCAAAATAAGCTGTCAATGGAAATAAGCTGTCAACTATTTTGAAATGAATAATATAAGTTCTATTAATAATTAACTATGTTTGGGAAACTCACATAGCGGTAGAACTGGAGGAGTATCAACAAGGACCCAAATGTCCATATTGTCTTGCTCGATTTCAGGATCACCAAGATCCATGGTGATAAGCATACCCTCATCAAAACCATACAATTTGCAAAATGCTTCCCAATTTTTGCAACAAAAATGGGTTACGCTCTCAGCATTATACAACTTTACTTCAAAATCCACATCATGATGGGTCCTTAGGTGAATTTTCTTCGTTTCAAAATTTTCATGGTCTTCAAAATCCATCCTCTCCAATACATAGCGTCTTGCATGGCATGGGATCAACTATACTCAAATTGTAAAAGATGAAAATTACACGTTGAAATAGTTGAAGTCATGCTTAATTATGAAAAAAAACACTTGTCGTCGTTGCGTACCGTTTCAACTTCGAAGGTCTCCTCGAGCTTAATGCTGAAGCGTCGACCATCGTCCAGGTGAGGCCTGTCGCACTCACCTCGATCGTCGTGGCACCAGTCGCACTCCCCCGGGAGACTTTCGTCGTCCGATGATGACATTTCCTATACGTTCATAATTCAAAGACTAAATTAGATCATTACTATTCAACTAATCATATGCATATGCCTTGCATAGTGCTCTCCAATTTGAGCATTCAATAAGAAAAATCAAATCGCAAAATTAAGTAGTATTCAAATTAGGATGCCTTCAATTATAAGAAAAACTACATCATCTCCATTTGTCCGTACATCGAATGTTATCACTAATACACGTCGAATACTATATATCATACATATCCCCAGTACAGCTAGAACAGTAGCGCCCGACGGGTATCGGCACGGGCGGTGGACACCCACAGAGAAGGAACCATCATGGGATCATAGCTCAAGTGAGATCCCTAGAGAACCTGCCAGGTATTGGAGAACCTGTGCTCCAACGCAAACAAGTAGCGACGGACGTGCGTGTCCTCCTCACTGACACGGTGACGCACCACCTCCGTGGAGTCCTCGAGCCTCTGGACCGTCACTGGCCCACGCGACCGCCACCAAAGAAGGTTCGGGTCAACGACAGGCTGGCTCCTCACTAACTTGCGCCCCCTGGTAGGTAGGGCCTCCCAGTACCACCCCGGCGGAGCCCAGTCCCGGACATGGCCCATCTCGTCAAGCAGGTGTCGTCCGCCCCCGACTCGACGACGAGGATGCGGGATAGGCATCGTCCACGTCGATGCGGGAATAATTGCTTTAACTAAAAAATAAACTAGTTCTATTAATTTTCTTGCTAAAAATAAACTACTTCTATAGTAAAATAAACCAGTTTTATTAAATCAACCAGCTAGTTCAACTACGAAGCACTTACTATAAATAAAATAAAATAGTACGACTTACTAAAAATAAACTAGTTTAACTATAGTTATATTATTTTTCTAACTAATTATATTAAAAACTTTCTCTTCTTATTTTTTTTCCTTTTTCCTCTATTCTAAATATGAACTTATTAATAAATGACATATATCATTCACAATTTTCCTATACATACACAATAAATTGACAAAGAAAATACTATGAACAAAAAAATCATTAATAAATCTAAATTACAACAGAAAAAATCATAAATAAATCTAACACAATATGAACAAATTAATTACACAATATGAAAAAAATCTAACAGAAAAATCTATGAACTACACATCTAAATTACTACACATCTAACAAAAAAATCTATGGACTACAAAAAAATCTAACAAAATCAAACTCAATTAACTATACTAGTAACATCAAATTAAATCAGTTGCTCATGACGACGGTGTCGGGGATGGCGACGGCGACGGCGAGGTGAGGTGCGGCGCGGGGCGGGGCGAGGCGGCTCGGCGACGGGCAAGGGCAGGGCGGGTCAGGGCGGGTCGGGGCGGCGTCGCGGGGCGGTGGGTGGCGACAGCGTCGATAGGGGCGGCGCGGGGCGGCGACGGCGACGACGGCGACGGCTGGGCGGCGCGGGGCGACGTCGGCGACGACGAGGCGGATACGGCGGGCAGCCTGGCGGCGTCAGGAGGGCGGGGAAGAACGAACTGAACCAAAATTTCACGAGTGTTGCTTATATAGACGGCGCATTGGTCCCGGTTAGTGGCACAAACCGGGACCAATGCCCCCCTTTAGTCCCGGTTGGAGCCACCAACCGGGACCAAAGGCCACTTTTCAGCAGTCTAGGCAGGGGCACCTTTGGTCCCGGTTTATGACATAAACCGGGACCAAAAGGGTTCCACGCGTCAGCGGGAGGTTTTTCTTTTTTTTTCTTTTAAAAAAAGTGGCCGTTTTAGGGGGTTAGGGGGTTATTTTTAGGTTGTTATTAGCTAGCTAATAGAGAGAAGTGTCCTCTCTTATATGTAGTCCTTGGTTTATGTACCTACGCTACTGTTATGTTCATTTCACCCGCAGATATATATGTAATAACTCATGCATGCTCGCATCATACATCATCATATTTAATAACTAGTCCTACTAATTAATCAAGCATCATCATACAACTTCTATTCGTTATTAATAATAAGTCACACGATCATCATCCTCATAGTCATCGAACCCAACCCTACATAATTGTTCTTAGCGCATGATCATCAAGTATCAGGTAGGATCGGACCTAAACACACTTAAGGTAAAATAGCATAAAACAATATAGACCCTGACTCTCCATTATGAAGAATGGAGATCATCCTGTCTCCAATTCTTGCGCCTCGCTTCCTTTTGCTTCCAAGAAGCTCCTTACGACTGTCCATACATTTTTTCCATCCTTCGACTGTCATGTCTCCACTTCTTTTAGAAATCCGGTATGGACAGTTGAGATTCGTAGGATGACTTGGATATATGTTCAAAACATGAAGGCTGCCGCCATTCTGATACATCAAATGAGGCACACAATCCTCTGGGATAAGCTGTTGAAAAACATAGTAATAACTTCGTAGTTAGCAATGATGTACTAGTTTTAGAAGTATGCAAAAAGATGCACGGATGTCGTAATAGTAAAAAAAACTTACCAGGGTATCTCCATGGTAGTTACCGTAGTTCAACACGTGCACTAGTGGCACGTATTGACCATAATGTTGAGGAGTTCGATTGTAGATATTGTAATTCTCAATATCATTACAAAATCCAACCAGATGAGTTTCTCCTTGTAAGTTAACTCAGAGCCATCGGTGTAGTAAGTTCTATCTACCATCTTCTGCACATTCTTCGATACTCCAAAATAAGCTGTCAATGGAAATAAGCTGTCAACTATTTTGAAATGAACAATATAAGTTCTATTAATAATTAACTATGTTTGGGAAACTCACATAGCGGTAGAACTGGAGGAATATCAACAAGGACCCAAATGTCCATATTGTCTTGCTCGATTTCAGGATCACCAAGATCCATGGTGACAAGCATACCCTCATCAAAACCATACAATTTGCAAAATGCTTCCCAATTTTTGCAACCAAAATGGGTTACGCTCTCAGCATTATACAACTTTACTTCAAAATCCACATCATGATGGGTCCTTAGGTGAATTTTCTTCGTTTCAAAATTTTCATAGTCTTCAAAATCCATCCTCTCCAAGACATAGCGTCTTGCATGGCATGGGATCAACTATACTCGAATTGTAAAAGATGAAAATTACACGTTGAAATAGTTGAAGTCATGCTTAATTATGAAAAAAAAACACTTGTCGTCGTTGCGTACCGTTTCAACTTCGAAGGTCTCCTCGAGCTTAATGCTGAAGCGCCGACCATCGTCCAGGTGAGGCCTGTCGCACTCTCCTCGATCGTCGTGGCACCAGTCGCACTCCCCCGGGAGACTTTCGTCGTCCGATGATGACATTTCCTATACGTTCATAATTCAAAGACTAAATTAGATCATTATTATTCAACTAATCATATGCATATGCCTTGCATAGTGCTCTCCAATTTGAGCATTCAATAAGAAAAATCAAATCGCAAAATTAAGTAGTATTCAAATTAGGATGCCTTCAATTATAAGAAAACTACATCATATCCATTTGTCCGTACATCGAATATTATCACTAATACACGTCGAATACTATATATCATACATATCGCCAGTACAGCTAGAACAGTAGCGCCCGACGGGTATCGGCGCGGGCGGTGGACACCCACAGACAAGGAACCATCACGGGATCATAGCTCCAGTGAGATCCCTGGAGAACCTGCCAGGTATTGGAGAACCTGTGCTCCAACGCAAACAAGTAGCGACGGATGTGCGCGTCCTCCTCACTGACACGGTGACGCACCACCTCCGCGGAGTCCTCGAGCCTCTGGACCGTCACTGGCCCACGCGACCGCCACCAAAGAGGGTTCGGGTCAACGACAGGCTGGCTCCTCACCAACCTGCGCCCCCTGGTAGGTAGCGCCTCCCAGTACCACCCCGACGGAGCCCAGTCCCGGACATGGCCCATCTGGTCAAGCAAGTGTCGTCCGCCCCCGACTCGACGACGAGGATGCGGGATAGGCATCGTCCACGTTGATGCGGGAATAATTGCTTTAACTAAAAAAATAAACTAGTTCTATTAATTTTCTTGCTAAAAATAAACTACTTCTATAGTAAAATAAACCAGTTTTATTAAATCAACTAGCTAGTTCAACTACGAAGCACTTACTATAAATAAAATAAAATAGTACGACTTACTAAAAATAAACTAGTTTAACTATAGTTATATTATTTTTCTAACTAATTATATTAAACACTTTCTCTTCTTGTTTTTTTCCTTTTTCCTCTATTCTAAATATGAACTTATTCATAAATGACATATATCATTCGCAATTTTCCTATACATACACAATAAATTGACAAAGAAAATACTATGAACAAAAAAATCATTAATAAATCTAAATTACAACAGAAAAAATCATAAATAAATCTAACACAATATGAACAAATTAATTACACAATATGAAAAAAATCTAACAGAAAAATCTATGAACTACACATCTAAATTACTACACATCTAACAAAAAAAATCTATGAACTACAAAAAAATCTAACTCAATTAACTATACTAGTAACATCAAATTAAATCAGTTGATCACGACGACGGTGTCGGGGACGGCGACGGCGACGGCGACGGCGAGGTGCGGCGCGGGGCGGGGCGGGGCGGCTCGGCGACGGGCAGGGGCGGGGCGGGTCGGGGCGGCGTCGCGGGGCGGTGGGTGGCGACAGCGTCGATCGGGGCGGCGCGGGGCGATGACGGGGCGGCGCGGGGCGACGACGGCGACGACGAGGCGGATACGGCGGGCAGCCTGGCGGCGTTAGGAGGGCGGGGAAGAACGAACTGAACCAAAATTTCACGAGTGTTGCTTATATAGACGGCGCATTGGTCCCGGTTCGTGGCTCAAACCGGGACCAATGCCCCCCTTTAGTCCCGGTTGGAGCCACCAACCGGGACCAAAGGCCACTTTTCGGCAGCCCAAAGGGCGGGAAGCGGCGGCCTTTGGTCCCGGTTGGTGTCACCAACCGGGACTAAAGGGGGAATTGGTCCCGGTTTGTGCCACGAACCGGGACCAATGCCACCCATTGGTCCCGGTTCGTCCTACCAACCGGGACCAAAGGCCTTCTACTGCCCCGCGCCCAAAAGTTTAGTCCCACCTCGCTAGTTGAGAGGGCTCGGGAGTGGTTTATAAGCGCTGCTGCGCCCACCCTCTCGAGCTCCTCTCAACGGCAGGCTTTCGGGCCTAATCTGTCGCTGCAATGCCTGTGGGCCTATTGGGCCTGCTGCGGGCCTGAATCCTGGCCCATAGTTGGGTTTCTAGTCGTATTCAGGCCGTGGTGGCCCAGTAGGTGGCATTTTTGTTTGCTATTTATTTTTTCATTTCTACTTAGAACTAAATACTTATAGTTTTTTAGTGATTTCTTTTTTCTTTTAGGTCACAAAAATTATAAACTTTCTGTTAGTGCCATTAGCTTTAAAATTTGAATAGTTTAAATTTGAATTTTTTAAAATTTGTGTGAATCACTAGTTTATGAATCACCAGTTTACTAAATTTATGTGAAAACACTTTGTGTATTATATTTACTATGTACAATCTTTCTGCACAGAGATACCAAAAATTATAAACTTTCTGTTAGTGCCATTAGTTTTCAAATTAGAATAGTTAAAATTTGAATTCTTTGAAATTTGTGTGAATCTCAAGTTTGTGATTAACTTTACTAGTGCCATTAGTTTTCAAATTAGAATAGTTAAAATTTGAATTCTTTGAAATTTGTGTGAATCTCAAGTTTGTGATTAACTTTACTAGTGCCATTATTTTTTCATTTCTACTTAGAACTAAATGCTTATAGTTTTTTAGTGATTTCTTTTTTATTTTAGGTCACAAAAATTATAAACTTTCTGTTAGTGCCATTAGTTTTAAAATTTGAATAGTTTAAATTTCAATTTTTTAAAATTTGTGTGAATCACTAGTTTATGAATAACTTTACTATAAACTTTCTGTTAGTGCCATTATACTCAATTTGGTAATTTTAGTTAGTCATAACAAATATTATAGGCATTTTTTTCTTTTTTGCTATTTATTTTTTCATTTCTACTACTTAGTGTGAATCACTACTTAGTGCATATAGGCATTTTTTTCTTTTTCTTTTTTAGTCATTTGTATTTATACTAAATACTAATAGGTTTTTAGTGATTTCTTTCTTCTTTTAGGTCAAAAAAAATAAAAACTTCTCTGTTAGTGAACATAGATACACTTATAGAGAAAATTAAAAATAAATTCATAATCAATTTCTATTTATGAATTTATGTCCAATTTTCCTGTATAGGTGCATCTATTTTCACTTTGAGAGGAGCTCAACAATGCAAAGAGGGACGGGCTTATAAACAGGTGTCGGCGCCCTTCGGTTGGCGAGGTGGGACTATACTGGGGGTGCAGCGAGGGCCGACCCTTTAGTCCCGGTTCGTGGCACGAACCGGGACTAAGGGGGAGCCTTTGGTCCCGGCTCTTGCCACGAACCGGGACCAATGGTGGTGGGCCAGGAGCCAGGCACATTGGTCCCGGTTCGTCCCACCAACCGGGACCAAAAGGTCCAGACGAACCGGGACCAATGGCCCACGTGGCCCGGCCGGCCCTCTGGGCTCACGAATCGGGTCCAATGCCCCCATTGGTCTCGGTTCTAGACTGAACCGGGACTAATGGGCTGCCCCGGCCTGGACCATAGCCCCCTTTTCTACTAGTGATCCAGTGGCATAGGGATGTCCGGCACCGTTGCGGCGGTCTTGCCATGGGGCCGACTTGGCGCCGGCACGACTTGCGGTGTTGTCTTTGGGGTGGTGTCCCCCGCCCCCAAACGAATCTGGCTCTTCGGCCAAAGCAGGGGCCAGCTCAGGCAGGCGCTGAGGGTCGTCACGTCATCATCATCGGCCCCGACGGGTCGAATCGGAGGTAACAACTCGTCGCAGCCTGGCAGCACCCGAACCAGTTGAACCCTAAACAAGTTGGGTGGCATCTGGGTACCGTGGAACAAGGGGTTGCCCGGTTGAACGATTTTGCCCTTGGCGACATCGACCAACTTGTTGTTCACGAAGTGCAGGAGAGTGCACGGAACGTCGACGGCGCCCTGCGAAAACATGTAGGGCGTCAGGGATGCCCAGTCAAAGGCAAGGAGATGAAGTCCTCGGCCGAGAGAGGCTTAATTAGTTACCGTGATGATGACGTCGAGCTCGGCTAATGTCGAGGCACCGCCAACGGCGGGCGCGCAATTGACGGAGGGGCCGCTTGCTGCAGAGATGCTGGCCGGCGTACACCCGGGTGCATTAAGCTCCCGTGCCAGCGTCGGAGACACCAATGCCGCCTCCGCCGGAGACACCAATGGCCCCGCCATCGCGTTCTGCGAGTTGCTGGCCGCGAAGCTAGGAATCGGGGGCGGCCCCTGTTTGCCGCCCGCCATCCACGCACTCAACCCCTGGATCAAGGTAGGCACAATGGCGGTGATCGTCGCTCCGAGTTGTTGTTGCACTTGCTCTTGGACAATCTCCGGAATCCGCGCCACCTGTGCCTTGAGTTCTTGAACCTCGCGCGCCTGGCTTTCGGATCCGTGGTAAGCTCCTTTGTTTTCGGGTCCTTCTTGTACCGGGCCCTGACAAAGTTCCTGGTCTGCTTGTCACCGTATTTATCGAAGAGGGGCGCGGTAGGCCTTGCTCGGCACGGTCCGCCTCCTCCTTGTCCCATATAGGCTCCGCCACTCTGTAACCGTCGGGACCGAGTGTGTGTTCCCCTAAGTTCAGCTCCCGCATTTCTTTCCCCCACCGACTTGACTCGGAGTTTGCGGTGCTCAAGCAATTGATCTTGAAGTCGTTGTAGTCATACTCGGTGATCGAAGGATTTTTCTCCTTGATCTTCTCATAACTCTCACCTTTCTCGATCATTCTCTTCACATTGCTTTTCCAAGTAGACAGGGCCTTGCTCATCTTCGTGAGGGCAGCATTGTTCACTTTATTCCCTTTGAGGCTTGTGTTTTCAAATTCAGCGGGGAACTTGTATCGCTCGTGCAGCTTCGTGAAGAGGAGGTTGCGCAAATTCCCTCGGTCAGGATGCCTCAGGTTCTCGGTGTTGATCGAGACGGTGCTCCGGAGAATGCACCCGAGCTGAGGCGAGTACCCCTTGACTATTCGTTCGGGCGCCGTTGGATTCCCGTCGGAGTCCACTTCAGTAACTTCCTCCTTGAGGGTGCGGAGCACGGTCGGGTGCCGGTCCTTCCGTTGCCTCTTCGGTTGGCTGCCATCTGTGCGTGCGCCGCCATCATCAGTGGTGGCATCCTCGGCGGCACCATCAGTGGTGGCATCAGTGGGGTCATCCTCGGCGGCACCATCAGTGGTCTCAGGATCGGTGGGGAAGGCGGCGTCCTCATACAAGTGAGGTTGTTCCTCCATCTCCTGGGACAGCTCCCAGAATGCCTTGCCGCCCGAACCCCCGGCCTCATCGTTGTTGGCCATGTTTCTCTCTAAATAGGAACAAAGTTTGGTCAAAAAGTTGGTTATTGTCAAGGAACAAGATCATGGTCTCATCATTTAGGGTTTGTCGACACCGAGGCATCCTAAAAGCTAAGCTTTTATCATTGAGGGTTTTTCGACGCCGAGGCACCGTAAAAGCCTAAGCTTTCATCATTTCGGTTTTTATCGACACCGAGGCACCCTAAAAGCCAAGGTTGTATAATTAATGGTTTGTCGACACCGAGGCATCCTAAAAGCTAAGCTGGGAAGGAGAATTCTAAGTTGGGCCTAATCACTTGGCTCTATTGCCGCCTATGGTTTAATGCAGCTAGAATAAAGAGGCACTTGATCCTACTTAATTAACTACTAAGATACCCCGGCCCATGCATTAGTCACAAGTACCCCATATGTCTTATTTTTAGCAAAGTCATGCTAAAATTCACGGAAAATTTCAGCATGACCTTTGCTGAAAATAGGACATATGGAGTACCCGAATTTGCCGGAACGGAAGTTAATCGACATTCCGGCAAACTCAAGGGCCTCTCGAGGTACCTGCAAAATCATTATCCCAGGTGGACAAGGCAATCCTTCCAGAGCAAACAAATAAAAATATCATTTGGCCAACTATCTGAAACGTTCGTGCACACTTGTCCAATCCTTCCAGAGTAGTAAGAGCATTACGCATATATAAGTAACATTTCCAGGGTCTCACTACTTCACAACAATTTAATTATTGTCAAATGTTAATCACAAACCAAAACTATATTGACATGCAAGGATTAGCACCATTTATATTGTCAATTTGATATAAATGTCAATAGTTCAATGGGCATGCAAGGATTAGCAGCCAATATGCTTCACATTATTTAGCGGAATACACATTGACATGCTTATATACTGGAAAAACCAATTCTATAATTGTACTAAACATGTCCCTGAAATGATTAATTCTATTCCACATCTGAGTGGTCAGCATAGTGCAAATTACACTATCTGTTTTGATACTGGTAGAGACAAGGGAAATACTCTGGTTAGCCCAAGAAAAATGGACTAGGACCTTTCATTTGCATATAGAATCTTGAAAACTGCTAGAAAAAACAGTCAGGTTCGGATATAGACGAAGATTCCATACGTGAGGGCTAAAATATTTAGTTTATTGGTTGGTGAATAGTGAAAAGCTTTAAATCAGGGATACACTTTCATCTCAAACTGTTGGAACTGGAACATACAGTAGTTAATTCCAGGGGGAAGATATTAGTGCCTCTCATAGTGGAATCATATCACACAGACACACACCAACTAAATTGAAATATCGAAAGAGGACAGGGAAAACATAACTACATACTCTGGTCATGGTTTTAATTTGGAGCCATTAGAAGAAGAAGAAAAAGGAGCAACAAACGGTTCCAAGTCCTATTAGGAGATTTTGATCATTTTGTGATACAGATATAAACCAGCTAGGATTACAGATCATCAACATTGACATTTCTCAGCCTTTTGAGATAGCGTGATCACAATACATGCTTCCCACATATACAAACTTCTATGCATCTAACATCACACCCCCCACCCCCAAAAAAACAGCAAGTAAATCTTAGTAATGCAAACACCAAGATAGAACCAACCAATGCAGATTGAATGTGTACATATCAGACTATGCCTTTTCATATCAGAGCATAAGATTCTAATAGAGATACAAAACCCGTTTATATCAACTAAGCCCGTTTGATAAGACACGCTTACTCAGGCATATGGTAAAAAACTATCAGCAAACCCTGGTTCAATTCAAACCCTGGTTCTCACAAAATGAAAAAAACCATAATTTTTCTAGGATCATAAAATAGGGTGGTCCACCTAAACACTAATTCTACAACAAATATGACATGCCAACGTTGTAACTAGTTTACCAGTAGCACATAGAAACAGATCAATATGGCCTTAGAGTTACAGACATACTAAAATTCTCAATTTTGCATAAGAGAAGCCTACGCAATACATACCTTGACAAGTTCAAAGAAGAATATGTGGCATTTTTAATTTGTAAGAGTGGCAAACAATCAGACAAATCATTATTATGCCACTGATCAGGTGTCCATGCACGCACTGGATAGCAAAATCTATGCGTATGCGTTCACAGGACAGTGTGTTCTTGCACTGATTGTTTGGTCAACGCAATAGACTTGACTCTTCCACCACCCGATTGATGCAACAGACAGCAAAGATCAAACCCTAAATCAGAAACTGGGGGAATGGGCAGCTCACCTCGAGTACTCAAATCGGGCTAAAGGCTGGCTGTCGGGCAGGGCTGGCTTGCTGCCGGCCGAGTGCCGGAGTCGGCGGAGAGCGGAGTGGGCGGCGGGCGCCGGCTTGCAGGGGCGCCAGAGGTCGGGAACCCAGCCGCCGAGGTCGGGGACGACGAGCAGGGGCATAGGGGCAAGGGGCGACGTCGGGGCCTCAGGCGGCGGTGGTTGGAGACGTTGGGCGTCGAGGCGCAGGGGCGCAGGGGCAAGGGGCGGCGTCGAGGCGTCGGGGCGTCGGGGCGGCGTCGAGGCGTCGGGGCGGCGTCGCGGCGTCGGGGCGGCGTCGAGGCGGCGGGGCAGCGGCGTCGGGAGAGGAGAGGGGAAGGGACTCGAGGGCGAGGGCGAGGGAGAGAGAGAGGGGATAGGTTTGGGCCGGGGAGGGAATATGGATGGGGGCGGCACAATACTAATGGCGCACCACCCCTCGGTGCGCCATAAGTACATCCATACTAATGGCACACCTCACCCTGGTGCGCCATTAGTATTTTTTTTATTTCTGCTCGAGCCAACAGGTTATCTCCCACCAGACTTGATCCACATCAAGTCCCCTCTACTAGCTTGACTGGTCAGCAGCCAGTTCTCACACCAGGAGGTCTTGGGTTCGATTCCCAGGCTCCATAATTTTTTTATGCATTTAAAATGTTGTTTGATACTTATTTGTGTTTAAATATGTTCAAACTTGTTTAAATCATAACAGTAATATTTTTTTTATAAGACAGTAATAATTTTTTTAAAAATATCATCAAACAGTAATGCCGGTAGAGTGGGGGAGGGTGCGGGGGTGCGGGGGGTAGGCGGCGGCGGTTGAGTAGGGGAGGGGTGCGGGGGGTCGGCGGCGGCGGCCGGTGGACCGGGGGGTGCTCGGCGGCGAGGGGGACCGGATCTGGCGAGGTGGGATAGCGATCGAGATGGAGGGGGATCGAGATCGAGTGTCCATGAAATTTAAAAATATTCATGATAGTTCAAAAAGTGCCCATGAAATACAATCGAGAAATGAAGGCTACGATTTAAATACAATCGATCTTAGCTAGCTATCTGTTCACAATCTTCTGGCCCTTCTTTTTCGCAAATGGAGTTCTTCTGTGGAACGGACGTCCTTTAGGTAGGGTGGTCCTGCTTCTTCTTGTGGTGTATGCTGCTACTTCATCATCGTCGTTATGTTCGATCCTCGGGTCGCCGTACTTGTCGAAGTCTTGCTCATTGGCTACTCCATCCATTCCGATGATCTTCCTTTTGCCTCTCCTCACGACAACACGACTGGTCTTTGACGGGTCGGTAATGAAGAAGCATTGGTCCACTTGGGAAGCCAGTACCCATGGCTCATTTTTCGCGGTGACGTTTGCGCCCGCGGTCTTGGATTTGGCTTCGGGTATAACAATGGTGGTGAAATACCAGTCTTCTTTTAGGACGCTCTTGGCCCATCTGAGACGGAACATCGGGACCTTCTCTCCAGCGTAGCTCAACTCCCAGATCTCCTCGATCCTTCCGTAGTATCTGTCCTTGTCGTTATCGGTGTAGGATTCCATCGTTACCCCGGAGTTCTGATAACCATCGCTCTTCATGTCCTTGGCCTCGGTGTAGAATGTGTAGCCGTTGATATCGTACGCCTCATAGGTCATGTAACGCCCCAAGACCGACGCTTCAGTTGCCCTTCCATTTATTTTAGTTGTTGACGTGTGTTTATTATGTTTGTGCATTATCATAATTGTTTTGCATATTTCTTTCCCCTATGTTGTTGCCATGATCATGATGAGTGCTTTGTCGTTTTGCTTCTTGCTTCATGTTCATCTTTTATTATATTGCGTTGCGTCATCCTTGCCTTGTTATATGCTTCATGATGTGATGTTGCCTTTGTCATTTATGTTGCATTTGCATCATGATCATCATTGTAGTGTGCATATTTATCGTGTGTATATGTGGTGGGCTTGTTATTTTTGTGAACTCCTTCTCCTCATCTTCTTTGCTGCTCCATCTTGCCCTTCCATCTAAACCATCATCAAGTGCAACACCCCATGACTAGCTTCTTCCTTTCAATTCTCACACATTTATTGTAAGTGGCATTTTCCTGTCCCAGTAAAATGTTCACTTCTTTTTCTGTAAATCTTACACCATGCCTACACCCTCCCTGCCCAATTTCAGATCCTTTGGAGTTGTTTTGGTTGGGTTCAAAAATAACTCAAGTTTGAATTTTATTCAAACTTGCATTATTTTTTTACCTCTAAAAAATGTCCAAACCATTTTATTCTACTTGTGCATAAATCCAGGATCTCAGATCTTTTTCTTTCTCAGTCTACTTCCTTCCTGATCTCCCTGTGCATTTCTCCTCTTGTTATTTCGTCTGAAGAATTAAAGAAAGGAAATGAGGAGAGAAAGGAAGAGCAGCCCAGCAGCGGCCCATCATCAGCGCAAACGCAGCAGCCCACCTAGCCCTCCAGATCCTTTTTCCACCTGAAACCCACGTACCCCTCTATCTCACCTGTCCGACGTGGCCCATTTGGACCCACGCGTCAGTGGCTGATCTGTAGCTCTCACCCACCTTTCCCCTACCTCTCCCCTCTCCTTTACACGCACGCCATGGCCACCGTGGCCAAGCTGCTCGCCCGCGCCCCCTCTATTTAAGCCCCAGCCGAGCGCCCTAGGGTTTCCCTCTCCCCTCTCCTCGCCGCCGCCACCCAGTAGGTCCTAGCCACACCACCATAGCCGTCGCCCCCTTCCACGGGAGAGCTTCTGAAGCACTCCCATGGCTCCACCGCAGCCATAGCCCTCCTTCGTCGTTGTCTTCGCTCCTGGTCGGCTCGCCGATGGCGTCTTCTTCGACTACAAGCAGTCAGGAGCCAGATGGGGACAAGGGCGACGCGATCGTCTTCTTCCACGACGTCCTCTGCTTCCTCTACTTCGTCTTCTTCACGGATCAGGGAAACGCCAAGTTCAGCGAGCCCCCCTCATCGTCTACCTCGAGCCCTCTGTGAGAAGCCGTGCCTCCCCGTCTTCTTTCCTCGTTGTTACCATCGTTGTAGTACTCGATCCATGCTGCCCAAGTTCGTCCGCCATGGACGGCCTCGAGTTCGTACTCGTGTTTATGCAGTTGCTCTGCTCGTGGATCCACACACGCAAACACGTTCCGCGCCACCTGCAGCTCGCGCAATTGCACCACACGCCCTTGTAGCATCTACCCGCCTGTTCTCGCTCGCCCACGGCTTGCCCTGCTTCTCACCCCGTGCCGCCAAGCTGCTGCCGTCGCTTGCCGAGCCATGCCGTGCCCGGGTCGAGTGCGAGCTCGAGCTCGAGCAACCCCACGCGCACACCTCCCGTAGCTGCTCCACATGCACGAGCGCACCCACACTACATTCCCGCAGGTCCGCTGCTGCTCTGCATCGCGGGTCGTCGCCTCCTAGTTTCTGCCGCACGCCATGCCAGAGGCGAGCACAGACTCGTCCTCGAGGTCCCGCATCACCTAGCCTTTGCACGCGCACATTCAGGCACCCTGCACCCTCGCAAGTATCCCGCACCTCCGCCGGTGGTCCTCTGCTCCGACGGTCGCCGTCTTGCTCGCTGGCGTCGTCACCCGGAGAAGAAGGCCTGGCCTTTGATGCCTTTTAAATTCGGCCACGCCCTTGTTTGCTACAAGCTTTCAGCAGCAGCGCACTGGTGAGTGCACTATTCAGCAATCGGTAGGTCCTGTGTTCGAGCCCCAGGCGCCCCAATTTTTGCCCTCTTTTCCATTTCTTTTGCACACAGCCACTTAGGCCGAATCCTCATCTGGGCCGCTGCAACGTGATGCTTCGGGCCCATGCATGTTATTTTTTCTGCCTGTGGATTTGTTTAATTTCCAGTGCATTGCATATTAACAGAATTGCCACTGTTTTACATTGTCTATTGTCAAATATGCATGCATCCAAACTAAACAAACCATATATGCAAAATGCTTAGAATTTCATCTAGTTTCATAATATGCTGTTTTCATCCATGTTTAAAATGTTTAACATGCTATTTAATTTAATTCACATAAATGACAAGCTAAAATGGTTTATTCCATAACTAAATAACCGTAGCTCGGTTTAAAATGTTCTTTATATGTAAATGGGGTAGAAAATGCCTAGTTTAACATGGTGCACTTTATTTTGCTGTTTAACAATATTAAAATTGTGTTTAGAGCAGAACAGTACCAAATCAAAAGTATGCACATGAGGATTTTCCGGAATCATTGTTTGTTATTTCCGGCCTCATTTAAACTTGCCTAGATAGTTAGTTTACTTATGCTTCACATCTTGCCATGTTAATCAACATTTAACATTGTTGGGTACATAAACAAGAGAGAACCAAATAATCGAATGTGGTGTTTCGTCAATATGCAACTCGTTGCATATTGAGCTCCACTTAATTTGTAGTGTTGTTTGTGCACTTTGCCATGCCATGCACATTTAAACCGGACATGCATCACATTTGTTTGTGCATCATGCCATGTGTATGTGGTGGTTGTTTACTATGTTGTTTGTTTGTTTCCGGGTTGCTTCTCTCGTTAGCTTCGGTTTCGTTCCGGAGTTGTGAGGATTCGTTCGACTACGTCCGTTTGTCTGCTTCATGGACTCGTTTTTCTTCCTTGCAGGATTTCAGGCAAGATGACCATACCCTCGAAATCACTTCTATCTTTGCTTGCTAGTTGCTCGGTCTTTTACTATGCCTATGCTGCGATACCTACCACTTGCTTATCATGCCTCCCATATTGTTAAACCAAGCCTCTAACCCACCTTGTCCTAGCAAACCGTTGTTTGGCTATGTTACCGCTTTGCTCAGCCCCTCTTATAGCGTTGTTAGTTGTAGGTGAAGATGAAGCTTGTTCCTTGTTGGAACATGGAGATGTTGTTCCTTGATTGGAACATGTTTACTTGTTGGGATATCGCAATACCTTATATAATATTAATGCATCTATATACTTGGTAAAGGGTGGAAGGCTCGGCCTTATGCCTGGTGTTTTGTTCCACTCTTGCCGCCCTAGTTTCTGTCATACCGGTGTTATGTTCCCGGATTTTGCGTCCCTAACGCGGTCGGGTGATCTATGGGACCCCCTTGACAATTCGCTTTGAATAAGACTCCTCCAGCATGGCCCAACATTGGTTTTACCATTTGCCTACCACCTATCCCTTTCCCTTGGGTCGGCCAGCCCGAGGGTCATCTTTATTTTAGCCCCCCCCCGGGCCAATGCTTGTTTAAGTGTTGGTCCAAACTAGAGCGCTTTGCAGCGCCACCTCAAGGAAACTTGGGGTCTGGTTTTAGTTGTACGGACAGCTCATCCGGTGTTGCCCTGAGAACGAGATATGTGCAGCTCCTATCAGGATGTCGGCGCATCGGGCGGCTTTGCTGGTCTTGTTTTAATTACTATCGAAATGTCTTGTAGCCGGGATTCCGAGACTGATCGGGTCTTCCCGGGGAGAAGGAATATCCTTCGTTGATCGCGAGAGCTTATCATTGATGGGGAACGTTGCAGAAAATTAAAATTTTTCCTACGGTTTCACCAAGATCCATCTAGGAGTTCATCAAGCAACGAGTATTCAGATTAGATAGCATCTACATACCACTTTGTAGATCGCAACGGAAGCGTTCGAGTGAACGTGGATGAGGTAGTCGTACTTGCCGCGATCCAATTCACCGATGACCTAGTGCCGAACGGACGGCACCTCCGCGTTCAACACACGTACGGAAAGCGTGACGTCTCCTCCTTCTTGATCCAGCAAGGCAAAGGAGAGGTTGGGGATGAAGGCTCCAGCAACAGCACGACGGCGTGGTGATGGTGGAACTGCAGTACTCCGGCAGGGCTTCGCCGTGCTCAATGGAGGAGGAGGAGGTGTTGGAGAGGGAGAGGGAGGCGCCAGGGCAATGGGTGATCAGCCCCCTCTCCCCCCCCCCTTTATATAACCCCCAAGGGGGGGCGCCTGCCCTAGGAGATGAGATCTCCTAGGGGGGCGGCGGCCAGGGCAGGGGGGCTTGCCCCCCAAGCAAGGGGGGCGCCCCCTTTAGGGTTTCCCTCCCCCCAAAACCCTAGGCGCATGGGGCCCATGGGGGGGAGGCGCACCAGCCCACTATGGGCTGGTTCCCTCCCTCATACAGCCCATGGGGCCCTCCGGGATAGGTGGCCCCACCCGGTGGACCCCCCGGGACCTTCCGGTGGTCCCGGTACAATACCGATAACCCCGAAACTTGTCCCGATGTCCGTATGATGACTTTCCATATATAAATCTTTACCTCCGGACCATTCCGAAACTCCTCGTGACGTCCGGGATCTCATCCGGGACTCCGAACAACATTCGGGTTACTGCACATACATATCCCTACAACCCTAGCGTCACCGAACCTTAAGTGTGTAGACCCTACGGGTTCGAGAGACATGCAGACATGACCGAGACGGCTCTCGGGCAATAACCAACAGCGGGATCTGGATACCCATGTTGGCTCCCACATGCTCCACGATGATCTCATCGGATGAACCACGATGTCAAGGATTCAATTAATCCCGTATACGATTCCCTTTGTCAATCGGTATTTTACTTGCCCGAGATTCGATCGTCGGTATACCAATACCTCGTTCAATCTCGTTACCGGCAAGTCACTTTTCTCGTTACCGTAATGCATGATCCCGTGATCAAACACTTTGATCACATTGAGCTCATTGTGATGATGCATTACCGAGAGGGCCCGGTGATACCTCTCCGTCAAGCGGAGTGACAAATCCCAGTCTCGATCCATGTCAACCCAACAGACACTTTCAGAGATACCCGTAGCGTACCTTTATAGTCACCCAGTTACGTTGTGACGTTTGGCACACCCAAAGCACTCCTACGGTATCCGGGAGTTACACGATCTCATGGTCTAAGGAAAGGATACTTGACATTGGAAAACTCTAGCAAACGAATTATGCGATCTTATGCTATGTTTAGGATTGGGTCTCGTCCATCACATCATTCTCCTAATGATGTGATCCCGTTATCGATGACATCCAATGTCCATAGTCAGGAAACCATGACTATCTGTCGATCAACAAGCTAGTCAACTAGAGGCTCACTAGGGACATGTTGTTGTCTGTTATTCACACATGTATTACGATTTCCGGTTAACACAATTATAGCACGAATAAAGACAATTATCATGAATAAGGAAATATAATAATAAAGCTTTTATTATTGCCTCTAGGGCATATTTCCAACAGTCTCCCACTTGCACTAGAGTCAATAATCTAGTTACATTGTGATGAATCGAACACCCATAGAGTTCTGGTGCTGATCATGTTTTGCCTTAGGGAGAGGTTTAGTCAACGGATCTGCGACATTCAGATCCGTGTGTACTTTACAAATCTCTATGTCTCCATCTTGAACATTTTCACGAATGGAGTTGAAGCGACGCTTGATGTGCCTGGTCTTCTTGTGAAACCTGGGCTCCTTTGCAAGTGCAATAGCTCCAGTGTTGTCACAGAAGAGCTTGATTGGCCCCGACGCATTGGGTATGACTCCGAGGTCGGTGATGAACTCCTTCACCCAAATTGCTTCATGTGCTGCCTCCGAGGCTGCCATGTACTCCGCTTCACATGTAGATCCCGCCACGACGCTTTGCTTGCACCTGCACCAGCTTACTGCCCACCATTCAAAATATACACGTATCCGGTTTGTGACTTAGAGTCATCCAGATCTGTGTCGAAGCTAGCGTCGACGTAACCTTTTACGACGAGCTCTTCGTCACCTCCATAAACGAGAAACATTTCCTTAGTCCTTTTCTGGTACTTCAGGATATTCTTGACCGCTGTCCAGTGTTCCTTGCCGGGATTACTTTGGTACCTACCTACCAAACTTACGGCAAGGTTTACATCAGGTCTGGTACACAGCATGGCATACATAATAGAACCTATGGCTGAGGCATAGGGGATGACGCTCATCTCTTCTATATCTTCTGCCGTGGTCGGACATTGAGCTGAGCTCAATTTCACACCTTGTAACACAGGTAAGAACCCTTTCTTAGATTGATCCATATTGAATTTCTTCAATATCTTATCAAGGTATGTGCTTTGTGAAAGACCTATGAGGCGTCTCGATCTATCTCTATAGATCTTGATGCCTAATATATAAGCAGCTTCTCCAAGGTCCTTCATTGAAAAACTTTTATTCAAATAGGCCTTAATGCTATCCAAGAGATCTATATCATTTCCCATCAAAAGTATGTCGTCTACATATAATATGAGAAATGCTACAGAGCTCCCACTCACTTTCTTGTAAACACAGGCTTCTCCATAAGTCTGTGTAAACCCAAACGCTTTGATCATCTCATCAAAGCGAATGTTCCAACTCCGAGATGCTTGCACCAGCCCATAAATCGAGCGTTGGAGCTTGCATACTTTGTCAGCATTCTTAGGATCGACAAAACCTTCTGGCTGCATCATATACAATTCTTCCTTAAGGAAACCATTAAGGAATGCCGTTTTGACGTCCATTTGCCATATCTCATAATCATAGTATGCGGCAATTGCTAACATGATTCGGACGGACTTCAGCTTCGCTACCGGTGAGAAAGTCTCATCGTAGTCAATTCCTTGAACTTGTCGATAACCCTTAGCGACAAGCCGAGCTTTATAGATGGTCACATTACCATCCGCGTCTGTCTTCTTCTTAAAGATCCATTTATTTTCTATGGCTCGCCGTTCAACGGGCAAGTCAGTCAAAGTCCATACTTCGTTTTCATACATGGATCCTATCTCGGATTTCATGGCTTCCAGCCATTTGTCGGAATCCGGGCCCGCCATTGCTTCCTCATAGTTCGAAGGTTCACTGTTGTCTAACAACATGATTTCCAAGACAGGGTTGCCGTACCATTCTGGTGCGGAACGTGTCCTTGTGGACCTTCGAATTTCAGTAGGAGCTTGATCAGAAGTATCTTGATCATAATCATTAATTTCCTCTCTAGTCGGTGCAGGCACCTCAGGAACGATTTCTTGAGTTTCGCCATTTTCCGGTTCAAGAGGTAACACTTCATCAAGTTCTACTTTCCTCCCACTTACTTCTTTCGAGAGAAACTCTTTCTCTAGAAAGGATCCATTCTTGGAAACAAAGATCTTGCCTTCGGATCTGAGGTAGAAGGTATACCCAATAGTTTCTTTAGGGTATCCTATGAAGACGCATTTTTCCGACTTGGGTTCGAGCTTTTCAGGTTGAAGTTTCTTCACATAAGCATCGCATCCCCAAACTTTTAGAAACGACAGCTTAGGTTTCTTCCCAAACCATAATTCATACGGTGTCGTCTCAACGGATTTCGACGGAGCCCTATTTAAAGTGAATGCGGCAGTCTCTAAAGCATAGCCCCAAAAAGATAGCGGTAAATCGGTAAGAGACATCATAGATCGCACCATATCTAATAGAGTGCGATTACGACGTTCGGACACACCATTACGCTGAGGTGTTCCAGGCGGCGTGAGTTGTGAAACTATTCCACATTTTCTTAAGTGTGTGCCAAATTCGTGACTCAAGTATTCTCCTCCACGATCTGATCGTAGAAACTTGATCTTTCTATCACGTTGATTCTCAACCTCATTCTGAAATTCCTTGAACTTTTCAAAGGTCTCAGACTTGTGTTTCATTAAGTAGATATACCCATATCTACTCAAGTCATCAGTGAGGGTGAGAACATAACGATAGCCACCGCGAGCCTCAACACTCATTGGACCGCACACATCGGTATGTATGATTTCCAATAAGTTGGTAGCTCGCTCCATTGTTCCTGAGAACGGAGTCTTGGTCATTTTACCCATGAGGCATGCTTCGCACGTGTCAAATGATTCATAATCAAGAGACTCTAAAAGTCCATCTGCATGGAGCTTCTTCATGCGTTTGACACCTATGTGACCAAGGCGGCAGTGCCACAAATATGTGGGACTATTGTTGTCAACTTTAACTCTTTTGGTACTCACACTATGAATATGTGTATCATCACGTACGAGATTCATCAAGAATAAACCATTAACCATCGGAGCATGACCATAAAACATATCTCTCATATAAATAGAACAACCATTATTCTCGGATTTAAATGAGTAGCCATCTCGAATTAAGCGAGATTCGGATACAATGTTCATGCTCAAACTTGGTACTAAATAACAATTATTGAGGTTTAAAACTAATCCCGTAGGTAAATGTAGAGGCAGCGTGCCGACGGCGATCACATCGACCTTGGAACCATTCCCGACGCGCATCGTCACCTCGTCCTTCGCCAGTCTCCGTTTATTCCGTAGCTCCTGCTTTGAGTTACAAATGTGAGCAACTGCACCGGTATCAAATACCCAAGAGCTACTACGAGTGCTGGTAAGGTACACATCAATTACATGTATATCACATATACCTTTGGTTTTGCCGGCCTTCTTGTCCGCTAAGTATTTGGGGCAGTTCCGCTTCCAGTGACCACTTCCCTTGCAATAAAAGCACTCAGTTTCGGGCTTGGGTCCATTCTTTGGCTTCTTCCCGGCAACTTGCTTACCGGGCGCGGCAACTTCCTTGCCGTCCTTCTTGAAGTTCTTTTTACCCTTGCTCCTTTTGAACTTAGTGGTTTTATTCACCATCAGCACTTGATGCTCTTTCTTGATTTCTACGTCTGCTGATTTCAGCATAGCATACACCTCAGGAATGGTCTTTACCATCCCCTGCATATTGTAGTTCATCACAAAGCTCTTGTAGCTAGGTGGAAGCGACTGGAGGATTCTGTCAATGACCACTTCTTCCGGAAGATTAACTTCCAGTTGAGTCAAGCGGTTGTGCAATCCAGACATTCTGAGTATGTGCTCACTGACAGAGCTATTTTCCTCCATCTTACAGCCAAAGAATTTGTTGGAGATCTCATATCTCTCAACCCGGGCATGAGCTTGGAAAACCATTTTCAGCTCTTCGAACATCTCATATGCTCCATGTCTCTCAAAACGCTTTTGGAGCCCCGGCTCTAAGATGTAAAGCATGCCGCACTGAACGAGGGAGTAATCGTCGCATCGCGACTGCCAAGCGTTCATAACGTCTTGTTGTGCAGGGAGAACAGGTGAGTCACCCAGCGGTGCTCGTAGGACATAATCTTTCTTGGCAGCTATGAGGATGATCCTCAGGTTCCGGACCCAGTCCGTATAGTTGCTACCATCGTCTTTCAGCTTGGTTTTCTCTAGGAACGCGTTGAAGTTGAGGACTACGTTGGCCATTTGATCTACAAGACATATTGTAAATATTTAGACTAAGTTCATGATAATAAAGTTCATTTAATCAAATTATTTAATGAACTCCCACTTAGATAGACATCCCTCTTCCAGTCATCTAAGTATTACATGATCCGAGTCAACTAGGCCGTGTCCGATCATCACGTGAGACGGACTAGTCAACATCGGTGAACATCTTCATGTTGATCGTATCTTCTATACGACTCATGCTCGACCTTTCGGTCTTCCGTGTTCCGAGGCCAT
Source organism: Aegilops umbellulata (assembly GCA_032464435.1). NCBI lineage: Eukaryota > Viridiplantae > Streptophyta > Magnoliopsida > Poales > Poaceae > Aegilops > Aegilops umbellulata. Next base: position 7,468,192 of record CP136058.1, on the reverse strand, counting down.
GTCTGTACATGCTAGGCTCGTCAAGTCAACCTAAGTGTTTGCGTGTGTAAATCTGTCTTACACCCGTTGTATGTGAACGTTAGAATCTATCACACCCGATCATCACGTGGTGCTTCGAAACAACGAACTGTCGCAACGGTGCACAGTTAGGGTGAACACTTTCTTGAAATTATTATGAGGGATCATCTTATTTACTACCGTCGTTCTAAGTAAACAAGATGCAAAACATGATAAACATCACATGCAATCAAATAATAAACGTGACATGATATGGCCAATATCACATAGCTCCTTCGATCTCCATCTTGGGGCTCCATGATCATCTTGTCACCGGCTTGACACCATGATCTTCATCATCATGATCTTCATCATCGTGTCTCCATGAAGTTGCTCGCCAACTATTACTTCTACTACTATGGCTAACGCGTTTAGCAATAAAGTAAAGTAATTTACATGGCGATTCTCAATGACACGCAGGTCATACAAAAAATAAAGACAACTCCTATGGCTCCTGCCGGTTGTCATACTCATCGACATGCAAGTCGTGATTCCTATTACAATAGCATGAACATCTCATACATCACATATAGATCATTCATCATACATCACAACTTTGGCCATATCATATCACAAAGCACTTGCTGCAAAAACAAGTTAGACGTCCTCTAATTGTTGTTGCAAGTTTTACGTGGCTGAATTAGGGTTCTAGCAAGAACGTTTTCTTACCTACGTTAAAACCACCACAACGTGATTTGTCAACTTCTATTTACCCTTCATAAGGACCCTTTTCATCGAATCCGCTCCAACTAAAGTAGGAGAGACAGACACCCGCCAGCCACCTTATGCAACTAGTGCATGTTCGTCGGTGGAACCGGTCTCACGTAAGCGTACGTGTAAGGTTGGTCCGGGCCGCTTCATCCCACAATACCGTTGAAGCAAGATAAGACTAGTAGCGGCAAGAAGAGTTGACAACATCTACGCCCACAACAAATTGTGTTCTACTCGCGCAAGAAGAACTACGCATAGACCTAGCTCATGATGCCACTGATGGGGAACGTTGCAGAAAATTAAAATTTTTCCTACGGTTTCACCAAGATCCATCTAGGAGTTCATCAAGCAACGAGTATTCAGATTAGATAGCATCTACATACCACTTTGTAGATCGCAACGGAAGCGTTCGAGTGAACGTGGATGAGGTAGTCGTACTTGCCGCGATCCAATTCACCGATGACCTAGTGCCGAACGGACGGCACCTCCGCGTTCAACACACGTACGGAAAGCGTGACGTCTCCTCCTTCTTGATCCATCAAGGCAAAGAAGAGGTTGGGGATGAAGGCTCCAGCAACAGCACGACGGCGTGGTGATGGTGGAACTGCAGTACTCCGGCAGGGCTTCGCCGTGCTCAATGGAGGAGGAGGAGGTGTTGGAGAGGGAGAGGGAGGCGCCAGGGCAATGGGTGATCAGCCCCCTCTCTCCCCCCCCCCCTTTATATAACCCCCAAGGGGGGGCGCCTGCCCTAGGAGATGAGATCTCCTAGGGGGGGCGGCGGCCAGGGCAGGGGGGCTTGCCCCCCAAGCAAGGGGGGCGCCCCCTTTAGGGTTTCCCTCCCCCCAAAACCCTAGGCGCATGGGGCCCATGGGGGGGAGGCGCACCAGCCCACTATGGGCTGGTTCCCTCCCTCATACAGCCCATGGGGCCCTCCGGGATAGGTAGCCCCACCCGGTGGACCCCCCGGGACCTTCCGGTGGTCCCGGTACAATACCGATAACCCCGAAACTTGTCCCGATGTCCGTATGATGACTTTCCATATATAAATCTTTACCTCCGGACCATTCCGAAACTCCTCGTGATGTCCGGGATCTCATCCGGGACTCCGAACAACATTCGGGTTACTGCACATACATATCCCTACAACCCTAGCGTCACCGAACCTTAAGTGTGTAGACCCTACGGGTTCGAGAGACATGCAGACATGACCGAGACGGCTCTCGGGCAATAACCAACAGCGGGATCTGGATACCCATGTTGGCTCCCACATGCTCCACGATGATCTCATCGGATGAACCACGATGTCAAGGATTCAATTAATCCCGTATACGATTCCCTTTGTCAATCGGTATTTTACTTGCCCGAGATTCGATCGTCGGTATACCAATACCTCGTTCAATCTCGTTACCGGCAAGTCACTTTTCTTGTTACCGTAATGCATGATCCCGTGATCAAACACTTTGATCACATTGAGCTCATTGTGATGATGCATTACCGAGAGGGCCCGGTGATACCTCTCCGTCAAGCGGAGTGACAAATCCCAGTCTCGATCCATGTCAACCCAACAGACACTTTCAGAGATACCCGTAGCATACCTTTATAGTCACCCAGTTACGTTGTGACGTTTGGCACACCCAAAGCACTCCTACGGTATCCGGGAGTTACACGATCTCATGGTCTAAGGAAAGGATACTTGACATTGGAAAACTCTAGCAAACGAATTATGCGATCTTATGCTATGTTTAGGATTGGGTCTCGTCCATCACATCATTCTCCTAATGATGTGATCCCGTTATCGATGACATCCAATGTCCATAGTCAGGAAACCATGACTATCTGTCGATCAACAAGCTAGTCAACTAGAGGCTCACTAGGGACATGTTGTTGTCTGTTATTCACACATGTATTACGATTTCCGGTTAACACAATTATAGCACGAATAAAGACAATTATCATGAATAAGGAAATATAATAATAAAGCTTTTATTATTGCCTCTAGGGCATATTTCCAACAATCATGGGCTATGTTGGGACACCCCTGCAGGGTTTGAACTTTCGAAAGCCGTGCCCGCGGTTATGTGGCAGATGGGAATTTGTTAATGTCCGGTTGTAGAAAACCCGAAGTTGATCTTAATTAAAATACATCAACCGTGTGTGTAACCGTGATGGTCTCTTCTCGGCGGAGTCAGGGAAGTGAACACGGTGTTAGAGTTATGCTTGACGTAAGTAGTTTCAGGATCACTTCTTGATCATAGTTGTTTGACCGTGCTTTTGCCTTCTCTTCTCGCTCTCATTTGCGTATGTCAGCCACCATATATGCTAGTCGCTTGCTGCAGCTCCACCTCATACCTTTTACCCTTCCTATAAGCTTAAATAGTCTTGATCTCGCGGGTGTGAGATTGCTGAGTCCCCGTGACTCACAGATACTTCCAAAACCAGTTTGCAGGTGCCGATGAAACCATGCAGGTGACGCACCCGAGCTCAAGGAGGAGCTCGAGGAAGATCTTGTTCATTGTGTTGTTTAATTTCTGTTGATCAGTAGTGGAGCCCAGTCGGGACGATCGGGGATCTGTGTAGCATTTGGGGTAGTCTTCTTTTATTTTGGTTCCGTAGTCGGACCTTGATTGTATCTGTATGATGTAATGCTTTACTCATGTATTGTGTGAAGTGGCGATTGTAAGCCAACTATGTATCTCTTTCCCTTATATACTACATGGGTTGTGTGAAGATTACCTCACTTGCGACATTGCTTTCAATGCGGTTATGCCTCTAAGTCGTGCTTCCAATGCTTGTCTAAGTGTTGGTCCAAACTAGAGCGCCTTGCAGCGCCACCTCAAGGAAACTTGGGGTCTGGTTTTAGTTGTACGGATAGCTCATCCGGTGTTGCCCTGAGAACGAGATATGTGCAGCTCCTATCAGGATGTCGGCGCATCGGGCGGCTTTGCTGGTCTTGTTTTATTACTGTCGAAATGTCTTGTAGCCGGGATTCCGAGACTGATCGGGTCTTCCCGGGGAGAAGGAATATCCTTCGTTGATCGCGAGAGCTTATCATGGGCTATGTTGGGACACCCCTGCAGGGTTTGAACTTTCGAAAGCCGTGCCCGCGATTATGTGGCAGATGGGAATTTGTTAATGTCCGGTTGTAGAAAACCCGAAGTTGATCTTAATTAAAATACATCAACCGTGTGTGTAACCGTGGTGGTCTCTTCTCGGCGGAGTCCGGGAAGTGAACACGGTGTTGGAGTTATGCTTGACGTAAGTAGTTTCAGGATCACTTCTTGATCATAGTTGTTCGACCGTTCTTTTACCTTCTCTTCTCGCTCTCATTTGCGTATGTCAGCCACCATATATGCTAGTCGCTTGCTGCAGCTCCACCTCATACCTTTTACCCTTCCTATAAGCTTAAATAGTCTTGATCTCGCGGGTGTGAGATTGCTGAGTCCCCGTGACTCACAGATACTTCCAAAACCAGTTTGCAGGTGCCGATGAAACCGTGCAGGTGACGCACCCGAGCTCAAGGAGGAGCTCGAGGAAGATCTTGTTCATTGTGTTGTTTAATTTCAGTTGATCAGTAGTGGAGCCCAGTCGGGACGATCGGGGATCTGTGTAGCATTTGGGGTAGTCTTCTTTTATTTTGGTTCCGTAGTCGGACCTTGATTGTATCTGTATGATGTAATGCTTTACTCATGTATTGTGTGAAGTGGCGATTGTAAGCCAACTATGTATCTCTTTCCCTTATATATTACAGGGTTGTGTGAAGATTACCTCACTTGCGACATTGCTTTCAATGCGGTTATGCCTCTAAGTCGTGCTTCGACACGTGGGAGATATAGCCGCATCGAGGGCGTTATAGGTCATCAGGTTGTGCTCGGCGCCCTATGACAAGGCGAATATGAGTTGTTCTTCCGCGGAAGAATCCTCATGTAAAGGGTACGACAGAAGCTTCTGCTTGAACCAACGCGTGAAACATGAGTTGTGCTCTTTGAGTATATCTCCGTCCGTCCTCTGTTGGCCTCAGTCATTGTACGTCTTCTTAATAAAGGTTTTGTGCTCTACCACCCAAGGATCGACCACGTCTATGTGTTGTAGCGCGACTAGGTTTGCTCTTTCAAAGTCGGCGAGTCGACCCTCGAAGTCGACATGCATTCCGCGGCGACCCTCACGGTGACCCCATCCATCGAGCCTGCCGAGGTGCCTGTTGACGGGCAGACCAACGGGGTTCTCGATGCCTAGATAATTCGTGCAGTAGGAGATGCACTCTTCGGTCAGAAAGCCCCTGGCTATGCTTCCCTCTGGACGTGACATGTTGTGAACATATCCTTTGATGACACCATTCATCCTTTCGAACGGCATCATGTTGTGCAGGAACGTCGGCCCGAGTTGGATGATATCCTCCACTATATGGACCAGCAGATGCACCATAACGTCGAAGAATGCGGGCGGGAAGTACATCTCAAGCTCGCATAGTATCACCACGATCTCTTCCTGTAGCCTTCTGAGTTGCCTCACGCCAATCGACTTCCGAGAGATGACGTCGAAAAAGTTGCATAGGCAAAATAGCGTTTCACGGACGTGCGCGTCCATGATCCCACGGATTGCAACTGGAAGTATCTGCGTCATCAGCACGTGACAGTCGTGAGACTTCATCCCGCTGAACTTCTGCTTCGCTGGGTCTAGGTATCTGCTTATCTTCCCCACGTAACCGTAAGGAAGTTTTACTCCTAGGAGGCAGGTGAAAAACTGCTCGATCTCCTCCTGACTTAGAGTGAAGCACGCGGGAGGGTAGTCATTTCCGGTCTTCTTGGCCTTTTTGCCTTTGCGACGACTTTCTGTGTTCTGCTTCGCCTCATCATCATCATCATCATCATCATCATCATCATCATCATATATAGCGTGAAGCTCCTGCCTGATGCCCATTGATTTCAAGTCTGCCCTTGCTTTCGGCCCATCTTTGGTCCTCTCTGGCATGTTGAGCAGGGTACCAAGCAGACTCTCCCACACGTTCTTCGTGATATGCATGACATCAAGGCTGTGAGGCACACGGTGGATCTTCCAGTACGGCAAGTCCCAGAAAACAGACCTCGTTTTCCATACCTTCAGCAGCGGCTCTGGCGCCTTTCGCTTCTTTCCCGGCTCTGGCGCCTTTTGCTTCTTTCCCAGCAGTGGGCAGTCTTTCTAATTTTTCAACAGCTTGTCTATTTCCTCGCCGCTCCTCGTACACGGGCGTTTTCGGGGTTCGATTTCACCATCGAACAGATCCTTGCGTTTCCTCCACGGGTCATCGTCGCGAAGCCACCTTCGATGTCCCATGAACACGGTTTTCGAAGACCCGGGATCTCTATCTAGCTGGCGATACGTTGTGTCATCCATGCACCTTACGCATCCAGAAAATCCGTGGACTACCTGCCCCGCGAGATATCCGTAACCGAGATAGTCGTGCACCGTCGTGAGCAGTGCGGCTCTCATAGGGAAATATTCTTTCTCTGCGGCGTCCCACGTATTGGCTGGCGTTTTCCACAACGTGTCTAGCTCCCCCTTCAGCAGCCCCAGATACAGATTGATGTTGTTCCCTGGTTGTTTCGGCCCTTCAATTAGCATACTCATGTGAATGTACTTCCTCTTCATGCACAACCAGGGGGGAAGGTTGTACATCCACACAAACACAGGCCAGGTGCTATGTGTGCTTCTCTGGCTGCCAAACGGATTGACTCCATCGGTGCTCGCGCCCAGCACGATGTTCCTTGGATCCTTCCCAAATTCTGGGTATTCGAAGTCCAACGCTTGCCACTGGCTCGCATCCTTAGGGTGACTCAGCATCTTGTCTTTTTTATCTATCTCCGGATCATTTGCATCATCTTCTTGCTTCTTCTCCTCCCTATCCGCGTGCCAACGCAGGATCTTTGCTACCTTAGGATCCGCGAAATACCGCTGCAGACGAGGAGTGATCGGAAAGTACCACACCACTTTTCGAGGAGCTTTCTTCCTCTTCTTGTATCGAGTGACGCCGCACACCGGACATATGGTAGACTCCGCGTGCTCGTCCTGATAAATGATGCAATTGTTCATGCACACATGTTATTTCACGTGCGGTAAATCCAGAGGACACACGATTTTCTTCGCCTCCCCCAAACTGGTCGGGCACTTGTTCCCCTTTGGAAGACGTTCGTGCCAGAATGACATGTTCTCGTCGAAGCATGCGTCGGTCATTTTGTGTTTTACCTTCATCTCCAGAGCCATGAGCGTTACTTTCAGGCGGGTATCCTCGGGCCTGCATCCTTCATACAATGGAGTAACCGCGTCTAACTCAAGTTGATCCGTCTTGGCTTTCTCTCGGGCGGCAGCTCTTGCGTTATCTGTCTGCTTGAGAAGCAGCTCTTGAATATAAGGGTCCTGCACCTAGCCCATCGATGGTCCACCGTCGTCTGCTCTGCCGGCATCATCATCTTCATGATCATGCCCGTCGTCTGCTCCGGCATCTTCCTCATCATCATGTCCTGCATCTTCTACATGATGACTGTGTACAGCATCACCGTCGTGATCATCTCCTGGGGATTCTTCGTCTTCTTGCCCGCCCGAGCCGCGGTGGTTGTCTTGCTGCCCTTCCTCATTTCTTGCCCGGCCCCCATGGACGACTTCGTAGTCATCTTCATCACCTTGCCACCGATAGCCATCCATGAAACTATGCAAGAGCAGGTGGTCCCGCACCTGCTCGGAATCCGGGTCCGCAATAAGGCTCTTCAGCTTGCATCTTCGACACAGACATCTTATCTCCATCTCGTTCTTTTGAAGCATCTCGGCCTTCGGGGACCTCAAAAACCTATTCACGATGCCTTCGGTCATCGTGCGGACCATGGTCGCCTACGGGGTAGAGCAAAACGATATTTTAGAACCAAGAAAAAATTTGGCATGAATTTCCCTAAAAATAGGACCAAAAAGAATGCTTAATGCCAAAATTATCGCCGAAACGGAAATGAATCAACATTCCGGCAAAAAATTGGCAACTATCGCATTTCAAATACCGGTACACCTCCAAACACAAACACATATGCAACACCACAAACATATGCAACACCACGAACATACATAGATCTAGCTAGGCCATAAAAAGTGCATGTGCACATTGTTGTAGGGAGAACAACATAAATATAGCTTCCCCCCTTACTTACCTATCAAAACAAGGTAATTTAACCACTTAATTTGAATGAATCTATGGTGGAAATGAGGTGAAAAAGAGGAGGCACCCGAGACAAGGAGGAGGTGGAGAGAATGAGTGGGGAGAAAGTGAGTGTGGGTAGGAGAGGCTATCCAAAATATCTTGTTGCTGCCCACTTACTAATGGCGCACCAACAACAAATGCGCCATTAGTAATCCAGGTTACTAATGGCGCACCTTCTGCTGGTGCGCCATTAGTAGTTTTGCAAAAAAAACATACTAATGGCGCACTGTTCCACAGTGCGCCATTACTAGTTTAAACTAGTAATGGCGCACGGTGGAACAGTGCGCCATTAGTAGTTTTGCAAAAAAAGGAATAAAAAATATAATAAAAAACAACATTAGTGGCGCACTTTCCGACAGGTGCGCCATTACTAGTTACAACTAGTAATGGCGCACTTTGTCTGGATGCGCCATTAGTATGTTTGGACAGGCGCACTAGTTCAAAAAAAAAATGTTTGATACTAATGGCGCACCCTGGGACAGGTGCGCCATTAGTAGTTTCAACTCTAATGGCGTATCTGTATGTGGTGCGCCATTAGTATATACTAATGGCGCACCGCTTGTCTGGTGCGCCATTAGTGTCAATCCCATCTATAGCCCTTTTTCTAGTAGTGCCTCCCACTCAAACTTAAGGGACCAGCCCGGCATTGGCTTAACAGCTTGCCAGCAGATTCGATCGGTTCTTGGGAGGACCTGGAAGCCGCATTCCTCGACAATTTCCAGGGTACCTATGTGCGACCACCGGACGCTGATGACCTAAGCCACATAATTTAGCAGCTAGAGGAATCGGCCAGGCAATTTTGGACACGGTTCCTAACAAAGAAAAACCAAATAGTCGACTGTTCGGACGCAGAGGCCCTAGCAGCCTTCAAGCATAATATCCGCGCCGAGTGGCTTGCCCGGTACCTGGGACAGGAAAAGCCGAAATCTATGGCAGCCCTCACGACACTCATGACCCGCTTTTGCGCAGGAGAAGACAGCTGACTAGCTCGCAGCAACAAACCAAGAACCTTGGTAATTCGGATACGAAGGACAAAAGTGGCAGGTCGCGCCGGAACAAGCAAAAACGCCGTGTCAACAGCGACAGCAAGGAGGATACGGCAGTCAATGCCGGATTCCGAGGCTACAAATCCGGTCAGCGGAAAAAGCCATTCAAAAGAAATACTCAGGGCCCGTCCAGTTTGGACTGAATACTCTACCGCTTGTGCCAGATGCATGGTACCCCCGAAAGGCCAGCCAATCACACCAACAGGGATTGTTGGGTGTTCAAGCAGGCAGGCAAGTTAAATGCCAAAAATAGAGACAAGGGGCTGCGTAGCGACGACGAGGAGGAGCCCAGGCCGCCGAACAATAGTGGACAGAAGGGTTTTCCCCCACAAGTGAGGACGGTGAACATGATATACGCAACCCACATCCCCAAGAGGGAAATGAAGCGTGCGTTACGGGACGTATACGCGCTGGAGCCAGTCGCCCCAAAGTTCAACCCATGGTCCTCCTGCCCGATCACTTTTGAACGAAGGGACCACCCCACTAGCATCCGTCATGGCGGGTTCGCCGCATTGGTTCTAGACCCAATTATTGACGGATTTCATCTCACAAGAGTCCTTATGGACGGTAGCAGTAGCCTGAACCTGCTTTACCAGGATACAGTGTGGAAAATGGGCATAGATCCCTCAAGGATTAAGCCCACCAAAACGACCTTTAAAGGCGTCATACCAGGTGTAGAGGCCAACTGTACAGGTTCAGTCACACTTGAAGTGGTCTTCGGATCTCCGGATAACTTCGAAGTGAGGAGTTAATCTTCGACATAGTCCCGTTCCGCAGTGGCTATCACACACTACTCGGACGAACCGCATTCGCAAGGTTCAATGTGGTACCGCACTATGCATACCTCAAGCTCAAGATGCCAGGCCCGCGAGGAGTAATCATGGTCAACAGAAATGCCGAACGCTCTCTCCGAACGGAGGAGCATACGGCAGCGCTCGCAGCAGAAGTACAAAGCAGCCTCTCCAGGCAATTCTCCAGTCCGGCCTTCAAAAAGCCGGACACTGTCAAGCGCGCCCGGAGTAACCTACAACAAGACCGCCTGGCACGTTCTGAGCAGGCGTAGCAATGCGGCCCCAACCCCAGCCCTCGCGAAATAGCAAAACCAGTGCTTCGCCTACATAACTACGCTCTCCAAATTCTTTCTTTATTTTCTCTTACTTTCAAGACTCCATACTTCGGACGACCTGTTCGGCTATTCAACTGCCGCACAAACGATGCAAGAACCAGGGAAGCAGATAAGGCATGCCACCTTATGGAACTCCCAGGTGATCTCTATTACGAGCAGTATACCTATTTTCAATACAATTCCGCGGCCTGCCCCTGGACAGGACATGTTAAATAGTCCAATTTCTTTTACTTATCGCACTATTTGTATCGTTCTGCTTGGATAGCAGCCTTGTTATAAACAATGCATAGCTTTTTGTCTATTTTTTGCATTACTCTCTCTTTATATATATGTTCATTAATGACATGTTGCACCCGTACACTGTGGTACAACAAATACGCCAGGGGCTCCAGTACCCCTTAATATGGTGTGAGAAGTCCGAACACTTTCACAAGTGCGGCACCCCGAACTTATAGCATTATATGCATCGGCTCCGAATCATGATTTGGGTCAATAGTTGGGTTTGCCCGGCTCCTATGCTTTGGTGCCTAACGTTCCGCTATATCGGCTAAGGTAGCACTAGGAGAACTACTGCGATTGTGCCCCAGTTGAGCTGGGTTGAGCACCTCAGTAGAGAAAGCTAAAACTGACTGTCATGATAAGGCGAGAGACCGGTCGCTGTTCGAGAGGTTTTTCGAGTCCTTAAAGACTTATGCCGCTTAGTGCGAGGAACTGGATTTTGTTCGGCCAAGGCGTGGATAGCGCCCCGAACTCGGTCTTCCGAATACTAGGGGCTTCGCCGAAATTTAAAATTATAGAGTTCTATGGCTAAGTGAGAGTGTTCAAGCATTATAGTCCGATTGCCTTGTTCGTTGTGCTGAGCGCCTCCCTCAAAGGACCCAAGCATGGGAAAAAGAGCGCTCAGGTTTATCCCGAACACCCCAGCACTAGTGGCATGGGGGCAGAAGCCGACGACTAGCCATCTCTCAATTTTTGATAAACGGCCGCACATAAAGTAATATTTTAAATTCAAAAAGCATTGCTTAGCGCATATTAACAAGTTTTCAGCGCACAGGACAACACGAGCGAGTTCATTCAAAAATTACATCCTTGGTACATTCATCCGCCATAAGGCGGGCACCCTTCAAAACATCCTTATAATAGTTCTCGGGTTTGCGATGCTCTTTCCCCGGCAGAGGCCCGTCCTTCACAAGCTTCTCGCTGTCCAGCTTGCCCCAGTGCACCTTAGTACGGGCAAGGGCCCTCCGGGCACCTTCAATGCAGACGGTGCGCTTGATGATCTCGAGCCTTGGACAGGCCTCCACCAGCCGCCGCACCAGTCCGAAGTAGCTCCCAGGCAGGGCCTCTCCAGGCCACAGCCGAACTATGAAGCCCTTCATGGCCTGTTCGGCCGCCTTGTGGAGCTCGACCAGCTGCTTCAGCTAGTCGCTCAAAGGAACAGGATGTCCGGCCTCAGCGTACTGAGACCAGAACACCTTCTCCGTCGAACTGCCCTCGTCGGCTCGGTAGAACGCGGCGGCATCAGACACGCTACGGGGAAGATCTGCGAATGCCCCTGGAGAGCTCCGGATTCGGGTAAGTAACAAGTAGCTTACTTTTGTATGTTTGCTTTGCATAAAGAATGCCTTACCCGCCGCTATCTTTTTCACCGCATCCAATTCCTGGAGGGCCTTCTGGGATTCGGCCTTGGCAGACTTGGCAGTCTCGATGGCCGTGGCGAGCTCGGACGCTCGCGTCTTCAAGTCAAGCTCCAAACTCTCATGTTTTTTCATGAGAGCCTGAAGCTCTTGCTGCACCTCGCCGGCCTGCGCCTCAAATTTCTCCCGCTCAGTGCGCTCTGAGGCCGCTCTCTTCTCGGCCTCGAACAGCGCCATCTTGAGGGTCGCCACCTCAGTTGTGGCCCCTGCAATAAGCAGCATAATCCTGTCATTTTTTGCAATTGCATCTTTTTATATATTTCTATAAGGTATCTCTTACCTTCTTTCTCCTCGAGCTGCCGCTTGGCCAGGCCGAGCTCTTGCTCGGACCGCTCGAGACCCTGCTTCAGGGTGCCTACCTCCGCAGTCAGTGCGGCGGTTGCAAGCAGCGAAACCTGCATGCGCATATTGACTCTTTTTTGTTAGACTCCTGCGAAATTTATTTGATCCTCTATTCGGCTTTTCTTTCCGAACGCCAAACAGAGCATCAGGGGCTACTGTCTATGCGGTAATATTTTTACATATTTATTACTTACCTCGAAGCCTGTTAGAAGGCTGGCACAAGCTTCGGTCAGTCCGCTCTTGGCGGACTGAACCTTTTGGATCACCGTACTCATAATAGTACGGTGCTCCTCGTTGATGGAGGCGCCGTTAAGCACCTCCAGCAAATTGTCCGGCACCTCCGGTTGGACGGAGGCCGCCGGCTCAGAAGGCTTGCTCCTCTCGGAAGGAGTTCGCCTACCGCGGTCCGAAACCGTTGAAGATTCCGGCACGGTGTCCGGCTCAAAGCCGGACTTGGAGCCCTGGGGGGTCTTGTCCCCTTTGCTCCTGGAGTCCGGGAAGTCGCCTTGTGGCGCCTCCAGAACCACCTCCTCTCGGCTTGGATCCTGTTGGGACAACACTTCGGTGTCGTCCGTAGGGCGGAGGGAGGTAGCCGTCGGAAGTGAATTCACATCTGACGAATCTAGGGATCCTCTCAACGACTCGTCGAGCCCGGCCTTGGGCGGGCTGCATAATTATATTCGGCATAAGGAAAAGCTGTGCAACAAAGGAATGCTATGAGTTACTCTAGTGTCCGAATACTAACGATCCCGCCGGGCGCCTGGCCCTTTGCGGCCACTCCTCTTCGCCCTCGTCGGTGTCGGTGGAATAGTCCGGAGGAAGGGTCTTCCCCTTCTTGGACCCTTCGGCCTCCCCTGTTGGGGCGGCCTTCCTCTTCCCCCCCTCCCCCCCCCCCCCCGCTGGAGGGGGAAAGGTGTCTTCTTCCTCCTCCTCGTCTTCACGGGAGGAGTGCGTCTCAGAGTCATCGGACGATGAGTCCGACACCACCATACGCCGGGAACCCTTTCGAGTCCCCGTGGCCTTCTTCTTGGCCTTCTTCTCCGGCACCACATAAGGTGTCGGAGCCAGCAGCTTCGATAAACGAGCATCTGTTGGGTCTTCGGGCAAGGGAGCCGGACAGTCGATTTGTCCGGACTTTGCCTGCCACTCCTGTCAAAGGTAAGGGAGTTTAGATCCCGCATAGAGTCAAACTATGAGAAACAAATGTCCGGTAAATGACTCACCTCACCAGCGTGACGCTGCGAGCTGAAGCCGCGGTCCTCAGAGGAGGATGCGGGAGCCTCGGCGCCTTTGGTTAGCACCTTCCAGGCTTCTTCATATATCGTTTCGAAAAGCCTGCTGAGGGTAGGGTGCTGCGCCGGATCGAACTCCCACATATTGAAATCCCGTTGTTGACACGGGAGGATCCAGCGGACGAGCATAACCTGGACTACATTAACAAGCTTGAGCTGCTTGTTCACTAGGGTTTGGATGCATTTTTGTAGTCTGGTCACCTCTTCTTTGTAGCCCCACGACAGGCCCGTCTCCTTCCAGGACGTGAGCCGCGTTGGGGGTCCGGATCGGAACTCAGGGGCTGCGATCCACTTCGGATCACGCGGCTCGATGATGTAAAACCACCCCGATTACCACCCCGTCAGGGTCTCCACAAAAGAGCCCTCGAGCCATAGGACGTTGGCTATCTTGCCCGCCATGGCGCGTCCGCACTCCGCCTGGTTGCCGCGCACCACCTTCGGCTTGACATTGAAGGTCTTGAGCCAAAGGCCGAAATGGGGGCGGATACGGAGGAAGGCCTCACACACGACGATAAACGCCGAGATGTTGAGGACGAAGTTTGGGGCCAGATCGTGGAAATCCAGGCCGTAGTAGAACGTGAGCCCCCGGACAAATGGGTGGAGAGGAAAGCCCAGTCCGCGGAGGAAATGGGGAAGGAATACTACCCTCTAATGGGGCCTTGGGGTGGGGAGGAGCTGCCCCTTTTCAGGAAGCCGGTGCGCGATGTCGTTGGACAAGTATCCGACCTTCCTTAGCTTTTTAACATGGCCCTCCGTGACAGAGGAGACCATCCACTTGCCTCCCACTCCAGACATGGCTGGAGAAGGTTGAGGTGGGAAGTGCGGACTTGGGCGCTGGAGCTCGGGTGCGCAGGAGATGGATAGGCAGAAGAGGAAGAAGGCGTAGGTAAAAAGGTGGATCCTTATCCCCTTATATGGGCGGATGCGGCTGTGCGTCCCCACCAGCCTGGTAAAACTCGCTTATCTCCCAAGCGCCATGATAAATGGCGCGGTTGGGTTACCCACGTCCGTATTGATGAGAATCCCGTAAATGGGGGACACGATCTCCGCTTTGACGAGACGTGCCAAGGAAACCGCCTCGCATAATGCGCTGAGGTGGGGAAGTAAAAACGATTCGAATAAAGGCTTGGCCGTGGTGTGATGTCACGCTACGGGATACGTCAGCAGATTAGATTTGTGTTAATATTATTCTCTCTATGGCAGTATGTGGAAACTTATTTTGCAGAGCCGGACACTACCCTTGGTGTTTACAAACTTATATGAAGAACTTGGAGGAGGAACCCGCCTTGCAATGCCGAAGACAATCTGCGCGCCGGACTCATCGTCATTGAAGCCTGGTTCAGGGGCTACTGAGGGAGTCCTGGACTAGGGGGTGTTCGGATAGCCGGACTATACCTTCAGCCGGACTCCAGGACTATGAAGATACAAGATTGAAGACTTCGTCCCGTGTCCGTATGGGACTTTCCTTGGCGTTGAAGGAAAGCTTGGCGATGCGGATATTCAGATCTCCTACCATTGTAACCGACTTTGTGTAACCCTAACCCTCTCCGGTGTCTATATAAACCGGAGGGTTTTAGTCCGTAGGACACAACCCCAACATACAACAATCATACCATAGGCTAGCTTCTAGGGTTTAGCCTCCTTGATCTCGTGGTAGATCTACTCTTGTACTACCCATATCATCAATATTAATCAAGCAGGACGTAGGGTTTTGCCTCCATCAAGAGGGCCCGAACCTGGGTAAAACATTGTGTCCCTCATCTCCTGTTACCATCCGCCTAGACGCACAGTTTGGGACCCCTTACCCGAGATCCGCCGGTTTTGACACCGACAGAGGGCGAATAAAACGACAAGGATGAAGTGGGGGAGAGTAAAACGAGAGGCAAATGGCAACTAATGTAATGCGAGAGATAGGGATTGTGATGGGTACTTGGTATGTTGACTTTTTGCATAGACTCCCCGGCAACGGTGCCAGAAATTCTTCTTGCTACCTCTTGAGCTTGCGTTGGTCTTCCCCGAAGAGGAGAGGATGATGCAGCAGAGTAGCGTAAGTATTTCCCTCAGTTTTTGAGAACCAAGGTATCAATCCAGTAGGAGGCCACGCTCAAGTCCCTCGTACCTGCACAAATTGATAGCAACTCGCAACCAACGCGATTAGGGGTTGTCAATCCCTTCACGGTCAATTACTAGAGTGAGATCTGATGGAGATAATATTTTTGGTATTTTTGGTATAAAGATGCAAAGTGAAAAGTAAAAGGCAAAGTAAAAACAAAGCAAGATTAAAGTGATGGAGATTCATATGATGAGAATAGACCCGGGGGCCATAGGTTTCACTAGTGGCTTCTCTCAAGAGCATAAGTATTCTACGGTGGGTGAACAAATTACTGTTGAGCAATTGACAGAATTGAGCATAGTTATGAGAATATCTAGGCATGATCATGTATATAGGCATCACGTCCGTGACAAGTAGATCGAAACGATTCTGCATCTACTACTATTACTCCACTCATCGACCGCTATCTAGCATGCATCTAGAGTAGTAAGTTAAAAACAGAGTAACGCTTTAAGCAAGATGACATGATGTAGAGAGATAAATTCATGCAATATGAAATAAACCCCATCTTGTTATCCTCGATGGCAATGATACAATACGTGCCTTGCTGCCCCTTCTGTCACTGGGAAAGGACACCGCAAGATCGAACCCAAAGCTAAGCACTTCTCCCATGGCAAGAACTACCAATCTAGTCGGCCAAACCAAACGGATAATTCAAAGAGACTTGCAAAGATAACCAATCATACATAAAAGAATTCAGAGAAGATTCAAATACTATTCATAGACAGACTTGATCATAAACCCATAATTCATCGGTCTCAACAAACACACCGCAAAAAGAAGACGATTACATCAAATAGATCTCCACAAGAGAGGGGGAGAACATTGTATTGAGTTCCAAAAAGAGAGAAGAAGCCATCTAGCTAATAACTATGGACCTGAAGGTCTGAGGTAAACTACTCACACTTCATCGGAGAGGCTATGATGATGTAGAAGCCCTCCGTGATGACGGCCCTCTCCGGTGGAGCTCCGGAACAGGCCCCAAGATGGGATCTCGTGGATACAGAAAGCTGTGTCGGTGGAATTAGGTTTTTGGCTCCTGTTCTGATCGTTTGGGGGTACGTGGATATATATAGGAGGAAGAAGTACGTCGGTGGAGCCTCGATGGGCCCACGAGGGTGGGGGCGCGCCTGGGGCTGTAGGGCGCCCCCCCTACCTCGTGCCCTCCTCGGAGCTTCCTTGGCGTAGGGTCCAAGTCTCCTGGATCTTATTCGGGAAGAAAATCACGTTCCAGAAAGGATTTATCTGTTTGGACTCCGTTCGATATTTCGTTTCTTCAAAACACTGAAATAGGCAAAAACAGCAATTCTGGGCTGGGCCTCCAGTTAATAGGTTAGTCCCAAAAATAATATAAAAGTGGAAAATAAAGCCCAATATAGTCCAAAATAGTAGATAATATAGCATGGAGCAATCAAAAATTATAGATACGTTGGAGACGTATCAGTGGACACTTCACCTAAGTCGCTTGGGAGAGAGAGGATGAATCGGTGCTCCGACCCCGGCAAGCCAGGATTTCCGGGGGCGGAAGACGCAAGGATCCAACCGCGGCAAGCCAAGGTTGCCGGGGGCTGCGGATTCAGATAAGTCTTTCATTCCCCTGTTATGCATTTCCGTACGGGACTCGGGCATGTGAAACCTCGTTTATTTTCTTAGACCCACCATGCTCCCCTTTTCCCGTGCCCAAGAGCTATCCCCTGGGTGGGAACTTGGTCGTAGTCACGGTGGCAAGAGAAATGGACGAGGGGACTAACTCCACATCGCCCCTGCCTCCGCCAAGACCGTGAGAATGGTCGGCTGAAGTGGGGGAACGGCAAGGCCTGCTGCCAGGCGATAATGTTTATATTAAAAATAACAAGGATTCATCCTTGGCATGGGCCTCGCTCACGCACAAAAAACCCGGCAAGCACCCTTTTTCATTAAAAACGTCCCATACAGGTACAAGTTTGTATGGAAAGAAAAACATGAGCAAGGGGATTACAAGTTTTAAATCTAACAAGTGCCCGCAGGCTTACAAACTAAAAAAAGATAAGGTTCCCGTAATCCCTTTCTTGTCCCTCTCCTCAGGAAATGGAACAAGATGACGGAAGGGCAAAAGAGCGCCTAGGCAAGGCACGAGCACCAGAAGGCACCAGGAGAATATCCCGGTGACCATCCCAGGGGGAGGCAGGTGGTGTTGATCACGGGAGAAGAGATGGAAGACGAGGCGGCAGGACCGGCAATATGCGACGAAGGCGTCGGTGCCCGCGTACTCCAGCTTGATGGCCCGCCACCCGCCTTCTTCGCCTTCTCTGGGCCACCTACGCCAGCCGCCCAAGGAGGCGACCCCGAGAAGTTCAGAGGGCCCGGTGCAGATGTTGCTGCTGCCGACACCACCCCGGGACGACGGGCCCGACACCTAGTCGGACCCGTCATCCTCCCGCCTACTACCCTCGTCGTCGTTGTCGCTGTCCTCCTCGTCGCTCTCGCTCGAGGAGGAATCTTCATCGTCGGAGGAACTCTCCACGCAGCACTTCAGGCGAGTGCCAAGATCTCTGAAGACCTTGACGGAGAGCAGGCCGCCCTCCATTAACTTGAAGTAGAGGACGAGCCCCACCGTCAGGCTATGGATGCGGGCGAATATCTTCCATCCACGACGGAGGTACATGACGTGAGTAGCAGGGAAGTCGACGTCGACCCGCGTGCCGCCGGTCCCGCAGCCCCTCATGTGCAACCTGAGGGACTGGGGCGGGTCGAGCTCCATCTCCTGAGCAAAAGGGGTGGGAAGACGGAGACGGCAACGCGGTGGCCGGCGCAGCCTGATGAAGAACTCGCGGGGCCGGTCCCCGACGTGGCCCTCCACCGCGGGGGGCACCACTGGCAGAGGCACGGCCGCCGCGCCACCTCGTCCCCCTCTCCCACGACCGCCGTGGCGACCTCGGCCACGCCCCCTCCCCTTCCTCTTGCGGCTGGCTCCGCCGCCGCAGGCTCATTGGGAGGAGGGACACGCTGACGAGCAGCGACCCTCGCCGCCACCGACGAAGGCCCAGCACCTCCTCTCGCCATGGCAGGTGGAAGAAAGAGGCAAAGATGAAGGAGGATGGGTGCTGGAAGAATGCCGGACGACGCCCTCCCTCCCCCTCCTTATAAAGGGGCGAGGTCGAGGCTCGGTCGCCCCACCCAGCCAATCCAGCCGTCGGAGGCGCAGGGAATCAGGATCGACCTGCTGCCCCAATCAGCGACGGCCTGGTTTCCCGCCTCCACTGCCCGCCACTTGCATGAAGGACGCGTGGAGAACATGCAGGGTCAAAAGGATGGGTGAGGCGACCGTTCCCCGACCCATGATCGGGGGGAGTAGGCGCCTTGAAGACCACGACCCAAGTCCGTCCAGTAAATGAGCCGCGCCTCCACGCCTCCCTCTTTTATAGGGAAGGCGCGAGCTGCCTCTTTACCATGATGTGTTGCATGCATGCGGAAACCGCCCCACGCACGACCCCCACGTCACGCACGACCCTCCACGTCGCGCGCAGGGCGTAGGGAAGCACAACAGACGAAAATTACTGCTGTAAAATCCGCCCCGCCTGCCCGTGCACCGTTTTGGGCCTGGCCCAACAACGTGCCACGCTTATGTGTGGCCAAGGCCCGGGGGCTCTTGTCGGTGTACAAAAGTAGGGGCTCTCCTTTCGACCCCTTTACTTGTGCACGGGCAGTAAGAGCCACGAACCGCGGCCATACGTAGCAGGGCAAAGGAGGGTAGCCAGAGAGAAGCCAAAGCCCAACACAAGACGATCAAGGCAACGCTAAGGACGGAAACACAAGACAGCAAAGGGGCGGGGTGGAGTTGTCAGTGTCAAAACCGGCGGATCTCAGGTAGGGGGTCCCGAACTGTGTGTCTAGGATCGATGGTAACAGGAGACGGGGGACATGATGTTTACCCAGGTTCGGGCCCTCTCTATGGAGGTAATACCCTACTTCCTGCTTGATTGATCTTGATGAATATGAGTATTACAAGAGTTGATCTACCACGAGATCGTAATGGCTAAACCCTAGAAGTCTAGCCTATGTGTATATGGTAATGAATGTCCTCTATTCGGACTATGCTCTCCGGTTTAAATAGACACCGGAGAGATCTAGGGTTACATGGAGTCGGTTACATAAGAAGGAATCTTCATAATTGGTCGCCAAGCTTGCATTCCACGCCAAGTAGAGTCCAATCCGGACATGGGTATAGTCTTCGGCAGAACGACACCAAATCGAGCTAACAGCCAGACACCCTTTGCCCCGGTATACGGGGCAGAATTAGTTCTCCCCACAGAACTCATATACGGGTCACCTCGAGTGCTCGCTTGTGATGAGCTTGAGCGAGAGCAGTTGCGGCAAGATGACGCGACGCTCCTTGAGGAGGATCATCTTCGGGCGGCTGTGCGAGCTGCACGCTACCAGCAAGCCTTGCGCCGCTACCATAGCCGCAAGGTCCCATCAGTCCGGCCCAATGAGTAACAGGCTGGACGCCCGAGGACCCCTTAGTCCAGGACTCTGATATCCCACAAGTATAGGGGATCAATTGTAGCCTCGGACCCAATGAGGAGCTAAAGGTAGAACAAATATTCCCTCAAGTTCTATCGACCATCGATACAACTCTACGCACGCTTGACATTCACTTTACCTAGAACAAGTATGAAACTAGAAGTACTTTGTAGGTTTTTTTGGATAGGTTTGCAAGAAAATAAAGAGCGCATAAATAAAAGCTAGGGGCTGTTTAGATAAAGACACAACTAAATTAGTTTTAGTAAAGAGCTTTTGTTACGAGAAAGTTATTTGTCCCTAGGCGATCGATAACTAGACCAATAATCATTATTGCAATTATATTTGAGGGAGAGGCATAAGCTAACATACTTTCTCTACTTGGATCATATGCACTTATGATTGGAACTCTAGCAAGCATCCGCAACTACTAAAGATCATTAAGGTAAAACCCAACCATAGCATTAGAGTATCAAGTCCCCTTTATCCCATACGCAAACAACCTACTTACTCGGGTCTATGCTTCTGTCACTCATGCCACCCACCATAAGCAAATCATGAACATATTGCCAACCCTACAGCGGGAATCCCTCATGCTTGCGCGACACGGAGAGCACCATAGGACATCACCAATAATAAAACATGCAACTCAAACCAATCACGATCATCAAATAACCCATAGGACAAAACGGATCTACTCAAACATCATAGGATAGCCATACATCATTGGGAAATAATATATATAGCGTTGAGCACCATGTTTAAGTAGAGATTACAGCAGGTAAGAGAGAGGTTACACCACTGCATAGAGGGGGAAGAGTTGGTGACGATGGCGGTGAAGTTGTTGGTGAAGATTGCGGTGATGATGATGGCCACGGCAACGTACCGGCGCCACCGGAAGAGAAGGGTTGAGGGGGCTCCTTCGTCTTCTTATTCCTTGACCTCCTCCCTAGATGGGAGAAGGGTTTCCCCTCTGGTCCTTGGCCTCCATGGTGTGGGAGGGGCGAGAGCCCCTCCGAGATTGGATCTGTCTCTCTGTCTCTCTCTGTTTTTGCGTTCTGTTTTCTGGCCCTTCACCGTTTCTTAAATTCCCGGAGATCCATAACTCCGATTAGGCTGAATTTTGGACACGATCTCTACCCGGAAATTAGCTTTCTTGCGGAGAAAGAAGGGATCCAACCGCCTTATGGGGTGGCCACGAGGGTCCAGGGCGCGCCCCCTGCCTCGTGGCCCCCTCGGGCATCGTATTGCGTCGATTCTTCTTTCCAAAAATCATAAATATTCCAAAGAAATCTCCTTCAGTTTTTATCCCGTTTGGACTCCGTTTGATATGAGTTTTCTGTGAAACAAAAAAATGCAACAAACAGGAACTGGCACTGGGCACTGGATCAATATGTTAGTCCCAAAAATAGTATAAAAAGTTGCCAAAAGTATATGAAAGTTGTATAATATTGGCATGGAACAATCAAAAATTATAGATACGATGGAGACGTATCAGCATCCCCAAGCTTAATTCTTGCTCGTCCTCAAGTAGGTAAATGATAAAAAAGATAATTTTTGATGTGGAATGCTACCTAGCATAATCTTGATCATGTATCTAATCATGGCATGAATATTAAGACACGAGTGATTCAAAGCAATAGTCTATCATTTGACATAAAAACAATAATACTTCAAGCCTACTAATAAAGCAATCATGTCTTTTCAAAATAACAAGGCCAAAGAAAGTTATCCCTACAAAATCATATAGTGTGGCTATGCTCCATTTTCACGACACAAAATATTCACATCATGCACAACCCCGATGACAAGCCAAGCAATTGTTTCATACTTTTGACGTTCTCAAACCTTTTCAACTTTCACGCAATACATGAGTGTGAGCCATGGACATAGAACTATAGGTGGAATAGAATATGATGGTGGAGGTTGTGTGGAGAAGACAGAAAGGAGAAAGTCTCACACCTACGCGGCTAATCAATGGGCTACGGAGATGCCCATAAAATGATGTCAATGTGAGGAGTAGGGATTGCCATGCAACAGATGCACTAGAGCTATAAGTATATGAAGGATCAACCTGGAAACTAAGTGGGTGTGCATCCAACTTGCTTGCTCATGAAGACCTCGGGCATTTGAGGAAGGCCATCATTGGAATATACAAGCCAAGTTCTAAAATGAAAATTCCCACTAGTATATGAAAGTGATAACTCAAGAGACTCTCTATATGAAGGATCATGGTGCTACTCTGAAGCACAAGTGTGGTAAAAGGATAGTAACATTGCCCCTTCTCTCTTTTTCTCTCATTTTTTTGTTTTCTTTTTTGGGGGGCCTTCTCTTTTTTTCTTTTTGGCCTTTCTCTTTTTTATTTTTTTATTTTTTTCGTCCGGAGTCTCATCCCGACTTGTGGGGGAATCATAGTGTCCATCATTCTTTCCTCACTGGGGCAATGCTCTGATAATGATGTTCATCACACTTTTATTTACTAACAACTCAATATTACAACTCGATACTAGAACAAGATATGACTCTATATGAATGCCTCCGGTGGTGTACCGGGATGTGCAATGATCTAGCGTAGCAAAGATATCAAAAAACGGACAAGCCATGAAAACATCATGCTAGCTATCTTACGATCATGCAAAGCAATATGACAATAAATGCTCAAGTCATGTATATGATGATGATGGAAGTTGCATGGCAATATATCTCGGAACGGCTATGGAAATGCCATGATAGGTAGGTATGGTGGCTGTTTTGAGGAAGATATAACAAGGCTTATGTGTGACAGAGCGTATCATATCACGGGGTTTGGATGCACCGTCAAAGTTTGCACCAACTCTCGAGGTGAGAAAGGGCAATGCACGGTACCGAAGAGGCTAGCAATGATGGAAGTGTGAGAGTGTGTATAATCCATGGACTCAACATTAGTCATAAAGAACTCACATACTTATTGCAAAAGTCTATTAGTCATCAAAACAAAGCACTACGCGCATGCTCCTAGGGGGATAGATTGGTAGGAAAAGACCATCGCTCGTCCCCGACCGCCACTCATAAGGAAGACAATCAATAAATACCTCATGCTCCGACTTCGTTACATAACGGTTCACCATATGTGCATACTACGGGAATCACAAACCTCAACACAAGTATTTATACAATCCACAACCACCCACTAGCATGACTCCAATATCACCATATATCGCAAAACTATTGCAAGGAATCAAACATATCATATTTAGTGATCTACAAGTTTAATGTAGGATTTTATGACTAACCATGTGAATGACCAGTTCCTGTTATCTCTGTAAATAGATATAAGTGAAGCAAGAGAGTTTAATTCTTTCTACAAAAGATATGCCCACGCTCTAACAAATATAAGTGAAGCAAAAGAGCTTTCTACAAATGGTGGTTGTCTAAGTAAAGAGAAACAGGCAATCCAACTTCAAATGATATAAGTGAAGCACATGAAGCATTCTATAAAGCCATACTCAAAAGATATAGGTGAAGTGCAAAGAGCATTCTATAAATCAACCAAGGACCATCTCATACCATCATGGTGCATAAAATAAAAATTAAAACTAAATGCAAAAGACGCTCCAAGATTGCACATATTGCATGAACGAAACGAATCCGAAAACATACCGATACTTGTTGAAGAAAGAGGGGATGCCTTCCGGGGCATCCCCAAGCTTAGACGCTTGAGTCTCCTTGAATATTTACTTGGGGTGCCTCAGGCATCCCCAAGCTTGAGCTCTTACCTCTCTTCCTTCTTCTCACATTGAGACCTTCTCGATCATCGAACACTTCATCCACACAAAACTTCAACAGAAAACTCGGTAAGATCCGTAAGTATAATAAAGCAAATCACTACTCTAAGTACTGTTGCAAACCAATTCATTTTGTTTTTTGATTGTGTATACTGTAGCATAACTTTTCCATGGCTTAATCCGCTGATATAAATCGATAGTTTCATCAAAACAAGCAAACTATGCATCAAAAACAGAATCTGTCTAAAACAGAACAGACTGTAATAATCTGAACATTCACCATACTTCTGATACTTCAAAAAATCTACCGAAGTTAGTAAAAATAAAAAAATTGTATAGAAAGACAGTGCAAAAATAATCAGAACGATTTGACGTTCCAGTAAAAAAGGTAAAATCGCGCACTACAGCCAAAGTTTCTGTCCTGCACCGTACAAACTAACAAGCATTGTAAACATCCTAAAGGCAAACCTTGGCACATTATTTTTATAATAAAATGGAATTGTACAAGGGGATAATTATTTTTGTTGAAAAGTTTCTGTAATCAAGATTCACAAATTTTCCGTGAGCATGAACAAAGTTCAAGGCTAGCTCCCACTTCAACAATGTTCGTCTTTCTCACTTTCGCTTATCTTTTTGAAAAGTTTTGGGTTCCCCTCTTTATTTTTGTTGTTTTAAAACTATATGAAAGCACTCAACAGAAATAAATGACTCTCTAAAACTTCCGGGTTGTCTCCCTGGCAGCGCTTTCTTTAAAGCCATTAAGCTAGGCATATAGTGCTCAAGTAGTGAATCCACCCGGATCTCAGGGTATATCAAAGCTAATTTTAATTAACAATGATTTAGCATTTAGTAATGAGCACAAAGCAACATATATCAAGTAATGACAAAGTCTAACTCTCTTCCTATGCATCGGCATGTCATAAAAGAACAATTCATGCACACATAGTAAAGGCCAATGCATAGTATAAACAGTTTCTTGCTATTTTATCGTGTTGGAAACATAGAGTGGTGGAGATATAGTTCCTCTCTCATAATAATTGCAAGTAGGAGCAGCAAGCACATGCATATTATACTCATCAAAATCATCATGTGCAACGGTAAAAGTCAACCCATCAATATAATCCTTAATAAAAGCAAACTTCTCCGATATAGTGTAGTCGGGAGAATTCAAAAAGATAATAGGACTATCATGCGTGGGTGCAATAGCAACAATTTCATGTTTAACATAAGGAACTATAGCAAGTTCATCTCCATAAGCGTAATTCATATTGGCATCTTGGCCACAAGTATAGCAAGCATCATCAAAAAGGGATATTTCAAGAGAATCAACGGGATCATAACAATTATCATAGCATTCATCCTTCGGTAAGCATGAAGGGAAATTAAACAATGTATGAGTTGAAGAGTTACTCTCATTAGATGGTGGGCACGGGTGATCAATCCGCTCTTCCTCCTTTTGTTCTTCGCTCTCCTCCTCATCTTTTTCATCCAATGAGCTCACAGTTTCATCAACTTCTTCTTCCATAGACTCCTGCCAAATATTAGTCTCTTCTTGGACAGCGGAGACTTTCTCAATAAGTGCATTAATTTCGTAATTTATTCATAATTCTCATAACAATATTTCAAGATAGCTAAATTTTCAGGTCTATAAACAGCATCATCAAAATCTTCAAACTCTTTAAACATAGATTCAATGTCATAAGCACCCATAAAAGCAACAAATTCTTCTATTTGTTGCACATCATAGTAATCATATATACCATTAGCATAAGAAGCTAAGGTTTTATTATCATTAAATTTGCATAAAAAGGGAAGGTGTGGAGCCTTCATCCTAGAGCAACAAGTATAATCATAACTCAAGCATACTTGCCGAGCATACCACTTCAATATATCAATTTGATCCCATAATGGTTTCCCTTTTTGTGTCAAGCGACAATCCCTAAAGTATTCATGTTGATCCAACGTCACTCCCATTACCAAATTGAATGAGGTTTTCTCAGGATTATCAAAGTGGTACATAATATTTTTCACATATTGAGCATCGAGGGTTTTAGGAGGTTCCTCATCTCCATGAGTAGCAAGTACACCTAATTTTTTTGGTATTTCGTGTTCCATATCCATAACTTAAGATAGAGAACAACTAAGAACAGCAAATAAAAATTACTTAGTGATAAAGCAAACAAGCACACACGAGAATATTCACCCCACGCTATGACTCCCCGGCAACGGCGCCAGAAAAAGGTCTTGATAACCCACAAGTATAGGGGATCAATTGTAGCCTCTTTCGATAAGTAACAGTGTCGAACCCAACGAGGAGCTAAAGGTAGAAAAAATATTCCCTCAAGTTCTATCGACCACCGATACAACTCTACGCACGCTTGACGTTCGCTTTACCTAGAACAAGAGTATGAAACTAGAAGTACTTTGTAGGTGTTTTTGGATAGGTTTGCAAGAAAATAAAGAGAGCGTAAATAAAAGCTAGGGGATGTTTAGATAAAGAAACAACTAAATTAGTTTTAGTAAAGAGCTTTTTGTTACGAGAAAGTTATTTGCCCCTAGGCGACCGATAACTAGACCGGTAATCATTATTGCAATTTTATTTGAGGGAGAGGTATAAGCTAACATACTTTCTCTACTTGGATCATATGCACTTATGATTGGAACTCTAGCAAGCATCTGCAACTATTAAAGATCATTAAGGTAAAACCCAACCATAGCATTAAAGTATCAAGTCCCCTTTATCCCATACGCAAACAACCTACTTACTCGGGTCTGTGCTTCTGTTACTCACGCCACCCACCATAAGCAAATCATGAACATATTACAAACCCTATAGCGGGAATCCCTCACGCTTGCGCGACACGGAGAGCACCATAGGCAGCACCAATAATAAAACATGCAACTCAAACCAATCACGATCATCAAATAACCCATAGGAGCAAACGGATCTACTCAAACATCATAGGATAGCCATACATCATTGGGAAATAATATATAGCGTTGAGCACCATGTTTAAGTAGAGATTACAGCTGGTAAGAGAGAGGTTACACCGCTGCATAGAGGGGGTAAGAGTTGGTGTAGGATCGAAAGTATGTCTAGAGGGGGGGTGATTAGACTACTTGACCAAATAAAAACTTAACCTTTTCCCAATTTTAGTTCTTGGTAGATTTTAGCTACTTTAGGACAAGTCAAGCAATCATCATACAATTCAAGCAAGCATGCAAAAGAGTATATAGGCAGCGGAAAGTAAAGCATGCAACTTGCAAGAATGTAAAGGGAAGGGTTTGGAGAATTCAAATGCAATTGGACACACGGATGTTTTTCTCGTGGTTCGGATAGGTGGTGCTATCCTACATCCACGTTGATGGAGACTTCAACCCACGAAGGGTAATGGTTGCGCGAGTCCACGGAGGGCTCCACCCACGAAGGGTCCACGAAGAAGCAACCTTGTCTATCCCACCATGGCCATCGCCCACGAAGCACTTGCCTCACTAGCGGTAGATCTTCACGAATTAGGCGATCTCCTTGCCCTTACAAACTCCTTGGTTCAACTCCACAATCTTGTCGGAGGCTCCCAAGTGACACCTAGCCAATCTAGGAGACACCACTCTCCAAGAAGTAACAAATGGTGTGTTGATGATGAACTCCTTGCTCTTGTGCTTCAAATGATAGTCTCCCCAACACTCAACTCTCTCTCACAGGATTTGGATTTGGTAGAAAGAAGATTTGAGTGGAAAGCAACTTGGGGAAGGCTAGAGATCAAGATTCATATGGTAGGAATGGAATGTCTTGGTCTCAACACATGAGTAGGTGGTTCTCTCTCAGAACATATGAGTTGGAAGTGTAGATGTGTTCTGATGGCTCTCTCCACGAGTGAAGAGGAGGTGGAGGGGTATATATAGCCTCCACAAAAAATCCAACCGTTACACACAATTTACCAATCTCGCTGGGACCGAATCAACAAACTCGGTCGGACCGAAATAGTAAACCTAGTGACCGTTAGATATTTTCGATGGGACTGACACGCAACTCGGTAGGACCGATATGGTTAGGGTTAGGGCATAACGTAATCTCGGTGAGACCGATTACACAAACTCGGTGAGACCGATTTGGTAATAGGCTAACCAGAGAGTTGGTCAGGTAAACTCGGTGGGACCGATTTGCTCTTTCGGTGAGACCGAAATGTTACAAAAGGGAAACAGAGAGTTTACATTGCAATCTCGGTGGGACCGATTCGCTCTTTCGGTGAGACCGAAAAGTTACGAAAGGGAAACAGAGAAATTGCAATCCCATCTCGGTGAGACCAAGATCCCTATCGGTAGAACTGATTTGCTAGGGTTTTGGCAGTGGCTATGACATGTGAAACTCGGTGGCGCCGGATAGAAAGATACGGTAGGACCGAGTTTGGCTTAGGGTTTAGGTCATATGTGGATATGGGAAAGTAGCTGATGATTTTGGAGCATATCATTAAGCACATGGAGCAAAAGGCTCATTAAGCAACACCTCATCCCTTCTTGATAGTATTGGCTTTTTCCTATGGACTCAATGTGATCTTGGATCACTAAAATGTAAAATGAAGAGTCTTGAGCTTTTGAGCTTGAGCCAATCCTTTGTCCTTAGCATTTTGAGGGTTCCACTTTCACCATCCATGCCATGCCAATCATTGAGCTTTCCTGAAATAATTGTCTTGGAATAGCATTAGCTCAATGAGCTATATGTTGTTATGAAATACCAAAACCACCTAGGGATAGTTGCACTTTGAATCTCCCCGTTTTTGGTAATTGATGGCAACATATAGATCAAAGCTTCGACAAATGATAATAAGAATGAATTATGTCGTCGCTTTGAGAAGTATGTGATAAGTAAGAGCTCCCCCTAAATTTGTGCATATTTAAATTTGCTTTGGACTGCAAATGCACAAAGATTTAGAATTATGGGTTACTCTTCCATGTCACATACATCTTGGTGGAGCGCTCAAAATGATAAGAATGAAATACATGCACTCATCACCAAGAAAAGTGAATGATCGCATAAGATAGATAAGTTATATCAAGCATGCATAAGTGTAGCTTATGATCAAACACATGATCATCAATGTCTCACAAGCATATCAAAGTATCTCGACCAAAAGCAAATTTGAAAAACCACCAAATAAAGCAAGAGAGAATAAAAGCAACACTCTCTCTCGAAGCCTATGATCTATACATTTTTCTCCCCCTTTGGCAACAAGTTACCAAAAAGTTCCTAGAAAATGCATAGTGCTAGATCGACACTCAGGCTTGATCTTCTGGTGGTGGTGGAGTCTGGATCACTCCAAGGACGAAGGCTTCTGTAGACATGGTTGGAGCTGGAGATGAAGTAGATGCTGGAGCTGGTTGGACTGGTGTTGTGGCTGGAGCTGAGGTGGTGGCTCTTGTGTCAGGAACTGGCACTGCAGACGACCTCTGGGCTCGTGGCACTCTGGCAAATGCATCAGTGGTAGTCTTCCCTTTCCTCTCCTGCATGTCATCTTGAAGTTGCTCCACTGCAGACTGGATCTCTGTCACTTTGACATCCAAGTCATAGAACTTTTGTTCTACGATCCTCTCTAAGCTCTCCTGATTCTGAGTGAGGGTGGCCAGTCCTTTCTCTATCCTCAGGGTGGATGCAATTAAGTAACTGAGCTGCTCTTGCTTGGTTTTCAAGAAATATTCAGATGCCTCCTCTTGAGTTGGCATCTTTGCAGCTTTCTCCTTCCTTGCCTTCTCCTTCTGTGCTTGTGCATGGGCTGAAGATGGTTCATCCTTGTTCATCACAACTTCATTATCTTCAAAATCTGGAGGAATAGGCAAATGTTCCTTGTCCAAGAGGTATATGCCTATGCCCATCTTGGAGTTAATCAGCTCCTGGATCTAAGGGGCATATCCACAGCTCCTCTTCTGGTCTGCTGCAGTCCTCTTGATTGTTTCTACCATGAGGCTCATGACTTTTAATTTTTGTGGCATATCAAAGATATGAAGTAAGTTGATTGCATGGCCTCTGATCATCTTGTGATCACCTGACTTGGGCAACAAGGTGTGCCTCAGTATCCAATTGATGGATGGCAATCCTGACAGAAGATAATGTACTGATCCAAACTTGAAAGTGTCAAGTGCCTTGTTTGGGATCTCCTTGTACATGTTGGACAGAGAGTTGTGGTCCATCTTCTTCTTGGCATGAACATCTAGGTCATCCTCATGCTCTTCTGGGGCATTGATGAGCTGTGCCCACTCAGCAATTGTTGATTGGTACCTCGTACCTTCAGACATCCATACAATTCTGCCATCTCGATAAAAGTGTGCTGTGGAGTAGAACTGCATGATCAGCTCTTCATTCCACTTTGTGAGCTTCTGCCCAACAAAGTCAGCTACTCCACATGCCTTGAAGCTGTCTTGCACTCCAGGATAGTGCTCTTCATTGTCCTTGATGTATTCCCAGTCGACCCATCTCATATCACACATAATGGGCTTCTTATGCAATAAGACTGTCTCATAGAAGTCCTGTTGTTCCTTAGTGTGGAACCTATAGTCAACAGCAGTTCTCCTCCTGGTAGCATATGGATCTTCTGCTCTCCACTTTCTCAGCCCTGAGTCTCTTCTGATCTTCATATCCTCAGCCACAGGATGAGCATCATTGTGGTCTGGGATCTTGGGCTTCAACTTTCTGAGAACTTGGCCTTCCTCTTCTTCTGCATTGTCAGGCACTGGGGCCTTGTTCTTCTCAGCAGCTGGGATGCTCCTTGTATTCCTCTTTGGAGCTGTCTTGGCCTTTGATGCAGTCTTGGGTGCTGCCTTGGGCTTGGATGCAGTAGCCCCTGATTTGATTGCATCACCCATTAGCTTGGGTGCCTTAGGTGCTGGTGCAGCAACCTCTTCTTCTTCTTCCTCATCAGAAGAATGTTGTTCAAATTCAGCCATGGGATCAACTTTCTTGCACCATCTGCCTCTTTTCCTTTCCTTCTTCCCTTCAGCAGCAACTGGCTCTTTGGGTGCAGGCTTCTCAGGAATCTTTGTTGAGGCTCTGGCCTTTGGCATAGGCTGCCTGCCTGCTGACCTTTTGATTTTCATCCTTGGCTTGATGGCTACAGCTGAGCCATACTCCTTCTTAAGCACAACTCTCTTGGAAGTAGCGTCTTCTTCTGCCACATAGTCCTCATCCTCTGATTCTGAGGTTCTTTTCTTCCTTTGTCTGGTGGCAGCTTTTGGCAAATTACTGGGAGTGCTCCTACTGCCTTCATCTAAAGAACTGGAGGGACTAGTGCCCTCACTCATGTGCACTGGCTGTTCTGACATGTTCTGGCTATCACTCTGGTCTGACATGATGAACAAGCTGACTGTTGACCCTGTGAATAGTTTATAGATGAGGTAGAGTGGATAAGCATCACAAAATGCAGAGATTTTTGCAAAAGAATGATTCAAAATCTTAGTTTTAGTTTCCCACAGAAATCATTTCGGATCTACCCATTTTTGAACTCGGTGATACCGAAGCAGTTTTGGAACCTAAACTAGTGAACTCGGTCAGACCGAGTCACAGTTCGTTGGCACCGAGACTGCTAGGGTTTCACAAAGTTCCAAAATCGGTCACACCGATTAGCAATACTCGGTCAGACCGAGTCTCACTTGTGCAATGGCATGAGCCAAATCGGTGGGACCGAGTTGTTCAACTCGGTGGGTCCGAGATGGTTTCGGCGGAAACCTAACCCTAAAATTTCCAATAAAACCTATTCTAAGAATCGCATTGACTGGATTGGAGTGTTTCAAACGTGGCTAGAATCAATATGATCACAATGTGCTAGGAATCGGATTGGGGAATAGCACAAAGATCGAGTCCATACCCTAGTTCAGCGGAGACTCGCTACGGCGGCAACGGCAGGGTTGAATTCCGTTGACGGCGACGGAGACCAGTGACTGGAGGCGGCTGGCGGCGAGAAGACGATCCGAAGACCACGTTGGCAGAGCGAGCTATCGCGCGGGCGAAGGGGTTCGGAGAAATTTCCAAATTTTTGCCCGTGTCTATATGTAGCCCGACCCTGTCGGTGTGACCGAGTGGAACAACTCGGTGGCACCGAGATGCAAAACTATATACAGTTATTGCAACTCGGTGTGACCAAATGGTTCAAATCGGTTGCACCGAGATCGAAAACATAGATCAACTTAATGATCTCGGTAAGACTAAAAATGGGGTATCGGTCAGACCGAGAATCACAAAGAGGTTTTGGAAGTTTAAGTCTATGACGAATCGGGGACTCCGAGTGCTCCTCACACAGAGTGGTTCGAATCTGACTTGATCAATTTTGTGATGTAGCATGAATAGAGTTTGAGACGAGAAAAGCATAGATAGCTAGAGGAGGTTCTTAGGCATTCTTGTCCATCCACTTGGCAAAAGAAAAATAAAGCCAAACAATCAAAACAACAAGTGGATGTCCTCGAATGAGTAAAATATGCAACCAACATGCTCACACAATAAAATGGCAATTGAAATATGTGACAAAGCATGCACAACCAATTCTAGCATCTATCAGGCAATTGGCGATGACTAGGTCATCTATATATGAGTATATTGACTTAGGAGTCAAGTGAGAACACTTGATCATAGGTCATACTCATCGTTTAAGCTCAAGTGGGGTTACCACTTTTACATAAAGCATTGTTGTGTTCACATCATTAGAGTTGCTTTAGCTCAAGTCTTAGAGTAAATCTCCCCCTAGAAGTGATATCCCCCCTAAGAGGGATGAACTAACCTTGGGTTTTGTCGATGATGACTTCATGTAGATGTTGAAGATGTGGATGCTCAATGTTGATGTAGATCACTTGGAGCTATCCATTTGAGTGAATTGCACTTTCAATACCTACATGGGTTAGTCCCACAAGGAACAAACAAGGATATCCACACACATAGAGTGATGCACACACAAGATGATCTCCATGAAAAACTTTTAGGTTACCTTGTCCCTTGTCTTACCAACAAGAGGGTTTGTGACTCCTTGAACTAGTGCAAGATGTGGAAGTTGATTGCACTTGTTCTTGCCAAAATGATAAGAGTGAAGTATGTTGGCGGAGCCACCCTCAAGAACTCTCTAGTTCTTCTTCTTTTGGATCCACACCATCTTGATGGGAATCCTTGGAGTTGTAGTCGTACTTGATGAAGTGGAACTTGAAGTAGTCTTGGGAATCCACTTGACTAAGGTCTTAGGAGCTTCTTCAAATGCATCAATTTCCTCTTGAAGCTTGTCCTTGCCTTTTTGCTTGTAGTCTTGTGGTGGAAGATCATCTTGAGTTTGTGTCCCCTTAAAAGAAGTAGGATCATACTTCTCTTGTAGTGGAACAAACTTTGTCTTGGGGTATTGATCTTCTTCCCACTCAACTCCATTGGCATTGAACTTCCGTTCAAAACCAACACCTTGATTCTTCCGGTGCCTTCCTTGCCTGCGTACAATTTCCTCGAATTGCCTACTTCCGGCAAGGCTTTTGTACACTCCTTTCTCTATGATTCCCTTCAATAAGCTATTTTCTTGCTCAAGTGTAACTTGGCTAAGAGAATCATTAGTGGAATCAAGAGAACTACTAGAAGCAACAATATTGGATTTAACATGATCATTGTTACTACTAGAGGAAGAATCTTTCTTGTTCTTGTTACTAGACTTGACCTGAGGCATGTAAGTGGATAAGAGTAAACGCTTGGCAATGTAAGAAGAACTTTTCTTGCGGAGATCATCATTGATTGCCTTTAAAAACTCATGCTCTTGCTCAAGATTGAGCTTTTCAAAGCGTAACTTCTCACGAGCTCTTAAAAGTTCTCGATGATCTTCAAAGATAGTTTCATGAGCTAACTTAAGAGTGTTTGGTTATTTAGTTAGAGCCTCAATTTTCTCCTTATCATTGTCATTCGTTTTATCTTGATTAGCATGATTAATTGACGTTTCATCATAGTATTCATCACTAGAGTTGTCAACAAGTAAATCATCATCACCTAACAAGTCATCTTCATCACTATTAAAATCAACATACTGAGGGTGTGTTACCTTAGGACCTTTGGCCATGAAGCATCTTCCAATTCCTTCATTTGGTGAGTCAAATATGTCGTAGGAGTTGGTTGACACAAGTGCTAGACCGGCAACACCTTCATCTTGAGTATATTCGGAGTCGGAGTGATAACTTCTCTCGGAGTGGTTGTCGGAGTCGGAGCCGGATACCCATTCACCAACATGAGCTTGATGTCTTCATTTTGTGTAGCTCCTTGATGACTTTTCCTTTCTTTCCGAATCCTTGCTTCTCCGTGAGTATCTTCGTTCATAACGATCATCTCTACTCCTTCTCTCTCTTGATGGAGATTCTTCTCTTTTGCTTCTTCTTTTTGGAGAATCTTCTCTTCTTTTGTAGGGAGCCGTACACTCATTGGAATAGTGTCCGGGTCTTCCACAATTGTAGCAGTTTCGCTCTCAACTAGAAGATCTTTTGTCATTGTAGGACCTTGACTTGGAGCTTCTATCTTTGCTTCTACTCTTGTAGAACTTGTTGAAGTTCTTTACCATTAAGCTCAATTCTTCGTTGAAGTTTTGTTTCTCACATGATGATGTGGGGGCTTCACATGAGGCTTTGTAAGCACCACTTGATTTGTTGTGAAGTTCCTCTTTGTCCTTGAGTGACATCTCATGAGCAACAATTCTTCCAATGACCTCCGTTGGCTTGAGATCTTTGTAATTGGGCATCATTTGGATCAATGTGCACACGGTATCATATTTTCCATCCAAGGCTCTTAGGATCTTCTTGATGATGAATCTATGGGTCATCTCTTCACTCCCTAAGCCGGCAATCTCATTTGTGATGAGAGCAAGCCTAGAGTACATTTCAGCGACACCTTCACCATCCTTCATTTTGAACTTGTCAAGTTGACTTTGAAGCACATCCAATTTGGATTCCTTGACGGAGTCGATACCTTCGTGCATATCAATCAAAGTATCCCAAATTTCCTTTGCATTCTCAAGACGGTTGATTTTGTTGAACTCTTCGGGGCACAATCTGTTGAAGAGAATATCACAAGCTTGAGCGTTGTATTGCAGCATCTTCAACTCATCCGCAGTAGCTTCACGGTTTGGTTCTTTCCCATCGAAGAAGTCACCTTGCAAACCAACACACACAATAGCCCAAACGGCGGGGTTATGTCCAAGAATATGCATTTTCATTTTATCCTTCCAACTAGCAAAATTAGTACCATCAAAGTAAGGACATCTACGGTGATAATTTCCCTCCCTAGACGACATACCCTCCTAGGTTGTGAAACCAAGGCTATGACCACCAAAAGCTATGGAAATCAAAGCAAATGGAGACCAAAGCTCTGATACCACTTGTAGGATCGAAAGTATGTCTAGAGGGGGGTGATTAGACTACTTGACCAAATAAAAACTTAACCTTTTCCCAATTTTAGTTCTTGGCAGATTTTAGCTACTTTAGGACAAGTCAAGCAATCATCACACAATTCAAGCAAGCATGCAAAAGAGTATATAGGCAGCAGAAAGTAAAGCATGCAACTTGCAAGAATGTAAAGGGAAGGGTTTGGAGAATTCAAACGCAATTGGAGACACGGATGTTTTTCTCGTGGTTCGGATAGGTGGTGCTATCCTACATCCACGTTGATGGAGACTTCAACCCACGAAGGGTAATGGTTGCGCGAGTCCACGGAGGGCTCCACCCACGAAGGGTCCACGAAGAAGCAACCTTGTCTATCCCACCATGGCCATCGCCCACGAAGTACTTGCCTCACTAGCGGTAGATCTTCACGAATTAGGCGATCTCCTTGCCCTTACAAACTCCTTGGTTCAACTCCACAATCTTGTCGGAGGCTCCCAAGTGACACCTAGCCAATCTAGGAGACACCACTCTCCAAGAAGTAACAAATGGTGTGTTGATGATGAACTCCTTGCTCTTGTGCTTCAAATGATAGTCTCCCCAACACTCAACTCTCTCTCACAGGATTTGGATTTGGTATAAAGAAGATTTGAGTGGAAAGCAACTTGGGGAAGGCTAGAGATCAAGATTCATATGGTAGGAATGGAATATCTTGGTCTCAACACATGAGTAGGTGGTTCTCTCTCAGAACATATGAGTTGGAAGTGTAGATGTGTTCTGATGGCTCTCTCCACGAGTGAAGAGGAGGTGGAGGGGTATATATAGCCTCCACAAAAAATCCAACCGTTACACACAATTTACCAATCTCGCTGGGACCGAATCAACAAACTCGGTCGGACCAAAATAGTAAACCTAGTGACCGTTAGAGATTTTCGGTGGGACTGACATGCAACTCGGTAGGACCGATATGGTTAGGGTTAGGGCATAACGTAATCTCGGTGAGACCGATTACACAAACTCGGTGAGACCGATTTGGTAATAGGCTAACCAGAGAGTTGGTCAGGTAAACTCGGTGGGACCGATTTGCTCTTTCGGTGAGACCGAAATGTTACAAAAGGGAAACAGAGAGTTTACATTGCAATCTCGGTGGGACCGATTCGCTCTTTCGGTGAGACCAAAAAGTTATGAAAGGGAAAAAGAGAAATTGCAATCCCATCTCGGTGAGACCGAGATCCCTATCGGTAGAACCAATTTGCTAGGGTTTTGGCAGTGGCTATGACATGTGAAACTCGGTGGCGCCGGATAGAAATAATCGGTAGGACCGAGTTTGGCTTAGGGCTTAGGTCATATGTGGATATGGGAAAGTAGTTGAGGATTTTGGAGCATATCATTAAGCACATGGAGCAAAAGGCTCATTAAGCAACACCTCATCCCTTCTTGATAGTATTGGCTTTTTCCTATGGACTCAATGTGATCTTGGATCACTAAAATGTAAAATGAAGAGTCTTGAGCTTTTGAGCTTGAGCCAATCCTTTGTCCTTAGCATTTTGAGGGTTCCACTTTCACAATCCATGCCATGCCAATCATTGAGCTTTCCTGAAATAATTGTCTTGGAATAGCATTAGCTCAATGAGCTATATGTTGTTATGAATTACCAAAACCACCTAGGGATAGTTGCACTTTCAGTTGGTAATGATGGTGGTGAAGGTTTGGTGAAGATTGCGGTGATGATGATGGCCACGGCAGCGTTTCGGCGCCACCGGAAGAGAAGGGGAGAGTGGCCCCTTCGTCTTCTTCTTCCTTGACCTCCTCGCTAGATGGGAGAAGGGTTTCCCCTCTGGTCCTTGGCCTCCATGGTGTGGGAGAGGTGAGAGCCCCTCCGAGAGTGGATCTGTCTCTCTGTCTCTCTCTATTTCTGCGTTCTGTTTTCTGGCCCTTCACCGTTTCTTAAATTCCCGGAGATCCATAACTCCGATTGAGCTAAATTTTGGACGGGATCTCTATCCGGAAATTAGCTTTCTTGGGGCGGAAGAAGGGCTCCAACCACATTACGGGGTAGCCACGAGGGTCCTCGGCGCGCCTGACCCCCTGGGGCGCGCCCCCCTGACTCGTGGCCCCCTCGGGCATCGTATCGCGTTGATTCTTCTTCCCAAAAATCATAAATATTCCAAAAAAACTTTCGTCAGTTTTTATCCCGTTTGGACTCCGTTTGATAAGGGTTTTCTGCGAAACAAAAAACATGCAACAGACAGGAACTGGCACTGGGCACTGAACCAATATGTTAGTCCCAAAAATAGTATAAAAAGTTGCCAAAAGTATATGAAAGTTGTATAATATTGGCGTGGAACAATCAAAAATTATAGATACGATGGAGACGTATCAGACTCCCTCAGTAGCCCCTGAACCTGGCTTCAATGGCGAGGAGTCCGGCACATAGATTGTCTTCGGCATTGGAAGGCGGGTTCTCTCCTTCTGAACTCCAGAATAGTCTTCGGATGTAGTAGGTATATCCGGACCTGTGTATATAATCACAGAAAATACAATATTCCATGAGTCTAATCTATTGATAATTGTTTATGACATCGCATCACGCCTGCCCGGTTACTATTTCCAACCGTTGGCTGACACGTCGCCCCATGTCTCAGGACGCGGTTTTGCTGGTTCGTCTTTGCCGAGATAGAGATCGTGTTCCCTTATTCACGGGATCTTCATTAATGCAGGCGTGGGTAACCCAACCGTCCCCTGGGTACAACTCTCTGGAGATAGGTAAGTTTCGAGATCCCAGTGGATACACTTAAGATTTGGGGTCTTTATATAGGGTCCCAGACTCGTCTTCTTCCTTTGCGCTTGCTCCTTCCTCGACCCCGAACCACCCCAATTTCTAACCCTCGGGTTCCCATCGCCACCAGCCCTAATCATGTCCGGATCCAGCCGTCAAGGCCGGTGGGTGGCTTCTTCTATCGCAGAGGAGGATATTGCGAAGCTCCACGCAGTGAGGTATCTGACCCTAGAAATCCGTCATCGGCTTCCTGCACAGCGGCAGGTCGTTCCTACCCCCAAATCCGGCGAGAGGGTAGTGTTTGTGTCCCACTTCCTCCATGGGTTAGGGTTCACGCTTAACCCCTTCGTCCGGGGGCTGATGTTCTACTATGGGCTAGACTTTCACGACCTGGCCCCGGACTCTATTCTCCTCATCTCGACATTTATCGTCGCGTGTGAGGCCTTCCTCCGGACTCCTCCGCACTTTGGTTTGTGGCTCAAGACCTTTGTCGTGAGGCCACAGGTGACAGAGGAGGAGCAGGCAGAGTGCGGCAGCGTCATAATAGGCAAGCTTGCCATCGCGGTTTGGTTTGAAGGATCTTTCGCCAAGTCTTCCGACCTATGGCAGCAGGGGTGGTTTTATATCAACAAGCCACGGGGCTCCAAGTGGACGGCTACGCCTGCGTTCCGACCCGGTCCTCCAATCCAGCTTGCTTCATGGATCAATAAGGGATTGGACTGGGGATCCGTCAATGAAGTGCAGACCCTGCAAGGTCGCATCCGAAGCCTTACCGAGAAGGGCATTGGTCTTGTGAATGTCGTTCAAGTAATGCTAGTCCACCGGACCCTGCCATGTCAGCGGCGGCCTCTCTGTATGTGGGAGTTTAATCCAGAAGGGTGGCGGCCTCTTCAGCACTTCTTCGGCACCACGCACGAAGGAATGTGGAAATTATATTTCGGGGAACGAGAGCAATGGTCGGACACCACCGAAGATGTCGGCCTTGACTGCAATCATCCGAACACCGCGGTAAGTACTCAAACTCCGAACACCTTCCATTCAAGCATCTCTTGACAAGATACTGAACAATCCTTCTCTATACAGGACTGGATAAAGAAGGCGGTGTTAATCTGGTGTCCGGTGCCCCTTCCTGAACACTCCGCAACCGCCCTGCTGATGAGAATGTTGATTCCCACACCATACCAGGTGTCTGCAGAGGGGGCGAGAGCGGGGATCCTGAAGGCGATACCCGTCCTGAGGATGAATTAGACACTGTGTTTAGGGAAACCGAAACTCTTTTGCACAAGGGCACAGGTGCGAAGGAAACTCTCCATGGCAAAAAGAGGGATGCTTCCGAAGATCAGGAGGGGAAGCCTTCCAAGAGAGGAAAAATGCCAACGTCGGGCAGTTTGGGCCGGGCGAGCGATGCTGCCGTAAGGCTTTCTGGCGAGGGCGAACCTCTGGCCAAATTGTAAGTGAGGCTGGGGCACTTTAAACGTACCTCATTCTTTTCCTATTAGTGAAGTAACCACCCGACATATGCACATCCACGAAGGTTAGCGCCTGGTGTCTCCCAATCGTCGTCCTCCTCGGGGGACCTTTTTCCGGAGATTATGGAGAGTGACATGCCATCTCCAGCCTCTTCGCCCAACAGGGGGGATGATACCGAGGTATCGTCCCGAAGTGCTCCTCCCGATCGTCAAGCAGCGCAGGATGCGAAAAAGGCGTTACCCGAAGGTGGTGCCTTTGTTACTCAGGGTTTGGGGATCAAGAATGACAGCCCCGAACCGTCCGATTTACAACCGTAGAAAATTCTAGAGGCGAGTAAGCAGATTCCTTCAAAGGAATGCCGTACTCCGGCAGCGGTTTCCGAAGACCCCGAAGCGCCGCAAATGCTGACGGACATGCTGCGGCGAGCGTCAATTTCAGAGAAGCACCGTGCCTTGATGGTTACGGTGGTCGAAAAGGTTCTATCCGCGAAGAGCGGGTTGAACGAGGCCTTCACGAGCCTCCTAGAGGGTTTTGAGGTTTGTGATGTAACAGGAGGCAGGGGACACAATGTTTACCCAGGTTCGGGCCCTCTCGATGGAGGTAATACCCTACTTCCTGCTTGATTGATCTTGATGATATGAGTATTACAAGAGTTGATCTACCACGAGATCAGAGAGGCTAAACCCTAGAAGCTAGCCTATGATTACGATTGTTGTTGTCCTATGGACTAAACCCTTCGGTTTATATAGACGTCGGAGGGGGCTAGGGTTACACAGAGTCGGTTACAAGGGAGGAGATCTACATATCCGAATTGCCAAGCTTGCCTTCCACGCCAAGGAGAGTCCCATCCGGACACGGGATGAAGTCTTCAATCTTGTATCTTCATAGTCCAACAGTCCGGCCAAAGTATATAGTCCGGCAGTCCGAGGACCCCCTAATGCAGGACTCCCTCAGTAGCCCCTGGACCAGGCTTCAATGACGACGAGAGTATAATATCACCGTAGAAGATTTTGAACACAAGGATCGTGTCAGGATCTGCAAAATAAATTCCACATACCACCGTAGAGAGTATAATATCCCACAAATCTAATCTGCTGGCACATTTTGCAGCATGACATCACGCCACGGCCCGGTCATTATTCGAACCATTTTTCTCAACCAGCTACTGCACATATTGCGAGGCGGTTTTCTTGGCAAGTCTTTGTCGAAGCAGAGATCGTGTCCCCTTATCATGGGATTCTCATCAATACGGGTGTGGGTAACCCAACCGCGCCATCAATTGCGGCGCTTGGGGAATAAGCGAGTTTACCAGGCAGGTGGGGAGGCGCATGGTCTCTTCCACCCTTATAAAGGGACAAGGATTCATCTTTTTTACCCACGCCTTCCTCTTCTCCTGCCCACTCATACGCACTTGAGCTCCAGCGCCCAAGTTTTCATCCTCTCCGCAAAGCCATTCCAAGCATGTCCGAAGCAGGGGGCAAGTGGATGATCTCCTCCGTTATGGAGGAGGAAATTACGAAGCTCCACGGAGCCGGATACGTAGCTGCAGACATCACGCACCGGCTCCCCGTAGCAGGGCAGATCGTCCCTACTCCAGAACCCCATGAGAAGGTAGTATTTCTTACCCACTTCGTCCGCGGACTGGGATTTCCCCTCCATCCGTTTGTCCGCGGGCTTATGTTTTACGATGGGCTGGACTTCCATGATCTAGCCCCTAACTTCATCCTCAACATCTCGGCGTTTATCGTTGTTTGCGAGGCCTTCCTTCGCATCAAGCCCCACTTCGGCCTATGGCTAAAGACCTTCAACGTGAAGCCAAAGGTGGTAGTCGGTCAGCAGGCGAAGTGTGGAGGCACCATGGTGGGAAAACTGCCCAACGTCACCTGGCTCGAAGGCTCCTATGCGGAGACCGTGAAGGGGTGGCAATCGGGGTGGTTCTACATCACCGAGCCGCGCGACACCAATTGGGTGGCGGCCCCCGAATTTCGATCCGGCATCCCCATGCGTCTCACCTCCTGGAAAGAGAAGGGCCTATCCTGGGGTTCGTCGGTGGAGCTGACCGGACTATAGAAATGTATCAAGAATATGATAAGCAAGAAGATCAAGCTTGTCAACTTGGTCCAGGTCATGCTCTTCCACCGGATCCTCCCGTGTAAAAGTCGGGAATTCAACTTGTGGGAGTTCGACTCGGCTGAGCACCAGACGCTGCGAGAGCTCTTCGACACGACGCACAAAGACGTCTGGAAGGTGTTGTTTAAGGGCGCCGAGGTACCTCCTCTTACCGAGGATCGCGGACTCAGCGCAAACCGCCCTGCCAATCCGGTAAGACTTTTAGATCTCATTAGATGTTCTTCTCCCCAGTATAACCGTGTGAGGGGTCTGAGCCTCCACGCCTTTTAACAGGACTGGGTGGTGATGACGGAGCAGATCGATTGTCCACCTCCCCCCCCCCCCCCGCCCGAAGATTCGGCAGATGTTCTCTTGACAGAGATGCTGGTTCCGGTGCATTATGAGGCGCCGGAGAAGAAGGCCACAGGGACCAGGAAAGGTCTCCGGCGCAAGGTTATATCGGACTCATCGTCCGAAAACACCAAGGCGCACTCCTCCCACGAAAACGATGAGGAAGAGGAAAGTTCTCCCTCCCCCCCCCCCCAGCCGGGGGAGACAAGAAAAGGAAGGCCGCCCCGTCTAGGGAGGCCGAAGGGTCCAAGAAGGGAAGGACTCTCCTTCCGAACTGTTCCACAATGGCCGCTTTTAGCGACGACGAGTGGTTGCCCTGGGACAAGCCCCTGGCGAAGTCGTAAGTATTTGGATACCATAATGGTTCTTGGTATGTTTCGTTTTGTTGTTTTTTATCATGCCGAACATGATCATGCAGTCCATCCCAAGCCCATATCAACGTATCTTCGTCGGATGATGCTTTGGGCCTGTCGGATATGAACAGTGATTCACTCCCGACCGCCTCCTCCCCCCGCCCTATGGACGATGCCGAGGTGTTGTCTCAAAGGGCACTGAACCAAGGGGAGACAGTTCTGGAGGCGCCCCAAGGCGACATTGCAGGCACTGGGCGCATGAGGGGCAAGACTCCCCTGGGCCCTAACGCCGGGGGCAGCAAGTCTAGCCCCTAGCCGAATACGGTGTCGGAACCTCCAGTGGTTCCGGATGCTGTCAAGGAACCCCTCGCTAAGGGGGGCAAGCCATCTGTGCCGATGGCTTCTGTCCATCCAGAGGCGTCGGACAACTTGCCGGAAGCACTTCGCGGCGCTTCCATTGACGAAGAGCACCGCACTATTATGAGTGCGGTGGTCAAGAAGGTTCAGTCCGCCAAG
Source organism: Aegilops umbellulata (assembly GCA_032464435.1). Classification (NCBI taxonomy): domain Eukaryota; kingdom Viridiplantae; phylum Streptophyta; class Magnoliopsida; order Poales; family Poaceae; genus Aegilops; species Aegilops umbellulata. The sequence goes on along the minus strand of CP136058.1, from coordinate 7,425,386 downwards.
AGCGGACTGACTGAAGCCTGTGCCAGCCTCCTAACAGGCTTTGAGGTAAGTAATCAAATTATCAGAAAATGGTACAGCATAGACAGTAGCCCCTGATGCTCTGTTTGGCGTTCGCGAAGAAAGGCCGAATAGAGGATCAAATAATAATCGCAGGAGTCTAATCAGAATATGTCTATGTGCATACGCAGGCTTCACTGCTGGCCGTTGCTGCACGTACTACGGAGGTCTCCGTACTGAAGCGGGACCTTGAGCGGTCCAAGAAAGAGCTCGGCCTTACCAAGAGGCAGCTCGAAGAGAACAAAGGTAAGTGATACACCGTCTGTATATTGATAAAGAAAAATGTGGTTTTTGAATGATAGGATCGTCATGAATTTTGCTTAGGGGCCACGAACGAAGTGGCGGCCCTGAAGAAGGCGCTGTCCGAGGCCGAAGACAAAGCGGCCAAGGAGCGCATCGAGCGAGAGAAGCAAGAGGCCCTAGTCGGCGAGGTGAAGCAAGAGCTCTAGGCTCTCGTCAAGAAACACGAGTCCTTGGAGCGTGACTCGAAGACGCAAGGGTCTGAGCTTGCGAAGGCCCTCGAAAACGCACAACATGCCAAGGCCGAAGCCCAAAAGGCCCTCTAGGGAATTGAGGCGGTTAAGAAGATAGCGGTGGGTAAGGCATTCATTATGCAAAGCAAACATGTGAAGTAAACTTTCCTTTTACTTACCCGAATTCGGAGCTCTCCAGGAGCGTTCGTAGATCTACCCCACAGTTTGTCGGATGCCGCGGAGTTCTACCGGGTCGAGGAGGGGAGCTCGACGAAGAAGTTGTTCTGGTCTCAGTATACTGGGACCGAACATCCAGTGCCCCTGAGCGACCAGTTGAAGCAACTGGTCGAGCTGCACAAGGCGGCCGAACTGGCCATGAGGAGTCTCATAGTCCGGATGTGGCCTGGCGAGCCCCTGCCTGGCAGCTACTTCGGCCTGGTGATGCGCAGTGCTTTCGCCCGGGCGGAAGTGCACTGGGCGAAGCTGGACGCCGAAAAGCTGGTGAAGGAGGGGCCGCCGGAGGGCAAGGAGCATCTCCACCCTGAAAAGTATTATGACAGTGTACTGAAGGGTGCTCGCCTTGTGGCAGAGGAATGTGCTAAGGATGTAATATTTGAATGAATGTACTCATGTGATCCTGTAATATGAAACGAGTTCATGTGCGCTATGCAACGCTTTGTTAATTTAAAATATTACCTTCTGTGCAGCCGTTTATAAAATCTGAGAGTTGGCCAGTCGTCGGCTTCTGCCCCCATGTAACTAGTACTGAGATGTTCGGGATAAACCTGAGCACTCTTTATCCCAATTTTGGGACCTTCGAAGGAGGTGTTTAGCACAACGAACCAGGCAATCGGACTATAAAGCTTTATCACTCTCACTTAGCCATAGAAGTCTACAATTTTAAATTTTGGCGAAGCCCCTAGTATTCGGAAGGCCGAATTTGGGGCGCTATATACACCTAAGTCGGGCAAGGCTGACTCCTCGCCCGAAGCGGAAGAAGTCTTTAAGGACTTGAGACCTCTCGAACAGTGGCCAGCTCTCGCCTCATCATGACAGTTAGTTTTTGTCTTCGTCAACTGAGGTGCTCGTCTGGAAGAACTGGGAAACAATCGCAGTAGTTCTCCCAATGCTACCTTAGCCGATATTGCAGAACGTAAGGTACCAAAACATGGGAGCCAGGCAAACCCAACTATTGACCCAAGACATGATTCGGAGCTGATGCATATAATGCTATAAGTTCGGGGTGCCGCACTGTCGAAAGTGTTCGGACTTTTCACGCCGTGTTATGGGGTATACTGAAGCCCCTGGCGCACTGGTCATACCAGAATGTACGGGTGCAATTTGTCATAAATAAGCAGACAAGGAAAAAAAGAAAGGGGAATGCAATAATAGGCTAACACTATGCATTGTTATTTAAATAATATGTCAAAGCGTACGGATACAACTAGTGCAATAAGCAAAAAATAGGACTATTTAACATGTCCTATCCAAGGGCAAGCTGCGTATGGGTATGTAAAACAGGTATATTGATCGTTATCAGAGACCACCTAGGGATTCCCTTGTACGTCAGAGCGTCCTGCTTCCTTTGTATTTCCTTCCCGCGATGGGTCCAACAATTAGACTGCCGGAAAGGGCTTCCAAAGAGTAGGGTCCTGAAAGAGAGAAGAGGATGAAGGTATACGCCCCTAGGGTGGTTGAGCCGCATTGTGGGACGTGACGTAGCCGTGCCTCTGCCTATGCCCATGGTATCTTGAGTGCGCAGTTATGTACGCGCGGTGCAAATTTTGCCACTTGACTGGGACTAGGACGGAGGCCGAATTGCTAGGCGAGCTCAAAACGTGCCTGGCAATCCTCCTGCGGGGTACTCCGGACTCGCATGAAGGTGTCCAGGGTCTTTTTCACCGAATTGGCGGTTTGCCTAATAAGGTTGTTTTGCGCTTCTGCTGCGAGGGCTGTAGTGTGCTCCTCCGTGCGGAGCGAGCGCTCTGTGTTTCCATTAACTGTTATAACCCCGCGTTGTCCTGGCATTTTGAGTTTGAGATATGCATAATGCAGTACCGCATTGAATCTGGCAAATGCGGTTCATCCGAGCAGTGTGTGATAGCCGCTACGAAAGGGGACGATATCGAAGATTAACTCCTCTCTTCGAAAGTTGTTCGAAGATCCGAAGACCACTTCCAGTGTGATTGAGCCCGTGCAACAGGCCTCTACACCTGGCATTACACCTTTAAAGGTGGGTTTGATCCTCGCGGGGTCTATGCCCATTTTGCGCATTGTATCCTGATAGAGCAGGTTCAGGCTGCTGCCACCGTCCATAAGGACTCGAGTGAGGTGAAATCCGTCAATGATGGGGTCAAGGACCAATGCAGCAGAACTGCCATGACGGATACTAGTGGGGTGGTCCCTGCGGTCGAAGGTGATCGGGCAAGAGGACCATGGGTTGAACTTTGGGGCGACCGGCTCCATCGCATAGACGTCCCTTAGTGCACGCTTCCGTTCCCTCTTGGGAATATGGGTTGCATATATCATGTTCACCGTTTTCACTTGTGGAGGAAACCTCTTCTGTCCTCCTGTGTTCGGCGGCCGAGGCTCCTCCTCGTCGTTGCTATGCAGCCCCTTGTCCTTGTTCTCGGCATTCAACTTGCCGGCCTGCTTGAACACCCAGCATTCTCTGTTGGTGTGATTGGCTGGCTTATCGGGGGTGCCATGAATTTGACACGAGCGATCGAGTATGCGGTCCAAACTGGACGGGCCCAGATTGCTTCTTCTGAACGGCTTTTCCTGCTGACCGGATCTAGAGCCACTGAATCCGGCATGGACTGCCGTGTCTTCGGCGTTGTCGCCGTTGTTGCGGCGCTTGTGTCTGTTGCGACGTGGTCTGCCGTTAGTATCTATGGCATCTGAATTGCCAGGATTTCTTGATGTGTTGTTGCTGCGAGCCAGCCAGCTGTCCTCGCCCGCGCAAAAGTGGGTCATGAGTGTCCTGAGGGCTTCCATGGACTTTGGCTTCTCTTGGCCGAGGTGTCGGGCGAGCCACTCGTCCCGGATGTTATGTTTAAATGCCGCTAAGGCCTCGGCATCCGGACAGTCGACAATTTGGTTCTTTTTAGTTAGGAACCGAGTCCAGAATTTCCTGGCCGATTCCCTTGGTTGTTGGGTTATGTGGCTTAAGTCATCAGCATCCGGTGGTCGCACATAAGTGCCCTGGAAGTTGTCAAGGAATGCATCTTCCAAATTCTCCCAACTGCCAATGAAGTTTGCTGGCATGCTATTCAGCCAATGCCAAGCTGGTCCTTTGAGTTTTAGTGGGAGGTACTTGATGGCATGTAGATCATCACCGCGGGCCATGTGGATGTGGAGGAGGAAATCCTTGATCCATACCGCGGGGTCTGTTCTGCCATCGTATGACTCAATGTTCACGGGTTTGAATCCTTCTGGGAATTCGCGATCCATCACTTCATCGGTGAAGCATAGGGGGTGTGTGGCGCCTCTATGCCGGGCTATGTCACGACGCAGTTCATATGAGTCTTGTCTGCTATATTCGGCCCGGCCGGAATTGCTTTAAGTGTATCCGGCGTGATGATCATCGTCACGCGTTGGGGTGCGCCCCATGATCCGTAGATCGATCTTGTATGTCCTGCTTTGTTTTCCAATACGTCTCGCAGGTCCCGCATGTTGCCCCGGGCCTTGGTATTTTTGTTTGAATGACGGCGGGGTGCGGGCTCGACTTCGGGCTGATATGCTATTCTGTCTCGGCCACGAGGTGGCCGATCAGCCGCATCATACGCTGGAAATGTAGGTTTTAATGCTTCCTCCTCGAGTTGGGGTAGCAACCTGCGCTTTGGGTAACTCTTGGTTGAGCGTTTGAGTTCGTATTCCTCAGCCGCCAGGACCTCGGTCCATCGATCTGCTAGCAGGTCTTGGTCAGCTCGAAGTTGTTGTTGCTTTTTCTTCAGGCTATTTGTTGTGAATATAAGCCGGCGCTTGAAGCGCTCCTGCTCGACGGGATCCTCAGGCATGATAAATTCTTCGTCACCGAGGCTCACCTCATCTTCGGAGAGAGGCATGTAATTGTCATCCTCTAATTCTCCGTCTGCTTCCTGTTCTTGAGGGCTGGCTTGCCCATCCTCCCACTCGAGGCCTGGCTGGGAGGGATTGTCTTTGTCTTCGGCACTATCCGGAGCGTTGTTATCTCTTGTGCCGGTATCGCTCCTTTTGCTATGGCGGGACTTAGAGCTACGCCGCTGACGCCGGTGCTTGAATTGCTTCTTGGAGGGATTATCCTCTGTTGCCCTATCGCCATCGCCTTCTTTGGGGGTGTCCACCATGTATATATCATATGATGAGGTGGCAGTCCAGCGCCCTATGGGCGGTGGTTCCTGTTTGTCTCCTGCATCGTCGTCCATACCGTCGATGTCTTCGGAGCCGAAATCGAGCATGTCGGTTAAGTCGTCGATAGTGGCTATTAAGTGGGTGGTGGGTGGGGAACGAATTTCTCCGTCATCTTCCCAATCAAGCCGGACATAGTTCGGCCAGGGGTCTCCAGACAAGGAGAGAGACCTTTATGAATTTAGCATGTCGCCCAGTGGCGAGTGCTGAAAGATATCCGCGGAGGAAAACTCCATGATCGGTGCCCAATCAGATTCGATAGGCACGGATGCAGGCGGTTTGGAGCCTGTGGCCCGGGACGAATCCAGGTGTCCGGCAACACAGGTCTCATAGGTGGTGAAGTCAGTATTCGGATCTATTGCCGCTGAGTGTGCGGCGTCCGGGGCGGGGTCCATCCACCCGTCCTCGGACGGCACAATCTTCTTTGGATTGAGAGACGGAGTAGCTACAGGTGGGATCTCCCGAACACTGTCCAACGGCAGAGCTAAGTCATGCCCGTCGTGACTATGCGGCGCACATGACCTGGGTTTGAATCCGTCGAAGATCAAGTCTCGGCGGATGTCGACAGTATAGTTCAAGCTTCCAAACCTGACCTGACGGCCCGGGGCGTAGCTTCCGATCTGCTCCAGATGGCCAAGCGAGTAGGCCCGCAGTACGAGGCCGCCAAATACGAAGATCTGTCCGGGAAGGAAAGCCTCACCCTGGATTGCATCATTATCGATGATCGAAGGATCCATCAAGCCTTATGGTGACGGCACAGTGGAACTCTCAATGAAAGCACCAATGTCGGTGTCAAAACCGGCGGATCTCAGGCCGGGGGTCCCGAACTGTGCGTCTAAGGCGGATGGTAACAGGAGGCGGGGGACACAATGTTTACCCAAGTCGGGCCCTCTCAATGGAGGTAATACCCTACTTCCTGCTTGATTGATTTGATGATATGAGTATTACAAGAGTTGATCTACCACGAGATCGGAGAGGCTAAACCCTAGAAGCTAGCCTATGATTATGATTGTTGTTGTCCTATGGACTAAACTCTCCGGTTTATATAGACACCGGAGGGGGCTAGGGTTACATAGACTCGGTTACAAGGGAGTATATCTACATATCCGAATTGCCAAGCTTGCCTTCCACTCCAAGGAGAGTCCCATCCGGACACGGGACGAAGTCTTCAATTTTGTATCTTCATAGTCCAACAGTCCGGCTAAAGTATATAGTCCGGCAGTCCGAGGACCCCCTAATCCAGGACTCCCTCATGGCCCTTGCCCGAGTCAAAACATTTTGGGGAAAGATGAAGGCCATTGATGTTGCGGCGAGGAGTCCACCCAAGGGCCAGGACCGTTATGAGCCGGAGCACTATTTTGAAGACGTCTTAGATGTCGCCCGCTTGATAGAGGTTCAATGCTCGAAAGACATAATATTTGAGTGATTTATATAATGATGTAACAGACAACTTTATAGTTAGTCTATTTATATTTTGCTCAAAAGCATGAATTCCTCCTGTGCGGCCTTTTTAATATAATCTGAAAGTTTTCCAGTCGTCGGCTTCAACCCCCCTCGTAGGAAGTATGGGGGTGTTCGGAAAAGCATTTAATCACTCTTTATCCAACTTGTTGGTCCATAAAGGAGGTGATAATGCGGTGAACCAAGCAATCGGACTATAAGGCGTTAACACTTCCACTTAGCCATGGGAGTTTTATGGTGGGGCTACGACATAGCCCCTGGTATGTATACAGCACATAGTGACTTACATATGTTGATCTAAAAAAGATCCCTCGTGTGACACGGAGAATCACTAAAGATTCGAATAGGTCGTCAAGTGGTTGACCAGCTCTCGCCGCATCATGACAGTTAGTTTTCGGCTTTCTCTACTGAGGTGCTCATCCGGTCTAGGCCAGGGCACAATCGCAGTAGTTCTCCCTTTACTACCCTAGCTGATAGAGCGGAACATAGGGTAGCAAGCACAGGAGCCGGGCAACCCAACTATTGACCAAAGACAATGATTCGGAGCTGATGCATATAAGGCAAAAACTCGCGACGCCGAAGTACGCTACAGAGTTGTTTGGACTTTGACTGGCGACTCGTTTGTTCCCATACCAGGCCCCTGGCAAGTTATGCCAAGGCGCGTCTTGTAAGGCAGCCGTTACGACCGGACTCATTGTAGAAAGAGCATGAAAGGTTAGTTAAGATAAAGTTTACTGGGAGCGGAGCAATATGCCAATGATAAATATATATAAAGAGTAAAAACCATAACCTAGCTATTTGACATGCTCGGGTTGGGAACAGAGGAAAAGGGCATGGTACAGGCTCAAAAGAAAGAGTATGGTCTACAAAAGCTTATTTTGGACCTCCTGTCGCACGTCTGCGTCGCCCGTCCTCGGGGATGGGATCCTTAACGGGAGTGGCCCCATAGGTGAGTGTGTGGATCCGAACTCTGATAGAGTCTATTGTAGATGTTGTCATGTTGGTCACCTGTTCTTAAGAAATGATACAGAAAAATAAGAAAAACGGATTAAAAAACGTTATGGGGATTCTTGCATGGTTGTCCATATTGTGCTTCCACCAATGCCCATGGTATCTTGAGTGCATAGTGATATACGCGTGGTGTAAATGTCGCCGGTATGGTAGGTGGGTGGCGGAAGCCGAACTGCTATTTCCGTTCCGGGAGTGGTCGAACTTCGGAAGGAAACTGCTTCTGGCCCCTGATGTTCAGCTCCCGAGCCACTCCGTTGTCTTTATTGCTTGGTGGCCTCCTCCCCTTGCTATCGGCGTTAAGCTTACCTGCCTGCTTCAGGACCCGACAGTTTTTGTTGGTATGGTTAGCTGGCTTATCAGGGTGACCGTGAATCTGACAAGGACGGTCCAATATTCTGTCAAGGGTGGATGATCCATCCTGGTTTGCCTTTAGTGGCTTCTTCCATTAACCGGGTTTCGGATTGTGGAATCCGGCGTTGACCGCTGTGTCGTGTAATCTTTCAGTATTATTGCGACTGTTGTGTTCGGTTCATCGTGGCCTGCCGTTGCCGTCTCGAATTTCAGAAGTGCCCAGGTCGCTGGCGTTGTTGCTTTTAGGAGCGAGCCAGTTTTCTTCTCCCGCACAAAAGCGAGTCATTAGAGCGGTAAGGGCTGTCATGGATTTGGGTCCTTCCTGGCCGAGGTGTCGTGCTAGCCATTCATCCCGGACGCCGTGTTTGAAGGCTGCGAGGGCTTCTGCATCCGGGCAGTCGACAATTTGGTTCTTTTTTACTAAGAACCTAGTCCAGAGCTCCCTGGCTGACTCGCCGGGCTTCTGGACAATATGACTTAAGTCATCGGCATCTAGGGGTCGGACATATGTTCCTTGGAAGTTGTCTCAAAAGGCGTCTTCCGAATCTTCCCAACTACCAATAGAATTTTCTGGCAAACTGTTTAGCCAGTACCGAGCTGGCCCTTTAAGCTTGAGAGGTATGTATTTAATGGCATGAAGCTCGTCTCCGCGAGCCATGTGGATATGGAGGAGGTAATCCTCAATCCATACCGCGGGATCTGTTGTTCCATCGTATGATTCGATGCTAATGGGTTTAAACCCGTCTGGAAATTCATGCTTCATTACCTCGTCCGTGAAGCAGGGAGGGTGTGCGGCTCCTCTATGTTGGGCCACACTGTGAAGTACCTCCAGCGGACTCCGCTTACGGTTTTTGGACCGAGCATGGTCGGCTCTGTTGTGTTCGAATATGTGACCATCATCGCCGGTCAGGGCATGACCCCGCGATTTGTGCGTTGACTTCTTGTTTTGACGGCCGGATGGGTTAGTATGGTGTTCTGCTTGGGTTGCTGCTTTGTCCGGACGGAATTTTGGTCGGCCCACCGTGTTGTTTGATGGTGATGTGGTTGCGGTGTCAAAACCGGCAGATCTCGGGTAGGGGGTCCCGAACTGTGCGTCTAAGGCGGATGGTAACAGGAGGTGAGGGACACAATGTTTACCCAGGTTCGGACCCTCTTGATGGAGGTAATACCCTACTTCCTGCTTGATTGATCTTGATGATATGAGTATTACAAGAGTTGATCTACCATGAGATCATGTAGGCTAAACCCTAGAAGCTAGCCTATGATTATGATTGTTGTTGGTCCTATGGACTAAGCCCTCCCGTTTATATAGACACAGGAGGGGGCTAGGGTTACACAGAGTCGGTTACAAGGGAGGAGATCTACATATCCGAATTGCCAAGCTTGCCTTCCACGCCAAGGAGAGTCCCATCTGGACACAGGAAGAAGTCTTCAATCTTGTATCTTCATAGTCCAACAGTCCGGCCAAAGTATATAGTCCCGTAGTCCGAGGACCCCCTAATCCAGGACTCCCTCAGTAGCCCCTAAACCAGTCCTCAATGACGACGAGCCCGGCGCGCAGATTGTCTTCGGCATTGCAAGGCGGGTTACTCCTCCGAATACTCCATAGAAGATTTTGAACACAAGGTTCATGTCCGGCTCTACAAAATAAATTTCACATTCCACCATAGAGAGTATAATATCCCACAAATCTAATCTGCTGACACATTTTGCAGCATGACATCACGCCACGGCCCGGTCATTATTCGAACCGTTTTTCTCAACCAGCTACTGCACATATTGCGAGGCGGTTTTCTTGTCACGTCTTGTCGAAGCAGAGATCGTGTCCCCTTATCACGGGATTCTCATCAATACGGGTGTGGGTAACCCAACCGTGCCATCAATTACGGCGCTTGGGGAATAAGCTGGTTTACCAGGCAAGTGGGGAGGCTTAGAATCCCTGCTGCCTTTATAAGGGGATAAGGACTCCCTTTCGCACCCACGCTTTCTTCTTCCCGATCCATTCCCCTCCGCCCTAGCTCCAGCACCCAAGCCTTCATCTTCTCTACCCACAAAGGCCTTCTGAAAATGTCCGGATCCGGAGCAGGAGGCAAGTGGATGGCCTCTACCATCTGGGAGAAGGATATCAAAAAGCTTCGGGAGGCCGGTTATCTAGCCAAGAAAATCAGCCACCGTCTCCCGACGGCGGGACAGATCGTCCCTACTCCGGAACCCCACGAGAGGGTTGTATTCCTCCCTCACTTTGTCCGCGGGCTAGGGTTTCCCCTCCACCCGTTCGTTCGCGGCATCATGTATTATTATGGGATCGATCTTCATGATATGTCCCCTAATTCCTTCCTCAACATCTCGACATTCATTGCCGTGTGTGAGGCTTTTCTCCGCATCTCGCCACACTTTGGCTTATGGCTGAAGATTTTTAATGTTAAGCCCAAGGTAGTGGGCGGCAAGCACGCCGAGTGCGGGGGCGCTATGGTGAGCAAGATGCCCAACATCACATGGCCAATAGGCACCTTTAACGATTCAGTCAAGGAGTGGCAACAGCAGTGGTTTTACATCACCGAGCCGCGCGGCATGGAATGGGCCGCTACTCCCGAGTTTCGATCCGGTGCCCCACTACAGCTTACATCCTGGGTCAAGAAGATCCTGAACTGGTCTTCGTCCGACAAATTGTCGGTGCTCTAGACGTGCGTTAAAGATATGGGAGACAAGAACATTGAACTTGTCAATGTAGTCCAGGTGATGTTAGTTCGCCGGATCCTGCCTTGTCAACACCGGACTTGCAATCTATGGGAATTCGATCCGGCCAAGCACCAAACCCTGCGAGAGCTTTTCGGCTCCTCGCACAAAGACATCTGGAAGTGCTTTTCAAGTCCAGCAAATCATGGTCGGACTCCGCCGAAGACCGCGGGTACTAACTGTCCCTTCCTGCAAGTTCGGTAAGTCATCATACTTTTTATTCGCATAACCCAAAGGAAGCGCTTAATGTGTTTTCTACAACTCTCCTAGGGCTGGACGAAGAAGGCGGAGCGGATCCATTATCCGGCCCCGCTGCCTAAAGAACCGGCCGTCCCACTTCTGACGAAGATGCTGGTCCCGGCGCCTTACAAGGTGCCGAAGAAGACGGCCGAGAAGGAGGCAAAAAAGACCAAGGGCGGCCTTCGTCGCCACGGCACTTCGGACACAATATCAGAAGGCTCCGATGCCCGTTCCGCCTCCGAAGAGGACGGGGAGGAGGAGGAAGATGAATCCCCTGCGGGGGAAAGAAAGAAGAGGAGGCGGGGGACACAATGTTTACCCAAGTTCGGGCCCTCTCAATGGAGATAATACCCTACTTCCTGCTTGATTGATTTGATGATATGAGTATTACAAGAGTTGATCTACCATGAGATCGGAGAGGCTAAACCCTAGAAGCTAGCCTATGATTATGATTGTTGTTGTCCTACGGACTAAACCCTCCGGTTTATATAGACACCGGAGGGGGCTAGGGTTACATAGACTCGGTTACAAGGGAGTAGATCTACATATCCGAATTGCCAAGCTTGCCTTCCACGCCAAGGAGAGTCCCATCCGGACACGGGACGAAGTCTTCAATTTTGTATCTTCATAGTCCAACAGTCCGGCCAAAGTATATAGTCCGGCAGTCCGACGACCCCCTAATCCAGGACTCCCTCATGGCCCTTGCCCGAGTCAAAACATTTTGGGGAAAGATGAAGGCCATTGATGTTGCGGCGAGGAGTCCACCCAAGGGCCAGGACCATTATGAGCCGGAGCACTATTTTGAAGACGTCTTAGATGTCGCCCGCTTGATAGAGGTTCAATGCTCGAAAGACATAATATTTGAGTGATTTATATAATGATGTAACAGACAACTTTATAGTTAGTCTATTTATATTTTGCTCAAAAGCATGAATTCCTCCTGTGCGGCCGTTTTAGTATAATCTGAAAGTTTTCCAGTCGTCGGCTTCAACCCCCATGTAGGAAGTACGGGGGTGTTCGGAAAAGCATTTAATCACTCTTTATCCAACTTCTTGGTCCATAAAGGAGGTGATAATGCGGCGAACCAGGCAATCGGACTATAAGGCGTTAACACTTCCACTTAGCCATGGGAGTTTTATGGTGGGGCTACGACATAGCCCCTGGTATGTATACAGCACATAGTGACTTACATATGTTGATCTAAAAAAGATCCCTCGTGTGACACGGAGAATCACTAAAGATTCGAATAGGTCGTCAAGTGGTTGACCAGCTCTCGCCGCATCATGACAGTCAGTTTTCGGCTTTCTCTACTGAGGTGCTCATCCGGTCTAGGCCAGGGCACAATCGCAGTAGTTCTCCCTTTACTACCCTAGCTGATAGAGCGGAACGTAGGGTAGCAAGCACAGGAGCCGGGCAACCCAACTATTGACCAAAGACAATGATTCGGAGCTGATGCATATAAGGCAAAAACTCGCGACGCCGAAGTACGCTACAGAGTTGTTTGGACTTTGACTGGCGACTCGTTTGTTCCCATACCGGGCCCCTGGCAAGTTATGCCAAGGCGCGTCTTGTAAGGCAGCCGTTACGACCGGACTCATTGTAGAAAGAGCATGAAAGGTTAGTTAAGATAAAGTTTACTGGGAGCGGAGCAATATGCCAATGATAAATATATATAAAGAGTAAAAACCATAACCTAGCTATTTGACATGCTCGGGTTGGGAACAGAGGAAAAGGGCATGGTACAGGCTCAAAAGAAAGAGTGTGGTCTACAAAAGCTTATTTTGGACCTCCTGTCGCACGTCTGCGTCGCCCGTCCTCGAGGATGGGATCCTTAACGGGAGTGGCCCCATAGGTGAGTGTGTGGATCCGAACTCTGATAGAGTCTGTTGTAGATGCTGTCATGTTGGTCACCTGTTCTTAAGAAATGATACAGAAAAATAAGAAAAACGGATTAAAAAACGTTATGGGGATACTTGCATGGTTGTCCATATTGTGCTTCCACCGATGCCCATGGTATCTTGAGTGCATAGTGATGTACGCGTGGTGTAAATGTCGCCGGTATGGTAGGTGGGTGGCGGAAGCCGAACTGCTATTTCCGTTCCGGGAGTGGTCGAACTTCGGAAGGAAACTGCTTCTGGCCCCTGATGTTCAGCTCCCGAGCCACTCCGTTGTCTTTATTGCTTGGTGGCCTCCTCCCCATGCTATCGGCGTTAAGCTTGCCTGCCTGCTTCAGGACCCGACAGTTTTTGTTGGTATGGTTAGCTGGCTTATCAGGGTGACCGTGAATCTGACAAGGTCGGTCCAATATTCTGTCAAGGGTGGATGATCCATCCTGGTTTGCCTTTAGTGGCTTCTTCCATTGACCGGGTTTTGGATTGTGGAATCCGGCGTTGACCGCTGTGTCGCGTAATCTTTCAGTATTATTGCGACTGTTGTGTTCGGTTCATCGAGGCCTGCCGTTGCCGTCTCGAATTTCAGAAGTGCCCAGGTCGCTGGCGTTGTTGTTTTTAGGAGCGAGCCAGTTTTCTTCTCCCGCACAAAAGCGAGCCATTAGAGCGGTAAGGGCTGTCATGGATTTGGGTCCTTCCTGGCCGAGGTGTCGTGCTAGCCATTCATCCCGGACGCCGTGTTTGAAGGCTGCGAGGGCTTCTGCATCCGGGCAGTCGACAATTTGGTTCTTTTTTACTAAGAACCTAGTCCAGAGCTCCCTGGCTGACTCGCCGGGCTTCTGGACAATATGACTTAAGTCATCGGCATCTAGGGGTCGGACATATGTTCCTTGGAAGTTGTCTCAAAAGGCGTCTTCCGAATCTTCCCAACTACCAATAGAATTTTCTGGCAAACTATTTAGCCAGTACCGAGCTGGCCCTTTAAGCTTGAGAGGTATGTATTTAATGGCATGAAGCTCGTCTCCGCGAGCCATGTGGATATGGAGGAGGTAATCCTCAATCCATACCGCGGGATCTGTTGTTCCATCGTATGATTCGATGCTAATGGGTTTAAACCCGTCTGGAAATTCATGCTTCATTACCTCGTCCGTGAAGCAGGGAGGGTGTGCGGCTCCTCTATGTTGGGCCACACTGTGAAGTACCTCCGGCGGACTCCGCTTACGGTTTTTGGACCGAGCGTGGTCGGCTCTATTGTGTTCGAATATGTGATCATCATCGCCGGTCAGGGCATGACCCCGCGATTTGTGCATTGACTTCTTGTTTTGACGGCCGGATGGGTTAGTATGGTGTTCTGCTTGGGTTGCTGCTTTGTCCGGACGGAATTTTGGTCGGCCCACCGTGTTGTTTGATGGTGATGTGGTTGTCGGTGTCAAAACCGGTGGATCTCGGGTAGGGGGTCCCGAACTGTGCGTCTAAGGCGGATGGTAATAGGAGGCGAGGGACACAATGTTTACCCAGGTTTGGACCCTCTTGATGGAGGTAATACCCTACTTCCTGCTTGATTGATCTTGATGATATGAGTATTACAAGAGTTGATCTACCATGAGATCATGTAGGCTAAACCCTAGAAGCTAGCCTATGATTATGATTGTTGTTGGTCCTATGGACTAAGCCCTCCCGTTTATATAGACACAGGAGGGGGCTAGGGTTACACAGAGTCGGTTACAAGGGAGGAGATCTACATATCCGAATTGCCAAGCTTGCCTTCCACGCCAAGGAGAGTCCCATCTGGACACAGGAAGAAGTCCTCAATCTTGTATCTTCATAGTCCAACAGTCCGACCAAAGTATATAGTCCCGTAGTCCGAGGACCCCCTAATCCAGGACTCCCACAGTAGCCCCTAAACCAGTCCTCAATGACGACGAGCCCGACGCGCAGATTGTCTTCGGCATTGCAAGGCGGGTTCCTCCTCCGAATACTCCATAGAAGATTTTGAACACAAGGTTCATGTCCGGCTCTACAAAATAAATTTCACATTCCACCATAGAGAGTATAATATCCCACAAATCTAATCTGCTGACACATTTTGCAGCATGACATCACGCCACGGACCTGTCATTATTCGAACCATTTTTCTCAACCAGCTACTGCACATATTGCGAGGCGGTTTTCTTGTCACGTCTTGTCGAAGCAGAGATCGTGTCCCCTTATCACGGGATTCTCATCAATACGGGTGTGGGTAACCCAACCGTGCCATCAATTACGGCGCTTGGGGAATAAGCGGGTTTACCAGGCAAGTGGGAAGGCGCAGAATCCCTGCTGCCTTTATAAGGGGATAAGGACTCCCTTTCGCACCCATGCTTTCTTCTTCCCGATCCATTCCCCTCCGCCCTAGCTCCAGCACCCAAGCCTTCATCTTCTCTACCCACAAAGGCCTTCTGAAAATGTCCGGATCCGGAGCAGGAGGCAAGTGGATGGCCTCTACCGTCTGGGAGAAGGATATCAAAAAGCTTCGGGAGGCCGGTTATCTGGCCAAGAAAATCAGCCACCGTCTCCCGTCGGCGGGACAGATCGTCCCTACTCCAGAACCCCACGAGAGGGTTGTATTCCTCCCTCACTTTGTCCGCGGGCTAGGGTTTCCCCTCCACCCGTTCGTTCGCGGCATCATGTATTATTATGGGATCGATCTTCACGATATGTCCCCTAATTCCTTCCTCAACATCTCGACATTCATTGCCGTGTGTGAGGCTTTTCTCCGCATCTCGCCACACTTTGGCTTATGGCTGAAGATTTTTAATGTTAAGCCCAAGGTAGTGGGCGGCAAGCACGCCGAGTGCGGGGGCGCTATGGTGAGCAAGATGCCCAACATCACATGGCCAATAGGCACCTTTAACGATTCGGTCAAGGAGTGGCAACAGCAGTGGTTTTACATCACCGAGCCGCGCGGCATGAAATGGGCTGCTACTCCCAAGTTTCGATCCGGTGCCCCTCTACAGCTTACATCCTGGGTCAAGAAGATCCTGAACTGGTCTTCGTCCGACAAATTGTCGGTGCTCTAGACGTGCGTTAAAGATATGGGAGACAAGAACATTGAACTTGTCAATGTAGTCCAGGTGATGTTAGTTCGCCGGATCCTGCCTTGTCAACACCGGACTTGCAATCTATGGGAATTCGATCCGGCCAAGCACCAAACCCTGCGAGAACTTTTCGGCTCCTCGCACAAAGACATCTGGAAGGTGCTTTTCAAGTCCAGCAAATCATGGTCGGACTCCGCCGAAGACCGCGGGTACTAACTGTCCCTTCCTGCAAGTTCGGTAAGTCATCATACTTTTTATCCGCATAACCCAAAGGAAGCGCTTAATGTGTTTTCTACAACTCTCCTAGGGCTGGACGAAGAAGGCGGAGCGGATCCATTATCCGGCCCCGCTGCCTAAAGAACCGGCCGTCCCACTTCTGACGAAGATGCTGGTCCCGGCGCCTTACAAGGTGCCGACGAAGACGGCCGAGAAGGAGGCAAAAAAGACCAAGGGCGGCCTTCGTCGCCACGGCACTTCGGACACAATATCAGAAGGCTCCGATGCCCGTTCCGCCTCCGAAGAGGACGGGGAGGAGGAGGAAGATGAATCCCCTGCGGGGGAAATAAAGAAGAGGACGGCCTCCGCACACTTGGAGGCCGAGTTGCCTAAAAGGGGAAAAGCTCCTCTTCCGGAGGAGTCTACTACCGCCGCCGATAGCGGCCCGGCATGGGATCCCAGGGCCCAGCCCCTGGTGAATTCGTGAGTTTATTGAATCCGAGTACGTTTATGCGTCCAGACTCATCATGGCATAATATTTTAACCTGAGCCATATTTTTTGTAGTCCGGCGAGGTCCCGTACCAAACAATCCTCATCAGAGGATTCGCTGAGCTTGGATGCTGTGGAGAGCGGGACGCCCCCGAAGGCCCCTTCCTCCAAACAGGTGAATAACACTGAGGCTTCATCCCAGAGGGACCCCGGCCAAGGAGGAGAGGAAAAGACCGTGAAGGCGGCGCCTGGAGGTCAAACTTTTGGGGCCGGACACATGGGGAGAAAATTCCCATGGGAGCTGACGGTGGGGGGCATCTTGAATTCGGCTCCCAGTCGGATGCAATTTCAGAGACCAATACGGCTCCAGAATCAAGCAGGCGGCCTCTCTCAGCTGGAGGGGGCATGCCTGTTCCACCGGCAACCTCTGTCCAACCAGAGGTGTTGGATGCTTTGTTGGTGGCGCTGAAGAGAGCCTCCATCGTCGATGAACACCGTGCCCTTATGGGTGCGGTGATTGGGAAGATTCAGTCTACTAAGAGTGGACTGAATGAAGCCCGTATCAGCCTTATAAAAGGTTTTGAGGTATGTTTTATGAAGTTTCGAAAAGTGTCATGGTATGGATAGTAGCCCCTGAGACACTGTTTGGTGAAAGAAAGAACCGGACAGAGGATCAAATTTCTATTCGCAGGAAGACTCATTGGATGACATCTATTTCTCTTCTGTTATAAGCAGGCGTCTGTAGCGGCTGCTGACTCTCATACTGCGGAGGTCTCGGGACTGAATCAAAGTCTGGAGCGGGCCAAAGAAGAACTTGGCCAGTTGAAAATGCAGTTGGGAGATAAACAAGGTATGCGCAAGTCTTGTTCGCGTTTATTGCGAATGAATTTTCAGTATGATGAAATATGTTTCATGATTTGCGCTAGGGATGATGACCGAAGTCGAGGCTCTTAAGAAGGCTGTGGCTGAGGCTGAGAAAAAGGCAACCACAAAGCAGGCTCTTCGTGAGAAGCACGAGGCCAGGGTTATTAAAGCTGAGCAGGAGCTGCAAGAGGCCATGAAGAAATGTGAGACCTTGGAGCAGAGTTTAACGGAGAAAGAATCTGAACTCACCAAGGCGCATCAGGCCACGAGCGATGCCCGAGGGGAAACCCAAAGCGCCCTGCAGGGGATCCAAGAGGCGAGGAAGATCGCGGCGGGTAAGGCTTTTTCCATGTAAAGCAAGTATTTGAGGAGAAAATTATGTTTCTAATACTGAATTCGGATTTCTCAGGGGTATTTGCCGAGCTGCCCTGCAGCATATCGGATGCCGCCCAATTCTACCGAGCCGAAGAAAGGAACACTGCGGATAAGCTCTTCTGGTCGCAGTATTTGGCACCGAATTATGCGGTGCCTTTTGTCGATCAACTGAAATAGCTGATCGGACTGCATAAGGCGGCGGAACTAGCCATGAAGGATCTGATTATCCGGCTATGGCCCGCCGAGCAGATTCCAAGCAGCTACTTCGAGATCGTTGAGCGGCTTGTGAGTGCCTGCCCTCGACTTGATGTCATCAAGCGGTCAGTCTGTATAGAGGGTGCGCGAATGGCCTTCGCCCACGCAAAGGTGCACTGGGGGAAGATGGATGCTGAAAAGCTGATGACCGAAGGACCTCTAGAGGGGAAGGAGCACCGCAAGCCCGAATTATATTATGAGAGTGTCCTGAAAGGATCCTGCCTTGCAGTGGAGCTATGTACCAAGGACATTATATTTCCATGAATGCAAATCATGTTGTCCTTTGTAATGTCTGAACAAGGTCATTTATATTATTTATTGCCTGTTATATAAAATTTTATCCTCCTGCGCGGTCGTTTTATATATTAATCCTGAGAGTTGGCCAGTCGACGGCTTCTGCCCCCACGTAAGAAGTACGGGGGTGTTTGGGATAGACCTGATCACTCTTTATCCCAGTTTTGGGTCCTTCGAAGGAGGTGTTCAGCACAACGAACCAGGCAATCAGACTATAGGGCTTTATCGCTCTCACTTAGCCATAGGAGCTTTAGGAAGGTAGGCGCAGCCCCTGGTGATCGGAAGACCGCACGAGGGGCTCTATAAGCACCTGATCGGAAGAAAAACTGATCCATCGCACGCTGCATTGGTTATGGCATTATGCGGGAGAAATCCTTAAAGATTTTACAACCTCTCGAACAGGTGACCAGCTCTCGCCGTACCATGACAGTCAGTTTTCGGCTTTCTCTATTGAGGTGCTTGTCCGGAAGAACCGGGACACAATCGCAGTAGTTCTCCCAGTGCTACCTTAGCCGATATAGCGGAACATAAGGTAACAAAATGTGGGAGCCGGGCAAATCCAACTATTGACCCAAGACATAACTCGGAGCTGATGCATATAATGCTATAGGTTCGGGGTGCCGAACTTCCGTGAAGGTGTTCGGACTTTATTGTTGTATTATGGGTAAAACGAAGCCCCTGGCATATTTGAAGGCATATCGTGGTGTACAGATGCAACTTGACAAAAGAATTTTAATAAGAAATAACAGCAGATAAGCGTCATATGAATCCATATGTTGTATTTGAATAGTACATTGATGCGTATAAGTACAGGTAATGTGATAAAAAGGAAATATGACTGTGGAACCTGCTGAGACCAGGGGGAAGAAGCTGTGTGCGGATCCGGAGTATAGTCGGATGGTCATCGCGGGGAATATCTATGGATTCCCTTGCGCGTTCGAGCTGCCTCCATATCGCCCGTCCTGGTCGGCGCAAAGGTGAACCTGCGAAGGAAATGTAAGAATGTTTGCGTGCCGGAGAGCGGTTGAGCCGCTGAGTGCGGCCTATCCTGGCCTTCGCCGGAGTGTTTAATTGAGCTCTGGACGAGCCGGGCTATCCTGCCGCGAAGTAGTTCGGAGTCCTTTGACGGTGTCCGAGAGCCTGGCCGTCGACTCGAGGTTCGGCTGCAAGGTGTTGCTCGTTGCTTCTGTTGTTAAGGCAGCGGTGTACTTGTTGGTGCTGAAGTAAAGTTCGTCCTTGCCATTAACCATGATGACGCCGCGTGGACCGAGCATTTTGAGCTTACGGTAGGCATAATGTGGCACCGCGTTGAATCGAGCGAACGCGGTTCGTCTGAGCAGTGCCTGATAATCACTGCGGAAAGGGACGATTTCGAAGATTAACTCTTCGGTACGGTAATTGTCTAGTGATACGAAGACTACTTCAAGGGCGATGGAGCCTGTACAGCTGGCTTCCACACCTGGTATAATGCCTCTAAAAGTGGCTTTAGTGGGTTTGATCACCGAATAATCGATGCCCATCTTGCGCACTGTGTCCTGGTAAAGCAGGTTTAGACTGATGCCTCCGTCCATAAGGACTCGTGTGAGGTGGAACCCGTCAATTATTGGGTCGAGGATAGTGCGGCTGGATTGCCCTGATTGGCGTTAACCGGACGATCCGTGCGGTTGAAGGTGACCGGCATATTGTGGGACGACTAGTTTTGTTAAGTCGGCATCCCTAAGGGTGCGTATCCGGTCCGGGTTGGGAATTTGGGTGGTGTTTACCACGTTCACCGTTTGGATTTGCGGGGGAAATTTCTTTTGCCCTCCTGTGTTTGGTGATATGGGCTCTTCATCGCCATCATCACTTTGAGACCCCCCTTCTCTGTTTTTGGCGCCTGCCCTGCCGGCTTGTTTGAAGACCCAGCATTCTCTGTTGGTATGGGTGGCTGGCATTCCTGGGGTGCCATGAATTTGGCATTGCGATCGAGTATGCGGTCCAACCTGGATGGACCCGAATTGTTATTTTTGAGTGGCCCTTTCCGCTGACCGGACTTTGAGCCACTAAACCCGGCATTAACTCCCGTATCTTTGGCGTTTTCACCATATTTGCGGCGCTTGTGTTTGTTGCGTCGTGGTTTGCCGTTGCTATCCCTAGCCCCTGATGTGCCAGGTTTGCTTGCTGCGTTGTTGCTACGAGCCAACCAGCTATCTTCTCCCGCGCAAAAGCGGGCCATAAGTGTCGTGAGGGCTGCCATGGATTTTGGCTTCTCTTGACCGAGATGTCGGGAGAGCCACTCGTCACGGATGTTATGTTTAAAGGCTGCTAGGGCTTCGGCATCCGGATAGTCGACAATTTGGTTCTTTTTAGTTAGGAAACGAGTCCAGAATTTCCTGGCTGACTCTTCGGGCTGTTGTGTTATGTGACTTAAATCGTCAGCATCCGGTGGTCGCACATAAGTGCCCTGGAAATTGTCCAGGAATGCGTCTGCCAGGTTCTCCCAACTTCTAATGGAGTTTGCCGGCAAGCTATTCAGCCAATGCCGAGTCGGCCCTTTGAGTTTTAGTGGGAGATACTTGATGGCGTGTAGATCATCCCCGCGGGCCATGTGAATGTGGAGGAAGAAGTCTTCTATCCATACCGCGGGGTCTGTAGTACCATCATATGATTCAATGTTTACAGGTTTAAACCCTTCTGAGAATTCGTGATCCATTACTTCATCAGTGAAGCATAGGGGGTGTGCGGCACCTCTGTGTCGGGCTATGTCGCGACGCAGTCCATACGAGTCTTGTCTGCTGTATTCAGCCCGGCCAGATTTGCTTTTAGTGTATCCGGCGCGACGATCATCGTCACGCGTTGGGGCGTGCCCTCATGATTCGTAGATCGATCTTGTATGTCTTGCTTTGTTTTCCAATACGTTTCGCAGGTCCTGCGTGTTGCCCCGGGCCTTGGTGGTTTTGCTTATCTAGCGATGGGGTGTGGGCTGGACTTTGGGCTGATATGCCCCTCTGTCTCGGCCATGAGGTGGCCGATCAGCCGCATCATATGCTGGTAATGTAGGTTTTAATGCTTCCTCCTCGAGTTGGGGTAGCAACCTGCGCTTTGGGTAACTCTTGGTTGGGCTCTCGAGTTCGTATTCCTCGGCCGCCAGGACCTCAGTCCATCTATCTGCTAGCAGATCTTGATCAGCTCGAAGCTATTGTTGCTTTTTCTTAAGGCTATTTGTTGTGGCTATAAGCCGGTGCTTGAAGCGCTCCTGCTCGACGGGATCCTCAGGCACGATAAATTCTTCGTCGCCGAGGCTCACCTCGTCTTCGGAGAGAGGCATGTAATTGTAATCCTCTGATTTTCTGTCTGCTACCTATTCCTGAGGGCTAGCTTTTTCATCCTCCCGCTTGAGGTCTGGCTAGTGGGGATTGTCTTCGTCTTCGGCACTATCCGGAGCGTTATTGTCTTTTGTGCCGGTATCGCTGCTTTTGCTATGGTGGGACTTAGAGTGGCGCCGCTAACGCCGGTGCTTGGAATGCTTCTTGGAGGGATTATCCTCCGTTGCCTTATCACCATCGCCTTCTTTGGGGGTGTCCACCATGTATATATCATATGATGAGGTGACAGTCCAGCGCTCTGTGGGTGGTGGTTCTTGTTCATCTCCTGCATCGTCGTCCATACCTTCGATGTCTTCGGAGCCGAAATCGAGCATGTCGGTTAAATCGTCGGCAGTGGCTACTAAGTGGGTGGTGGGTGGGGAGTGAATTTCTTCGTCGTTCGCATCCCACTCTGGCCGGACATAGTTCGGCCAAGGGTCTCCTGACAAGGAGAGAGACCTCAATGAGTTTAGCACGTCGCCAAGTGGTGAGTGCTGAAAGATATCCGCGGAGGAAAACTCCATGATCGGTGCCCAATCAGATTCGATAGGCACGGACGCAGGCGGTTCGGAGCCCATGGCCAGGGACGAATCCAAGTGTCCGGCAACATGGGTCTCATATGAAGTGAAGTCAGCATTCGGCTCTATTGCTGCTGAGTGCGCGGCCTTCGTGGCTGGGTCCATCCACCCGCCCTCGGACGGCGCAATCTGTTCCGGATTGAGGGCCGGAGTAGTTGCAGGTGTGATCTCACAAACACTGTCCGACGGAAGAGCTAAGTCATGCTCGTTGTGACTATGCGGCGCACCTGACATGGGCTGGAGTCCGTCGAAGATCAAGTCTCCGCGGATGTCGGCAGTATAGTTCAAGTTTCCAAACCTGACATGATGGCCAGGGGCGTAGCTCTCAATCTGCTCCAGATTGCCAAGCGAGTTGGCCCGCAATACGAAGCCGCCGAATACAAAGATCTGTTCGGGGAGGAAAGCCTCGCCCTGGATTGCATCATTGTCGATGATCGAAGGATCCATCAAGCCTTTATTGCGACGGCACAGTGGAACTCTCAATGAAAGCACCAATGTCGGTGTCAAAACCGGCGGATCTCGGGTAGGGGGTCCCAAACTATTGTTGGGGAACGTAGTAATTTCAAAAAAATTCCTACGCACACACAAGATCATGGTGATGCATAGCAACGAGAGGGGAGAGTGTTGTCTACGTACCCTCGTAGACTGAAGCGGAAGCGTTAACGCAACGTAGAGGAAGTAGTCATACGTCTTCCCGATCCGACCGATCCAAGTACCGTTACTCCGGCACCTCCGAGTTCTTAGCACACGTCTAGCTCGATGACGCTCCCCGGGCTCCGATCCAGCAAAGCTTCGGGGATGAGTTCCCTCAGCACGACGGCGTGATGACGATGATGATGTTCTACCGACGCAGGGCTTCGCCTAAGCACCGCAACGATATGACCGGGGTGGAATATGGTGGAGGGGGGCACCGCACACGGCTAAGGAACGATCACGAAGATCAACTTGTGTGTTCTAGGGTGCCCCCCTGTCCACGTATATAAAGGAGCAAGGGAGGAGGAGGCCGGCCCTAGAAGGAGGGCGCGCCAAGGATGTGAAGTCCTACTAGGACTCCAAGTCCTAGTAGGAGTCCACCAAGAGGGGAGGAAGGGAGAAGGAAGTAGAGGAGAAGGAAAGGTGGCCGGCCCCCTTTTCCCTAGTCCAATTCGGACTAGAGGGGAGGGGGGCGCAGCAGCCCCGGCCTTTTTCTCCTCTTCCCACTAAAGCCCATCAAGGCCCATTGCTTCTCCCGTAACTACCCGGTACTCCGAAAAATACCCGAACCACTCAGAACCTTTCCGATGTCCGAATATAGTCGTCCAATATATCAATATTTACGTCTCGACCATTTCGAGACTCCTCGTCATGTCCCCGATCTCATCCGGGACTCCGAACTCCTTCGGTACATCAAAACTCATAAACTCATAATATAACTGTCATCGAAACCTTAAGCATGCGGACCCTACGATTTGAGAACAATGTAGACATGACCGAGACACGTCTCCGGTCAATAACCAATAGCGGGACCTGGATGCCCATATTGGCTCCTACATATTCTACGAAGATCTTTATCGGTCAAACCGCATAACAACATACGTTGTTCCTTTTGTCATCGGTATGTTACTTGCCCGAGATTTGATCGTCGGTATCCAATACCTAGTTCAATCTCGTTACCGGCAAGTATCTTTACTCGTTCTATAATACATCATCTCGCAACTAACTCATTAGTTACAATGCTTGCAAGGCTTATGTGATGTGCATTACCGAGAGGGCCCAGAGATACCTCTTCGACAGTCGGAGTGACAAATCCTAATCTCGAAATACGCCAACCCAACATGTACCTTTGGAGACACCTGTAGAGCACCTTTATAATCACCCAGTTACGTTGTGACGTTTGGTAGCACACAAAGTGTTCCTCCGGCAAACGGGAGTTGCATAATCTCATAGTCATAGGAACATGTATAAGTCATGAATAAAGCAATAGCAACATACTAAACGATCGGGTGCTAAGCTAACGGAATGGGTCATGTCAATCACATCATTTTCCTAATGATGTGATCCCGTTAATCAAATGACAACTCATGTCTATGGCTAGGAAACATAACCATCTTTGATCAATGAGCTAGTCAAGTAGAGGCATACTAGTGACACTCTGTTTGTCTATGTATTCACACATGTATCATGTTTCCGGTTGATACAATTCTAGCATGAATAATAAACATTTATCATGAAATAAGGAAATAAATAATAACTTTATTATTGCCTCTAGGGCATATTTCCTTCAGTCTCCCACTTGCACCAGAGTCAATAATCTAGTTCACATCGTCATGTGATTTAACAGCGATAGTTCACATCACCATGTAATTAATACCCATAGTTCACATCATCATGTGACCAACACCCAAAGGGTTTACTAGAGTCAATAATCTAGTTCAGATCGCTATGTGATTAACACCCAAAGAGTACTAAGGTGTGATCATGTTTTGCTTGTGAGAGAATCTCAGTCAATAGGTCTGCTACATTCAGATCCGTATGTATTTTGCAAATTTCTATGTCAACAATACTCTGCTTGGAGCTACTCTAGCTAATTGCTCCCACTTTCAATATGTATCTAGATTGAGACTTAGAGTCATCCAGATTGGTGTCAAAACTTGCATCGACATAACCCTTTACGATGAACCTTTTTGTCACCTCCATAATCGAGAAACATATCCTTATTTCACTAAGGATAATTTTGACCGCTGTCCAGTGATCTACTCCTAGATCACTATTGTACTCCCTTGCCAAAATTAGTGTAGGGTATACAATAGATCTGGTACACAGCATGGCATACTTTATAGAACCTATGGCCAAGGCACAGGGAATGACTTTCATTCTCTTTCTATCTTCTATCATGGTCGGGTTTTGAGTCTTACTCATTTTCACACCTTGTAACACAAGCAAGAACTCTTTCTTTGACTATTACATTTTGAACTACTTCAAAATCTTGTCAAGGTATGTACACATTGAAAAAAAACTTATCAAGCGTCTTGATCTATCTCTATAGATCTTGATACTCAATATGTAAGTAGCTTTACCGAGGTCTTTCTTTAAAAAACTCCTTTCAAATACTCCTTTATGCTTTGCAGAATAATTCTTCATTATTTCCGATCAACAATATGTCATACATATACTTATCAGAAATGTTGTAGTGCTCCCACTCACTTTCGTGTAAATACAGGCTTCACCGCAAGTCTGTATAAAACTATATGCTTTGATCAACTTATCAAAGCGTATATTCCAACTCCGAGATGCTTGCACCAGTCCATAGATGGATCGCTGGAGCTTGCATATTTTGTTAACACCTTTAGGATTGACAAAACCTTCTGGTTGCATCAGATACAACTCTTCTTTAATAAATCCATTAAGGAATGCAGTTTTGTTTTATCCATTTCCCAGATTTTCATAAAATGCGGCAATTGCTAACATGATTCGGACAGACTTAAGCATAGATACGAGTGAGAAACTCTCATCGTAGTCAACACCTTGAACTTGTCGAAAACCTTTTGCGACAATTCTAGCTTTGTAGATAGTAACACTACTATCAGTGTCCGTCTTCCTCTTGAGGATCCATTTATTTTCTATGGCTTGCCAATCATCGGGCAAATCCATCAAAGTCCATACTTTGTTTTTATACATGGATCATATCTCAGATTTCATGGCCTTAAACCATTTCGCGGAATCTAGGCTCATCATCGCTTCCTCATAGTTCACAAGTTCGTCATGTTCTAGTAACATGACTTCCAGAACAGGATTACCGTACCACTCTGGTACGGATCTTACTCTGGTTTACCTACGAGATTCAGTAGTAACTTGATCTGATGTTACATGATCATCATCATTAACTTCCTCACTAATTGGTGTAGTAGTCACAGGAACAGATTTCTGTGATGAACTACTTTCCAATAAGGGAGGAGGTACAGTTACCACATCAAGTTCTACTTTCCTCCCACTCACTTCTTTCGAGAGAAACTCCTTCTCTAGAAAGGATCCGTTATAAGCAACGAATGTCTTGCCTTAAGATCTGTGATAGAAGGTGTACCCAACAGTCTCCTTTGCGTATCCTATGAAGACATATTTCTCCGATTTGGGTTTGAGCTTATCAGGATGAAACTTTCTCATATAAGCATCACAATCCCAAACTTTAAGAAACGACAACTTTGGTTTCTTGCCAAACCATAGTTCAGATTGTGTCGTCTCAACGGACTTAGATGGTGCCCTTTTTAACGTGAATGCAGCTGTCTTTAATGCATAACCCCAAAACTATAGTGGTAAATCGGTAAGGAACATCATAGATTGCACTATATACAATAGAGTACGGTTATGACGTTCGGACACACCATTATGTTGTGGTGTTCCAGGTGGCATGAGTTTGTGAAACTATTCCACATTGTTTTAATTGAAGACCAAACTCGTAACTCAAATATTCTCCTCCACGATCATATCATAGAAACTTTTATTTTCTTGTTACGATGATTCTCCACTTCACTCTGAAATTCTTTGAACTTTTCAAATGTTTCAGACTTATGTTTCATCAAGTAGATATACCCCTATCTGCTCAAATCATCTGTGAAGGTCAGAAAATAATGATACTTGTCGCGAGCCTTAATATTCATCGGACCACATACATCAGTATGTATGATTTCCAACAAATCTGTTGCTCGCTCCATTGTTCTGGAGAACGGAGTCTTAGTCATCTTGCCCATGAGGCATGGTTCGCAAGCATCAAGTGATTCATAATCAAGTGATTCCAAAATTCCATCAGCATGGAGTTTCTTCATGCACTTTACACCAATATGACCTAAACGGCAGTGCCACAGATAAGTTGCACTATCATTATTAACTTCGCATCTTTTTGGCTTCAATATTATGAATATGTGTATCACTACGATCGAGATCCAACAAACCACTTTCGTTGGGTGTATGACCATAGAAGATTTTATTCATGTAAACAGAACAACAATTGTTCTCTAACTTAAATGAATAACCGTATTGCAATAAACATGATCAAATCATATTTATGCTCAACGCAAACACCAAATAACACTTATTTAGGTTCAACACTAATCCCGAAAGTATAGGGAAGTGTGCTATGATGATCATATCAATCTTGGAACTACTTCCAACACACATCGTCACTTCACCCTTAACTAGTTTCTGTTTATTCTGCAACTCCCGTTTCAAGTTACTAATCTTAGCAACTGAACTAGCATCAAATACTGAGGGGTTGCTATAAACACTAGTAAAGTACACATCAATAACATGTATATCAAATATACTTATGTTTACTTTGCCATCCTTCTTATCCGCCAATCACTTGGGGTAGTTCCGCTTCCAGTGACCAGTCCCTTTGCAGTAGAAGCACTTAGTCTCAGGCTTAGGACCAGACTTGGGCTTCTTCACTTAAGTAGCATATTGATTGCTGTTTTTCTTGAAGTTCCCCTTCTTCTTCCCTTTGCCCTTTTCTTGAAACTAGTGATCTTGTCAACCATCAACACTTGATGTTTTTCTTGATTTCTACCTTCGTTGATTTCAGCATCACGAAGAGCTTGGGAATTACCTTCGTCATCCCTTGCATATTATAGTTCATCACGAAGTTCTACTAACTTGGTGATGGTGACTAGAGAATTCTGTCAATCACTATCTTATCTGGAAGATTAACTCCCACTTGATTCAAGCAATTGTAGTACCCAGACAATCTGAGCACATGCTCACTAGTTGAGCGATTCTCCTCCATCTTTTAGCTATAGAACTTGTTGGACACTTCATATCTCTCAACTCGGGTATTTGCTTGAAATATTAACTTCAACTCCTGGAACATCTCATATGGTCCATGACGTTCAAAACGTCTTTGAAGTCCCGATTCTAAGCCGTTAAGCATGGTGCACTAAACTATTAAGTAGTCATCATATTGAGCTAGCAAAACGTTCATAACGTCTGCATCTGCTCCTGTAATAGGTCCGTCACCTGGCGGTGCATCAAGGACATAATTCTTCTGTGCAGCAATGAGGATAAACCTCAGATCACGGATCCAATCCGCATCATTGCTACTAACATCTTTCAACACAATTTTCTCTAGGAACATATCAAAATTAACATATGAAAGCAACAACGCGAGCTATTGATCTATAACATAGAAATGCTAATACTACCAGGACTAAGTTCATGATAAATTAAAGTTTAGTTAATCATATTACTTAAGAACTCCCACTTAGATAGACATCCCTCTAATCCTCTAAGTGATCACGTGATCCACATCAACTAAACCATGTCCGATCATCACGTGAGATGGAGTAGTTTCAATGGTGAACATCACTATGTTGATCATATCTACTATATGATTCACGCTCGACCTTTCGGTCTCCGTGTTCCGAGGCCATATCTGTATATGCTTGGCTCGTCAAGTATAACCTGAATATTCTGCGTGTGCAACTGTTTTGCACCCGTTGTATTTGAACGTAGAGCCTATCACACCCGATCATCACGTGGTGTCTCAGCACGAAGAACTTTCGCAACGGTGCATACTCAGGGAGAACACTTCTTGATAATTAGTGAGAGATCATCTTAAAATGCTACCGTCAATCAAAGCAAGATAAGATGCATAAAAGATAAACATCACATGCAATCAATATAAGTGATATGATATGGCCATCATCATCTTGTGCTTGTGATCTCCATCTTTGAAGCACCGTCATGATCACCATCGTCACCGGCGCGACACCTTGATCTCCATCGTAGCATCGTTGTCGTCTCGCCAATCTTATGCTTCTACGACTATCGCTACCGCTTAGTGATAAAGTAAAGCATTACAAGCGATTGCATTGCATACAATAAAGCGACAACCATATGGGTCCTGCCAGTTGCCGATAACTCGGTTACAAAACATGATCATCTCATACAATAAAATTTAGCATCATGCCTTGACCATATCACATCACATCATGCCCTGCAAAAACAAGTTAGACGTCCTCTACTTTGTTTGTTGCAAGTTTTACGTGGCTGCTACGGGCTTAAGCAAGAACCAGTCTCACCTACGCATCAAAACCACAACGATAGTTTGTCAAGTTGATGTCGCTTTAACCTTCGCAAGGACCGGGCATAGCCACACTCGGTTCAACTAAAGTTGGAGAAACTGACACCCGTTAGCCACCTGTGTGCAAAGCACGGCGGTAGAACCAGTCTCGCGTAAGCGTACGCGTAATGTCGGTCCGGGCCGCTTCATCCAACAATACCGCCGAACCAAAGTATGACATGCTGGTAGGCAGTATGACTTATATCGCCCACAACTCACTTGTGTTCTACTCGTGCATATAACATCAAACCATAAAAACCTAGGCTCGGATGCCACTGTTGGGGAACGTAGTAATTTCAAAAAAAAATCCTACGCACACGAAGATCATGGTGATGCATAGCAACGAGAGGGGAGAGTGTTGTCTACGTACCCTCGTAGACTGAAGCGGAAGCGTTGACGCAACATAGAGGAAGTAGTCGTACGTCTTCCTGATCCGACCGATCCAAGTACCGTTACTCTGGCACCTCCGAGTTCTTAGCACACATCCATCTCGATGACGCTCCCCGGGCTCCGATCCAGCAAAGCTTCGGGGATGAGTTCCCTCAGCACGACGGCGTGATGACGACGATGATGTTCTACCGACGCAGGGCTTCGCCTAAGCACCGCAACGATATGACCGGGGTGGAATATGGTGGAGAGGGGCACCGCACACGGCTAAGGAACGATCACGAAGATCAACTTGTGTGTTCTAGGGTGCCCCCCTGCCCCCGTATATAAAGGAGCAAGGGAGGAGGAGGCCGGCCCTAGGAGGAGGGCGCGCCAAGGATGTGGAGTCCTACTAGGACTCCAAGTCCTAGTAGGAGTCCACCAAGAGGAGAGGAAGGGAGAAGGAAGTAGAGGAGAAGGAAAGGTGGCCGGCCCCCTTTTCTCTAGTCCAATTCGGACTAGAGGGGAGGGGGGGCGCAGCAGCCCCTTTGCCCTTTTCTCCTCTTCCCACTAAAGCCCATCAAGGCCCATTGCTTCTCCCGTAACTACCCGATACTCCGAAAAATACCCGAACCACTCAGAACCTTTCCGATGTCCGAATATATCGATCTTTACGTCTCGACCATTTCGAGACTCCTCGTCATGTCCCCGATCTCATCTGGGACTCCGAACTCCTTCGGTACATCAAAACTCATAAACTCATAATATAACTGTCATCGAAACCTTAAGCGTGCGGACCCTACGGTTCGAGAACAATGTAGACATGACCGAGACACGTCTCCGGTCAACAACCAATAGCGGGACCTGGATGCCCATATTGGCTCCTACATATTCTACAAAGATCTTTATCGGTCAGACCGCATAACAACATACGTTATTCCTTTTGTCATCGGTATGTTACTTGCCCGAGATTCGATCGTCGGTATCCAATACCTAGTTCGATCTTGTTACCGGCAAGTATCTTTACTCGTTCTATAATACATCATCTCGCAACTAACTCATTAGTTGCAATGCTTGCAAGGCTTATGTGATGTGCATTACCGAGAGGGCCCAGAGATACCTCTCCAACAGTCGGAGTGACAAATCCTAATCTCGAAATGCGCCAACCCAACATGTACCTTTGGAGACAGCTGTAGAGCACCTTTATAATCACCCAGTTACGTTGTGACGTTTGGTAGCACACAAAGTGTTCCTCCGTCAAACGGGAGTTGCATAATCTCATAGTCATAGGAACATGTATAAGTCATGAAGAAAGCAATAGCAACATACTAAACGATCGGGTGCTAAGCTAACGGAATGGGTCATGTCAATCACATCATTCTCCTAATGATGTGATCCCGTTAATCAAATGACAACTCATGTTTATGGCTAGGAAACATAACCATCTTTGATCAACGAGCTAGTCAAGTAGAGGCATACTAGTGACACTCTGTTTGTCTATGTATTCACACATGTATCATGTTTCCGGTTGATACAATTCTAGCATGAATAATAAACATTTATCATGAAATAAGGAAATAAATAATAACTTTATTATTGCCTCTAGGTCATATTTCCTTCAACTATGCGTCGAGGATCAATGGTAATAGGAGACGGGGACACGATGTTTACCCAGGTTCGGGCCCTCTCTACGGAGGTAATACCCTACTTCCTGCTTGATCGATCTTGATGAATATGAGTATTACAAGAGTTGATCTACCATGAGATTGTAATAGCTAAACCCTAGAAGTCTAGCCTATGTGTATATGGTAATGAATGTCCTCTATCCGGACTATGCTCTCTGGTTTATATAGACACCGGAGAGATCTAGGTTTACATGGAGTCGGTTACATAAGAAGGAATCTTCATAATTGGTCGCCAAGCTTGCCTTCCACGCCAAGTAGAGTCCAATCCGGACATGGTTATAGTCTTCGGCCTTCATATCTTCACAACCTATCAGTCCGACTCGGTGAGTAACAGGCCGGACGCCCGAGGACCCCTTAGTCCAAGACTCCCTCAGGAGACCCTCGGCAAGGCCCTTGCCGGGGCAGGCCTCCGCGGCCCCGGCAAGAACCTTGCCGGGGCAACTTGCCCAAACACCAACAGAGCGAGCCACCCTTGAGCCCACGGGTTCCAACCCAACTAACTACGGTTGGACCAGGGCTCCGGAGGCACCTCTGTGATGGCATGCAGATCTTTGTCAAGATCACGGACACATGACATCAGATGAGGACCAGAAGACGACGACCCTCGACAAAATCCTTGCCAAGGAAAGCCACAAGTCCCACGGCAAGATCCTTGCCAGGGACGACTACGCGCCACGGCAAGACCCTTGCCTAGCCCCCGGCAAGGCCCTTGCCGAGGACATCAGTGGGGCCACTACCAGGCCCGTGCCAGCCAAGTTTTCCACCATCGTTCGCATGCAGCTGCCAGCCCAACCAGCTGGGCTGGCACCTACGTGGCAACATGATGCTTAGAGGCCAGATCGGCAGGCGCCTGCATGGCGGCATGCGAATCTTCGTGAAGACCCTACCACCGCGCCACCTCAGCTGCCTGCCTACCTACATGGCACCGCACGCATCGCTGGCCAGGGCGCGTATCGAAGCGAGGAGGAGCAGCGACGGACCAGACGGGCCTCGCTCCCGTCCCCGATAAAGCCAGGGGGACACCTCAGGGGTGCATTAAATGCGTCGTGTCCTGTAATACGGGCGATAAGCTCGTAGTACTGTAGGCCTTTCCACCTCCTGTGTGCCACAATGGCAGCCCCTTTCGACTATAAAAGGAGGCCCATGGCGTACTGGAGAGGGATTCGGCTCTTTTGAACTACACAGCCACCATAGCTAGTTGGAGAGCTCAAGAACACTCAATACATCCACCAAAGCAGGACTCGGGTTTTATGCATCCTCGCGGCCCAAACCTTGGTAAACGATCCGCGTGCTGACTATTATCCCTGCTCTTCTCACAATCCTGCGCCCCGGCAACCATAGTAGGGATTCCCGTGATCCCATAGGTGTCGTTTCCCACCGACATCTTCAAGGCAGCACAAAATGTTCTTCACTTGTAAATCAAACATCATGTCATCACGTGATCGACGGGCGGGGCGCGGGAGGACGGCAACTAGCGCCGCTGAGAGGTAGCAGTCAATGGTAGCGTCCCAAGCCACTAAGGGAGGGCGCACGGGCATGGGCGCAGCGGTGCAGCCAAACGCACGGGGACCGGCGCCGTGGTGGTGGAGGGACGAGCACGGGCCGGCGGGTGCAGCCAAACACACGGGGGTCGGCGCCACGGTGGGTGGAGGGGCGCGCACGGGCATGGGCACGGGCGCTAGCGCTGGCATGTACACGAGCTCGCGCGGGTCCAAGAAGACCTCGCTGATTCCCGCGGCTTCCAGCTCTATGATAGTGCTCGGTGACCAGCCCGTCAATGCTACGGGGATGGTCGCTGGCACGGGCGCGGGGATGGGAGCTGGGACGAGAGAGGGGGCAGCAACCGCCGCGGCCAGCTTGTTCTGGGCCATGTCCATGAGGCCCCATTCCTCCTTATTTTCTATCTCCTCCGTCTCGGAGTTGA
This sequence comes from Aegilops umbellulata, assembly GCA_032464435.1. Taxonomy (NCBI): domain Eukaryota; kingdom Viridiplantae; phylum Streptophyta; class Magnoliopsida; order Poales; family Poaceae; genus Aegilops; species Aegilops umbellulata. Next base: position 7,392,221 of record CP136058.1, on the reverse strand, counting down.
CTTCACTAAACTTGAACACTAGTGGCAGATGATCATTTTGCGCCATGGCGGTGGAGGTCTGCAGGGGGGAGGGGAATGGGAGGCAAACAGTAAGGCCACCCGTATTAAACAGCGGCTCGGGCGCCATTAATGGAGAGGAAGGCGGGCAGCCATGGAAGTCAAAGGCATCGCTTCCCAGTGAGCCTGCGCAGCGTACAGCTCGCACGCTTCTCGGTGAGCCTGCGCATTGGAGGACAGCTTGCACGCCTCTCAATCAGCATGCGGACCAAACTGCGCTTGCATGCCTCCCGTTCAGTCAAGGTCAAGCAGCTGTCCGCATGGCACCTCCTACAGCCATTAAAACCAAGACACACACACATGGCGTCACGTGAATGGTTTACAGAACGCACACGTTTTGAATTATACAAACGTTTGAGATATTAAAGTGGCAGCTATTTTTTCAAAATGCCTTTGTTGGTTGTCATTTTTAGAGTGCGCCTTCTGTCAAAATGGACACAATAAATACAACATCATGCCGAGTGCCATTCCATGATAGCATGCCAAGTTTCATGAATTTCAGACGAGTTTTAGATTTACTAGATTTTAAAAACCAGGCATCTCAATGTTTTGTCGGCAATCAACGGTGCACTGGTGTTTGAAATACATTCGCATTTCTTGCATGGGACCTAAGCATCCACCCAAGGACACAGATTTGATGTTTCAACCAATTTATATGCATTGGAGCATGTGCATATAGTTCAAATTTGAATTATGCACATAAATGCATTGAAAACTCAGTTAATGCATAAAAATGTCCAAAAGAACCCCGAAAAATCACAAAAATTGACACAACACTCATGTTGTTCTACGTTGACACGAGAAAAAATTTGGAAGCAATAAGAGGCAGTGGATATCATTTCATCCCCAAAGGTGGGACGTTCCCTACCGAAACCATGATGCTTGTTGTGATAAGCTCTGGTTTGTGAGAAGCATATACCCAAACCTGCCCCAAACGGGACAAAACTTTTACCACGGCATGTTGATGTCGTACCATGAAAGCACGCCAAGTTTCACGAATTTCAGACGAGTTTTGGATTTACTAGAATTTAAAAATGATGCATCTCAATGTTTTGCCAGCAATCAACGGTGCCCTGGTGTTTGAAATTCATTCCCATTTCTTGCATGGGACCTAAGCATGCACCCAAGAACACATATTTGATTTTTTTTCAACCAATTTATATGCACTGGAGCATGTGCATGTAGTTCAAATTTGAATTATGCACATAAATGCATTGAAACTCAGTTAATGCATAAAAATGTCCAAACGAACCCGGGAAATCCCAAAAATTGAAACAACACTCCTGTTGGTCTATGTTGACACGAGAAAAATTTTGAAAGCAATAAGAGGCAATGGATATCGTTTCATCCCCAAAAGTGGGATGCTCCCTACCGAAACCATCATGCTTGTTGTGAGAAGCTCTGGTTTGTGAGAAGCATATACCCGAACCTGCCCCAAATGGGACAAATTTTTTAACACGGCGTGTTAATGCCGCTCCATGATAGCATGCCAAGTTTCATGAATTTCAAATGATTTTTGGATTTACTAGAATTTAGAAACCAGGCATCTCAACGTTTTGCCGGCAATCAACAGTGCCCTGGTGTTTGAATTTCATTCCCATCTCCTGCATGGGACTTAGAAATTCACCCAAGGACACATATTAGATTTTTCAACCAACCTTAGTGCATTGGAGCATGTGCTTGTAGTTCAAATTTGAATTATGCACATAAAATGCATAGAAACCCAGTTAATGCATAAAAATGTCCAAATGAACCACGAAAAATCACAAAAATTGACACAACACTCTTGTTGTTCTATGTTGACACTAGAAAAAATTTCAAAGTAATAAGAGGCAATGGATATCGTTTCTTCCCCAAAGGTGGGACGTTCCCTATTGAAACCATCATGCTTGTTGTGAGAAGCTCTGGTTTGTGGGAAGCTTATACCCGAACCTGCCCCAAATGGGACAAATTTTTTACCATGGCATGTTGATGCCGCTCCTTGATAGCATGCCAAGTTTCATGAATTTCATACGAGTTTTGGATTTACTAGAATTTAAAAACCATGCATCTCAACATTTTGCCAGCAATGAACAGTGCCCTGGTGTTTGAAATTCATTCCCATCTCTTGCATGGGACCTAGAAATTCACCCAAGGACATAGATTTGATTTTTCAACCAACTTTAGTACATTGGAGCATGTGCTTGTAGTTCAAATTTGAATTATGCGCATAAAATGCCTAGAAAACCCAGGTAATGTATAAAAAAGGCCAAACGAACTCCAAAAAATTCATTCCCATTTCTTCCATGGGACCTAAGAATGCACTGATGGACACATATTTGATTTTTCAACCAATTTGTATGCACCGGAGAATGTGCATGTAGTTTAATTTTGAATTGTGCACCTAAAATGGCTAGAAAACCAGTTTAATGTATGAAATGTCCAAATGAACCCTGATAATTCCAATTCTTTTACGACACACATACAGTTGCATGTTCACTACAGATGAAAAGGTCTAGCAATTCAAACACCGTCCAGTGACCCCATTTTGTAATTCAAATCAAGTAGATCCCACACAGTTTATTCTCACCAACCATGTGAGATGTAGTACACAATATCTTGGAGCAAGGTCGGTGTATAGTACGCCTATGGCTTACGCGAGAAGGTGCGTCGGCTACAGTCCATAGCCGGCGTGTCAAGCACACTAGCTCGCTCCCCCAAAACTCCTGCCTTTGCATCCCTCGCAATCTCGAAAATATCTACCGCCTAGAAGGTTTTAATGTTTGATAGCACACGATTAGTATGTGCGGGCCGTGTGCGATGTCTATTACTCCCGATCTGCTTCAGTCCCTTGATTCAAATTTTCAGTAGCCCCAGCATTTTACTCCCGCCTCTGCATCCCTCGCAATCTCAAAATTATCTGCTCGCCCTTGATCCAAATTTTCAGTAGCCCCGCCTTGTTACTCCTGCCTAGTAAAATTTTCAATTGTCGCAGTATTTCCTCAAACACAACCTCCGCTCACACAGACACACACAACTGAAAGATCATGGATGTCGCCTAGAGGGGGGTGGATAGGTGCCTTAAAATAATTATGGTTTAGGCTTGAACAAATGGGAATAAACCTAGCGGTTAATTTGTCAAGCACAAAACCTACAACAACTAGGCTTACCTATGCGCACCAACAACTTATGCTAAACAAGATAAACTACTAGGTGATAGCATGATATATGACAAGAAACAATATGGCTATCACAGAGTAAAGTGCATAAGTAAAGGGCTCGGGTAAGAGATAACCGAGGCACGCGGAGACGATGATGTATCCCGAAGTTCACACCCTTGCGGATGCTAATCTCCGTTTGGAGCGGTGTGGAGGCACAATGCTCCCCAAGAAGCCACTAGGGCCACCGTAATCTCTTCACACCCTCGCACAATGCAAGATGACGTGATTCCACTAAGGGACCCTTGAGGGCGGTCACCGAACCCGTAAAAATGGCAACCCTTGGGGGCGGTCACCGAACCCGTACACTTTGGCAACCCTTGGGGCCGGTCACCAGAACCCGTCAAATTTCTCGGGGCGATCTCCATAACCTAATTGGATACCCCGACGCTTGCCCGGAACTTTACACCACAATGATTGAGCTCCGAACACCAGTAACCGTCTAGGGCGGCCAAGCACCCAAGAGGAACAAGATCAAGGGTACCAAGCACCCAAGAGTAATAAGCTTCTCAACTTGTAACTTCCACGTATCACGTGGAGAACTCAAACCGATGCACCAAATGCAATGGCAAGGGCACACGGAGTGCCCAAGTCCTTCTCTCTCAAATCCCACCGAAGCAACTAATGCTAGGGAGGAAAATGAGAGGAAGAACAAGAAGGAGAACACCAAGAACTCCAAGAACAAGAAGTAGTATAGCTCTGGAGCGGTACTACCGCTCAGGAGCCGCGGTAGTACCGCTCTGGAGCGCTAGTAAAAATTTACATCCGCTCTAGCCGGGGTAGTACCGTTGCAGCCTTTACTAAAACAGCCACAACTTCTGCAAACGAACTCCGAATTCAATGAAACCAAGTTTGTTGGAAAGCTAACGACATGGGCTAACACAATCTTGATAGAAATATCAATAAGAAGCAACTGAGAAAAGGCCCATAAGAAAATGGTGAGAACCCTTCCTCGGATAAGACCGGTAAAACCTCCAACACCGAAAACATCATAGAAGACGCATGCGAACTCCATTTTTTATGAACTCAAGCTTGTCATCAATATGACCATAAGCTCTAAGACTCACAAAGAGAACCAAACAAGAACCAATAAACATGATGCAAGGATGCAATGGTTTGAGCTCTCTACTAACGATATGATCAAGCTACCAACTTGAGAGCCCCCCTTGATAGTACGGCAAACGATCCTATAACCCCGCCTCCCAACTACCACCATGAGACCGGTAAAATAGAAAACCTATCAAGGGAAAACCTTTGCCTTGCATATGGTCTACTTGAGCTAGATGATGACGACCTTGACTCCCTCAAGCTGGACCACCTTTCTTTATTGTGTTGGCTCGATGAAGACTAGATGATCGCTCCCCCATAGTCCACTATGGATGAGACACTCTTCGGCTCATCCTCACAAGTCCATTATCACCACAATGGATGGCAAGCTTCAAGCACTTGATCTCTTCGTGATGCATCACTTGAACTTGCACACCGCATCCTAACCCCACAAAGAACTCTCACGAAGACCATGGGTTAGTACACAAAGCGTAATTGACAATGCTTACCATACCATGGGATCACTTGATCCCTCTCGGTACATCTTCTATGCTTTGTGTGTTGATAAACATAATTCACTCTTTGACTTAGTCTTGATCAACCTCTCACAAGACCAATCTTTTAGGTAATTCCTTGAATAGCACCTTGGTCAACACAAACTCTCCTTGAAACCAAAACATGTACTCCAAGAAAAGCCTATGGACAAAACCTTCAAATATAACTCAAGGCAACCATTAGTCCATAGAGATTGTCATCAATTACCAAAACCAAACATGGGGGCAGCGCATGTTCTTTCAACAACCCTCGAGAAACCATTGGTAGGTCGCCGCCATCGCCGGTGCCTTCATCCTCAACCTCTGCCTGTGTACCGACGATCTCGAGTAGCCAATGGCCAAAAAGAGGTTTATCGCGGCCTTTTCGCCCGACGCTGGAGAGGTGGCCGCCGAGGTGTCCCCATCATCCTCCGCAGGCCCGATCCGCCGTCGTCGGTCCCCCGATCCGCCCGCCGCCGCGCCCCTACGCTGATTCGAGGACTTCCCCGTCCTCCCCCGGACCCGGCAGCCGACGAAGTCCTACCTCGGGGTCCGGCGGCAGCGGTGGGGGATGTGGGTCACCGAGATTACAGATCGAGAGACCCACACCTGCCGGTGGCTCGGTAGCTTCCACACGGCCGAGCTCGCGGCCATAGAGTACGACCGCTGGTAGGTCCGCTACCACGGCACGGCGACTAGGCTCACTTTCCCCTTCGGCACACGTCCGGTCCACCTCGTTCCGCCGGAGCCAGGGGTGGTGAGCTCGGCTATGGCGCGGGAGGACCATGAGGCGTGGAAGCGTCTCGAGGCCGAGGCCGCCGACGAGGCCTACATGCAAGAGCTCCACCGGCAGCACCCGGAGCTCGTGGAGGCAGAGCGGGCGGTCTTTGCCAGCGCGGAGGGCAGCGAGGTTATCGTGCTCTCCTCCCATGACTTGGTCGAAGGCGGCAAGGACGGCGGCGCGGAGGGCAGCAAGGTTATCACGCTCTCCTTTGATGACGAGGTCGAAGGCGACAGCGACGGCGGCATGGAGGGCATCGAGGTGGGCCCCAAGGACGAGGAGATCGACGTCGACGAGTGGAGGAGTGCCTTCCCCAATGACCCCCACGACGGTACTGGCCTAGACCCGGCTCGCGGCACACCGTACATGACGAGGAAGGACCCGCTCGACCTCTACTTCGACCGAAAGTAGTTTAACTTAGTTTAAATTTATGTTTTATGTTCGGTTATGCAAAACTATCTATGTTTATGTTTGAATGCATGCTACTTTCGGTTGAACCTGCTTTGAACTTGATCAAATTGAAGTTTACAACCTTAAGTTTAGGGGATCGACTAGAAAAGGCCAAGAATTGCTGGAGTATATATATATATATATATATATATATATATATATATATATATATATATATATATATATATATATATATATATATATATATATATATATATATATATATATATATATATATATATATATATATATATATATATATATATATATATATATATATATATATATATATCCACTAAGGGTTTTAGTCCTTTAACTTTTTAAGGATCGCCTAGAGATGTCCTTATGACTTGTTTATTTCACAATGTGATGCTCTATATGTGCAACTATTTGCTGTGCAGTTCAATTTCATCAATAACAGTTTCAACAATACCACTATGAATTACGATATTTGGTTGCTGTTAAGGATATTGCAGTTAACATGTCTTTTCGTTTTCCAATTTTTGTTTAGCAACATGCATGGTATTGAATGACTAAATATGCGATCCCAGGCTACATAGCAAGAAGGAAGAGTGTTACCTTAATGTTCTGATGATGTCTAGATATACATGTAATAAAATCTTATATAATGGGATGGATGGAGTGTTGTACTACATCATTTTTCAATTGTTGTTTAGCTTCTAATATTAGCTTGGTGCTTTTAGGTACATATATCATTGCCAAAGATCCACACTTCAACCCTTTCTGCGTATGGGGCAATGAGATATTCATGAACCAGCATCAAGTGAGGAAAATGATAAAGATTGTTACTAAAATGGGTCAAAAGATGTCAATCGAACTATTTGTTTACACTTTATGCAAGATAACAGTGAACTGCAGGATGGTAAGTAAGACCCTATAGCCTTCTTTTTACTGCCCGTAATGAGTTGTGTTAGATGACAATATCTGAATCTTTTTTCTTTTGCAGTGGATCATGAAGCAGTTTACTCAAGATTACCTCTCAAACTACATGATTGGTGGCCGGCCATCACAAGGGGTTGGACTAGAGTCCTGCATGCCTTCTGCATCCAGGAGAGCACGATAGGGCCATTCCGCTTCACCTTGTTCAGTAACTGGAATGTCTATCGCATCTTTCTTTACCATCTGTAATAGTACAAGTATAGAACCCTGGTACATCATTCTTTATTTGGTGCTTCTGTAATTCTTAAACATATGTACGTGTGAATCGAATAATGCATTGGTTGTTTGAACTTGATGGATATGAATAAAGCTATAGCCTACTTTCAAGTTTAAATTTGGTACAATTTTAAATAGCAGCAATTAAATTAGGGAAAAATTATGTTTTGTAGGGCACACACGGTTGGTAAAACACAAACGTTTGAGATATACACCATAATCCAAGATGGTTCACAGAGAGGAAACGTGTGCAAGCATGCACACAGTTGCCGTTCGTAAAGCGTGTGTGATGTCAGACACTATCACATACGGTGCGGAAAAACTAAATGTGTGTGATTGTCTACCTATCGTACATGTTTTATAATCATGAACTGTTTGTGATGTTCCAGGCATCGTAAATCTCCCGTGCCTGGAATCTACCTAGAATCTGCCTGGAAAGCTCTCGTGCCTAGAATCTGCCTGGTTTTAGGCAGAATCACAAAACTCCGACTGCGATGGCAATGCGAGCACAAACGAGTAGCAAGGATGAAGCGTTTGGGATATTCGAGATGTCGGAAACGGTTATATAGGGACAACTTTATGCATTAGGGCTCCCTATCCCCGATGGTTTCTGGGTCGTGTGGGAAGGACCCCCCTATCACCCACACTCACTTGGCGTTGGTTTCAAATGCCATGTCGGAAAGGGGTTAAAAACCATTTATTTAGGACCGATGCACACCTGTGAGGTGTATCGGTCATGTCTACATAGTTCTCGAACCCGTAGGGTCCGCACGCTTAATGTTCGTTGACGATATAGTGTTATATGAGTTATATGTTTTTGTGACGGAATGTTTTTCGGAGTCCCGGATGAGATCATGGACATGACTAGTAGTGTCGAAATGGTCGAGAGGTAAAGATTGATATATAGGACGATGGTACTTGGACACAGTAGCGTTTCGGGACGTACTGGGAAGGAATCAGGTCACCGGAACAGGTTTCGGGCACCCCCCCCCCCCCCTCCTGGCAAGTTATGGGCCTTATGGGCCAAAGGAGGGGACAGACCAACCCACAAGAAGGCTGGTGCGCCCTCCCTTGTTTGGCCAACCCTAGGGAAGGAAAAAGGGGAGGGCTAGCCCCTCCTGCCTTTCCCTCTCATGGGAGAAAGGAAAGGGGGGGCACCCTCCCTTGCCTTTCTCCGCACTCCAAATAAGGAAAGGGGCACAGCTTGGGCGGCAGCCTCACTCCACTGGTTGGCGGAGGAGCAACAACATTGCTCACCCGCGAGGACTGGCTGCTCGGACGACGACTCTCTCGACGCTCCAGGAGACATGGCGCAGCACCGCCGATGCATGGATATGCGGTGAACGTCGTCCGTGGCACGTGACCATGTGTTGGAGCATGGAGGCAAAAATACACAACAGTAACAAAGCATAGCATGGATGCGTTGGATCTGATTCGATTCGAATCAAATCATAGCAAAAACCCTAACCGCTGCAGAGGGTGGTATACTTACCTGCTGCAGAGGCAATGCACGTGGACGTATAGATCCCGCTAGTGGAGGTGGACCGAAGCCTGTCTGGTAGGAGAGACCGGCCAATATCAGGGCCACTGTCGCCGCCGCCACTGCCACACACCTCGTCATGCGCGCAACAAAGGTACTGGCCACCATCATCGATGTACCAGCCACCACCATCAATGAACCCTGAACTTGGACTAGAGCGAGGGGATAATACCCTCGAATAAGGGTAATCCCCACCTCGGGGATGGCCAATTTGCCTACCGCAGCCGGTGCCCTCCCAACAAACGCAACAACCACACCCTCGGGCATGTACCCACCCGCCGGGTCAATGGACACAGAACGCATCCACCGAAAGCAGAAGAGGAAAGGCGGCCGGATAGCAACCAAGAGGTTGCCACCCTACCTGGTGACGTCGTCCTTACTACTTGTGGTAGGTGGAGCGGGTGGAGTAGGGAGGGTGTCGTGGAATTGTCACGGCAGATGTCCTCTTGCAAGGACTTAGTCGTGGAGCCATCGCAACTAGGAAGCTTAAAGGGGCTAATCGGGACAAAGGACATGAGAGGTTTATACTAGTTCGGCCCCTTACGGTGAAGGTAAGGCCTACGTCTAGTTGGGTTGGTATTGCTTGATGTTTCGATGACCAGGGAGCGAGATACGCTATGCCCGGTTCTCGATTGGTTGTTTCTTGCCCTAAGCCGCCGGCGGGTCGTCCCCTTATATACACGTGTTGATGCCCTGCGGCCTACAGAGTCCTGGCCGGCTCATAAACAGTGTCCGGCTCGGTGACTATTTACTTCTACCTTACGTTACAAGTCATGCCATCATGGCGGTTTGTCACTACGGGCCTTAAGCCCCCTGTGGGCCTTAGACCCTTTGAACCGCCATCTTCATGCTTGACCTTGGGCTTCCTTCTGATGAGTCTTCTTTGTGTAACCCGGCCCCTCCTGGGCGGCTTACACAAATATTTATATCCCCAACATTAGGCCCCAGATTGATCTGAACCGGTTCACGTCAACCTTAAAATACCTTGACAACCAGTCTTCTGTCTTCTGGCCGTAAAAAGATCATAACCCACCGTGACGTCATCTTCTGGATCAGTTTTAACCCGCCGTGACATCATCTTTAATTAAATTCATACTTTACTCCGTCATATCTTCCAACGGATCTTTGCCTTTACTGACCCTTCCAAAAATCGAGGCGTCGGGGCCGCTGGATAATGATGTTTGGCCTCCTCGTTTCTCGCGCCGTCTCAGTCGGCCCTTCCTTATAAATAGGTGTGACCCAGGTCTTTCCCATTCTCCTTCGGTCGTCTTCCTCCTCGCACTTCCTTCTCTACTGCTGGAGCTCCGCCGCCGCCGCCTTCGAACCCCTTGTCTTCAACGACTCAGGCCGCTACATCAACCTGACTCTAACCAGAAATCGACGGCGAATCTCCGCAGCTGGTCCACATTCGTGAGTTCCTCTCCTTCCCTTTCTTAGATCTATATTGGAATTTTGTTGAGTTCGTCGGCGTTCATCGCCGCCCGACGCAAACCCTTGCTAGTTTTCACCTCCAAAGCCCTGTTTAGATCGTAAAAGCAATGTAGAACTGTTGTGGCGATTGTTTGCACTTATTTTGTATAAAATTAGATCTCATTTCCCTTGTTTGGAAGCCCTCTTCGAGTGTATGAACTTCTCTGCACTGTTTTAGGTCTAGAAATTTTTCTTTCCAGAGCAACCGTTTGATCCAAAATAATAATTGCAACTTGTGAAACCTGTTTGTTCCACACTTAGCCAAAAAAATTGCCTCTGTTGAATCTGTTTTAGCCATAGTAGTCCGGTTTAAGACAACACCGACTGTCGGCACCGCTTGCTTCCGGCGACTTAAAAAAATTAATTACCTTTGATACCTGTAGCAACTTAAATACCATCGCATAGTTACCCATATGCCATTAGGCCCCTTCTTAAGCCGCCACCTTGAATAAATCAATAGTGCTCTCCTCCGGGTTATAAATTGAGCCGGAAAAATTCTTTTATCTTTTTGTAGGCTTCGATTTACGCAATGGCGCCCAAAGCTCACAAACCTCCGGTGACCTGTAATTGGGTCCCGTCCATTGTCACAGAAAGCAAATTATCCGAATTTATGAAGTCTGGCTATCTGCCCAAGAAGGACGTTATGTCCTATCGTGCCCCTGAGCCATCTGAAGAAAAACCTCAACCCAAGGAAGGGGAGGTGATCATTTTTACTGATCATATGAGCCGGGGATTTGCTCCACCCGGTTCAAAATTCTTTAGGGATGTTCTGAAATTCTTTGATCGAAGGCCTCAAGACATCAGACCCAATTCCGTGTCAAACATATGCAACTTCCAAGTCCTCTGCGAGGTGTACCTTGGAGAAGAACCCAGCTTACTTTTATTCAGAGAGCTTTTTTACTTAAACCGGTAGAACAAGCGTGCCAAAGGGCCCAGTCTAGAGCTCGGTGGTATCTCAATTCAGCGACGAAGAGATTGCCGTTTTCCGTACGCTGAGCTGTCGAGTCATCCCAACGACTGGAACCAGACATGGTTCTACTGTCAGGACACATCTCCGGCTGGCGAAAATCCACTACCAGGCTTTCGTGCCTTGCGCCTTGAATCCAACCACCCGCTGCCGGATAAATTGACTGTTGTTGAACGTCTGCACTCACCCCCACTATCAAGAAAATCAAAGCTCTTTTGGGGAACAGCTTAGATGGCATCGACCTGGTCCGATTATGGGTTGCTTGGAGAATAATTCCGTTAAGCCGCCGTCCCGGCTTAATGTGTACTTACTCAGGCGAGAAGGATGATCCTCAGCGTCACAGTCCTGACGACTTACCAGATGATGTGGTCGAGGCTACCACCCAGTCCTTGTTGAAAGAGAGCACAGTGACCAGTAACGCCTTCGGCTTACTGCCCTTCTCCAGGAAGAACCCGGCCCCTGCAGTAAGTCATCAGCCTCAATGATTACTCTTTACTATGTTATACCTTACTTTTACTCATAATCCTTTATAATTTTTCCACAGGCAAATGCCGACTTCTGGAAGGTCAAGTACGACCATGAGGCGGCCAAACAAGCCAGAGTGGCCAAGAGAGCCGAAAGAAAAGCCACCAAGCCTACAACTTCAAAGAAAAGGAAACCAAGCGCCTCAGAGATGTTCAAACTTGATGATTTTGACGATGATGAAGAAGAGGTAACTTTTAACTTTCCTGAATCTTTTATCATCACCTCACTGACATTACTTCCCTTTCAGGAAGACACGGGAAACAGCCAAGCCGTTGAGGAAGAGGTAACTATAATCTCCTCCGACTCCGAGCCTCTGTCGCGTCAGAAAATTCGAAGAGTAACCCGGAAAGTAAGATTTTCACATCCTTTGGCTTACCAAGATCCTGACTTTCTTTTGAAGCGACAGCAAATTGAAAGCCGGAGGCACACCCGGACCAGCAAGAGCTCTCCTCCGGCTTACCTGACATGACCAGGAAGCGTCGGAATGAGGTTATCTCCGACTTACGCTCTGTTTCACCTTTGGCAGGTTTAATTCGTCAACCTCTCAATTCATCTGACTCCAATTATCAGGATACCTCTCCTTCCTCCGACGAGTCTATGCAGTCAAACATGCCGGCTTTTAAAACCGCCCCTGGGTAATGTCGATTTGTTTACCTTATGTTTTATCTTACTCATGTTTTTGTACTCACTCTTCTGCCTTGTCCACAGTGTGCAACTGAAGCCCAGGAAGAAAGCAAAGAAGGATAAACTGACCCAAGACCCTGTAGTGTCTGAGCCGGAACTGGGCACGGCTGCCCCCGACTTTTCCACACATCAACCGCCGCCTGAGCCGGCTCATGATATTCCAGCACCAACTTTCGACCCGCCTGCTGAAGATACTCTTGATGGCTCTGATAACCCGGAAGCACCAATCCCGGCCAAGACGACCTATCCAAAAGTGGAAATTCTCAAGACTCGGTTTGTTGAGCCAGCACGGCCCACCGTACTCGCCAAGTGTTCTGCTAAAGAGGAATTGCTAGAATGCCGAAAGGCCAAGATGGACATCACTGACTATACTCATTTGAGTATTGGAGAGATAGTCTCGGGCTATATTAATCAAGTGCATAGCAGCCGCGACCTGGAAATTGACATGGTGAAGCAAATACAGCAAAAATCTGAGGTACAACTTATGCTACCTTCCCTTAACCATACTTACTGTACCAGCCCCCAAGTCTACTACTTATAAATAAATATGTTGTATACTTACAAAACTTTCTAGCACCGTTTGTCCGGCTTAGAAAGAAGACAATTAAACCGGTTCTATCGAGAAATGTTGAACTTGCTATACACATTAGCCCCCAAGTGCCACGTACCTTTGCTTGCAAAGTGCTTGGGACTTTACTCTGCTTAAGCCGGCGTAGTAATGTAGAATTCTTCAGCATACATTAGCCCCCAAGTGTCAAGTATCTTTGCTTGGAAAGTGCTTGGGACTTAACATTATTTTATCATGATCCTGACTATGACCCGGTACCAATGCAGGCCACCATAAGTCAATATGAGTCGGAGATTGCGAACCTGAAGAGTCGCCTGGCAGCCTAGGAACTTGAAATTCAAAAGGCCAACTCCAAGTTTGAATTCAGTGTCTCTGAACAAGAGAAGTTGAAGAAGAACTTTGAATCGGAGAAGAAAACCTAGGCTGATGAGAAGGCCTCTTTGGTGACTCGTGCCGAGACAGCAGAAACCTCACTCGCAGAAGCAACAACTGAGCTGTTCGGCTTAAAGCGCCAGATATCTCAAATGGTCTCAGCAATCTTCGGTAAGTTACTATATATAAACCTCAAATCCTTCCCTTAACGGCTATGTTAATTATTACCTCTGGCTCACCTTTTGTTAAATAACACAGGCCCCAGGAGCACAAACCTCAAGCAGAACATGGTGGTCAAGCTGAAGGCAGTCTACACTCTAGTGGAGAAACTGTACACCGGGTCACAACGTGCTTTGTCCGTTGTGGATTTATCAAATGATGTCCCCCATCTCCTGCAAGATGTGCTAAAACGGCTTGCTGTGCTACCTCGGCGGGTCCAAGAGCTAAGACGGGCATCTGCAAGAGCCGGAGCTCTAACTGCCTTGAGCCGGGCCAAAGCATGGATTCCAGAGCTAGACCCAGCCGACCTCACTCTTGGATACCCTAGTCTGAAGGAGGATGGAACCTTGTTTGATGAATCAGACTTCACTGCCTGTGTAAAAGACATACGCCCCATGGCTACTCTTATTGGAAACGACACTGATCTTACCAAGTATCAGCCGGGTTATGACAGCGAGAACCGGAGGATTCCAACACCTCATTATGATGAAGTCAGCTTGATCCCTCCAACTCGTAAGCATACCTTTGCCCCTGAAGTCGACCCCACCGGTTTAATAGATGATGAAGCTGAGTTTGAAGCCTTGAGTGGCATTGACTGGGCCTCATCAACCTTCCAGGACAGGGCAGCCAACGGAGAGGCGGAAAAGGATAATCCGGAAGCTTCAGGTCAACCCCAGGAGTAAACCGCCAGGCGCCATATGTTTTATATCTTTATGAGAACAATGCCGCACCATTGATACTCGGGGAGTCTTGTAATAGGGTAGAAAAACTCTCAATTTTTGTCACGCCTTTCGTGCATGTTTATGGCGCTCAATACTTTCTTAAGCCGCCACTGATATATACTTCCAGCTTTTATTGATCTTCTAGTTCCTTTATGCTAAATAAAAGTTGCCTGCCTTATCCTGCATAGGAAGCAAACAAAAATCCTCTGGCGACTTACCGCCTCAGGGGTTACATAAGGTATTGATAACCCGGAGTATACACCAAAATAATTTTAGGAGAACCAACTTACGATTAGACTTAATAGACATAATCATAATGATATACCTGTGATGCTTGTGGCTATCTCTCCGGATTATATAACCCAACCCTGGAGGGTAAATTTAACTCCTGAAAATTGGTATATAAAAGCTCACTGGTACTTAACAACCCGAGGTAACCAATATTAACCCGGAGGAATGAAATCCATTCCATAGTATTTTCAAGAGAGTCTCAAGATGGTCAAACATTGATACTTATAAACATGATGAATAATAAACAAATTTAAGGTCCTCTGATTCAAATACGATCAGTGAACCGTTCCAAAGGGGTTAAGCTAAGATTCGGATACGATCATATAGCCCCCAGTGGCTATGGCGATGCCGATCAAGTGGGTATCGACAGCTATGTTCTCTTTGGTTCGAATACGACCTATGTTTGAACAGGAAGCCCCCAAGTGACCATAAGAGTTGTTTAATGACGCTGATTCGGATACGATCCACGTCAGACCCAAAGGGGTTAAGCTATGATTCAGATATGATCAGGAAGCCCCCAAGTGGGTTTGGCAATATGCCGATCAAGTGGGTATCGACATCTATGTTCTCTTTGCTTCGAATACGACCTATGTTTGAACAGGAAGCCCCCAGGTGACCATAGCTAGATTCAGATATGATCTTAAGCCGGACCAAAGGGAAAGTCGGATTCAGCTATGAGTCGCTCCCTGTTGGTCGTTTCCACCACATGAAAAAAGAAGACATGTAAATCTTTTAGGGTAAAAAGGACAGAGGTCCTGCTTTATTGCTTTATATAATATATACATTATTGAAATATATACATCCTGAGAGCCGGTGGCTCAGGTATATTACGGTTGAAGATGAGCGATATTCCACGGCCTGCGGGTCTCTTCTTCCGACTTACGTGAGTCTTTATGCTCTCGAACATCGATAAGATAGTATGACCTGTTATTCAGATTCTTGCTGACCACAAAGGGTCCTTCCCAAGGAGGGGATAGCTTGTGCATATCAGACTGATCCTGAATGAGCCAGAGCACTAGGTCGCCTTCCTGAAAGGTTCTGCTTCTAACCCGGCGGCTATGATAGCGGCGCAGGTCTTGCTGGTAAATCGCCGAGCGGGCTATTGCCAAGTCTCGCTCCTCATCTAACAAGTCAAGTGCATCCTGATGAGCCTTTTCATTGTCAGCCTCAACGTAAGCCGCTACGCAGGGCGAGTCATGACGGATGTCACTTGGTAGGACCGCCTCTGCTCCGTATACCATGAAGAAAGGTGTGTAACCCGTAGATCTGTTAGGTGTAGTGTTGATATTCCAAAGTACAGAGGGTAACTCCTCCACCCAAAAACCCGGCGTCCGCTGTAAGGGTACCAAGAGCCGGGGTTTGATGCCCTTCAAAATCTCCTGATTTCCTCTTTCTGCTTGACCATTGGATTGAGGATGAGCAATAGCCGAAACATCAAGCCGGATATGTTCCCTTTGACAGAACTCTTCCATGGCACCCTTGGAGAGATTAGTGCCATTCTCAGTTATGATGATGTGTGGAAAATCAAAACGAAAGATCACCTTTTTCATGAACTGAACCGCTGTGGCTGCATCACACTTACTGACCGGCTCTGCCTCGACCCACTTTGTGAACTTATCCACTGCCACCAGGAGGTGTGTCTTTTTGTCTTTAGACCTTTTGAAAGGTCTAACCATGTCAAGCCCCCAGACTGCAAACGGCCAAGTAATTGGAATCATTCTCAATTCTTGAGCCGGCACATGAGCTCGTCGTGAGAATTTCTGACATCCATCACATTTACTGACCAGATCTATTGCATCAGCGTGAGCCGTCAGCCAATAAAACCCATGACGGAAAGCCTTGTCCACAAGGGATTTTGAGCCGACATGATGACCGCAATCCCCTTCATGGATCTCACGAAGTATCTCCTGACCCTCCGCAGGTGACACGCAACATTGAAACGCTCCAGTGACGCTGCAGTGATGTAACTCGCCATTAACGATTGTCATGGACTTTGACCGCCGGATGATTTGTCTCGCCAAGGTCTCATCCTCAGGCAGCTCTCCCGGGGTCATATAAGCCAAATAAGGCACTGTCCAATCCGGGATGATGTGGAGAGCCGCTACCAGCTGCGCCTCCGGGTCTGGCACTGCTAGATCTTCTTCTGTAGGTAACTTGACAGAAGGGTTATGCAAGACATCGAGAAAGGTGTTAGGCGGCACCAGCTTACGTTGAGATCCCAGCCGGCTTAAGGCATTAGCCGCCTCATTCTTCCTTCGATCAATGTGTTCCACCTGATAACCCTTGAAGTGCCCAGCTACAGCATCAACTTCACGACGGTAATCCGCCATAAGGGGATCCTTGGAGTCCCACTTGCCAGACACCTATTGAGCCACAAGGTCTGAGTCGCCCAAGCACCTTACCCGGCTCAAATTCATCTCTTTGGCCATCCGGAGACCATGGAGTAAGGCCTCATACTCAGCTGCATTGTTAGTACAAGGAAACATAAGCCGGAGCACATAACAGAATTTGTCACCTTGAGGGGAAGTTGAAACTACACCAGCCCCCGAGACTTCTAACTGCATGGACCCATCAAAGTGAATAGTCCAATATGCATTATCCGGCTTCTCCTCAGGTGCCTGCAACTCTGTCCAATCATTGATAAAATCCACCAAGACTTGAGACTTAATAGCAGTATGTGGCATGTACTTGAGACCGTGAGGCCCAAGCTCAATGGCCCACTTGGCGACTCGTCCCGTGGCCTCTCTGTTCTGGATTATGTCTCCCAAGGGGGCAGAACTTACCACAGTGATAGGGTGACCTTGGAAGTATTGCTTCAGCTTCCGGCTTGCCATGAACACTCCATAAACAAGCTTCTGCCAATGTGGATATCTTTGTTTAGACTCAATGAGCACCTCACTGACGTAATAAACCGACCGTTGAACCGGATGCTCTTTGCCAGCCTCCTTGCGCTCCACCACGATCGCAACACTGACAGCTCGTGAGTTAGCATCCACATATAACAGCAATGGCTCTCTATCAATGGGAGCTTCTAGGACCGGCGGCTCAGATAACTGTCTCTTTAAATCCTCAAAGGCAGTATTAGCAGCATCGCTCCAGACAAAAGTGTATGTCTTCTTCATCATCTGATACAGCGGTAGGGCCTTCTCACCTAACCGGCTTGTGAACCGGCTTAAAGCAGCAATTTGACCCGCCAATCTCTGAACGTCATTGATGCACGCCGGTTTAGCCAGAGAGGTAATTGCCTTGATCTTTTCCGGATTAGCTTCAATGCCCCTGTTTGAGACCAAAAATCCCAAAAGCTTGCCTGCGGGTACGCTGAACACACACTTGTCCGGGTTAAGCATCATCTTGTAAACCCGGAGATTATCAAAGGTCTCCTTTAAATCAGATATCAAGGTTTCCTTCTCTCTGGACTTCACCACTATGTCATCCACATAAGCATGAACATTGCGCCCAGTCAGATCATGGAGACAGTTCTGTACACACTGCTGATAAGTCACCTGGGCACTCTTAAGCCCAAAAGGCATAGATACATAGCAGAAGGCTCCAAACGGAGTGATGAAAGCCGTCTTCTCCTGGTCCTTAACTGCCATCTTGATCTGTTGATATCCAGAATAAGCATCCAAAAAACTCAAACGCTCACAACCCGCCGTAGCATCAATGATTTGATCAATACGAGGGAGAGCAAAAGGATCAACCGGACAAGCTTTATTTAAGTCCGTGTAATCCACACACATCCGCCAGGTGTCGTTCTTCTTGAGTACGAGCACCAGGTTAGCCAGCCACTCCGGGTGAAAAACTTCGACAATGAACCCAGCCGCCAAGAGCCGGGCAACCTCTTCTCCAATAGCTTTTCGTCTTTCTTCGTTGAATCACCGAAGAAACTGCCTGACCGGCTTATACTTCGGATCAATATTAAGAGTGTGCTCAGCGAGTCCTCTTGGTACACCCGGCATGTCAGAAGGTTTCCATGCAAAGATGTCCCGTTTCTCACGTATGAACTCGATGAGCGCACTTTCCTATTTAGGATCTAAGTTGGCACTGATGCTGAACTGCTTAGATGAGTCGCCTGGAGTGAAATCCACAAGTTTGGTTTCATCTCTCGATTTAAACTTCAACGTCGGGTCATGCTCCGTAGTTGGCTTCTTCAGAGAGGTCATATCTGACGGGTCAACATTATCTTGATAAAACTTTAGCTCTTCCGCTGCACAAACAGACTCAGCATAAGCCGCGTCGCCCTCTTCACACTCCAATGCTACCTTTCGACTCCCATGCACAGTGATGGTGCCCTTGTGACCCGGCATCTTAAGCTGCAGATAAACATAACACGGTCGTGCCATGAACTTGGCATAAGCCGGCCGCCCAAACAAAGCATGATACGGACTTTTGATTTTGACCACCTCAAATGTCAATTTCTCAGCCCGGGAATCATATTCATCTCCAAAGACCACCTCCAATTCAATCTTACCGACCGGGTACGCCGACTTACCAGGCACCACTCCATGGAAAACGGTGTTGGATGTCTTTAAATTCTTATCAGTCAAACCCATGCGCCAAAAGGTTTCGTAATAGAGGATGTTGATGCTGCTACCTCCATCCATGAGTACCTTGGTGAATTTATATCCATCGACCTGAGGTGCTACAACCAAGGCTAACTGACCCGGATTATCAACCCGGGGAGGGTGATCTTCCATCCTCCATACGATGGGCTACTATGACCACCTCAGGTAACGAGGAACTGCCGGCTCAACAGAGTTCACGGCCCTCTTATGAATCTTTTGGTCACGTTTGCATAAGCTAGTGGTGAACACATGATACTGCCCACTATTCAGCTGCTTCGGATGGCTTTGATAACCCGACTGCTGCTGTTGCTGTCCTCCTTGACCAGACTGTTGTTGATTATAGCCGCCTTGATTTCCCTGAAAGCCGGAACTTGAACCGCCGCCCAGGCCATGAAAACCGCCGGCACCTGAGCCGCCGCCCGACCCATGATTGCCATCAAACGTGTTGGAATTCTTGAAAGCCTTAATGATGGCACAATCTTTCCACAAGTGGGTGGCGGGTCGTTCCCGGGTGCCGTGTCTCGGGCAGGGCTCATTGAGTAGCTGCTCAAGAGATGGACCTGACACCAGATCGAGGGGGCGGTTTTCCCTTACGTCCCTGATTGTTACCCTACGCATTGGCATTGGCCACAAACTCCGGGTTACCCTCCGCCTTACGCTTATTGCCTCCTTGATTCGCCGGGTTATGTTGCTGACCCTTTCCATTGCCGTTCTTCTTTCCCTTCCCTGTCGTTTCCTCATCAGACGCGGGATCCTTGGTACTATCAGAGTCGGCGTATTTAACTAAAGTTGCCATCAACGTACCCATATCGTTGCAATCACGTTTAAGGCGCCTCAGTTTCTGTCTCAGCGGCTCAAAGCGGCAATTCTTTTCCAACATGAGGACTGCAGAGCCGGCATCCATCTTGTCGGATGAATGTATAATCTCCTTGACCCGGCGCACCCAATGAGTTGTGGACTCACCCTCCTCTTGCTTACAATTTGTCAAGTCCACAATCGACATAGATTGCTTGCAAGTGTCTTTGAAGTTATGTATGAATCGGGCCTTCAGCTCTGCCCAAGAACTAACGGAATTGGGTGGCAAACCCTTTAACCAAGACCGGGTCGTTCTGTCGAACATCATGGTGAAGTACTTAGCCATTATTGCATCGCTGACTTCCAACAGCTCCATGGCCATCTCGTAACTTTCAATCCATGCTATGGGCTGTAAGTCGGCCGTGTAGTTTGGCACCTTCCGAGGCCCCTTGAAGTCCTTGGGCAAACGCACATTACGTAGAGCCGGCACTAAACAAGGTACACCGCCGGTTCTGGTGGCTACTCCGGCCTCAACAGAAGTCGTCGGGTAATCGGGAAGGGCCTCCTGAGCCGTCAGCTGAGCCGCCAGTTGAGCCGCCCGCTCGTCCTCCTGACGTATTCGGTCATGCACCGGGTTATAACCGCTGGGCTGGTTACGGCGCTGAGCGTTGCTTGATAAAACCTCTGACTCCATGTGCCTGTTGTAACTCGGGCTCCGGTTTGGACGAGTCGGAGCTAACCAGGGCGGTGGGGTTGAATGAATCCTGTCCCGGCTATAAGAATAGGTCTCTTGCTGAGCCAGGGCTGTCTGAACGAGATCTCTGATCCTCCAGGTCTCCACTGTTGTCGGATCATCACCATCCACTGGAAGAGCCGCCAAGCATGCTGACGCTGCAATTAAGTTTTCCATGGGGTTGGAGAAGTGATCCGGTGGTATCGGCACATAATGGGGTGGTGCCATGTTCCCATGAGGAGGTGCCGTCACCTGAGGTTGAACCGGACCCCCGGCTGTCATGAACTGATTGACCTCCGGCGGGTTACTTGGTCCAGCTCCGGGCGTCGCGAAGAGGTTCCGTGGATCGTAAACCGGAGGTAAACGGGATTGAGTTTTCTGATGCCTTCTCCTCATCACCTCATTAGACGCGTTCAGGATCATGGTAAGCTGGAAAGCCTCTGACTGGAGCTGCTGCACCCGAGCATCCAAAGCCGCCCGTTCTGTGGCTAACCTGACGTCCTCAACTGCTAAGGCCTCCTTAGCCCGAGCTATCTCCTCACGAACCTGTGCCACCTCTGCATTATGCTCATCTTGATTCGCAGGGATAACTGTGGTGGTTAACAGGGCCGTAAGTTTATCCATGAGAACCATCAGCACCTGAGCCGGCGGGCGCACGGGGCCTCCTGCCCCGGCTGCTCCTGACCCGGACGTTATGGCTGCTGCGGCTGTGGAATTTTGGCCGGTTTGAGTACCAGCCATGAAGACTCCTGCCCAATTTGGCGACTCAGAGGGGTCCGGAATAGTGCTGCCATCGGAACAGCCCCCAAGCCCGCCATCTTGCACTGGATATAGAGAATCTGTTGAACCGGCGGACGAATCACCATCAGAGAGGACGGCCGTCTCACCACCACCTTCAGATCCTTCAGAAAGTTCCCCTCCGTGGATGCAGCCCACGAAGGCACGCTTCACGACGGGTTGAGCCCGGGCGAGTCTCACGCGCTGAGCCGTCTCGATGAGGTCGGTGCAGTTGTCCGGCTCAGGGCCCGGCTCACCAATACGGCCGATGAAGACGTGGATTCCGCCGAAGGGGACCCGGTACCCGTACTCAATTGAGCCGGCATCGGGGCCCCAGCCTTCGTCGTCGATGTAGATCTTGCCGCGACGATTCTTGGTCATCCGGCCGACCGCGTATCCCTTGAGCCTTTCGAAGCTGCCCTTCAAGAACTCAAATCCACCGTGCGCTGGCCCCACGGTGGGCGCCAACTGTCGTGGAATTGTCACGGCAGATGTCCTCTTGCAAGGACTTAGTCGTGGAGCCATCGCAACTAGGAAGTTTAAAGGGGTTAATCGGGACAAAGGACACGAGAGGTTTATACTAGTTCGGCCCCTTACGGTGAAGGTAAGGCCTACGTCTAGTTGGGTTGGTATTGCTTGATGTTTCGATGACCAGGGAGCGAGATACGCTATGCCCGGTTCTCGATTGGTTGTTTCTTGCCCTAAGCCGCCGGCGGGTCGTCCCCTTATATACACGAGTTGACGCCCTGCGGCCTACAGAGTCCCGGCCGGCTCATAAACAGTGTCCGGCTCGGTGACTATTTACTTCTACCTTACGTTACAAGTCATGCCATCATGGCGGTTTGTCACTACGGGCCTTAAGCCGCCTGTGGGCCTTACACCCTTTGAACCGCCATCTTCATGCTTGACCTTGGGCTTCCTTCTGATGAGTCTTCTTTGTGTAACCCGGCCCCTCCTGGGCGGCTTACACATATAGTTATATCCCCAACAGAGGGGATATGCAGGCATCCCCTAGTATTTCTAATCTCTTTGGAAAATGTTTATGTCGGGTTGAGCATAATACAACGGCATGAATTCGTATGGGAATTTGTAAATTACTTTGTAGTTAGGCGTTTTGGCTCTTGGCCTCAATGGATGCTAATTTTTTAAAAATATTCAAAAATCAAACTTTCCAGTTATAAAAAATCTAAAAAAGTTTACAAGTAAACAAGGATGTTATGTGTACGTGTGTAAAATTCTAGGATGAAATACCTTGAAATATGATCTGTATAAAAAAAATAGAAATTCATGCCCGGGAGGAATAGTATCATGGTTTAAAAGCCCCAGGTTTGTTATTTTGCATGGCCCTCATTTCAACGTATTATCATGAAAATTTACACGCTTGTGCATTACGCCTCCATGTATACCTATATTTTTTTTTCAGATTTTTTCAACAACAACAAAGTCTTTAGTCCCAAACAAGTTGGGGTAGAGGTGAAACCCATAAGGTCTCGCGACCAACTCATGGTTCGGGCACATGGATAGCATGTTTCACGCAACCCTGTCCATACCTAATTCTTTGGTGATACTCCAATCCTTCAGATCTCTCTTTACTGACTACTCCCATGTCAAATTCGGTCTACTCTGACCTCTCTTGACATTATCCTCACGTTTTAGCCGTTCGATATGTACTGGAGCTTTTGGAGGTCTGCACTGAATATGCCCAAGCCATCTCAGGCGATGTTGAACAAGCTTCTCTTCAATTGGTGCTACCCCAACTCTATCTCATATATCATCATTTTGGATTCGATCCTTCCTTGTGTGGTCACACATCCATCTCAACATACGAATCTCTGTCACACCTAACTGTTGAACATGTCGCCTTTTAATCTGCCAACACTCAGCGCCATACAACATATGAATGGCCTCCATAGAGATCGTCCTTCAAAAGGGATTATTGATTATTATGGGCTATTTTAAATTGCAAAAATGACGCCAATCATAAATATTTTACACATTATCTTCCGGGGGTCTTAATGGATCCATAAATGGTCATTACTGCACCATGCAAAAGAGAGTGAGCCCATGACTTTAATTTGGGTGCAATCAATGGAAGACGATAGCACAACCTACATACAACTAATTTGAATGGCGGTCCAACAATAAGATCGGTGTTTAAGCACTGTGTCCTCTATATAGTGGTTTGTTCTTGCCTTGTAACGAGTTGGGAGGCCTACTATCCGGATTCGAACTGGCTGCAACGGAACTCGTTATATGCCGGTTGTTGCGACTTTTATTATTTTTTGTTTTTGTTTTCATACTTGAGGTAATACTCGTATTTTGGTACTACATTTGATTAAATAAATGGTTGTATACCACCGGAAAAGAACACAAGCCGAGATCTCGCATCTGCTTCTTTACAATTTTGTTTATTTTCAACTCCATGTGTGCACGCAAACCCTGGAATGACTGATATTTTGTTCAGCGCAGAAAAAAAAGACTGATATTTTGTTCGTCGAATCTGGAATGCCCGAGTACCACACACTGCTCTGCGTGACAAATGTTTAGCTACCGTGCAATTTACCGATGGATTATGTAACTGGGCTCAATACCTCAAGCTTTGGCAGATGTATTTATCAGGCCTTGATGTGTCATCTACCACCTGACAGGCCTGTGATGGTGTTCGTCGCCAACGGAGGCACTTCAAGAACCTGATCCACGTCCGTGACGGTGAGGTATCCGGGAGTGAACTCCGGCAAAGGCAAGTCTCCGTTGAGGTACCGCATGACGAGGCCCATTCCGGGCCTCGCTGCCGGCAAGGGATGAGAGCATAGCAGCCCCAGCTTGAAACTCTACGTTGACGGTGAGGTGTTCTATGTCTCGGAACTCCTCGTTGGCTACGGTGTCGAGCTCTACGGCGAAGAAAGGATTTTCACTTAGTGTGTGTGTCTCGTCGTACTGACTGGCATAGCTGCTAAGGCCCAGGTATTTCCCTGCCTCGGTAAAAGACAGCGGGGACAAGGAGACGACGAACACCATCCCGTCGCCGGAATAGCCCCAGTGGCCGGGTGTGATGGTGAACACGAAAGTGGCTGAGAAGCTCGTGGCCATCCCATCGGAACTGACGAACGGGAGGGCTTTGGGGTGGAAACCGTGGCCCTGGAGATCGGCGTAGCTCGTCGTCACAGCAAGGACGCCCTCCTGTGTGACGGAAGCCGCGCCGTCGAGGAGGAGGTCACTGCCGGCGAACCCGTTGTATATAAACTCATCCTCGTCGACGGCGGCACCGGCAACACCGTCGTGGAAAGAGACGATCAAGAGGAGGCAGCACAACCGGATGAGAAGGCTTGGCATGGTGCTTTGCCGGGCTCACTTTTGTTTGTCCCTTCAGTTTGTGTGTGTGGGTGCTCGGATTAACTCCGTAACTTGGCTGGCCATAAAATGCCAACGGGAGTCGATGTCAATCGCTACTGCTCCAGAAAATGTCCATTATTTTCTAGGACCAGAAAAGTACTCCAGATATGTGGATTGCATTCTGTCCATGTTGGCCGAGCAACCGAGATAACGAGGCTTCGGACGCCCTTCTTGGATGCACGCGTACCACAAGTTGGACTCCGGCGACGATAGGCTAGTCAAGGCGCCAGGTCGCTTCCCGAGCAGCTTCCGAGAAGGGAAGCTGCCCGTAATACAGGTAAAGTTTTCAGCGTCACGTGGAGGATTAGATCAGGTTCAGATCTGAGGTTCGTGGGCAGGAACAAGAAGAAGACAGGAAGGAGGAGGAGAAATGCTGCAACTACGTTCCGCCGATACTTGAGAAAGCGCGTTTATCCAGACAGATACTTCCCCGATACAGGCCAATAAGTTGGGACCTCCTTTTTTTCTTTTCTTTTTTTTTGAGGCAAAGTTGGGACCTCCTAATTGGCCGGTGCAGGCGCTAGCTCGCTAAACTGGCGCTCACGCAGCCGTCTCGCGTGGGCCGGCCCAGCAAGGGAGCTGGTCGATCACTCCTTTCCTTGGCTAGTCGTTCGGTCGACCGTTTCCTTCGCTCGCGCAAATGACCGTCGTGCGATCGCTTGTGACTGTCTAGCATTCAAACCAGTGGCCGCTTGACTTTGATAAACAAATATAGAACTAAAAAAATTAAAATTTTGAATATGGTTCATGAATTTGAAAAAAGTCCACATGTTAAAAGTTTTTTTCACAAATTCAAAAACGTACATGGATTTGAAAAAGTTCATGGATTTCATGAAATTGGAAAAAGAAGTTCACGAACTCAAAAAACATCACTGATTTGGAAAAAACAGTTCATCAAAAAATGAAGAAATTTCAGGAATTTGAAAATACGTTCATCGATTTTGACAAAAGTTCATCAATTTTGTAAAAAAACAAAACAATAAAAAAATTCATTGACTTCCAAAAAAAGTTCATCAAATTTCTAAAAAAGTTCCTCTAATTGGAAAAAATGTTCATCAATTTAGAAAAAAGCTTGTCATTTTTGAAGAAAAAAGTTCACAAATTTTAAAAAGTTCATTGGTTTTGAAAAAAGTTCATTGATTTTGAAAAACAAATCATGGATTTTTAAAAGAGTTCATCGATTTAGAAAAGAAGTTCATCGATTTTGAAAAAAGGTTCATTCAATTTAGCAAAAGCAGGAATGAAAAACGAAGAAAACCGTTCCGAATAAAAATGAAAAAGGAAAAATAAAAAATAAAACAGAAATAGATGTAAAGGGAAAGAATTTGTACTGAGCAAATACATGAGGAGGGTGGCTAGTGCAACCTACGATGGACCAGGAAGTCTCGCGTATTTGAAGTATTTGTCCACCACAACCATGATCATAAAAAAGCCGACACCGGAAATTGTTCAATAGTGTCCATACTCACTGTATGCCAAGCTTCAGATGGTATGGGAAGTGGCTGGAGCAGTACTGGCTGCATGCCATGTTCACCTTTTGCCTGTTGACACACCTAGTGTTGCACAACTTGTTTTAACACAGGCCACGAAAACATATCCTTCACCTTGTGGTATGTGACCAACACGCCTGAATGGCCGCAGTTTTTGTACGTTTGTACGGTTTGCAGTGACACATCGAAGTCCATCTTCAGGTACTGATCTATGTAGAAGGGGATACACAAACATGTTTTGCAAATGGATATTATTGCCTCACACCTTTTTCTTTACATCTGACGACGAATGATTGGACTTCTAAAAATTTAAATGTAAAGATATCTTACTGTGTGTAATAACATCATGCCATTCAGATAATGTACTTTATGATGTTCTCTGGCCTTCAAAATGTATTGCCACAAAGTTGTCAGAAGTTCTATGCTTCATAACAAACACATAATCTACTTTCCTTGTTCGATTTGCATCAAGAGTGTCCTCGTATGCTCCTCTTATCGCGTTACAGGAAAAAAATGGCTCCAGTTGGAATGCGTGGGCACAGACTAGTTATCAAAACTATAAATTCACAAAAAAAAATAACAATTACAAGGTTTGACCACACGACCTCCGGCAAAGAATCTTTTCGTGGTAGCCAGAATAGATAATGAGAACTAGTGATTACAGAGATGCGCAAGCCTATAGGAACCAACACAAACACAGATCCAGACATTTCCTTTTTCTTTTCTTTTATTTTGTGAATTTTTTTTCGAAATTCCAGAAAACCTGAAGTTTGTTGACAAATTTTAAAAAAGATCATGTTTTCAATCTTTCGCAAATTTCAAAAAATGGACGTGTTTTTAGAACTTGTTCATATTTTACAAAAAATGTTCAAAAACTTCATAATTTTTTTGCTTTTTTGGAAAATGTTCAGGATTTGAAAAATGCTCATGTTTATAAAAGAAATCCGATTTTTTGCAAAATGAATGTTTAATGAAACGTGAACTCTTTTCACTCAAAACATTTTCGAAAAATGTGAACATTTTTTAAAATTACAAACAATATTTTTGAATATATGTACATTTTTAAAACATGAACATGTTTTGAAACTCTTCATAAAATTTTAGAACGCGAACAATTTTTTAGAACAGGAACATTTTTGGAAACACCAGAACAAATTTGAATACAGGAACATTTTTTGAAAATGTGTGAACAATATTAGAAAATGTGTGGTTGCTTGATAACTGGACGCAGCGTGCGTCATATAGGTTTTTCCCTTAAGAGTGGCCATGGTGGGAGTAATTTAGCTTTTTTTTTAAGAAACGATTGCAGTTTTATTCATATTCATTACAACTACAGATGCATTTATTTGCTTCTAAGATCCAAAAAAACAAAGTAATTCCCATAACTAGAAATTACATAAAATCTCTTGGAAACACTTTCTTTGCGGTATCAATCTGTGCTAGAAGGAATGCCCCAAAAACTTTGGTAAAGAAGCTGCAATTGGACAAGAGCATGGATGTTGTCACTCTTTCACCCGCACGAACAATACCAATAATTGTTTCTGAAAGTGCCTTCAGTCGCCCATCCAAAAAGATGTAACGCCTTGATTGATGAATAGTACTTGGCCGGGGATGATCCCCAAGAAGTGTAGACCTTTGAATCACGATAACTTCATCATGGTGTCTATGAAAGATTTCGCCTCCACAAAAAGAATCGAACCAACAAAAAAGCTTGACACACCAACATACTCTCACCAAATCTGAATAATCGGATCTACAAGGACAGAAAGCTCACTGTATGCCAAACTTCAGATGGCATATGTCATCTCACACATACTGCCCCTTGAGTTTCATCCAACAATGTATATGCATGAATGGCCTGCCCTCGGTCATGCAGTATATCATGGCAGGGCGTGCAGAATATACAACATGTAGAGCAACATTGAGTGAATGAATGAATTAACCAATATGTAGAGCAAGAAGCAATACTTAAGATCTTGATGGTTGACGAGCCCAATGGACACATTTGTCTCCACTCGGTGAATCGCACAATAAAACTTCATGGCAGAGTTACAGATGATGTACCATCAATGTGATATGGACTTCACATTGCATTCATGGATGACATGCATGGTGTAGGGCATGTAGATCTTTCGCTCATGAAACAAAAGCATGCACGCGCTGCCAGAAGATCGAACCCCTTCACTTTCTGCCTACAAAGTCCGCAACTATGGCCAGCCACGCATCACACAACAACTAATTGTCGATCACCGAGTACCCCTCCATCGAACTACTTTAGGAAAGAACAAAAATTCAATAAAAAAATCAATGGCATTTGGCCAAACACCTGTCGCGCATGGTGTATAATATGGACGTCATCGATAGGGGACTAAGGCTACTTGGCTGCAGAGGTATCCTGGGTGGACGACAGCGTAGTCCAAGGCAAGCAGGTGTGTTGGTGGGGGCTGTGGACGTCTGAGGATACCTACGTGGGGGTCGAAGAGGTACAACGGCGGCATCAGACGAGAAGGGTGCGTTTGCAGAACAAGGAAGGAGCAGGGGCGAAGTGACCGAAAAGTGTGCCGTGAGGGAGATTTGAGTGGACCGGGGATGTCAAAGTCCTACATGACGGCGGTCCAGACTCCCACAAAGCCTCGCGTGAGGTTCCGACCAATATGCTCCAGTTGACCCTATTCTCTCACGTCCCGCCATGTGATCCGGTTATATATGGCAGCAACAATCAGCTATAGAGTCGCTGATGATTTGTTTTTTCGGTGATCCGGCATGGCCAATGAAGAATTGTTGCATCCATACAAGAATATTACACACCCTAACGGAAAATGTTTACTGATATTGCAAACGTATAGAAAAATATGGCGTATGGAAAAAATATACTATGAGGGGATGGCCTAGGTCTAAGGGCATGTACAATGCATAGCTTCAAGGTGATGCCTTACATGCCATGTAGGATTGGATATGACGTAAAGTAGGTTCGGATAGGGAAGTGGGATCCTCTCCAGAAGGCGGGTGCTTGAAGAGAAAAAGTGTGGTCCGGTGACAAAAGCTGAAAAGGTTGGAGTAAAAAATAAAGATGCATGTATACTAGAATATTTATTTTCTATTTTTTAATGAGGCCCACTAGTGGTAGCTTGCATTAGGGAGAGAAAATAAATGTAGATGCCTCAACTTTTTATCATGAGCCATATGTATCCATATGCCACCATTGTACATGCCCTAAGATTCTAGTAGGACCGGAATTTTTGTGAAAAAAGACCACCTGCGCAATCGAATTGCTAGAAAAGACCCCCTCTAAAACGATTTGACAAAAAAGACCCCCTCAGTCGTGGCGGCAGGCGCGCCAGGCGACACGTGGCACCCGCCGCCACGGTGCGAGGCGGCAGCCCCTGCCGCCACGGCGTCAGTCGGCAGGCTGCCTGGAACGGGGAATCGACTGGCGCAACGGAACGGGCTGGCGCTGTGGGCCCCGGCCGCCTGAGGGGCTGGCGGCAAGACTGTAGCAGCTGGGCCGGCCGCCTCAGGGGCTGGCGGCAGGTCCCCATGCATCTACGTACTCGCCAGCGCCAATGATGTAGCTACAAGCACCAGTTTAGGCAGGCAGTGGTACCTTCGTACTGCATTATACGCGTACGTGCTTCCATTTATATGTACTTGCATGCCAACGGGTGGCCGGTTGTACATGTAGTACTTGCATGTTCGCACGTATGTACGTACGGTACGTAGTAGTATTGGAATAGCTATAGCTGATTATACTATATCGCAGTACTGGACGGGCGTGTGCACGCATACGCAATGGGCAGCAGCAAAATGAACAGACCTGCCGCCAGCCCCTGAGGCGGCCGGCCCGGCTGCTACAGTCCTGCTGCCAGCCCGTCAGGCGGCAGGGGCCCACAGCTCCAGCTTATTCCGTCGCGCCAGCCGATTCTCCGATCCTGCCGACTGATGTTGTGGCGGCAGGTGCCACGTGTCGCCTGGCGCGCCTGCCGCCACGGTCGAGGTGGTCTTTTTTGTCAAATCATCTCAAAGAGGGTCTTTTCTAGCAATTCGATTGCGCATGTGGTCTTTTTTGACAAAAAATCGTAGGACCGGACGGCTTTTTTCTCAAACCGTGGGAGTCTGGATCAAGTGACGCTACTCACGTGCGTGTGCATGCATGACGATCGCCGCCAACAATCAGGGTGCCCAGGAAATTTCCTTGCGTGCCGGTCTATATGGAAATAATTGGTACCACATGCGACAAATCCACAAGGATGATGGATGGCAATCAAACGGGTAGCATCCAGGATGCACACCGGAATGCCGGTCAACAAGGTCGACCACCACCACCACCGGCATGCTAGAATGCCGCCTACCACTCACTAGTCCACTACCAGCTCGCGCAAAGGCTCCTATCTAACCTAATCACACGAACAATTCCTAATCGCACTAGACTAGAATTCACGCCACACCCACGGTTTGGTCTACCGGTGAAGTTCCATACCACCTCCAACGGGACCGGGTTTCACTATCAACTGATAATAACAGAACAAACATATCGACCGGACGGCTTTGGCGGCTCAATTTGAATATGTTTTAAATCCATCCGTACGTTGGTGTGATATATCCATCCGTACGTCGGGATTAGCTAACAATGATTAGTAAAGACCACAGGAAACTTTAACGGACATGGGGATGTAGCTCAAATGGTAGAGCGCCCGCTTTGCATGCGGGAGGCACGGGGTTCGATCCCCCGCATCTCCACTTTTTATTTTTATTTTCTTTATTATCTGTTTTTGTTCATCTCTTGGGCCTTCATAAGTGGATCTGTCAGCCTAATTCGCATAAGATCAGTGTTAGTGTCAGGCTTGGTGTATACCTCTTACTTGTAGTTGCAAGTAGAACAATTAGTTCTGCTAAAAAAGAGTAGCATAATGGGTGCTTTGTCCCTAAATATATGTATTCAACTATGAATAATAATTAAATAAATATGACGTGGTGAAATGCGCACGCGGGGGGGGGGGGGGGGGGGCAGTGGCCCCCTATCCTGACCCATAACAGAGTTGCCGTTACGCTCTACAAATTACTTAGATTCTGTATTTTATTTAGGCTTGGGAGATCTTCAGGTACGTGAATGTTATATTTTTGTCATCTCCCTCTTCTGCTTCATTTTCTTCCGAGCAACGCCCTTCGTTGCTCACCCCCATGGGGCAATGCAGACGGCTTCCCGATTGGAGGTGACAAGTCCATTCTCTGCTCGTCTTCAAGTGGGTGAGAGCAAGGCACGGCTGTCAATGCTGGTGTCAAGCATGGTGGATGACTAATTTGTAGCAGCAAGTACCCTAGTGGGTTTTCTGTCTGGATGTATCATCATCTTCGATCTTAATCTGTGTTGAACGATCTAATGTGGAATGTATCATTTTTTTAAAGTTTTCGATCTTATGCTCTTGAATATCCTTTGAAGTCGGCGTATTTGTTCTTGCTGAGGGTCCAGCCGTTTAATATCTTGGTTTGAACTACAAAGGATCCTTTTTTCAATTTGGACTTGGTAGTAATGTACATTTTATTATTCTTGAGCTCTATGCACAAGGAAATATCATTCTCACAGATTCAGAAATACACAGTTATGACACTACTACATTCTCACAGGTTATTGTCTAATTCATGTAGTACTATTTTCGTTGTCACGGGCTGTTGTACAAGCGAGGATTTAGGACAAGAAAACATCGATTATACATTTGCAGTCCGAGAATTCGATTATTCTCTTAAACTCTTATGCCTACTATTTGTTTATTATGCTCCCTATGTAAACTAATATAAGACACTGAACATTAGTTACAAGTTGGGTATTTTTTAGATTGATTTTGAACAAATTTTCAATACACGTTTAATATTTTCTGAATTGAATGTTTAGCATTTATCATAGGCATACTGAACATCTTTGAACACATATTGACCATTTTCAAGAATGCCAAGAATTTTTTTATAACATCCAAAACATATGTTAACTGTGAGAACATTTATTTTGAATGGTATGAAACATTCTTTATACAACTAAATGGACAATGTTTTACATTTCATAAACATTTTTCAAATGTCACATACATATTTTTGTAACACCGAACATTTTTTTGAATGGTGCAAAACATCTTGAAAAGAAATTACACGAACATATTTTACATTATGTAAAAAATTTAAAAATATGTCACAAACATATTTTTGGAATGCATGAATATTTTGAATGGTGATAATGTTTTTAAAATAAATTACACAAACAATATTTTTACATTGTAGAGATATTTTTGAAATGCGTGTACATTTTACAAACTGTTTTTGGATGGTATGATATTTTTTAATGCACGGACATGATTTTACACTGTAAGAACATCTTTTAAATGCACGATTAAATTAAAAAGTAAATTATTTTTCAAAATATATGTATTTAAAACATTTTAAAAGTATAAGCATAACTAAACAGGGAAACGAACGAAACACACCACATACCAACAATCCTATTGGGTTGGTCCACCAGAGTGTCGTTTCAAGCGGGGCTACCTCAGTCTCGCTTGAGACCTCCTGTTCGGCGCCTTATGCGCCCGAACAGGTTTCTGGCGCCCACGCAGTGCCTTGTTGGGCCGGCCCGGTAAGGCAAAGCGCAAAGAACCAAAAACTACAGAAAAAGGCACAAAAACTGCTTCCACCGGTATGTGGTATGATATTTTTTAATGCACGGACATGATTTTACACTGTAAGAACATCTTTTAAATGCACGATTAAATTAAAAAGTAAATTATTTTTCAAAATATATGTATTTAAAACATTTTAAAAGTATAAGCATAACTAAACAGGGAAACGAACGAAACACACCACATACCAACAATCCTATTGGGTTGGTCCACCAGAGTGTCGTTTCAAGCGGGGCTACCTCAGTCTCGCTTGAGACCTCCTGTTCGGCGCCTTATGCGCCCGAACAGGTTTCTGGCGCCCACGCAGTGCCTTGTTGGGCCGGCCCGGTAAGGCAAAGCGCAAAGAACCAAAAACTACAGAAAAAGGCACAAAAACTGCTTCCACCGGGATTCGAACTCACAACGCCACCCACATATTCCTGGCTTCCTGCTTAGCTAACCACTACACCCATTGAACACTTTTAGCCGATAATAGCACTTACAGTATAAGAACATGTGCGGCTGCGCTATTTATTATCCCTTAGTTTTTTTAAAACATGAATTTGAAAAATGTTCATCGATTTTGAGCCAAAGTTCAACATTTGACGAAAAAATATCACAAACTACAAAAACAATCATCGATTTGGAGACAAAAGTTCATCATTTTTGAAGAAAAAGTACATAAACTTAAAAAACTCAATGATTTTGAGAAAAAGTTAATCATTTTTAAGAAAAGTTCATCGATTTTGAAAAACTTTTATGTTAAGTGAAAAAAGTTCATCGTTTTCGAAAAAAAGTTCATCGCATTTGAAAAAAAGTTCATCAAATTCGAAAAAAAGTTCATCGAATATGAAAGACAAATCATGAATTTGGAAAAAAGTTCATCGAAGGTCAAAAAAGTTCATTGAATTTGTAAAAAAGTTCATCGAAGTTCAAATAAAGTTCACTGAATTTGAAAAAAGGTCATCAAAATAAAAAAATAGTTCATTGAATTTTAAAAAAGTTCATCGAATTTGAAAAAAGTTCAACGAATTTGAAAAAAAGGTTACCAAATTTGAGAAACATTTTAAAAAAATCGTAATTTTGAAAAAGTTAACGGATTTTGATAAACATCTCACGGATTTTATAGAAAGAAAAAAGAGAAACTAAACGACAAAAAGAAAAGGTAAGTAAAGAACAAAATGGTGAGGACGAGGGTTAGTATTCACAAGAGATGCTGTTAGCGTGGTTGTTACTGCGTTCCATGTAGGACAAGTCGATCGCAGGATCGAATCACCTCGCCATGCAATTTTTGTTGCTGTTTTTCACAGAAAAAACCAACTAAACCGGCCGGCCCTGCGCAGACGGCGGGTGTGCGCCGGTTTGCGGAATACGAAGAATCGGGCGCATAAGGCGCCGAATAGGAACCAGTGTCTCGCTTTAGGCGAGATATAAACGTAGACTCCTCTCTTTAGAAGTAGACAGAAGCCCATCTAGGGCCTTCAATGTTCTATCTTCTTGATCCTATTTCCATTCTTTTCCTGATTTTGAAACCATGAGAACTAGTTCTTTACATTCGGGGATTCCTCTTTGGACCCCTAAGGGCATTTTCAAGACAAACCTTGAACCGCCTACATACGTCCGGACCACGCTCTCTGGACACAGTTTGACATCCAACGTGAGCTTGCATCGGTCCGTCGAGTGGTTTAGGCGTATTTTTTCGGACAAACCCAACACAAATTTGGGTGGCTTTTCGGGAGTCTTGTCAGCAGCCACGCAGAACTCCGACAACCCTGGCCCACCGAAAACCCTTTCCGGACCTTGCGCCTCCATCCTCCCTATTTTCTTTCCTTTCTTCTTTCTCTTCTGCCTTCATCGGCGCTTCACCACCCTAGTTGCCACGCCACACCCTTGCCGAAACTCTACGTCTCCGTCACCCCTAGTGTTCCAGCCGGGCTCGACCCTATTTCTCCTCCATCGCCGTTCAACCCCTATCCTTCGACCGCCCGCCACGTACCATCTGCTACTGCTGTACTCACCATGCCCGACACTTGTTCGATGAATTGCCGGAGCTAAAGAAGTTGTCTCTTCTTCTTTCAAGCAATGGATTCTAATCTGGAGTACTCCCTCCGGTCCTTTTTACTCTTCATATAAGAATTATCTAAAGTCAAACTTCGTCAAGTTTGACCATATTTATATAAAAAAGTATTAACATCTACAATGTTGAATTTATACAATGTGAAAACTAAAGTCGGGATGCATCTAATGTAATTGATTTCAGAATCTGAATGTTCGTATTTTTTTCTATAAACTTGGTCAAAGTTTACGAGGTTTGACTTCAGAAAAATCTTATATGTGAACTAAAAATGACCAGAGGGAGTACTGTTGGAAATATGCCCTAGAGGCAATAATAAAAGCATTATTATTATATTTCCTTATTCATGATAATTGTCTTTATTCGTGCTATAATTGTGTTATCCGGAAATCGTAATACATGTGTGAATAACAGACAACAATATGTCCCTAGTGAGCCTCTAGTTGACTAGCTCGTTGATCGACAGATAGTCATGGTTTCCTGACTATGGACATTGGATGTTATCGATAACGAGATCACATCATTAGGAGAATGATGTGATGGACAAGACCCAATCCTAAACATAGCATAATATCGCATAGTTCGTTTGCTAGAGTTTTCCAATGTCAAGTATCCTTTCCTTAGACCATGAGATCGTGTAACTCCCGAATACCGTAGAAGTGCTTTGGGTGTGCCAAACGTCACAACGTAACTGGGTGACTATAAAGGTATACTACGGGTATCTCTGAAAGTGTCTGTTGGGTTGACATGGATCGAGACTAGGATTTGTCACTCCGCTTGACGGAGAGGTATCACCGGGCCCTCTCGGTAATGCATCATCATAATGAGCTCAATGTGATCAAAGTGTTTGATCACGGGATCATGCATTACGGTACGAGAAAAGTGACTTGCCGGTAACGAGATTGAACGAGGTACTGGGATACCGACGATCGAATCTCGGGCAAGTAAAATACCGATTGACAAAGGGAATCGTATACGGGATTAATTGAATCCTCGACATCGTGGTTCATCCGATGAGATCATCGTGGAGCATGTGGGAGCCAACATGGGTATCCAGATCCCGCTGTTGGTTATTGCCCGAGAGCCGTCTCGGTCATGTCTGCATGTCTCCCGAACCCGTAGGGTCGACACACTTAAGGTTCGGTAACGCTAGGGTTGTGAAGATATGTATATGCAGTAACCCAAATGTTGTTCGGAGTCCCGGATGAGATCCCGGACGTCACGAGGAGTTTCGGAATGGTCCGTAGGTAAAGATTTATATATGGAAAGTCATCATACGGACATCGGGACAAGTTTCGGGGTTATCGGTATTGTACCGGGACCACCGGAGGGTCCCGGGGGGTCCACCGGGTGGGGCCACCTATCCCGGAGGGCCCCATGGGCTGTATGAGGGAGGGAACCAGCCCAAAGTGGGCTGGTGCGCCTCCCCCCCAAGGGCCCATGCGCCTAGGGTTTGGGGGGGGACCCTAAAGGGGGCGCCCCCCTTGCTTGGGGGGCAAGTCCCCCTCCCTGGCCGCCGCCCCCCTAGGAGATTCCATCTCCTAGGGCCGGCGCCCCCCCAAGGGGCTATATAAAGGGGGGAGGGGAGGGGGGCTGCACACCCTTTGCCCTGGCGCCTCCCTCTCCCTCTCCAACACCTCCTCCTCCTCCGTAGAGCTCGGCGAAGCCCTGTCGGAGTACTGCGGCTCCACCATCACCATGCCGTCGTGCTGCTGCTGGAGTCTTCTTCCCCAACCTCTCCTTTGCCTTGCTGGATCAAGAAGGAGACGTTACGCTGACCGTACGTGTGTTGAACGCGGAGGTGCCGTGCTTTCGGTGCTAGGATCTCCGGTGATTTGGATCACGGTGTGTACGACTACTTCATCCCCGTTCGTTGAACGCTTCCGCTCGCGATCTACAAAGTGGTATGTAGATGCAATCTCTCTCTCCCATGACTCGTTGCTAGATGAACTCATAGATGGATCTTGGTGAAACCGTAGGAAAATTTTTGTTTTCTGCAACGTTCCCCAACAGTGGTATCAGAGCTAGGTCTATGCGTAGTTCTCTATTGCATGAGTAGAACACAATTTGTTGTGGGCGTAGATGTTGTCAACTTTCTTGCCGCTACTAGTCTTATCTTGCTTCAGCGGTATTGTGGGATGAAGCGTCCCGGACCAACCTTACACGTACTCTTACGTGAGACCGGTTCCACCGACTAACATGCACTAGTTGCATAAGGTGGCTGGCGGGTGTCCGTCTCTCCTACTTTAGTTGGAGCGGATTCGATGAAAAGGGTCCTTATGAAGGGTAAATAGAAGTTTACAAATCACGTTGTGGTTTTTACGTAGGTAAGAAAACGTTCTTGCTAGAACCCTAATTCAGCCACGTAAAACTTGCAACAACAATTAGAGGACGTCTAACTTGTTTTTGCAGCAAGTGCTTTGTGATATGATATGGCCAAAGTTGTGATGAATGATGAATGATCTATATGTGATGTATGAGATGTTCACGCTATTGTAATATGAATCACGACTTGCATGTCGATGAGTATGACAACCGGCAGGAGCCATAGGAGTTGTCTTTATTTTTTGTATGACCTGCGAGTCATTGAGAAACGCCGTGTAAATTACTTTACTTTATTGCTAAACGCGTTAGCCATAGTAGTAGAAGTAATAGTTGGCGAGCAACTTCATGGAGACACGATGATGGAGATCATGGTGTCAAGCCGGTGACAAGATGTTCATGGAGCCCCAAGATGAAGATCAAAGGAGCTATGTGATATTGGCCATATCATGTCACGTTTATTATTTGATTGCATGTGATGTTTATCATGTTTTGCGTCTTGTTTACTTAGAACGACGGTAGTAAATAAGATGATCCCTCATAATAATTTCAAGAAAGTGTTCACCCTAACTGTGCACCGTTGCGACAGTTCGTTGTTTCGAAGCACCACGTGATGATCGGGTGTGATAGATTCTAACGTTCACATACAACGGGTGTAAGACAGATTTACACACGCAAAACACTTAGGTTGACTTGACGAGCCTAGCATGTACAGACATGGCCTCGGAACACAGAAGACCGAAAGGTCGAGCATGCGTCGTATAGAAGATACGATCAACATGAAGATGTTCACCGATGTTGACTAGTCCGTCTCACGTGATGATCGGACACGGCCTAGTTGACTCGGATCATGTAATACTTAGATGACTAGAAGAGGGATGTCTATCTAAGTGGGAGTTCATTAAATAATTTGATTAAATGAACTTTATTATCATGAACTTAGTCTAAAAATTTTACAATATGTCTTGTAGATCAAATGGCCAACGTAGTCCTCAACTTCAACGCGTTCCTAGAGAAAACCAAGCTGAAAGACGATGGTAGCAACTATACGGACTGGGTCCGGAACCTGAGGATCATCCTCATAGCTGCCAAGAAAGATTATGTCCTACGAGCACCGCTGGGTGACGCACATATTCTCCCTGCAGAACAAGACGTTATGAACGCTTGGCAGTCACGCTGCGATGATTACTCCCTCGTTCAATGCGGCATGCTTTACAGCTTAGAGTCGGGGCTCCAAAAGCGTTTTGAGAGACATGGAGCATATGAGATGTTCGAAGAGCTGAAAATGGTTTTCCAAGCTCATGCCCGGGTCGAGAGATATGAAGTCTCCAACAAATTCTTTAGCTGTAAGATGGAGAAAAATAGCTCTGTCAGTGAGCACATACTCAAAATGTCTGGGTTGCACAACCGCTTGACTCAACTGGAAGTTAATCTCCCGGATGAAGTGGTCATTGACAGAATCCTCCAGTCGCTTCCACCTAGCTACAAGAGCTTTGTGATGAACTACAATATGCAGGGGATGGTAAAGACCATTCCTGAGGTATATGCTATGCTGAAATCAGCATAGGTAGAAATCAAGAAGGAGCATCAAGTGTTGATGGTGAATAAAACCACTAAGTTTAAGAAGGGCAAGGGTAAAAAGAACTTCAAGAAGGACGGCAAGGAAGTTGCCGCGCCCGGTAAGCAAGTTGCCGGGAAGAAGCCAAAGAATGGACCCAAGCCCGAAACTGAGTGTTTTTATTGCAAGGGAAGTGGTCACTGGAAGCGGAACTGCCCCAAGTACTTAGCGGACAAGAAGGCCGGCAAAACCAAAGGTATATGTGATATACATGTAATTGATGTGTACCTTACCAGTACTCGTAGTAGCTCTTGGGTATTTGATACCGGTGTAGTTGCTCACATTTGTAACTCAAAGCAGGAGCTGCGGAATAAACGGAGACTGGCGAAGGACGAGGTGACGATGCGCGTCGGGAATGGTTCCAAGGTCGATGTGATCGCCGTCGGCACGCTGCCTCTACATTTACCTACGGGATTAGTTTTAAACCTCAATAATTGTTATTTAGTGCCAAGTTTGAGCATGAACATTGTGTCTGGATCTCGTTTAATTCGAGATGGCTACTCATTTAAATCCGAGAATAATGGTTGTTCCATTTATATGAGAGATATGTTTTATGGTCATGCTCCGATGGTTAATGGTTTATTCTTGATGAATCTCGTACGTGATGATACACATATTCATAGTGTGAATATCAAAAGAGTTAAAGTTGATAACAATAGTCCCACATATTTGTGGCACTGCCGCCTTGGTCACATAGGTGTCAAACGCATGAAGAAGCTCCATGCAGATAGACTTTTAGAGTCTCTTGATTATGAATCATTTGACACGTGCAAACCATGCCTCATGGGTAAAATGACCAAGACTCCGTTCTCAGGAACAATGGAGCGAGCAACCAACTTATTGGAAATCATACATACCAATGTGTGCGGTCCAATGAGTGTTGAGGCTCGCGGTGGCTATCGTTATGTTCTCACCCTCACTGATGACTTGAGTAGATATGGGTATGTCTACTTAATGAAACACAAGTCTGAGGCCTTTGAAAAGTTCAAGGAATTTCAGAGTGAGGTTGAAAATCAACGTGAGAGAAAGATCAAGTTTCTACGATCAGATCGTGGAGGAGAATACTTGAGTCATGAATTTGGCACATACTTAAGAAAATGTGGAATAGTTTCACAACTCACGTCGCCTGGAACACCTCAGCGTAATGGTGTGTCCGAACATCGTAATCGCACTCTATTAGATATGGTGCGATCTATGATGTCTCTTACCGACTTACCGCTATCTTTTTGGGGCTATGCTTTAGAGACTGCCGCATTCACTTTAAATAGGGCTCCGTCGAAATCCGTTGAGACGACACCGTATGAATTATGGTTTGGGAAGAAACCTAAGCTGTCGTTTCTAAAAGTTTGGGGATGCGATGCTTATGTCAAGAAACTTCAACCTGAAAAGCTCGAACCCAAGTCGGAAAAATGCGTCTTCATAGGATACCCTAAAGAAACTGTTGGGTATACCTTCTACCTCAGATCCGAAGGCAAGATCTTTGTTGCCAAGAATGGATCCTTTCTAGAGAAAGAGTTTCTCTCGAAAGAAGTAAGTGGGAGGAAAGTAGAACTTGATGAAGTGTTACCTCTTGAACCGGAAAATGGCGAAACTCAAGAAAACGTTTCTGAGGTGCCTGCACCGACTAGAGAGGAAATTAATGATGATGATCAAAATACTTCTAATCAAGCTCCTACTGAAATTCGAAGGTCCACAAGGACACGTTCCGCACCAGAGTGGTACGGCAACCCTGTCTTGGAAATCATGTTGTTAGACAACGGTGAACCTTCGAACTATGAGGAAGCAATGGCGGGCCCGGATTCCGACAAATGGCTGGAAGCCATGAAATCCGAGATAGGATCCATGTATGAAAACAAAGTATGGAATTTGACAGACTTGCCCGATGATCGGCGAGCGATAGAAAATAAATGGATCTTTAAGAAGAAGACAGACGCGGATGGTAATGTGACCATCTATAAAGCTCGGCTTGTCGCTAAGGGTTATCGACAAGTTCAAGGAATTGACTACGATGAGACTTTCTCACCGGTAGCGAAGCTGAAGTCCGTCCGAATCATGTTAGCAATTGCCGCATACTATGATTATGAGATATGGCAAATGGATGTCAAAACGGCATTCCTTAATGGTTTCCTTAAGGAAGAATTGTATATGATGCAGCCGGAAGGTTTTGTCGATCCTAAGAATGCTGACAAGGTGTGCAAGCTCCAACGCTCGATTTATGGGCTGGTGCAAGCATCTCGGAGTTGGAACATTCACTTTGATGAGATGATCAAAGCGTTTGGGTTTACACAGACTTATGGAGAAGCCTGTGTTTACATGAAAGTGAGTGGGAGCTCTGTAGCATTTCTCATATTATATATAGACGACATACTTTTGATGGGAAATGATATAGAACTCTTGGACAGCATTAAGGCCTACTTGAATAAAAGTTTTTCAATGAAGGACCTTGGAGAAGCTGCTTATATATTAGGCATCAAGATCTATAGAGATAGATCAAGACGCCTCATAGGTCTTTCACAAACCACATACCTTGATAAAATATTGAAGAAGTTCAATAT
The DNA here is from genome assembly GCA_032464435.1 of Aegilops umbellulata. Lineage (NCBI taxonomy): Eukaryota > Viridiplantae > Streptophyta > Magnoliopsida > Poales > Poaceae > Aegilops > Aegilops umbellulata. Next base: position 7,350,662 of record CP136058.1, on the reverse strand, counting down.
GGATCAATCTAAGAAAGGGTTCTTACCTGTGTTACAAGGTGTGAAATTGAGCTCAGCTCAATGTCCGACCACGGCAGAAGATATAGAAGAGATGAGTGTCATCCCCTATGCTTCAGCCATAGGTTCTATTATGTATGCCATGCTGTGTACCAGACCTGATGTAAACCTTGCCGTAAGTTTGGTAGGAAGGTACCAAAGTAATCCCGGCAAGGAACACTAGACAGCGGTCAAGAATATCCTGAAGTACCTGAAAAGGACTAAGGAAATGTTTCTCATTTATGGAGGTGACGAAGAGCTCGTCGTAAAGAGTTACGTCGACGCTAGTTTCGACACAGATCTGCATGACTCTAAGTCACAAATCGGATACGTGTATATTTTGAATGGTGGGGCAGTAAGCTGGTGCAGTTGCAAGCAAAGCGTCGTGGCGGGATCTACATGTGAAGCGGAGTACATGGCAGCCTCGGAGGCAGCACATGAAGCAATTTGGGTGAAGGAGTTCATCACCGACTTCGGAGTCATACCCAATGCGTCGGGGCCAATCAAGCTCTTCTGTGAAACCACTGGAGCTATTGCACTTGCAAAGGAGCCCAGGTTTCACAAGAAGACCAGGCACATCAAGCGTCGCTTCAACTCCATTCGTGAAAATGTTCAAGATGGAGACATAGAAATTTGTAAAGTGCACACGGATCTGAATGTCGCAGATCCGTTGACTAAACCTCTCCCTAAGGCAAAACATGATTAGCACCAGAACTCTATGGGTGTTCGATTCATCACAATGTAACTAGATTATTGACTCTAGTTCAAGTGGGAGACTGTTGGAAATATGCCCTAGAGGCAATAATAAAAGCATTATTATTATATTTCCTTATTCATGATAATTGTCTTTATTCGTGCTATAATTGTGTTATCCGGAAATCGTAATACATGTGTGAATAACAGACAACAATATGTCCCTAGTGAGCCTCTAGTTGACTAGCTCGTTGATCGACAGATAGTCATGGTTTCCTGACTATGGACATTGGATGTCATCGATAACGAGATCACATCATTAGGAGAATGATGTGATGGACAAGACCCAATCCTAAACATAGCATAAGATCGCATAGTTCGTTTGCTAGAGTTTTCCAATGTCAAGTATCCTTTCCTTAGACCATGAGATCATGTAACTCCCGGATACCGTAGGAGTGCTTTGGGTGTGCCAAACGTCACAACGTAACTGGGTGACTATAAAGGTATACTACGGGTATCTCTGAAAGTGTCTGTTGGGTTGACATGGATCGAGACTGGGATTTGTCACTCCGCTTGACGGAGAGGTATCACCGGGCCCTCTCGGTAATGCATCATCATAATGAGCTCAATGTGATCAAAGTGTTTGATCACGGGATCATGCATTACGGTACGAGAAAAGTGACTTGCCGGTAACGAGATTGAACGAGGTACTGGGATACCGACGATCGAATCTCGGGCAAGTAAAATACCAATTGACAAAGGGAATCGTATACGGGATTAATTGAATCCTCGACATCGTGGTTCATCCGATGAGATCATTGTGGAGCATGTGGGAGCCAACATGGGTATCCAGATCCCGCTGTTGGTTATTGCCCGAGAGCCGTCTCGGTCATGTCTGCATGTCTCCCGAACCCGTAGGGTCGACACACTTAAGGTTCGGTAACGCTAGGGTTGTGAAGATATGTATATGCAGTAACCCGAATGTTTTTCGGAGTCCCGGATGAGATCCCGGACGTCACGAGGAGTTTCGGAATGGTCCGGAGGTAAAGATTTATATATGGAAAGTCATCATACGGACATCGGGACAAGTTTCGGGGTTATCGGTATTGTACCGGGACCACCGGAGGGTCCCGGGGGGTCCACCGGGTGGGGCCACCTATCCCGGAGGGCCCCATGGGCTGTATGAGGGAGGGAACCAGCCCAAAGTGGGCTGGTGTGCCTCCCCCCAAGGGCCCATGCGCCTAGGGTTTGGGGGGGGGGGGAAACCCTAAAGGGGGCGCCCCCCTTGCTTGGGGGGCAAGTCCCCCTCCCTGGCCGGCGCCCCCCTAGGAGATTCCATCTCCTAGGGCCGGCGCCCCCCAAGGGGCTATATAAAGGGGGGAGGGGAGGGGGGCTGCACACCCTTTGCCCTGGCGCCTCCCTCTCCCTCTCCAACACCTCGTCCTCCTCCGTAGAGCTCGGCGAAGCCCTGTCGGAGTACTGCGGCTCCACCATCACCACGCCGTCGTGCTGCTGCTGGAGTCTTCATCCCCAACCTATCCTTTGCCTTGCTGGATCAAGAAGAAGGAGACGTTACGCTGACCGTACGTGTGTTGAACGCGGAGGTGCCGTGCTTTCGGTGCTAGGATCTCCGGTGATTTGGATCACGGTGTGTACGACTACTTCATCCCCGTTCGTTGAACGCTTCCGCTCGCGATCTACAAAGTGGTATGTAGATGCAATCTTTCTCTCCCATGACTCGTTGCTAGATGAACTCATAGATGGATCTTGGTGAAACCGTAGGAAATTTTTTGTTTTCTGCAACGTTCCCCAACAAGTACATAAACAAGCGCTATGTTGAGTCGTCCGAGGGCTCGTCCAACGAGGAGGACTACACGGATGAGACGACGATGATGCGGGCGGTCTTTGAAGACACGGAGCGTGCGGAGGATCATGTTCTCAATTCTAAGGGATAGATCAAGGGTCATCAAATGCTCAACCGCAACAGGGGGCGCGACCATTTGACACTGATGGCCGACTGCTTTGCCATGATGCACTCTTCCCTGGCCTTTTTTGTCGGCATTTCGGATGCGCAAGACTATCTTCGATCGTTTGTACCCTGGCGTTCGGTCCTATGATGACTACTTCGTCTTGAAGAAGGACATCGTGGAAACTATTGGCTTCTCTAGTTACCAAAAGTGCACGGCCGCACTTTGGATACTTGCATATGCCGCGATCGCTGATTCGTGGGACGAGTACCTACGGATGTGTGAGAGAACATGTGGAGATGCCATGGTCAGGTTTGTAACTGTCATTGCCGAGGTGTTTGGACCTCAGTACCTAAGAGAACCAACTATGCCAGACACCGAGAGGCTCTTGGCAGTCTCAGAAGCAAGAGGGGGCCAGATTTTCTTGGATCTCTTAACTGCATGCATTGGAAATGGAAGAATTGCCAAAGGCTTTACAAGGGCAATATCAGGGTTATGTTAAGAAGACCACAATCATTCTTAAAGCAGACGCATCACGTGATCTCTAAATTGGGCGCGCTTTCTTTGACATGTCCGAATCTCACAATGATATCAATGTGCTGCAACGATCACCATTGTTTGCGAGGCTGACTGAAGGAAAAACTCCTCCTGTATTGTCAATGGACATGAGTACAACATGGGCTACTATCTGGTTGACGCTATCTATCCTTCATGGGCTACCTTTGTCAGCACCATCTCTAACCTAATTGGCTAGAAAAAGTCCCACTTTGACCAAAGACAAGAAACAACTAGAAAGGATGTGGAGAGCGCATTTAGATTTAGAGTTCTGCAAGCCTGTTTTGGAGTTGTTCGTGGACCTGCTAAATTATTGGATCTGGAGACCTTGTGGGCGGTGATGACATGTTGTGTGATCATGCATAACATAATCACCGAGGATGAGGGTGAGGATGCTACCATGGCTCTAGAATTTGAGAAAATGGATGATCCTATCAAACTTTCATACCAGAATCCGGCCACATTTGAAGAGTTTATTCAAATGCATCAACAAATTCGGCATCGACCAACTCACGAGCATCTAGGAAGATCTGATTGAGTATCAGTGGACGGTTAAAGGAGACAATAATATTGAAATGTAATATTTGAACTTTTTTAAGTTTAAACTACTGTTGCATGCGACTATTTGAACATATGTGCTCTATGTATGCAGCTATTTGAACGTCTGTATTTTATGTATGCGGTTATTTGAACATGCAGATCTTAAAAAAAATAGGAAGGCCGGATCTATGCGGGTATCGTTGGATGGCTGCCTCTCGCATCCGTGTTCGCGGACTGCTCCCCCCCCCCCCCCCCCCGGCGCGTCCGGGGGCAGATGCGGGTGGAAATTTGCGGGTCGCTACTGGAGATGGCTTAAGTGCATATAGTGTCCCATGAGAATTTTGGATGATTGAATGAGAAAATAAGTACTCCCTCCATCCCATAATATAAGAACGTTTTTTACACTAGTATAGTGTAAAAAACGTTCTTATATTATGGGACGGAGGAAGTAAGAGACTAAATGTCTTTGTAAATACACGTGAAAGTCTCTGGTGATTTGGTTTAATCGAATAGTATGACCCTTAAAGGTTATGTGATCAATGAAGTCTTTGGAATGCTCCTGCAATGGTTATAAAGTTGTTGTGTAGATTTTTATTTACTAGTTTCATTTTCTTCTATTAAGTCGATATAGCAAACTGTACTATCAAGTGGGTTCATGTGAAAGCTAGACTGACGGCGGCGTGTCTTCGGCTTGTTTTAGTGTTTGTAGTCGTCGTTAGGTGGACAGCATGCATGGATGTATTTTTTTTTACTTCTTGTTTATTTCAACATGGTTGTAACATTTTGTATTCTACGTATTCTTTGTACTGCCTTGATGTTGGATGAATGGATCGGCTGCTTTTATTAAAAAAATGATAATGATGCAACACACGATGCTAATATATTGATCGGCCCTGCACTAACTTTTTTTTAAGCATCAGTACAGACGGCCCTGCACTAACTTGTCAAAGCGTGATTGTGACAGCGCTCGGCGCCCAGCGGTCATGCGACGGTACATACATACTTTGACTTGACCCACGTATGGCGAATCAATGTAACCGCGTATGGCGGCTACAACGCAATCGAAGTGAGTGGAACACTTTGCACGCGACAAATTGAAGAGGGTGTGCGACGGGCCAGCATCTTTGACTTGACCCACGCGCGCCGGCCGGCCGGTCACGGTCAGCAAGGTCGACCGGAATGGAATGGAATGCCGCCGCCAGTCTTGGGCGTGCACGCCGGGCTACCTAGACTGCTCGTCCAATACTATCCTAGCTAGAGTGGAGAGGGGCTAGTCCTTCACTTCCTCAACACTACTACTTTGAGCTGAACCAAAACCCTAGTAACACGCACGCACGCACGCACGCACCCACAGGGCAAGACATGTACCAAGTCGCACACGTTAGAAAAAGAAAACCCGGCATTTGACCAAGGGAATTCCATTCCACTTTAGCCTGCAATCGGCTGCGTTCCGTCCTGAAGACTCATATATTCAGTGTTCATTTAGATCCAATAAAAATTCCAGCCGCAATATGAAATAACTATTCTGTCTACGTGCTAGCGGACGCGTCGCCACCGGAGGGCAAGCTGCCTCATCGAAATGTCCCCTTTTCGCCCCCCCCCCCTTCCGTATGCGTCATAACACACACTACCGCGAGGAAGCGATTTCCGCATGGAACAAAAAAGTTGCATCTATCGTACCATGCAATTTAAGATCCAAATTCACTTAGATCGGAACTCAAAGCAATTCGTAGTTTGTAATTGGGTCGTAGATCATTTTTTGGTTTTAACCTTTTCCTTCCAGTAAAACAAGTTTTTTTTTATGTTATGCTGAAAGAAGAGCGCATGTTGCTAGGCAACCAAGCAATCTTGCACTAGTGATAACAATCTCGCCTGCTGGGAAAATGTCCACAAACCTAAAAAGTACGACGCTTTCCTTATTGTGATACACCAGGTTGCGCCATATGCTTAACAAGCGATTCAGCACTATTGGCCACGTGACTTCTCCTTGGGTGTGGCCTATAGTTAGTCTCATCGTCAACTTCGTAAGGACCCTAACGCTGCTATCATTTGGGGCTCACATGTCCCTAACAAGGCCAAGATCCTCCCCGTAGAAAGAGAAAAAAAAACAAGGCCAAAGATCTCCGTGCGACCAGAGACGTGCTAAACACAAAACATAAACTCAACATAAAACCCTAGGATAGGACGACCTTTGCCCTAAATGCAAAGTCACCCTAAAAACAGGGTCGCACTCCCACGTCTCTGTAACGCCCGCATTAGGGATGAAATTGACATCCCTCCCCCCCTTTAACATCCCATGATCTTTGGGTCACTGGCACTCAAGACCACTGAAACTTCTCTACCTAGATAAGGTCATTATCCTGGTCCCCTAGAAATATGGGCCGAGGAATGCAAGACCTTTTGCTGATATGGGTGGTCATGTTTCTACTTTAGTTAGAAACATTTAGTGAATCTACTTCTTTATAAAGAATGGGTTCTCCACCCCAGTTTTATTGAAAAACGAGGCAACCACACAACATCAGACAAAACCGAAGTAGCTGAACCGAAAGTTTGGCGCTCGGGCAAAACCATAGTAGCTGAACCGAAAGTTTAAAATAGATTCATTACATTGCCAGATAGAGCCAGAGTATGCAAACGAGCACATCCTAGCTACATAATCAAAGTGTCACTTGATGTTGGTTCCAAGGAAGGCTCGGTGTTGATCACCCAACCCTTATAGAAGGATCGGCCCCAAGCAATTCTGAGCAATTCGCCTCTTCGTCGATCCAGGAGTAATAAGCACCTTTACATTACCCAACCATCTGAACCTATCGGTTTAAGGAGACGGTAATAAGGCACATGCTATGTCTTGTCGTGACCATATATCCTCGTGCTTAATAACCACACCCCTACAATCCTTGTGTTCTCAGTAACGACAATATTCACAGTTTTGCTATGTTTTAGAGGGTGTTTGGATCACTAGAGACTAGAGACTAGAGACTAGAGACTAGAGACTAGCAGTAGTCACCTTTAGTCAGTAAACCTCCAAACACCCCTGACTAGTGGGTGACTAAAACTAGTTTAGTCCCTAGTCACCCCACCCCCAACTTTTACTGACTAAAGACTAGTAGTAGTCACCTTTAGTCAGTAAACCTCCAAACACCCCTGACTTTTACTGACTAAAGTCCCCCTCTCTCTCCTCTAATTGGTGTTGCACAAGGGACATTTAATACTGAGATATTTAATGCTGACTAGTAGTAGTCACCTTCCAAACAGGGTCTGACTAAAAACTTCTAGTCTGACTACTACTAGTCACATGACTAGAGAGTATCCAAACACCCTCTTAGTACCTAAAAAGGTATTGTTGCACCAGTCTTTTTTCTCTTGGAGGCCGGACCTCAACAGAGAATAAGGACCTCACTGGAGAAGAAGCAGCCCCACTATCTATCTTGGGAGAGCAGCAGCCCATTATCTATGTTAGGGGTAGGCGGGTAGCAGCAGTCACATTATCTAGGATGGGAGGGTGCAAGGGACCACCGAAGTAGTTCACAGGTGGTGCTGGTCTTAGAGGGATGGTTGGGGCGGCGACCAGCACATCGATGAGGCAGGTCGAGGCGGGGCGACGATAGCCGCGGGCCACGGGGAGGGAGGCGGGGGTGGAAGAGGCATACAATTACGGTTGGATTGGCCGGCGGCTACGCAAGGAAGAAGAAGATGGGGGTTGAAGCTGAACAGTGCCCGATCTGTTTTCAATCGTTGAATGAAGATGTAATGACCTTGAATGAAAGTGATTGATGCAACTACTATTTTCAGTCACCTGACGTATAGGTAGTCCTTGGTATTCACGTGGGGAAGCTTTCTCTCTAATTCCGCGCAAAAAAAACTCTCTCTAATTGCCAAATAGTAGAAAAAATGATTAACCGTCAGTGAGTTTGTTCATCGCAAACATACTGTCCCTTCAACCTTGGTAATTACATCTTGTGCTGCTGCTAACAATATTACAAAGGGAGCAACGAGTATTGTATTTGTTTTTTTTAACCGGGAGTATTATGTTTGCTAACAACTTTTTTTTTCTTCTGGAAAAGAGTTTGCTAAGAACTTAAAGCTAACTCGATATTAATTAAGAAGTTTTTACTCTCCCTTGAAGTTTACGCGCCCGCCTAGCTTTGCTTGGTCTAGAAAACAAGGATGTACATACAAGAGCGGCGGCATGCCGGAGGCGGAGCTACTCTACATGAGGTGGTGGCCGTCGAGGCCGGGGTGCATGGCCGCCGGCGTGCCCATGATGGGGAACGAGCACCAGGGCGCGTACATCTGCCCCCCGGCGGCGGCGTCCTCGACACCGCCGGGGCGCACGGGCACGGGCTGCGTCGGCGCGCGCTGCAGCTGATGTGTGTGCTGGTGCTGCGGCCTGGGCATGGCCGCGGCGGGCGCGCCGGTGAGCCTCTGCACGAGGTCGCGGAACTCCCGGGGCTCCACGCGGTACACCTTGGGCGGCGTCGGCGCCGGCGCCAAGCCGCCGCCCGCCCGCCACGGCTTGGCCGGCGGCTTCTGGACCGCCCTCAGCGCCGCCTCGTGGCCGGGCACGGACACGGACGGCCTCCTCATCTCGTGCCCATGGTGCAGCAGATGATCCATCGACGTCCCTGCTCTGTCGATCAAGTCGAACCTCGGTCAATAACTTGCAGGTGCAGCGACAGGAAGAAGAAGCAGATGCAGAGCAAAGCAGAGTATGGAGCATGGAGATGAGGGCGGGGGCATGGGAGGTATTTATAGCGGGCGACGGGGCGGGGGTGAGACCGTGAGAGGCTTCTAGAAGAGAAGACGGCGGAAGCAAGCCGGAAGCGGGGTGCCCGCGTGGCCGGGGTGGCGGCGCCGGCGACGCAACACGTGGATGGGGACGGGCGGTCAATCGCGGCGCCCGCCTGCCATGCAGTGCAGCGATCGGCCGGCCGGACAGCCAGCCATGAGCCATGCACGCAATGCAAATATCTCTGGGCAGAGTTATTTTATTGTGAAAATTTCGTGACTTGCAGACCTCTGCGTCAGCTGCTTGTTGGAGGCATCGGCGAGGGCGCAACAGCTGCGCCTTCCTAGTTTGGACCGACGCTACCGACCTACGGTGCAGAAGGTTGGTGGCATCGACGGCTGGCTGGCTGGCCGCCTGCCTTATCCGGCGTGCTGCATCACCATCCTCCTCTAGATCGATCCATCTCTTCGACTTCTTGGTCCTATCTAAAATACGCCTACGTATCTGCAGCCACAACTGACACGTACGTACGGATCAGCATATAATCTTAACCTCTTCATCCACCCACAAATGTATCCCTCTATGAGAATCAAGGCTACAGATAAGTTACATGAACATATACGCCCCTCGTCTGTCATGTTTCGGGTATCCACATATCTTAAATTCAGGCTGTCAATACATGAAAAATCATGCATGTCCATCATACACGTCAGTTTCACATATAAATAACAACTGTTGGTATAAAAAAATACATATTTTTTTACATAAAATCTATTTTAAGTGCACAACTCAAAATATTAGCTCTTTGCTTTCCATGGTTGTGGGTCACATATGCTCCACAAAATTACTAAGTAGCTGCCTGTGCATCTCATGGTCTCAAAGAATCCGGTGCATCTGCAGAAAGTTTATAAGCTGATTTGCATCTTGATCTTCTGGAATTTTAACTTGTTTTCCAGCCGTTTTAAAATCATTGGTTTGGGCTACACCATCATCATCATCCTCTATAATCATATTGTGCAAAATAACACAACATATCATCACTTGCCACAAAGTTTCTGATTCGTTTCGCGCCAATTTTACATGGTGCTAGCAGGCACCGATGCCATACAAAGGCGACTAGGATTACTGGAAGGACCATGACGCTAGGCGCAATCAAAAACCTACAGTCTTTTTTCTCGAGTGAACCGATTAAGCAGACGAAGCAATCGTTTGATTAGTAAAAAAAAAAAACAGTCTACGTCGGTCGCTCGCCCGCCCGCCTGCCATTAACCAAGCATACAAAACAATCTGCTGCTCGTTGGACGCATCGACGAGGGCACACCGCGCACGTACCGTACCTGGACCTATCTAGCCAGCCCAATTGGACTGGCGTACAACGAGGTGGAACGGCTGCCTTGCCATTGCCAATGCCGATCCTATATATCCAGCTGCCTCACATGCGTCATCGTCGTCGCCTAGATCAATCTCGTCTTCTTCGTTTCAGAAAGACCGATCTCTTCTTCTTGTTCCTATCTATTCCCTCTGTTCAGAATTACATGTCACAGAAATGGATGTATCTAGATGTATTTTAATTCTAGATGCATTCATTTTCAAGACAAATAATTTCGAATAAAGGAAGTATCTATCTATCTATGTGCAACGAGGCTGGCTCTCGTTTTCTATCCATCAGCAAACAAGGGGTACGAATGGGACAGTAAACTACTCCAACGACACAACGAGTACGTGTACGTCCCTCGAGTCAGTTTCACGCCTTTTATTTTTCTCCCTCTGTAAACTAATATAAAAACATCTAGATTACTAAAGTATTGATTTAAATATTTTTAAATTAGTTTACAGAGAAAGTACTCTCTCCGTCCGGAAATACTTGTCTTAGAAATAGTTAAAAATGAATGTATTTATAATTAAAATAAGTTTAGATACAACCATTTCTAAGACAAGTATTTCCGGACGGAGGGAGGACATGACTAGCAGTGACATTGACAGCGCGCGTGTACGTGCGTCCTGCATGCCATGCCGAGTGCCGTGACTAGGACTAGGACCGTGTCCAAGCAAGCAAGAGAAGAGAAGAGAGCGTGCACTGGGGGCTGCCCGCCACCACGTATTACGTCAGTCAGTCAAACTTGTACTACGCACGAACGACAGGAGCGATTCAATCGGAATATGCACGTAAATTCTCTCCCAGTCCTCGGTCCTCCCTCCTGTGATGAGACTTGGACTTGTGGAGCTGATGCCAATTTCTTAGTAGTAAGTAGTATATATGTATAAGTTAGTTAAACCATGAACATCATTCTGTTTCCTTCAGATGATTGTTTTCGGTTCACCATAACGATCGCCGCCACCGTCTACCCGACTACCCGAAGCTCCCCTTGGTTGGTACTCCCTCCGTCCGGAAATACTAGTCATCAAAATGGATAAAAAAATGATGTATCTAAAACTAAAATACGTCTAGATATATCTACTTTTATCCATTTTGATGACAAGTATTTTCAGATGAAGAAAACAAATATAATATTGTTTATATCACTATTTTAGTGATCTAAACGTTTTTATATTTATTTACGGAGGGAGAACTGTACACCCGGATGCATCCACCTCGCCGCCGCCCCCGACGGCCCGACGACGGGCGCCCCTCAACCATCATCCCCCTCGCTATCTTCTTTTTTCTCCATCAAATCGAACGTGCATGGTCCCCTTTTCCAAGTCAACCAATTAGCCAAACAAAGCATCTTTTACCAAACCAAGTCGTCGGCGGCAGTCCACCTCATTCCATTCCCACAACAAGAAAAAGAACGGAGGAGGAGAGGGGTCAGCTCAGCACTCAGCACACGGTTTTCATCGCTTTGACTCAAGCCAGCCAATACGCACGGGCTGGGTTAGTATACTTGAGCACTCGCGGCCCCAAACTAGCAAACAAATACTACATGCATGCCACACGGACGTCCGGCCCACTGGCCAAGTACGTAGTGCTAACATTTCAGCTTCCTCTTTTTTTTTCTTTGATGGATGCACAATGGCTTTTTTTATTTGTTCGTTTGTGAACGAAGTTTAAAAACAATGATATGGTAGAACAAAGGGAAATTTGAGTGTATCATTCCAAGCTAGGAAAAGTAGAAAAACCGTGGTCTCGTGGCTCTCTAGCGATGTGGCTACACGCCATGTTAGGAGATTAGTCAGTTTTCAGCTAGCTCAATCCAAATTAGCATCATCATAGGATTACTGACATGCCAAATCGTATACGACAGACTAGGAACATCTAGCACATACGCATATGGGCCGAAGGCACATGCCAACCGAGAGCGTCTGGACATACGAGGGCATCGGAAACTCCGGTGCAACAACTACTTGAGAGAGTAATGCGCTATCTGAAGGGGAACATGAGCTATGTGACTCATATTGGATTTACGATGTTAATGAGATAAAGATCAAAGTGGATACATATTCACTTTCGGTGGTGGCGCTTTTTCATGAAAGTATTACGAAGAGACCATCTAAACAAGGTCAACAAATAGAAGGAGAAATCACATCATTAGACACATATATTGTTTAAATAATGGCTTCGTGAACTCTTAATTGACCTATCTACATATCCACAATGAGAACTGCTGCGAATGTGATAGTAAACTACCAACGTACACAACAAGTAAGTACTCGAGTTAGTTTAACGCTAAATTTACTTACCTGAAGTGATCATGAGCATGTATATTGAAGAACAAAAACATACGTATCATATTTGTTCCCACCAAGGGCACATGTGATAGTCGATCTTCCGCAACTCCCAGGCGAGGCAGGACGCCATCTTTCCCCGTTTGGCACTACCGTGATGGGGAATGAGCGCTTCGGTCCGATTGTGGTAGGGTTAGGATTTATTTTTTGGTTTTAGGCAGGCGGAGGAGGAGGAGCGTGCGGGGACCGCTCATTTTCTCAAGCTCTAATAACATGTGAAAGAGAATCCCTTATAAATGCAGTGAACAATTTTTAAATGTACAATGAATAATTTTTATTTACAATGATTTTTTAATGTACAGTTACCTTTTCTTAACATATGTTGATTTTTTTCATACATGCTAATTTGTTTTTGAAATGCACATTAATCATTTTTTTGAAATAAAAATAAAAGCATACAATAGGGGATAAAATGAAAAAAAAAATGAAATAAATGGCCAAAAAGAAGAAGAAAACAAAAAAAGAAAGAAATAACTTCTAGAACCTTCACAAAACCGGGTGAAGGTTCCAAAAGTTTCACAAAACCAGCTCCCATGCTTTTGCTAGCACCCGATAAATGGCCAGCCCACTCGACACGCGTTGTAGGTGAGTGCATTTTGTTTTCTTCTTTTTACGATTTTTTTTTGAGATTTTCTGTTTACGATTTTGAATGCACGTTTCAAAGGGTTTCAAAAACCTTGCGACGCGGTTCAGAAAATGAAAAACTTTCGATGAAAGAAAAGGGAAGCTGCAATTTTTCTTACGCTAACGAAAACCTCAGTTATTTTTATAGGAAAAAGAGGATGTAGTTGAGCTTGTGTTCCTCGACTGCTCCGTCTCCGGCCAGCGGTGTAGCACTCTGGAAACGTACGTGCGCAGAGTACAAATACAAGCAGCCAGCACACACCGCGCGCTCGCCGTATACACCAACAAAGCGCGGCAGAACGTCGATGCATGCTGGTCACGTTTTGGCACGTACTCCTACGTATGTATGTACGCACCACTTTGGCGACTTGTTCACTGATGATCACGTACAAGTACGTTTTTGCTGCCCTAGAGCATACATCCATCTTGCATGCTACTTGAAAAACTATGTAATTAATGCAGAGATCTTGTTGCACTTGCTGTCCACGCGTTGGTCGACCAATCTTTTTCTGCATACATATAAAAACACACGTGAACTCTCTATCTCTGTCGGCCGACATGTCACCATGCACGTGGGTCCCACCCGCCTTTGCAGGGACAGAGAGCAACGCACGGAGCGGCGACTCCACTTTGGTAACTGAAGCCCAAGAAGATAAACTGAAGCATCACGGCCGCTGTTTTGCCTCCGTAGCCCTCCGTCTTTCTTCAAATCACAAACAAACTGCTATTAGTACGTATTATTATTATTATTATTATTATTTCCGCCCTAAACAGGGCCTTTTCTACTACCTTGGACTAGAAAACGCATCCAAGCTAATAATTCAGACGCCAAACATATCCCAAACCCTCGAGCACCAGAAACATGGTTTTCATGGGTGTGCTGCCGCTAGGTTTCATTCCGTGGTTTCTACCAAAGCAAGCCTTTCGCCTCCGGTTGTGCTTCTGTCTCCCACCTTCGGTTGGCTGTTTTTGTGCCGGGCGGCAAGCGCAAGAGAATGCACATCTATGTGTTGGTTGTGTTAGTATCAGGAGGCAAGCACGGGAGGATGTTAAGAGTTGGTTGTGTTTGTTTTGATATCATGCCTTTAGAATTTTACGTTCGACATGATGTTGCTATATATGATGATCAAAAGAAAGCGGCAACGCAACAAATAAGAGTCTTCCGAATCCCATCCATCCGCTGCGAGAGCAGCAACAACGTAGTGCAATGATTTGTTCCTTCTCTCGAAACAGGCTTTCGCCCCGCTTTATAAATAAAGCAACGGTTCGTACAAGCATCACACACAAATCCAACCAAACTGGATAGCCGGGGCAGCGGCACACTCATTCCCAAGGGAAGAAAAAAAACCACCTACTATTTGTTCCTTCTCTCATTATGGACCAAGTTGCGATGGCAGCGTTGTCGGAAGAACTGATGAAGAAGAGGACTATTCAATCGACCAGCCATCATATTTTTATTTATTTTTGGCTATGACGATGAAAATTACGTAACATACACCAACAGTTTCGTAATTTTAGTACATTTTTTGGCAAATGCTGGCCAAATCATGGGTTAGCAAAAGCTTTGGGCCAAAACCAAACATACCATCCACCTGTTATACCAGTCGTCTGAACGTCTGTTTGTCCTCAAGAAACAAAAAAAGAAAAGAAAAGAAACGAAAAAACAAAAAAAAAAGACAGGACCAGAATGGTAGAAGCTAATATTCCAAGGGGCAGCATGAGAAAAACCCCATGGAAAAGGGAAACCGCCAACAGGATGCTCCCTCCATGGCTCTCTGCTCCCAGTACTCTCTTCTCTTCTCCTCCCTCCCTCCAATTTTCCAGTTTCTTCAGCACATCGGAGAGAGAGGAGGATCTTACCAACACAACACACCACCTGCGTCAGTTAATCAGTTTGTTTGCCTGATTGATTTGGTTGGAGTGGGACAAGAGGACACCACCTCTGCCTCTGCCTCTGCCTGCTGCAACCCGAAGCTCCTCCTCCACCTCTTCCAGCTGAAGCAAATCCAACCAGCGCCGATCATCCAAAGGTCTCCAACCTTAACCTCCTCCGTGAACTACTAATTCAGGAGTGTGTGTATCCCCTCAATCAATTCCCGGAGATTGAAACCTCTATCAGCAGCAGTGTCTTCTTCCTCATAATACTTGGGCAGTGTATAACTAGTATTTATGACTTTCCTCTTCTACTTATTTTATTATTCCTGTCGATTGTGTTCTTGGATGGGTGCTACTAGTAGTAGTAAAAGATTGATTGCAGCGAATTGATGATCTTTATGCGTTTGGTTTCCCGCGTGCCCCTCAAGGAAGGCATCAAATCCCCCTCCCCCTCTTCCACATCCTTGGCCAGTTACAGTTACAAAACATTCCCCTCAGAATCCTCGCCGTCGCCGCCTCTTTCCTTCCTCCGGCTAAGATTTGATTTGACCGAGTAGTGGTAACCGCCGCTGCCCGTATGCATCCCCACTTCATTCCGTATTGAATTTTAGGTACATGTTTCAATCGATCGACCGATCGATCCGCAGTCTGAAATGGAGTATCTCTGCTTTTTTGGTTTGGTTTCTCGATCAGGGGGGCATGCCGGGAGGAGGAGGAGGAGCGGCGGCGGTGGTGGTCGATGGCAAGGACGGGCACGCGGCGCCGGCGAGGGCCGCGCCGAGGAGCTTCCCGGCGAAGCTCCTCAGGCCGGTGCTGCTCTCCGCGGTGCTCGCCACGGGCTTCCTCGCGGCGGCCCTGCTCATGTTCTTCGGCGGCGCCTCCTCCTACTACCGCCTCCCGAGGCTCGCCGTGCCGGACGCCCTGCTCCCGGCGCCGGCCTGCGACAAGGAGGACCGGGACCAGCAGGGCGGGGCGGCGCAGCGGTGGTGGGCGCGGCCGCCGCCGAGGAGCGCGTGGCACAACATGAGCGAGGAGGAGCTGCTCTGGGCGGCGTCGTTCGAGCCCCGCGCGCAGCGCCGGCGGCCGCCCGGCCGGCGGGGGAAGACGCCCAAGGTGGCCTTCTTGTTCCTCACCCGCGGCCCGCTGCCGCTGGCGCCGCTCTGGGAGCGCTTCTTCAACAGCACCGGCACCAAAGGCAGGGAGCTCTTCTCCGTGTACGTGCACACCACGCCGGGGTACCGCCTCGACTTCCCGCCGTCGTCGCCGTTCCAC
This sequence comes from Aegilops umbellulata, assembly GCA_032464435.1. Lineage (NCBI taxonomy): Eukaryota > Viridiplantae > Streptophyta > Magnoliopsida > Poales > Poaceae > Aegilops > Aegilops umbellulata. The sequence continues at coordinate 7,334,648 of CP136058.1, read as the reverse complement.
CGCCGGCAGGTGCCCAGCAAGGTACGCCCGCCGCGCCACGGCAGCTCTTGCAGTTGCGATCAAGTTTGCTTCTTTCTCCGTCGGTCGTTTGGATGGTTCTTCCGGCAACCGTCCGATCAGGATCGGACGGCCCGGATCGTGAGATGCGCGCGCGACGTGGCCTCTCTGGTTTCAACGACACCTAGACAAATGACAAGTGCCGACGAGTGTGACACGATCGATCACGAGAGGAGAAAGAGACGCTGAAAGTGATGACCATCATGGCACGGCATGGAGGAGCAGTACTCAAAAGTCTTCTCTTATCAATCAAAGATGCCATGGCCAATAATCTTCTCCCTTCACCAAACAAAATATCCTCTTCACTTGACTTTCTACAACGTGTGTTCTGAATTTTGATTCTGGTACTAGTAAAGCTAGAATTCTTACCACCACTATAATCTGTACTGTATCTCAATTGACTTTCCACAATGTGCATTCCACAGATTTCTTTTTTTAAAATGCTGTAAAGTAATTGATTTTTGGTGCATTGTTGCAGCCGACGCGGTGGGGCAACGTGAATGTCGTGGACGCGGAGCGGCGGCTGCTGGCGAACGCGCTCCTCGACTTCAGCAACGAGCGCTTCGTGCTCGTCTCCGAGTCGTGCATCCCGCTCTGCCCGCTCCCGGTGGTGCATGCCTACCTCACCCGCTCTCGGCACAGCTTCGTCGGCGCCTTCGACGACCCGAGCCCGCACGGCCGGGGCCGGTACCGCGCCGGGCTGGCCCCGGACGTGACTCTCTCCCAGTGGCGCAAGGGCGCGCAGTGGTTCGAGATGGACCGGCGCCTCGCCGTGTTCGTGATCGCCGACGATCGGTACTACCCACGGTTTCGAACCGAGTGCCACGCACCATGCTATGTGGATGAGCACTACCTTCCCACCGTGCTCTCCATTGTGGCGCCGACGCAAATCGCCAACCGGACCGTCACCTTGGTCGACTGGTCCCGCGGCGGCGCGCACCCAGCCACCTTCGGCGCCGCCGACGTGACCGAGGACTTCCTGGGGATGCTGGTGGGAAAGAAGGGGAATGCTGAGCGGTGCATGTACAATGGGCAGCCGGTTGAGGTGTGCTTCCTCTTTGCGAGGAAGTTCGCCCCCGCCGCTTTGCCGCAGCTGCTCAGCCTTTCCTCCAAGATCCTTGGGTACTAGCTATGCCTTTTACTAAACTGATTTTGGTCTGCTTATGTGTAGCTCATACTCACTGGAGGGGAATAGAGGAATACAATTCTTTTTTTCATGTGTCACAAGAACCAAAGGATGAATGATCGGGTTGGTAGTTTTCTCTTGACCATTCATATTTCTGATACCTTAGAGTTTTTTCCAGAGGTCCTTTTTTTTCCGAGCTAAACCAGGGGGTGTCCGAATTGGTGCTTTAAGCACGGGCACTCGATTGTAGGTTGCTCCTCCTCGCTCGTTGATCCTATGTCGCAAGTTGACTGTTGACCGCGACCATGGACTGCTGACCTGGTTGTTGATTGTTACTTCCTCCGTAAACTAATATAAGAGCGTTTAGATTGCTACTTTAGTGATCTAAACACTCTTATATTAGTTTACAGAGGGAGTAACTTTTACAAAAAAAGTTCAAAAAAATCATAAATTCTAAAAATGCTCATGAATTTTGGGGGAAAATCATCGATTTGAAAAAAACGAATTCGAAAAATATTCACCGATTTTGAGAATACTTTCATTCGCGCCCACTGATATGCAAACCGGCGCATAACCTGTTTCCCTTTGATGGTTTCTCCTGGGCCGGCCCATACACGAACGAGCGTTTCTGAGAGGTTCCCAACTGTTTTTGGGAAGCTTCCGGTTTTGGGTTTTTTCCCTTCTGGTATTTTGGGCCTGGTTTTTGTCCGATTTTTTTTCTTTTTTCCCTTTTCAAATGCATGGATTTTTTTTTCCAATTTTTGAACTCTTTCAATTTCATGACTTGTTTTCAAATATGAAACAACTTTAAAAAAAGAAAATTGATAATATTTTTTGAAAGTTATGAAAAATTTGATGAACATTTTTAAAACTCGTGAACTGTTTTTTAAAAATGATTTTATTGAATTTTTTTGAACTTATTGGAATCAATTATTTTTTTAAAATTAGTGATCTATTTTAAAAAATTTCTGAACTTTTTTTAAAATCGATGAACTGTTTTAAAATCCTTGAACTTGTTTGTTCGAAAATCCATGAACATTTTTCTCAAAAGTGTGAAATTTTATTCGTCTTTTGGGTATATTTTTTGAATTCGCGATTTGTTTTTTCTGTTATTTTTTCTTTTTGAAAAAGAACTCAAAGTTGACCGGTCAACTTGTTAATCGTCAAATGGTGTGTCAGTGGTTTGTTTGTTTTTTAGGCAAGTTAGTTATCGTAGCTTTTTTCAGCTTTTTTTAGCGGGTCAGTCGAAAAAAAGCTAAAGAAACTGAACGATCGTTGGTTTTCTTTAAGAAAAAGCGATCGTTTGCCTTTTTTTCTTTTTACCTTTTGGCAATCATTTGTGAGCGCGCTGGTTGGCCGGCCCTTGGAGTAACCGTGTGAGCGCCGGCTAGTTAACTGCTGCAAGGAGCGGCAATTAGGAGCTTCCTCTTTGCTTGCCAGCCGTTTTGTTGGAGTTGGTCAGGTTGAGTCTAATCCGTGTGCTGGCCTACTGAGTGCTGACTATTACACCTTCCATTTTTTTTTCTCAGAATGAGGTGGACTGCTATCGACGACTTGAATGCCTTTAATTTTCTTCTCTTTAGTAAAAAAAATATGCTTTTATTTTTTTCTTGACTAAATAAAAGATGCTTTGAAACCTGCCTGATTTGGTGGGAGCACCCTAAGATGGAGGGGGACGAAGAACTAAGAGGGTATTAGTTTTCAGGGACTTCAAAAAAGTCCCTATAAATCCCATCTAAACCAAACAGGAAGGACTTATAGGGACTTAAAGTGGGCATTTGAGACTTATAAAATAAGACTCTCAAGGAGAGTCTTATAGGGATTTATAATTGTAATATGGTCTTTTAGTCCATGTTAAGTCCCATGAACAAAACAGATAGAGACTTTTTAGGAACTTGAAACTTATAAGTTGGGACTAAAAAATGTCCTAGAACTTATGAACCAAACATGTCCTAAACAGCCGAGGCCATTTTTTGTTGAATTCTCAGCCGTTTGTCCCCTTGGTAATCCAGGCCTACGTGGCTCAGTCAACTCCTGCAGTTCACAACTTATTTAGAATTAGGACTCCAGTCTGCATTTCAGATCTTTTACTTATGTAACAGGAATGGGAATGCATGAATTGATTGAGTTGGTAGGTTTTGCTTGACCATGCATGGATTAATTGATCACCAAATGGTGCACGACTAGCTTATGCCAGGCGGCGTACCTTGTCTTTCATGGAGTGTGATTATTGAGTTATGTGTTGTACAAACCATATTCAAATAGCTTGTCATCATTAATATTCAGAATTACTTTAACTGTTTAGAGAATACATCACTAGTAGAAAAAAGGCCTAATGTGAAGCACATTAGTCCTGATTTGTAACTGAACCGACACTAATATGACAATTAGTGTCGGTTCCAACGGCTAGGCGGGCGGCGCTCATTAGTACCGGTTCATGACGAACCTTTAGTATCGGTTCGTGCCACGAACCGGTAGTAATGAGGTGGTGACAGGCTTGTGTCAGGCTGGGGCCCCACCAGAACCTTTAGTATCGGTTCATACCACGAACCGAGACTAGTGATGAACCTTTAGTCCCAGTTCATCTAACCAACCGGTACTAAAGGTCACACTATATATAGTGCTTCGTCCAGCCCGAGCCGAAGCGCTCTGTTTTTCCCCTCTCCTCTGTTTTCTTCCTCTTCCTCTCGAGCTCACACTCCATTTTTGCCAAAATTTGTGAAGATTTGAAGGCACCCCATCCATTCAAGTGATCACAAAGGTTAGCAAGTTTGTCCTTTCATCTCTCATTGCTAGATTAGCTCTTGCAATGCTCTATAAGTATAGTGATTTGTGGGTTTTATTTTGGGAGGAATTATATGTGGTAGTATTTGATTTATATGCAAGTTGAGGTCAAAATAACTCTTAGTTTGCACATGTAGGTGTGGTTTACTTAGTGCCTTCCCGTCTCCGTCCTAACCACCGTCGATCGCCCGCACCGTCCCTTCGCCGGCACCACCTTGTGGTGAGCCTCTTGTTCTTATCTTTTTTATATATAAAAAATCATGTTTGTGTGATTTAGATATATAGTTACTCGTATAATTATCTTACCCGTACGTTGTTTGTTATACATAGTGTCATGGTTTTGATATCCGTCCCCGTCGGCCCTCGTTCGGGTTATGATTCGGATGTGGTATATTCTCTTTTGTAACTATTTGTTGCATTTCGTGTTTACGACAAATTATGCCCATCAAGTTGACATAGATATTTTTATCTAGGAGGTATGTGTGGAGGATATAATTGCTAAGGGTAAACCGACCAGGAGGGGCCGGTTCACCTTTAGCTATATTGAAGCTCAAGACAATCCAGAGGATGGCGCTTTACGGATGAAGTTTAGAGGCCCAGAGCCCATGAGCGATTTAGGGCCCATGATAGTAAACCGCCATGATTGTATAAATTTGTACTATAAGAAAGAAAGGGAGAGACCCAGGATGGCACTTGTATACGCCAGCCTCAGGACTCTGTAGACCGGCCGGGATCCTCCTGAGTATATAAAGGGGTGACCCGGCGGCGGTTTAGGGACAGACAACAACTCGAGGCTCAGGTTAGCGTATTCGCTCCCTGCGCATCGAAACCCAATCAATTCCATCACAACTAGACGTAGGCTTTTACCTTCATCGAAGGGGCCGAACTAGTATAAAACTCCCGTGTCCCTTGTCCGGTTTAACCCCTTCAAGCTAACCCGTCGCGATGGCTCCACGACTAAGTCTTTCCAAGAAGACATCTGACGTGTTAATTCCACGACAGTTGGCGCCCACCGTGGGGCTAACGCACGATGGTTTCGAGTTTTTGAAGGGCAGCTTCGAAGGACTCAAAGGGTACGCAGTTGGCCGGATGACCAAGAGTCGTCACGGCAAGCTCTACATCGACAACGAAGGGTGGGCCCCCGAGACAGGCTCAATCGAGTACGAATACCGGGTCCCCTTTGGAGGAATCCATGTCTTCATCGGCAAGATCGGTGAACCGGGTCCTGAGCTGGACATCTGCACCGACCTCGTCGAAACAGCTCAGCGTGCAAGCCCTACCCAGGTTAAAACTGCTGTGAAGCGGGCGTTCGTAGGATGCGTCCATGGGGCTGGATCTGAACCGGTGTGTGAAGGCAAGACAGCTGTTTATTTCGACAACGAATCATCCACCGGTGAAACTGAGTCCCTGTACCAAGTCTATGACGATGGGTTCAAAGGATATTCCGACGGCGATAGTATTCCAGATCTCCTTGAACCGCCAAGTCGGGTTACTGTTTACATGGCCGGAACACAGCCTACTTTGCAATCTTCAACAGCAGCCGCGGCAGGAGGCCCGGTGCGCCGGCCGGTTCAAGTTCTCTCCGATCTGATGGATGCTTGGGCGACCTTGCTAACCGCGGTATTTACCCCGGAGACACAGGACCAGCATAACGCGGACATTGTAAAGCTGAAAGACCAGATAGCGCAAGCCAAGGAGGACCTGGCGGTTGAAGATGCAAGGATGACCGAGGAACGGGCCGCTTTGGATGCCCAGTCTCAGTTGATACAGGCGCAGAATTACCGGGTGGCGTTGGATCAAAATGCATCGAATGAGGTAATGCGGCGGAAATATCGATCGCGCCTGCCGCCGGTCTTTTAAGGTTTGAACCTCTTTAATACGCCAGGGGCGGGGATGAGCAATCCAGCAGCCGTAACCCGGACCGATGCGCCTAGAGCGGCGCCGGATCAGCCACGGCTGACAGAACCACCTCGACGAACGGACAACCCGCTGCCGTATGTGCCTGTGCCGCCGGGTCACTTCCCGAGCCCTTTGGATAATATGATTACAACAGCGTCCCGTCTGGTGGCTATTACGATAGAGGGCGACTCACTGGCGGCGATCGAAACACGGCGAGCCAGGGATCTTCTTCAAATCACCGTGGTACAGCAGCAGGCCTATTCTTATAGCCGGGATAGAATTCATTCGACCCCCCGTCCAAGCAAAAGATACAACAGACACATGGATGAGCCGGAAGTATCTAGCAGTGCCAGGCACCGTAATGCGGCCCACGGTGAGATAAATGCTCAGGATGTGGTAGACAATGGCAGGGCACGAAGGGAGGCAGGCCGCCATCAAACCGCCCCGCTTCAACAAATGGCGTCGGTAGACCGAGGCACTGGGGTCGCTTTCAGTTCCTGGGGAGTGCCGTGTCTTATTCTGGCCCTCCGTAACATACGACTGCCTAAGGATTTTAAGGGTCCGTGGAAAGTACCCAATTACACTGCTGATCAGCCGCCTGAGGCATGGGTCGAGAGTTACGAGATGGCGATGGAGATGCTGGAGGTGGATGAAGCGGCTTGTGCAAAATATTTCACGATGATGTTGGAGGGGACAACCCGTACTTGGTTGAAAAACTTACCAGCCAACTCCATTGAGTCATGGGGGCAGCTGAAGGCCCAATTCATAGCCAATTTCAAAGACACCTGCAAACAGCCCATGTCCATTGTGGATCTGGATGCCTGTGTTCAAGGGGAGAGCGAGTCAACAACTCACTGGGTGCGCCGGGTTTCAGAGATTTTGCATTCGTCAGACCGGATTAATGCTGGCCAAGCAATCTTAACACTGGAGCGCAATTGCCGGTTTAAGTCACTCAAGATGAAGTTGGGACGACTCAAGCGACATTGCAATGACATCGGAACACTTATGGCAGCCTTGGTAAAATATGCCAATTCTGATAATACCAAGGATCCCGAGTCTGATGAGGAGAAACAGGAGAAGGGAAAGAAGAACGACGGTGCAAAAGGGCAACACCATAACCAAGGAGGCCATGGGAATAACGGTAAGCGCAAAGCAGATAATTCAGATTTCGTGGCTAACACAAATATGCAGCATCGTAAAGGTAAACCGCCCCAGCGCGGTGGAGGGATGAATCTGGAGCATTTGTTAAACCAGCCCTGTCCGAAGCATGGAACCAAGGAGGCCCCGTCCACACACCTTTGGAAAGATTGCCACATAATGAGGGAGTTCAAAAACTCTGATCTCTACCGGTATGATCAGGGCCCGCCGGGTGGTTCAGGCCCCGGTTTCCGTGGGGACGGCGGTTCAAGTTCTGGATTTCAAAATAACCAAGGCCATCAGAACAACCATAGCAATAACCAGTAGAACAACCAAGGGAATCAGCAGCAGTCAGGATACCAAAGTCATCCCAAGCAGTTGAACTGCGGACAATATCATGTGTTCACGACTAGCCTGTGCAAGTGAGATCAGAAGCTTCACAAGAGGGTAGTTAATGCTGTTGAACCGACCGTGCCACATTATCTACGATGGTCGGAGCAGCCCATTGTGTGGAGCAGAGAGGATCACCCACCCTGAGTTGACAATCCGGGTCAGCTAGCCTTGGTCGTAGCACCTCAGGTGGGGGGTTACAAATTTACCAAAGTTCTAATGGATGGAGGGAGCAGTATTAACATCCTGTACTACGAGACTTTCCATCGCATGGGGTTGACGGATAAGAATCTTAAACCGTCGAATACAGTTTTTCATGGTGTGGTCCCAGGTAAATCGACATACCCTGTGGGGAAGATTGATTTGGAAGTTGTGTTTGGAGATGAGCATGATTCCAGGTCTGAAACCCTGACCTTTGAGGTGGTGAAGATCCAGAGTCCATATCACGCGCTGTTTGAACGGCCGGCTTAAGCGAAATTCATGGCGAGACCCTGTTATGTCTATCTACAGCTCAAAATGCCGGGATATAATGGGACGATCATAGTACATGGGAGCCGCAAGATTGCTTTGGATTGCGAGGAAGGTGAAGCGGCCTATGCCGAATCGGTTTGTGCTACAGAGGAGTTGAAGTTTTATAAGGACAATGTTGATCCGACAGACATGGCCCCTTTGAAGAAGCCCACAACGGAACATGACCCGGCCCTCACATTCAAACCGGCTAATGAGACTAAACTCGTTGACTTTGTCCCTGGTGATTCATCCAAACAGTTTAGTATCAGTGCCAATCTGGATCCGAAATAGGAAAGCGCGCTCATCGAGTTCATCCGTGAGAATCGGGACATTTTTGCATGGAAGCCTTCTGACATGCCAGGTGTACCGAGAGGACTCGCTGAGCACACTCTCAATATTGATCCGAAGTTCAAACCGGTCAAGCAGTTCCTTCGCCGTTTTAACGAAGAGAGATGCAAGGCCATTGGTGAAGAGGTAGCCCGGCTACTGGCAGCAGGGTTTATCGTTGAAGTATTTCATCCTGAGTGGATGGCTAATCCGGTGCTCGTTCTTAAGAAAAACGGCACTTGGCGTATGTGTGTGGACTACACTGATTTGAACAAGGCATGCCTGGCCGATCCTTTTGCTCTCCCACGTATTGATCAGATTATTGATGCGACGGCGGGTTGTGATCGCTTGAGTTTCCTGGATGCCTATCATCAGATTAAAATGGCAGTTAAGGACTAGGAGAAGACATCCTTCATCACCCCCTTTGGAGCCTTCTGCTACGTTTCAATACCCTTTGGGCTCAAGAGTGCCCAAGCAACCTATCAGCGTTGTGTGCAAAATTGTCTTCACAAGCAGATCGGGCGCAATGTTCATGCTTATGTGGATGATATTGTTGTAAAATCATGGAAGCAGGAAACCTTGATAGATGATCTCAAGGAGACATTTGACAATCTTCGGGTTTATAAAATGATGCTTAACCCGGAGAAGTGCGTTTTTGGTGTTCCGGCAGGCAAGCTTCTAGGTTTTCTCATATCCAACCGAGGCATTGAGGCCAATCCGGAAAAGATCAAAGCGATCACATCTTTGGCTAAACCGGCGTGTATCAATGATGTTCAGCGGTTGGCGGGCCGGATTGCAGCCCTCAGCCGGTTTATCAGTCGTTTGGGAGAGAAGGCGATTCCCCTGTATCAGATGCTGAAGAAGACAGATAAATTCGTCTGGAGTGACGCTGCCAATACAACATTTGAGGATTTAAAGCGGCAGTTGGCTGAACCGCCTCTCCTTGCCGCTCCGGTTGACAAGGAGCCTTTATTGTTGTACGTGGTTGCCAATGCCCGTGCAGTCAGTGTGGTGATTGTGGTTGAACGTAAGGAGGGTAGAAAAGAGTATCCGGTTCAACGGCCAGTTTACTATATCAGTGAGGTACTGAACGAGTCAAAGCAAAGATATCCGCATTGCAGAAGCTAGTGTATGGAGTTTTCATGGCAAGTAGGAAGCTGAAGCAATACTTTCAAGGCCATCCCATCACAGTGGTTAGCTCTGCTCCCTTGGGCGATATAATCCAGAATAGAGAAGCAACTGGCCGGGTTGCGAAGTGGGCAATTGAGCTTGGTCCCCATGGGTTGAAGTATATGCTCCGAACAGCCATCAAATCTCAGGTGCTGGTCGACTTCATCAATGGTTGGACCGAGTTACATGCACCAGAGGACAAACCGGACAACACATACTGGACGATTCATTTTGACGGGTCTAGGCAGTTGGAAGGCTCGGGGGCCGGGGTTGTCCTTACTTCCCCTCGAGGTGATAAAATTTGTTATGTCCTCCGCTTAATGTTTCCTTGTACTAACAATGCAGCAGAGTACGAGGCCTTACTCCATGGCCTCCGTGTGGCTAAGGAAATGAACTTAAGCCGGGTTCGATGCTTTGGAGACTCTGATCTAGTGGCCCAGCAAGTTTCTGGTACTTGGGATTCAAAGGACCCACTCATGGCAGCTTATAGGCGGGAGGTGGATATGGTAGCAGGGCACTTTAAGGGCTATCATGTGGAGCATATCGACCGGCGCAAGAACGAGGCAGCTGATGCTCTAAGCCGGCTGGGATCTCAACGTAAACCGGTACCACCTAATACCTTTCTGGATATCTTGCATAACCCATCTATGAAATTGCCTACAGAGGAGGATTTAGCTGTTCCTGATCCGGAGGCCCAATTAGTAGCCGCTTTACATGCCACTCCGGATTGGACTATTCCATATTTGGCGTATTTAAACCGAGGCGAGTTACCAGATGACGAGCTTTTCGCCAGACAGATAATCCGGCAGTCCAAGTCTATGGTGGTGCATAATGGCGAGTTACACCGTTGCAGCGTCTCAGGCGTATTCCAACGTTGTGTGTCTCCTGAAGAAGGGCAGGAGATTTTACGTGAAATACATGAAGGGTATTGTGGTCACCATGCCGGTTCAAAATCCTTAGTGGCTAAAGCCTTCCGTCATGGATTCTACTGGTTGACAGCTCATTCTGATGCTGAGGATTTGGTAAAGCGGTGTGATGCTTGTCAGAAGTTTTCACGTCGAGCTCATGTTCCGGCTCAAGAGTTACGCATGATTCCCATCACTTGGCCGTTTGCTACTTGGGGGCTAGATATGGTTGGACCCTTTAAGCGTTCCAAGGACAAGAAGACCCACCTGTTGGTGGCGGTTGACAAGTTCACTAAATGGGTGGAAGCAAAGCCCATCAGTAAGTGTGATGCAGCTACGGCGGTTCAATTTCTTAAAAAGATTATTTTCCGTTTTGGCTTTCCACACAGTATCATCACAGATAATGGTACGAACCTTTCCAAAGGAGAGATGGAGGAATTTTGCCAACGAGAGCACATCCGGCTTGATGTAGCGTCCGTGGCTCACCCCCAGTCTAATGGTCAAGCGGAGAGGGCGAATCAAGAGATCCTGAAGGGTATCAAGCCTCGGCTTATGGTCCCTTTGAAGCGGACCCCGGGTTGTTGGGTGGAAGAATTACCATCAGTGTTATGGAGTATAAATACCACCCCAAACCAATCTATGGGTTATACACCTTTTTTCATGGTTTATGGGGCAGAGGCTGTCCTTCCAAGTGATATTCGTCACGACTTGCCCCGCGTTGCGAATTATGTTGAAGCGGACAACGAGCAAGCACGCCAGGATGCGCTGGACCTGTTGGATGAGAAACGGGACATGGCTTTGGCTCAGTCAGCGGTTTATCAACAAGACCTGCGGCGTTATCACAGTCGCCGGGTTAAGACAAGAACCTTTCAAGAAGGTGATCTGGTGCTCCGTCTCATTCAAGACCAGACTGATATGCACAAGCTATCCCCACCTTGGGAAGGGCCCTTTGTGGTCAGCAAGAATCTGCACAACGGGTCATACTACCTCATTGACGTTCGAGAAGACTCACGTAGCTCTGAGGAGGAGACCCGGCGGCCGTGGAACATAGCTCTCTTACGGCCTTATTATACTTAAAGCTACCGGCTTTTTCTTATGTACATATTTCGACAATGTATATACTATGATGAATAAAATAAACCGGCATCCTTGCTAAATCAAGCAGGGTCTCCGCCGTTTTTTCTTCCAATATCTGTTAACTTGGGGGCTTCAGCTAGAAAAGCGGAGTACTACCTGTTAAACCGGCTATCATGCCACCACCTAGCTTGGGAGCTTCACACCCACGGGGCCAAAGAGAGTTTGATGGCTCATAGCACAACTCAAACATAGGCACCCATTGAGCACAGTTCACAAAGTTACTTGGGGGCTCTTTGTGTCCAATACCAAAGAGCTTGAAAGTACCCTTGTAGCCGGGTATCGACCCACGTCTTGGAAGCCTGATGTATTCACCTAAAACCCCGAGTTAACCTGCCTTCATCAAGTAAGCCACTCCTATCCAGGTAATCCTGGCACGACCCGTCGAACGTTTGACAGTTACTCTCTTTGAGACCCTGAACTCGTCAAAGTTAAAATGATGATTGGTTAGTTGGAGGCCTATCTTAAAAGGCTTTGCTAAAATGGTTCAACTCAGTGGCTTGGCAGCCCTTGAAAAGCCTTGCCATTGGTTTTTGTTTTTGTCCATGCTAAGTTTTTATTTTTTCTTCATGATTATATTCAAACCGGTGTTTTCTTAACCCGGCGTGGCTTACAGATATTCTGTAAAGGCATACAATTCAAGGTAACCTGACATCCTTCAAACCGGTCTGGCTTGACAGTTTTTCTCCAGCAATCGTCTGGTGTTTATCACAACCCGGTTCGACATCATATATACCAGCACGGTATGGTGGAAGTTGGGCTTTCATCCTTCCCACTATCACAATTGGTAAAATAACGGCAATGTCCATATCATAGGTATGATTCATTATTGCTACGTTTTGGCAACCATGGTTTCTCGCCTAGTTGTGTTGGGTATTTTGACCCGGCCGGCGGTAAACCGTCAGGACAGATTTTTCTTATGCAGACGCAGGGATTGCATAATATTAAGAATACATAAGGCAGTCCCGAAATCATCATGAAAGATCAAGGCAAAGTATATCCTAGTGCACGATGGCAAACGGATCACAATATTTTTCTAGCCTATTACAAGGCGCTTTCAAGGCTCAAAATATGGTGTTGTTTCCCCTTGAACAAAGTTTACGGAGCATCCATCAGCTTGCCAGATTAAGTTTCATTGCCACGATGATGCGAAGTTGACGGGTCATTTGGTGCCGGTTCTGCCTCTTCCTCTTTGCCTTGTGGTTGGAAATCCGTGGTTGTCCAGTCAATCCGGGTTAAAGCCTGAAAGACAGCTTCTTCGCTGATAAGTTCTGACGGATCAACATCAGGGGCATAAGTGTGCTTACGGATTGGCGGAATAAGATTTTCCACTTTCGGCATGTCAGCATTAATCGTTTGTTATTTGCATCATAACGAGACCGGTGAACAGTCAAGTTAGCATCTTCTGCCAGCTGACTCGCCAGAGGACGCATTTCCCTTGTCACAGTTTTCAAGGCTTCGTCATCAAGGTCCGACCCGTCCTCTTGTGTGCTGGGAAAGCCTTTGCCAAGGTCAGCCGGATCAACAGCTATCCACACTTTGGCTCGGGTGAGGGCCAACAAAGCGCCTGCCCTGGCAGCAGATCGCTTCACCTCTTCTATCTGTGCTGGTATCATCGATAGTCTTGCTAGCGTCTCCTTGATCAGGGTTGGGGCCGGATTGTCATAGGATGCTGCGCAAATAACCCGTTGGGCACCAGCATACAATTGTTCAATCAAAGTATATGCTGCTTTCAGTTTCACCCGTGCATCTGAGCCCAGATGAGTAATACGGCTTCCTACAACGGTTTAAGGATTTTATATTATCAACTGTTGCCTTACAAAAGGGAATATTTCATGTCTTAGTGGGAGCACTCACCAAAAACTGCAGAGGTCATAGCATTCACTTGGCGTTTCAATCCGAAAAGCTCCTCCTCCACTGGTTTAAGAGCTGACTCGACGTCTTCAGCTCGTTTCCGCAATGCATCCTTCTCAGTTTCCCACTTGGCACGTTCAGTCTTGAAGCCTTCTTTAAGCTGTTCCAGGGAAGTTAACACGGCTTTTAGTTCATCTTTGGACTTGGAAGATTCTTCTTGCTGGGATTTGATGCTTTCTTGAAGGTCAGCAATTTGAGCGCGCTGATTGTTTATCTCCGCCTATCATTCACAAGATGCATATCAATATAATATCAAAGTCCCAAGTATACAACTAGTTATACACTTGGCACTTGGGGGCTAATGCGGATTGCTTCTTTACTACTGCTGGTTCAAAAGTCCCAAGGATCAATACAAGTTTCAGTCCTGGCACTTGGGGGCTAATGTATATTTGCTCAAAGATCATCAATAAGGAATGGGAGGATTAAAAGTCCCGGTTTAACTTTACAAATTAACCCGGCCCTTGGGGGCTACAGGATACAAGGTAGGGAGGACACAAGATAAAGACGAGAAGGAATACCTCATAGCGTTCTTTCATCCGGTTTACCAATTCGGCTTCAGAATCTCGGCTCGCATAAAGCCGGTTCAGGAATCCAGAATGAAGATCCTGGGCAGAAAGATTAGCATACTTTGACAAATCAATCTCCAGCTTCCCTTTGCCCATAAAAACAAATTCATCCTTGGCTTTATGCTTTGCCAAGATGACCGGATTGCCCGGGGCGGTATAGCTAGTGCCGGTGACGACAACTTCATCATCTTTTTCTGGGTTTGAAGTGGTAGGAGTTGGCGGATTGGCAGTTGAGCTCAGAGGGTTAACAACCGGACTTGCAGGTGTGGTGTGTGGACTTGAGGTGCCCTCATGAGTGGCCGGGTCAGCTTCCGGCAGATAAGCATTTACAATTGGTTCTGGCAGGACAAAATCATCCATGGTACTATCAAGGTTCTGATGGGCATCTTCGGGAATCTCAGCCGGTTCAACTTCGCCAGTAGGGGTACTGGTCTTCGCTTTCTTACTCAGACGAGCTTTGCTGCTAATATTAAAACAAGAGTTAGCAGGATCAACGGAATTACAAAGGAAAAATGAAGGGCTGTATGCTTACCCAGGGACGGTTTTCAACGGAGGCAGCTAAGTAGTGGATGAACCGCCAGACGAGTTAGAAGGTACCTGATAATTTGAGTCAGACGGATTGAGAGGGCATCGGAAATAACCCTTCAAAGGATAATGTTTTTTAGGAGAACAAGCAACCTCGGGACGTCGTTTCTGGGTTGGTGTATGAGGTAAACCGGAAGAAGTGACCTGTTGGCCGCTGTGCCGGGTTGTGCGACGACCTTTGGTTTGCTGTGTCTTCAAAGAAAGTTTTTGACCCACATAAGCAAGAGGGTGAGAGCATTTCACTTTACGAACTGCACGACGAAACCTTTGAACCGGCACAAGTTCTGAGTCAGAAAGGTAAATTACCTCAACATGATCTGCACGGCTGGCCTCCGCATCGTCCTGGAAGTAATCGTTATCAATAAGGTGTAAGAAATAGAAGCCAAGGGAGTCAAGTTTTACCTCTTCGGCTGAGTCACTGGCATCTTCTGGTGGTTCAGAAGACTCAGCAGTTTTCTTCTTGCTAGTTCTCTTAGTGACCTTGCTCTTGACACGAGGAGCCCTGGCTGGTTTTTCTTGCGGTTTCTTTTTCCAGAAGGAGCTGTTGGCCTGCGAGATTGCACAAAGGATTATTGTAAACAATGTTAAAGCGGCAAAATATCAGGAAAGTATGAATTTAAATTTTTTACCGCTGGCGGTTTGATGGAAGCATAAAAAGGGCGCATACCGGTTTGAGTGCAGACGGCGAGCAGCTCATCAAGTATCTTCTTCACACTTTCAGTAACTTCGTCATCAGACAGTTCTATTGTGTTAAACCGTTGCGGGTCATTGGATTTGCCGGTATACTCACACATCAATCTGGAGCGGCGGCTCAAAGGTAGAATGCACCATGAAACCCAACAGCGGACGAGATCAACGCTAGTTAAACCGTTGGCAAGGAGAGCTCGGAGTCGGGCGTGTTGAGGCGCATAGGCTTGTCGATCTTTGGCAGACAGTCTTGGAGGTAAAGGATGGTTGTTGCTAAGCCGGTGTGGATGGTAGCCCGACAAAGGATTTTCATCTGAAGGGGCAGTATTTCGACAATAGAACCAAGTTAAGTTCCAGTCTTTTGGATGACTGTGAAGCTTGGCGTGAGGGAATTCCACCTCTTTCCTCTTTTGAATGGATACACCGCCAAGTTCGGTATTGGGGCCGTCAGAAAATTCAGTCCGGCGGTTTAATTGGAAGAGATCTCGAAAAAGGTCAACAGTTGGTTCTTCCTGCAGGTAAACCTCGCAAAATACTTGAAAATCACATATGTTGGACACCGAATTTGGTCCAATGTCTTGAGGATGGAGCTGGAAGCTGGCAAGTACATCCCGGAAATTTTTTGATCCGGGGGGACTGAAGCCTCGAGATAGATGTTGCATGAACACAATCACTTCTCCATCTTGAGGCTCAGGAGGGCACTCGGGGCCAGGAACCCGCCAATGAAGGACATTTTTTGGAGCTAAAGCACCCGTGGTGACATATCTATTGATTTGAGTCTCTGTGATCCGTGACGGAGCCTAGTTGCAAGCAGAGAATTGCTTTGCCATATAACAAATTCTGCAAAGGGAAAATGGACGGTTTACGGTTCATATATGGTTGTCAACGTTAAACCGACAATTTAATCAAAATGTACATATGAGGAGAACCGGGCATTGCTATTCAAAGTTTAGATGGCGGTTTAAGTAAGGGCTAATGGCATATGATGGAGTATCAACTGTTGCAGGGTAAACTGCCTTTCAGTGAAAGGATTATATCTGAAAATCTACTAAGTGTTGCAGAAACAAGTTTCACAAGATGGTGATATAATTTTGGATCTACCGTCAGTCAATGAAGAAATTTTTCTGAGCCCTACAATGGCGTTAAGCGGAACAGAGAAAGGTTCAGATATGGATCTATCCAGGAACAACAAGATGATGTGGTATGGTAGAGTAAAACTACAGATCCAGCCGCAAAAAGAAACTATCAGGCATAGCGAGATCCAGT
Organism: Aegilops umbellulata; assembly: GCA_032464435.1. NCBI lineage: Eukaryota > Viridiplantae > Streptophyta > Magnoliopsida > Poales > Poaceae > Aegilops > Aegilops umbellulata. The sequence continues at coordinate 7,318,191 of CP136058.1, read as the reverse complement.
GAGATGCTCAAGGAAAAGCAGATGAACACCGATGAACACCAAAGAAACTTCGAAACCCTAATGCAGATCTAATAAGTGAGAGAAAGGAGTATTTACCAGGGCCACGCAGAGGCGGAGGAGTATCACAGGAGCTCTGGTACGAACAGGGTGATGCAGCGGCCTGAGATGAGGCAGAGCTTCAAGGTCGATGACGGCGGCGATATTTGAGTTCTTCGGGTCGCGAGGAGGAAGACGATGCAAAGAGGCAAGGGGGAAAATGGAAGGAGCCCCGGTCTTATTTATAAAGGAAAAAGGAGAAAATGGCGGGCGCGAAAATCGAGGAGTCTGAAGCGGCAAAAGGGGATGCAGTTGTCACCTCGATCTTCGGGAATTAATTGAAGAGAAGGGAATCTTCATAAATCTTTTTATGTAGGGATGACATCACAATATTTTACTGCAATGACAGAAGATGACGTCATGGCGGTTCACTAAAGTTCACAGGAGAAGGCAATATGGCGGTTTACGAGGGTTGTTATCAATTTTAATAATTTTCCTAAGGATTGAAGATTGACATGAACAGGTCCAAATCAATCTGGGGCCTAATGTGGAGGATATAACTGCTAAGGGTAAACCGACCAGGAGGGGCCGGTTCACCTTTAGCTATATTGAAGCTCAAGACAATCCAGAGGATGGCGCTTTACGGATGAAGCATAGAGGCCCAGAGCCCACGGGCGTTTTAGGGCCCATGATAGTAAACCGCCATGATTGTATAAACTTGTATTATAAGAAATAAAGGGAGAGACCCAGGCTGGCACTTGTATACGCCAGCCTCAGGACTCTGTAGACCGGCCGATATCCTCCTGAGTATATAAAGGGGTGACCCGGCGGCGGTTTAGGGACAGACAACAACTCGAGGCTCAGGTTAGCGTATTCGCTCCCTGTGCATCGAAACCCAATCAATTCCATCACAACTAGACGTAGGCTTTTACCTTCATCGAAGGGGCCGAACTAGTATAAAACTCCTATGTCCCTTGTCTGGTTTAACCCCTTCAAGCTAACCCGTCGCGATGGCTCCACGACTAAGTCTTTCCAAGAAGACATCTGACGTGTTAATTCCACGACAGTATGTGAACCAGAAATTCCAACCGACCCTATTGTCGAGAGGTTAAATTTAGTTGAAAGAGAAAATGAGTATTTGAAAGAAAAATTGAAAAGAATTGAGGGGGAGAAGATGGAATTGGAGTTGCATGTTGCCGATGTCGTCGATGATCACAGGATCAAGATGGAGAAAATGCGATTGAATATTATAAAGATTAGAAAATATGCCATTGATAGTGAGGCTTCGTATCATTATGCTGTTGGATCAATTATTATCTTAGTTGCGATCTTGATCGAATTTGTTGTTGCATTTAAATGCTTTAGTTAGAGAGTTATTTGTATGTTTGTTTTATGAGAATAAGTGTTGTATGAACTTGTATTAATTTGGTCTATTCGGTGCTGTGTAATGAAGATGAGCCGACAATGGATGTACGATGACCAATGCTCTCCCCAGTTTGTTAATGGCGTGCATACTTTTCTGTTTGCGGCTGAGGCAAACAAGTGGGCGGATGGTTTTATGCCTTGTCCATGTGCCGGCTGTAAGAATGATACCAATTACTCTAAGTCAAGAACCATTCACGTCCACCTGTTTGAGTCCGGTTTCATGCCGCACTATAATGTTTGGACCAAACACGGAGAAAGAGGGGTTATGATGGAAGACAATGAAGAAGAAGAGGACGACAACAACTATCCTGGTCATGGGTTCCCTGAATACGATGGTACAACAATGGAGGAAGAAGCTGAGCCGGCAATGCGGGAAGAAGCTGAAGAAGAGGCATCAGATGAGCCCGTTGATGATCTAGGTCGGGCCATTGCCGATGCAAAGAGAAACTGTTCAAGTGAAAAGGAGAAGAAGAAGTTGCAGCACATGTTAGAGGATTACAAGAAATTGTTGTACCCGAATTGCAAAGCTGACAAGAAAAAGCTGGGCACCACACTGGAATTGCTGCAATGGAAGGCAGAGAATGGTGTATCTGACAAGGGATTTGGAAAGTTGTTGATAATGTTAAAGAAGATGCTTCCAAAGGACAACGAATTGCCTGAGAGTACGTACGAAGCAAAGAAGGCTGTCTGCCCTCTAGGGTTAGAGGTGCAGACGATACATGCATGCCCTAATGACTGCATCTTCTACTGCGGTGAGTACGAGGATTTGAACGCGTTCCCGGTATGCGGTGCATTGCACTATAAGATCAGCCGCCATGACCCTGGTGATGTCGAGGAGAGCACCCCAGGAAGAAGATTCCTCCCAAGTTGATGTTGTATGCTCCTATAATACCACGGTTGAAATGTTTGTTCCAAAACAAAGAGCATGCCAAGGCGATGGCGATGGCACATAGAAGACCGTAAGAAAGATGGGAAGTTGATAGTACCCACTAACGGGTCGTAGTGGAGAAAAATCGAGAGAAAGTACTGGAAGGACTTTGCAGGTGATGCAAGGAACGTATGGTTTGGTCTAAGCGCAGATGGCATTAATCCTTTTGGGGAGCAGAGCAACAACCATAGCACCTGGCCTGTGACTCTATGTATGTATAACCTTCCTCCTTGTTTGTGCATGAAGCGGAAGTTCATTATGATGCCAGTGCTCATCCAAGGCCCTAAGCAACCCGGCAATGACATTGATGTGTACCTAAGGCCATTAGTTGAAGAACTCTTACAACTGTGGAATGGAAAAGGTGTACGTGCGTGGGATGAGCACAAACAGGAAGAATTTGACCTAAAGGCGTTGCTGTTCGTGACCATCAATGATTGGCCTGCTCTCAATAACCTTTCAGGACAGACAAACAAGGGATACCGTGCATGCACACACACTGTTTGGATGATACCGACAATATATATTTGGATAATTGTAGGAAGAATGTGTACCTGGGACATCATTAATTTCTTCCGAGCAGGCATCCCGTAAGAAAGAAAGGCAAGCATTTCAAAGGTGAGGCGGATCACCGGACGAAGCCTCGCCACTGTACTGTTGATGATGTATAGGATATGGTCAAGGATTTGAAGGTAATCTTTGGAAAGGGTCCTGGCGGACAATCTCTTCCGAATGACGCTGATGGACGTGTACCCATGTGGAAGAAGAAATCTATATTTTGGGACCTGCCCAATTGGAAAGACCTAGAGGTCCGCTCCGCAATCGATGTGATGCACGTGACGAAAAATCTTTGCGTGACCCTGCTTGGCTTCTTTGGCGTGTATGGGAAGACAAAAGATACACCAGAGGCAGAGGAGGACCAGCAACGTATGCACAGAAAAGATGGCATACATCAGGGTCATGCCGGCTATGCTCTTACCAAAGAAGTGAAGGAAATCTCATTTGAATGCCTGCTCAGTATGGAGGTACCCTCTGGCTTCTCGTCGAATATAAAGGGAATAATAAATATGGCAGAGAAAAAGTTCCGGAACCTAAAGTCTCATGACTGCCACGTGATTATGACGCAACTGCTTTCGGTTGAATTGAGGGGGCTTCTATCGAAAAACGTTCGATTAGCCATTGTGAAGATGTGCATTCCTCAATGCAATCTCTCAGAAGGTAATCGATCTAGAAATCATACCAATGTTAGAGAATGATTTGGTGCAATGTCTTGTCAATTTTGAGTTGGTGTTCCCACCATCCTTCTTCAACATCATGACGCACGTCCTAGTTCACCTATGCGAAGAGATTAACGTTCTGGGTCCTGTATTTCTACATAATATGTTCCCCTTTGAGAGGTTCATGGGAGTCTTAAAGAAATATGTTCATAACCGTGCTAGGCCAGAAGGAAGCATCTCCAAGGACCATGAAAATGAGGAGGTCATTGAGTTTTGTATTGACTTTATTCCCGACCTTAAGCCGATTGGTGTTCCTGAATCGCGGCATAAGGGCAGACTGGGTGGAAATGGCACGCTAGGACTGGATCAAATAATATGTATGGACGGACATTCTATCACTCAAGCACACTACACAATTCTACAAAATTCTACCTTGGTGGCTCCGTATATGGAGGAACACAAGAATTTTCTACGCTCCAAACACCCGGAGCAGTCTGACGACTGGATTACACGTGAACATAGTAAGAGTAGTTGAATATACAAATGTTGTCGACAAATGGAACACGTAATACAAAAATATGATAGCATGATATAATTCACATACATGATGATTGGCTAAACAACATGGCATTGGATAATTCACATATATAATGCCTTTGCAACAAGATATCATTGCATAATTCACATATATAATGTCTTGCAACAAGATGGCAATGCATAATTCACATATATGGTTATTAGACACTAAACAGGTGGCATTCACACAAACCATGTCTAAACTAATCAAATGACATAGCAATGCAAGACACCATATGCATGATATGAGCAACATAACCCTGCCAAGTTAGAGCATACACCTTGGGGGGGGGGGGGAATAGGACTGGTCATCTGTCTCTGAATCCTCTGAGGAGCTATCCGTAACCAGCGAGATATGCGCTTAGTCAGATAGCATAGTCTTCTTTGAAGACCTTGTTTTCACTCCAGAATTTTCCATCACCGTGTCAAATGGTTGATGCACACGAAGAGTAGTTGAATTTACTAACATTGCTGACAAATGTAATACCTAACGAAAAAGGATGGCCAGGTATAATTAACATATAAGATGACTGGATAAGCAGGATGACATTGCAAAATTCACATATCTGATGCCAGGATAAACAAGATGGCATTGCATAATTCACATAAACGATGAATAAACTAAACAGATGGCATTCACACAAAGCATGTCTAAACTAAGCAGATGACATATTTGATGTATAAAGTAAGCAATGCAAGGCACCATATGCATGATATAACCAACATCATCATGCCAAGTTAGAGTGAAGACCTCATGGGGTAAATAGGAGTGGTCTTCTCCTTCTGAATCCCCCTCAGAACAGATATCTTCCTCTCGATTACAATCCGAAATGGGTGGAGGGGGGCTGCCTTTGCGCGTACCATGGAGCGACGTCTGCATGAAATTTTATTGCCACGCAAGGCTCGTCTCTTTTGCTCTACATGTTCAGTTCCATTGTGTACAATAACTGACATGCATAGGAATCAAACATAGTGAGATTATTTAAGGAGTGCATCCAGAAATCCAGAGTGATGGTAGCAACCTGTGGATAGACCCAAAACCAATGATAGCAGGCAGGTAATGGCTTCAATTAAAAAATACAGATAATGGCTTCTTTACTGTTTGTTTCCCACCCAACATGAAACTCATAGTAGACACTAGAGGTTAACCAGATAGTAGATAGATACTATTGATTGCGGCACCGATATGTACCCCAAAACCATTTAAAAACTCATGTTTGACCATTAGTTTGGAGCGGACTCAGAGTCTAATCGGTGAACAGGACGATAAAGTAGCATGTAATATTAAGCGATGCATAACGTAAGCAGACACGAAAGAGTGCGGCCTCTCTTGCGGACCCGTGTAGTCCTCGAGGTCATCTGCTTGGTTGATGGTGGTAATGCAGTTGTCATGGCTGCCAGCGGTGGGGAAGAAGATCTGAGGCGGCGAAAGATAGTCTGGAGGCCAGATCCCTGCTGTGCTGGACCCTTCTATCATTGGAGCAGCTGAGCTGGGGTGGATGACGGCGCAGCAGGAGCAGGACAAAACAACACAAGGTTTTCTTTGACAACTATGTGTAAGAGAAGTAATTCTGTACAGGCTCGTTTGAATTGGAGGATTCTAACAACGCATGGATAGGAAATACACAGTAATAGGATAGGAATGCACGTGCAAAACAGAGAATTAAAAAACACAGGATTTCTGCCAATCTGGGTGTTTGGTTCACAAGAATTGGAAGATCACAGGATGCAAAGAAGCAGGGTGAGATTAAGTCAAACCACAAGAAAATGAACGGTTATAATGCTATTATGCTACTATCTCTTAGTCTTGTGCTACATGAATAGGAATTTGAAAAGGAGGACAAGTGGATATTAAAATTCCTACGGTTTTTCTTTCAAGGAGACACTAAAGGAACAAATCCTACAGTTTTCCTTCGCTCCATTCCTTTGAACCAAATGCATGAATAGTAGTACCATAGGAAATTTTCCAATTCCTATGTTTTTCCTTCACTTTTCCTTTCAAGCGCTGGCGATTCTAGCAGGCAGGCTTGAGCAAGGAAAAGCCTACACTCAAAAAATGTTTTTGTGCTACTTCTACTTCTTTGGACCCAGGCCACTGCCCTACTAGCTCAACTCCTAGGCCCATCGACAAATGCACAGCTCAAACACGCAGAGATAAATAATGATGGCGTTCAAGAGAGTCCATCACGGATAGCTAAGTTGCCTGGTACCTCATTGCTTGTCATATAGTAGGAGAAACTAATCGTATTTCATGTTACTGCATGTGCTCAGTGGACAATATATATAACATGTAGAGTAAAAAAGAGATGCAACAAGTGTACAACCTCTTTGGCGAAGCCATGTCGATCTCAGCGTGATTCGGTTGGTCGGTGAGGATGATCCGACTGACTTGGCTGCCGGAGGAGGGGAAGCAGATCTTAGGCATCTTGAGATGGAGCCCGGGGTACTACTCCGATGTGATGGAGGGTTTCGTCGTTGGAGCAGCTCCGGTGAGTTGTATGACGCCGAGGCTGAAGCAGGACATGAGAGACAATGTTAACCTGAGTGGAATTCTAATAGCATCTCCAATAGATGACGTAAAATACATAACCACAAAGTGCTAGATGTAAAATATATCAGCGGATCATCTTTGAACTTAACTATCGAAACTGAACTTAACTGTCGAAACTGAATTTTGCTGTCGAAACTGAATTGTACTGTTGAAACTGAACACACTAGTAGCAGAAAAGCAGTAGCAGCAGCAGCAGCAGCACGTGCGAGAGCTGGGGCAACTGGTCGTGTAGCAGCATCAGGTGAGGCTACACGTCAGTTGACTGCCTTTTTCATCTCTGGTCAGTCAATTTTCCAGCCATTGGATACGAAATCAAGGGCCCGCAGTTCATCACAACAAGAAATATGTCAACTTATGACCTTCTCTTAGTGACCCCAGCTGAATTTGTCGTAAATTCACGGCCATTTCGCTTGGAAGGGCTCAAACCCTGAAATTGCTTACACCAAATGGTCACAAAGCAGACAAGAGGCGCCAATGACCTTATTTCTACCCGATCACGACCAATATAAATGGTCATGAGGTTGTGAACGTGGATGCATTGGTACTTATTGCTATGACAAGGCGCCACCTCATCAGTTTTGCCTATGTGTCATGTCCATGTTTCAATTTTCTCCCTAGGTTGTGAAGCAACCTATATTTCTGTAATTCCCAAAATTCCCAAAAAATTTGGGCATTCTTTACTATCCAAATCATTGCCTCATGACAATATTCAACTCCATTTGACTGGTAAATCTTCCCCGGCAAATTTCCAAAGTTTTTGTTCAGCTCGAACAGTTGTGAAGGAAGTACTGGCTAGGCATATCCTAATGAGCTGAATTTTTGCCACATCTTCTATATTCCCAAATCATAGCTCTCCACAAAATTTGAGCCCCATCCAATAATACATGTGAGTGTGGCTTCAGCATTCATATTTCTGTCCAGTGTGGTATGTTGCAAAGCAAGTGACACTTAGGCTGCTCCATTTGAGCTGCAAATTTTCCAAGATAGTGTCCTTAGTAGATGATCATCCTCGGCCAAAACTCAGGCCCATTGGCTATGTGCATTTCCCGTACCACTAATCAAACACTTGGGTGCTAATTCATGTTTGAGCTCGGTTCAGTCTCCCCGTGAGATTCTTCTATTGCCTTATTCTTCCTGACACCTATTAGGGGAGTTCCCAACCCACTAGACATGCCTAGGCCGCCCGGAACATGTGGCAACAACACGGTCACGCGGTGACCATGCGGCGGGCATGCGAGTCTACGTGCTTTGGAGTTGGGGCCCTGGGCCACCATCCAAACCTCAACGTATCGCCACCAAACCATGTATTTCTGATTAAATATATACTTTTGATTTTTTGAAAAAAATAAAGAGCAAACTATGAGGCAGCTGCAGTTCAAATTTGTCCCGCTTCCTACTGAATCAGCAAAAATTTGTCTTTTTCACCAGAGGTGGATAAAAACTTTTGGCACCCAACCATTTTGTCAGTTGTGCTTTAAACATGTCCTAGTATTTAATAAAATTGATTTGGTCCAATTTTGCAACAAATATATGGTAGGTCCTTCACAAAAAAACTCATTTTGGGCACTCAAAAAATGGAAAATTGATTTTTCGTCCAAAGAAAATGAAAACTCCCTTAGGCAACATTGTTTGCCATTCCAATATGCACCCTTGTGCACAATATGAGATCATTTGAACAAACTATGCCATGAATGTGGCCGTAAGATTGAATATTTGGCTTGAAAGCCATGAATCTTCAAAGATGATAGTGTTGGAAATATGCCCTAGAGGCAATAATAAAAGCATTATTATTATATTTCCTTATTCATGATAATTGTCTTTATTCGTGCTATAATTGTGTTATCCGGAAATCGTAATACATGTGTGAATAACAGACAACAAACATGTCCCTAGTGAGCCTCTAGTTGACTAGCTCGTTGATCGACAGATAGTCATGGTTTCCTGACTATGGACATTGGATGTCATCGATAACGGGATCACATCATTAGGAGAATGATGTGATGGACAAGACCCAATCCTAAACATAGCATAAGATCGCATAGTTCGTTTGCTAGAGTTTTCCAATGTCAAGTATCCTTTCCTTAGACCATGAGATCGTGTAACTCCCGGATACCGTAGGAGTGCTTTGGGTGTGCCAAACGTCACAACGTAACTGGGTGACTATAAAGGTATGCTACGGGTATCTCTGAAAGTGTCTGTTGGGTTGACATGGATCGAGACTGGGATTTGTCACTCCGCTTGACGGAGAGGTATCACCGGGCCCTCTCGGTAATGCATCATCACAATGAGCTCAATGTGATCAAAGTGTTTGATCACGGGATCATGCATTACGGAACGATAAAAGTGACTTGCCGATAACGAGATTGAACGAGGTATTGGTATACCGGCGATCGAATCTCGGGCAAGTAAAATACCGATTGACAAAGGGAATCGTATACGGGATTAATTGAATCCTTGACATCGTGGTTCATCCGATGAGATCATCGTGGAGCATGTGGGAGCCAACATGGGTATCCAGATCCCGCTGTTGGTTATTGCCCGAGAGCCGTCTCGGTCATGTCTGCATGTCTCCCGAACCCGTAGGGTCTACACACTTAAGGTTCGGTGACGCTAGGGTTGTAGGGATATGTATGTGCAGTAACCCGAATGTTGTTCGGAGTCCCGGATGAGATCCTGGACGTCACGAGGAGTTCCGGAATGGTCTGGAGGTAAAGAATTATATATAGGAAGTGCTATTTCGGCCATCGGGACAAGTTTAGGTGTTATCGGTATTGTACCTGGACCACCGGAGGGGTCCCGGGGGTCCACCAGGTGGGGCCACCTGCCTCGGGGGGCCACATGGGCCTTAGGGGGTGCGCCTTGGCCCACTTGGGCCAAGGGGAACCAGCCCAAGGGGCCCATGCGCCTAGGGTTTCAGTGGGAAGGAGTCCCACAAGGGGAAGGCACCTCCTAGGTGCCTTGGGGGGGAGGGAAACCTCCCCTTGGCCGCCGCCCCAAGGATATTGGATCTCCTAGGGCCGGCGCCCCCCTTGGCACTCTTATATAAAGGGGAGAGGGGATGGGGCAGCCGCACCCCTGGTCATTGGCGCCTCCCTCTCCCTCTCCAACACATCCTCCTCCTCCGTAAGTGCACGGCGAAGCCCTGCCGGAGTACTGCAGTTCCACCATCACCACGCCGTCGTGCTGCTGCCGGAGCCTTCTTCCCCAACCTCTCCTTTGCCTTGCTGGATCAAGAAGGAGGATACGTCTCCCGTCCCGTACGTGTGTTGAACGCGGAGGTACCGTCCATTCGGTACTAGATCATCGGTGAATTGGATCACGGCAAGTACGACTACCTCATCCACGTTCACTCGAACGCTTCCGTTGCGATCTACAAAGTGGTATGTAGATGCTATCTAATCTGAATACACGTTGCTAGATGAACTCATAGATGGATCTTGGTGAAACCGTAGGAAAATTTTTAATTTTCTGCAACGTTCCCCAACAGTGGCATCATGAGCTAGGTCTATGCATAGTTCTTCTTGTGCGAGTAGAACACAATTTGTTGTGGGCGTAGATGTTGTCAATTCTTCTTGCCGTTACTAGTCAATCTTGATTCAGCGGTATTGTGGGATGAATCGGCCCGGACCAACCTTACACGTACGCTTACGTGAGACCGGTTCCACCGACTAACATGCACTAGTTGCATAAGGTGGCTGGCGGGTGTCTGTCTGTCTCTCCTACTTTAGTTGGATCGGATTCGATGAACAGGGTCCTTATGAAGGGTAAATAGAGATTGACAAATCACGTTGTGGTTTGAACGTAGGTAAGAAAACGTTCTTGCTAGCAACCTATAACAACCACGTAAAACTTGCAACAACAATTAGAGGACGTCTAACTTGTTTTTGCAGCAAGTGCTTGGTGATATGATATGGCCAAAGTTGTGATGAATGATGAATGATCTATATGTGATGTATGAGATGTTCATGCTATTGTAATAGGAATCACGACTTGCATGTCGATGAGTATGACAACCGGCAGGAGCCATAGGAGTTGTCTTTATTTTTTGTATGACCTGCGTGTCATTGAGAATCGCCATGTAAATTACTTTACTTTATTGCTAAACGCGTTAGCCATAGTAGTAGAAGTAATAGTTGGCGAGCAACTTCATGGAGACACGATGATGAAGATCATGATGATGAAGATCATGGTGTCAAGCCGGTGACAAGATGATCATGGAGCCCCAAGATGGAGATCGAAGGAGCTATGTGATATTGGCCATATCATGTCACGTTTATTATTTGATTGCATGTGATGTTTATCATGTTTTTGCATCTTGTTTACTTAGGACGACGGTAGTAAATAAGATGATCCCTCATAATAATTTCAAGAAAGTGTTCTCCCTAACTGTGCACCGTTGCTAAGGTTCGTCGTTCCGAAGCACCACGTGATGATCGGGTGTGATAGGTCCTTACGTTCGCATACAACGGGTGTAAGCCAGATTTACACACGCAAAACACTTAGGTTGACTTGACGAGCCTAGCATGTACAGACATGGCCTCGGAACACAGAAGACCGAAAGGTCGAGCATGAGTCGTATAGAAGATACGATCAACATGAAGATGTTCACCGATGTTGACTAGTCCGTCTCACGTGATGATCGGACACGGCCTAGTTGACTCGCATCATGTAATACTTAGATGATTAACAGAGGGATGTCTATCTAAGTGGGAGTTTATTAAATAATTTGATTAAATGAACTTTATTATCATGAACTTAGTCTAAATATTTACAATATGTCTTGTAGATCAAATGGCCAACGTAGTCCTCAATTTCAACGCGTTCCTAGAGAAAACCAAGCTGAAAGACGATGGTAGCAACTATACGGACTGGGTCCGGAACCTGAGGATCATCCTCATAGCTGCCAAGAAAGATTATGTCCTAAGAGCTCCGCTGGGTGACGCACCTATTCTCCCTGCAGAACAAGACGTTATGAACGCTTGGCAGTCACGCTGCGATGATTACTCCCTCGTTCAGTGCGGCATGCTTTACAGCTTAGAGCCGGGGCTCCAAAAGCGTTTTGAGAGACATGGAGCATATGAGATGTTCGAAGAGCTGAAAATGGTTTTCCAAGCTCATGCCCGGGTCGAGAGATATGAAGTCTCCGATAAATTCTTTAGCTGTAAGATGGAGGAAAATGGCTTTGTCAGTGAGCACATACTCAAAATGTCTGGGTTGCACAACCGCTTGACTCAACTGGAAGTTAATCTCCCGGATGAAGCGGTCATTGACAGAATCCTCCAGTCGCTTCCACCTAGCTACAAGAGCTTTGTGATGAACTACAATATGCAGGGGATGGTAAAGACCATTCCTGAAGTATATGCTATGCTGAAATCAGCAGAGGTAGAAATCAAGAAGGAGCATCAAGTGTTGATGGTAAATAAAACCACTAAGTTCAAGAAGGGCAAGGGTAAAAAGAACTTCAAGAAGGACGGCAAGGAAGTTGCCGCGCCCGGTAAGCAAGTTGCCGGGAAGAAGCCAAAGAATGGACCCAAGCCCGAAACTGAGTGCTTTTATTGCAAGGGAAGTGGTCACTGGAAGCGGAACTGCCCCAAATACTTAGCGGACAAGAAGGCCGGCAAAAGCAAAGGTATATGTGATATACATGTAATTGATGTGTACCTTACCAGTACTCGTAGTAGCTCTTGGGTATTTGATATCGGTGCAGTTGCTCACATTTGTAATTCAAAGCAGGAGCTGCGGAATAAACGGAGACTGGCGAAGGATGAGGTGACGATGCGCGTCGGGAATGGTTCCAAGGTCGATGTGATCGCCGTCGGCACGCTGCCTCTACATTTACCTACGGGATTAGTTTTAAACCTCAATAATTGTTATTTAGTGCCAAGTTTGAGCATGAACATTGTATCTGGATCTCGCTTAATTCGAGATGGCTACTCATTTAAATCCGAGAATAATGGTTGTTCTATTTATATGAGAGATATGTTTTATGGTCATGCTCCGATGGTTGATGGTTTATTCTTAATGAATCTCGTACGTGATGATACACATATTCATAGTGTGAATACCAAAAGAGTTAGAGTTGATAACAATAGTCTCACATATTTGTGGCACTGCCGCCTTGGTCACATAGGTGTCAAACGCATGAAGAAGCTCCATGCAGATGGACTTTTAGAGTCTCTTGATTATGAATCATTTGACACGTGCGAACCATGCCTCATGGGTAAAATGACCAAGACTCCGTTCTCAGGAACAATGGAGCGAGCAACCAACTTATTGGAAATCATACATACCGATGTGTGCGGTCCAATGAGTGTTGAGGCTCGCGGTGGCTATCGTTATGTTCTCACCCTCACTGATGACTTGAGTAGATATGGGTATATCTACTTAATGAAACACAAATCTGAGACCTTTGAAAAGTTCAAGGAATTTCAGAGTGAGGTTGAAAATCAACGTGAAAGAAAGATCAAGTTTCTGCGATCAGATCGTGGAGGAGAATACTTGAGTCACGAATTTGGCACACACTTAAGAAAATGTGGAATAGTTTCACAACTCACGCCGCCTGGAACAGCTCAGCGTAATGGTGTGTCCGAATGTCGTAATCGCACTCTATTAGATATGGTGCGATCTATGATGTCTCTTACCGATTTACCGCTATCTTTTTGGGGCTATGCTTTAGAGACTGCCGCATTCACTTTAAATAGGGCTCCGTCGAAATCCGTTGAGACGACACCGTATGAATTATGGTTTGGGAAGAAACCTAAGCTGTCGTTTCTAAAAGTTTGGGGATGCGATGCTTATGTCAAGAAACTTCAACCTGAAAAGCTCGAACCCAAATCGGAAAAATGCGTCTTCATAGGATACCCAAAAGAAACTGTTGGGTATACCTTCTACCTCAGATCCGAAGGCAAGATCTTTGTTGACAAGAATGGATCCTTTCTGGAGAAAGAGTTTCTCTCGAAAGAAGTAAGTGGGAGGAAAGTAGAACTTGATGAAGTGTTACCTCTTGAACCGGAAAATGGCGAAACTCAAGAAAACGTTTCTGAGGTGCCTGCACCGACTAGAGAGGAAATTAATGATGATGATCAAGATGCTTCTGATCAAGCTCCTACTGAAATTCGAAGATCCACAAGGACACGTTCCGCACCAGAGTGGTACGGCAACCCTGTCTTGGAAATTATGTTGTTAGACAACGGTGAACCTTCGAACTATGAGGAAGCAACGGCGGGCTCGGATTCCGACAAATGGCTAGAAGCCATGAAATCCGAGATAGGATCCATGTATGAAAACGAAGTATGGACTTTGACTGACTTGCCCGTTGAACGGCGAGCCATAGAAAATAAATGGATCTTTAAGAAGAAGACAGACGCGGATGGTAATGTGACCATCTATAAAGCTCGGCTTGTCGCTAAGGGTTATCGACAAGTTCAAGGGGTTGACTACGATGAGACTTTCTCACCGGTAGCGAAGCTGAAGTCCGTCCGAATCATGTTAGCAATTGCCGCATACTATGATTATGAGATATGGCAAATGGACGTCAAAACGGCATTCCTTAATGGTTTCCTTAAGGAAGAATTGTATATGATGCAGCCGGAAGGTTTTGTCGATCCTAAGAATGCTGACAAGGTGTGCAAGCTCCAACGCTCGATTTATGGGCTGGTGCAAGCATCTCGGAGTTGGAACATTCGCTTTGATGAGATGATCAAAGCGTTTGGGTTTACACAGACTTATGGAGAAGCCTGTGTTTACAAGAAAGTGAGTGGGAGCTCTATAGCATTTCTCATATTATATGTAGACGACATACTTTTGATGGGAAATGATATAGAACTCTTGGATAACATTAAGGCCTACTTGAATAAAAGTTTTTCAATGAAGGACCTTGGAGAAGCTGCTTATATATTAGGCATCAAGATCTATAGAGATAGATCGAGACGCCTCATAGGTCTTTCACAAAGCACATACCTTGATAAGATATTGAAGAAATTCAATATGGATCAATCTAAGAAAGGGTTCTTACCTGTGTTACAAGGTGTGAGATTGAGCTCAGCTCAATGTGCGACCACGGCAGAAGATATAGAAGAGATGAGTGTCATCCCCTATGCCTCAGCCATAGGTTCTATTATGTATGCCATGCTGTGTACCAGACCTGATGTAAACCTTGCCGTAAGTTTGGTAGGTAGGTACCAAAGTAATCCCGGCAAGGAACACTGGACAGCGGTCAAGAATATCCTGAAGTACCTGAAAAGGACCAAGGAAATGTTTCTCGTTTATGGAGGTGACGAAGAGCTCGTCGTAAAAGGTTACGTCGACGCTAGCTTCGACACAGATCTGGATGACTCTAAGTCACAAACCGGATACGTGTATATTTTGAATGGTGGGGCAGTTAGCTGGTGCAGTTGCAAGCAAAGTGTCGTGGCGGGATCTACATGTGAAGCGGAGTACATGGCAGCCTCGGAGGCAGCACATGAAGCAATTTGGGTGAAGGAGTTCATCACCGACCTCGGAGTCATACCCAATGCGTCGGGGCCAATCAAGCTCTTCTGTGACAACACTGGAGCAATTGCACTTGCAAAGGAGCCCAGGTTTCACAAGAAGACCAGGCACATCAAGCGTCGCTTCAACTCCATTCGTGAAAATGTTCATGATGGAGACATAGAAATTTGTAAAGTACACACGGATCTGAATGTCGCAGATCCGTTGACTAAACCTCTCCCTAAGGCAAAACATGATCAGCACCAGAACTCTATGGGTATTCGATTCATCACAATGTAACTAGATTATTGACTCTAGTGCAAGTGAGAGACTGTTGGAAATATGCCCTAGAGGCAATATTAAAAGCATTATTATTATATTTCCTTATTCATGATAATTGTCTTTATTCGTGCTATAATTGTGTTATCCGGAAATCGTAATACATGTGTGAATAACAGACAACAAACATGTCCCTAGTGAGCCTCTAGTTGACTAGCTCGTTGATCGACAGATAGTCATGGTTTCCTGACTATGGACATTGGATGTCATCGATAACGGGATCACATCATTAGGAGAATGATGTGATGGACAAGACCCAATCCTAAACATAGCATAAGATCGCATAGTTCGTTTGCTAGAGTTTTCCAATGTCAAGTATCCTTTCCTTAGACCATGAGATCGTGTAACTCCCGGATACCGTAGGAGTGCTTTGGGTGTGCCAAACGTCACAACGTAACTGGGTGACTATAAAGGTATGCTACGGGTATCTCTGAAAGTGTCTGTTGGGTTGACATGGATCGAGACTGGGATTTGTCACTCCGCTTGACGGAGAGGTATCACCGGGCCCTCTCGGTAATGCATCATCACAATGAGCTCAATGTGATCAAAGTATTTGATCACGGGATCATGCATTACGGAACGAGAAAAGTGACTTGCCGATAACGAGATTGAACGAGGTATTGGTATACCGACGATCGAATCTCGGGCAAGTAAAATACCGATTGACAAAGGGAATCGTATACGGGATTAATTGAATCCTTGACATCGTGGTTCATCTGATGAGATCATCGTGGAGCATGTGGGAGCCAACATGGGTATCCAGATCGCGCTGTTGGTTATTGCCCGAGAGCCGTCTCGGTCATGTCTGCATGTCTCCCGAACCCGTAGGGTCTACACACTTAAGGTTCGGTGACGCTAGGGTTGTAGGGATATGTATGTGCAGTAACCCGAATGTTGTTCGGAGTCCCGGATGAGATCCTGGACGTCACGAGGAGTTCCGGAATGGTCTGGAGGTAAAGAATTATATATAGGAAGTGCTATTTCGGCCATCGGGACAAGTTTCGGTGTTATCGGTATTGTACCGGGACCACCGGAGGGGTCCCGGGGGTCCACCAGGTGGGGCCACCTGCCTCGGGGGGCCACATGGGCCTTAGGGGGTGCGCCTTGGCCCACTTGGGCCAAGGGTAACCAGCCCCAAGGGGCCCATGTGCCTAGGGTTTCAATGGGAAGGAGTCCCACAAGGGGAAGGCACCTCCTAGGTGCCTTGGGGGGGAGGGAAACCTCCCCTTGGCCGCCGCCCCAAGGAGATTGGATCTCCTAGGGCCGGCGCCCCCCCTTGGCACTCTTATATAAAGGGGAGAGGGGAGGGGGCAGCCGCACCCCTGGTCATTGGCGCCTCCCTCTCCCTCTCCAACACATCCTCCTCCTCCGTAAGTGCACGGCGAAGCCCTGCCGGAGTACTGCAGTTCCACCATCACCACGCCGTCGTGCTGCTGCTGGAGCCTTCTTCCCCAACCTCTCCTTTGCCTTGCTGGATCAAGAAGGAGGAGACGTCTCCCGTCCCGTACGTGTGTTGAACGCGGAGGTACCGTCCGTTCGGTACTAGATCATCGGTGAATTGGATCACGGCAAGTACGACTACCTCATCCACGTTCACTCGAACGCTTCCGTTGCGATCTACAAAGTGGTATGTAGATGCTATCTAATCTGAATACTCGTTGCTAGATGAACTCATAGATGGATCTTGGTGAAACCGTAGGAAAATTTTTAATTTTCTGCAACGTTCCCCAACAGATAGCTCATTTTTGGGAACACTTCTTTAAAATAATTGCCGTATTACAAGTTTGTTATTTTTCCTGGGAACTTGGCCACATATAATGACACAATGCGAAGGTTTCCCAATTTTTTGATTTTTTTTGAATTTTTTATGTCCGTTTCAAAATGCGGTCAAAACGGCGGGAATGACCGTTCCTAGCTAGTGGTTGAATCTTGGAATTTTTTTGGTGTTTCTCTGATTAAATAGATACTTATGTACGTAGAAATGATTTTTGGAAAAAATAAATAGCAAACTATGAGGCAGCTTTAGTTCAAATTTGACCCGCTTCCAACTAAATCAGCGGAAATTTGTCTTTTTCACGAGAGGTGGATCAAAACTTTTTACACCCAACCATTTGGTCAATTGTGCATTAAATATGTCCTAGTATTTTAGAAAATTGATTTGGTCCAATTTTGCAACAATTATTTGGGAGCTCCTTCACAAAAAACCTCCTTTGGGGCACTCGAAAAATGGAAAATGGTTTTTTCGTCCAAAGAAAATGAAAAATTCCTTAGGCAACATTGTTTGCCATTCCAATATGCACCCTTGTGCACAATATGAGATCATTTGAACAAACTATGCCATGAATGTGGCCATAAGATTGATCATTTGGCTTGAAAGCCATTGATCTCCATACGTAATAGCTCGTTTGTGAGAACACTTTTTTAAAATAATTGCCGTATTACAAGTTTGTTATTTTTCCTATGAACTTGGCCACATATAATGACACAATGTGAAGGTTTCCCAATTTTTTGATTTTTTTGAATTTTTTATGCCCGTTTCAAAATGCGGTCAAAACAGCGGGAATGGCCGTTCCTAGCTAGTGGTTGAATTTGGAATTTTTTTGGTGTTTCTCTGATTAAATAGATACTTATGTACCTAGATTTTTGTAAAAAAATAAAGAGCAAACTACAAGGCAACTACAGTTCAAATTTGACCCACTTCCAGCTGAATCGACGGGAATTTGTCTTTTTCACGAGAGGTGGATCAAAACTTTTTACACCCAACCATTTGGTCAATTGTGCATTAAATATGGCCTAGTATTTTATAAAAATGATTTGGTCAAATTTTGCAACAATTATTTGGGAGGTCCTTCACAAAAAAAACCTCCTGTTGGGCACTCGAAAAATGGAAAGTGGTTTTTTCGTCCAAAGAAAATGAAAACTTCCTTAGGCAACATTGTTTGCCATTCCAATATGCACCCTTGTGCACAATATGAGATCATTTGAACAAACTATGCCATGAATTTGACCATAGGATTGATCATTTGGCTTGAAAGCCCTGAATCTTCACGCGTGATAGCTCATTTCTGAGAACACTTTTTTAAAATAATTGCTGTATTACAAGTTTATTATTTTTCCTGGAAACTTGGTCATATATAGTGACACAATGCGTAGGTTTCCCAATTTTTTGATTTTTTTTGAATCTTTTATGCCCGTTTCAAAATGCGGTCAAAACGGCGGGCATGACCGTTCCTAGCTAGTGGTTGAATATTGGAGTTTTTTTGGTGTTTCTTTGATTAAATAGATACTTTTTTACCTATAAATGATTTTTGGAAAAAATAAAGAGCAAACTATGAGGTAGCTGCAGTTCAAATTTAACCCGCTTCCAACTGAATCAGTGGAAATTTGTCTTTTTCATGAGAGGTGGATCAAAAATTTTCACACTCAACCATTTGGTCAATTGTGTATTAAATATGGCCTAGTATCTTAGAAAAATGATTTGGTCCAATTTTGCAACAATTATTTCGTAGGTTCTTCACAAAAAACCTCATTTCGGGCACTCAAAAAATGATTAAAAATAGCTAGAAAGATCAGAAATGCATACAAATTGGTGATCACCCATAAAATCTGGTCTAACTTGATTGAAAATTTTAGTTGTGCCATTTTGCAAAAATATTTTGAAAGTTGCTTCACAAAATTCACCTAGTTTTAGTACTTAGAAACTATTTTAAATCACAAAATTTCTGAACCAATCATGGCTCTTCTCACGGATCACTCCACTTTAGCCGATCTGAACCTCTCCCAACCCAACCCAAACCCTAGCAGCAACCCAATCCCCCTCTCCCCTGCCGCCGCCTGTCTCTCCCCCTCTCCCCAATCCAGATCGACTCCCTCCGTCGCCTTCCCGAGACCCACAACCCCAAGCCGCTCTCCTGAGTGCGTCGAGCCGCCGCTATCGCTGCCGCTTTGTCCCTCTACATCGCCCGCATCCAGCCGTGCCATGTCTTCCTGCGTCACCGGATCCGACCTCCACCAGTCTGCCGCCACGCCAATCAGGATACCACCACCGTGCGGGCCCTGACCCCGCACCCCACGGCGGCCGGAGACGATGGCGAGGAAGGGCCCGGTCCCCTGACGAATCCTCCTCCCTCCATCACCCGGGCCCGACGCCTAGGCCCAGCGTGCACCACCGCCATGGACTCCGCCGCGGGGACGGATCTGGGGAAGATCGTGGGCGTGTTCTACCAGGCCGAGGATGGGGAGCAAAGCGATGCCTCCTCGCTCTGCTCGCCACCTCCCTAGCCGTGCTCGACGCCATGCAAGGTCCACCTCTCTCTCCTCCTCCTGGTCTCTCTCTGTTGCTTGGTTTGATTTTGGTGATGCGGTTTACTTCCTCCCCTCCCTAATGCATGCGCGCAGGTGCACCGCCTAGTAGGAGACCACGGCTCCGTCTGCTTCTTCTGTTGCTGTGTGGTCGACGACGACGACGCGGCTGTGCGGTCGGTGCCCTCTGACGCCGTCCGACGCGATGGCTCCCACTAAGAAGGCGGTACGAACCCTAATCGATCCGCACCCACCGCTCCTCCCATTTCGGCCTGATTCGTTCTCTGTTGGTTATCTCGGCGTGTCTTTCTTTCCGAGAGATCTTCTCACTGTTTTTCTATTGATGGATGCGCTCTGCAGAAGAAGAGCGGGGATAACATCAACAACAAGATGCAGCTGGTGATGAAGAGCTGCAAGTACACGCTCGGCTACAAGACCGTCCTCAAGATGCTGAGCAATTCCAAGGGTATGGATCTTTTTGTCACTGTTGATTGATTTATCGTTGTGGCTGATCTGCTAGTTCCTTTGTCTGCTGGATCCAGAGGGTAGTACTATAACATACGCTCGGGACCGTGTTAATCCCTGAGATTCGTGATTAGCTTTTGTAGAATGAGGCGGTTAATATCTGTTTTGTGGCTGTTAATTGCTTGCTGTACTTATTTGTGAGATAAGCTGAACTGTGTACATATTTGCTTCACGTGTGTAGTGATACCCGCTGAAGTTTGTAGCACTGAAACTTTTAGTTCGTAGAATTGGGACTGAAGTTTACCTCATTGACTTGCTTTTGCCGTGCCTTAGAGGCGAATGCATTGTCTGAGGCAATTGCATCTTTGTTGGGTAGTCTGGAGTTTAAAATTGGTATAGCAAGATGGATTTTGCTTGCCATTTAGGGCATATATAGATGTGACGCCCCCGATTCAATCGTACACTAATCATGCACGCAAATGTGTACGATCAAGATCAGGGACTCACGGGAAGATATCACAACACAACTCTACAAATAAAATAATTCATACAAGCATCATAATACAAGCCAGGGGCCTCGAGGGCTCGAATACAAGTGCTCGATCATAGACGAGTCAGCGGAAGCAACAATATCTGAGTACAGACATAAGTTAAACAAGTTTGCCTTAAGAAGGCTAGCACAAACTGGGATACAGATCGAACGAGGCGCAGGCCTCCTGCCTGGGATCCTCCTAACTACTCCTGATCGTCGTTAGCGGGCTACACGTAGTAGTAGGCACCTCCAGAGTAGTAGGAGTCATCGTCGACGGTGGCGTCTGGATCCTGGGCTCCATCATCTGGTTGCGGCAACCGGGTAGAAGGGAAAGGGGGAAAAGGGGGAGAAAAGCAACCGTGAGTACTCATCCAAAGTACTCGCAAGCAAGGAGCTACACTACATATGCATGGATATATGTGTAAAGGGCCATATCAGTGGACTGAACTGCAGAATGCCAGAATAAGAGGGGGATATCTAATCCTGTCGAAGACTACGCTTCTGGCAGCCTCCGTCTTGCAGCATATAGGAGAGAGTAGAATGAAGTCCTCCAAGTAGCATCGCATAGCATAATCCTACCCGGCGATCCCCTCCTCGATGCCCTGTTAGAGAGCGATCAACGGGTTGTATCTGGCACTTGGAAGGGTGTGTTTTATTAAGTATCCGGTTCTAGTTGTCATAAGGTCAAGGTACAATTCCGGGTCGTCCTTTTACCGAGGGACACGGCTATTCAAATAGATAAACTTCCCTGCAGGGGTGCACCACATAGCCCAACACGCTTGATCCCATTTGGCCAGACACACTTTTCTGGGTCATGCCCGGCCGTGGAAGATCAACATGTCGCAGCCCCACCTAAGCACAACAGAGCGGTCAGCACGCCGGTCTAAACCTATGCGCGCAGGGTCTGGGCCCATCGCCCTGAGCACACCTGCACGTTGCGTATGCGGCCGGAAGCAGATCTAGCCCCCTTAATACAAGTGCGAGCTTACGATCCAATGCGGCGCGCGCCACTCAGTCGCTGACGTCAAAAAGTGCTTCGGCTGATACCACGACGCCGAGTGCCCATATCTTTCCCGCGTAGTTGGTTAGTGCGTATAGACCAAATGGCCAGACTCAGATCAAATACCCAGATCTCGTTAAGCGTGTTAAGTATCCGCGAACGCCAACAGGGCCAGGCTCACCTCACACCCAGGTAGCCCCGACTGCCCTGCCGCTCCGCCTCAAAGATCCACTCGCGGGTACTCCTCGAGCCAACTCGACTTTGGTCACCACATGTATCATGTATATAGTATAATATATATCCATGATCACCTCCCGAGGTGATCACAGCCCAGTAGTATAGCATGACAGATAGACAAGAGTGTAGGGCCACTGATGGAACACTAGCATCCTATACTAAGCAAGTAGGATTGCAGGTAAAGGTATCAACAGCAGTATCAAAGACATGCTATGCTTCAGGATAGGAATAACGAAAGCAGTAACATGCTACACTACTCTAATGCAAGCAGTATAGAGGAGAGTAGGCGATATCTGGTGATCAAGGGGGGGCTTGCCTGGTTGCTCTGGCAAGAGAGAGGGATCGTCAACACCGTAGTCGATCACAGGGGTACCAGCAGCGGTCTCGGGGTCTATCGGAAAAAGTAACGGATGGGGAACACAATAAATAACATAGCAATCAAAGCATAACATGACAAACGCGATGCTAGAGGTGATCTAACGCAGGGATAGGTGATACCGGAGAAGGGGGGAACATCCGGGAAAGTATCCCCGGTGTTTCGTGTTTTCGGGCAGAGGAGCCGGAGGTGGAAAGTTGCGAGTTTGATATGTTAGGGGTGCGTGGCGGACGAACGGGCTGCGTATCCGGGTTTGCCTCGTCGTTCTGAGCAACTTTCATGTACAAAGTTTTTTCGTCGGAGTTACGGATTTTTTTATATTAATTTTCAAAGTCTTAACTCATTTTCTGGAATTTATTTATGCTTCGAAAACAAACAGTAAAATAACTTTGTCACCTAGTGCTATTCTAGCCACAATGTATGACAGTGGGTCCAGTGGGGTTGGTTTTGTTGGGGAACGTTGCAGAAAATTAAAAATTTTCCTACGGTTTCACCAAGATCCATCTATGAGTTCATCTAAGCAACGAGTCATGGGAGGGAGATTGCATCTACATACCACTTTGTAGATCGCGAGCGGAAGCGTTCAACAAACGGGGATGAGGTAGTCGTACACGACGTGATCCAAATCACCGGAGATCCTAGCACCGAACGGACGGCACCTCAGCGTTCAACACACGTACGGTCAGCGTAACGTCTCCTTCTTCTTGATCCAGCAAGGCAAAGGAGAGGTTGGGGAAGATGGCTCCAGCAGCAGCACGACGACGTGGTGATGGTGGAGCTGCAGTACTCCGGCAGGGCTTCGCCGAGCTCTACGGAGGAGGAGGAGATGTTGGAGAGGGAGAGGGAGGCACCAGGAACAAGGGGTGCGGCTGCCCCCTCCCCTCCCCCCTTTATATAGCCCCCTAGGGGGGGCGCCGGCCCTAGGAGATGCAATCTCCTAGGGGGGCGGCGGCCAAGGGGTGGGGCTTGGCCCCCAAGCAAGGGGGCGCCCCCCCCTTTAGGGTTTCCCCCACCCTAGGCGCGCATGGGCCCTGGGGAAGTGGCGCCCCAGCCCACTTTGGGCTGGATCCTTTCCCACTTCAGCCCATGGGGCCCTCCGGGATAGGTGGCCCCACCCGGTGGACCCCCCGGGACCCTCTGGTGGTCCCGGTACAATACCGATAACCCCGAAACGTGTCCCGATGGCCAAAACAGCACTTCCTATATATAATTCTTTACCTCCGGACCATTCCGAAAATCCTCGTGACGTCCGGGATCTCATCCGGGACTCCGAACAACATTCGGGTTACTGCATATACATATCTTCACAACCCTAGCGTCACCGAACCTTAAGTGTGTAGACCCTACGGGTTCGGGAGACATGCAGACATGACCGAGACGGCTCTCGGGCAATAACCAACAGCGGGATCTGGATACCCATGTTGGATCCCACATGCTCCACGATGATCTCATCGTATGAACCACGATGTCGAGGATTCAATTAATCCCGTATACGATTCCCTTTGTCAATCGGTATTTTACTTGCCCGAGATTCGATCGTCGGTATCCCAATACCTCGTTCAATCTCGTTACCGGCAAGTCACTTTTCTCGTACCGTAATGCATGATCCCATGATCAAACACTTTGATCACATTGAGCTCATTATGATGATGCATTACCGAGAGGGCCCGGTGATACCTCTCCGTCAAGCGGAGTGACAAATCCCAGTCTCGATCCGTGTCAACCCAACAGACACTTTCAGAGATACCCATAGTATACCTTTATAGTCACCCAGTTACGTTGTGACGTTTGGCACACCCAAAGCACTCCTACGGTATCCGGGAGTTACACGATCTCATGGTCTAAGGAAAGGATACTTGACATTGGAAAACTCTAGCAAACGAACTATGCGATCTTATGCTATGTTTAGGATTGGGTCTTGTCCATCACATCATTCTCCTAATGATGTGATCTCGTTATCATTGACATCCAATGCCCATAGTCAGGAAACCATGACTATCTATTAATCAACGAACTAGTCAACTAGAGGCTTACTAGGGACACGTTGTTGTCTGTTATTCACACATGTATTACGATTTCCGGATAACACAATTATAGCACGAATAAAGACAATTATCATGAACAAGGAAATATAATAATGCTTTTATTATTGCCTCTAGGGCATATTTCCAACAGTCTCCCACTTGCACTAGAGTCAATAATCTAGTTACATTATGATGAATCGAACACCCACAGAGTTCTGGTGCTGATCATGTTTTGTCTTAGGGAGAGGTTTAGTCAACGGATCTGCGACATTCAGATCCGTGTGCACTTTACAAATTTCTATGTCTCCATCTTGAACATTTTCATGAATGGAGTTGAAGCGACGCTTGATGTGCCTGGTCTTCTTGTGAAACCTGGGCTCCTTGGCAAGTGCAATAGCTCCAGTGTTGTCACAGAAGAGCTTGATTGGCCCCGACGCATTGGGTATGACTCCGAGGTCGGTGATGAACTCCTTCACCCAAATTGCTTCATGTGCTGCCTCCGAGGCTGCCATGTACTCCGCTTCACATGTAGATCCCGCCACAACGCTCTGCTTGCAACTGCACCAGCTTACTGCCCCACCATTCAAAATATACACGTATCCGGTTTGTGACTTAGAGTCATCCAGATCTGTGTCGAAGCTAGCGTCGACGTAACCCTTTACGGCGAGCTCTTCGTCACCTCCATAAACGAGAAACATTTCCTTAGTCCTTTTCAGGTACTTCAGGATATTCTTGACCGCTGTCCAGTGTTCCTTGCCGGGATTACTTTGGTACCTTCCTACCAAACTTACGACAAGGTTTACATCAGGTCTGGTACACCACAGCATGGCATACATAATAGAACCTATGGCTGAGGCATAGGGGATGACACTCATCTCTTCTATATCTTCTGCCGTGGTCGGACATTGAGCTGAGCTCAATTGCACACCTTGTAACACAGGTAAGAACCCCTTCTTAGATTGATCCATATTGAACTTTTTCAATATCTTATCAAGGTATGTGCTTTGTGAAAGACCTATGAGGCGTCTCGATCTATCTCTATAGATCTTGATGCCTAATATATAAGCAGCTTCTCCAAGGTCCTTCATTGAAAAACTTTTATTCAAGTAGGCCTTAATGCTGTCCAAGAGTTCTATATCATTTCCCATCAAAAGTATGTCGTCTACATATAATATGAGAAATGCTACAGAGCTCCCACTCACTTTCTTGTAAACGCAGGCTTCTCCATAAGTCTGTGTAAACCCAAACGCTTTGATCATCTCATCAAAGTGAATGTTCCAACTCCGAGATGCTTGCACCAGCCCATAAATCGAGCGTTGGAGCTTGCACACCTTGTTAGCATTCTTAGGATCGACAAAACCTTCCGGCTGCATCATATACAATTCTTCCTTAAGGAAACCATTAAGGAATGCCGTTTTGACGCCCATTTGCCATATTTCATAATCGTAGAATGCGGCAATTGCTAACATGATTCAGACGGACTTCAGCTTCGTTACCGGTGAGAAAGTCTCTCATCGTAGTCAATTCCTTGAACTTGTCGATAACCCTTAGCGACAAGCCGAGCTTTATAGATGGTCACATTACCATCCGCGTCTGTCTTCTTCTTAAAGATCCATTTATTTTCTATGGCTCGCCGCTCAACGGGCAAGTCAGTCAAAGTCCATACTTCATTTTCATACATGGATCCTATCTCGGATTTCATGGCTTCCAGCCATTTGTCGGAATCCGGGCCCGCCATTGCTTCCTCATAGTTCGAAGGCTCACCGTTGTCTAACAACATGATTTCCAAGACAGGGTTGCCGTACCACTCTGGTGCGGAACGTGTCCTTGTGGACCTTCGAATTTCAGTAGGAGCTTGATTAGAAGTATCTTGATCATCATCATTAATTTCCTCTCTAGTTGGTGTAGGCACCTCAGGAACGTTTTCTTGAGTTTCGCCATTTTCCGGTTCAAGAGGTAACACTTCATCAAGTTCTACTTTCCTCCCACTTACTTCTTTCGAGAGAAACTCTTTCTCTAGAAAGGATCCATTCTTGGCAACAAAGATCTTGCCTTCGGATCTGAGGTAGAAGGTATACCCAATAGTTTCTTTAGGGTATCCTATGAAGACGCATTTTTCCGACTTGGGTTCGAGCTTTTCAGGTTGAAGTTTCTTGACATAAGCATCGCATCCCCAAACTTTTAGAAACGATAGCTTAGGTTTCTTCCCAAACCATAATTCATACGGTGTCGTCTCAACGGATTTCGACGGAGCCCTATTTAAAGTGAATGCGGCAGTCTCTAAAGCATAGCCCCAAAAAGATAGCGGTAAATCGGTAAGAGACATCATAGATCGCACCATATCTAATAGAGTGCGATTACGACGTTCGGACACACCATTACGCTGAGGTGTTCCAGGCGGCGTGAGTTGTGAAACTATTCCACATTTTCTTAAGTGTGTGCCAAATTCGTGACTCAAGTATTCTCCTCCACGATCTGATCGTAGAAACTTGATCTTTCTATCACGTTGATTTTCAACCTCACTCTAAAATTCCTTGAACTTTTCAAAGGTCTCAGACTTGTGTTTCATTAAGTAGATATACCCATATCTACTCAAGTCATCAGTGGGGGTGACAACATAACGATAGCCACCGCGAGCCTCAACACTCATTGGACCGCACACATCGGTATGTATGATTTCCAATAAGTTGGTTGCTCGCTCCATTGTTCCTGAGAACGGAGTCTTGGTCATTTTACCCATGAGGCATGGTTCGCACGTGTCAAATGATTCATAATCAAGAGACTCTAAAATTCCATCTACATGGAGCTTCTTCATGCGTTTGACACCTATGTGACCAAGGCGGCAGTGCCACAAATATGTGGGACTATTGTTATCAACTTTAACTCTTTTGGTATTCACACTATGAATATGTGTTTCATCACGTACGAGATTCATCAATAATAAACCATTAATCATCGGAGCATGACCATAAAACATATCTCTCATATAAATAGAACAACCATTATTCTTGGATTTAAATGAGTAGCCATCTCGAATTAAACGAGATCCAGACACAATGTTCATGCTCAAACTTGGCACTAAATAACAATTATTGAGGTTTAAAACTAACCCCGTAGGTAAATGTAGAGATAGCGTGCCGACGGCGATCACATCGACCTTGGAACCATTCCCGACGCGCATCGTCACCTCGTCCTTCGCCAGTCTCCGTTTATTCTGCAGCTCCTGCTTTGAGTTACAAATGTGAGCAACTACACCGGTATCAAATACCCAAGAGCTACTACGAGTACTGGTAAGGTACACATCAATTACATGTATATCACATATACCTTTTGTTTTGCCGGCCTTCTTGTCTGCTAAGTATTTGGGGCAGTTCCGCTTCCAGTGACCACTTCCCTTGCAATAAAAGCACTCAGTCTCGGGCTTGGGTCCATTCTTTGGCTTCTTCCTGGCAACTTGCTTACCGGGCGCGGCAACTTCCTTGCCGTCCTTCTTGAAGTTCTTTTTACCCTTGCCCTTCTTGAACTTAGTGGTTTTATTCACCATCAACACTTGATGCTCCTTCTTGATTTCTACCTCTGCTGATTTCAGCATAGCATATACCTCAGGAATGGTCTTTACCATCCCCTGCATATTGTAGTTCATCACAAAGCTCTTGTAGCTAGGTGGAAGCGACTGGAGGATTCCGTCAATGACCGCTTCATCCAGGAGATTAACTTCCAGTTGAGTCAAGCGGTTGTGCAACCCAGACATCTTGAGTATGTGTTCACTGACAGAGCTATTTTCCTCCATCTTACAGCTAAAGAATTTGTCGGAGACTTCATATCTCTCGACCCGGGCATGAGCTTGGAAAACCATTTTCAGCTCTTCGAACATCTCATATGCTCCATGTCTCTCAAAACGCTTTTGGAGCCCCGGCTCTAAGCTGTAAAGCATGCCGCACTGAACGAGGGAGTAATCATCGGAGCGTGACTGCCAAGCGTTCATAACGTCTTGTTCTGCAGGGAGAACAGGTGCGTCACCCAGCGGTGCATGTAGGACATAATCTTTCTTGGCAACTATGAGGATGATCCTCAGGTTCCGGACCCAGTCTGTATAGTTGCTGCCATCGTCTTTCAGCTTGGTTTTCTCTAGGAACGCGTTGAAGTTGAGGACTACGTTGGCCATTTGATCTACAAGACATATTGTAAATATTTTAGACTAAGTTCATGATAATAAAGTTCATTTAATCAAATTATTTAATGAACTCCCACTTAGATAGACATCCCTCTTCTAGTTATCTAAGTATTACATGATCCGAGTCAACTAGGCCGTGTCCGATCATCACGTGAGATGGACTAGTCAACATTGGTGAACATCTTCATGTTGATCGTATCTTCTATACAACTCATGCTCGACCTTTCGGTCTTCTGTGTTCCGAGGCCATGTCTGTACATGCTAGGCTCGTCAAGTCAACCTAAGTGTTTGCATGTGTAAATCTGTCCTACACCCGTTGTATGTGAACGTTAGAATCTATCACACCCGATCATCACATGGTGCTTCGAAACAACGAACTGTCGCAACGGTGCACAGTTAGGGGGAACACTTCTTGAAATTATTATGAGGGATCATCTTATTTACTACCGTCGTTCTAAGTAAACAAGATGCAAAACATGATAAACATCACATGCAATCAAATAATAAACGTGACATGATATGGCCAATATCACATAGCTCCTTTGATCTCCATCTTCGGGCTCCATGATCATCTTGTCACCGGCTTGACACCATGATCTCCATCATCGTGTCTCCATGAAGTTGCTCGCCAACTATTACTTCTACTACTATGGCTAACGCGTTCAGCAATAAAGTAAAGTAATTTACATGGCGATTCTCAATGACACGCAGGTCATACAAAAAATAAAGACAACTCCTATGGCTCCTGCCGGTTGTCATACTCATCGACATGCAAGTCGTG
Organism: Aegilops umbellulata; assembly: GCA_032464435.1. NCBI lineage: Eukaryota > Viridiplantae > Streptophyta > Magnoliopsida > Poales > Poaceae > Aegilops > Aegilops umbellulata. The sequence continues at coordinate 7,288,762 of CP136058.1, read as the reverse complement.
ATTCCTATTACAATAGCATGAACATCTCATACATCACATATAGATCATTCATCATTCATCACAACTTTGGCCATATCATATCACAAAGCACTTGCTGCAAAAACAAGTTAGACGTCCTCTAATTTTTGTTGCAAGTTTTACGTGGCTGAATTAGGGTTCTAGCAAGAACGTTTTCTTACCTACGTGAAAGCCACAACGTGATTTGTCAACTTCTATTTACCCTTCATAAGGACCCTTTTCATCGAATACGCTCCAACTAAAGTGGGAGAGACAGACACCCGCCAGCCACCTTATGCAACTAGTGCATGTTAGTCGGTGGAACCGGTCTCACGTAAGCGTACGTGTAAGGTTGGTCCGGGCCGCTTCATCCCACAATACCGCTGAAGCAAGATAAGACTAGTAGCGGCAAGAAAGTTGACAACATCTACGCCCACAACAAATTGTGTTCTACTCGTGCAATAGAGAACTACGCATAGACCTAGCTCTGATACCACTTTTGGGGAACGTTGCAGAAAATTAAAAATTTTCCTACGGTTTCACCAAGATCCATCTATGAGTTCATCTAAGCAACAAGTCATGGGAGGGAGATTGCATCTACATACCACTTTGTAGATCACGAGCGGAAGCGTTCAACGAACGGGGATGAGGTAGTCGTACACGACGTGATCCAAATCACCGGAGATCCTAGCACCGAACGGACGGCACCTCAGCGTTCAACACACGTACGGTCAGCGTAACGTCTCCTTCTTCTTGATCCAGCAAGGCAAAGGAGAGGTTGGGGAAGATGGCTCCAGCAGCAACACGACGACGTGGTGATGGTGGAGCTGCAGTACTTCGGCAGGGCTTCGCCGAGCTCTACGGAGGAGGAGGAGATGTTGGAGAGGGAGAGGGAGGCGCCAGGAACAAGGGGTGCGGCTTCCCCCCTCCCCTCCCCCCTTTATATAGCCCCCTAGGGGGGGGGCGCCAGCCCTAGGAGATGCAATCTCCTAGGGGGGCGGCGGCCAAGGGGTGGGGCTTGCCCCCCAAGCAAGGGGGCGCCCCCCTTTAGGGTTTCCCCCACCCTAGGCGCGCATGGGCCCTGGGGAAGTGGAGCCCCAGCCCACTTTGGGCTGGATCCTTTCCCACTTCAGCCCATGGGGCCCTCCGGGATAGGTGGCCCCACCCGGTGGACCCCCCGGGACCCTCCGGTGGTCCCGGTACAATACCGATAACCCCGAAACGTGTCCCGATGGCCAAAACAGCACTTCCTATATATAATTCTTTACCTCCGGACCATTCCGAAACTCCTCGTGATGTCCGGGATCTCATCCGGGACTCCAAACAACATTCGGGTTACTGCATATACATATCTTCACAACCCTAGCGTCACCGAACCTTAAGTGTGTAGACCCTACGGGTTCGGGAGACATGCAGACATGACCGAGACGGCTCTCGGGCAATAACCAACAGCGGGATCTGGATACCCATGTTGGCTCCCACATGCTCCACGATGATCTCATCGGATGAACCACGATGTCGAGGATTCAATTAATCCCGTATACGATTCCCTTTGTCAATCGATATTTTACTTTCCCGAGATTCGATCATCGGTATCCCAATACCTCGTTCAATCTCGTTACCGGCAAGTCACTTTTCTCGTACCGTAATGCATGATCCCGTGATCAAACACTTTGATCACATTGAGCTCATTATGATGATGCATTACCGAGAGGTCCCGGTGATACCTCTCCGTCAAGCGGAGTGACAAATCGCAGTCTCGATCCGTGTCAACCCAACAAACACTTTCAGAGATACCCGTAGTATACCTTTATAGTCACCCAGTTACGTTGTGACGTTTGGCACACCCAAAGCACTCCTACGGTATCCGGGAGTTACACGATCTCATGGTCTAAGGAAAGGATACTTGACATTGGAAAACTCTAGCAAACGAACTATGCGATCTTATGCTATGTTTAGGATTGGGTCTTGTCCATCACATCATTCTCCTAATGATGTGATCTCGTTATCATTGACATCCAATGCCCATAGTTAGGAAACCATGACTATCTATTGATCAACGAGCTAGTCAACTAGAGGCTTACTAGGGACACGTTGTTGTCTGTTATTCACACATGTATTACGATTTCCGGATAACACAATTATAGCACGAATAAAGACAATTATCATGAACAAGGAAATATAATAATGCTTTTATTATTGCCTCTAGGGCATATTTCCAACAGGTTTGACCCAGTCAAAGATTGACTAATCAATATATGAACAGTGTAAGCGGGTCCCGGTTGTCATTGACTTTAGTTTAATAAAATGTTACTTAACCAAGGTGGTCCATACGTCATTTGCTATAGATTAATTAATCAGCAAATTAATCCTAAGCTAACTAACGCCAATTTGCAAGGGCCGGCCTCACATCCAGTGGTTGTGCCATGGTTGTGTTGGCATGGTCAGCACGCATGGGCGCTGAGCCACGGCGGCCATGGCTATCAACAGCAACAACAATAACGCAGAAGCAAGGCAGAGCATACGCAACCGCAGTAGTGAGCAGCAGAGCAGCATGGGGCAGAGTAGCAGCAAAGCAGTGCAGCAGCAAAGCAAAGGCAGCAGTAGCGGCGGCAGCAGCACACGAGGGTGGGCGAGCGGGCGTCGCGTGTGCATGGACGACGCAAGGGAGCAGCAGGCAGGGGTGCGCCGGGCGTGTCGGGGTACACGGAGGCGAGGCCAGGGGCGCGCTGCTACACGCAGGCGGTCGCATCCAAAGGGCACGGCTGATGCACGCAGGGGAGTACAGCGGGAGTGGTGATGAGCACGAGCTCCCACTGAGATCTGGGCGCGCGGTGGTGGAGGCATATGACGATGGATTCGACCGGGGAAGAGGGGGAATCGGATGAGGGCCTCACGTTGCGCCTGTAGGGGTGCATAGCGGGCTCGAGGGAGGCTCGGGGACGGCGGATTCTGGCGATGGCGACGGCGGTGCAGAGGAGGAAGACGACTTCGGGGACGGCGTTCCGGGGCGTCCGGCGCCGCGCGGCTTGACGAGGAGGCGTAGCCGACGGAGGTGGAGCGAGCGGACACGTCGAGAGGTGAGGCGGCGGCCGTAGCTATGCGGACGATGGCGGCGTAGCCATGGCAGCGCTCGGGCGCGGGCGGATCTGGAGCACAAGGGCGAGAGGGAGGAGGAGAGGACCAGGGGAGTGGGGACCGAGCGGGAGAGGGGATCGAGGGGGCGCGGCTGTTGCCCTTATCCCCTCGGGACGGCGCCGACGAGGTGGTGTGGCGGGGACGCGCAGGAGAAGCCCCGGTCGGATGAACAGGGGAGGAAGAGAGCGACCGAGGGAGGTGGGACATCTAGGTTGGGCCGGTGGCCAGTGGGCTTGCCAGCTGGGCCAAGGCCCAGTGCGCGCGCGGGGGGGAGGGGGTCCTTTTTGTTTTGTTTTGTTTTATTTCTTTTCTTTTTATTTATTCTTTCCTGTTTTATTTTAGTTGCATTTTATATAAGTAAAAATATACACTTAGTATAAAAATTAGTATTTCAACTTAGTCCACAGTCAGAAAAATCTAGACCCCAAATAACTTAGTTTGACATTTTAATAATTATAAAAGGTATTTAAATAATCATTTTTGCTACTGCTTTATTCATCTCATAGTATTTAAACATTTTATAAAGGTGTGGTTTCTCCACCATAATTATCTATGTAATATTTAGTACAACCGAACATTTTTATTTTAATGTTTGAATTTTTTTATTTTTTTCCTTTAATTAAAGTTTGAATTTGTTTCAGTTTTGAATTATCTAGAGTTTATCAACAGTAATCGAGGTGACATGGCATCATTACCATAGGGTTACTTTAGCTTGATTACCCGAGCGTCACAATAGATAGTTTGTCTCTAATTTTAATTTCTACAAATTTATTCCAGTGGTTTGTGATTTTGTAATGATTTTTACTTTTTGTTGTGTTAGAATATTTGACTATAGAACGGGAATGAAATTTGGCTCCTTGGCATCTTTTGCTGCCATGGAGATGAATGCAGTGCCCTAGAATCATTTCAGCCTACCTTTTAACACTTCTCCATGTTTCATTATCTGGGGAACAATTGGAGGATGAAATATTTTTTGTTATATGATGAAAATATTCTCTATTGTTCTATGAAACTAGTTGCATGGAATCACCTATGCCCCATGATGGCATTGCTATATTCGTTCCATTCATAAGATTACTGTAGTGTTCACCTGTTTAAATGAACACTTTTTAAAATAATTGCTATATTTGTTACATGAATGCATATGTTCGTGGTCGCGCTTGCCACTGCCCTCTCCTCAAGGGCATGTATCATTTTTTAAACTCTGCTATCTTTTCCCAAGTCTTTATTATCTTGCCTGGCCTTGTACTGATATGTATTGTTTGCTGCTAATTACCCAAGATAGTGCGTGATGTTAAGGATAACCTGAGAACACATGCCTAAGTTTATAAGATATGACATGTGACAGTGCTGCTGCTATTTGAATGCTTCTACTGCTAGCTGCTTGCTTGAATAGGTGTGCACTTGTGCTGGTGGTGGTGCTGCTTATGCTGCTACTGCTCATTCTTGTGCTGCTAACAAAATTGAATATAATCATTCTTGTTGGATCGTGCAGACATGTATGTGCTGCTAATTCTTGTGTTGCTAACACATTCTTGTACTGCTCATTCTTGTGATGCTTAAGCTGTTGATTGCTTAATTTTATTCATCGTCTCCAGAATAAATTCATTTGATTGCCTGCTACATCTCCACTTAAATACTCATAATGCTACTGTCTAGGTTTTGTTCAATTGGACTAACTATATATCTCTTGTTAAAATTGTGGTCTTTATCTTTTGTTTAAACCTGAGACATCATGCATAACTAGCTCTTCCGTTTCAGTCTAAACCCGAGACCTCTTTTGTTCTATATTCAGATCTGACTGATGGCCACATTGCTGTTTTGCTGTGCTTGATAAACCTGAGACTTCTTTTTATTGTAACATTGAAGTTGTTTGGTTCTGGCCTCAGCAGCAGTACACTCTAATTTTGGTGGCCTTTATGTTCATTCTTTTACAGGAGCTCCAGGCCTATTTTTTTGGAGTGTGAAGCCGTGAAGCCAAGTGTGAAGCTGTGAAGCCAAGTGTGAAGCAGTACTTAGCAAATAGTTTTTGGTTCTGTACTTAGCAAAGAGTTTTTGGTTCTGAAGTGCAAAGACAAGTGTAAATTGTAATATTGTAAAAGTCTAATGTAGTGTTAAGGAATTATATCTGTTCTGTCCTATTTGAAATAATGATTATGTATGTTGAAAATATGTCAAATGGAAACTTGACCAGTGGGACCCAGTTATGAATATAATCTGAGCAATTTTGAAATTTCTGACATGTGTGACTGATGTATGGCATTATGACTAGTGGGACCAGCACCAAAATATAATTATTGAAATAGAAAAATAAATGATTGTAAGAAGGCCAAGGCCAAAAAATAAAGAAACTGAAATATTGGGCTTGGCCCATGTAGCCCACAAGAATTAACTTGGAAAAAAGCTTGAATTGTTGGGCTAGGCCCATGTAGAAAACCGAATCGGGCCAGGCTGATTCTTGTGCCACATCAGCTTGCCACGCTGGATGCCTACGTGGTATGGGGAGGTTGCTAGTGACCAAAAATTTGGTCATGGAACCAACGAACTTTTACAGAAAGTCAATAATTTTAGTTTATGACCGTCAGCTTTTGACCTTCTGGTTTTGGTCACAAAAAGGTCGCAAATGAAAAACTATGACCTTTCAGAGACCAATAGTGAGGGTCACAAGCTGACATATTTCTTGTAGTGCATCTTCAACCTCCACCCCCTGAGTCGCCAGCCACCAACGGCCAAAGAGCCGCTCCCCGCCGACCGCGGCCGGTAGTGCGCCGCCCGACCGCCCAAAACCACTCCCCACCGCCGGTCGGCCGCCGCCCCGGCCATCCCTCTAGGACCCCGCTGAAGGAAATATGCCCTAGAGGCAATAATAAAGTTATTATTTATTTCCTTATTTCATGATAAATGTTTATTATTCATGCTAGAATTGTATTAACCGGAAACATAATACATGTGTGAATACATAGACAAACAAAGTGTCACTAGTATGCCTATACTTGACTAGCTCGTTAATCAAAGATGGTTATGTTTCCTAACCATAGACATGTGTTGTCATTTGATTAACGGGATCACATCATTAGGAGAGTGATGTGATTGACATGACCCATTCCGTTAGCTTAGCACTCGATCGTTTAAGTATGTTCCTATTGCTTTCTTCATGACTTATACATGTTCCTATGACTATGAGATTATGCAACTCCCGTTTACCGGAGGAACACTTTGTGTGCTACCACACGTCACAACGTAACTGGGTGATTATAAAGGTGCTCTACAGGTGTCTCCGAAGGTACTTGTTGGGTTGGCGTATTTCGAGATTAGGATTTGTCACTCCGAATGTCGGAGAGGTATCTCTGGGCCCTCTCGGTAATGCACATCACTTAAGCCTTGCAAACATTGCAACTAATGAGTTAGTTGCGGGATGATGTATTACAGAACGAGTAAAGAGACTTGCTGGTAACGATATTGAACTAGGTATTGAGATACCGACGATCGAATCTCGGGCAAGTAACATACCGATGACAAAGGAAACAACATATGTTGTTATGCGGTCTGACCGATAAAGATCTTCGTAGAATATGTGGGAGCCAATATGAGCATCTAGGTTCCGCTATTGGTTATTGACCGGAGACGTGTCTCGGTCATGTCTACATTGTTCTCGAACCCGTAGGGTCCGCACGCTTAAGGTTTCGATGACAGTTATATTATGAGTTTATGAGTTTTGATGTACCGAAGGAGTTCGGAGTCCCGGATGAGATCGGGGACATGACGAGGAGTCTCGAAATGGTCGAGACGTAAAGATCGATATATTGGACAAATATATTCGGACATCGGAAAGGTTCTGAGTGATTCGGGTATTTTCGGGAGTACCGGGGAGTTACGGGAATACGCGGGAAGAAGTATATGGGCCTTATTGGGCTTTAGGGGAGAGGGAGAGGCAGGCCGCGCGCCCCCCCATTGACTAGTCCGAATTGGACTAGGGGGAGGGGCGGCGCCCCCTCCTTCCTTCTCTTCCCTCTTCCCCTTCCTTGTCTCCTACTCCTAATACTTGGAAGGACTCCTAGTTGGACTAGGAAAAGGGGAATTCTACTCCCGGTGGGAGTAGGACTCCCCTAGGCCGCGCCATAGAGAGGGCCGGCCCTCCCCTCCTCCACTCCTTTATATACGGGGGCAGGGGGCACCCCATAGACACACAAGTTGATCTTCGCGATCGTTCCTTAGCCGTGTGCGGTGCCCCCCTCCACCATATTCCACCTCGGTCATATCATAGCGGTGCTTAGGCAAAGCCCTGCGACGGTAGAACATCAAGATCGTCACCACGCCGTCGTGCTGACAGAACTCCTCCCCGACGCTTTGCTGGATCGAAGCCCGGGGATCGTCATCGAGCTGAACGTGTGCTAAAACTCGGAGGTGCCGTAGTTTCGGTGCTTGGATCGGTCGGATCGGGAAGACGTACGACTACTTCCTCTACGTTGCGTCAACGCTTCCGCTTCGGTCTACGAGGGTACATAGACAACACTCTCCCCTCTCGTTGCTATGCATCACCATGATCTTGCGTGTGCGTAGGAATTTTTTTGAAATTACTACGTTCCTCAACAGTGGCATCCGAGCCTAGGTTTTATGTGTTGATGTTATATGCACGAGTAGAACACAAGTGAGTTGTGGGCGATATAAGTCATACTGCTTACCGACATGTCATACTTTGGTTCGGCGGTATTGTTGGATGAAGCGGCCCGGACCGACATTACGCGTACGCTTACGCGAGACTGGTTCTACCGACGTGCTTTGCACACAGGTGGCTGGCGGGTGTCAGTTTCTCCAACTTTAGTTGAACCGAGTGTGGCTACGCCTGGTCCTTGCGAAGGTTAAAACAGCACCAACTTGACAAACTATCGTTGTGGTTTTGATGCGTAGGTAAGAACGGTTCTTGCTAAGCCCGTAGCAGCCACGTAAAACTTGCAACAACAAAGTAGAGGACGTCTAACTTGTTTTTGCAGGGCATGTTGTGATGTGATATGGTCAAGATGTGATGAGATATAAGTTGTTGTATGAGATGATCATGTTTTGTTGAAGTTATCGGCAATTGGCAAAAGCCTTATGGTCGTCTCTTTATTGCATAAGATGCAAGCGCCAAATAATTGCTTTACTTTATCGCTATGCGATAGCAATAGTTGTAAGAGCAATAGTTGGCGAGACGTCCACGTGACGACACATTGATATAGATCAAGATGATGGAGATCATGGTGTCATGCCGGTGACGATAGAGATCATGACGGTACTTTGGAGATGGAGATCAAAGGCGCAAGATGATCATGGCCATATCATGTCACATTTTTTAATTGCATGTGATGTTTATCTTTTATACATCTTATTTTGCTTGGTTCGACGGTAGCATTATAAGATGATCTCTCACTAAATTTCAAGATAAAAGTGTTCTCCCTGAGTATGCACCGTTGCCAAAGTTCGTCGTGCCCAGACACCACGTGATGATCGGGTGTGATAAGCTGTACGTCCATCTACAACGGGTGGAAGCCAGTTTTGCACACGCAGAATACTCAGGTTAAACTTGACGAGCCTAGCATATGCAGATATGGCCTCGGAACACTGAGACCGAAAGGTCGAGCGTGAATCATATAGTAGATATGATCAACATAGTGATGTTCACCATTGAAAACTACTCCATTTCACGTGATGATCGGTTATGGTTTAGTTGATTTGGATCACGTGATCACTTAGAGGATTAGAGGGATGTCTATCTAAGTGGGAGTTCTTAAGTAATATGATTAATTGAACTTTAATTTATCATAAACTTAGTCCTGGTAGTATTAGCATATCTATGTTGTAGATCAATAGCTCGCATTGTTGCTTCCCTATGTTATATATATGTTCCTAGAGAAAACTTAGCTGAAAAATGTTGGTAGCAATGATGCGGATTGGATCCGTAATCTGAGGTTTATCCTCATTGCTGCACAGAAGAATTATGTCCTTGATGCACCGCTAGGTGACAGACCTATTGCAGGAGCAAATGCAGACGTTATGAACGTTTGGCTAAGCTCAATATGATGACTACTTGATAGTTTAGTGCACCATGCTTAACGGCTTAGAATCGGGACTTTAAAGACGCTTTTGAACGTCATGGACCATATGAGATGTTCCAGGAGTTGAAGTTAATATTTCAAGCAAATACCCGAGTTGAGAGATATGAAGTCTCCAACAAGTTCTATAGCTAAAAGATGGAGGGGAATAGCTCAAGCAGTGAGCATGTGCTCAGATTGTCTGGGTACTACAATCGCTTGAATCAAGTGGGAGTTAATCTTCTAGATAAAATAGTGATTGACAGAATTCTCTAGTCACCATCACCAATTTAGTAGAACTTCGTGATGAACTATAATATGCAAGGGATGACGAAAGTAATTCCCAAGCTCTTCGTGATGCTGAAATCGACGAAGGTAGAAATCAAGAAAAACATCAAGTGTTGATGGTTAACAAGACCACTAGTTTCAAGAAAAGGGCAAAGGGAAGAAGGGGAACTTCAAGAAGAACGACAAGCAAGTTGCTGCTCAAGTGAAGAAGCCCAAGTCTGGACGTAAGCCTGAGACTGAGTACTTCTACTGCAAAGGGACTGGTCACTGGAAGCGGAACTGCCCCAAGTATTTGGTGGATAAGAAGGATGGCAAAGTGAACAAAGGTATATTTGATATACATGTTATTGATGTGTACTTTACTAGTGTTCATAGAAACCCCTCAGTATTTGGTACTAGTTCAGTTGCTAAGATTAGTAACTTGAATCGGGAGTTGCAGAATGAACATAGACTAGTTAAGGGTGAAGTGACGATGTGTGATGGAAATGGTTCCAAGATTGATATGATCATCATCGCACACTCGCTATACTTTCGGGATTAGTGTTGAACCTAAATAAGTGTTATTTGGTGTTTGCGTAGAGCATGAATATGATTTGACCATGTTTATTGTAATACGGTTATTCATTTAAGTAAGAGAATAAATTGTTGTTCTGTTTACATGAATAAAACCTTATATGGTTACACCCAATGAAAATGGTTCATTGGATCTCGATCGTAGTGACACATATTTATAATATTGAAACCAAAAGATGCAAAGTTAATAATGATAGTGCAACTCATTTGTGGCACTGCCGTTTAGGTCATATTGGTGTAAAGTGCATGAAGAAACTCCATGCTGATGGGATTTTGGAATCACTTGATGCTTGCGAACCATGCCTCATGGGCAAGATGACTAAGACTCCGTTCTCTAGAACAATGGAGCGAGCAACTGACTTATTGGAAATAATACATACTGATGTATGATCCGATGAGTGTTAAGGCTCGCGGCGGGTATCGTTATTTTCTGACCTTCACAGATGATTTGAGCAGATATGGGTATATCTACTTGATGAAACATAAGTCTGAAACATTTGAAAAGTTCAAAGAATTTCAGAGTGAAGTGGAAAATCATCGTGAAAAGAAAATAAAGTTTCTACAATCTGATCGCGGAGACGAATATTTGAGTTACGAGTTTGGTCTTCAATTAGAACAATGTGGAATAGTTTCACAAACTCATGCCACCTGGAACACCACAGCATAATGGTGTGTCCGAACGTCATAACCGTACTTTATTGGATATAGTGCAATCTATGATGTTTCTTACCGGTTTACCACTATCGTTTTGGGGTTATGCATTAAAGACAACTGCATTCACATTAAAAAGGGCACCATGTAAGTCCGTTGAGACGACACAATCTGAACTGTGGTTTGGCAAGAAATCAAAGTTGTCGTTTCTTAAAGTTTGGGGTTGTGATGCTTATATGAAAAAGTTTCATCCTGATAAGCTCAAACCCAAATCGGAGAAATATGTCTTCATAGGATACCCAACGGAGACTGTTGGGTACACCTTCTATCACAGATCCTAAGGCAAGACATTCGTTGCTTATAATGGATCCTTTCTAGAGAAGGAGTTTCTCTCGAAAGAAGTGATTGGGAGGAAAGTAGAACTTGATAAGGTAATTGTACCTTCTCCCTTATTGGAAAGTAGTTCATCACAGAAAACGGTTTCTGTGACACCTACACCAATTAGTGAGGAAGTTAATGATGATGATCATGAAACTTCAGATCAAGTTATTACTGAACCTCGTAGATCAACCAGAGTAAGATCCGCACCAGAGTGGTACGGTAATCCTGTTCTGGAAATCATGCTACTAGATCATGATGAACCTACGAACTATGAAGAAGCGATGGTGAGCCCAGATTCCGCGAAATGGCTTGAGGCCATGAAATCTGAGATAAGATCCATGTATGAGAACAAAGTATGGACTTTGATTGACTTGCCCAATGATCGGCGAGCCATTGAGATTAAATGGATCTTCAAGAGGAAGACAGACGCTGATAGTAGTGTTACTATCTACAAAGCTAGAATTGTCGCAAAAGGTTTTCGACAAGTTCAAGGTGTTGACTACGATGAGAGTTTCTCAATCGTATCTATGCTTAAGTCTGTCCGAATCATGTTAAAAATTGCCGCATTTTATGAAATCTAGCAAATGGATAAACAAAACTGCATTCCCTAATGGATTTATTAAAGAAGAGTCATATATGATGCAACCAGAAGGTTTTGTCAATCCTAAAGGTGTTAACAAAATGTGCAAGCTCCAGCGATCCATCTATGGACTGGTGCAAGCATCTCGGAGTTGGAATATACGCTTTGATAAGTTGATCAAAGAATATAGTTTTATACAGACTTGCGGTGAAGCTTGTATTTACAAGAAATTTAGTGGGAGCACTACAACATTTCTGATAAGTATATGTGAATGACATATTGTTGATCGGAAATAATGTAGAATTATTCTGCAAAGCATAAAGGAGTGTTGGAAAGGAGTTTTTCAAAGAAAAACCTCGATGAAGCTGCTTACATATTGAGCATCAAGATCTATAGAGATAGATCAAGACGCTTGATAAATTTTGCAATGAGTACATACCTTGACAAGATTTTGAAGTAGTTCAAAATGGAACAGTCAAAGAAAGAGTTCTTGCCTGTGTTACAAGGTGTGAAATTGAGTAAGACTCAAAGCCCGACCACGGCATAAGATAGAAAGAGAATGCAAGTCATTCCCTATGCCTTAGCCATAGGTTCTATAAAGTATGCCATGCTGTGTACCAAATCTGTTGTATACCCTACAATGATTTTGACAAGGGAGTACGATAGTGATCTAGGAGTAGATCACTGGACAACGGTCAAAATTATCCTTAGTGGAATAAGGATATGTTTCTCGATTATGGAGGTGAAAAAAAGGTTCGCCGTAAAGGGTTATGTCGATGCAAGCTTTGACACCGATCTGGATGACTCTATGTCTCGATCTAGATACATATTGAAAGTGGGAGCAATTAGCTAGAGTAGCTCCGTACAGAGCATTGTAGACATAGAAAATTGCAAAATACATAACAGATTCTCTCACAAGCAAAACATGATCACACCTTAGTACTCTTTGGGTGTTAATCACATAACGATGTGAACTAGATTACTGAATCTAGTAAACCCTTTGGGTGTTTGTCACATGGCGATGTGAACTATGGGTGTTAATCACATGATGATGTGAACTATCGATGTTAATCACATGGTGATGTGATCTAGATTATTGACTCTAGTGCAAGTGGGAGACTGAAGGAAATATGCCCTAGAGGCAATAATAAAGTTATTATTTATTTCCTTATTTCATGACAAATGTTTATTATTCATGCTAGAATTTTATTAACCGGAAACATAATACATGTGTGAATACATAGACAAACAAAGTGTCACTAGTATGCCTCTACTTGACTAGCTCGTTAATCAAAGATGGTTATGTTTCCTAACCATAGACATGTGTTATCATTTGATTAACGGGATCACAACATTAGGAGAATGATGTTATTGACATGACCCATTCCGTTAGCTTAGCACTCGATCGTTTAAGTATGTTGCTATTGCTTTCTTCATGACTTATACATGTTCCTATGACTATGAGATTATGCAACTCCCGTTTACCGGAGGAACACTTTGTGTGCTACCAAACGTCACAACGTAACTGGGTGATTATAAAGGTGCTCTACAGGTGTCTCCGAAGGTACTTGATGGGTTGGCGTATTTCGAGATTAGGATTTGTCACTCCGAATGTCGGAGAGGTATCTCTGGGCCCTCTCGGTAATGCACATCACTTAAGCCTTGCAAGCATTGCAACTAATGAGTTAGTTGCGGGATGATGTATTACAGAACGAGTAAAGAGACTTGCCGGTAATGAGATTGAACTAGGTATTGAGATACCGACGATCGAATCTCGGGCAAGTAACATACCGATGACAAAGGAAACAACGTATGTTGTTATGCGGTCTGACCGATAAAGATCTTTGTAGAATATGTGGGAGCCAATATGAGCATCTAGGTTCCGCTATTGGTTATTGACCGGAGACGTGTCTCGGTCATGTCTACATTGTTCTCGAACCCGTAGGGTCCGCACGCTTAAGGTTTCGATGACAGTTATATTATGAGTTTATGAGTTTTGATGTACCGAAGGAGTTCGGAGTCCCGGATGAGATCGGGGACATGACGAGGAGTCTCGAAATGGTCGAGACGTAAAGATCGATATATTGGACGACTATATTCGGACATCGGAAAGGTTCTGAGTGATTCGGGTATTTTCGGGAGTACCGGGGAGTTACGGGAATACGGGGGAAGAAGTATATGGGCCTTATTGGGCTTTAGGGGAGAGGGAGAGGCAGGCCGCGCGCCCCCCATTGACTAGTCCGAATTGGACTAGGGGGAGGGGCGGCACCCCCTCCTTCCTTATCTTCCCTCTTCCCCTTCCTTGTCTCCTACTCCTAATACTTGGAAGGACTCCTAGTTGGACTAGGAAAAGGGGAATCCTACTCCCGGTGGGAGTAGGACTCCCTAGGGCGCGCCATAGAGAGGGCCGGCCCTCCCCTCCTCCACTCCTTTATATACGGGGGCAGGGGGCACCCCATAGACACACAAGTTGATCTTCGTGATCGTTCCTTAGCCTTGTGCGGTGCCCCCATCCACCATATTCCACCTCGGTCATATCGTAGTGGTGCTTAGGCGAAGCCCTGCGACAGTAGAACATCAAGATCGTCACCACACCGTCGTGCTGACAGAACTCCTCCCCGACGCTTTGCTGGATCGAAGCCCGGGGATCGTCATCGAGCTGAACGTGTGCTAAAACTCGGAGGTGCCGTAGTTTCGGTGCTTGGATTGGTCGGATCGGGAAGACGTACGACTACTTCCTCTACGTTGCGTCAACGCTTCAGCTTCGGTCTACGAGGGTACGTAGACAACACTCTCCCCTCTCGTTGCTATGCATCACCATGATCTTGCGTGTGCGTAGGATTTTTTTTGAAATTACTACGGTCCCCAACACCCGCGTGCCGAGCTTTTTCTCCGGCGATCCCCACGCCACCGCCCCACTACCGCCGGTGACCACCGCCCCCACCCTGAACCCTAAGATAGATAGTGGGGTACCTCTCCGGCGAGCCCCCTCCTCGCTGGAGCTGGTTCTTCCTTAACTCCGGCGAGCCCCCACCCTCTGAAAATCGACTGACCCAAAAGTCGATTCAGTCAACTGAAGTGTAGCTAAATCGGAGCAGCATCGCAAGCAAGAGCAAGAGCGAGAGCAGCAGCGCGAGAAAGAGCAATAGCAATAGCAAGAGCAGACCAAGCAGGGGACCGAGAGCAAGAGCAGAGCAGCAGTGCAAGCGAGAGCTAAAGCAGCAGCAGATCCTACTGATGTGGACGTCGCCGCCGAGGGAGCGACACCATGGAGGAAGTGGCCGGCGACGCCGCCGTGGATGGAGCCGTGCCATGTCGGCTCGGGACCGAGCGCCGGCAGCATCGTGAGATTGAATCAAGAAGAAAATGCAGTGATTAGTGTACAACCTCTTTGGTGGCGCCCATTAGGCCTCAGCTTCATCCAAGGAAACGGTGATGATGATGCTCTTCCGGTGGTGCAGGTGAAGACGACGGTGTGGGAATGGAGGTTGCATGAAAGACGAGGGGAACGTCGGGGCAGCTCCTTGGAGGTGAAGGACGGGGTGGCTGAACCAGCGGGACGATGAGATCAACGACGGATCCTCATCCAGTACGGTGGATGAGGGACGTCGAGGTGTTGCTGTGGATGACATCGTCGGGGAAGAGGCTCCGGCTGGGTGGCGGACGGAGGAGGGTGTGGGGCTTCGCGGGTTTTCGCGGCTTCGGTGTACGAATGGGTGGGTGGATGGGATGGGAGCAGGGAACCATGGCTTAGGGATGCGCTTGTCCGAAATGTGGGGTAAGTTACGAAAGTACCCCCACCGATTTGACCTAGGCGGTTCCTTCGGTTCAGGGGTATCACGGGTATTTCGCGTGTCAGGATTTCACAGGAGGTGGGAGTTTTCGCGCGCGTTGTAATTTTGGAATAGCAAGGCGCGGGTTGAGATGGAGGGAGTTGTCGAAGCACAACGAGACAAAGATATACCTTAAATATTTCGGGGTAACAAGGCGTTGGTTGAAATTTCCGGACAAGCCTAACGTGTACTGTAATCAATTCGCACTTCCGTCGACGAAATAACAAAAAGAAATCAATCCGCAGCACACAAGAGAGTCTAGTCCCGTGTACTGTACCGAATCAATTCGCACTACAAATGTCATTCAAAACTTTGAATTCATGTCATGTTCAATTAAAATATTTCACTACGTGTATAGTTCATGCAACCTGATACTCAAATGAACGTTTTAGTGCATTCCAAACGTATATACTACCGCTTCAATATGAACTAAATTTGTATTCGTTTCTCTATTTGAATAACATCTACAGTAATGATTGTTGTGAAGTCAAACCATTTAAATTCGTTTCTCTATTTTAATAAGATCTACAATCATCATTATTGTCACGTTAAACCATCGTTCGTGTATTATCTTCACAACACACCACATGATTACTCTCGAGTTAGATATGAACTATGTGTACTATATGAACTCGAATTCGATCTTTTGAATCCACTTTAATCAAAGTACATTTCAAGCTCTAGCTAGATCTTCATAATCTAAACCATGTCTCACATGTATAATGTGTTTATCACATAATGTATGGTGCCCAGCTGTCGGTGTACAAAAAGAGGGGCATGCTTTTGTACCCCTTTACCTGTGCACGGGCAGTTGGAGCCGCGCCCGCGGTCACACCAAGCAGAACAGGGGAGGTGAGCCTAGGTAAGACCGAAGCCCAAGATAATCAGAGGAACGCCAAGGCCGAGACCACAAGGAGCAGAGGGATGAAGCAGGCTCCCCCGGCAAGACCCTTGCCGGGGCAGCCTCAGCAGCCCCGGCAAGACCCTTGCCAGGGCAGCTCGCCCCACACCAACAGAGCGAGCCACCCTTGAGCCCACGGTCCCCAACGCCATCATCCACATGGGGCCAGGGCTCGGGAAGGCACCTCTGTGGTGGCAAGCAGATCTTTGTGAAGACATACTCAAGATCAGATGAGGACTAGAAGACGACGATCCTCGGCAAGATCCTTGCCGAGGAAGGCCACCAGACCCCCGGCAAGGCCCTCGCCAGGGACAACAGCACGCCACGACAAGACCCTTGCCGGGCAACACGGCAAGACCCTTGCCAGGCCACCCGGCAAGGCCCTCACCAAGGACGCTAGCAGGGCCACCGCCAGGCCCATGCCAACCAAGCTTCCACCGCAGTTCACATGTAGCTGCCAGCCCAACCAGCTGGGCGGGCACCTGCGTGGCAACATGCGGCCCCCAGGCCAACTCATCGAGCGCCTGCGTGGCGGCATGCAGATCTTCGTGAAGGCTCCACCACCGCACCACCTCAGCTGCCTGCCTGCCTACATGGCGCCACACGCATCGCTGGCCAAGGCGCGTGTCGAAGCAAGGAGGAGCGGCGACGTACAGGACGGGCCTCGCCCCCGTCCCCAATAAAGCAAGGGGACACCTAAGCTACGCATTAAATGCGTCTTGTCCTGTAATACAAGCGATAAGCTCAGGGCACTGCGCGCCTTTCCACCTCCTGTGTGCCACTGTGGCAGCCCCTTTCGACTATAAAAGGAGGCCCATGGCATACTGGAGAAGGATTCGGCTCTTTGGAACCACGCACTCACCATAGCTAGTTCGAGAGCTCAAGAACTCTCTGAAATACACCCACCAAAGCAGGACTAGAGTTTTACACATCCTCGCGGTCCGAACCTGGGTAAACAATCCTCGTGCTGGCTACTGATCCTGCTCTTCTTGCAACCCTGTGCCCCGGCAACTGTAGTAGGGATTCTTGTGATCCCATAGGTGTCGTTTCCCCCAACATGTTTGGCGCGCTAGGTAGGGGGCGCAATTGTGAGAATCTGACCAGTAGCTAACCTAGCGGTTCTTCATCGCCTTTGGCTCCTTAGAAGAAGGCGGTCGGAGGAACAACGCCTGCGCGACAATATAAAAGCTAAGTTTTCCAGAGCTTTAAGTTATTTCCTCCTATATATAAGGTTATCGTCCTCGGAGATTTTGCCTATGTATGAGAGACTTGCACGCAAGGGGGCCCTCCCACAATGGGCAACACCCTTGTTCTGTTTTGAATCCGCTCAACAACTCAAGCGGCCGCGTCGAGAGTGGCGGGGTAGCCTTCCGCACCTGGCAACGCTCTCATTTCTGACTCGAATCAAGCTTAACAGTTCGGGCAGCCGCGCTAAGGGCGGCAAGGTGGTTTGCCCGGCAGCAAGCACACCGGGCAGGCCAATGGGGATCCGTTCGCAAGACGCCGCCCTGGGTTTACGCGCCGGCAAACATAACCAGGTGGCGTAGGGTGGACATACAAAGGAAAATCGAATAGGAAAATAACATGCATGGTACTGAAAGTGCTGCAGAGTTCTATTACATCGAATTGTTGCTGCGGTTCTAACTAGAGATAGCGATTGTCTTGGTTGTGAACCTGCAGCGGCGATAAAGAACGGGGTGCCTAATCCCGACGCTGGCCCTCCACCCTCTGAATTTCGCCGACTCGACTGATGATGGGCTTGATGCGCTCCCTGAGCGGCGCGAGGTCAGTACCCTCCGGCAAGCTCTCCAGCGCGGCGTCGAAGTCGAGGTAAGGTTACCAGTGCGCCACCTTGGTGAGAACCTTGGTCATGGCACCCTGGCAAAGCCTCCGAGACTCGTCGGCCAGTGAGGCCGCCCGGTTGGCGTGAAGCCGCTCCAGAGCGCCGACGACCTTCTCAAAGAACATGGTCAGGCTGCAATTGGCGCTCACGCTCCGCTCCGGGACATACCTCACGTCCGGCATCCCCATGATGGCCAGCAACATGGTGACCTGATTGGCAACGGTGGCGAGGCGATCGAGCCAACGGTCCTCGCCGTCCACGTGATCCGCGAAGTTGAGGCCCTCATTCTTCCGCAACTGCTTCTCGGCCTCCAGCTCCTTGGCCAGGGTCCCCTCTCAGGTTTTGGCCTCCAACAACACCTTCTCGAGACCCTCCAGCTTTAGCTTGAGGTCTTTGATGGAGTTGTTGGCCTTGGAGAGCTCCCCAGCCTTGCTGACGACCGCGCCCTGCACCTCTATCAGGGCACTGTTAAGCATGTCCTTCTCCTAGGACAGCTTCAGGGCCTACTCCTTCAGCCCGTCGCGCTCCGCCTCCAGCTCCTCCACCTTGCCGGCGTGAACCTGGGCCTAGGCATTGGGTGCCTCTTTGTTCCTCTGCTCTAGCTCACTGGTCTGCTGCAAGACAAGCTTCTCCACCTCTGCATCCTTGCCGCGAAACATGGCGGCAAGCTTCTCCTCGCGTGCAGCGAGGTCCTCCTCTTGGGAGTTCAGCGCGACCTCGTGCTGGGTCCGGGTGGCGTCGGCGGCCGCGGCCAAGTTCCTCGCCGTCTCTTGAGCTTTCTCGACGTCGGCAAGCTTCATGGTGAGCTCCACGTTGCGCTTGTCCAGCTCACCCTGAGCGGCCTTGAGCTCCTTGTGGGCCTCGCGAAACCAGTCCTGCGTCTCGACAACGTGCTTCTGGAGGTCTGCCTCCGCCTTCTCCACCACCGCCGTCCTGGACTTAGCCTTGTCCAGGCGGGCGCGGTGAAGCGCCTGGAGCTTCCGGAAGCTAGCGCACATGGCGTGGAGGAGCCGCTCTTCCTGTGAACTGTTACCGCCAATGATCGGCTCGTCGACGATTTCAAGCCCGACAGCGGCAAGCACTTCGTCATCGAACACCTCTCCCTCAACGGGTGTCCTGGTGCTCGACGCGCCTGGAAGGTGGAAGAACAAGTCGTCGCTCATCCTCAGGTACTTGCCGGAGCCAGAAGCAGCAGAAGAGGAAGGCTAGTCGTCAGCCATCACCTCCTCCTCGGCAGCGTCCCCGCCAGCCTCTCCGGCAGGCCCCTTGCCGGTCTCCTCAGCGGCAGCCTTGTCGGCCTCCCCGGTAGGCCCCTTGGCGGCGTCCTCGGTAGCGCCCTTGGCAGCCTCCTCGGCGGCGATCTTCTCGGCGTCCGCCTCGGTGGCCTTGGCGACTTCCTCGATAACGGCGTCCATGTCCTCTGGGTTCACCGAGGAGGAATCTGGACGCCGAAGAGGGGGGGGGGGGTGAGGCAAGGCTAAGACCAAGAGCCAGAAAGAAAAAGAAACAGGGACGAGCGGCGAATGACTTACCTGTGCCAGTACTAGGCTGGGAAACGGAAGTCCCCTCCCCGCCAACATTTGGCGTCGAGGCAAAGCCGTTGGTGCCCAAGTTCTCCTCCTCCTCCTCCATGTGCGTGGGCCCGGTGCTTGGCGCCCTTGCCGGGGACGCCCCTTAGGGCGGCGTGGTCGACGGGGGCGGCGTGTTGGGAGTAGCCCTCTGTGGCTCCTCCTGCTGCTGCTCTCCTCCTGCATACCTGGCAAGGTCAGCACCAAAGTGTCGTGCCCCTGAAACATGTCGACGGGGAAGAGTGATGAACTTATGCTGGGGGCTGTGCCGGGGGCTGCTGTCCGAGCTGCTCAACACCACCAGTGGCGCCCTCGAAGTACCAACTGAGGGATGGCCACCCGCCGAGACCTTGGCCCTCTTCACTCTCTGGGCCAGTGTCTCCATGTCCCTGCAAAGGCGAAGACAAGTCAAGACGAGCAACACAGATTGAGGAGGCAGAGATAACGAAAAGGAAACAGATACTTACTCGTCGTCCGCCTCCTCCTCTGCTGTTTTCCTCTTCCTCCTCGGGTTGACGGATCCAAAATCAAAAGTAACCTTCGTGTCAACATCCGCCGGAGGGGGGGAAGGAGGTGGTGTCTGGACACACGTGGACGAAGAAGGGGCAGCTGTCTTCTTCTTCACCGCGGCCTTCGCCGGCTTCTTTGCCGCTGCGGCCATCGTGTGGCGCCCGGACCCCTCCAAGGTCAGTGTGGCCACGTAGCCCTGCCGGGCCGGACCGGCTCGCCGGAACTGGCCCGCCGCAGGCTCGCCCTCTCCCCATAGACGACATCAGGCCCGCGGTCTCGGCCTCCCCCTCCGACGACTCGCCGGTCACATCTTCAAATAGAGGAGCCTCGGTGCCGGTGCTGCTGGCTTCCCCGGCGGCCGCCGCCCACCGGGCGAGCTCCTCCTCCTCCGCGTCCTTCGCGGCCTTGTCCTCCACACCGCCAGCACTGCCGGCCTCCTCGGCAAGCTGTGCCTCCCTCGCCCTGGTGGCGATGTAGTCCAGTTCCGCCTGGGTGGTGTCCTGGACAAGCAGCCGCTCGGCGTCTGCGTTGACGTACCCCTCGTGCAGAGTATCAAAGAACTGCTGCACCTCGGCGTCTTTCAGCTCCTTCCAGCTCGGGTCAGGGCCATGCGCGTTGCAGTCCGGCAGCATGGCAATGATATTGGACCAACGTGAGTTATTGCACAGCGGGACCACCCCCGTCGGCAGCTTGGATAGAGGCCCCTTGAGGACCTTGCCGGCCTTCACGACGGCCCACGCGACCTTGCCGGTCCGCTCGACCTCGCCATCGCGACCCACGTCAAGCTGGAAGAGCCGCTGGTAGAAATGGGCATGCCCCATCATTGTGAAGTTGTGGTCGAGGCCGGGACGAAGCCGCATGATGTCGGTGGGGTTCGTGAAGAGCCAGGCTGGCCTCCCCTTGTTATGCAGTGGAGCTATCCGGCGGCGGATGAAGTCCGCCCAGATCATCTCAAGGGTGAGGCCGGCCTCGGTGAGCCGGAGGATCCTGGTGGTGGCGACCGTGAGCTTCTCGTCGTCAGCATCGACGTCGCTCCAATCGCTTCTGCGGACCGGCGGCGCCCGGCGAACTTCACAAAACGCCGGTGGGTCCTTCTCCTCGATCCAGCATCACCGGCCCCGCCATTCTTTCCACCTCTCCTTCATGGCGCCCTCCGGATATGCTCCCTTGGATCTTGAGACCCAGGCAATGCAGCCGGAGATGGCGCCCCCTTGTTGGATATGAGGGGAGAAGTAATGGCGAAAGAGCGCCGTGTTGGGGTGCACCCCGGCGAAGCCCTCGCAGAGATGCGCGAAAAGGGCCATGCACGCCACCGCATTCGGAGGAAACTCCAGGAGGCGGAAGCCAAAGGTATGCATGACGTCGCTGAAGAAATCGGAGAAGGGAGGACAGAGCCCGCAAGAAAAATAATCGACAAAGAAGGGGAACCGATTTGGGGAAGCCTCGGCGCAATCGGCGGGGATGACACGCATGGCTGGATGCCCCGAATTATCCCCCCGTCTTCACTCCCCATAGGGGCCTGAAGGAGCCCCTAAGCTCGAGCACGTCAAATGTCGAGGGGAAGAAGGCGGACTGCGTCCGCTGCACCGCCATCGCACTCTCCGGCGGCTCCGCGGCTCCGGCGTCCTTGGCCACTCCCTTGCCCTTGGTGGATTTTGGCGCCATGGCGGTTGGGGGAGGAGGGCAGGACAGAGGGCGGCGGAAGCACAAGGCGGCTAGAAGGAACGAAGCTTGGAGAAGAAGAGGAAGGCAGGTGGAGGTTTCCGAGATTGGGGTTGCGCGAAGGGTAAAAGGAACAGTGCGGCCGCGGTTATCCCTTTTTATGGGGAAGCCGCGGGTCGCGCTGCCCATTTACTGTGATGTGACGCATGCGTGCAGGAACCGCCCAACGCATGCCGCCCACGTTATGCACACCCCTCCACGCCGCGCCGCGCGCGCGGGTCGTGGGAAGCGAAGCGCGCGAAGAGTTTTACCGCGGTAAAAACCGCCCGCCTGCCCGCGCACCATTTTGGGCCTGACCCAACAACGTGCCGCGCTTATGTGTGGCCCAGGCCCGGGGGCTCCTATCGGTGTACAAAAAGAGGGGCACGCTTTTGTACCCCTTTACCTGTGCACGAGCAGTCGGAGTCGTGCCCGCGGTCACACCAAGCAGAACAGGGGAGGTGAGCCAAGGTAAGACTGAAGCCAAAGATAATCAGAGCAACGCCAAGGCCGAGACCACAAGGAGCAGAGGGACGAAGTAGGCTCCGCTGGCAAGACCCTTGCCGGGGCAGCTCGCCCCACACCAACAGAGCAAGCCACCCTTGAGCCCACGGCCCCAACGCCATCATCCACGTGGGGCCAGGGCTCGGGAAAGCACCTCTGTGGTGGCAAGCAGATCTTTGTGAAGACATATTCAAGATCAGATGAGGATTAGAAGACGACAATCCTCGGTAAGATCCTTGCCGAGGAAGGCCACCAGACCCCCGGCAAGGCCTTCGTCGGGGACAACAGCGCGCCACGGCAAGATCCTTGCTGGGACACACGGCAAGACCCTTGCCGGGCCACCCGGCAATGCCCTCACCAAGGACGCCAGCAGGGCCACCACCAGGCCCACGCCAACCAAGCTTCCACCACCGTTCACATGTAGCTGCTAGCCCAACCAGCTGGGCGGGCATCTGCGTGGCAACATGCGGCCCCCAGGCCAACTCATCGAGCGCCTGCGTGGCGGCATGCAGATCTTCGTGAAGGCTCCACCACCGCGCCACCTCAGCTGCCTGCCTGCCTACATGGCGCCGCACGCATCGCTGGCCAAGGCGCATGTCGAAACAAGGAGGAGCGGCGACGGATGGGACGGGCCTCGCCACTGTCCCCGATAAAGCTGGGGGACACCTAAGCTACGCATTAAATGCGTCTTGTCCTGTAATACGAGCGATAAGCTCAGGTCACTGGGCGCCTTTCCACCTCCTGTGTGCCACTGTGGCAGTCCCTTTCGACTATAAAAGGAGGCCCATGGCATACCGGAGAAGGATTCGGCTCTTTGGAACCACGCACTCACCACAGCTAGTTCGAGAGCTCAAGAACTCTCTGAAATACACCCACCAAAGTAGGACTAGGGTTTTACGCATCCTCGCGGCCCGAACCTGGGTAAACGATCCTCGTGCTGGCTACTGATCCGTCTCTTCTTGCAACCCTGCGCCCCGGCAACCGTAGTAGGGATTCTTGTGATCCCATAGGTGTCGTTTCCCCCGACACCCGCCCCCTACGCCTACAAGTATTTAGATGTGAGTTGCAAACACCACACATTACCACAAATTCAAATAAAATGTGAGATTGTTCGATATATAGTATTGTTTAGATTGTTCGATATTTAGTTGTAAGCTGCAATCGCCACACATTATCACAAATTCAAATAAAATATGAGATTGTTTGATGTATAGTATGGTTTAGATTGTTCGACATTTAGCTATGAGTTGCAAACGCCATGCATTATCACATGATGGTATAACATGTGCAAAACCACAACACGTGTATCACCGCTATATTCATGCATGCATATGTTTATAACACTATGATCTCCTATTCAAATATATGAATCCACTTTCATATCAAATTATGATCTTTGTTAGTCTCTTACATCCACACAATCCTCTAACCTTTGTAGCTAGCAATAAATTTTTCTCGTGCACGCACACGCCCTCCTCACCCTCCCCCTCCCTCATCATTCCATCCATCGTGCACGTTCATTTTTTTCTTTAGGTCATTCTCCCAAAGTCTCCACAACTCCTTTCCGACACAAACGGATCGATAAAGATCTCCAGCAATGTCTGCCTACAACATACACACGCACCTTCCATCTCCTCCTTTCTGTGTCCATGCCTCGTGTCTCTCATACGGTCCCATACACGTGTAAACTCTCGCTCCTCTTTTCATTGATTTCACAAACGCACACTCCTCCCCCTATCTAGCTAGTAGCTCGGCCTCTCGCACCACCTCCTAGCTCCATTCTCTCTGTCTATCCGTGTCGCCGGGTCTTATTTGCCTCTAACAAATGGATGTACACCGACCGATCTCCCGCTATACATATAGCTAGCTAGGTCCTTATAACTCATTTTCCCCACGCGTCGATCGATCTACATCATTAGTTATGTCTCTCCCTTCCTCCGACAAACAACAATTGATCTACCGATCTAGTTAGGTTTGCTTACCAAACACATGGTTCCCCTTCTTCATCCATGCACGCTTCCCGACAGATCTATCACGCACATGCGCACACAGAAACACATCGCCACTCTTATTGATAATATTGCAGTTCTACCCTCGGTTTGTCTAGTAGGCCTCTCCCACCATCTTCGAGAAGCAACTCCATCACCCATCCAGCATTCTACCCCTCTCCCTCTCTCTGTCTCTCCTCTCTCTGTCTCTCTCTCTCTCTGACCACTCTCTCTTAAGACATAGCTGGGTATCTCCTTCTCAACAAATATACGAGTCGTTCTACCACTCTAGTTAGGCCTCTGCTTCCCCCCACACACACCGATACATCGAGTGCTCTAGTCATGTCTCCCTGCCACACACAAACTTGCCCTGTGCCCTCTGACGTTCCCGTAGGTCAGTCGCCCTATATCTTTGACTTGCACACACACAATTTCGATGGCTCTCTTCATCGATCTCGCACCCACCCACTTGATCCTCTCTTCGACTCTATCGATATCTATGAGCCCTCCCTCTGTTCTCGTGGATCGTCCCCTCTATATATGATATGGATAGGCCTCTATTTCACACACATTGCATGCAAAATTTTGTTTGAGATGTCATCGACACATATTTCCACAGATACATTCACGATATCACCCCCAAACAAAAAAGACTCACGAACGCACACGCCATCTGTCTAGGTTTGTATCTCTCTCACACACACCCACGTAGGTGGGGGACGTTCACGAAGAGCAGAGGTGCACGCACGGCGCATGTACTCCCGTCTCTTTCCCAACCACACCCATGCGGGTACACCGTGGAGATCATTTCTGTACGAAAAGGCAGCCCACGTGGTTATTTGACACGTGTACTGGTTTTCCACTTGATGGAGGATCGTCTACCACGGGTGGACAAACAAATTGCGACTTGACGCGTTATGTTAAAAAAGAGGCAAACCATGTGGGGCCTACCTTAGAGGCAAGGTTCTATACACTCGAGATGCTCTGTACGTATTACTTTTGATGTGTCCCGTCAACTCACAGAACGAGGAGAAGCTTGCTTACTATGCCATCTCCCCCGCCAACGGGCGCGGTGGCTCGCAGGACGAGGTGAAGCTTGCTTATTACTACTCATCGTATATTGGTTTATTGGTCCCCATTGTATATTGTGTCAAATTTTGACTATAGATTGAACTAACAAAATGTTCGTGCATGTTACCAAAAATTATATCATTGAAAACTATGTTGAATTACGAATCCAACGATATAATTTTTGTTGACATGCATGAACATTTTGTTAGCTAAATATTTGGTAAAAAATTGGCACGAACTACAAAGGTGACCTGTAAACCAGGATGGAGGTAGTAGTACTATGGTTTATGCCCGCTCCCTCGCCCACGCGCGCGGTGGCTCATAGGACGAGGAGAAAATTTTACTACTCCCTCCGTTTACTCCTCGTCCCTACCTTGGTTAGAGAGATTATAATGTTTGGAATATATGTCCTTTAGTAGATTTCAATATGAACTACTAGTACATACTCCAAACACTGATGTATATAGACGTATTTTAGAGTGTAGATTCACTCATTTTGCTCCGTATGCAGTCCATATTGAAACAGACGTAATAGTACGCACTCTCCCTCGCCCACGTGGTGGACGTGCAACAATTCATTCGGTCTCATATAGTCAAAACGATATATACTTCAGTACCATTATTGCTCGACTTCCCGAAGAGGCGAAGAGCCAATCGCAAGGTTAATATTT
Source organism: Aegilops umbellulata (assembly GCA_032464435.1). Lineage (NCBI taxonomy): Eukaryota > Viridiplantae > Streptophyta > Magnoliopsida > Poales > Poaceae > Aegilops > Aegilops umbellulata. Next base: position 7,262,496 of record CP136058.1, on the reverse strand, counting down.
TGAGGATGCCAAGCGCAAAGTTTATAGGAGAACGAGTAGTAGGTGTCGCGTCATTTATAAATAAAGTTTTTTTTCTTCAGTGGCACGTACGCAATATAAATAGGTTCATATGGAGAGAAAAGGAAACCGCTCCACTATATACATAGGCAGGACGAGCCTACACGGTTGCTTGCTGGGGTGGCTCTCTTCACACTCTCTCGCACAAAACGACCGTGGCCACATCTCTAACATCCCGGCGGATCACGTCCGCCGGGGGAAGGGGTGGATGCTTAGTGTCACTACAAAAAAAAGACACATCCGTGACATTTTGGGCCGAACGAAGTTTTTTCTATGATACTTATGACACTTCTATGACGATAATTGTGACAGAACCCGGTATCATCATAGATGTGGTGGGCTCCTACTTGTATGATAAAAATCATGACAGAAAATGGACTTTTCGTCCTGGGCGGGCCGGAGACGCAGCTGCATGACATTCTTTGGGCCGATCGATGCTGCCTCTGGATGAACAGTGAGCGTTGCTGGGGCGGGGGGGGGGGGGTTGGATGAACAGTTCCCGATGGGGGTGGATGAACAGGACCCCCTGGTGTTGCCTCTGGATGAACAGGACCCCGATCGATCGAGCTGGTTGGGCCTGGATGAATAGGACCACGTGGAGGGCTGGATGAACAGGACCACCCCGTGGAGGGCTGGATGAACAGTAGAAGGTGGAGGGCTGGATGAACAGTAGCCCATGGAGGGGTGGTTGAACAGGAGCCCGTGGAGAGGGCTGGTTGAACAGCAGCCGGTGGAGTAGCGTGCGGTGGAAGCTGGCTGTACAGGAGCCCGTGGATGAACAGTCGCAGGTGGAGGCTGGAGGAGGTCGACGGTGGATGAACAGTAGCCCGTGGAGGCTGGAGGGGGTCGACGGTGGAGATGAATAGTATCCCGTGGAGTCCTGTTTTGCGGTACGCCACACACCTCCCGATGAACAGGACCCCCGTTTTGACCGTAGCGCTCCAACAACAGTCCGTTTCCTTCGTTTTGCGGTACCCACACCCCTCCCGATCAACAGGACCCCCGTTTCAACCGTAGGAGGTCCATTCCCTCTGTTTTGTGGTACGCCAGACCCCTCCCGATGAACAGGATCCCATTTCAAATGTGGACGGTCGAACACAAGGCCGTTTCCTCCGTTCTGTGGTACGCCAGGCCTCATTTCCATCGGCTGTTCCGTCCAAGCCGGTTGGCTCCCACGCGTTCCGTTGCCTCTCGATGAACACGACGCATTCCGTTGCCTCCCCATGAAGACGACAACGATGCAGTTTCTCCGTTTCGACCCAGCATGTACACGAGCCCTAGCCGTACGTATGCGCGAGTAGGCATCCGAGACCCCGCCCGTATGTACGTACGTGGCCGTATTTTCTTTCTTGCACCCTGGCCGCTGTACGTACGTGTACATGCTACATGCGCGCCTCTACTAAGACACGTGCGCGCCTCTACATCGACCAGTATGTACGTACACGTTCACGACTAGAATTACAACGCTACGTACGCTTTGAGCAGGTGGGTCCCGACTGTCAGGCACTTCCTTCCGTGCAAAGATGTAGCTAGTGGGTCTCAGCAGTCAGGGGGGCGAATCGTTTTTTTGCCCGGACGCACTTCCTTGCGCGCGATGTAGCTAGTGGGTCCTAGGAGTCAGGGGGAAACGTTTTTTTTGCAAAATACGGTGGCCCATCTGTCAGGTGGAGGAATAATTATTTTGCGCGTAATAAGGAGGCACTTCCTTGCGGCCGCCGTGGACCCAGCTGTCAGCCTCTCCATGTACAGTACTCTTCCGATGGAAGTTGTTCCTTGACCACGTTGACTACGCCGCACCGAGAGCACTTGGGTGGTGGACAACGGTGAGGCCTAGGAAGGGGACGACGCGGAGCTGGGGAAGACGTGGCAGTGGAAGCCCGCACGGAGAGGAGTATGAGGGTTCACTGGTTCGGCTGCAGTGTGAGGTTGCCGTCGCCGCAGGGCCTGGCCAGCGGTGGGAATAGTAGGGGGGGGTGAGGCCTTCGCGGCAGCACAGCCGACCACGGGAGGCAGGAGCATGCGACACGACCGATGCTGCTTTGGGCGGCTGGAGCAAGAAGACCAGAGGTTGAAGAAGCACTACGGCCGTTGGATGGACATCATACAGTCACTGGAGCTAGAATCGTTCATATTGACTAAGTTGAAAAAGCACTCCATCCCCGTCAACTTAGTAGGCCCACAAGTCAGCCTACCACCAAGGTGGGTCCCAACTAGCAGGGGGGTATTCATTTTTTATGCGTAATAAGGAGGCACTTCTGGTGGGTCCGAGCTGACCGCGGGGGGAACGTTTTTTCTCAAAATAGGTGGCCCGTCCGGTGGGTCCCAACAGTCAGGGGGAAACGTTTTTTCACGAAATACGGTGGCCCGTCTGGTGGGTCCCTGCTATCAGGTGGAGGAATAATTATTTTCCTCGTAATAAGGAGGCACTTCCTTGTTGCGGCCGTGGACCCAGCTCTCAGCCTCTCCACGTACAGTCCACATCCGATGGAAGCCGTTTCTTGATCATGTTGACCACACCACGCCGAGAACACCAGGGCGGGGGGACGACGGAGAGGCCCAGGAAGGGGACGACGCGGAGCCGGGGAAGATGCGGCAGTGGAAGCCCGCGCGGAGAGGAGTACGAGGGTTCACTGGTTCGACTGCGGTGTGAGGCTGTCGTCGCCGTAGAATAACAGGTGGTGTGGGTGAGTGGAGGGATGGCCTGGCCAGCGGTGGGAGTAGTAGGGGGCGGTGAGGCCTCCGCGGCAGCACAGCCGGCCACGAAAGGCAGGAGCAGGCGGCACGACCGACGCTGCTTTGGGCGGCTGGAGCAAGAAGACCAGAGGTTGAAGAAGCACCACGGCCGTTGGATGGACATCGTACGATCACTGCATCTAAAATCATTCATATTGACTAAGTTGACAACTCCCTTGGTACGCGTCAACTTAGTAGGCCCACAGGTCAGCTTCCGAAACGATGCGCCCCAGATGTCAGGGGGAGGAATCATTTTTGGGTGGGTGAAGCTAGAATATCCGAGATTGAAGAAGAAGCACGGCATCCGTTGGATGAACATCCAACGACCACTGCTGCTAGAACAGTGTGTTGACTATAATAAGTTGACAAAGCCTTGCATACACGTCAACTTCTTTTTTTAGGGGACGCATCAACTTAGTAGGCCCACAAGTGTGTGGTGGAGAACTTATAGCCCATTTGCGATTTGTAAGAATGTACAACCCATTTTTGAATTCTAATAGAATTTACTACAGCCCATTTACAGTTTGTTAAAAGTACAACCCATTTTCTAGCTAGGACAATGATTAATAATTTCAACCAACCGTTCAAGACAGAATTCAATACAACTTCCCATATTTTGATGGGATCCGAAATATTTTTATCCCGAAATTTCTAGTCAGATTAAATATAAATTTCTATTACCTAAAAATCTAACGAAACATTGCACGCGGAACAATTAAAAATTAAGATTTTCAAAATTCATAAATAATATTTTATAAACTAATTTCGTGTTTGATGCATTTTTTATAGTTACTGCCTAGTTTTAATAATTACATCCCATTTATTATTTTTTAAAGCCCATTTTCCTGTTAAGCCTAATGCATCCCTCCTAGGAAAGATTTGCAGCCCAGCAGGGCGGAGAATAACAAGTTGACCTTGCCTGGGTATTCCTCAAAAAACGTATAGCTGGGCCAGCCATTTTCATCTTGAAAAAAGTTAATATCTGGGCGGGATATTTGTCCTGGGCTAGACGGGCCACAGCCCGCCCACTTAATACCCTGATCTCCTTTGAACAACAACGAAAACATTGCCAAGAAAAACTCTACAGTGCTTACGTCTCAAAAACAGAAATACTGCTCAAGCTGCTTGGTCCCAGCTGTCGGCCGCACCTTGTGCAATTCTCTCGTTTATATTGACTACATAGGTTGACAATGGTGTGGGACCGTGATGTTAGGAAACCAGGAGGAAGCAAAAAAAATAGTTGTACATAATAAGGAGGCACTTGCGTATGTACCGCTATGGCCCTAGTGGGTCCCTACTGTCATCCTGTCAAAATAAAGTCATCTCCTGAATCCTCATGTTCATTGACCATGTTAACAATGCTCGGTGCCACGGCTAGCGCAATAACTCGAAGGACGACGAGGAGGGCCTCGTAGGCCCTACGGATGGTCTGATACAACACCCGCTACTCATTGAGGAAGCCAGGATCATCGGACACCTATGAGCACCTTCGATAGACTGAGACGGCATGAAACGGTAATGCCGCGCTTGGGAGCTCTCGTTTATTTCACACCTGTATTAAGATACAAGTGTAATTTACTCATCATCGAAAACAGCGCGTAAAATACAGGCGTGATGAAACTAAGGGCCCGAGGTCTATAAGTAAAACCGGGGGGTTACGTGTGTAATTTGAGAGACCAGTGTATATTTTACTAGTCGAAATCGACCAACCAAGCACTTCGCTCGAGACTATCTGCTTTTATTTACAAGCATCAGTTTTACAAGCGGTTTTGGTTGGAAAACGACGATCCAATCACGGCCTAAGATGATGAGTTGGTCAGAAGATCATATGGTTTCACGTCTAACCTATCCAACTTGTCGTATAGGCTATGAATGAAACATAAGACGATGAACTTCTTAAGCACGGAAACCACAGAAGAGGATGATCTTCCTAATAAGAAAATCACTGGCATTAGATCGACATGCAAAACAATACGAAGCATTATTCTCAGGAGGCACGGTGAACAGCTCGTGAAGCCGCATGCCACAACATTCCAAGCTCAACTTTGCAATCAAACACAAGGCCTGGCATTACACAGACAATATTCAGAACAAACTCTTAAAATATCTTACATAAGTCAACATTCATGTGACTATGCATCTCAGCAGAGTAAATATTTACTTCTGAACTGAAGACATGAATAGGAAAAAACGATCGACGTTGCTCACAGCAAAGGGCCTCCCACTCAAAAATATCAAATGCATGTCTTCTGGCTAACATCAATGAGGAAAAATTGACAAGGTTTTCTTCCAATATATTAAACTAATGTCAACTTTGACAAGCTTTTCCCATTCAAAATATGTAATGCCTATGATTGTGGAACGGGCAGGGTTTGTCATCACTTTGTCATCTGATAGTCCGGTGGCTCAAGGTGACGACGAATGATTAGAGAACCATTCGACGTATTGTGCATGATGAATTATTATGGAGGACACGAACCATCTGAACATTTTGTGCAGTTCCACTAAAATCAAGCTGAGCATCCCTGTAGATTTCGTATTTATATGCTGCCAGAAAACAAAGACACACACATTCCAGAAAGCACACACATGAATATTGGCCCCAGTGTCAACCCACCAATCGGTGGACTAACAAACTGAAAGTACGGTAAACAGATTTCCATACCCATATGCCCCATCATTGTTGCTTAGAATGACATTGACAGATTTGTAGTCCTGTCCTGGCTTCCTGTACTTGTTTGGGCACTTTTTGCCCAGTGCACTCCACGTGTTGTAGAGTTTCCTATGCTATCGGCAGACTAGTCATGTCACCAGCGTCTACTAATGCTCTGTAAAGCTGCTCGATCATTCCTTGTGTAATGTAGCGCAAACAGTGACTGCTTCTTTCTGCAAAGTGGTAAGAACAACTGGACCCACTAATGCAACCGTTTTCCTTAGACACATTGGCTCCTTTTGTGCAGTTCTACTAAAATCAAATTCGGAATAAAACCGAGCTTTAATTTTGATATCCCTATAAGCAACAATAGGTATAAGGGAAACAATTACTGAGAAATAACGGTTGATGACTTATACTCCCAGAAGAAAAACATCTACTGATCTACCTTATCTTAATGGGTAACAAAGCAGGAGAGTACCAATTCTCAATCAGTGTGATTCATTCATATTAACTGAGACATTATCTTAACAATGCCTTGTTTCAACATGTATAAAGAACGACAAAGCAGAAAAGTATCATTCCTAAAACAATGCGACTGATTCATTTTAACAGAGACATTATCTTAACAATACCTTGGTTAAACATGTAGAAAGAACTACAAAGCAGGATAGTAACATTTGTAAAACACTATAACTGATATATAATAACAGAGACATTATCTGAACAATACATTTCTTAAACATGTACTCCGGTCGATCCCTAACAGAAATATTACTCCCGCCGATCCCTAACAAGTGTTGCAGTTTTGAACTAAGATTCAATAGTTAATTGTGAGGAAAGTAGGTACTGACCTTTCAAGACCAAGATTTGAAACAACTCATGAGGAAGATCGAAAAGAGATCTCAACACATATATGGAAATCCGGTCTCATTTTGTGCAGTTCCACCAAAATTAAGTGAAGCAAAATGTCGCAATAGCAACAAGTTGAATAGATATCCCTTTTTTAACAGAGGCAAAAAAGGAATCAATTACTGGCCAATAAAGGAGGATGAAACATGCGGCCACAAAAATGGTAATCCCACCAATCCCTAACAAGTGTTGCAGTTTTGAAATAAGATTCAGTAGTTAATTCTGAGAGTGGCATTAGCGGCATTAGATCAACAAAAAGTATAAATAGTTCCAGGGGAGAGTGGGCGCTACAAAAACATGTGCTTCCATCTACTTATAAAGGGGGTGATGCAGAGTTTGTTGTAACAAAGCAACAAGCATAATGTCTGGCTTGGTCCCATTTTTGTTCATTACTTAATGGGAAAAGACATCAATACAATAGCTTCAATTCAACATTTATTTAAAATAGTACCAATATGAGTAGCACAACATCTCAAAACACACTACACGATCATGTGGATGAAGGCAAGTACCAACCTGTCATGACGCACACAAGATCACGTACGAATCTGCCAACACAAATAGGAAATCCAATCTCGTTTTGTGCAGTTGCATTGAAATCATTGAAATCAAGTTAAGTCGCCGGTGTGACATTTAAGTTTGCTATAGCAACAAGTTGAATAGATATCCATGATTTAACAAAGGCAAAAAAGGAAACAATTACTGCCAATAAAGGAGGATGAAACATGCGGCCACAAAAAGAAGCATCTACCTTATCTTGATGGAAAACAAACTATAGGACAATAGCATTTCTAAAACGGTTGCATTGATTAATATTAACAGAGAAATTCTCTTAAAATAGTTCAGTAGTTAATTCTAAGAGTGGCATTGCTTAATTTTACCATCAACATTAGATTAATAAAAAGCATAAACAGGTCCAGGGGCGAGTGGGTGCAACAACACCATGTGCTTCCATCTACTTATAAAGGGGGTGATGCAGAGTTTGTTGTAACAAAGCAACAAGCATCATGTCTGGGTTGGTACCATTTTTGTTCCCTACTTAATGGGAAAAGAGAGCAATAAAATATCTTCAATTCAACATTTATTTAAAACAGTACCAATACAAGTAGCACAACATCTCAAAACACACTGCACGATCATGTGGATGGGACATGGGACATGCCAGCACCATGTGCGTCCACACGTATAAATGGGTGATGCAGAGTATGTAGCCAAGCAACATATCTGTGTTGGTACCATATTTGTTCTCTTTGAAACATTTTTACTATGTGAGGGCAGCAAATCTAGTCCTGCACAAACTACCCGCCCCCCAGTTTCTTTCCCTTTTCAACAAAGAGTTCAGTTCCTTACAGATGTGTGTATTGGGTTACCCCTTTTTCCCTTTTTGACCAACAAAGCGGCTGGATAGCTAGTCTATACTACTTTCCCTCCCTCCTTTCCTCATTGAACCACGTCCTAGATTCATGCTCCACCCCACTGTACCCTTCTTTCCTCTTTGAACCAAGACCTATATTCGATTACATAATCGTAAAAGATCTGCATGCAGTAGGGATGAAAATGGAGCGGAAACGGACGGAACTGCGTGCTATCATATTTGTTTTCATATTTTTTTGCAGAAACGGAAACGAATACAGAAACCCCGGAAATGAATACGGAAACAGATACTACCGGAAACGGACACGGAGCGAAAACAAAGCGGACACGGAAACAGAAATAGGCATTGATCGGAACTTAAAAACCCCTTGAATCATAGAGAAATACACATAAAAACAAACAAATTTAATGAGTTGTTAACATTGCTACAAAATAATATCATTATGTTAGCAACTTAGCGTAGTATTGTAGTAGTACCGGACAATTGCGTATAGGGTCAAGCTGAGTACATGTGTGGTAGTAGAAGTTGGGCCTTAGATATATTCTACTAATTATGTCATTGTGTTCCCTTTGGTGGTTAAGCTACAAAGCAGTTATAGGTCCATAGTAAAAACAAAAATTCCATATTCACGGAAACGGAAAGTTCCATTTCCATGCATGTTCCACCGGAAAACACCGTTCCGTTTTTGTTTCCGTTTCCGCATAAAAAATTCCATTTCCACTTCCGTTTTGCAAATTTCCATTTCCGTTTTCATATTTCCTCCCCGTTTCCATTATTCCTACGGAAAAACAGGAAGTTTCCACTCCATTTTCATCCCTAGCATGCAGCTAGACCAATGACGGTTTCAAAGAAACTTATACCTTAGGGTCGTCGGGATGTGGCAAGGCGTGCGGCGGGAGGTCGGGTCTGCCCACACTACGTACGACAGCGAGGAAGAAGGGGTCGGTGGCCCTCCCGCACAGGCGCTGGGTGAAAGAGAAAAGCGCAACCGACAGTGGATTGCCTCCCTCGCCGAAGGCGATAGAGTGAACGCTGCACCTCCTCCCCTTCCCGGTGCGACGGGATCCGAACGCCTCCTTCGCCAGCTGTGAGGGGGGGGGGGGGGCGGTGAGAGAGACAGAGACCACAACGCAGTCTTGTTTAGATCTGGTGAAGAGGGTGAGAGACTATGAATATAACAAACCCTAGCAAAGGAATGCTGAGCCTCCAGCGTGTGTGTGTGTGTGTGTGTGTGTGTGTATAGTGTTACTATTCATCACCCAGGGTGCAGAATAAGTTATTCTTCACCCGAGGTAATCTTACGATCATTTCATAAATATAAATTACATTTGAAATACAAATAATTACATTCATATTGATTTAGTGCATAAAATTTGGCATAACAAAAAAATATAGGTCAAAAATTGTATTTTATGTACATTTTACACTATGTTTTTACATTTGTAATTTTACGTAACATAAAATATTTTTACGACGAGTATAGGTTTTCTTATGTTCTCTTTTTGTGTCTAAAATAAGACAAAATTTACGAAACGTAAAATTACGGTGTATAGATGCTAAAATAAAGGTCGGTGAGGAATAACTATTCCTCACCCAGGGTGACGAATAATCAATCCCTATATATATATATATATATATATATATATATATATATATATATATATGTAGTGCAGCGAGAGTGTGGAGAGTGCAAACCCTAGCGAACAAGCGCTGAGGCTCCAGCTTATATATATACTGTAGTATGGACTGAGCTCCGGTGCCTTAACTGCATCTGCTTTTGGCTGTATGACAGGTGGGCCAGCCACATTTTGGGCCCACCTGTCATAAACCCAAAGGCAGGTGCACTAAAGTCAATGAAGCTGCGTCCATATAGTACTCGTGTATACGACTAATATATAGTGGAGTGGTTTTCTTATTCTCTCCATAACAATTGTTTTAAATTGTGTAAGTACGAAACAAAACTCTTTATTTAACATACCAACAAAGAAAACTACTACTACTTCCGATGAACTAACGATCCACGCGTCCTGGTCGCACTTCCTGTCCTTCACGTGCGGTACACTACCCTCCCTTAAGTGAACAACCACACATGCGCCAAATTATCGGAAACATGTGAGAGTTTGTACAAATAAAGAATTTTAATTTCAATTATCGGAATGGTTTGGTAGTATGTACAGTTTGCCCTCTCTAATAATTATGGTTTGTTGTGTTCGGCCTAAACTTGGTCAAACCTTACAAAGTTTGACTTCAGTCAAATCTAGTATGCGGAGTAAATAAAAATGGAGGGCTACTATGTCCATCCGGTTTTTTTAGTACACACCATTTTTTAATCGAAGTTAATAGCTAGACAAATAAAATTACAGGGGAGCTAGAGACAAAGTTGTGAGAAGGCTTAGAAATCAATACAAAACTTATGCTCTTAGTACCAACGTCAATCCTTCTTCGAGGAAACATTTGGTTCATAGCCAATTGTGTGATAAAATTGCACCAACGTGAAAGACAACTGCGTCTCCAACGCAACCAAGGTGAATTGACGAAGGATATCATTTTTGTGGGTAACAAGCAAAGAGCACTGATGGAAGACAACTTGTTTTTCATTGAAAATCGATCAGCTTCACCAGCTGACACAACCATGAGGCGCAACGATGAGCATCGATAGGTCATCATGGTGATGCATCATCCATTTGGCATCAAGTTTGGGTGAGGCACCTACGAAGTTCGACAAATCCTCACTGTGGTCTGTTTCTTCTCAGTAATCAAGCTCGAGGAAGGAAGAACCACGTGGCAGAGGACAGTGAGGCGGAACAACAATGGCCATCCAATTTTGTGCATTTCCACTAAAATTGAGGAAGACATGCCCGGTTATGGAGATACGCATCGCTGTTTCCAGAAATATAAAAAAGGGATATAGTGTTGTTACTTTGTTTTACAAGATTAACAATGACATCTCAATTGTCAATAAGAATTAAAAAGTACACCAACAAACAGAAGCATCATGATTATCTTGATGGGAACTAAACCAGGATACCCGAGAAAAAAAATCATATTTTCATTTAACCAGTGATAGTATTAGATTAGCAGCAGCAATTGGAGCATATGGACAATGACCGCACAATCACCATGTACTTTTTGTCGAAACAACATGTATACCTCCACCGAGGCATAAATCAGGACAACTTTTCAAGTGGCATTTCCTCTATAATAGTAGGTAATGCTGGACCAGCCGACGAACCCTAGCTACTATACATGGGGAGCTGGGGAGTAGTCGCATAGAAGAAAACCCGCATGCAGCGACCTCGGGAGCTGGACCAGTACAAGAAGTTATACCTCAGGTGGGCGAGATGTCGCTTAGGCAGGCGGGCGGAATCTGCCCACGCGACGGCAGCGAACAAGGGTGCGGAGGACCTTTGTCCGCGCCAACGCCGGCTCCGAGAGGACGGTGCGCATCGGCTTCCTCCATCGCCGACGGCGACAATGTCAATGCTGCACCTCCTCACCTCCCTCAGCGGACAGGATTCCGCCGGATCTGTGGCCACCGGTGAGGAGAGAGATAGTGTGGACACTGTCATCTTGTTTTGATATGGAGAGGGTGAGAGAGCGAGACGGGAGAAACTCTATCAAACAAGAGTCTATAATAGAGTAAAACAATCTCTCCATAGCAGTGGTTTTAAATAGAATACGCGCATTCCCGGAAAAAAGAAACGAAAACTGGCGGATAATTTTTTATCGTTCCAAGAAAGAAAACTCGATCAAAAACACGCCGCCGCTTCTAGGTCGCGAGAGTCGTGGCGCACACACACATAGACATAGACATGCATATCTGTGTTTACGTAAAATTCCATTTCCATCTCCATCTCCAATCATATTTGTCCAACTGGCACATTATTTACGTTGTTAATTAAATACACGACAATATTAACGTACAACATCTCTTGTTTGCGGGTGTCCGGACCGCTGCCACGGCCGCACCTGACCAACCCGAACCCTCTTCATCACCCACGCGTGCTTCTCGCCTGAAACGGTCAGTGCCGCATTCATGCCCGGCTAGACCAGACGCGACCTCCCACTGGCGCCGGCATTGAAGCGGTGCGCTGGCCGAGAGAGCGTCGCCCACGCCGCTTCCTGGTGCACGTGACTGCTCCGCGTTCAAAGGTCGCAATAGCCGGCCACAACATGCATGTAAAAAGTTCCTGAGAGTCCGTGCTATAGCTAGCTGTCCTCCCCCAACTCGTCAATCTCTTCCAGTAGTACTAGTACTCCATGGCACGACCCATCGACAAGCAGGCGGGAAAGTTATCGTATACTCGGTTTGCGGTGAGTGGCATGCCGAGCGACCGTGTGACGTCGAGCCGTGGAGGAGGGTGAGACACGAACGCGACAGACGTGATTTAAACATTGGTTTTGCTCGATGGCGCGATCCAACGAAACAAAACGTTGGTTTCTCTCTGTTTCCAGTTTTTCTCCGGAAAAACGGAAACTTTCCACTCCATTTTCATTCCTACTCCAAGGTTGCCCCATTACAACATTCCATCAAATACAAAGGAAAACTAACACGCATGCTGATGCATCTCAATGATTCATAGATCATAGCCAATATTTGCTTCACAACTAAAGACAAAAGTTGTGAGAGCATGTACGAAGGAAAAACTACTGATGGGGTCACTACGACTTAAACCCTAAACCCTAAAAATGATTTAATTTCCTGGCCAGGTAGAACCTGTCGATGGAAGGACGGCTGGCACCCTCGGATCATACGATGCTTTTGTGTAGTTCCACTAAAATCGAGCTGAGCATCCCTGATGGCAAAGATATTGAAGAAGTGTGATTGGAATAATAGTACTGGCACTAGTTCATGAGACATAAACTCATCACAAGTAGAAGCCGGTAGAAGTAGAGGAAGATCGACATGGAGATGGAGCTACGTGGGGAGCTGCGGCAGTGGAGCAAGCCGGCTCCAAAATGAAGATGCACTACCTGGGACGTTGCGCTGTAGCTAGAAGGGCGGTTGGGACGCGGCATCGGCCCATACCGCGGTGACCCCTGATTGGGACGCACCGACTGTGGATTTTCTCCGTCGTTGATGTCGACTGCGTCTACGCAGAACATTTTCCCCTTCCCCCTGCTACGGGATCAGACCGGATATGTGACCAACGGTGTGGCCACCGTCATTCTATACTTGTGAAGAGAGCAACCCAAGCAACCAGGCTTGTAGCTTAGGCTCCTGCTAGTGTACTAGTACATGGCACGTAGGGCTGGAAAAAAAGCTCGAAGCTCGCGAGCTAAACGAGTAGCTCGTGACTCAGCTCGAATCGACTCGAACTCGAAGAATAACGAGTCGAGCCGAGCTTTAGTTTAAGATCGTTTATAGACCAAGTTAAACGAGTCAATCTCATGAGTACTCGTGTAACTCGTTAGGCTCGGTACAAAATATCAGCCACTCCTAATACAAAAAAAATCATCCACTCAGCACCCTATGTCCCAGGCGCACAACCCAAGGCCTAGCCATTGAAGGCCCAGCCGTCTAGGAGACTCATGCGTTACAAGGAAATTACTATTGTTTAGTGATATATATGTTTAATATATACATAATCATTTCTATAATATTTGATGGTTTTATGTTCATATCTTTAACGAGCTTAACAAGCTAAACGAGCCAGCTCGCGAGTTATACGAGTCGAGCCAATCTTGAAATTGAGCTCGTTATAATAACGAGTCGAGTCGAGCTAGCTCGTTAACGAAACAAGCTCTAGCGAGTCGAGCCGAGTTGGCTCGACTCGGCTCGAATTCCAGCCCTAATGGCACGTGCCATGCACATATAAATTTAACGATGAAAAAACCTGGATCATATTTAAAAACGAAATTATAAGAGAAAATAATAACTATTTAATTATAACACAAATTAAGATTTTACTTTACTTGTGTCTTTCAGCAATTGTAAGTGTAGCAAGCGATGTTAGCAACTCAAAATACTCCCAAGCATTTGATTATTCAATTGGAAAAAAACCTGGAGTACTACTTGTCTTTGTAATCTGATAACCAGGCCGATCAATCAATTATATGCGTGCACGTGTATGAACTTTATTACATGAGAAAAGAAGCTAATCAGTAGTAGTATTAAGCATATGATTATTCATACTAAATAAAATCCCTTCAAGTCCATATTTTACCATACTGATGCTGCACTGCTGCATGCGCTTTTTACACACACACTCTCTCTCATCATGTGTAGCGGTGCTTGCCCGGTGAGTGGTGAAATAGCTTGCTAGTAATAATACTGTAGGGCAGCACTCTTTTACGGAGCCTACCAGAGATTTCTAGGTGGCAGTGGCCAGTGGGAGAATCTTGAACCTTCGTGTACTCTTTGTTAGTGGGTAGTCTGGGCAGCAAAGGGTGTGCCGCACACGAATCCTAGCACCACGAGCCGTTAGATTATTCTATCCAACGGTGTATAAGTGGTCATGTAGTTCTCTGTCTAAATCAATCAAGTGTGAGCCGTCGGATTACAAAGATCCAATGGTCTATATCCCTCCATACTCGTACACTATATAGGAGTATAGATATATAATGATTTTCTTTTCCCTCCATATCAACCATTTTATATTGCGTACGTGTCATTGAAGAGTAAAATGATGGTTGCTTCTTCCGACTAACTTACTGTGTGATTTGACTGCTCCTTTAGTGGCCCCTACATGTACTCCCCCTACGTGTATGCAACAGTCACACGTACACATGGACGCAAAAATGCACGCGACACCCTAATGCATGCATGTCCGCGCACACGACGGAACACACACGGTCACGCCAAGTGCTCAACCTACAGGTGCATGCACACACATACTCAGCCAGGGTGAGCTAGTGACCGTACAAACACCGGAAAATGTATATATTGAGCGCAATGAGCGTATTATGAAGTCCACTTACCGTATTTTTACAAATATACAGTGACAGATAGTGTAGTTATATCGTTTGAAATTAAGCCATATTAACCGGAGAGGAGGCAGTATGGACTAGCATTACTTTGCTGTGTCCCGTCAACTTGCTGAACGAGGAGAAGCTTGCAGGACAAGAGAAGCTTGCGAGCGGTGGCTCGCAAGACAAGGAGAAACTTTCGACTAATGCAAGCTCTCCCTCGCTCAGGCGATGGACATGCAACAGTTAATTTGGTGTCAGATTGCCAGAAGCATACACTATACTAGTACTATTATTGTTCGACTTCCCGAAGAGGCGAACAACCAAGCGCAAAGTTTACTAGTACTAGTACTACTACTATAGTCTATAGAGGTATGTACTATACTAGTACTAGGAACCGGATGGAGGAGCGTCTGCACTCTTATTATATTTTTAAAATGTGATAAAGCAATCTTTAACACATTTGGTTCTCTTCGAGGGTTCTCGCATGTGATAATGGAAGTTGATTGCATGGAAAACCTGGGTAATATTTCCTCTTTTTTTGTTATTCGGCATGTAAACAGGTCAGCAAACCTTGTGGCGCATCTTTGTGCGAACCATGCTTGCTGCACTTTGAATGTGGCCGATAGCTGGCTTGATGAAACACCTCGCTACCTACTTCTTTTTTGCGGTGTACCTCGCTTCCTAGTGACCAGTGTCTTGGCTGATCGTCCAAAGAATGCTTATATATGAATAAAGCTCTCTCATTTACCCGCAAAAAAGATTAAGCCATATTAACCGGAAAGGAGGGAGTATGGACTAGCACTACTTTTTGGTGTGTCCCGTCAACTCGCAGAACGAGGAGAAGCTTGCAGGACAAGGTGAAGCTCGCTTACGCCTTTTGAGTAATGCAACATACCCTAGCCCAGGCGGTGGACATGCATCAGTTCATTCGATGTCATATTGCCAGAGGCATACACTGTAGTACCGAACATGCGGAGTAGCATCATTGTTCGACTTCACGAAGAGGCGAAGAGCCAAGCGCAAGGTTTAGTAGTACGAGTAGTACTACTACTAGAACCACATGGTGGAGCCTCTGTACTCTTATGTTTTTTAATCTCTGATAAAGTACACATTTATTCTGGAGAAGGGCGGAAAACGACAACCCAACATGTAATAATGATATCGATCAACCATGCTCGAATATATCTTGGCTCCGTGCGAGCCCGTCTGTGTGTTATTTCTCCTCGTCTCTCTCAAGGAATGACGGGTTGGCCATTTTGCTGTCAATTGAGATCAGTTTGCTCAAACTCCGATCCCACATGCCAGTGATATGCCAAGAGGAGGTGCGTTGACCGACTGGCCATACGCTTACTTGGTTTTGCACCTTCATACTACTCCCTCCGTCACAGTTTACATGGCACGCTTCATTATGATGCATTTCTCTCAATGCATTTCCACCACCAGAGAGACTTTAGACGCGTTTGGTTTAATGCTCAATTAATTAGGGCGTGGTAACCGCAATCAAGTCCACAATTTTCTCTCGATGTACTACGGAGTGGAGTAAGTGCATGCATGTGTGTACCTGATACGTCTCCAACGTATCTATAATTTTGATTGTTCCATGCTATTATATTATCTGTTTTGGATGTTTATGGGCTTTATTATAAATTTTTATATTATTTTTGGGACTAACCTATTAACCCAGAGCCCAGTGCCAGTTCTTGCTTTTCCCTTATTTTAGTGTTTCACAGAAAAGGAATATAAAATGGAGTCCAAACGGAATGAAACCTTTGGGAGAGTTATTTTCGGAACGGAAGAAATACAGAAGACTTGGAGTGTACGTAAGGTAAGCAACGAGGAAGGCACGAGCCAGAGGGGCGCGCCCACCCTCTGGGCACGCCTACCACCCTCGTGGGCCCCTGACCGACTTCTTTCGCCTATATATATATATCCATATACCCTAAACCAGCGAGGAACAGAATAGATCGGGAGTTCCGCCGCCGCAAGCCTTTGTAGCCACCAAAAACCAATCGTGACCCTGTTCCGGCACCCTGCCGGAGGGGGGGATCCCTCACCGGTGGCCATCTTCATCATCCCGACGCTCTCCATGACGAGGAGGGAGTAGTTCACCCTCGGGGCTGAGGGTATGTACCAATAGCTATGTGTTTGATCTCTCTCTCTCGTGTTCTTGATTTGGCACGATCTTGATGTATCGCGAGCTTTGCTACTATAGTTGGATCTTATGATGTTTCTCCCCCTCTACTCTCTTGTAATGGATTGAGTTTTACCTTTGAAGTTACCTTTTCGGATTGAGTCTTTAAGGATTTGAGAACACTTGATGTATGTCTTGCATGTGCTTATCTCTGGTGACAATGGGATATCACGTGATCCACTTGATGTATGTTTTGGTGATCAACTTGTGAGTTCCATGACCTCGTGAACTTATGCATAGGGGTTGGCACACGTTTTCGTCTTGACTCTCCTGTAGAAACTTTGGGGCACTCTTTGAAGTACTTTGTGTTGGTTTGAATAGATGAATCTGAGATTGTGTGATGCATATCGTATAATCATACCCACGGATACTTGAGGTGACATTGGAGTATCTATCTGACATTAGGGTTTTGGTCGAGGGGCAAGGGAGAGTGCGTACTATTACGTTCGTTTCAATATGGACTACATACGGAGCAAAATGAGTGAATCTACACTCTAAAATACGTCTATATACATCAGTGTTTTGAGTATGTACTAGTAGTTCATATTGAAATATACTAAAGGACATATATATATATTCCTAACAATATGATAATCTCTCTAACCAAGGTAGTAGGGATGAGGAGTAAACGGAGGGAGTACTAGTAAAATTTTCTCCTCGTCCTGCGAGCCACCGTGCGCGTGGGCGAGGGAGCGGGCGTAAGGCGTAGTAAGCAAGCTTCACCTCATCCTGCGAGCCACCGCGCCCGTGGGCGGGGGAGATGGTGTACTAAGAAAGCTTCTCCTCGTTCTACGAGTTGACGGGACACATCAAAAGTACTCCAGTGTATAGAGCCTTGCCTCTAAGGTAGGCCCCACATGGTTTGCCTCTTTTTTAACATAACGCGTCAATTCGCAATTTGTTTGTTCACCCGTGGTAGGCGATCCTCCCTCCATCTAGTGGACAACCAATACACGTGTCAAGTTACCACGTGGGCTGCCTTTTCGTACAGAAATGAGCTCCACTGTGTACCCGCGTGGGTGTGGTTGGGAAAGAGACGGGAGTACGTGCGTCGTGCGTGCACCTCTTCTCTTCGTGCACGTCCCCCACCTACATGGGTGTGTGTGAGAGATACAAACCTAGACAAAAGGCTTGTGCGTTCTGAGTTTTTTTGGGGGGAGGTTGATTTCGTGAATGTATTTATGGGAATATGTGTCGATGACATCTCAAACAAAATTTTGCATGCAATGTGTGTGAAATGAAGGCCTATCCATATCATATATAGAGGGTCGGGCGATCCACGAGAAGAGAGGGAGGGGTCATAGATATCGATAGAGTCGAAGAGAGGATCAAGTGGGTGGGTGCAAGATCGATGAAGAGAGCCATCGAAATTGTGTGTGTCAGCAAGTCAAAGATATAGGGCGACTGACCTAGCTACCGGAACGTCAGAGGGCACACGTCAAGTTTGTGTGTGGCAGGGAGACATGACTAGAGCGCTCGTTGTATCGGTGTGTGTGTGTGTGTGCGAGGGGGTGGGGGGAGGGGTAGGAAGAGGCCTAACTATAGAGGCAGAACGAGTCGTATATGTGTTGAGAAGGACAGACCCAACTATGTCTTGAGGGAGATCGGTCGACATCCATACATAACTGAAGGACGGGAAATAGGATGGGACAGAGAGAGAGAGAGGAGAGAGAGAGGGAGGGAGAGGGGTAGAGTGCTGGATGGGTGATGGAGTTGCTTCTCGAAGATGGTGGGAGAGGCCTACTAGACAAACTGAGGGTGGAACTGCAATATTATCAATAAGAGTGGGGATGTGTTTCTGTGTGTGCCTGTGCATGATAGATCTGTCGGGACACATCCATGGATGATGAAGGGGAACCATGTGTTTGGTAAGCAAACCTAACTAGATCGGTAGATCAATTATTGTTTATCGGAGGAAGGGAGAGACATAACTAATGAGGTAGATCGATCGACGCGTGGGAAAAAACGAGTTATAAGGACCTAACTAGTTATATGTATAGCGGGAGATCGGTCGGTGTACGTCCATTTTTTAGAGGCAAATAAGGCCTGACGAGACGGATAGACAGAGAGAATGGAGCTAGGAGGTGGTGCGAGAGGCCCAGCTACTAGCTAGATAGGGGGAGGAGTGTGCGGTTGTGAGATCGATGAAAAGAGGGGCAAGAGTTTACACGTCAGTGGGACCGTATGAGAGACACGAGGCAAGGACACATAAAGGAGGAGATTGAAGGTGCGTGTGTATGTTGTAGGCAGACATCGCTGGAGAGGTTTATCGCGTTATGTGTCGGAAAGGAGTTGTGGAGACTGTGGGAGAACGACCTAAAGAAAAAAAATGAATGTGCGCGATGGATAGAAATGCCGAGGGAGGGGGAGGGCGAGGAGGGCGTGTGCATGCACGAGAGAAAGTTAGTGGTAGCTCCAAAGGTTAGAGGATTGTGTGGGTGTAAGAGACTAACAAAGATCATAATTTGATATGAAAGTGGATTCATATATTTGAATAGGAGATCATAGTGTTTTAAACATATGCATGCATGAATATAGCGGTGATATGCGTGGTGTGGTTTTGCACATGTTATACAATAATGTGATAATGCATGGACTTTGCAATTCACAGCTAAATGTCGAACAATCTAAACCATACTATACATCGAACAATCTCACATTTTATTTGAATTTGTGATAATGTGTGGCATTTGCAGCTTACAACTAAATATTGAACAATCTAAACAATACTATATATCGTACATTCTCACATTTTATTTGAATTTGTGGTAATGTGCGGTGTTTGCAACTCACATCTAATTACTTGTAGGCGTAGGAGGCGGGGCACCATACATAATGTGATAAACACATTATACATATGAGACATGGTTTAGTTTGTGAAGATCTAGCTAGAGCTTGAAATGTACTATGATTTGAAATCAACATAAAGTGGATTCAAAAAACTGAGTTCGAGTTCATATAGTACACATAGTTCATATGTAACTCGAGACTAATCATGTGGTGTGCTGTGAAGATAATACACAAATGATGTTTTAACTTGATAATAATGACGATTCTAGATCTTATTAAAACAGAGAAACGAATTCAAACGCTTTGACTTCACAACAATCATTATTGTAGATCTTATTCAAATTTAGTTCATATTGACGCAGTAGTATATACGTTTGGAATGCACTAAAACGTTCATTTGAGTACTAGGTTGCATGCATTATACACGCAGCGAAAATATTTTAATTGAACATAACATGAATTCAAAGTTTTGAATGACATTTGTAGTGCGAATTGATTTGGTACAGTACACGTTAGGCTTGTCCGAAAATTTCAACCCGCGCCTTGTTAGCCCGAAATATTTAAGATATATCTTTGTCTCGTTGTGCTTCGACAACTCCCTCCATCTCAACCTGCGCATTGCTATTTCAAAATTACAACGCGTGCGAAAACTCCCACCTCCTGTGAAATCCCGACACGCGAAATGCTCGTGATACCCCTGAACCGAAAGAACCGCCTCAAATCGGTGGGGGTACTTTCATAACTTACCCCACATTTCAGACAAGCACATCCCTAAGCCATGGTTCCCCACTCCCATCCCATCCGCCCACCCATTCGTACACCGAGGCCGGGAAAACCCGCGAAGCCCCACATCCTCCTCCGTCCGCCACCCAGCCGGAGCCTCTTCCTCAACGACGTCGACCACAGCAACACCTCGACGTCCCTCATCCACCGTACCGGATGAGTATCCGTCATCGATCTGGTCCTCCCGCCGGTTCTGTCACCCCGCCATTCACCTCCAAGGAGCTTCCCTGACGTTCCCCTCGTCTTTCACGCCACCTCCATTTCCACACCACCGTCTTCACCTGCACCATCGGAAGAGCATCAACATCACCGTTTCCTCGGATGAAGCTGCGGCCTAATCGGCGCCACCAAAGAGGTTGTACACTAATCGCCGCATTTTCTTCTTGATTCGATCTCACGGTGCTGCCGGCGCTCGGTCCTGAGCCGACACGGCGCGGCTCCATCCACCACGGTGTCGCCGGCCACTTCCTCCACGGCGTCGCTCCCTCGGCGACGACGTCCACATCAGTAGGAGCTGCTGTTGCTTTAGCTCTCACTCGCGCTGCTGCTCTGCTCTTGCTGTCGGTCCCCTGCCTGGTCTGCTCTTGCTCTTGCTCGCGCTGCTGCTCTCGCTCTTGCTCTTGCTTGAAATGCTGCTCCGATTTAGCTACACTTCAGTCGACTGAATTGACTTTTGGGTCAGTCAATTTTCAGGGGGTGGGGGGCTCACAGGAGTTAAGGAAGAACAAGCCGCAGCAAGGAGGGGGGCTCGCCAGAGAAGTACCCCACTATCTATCTTAGGGTTCAGGGTGGGGCCGGTGGTCGCCGGCGGTGGTGGGGCAGTGGCGTGGGGATGGCGGAGAAAAAGCTCGGCACGGGGGGCCTAGAGGGATGGCCGGGGCGGCGGCGGACCGGCGGTGGGGAGTGTTTTCGGGGCGGGCGGGGCGGCTGTTTGGCCGGTGGTGGCTGGCGGCTCAGGGGGGTGGAGGTTGAAGATGAACCGCAAGCCCTTGATTTCGTATCCAATGGCTACAAAATCGACTGACCAGAGATGAAAAAGTCAGTCGACTGACGTGTAGCCTCACCTCTAGTGCATTCAGTTTCGGCAGCAAAATTCAGTTTCGATAGTTAAGTTCAAGTTCGACAGTAAAATTCAGATTCGACAGTTAAGTCTAGAGATGAGCGGCTGATGCATACATCTAGCACTTTGTGGTTATGTATTTTACGTCATCTATTGGAGATGCTATTAGAATTCCACTCAGGTTAACGTTGTCTCTCTTGTCCTGCTTCAACCTCGGCGTCATACAACTCACCAGAGCTACTCCAACGACGAAACCCTCCATCGCAGCGGACCAGTACCTCGGGCTCCATCTCCAGATGCCTAGGATCTTCTTCCCCTCCTTCGATAGCCAAGTCAGCCAGAGCATCCTCACCGGCCAACCCAATCACGCTGAGATCGACATGGCTTCGCCAAAGAGGTTGTACACTTCTTGTGGTTTGACTTAATCTCCCCACACTTCTTTGCATCCTGTGATCTTCCAATTCTTGTGCACTAAACACCCAGATTGGCAGAAATCCTGTGTTTTTAAATTCTCTGTTTTGCACGTGCATTCCTATCCTATTCCTGTCTATTTCCTATCCCTGCATTGTTAGAATCCTCAAATTCAAACAAGCCCTTACACAATTACTTCTGTTACAGATATGTGTCAAAGAAAACCTTGTGTAGTTTGTCCTGCTCCCGCGGTGCTATGTTCCACCCTAGCTCAGCTGCTCCAACGACGGAAGGGTTCACCACAACAGGGATCCGCTCTCCAGACTATCTTTCGCCGCCTCAAATCTTCTTCCCCGCCGCCGGCATCCATGACAACTGCATTACCATCATCAACTAAGCAAATAACCTTTAGGACTACACGGGTCCACAAGAGAGGTCACACTTGTCTCCTTACGTTATGCATCGCTTAATATGATGACATGCTACTTTATCGTCGTGTTCACCTATTAGATTCCGACTCAGGTCCAAACTTATGCTGAAACTTGAGTTTCTAAATGGTTGTGGGGTACATATTGGGGCAGCAATAAGTACATCTGTCTACTATCTGGTTAATCTCGGGTGTCTACTATGAGTTTCATGTTGGGTGCAAACAAACATTAAAGGAGCCATTATCTGTATTTTTTAACTAAAGCTATTATCTGCCTGCTATCATTGGTTTTGGGTCTATCCACAGTTTGCTACCATCACTCTGGATTTGTGCATGCACTCCTTACATAATCTCACTATGTTTTATTCCTATGCATGTCAGTTATTGTACACAATGGAACTGAACATGTAGAGCAAAAGAGACGAGCCTTGCGTGGCAATGAAATTTCATGCAGACGTCGCTCCATGGTGGGCGCAAAGGCAGCCCCCCTCCACCCATTTCGGATCGTAATCAAGAGGAAGATAACTGTTCTAAGGGGAATTCAGAAGCAGAAGACCACTCCTATTTACCCCATGAGGTCTTCGCTCTAACTTGGCATGCTGATGTTGGTTATATCATGCATATGGTGCCTTGCATTGCTTACATTATACATCAAATATGTCAACTGCTTAGTTTAGATATGCTTTATGTGAATGCCATCTGTTTACTTTATTCATCGTTTATGTGAATTATGCAATGCCATCTTGTTTAGCCAGGCATCATATATGTGAATTTTGCAATGCCATCCCGCTTAGCCAGTCATCTTATATGTGAATTATATCAGGCCATCCTTTTTTTCATTACGTATTACATTTGTCAACAATGTTAGTACATTCAACTACTCTTCGTGTGCATCAGCCATTTGACACGGTGATGGAAAATTCTGGAGTGAAAACAAGGTCTTCAGAGCAGACTATGCTATCTGACGAAGCGCATATCTCGCTGGTTACGGATAGCTCCTCAGAGGAGGATTCAGATATAGATGACCAGTCCTATTCCCCCCCGAGGTGCATGCTCTAACTTGGCAGGGTTATGTTGCTCATATCGTGTGTATGGTATCTTGCATTGCTATGTCATTTGCTTAGTTTAGACATGATTTGTGTGAATGCCACATGTTTAGTGTCTAATTACCATATATGTGAATTATGAAATACGATCTTTTTGCAAGACATTATATATGTGAATTATGCAATGCTATCTTGTTGCAAGGCATTATATATGTGAATTATGCAATGCCATGCTGTTTAGCCAAGCGTCATATATGTGAATTATATCATGCCGTCCTTTTTTGTATTTCTCATTGCTGTTGTCAACAATGTTTGTATATTCAACTGATCTTCCTGTGCATCAGCCATTAGAATTGGTGATGGAGAAATCTGGAGTGAAAACAAGGTCTTAGAGCAGACAATGCTACCTGGTGAAGCAGATACGTTGCTGGTTACAGATAGCTCTTCAGAGGAGGGTTCAGAGGCAGATGACCACTCCTATTATCCCCCTGAGGTGTATGCTCAAACTTGGTAGGGTTATATTACTCATATCATGCATATGTTGTATTGCAATGCTTAGTTTTTACATCATATACACGATGTTGAATGCCATCTCCTTAGTTGACACATCATATATGCGATTGCCCTCTGCTCACTTCCTTAGTATATAAATCATATATTTGAATTATATCATGCCATGATGTTTACATAGACAACATGTATCTGAATTATGGCATGCCAACCCATTTTCTAAAGACATAATATAGTTATATCATCTCATCCTGTTCACATAGTCATCATATTTTGAATTATGTCATTCTATCCGTGAATTATATCATGCCATCATGTTTTCATCGACAACATGTTTGTGATTTATGGCATGCCAACCACTTTAATAGACACATCGTATAGTTATATCATGTCATCCTGTTTACATAGTCATCATATTCTGAAGTATGTCATTCTACCCTGTTTAGTTAGCCATCATACATGTGAAATTGTGTCATGCTATCCTATTTAATTAGCTATCATATATTTGAAATTATGTCCTGCTATTCTGTTTGGTTAGACAACATAAATGTGAATTATTTCATGGCCTGTTTTCTTCCCTACTATCCATTGCACCTGTCTATCTTACAATGTCTGTACATTCAATTACTTTTCTTGTTTATCAACCATTTCAATTGGAGGGGGTGATGGCAGTATCTGTGGGAGTAAAAACACGGTCTTCAGAAAAGATCGTGCTACCTGTCGATGGAGATAGAACCACGGTTGTACTTGCCCAAGAACCAGCCCAACCACACATAACCCAGACTCACACAGATTGTACCCCTTCCCAGTTGGACAGAGAACCAGATACACCCCTTCTAACACCAACTCCAATAGATAGTAACCCAGTTACGGTTGACACAGCACCGTCTCCACCACAGAGCACCCAAACACGAGCAGTTAGTAAGGCAACTGCAATGCCCAAAGCACGAGGACCACCACTCTGAACCCCAAGTCAACGCTTAAAGCAGCAAAAGAATTGTTCTCAGGTCAGGATCCGTAGCTATGCTTCATACTACTTTGCTCTTGCATCACTGTATTTACTCATACCAACTAATTTCAAATTTGAAGGATGCAATTAAAACTCCAATGGCGCAACAGGTATGTTTTAAACCTGTTTCTTTAATGTGTTTGCTGTTGTAACTTGCTCTATGTTGATTTCAGTTTCAATTGAATAAACAATTATGTTCTCATGCCATGCACATTATATGTGTTGTTATTGTTGTGTAGTTTCCCACACTTATATTCTGTCTATGCTGCTTTGTCTTAAATAGATATGATTCGAACTGTATCTATCTTGATTTGGCAACATAAACTAGAATGACTAGATGATACCCCGTGCGTTGCTGTGGGAATCAGTTGCAATATAATTTGATCAAATTTGGTTGTGCTAATACTTAGCACTTCATATACAAATAAATATCCTCAATGTAAAAGTTATTGGTTATCTATAAATGTTAACTGTAAAAGGGACATATGTTTATTTTTGAAGGAAACAAGATAATATTTTGGTAGGCATCATGCCATTACATGTTAGTTATTGGTGGAAAGGCATGAGAACAAAGACATATATTAGCAATCAAATATTGTTTAATAAAAAAAGGATATATGCTACCTTATGTCAGCATCATGCTCTGCTTCATATGTTCACCCATGATCATGACACATCTCCATAGCCATGTATTTCCAACATAGAACTCTGAATCCTTAGAGAACAACCTGATGGCATGTTTTTTCATGTAGGATGCTCCATCAGAACCTACATGGCCATAAAAAACCTACAACCAAATAACATGGTAGTTAGTTCAGATAGTTCAAGAGAATCTCCGTGAAGTCCATGTGGGATACTGGGATCATACGAAAGGTTGGCTTGGTGTAGGAGGACGATATTATTTTGGCATGGAGGTGATGAGGGAATGATGCTGTAGGAAGTTGGCTGCTCGCTTGCCTCGTCGAACAGACCCAAACTACCATATTAATTCATTTCTATTATGTGGAGAAGGAGAAGCGTCTTGACTACATAGGACATGATAAAGAGAACGATGTACCAGGTCTGATCGTTGGGGCCGGCCGAAACCTGCTTCACAGCGGCGCTGGAGCTACCTTGGTCAGAATGGAACAAACGGGGGAGGAGGGCCAAAGCCAAATCAGAAACACAGCCGCCATCTTGGGCACCAAACGATCGGCGTCGGCAAGGGAACTGCAGCTCGAGAGAAACCTAGAGCGCGGTCGGAGGTGAGATGGACCCATGATAGATCCCTGGCAATCACCGACCTGCGGCAAGGTGCATGAGGGAAGCATAAGGAGGTGAGAGCAGGGGCGGGGTGCGCCGCGGGGCAGCTGGGAGCGTAAGCGACGCACAGAGACAGACGGGGGATCGAGGGAGATGCATCCTCACGAGAGAGGAGAGTCGAAGGAGGAATAATAACCATGGAAGAGAAATCGCTTGATTGACTCAAGACTCGCCAGTTATTGGAAGCGGAAGAGGAGGTGGTCGGTCTCTTCAGTGATCATGGGATCGTATGCTTAGCCAAATGGGATCGTATGCGTGGACCAGAAGAGACAAACAAAACGATGAGAAACGGACGTGGGAATGGGAGTGGGAGTGGAACATACTGTGAAAAAGAAAGAAAAAACAATGAACGACTAGAAAGGAACCAACATGTACCTCGCATTTAGCGGTGGCTAGTCTTAGTAATTCAAACGCCTGGTTAGTCCCTTATGTAAGCGAGTAGTGGAATGATGACATGGCAAACTTGCCGATGTGGACAATGTGCATGTTGAGAGAATAGGTAGTAGTGGGGATCAACTTCTTAAGAATGTAAGATATAGACCATACAATGACCATACTACATAGATATATGTTTGTTTCATGCTGTTATCCTGTCCACCTTACTACTGAACTGATTTACCAAAATGAGTTTCATATACTACATTGTAAACCTGTGATGTGTTTGTTTGTTTCTCCTTTAGAACACGGATAAAATATTGGAGAAGAGTACCCCGTAATTCAATGGTAAAGGAAGTAATGCAGATTAGGTTCAAGATAGTGAGACATCCCTGTTGTTCTCCAAGAAAGCTGATAAAAACTATATTGAACACACTAAGACAACCCCAAAGTCCTGTGTTCTACAGTGTTCGAGTTACTGGCTACTACTGCTAGCACCAGCTGTTCGTACTCGCTGCCTGAATCAGTTTGGCTTCTTTAGTCCCAACTTCAAGTTGAAAGACATCGATCAGATGTTATGCAACAGGAAGCCGAAGGACTGAGGAAGTCCCTGCAGAATTCAGATGCATACTTTCTGGTGCAACAGCAAGTGCTGGAGGATTTAAGCGCCAAACAAGAGAAAGTTAATAAGCTTGCTAAGCATCTTGCCAGCATTATGGGTACCCAGGATATTGTTTCTTGAGCTCTACTGAAGTGGTTTCAGTTCTGTGCTTGTTTTTCTGCGGTGTTTATATGCTGCTTTGTTCCCTATATTTGCACTGGTGGCGAACTTTGATGCCCAGTCACTAGTGCAGAACCGAGCAATAGCACCGGTTCGTAAGGCTCTTTAGTGCCGGTTTAGGAACCGACACTAAAGTTTGGGCACTAAAGGCCCCCCCCTTTAGTACCGGTTCAGCACGAACCGGTGCTAAAGGGCAACCACGTGGCACGAGCCAGCTCCGGGGGCCGGGAGCCCTTTAGTACCGGTTGGTAACACCAACCGGTACTAAAATGTTTGGGGGGTTTTTGGTTTTATGATTTCTTTTTCATTTAATTTTGTGTTTTCCATTTTAATTCTTTTTCGTTTCACCCGCAGATATATATATATAATAACTCATGCATGCTCGCATCATACATCATCATATATAATAACAAGTCCTACTAGCTAATTAATCAAGCATCATCATACAACTTCTACTCGTTATTAATAATAAGTCATACGATCATCATCCTCATAGTCATCGAACCCAACCCTACATAATTGTTCTTAGCACATGATCATCAAGTATCAGGTAGGATCGGACCTAAACACACTTAAGGTAAAATAGCATAAAACAATATCGACCCTGACTCTCCATTATGAAGAATGGAGATCATCCTGTCTCCAATTCTTGCGCCTCGCTTCCTTTTGCTTCCAAGAAGCTCCTTACGACTGTCCATACATTTTTTCCATCCTTTGACTGTCATGTCTCCACTTCTTTTAGAAATCCGGTATGGACAGTTGAGATTCGTAGGATGACCTGGATATATGTTCAAAACGTGAAGGCTGCCGCCATTCTGATACATCAAATGAGGCACACAATCCTCTGGGATAAGCTGTTGAAAAACATAGTAATAACTTCGTAGTTAGCAATGATGTACTAGTTTTAGAAGTATGCAAAAAGATGCACAGATGTCGTAATAGTAAAAAAACTTATCAGGGTATCTCCATGGTAGTTACCGTAGTTCAACACGTGCACTAGTGGCACGTATTCACCATAATGTTGAGGAGTTCGATTGTAGATATTGTAATTCTCAATATCATTACAAAATCCAACCAGATGAGTTTTCTCCTTGTAAGTTAACTCAGAGCCATCGGTGTAGTAAGTTCTATCTACCATCTTCTGCACATTCTTTGATACTTTAAAATAAGCTGTCAATGGAAATAAGCTGTCAACTATTTTGAAATGAACAATATAAGTTCTATTAATAATTAACTATGTTTGAGAAACTCACATAGCGGTAGAACTGGAGGAGTATCAACAAGGACCCAAATGTCCATATTGTCTTGCTCGATTTCAGGATCACCAAGATCCATGGTGACAAGCATACCCTCATCAAAACCATACAATTTGCAAAATGCTTCCCAATTTTTGCAACCAAAATGGGTTACGCTCTCAGCATTATACAACTTTACTTCAAAATCCAGATCATGATGGGTCCTTAGGTGAATTTTCTTCGTTTGAAAATTTTCATGGTCTTCAAAATCCATCCTCTCCAAGACATAGCGTCTTGCATGGCATGGGATCAACTATACTCGAATTGTAAAAGATGAAAATTACACGTTGAAATAGTTGAAGTCATGCTTAATTATGAAAAAAACACTTGTCGTCGTTGCGTACCGTTTCAACTTCGAAGGTCTCCTCGAGCTTAATGCTGAAGCGCCAACCATCGTCCAGGTGAGGCCTGTCGCACTCACCTCGATCGTCATGGCACCAGTCGCACTCCCCCGGGAGACTTTCATCGTCCGATGATGACATTTCCTATACGTTCATAATTCAAAGACTAAATTAGATCATTATTATTCAACTAATCATATGCATATGCCTTGCAAATAGTGCTGTCCTATTTGAGAATTCAATAAGAAAAATCAAATCGCAAAATAAAGTAGTATTCAAATTAGGATGCCTTCAATTATAAGAAAAACTACATCATCTCCATGTGTCCGTACATCGAATATTATCACTAATACACGTCGAATACTATATATCATACATATCGCCAGTACAGCTAGAACCGTCACTGGCCCACGCGACCGCCACCAAACAAGGATCGGGTCAACGACGGGCTGTCTCCTCACCAAGCTACGCCCCCCGGAAGGTAGCGCCTCCCAGTACCACCCCGGCGGAGCCCAGTCCTGAACATGGCCCATCTGGTCAAGCAGGTGTCGTCCTCCGCTGACTCGACGACGAGGATGCGGGATAGGCATCGTCCACGTTGATGCGGGAATAATTGCTTTAACTAAAAAAAAAGAAACTAGTTCTATTAATTTTCTTGCTAAAAATAAACTACTTCTATAGTAAAATGAACCAGTTTTATTAAATCAACTAGTTCAACCAGGTCTATTAATTTTCTTGACATTACTATATATTTAACTTTTCTATCTAATTCATCTAACATTCGACATTAATCTCATATACCTAAATTTTCTTACTAAAAATAAACTAGTTATATTAATTATTGAACTAGTTAAAATCTCATATACCTAAAATAAACTAGTTCGACAATTTTCTTACTAAAAATAAACTAGTTATATTAATTATTCAACTAGTTCAAATCTCTAGTTCGACAATTTTCTATCTAGCTAATTCCTCTAACATTCGATCATCTAATTAACTTTTGTAAAAAACAGAAAATAAGTAAAAAAATGTGTGTGTGTGTGTATGTGTATGTCTGCATGTATACGTTTACCTATATGTGTGTGTATATGTGTGTGTGTCCCCGTACGGGCGGGGGCGTACGGGGCGGCGGCGTACGGGCGGGGGCGTACGGGGCGGCGGCGTACGTGTGCGACGACGACGGACGGCGGCGGGGAGAGCGAGAGAGACGTGTACCGCGGCGGGGACGACGACTTCGACGGGCGGCGCGGCGGGGACGACGGGCGACGGGCGGCGGCGGGGACGACGACGACGGGCGGCGGCGGGGACGACGACGACGACGCACGATGGACGACGGGCGGCGGCGACGACGACGGGCGACGGGCGCGCGCGAGAGGTGTGTTGAGACGGTGGAGATCTAACTGAATTTTCGCAAGTGTTGTATATATAGGATAGGCCTTTAGTACCGGTTGAAGCCACCAACCGATACTAAAGGCCAACTTTCACCAGGCCAGGAGGCGGGAAGACAAGGCCTTTAGTACCGGTTGGTGGCTCCAACCGGTACTAAAGGGTGGTCTTTAGTACCGGTTGGAGCCACCAACCGGTACTAAAGGCCTCGCGCTGCTACCCCAAAGTTCAGTCCCACCTCGCCTGGCGAAGGGCAGCCGCACTGGTTTATAAACCCAGCCGCGGCTGCCCTTTCGAACTCCTCTTTAAGCAGGCTTGTGGGCCTAAACTCTGCGCGCTGCCCTGTGAGTCTGCTGGGCCATTAAGGCCTGTAATTGCACGCACGTGGCCTAACAGGCCCACAGGGCAGCGCCCCAATTTTTTTATTTGTTTTTCTTTTCTGCTTTATTTTCTTCTATTTATTTCTGCGTAGTTTTTTTATAGTTTTTTCTTTTCTGTTATATTTATTTGTGAGTAGTTTTTCATCTAGTTTGCCAAAATTCAACATTTTCAGAGTTCATTTTGTAGTGATTTTCAATTTCACGGTCATTTTGTGAACGATTGAAAAATAGCAAATACATTTTTTTCTTTTATGCTTTATTTTTTCTTCTATTTATTTCTGAGTAGTTTTTTATTTTCTGCTATATTTATTTTCTTCTATTTATTTCTGAG
The DNA here is from genome assembly GCA_032464435.1 of Aegilops umbellulata. Classification (NCBI taxonomy): domain Eukaryota; kingdom Viridiplantae; phylum Streptophyta; class Magnoliopsida; order Poales; family Poaceae; genus Aegilops; species Aegilops umbellulata. The sequence continues at coordinate 7,231,436 of CP136058.1, read as the reverse complement.
TAGTTTTTTTATATAATTTTTTTTCTTTTCTGCTATTTTTTCTTTTCTGTAAAACTTGATGGTCAAAGTCTGGAGTTATAACCAAAGTTTTAAAAAAAGAAATGCCGACGTGTAGTGTAATAAGTCCGGAGTTGTAATAAGTTATTAAAAATAAAAAAGAGGTGCAATGCTTCGTTAGTTTGCTTCAAGCCTTTCGAAATAGTGTAAACTGCACTGCGCGTAGCTCCGTGCAATCTACCATAGTCCTGAAGGCTTGAAGCTAAGCAACGTGAGCATTGAGCCTCTTCTTCATCATCTCTGCACTCAGGGCTTATAAACCACTCCTAGTCCCTCTCTCTTGGCGAGGTGGGACTAAAAAACAACTTACTTAGAAACTGTAGTACTGGTCACCCTTTAGTACCGGTTTGGAGCCACCAACCGGTACTAAAGATGGTGCTATGCCTGCACAAAATTTAGTGTCGTTTAGTTCAAAACAAATCATTGAATGCATGAAAAATAGCAAATGAAGGCAGAAATGGTTGAAAGTTGATGGCGTCGCTTTGAATGGTGCATACTGAATGCACAAAAATTCTGGAGTTGTAATAAGTTTAAAAAAATGAAATGCCTTTGTAACAGATGAGTTTAATTTCGTCAGAAACCTGAATACTTCGAAAGAGATTGTCCAGTTTGTAAACGAAGTACATCCAGTTTTAGCCGTAAGCCTCTCTACTTTCTTGCACATTCTATGTGGGTGAAATGATGATACCATGCCAAGTTTCAACTTTTTCAGAGTTCATTTGTAGTGCTTTTCAATTTCCAGGTCATTTAGTTCTCAAAACAAATCATTGAATGCATGAAAAATAGCAAATGAAGGAAGAAATGGTTGAAAGTTGATGGCGTCGCTTTGATTGGTGCATACTGAATGCACAAAAATTCTGGAGTTGTAATAAGTTTAAAAAAATAAAATGCCTTTGTAACAGATGAGTTTAATTTCGTCAGAAACCTGACTACTTCGAATGAGATTGTTCAGTTTGTAAACGAAGTGCATCCAGTTTTAGCCGTAAGCCTCTCTACTTTCTTGCACATGCTATGTGGGTGAAATGATGATACCATGCCAAGTTTCAACTTTTTCAGAGTTCATTTGTAGTGCTTTTCAATTTCCAGGTCATTTAGTTCTCAAAACAAATCATTGAATGCATGAAAAATAGCAAATGAAGGCAGGAATGGTTGAAAGTTGATGGCGTCGCTTTGAATGGTGCATACTGAACGCAAAAAATATAAGAGCATTTACATCGTGATCTTATATTTCTTTACAGTCTAAATTGTCAATATGATCTTATAACATAAAAAATACTTTGATCATCAACGATCTTTGTGTGTACAATCTGAATTGTCAATATGAGTCATCAACGATTTATAAACCGATGAAGACTCATATTGCGGCCAAAAATTCTACACATAGAGTTCAATGAAGACCAATGCTTGTGATAGTTTGAGTAATAACATATTTAAGGTGGTAAAAGGCTTGTTAGGGGAGCGAGGTGGGACTAAAAACAGCCTGCGACGACGTCATTAGTACCGGTTCGTGGTTCGAACCGGCACTAAATGGTGATGGTGGGGCCATAGCCTGACCGCAGGCTGACACAGCCTCTTTAGTGCCGGTTCGTGGGACGAACCGGTACTAAAGGTTCTCCACGAACCGGTACTATTGATCGCCGCCACGAACCGGCACTAGTGTACACATTAGTGCCGGCTCTAATTCAAACCGGCACTAATGTGCTTCACAAAAGACCGGATGTAATATGTGTAATAGCCATGATAGCCTAGCGTAAGTTACTTTCTTATTTATTTCCGTTGTCTTGTTTATTTGTTTTCTTGTAGTCAGTGCAGTTCTTTTGCCGCGGTTTGCTAGTGGCCGGAATAACCTATTTTTTTGAACTAGGCCACATTAACAATGGGCTACATATTTACTGTAGGCCTCCTACGGGACGTAGAAACAATGGGCCTTCTAAGGGCCGTAGACACAATGGGCCTTCTACCGGTCATAGACACAATGGGCCTCTTACGGGGCGTAGACACAATGGGCCTTCTACGGGCCGTATCATCAATGGGCCTTCTACGGGCCGTATGATCGGTTGGCCAAACATGGGCCAATAAAAGACCACACTATGGCTGTACATGGGCTAGAGTTGAAATCGTCCGATCATGGGCCGACCATAACGGGCCGTCGTTAATATGCCGTTTTTGATGATGCTATGAAAACGGCCCAACGTATTACTGGGCCACGAACGGGCCGACTGTAACCACGGGCTGTATTTGGCCCACAAGCTGAAAATGACAGTAACGGGCCGAAAGTAAACGAATGCTAGAAATGAGCCCAAGAATAAATGGGCCCTAAGAAGGCCGAAAGATAACATGGGCTGGAAACGGCCCAACGGAATAATGGGCCGTTAATGGGTATAAAGTGATACACTGTTCATTACGGGCCAGTTTTACCACAGGCCGTTAATGGGTCGAGGGTTACTAAGGGCCTCATATGGGCCAAAATACGTCATGGGACATACATCGGCCGGAAGTTAAAACAGGCTGGAATTATATTGGACGGCCCAGATGATGCTACTGGGCCTAATTCGGATAGGCCGTAAATAGGCCCTGGGTTAGCGGGCTGTAAATGGGCTATATGCGAACAGGCCGTTAACAAGCTTGTCGTGGGCCGGCCAGCCACCTTTTAACCAAGTCAAAAGGGCCGGCCTTTTCACAGGAATGGGCCTCTGTTGGGCCGTGCCACGTGTCGATGTATCATAGGCGCTTTGGGTCCAATGAGTGGATGATGTCTGTCCCAGTGGTGAGCTGACACGTGTTTTCTCCAGCCAATGATGATTTTACACGTGGACATTCTCCATTGGTCGGGGCTGTTAACGGGTTATCGGATCCTAAACCGGAACCGATAGCTTAACGGCGTTCCGTTACGGTGGATGCCACGTGTCGGTCACCCTTGACGAAAGCACTTCTATGACACGCGATTTATCGTCATGGAGGTGGACACTTCCGTGATGATAATTTTGGTAATGTCATGGAACACTTCTATGATAGCACAGGTATGACTATTTTGATTCTCTCATTAATTTTTCATGGATGTACATGCATGATAGAAAACGTGACCTACTATGACAAACACGTATCATCACGGAAGTGTCTTTTTTTGTAGTGCTTGTGTGAGATACTCTGAAGAGAGACAAACCAGGCAGGCAGGCTCCATTGTAATAGTGGAGCGGACTACCTTTTTCTCCATAAAAATCGTTTTATATTCTGTGTACGTGCCACTGAGCGGTATAACTTTATTAAAAAATAACACGCCAACGCATCAAGTCGAACTTTGTTTCGTGCACGCATGGTACACGACCTTCGTAGGTAAACAACCCCTACACGCGTTCAAATTAGCACCTGGGCTGCCATTTCATACAGAAATGAGCTCCACCGTGTACCCGCGCGGGTGTGGCTGGGCACGAAGCGTGAGTACATGCACGGTGCACCTATTCTCTTCTTTTATATGTACACTGTTGGAAATATGCCCTAGAGACAATAATAAAATGGTTATTATTGTATTTCCTTGTTCATGATAATTGTCTATTGTTCATGCTATAATTGTATTAACTGGAAACCGTAATACATGTGTGAATACATAGACCACAACATGTCCCTAGTAAGCCTCTAGTTGACTAGCTCGTTGATCAATAGATGGTTATGGTTTCCTGACCATGGACATTGGATGTCATTGATAACGATTTCACATCATTAGGAGAATGATGTGATGGACAAGACCCAATCCTAAGCATAGCACAAGATCGTGTAGTTCGTTTGCTAAGAGCTTTTCTAATGTCAAGTATCATTTCCTTAGACCATGAGATTGTGCGACTCCCGGATACCATAGGAATGCTTTGGGTGTACCAAACATCACAACGTAACTGGGTGGCTATAAAGGTGCACTACAGGTATCTCCGAAAGTATATGTTGAGTTGGCACGAATCGAGACTGGGATTTATCACTCTGTTTTACGGAGAGGTATCTCTGGGCGCACTCGGTAATGCATCATCATAACGAGCTCAGTGTGACTAAGGAGTTAGTCACGGGATCATGCGTTACGGAACGAGTAAAGAGACTTTCCGGTAACGAGATTGAGCAAGGTATAGGGATACCGACGATCCAATCTTGGGCAAGTAACATACCGATAGACAAAGGGAATTGTATACGGGATTGATTGAATCCCCGACATTGTGGTTCATCCGATGAGATCATCGTGGAACATGTGGGAGACAAGATGGGTATCCAGATCCTGCTATTGGTTATTGGCCGGAGAGGTGTCTAGGTCATGTCTGCATGGTTCCCGAACCCGTAGAGTCTACACATTTAAGGTTCGGTGACGCTAGAGTTGCTATGGGAAATAGTATGTGGTTACCGAAGGTTGTTCGGAGTCTCAGATGAGATCCCGGACATGACGAGGAACTTCGGAATGGTCTGGAGGTGAAGATCGATATATTGGACGAAGGGTATTGGAGTCTAGAATTGTTCTGGGAGTACCGGGTGATGACCAGCGTGACCGAAAGGTGTTTCGGAGGCCCCGACAAGCGTTGGGGGGCCTTATGGGCCAAGGGGAGGGGGAACACCAGCCCACTAATGGGCTGTGCGCCCCTCCCAATCCCTCTCACATAACCTGGAGAGGTGGGGGCGCCTCCCCTAGCGTAGCCACCCCTCCCGGCTTGGTGGGCAAGTTTCCTAGGGGTGGGGGCGCCCAAACCCATCTAGGGTTTCCCCTGTGGCCGCCGCCCCTCCCCTAGGGAACGCTAGGGTGCCTCCTCCACCCCTTCCCTCTATATATAGTGAGGGAGATAAAGGTCAGCTGCACCCCTTCCTTAGCGCAGCCCCTTCCTCCTCCAACTCTTCCTTCTCCTTCGTAGAGCTTGGCGAAGCCCTGCAGGAATACCACAAGTTCCACCACCACGCCGTTGTGTTGTCGGAGTTCTCCCTCAACTTCTCCTCTCCCCTTGCTGGATCAAGAAGGAGGAGATGTCCCCGGGTTGTACGTGTGTTAAACGCGGAGGCGCCATCCGTTCGGCGCTAGATCGGATCTTCTGCGATTTGAATCGCCGCGAGTACGACTCCATCAACCGCGTTCTTGTAACGCTTCCGCTTAGCGATCTTAAAGGGTATGAAGATGCACTCCCTCTCTCTCGTTGCTAGCATCTCCTAGATTGATCTTGGTGACACGTAGGAAATTTTTAAATTATTACTACGTTCCCCTACAGTGGTATCAGAGCTAGGTCTATGCGTAGATTCTATGCATGAGTAGAACACAAAGTAGTTGTGGGTGATGATTTGTTCAATTTGCTTGCCGTTACTAGTCTTATCTTGATTTGGCGGCATTCTGGGATGAAGCGGCCCGGACCGACCTTACACGTACACTTACGTGAGATAGGTTCCACCGACTGACATGCACTTGATGCATAAGGTGGCTAGCGGGTGTGTCTCTCTCCCATGTTAGTCGGATCGGATTCGATGAAGAGGGTCCTTATGAAGGGTAAATAGTAATTGGCATATCACCATTGTGGCTTTTGCGTAGGTAAGAAACGTTCTTGCTAGAAACCCATAGCAACCACGTAAAACATGCAACAACAATTAGAGGACGTCTAACTTGTTTTTGCAGGGTATGCTATGTGATGTGATATGGCCAAAAGGATGTGACAAATTATATATATGTGATGTATGAGATTGATCATGTTCTTGTAATAGGAATCACGACTTGCATGTCGATGAGTATGACAACCGGCAGGAGCCATAGGAGTTGTCTTAATTTATTGTATGACCTGCGTGTCAATGAAAAACGCCATGTAATTACTTTACTTTATTGCTAACCGTTAGCCATAGTAGTAGAAGTAATAGTTGGCGAGACAACTTCATGAAGACACGATGATGGAGATCATGATGATGGAGATGATGGTGTCATGCTAGTGATGAAGGTGATCATGCCGCGCCTCGAAGATGGAGATGAAAAGTCGCAAGATGATATTGGCCATATCATGTCACTTTATGATTTGCATGTGATGTTTGTCATGTTTACATCTTATTTGCTTAGAACGACGGTAGCTGAGGGAGTCCTGGATTAGGGGGTGTTCGGATAGCCGGACTATAACTTCAGCCGGACTCCAGGACTATGAAGATACAAGATTGAAGACTTCGTCCCGTGTCCGGAAGGATCTTTCCTTGGCGTGGAAGGCAAGCTAGGCGTGCGGATATTCAAGATCTCCTACCATTGTAACCGACTCTGTGTAACCCTAACCCTATCCGGTGTCTATATAAACCGGAGGGTTGTAGTCCGTAGGCGAACCATCATCACACAATCATACCATAGGCTAGCTTCTAGGGTTTAGCCTCCTTGATCTCGTGGTAGATCTACTCTTGTACTACCCATATCATCAATATTAATCTAGCAGGAGTAGGGTTTTACCTCCATCAAGAGGGCCCGAACCTGGGTAAAATAAAGTGTCCCTTGTCTCCTGTTACCATCCGACCTAGACGCACAGTTCGGGACCCCCTACCCAAGATCCGCTGGTTTTGACACCGACATTGGTGCTTTCATTGAGAGTTCCTCTGTGTCGTCGCTTTTAGGCCCGATGGCTCCTTTGATCATCAACAACGATGAGGTCCAGGGTGAGACTTTCCTCCCCGGACAAATCTTCGTCTTCGGCGGCTTCGCTCTGCGGGCCAATTCGCTTGGTCGTCTGGAGCAGATCGAAAGCTACGCCCCTGGCCATCAAGTCAGGTTTGGAAGCTTAAACTACACGACAGATATCCGCGGAGACTTGATCTTCGCCGGGTTCGAGCCACAGCCAAGCGCGCCGCACTACCTCGAGGGGCATGATATAGCTCTGCCTCTGAATAGTGCCCTGGAGGCCGCACACGCACCGGCCCCGATCCTCGACTCGGAGCCCGCTGCGTTCTTTGAGGATGAATGGTTGGACGTCACCTCGGGGGCTGCGATCTTGAAGGCGATCGAGCCGAACGCCAGCCCCGTACTCCGCACGGCCCATGACTCCAAGGAGTCAGATTCTTCTCCGAACTCGCGGCCTCCCGTGCCCCTGCCGATCGAATCTGATTGGGCGCCTATAATGGAGTTCACCGCCGCGGACATCTTTCAGCACTCACCTTTCGGTGATATCCTGAATTCTCTCAAGTCTCTCTCTCTATCAGGAGAGCCCAGGCCGGACTATGGTCTGCGAGGTTGGGATTCGGACGACGAAGAAATTCAAAGCCCACCCACCACCCACTTAATAGCCACTGTCGATGATTTAACCGACATACTTGACTTCGGCTCCGAAGACTTCGACGGTATGGACGACGAAGGAGGAGACGAACAAGAACCAGCACCTGTAGGGCGCTGGACCGCCACCTCGTCATATGACATATATATGGTGGACGCTCCAAAGGATGGAGATGGTGATGGAACAGCAGAGGATGACACCTCGAAAAAACAGCCAAAACGCCGGCGTCAACGGCGCCGCTCTAAATCCCACCATAGCAAAAACGGTGATTCCGGCACGGGAGATAATACTACCCCGGATAGCGCCGAAGAACACCAAATCCAGCAAGATTCGGCGCAGGAAGATGGAGAAGCCAGCCCTCATGAGAGAGCGGCAGAGCGAGAGGTTGAGGATGATAACTACATGCCTCCCTCCGAAGACGAGGCAAGCCTCGACGACGACGAATTCATCGTACCATCAGACCCCGCCGAACAAGAGCGTTCCAAACGCAGGCTTCTAGCCACGGCGAATAGCCTAAAGAAAAAGCAGCAACAGCTTAGAGCTGATCAAGATTTGCTAGCTGACAGATGGACTGAAGTCCTTGCGGCCGAAGAGCATGAACTCGAGCGCCCCTCCAAAAATTATCCTAAGCGCAGGCCGCTACCCCAGTCAGAGGGGGAAGCACCTACATTACCAATGCATGACATGGCAGACCGGCCACCTCGCGGCCGCGACAAAGAGGCCTGTCGAACCTCTAAACAATCTATGCCCGGTGCCGCTCAACTAAGGCACGGGAAAATGAGCCAGACCTGCGAGACGTACTGGAGGATAAAGCAAGGCAAACAAGATCGATCTATGGATCGCGCAGACGCCCGACGACACGTGATGATCTTCACTCCGGACACAATAAATCCGGCCAGGCCGAACACAACAGGCATAGCTCTTCCGAGCTGCGTCGTGACATAGCCCAGTACAGGTGCGCCGCACACGCACTATGCTTCACAGATGAAGTAATGGATCATAAAATCCCAGAGGGCTTCAAACCCGTCAACATCGAGTCGTACGATGGTACGACAGATCCGACAATATGGATTGAGGATTATCTCCTTCACATCCACATGACACGTGGCGACGATCTACACGCCATCAAATATCTCCCCCTCAAGCTCAAAGGACTAGCCCGACACTGGCTTAACAGCCTACCAACGGACTCAATCGGTTCTTGGGAAGACCTGGAAGCCGCATTCCTCGACAACTTCCAGGGGACCTATGTGCGGCCACCGGACGCCGACAACCTAAGCCACATAATTCAGCAGCCAGAAGAATCGGCCAGGCAATTCTGGACACGGTTCCTAACAAAGAAAAATCAGATAGTCGATTGTCCGGACGCAGAGGCCCTAGCAGCCTTCAAACATAACATCCGCGACGAGTGGCTTGCCTGGCACCTGGGACAGGAAAAGCCAAAATCCATGGCAGCCCTAACGACACTCATGACCCACTTTTGCACGGGCGAAGATAGCTGGCTAGCTCGCAACAACAACTTATCGAAGAACCCTGGTAATTCAGATACCAAGGACAAAAGTGGCAGGACACGTCGAAATAAGCAAAAGCGCCGCGTTATCAGCGACAACAATGAGGATACAACAGTAAATGCCGGATTCAGAGGCTATAAATCCGGTCAGCGGAAAAAGCCATTTAAAAAGAATACCCAGGGCCCGTCCAGTTTGGACCGGATACTCGACCGCTCGTGCCAGATTCATGGCACCCCCGAAAGGCCAGCCAATCACACCAACATGGATTGTTGGGTGTTCAAGCAGGCAGGCAAGTTAAGAGCCGAACACAAAGAAAAGGGGCTGCATAGCGACGACGAGGAGGAGCCCAGGCCGCCGAACAACAATGGACAGAAGGGGTTTCCCCCACAAGTGCGGACGGTGAACATGATATACGCGACCCACATTCCCAAGGGGGAGCGGAAGCGTGCGCTACGGGACGTATACGCGATGGAGCCAGTCGCCCCAAAGTTCAACCCATGGTCCTCCTGCCCGATCACTTTTGATCGAAGGGACCACCCCACTAGCATCCGTCACGGCGGTTTTGCCGCATTGGTTCTTGACCCAATCATTGACGGATTTCGTCTCACAAGTCCTCATGGACGGCGGCAGTAGCCTGAACCTGCTTTATCAGGATACAGTGCGGAAAATGGGCATAGATCCATCAAGGATCAAGCCCACAAGGACGACCTTTAAAGGCGTCATACCAGGTGTAGAGGCCAATTGCACAGGATCTGTAACACTTGATGTGGTCTTCGGATCTCCGGATAACTTCCGAAGTGAAGAGTTAATCTTCGATATAGTCCCGTTCCGCAGTGGCTATCACGCCCTGCTCGGACGAACCGCATTCGCTAAATTCAATGCAGTGATGCACTACGCATATCTCAAGCTCAAGATGCCAGGCCCTCGAGGAGTAATTACGGTCAACGGAAACACTGAGCGCTCACTCCGTACGGAGGAGCACACGGCGGCCCTCGCAGTGGAAGTATAAACAGCCTTTCAAGGCAACTCTCCAGTTCGGCCTTTAAAAAGCCGAACAATGCAAAGCGCGCCCGGAGTATCCTGCAACAAGACCGCCTGGCACGTTCGCAGCAAGCATAGCAATACGTCCCCAACCCCAGCCATCGCAACATAGCGGAGTTAGTACCTCGAGTACACAATTACGCCCTCGAAATTCCATGGGCACAGGGGGAGGGGCACATTAACGGCATGCTTACAATACAGCGTCAAACGTACTAGGGGTTGCCAGATTTTTTTTACTTTCAGGACTCCACACTCTGGATAACCCGTTCGGCTTTGCTGCCGCACAGACGATGCAAGACCCAGGGAAGCAGATAAAGCTACGCCGCATTACGGAACTCTCAGGTGGTCTCTATTTCGAGCGATATATCTGTTTCTAAATTCCGCGGCCTGCCCCTGGTCAGGACATGTTAAATAGTCTAATATCTTTTTGCTTATCGCACTACTTGTATCGTTGGGCTTTGATAAATAGCCTCTCCATAAACAATGCATAGCTTTTTGCCTATTTTTTGCGTTGTCCTCTTTTAATATATATGTTCATTAAATAAACATGATCGCAACCGTACACCATGGTACGGCAAAACACGCCAGGGGCTTCATTACCCTTCTATCTGGTGTGAGAAGTTCGTACACTTTCACAAGTGCGGCACCCCGAACTTATAGCACTATATGCATCGGCTCCGAATCATGATTTTGGTCACATGTTGGGTTTTCCCGGCTCCTATGTTTTGGTGCCTTACGTTCCGCTATATCGGCTAAGGTAGCACTAGGAGAACCACTGCGATTGTGCCCCGGTTCAGCTGGGTTAAGCACCTCAGTGGAGAAAGCTAAAACAGACTGTCATGATAAGGTGTGAGACCGGTCGCTGTTCGAGAGGTTTTTCGAGTCCTTAAAGGCTTATGCCGCTTCGAGCGAGGAGCTGGCTATGACCGGCCAAAGGCGTGGATAGCGCCCCGAATTCGGTCTTCCGAACTAGGGGCTTCGCCGAAATTTAAAATCATAACATTCTATGGCTAAGTGAGAGTGTTCAAGCATTATAGTCCGATTGCCTGGTTCGTTGTGCTGAGCGCCTCCCTCGAAGGACCCAACTATGGGAAAAAGAGCCCTCGGGTTTATCCCGAACACCCCAGCACTAGTGGCATGGGGGCAGAAGCCGACGACTGGCCATCTCTCAATTTTTGATAAACGGCCGCACAGAAAATAATATTTTAAATTCAATAAGCATTGCTTAGCGCATATGAACAAGTTTTCAGCGTAGAGGATACAAACGAGCGAGTTCATTCAAATACTACATCTTTAGTACATTCATCCGCGACAAGGCGGGCTCCGGCAAGAACTTCCTTGTAGTAGTTCTCGGGCTTGCGATGCTCCTTCCCCGACGGCGGCCCGTCCTTCACCAGCTTCTCTCCATCCATCTTACCCCAGTGTACCCTTACACGGGCAAGGGCGCTCCGGGCACCTTCAATGCAGGCGGAGCGCTTGATGGCCTCAAGCCGTGGACAGGCCTCCACCAGCCGCCGCACCAGCCCTAAATAGCTCCCAGGCAGGGCCTCTCCAGGCCACAGCCGAACCAGTAAGCCCTTCATGGCCTGTTCGGCCGCCTTGTGGAGCTCGACCAGCTGTTTTAGCTGATCGCTCAAAGGCACAGGGTGTCCGGCCTCAGAATACTGAGACCAGAACACACTCTCCGTCGAGCTGCCCTCTTCAGCTTGGTAGAACGCGGCGGCATCGGATACACTGCGGGGAAGATCGGCGAACGCCCTTGGAGAACTCCGGTTTCAGGTAAGTAATAGGTAGTTTACTTTTATATACCTACTTTGCATTGAGAATGCCTTACCCATTGCTATCGTTTTCACCTCCTCCAACTCTTGGAGGGCCTTTTGGGCTTCGGCCTTGGCACTCTTGGCGGTCTCAAGGGCCGACGCGAGCTCAGATGCTTGCGCTTTTGACTCAAGCTCCAAACTCTCATGTTTTTTCATGAGAGCTTGCAGCTCTTGCTGCACCTCGCCGACCTGAACCCCAAGCCTTTCTCGCTCGGCGCACTCCTCGGTCGTTTTCTTTCCGGCCTCAGCTAGCTCCTGCTTCAGGGTTGCCACCTCGGTTGTGGCCCCTACAATAAGCAGTACAATCATGTTATTTCTTTCTGCAATCAAGCCTCTCTATAGGCACCTTTTTTCTTTTTTTAGGGTATTTCTTACCTTCTTTCTCCTCGAGCTGCCGCTTGGCAAGGCCGAGCTCTTGCTCGGTCCGCCCGAGGTCCTTTTTAAGGACATCCACCTGCGCAGTCAGTGCGGCGGTGGACAGCAGCGAAGCCTGCATACGCATATTTGACTTTTTGTTGTTAGACTCCTGCGAAAATTACTAGATCCTCTATTCGGCTTTTCTTTCCGAACACCGAACAGAGCATCAGGGGCTACTGTCTATGCGGTAAATAATTTGACATATTTTTACTTACCTCGAAGCCTGTTAGAAGGCTAGCGCAAGCTTTAGTCAGTCCGCTCTTGGCGGACTGAACCCTTTGGATCACCGTACTCATAACAGTACGGTGCTCCTCGTCGATGGCGGCGCCCTCAAGCACCTCTAGCAGATTGTCCGGCGCTTCTGGTTGGACGGAGGTCGCCGGCCCAGACGGCTTACTCCTCTTGGAAGGAGTTCACCCATCGCGGATCGGGACTGTCGAGTCCGGCGCGGTGTCTGGCACAAAGCCGGACTTGGAGCCCTGGGGGGTTTCATCCCCTTTACTCCTGGGGTCCGGAGGATTGCCTTGCGGCTCCTCCAGGACTATCTCCTCCTGTCCTGGAGCTTGGCGGGACGCCACTTCGGCGTCGTCCGACCTGTAGGGGGGGACAGCGCGCGGAACAGAGTTCACGTCCGACGAATCCAGGGAGCAGCTCGACGAATCGTCGAGTTCGGCCCGGGGCGGGCTGCATAAATTACGAGAGATATTAGGGAAAGCCGCGCATTAAAATAATATCATGAGTCACTCTGGTATATAAGTAGTTACGATTTTGCCGGACGCTTGGTTCTGTCCGGCCACTCCTCTCCACCCTCTTCGGCGTCGTGGGAGTAGTCCGGCGGAGGGGTCTTCCTTTTCCTCGACCCCTCGGCCTCCCCCGTTGGGGTGGCCTTCTTCTTCTTTTCTCCCCCCGCTGGGTGGGGAGAGCTTTCTTGTTCCTGCTCCTCGTTTTCACGAGAGGAGAGCGTCGCAGACTCGTCAGATGACGAGTCCGACAACACCATATTGTGGGAGCTCTTTCGAGTCCCGGTAGTTTTCTTCTTCTTGGCCTTCTTCTCCGGCACCGCGTAAGGTGTCGGAGTCAACAGCTTCACTAGGAGAGCTGGGGCTGGGTCTTCGGGCAGGGGAGCCGGACAGTTAATTGGTCTGGATATCGCCCGCCAAGCCTGTCAAAGGCAAAGGGAGTTTAGATCCCGCATAGAGTCAATCTATGAAGAAGAGCTTAACAAACCTGTCAAAGGTATAGATAGCTTACCTCGCTGGCATGACGCTGCAAGCTGTATCCGCGGTCCTCGGAAGCGGATGTGGGGGACTCGGCGCCTTTGGTCAGCACCTTCCAGACGTCTTCATACGTCGTGTCGAAGAGCCTACTGAGGGTTTGGTGCTGCGCCGGGTCGAATTCCCACAAAGTAAAATCCCGTTGTTGGCATGGGAGGATCCGGCGGACGAGCATAACCTGGATCACATTGATCAGCCGGACTTGCTCGTTCACCAGGGACTGGATGCACGTTTGCAATCCAGTCACCTCTTTCTCGTTACCCCATGACTGGCCCGTCTCTTTCCAGGACATGAGCCGCGTGGGTGGTCCGGATCTGAACTCGGGGGCTGTGACCCATTTCGGATCGCGTGGCTCGGTGATGAAAAACCACCCAGCCTGCCACCCTTTAGGGACTCCACAAAGGATCCCTTGAACCGGAGGACGTTGGCCATCTTGCCGGACATAGCGCCTCCGCACTCCGCCTGGGTGCCGGACACCACCTTGGGCTTGACGTTGAAGGTCTTGAGCCAGAGGCCGAAGTGGGGGCGGACGCGGAGAAAGGCCTCACACACGACGATAAACACCGAGATATTGAGGACGAAGTTCGGGGCCAGATCGTGGAAATCCAGGCCGTAGTAGAACATGAGCCCTCGGACAAATGGGTGAAGTGGAAAGCCCAGTCCGCGGAGGAAGTGGGGAAGAAAAACTACCCTCTCATGGGGCCCTGGGGTAGGAAGAAGCTACCCCTTCTCAGGAAGCCGATGCGGGATGTCCTTATACAAGTATCCGGCTTTCCTTAGCTTTTTTACTTGGGCCTCCGTAACGGAGGAGGCCATCCACTTGCCTCCCGCTCCGGACATTGTTGGAGGAGGTTGAGGAAGGAAGAGCGGACTTGGGCGCTGGAGCTTGAGTGCGCGAGAGATGTATTGGCAAAGGAGGAAGAAGGCGTAGGTAAAAAGGTGAATCCTTATCCCTTTATACAAGCGGGTGCGGTGTCCCCACCTACTTAATAAAACTCACTTGCCTCCCAAGCGCCGTGGTAAATTGCGCGGTTGGGTTACCCACGTCCGTATTGATGAGAATCCCGTTAAAAGGGGCACACGATCTCTGCCTTGACAAGACGTGCCAAGGAAATTGCCTCGCTAAACACGCTGGGGTGGAACAATGAAAACAATTTATATAAAGAGCTTGGCCGCAGTGTTATGACGCACTGTGGAATACGTCAGCAGATTTGATTTGTGTTAATATTATTCTCTATATGGCAATATGTGGAAACTTATTTTGCAGAGCCGGACACTATTTTTGGTGTTTACAATCTTCTTGAAGAACTTGGAGGAGGAACCCGCCTTGCAATGCCGAAGACAATCTGCGCGCCGGACTCGTCGTCATTCAAGCCTGGTTCAGGGGCTACTGAGGGAGTCCTGGATTAGGGGGTGTTCGGATAGCCAGACTATACCTTCAGCCGGGCTCCAGGACTATGAAGATACAAGATTGAAGACTTCGTCCCGTGTCCGGAAGGATCTTTCCTTGGCATGGAAGGCAAGCTAGGCGTGCGGATATTCAAGATCTCGTACCATTGTTACCGACTCTGTGTAACCCTAACCCTATCCGGTGTCTATATAAACCGGAGGGTTGTAGTCCGTAGGCGAACCATCATCATACACAATCATACCATAGGCTAGCTTCTAGGGTTTAGCCTCCTTGATCTCGTGGTAGATCTACTCTTGTACTGCCCATATCATCAATATTAATCTAGCAGGAGTAGGGTTTTACCTCCATCAAGAGGGCCCAAACCTGGGTAAAATAAAGTGTCCCTTGTCTCCTGTTACCATCTGACCTTGACGCACAGTTCGGGACCCCCTACCCGAGATCCGCCGGTTTTGACACCAACAGTAGCAAAAATAAGAAGATACCTCGCTAAAAATTTCAAGAAAGTGTTCCCCCTAACTATGCACCGTTGCAAAGGTTCGTTGTTTCGAAGCACCACGTGATGATCGGGTGTGATAGATTCTAACGTTCGCATACAACGGGTGTAAGCCAGATTTACACATCCGAAACACTTAGGTTGACTTGACGAGCCTAGCATGTACAGACATGGCCTCGTAACACAAGAGACCGAAAGTTCGAACATGAGTTGTATAGTAGATACGATCAACATGAAGATGTTCACCGATGATGATTAGTCTGTCTCACGTGATGATCGGACACAGCCTAGTTGACTCGGATCATGTATCACTTAGATGACTTGAGGGATGTCTATCTAAGTGGGAGTTCATTAAATAATCAGATGAACGTAATTATCATGAACATAGTCAAAAGGTGTTTGCAAATTATGTCGTAGCTTACGCTTTAGTTCTACTGTTTAAGATATGTTCCTAGAGAAAACTTAGTTGAAAGTTGATAGTAGAAATTATGCGGGCTGGGTCCGTCAACTGAGGATTATCCTCATTGCTGCGCAGAAGGCTTATGTCCTTAATGCATCGCTCGGTGTGCTGAACCTTGAGCGTCGTCTGTAGATGTTGCGAAACATCTAACATACATGTTTTGATGACTACGTGATAGTTCAGTGCGTAATGCTAATGGTTTAGAGTTGTGGCACCAAAGACGGTTTTGAAACGTCGCAGAACATATGAGATGTTCCAAAGACTGAAATTGGGATTTCAGACCAGTGCCCACGTCAAGAGGTATGAGACCTCTGACAAGTTTCTTAAGCCTGCAAACTAAGGGAGAAAAGCTCAATCGTTGAGCATGTGCACAGATTGTCTGAGTACTACAATTTCTTGAATCGAGTGGGAGTTAATCTTCCAGATGAGATAGTGATCGTTCTCCATAGTCACTGCCACCAAGATATTAGAGCTTCGTGATGAACAATAACATATCAGCGATAGACATGATGATCCTTGAGCAACTCGCGATGTTTGACACCGCGAAAGTAGAAATCAAGTAGGAGCATCAATTGTTGATGGTTAGTAAAACCACTAGTTTCAAGAAGGGCAAGGGAAAGAAGGGATACTTCATGAAACGGCAAATCAGTTGATGCTCTAGTGAAGAAACCCAAGGTTGAACCCAAACCCGAGACTAAGTGCTTCTGTAATGAGGGGAACGGTCACTAAAGCAGAACTACCCTAGATACTTGGTAGATGAGAAGGCTGGCAAGGTCGACAGAAGTATTTTGAATATATGTTATATTATTGTGTACTTTACTAGTACTCCTAGTAGCACTAGGGAAATAAATACCGGTTCGGTTGCTAAGTGTTAGTAACTCGAAATAAAAGGCTGCGGAGACTAGCTAAAGGTGAGATGACGATATGTGTTGGAAGTGTTTCCAAGGTTGATGTGATCAAACATTGCACGCTCCCTCTACCATCAGGATTGGTGTTAAACCTAAACAATTGTTATTTGGTGTTTGCGTTGAGCATAGACATGATTGGATTATGTTTATCGCAATCGGTTATTCATTTAAGGAGAATAATGGTTACTCTGTTTATTTGAATAATACCTTCAATGGTCTTGCACCTAAAATAAATGGTTTATTGAATCTCGATTGTAGTGATACACATGTTCATGCCAAAAGATATAAGATAGTAATGATAGTACCACATACTTGTGGCACTGCCATTTGAGTCATATTGGTATAGAACGCATGAAGAAGCTCCATGTTGATGGATCTTTGGAATCACTCGTTTTTGAAAAGATTAAGACATGCGAACCATGTCTATTGGTAGATATGCATGAAGAAACTCCATACAGATGGATCGTTTGGACTCACTTGAGACATGCAAATCATACCACATGGGCAAGATGACTGAAAAGGCCTCGTTTTCAGTAAGATGGAACAAGAAAGCAACTTGTTGGAAGTAACACATTTTGATGTGTGCAGTCCAATGAGTGCTGAGGCACGCAGTGGATATCGTTATGTTCTTACTTCACAGATGATTTGAGTAGATGTAAGTATATTTACTTGATGAAACACAAGTCTGAATTATTGAAAGGTTTAAGTAATTTCGGAGTGAAGTTGAAGATCTTTGTGACAAGTGGATAAAATGTCTATGATATGATCATAGAGATGAATATCTGAGTTACGAGTTTGGCACACAATTAAGACATTGTGAAAATTGTTTCACAACTAATACCGACTGGAACACCGTAGTGTGATGGTGTGTCCAAACATCATAACTGCACCCTATTGGATATGGTGCATACCATGATGTCTCTTATCGAATTACCACTGTCGTTTATGGGTTAGGCATTAGAGACAACCACATTCACTTTAAATAGAGCACCACACAATTCTGTTGAGACGACACCGTATGAACTATGGTTTAGAAAAACCCAAGCTGTTGTTTCTTAAAAGTTTGGGGCTGCGACGCTTATGTGAAAGAGTTTCAGGCTGATAAGCTCGAACCCAAAGTGGATAAATGCATCTTCATAGAATACCCAAAATGGTTGGGTATACCTCCTATTTCAGATCCGGAAGCAAAAGTGATTGTTTCTAGAAATGGGTCCTTTCTCGAGGAAAAGTTTCTCTCGAAAGAATTCAGTGGGAGGATGGTGGAGACTTGATGAGGTTATTAAACCATCACTTCAACTAGTGAGTAGCAGGGCACAGGAAGTTGTTCCTGTGGCACCTACACCAATTGAAGTGGAAGCTTATGATAGTGATCATGAAACTTCGGATCAAGTCACTACCAAATCTCGTAGGTTGACAAGGATGCGTACTACTTCAGAGTGGTACCGTAATCCTGTCATGGAAGTCATGTTGCTAGACAACAATGAACCTACGAGCTATGGAAAAGCGATGGTGGGCCTGGATTCCGACGAATGGCTCGAGGCCATAAAATCCGAGAGAGGATCCATGTATAAAAACAAAGTATAGACTTTGGAAGAACTACTTGATGGTCGTAAGGCTGTTGGGTGCAGATGGATTTTAAAAGGAAGACGGACAATGATGGTAAGTGTCACCATTAAGAAATCTCGACTTGTTGTTAATATGTTTTCCGACAAGTTCAAGGAGTTGACTGTGATGAGACTTTCTCACTCGTAGCGATGTTGGGAGTCTGTTGGAATTATATTAGCAGTTACTGCATTATTTATGAAATCTTGCAGATAGGATGTCAAAACTTTGTTTCCTCGACGATTTTCTCAAGGAAAGGTTGTATGTGATACAACCAGAAGGTTTTGTCAATCCTGAAAGATGTTAAAAAGTATGCAAAGCTCCAGCAATCCTTCTAAGGACTGGAGTAAGCATCTCGGAGTTGGAATGTACGCTTTGATGAGATGATCAAATATTTTGGGTTTATACAAAGTTTATGAGAAACTTGTAATTCCAAAGAAGTGAGTGGGAGCACTATAGAATTTTTGATGAGTATATGTTGTTAACATATTGTTGATCAGAAATGATGTAGAATTTCTGGAAAGCATATAGGGTTATTTGAAAAGTGTTTTTCAATGAAAAACCTGGATTAAGCTACTTGAACATTGAGGATCAAGATCTATAAGGATAGATCAAAAACGCTTAATAGTACTTTCAAATGAATACATACCGTGACAAGATTTTGAAGGAGTTCAAAATAGATCAGCAAAGAAGGAATTCTTCGCTGTGTTACAAGGTGTGAGTATTGAGTAAGACTCAAGACCTGACCACGGCAAAAGAGAGAGAAAGGATGAAGGTCGTCCCCTATGCTTTAGACGTAGGCTCTACAGTATGCTATGCTGTGTACCGCACCTGAAGTGTGCCTTGCCACGAGTCAGTCAAGGGGTACAAGATTGATCCAGGAATGGATCACATGACAGCAGTCGAACTTATCCTTAGTAACTAGTGGACTAAGGAATTTTCTCGATTATGGAGGTGGTAAAAGAGTTCGTCGTAAAGGGGTTACGTCGAGCAAACTTTGACACTAATCCGGATGATTCTGAGTAGTAAACCAGATTCGTATAGTAGAGTGTTTATTTGGAATAGCTCCAAGTAGCGCGTGGTAGCTGCATCTACAAGATGACATAGAGATTTGTAAACCACACACGGATCTGAAAGGTACTGACCCGTTGACTAATAACTTCTCTCACAAGCGAGATATGAACAAACCCCATGGGTGTTGGATTCATTACAATCACATAGTGATGTGAACTTGATTATTGACTCTAGTGCAAGTGGGAGACTGTTGGAAATATGCCCTAGAGGCAATAATAAAATGGTTATTATTGTATTTCCTTGTTCATGATAATTGTCTATTGTTCATGCTATAATTGTATTAACTGGAAACTGTAATACATGTGTGAATACATAGACCACAACATGTCCCTAGTAAGCCTCTAGTTGAATAGCTCGTTGATCAATAGATGGTTATGGTTTCCTGACCATGGACATTGGATGTCATTGATAACGGGATCACATCATTAGGAGAATGATGTGATGGACAAGACCCAATCCTAAGCATAGCACAAGATCATGTAGTTCGTTTGCTAAGAGCTTTTCTAATGTCAAGTATCATTTCCTTAGACCATGAGATTGTGCAACTCCCGGATACCGTAGGAATGCTTTGGGTGTACCAAACATCATAACGTAACTGGGTGGCTATAAAGGTGCACTACAGGTATCTCCGAAAGTATCTGTTGAGTTAGCATGGATCGAGACTGGGATTTGTCACTCCGTATGACGGAGAGGTATCTCTAGGCCCGCTCGGTAATGCATCATCGTAATGAGCTCAGTGTGACTAAGGAGTTAATCACGGGATCATGCATTACGGAACGAGTAAACAGACTTGCCGGTAATGAGATTGAACAAGGTATAGGGATACCGACGACCGAATCTCGGGCAAGTAACATAACGATAGACAAAGGGAATTGTATACGGGATTGATTGAATCCCCGACATTGTGGTTCATCCGATGAGATCATCGTGGAACATGTGGGAGCCAATATGGGTATCCAGATCCTGCTCATGGTTATTGGCCGGAGAGGTGTCCCAGCCATGTCTGCATGGTTCCTGAACCTGTAGGGACTACACACTTAAGGTTCGATGACGCTAGAGTTGTTATGGGAAATAGTATGTGGTTACCGAAGGTTGTTCGGAGTCCCAGATAAGATCCCGGACGCGATGAGGAACTCCGGAATGGTCCGGAGGTGAAGATCGATAAATTGGATGAAGGGCATTGGAGTCCGGAATTGTTCTGGGAGTACCGGGTGGCGACCAGCGTGACCGAAAGGTGTTTCGGAGGCCATGGCAAGCGTTGGGGGGCCTTATGGGCCAAGGGGAGGGGGCACACCAGCCCACTAAGGGACTGTGCGCCCCTCCTAACCCCTCTCACGTAACCTGGAGAGGTGGGGGCGCCTCCCCTAGGGCAGCCACCCCTCCCGGCTTGGGGGCAAGTTTTCTAGGGGTGGAGGCGCCCAAACCCATCTAAGGTTTCCCCTGTGGCCGCCGCCCCTCCCCTAGGGAACCCTAGGGAACCTCCTCCACCCCTTCCCCCTATATATAGTGAGGGAGATAGAGGGCAGCCGCACCCCTTCCCTAGCACAGTCCCTTCCTCCTCCAACTCTTCCTTCTCCTCCGTAGAGCTTGGCGAAGCCCTGCAGGAATACCACAAGCTCCACCACCACGCCGTCGATTATAAACTATTTTACTAACCATAGATTCATCAAAATAAGCAAACAACACACGAAAAACAGAATCTGTCAAAAATAGAACAGTCTGTAGTAATCTGTAACTAACGCAAACTTCTGGAACTCCAAACAATCTAAAAAAATTGGACGACCTAGACAATTTGTTTATTGATCAGAATCAATTGCAATTAGTATTTTATCACTTTCTCACAATTTTTAATAATTCGGGCACTGAACGCAAAGTTTCTGGAAATTACAGCAAGATCAAATAACTATCATCCAAGAAGATCCAATAGGTCTAGCTTGGAACAAACACTAATTAAAACACAAAACCACATCCAAACAAAAGGTAGATGGGTTATTTATTCCCTAACAGAAGAAAAGCACAAAAAACTAAAAATAAAATTGGGTTGCCTCCCAACAAGCGCTATCGTTTAACGCCCCTAGCTAGGCATAAAAGCGAGGATAGATCTAGGTATTTCCTTCTTTGGAAGGCAATCCATAAGTGGCTCTGATGATGGTTTCATATGGCAATTTTATTTTCTTTCTTGGAAAGTGTTCCATGCCTTTTTTAATGGAAATTGGAACCTAATATTCCCTTCCTTCATATCAATAGTCGCACCACCCGTTCTAAGGAAAGGTCTACCAAGAATAATAGGGCAAGAAGGATTGCAATCTATATCAAGAACAATGAAATCTATGGGCACATAATTCCTATTTGCAACAATAAGAACATCATTAATCCTTCCCATAGGTTTCTTAATAGTAGAATCAGCGAGATGTAAGTTTAAAGAGCAATCATCAACATCGCGGAAATCTAGCAAATCACACAAAGTTTTGGGGATAGTGGAGACACTAGCACCCAAATCGCAAAAGCATAAAACTCATGATCTTTAATTTTAATTTTAGTAGTTGGTTCCCACTCATCATAGAGTTTTCTAGGGATAGAGACTTTCAACTCAAGTTTTTCTTCATAAGATTGCATCAAGGCATCAACAATATGTTCGGTGAAGGCTTTCTTTTGACTATAAGCATGCGGAGAATTTAGCACGGATTGCAACAAGGAAATACAATCAATCAAAGAGCAACTTTCATAATTAAATTCCTTGAAATCCAATATAGTGGGTTTAGCAACATCTAAATTTTTATTTCTTTCAATCCCACTTTCATCAATTTCATCATAAAGATCTAAATACTCCGAATTTTTGGAACGCCTTCTAGGTAAAGGAAGATCATATTCAGTTTCATCAAGATTCATATTGCAAAACAAAGATTTGATAGGGGACACATCAATAACTTTTAGATCTTCATCTTGATTTTCATAGGTATTCGGTTTTGCGGCCATTTTATTGACTAAGGTAGCTTGCATATCCGAAATTTCAGCAGTCATCTTTTCAAGACGAGCAATTTGGGATCTTATACCATCAAATTCTTTAGACATATCATCAAGCTCTTTATTCATATAACTCATAAAACCTTTTTGTTCCTTAAACTCGTTTCTAAAGAAATTATTGTGCTCAAATTGCAAAACCATAAACTTCCTAACGTTGTTTTCGATCTCCTCTAACCTTTTAAGGTGAAGATCACCAAAATTTGGTAGAGCCATCACGACAAACAAGCAATCCAACACACGAGAAAACAAAAGGCAAGCGAGAAAAAGGCAAACAGAGAAGGAGAAGGAGAAAGAGATTGGGAAAGAGAGGGCGAATAAAACGGCAAGGGTGAAGTGGGGGAGAGGAAAACGAGAGGCAAATGGCAACTAATGTAATGCGGGAGATAGGATTGTGATGGGTACTTGGTATGTTGACTTTTTGCATAGACTCCCCGGCAACGGCGCCAGAAATTCTTCTTGCTACCTCTTGAGCTTGCGTTGGTTTTCCCTGAAGAGGAGAGGATGATGCAACAGAGTAGAGTAAGTATTTCCCTCAGTTTTTGAGAACCAAGGTATCAATCCAGTAGGAGGCCACGCTCAAGTCCCTCGTACCTACACAAATCGATAGCAACTCACAACCAACGCGATTAGGGGTTGTCAATCCCTTCACGGTGATACGTCTCCAACGTATCTATAATTGTTTATTGCTCCATGTTATGTTATCTACTGTTTTGGGCAATATTGGGCTTTATTGTCCACTTTTATATTATTTTTGGGACTAACCTATTAATCGGAGGCCCAGCCCAGATTTGCTGTTTTTTTGCCTATTTTAGTGTTTCGAAGAAAAGGAATATCAAACGGAGTCGAAATGGAACGAAATCAACTAGAGAAGTTATTTTTGGAAGGAAAGCTACCTGATGGACTTGGACCCCATGTCAGAAGATACAGGAGCTGGCCACAAGGGTAGGGGGTGCGCCCACCCCCTAGGGCGCGCCCCCTGCCTCGTGGGGCCCCCGCAGCTCCACCGATGTACCCCTTGCACCCATATATACCTACGTATCCTAAAACTTCCAGAACAGAGATTAGATCTAGAGTTCCACCGCCGCAAGCCTCTATAGCCACCAAAAACCAATCGGGACCCTGTTCCGACACCCTGACGGAGGGGGGAACCCTCACCGGTGGCCATCTTCATCATCCCGGCGCTCTCCATGACGAGGAGGGAGTAGTTCACCCTCAGGGCTGAGGGTATGTACCAGTAGCTATGTGTTTGATCTCTCTCTCTCTCTCCTGTTCTTGATTTGGCACGATCTTGATGTATCGCGAGCTTTGCTATTATCGTTGGATCTTATGTTTCTTCTCCCCCTCTTGTCTCTTGTAATGGATTGAGTTTTCCCTTTGAAGTAATCTTATCGGATTGAGTCTTTAAAGATTTGAAAACACTTGATGTATGTCTTGCCGTGCGTATCTGTGGTGACAATGGGATATCACGTGCCACTTGATGTATGTTTTGGTGATCAACTTGCGGGTTCCGCCCACAAACCTATGCATAGGGGTTGGCACACGTTTTCGTTGTGATTCTCCGGTAGAAACTTTGGGCACTCTTTGAAGTACTTTGTGTTGGATTGAATAGATGAATCTGAGATTGTGTGATGCATATCGTATAATCATGCCCACGGATACTTGAGGTAACATTGGAGTATCTAGGTGACATTAGGGTTTTGGTTGATTTGTATCTTAACGTGTTATTCTAGTACGAACTCTAGGGCTGTTTGTGACACTTATAGGAATAGCCCAACGGATTGATTGCAAAGAATAACTCTGAGGTGGTTTCGTACCCTACCATAATCTCTTTTTTGTTCTCCGCTATTAGTGTCTTTGGAGTGACTCTTTGTTGCATGTTGAGGGATAGTTATATGATCTAACTGTGTTAGTATTGTTGAGAGGACTTACACTAGTGAAAGTATGAACCCTAGGCCTTTTTTCCTATCATTGCAATACCGTTTACGCTCACCTTTACCGCTCGCTACCTTGCTGTTTTTATATTTTCAGTTTACAAAAACCTATATCTACCATCCATATACCACTTGTGTCACCATCTCTTCGCCGAACTAGTGCACCTATACAATTTACCATTGTATTGGGTGTGTTGGGGACACAAGAGACTCTTTGTTATTTGGTTGCAGGGTTGCTTGAGAGAGACCATCTTCATCCTACGCCTCCCACGAATTGATAAACCTTAGGTCATCCACTTGAGGGAAATTTGCTACTGTCCTACAAACCTGTGCACTTGCAGGCCCAACAACGTCTACAAGAAGAAGGTTGTGTAGTAGACATCAAGCTCTTTTCTTGCGCCGTTGCCGGGGAAGCTAGGTAACTGAAGGTATATCTTTAGATCTTGCAATCAAATCTTTTTGTTTCTTGTTTTAGCACTAGTTAGTTATAAAACAAAGCTACCAAAAAATGGAATTGAGTTTGTCTCATACGCTTCACCTTTTTAATATCTTTCGTGAGTATGATGGAAAGGATAATTGTGCTCAAGTGCTAGAAGAAGAGATCTCTAGAATTCTTGGCATAAAATATGTGAATGATGAGCATGACTGCAATGTTGTTAGTATGAATTCCTTGACTATCAATGATGCTAATGATATGCAAAGCCACAAGCTTGGGGAAGCTATGTTTGATGAAGATGATATTTTTTGGTCCCCAAGCTTTTATGAGAAAATTTACTATGATGAAAGCATGCCTCCTACCTATGATGATTATTGTGATGACACTTATGCCTTAAAGAATAATGATAACCATGAAACTTGTCATCTTGATATTAATTCTCAATCATATGGTAGTTATTTTTTTTGAGTTTGCTCCCACTATTATTCATGAGAAGAAATTTGCTTATGTGGAGAGTAATAAAAATTCTATGCTTGTAGATCATGAAAAGAATGCTTTAGGTGCTGGTTATATTGTTGAATTCATTCATGATTCTACTTAAAATTATTATGAGGGAGGAACATATGCTTGTAGGAATTGCAATAATATCAAGTTTCCTCTCTATGTGCTTAAAGTTTTGAAGTTATGCTTGTTTTACCTTCCTATGCAAGTTGATTATTGTTCCCATAAGTTATTTTCTCACAAAATCCCTATGCATAGGAAGTGGGTTAGATTTAAATGTGCTAGTCATATTCTTCATGATGCTCTCTTTATGTTTCAACTCCTATCTTTTATGTGAGCATCATTGAAATCATAATGCCTAGCTAGGGGTGTTAAACGATAGCGCTTGTTGGGAGGCAACCCAATTTTATTTTAGTTTCTTGCTTTTTGGTTCTGTTTAGGAATAAATAACACATATAGCTTCTGTTTAGATGTGGTTTTATGTTTTAATTAGTGTTTGTGCCAAGTAGAACCTTTGGGAAGACTTGGGTGAAGTCTTTATGATCATGCTGTAAAAAAACAGAAACTTTAGCGCTCACGAGATTAGCTAGAACTTTTTACTGGAGAGTGCTATTTAGTTGATTAGTTTTGTAGATGACTACTAGAAAAATTCCTCAGGTCCACCAATTTATTTTAGAATTTTGGAGTTCCATAAGTTTGCGTTAGTTACAGATTACTACAGACTGTTATGTTTTTGACAGATTCTGTTTTCTATGTGTTGTTTGCTTATTTTGATGAATCTATGGCTAGTAAAATAGTTTATAAACCATAGAGAAGTTGGAATAAAGTAGGTTTAACACCAATATAAATAAAGAATGATTTCATTACAGTACCTTGAAGTGGTGTTTTGTTTTCTTTCGCTAACCGAGCTCATGAGTTTTCTGTTAAGTTTTGTGTTGTGAAGTTTTCAAGTTTTGGATAAAGATTCGATGGACTATGGAATAAGGAGTGGCAAGAGCCTAAGCTTGGGGATGACCAAGGCACCCCAAGGTAATATTCAAGGATAACCAAGCGTCTAAGCTTGGGGATGCCCCGGAAGGCATCCCCTCTTTCGTCTTCGTTCATCGGTAACTTTACTTGGAGCTATATTTTTATTCACCACATGATATGTGTTTTGCTTGGAGCGTCATTTTATTTTCTTTAGCTTTGCTTGCTGTTTGAATAAAGTATCAAGATCTGAAATCCTTAAATGGGAGAGTCTTCACATAGTTGCATAATTATTCGACTACTCATTGATCTTCACTTATATCTTTTAGAGCACGGCGGTGGTTTTATTTTGAAGAAATAGATGAAATCTCATGCTTCACCTATATTATTTTGAGAGTCTTAAATAGCATGGTAATTTGCTTAAAATTCTAATATGCTAAGCATAAAAGATTTGTAAGAATTCTTATGAGTGTGTTGAATACTAAGAGAAGTTTGATGATTTATGATTGTTTAGAGATATGGAGGTAATAATATCAAAGTCGTGCTAGTTGAGTAGTTGTGAATTTGAGAAATGCTTAAGTTTGCAAGTCCCATAGTATGCACGTATGGTAAACGTAATGTAACAAATTTGAAACATGAGGTGTTATTTGATTGTCCTCCTTATGAGTTGCAGTCGGGGACGAGCGATGGTCTTTTCCTACCAATCTATCCCCCTAGGAGCATGCGCGTAGTGCTTTGGTTTTTGATGGCTTGTAGATTTCTGCAATAAGTATATGAGTTCTTTACGACTAATGTTGAGTCCATGGATTCTACGCGCTCTCACCCTTCCATCATTGCTAGCCTCTTCGGTACCGTGCATTGCCCTTTCTCACATTGAGAGTTGGTGCAAACTTCGTCGGTGCATCCAAACCCCGTGATATGATACGCTCTTTCACACATAAACCTCCTTATATCTTCCTCAATACAGCCACCATACCTACCTATTATGGCATTTCCATAGCCATTCCTAGATATATTGCCATGCAACTTTCCACCATCCAGTTTATCATGACACATTCATCATGGTCATATTGCTAGTATGATCATGTAGTTGACATCGTATTTGTGGCAAAGCCACCGTTCATAATTCTTTCATACATGTCACTCTTGATTCAATGCATATCCCGGTACACCGCCGGAGGCATTCATATAGAGTCATACTTTGTTCTAGTATCGAGTTGTAATCATTGAGTTGTAAATAAATAGAGGTGTGATGATCATCATTCAATAGAGCATTGTCCCAAAAAAGAGAAAGGCAAAAAAAAGAAGGCCCAAAAAAAGGAAAAAAAATAAAAATATATAAGAAAATAAAAAGGGGCAATGCTACTATCCTTTTACCACACTTGTGCTTCAAAGTAGCACCATGTTCTTCATATAGCGAGTGTCCTATATTGTGCTTCAAAGTAGCACCATAGTCTTCATGATAGAGAGTCTCTTGTTTTGTCACTTTCATATACTAGTGGGAACTTTTCATTATAGAACTTGGCTTGTATATTCCAACGATGGGCCTCCTCAAGTGCCCTAGGTCTTCGTGAGCAAGCGAGTTGGATGCACACCCACTAGTTTCTTTTGTTGAGCTTTCATACATTTATAGCTCTAGTGCATCCATTGCATGGCAATCCCTACTCCTCGCATTAACATCAATCGATGGGCATCTCCATAGACCATTGATTACCCTCGTTGATGTGAGACTTTCTCCTTTTTTTGTCTTCTCCACATAACGCACATCATCATATTCTATTTCACCCATAGTGCTATATCCATGGCTCGCGCTCATGTATTGCGTGAAGGTTTATAAGTTTGAGATTACTAAAGTATGAAACAATTGCTTGGCTTGTAATCGGGGTTGTGCATGATGAGAGCATTCTTGTGTGACGAAAATGGAGCATGACTAAACTATATGATTTTGTAGGGATGAACTTTCTTTGGCCATGTTATTTTGAGAAGACATAATTGCTTAGTTAGTATGCTTGAAGTATTATTACTTTTATGTCAATATGAACTTTTGTCTTGAATCTTTCGAATCTGAATATTCATATCACAATTAAGAAGAATTACAATTAAATTATGCCAACTAGCATTCCACATCAAAAATTATCTTTTTTATCATTTACCTACTCGAGGACGAGCAGGAATTAAGCTTGGGGATGCTTGATACGTCTCTAACGTATCTATAATTTTTGATTTCTCCATGCTATGTTATCTACTGTTTTGGGCAATACTGGGCTTTATTATCCACTTTTATATTATTTTTGGGACTAACCTATTAACGGGAGGCCCATCCCAGATTTGTTGTCTTTGGCCTATTTCAGTGTTTCGAAGAAAAGGAATATCAAACGGAGTCGAAACGGAACGAAATCAACTAGAGAAGTTATTTTTGGAAGGAAAGCTACCGGATGGACTTGGACCCCATGTCAGAAGATGGGAGCTGGCCACGAGGGTAGGGGCGCGCCCCCTGCCTCGTGGGGCCCTCGCAGCTCCACCGACGTACCCCTTGCACCCGTATATACCAACGTATCCTAAAACTTCCAGAACAGTGATTATGTCACATCCCTAGTTCTGGTGATGCTTAGTGCTTGCATTAGAGTGTTGCATCATGTTTAAATTCCATTTAAATCTGAAATGGGGATGACAAACCCTAGCACCAAATGGAATGCAATTAGGATCAAATAAAAATATTTTTCAATAATCCCAAATGCCCTTTAGAAAAGCTCATGATTTTTGTTAAAGGTGAAAACCTCTGCCAGAAGTCATGCACTTATTTCTAGGCCATTCTGGATTTTTGAATTAAATCATATGCTATTTGAATTTGGGCATTTAAATGCTATAAAATATTTTAAATGCTCAGATAATCATGAACTAAAATCTTTACTGTTGGAAATATTCCAAACAGTAGCTTTGGGCAGTTTCATGATTTATGGGTTAGTTTCAGTATTTTAATAAAAGCCTAAAGACTACAGAATAATAGAAAATAGAATTAAAGAGAGAGAGAGGAACTTACCTGGGAAGCCCACCTGGCCTGGCACTGTAGCCGCCCAGCTGGGCAAAGCCAGCCCAGCCCATCTCCACCTCCCCCTGTCGTCTTCCTCCTCTTGCCAGGAGGACGAAGGGCGCGTGGCCACCGCTCGCGAGCACGCGCCCCGCCAGCTCCTGCTTGCCGCCGACGCCCTGGACGCGCTGTACGACGCCACGCATACCCCCCCGACCCCCTCGTCCTCTCCCCTCTCTCCCTGGATCTCTTTCCCCTCCCCTGCTCTCTCTCCCTCTCGCGCCCGAGCGCGCCGCCCCTCGCCGCCGCGTCCACCGGCCACCCCACACCTCTCTGACGCGCCACGAAGCTCCGCATCGATGTCCCCTACTCCCTCGACAAGCCAAGCATCGCCGGATGCCCTGCACCGCCTCCACCAAGCCGTCTTCAACCTCGGTGCCGGCGATCCCCGCCGCTTGATTCGTCACCGTCAGGCCGTCCCCGAGCCCGCTGAGACCTCCGCCCGACTCCCAGTGAGCTCTAATCCGTTTCCCCTCCTCCCTCGTGCTTTTTCCTGCATCGTAGCCGCCGCCCGCAAGTGCCCGTAAGCTCCGGCCGCCGTGATTGCCGCCGTCGTCGCTACGATGGGCCAACGTCGCGGATGAGCACCTGGCCGAGCTCCTGCTTCCCAGTAGCTGCCGCCTGTGCGCCCCGTTTGCTCGGAAGCGAGTTGCAGCCTCGCGCCCGTTATCACCAAACTCCGGCGCCGCCACGAGCTCGACTCCGGCGAGCTCGTTCCACCCCAGCCCCTCCTCCTTGGCTCTCTGGATGCGCAAGAGCGCGGCCTACCTCCTGGTGCCCTCAGCGCGCTAACCCGACGCCTCTAGCGCAAGTCCGGCGAGCCTCCGCCGTTGTTTTGGTCCCCGCCGGCCAAACTCCGGCGTGTCGACGTGGCCGCGTGTTTAGTGCTAATCACTGCCAGCTAAACACCCCACAGACACTGACGAGCGGGCCCCGCGTTGGGTCAAATCCCAGTCAACACGGTATTAACCTCTAACTATCTATAAGTATATGACATGTGGGACCGGGTCGTCAGGTTTGACCTGGGTCAACCCAGTTGACCTGCTGACGTCATGATGATGTCAGGCTGACGCAGTAATCCTTTTCTGGAATTTTAATAAATCTCAAATGATTTGTTTAATTCAGAAAATATCCAAAACTTTGAAAAATCATAGAAAATAATCTATAGCTCAGAATGAAATAATTTATATATGAAAAATTATCAGAAAAATTCAAGGAATCCATCTGTACCATTTTCATGCATGTTAGAACAACTTATAGTTGCTGCTTAGCACAAA
This sequence comes from Aegilops umbellulata, assembly GCA_032464435.1. NCBI lineage: Eukaryota > Viridiplantae > Streptophyta > Magnoliopsida > Poales > Poaceae > Aegilops > Aegilops umbellulata. The sequence continues at coordinate 7,200,907 of CP136058.1, read as the reverse complement.
TCATATAATGGCATTTAAATATCCACATATGGAGTTTGAATTTGAATCCTGGATTCAAAACAACTTTCATTTAATCTGGTTGCTAGCTGCATTAGCTCAAATCACATCATATTACCATGTCATGATCATGCATCATATTGTCGCATTGCATTGATTGTGTTCTTTCTCAGTTGCCGGTGTTTGTCCCCTCTCGATAGACGTGGTTCCGACGATGTGATCGATGACACCGATGAAGAACTATATTATCTTCAGAAGTGCCAGGCAAGCAAAATCCCCTTGTTCATCCCGATACAATCCCACCCTCTCGCTCCTGCTCTCTTTTACTACATTAGGACAACAACGATTCATGTGTTACTTGCTGCGGTAGCTGAACCCCTTTATCCTTTGCATGACCTGTCATTCCACAGTAAATAGATGAAACCCACTAGCATGAGTAGGAGTTGTTTGAGCCCATGTTGTGCCTACTCATTCATGCTTGTTTGTCATGCCTGCTACTGCTTAGAGTTGAGCCGGGTCTGATTCATCGGGAATGAATTGGAATGGTGATGAACATGTCCTACTGTGTGTGAGCTAAGTGTGTGAATACGATTTGGTAAAGGTATTGGTGAGAGGCCATGTAGGAGTACATGGTGGGTTGTCTCATTGAAGCCGTCCTCAGGAACTGAGTTCTGTGTTTGTGATCCATGAAACAGCTACTACCATGCATTGGGCCCTGAAATATGACCCCGCTCGACTTCTTAATCACCCTTGTCCTCTGTCCAGGAGTTGCAAGTAGTTTCTGGTGTTTGTAGTATGCTGGGGGCCGCACGCAGCGCTGACCGTAGGGGTGGGCTGTGTTGCGGTAGGCACGTGGCCGGGCAGCCGGGCGCCCGTTTGGTGTCTCGGACCCTGTACACATCGTTCGGGGCCGTTAGTGGAAACCTCGGCCGGACTCCCTGCGGATGGAACCCGAATAGGCGATAAACCTGGACTAGAGACTTGAGTGTTTAGGTAGGTCGTGGTCTACACCCACGTCGGCTTTCGCTTGAAGTCTGCCGAGCACATGTCGTGTGCAGACGCTAAGTGGTGGAAACATGTATGAAGAAGTACACCCCTGCAGGGTTAACATCATCTATTTGAATAGCCGTGTCCGCGGAAATGGACTTCTGGGTTGCCTATATCAGTTCATAGACAAGTGAAAGTGGATACTCTAAAATGCGCAAGATAAGCGTGAGTGCTATGGATGGCCTTCTCGTAGGGAGACGGAAGTGGATCCATAGTGGTGTATTGATATGGTGATTATGTGGACTCGTGTGCGCCACCTCAAGAGAGTTACTTGCAGTCGTAGTTCAGGTTAGCCACTGAGTCAAAGCTGGCTTGCTGCAGTCAAACTCCACCACCCCCTTTATTGATACTGATGCATATGTAGTTAGTTCTGATGTAAGTCTTGCTGAGTACAATTGTACTCACGTTTGCCTATTTTATGTTTTGCAGAGAGACTTCAGTCTCGCTAGTAGTACCGCTTGGACTTCGACGTTTAGCTTGTTACCTCAGCTACGATTTTGTGCCCTCGGCAGGATCTGGTAGATAGTCAGGCTTCTCAGCCTTTTTCATTTGTAGATGTCTGTACTCAGACATGTTTAGCTTCCGCATGTGCTTTGACTTGTATGCTCTGAATGTCGGGTCGTGAGACCCATGTTTGTAATATCTCGCTCCTCGGAGCCCTATGAATAAATACTTTGAGTCGTAGAGTTATGCTGTGATGCCATGATTGTATCTACTCATATCGGGCATATTGTGTGTATGATTGAAATGCTTGGTATGAGTGGGATCCGACTATCTAGTTGTTTATCCTTGGTAGCCTTTCATATGGGGAAATGTAGTCTAGTGCTTCTGAGCGATAGTAGTCCGCTACAGCCCGGTTCACCGGAGTCCTGCTAGCCCAGCACTACTGCTCAGAACACTTGACTGGCCGGCATGTGTTTCACTTTGTTCCTGTGTCTGTCCCTTCGGGGAAATGTCACACGGTGACATCCGGAGTCCTGCCTAGCCTGCTACAGCCCGGGTTACCGGAGTCCTGTTAGCCCAGTGCTACAGTCCGGATTCACACGCTGATGACCGACATGTTTGATGTGATTCATGTATGCCTGTCCTCATAGGCTAGTGCCGCTTTGGATTCACGACTAGCCATGTCGGCCCGGGTTCTCTGTCATATGGATGCTAGCAACACTATCATATACGTGAGCCCAAAGGCGCAAACGGTCCCGGGCCAGGTAAGGTGGCACCCGTGGGAGTACCGTGCGTGAGGCCGCAAAGTGATATGAGGTGTTACATGCTGGATCAATGTGACTTAGGATCGGGGTCCTGACAGATTAGATCTGGAGTTCCGCCGCCGCAAGCCTCTGTAGCCACCAAAAACCAATCGGGACCCTGTTCCGGCACCCTGCCGGAGGGGTGAACCCTCACCGGTGGCCATCTTCATCATCCTGGCGCTCTCCATGATGAGAAGGGAGTAGTTCACCCTCGGGGATGAGGGTATGTACCAGTAGCTATGTGTTTGGTCTCTCTCTCTCTCTCTTGTGTTCTTGATTTGGCACAATCTTGATGTATCGCGAGCTTTGCTATTATAGTTGGATCTTATGTTTCTTCTCCCCCTCTTCTCTCTTGTAATGGATTGAGTTTTCCCTTTGAAGTCATCTTATCGGATTGAGTCTTTAAAGATTTGAGAACACTTGATGTATGTCTTGCCGTGCGTATCTGTGGTGACAATGGGATATCACGTGCCACTTGATGTATGTTTTGGTGATCAACTTGCGGGTTCCGCCAACGAACCTATGCATAGGGGTTGGCACACGTTTTCGTCGTGATTCTCCGGTAGAAACTTTGGGCACTCTTTGAAGTACTTTGTGTTGGATTGAACAGATGAATCTGAGATTGTGTGATGCATATCGTATAATCATGCCCACGGATACTTGAGGTGACATTGGAGTATCTAGGTGACATTACGGTTTTGGTTGATTTGTATCTTAAGGTGTTATTCTAGTACGAACTCTAGGGCTGTTTGTGACACTTATAGGAATAGCCCAACGGATTGATTCGAAAGAATAACTTTGAGGTGGTTTCTGTTGGAGAACGTTGCAGAAAATTAAAATTTTTCCTACGGTTTCACCAAGATCCATCTATGAGTTCATCTAGCAACGAGTCATGGGAGAGAGAGATTGCATCTACATACCACTTTTTAGATCACGAGCGGAAGCGTTCAACGAACGGGGATGAAGTAGTCATACACACCGTGATCCAAATCACCGGAGATCCTAGCACCGAAAGCACGGCACCTCCGCGTTCAATACACGTACGGTCAGCGTAACGTCTCCTTCTTCTTGATCCAGCAAGGCAAAGGAGAGGTTGGGGAAGAAGACTCTAGCAGCAGCACGACGGCGTGGTGATGTTGGAGCTGCAGTACTCCGACAGGGCTTCGCCGAGCTCTTACGGAGGAGGAGGAGGTGTTGGAGAGGGAGAGGGAGGCGCCAGGGCATAGGGTGTACAGCCCCCCCTCCCCTCCCCCCTTTATATAACCCCTTGGGGGGGCGCCGGCCCTAGGAGATGGAATCTCCTAGGGGGGGCGGCGGCCAGGGAGGGGGGCTTGCCCCCCAAGCAAGGGGGCGCCCCCTTTAGGGTTCCCCCCCCCCCCCCGAAACCCTAGGCGCATGGGCCCTTGGGGGGGAGGCGCACCAGCCCACTATGGGCTGGTTACCTCCCTCATACAGCCCATGGGGCCCTCCGGGATAGGTGTCCCCACCCGGTGGACCCCTCAGGACCCTCCGATGGTCCCGGTACAATACCGATAACCCCGAAACTTGTCCCGATGTCCGTATGATGACTTTCCATATATAAATCTTTACCTCCGGACCATTCCGAAACTCCTCGTGACGTCCGGGATCTCATCCGGGACTCCGAACAACATTCGGGTTACTTCATATACATATCTTCACAACCCTAGCGTCACCGAACCTTAAGTGTGTAGACCCTACGGGTTCGGGAGATATGCAGACATGACCGAGACGGCTCTCGGGCAATAACCAACAGCGGGATCTGGATACCCATGTTGGCTCCCACATGCTCCATGATGATCTCATCGGATGAACCACGATGTCGAGGATTCAATTAATCCCGTATACGATTCCCTTTGTCAATCGGTATTTTACTTGCCCGAGATTCGATCGTCGGTATCCCAATACCTCGTTCAATCTCGTTACCGGCAAGTCACTTTTCTCGTACCGTAATGCATGATCCCGTGATCAAAACACTTTGATCACATTGAGCTCATTATGATGATGCATTACCGAGAGGGCCCGGTGATACCTCTCCGTCAAGCGGAGTGACAAATCCCAGTCTCGATCCATGTCAACCCAACAGATACTTTCAGAGATACCCGTAGCATACCTTTATAGTCACCCAGTTACGTTGTGACGTTTGGCACACCCAAAGTACTCCTACGGTATCCGGGAGTTACACGATCTCATGGTCTAAGGAAAGGATACTTGACATTGGAAAACTCTAGCAAACGAATTAAGCGATCTTATGCTATGTTTAGGATTGGGTCTTGTCCATCACATCATTCTCCTAATGATGTGATCCCGTTATCGATGACATCCAATGTCCATAGTCAGGAAACCATGACTATCTGTCGATCAACGAGCTAGTCAACTAGAGGCTCACTAGGGACATGTTTGTTGTCTGTTATTCACACATGTATTATGATTTCCGGATAACACAATTATAGCACGAATAAAGACAATTATCATGAATAAGGAAATACAATAATAATGCTTTTATTATTGCCTCTAGGGCATATTTCCAACAGTCTCCCACTTGCACTAGAGTCAATAATCTAGTTACATTGTGATGAATCGAACACCCATAGAGTTCTGGTGCTGATCATGTTTTGCCTTAGGGAGAGGTTTAGTCAGCGGATCTGCGACATTCAGATCCGTGTGCACTTTACAAATCTCTATGTCTCCATCTTGAACATTTTCACGAATGGAGTTGAAGCGACGCTTGATGTGCCTGGTCTTCTTGTGAAACCTGGGCTCCTTTGCAAGTGCAATAGCTCCAGTGTTGTCACAGAAGAGCTTGATTGGCCCTGACGCATTGGGTATGACTCCGAGGTCGGTGATGAACTCCTTCACCCAAATTGCTTCATGTGCTGCCTCCGAGGCTGCCATGTACTCCGCTTCACATGTAGATCCCGCCATGACGCTTTGCTTGCAACTGCACCAGCTTACTGCCCCACCATTCAAAATATACACGTATCCGGTTTGTGACTTAGAGTCATCCAGATCTGTGTCGAAGCTAGCGTCGACGTAACCTTTTACGACGAGCTCTTCGTCACCTCCATAAACGAGAAACATTTCCTTAGTCCTTTTCAGGTACTTCAGGATATTCTTGACCGCTGTCCAGTGTTCCTTGCCGGGATTACTTTGGTACCTAGCTACCAAACTTACGGCAAGGTTTACATCAGGTCTGGTACACAGCATGGCATACATAATAGAACCTATGGCTGAGGCATAGGGGATGACACTCATCTCTTCTATATCTTCTGCCGTGGTCGGACATTGAGCTGAGCTCAATTTCACACCTTGTAACACAGGCAAGAACCCTTTCTTAGATTGATCCATATTGAATTTCTTCAATATCTTATCAAGGTATGTGCTTTGTGAAAGACCTATGAGGCGTTTCGATCTATCTCTATAGATCTTGATGCCTAATATATAAGCAGCTTCTCCAAGGTCCTTCATTGAAAAACTCTTATTCAAGTAGGCCTTAATGCTGTCCAAGAGTTCTATATCATTTCCCATCAGAAGTATGTCGTCTACATATAATATGAGAAATGCTACAGAGCTCCCACTCACTTTCTTGTAAACACAGGCTTCTCCATAAGTCTGTGTAAACCCAAACGCTTTGATCATCTCATCAAAGCAAATGTTCCAACTCCGAGATGCTTGCACCAGCCCATAAATCGAGCGTTGGAGCTTGCACACCTTGTCAGCATTCTTAGGATCGACAAAACCTTCCGGCTGCATCATATACAATTCTTCCTTAAGGAAACCATTAAGGAATGCCGTTTTGACGTCCATTCGCCATATCTCATAATCATAGTATGCGGCAATTGCTAACATGATTCGGACGGACTTCAGCTTCGCTACCGGTGAGAAAGTCTCATCGTAGTCAATTCCTTGAACTTGTCGATAACCCTTAGCGACAAGCCGAGCTTTATAGATGGTCACATTACCATCCACGTCTGTCTTCTTCTTAAAGATCCATTTATTTTCTATGGCTCGCCTTTCAATGGGCAAGTCAGTCAAAGTCCATACTTCGTTTTCATACATGGATCCTATCTCGGATTTCATGGCTTCCAGCCATTTGTCGGAATCTGGGCCCGCCATTGCTTCCTCATAGTTCGAAGGTTCACCGTTGTCTAACAACATGATTTCCAAGACAGGGTTGCCGTACCACTCTGGTGCGGAACGTGTCCTTGTGGACCTTCGAATTTCAGTAGGAGCTTGATTAGAAGTATCTTGATCATCATCATTAATTTCCTCTCTAGTCGGTGCAGGCACCTCAGAAACGTTTTCTTGAGTTTCGCCGTTTTCCGGTTCAAGAGGTAACACTTCATCAAGTTCTACTTTCCTCCCACTTACTTCTTTCGAGAGAAACTCTTTCTCTAGAAAGGATCCATTCTTGGCAACAAAGATCTTGCCTTCGGATCTGAGGTAGAAGGTATACCCAACAGTTTCTTTAGGGTATCCTATGAAGACGCATTTTTCCGACTTGGGTTCGAGCTTTTCAGGTTGAAGTTTCTTGACATAAGCATCGCATCCCCAAACTTTCAGAAACGACAGCTTAGGTTTCTTCCCAAACCATAATTCATACGGTGTCGTCTCAACGGATTTCGACGGAGCCCTATTTAAAGTGAATGCGGCAGTCTCTAAAGCATAGCCCCAAAAAGATAGCGGTAAGTCGGTAAGAGACATCATAGATCGCACCATATCTAACAGAGTGCGATTACGACGTTCGGACACACCATTACGCTGAGGTGTTCCAGGCGGCGTGAGTTGTGAAACTATTCCACATTTTCTTAAGTGTGTGCCAAATTCGTGACTCAAGTATTCTCCTCCACGATCTGATCGTAGAAACTTGATCTTTCTCTCACGTTGATTTTCAACCTCACTCTGAAATTCCTTGAACTTTTTGAAGGTCTCAGACTTGTGTTTCATTAAGTAGACATACCCATATCTACTCAAGTCATCAGTGAGGGTGAGAACATAACGATAGCCACCGCGAGCCTCAACACTCATTGGACCGCACACATCGGTATGTATGATTTCCAATAAGTTGGTTGCTCGCTCCATTGTTCCTGAGAACGGAGTCTTGGTCATTTTACCCATGAGGCATGGTTCGCACGTGTCAAATGATTCATAATCAAGAGACTCTAAAAGTCCATCTGCATGGAGCTTCTTCATGCGTTTGACACCTATGTGACCAAGGCGGCAGTGCCACAAATATGTGGGACTATTGTTATCAACTTTAACTCTTTTGGTATTCACACTATGAATATGTGTATCATCACGTACGAGATTCATTAAGAATAAACCATTAACCATCGGAGCATGACCATAAAACATATCTCTCATATAAATGGAACAACCATTATTCTCGGATTTAAATGAGGAGCCATCTCGAATTAAACGAGATCCAGACACAATGTTCATGCTCAAACTTGGCACTAAATAACAATTATTGAGGTTTAAAACTAATCCCGTATGTAAATGTAGAGGCAGCGTGCCGACGGCGATCACATCGACCTTGGAACCATTCCCGACGCGCATCGTCACCTCGTCCTTCGCCAGTCTCCGTTTATTCCGCAGCTCCTTTGGTTTTCCCGGCCTTCTTGTCCGCTAAGTATTTGGGGCAGTTCCGCTTCCAGTGACCACTTCCCTTGCAATAAAAACACTCAGTCTCGGGCTTGGGTCCATTCTTTGGCTTCTTCCCGGCAACTTGCTTACCGGGCGCGGCAACTTCCTTGCCGTCCTTCTTGAAGTTCTTTTTACCCTTGCCCTTCTTGAACTTAGTGGTTTTATTCACCATCAACACTTGATGCTCCTTCTTGATTTCTACCTCTGCCGATTTCAGCATAGCATATACCTCAGGAATGGTCTTTACCATCCCCTGCATATTGTAGTTCATCACAAAGCTCTTGTAGCTAGGTGGAAGCGACTGGAGGATTCTGTCAATGACCACTTCATCCGGGAGATTAACTTCCAGTTGAGTCAAGCGGTTGTGCAACCCAGACATTTTGAGTATGTGCTCACTGACAGAGCTATTTTCCTCCATCTTACAGCTAAAGAATTTGTTGGAGATCTCATATCTCTCAACCCGGGCATGAGCTTGGAAAACCATTTTCAGCTCTTCGAACATCTCATATGCTCCATCTCTCTCAAAACGCTTTTGGAGCCCCGGCTCTAAGCTGTAAAGCATGCCGCACTGAACGAGGGAGTAATCATCGCAGCGTGACTGCCAAGCGTTCATAACGTCTTGTTGTGCAGGGAGAATAGGTGCGTCACCCAGCGGTGCTCGTAGGACATAATCTTTCTTGGCAGCTATGAGGATGATCCTCAGGTTCCGGACCCAGTCCGTATAGTTGCTACCATCGTCTTTCAGCTTGGTTTTCTCCAGGAACGCGTTGAAGTTGAGGACTACGTTGGCCATTTGATCTACAAGACATATTGTAAATATTTAGACTAAGTTCATGATAATAAAGTTCATTTAATCAAATTTAATGAACTCCCACTTAGATAGACATCCCTCTACTAGTCATCTAAGTATTACATGATCCGAGTCAATTAGGCCGTGTCCGATCATCACGTGAGATGGACTAGTCAACATCGGTGAACATCTTTATGTTGATCGTATCTTCTATACGACTCATGCTCGACCTTTCGGTCTTCTGTGTTCCGAGGCCATGTCTGTACATGCTAGGCTCGTCAAGTCAACCTAAGTGTTTTGCGTGTGTAAATCTGTCTTACACCCGTTGTATGTGAACGTTAGAATCTATCACACCCGATCATCACGTGGTGCTTCGAAACAACGAACTGTCGCAACGGTGCACAGTTAGGGTGAACACTTTCTTGAAATTATTATGAGGGATCATCTTATTTACTACCTTCGTTCTAAGTAAACAAGATGCAAAACATGATAAACATCACATGCAATCAAATAATAAACGTGACATGATATGGCCAATATCACATAGCTCCTTCGATCTCCATCTTGGGGCTCCATGATCATCTTGTCACCGGCTTGACACCATGATCTTCATCATCATGATCTTCATCATCGTGTCTCCATGAAGTTGCTCGCCAACTATTACTTCTACTACTACGGCTAACGCGTTTAGCAATAAAGTAAAGTAATTTACATGGCGTTTCTCAATGACACGCAGGTCATACAAAAAATAAAGACAACTTCTATGGCTCCTGCCGGTTGTCATACTCATCGACATGCAAGTCGTGATTCCTATTACAATAGCATGAACATATCATACATCACATATAGATCATTCATCATTCATCACAACTTTGGCCATATCATATCACAAAGCACTTGCTGCAAAAACAAGTTAGACGTCCTCTAATTGTTGTTGCAAGTTTTACGTAGCTGAATTAGGGTTCTAGCAAGAACGTTTTCTTACCTACGTGAAAACCACAACATGATTTGTCAACTTCTATTTACCCTTCATAAGGACCCTTTTCATCGAATCCGCTCCAACTAAAGTGGGAGAGACAGACACCCGCCAGCCACCTTATGCAACTAGTGCATGTTAGTCGGTGGAACCGGTCTCACGTAAGCGTACGTGTAAGGTTGGTCCGGGCCGCTTCATCCCACAATACCGCTGAAGTAAGATAAGACTAGTAGCGGCAAGAAGAGTTGACAACATCTACGCCCACAACAAATTGTGTTCTACTCACGCAAGAAGAACTACACATAGACCTAGCTCATGATGCCACTGTTGGAGAACGTTGCAGAAAATTAAAATTTTTCCTACGGTTTCACCAAGATCCATCTATGAGTTCATCTAGCAACGAGTCATGGGAGAGAGAGAGATTGCATCTACATACCACTTTGTAGATCGCGAGCGGAAGCGTTCAACGAACGGGGATGAAGTAGTCGTACACACCGTGATCCAAATCACCGGAGATCCTAGCACCGAAAGCACGGCACCTCCGCGTTCAACACACGTACGGTCAGCGTAACGTCTCCTTCTTCTTGATCCAGCAAGGAAAAGGAGAGGTTGGGGAAGAAGACTCCAGCAGCAGCACGACGGCGTGGTGATGTTGGAGCCGCAGTACTCCGACAGGGCTTCGCCGAGCTCTTACGGAGGAGGAGGAGGTGTTGGAGAGGGAGAGGGAGGCGCCAGGGCATAGGGTGTACAGCCCCCCTCCCCTCCCCCCTTTATATAACCCCTTGGGGGGGCGCCGGCCCTAGGAGATGGAATCTCCTAGGGGGGGCGGCGGCCAGGGAGGGGGGCTTGCCCCCCAAGCAAGGGGGCGCCCCCTTTAGGGTTCCCCCCCCAAACCCTAGGCGCATGGGCCCTTGGGGGGGAGGCGCACCAGCCCACTATGGGCTGGTTCCCTCCCTCATACAGCCCATGGGGCCCTCCGGGATAGGTGGCCCCACCCGGTGGACCCCCCGGGACCCTCTGGTGGTCCCAGTACAATACCGATAACCCCGAAACTTGTCCCGATGTCCGTATGATGACTTTCCATATATAAATCTTTACCTCCGGACCATTCCGAAACTCCTCGTGACGTCCGGGATCTCATCCGGGACTCCGAACAACATTCGGGTTACTGCATATACATATCTTCACAACCCTAGCGTCACCGAACCTTAAGTGTGTAGACCCTACGGGTTCGGGAGACATGCAGACATGACCGAGACGGCTCTCGGGCAATAACCAACAGCGGGATTTGGATACCCATGTTGGCTCCCAGATGCTCCACGATGATCTCATCGGATGAACCACGATGTCGAGGATTCAATTAATCCCGTATACGATTCCCTTTGTCAATCGGTATTTTACTTGCCCGAGATTTGATCGTCGGTATCCCAATACCTCGTTCAATCTCGTTACCGGCAAGTCACTTTTCTCGTACCGTAATGCATGATCCCGTGATCAAAACACTTTGATCACATTGAGCTCATTATGATGATGCATTACCGAGAGGGCCCGGTGATACCTCTCCGTCAAGCGGAGTGACAAATCCCAGTCTCGATCCATGTCAACCCAACAGATACTGTCAGAGATACCCGTAGCATACCTTTATAGTCACCCAGTTACGTTGTGACGTTTGGCACACCCAAAGTACTCCTACGGTATCCGGGAGTTACACGATCTCATGGTCTAAGGAAAGTATACTTGACATTGGAAAACTCTAGCAAACGAATTAAGCGATCTTATGCTATGTTTAGGATTGGGTCTTGTCCATCACATCATTCTCCTAATGATGTGATCCCGTTATCGATGACATCCAATGTCCATAGTCAGGAAACCATGACTATCTGTCGATCAACGAGCTAGTCAACTAGAGGCTCACTAGGGACATGTTTGTTGTCTGTTATTCACACATGTATTACGATTTCCGGATAACACAATTATTGCATGAATAAAGACAATTATCATGAATAAGGAAATATAATAATAATGCTTTTATTATTGCCTCTAGGGCATATTTCCAACAGTTTCGTACCCTACCATAATCTCTTTGTTTGTTCTCCGCTATTAGTGTCTTTGGAGTGACTCTTTGTTGCATGTTGAGGGATAGTTATATGATCCAACTACTCCCTCCTTCCATTTATACAGGGCCTAATGCGTTTTTCGAGGCTAAATTTGACCAAATATTAGAGAAATAATATATGACATGCAACTTACACAAAGCACACCATTAAATTCGTGTGTGAAAGGAGCTTTCAATGATATAATTTTCACATTGTGCATGTCATGTACTATTAATCTTGTCAATAGTCAAAGGCGGTCTTAAAAACGTATTAGGCCCTATATAGATGGAAGGAAGGAGTATGTTATTATTGTTGAGAGGACTTACACTAGTGAAAGTATGAACCCTAGGCCTTGTTTCCTATCATTGCAATACCGTTTACGCTCACCTTTACCGCTCGCTACCTTGCTGTTTTTATATTTTCAGTTTACAAAAACCTATATCTACCATCCATATACCACTTGTATCACCATCTCTTCACTGAACTAGTGCACCTATACAATTTACCATTGTATTGGTTGTGTTGGGGACACAAGAGACTCTTTGTTATTTGGTTGCAGGGTTGCTTGAGAGAGACCATCTTCATCCTACGGCCCCCGCGGATTGATAAACCTTAGGTCATCCACTTGAGGGAAATTTGCTACTGTCCTACAAACCTATGCACTTGCAGGCCCAACAACGTCTACAAGAATAAGGTTGTGTAGTAGACATCAGACGGTCTCTTACGAGAGTGAGATCTAATAGAGATAATATTTTTGGTATTTTTGATATAGAGATGCAAAGTGAAAAGTAAAAGGCAAAGTAAAAACAAAGCAAGATTAAAGTGATGGAGATTGATATGGTGAGAATAGACCCGGGGGCCATACGTTTCACTAGTGGCTTCTCTCAAGAGCATAAATTTTCTACGGTGGGTGAACAAATTACTGTTGAGCAATTGACACAATTGAGCATAGTTATGAGAATATCTAGGCATGATCATGTATATAGGCATCACGTCTGTGACAAGTAGATCGAGACGATTCTGCATCTACTACTATTACTCCACTCATCGACCGCTATCCAGCATGCATCTAGAGTATTAAGTTAAAAACAAAGTAACGCTTTAAGCAAGATGACATAATGTAGAGAGATAAATTCATGCAATATGAAATAAACCCCATATTGTTATCCTCGATGGCAATGATACAATACGTGCCCTGCTGCCCCTTCTGTCACTGGGAAAGGACACCGAAAGATCGAACCCAAAGCTAAGCACTTCTCCTATGGCAAGAACTACCAATCTAGTTGGCCAAACCAAGCGGATAATTCGAAGAGACTTGCAAAGATAACCAATCATACATAAAAGAATTCAGAGAAGATTCAAATATTGTTCAAAGATATACTTGATCATAAACCCACAATTCATCGGTCTCAACAAACACACCGCAAAAGAAGAAGATTACATCAAATAGATCTCCACAAGACAGGGGGAGAACATTGTATTGAGATCCAAAAAGAGAGTAGAAGCCATCTAGCTAATAACTATGGACCCGAAGGTCTGAGGTAAACTACTCACACTTCATCGGAGAGGCTATGATGATGAAGAAGCCCTCCGTGATGACGGCCCTCTCCGCCGGAGCTCCGCAACAGGCCCCAAGTGTTGGGGATCGTAGCAGAAATTCAAAATTTTCTACGCATCACCAAGATCAATCCATGGAGTAATCTAGCAACGAGGGGAAGGAATGTGCATCTACATACCCTTGTAGATCACTAAGCGGAAGCGTTCAAGTGAACGGGGTTGATGGAGTCGTACTCGTTGTGATCCAAATCACCGATGATCCTAGTGCCGAATGGACGGCACCTCCGCGTTCAACACACATGCAGCCCGGTGACGTCTCCCACACCTTGATCCAGCAAGGGGAGAAGCAGAGGTTGGGGAAGACTCCGTCCAGCAGCAGCACGATGGCGTGGTGGTGAAGGAGGAGCGTGGCAATCCTGCAGGGCTTCGCCAAGCACCGCGGGAGACGAGAAGGGAGAGGGGTAGGGCTGCGCCAACAGGAGAAGAACTTTGTGTGTTGGGCTGCCCCTTTGCCTCCACTATATATAGGGGAGATGGAGGGTTGCGCCCCCACCTAAGGTTTCCACCCTAGGGGCGGCGGCAGCCCCAATCCCCATCTGGGGTGGCGGCCAAGTGGGGGGAGAGGGAGGAGCACCAGGCATGGGCCTTTAGGGCCCATCTGCCCTAGGGTTTGCCCCCTCTTCTCTCCAGGCGCATGGGCCTTGGTGGGGAGGTGCCCCAGCCCACCTAGGGGCTGGTCCCTTCTCACACTTGGCCCATGTATGCCTTCGGGGCCCGTGGCCCCTCCCGGTGGACCCCCGGACCCCTCCGGTGGTCCCGGTACACTACCGGTGATGCCCAGAACACTTCCGGTGGCCAAAACCATACTTCCTATATATAAATATTTACCTCCGGACCATTCCGGAACTCCTCGTGACATCCGGGATCTCATCCGGGACTCTGAACAACATTCGGTAACCACGTACATCTATTCCCTGTAACCCTATCATCATCGAACCTTAATTGTGTAGACCCTACGGGTTCGGGAACCATGTAGACATGACCGAGACACCTCTCCGGCCAATAAACAACAGCGGGATCTGGATACCCATGTTGGCTCCCACATGTTCCACGATGATCTCATTGGATGAACCACGATGTTGAGGATTCAATCAATTCCGTATTCAATTCCCTTTGTCTAGCGGTATTGCACTTGCCCGAGATTCGATCATCGGTATCTCGATACCTTGTTCAATCTCGTTACCGGCAAGTCTCTTTACTCGTTCCGTTGCACATCCCGTGATCAACTCCTTGGTCACATTGCGCATATGATGATGTCCTACCGAGTGGGCCCAGAGATACCTCTCCGTCACACGGAGTGATAAATCCCAGTCTCGATTCGTGCCAACCCAACAGACACTTTCGGAGATACCTGTAATGTACCTTTATATCCACCCAGTTACGTTGTGACATTTGGTATACCCAAAGCATTCCTACGGTATCCGGGAGTTTCACAATCTCATGGTCCAAGGAAATGATACTTGACATTAGAAAAGCTTTAGCATACGAACTACACGATCTTTGTGCTAGGCTTAGGATTGGGTCTTGTCCATCACATCATTCTCCTAATGATGTGATCCCGCTATCAACGACATCCAATGTCCATGGTCAGGAAACCGTAACCATCTATCGATCAACGAGCTAGTCAACTAGAGGCTTACTAGGGACAAGGTGTTGTCTATGTATCCACACATGTATCTGAGTTTCCTATCAATACAATTATAGCATGGATAATAAACGATTATCATGAACAAGGAAATATAGTAATAACCAATTTATTATTGCCTCTAGGGCATATTTCCAACAGTCTCCCACTTGCACTAGAGTCAATAATCTAGTTCACATCGCCATGTGATTAACACTCACAGGACACATCGCCATGTGACCAACATCCAAGAGTTTACTAGAGTCAATAATCTAGTTCACATCACTATGTGACTAACACTCAATGAGTTCTGTGTTTGATCATGTTATGCTTGTGAGAGAGGTTGTAGTCTACGGGTCTGCAACATTCAGATCCGTATGTATGTCATCTTGTGGACGCAGCTACTACACTATGTTTGGAGCCATTTCAAATAACTGTTCTACTATACGAATCCGGTATCTCTACTCAGAGCTATCCGGATAGGTTTTAAGCTTGCACCGATGTAACTTTTTACGTCGAACTCTTTATCACCTCCATAACCGAGAAACATATCCTTATTCCTCTAAGGATAATTTTGACCGATATCTGGTGATCTACTCCTAGATCATCTTTGTACCCTCTTGCCAGACATGTGGCAAGGCACACATCAGGTGTGGTACTCAGCATGGCATACCGTATAGAGCCTATGACAAAAGCATAGGGGACGACCTTCGTCCTTCCTCTTTCTTCTGTCGTGGTCGAGCTTTAAGTCTTAACTTCATACCTTACAACTCAGGAAAGAACTCCTTCTTTGACTGATCCGTCTTGAACACCTTCAAGATCATGTCAAGGTATGTGCTCATTTGAAAGTACCATTAAGCGGTTTTTGATTTATCCTTATAGATCTTGATGCTCAATGTTTAAGTAGCTTAATCTAGGTTTTCCAATGAAAAACACTTTTCAAATAACCCTATATGCTTTCTAGAAATTCTACATCATTTCTGATCAACCATATGTTCATCAAAAAATTATATAGTGCTCCCACTCACTTCTTTGGAACTACAAGTTTCTCATAAACTTTGTATAAACCCAAATCTTTGATCATCTCATCAAAACGTACATTCCAACTCTGAGATGCTTACTCCAGTCCTTAGAAGGATTCCTGGAGCTTTGCATACTTGTTAGCATCTTTCAGGATTGACAAAATCTTCTGGTTGTATCACATACAACCTTTCCTCAAGAAAATCATCAAGGAAACAATATGTTGACATCCTATCTGCAAGATTTCATAAATAGTGCAGTACCTGCTAATATAATTCCAACAGACTCTTAGCACCGCTACGAGTGAGAAAGTCTCATCGTAGTCAACTCCTTGAACTTGTCGGAAAACATCTTAACGACAAGTCGAGCTTTCCTAATGGTGATACTTACCATCATTGTCCGTCTTCCTTTTAACATCCATAAGTACCTAACAGCCTTACGACCATCAAGTAGTTCTTCCAAAGTCTATACTTTGTTTTAATACATGGATCCTCTCTCGAACCATCGCTTCTCCATAGCTCGTAGGTTCATTGTTGTCTAGCGACATGACTTCCAAGACAGGACTACGTACCACTCTGAAGTAGCACGCATCCTCGTCGTCCTACGAGGTTTGGTAGTGACTTGATCCAAAGTTTCATGATCACTATCATAAGCTTCTACTTCAATTGGTGTAGGCGCCATAGGAACAACTCCCTGTGCCCTGCTACACTCTAGTTGAAGTGAAGGTTCAATAACCTCATCAAGTCTCCACCATCCTCCCACTCAATTCTTTCAAGAGAAACTTTTCCTCGAGAAAGGACCCGATTTCAGAAACAATCCCTATTGTTTTCGGATCTGAGATAGGAGGTATACCCAACTGTTTTGGGTGTCCTATGAAGATGCATTTATCCACTTTGGGTTCGAGCTTATCAGCCTGAAACTTCTTCACATAAGCGTCGTAGCCCCAAACTTTTAAGAAACAACAGCTTAGGTTTCTCTAAACCATAGTTCATACGGTGTCGTCTCAACGGATTTGTGTGGTTCCCTATTTAAAGTGAATGCGGTTGTCTCTAATGCTTAACCCATAAACAATAGTGGTAGTTCGATAAGAGACATCATGGTATGTACCATATCCAATAGGGTGCAGTTATGATGTTCGGACACACCATCACACTATGGTGTTCCAGGCGGCATTAGTCGTGAAACAATTTCCACAATGTCTTAATTGTGTGCCAAACTCGTAACTCAGATATTCATCTCTATGATCATATCATAAACATTTTATCCTCTTGTCACGATGATCTTCAACTTCACTCTGAAATTACATGAACCTTTCAATAATTCAGACTTTTGTTTCATCAAGTAAATATATTCAGCATCTGCTCAAATCTTCTGTGAAGTAAGAACATAACGATATCCACTACACGCCTCAGCACTCATTGGACTGCACACATCAAAATGTATTACTTCCAACAAGTTGCTTTCTTGTTCCATCTTACTGAAACGAGGCCTTTCAGTCATCTTGCCCATGTGGTATGATTTACATTTCTCAAGTGATTCAAAATCAAGTGAGTCCAAAGATCCATCAACATGGAGCTTCTTCATGCGTTTTATACCAATATGACTCAAATTACAGTGCCACAAGTATGTGGTGCTATCATTACTTTCTTATAACTTTTGGCATGAACATGTGTGTATCACCATGATTGGGATTCAATAAACCATTCATTTTAGGTGTAAGACCATTGAAGGTATTATTCAAATAAACAGAGTAACCATTATTCTCCTTAAATGAATAACCGTATTGAGATAAACATAATCAAATCATGTCTACGCTCGACGCGAACACGAAATAACAATTATTTAGGTTTTAATACCAATCTCGATGGTAGAGGGAGCATATGATATTTGATTACATCAACCTTGGAAACACTTCCAACACAAATCGTCATCTCACTTTTAGCTAGTCTCCATTTATTCCGTAGCCTTTTATTTTGAGTTACTAACACTTAGCAACCGAACCGGTATCTAATACCCTGGTGCTACTAGGAGTACTAGTAAAGTACACATTAATATAATGTATATCCAATATACTTCTGTTGATCTTTCCAGCCTTTCTCATCTACCAAGTATCTAGGGTGGTTCTGCTTCAGTGACCGTTCCCCTTATTACAGAAGCACTTAGTCTCGGGCTTGGGTTCAACTTTGGGTTTCTGATGTCTACTACACAACCTTCTTCTTGTAGACGTTGTTGGGCCTGCAAGTGCACAGGTTTGTAGGACAGTAGCAAATTTCCCTCAAGTGGATGACCTAAGGTTTATCAATCCGTAGGAGGCGTGAGGATGAAGATGGTCTCTCTCTAGCAACCCTGCAACCAAATAACAAAGAGTCTGTTGTGTCCCCAACACACCCAATACAATGGTAAATTGTATAGGTGCACTAGTTCGGCAAAGAGATGGTGATACAAGTGCAATATGGATAGAAGATATAGGTTTTTGTAAACTGAAAATATAAAAATAGCAAGGTAACAAGTGGTAAAAGTGAGCGTAAACGGTATTGCAATGATAGGAAACAAGGCCTAGTGTTCTAACTTTCGCTAGTGCAAGTTCTCTCAACAATAATAACATAGATAGAACATATGACAAGCCCTCAACATGCAACAAAGAGTCACTCCAAAGCCACTAACAGCGGAGAACAAACGTAGAGATTATGGTCGGGTACGAAACCACCACAAAGTTATTCTTTCAAATCAATCTGTTGGGCCATTCCTATAAGTGTCACAAACAACCCTGGAGTTTTTATTAGAATAACACCTTAAGATACAAATCAACCAAAACCCTAATGTCACCTAGATACTCCATTGTCACCTCAAGTATCCGTGGGCATGATTATACGATATGCATCACACAATCTCAGATTTATCCAACCAACATAAATGTACTTCAAAGAGCGCCCCAAAGTTTCTACCGGAGAATCAAGAACGCGTGCCAACCCCTATGCATAGGTTCCCAATGTCACAAAACCCGCAAGTTGATCACCAAGACATACATCAAGTGTTCTCATAAACACTCAATCCGATAAGATTACTTCAAAAGGGGAAACTCAATTCATCACAAAGGAGTAGAGGGGGAGAAACATCATAAGATCCAACTACAATAGCAAAGCTCGGAATACATCAAGATCGTGCCATAGAGGAACACGAGAGAGAACACGAGAGAGAGAGAGAGAGAGACAGAGAGAGATCAAACACATAGCTATTGGTACATACCCTCACCCCCAAGGGTGAACTACTCCCTCCTCGTCATGGAGAGCGCCGGGATGATGAAGATGGCCACCGGAGATGGATCCCCCCTCCGGCAGGGTACCGGAAAGGGGTCCCGATCGGTTTTTGGTGGTTCTGGAGGCTTGCAGCGGCGGAACTCCCGATCTTTCTTCTGTTCTGGAAGTTTTAGGGGTATATATGGGTGAAGGGTGAACGTCGGTGGAGCTACAGGGGCCCCACGAGGCAGGAGGGCGCGCCTAGGGGGGAGGGCACGCCCTCCACCCTCGTGACCTCCTCGTGGCTCTTCTGACGTGGGGTCCAAGTCCGTCAAGTGGGTTTCCTGCCAAAAATAACTTCTCCAGTTGATTTCGTTCCGTTTTGACTCCCCTTTTCCTCGAAATACTGAAATAGGCATAAAACAGCAAATCTGGGCTGGGCCTCCGGTTAATAGGTTAGTCCCAAAAATAATATAAAAGTGGATAATAAAGCCCAATATTGCCTAAAATAGTAGATAAACTAGCATGGAGCAATCAAAAATTATAGATACGTTGGAGACGTATCAAGCATCCCCAAGCTTAATTCCTACTCGTCCTCGAGTAGGTAAACGATAAAAAGAAGAATTTTTGATGTGGAATGCTAGTTGGCATAATTTCAATGTAAATCTTCTTAATCATGGTATGAATATTCAGATCCGAAAGATTCAAGATAAAAGTTCATATTGGCATAAAAATAATAATACTTCAAGCATACTAATCAAACAATTATGTCATCTCAAAATAACATGGCCAAAGGAAGTTCATCCCTACAAAATCATATAGTTAGGCTATGCTTCATTTTCGTCACACAGAGATCTTCCCCACTTCTATACCCTCGATGACAAGCCAAGCAATTGTTTCATACTCAAATAATCTCAAACTTTTTCAACCTTCACGCAATACATGAGCGCGAGCCATGGGCATAGCACTATGGGTGGTATAGAATATGATGATGGGGATTGTGTGGAGAAGACAAAAAAGGAGAAAGTCTCACATCAACGAGGCTAATCAATGAGCTATGGAGATGCCCATCAATTGATGTTAATGCAAGGAGTAGGGATTGCCATGCAACAGATGCACTAGAGCTAAGAATGCTCAACAAAATAAAACTAGTGGGTGTGCATCCAACTTGCTTGCTCATGAAGACCTAGGGCATTTTTAGGAAGCCCATCGTTGGAATATACAAGCCAAGTTCTATAATGAAAAATTCCCACTAGTATGAACAAGACAACTTATGAGACTCACTATATGAAAATCATGGTGCTACTTTGAAGCACAAGTGTGGTAAAAGGATAGTAGCATTGTCCCTTCTCTCTTTTTCTCTCATTTTTTGGGCCTTTTTTTTGCCTTTCTCTTTTTTTTATTTTTTTATTTTTTTCGTCCGGAGTCTCATCCCGACTTATGGGGGAATCATAGTCTTCATCATCCTTTCCTCACTTGGGACAATGCTCTAATAATGATGATCATCACACTTTTATTTTTCTTACAACTCAACAATTACAACTCGAAACTTAGAACAAAATATGACTCTATATGAATGCCTGTGGTGGTGTACCGGGATGGTGCAATGAATCAAGAGTGACATGTATGAAAAATAATGCATAGTGTCTTTGCCACAAATACGATGTCAACTACAAGATCATGCAATGGCAATATGACAAAAGTAAAGCATGTCATGATGATGATGATGATCGAAGTTGCATGGCAATATATCTCAGAATGGCTATGGAAATGCCATGATAGGTAGGTATGGGGGCTGTTTTGAGGAAGATATAGGGAGGTTTATGTGTGAAAGAGCATATCATATCACGGGGTTTGGATGCACCGGCGAAGTTTGCACCAACTCTCAATGTGAGAAAGGGCAATGCACGGTACCGAAGAGGCTAGCAAATGGCGGAAAGGTAAAAGTGCGTATAATCCATGGACTCAACATTAGTCAAAAGAACTCATATACTTATTGCAAAAATTTAGAAGTCATCAAAAATCAAGTACTACGCGCATGCTCCTAGGGGGATAGATTGGTAGGAAAAGACCATCGCTCGTCCCCGACCGCCACTCATAAGGATGCACAAGTCAGGTACACTTCATGCTTCAAATTTGTTACACAACTTTACCCATACGTGCATGCTACGGGAATTGCAAACTTTCAACACAAGTATTTCTCAAGTTCACAATTATCAACTAGCATGACTTTGATATTATTACCTCCATATCTCAAAACAATTATCAAGCATTAAATTTATATTAGTATCCAATTCACTCAAAAGAAAGTTTCACATATCTTGAACACTAAGTATATTAACATTAAGCAAATTACCATGCTATTAACGACTCTCAAAATAATATAAGTGAAGCATGAGAGTTCATCTATTTCTTCAAAATAAAACCACCATTGTGCTCTAAAAGATATAGGTGAAGATCAATGAGTAGCTAAATAATTATTATGCAACTATGTGAAGACTCTCTCTCATTTAGAAATTTCAGATCTTGGTATTTTATTCAAACAACAAGCAAAGCTAAAGAAAATAAAATGACGCTCCAAGCAAAACACATATCATGTGGTGAATAAAAATATAGCTCCAAGTAAAGTTACCGATGAATGAAGACGAAAGAGGGGATGCCATCCGGGGCATCCCCAAGCTTAGGCTCTTGGTTGTCCTTCAATATTACCTTGGGGTGCCTTGGGAATCCCCGAGCTTAGGCTCTTGCCACTCCTTATTCCATAGTCCATCGAAGCCTTACCCAAAACTTGAAAACTTCACAACACAAAACTTAACAGAAAACTCGTGAGCTCCGTTAGTGAAAGAAAACAAAACACCACTTCAAGGTACTGTAATGAACTCATTCTTTATTTATATTGGTGTTAAACCTACTATATTCCAACTTCTCTATGGTTTATAAACTATTTTACTAGTCATAGATTCATCAAAATACGCAAACAACACAATGAAAAACAGAATCTGTCAAAAACAGAACAGTCTGTAGTAATCTGTAACTAACGCAAACTTATGGAACTCCAAAAATTCTAAAATAAATTGGTGGACCTGAGGAATTTGTCTGGTAATCATCTGCAAAAAGAATCAACTAAATAGCACTCTGCAGTAAAAAGTTCTAGCTAATCTCGTGAGCGCTAAAGTTTCTGTTTTTTACAGCATGATCATAAAGACTTCACCCAAGTCTTCCCCAAGGTTCTACTTGGCACAAACACTAATTAAAACATAAAACCACATCTAAACATATTCTAGATGGATTATCTATTCCTAAACAGAACCAAAAAAAATTAACTAAAATAAAATTAGGTTGCCTCCCAACAAGCGCTATCGTTTAACGCCCCTAGCTAGGCATGATGATTTCAATGATGCTCACATAAGAGATAATAATTGAAACATAAAGAGAGCATCATGAAGAATATGACTAGAAAATTTAAGTCTAACCCACTTCCTATTCATAGGGAGTTTGTGAGCAAACAACTTATGGGAGCAAGAATCAACTTGCATAGGAAGGTAAAACAAGCATAACTTCAAGATTTTAAGCACATAGAGAGGAAACTTGACATTATTGCTATTCCTACAAGCATATATTCCTCCCTCATAATAATTTTCAGTAGCATCATGAATTAATTCAACAATATAACCAGCACCTAAAGCATTCTTTTCATGATCTACAAGCATAGAAATTTTATTACTCTCCACATAAGCAAAATTCTTCTCATTCGGAATAGTGGGAGTATCATAAGAGACTTGAATACTATAAATTGCTTTCACATTAAAAGAGTAATGTTCACAGAAAGGATACTCATAATCATGACAAGTTTTATAAATATAATCATCACTACTTTTTATAGCATAAGTTTTATCACAATAATCATCATAAGTAGCAACTTTGTTCTCATCATAATCACTTTGCATATCAAAACATGGAAGGCTAAAAATATCATCATTATTAAACGTAGCATCCCCAAGCTTGGGACAAACATTAATTGCAGCAAATATATTCTCAAATATGTCATCCTCATCAAACATAGCTTCCCCAAGCTTGGGCCTTTTCGTGTCATAAGCATAATCACTCTCATCATTAATAGTATGGATAGCACCAATAGTATAGCAAACATTATTATCATATTCTTCCAAGCAAGTGCCAAAAAGATTTTCAAGATCATAAGGAGTATCATTATCTTCCCAATCATAATCATCACAACAAGCAATAGGCATAACGAGATCATCATCAAGTGTATCATCTTCATTTTCATGGGGCATAGCAATAATAGGAGCAACTTTATTTGGGAGAGATACCTTTTTACCTCTCTTCCTTTTTATTTTCTTCTTATTCACCACATCTTGTGTGGGTTCAATCCTCTTTTTGGAGCTCCTTATTAATGAGACTGGTTGAATAGAAGGATCCTCCTCGTTACCTGATTCATCATAAGAAATAATAGGAGGATATTGGGAAGTCTCTTCCCTTTCGTTAGTATTCTCTTCACCCTCTATTTTTTTTTCTTTATGTAATTGGCAATATAAGGATTTGCAATGCAATTCACCGCACAATACATATAAATTTCTTCTAGATCAATATCGAGGAATTTCTTGAGGTTATATTCTGGAATATGCTTAGTTTGACATTTCAATTCTTCATAACCCAAAAGCAAACTTAGTTCATTATAATGTGTAAGTGAAATCAAGTCATCACAATTTTTGGACACGATTCGGTCATGAAACAATTTGCAATTGATATTTAAATGACCATGTTTGTTACAAAGTTCACAAGTACGGCTAATATATCTTAAATTATCAGCACTAGTATTTAGCCTTTCTTGGAACTCTTTAGTTTCTAAGCACTTATGCCTCTTGCAATATCTATCTTCCCTATTTGGTGTGTCCTTGCAAACCCAATGCACTCCACAAAAATTGACACGCTTATAGGAGACATTTTCATCATAACTAGTGAAATCATCATTAGCATCATGGATATTCAAAGAATTCGTACTGACAACATTGCAATCATACTCATCATTCAAATATTTAGTGCCAAACATTTTATAGATTTCTTCTTCTAGCACTTTGGCACAATCTTCCTTTCCATCATACTCATGAAAGATATTAAAAAGGTGAAGCGTATGAGACAAACTCCATTCCATTTTTTTGTAGTTTTCTTTTATAAACTAAACTAGTGCTAAAACAAGAAACAAAAAGATTCGATTGCAAGATCTAAAGATATACCTTAACTTACCTAGCCTCCCCGGCAACGGCGCCAGAAAAGAGCTTGATGTCTACTACACAACCTTCTTCTTGTAGACGTTGTTGGGCCTGCAAGTGCACAGGTTTGTAGGACAGTAGCAAATTTCCCTCAAGTGGATAACCTAAGGTTTATCAATCCGTAGGAGGCGTGAGGATGAAGATTGTCTCTCTCAAGCAACCCTGCAACCAAATAACAAAGAGTCTCTTGTGTCCCCAACACACCCAATACAATGGTAAATTGTATAGGTGCACTAGTTCGGCGAAGAGATGGTGATACAAGTGCAATATGGATAGAAGATATAGGTTTTTGTAAACTGAAAATATAAAAATAGCAAGGTAACAAGTGGTAAAAGTGAGCGTAAACGGTATTGCAATGATAGGAAACAAGGCCTAGGGTTCATACTTTCGCTAGTGCAAGTTCTCTGAACAATAATAACATAGATAGAACATATGACAAGCCCTCAACATGCAACAAAGAGTCACTCCAAAGCCACTAATAGCGGAGAACAAACGTAGAGATTATGGTCGGGTACGAAACCACCACAAAGTTATTCTTTCAAATCAATCCGTTGGGCTATTCCTATAAGTGTCACAAACAACCCTGGAGTTTTTACTAGAAGAACACCTTAAGATACAAATCAACCAAAACCCTAATGTCACCTAGATACTCCATTGTCACCTCAAGTATCCGTGGGCATGATTATACGATATGCATCACACAGTCTCAGATTTATCCAACACTACTAGGAAAAGGCCTACTAATGGCGCATTGGTTTTGCCTACTAATGGCGCATTACTAGTGCGCCATTAGTAGCACGCCACTAGTATATCTTACTAATGGCGCACCACTGGTGCGCCATTAGTATCTGGTGCGCCACTAGTGTTTGCTATACTAATGGCGCACCACACAGTAAAGCGCCATTAGTAACAATTTTTTAATTTTTTTCTTAATCTCAGGTCACTATTTCACCTATGAGATATACAAAAAAGCATCCATATAACAATCATAGCCAACACACAAATTCCATCATATATACATAGATAGCCAACACACAAGTTCCATCCTATATACATACATAGCCAACACATAGTTCCATCGTTACATATTACAAAAGTTTCACATTGTTCATCCAACACCGTTCAGTTCTCATGCATTGGTCTTCTCCTTCTCCTTCCTCAGCCTGATGCGCCAAGAGCGGCGAGGCGGTGGAGGCGGTGGAGGTAGTGGGATGTAGTCTTCTACCTCAATTGGCATGGTCATGTCGCCCAGCTGTGGGATCGCCGGCGCCACCACCGGTGCGTGGTCATTGTCAGGCAACACCACCATCGCGAGGCCACCTTCAGGCACGACCATCGCTAGGTCATCCTCAGCCACCTCCATCTCTTGCCCTTGGTCAGCCACCACCAGCGCTAGGTCATCCTCCAGCTCCTCATCCCCACTCTGCTCCTCTTCTCCCGCACTCCAGTCCGGATCATCCTTCTTGTTGTCTATGCTGCTGCCAGAATTGCTGCTGCTTTCGCTACAGCCATGGTCGCTGCTGCTTTCGCTACAGCCATGGTCGCTGCTGCTTTGGCTGTAGCCATTGTCGCTGTTGCTGCTCCCATTACTTGTCCAAATGCAACAATGACCGTTAACAATCAATGTGAGACAAAGCCAAATGTAGAGGAATAAGAAGAGGCAGAATGTACCGGCATCATAATCTTCAACATAGCGCATGCGACACATAGTCGTGTTGAACACCTTCACGATGAGCGTGGTGGCATCATCGTCGTACCTGAAGAGAAGGAAGTACCCCAGCCGCAGGTCGTAGGCACGGTAGAACTTCTCCCACCCACGAGACAAGTACATGTGGCCCTCCTTGATCATCAACTCCACATCCCACAGCCTGCGAAACCCTCTGCCGGCCTGTCGCACCTTCACATTATTTGGCGGATCTTCACCCATCAGCATGTTCTTAAAACTGTCAGGCAGCCTCTGCAGTTTGGGACAATGAGTGATGTAGGCAAACAACAGATATCATAATGAGATGGGTGAAGCTAGGGGAGATCTCTCATTTTATATACCTGCGTCATGGATGATACTGAAGTCCCAAGTATGATCGTGAAGAACTCGGAAGCATCCAACTCGTATTGCGGTGTCGCAGAGCGGCGGTGGCTGCTTCCCGCCATCTCTGATAAGCAGCAGAAGAGATATTTTTATGATACAAGAAGAAAGCAGCCACAACTACAGTAAAAACAAGCAACTACACACACACAGGAATTTCAGCATGATCTTTGCTGAAAATAGGACATATGGAGTACCTGAATTTGCTGGAACGGAAGTTAATCGACATTCCGGCAATCTCAAGGAACAGGAATTTCAGCATGATCTTTGCTGAAAATCTAGAGACGTGAACACAGAAGATAATAAGAACTACTCGTCATCATCACCAATATTGTGACCAATGTGATCTTCATCATCACTACCATATTGCATCATAGTTTCATCGTGGTCATCCTCCAATAATTCAATATGTTGTTTGACAAGTTTTGCTGCTACAACAGGACAAATTACATGCCTCCTAGGAGGTGGTTTTCAGTTTATGTTACAATGGTCTTAGTGGACATCCCAGGTGATTGGGATCACCAATAAAGGGCAGCCTCTGCTTTGATATTCTCCGTTAGCACTTGTAAAAAAAGTATGCATTTGCAGCAGCTTTGTTCTGATTATGACACCATTCTGCTAAAGTATGCATTTCCAGCAGCTTTGTTCTGATTATGACACCATTATGTAAAAAAAAGTATGCATTTGCAGCACTTGTAAAAAAGTATGCAACAACTAATGCAGAGCTAGGTCTACTTTGGTTCTGACAGATCACATCCTGGTGCATATGTGGGGTTTTTTTAATTAGAAAATACAGAACTTCTATTATTGTTTTTATTTTTAACCAGAGCCTAGCCACCTCTATAGTTTACAAACTAATTCAGATAATCACTAATCAAGAAGATTGGTGATACATATGATGGAATTGTCAGTTTAGTGTTCCACTATGATGCATTGGTTCACCTGTGATTTCCTGATGGCACTGGCCATACCTTTGGTCATTTTCGTTGTAAATATTCCAGAGTTTGACTGCAACGATGCTTAAACAGCAAGCTATTATCTTACTGATCAATGAAATTGTTGTGTGTTAGGACCATACACTAGAAAGCCCCACTAATAAAATTGTTGTGTGTTAGGACCATACACTAGAAAGCCTCACTGTCTGGCTTTCAAACTGTTAACCTGTTGTGCTGTAAGTATAAAAGATAACAAACTAACATATGGAGATTGTGAGAG
Organism: Aegilops umbellulata; assembly: GCA_032464435.1. Lineage (NCBI taxonomy): Eukaryota > Viridiplantae > Streptophyta > Magnoliopsida > Poales > Poaceae > Aegilops > Aegilops umbellulata. Next base: position 7,173,001 of record CP136058.1, on the reverse strand, counting down.
AACCTAGAAAAATGCACTCCTCTTATAGTGATGCACAAACTAGAAACAGCAAGCTCTGGGAACTAGAGTAGCATATTCAGTAAATCAACTTGTAGTGGGAAGTACAGCAAGTTAAATCAAGTAGTCAAAGACAATAGGATTAGTGTACTGAACCACAGAGCAGAGGTGGAGCGGAGACCGGAGTTGAGGTGGCCGGAGTTGAGGAAGACGACGGCGACCCGAGGAAGAGGACGAGGTGAATCCGGTGCTGTGCGGCTCCTTGGCGATGGCGGATCCGGTGCAGTCCCCCTCCTGGATCGGCTGCGACGCGAACAGACCTTCCCAGCGGCGAGGTCCCGATGCACAGCGCCAACGAGATGGCGGACCCGGCCTTGCTCCTCAGCCACGGCAGGAAAGCACCGTCCTCCTTCACCTGCGGGGCGGCAAATTTGATTCCATCGACATTCAGCAAAGGGGCGGGGACGGGGGGATTTCTTCCTCTATTTATTTGCTTGCGGTGAACCCTAGCTAGCCCAGATAGCTCACCTTGGGGATGGCTGCGAGGGGAGCCGGAGCGGGTGTGGAGCAGGCGCGAGGGTCGTCGGAGCGGGCGCGGGGGAGCCGGAGCGGGTGTGGAGCGGGCTGGGGGTCGTCGGAGCGGGTGTGGCGGCGGGGGAGGGAAGGGGGATCTCGCGAGGGAGAGGGAAGGGGGATCGGGCGAAGGGGTATCCAGCTAGACACTATAGCAATGGCGCACCACCCTCTGGTGCGCCATTAGTATTTTTTTCTGATAGCAATGGCGCACCCTCCTTTGGTGCGCCATTAGTAATTTTTTTCATTATTTCTTGTTGCATCTAATAATTTGTTTTTTTAATAAAATTTGTTATTTTCATGAGGACTAGAACAGAAGATAACATCAAATATCATCAATTTTTTTTTGAAAATATCTTCAAAAAGTGGGGAGGGTGCGGGTGTCGGCGGCGGCGGTGGAGCGGGCCGGGGGAAGGTGCGGGGTGTTGGCGACGGCAGTGGAGCGGGGGAGGGTGCGGTGGGTCGGCGGCGGCGGTGGAGTGGGGGAGGGTGCAGGGGGTCGTCGGTAAGGAAGTTTTACTCCTAGGAGGCAGGTGAAAAACTGCTCGATCTCCTCCTGACTGCACTGTGAAACGATGCGCCATTACTATTTTTGCAAAAAAAGAATAAAAAAAATTACAGTAATGGCGCACTGTCTGTTTGGTGCGCCATTACTAGTTAGAACTAGTAATGGCGCACTCCGACCTGATGCACCATTAGTATGTATGGAAAAATGGAAAAAAAATTTAACACTAGTGGCGCACCCCGTTTCTGGTGCGCCATTAGTGTCTTCCACACTAATGGCGTATCAGCAGCAGGGGCGCCATTAGTGTCTTCCACACTAATGGCGTATCAGCAGCAGGTGCGCCATTAGTATATACTAGTGGCGCACTGCTTCCCTGGTGCGCCATTAGTATCAATCCTATCTATAGCCCTTTTCCTAGTAGTGCAACCAACATAAAAGTACTTTAAAGAGCGCCCCAAAGTTTCTACCGGAGAATCAAGAATGTGTGCCAACCCCTATGCATAGGTTCCCAATGTCACGAAACCCACAAGTTGATCACCAAGACATACATCAAGTGTTCTCATAAAGATTCAATCCGATAAGATTACTTCAAAAGGGGAAACTCAATTCATCACAAAGGAGTAGAGGGGGAGAAACATCATAAGATCCAACTACAATAGCAAAGCTCGGAATACATCAAGATCGTGCCATAGAGGAACACGAGAGAGAACACGAGAGAGAGAGATGAAACACATAGCTACTGGTACATACCCTCAGCCCCAAGGGTGAACTACTCCCTCCTCGTCATGGAGAGCGCCAGGATGATGAAGATGGCCACCGGAGATGGATCCCCCTCCGGCAGGATACCGGAAAGGGGTCCCGATTGGTTTTTGGTGGTTCTGGAGGCTTGCGGCGGCGGAACTCCCGATCTATCTTCTGTTCTGGAAGTTCTACGGTACGACAGTATATATGGGTGAAGGGGGAACGTCGGTGGAGCTACGGGGCCCCACGAGACAGGGGGCACGCCCAGGGGGGAGGGCATGCCCTCCACCCTCGTGACCGCCTCGTGGCTCTTCTGACGTGGGGTCCAAGTCCATCTGGTGGGTTTCCTTCCAAAAATAACTTCTCCAGTTGATTTCGTTCCGTTTTGACTCCGTCTGATATTCCTTTTCCTCGAAATACTGAAATAGGCATAAAACAACAAATCTGGGTTGGGCCTCCGGTTAATAGGTTATTCCCAAAAATAATATAAAAGTGGATAATAAAGCCCAATATTGCCTAAAACAGTAGATAAAGTAGCATGGAGCAATCAAAAATTATAGATACGTTGAAGACGTATCAGTTTCTTCACTAGAGCAACAACTGATTTGTTGTTTCATGAAGTATCCCTTTCTTGCCCTTGCCCTTCTTGAAACTAGTGGTTTTACTAACCATCAACAATTGATGCTCCCTTTTGATTTCTACTTCCGTGGTGTCGCGAATAGCTCAAGGATCATATCTATCCCTGATATGTTATAGTTCATCACGAAGCTCTAGTAGCTTGGTGACAGTGGCTTTGGAGAACCATCACTATCTCATCTGGAAGTTTAACTCCCACTCGATTCAAGCGATTGTAGTACTCATACAATCTGAGCACATGCTCAACGATTGAGCTTTTCTCCTTGTTTTACAGGCTTAGAAAACTTGTCAGAGGTCTCATACCTCTTGACGCGGGCACTAGCCTGAAATCCCAATTTCAGTCCTTGGAACATCTCATATGTTCTTTGATGTTTCAGAAATGTCTTTGGCGCCTCAATTCTAAACCATACGCACTGAACTATCATGAAGTCATCAAAACGTGTATGTCAGATGTTCGCAACATCCACAACTGACGCTTGAGGTTCAGCTCACTAAGCGGTGCATTAAGGACATAAGCCTTCTGTGCAGCAATGAGGACAATCCTCAGAATACGGACCCAGTCCACATAATTGCTACTGTTAACTTTCAACTAAATTTTCTCTAGGAACGTATCTTAAATAGTAGAACTAAAGCGTAAGCTACAACATAATTTGCAAAGATCTTTTTACTATGTTCATGATAATTAAGTCCATCCGATTATTGAATGAACTCCCACTCAGATAGACATCCCTCTAATCATCTAAGTGATACATGATCCGAGTCAACTAGGCCGTGTCCGATCATCACGTGAGACTGACTAGTCATCATCGGTGAACATCTTCATGTTGATCATATCTTCCATACGACTCATGTTCGACCTTCCGGTCCTCCGTGTTCCGAGGCCATGTCTGTACATGCTAGGCTCGTCAAGTCAACCTAAGTGTTTCGCATGTGTTCCGAAGCCATGTCTGTACATGCTAGGCTCGTCAACACGCGTTGTATTCGAATGTTAGAATCTATCACACCCGATCATCACGTGGTGCGTCGAAACAACGAACCTTCGCAACGGTGCACAGTTAGGGAGAACACTTTTCTTGAAATTTTAGTGAGGGATCATCTTATTTAAGCTACCGTCGTTCTAAGCATATAAGATGTAAAAACATGATAAACATCACATGCAATCAAATAGTGACATGATATGGCCATCATCACTTTGCTCCTTTTGATCTCCATCTTCGGGGCTCCATGATCATCATCGTCACCGGCATGACACCATGATCTCCATCATCGTGTCTTCATGAAGTTGTCTCGCCAACTATTACTTCTACTACTACAGCTAACGGTTAGCAATAAAGTAAAGTAATTACATGACGTTTATGTTGACACGCAGGTCATAATTAAATTAAGGCAACTCCTATGGCTCCTGCCGGTTGTCATACTCATCGACATGCAAGTCGTGATTCCTATTACAAGAACATGATCAATCTCATACATCACATATCATTCATCACATTCTTTTTGGCCACATCACATCACATAGCATACCCTGCAAAAACAAGTTAGACGTCCTCTAATTGTTGTTGCATGTTTTTACGTGGCTGCTATAGTTTCTAGCAAGAACGTTTCTTACCTACGCAAAACCACAACGTGATATGCCAATTTCTATTTACCCTTCATAAGGACCCTTTTCATCGAATCCGATCCGACTAAAGTGAGAGAGACAGACACCCGCTAGCCACCTTATGCAACTAGTGCATGTCAGTCGGTGGAACCCGTCTCACGTAAGAGTACGTGTAAGGTCGGTCCGGGCCGCTTCATCCCACGATGCCGCCGAATCAAGATAAGACTAGTAACGGCAAGTAAATTGACAAAATCGATGCCCACAACTACTTTGTGTTCTACTCGTGCATAGAAACTATGCATAGACCTAGCTCTGATACCACTGTTGGGGATCGTAGCAGAAATTCAAAATTTTCTACGCATCACCAAGATCAATCTATGGAGTAATCTAGCAACGAGGGGAAGGAGAGTGCATCTACATACCCTTGTAGATCGCTAAGCGTAAGCGTTCAAGTGAACGGGGTTGATGGAGTCGTACTCGTCGTGATCCAAATCACTGATGATCCTAGTGCCGAACGGATGACACCTCCGCGTTCAACACACATGCAGCCCAGTGACGTCTCCCACGCCTTGATCCAGCAAGGGGAGACACTACTAGGGAAAAGCCTATACACAGAATCTTACCAGCAACGCGGTCTAAAAACAGGCGCTGCTACTAACTAGCAGCAGCGAGCTTTAGAAAAGAGCGCTACTAATGAATGAGTAGCAGTAGCGCTCTAGGTGCAAAGAGCGCTACTACTATAATTGCCACGGTGTTGCCTCCATGCTAGATATAGTAGTAGCGCCCTTCCCGTGGACGCGCTACTGCTAAAGAACATAGTAACAGCGGTTTTCCTCAAAACTCGCTACTGCTAAGTATCACCGCAACTAATTAAGTTTAGTCCCATACTGCTAAGCGAACAAGGTTTTTACCACCTTAAATATGTTGCTTCTCAACCTATCTCGAGCACTTGGTCTTCATTGAACTATATGTGTATGATTTTTGGTTCCAATATGAATCCTCGTGTGTACCTATACAGGTACAGTGAGGATTCATGTTGACTATTTAGATTATACACAAAAAGATCAATGATGACCAATGTATATTTTTGATGTTTTTACTAAACAAAAGAAATAACTGCTTCCATTAGCAGTAGCGGTTTTCTCTAAAACGAGTTATAGATAAGTTAGCTACAGCGCGTTTGTTGTACGAGCGCTACTGCTAGTTCGACTTAACCACCCCCCGGATCAAAATTTCGCTAAGTCCTCCTTTCCCCCTCCCCCCACCGGCCTGTTCCCCTACTCCTGTCGCCGCCGCCCGAGCCCGCACACCTGCCCTCACCGCCGCCGCCGCCACCCGCCCTCAACCTCACCACCGCCGCTCTCGACCACACTGTCGCCGCCCTCGACCTCACCGCCGCCGCCCTCGATCGAGGCCGCCGCCCAGGACCGCCGCCTCCCGATCCCGAGCCCGCCCTCGCCGCCCCTCCGTCACCGAGCACCTCCCCGCCACCGTCTCTTCCTCTGTAAGCCCCCCACCCCTCCCCCACCCCCTCTCTCTTTGCTTAGTTAGTAGATGATTTTAGTAGTAGTAGATGTTAATTTAGGGTTCATAGATAATGATTTTTAGAAGTAGTGGATATTAATTACTAGTAGTGATGGTAAACTAGTCGTATAATTAGCAGTAGTAGATGTAAATTAGTAGTAGATGTAGTAGTTAGATGTTAATTAGTAGTAGTAGATGTGCTAGTTTCTTTCTACTTATAGTAAGTTTATATTTAGTAAGAACGAGTTGAATTAATAGGACTAGTTTAGTTTTAGTTGAACTAGTTAAGTTTTAGTTGAACTAGTATAGTTAGTAAATTAATAACTAGTTGAACTACTTCATTTTTAGAAAGAACTAGTTTTTTTCTTTTTATACTAAGTTTATATTTAGTAAGAACTAGTTGAATTAATAGAACTAGTTTAGTTTTAGTTGAACTAGTTAAGTTTTAGTTGAACTAGTATAGTAAGTAAATTAATAACTAGTTGCCATATTTGTTGTTATTTTTTAGTTTAAGCAATTATTTCATGTTTTGGTTACACCTCCGAGTGGCCTATGTTTTGCCGGAGTGTTGATTAATTTCCGTTCCGGCAAATTTCAGGCGCCCGATATGTCCTTTTTTAGCAAAGGTCATGCCGGATTTTTCCGTGAATTCTGGCATGACTTGTGCTAGAATATGTACAAGTTTAATCTTTGAATTATGATCGTAGGAAATGTCGTACTCGGACGACGACAGTCTCCCGGGAGAGTGCAGCTGGTGCCACGATGATCGAGGTATGTGCGACATGTTCGTTGAGCTGGATGAAGATCGGCGCTTCAGCATTAAGCTCGAGGAGACCTCCGATGTTGATACGGTACGCAACAACGACAAGTGTTTTTTTTTCATAATTAAGCATGACTTCAACTATTTCAACGTCTAATTTTCATCTTTTACAATTCGTCTAGCTTATCCCATGCCATGCAAGACGCTATGTCTTGGAGAGGATGGGTTTTGAAGACCGTAGTAAATATGTACAATTCTCAGAGCGTAACCCATTTTGGTTGCAAAAATTGGGAAGCACTTTGCAAAATGTATGGTTTTTATGAGGGTATGATTGTCACCATGGATCTTGGTGATCCTGACATCGAGCAAGACAATACGGACATTTGGGTCCTTGTTGATACGCTTCCGATTCTACCGCAATGTGAGTTTCTCAAACATAGTTATTAACTAATTTATATTGTTTGTTTCAAAATAGTTGACAGCTTATTTCCATTGACGGCTTATTTTGAATCTTCAAATAATGTGCAAAAGATGGTAGACAAAACCCACTACACTGATGGCTCCGAATTAACTTATAAGGAGAAAAATCATCTGATTGCTTATTGTACTTTTTTTGAGAATTACAATACCTATTATCGAACTCCTCCAAATTATGGTGAATACGTGCCACTAGTGCACGTGTTGAACCGCGGTAACTTCAATGGAGATACCCTGGTAAGATTTTTACTATTACGACATCCGTGCATCTTTTGCATACTTCTAAAACTAGTACATCATTGCTAACTACGAAGTTATTACTATGTTTTTCAACAGAAAATCCCGATGGATTGTGTGCCTCATCTAATGTATTAGAATGGTCGCCTTGCAGTTATGAACCTACAGCCAGGTCATTCTAAGGAGCTCACCTGTGCATATCGGATTTCTAAAAGCGGTGAACGCATGCTAATCAAAGAATGAAAAAAATGTTTGTACATTCGCAAGGAGGTTCTTGGAAGTAACATTAAGCGAAAGGCAAGAATTGGAGACATGATAATCTCCATTCTCCATAATGGAGAGTCAGGGGCTATCTTGTTTTTTGCTATTTTCCCTTAGAGAATATAGTAGGTCCTAAGAGAATGTAGTAGGTCCTATGAGGTACAATATGTTTATTATGTGATACAATGTGTTAGAGTTGAAGATGTGAGGAGTACTTGTGATTACGACTAGTGACCAATGATACGATGATGATGGTGATGATGATGATGATGATAAGTTGTTAATGATATGATGATGATGATGATATTTATTATATCATTGGGTGAAAGAATCGCGGATTAGTTTCAAGTGGATGTCCATCCACTTGAAACTAGTCCACACGGTTCTTTCACCCCGTGATGTAATAACTCATTATGATGTAAAAACAATTTCTAAATTCCTGTTGTATGAAAACTTGTGTAAAGGTGTACGAATACAACATGAAATAAAAAAGAAATAAAATATGAAATAATAGTAGCAGCGCGGGCAGGGAGAAGCGCTACTACTAGTTACCAGCAGCGCTCCTCCTGGAACTTGCTACTACTAAGTCGATTTAGCAGTAGCGTGGGTGGAGGCACGCTAGTGCTATTCGTTAGCTGTAGCGCCTTATCAGTAGCGCATGACCCCGCGCTACTGATAGGTCTAAAACCCGCGCTGCTGCTAGGGTTTTCCCTTGTAGTGAGAAGGAGAGGTTGGGGAAGACTCCGTCCAGCAGCAGCACGACGGCGTGGTGGTGAAGGTGGAGCGTGGCAATCCTGCAGAGCTTCGCCAAGCACCACGGGAGACGAGGAGGGAGAGGGGTAGGGCTGCGCCAACACGAGAAGAACTTCGTGTGTTGGGCTGCCCCTTTGCCTCCACTATATATAGGGGAGAGGGAGGGCTGCGCCCCCACCTAGGGTTTCCACCCTAGGGGCGGCGGCAGCCCCAATCCCCATCTGGGGTGGCGGCCAAGTGGGGGGGAGAGGGAGGCGCACTAGGCATGGGCCTTTAGGGCCCATCTGCCCTAGGGTTTGCCCCCTCTTCTCTCCAGGCGCATGGGCCTTGGTGGGGAGGTGCCCCAGCCCACCTAGGGGCTGGTCCCTTCTCACACTTGGCCCATGTATGCCTCCGGGGCCCGTGGCCCCTCCCGGTGGACACCCGGACCCCTCCGGTGGTCCCGGTACACTACCGGTGGCCAAAACCATACTTCCTATATATAAATCTTTACCTCCGGACAATTCCGGAACTCCTCGTGACATCTGGGATCTCATCCGGGACTCCGAACAACATTCGGTAACCACGTACATCTATTCCCTATAACCCTATCGTCACCGAACCTTAAGTGTGTAGACCCTACGGGTTCGGGAACCATGTAGACATGACCGAGACACCTTTTAGGCCAATAAACAACAGCAGGATCTGGATGCCCATGTTGGCTCCCACATGTTCCACGATGATCTCATCGGATGAACCACAATGTCGATGATTCAATCAATCCCGTATTCAATTCCCTTTGTCTAGCGGTATTGCACTTGCCCGAGATTCGATCATTGGTATCTCGATACCTTGTTCAATCTCGTTACCGGCAAGTCTCTTTACACGTTCCGTAACACATCATCCCGTGATCAACTCCTTGGTCACATTGCGCATATGATGATGTCCTACCGAGTGGTCCCAGAGATACCTCTCCGTCACATAGAGTGACAAATCCCAGTCTCGATTCGTGCCAACCCAACAGACACTTTCGGAGATACCTGTAGTGTACCTTTATAGCCACCTGGTTACATTGTGACGTTTGGTATACCCAAAGCATTCCTACGGTATCCAGGCGTTGCACAATCTAAAGTCCAAGGAAAGGATACTTGACATTGGAAAAGCTTTAGCATACGAACTACACGATTTTTGTGCTAGGCTTAGGATTGGGTCTTGTCCATCACATCATTCCCCTAATGATGTGATCCAGTTATCAACGCCATCCAATGTCCATGGTCAGGAAACCGTAACCATCTATCGATCAACGAGCTAGTCAACTAGAGGCTTACTAGGGACAAGGTGTTGTCTATGTATCCACACATGTATCTGAGTTTCCTATCGATACAATTATAGCATGGATAATAAACGATTATCATGAACAAGGAAATATAATAATAACCAATTTATTATTGCCTCTAGGGCATATTTCCAACACCAAGATGGGATCTCTTGGATACAAAAAGTTGCGGCGGTGGAATTAGGTTTTTGGCTCCTGTTTTGATCGTTTGGGGGTACGTGGATATATATAGGAGGAAGGAGTACGTCGGTGGAGCACCGAGGGGCCCACGAGGCAGGGGGGCGCGCCCTGTAGGGGGGGCGCCCCCCCACCCTCGTGACCGCCTCCGGTACTTCTTGGAGTAGGGTCCAAGTCTCCTGTGTCATAATCGGGAAGAAAATCACGTTCCAAAAAGGATTTTTCTGTTTGGACTCCGTTTGATATTCTGTTTCTTCGAAACACTGAAATAGGCAAAAAAACAGCAATTCTGGGCTAGGCCTCCGGTTAATTGGTTAGTCCCAAAAATAATATAAAAGTGGAAAATAAAGCCCAATATAGTCAAAAACAATAGATAATATAGCATGGAGCAATCAAAAATTGTAGATACGTTGGAGACGTATAATGGACCGCAAGTCAACATCTGGCACATGTCATTTCCTCGGACGATCTTTTGTCTGTTGGTCCTCTAACAAACAGAACTGCGTATCATGGTCTACTGCTGAAGCTGAGTACATTGCTACTGGTTCTTGCTGTGCTCAGTTGTTGTGGATGAAGCAAACTCTCAAGGACTACGGCATCAACGTGAAGAATGTGCCTGTCTTCTGTGACAATGAGAGTGCCATCAAGATTGCTCACAACCCAGTTCAGCACTCGAAGACAAAGCACATTCAGATTCGCCATCATTTTCTTCGTGATCATGTGTTGAAGGGCGACATTTATATTGAGCATGTGAAGACTGAAGAACAGCTAGCCGATGTCTTCACTAAGCCCTTGGATGAGAAGAGATTTAGCAAGTTGCGGTGTTAGCTAAATATCTTAGAATCTTCGAATGTTCTTTGAAAAGGACACTCATCCTGACACTTATGAAAAATTGATGACTCAGATGTGCAACACATGAAGAAATGTTTTTCTTCAATCAATGAAGAATAACACTCTAAGTGTGAAGAAATTAACGAATAATTTGATTCACAGAACCCTACGACAATTGTACGTGGTGTCTGAAATCATCATTCTTATACGGTGGGTCACGCCACCGCCAAAAGTTGAAAATCTTCAATTTAGTTTTTCCTCGGTTTTGAAATTCCTCGGTTGTTCATTTTCCTCAACTTTGCATTGTCTTCACTGTTTCCGTCGTTTATCTTCATTGGCTATATATATTATGTCCTCTATAGCATTCACTTATGGCTAATTTTTCAAGTTGGTTTTTCTTTTAAGTGAACGTGATCGGACCCTTCCCTCTCTATGCTAAACTCAACCCATTCTATTCACAAATCCTTCATGTGCGTTCTATTTCAAACTCGTTCAAAATCTTCATTGTGTCCTTGTCAGCTGAAGAATTTGCGAACGGAACTTTTAACTTATCTTATCCAAATTTTCGGCTTCCCCGCTCAAACCGATCTGCATCCCATGAACTACTTATCTATTCACCCACGATCTCACACGATCTCCACTTCTCAGTACGTGGGTGACACATGTCAAGTGAATGAGAAGGGTCAGGGGCACGTTCGTCTAAATTCTTTGGGCGAACAGTTTTTCACCGTGGCTATAAATACCCCTCCTCTTCCTCACTTCTCTTTTACTCCGCTCGACCTCTCTCCAGCTTGAGCTTCTCAAACCCTAGCACCGCCGCTACTTCATCATCGCCGGTGAGGAAGAGCATCACTGCCTCGACCTCGTTGCCATCTTACTCGCGCCGGCCGCGGATTTCTTCACTCCGCCGCCGTCGTAGCTGTCTTCCTCAGCCGAGTTAGGGCGTGGAAGATCTGAACTGACGAACTTCACATCTACACTTCCCAGTTCGTCATGTTCTTCGTCCAGGGTAATTAAAAGTTACTTTTACTGCCCACTTTGATTCAAATGATTTCTACAAAATCTTCAAAGGTGTTCTTATCTTCAAATCCTCACACACAAAACAGCTCACATGTCATCTGTTCTTGATTCATTTCTCTAAGCTGCGATTTTTGTCCAGATTCCTCAATTGTGTGGATTCTCTATCTATACAACTCTGGAACCTAAGACAAAGAACGCTTAGTGAAATTCTTCGAGAATCATCTGGTCAAATTCCTCAAACTTGTTCTTTTTACAAAACCTTCTGAGAACGCATATGACCTCTCCAAATTCCTCGCAACTATACTTTGTTCACAGGTACTTATGCCCGCTACTGAATCACTAGGTTCTCATCAACTTAACTCATTTGCAGCGTTCCTCGAAGAAAAGTTGCATACTTCTTTAGAGAATTCCATTGTTCAAATTCCTCATCTGAAGAAAATGGCTGATGGAAAGAAGCCACAGAAAGGAGGAAAGAGGCGTGAAATCAATACTGCCTTTGAGATCCCTGATGACATATACAAAGACTATTGCACTCCTGATGAGGCCAAGTTTGGTAAGGAGGACAAAAATCAGCGCAAGGTGAGCATCCAAAGGATAGAGAGGAGATGGTCAAGAGAGTGGAGGGAGTACAAATATGTTACTCCCAAATACATGAAGAAATTCGCGCTAAATCCTCCATGCCCAAGACCTCCATTGGCACCTGGCCAAGAAGCAGATCCCACCAGCCTCAAGCGCGGTGAGGATTATCCTGATAAATGGGCCAAGCGCCAGGCCAAGTTGGCTAGACAAGCCAGAGAAGCAGTGAGGAAATTCAACGAAGACTCTGCTGCTGCTGCTGAGGCCTCTGTAAAACCGAAGAAGGCCATGTCAGAGAAGCCTGCTCACAAGCCAAGTGCTTCTTCTTCAATGCCCTCAAGGCCGAGTTCCTCAGCTATTGCCTCACGGCCAATTCCTCATGCTGCTCCTGCTCCTCCAAAATCCTCAGCTCCTCCGCTCAAGTACTCAGCTGCTCCGACCAAATCCTTTGCACCTGTGCATCTTGCCACGTGCCAAAGGACTACATGCATCTATATTGCCTCAGGAGCTTCTGCTAGTTCCTCAGTTGCATCGAATTCTTCAACTGGCCCCTCTCTGCTGAAGACAAAGGCCACTGTTGGACGAGGTTCTCGCCCAAGTCCTCATAAGAAGCAGGTCGCCTTCCAAGTGTCATCTGATGAAGACGGAGTTGATGATGAGGAACTTGCCAAAATCATCAGAGACAGACAGGTCAGGGCCGCTAGAGCCAAGGGCACAAATGTGCCTCTGCTTTTGGATCCAAAGTTGATCCTCGACTACATTGATCACTGGCACAAGGACCCAAACACTCCTATGCCTGATTTCAAGTTGACTCCTAGCCAAATTCATATGCTGACTGCCTTCATACAAGAAGAGAAATGGAAATTTGAAAAGGCCAGGCAGATCAAGAAAGCACAGTACAAGAAGGAGCGCTTTCTGAAGAAACACGTTGTCTCTATGACAACTGAAGAACTTGTCAATATTCAATCTGAGATCAAGAAACTCAGTGATGAATTTGACGTATACCGCGCTGACTGGCTTGGAGCCAAAGTCCGTTTTGTGAAGTTGACAGAAAAGTTCACTCCAAATGTTGCAGCTCCATCACAACCAGAAATTCCTCAGGGTGAAGCATCTGCTCAGCCGATTGAAGAACATGCCAGCACCGCTGATGACATTCAGACTGCTGGAGAAAATGTGAGTTCCAAGGCTGATGACTGCATTCCAGCCGCTGATGAAATTGCCAGGGCATCCACTAGTGGTGCGCTTGGAGAAAATGAAGAGGTCAGGGCAACTGCATCAGTTGTGCCTGAAGAAACTCAACCAAATTCCTCTGCTCCTCCTGCGCCTACCCCAACTCCAATCATCCCATCTGCTTCAGATGTGAAGAAGACTAAGGCTACAGAGCGTGCAGCAGTGAGGAAAAGGAAGGAATCAACTTCATCAGATTCTTCAGCTCCGAAGAAGATGAAGTCTTGGACCAGCTCGTTTGCAAACCCCATTGATGTTGTTCCTATCTCAACCATGCCATCAAAGGACCTTGTTCCTTATGATGAAGAATATGTGATTCCAAGCGAATCCAATGAAGAAAATCCTTCTGCTGCTTCGCAAGAGCAGTTGGGTGAAGAAATTGAAGTGGATGCAATCCCTTCAACTCCAGTTGTTTCCTCGCCTATGCCTCAGTTTACTACTGAAGAGGCCATCGTCGAAGAAATGGAAGATGAGGATGTGGACATTGGCTGCACCACACCTGTGCTGAATGATGACTTTTGGGAAAGTCAGAACCCCAACTCTTCATTGTTCACACTGTTGCAATAGATTCCTCAGTCCCCAGTAACTATAGTTCAAATGGTAGCTGATGAATCACATGCCACACCGTCTGTCCATGAAGAAATTCCAGCCACTAGTGCTGAAGAAAATGTAAATGAAGAATTGAAGACCCAGGCTGTCACTGAAGAAGAAGCTGAAATTCCTCAGCCTGTGGAACCTGAGATTGCGATTCCTGAGGTAATAATGTAATTGATTGGCACTTCTCAGCCCAAACCAAAGGATCCATTCTCAAAGAAGAAGAAATTCAAGGCTGATGATTTCTTCGGCGAGCACGTGTTCTTCATTGACTACAATCCCTTTGATTCTGCTCGTCTTAGAAGGAAGCGCTTCTGGACCGCCAGCCAGGCCAACTTCTATTCTTCACTGCTCTTCAACAAGGACAAAGTCTTCGACCATGAGCATATTCCTCATGTGGACATGGAATCACTGCCATGCTTCACACCTGTCCTCAGTGTGCTTCATGATACATGCCTCCTCAACTTTTGCACAGACATAGTTGATTGGAATGAAGAGCTCATTCTTCAATTCTACGCAACAGTACACATCGCAGGAGATGCTGACGATGTGAACTCCTGGGTTTTGGACTGGATGACTGAAAACACTCACTACAAAGCACCGGCCTCGATCTGAATTACTTCACACCCTGCCCATCAGTCCTCCACCTGAAGGAGCTCGTTGCATGTACCAAGAGCCTGAGCTTACAGATCACTATATGCAAGTGCTGATGAAGCCATTGAACCTAGTCAATCCTCAAGGAAAAAATTCCTCGTGAAGGAATTACAGTATGTACCAAGGATAGTCTATCGCATTCTGACGAAGACTATGAGTCCAATCAAAGGCCACGATTCATATGATGAGGAAATTGTTGGCATCATGAAGAATATGGTATTCAACATCATTCATGGCATACCCGTCAACTATCATGATTTCTTCATGAGGACTCTGGCAAATGTTCCACTTTCTCCGTTTGAGCTGAAGCCTTATGTACCTTGGATTATGAGATTTCTCAGGACAAGGTCTTCACTCAACTAGAAGGCTGATTTTCAGAATCACCTCAGCTACTTGCCCCCGATAGAAGTCCTCAAGCGGACCTATTCCGCAGCTGATGAAAAGGGCAAGGCACCAGCTGTTATTGATGAAGGCATTCGTCCATTGGATGGTCAATTTCGCAAAGCTACCTCTTATTCCACCAATGATGACTCTGCCACTCATGATTCTGCTGCCCATGCCTCCAAGCCAAATCCTCAAGCCACTGCTCCTCGTGTGATGACTGACCGTGAGCTTCTGCTAAGTCTTCACTAGAAGGTGGATCGAAACCATAAATGGGTTAAGCGTCAGTTTGGTTCAATTCTTCACAACATGACTGCTACACATAATGCAGTGAAGAAAAATCATTACTACCTCCACGAAGTCTTCGGTCGCACCTAGGCTATTCTGTCACATGTATATGGTGAAGAAGATCTGAAGCAAATGGGTCTCAAGGAGGACTTTGACTGATCTGCACCTCCATCGAAGAAATACAAGAAGGTCAAGGTTCCTTCCTTGGTGGCCAGCTCCTATTCTTCATCGCGCGACACCGATGAGCATGAAGACTTGGACGACACTCCGGCAGGCCCTACATCAACAAACGACACCAACAACGCTGGCGCTCCTTCATCAACTTGATATTCTTCAGGGGCGTTAGTCCTCATTTTCGATCCTTTCGGTCATTCGATGACAAAGGGGGAGAAATTTGAGTTAATCTTCAAGCGGGTCTATCTTATATGGGCGTTTTTTTCTTAAGTTACAACTCTCGTTCTTCTGATGACTTTGCTGGATCGAGTTGTAAACTTAAACTCTATGCTGACTTGATACTTTTGCTGTAGTTTTTCTGCATGCTTATTCCTCATTAATGTTTATGCACGCATGCTGAATTACATCAGTCACCATATTTCATCATGCAATTCAAATTCTTCATATACTATGTCAAATGCGTGTATGAATTACAAGATATAGGGGGAGATCTCCATGATTCAACTCTTCAAGTGTGCATTGCTTCAAAAGCAAATTCCTTACTATGCACATCTTCAGGGGGAGTTCTTCTATATCTTGCAATCAAATTCCTCAATATCAGTATTTACACTTCATATGTTTATCCCCGTTGAAAACTTAACCTATATTGTCATCAATCACCAAAAAGGGGGAGATTGTAAGTGCATCTAGTGCCCCTTAGTGATTTTGGTGTATTGAAGACTTATAGGTTAAGGGACTAATGTGTTTATGAGTGTACACAGGTCTATAAGTCTATGAGGAGTTTGATATTTATAGAGAAAGTCGACCCCAAAAATGAAGTTCTTCGACTGAAGACTTTGGATTTCTGAAGACTTTCTGAAGACTTTGAAAGTGAAGAAATTGGTGTGACCTTGAAGACTTGGTATTCATTTTAGGAACATGAAGCGTGAAGACTTTTTTTCGTAGTTTCATTTTCTCTTTCTTGAGTCATAGGAAACACCGTACTGTTAAAGGGGGTCGAGGAAATACTAAGGAAAATTTTTCAAGTGATGCTCAACTCAAAATCCTACACCTACCAATCCCTTCGAGTGAAGCCATTGGAAATCTCATACAGTTCAGTCAATTTCTTCAGTGACAGAGACAAAGTTCTTCTGGTTGCTGAGGAATTTGTTCTAACTGAGGAGTTAAGAATTCGCCAGTGCGGATTGCCTACACAGTGAGGAACATGATAGCCCTGAGGAATTTGATACTCAAGTTCCAACCGTTGCTGTGCTATGCGCCAGCTGTCCCAAAATATCTACCCACCTAACGGTCATATCATTGAAGAGAATTTATATCTTATCATGTCGGGCTGCTCCCTAGGCTATAAATAGCCGCCCCCTTCGACCACTAGCTAGTTGGCTGCTCCGAGAGAAACTGACACTTGTCATTTGAGAGCATCCCATCCTCCGAGGACTTTGAGTGAAAATCAGCGAGTGAGGAAAACCCAAACCGAAACACCTACAAACCCAAAGTGATTGAGCATCACTGAAAAGATTGATCCTCTGTGGATCCGACGCTTGTTACCTTTGAAGACTGTGCTTCTTCCAAACGGTTAGGTGTTATGGTCTAGAGCATCCAAGAGGAATTGTGGATCGCTGAGTGACCGAGTTTGTGAAGGTTCGGAAGTCACCTGAAGACTTAGCACGAGTGATTGGGCGAGGTCTGTGTGACCTTGGCTCAAGGAGAATACGGTGAGGACTGTGTGTCCTCAGGTTTAAATACCTAGCCGCTCCAACCAGATGTACAACTGAGACAGCAGTTGGAACTGGTCTACCAAATCATTGTCTTCACCAAGCCTACTGGTTCTATTTCCTCAACTCTTTCATTTCCTCATTACTGAGTTGTGCACTTGTTCATATCTGTGTTTGAAGACTTTGACTGAAGACTTTCTCAATTTCCTCAGTTCAATTTCTTCAGTCTGTTTGTCTTCATCCTATGTTATCCTGTGTTTACGCTTTCTGTACTCTGTGCCTGTCTTCATTTCATCATGATGACCATGCTTGTGTTCTGTTATGTTTACTTCTGAGTACTTATTCCGCTGCAAGTAGTTCTTCGCTAAGGAATTTCCTCACCTGCAAATTCCTCAGTGAAGAATTCGTAAAAATCGCCTATTCACTCCCCTCTAGTCGATATAACGCACTTTCATTAATATCCCGACAACAAGCTATTTCAGGCGCCGTTTTTATTTTACTTTCTTTACTTTGCATCCTTATCATAAAAATACCAAAAATATTATCTTATCATATCTATCAGATCTCACTCTCGTAAGTGACCGTGAAGGGATTGACAACCCCTTTATTGCGTTGGTTGCGAGGATTTATTTGTTTGTGTAGGTGCGAGGGACTCGTGCGTGGCCTCCTACTGGATTGATACCTTGGTTCTCAAAAACTGAGGGAAATACTTACGCTACTTTGCTGCATCACCCTTTCCTCTTCAAGGGAAAACGAACGCAGTGCTCAAGAGGTAGCATCTGCCACATTCAGATCCATATGTATTTTGCAAATATCTATGTCTACAATGCTCTGCACGGAGCTACTCTAGCTAAGTGCTCCCACTTTCAATATGTATCTAGATCAAGACTCAGAGTCATCCAGATCGGTGTCAAAGCTTGCATCGAGGTAACTCTTTACAACGAACTCTTTATCACCTCCATAACCGAGAAATGTTTCCTTAGTCCTCTAAGGATAATTTTTACCAATGTCCAGTGATGTACTCCTAGATCATTATTGTTCTCCCTTGCCAAACTCAGGACATGGTATACAATAGGTCTGGTACATAGCATAGCATACTTTATAGAATCTATGGCTGAGGCATAGGTAATGACTTTCATTCTCTCTCTATCTTCTGCCGTGGTCGGGCTTTAAGTCTTACTCAACTTCACACCTTGCAACACAGGCAAGAACTCTTTCTTTGACTGTTCGATTTTGAACTACTTCAAAAACTTATCAAGGTATGTACTCATTGAAAAAACTTATCAAGCGTCTTGATCTATCTCTATAGATCTTGATACTCAATATGTAAGCAGCTTCACCAAGATATTTCTTTGAAAAACTCCTTTCAAACACTCCTTTATGCTTTCCAGAAAATTCTACATCATTTCCGATCAATAATATGTCATTCACATATACTTATCAGAAAGGTTGTAGTGCTGCCACTCACTTTCTTGTAAATACAGGCTTCACCGCAAGTCTGTATAAAACTATATGCTTTGATCAACTCATCAAAGCATATATTCGAACTCCGAGATGCTTGCACCAGTCCATAGATGGATCGCTGGAGCTTTGCACAGTTCGTTAGCACCTCCAGGATCGAGTAAACATTCTGGTTGCATCATATACAACTCTTATTTAATAAATCCATTAAGGAGTGCAGTTTTGTTATCCATTTGCTAGATTTCATAAAATGCGGCAATTGCTAACATCGAGAAAATATCATCGTAGTCAACACCTTGAACTTGTCGAAAACATTTTACGACAAGTCGAGGTTTGTAGACAGTAACACTACCATCAACGTTTGTCTTCCTCTTGAAGATCCATTTATTCTCAATGGCTCATCGATCATCGGGCAAGTCAATCAAAGTCCACACTTTGTTCTCATACATGGATCCCATCTCAGATTTCATGGCCTCAAGCCATTTCGCGGAATCTGGGCTCATCATCGCTTCTTCTTAGTTCGTAGGTTCGTCATGGTCAAGTAACATGACCTTCAGAACAGGATTACCGTACCACTCTGGTGCGGACCTTACTCTGGTGCGGACCTTACTCTGGCTGACCTACGAGGTTCGGTAGTAACTTGATCTGAAGTTTCATGATCATCATCATTAACTTCCTCACTAGTTGGTGTAGGCATCACTAGAACTGATTTCTATGATGAACTTCTTTCCAATTCGGGAGCAGGTACAATTACCTCATCAAGTTCTACTTTCCTCCCACTCACTTCTTTTGAGAGAAACTCCTTCTCTAGAAAGGATCCATTCTCTAGAAAGGTGTACCCAACATTTTCTTTTTGGGTATCCTATATGAAGACGCACTTCTCCGATTTGGGTTCGAGCTTATCAGTTTGAAACTTTTTCACATAAGCATCGCAACCCCAAACTTTAAGAAACGACAACTTAGGTTTCTTGCCAAATGATAGTCCATATGGTGTCGTCTCAACGGATTTAGACGGTGCCCTATTTAACGTGAATGTAGTTGTCTCCAATGCATAACCCCAAAACGATAGTGGTAATCGGTAAGAGACATCATAGATTGCACTATATCCTATGAAGTACGGTTATGACGTTCGGACACGCCATTATGATGTGGTGTTCCAGGTGGCATGAGTTTGTGAAACTATTCCACATTGTTTTAATTGAAGGCCAAACTCGTAAATCAAATATTCGCCTCTGCGATTAGAACATAGAAACTTTATTTTCTTGTTATGATGATTCTCTACTTCACTCTGAAATTCTTTCAACTTTTCAAATGTTTCAGACTTGTGTTTCATCAAGTAGATATACCCATATCTGCTCAAATCATCTGTGAAGGTCATAAAACAAAGATACCCGCCGTGAGCCTCAACACTCATCAGACCACATACATCGGTATGTATTAGTTCCAATAAGTCAGTGGCTTGCTCCACTGTTCTGGAGAACGGAGTCTTAGTCATCTTTCCCATGAGGCATGGTTCGCAAGCATCAAATGATTCATAATCAAGTGATTCCAAAAGTCCATCCGCATGGATTTTCTTCATGCGCTTTACACCAATATGACCTAAACGGCAGTGCCATAAGTATGTTGCACTATCATTATCAACTTTGCATCTTTTAGCATCAATATTATGTGTATCACTACGATCGAGATTCAATAAACCATTTATATTAAGTGCATGACCATAGAAGGTTTTATTCATGTAAACAGAACAACAATTATTCTTTGACTTAAATGAATAACCGTATTGCAATAAACATGATCCAATCATATTCATGCTCAATGTAAACACCAAATAACACTTATTTTAGGTTCAACACTAATCCCGAAGGTAAAGGGAGTGTGCGATGGTGATCTTATCAACCTTGGAATCACTTCCAACACACATCATCACCTCGCCCTTAACTAGTCTCTATTTACTTTGCAACTCCCGTTTCAAGTTACTACTCTTAGCAACTAAACCAGTATCAAATACCGAGGGGTTGCTTATAAACACTAGTAAAGTACACATCAATAACATGTATATCAAATATACCTTTGTTCACTTTGCCATCCTTCTTATGCGCCAAGTATCTAGGGCAGTTCCACTTCCAGTGACCATTTCCTTTGAAGTAGAAGCACTCAGTTTCCGGCTTGGGTCTAGCTTTGGGCTTCTTCATGGGAGTGGCAACTTGCTTGCCATTCTTCTCAAGTTCCCTTTCTTTCCCTTGCCCTTTTACTTGAAACTAGTGCTCTTGTC
Source organism: Aegilops umbellulata (assembly GCA_032464435.1). Taxonomy (NCBI): domain Eukaryota; kingdom Viridiplantae; phylum Streptophyta; class Magnoliopsida; order Poales; family Poaceae; genus Aegilops; species Aegilops umbellulata. The sequence continues at coordinate 7,152,252 of CP136058.1, read as the reverse complement.
AACCATCAACACTTGATGCTCTTTCTTGATTGCTACCTTTGCTGATTTTTGCATCGCGAAGAGCTTGGGAATTGTCTCCGTTATCCCTTGCATATTATAGTTCATCACGAAGTTCTAGTAACTCGGTGATAGTGACTAGAGAATTCTGTCAATAACTATCTTATCTGGAAGATTAACTCCCGCTTGATTCAAGTGATTGTAGTACTCAGAAATTCTGAGCACATGCTCACTAGCTGAGCTATTCTCCTCCATCTTGTAGGCAAAGTACTTTGTCAGAGGTCTCATACCTATAAACACGGGCATGAGTCTGAAATACCAATTTCAACTCTTGGAACATCTCATACGCTCCATGTCGTTCAAAACATTTTTGAAGTCCCGGTTCTAAGTCGTAAGGCATGGTGCACTAAACTATCAAGTAGTCATCATACCGAGCTTGTCAAACGTTCATAATGTCTGTATCTGCTCCTGCAATAGTTCTGTCACCTAGCGGTGCATCAAGGGCATAATTCTTTTGTGCAGCAATGAGGATAATCCTCAGATCACGGACCAAGTCCGCATCATTGCCACTATCACCATTCAACTTATTTTTCTCTAGGAGCATATAAAAAATAAACGGGGAGCTACATCGCAGGCTATTGATCTACAACATAGATATGCAAATACTATCAGGACTAAGTTCATGATAAATTAAGTTCAATTAATCATATTACTTAAGAACTCCCACTTAGATAGACATCCCTCTAGTCATCTAAATGATCACGTGATCCATATCAACTAAACCATGTCCGATCATCACGTGAGATGGAGTAGTTTTCCATGGCGAACATCTCTATGTTGATCATATCTACTATATGATTCACGCTCGACCTTTCGGTCTTAGTGTTTCAAGGCCATATCTGCATATGCTAGGCTCGTCAAGTTTAACCCGAGTATTCTGCGTGTGCAAAACTGGCTTGCACCCGTTGTATGTGAACGTAGAGCTTATCACACCCGATCATCGTGTGCTGTCTCAGCACGAAGAACTGTCGCAACGGTGCATACTAAGGGAGAGCACTTATACCTTGAAATTTTAGTAAGGGATCATCTTATAAAGCTATCGTCGTACTGAGCAAAATAAGTTGCATAAAAGATAAACATCACATGCAATCAAAATATGTGACATGATATGGCCATCATTATCTTGTGCCTTTGATCTCCATCTCCAAAGTACCGTTATGATTGAAGGAAATATGCCCTAGAGGCAATAATAAAGTGATTATTTATTTCCTTACATATCATGATAAATGTTTATTATTCATGCTAGAATTGTATTAACTGGAAACATAATACATGTGTGAATACATAGACAAACAAAGTGTCACTAGTATGCCTCTACTTGACTAGCTCATTAATCAAAGATGGTTATGTTTCCTAGCCATGAACAAAGAGTTGTTATTTGATTAACGAGATCACATCATTAACTGAATGATCTGATTGACATGACCCATTCCATTAGCATAGCACCCGATCGTTTAGTATATTGCTATTGCTTTTATCCATGACTTATACATGTTCCTATGACTATGAGATTATGCAACTCCCGTTTGCCGGAGGAACACTTTGGGTGCTACCAAACGTCACAACGTAACTGGGTGATTATAAAGGAGTACTTCAGGTGTCACCAAAGGTAGATGTTGGGTTGGCGTATTTCGAGATTAGGATTTGTCACTCCGATTGTCGGAGAGGTATCTCTGGGCCCTCTCGGTAATGCACATCACTCAAGCCTTGCAAGCATTGCAACTAATGAGTTAGTTGCGAGATGATGTATTATGGAACGAGTAAAGAGACTTGCCGGTAATGAGATTGAACTAGGTATTGGATACCGACGATCGAATCTCGGGTAAGTAACATACCGATGACAAAGGAAACAACGTATGTTGTTATGCGGTCTGACCGATAAAGATCTTCGTAGAATATGTAGGAGCCAATATGGGCATCCAGGTCCCGCTATTGGTTATTGACCGGAGACGTGTCTCGGTCATGTCTACATTGTTCTCGAACCGTAGGGTCCGCACGCTTAAGGTTTCGATGACAGTTATATTATGAGTTTATGAGTTTTGATGTACCGAAGGAGTTCGGAGTCCCGGATGAGATCGGGGACATGACGAGGAGTCTCGAAATGGTCGAGACGTAAAGATCGATATATTGGACGACTATATTCGGACATCGGAAGGGTTCTGAGTGGTTCGGGTATTTTCGGAGGTACCGGGGAGTTACGGGATTACGGGAGAAGTAATGGGCATTGATGGGCTTTAGTGGGAAGAGGAAAAAGGCTTCTGCGCCCCCCCTCCCCTCTAGTCCGAATTGGACTAGGGAAAAGGGGGCCGGCCACCTCTCCTTCTCCTCCTATTCCTTCTCCCTTCCTCCCCTTTTGGTGGACTCCTACTAGGACTTGGAGTCCTAGTAGGAATCCATATCCTGGCCGCACCATTGCCTTGGCCGGCCTCCTCCTCCTCCATCCTTTATATACAGGGGCAGGGGGCACCCCATAGACACACAAGTTGATCTACGAATCGTTCCTTAGCCGTGTGCGGTGCCCCCTTCCACCAAATTCCACCTCGGTCATATCGTTGCAGTGCTTAGGCGAAGCCCTGCGCCGGTAACACATCAAGATCGTCACCACGCCGTCGTGCTGACGGAACTCTTCCCCGACGCTTTGCTGGATCGGAGCCCGGGGATCGTCATCGAGCTGAACGTGTGCCAAGAACTCGGAGGTGCCGGAGTAACGGTGCTGTGATCGGTTGATCGCGAGGAGAACGTACGACTACTTCCTCTACGTTGTGTCAACGCTTCCGCTTCGGTCTACGAGGGTACGTAGACAACACTCTCCCCTCTCGTTGCTATGCATCACCATGATCTTGCGTGTGCGTAGGAAATTTTTTGAAATTACTACGTTTCCCAACAGTGGCATCCGAGCCAGGTTTTTATGGTTTGATGTTATTTGCACGAGTAGAACCCAAGTGAGTTGTGGACGATACAAGTCATACTGCCTACCAGCATGTCATACTTTGGTTCAGCGGTATTGTTGGACGAGACGATCCGGACCAACCTTACGCGTACGCTTACGCGAGACCGGTTCCCTCGACGTGCTTTGCACATAGATGGCTTGCGGAAGACTGTCTCTCCAACTTTAGTTGAACCGAGTGTGGCTACGCCCGGTCCTTGAGAAGGTTAAAACGGAGTCTATTTGACAAACTATCGTTGTGGTTTTGATGCGTAGGTAAGATGAGTTCTTGCTTAAGCCCGTAGCAGCCACGTAAAACTTGCAACAACAAAGTAGAGGACGTCTAACTTGTTTTTGCAGGGCATGTTGTGATGTGATATGGTCAAGACATGATGCTAAATTTTATTGTATGAGATGATCATGTTTTGTAACCGAGTTATCGGCAACTGGCAGGAGCCATATGGTTGTCGCTTTATTGTATGCAATGCAATCGCGATGTAATGCTTTACTTTATTACTAAGCGGTAGTGATAGTCGTGGAAGCATAAGATTGGCGAGACGACAACGATGCTACGATGGAGATCAAGGTGTCGCGCCGGTGACGATGGTGATCATGACGGTGCTTCGAAGATGGAGATCACAAGCATGAGATGATGATGGCCATATCATATCACTTATATTGATTGCATGTGATGTTTATCTTTTTATGCATCTTATCTTGCTTTGATTGACGGTAGCATTATAAGATGATCTCTCACTAAATTATCAAGAAGTGTTCTCCCTGAGTATGCACCGTTGCGAAAGTTCTTCGTGCTGAGACACCACGTGATGATCGGGTGTGATAGGCTCTACGTTCAAATACAACGGGTGCAAAACAGTTGCACACGCGGAATACTCAGGTTTAACTTGACGAGCCTAGCATATAACAGATATGGCCTCGGAACACGGAGACCGAAAGGTCGAGCGTGAATCATATAGTAGATATGATCAACATAGTGATGTTCACCATTGAAACTACTCCATCTCACGTGATGATCGGACATGGTTTAGTTGATTTGGATCACGTGATCACTTAGAAGATTAGAGGGATGTCTATCTAAGTGGGAGTTCTTAAGTAATATGATTAATTGAACTTTAATATTATCATGAACTTAGTCCTAATAGTATTTTGCAAATTATGTTGTAGATCAATAGCTCGCGTTGTTGCTTCCCTGTGTTTATTTTGATATGTTCCTAGAGAAAATTGTGTTGAAAAATTGTTAGTAGCAATGATGCGGATTGGATCCGTGATCTGAGGTTTATCCTCATTGCTGCACAGAAGAATTATGTCCTTGATGCACCGCTAGGTGACTGACCTATTGCAGGAGCAGATGCAGACGTTATGAATGTTTGGCTAGCTCAATATGATGACTACTTAATAGTTTAGTGCACCATGCTTAACGGCTTAGAATCGGGACTTCAAAGACGTTTTGAATGTCATGGACCATACGAGATGTTCCAGGAGTTGAAGTTAATATTTCAAGCAAAATACCCGAGTTGAGAGATATGAAGTCTCCAACAAGTTCTATAGCTAAAAGATGGAGGAGAATCGCTCAACTAGTGAGCATGTGCTCAGATAGTCTGAGTACTACAATCGCTTGAATCAAGTGGGAGTTAATCTTCCAGATAAAATAGTGATTGACAGAATTCTCTAGTCACCATCACCAAGTTAGTAAAACTTCGTGATGAACTATAATATGCAAGGGATAACGGAAAATATTCCCAAGCTCTTCGCGATGCTAAAATCGGCGAAGGTAGAAATCAAGGAAAAACATCAAGTATTGATGGTTGACAAGATCACTAGTTTCAAGAAAAGGGCAAAAAGGAAAGAAGGGGAACTTCAAGAAGAACGGCAAGCAAGTTGCTGCTCAAGTGAAAAAGCGCAAGTCTGGTCCTAAGCCTGAGACTAAGTGCTTCTACTGCAAAGGGACTAGTCACTGGAAGCGGAACTACCCCAAGTGATTGGCGGATAAGAAGGATGGCAAAGTGAACATAAGTATATTTGATATACATGTTATTGATGTGTACTTTACTAGTGTTCATAGCAACCCCTTAGTATTTGGTACTAGTTCAGTTGCTAAAATTTAGTAACTCGAAACGGGAGTTGCAGAATGAACAAAGACTAGTTAAAGGGCAAGGTGATGATGTGTGTTGGAAGTGGTTCCAAGATTGATATGATCATCATCACACACTCCCTATACTTTCGGGATTAGTGTTGAAACTAAATAAGTGTTATTTGGTGTTTGCGTTGAGCATGAATATGATTTGATCGTGTTAATTGCAATACAGTTATTCATTTAAGTTAGAGAACAATTGTTGTTCTGTTTATATGAATAAAACCTTCTATGGTCATACACACCAATGAAAATAGTTCATTGGATCTCGATCGTAGTGATACACATATTCATAATATTGAAACCAAAAGGATGCGAAGTTAATAATGATGGTGCAACCTATTTGTGGCACTGCCGTTTAGGTCATATTGGTGTAAAGCGCATGAAGAAACTCCATGCTGATGGGATTTTGGAATCACTTGATTATGAATCACTTGATGCTTGCGAACCATGCCTCTTGGGCAAGATGACTAAAACGCCGTTCTCCGGAACAATGGAGCAAGCAACAGATTTGTTGGAAATCATACATACTGATGTATATGGTCCGATGAATATTAAGGCTCGCGACAAGTATCATTATTTTCTAACCTTCACAGATGATTTGAGCAGATATGGGTATATCTACTTGATGAAACATAAGTCTAAAACATTTGAAAAGTTCAAAGAATTTTAGAGTGAAGTGGAAAATCATCGTGACAAGAAAATAAGGTTTCTACGATCTGATCGCGGAGACAAATATTTGAGTTACGAGTTTTGGCCTTCAGTTAAAACCGTGTGGAATAGTTCCACAAATTCATGCCACCTGGAACACCACAGCATAATGGTGTGTCCGAACGTCATAACCGTACTTAATTGGATATAGTACAATCTATGATGTTTATTATCGATTTACCAATATCGTTTTGGGATCATGCATTAGAGACAGCTGCATTCACGTTAAAAGGGGCACCATCTAAGTCCGTTGAGACGACACAATATGAACTGTGGTTTAGCAAGAAACCAAAGTTGTCGTTTCTTAAAGTTTGGGGTTGTGATGCTTATATGAAAAGGTTTCATCCTGATAAGCTCAAACCCAAATCGGAGAAATATGTCATCATAGGATACCCAAAGGAAATTGTTGGGTACACCTTCTATCACAGATCCAAAGGCAAGACATTTGTTGCTAAGAATGGATCCTTTCTAGAGAAGGAGTTTCTCTCGAAAGAAGTGAGTGGGAGGAAAGTAGAAAACTTGATAAGGTAATTGTACCTTCTCCCTTATTGGAAAGTAGTTCATCACAGAAATCTGTTCTTGTGACTACTACACCAATTAGTAAGGAAGCTAATGATGATGATCATGTAACTTCAAGATCAAGTTACTACCGAATCTCGTAAGTAAACTAGAGTGAGATCCGCACCAGAGTGGTACGGTAATCCTGTTCTGGAAGTCATGTTACTAGACCATGACGAACTTGCGAACTATGAGGAAGCGATGATGAGCCCAGATTCCGCGAAATGGTTAGAGGCCATGAAATCTGAGATATGATCCATGTATGAGAACAAAGTATGGACTTTGATGGATTTGCCCGATGATCGGCAATCCATAGAAAATAAATGGATCTTCAAGAGGAAGACGGACGCTGATAGTAGTGTTACTATCTACAAAGCTAGAATTGTCGCAAAAGGTTTTCGACAAGTTCAAGGTGCTGACTACGATGAGAGTTTCTCACTCGTATCTATGCTTAAGTCTGTCCGAATCATGTTAGCAATTGCCGCATTTTATGAAATCCGGCAAATGGATAAACAAAACTACATTCCTTAATGGATTTATTAAAGAAGAATTGTATACGATGCAACTAGAAGGTTTTGTCGATCCTGAAGGTGTTAACAAAATATGCAAGCTCCAGCGATCCATCTATGGACTAGTGCAAGCATCTCAGAGTAGGAATACACGCTTTGATAAGTTGATCAAAACATATAGTTTTATACAGACTTGCTGTGAAGCCTGTATTTACAAGAAAGTGAGTGGGAGCACTACAGCATTTCTGATAAGTATATGTAAATGACATATTATTGATCGGAAATAATGTAGAATTATTCTGTGAAGCATAAAGGAGTATTTGAAAGGAGTTTTTCGAAGAAGGACCTCGGTGAAGCTGCTTACATATTGAGCATCAAGATCTATAGAGATAGATCAAGACGCTTGATAAGTTTTTCAATAAGTACATACCTTGAAAAGATTTTGAAGTAGTTCAAAATGGAACAGTCAAAGAAAGAGTTCTTGCCTGTATTACAAGGTGTGAAATTGAGTAAGACTCAAAGCCCGACCACGGCAGATGATAGAAAGAGAATGAAAGTCATTTCCTATGGCTCAGCCATAGATTCTATAAAGTATGCCATGCTATGTACCAGATCTATTGTATACCCTACACTGTGTTAAGCAAGGGAGTACAATAGTGATCTAGGAAGTAGATCACTGGACATCGGTCAAAATTATCCTTAGTAAAATAAGGATATGTTTCTCGATTATGGATGTGACAAAAAAGGTTCGTCGTAAAAGGTTACGTCGATGCAAGTTTTGACACTAATCTAGATGACTCTAAGTCTCAATCTAGATACATATTGAAAGTGGGAGCAATTAGCTAAAGTAGCTCCGTGCAGAGCATTGTAGACATAGAAAATTGCAAAATACATAACGGATCTGAATGTGGCAGACCCGTTGACTAAACATCTCTCACAAGCAAAACATGATCACACCGTAGTACTCTTTGGGTGTTAATCACATAGCGATGTGAACTAGATTACTGAATCTAGTAAACCCTTTGGGTGTTGGTCACATATCGATGTGAACTATGGGTGTTAATCACATGGTGATGTGAACTATTGCTGATAAATCACATGGCGATGTGAACTAGATTATTGACTCTAGTGCAAGTGGGAGACTGAAGGAAATATGCCCTAGAGGCAATAATAAAGTGATTATTTATTTCCTTACATATCATGATAAATGTTTATTATTCATGCTAGAATTGTATTAACTGGAAACATAATACATGTGTGAATACATAGACAAACAAAGTGTCACTAGTATGCCTCTACTTGACTAGCTCATTAATCAAAGATGGTTATGTTTCCTAGCCATGAACAAAGAGTTGTTATTTGATTAACGAGATCACATCATTAACTGAATGATCTGATTGACATGACCCATTCCATTAGCATAGCACCCCGATCGTTTAGTATATTGCTATTGCTTTTATCCATGACTTATACATGTTCCTATGACTATGAGATTATGCAACTCCCGTTTGCCGGAGGAACACTTTGGGTGCTACCAAACGTCACAACGTAACTGGGTGATTATAAAGGAGTACTTCAGGTGTCACCAAAGGTAGATGTTGGGTTGGCATATTTCGAGATTAGGATTTGTCACTCCGATTGTCGGAGAGGTATCTCTGGGCCCTCTCGGTAATGCACATCACTCAAGCCTTGCAAGCATTGCAACTAATGAGTTAGTTGCGATATGATGTATTATGGAACGAGTAAAGAGACTTGCCGGTAATGAGATTGAACTAGGTATTGGATACCGACGATCGAATCTCGGGTAAGTAACATACCGATGACAAAGGAAACAACGTATGTTGTTATGCGGTCTGACCGATAAAGATCTTCGTAGAATATGTAGGAGCCAATATGGCCATCCAGGTCCCGCTATTGGTTATTGACCGGAGACGTGTCTCGGTCATGTCTACATTGTTCTCGAACCGTAGGGTCCGCACGCTTAAGGTTTCGATGACAGTTATATTATGAGTTTATGAGTTTTGATGTACCGAAGGAGTTCGGAGTCCCGGATGAGATCGGGGACATGACGAGGAGTCTCGAAATGGTCGAGACGTAAAGATCGATATATTGGACGACTATATTCGGACATCGGAAGGGTTCTGAGTGGTTCGGGTATTTTCGGAGGTACCGGGGAGTTACGGGATTACGGGAGAAGTAATGGGCATTGATGGGCTTTAGTGGGAAGAGGAAAAAGGCTTCTGCGCCCCCCCTCCCCTCTAGTCCGAATTGGACTAGGGAAAAGGGGGCCGGCCACCTCTCCTTCTCCTCCTATTCCTTCTCCCTTCCTCCCCTTTTGGTGGACTCCTACTAGGACTTGGAGTCCTAGTAGGAATCCATATCCTGGCCGCACCATTGCCTTGGCCGGCCTCCTCCTCCTCCATCTTTTATATACAGGGGCAGGGGGCACCCCATAGACACACAAGTTGATCTATGGATCGTTCCTTAGCCGTGTGCGGTGCCCCCTTCCACCAAATTCCACCTCGGTCATATCGTTGCAGTGCTTAGGCGAAGCCCTGCGCCGGTAACACATCAAGATCGTCACCACGCCGTCGTGCTGACGGAACTCTTCCCCGACGCTTTGCTGGATCGGAGCCCGGGGATCGTCATCGAGCTGAACGTGTGCCAAGAACTCGGAGGTGCCGGAGTAACGGTGCTGTGATCGGTTGATCGCGAGGAGAACGTACGACTACTTCCTCTACGTTGTGTCAACGCTTCCGCTTCGTTCTACGAGGGTACGTAGACAACACTCTCCCCTCTCGTTGCTATGCATCACCATGATCTTGCGTGTGCGTAGGAATTTTTTTGAAATTACTACGTTTCCCAACAATGATCTCCATCGGCACCGGCATGACACCATGATCTCCATCATCTTGATCTTTATCAATGTGTCGTCACATGGTCGTCTCACCAACTATTGCTTTTGCAACTATTGCTATCGCATAGTGATAAAGTAAAGCAATTATATGGCGCTTGCTTCTTAGGTAATAAAGAGACAACCATAAGGCTCCTGCCAGTTTCTCATAACTTAAACAAAACATGGTCATCTCATACAATAAATTATATCACATCATGTCTTGACCATATCACATCACAACATGCCCTGCAAAAACAAGTTAGACGTCCTCTACTTTATTGTTGCAAGTTTTTCGTGGCTGCTACGGGCTTCTAGCAATAAGCGTTCTTACCAACGCATCAAAACCACAACGATTTTTCATCAAATGTTTTTTTAACCTTCAACAAGGACCGGGCGTAGTCAAGCTGGATTTAACTAAAGTTGGAGAAACTGACACCCGCTAGCCACCTGTGTGCGAAGCACGTCGGTAGAACCAGTCGCATGAACGCGGTCATGTAATGTCAGTCCGGGCCGCTTGATCCAACAATACTGCCGAATCAAAGTAAGATGTTGCTGGTAAGTAGTATGACTATTATCGCAAACAACTCTTTGTGTTCTACTCATGCATATAACATCTACACATAGACCTGGCTTGGATGCCACTGTTGGGGAACGCAGTAATTTCAAAAAAAATTCACACAAGATCTATCTAGGTGGTGCATAGCATCGAGCGGGGAGAGTGTGTCCACGTACCCTCGTAGACCGAAAGAGGAAGCGTTATATCAACGCAGTTGATGTAGCCGTACGTCTTCACGATCCGACTGATCCTACCGCCGAACGTACAGCACCTCCATGTTCAGCACACGTTCAGCTCAATGACGTCCCTTGTACTCTTGATCTAGTTGACGCCGAGGGAGAGTTCCATCAGAACGATGGCGTGGCGATGGTGATGATGAAGTTACCGGTGCAGGGCTTCGCCTAAGCACTACAACGATATGTCCGAGGTGTGTAATAGTGGAGGGGGCACCGCACATGGCTAAAAGATCAACTTGTGTGTCTTGGGGTGCCCCCTTGGCCACGTATATAAAGGGGGGAGGAGGAGGAGGCCGTCCTAGGAAGGGCGCGCCTATAGGGGGAGTCCAACTAGGATTCCCAATCCTTGTTGGAGTCCCCTTCCTTTTCCAAGAGGGGAGAGAGGGAAGGAGTAGGAGAGGGAGAAGGAATGAGAGGGGGCGCCGCCCCTCCCTACTCCAATTTAGACTTGCCATGGGGGGCGTGCGGCCACCCCTTGAGGCACTTCTCTCCTTTCCCATATGGCCCATTAAGTCCCACTACTTCCCCCGGTGAATTCCTGTAACTCTCTGGTACTCCGAAAAATACACGAATCACTCGGAACCTTTTTAGTGTCCAAATATAGTCTTCCAATATATCGATCTTTACCTCTCGACCATTTCGAGACTCCTCGTCATGTCCGTGATCTCATCCGGGACTCCGAACAAATTTCAGTCATCAAATCACATAACTCATAATACAAATCATCATCGAATGTTAAGCGTGCGGACCCTACGGGTTTGAGAACTATGTAGACATCACCGAGACTCATCTCCGGTCAATAACCAATCGAAGAACCTAGATGCTCATATTGGCTCCTACATATTCTACGAAGATCTTTATCGGTCAAACCGCATAACAACATACGTTGTTCCCTTTGTCATCGGTATGTTACTTGCCCGAGATCCGATTGTCGGTATCACCATACCTAGTTCAATCTCGTTACCGGCAAGTCCCTTTACTCGTTCCATCATGCATCATCCCGCAACTAACTCATTAGTCACATTGCTCGCAAGGCTTATAGTGATGTGCATTACCGAGAGGGCCTAGAGATACCTCTCCGATACACGGAGTGACAAATCCTAATCTCGATCTATGCCAACCCAACAAACACCTTCGGAGACAACTGTGGAGCATCTTTATAATCACCCAGTTACGTTGTGACGTTTGATAGCACACAACGTTCCGGTATTCGGGAGTTGCATAATCTCATAGTCAGAGGAACATGTATAAGTCATGAGGAAAGCAATAGCAATAAACTAAACGATCATAGTGCTAAGCTAACGAATGGGTCTTGTCCATCACATCATTCTCTAATGATGCGATCCCTTTGATCAAATGACAACACATGTCTATGGCTAGGAAACTTAACCATCTTTGATTAACGAGCTAGTCAAGTAGAGGCATACTAGGGACACTCTCTTTGTTTATGTATTCACACGTGTACTAAGTTTCCGGTTAATACAATTCTAGCATTAATAATAAACATTTATCATGATATAAGGAAATATAAATAACAACTTTATTATTGCCTCTAGGGCATATTTCCTTCATATGGTGTTTTATGTATTGAGAGTACTTTACCTCCTGATGATAATTATCTACTTTGGCAGTCTAGCTTGATCAAGTCTCACGAGTACATGAAAACTGTTGACTAAACTAAAATTATTAAATATAAATTTTCGGTGACCTCTATTAATAGTTCTGTAATCAAAAGATCTATTCGGCACAAAAATGCAACACCATGTTTTTTTCTTATGTAGAACTGTCAAATATTTGTACGTGTCTTTCATTAAAGTGAGTAGTCTAATTCGAAGAGGAAAAACTGAGTTTTCAACGGGAACACTGTTAGACAAAAACAAATTAGTCACGGAGAAATAGAGAAAACGGTGAATCAGATGTACTCAAGCCTCTCACTTATCACCAATAAAATCGTTCGACTTGGTAATTTTGAGATGAACAATATATTTATTGTCAAGAAGATCTTTAGAGGTCTAGATAGAATGTATGACACTGTTTGCACTCCCTTGCAAATATTTCTAAACTATAAGGATCTCAAGGCTACTGAGATTATTGGATGGATCATGTCTCATGAGATGATTCTCAAGGACAAGGATTAACTCCATTGTTAATCAGCTCATCACAATAGTAATAGAGCTTACAAGACAACAAGTGACTCTCAAGATATAAGTGAAAACACAACCGATGAACTTAGTCTCATGGTTTAAAACTTCAACAAGATGTATACCAAAAACAAATTCAAGGTTAATGACCACAACTACTCTAGGTTAAGAAATGAGGGTACAACATCCCGCCCACTATATAAGATCCGGACACTTCGTCATCAATTGTTCTGAATCACCCAAGGATAACTATTTCAGCACGAGCAGTGTATGTTAACAAGGGAAAATATGTGCTAATACATGAACTAATTTTTACACCCGAAAAAGCCGATAGAAGCAGCGTAGATGCTTAAGGTTGCCCCTATGAGATGCAAGTGATCGTTGCATGGCCCTATCTTTGGACCATCAAATTTAGCCATGATAAGAGGAGCTAAAGCCTACCCATCTTAGGTTATTTGAAAAGGTCTGCATTTGCTACTTCTAGTCACTACTAGGGAAAACCCTAATAGTAGCGTGGGTTTTGATGCTATCAGCAGCACGGGTAGCCGCACTACTACTACCACGCTACAACTAACAGTTATTAGTAGCGTGGTTTAGACCCGCTCTACTACTCTCGACTATATCAGTAGCGCTTTTCTGGCACGCGCTACTATTAAGTAGTTGTAGCGCTTTTCTGTCCCCACGCTGCTGCTGTATCTTTCGTCATTTTTTCTGCTTACTATTGATATAGAACAGTACCCCGTTTCCATAAATTACAATTTCACATATACCAGATAACAATATCATTAACCACAATACCATATAGTCATACAGTAGTGTTGGAAATATGCCCTAGAGGCAATAATAAAAGGGTTATTATTATATTTCCTTGGTCATGATAATTGTCTTTTATTCATGCTATAATTGTGTTATTCGGAAATCGTAATACAAGTGTGAATACATAGGCACCAACATGTCCCTAGTAAGCCTCTAGTTGACTAGCTCGTTGATCAACAGATAGTCATGGTTTCCTGACTATGGACATTGGATGTCATAGATAACGAGATCACATCGTCAGGAGAATGATGTGACGGACAAGACCCAATCCTAAGCATAGCACAAGATCGTATAATTCGTTTGCTAGAGCTTTTCCAATGTCAAGTATCTTTTCCTTAGACCATGAGATCGTGTAACTCCCGGATACCGTAGGAGTGCTTTGGGTATACCAAACGTCACAACGTAACTGGGTGACTATAAAGGTCACTAGTAGAAAACCGGCCTTTTGTCCCGATTCATAAGGGCCTTTAGTCCCGGTTCCTGAACCGGAACTAAAGGGTCGTTACTAATACCCTCACCCTTTAGTCCCGGTTCAAACCAGAACCGGGACAGATGGGCCTCCACGTGGCTGCTGCCGGCAGCCCAGGCAGGGGGGCCTTTGGTCCCGGTTGATGACATAAACCGGGACCAAAAGGGTTCCACGCGTCAGCAGGAGGTTTTTCTTTTTTTTTTTTAAAAAGTGGTTGTTTTAGGGGTTTAGGGGGTTATTTTTAGGTTGTTATTAGCTAGCTAATAGAGAGAAGTGTCCTCTCTTATCTGTAGTCCTTGGTTTACCTACGCTAATACTATGTTCATTTCACCCGCAGATATATATATAATAACTCATGCATGCTCGCATCATACATCATCATATATAATAACAAGTCCTACTAATTAATCAAGCATCATCATACAACTTCTACTCGTTATTAATAATAAGTCATACGATCATCATCCTCATAGTCATCGAACCCAACCCTACATAATTGTTCTTAACACATGATCATCAGTATCAGGTAGGATCGGACCTAAACACACTTAAGGTAAAATAGCATAAAACAATATAGACCCTGACTCTCCATTATGAAGAATGGAGATCATCCTGTCTCCAATTCTTGCGCCTCGCTTCCTTTTGCTTCCAAGAAGCTCCTTACGACCGTCCATACATTTTTTCCATCCTTTGATTGTCATGTCTCCACTTGTTTTAGAAATCTGGTATGGACAATTGAGATTCGTAGGATGACCTGGATATATGTTCAAAACACGAAGGCTGCCGCCATTCTGATACATCAAATGAGGCACACAATCCTCTGGGATTCTCTGTTGAAAAACATAGTAATAACTTCGTAGTTAGCAATGATGTACTAGTTTTAGAAGTATGCAAAAAGATGCACGGATGTCGTAATAGTAAAAAAACTTACTAGGGTGTCTCCATGGTAGTTACCGAAGTTCAACACGTGCACTAGTGGCACGTATTGACCATAATGTCGACGAGTTCGATTGTAGATATTGTAATTCTCAATATCATTACAAAATCCAACCAGATGAGTTTTCTCCTTGTAAGTTAACTCAGAGCCATCGGTGTAGTAAGTTCTATCTACCATCTTCTGCACATTCTTTGATACTTCAAAATAAGCTGTCAATGGAAATAAGCTGTCAACTATTTTGAAATGAACAATATAAGTTCTATTAATAATTAACTATGTTTGAGAAACTCACATAGCAGTAGAACTGGAGGAGTATCAACAAGGACCCAAATGTCCATATTGTCTTTCTCGATTTTAGGATCACCAAGATCCATGGTGACAAGCATACCCTCATCAAAACCATACAATTTGCAAAATGCTTCCCAATTTTTGCAACCAAAATGGGTTACGCTCTCAGCATTATACAACTTTACTTCAAAATCCACATCATGATGGGTCCTTAGGTGAATTTTCTTCGTTTCAAAATTTTCATGGTCTTCAAAATCCATCCTCTCCAAGACATAGCGTCTTGCATGGCATGGGATCAACTATACTCGAATTGTAAAAGATTAAAATTACACGTTGAAATAGTTGAAGTCATGCTTAATTATGAAAAAAAACACTTGTCGTCGTTGCGTACCGTTTCAACTTCGAAGGTCTCCTCGAGCTTAATGCTAAAGCGCCGACCATCGTCCAGGTGAGGCCTGTCACACTCACCTCGATCGTCGTGGCACCAGTCACACTCCCCCAGGAGACTTTCGTCGTCCGATGATGACATTTCCTATACGTTCATAATTCAAAGACTAAATTAGATCATTATTATTCAACTAATCATATGCATATGCCTTGCATAGTGCTCTCCAATTTCAGCATTCAATAAGAAAAATCAAATCGTAAAATAAAGTGGTATTCAAATTAGGATGCCTTCAATTATAAGAAAAACTACATCATCTCCATGTGTCCGTACATCGAATATTATCACTAATACACGTCGAATACTATATATCATACATATCGCCAGTATAGCTAGAACCATAGCGCCCGACGGGTATCGGCGCGGGCGGTGGACACCCAAAGGGAAGGAACCATCACAGGATCATGGCTACAGTGAGATCCCTGAAGAACCTGCCAGGTATTCTCGAACCTACCCTCCAACGCAACCATGTAGCGACGGACGTGCTCGTCCTCCTCGCTGACACGGTGACGTACCACCTCCGCGGTGTCCGGAAGCCTCGGCACCGTCACTGGCCCACGCGACCGCCACCAAACAAGGATCGGGTCAACGACGGGCTGTCTCCTCACCAAGCTACGCCCCCCGGAAGGTAGCGCCTCCCAGTACCACCCCGGCGGAGCCCAGTCCCGGACATGGCCCATCTGGTCAAGCAGGTGTCGTCCTCCGCCGACTCGACGACGAGGATGCGGGATAGGCATCGTCCACGTCGATGCGGGAATAATTGCTTTAATTAAAAAAATAAACTAGTTTTATTAATTTTCTTGCTAAAAATAAACTACTTCAACTAGTTCAACTACTAAGCACTTACTATAAATAGAATAATGTAGTACTTACTCAAAATAAACAAGTTGCCCTCTAACTAAGTCCATCAAACACTTTCTAAGTAGTACTAATTACTAAAAGTTATCGGGGAGGGGGGTATATATATCGACAACGACATACCCGATAACAAAAATAAGAAGAGGAAGAAGAAGAAAAAAAAGAGGAGAAGAAGAAATAAATAAGAAGATGAAAAAGAAGAAAAAAAGAGGAGAAGAAGAAGGAATAATAGAGGAGAAGAAGAATAAGAAAATGAAAAAGAAGAAAAAAAGTGGAGAAGAAGAAGGAATAATAGAGGAGAAGAAGGAATAATAAGAATAATAGAGGTCTTCTTATTTATTTCTTCTGTTATTCTTCTCCTCTTCTTCTTATTCTTCTTCTTCTTCTCCTCCTTCCTCCTCTTCTTATTTTCCTTTTTTCTCTCCTTCTTTTTCTTCTAAATATGAACATAATAAAAATTCTATGAACAAAATTACAACAAAAAAAATTCATAAAAATTCTATGAAAAAATCGACATATTCTTTGCATATATTTGAACACACAAACTTTTGCATATGCAACAATAATATCACCACAGTAAAAAGTTCTAACTTTTGCATCTAAACTATACATCTAAATTAACTACAACAATTCAATTAACTATACATCTAAACTATGCATCTAAATTAACTACACACTAAATTAACAACTCAATTAACTCTACATCCTATAAATTACGCATCAAACTAATCTACACACTAAATTAGGAAATTATGCAATTTAGTGAGGCCGGCGACGATCGACGAGGAGGCCGGCGACGGTGAGGGGCGCGGCGACGACGACGGTGAGAGGCGCGGAGACGGCGACGACGGTGAGGGGCGCGGCGCGACGGGCGGATGAGGAAGGCAGGGGGCGGCGACAACGACGGTGAGGGGCACGGCGTCGACGGCGAGGAGGCAGGGGGCACGGGGCGGCGACGGCGTCTGCGGCCGTGCAAGACGGCGTCGGAGGCAGGAGCGACGGCGAGGCGCAGCCTGGCGGCGTCGCCGGGCGGGGCGAAGAACGAACTGAATCGAAAATTTCACAAGTGCTACTTATATAGACGAAGAATTGGTCCCGGTTCGTGACAGAAACCGGGACTAATGCCCCCTTTTAGTCCCGGTTGGTACCACCAACCGGGACCAAAGGCCACTTTTCGGTAGCCCAAAGGGCGGGAAGCGGAGGCCTTTGGTCCCGGTTGGTGGCACCAACCGGGACTAAAAGGGGGCATTAGTCCCGGTTTCTGTCACGAACCGGGACCAATTCCCCCCTTTAGTCCCGGTTGGTGCCACCAACCGGGACCAATGGCCTTATGCTGGCGTGGTGGTGGGAGTTTAGTCCCACCTCGCTAGTTGAGAGCGACCGGCACCTGTTTATAAGCTCTGCTGCCTCTTCCCTCTCGAACTCCTCTGAAATGCAGGCTTATGGGCCTAATTAGACACTGCAATGCCTGTGGGCCTACTGGGCCTGTTGCGGGCCTAAATCCTGGCCCATGGTTGGGTTTCTAGTCGTATTCAGGCCGTGCTGGCCCAGTAAGTGGCATTTTTTTTCTTTTTTTCTATTTACTTTTTCGTTTCTACTTAGAACTATAGTTTTTTAGTGATTTCTTTTTTATTTTAGGTCACAAAAATTATAAACTTTCTGTTAGTGCCATTAGTTTCCAAATTAGAATAGTTACAATTTGAATTCTTTGAAATTTGTGTGAATCTCAAGTTTGTGATTAACATTACTAGTGCCATTAGTTTTCAAATTAGAATAGTTAAAATTTGAATTCTTTGAAATTTGTGTGAATCTCAAGTTTGTGATTAACTTTACTAGTGCCATTAGTGTCAAATTAGAATAGTTAAAATTAATTTTTGAGTCAATCTTTTTCCTGCTATTTAATAGTAGGTGGCACTTTTTTTGTCTTGTAGTGATTTCTTTTTTATTTTAGGTCACAAAAATTATAAACTTTCTGTTAGTGCCATTAATTTTAAAATTTGAATAGTTTAAATTCGAATTTTTTAAAATTTGTGTGAATCACTAGTTTATGAATAACTTTACAAATATTATAGGCATTTTTTTCTTTTTTGCTATTTATTTTTTCATTTCTACTTAGAACTAAATACTTATAGTTTTTTAGTGATTTCTTTTTTCTTTTAGGTCACAAAAAATAAAAACTTCTCTGTTAGTGAACAAAGATGCACTTATAGAGAAAATTAAACATAAATTCATAATTCATTTCTATTTATGAATTTAGGTCCAATTTTGCTCTATAGGTGCATCTAGTTTCACTTTGAGAGGAGCTCAATAATGCAGAGAGGGACGGGCTTATAAGCCGGTGTGGGCGCCCTTCAGTTGGCGAGGTGGGACTAAACTCTGGGTGCAACGAGGGCGAACCCTTTAGTCCCGGTTCGTGGCACGAACCGGGACTAAAGGGGAGCCTGTGGTCTCGGTTCATGCCACGAACCGGGACCAATGGTGGTGGGCCAGGAGCCAGGCCCATTGGTCCCAGTTCGTCCCACCAACCGGGACCAAAAGGTCCAGACGAACCGGGACCAATGGCCCACGTGGCCCGGCCGGCCCCCTGGGCTCATGAACCGGGTCCAATGCCCCCATTGGTCCCGGTTCTAGATTGAACCGGGACTAATGGGCTGACCCGGCCTGGACCGTTGCCCCCTTTTCTACTAGTGGGTGTACTACGGGTATCTCCGAAAGTGTCTGTTGGGTTGACACGGATCGAGACTGGGATTTGTCACTCCGTATGACGGAGAGGTATCACTGGGCGCACTCGATAATGCATCATCATAATGAGCTCAATGTGATCAAAGTGTTTGATCACGGGATCATGCTTCACGGTACGAGTAAAGTGACTTGCCGGCAACGAGATTGAACGAGGTATTGGGATACCGACGATCGAATCTTGGGCAAGTAAAATACCGATTGACAAAGGGAATTGTATACGGGGTTGCTTAAATCCTCGACATCGTGGTTCATCCGATGAGATCATCTAGGAGCATGTGGGAGCCAACATGGGTATCTAGATCCCGTTGTTGGTTATTGGCCGGAGAGCTGTCTCGGTCATGTCTACGTGTCTCCCGAACCCGTAGGGTCTACACACTTAAGGTTCGGTGACGCTAGGGTTGTATAGAGATAAGTATGCAGTAATACGAAAGTTGTTTGGAGTCCCGGATGAGATCCTGGACGTCACGAGGAGTTTCAGAATGGTCCGGAGGTGAAGAATTATATATAGGAAGTGCAGTTTCGGCCATCGGGAGAATTCGGGGTCATCGGTATTGTAGCGGGACCACCGGATGGGTCCCGGGGGTCCACCGGGTGGGGCCACCCATCCCGGAGGGCCCCATGGGCTTAAGTGGGGAGGGGAACCAGCCCATAGTGGGCTGGTGCGCCCCCCTTGGCCCACCCCCTGCGCCTATGGTTGAAACCCTAGGGTGGGGGGCGCCCCACTTGCCTTGGGGGGTACTCCACCCCCATGGCCGCCGCCCCCTTGGGAGATTGGATCACCAGGGCCGGGGCCCCCCCCAGGGGGCCTGTATAATGGGGGGGAGGGAGGGGCAGCCGCACCCTGAAGCTTTGGCGCCTCCCTCTCACTGCTACACCTCTCTCTCTCTCTCGCAGAAGCTCGGCGAAGCCCTGCTGCGGTGACTGCTGCTTCCACCATCACACCGTCGTGCTGCTGGATCTTCATCAACCTCTCCTCCCTTGCTGGATCAAGAAGGAGGAGACGTCATCCGCTCCATACGTGTGTTGAACGCAGAGGTGCCGTCCGTTCGGCACTAGGTCATCGGTGATTTGGATCACGGCGAGTACGACTCCATCATCCACGTTCTAGTGAACGCTTCCGCTCGTGATCTACAAAGGTATGTAGATGCATCCGATCACTCGTTGCTAGATGAACTCATAGATGGATCTTGGTGAAACCGTAGGAAATTTTTTATTTTCTGCAACGTTCCCCAACAGTGGCATCATGAGCTAGGTCTATGCGTAGTTCTCTTTGCACGAGTAGAACACAATTTGTTGTGGGCGTAGATGTTGTCAACTTTGTTGCCACTACTAGTCTTATTTTGCTTCAGCGGTATTGTGGAATGAAGCGGCCCGGACCAACCTTACACGTACGCTTACGTGAGACCGGTTCCACCGACTGACATGCACTAGTTGCATAAGGTGGTTGGCGGGTGTCTGTCTCTCCCACTTTAGTTGGAGCGGATTCGACGAAAAGGGTCCTTATGAAGGGTAAATAGAAGTTGACAAATCACGTTGTGGCTTTAACGTAGGTAAGAAAACGTTCTTGCTAGAACCCTATTGCAGCCACATAAAACTTGCAACAACAATTAGAGGACGTCTAACTTGTTTTTTTTTTACTGGGCGTCTTGTGATGTGATATGGCCAAAGTTCTGATGAATGATGAATGATATATATGTGATGTATGAGATCATGTTCATGTAATGGGAATCACAACTTGCATGTCGATGAGTATGACAACCGGCAGGAGCCATAGGAGTTGTCTTTATTTTTGTATGACCTACGTGTCATTGAGAAACGCCATGTAAATTACTTTACTTTATTGCTAAACGTGTTAGCCATAGTAGTAGAATTAATAGTTGGCAAGCAACTTCATGGAGACACGATGATGGAGATCATGGTGTCATGCCGGTGACAAGATGATCATGGAGCCCCAAGATGGAGATCAAGGAGCTATATGATATTGGCCATATCATGTCACTATTATTATTTGATTGCATGTGATGTTTATCATGTTTTTGCATCTTGTTTACTTAGAACGACGGTAGTAAATAAGATGATCCCTCACAACAATTTCAAGAAAGTGTTCCCCCTAACTGTGCGCCGTTGCGACAGTTTGTTGTTTCGAAGCACCACGTGATGATCGGGTGTGATAGATTCCAACGTTCACATACAACGGGTGTAAGACAGATTTACACATGCAAACACTTAGGTTAGCTTGACGAGCCTAGCATGTACAGACATGGCCTCGGAACACAAGAGACCGAAAGGTCGAACATGAGTCGTATGAAAGATACGATCAACATGGAGATGTTCACCGATGATGACTAGTCCGTCTCACGTGATGATTGGACACGGCTTAGTCGAGTCGGATCATGTTTCACTTAGATGACTAGAGGGATGTCTAATCTGAGTGGGAGTTCATTACATAATTTGATTAGATGAACTTAATTATCATGAACTTAGTCTAAATAAACTTTGCAATATGTCTTGTAGATCAAATGGCCCACGCTAATGTCAACCTCAACTTCAACGCGTTCCTAGAGAAAACCAAGCTGAAAAATGATGGCAGCAACTATATGGACTGGGTCCGGAACCTGAGGATCATCCTCATAGCTGCCAGGAAACAATATGTCCTAGAAGCACCGCTAGGTGAAGCACCCATCCCAGAGAACCAAGACGTTATGAACGCTTGGCAGCAGCATGCTGATGATTACTCCCTCGTTCAGTGCGGCATGCTTTACAGCTTAGAACCGGGGCTCCAAAAGCGTTTTGAGCAACACGGAGCATATGAGATGTTCGAAGAGCTGAAAATGGTTTTCCAAGCTCATGCCCAGGTCGAGAGATATGAAGTCTCCGACAAGTTCTACAGTTGTAAGAAGGAGGAAAATAGTTCTGTCAGTGAGCACATACTCAAGATGTTTGGGTTGCACAACCGCTTGTCCCAGCTGGACATTAACCTCCCAGACGAGGCGGTCATTGACAGAATGCTTCAGTCGCTCCCACCTAACTACAATATGCATGGGATGGAAAAGACCATTCCAGAAGTATTTGCAATGCTGAAATCAGCAGAGGTAGAAATCAAAAAGGAACATCAAGTGTTGATGGTCCATAAAACCACCAAGTTCAAGAAAGGAAAGGGTAAGAAGAACTTCAAGAAGGACGGCAAGGATGTTGCCGCGCCCGGTAAGCTAGTTGCCGGGAAGAAGTCAAAGCATGGACCCAAGCCTGAGACTGGGTGCTTTTATTGCAAAGGGAAGGGTCACTGGAAGCGGAACTGCCTCAAATACTTAGCGGACAAGAAGGCCGGCAACACTAAAGGTATATATGATATACATGTAATTGATGTGTACCTTACCAATGCTCGTAGTAGCTCCTGGGTATTTGATACCGGTGCCGTTGCTCATATTTGTAACTCAAAGCAGGAGCTGCGGAATAAGCGGAGACTGGCGAAGGACGAGGTGACGATGCGCGTCGGGAATGGTTCCAAGGTCGATGTGATCGCCGTCGGCACGCTGCCTCTACATTTACCTACGAGATTAGTTTTAAACCTCAATAATTGTTATTTAGTGCCAAGTTTGAGCATGAACATTGTATCAGGATCTCGTTTAATACGAGATGGCTACTCATTTAAATACGAGAATAATGGTTGTTCTATTTATATGAGTGATATGTTTTATGGTCATGCTCCGATGGTCAATGGTTTATTCTTAATGAATCTCGTACGTGATGTTACACATATTCATAGTGTGAATACCAAAAGATGTAAAGTTGATAACGATAGTCCCACATACTTGTGGCACTGCCGCCTTGGTCACATTGGTTTCAAGCGCATGAAGAAGCTCCATGCCGATGGACTTTTAGAGTCTCTCGATTATGAATCATTTGACACATGCGAACCATGACTCACGGGCAAAATGACCAAGACTCCATTCTCCGGAACAATGGAGCGAGCAACCAACTTATTGGAAATAATACATACCGATGTATGCGGTCCAATGAGTGTTGAGGCTCGCGGAGGATATCGTTATGTTCTCACTCTTACTGATGACTTGAGTAGATATGGGTATGTCTACTTGATGAAACACAAGTCTAAGACCTTTGAAAAGTTCAAGGAATTTCAGAATGAGGTAGAGAATCAACATGACCAAAAAATAAAGTTCTTACGATCAGATCGTGGAGGAGAATATTTAAGTCACGAATTTGGCACACACTTAAGGAAATGTGGAATCGTTTCACAACTCACGCCGCCTGGAACACCTCAACGTAACGGTGTGTCCGAACGTCGTAATTGCACTCTATTGGATATGGTGCGATCTATGATGTCTCTTACTGATTTACCGCTATCATTTTGGGGATACGCTCTAGAGACAGCTACATTCACTTTAAATAGGGCACCGTCTAAATCCGTTGAGACGACACCGTATGAATTATGGTTTGGGAAGAAACCTAAGCTGTCGTTTCTAAAAGTTTGGGGATGCGATGCTTATGTCAAGAAACTTCAACCTGAAAAGCTCGAACCCAAGTCAGAAAAATGTGTCTTCATAGGATACCCTAAGGAAACCATTGGGTATACCTTCTACCTAAGATCCGAAGGCAAGATCTTTGTTGCCAAGAAGGGATCCTTTCTAGAGAAAGAGTTTCTCTTGAAAGAAGTAAGTGGGAGGAAGGTGGAACTTGATGAAGTATTACCTCTTGAACCGGAGAGTAGCGCAGCTCAAGAAAATGTTTCTGTGGTGCCTCCACCGATTAGAGAGGAGGTTAATGATGATGATCATGAAACTTCAGATCAAGTTGCTACTGAACTTCGTAGGTCCACAAGGACACGTTCCGCACCAGAGTGGTATGGCAACCCTGTCCTGGAGATCATGTTGTTAGACAACGGTGAACCTTCGAACTATGAAGAAGCAATGGCGGGCCCAGATTCCAACAAATGGCTTGAAGCCATGCAATCCGAGATAGGATCCATGTATGAAAACAAAGTATGGACTTTGACAGACTTGCCCGATGATCGGCGAGCGATAGAAAATAAATGGATCTTTAAGAAGAAGACGGACGCGGATGGTAATGTTACCATCTATAAAGCTCGACTTGTCGCTAAGGGTTATCGGCATGTTCAAGGGGTTGACTACGATCAGACCTTCTCTCCCGTAGCGAAGCTGAAGTCCGTACGAATCATGTTAGCAATTCCCGCATACTATGATTATGAGATATGGCAAATGGATGTCAAAACGGCATTCCTTAACGGTTATCTTAAGGAAGAACTGTATATGTTGTAGCCGGAAGGTTTTGTCGACCCTAAGAATGCTAACAAGGTATGCAAGCTCCAGCGATCCATTTATGGGCTGGTGCAAGCATCTCGGAGTTGGATCATTCGCTTTGATGAGATGATCAAAGCGTTTGGGTCTATGTAGACTTATGGAGAAGCCTGCGTTTACAAGAAAGTGAGTGGGAGCTCTGTAGCATTTCTCATATTATATGTAGATGACATACTTTTGATGGGAAATGATATAGAACTTTTGGACAGCATTAAGGCCTACTTGAATAAGAGTTTTTCAATGAATGACCTTGGAGAAGCTGCTTATATATTAGGCATCAAGATCTATAGAGATAGATCAAGACGCCTCATAGGTCTTTCACAAAGCACATACCTTGACAAGATATTGAAGAAGTTCAATATGGATCAGTCTAAGAAGGGGTTCTAGCCTGTGTTGCAAGGTGTGAAATTGAGCTCAGCTCAATGTCCGACCACGGCAGAAGATATAGAAGATATGAGTGTCATCCCTATGCCTCAGCCATATGGTCTATTATGTATGCCATGTTGTGTACCAGACCTGATGTCACTTGTAGAAAACAGGGCTATGGTCACGGGGCAATATTCACATTAGTCCCGGTTCAGTCTAGAACCAGGACTAATGTGAGCATTGGTCCCGGTTCGTGCGGCTAAGGCATTAGTCCCGGTTCACCTGGGCCCTTTAGTCCCGGTTCGTGCCATGAACCGGGACTAAAGGGTGCGATGACCTTTAGTCCCGGTTCGTGCCTCAAACCGGGACTAAAGATTAGACCTTTAGTCCCGGTTTGAGGCACGAACCGGGACTAATGGGGTTGAGACCTTCAGTCCTGGTTCGTGCCACGAACCGGTACTAAAGGTCCCATTTTCAAACTCTACCCCCCCCCCCCTTGGATCGCCTTTTCAGTTTAAA
The DNA here is from genome assembly GCA_032464435.1 of Aegilops umbellulata. Classification (NCBI taxonomy): domain Eukaryota; kingdom Viridiplantae; phylum Streptophyta; class Magnoliopsida; order Poales; family Poaceae; genus Aegilops; species Aegilops umbellulata. The sequence goes on along the minus strand of CP136058.1, from coordinate 7,126,734 downwards.
AAAAATAAAAGAAAATGATGGAAATGTCAAAAAAATAAAAGAAAATAAGTTTCCCATGTGATATGTGGTCTAGTTGTTGGGAAAATTTGCAAATGTGAATTTTGACTTTATTTGCAAAATCTCTCTGAAATTTGTAAAAATGGGCATAACTTTTGCATACTAACTCGGATGAAAAAGTTTTTTATATGAAAAATCATCTACTCGAAAAGTTACATCCGAATTTAACAGGGGGAACCGTTAAACATTTTCAAAATCCTCAAAAACCTAACAGAAAAAAGATACATGGCTTTTAAGATCTGGAGAGGCAAAAAATTCAAACTGTGGTCAAACTGTGGTCAAACAATGGTCAAACTAATAATTCTAGAATATTAGTGTTACTAAATAATTATTTTAGTTATTTTGAATTTGGTCAAATCTGGTCAAACTATGGTCAAACTATGGTCAAACAATGGTCAAACAATGGTCAAACAATGGTCAAACTAATTATTCAAGAAATATTAGTATTACTAACTAATTATTGTTTTTTAAAACAATAGTTTCAAACTCAAACAGTGAAATGTGTCACTTCATGCTAAAGCAAAATTCCTGAGGGTTAATAGGATTGACATCTTACTATTGTCAGGAAAACAACAAGTGCAGACTTGGAAATGAGGGAGAATAGAACCCGGAAGTTAAGCGTGCTCAGGCTGGGGGAGTGGGAAGATGGGTGACCGTTCGGGAAGTTAGATGATTTGGAATGATGAGGGGTGATTAGAGATTAGAGGATAAATTAAGTAGTGATGAGGGGGTGGTGATTAGGGATTAGAGAATAAAATAATTCAGAAATTTGAAAATAAAAAATTCAAAAAAATAAAAAAAATTCAAAAAAAATAAAAAAAATCATAAAATTTCCTTTAGTCCCGGTTGGTGTTACCAACCGGGACTAAAGGTGGAGCTCCACGTGGCTGCGCCCTTTAGTCCCGGTTCTGGATTGAACCGGGACTAAAGGGGAGAGGCATTAGTACCGACCCTTTAGTCCCGGTTCAAAAAGCGGGACTAAGGGGCCTTACCAACCGGGACTAAATCCCCTTTTTCTACTAGTGTGTAAACCTTGCCGTAAGTTTGGTAGGAAGGTACCAAAGTAATCCCGGCAAGGAACACTGGACAGCGGTCAAGAATATCATGAAGTACCTGAAAAGGACTAAGGACATGTTTCTCGTTTATGGAGGTGACGAAGAGCTCGTCGTAAAGGGTTACGTCGACGCTAGCTTCGACACAGATCTGGATGACTCTAAGTCACAAACCGGATACATGTATATGTTGAATGGTGGAGCAGTAAGCTGGTGCGGCTGCAAGCAGAGCGTCGTGGCGGGATCTACATGTGAAGCGGAGTACATGGCAGCCTCGGAGGCAGCACATGAAGCAATTTGGGTGAAGGAGTTCATCACCAACCTAGGAGTCATACCCAATGCGTCGGGGCCGATCAAACTCTTATGTGACAACACTGGAGCTATTGCACTTGCCAAGGAGCCCAGGTTTCACAAGAAGACCAGTCACATCAAGCGTCGGTTCAACTCCATTCGTGAAAATGTTCAAGATGGAGACATAGAAATTTGCAAAGTGCATACGGATCTGAATGTCGCAGATCCGTTGACTAAACCTCTTCCGCGAGCAAAACATGATCAACACCAGAACTCTATGGGTGTTCGATTCATCACAATGTAACTAGATTATTGACTCTAGTGCAAGTGGGAGACTGTTGGAAATATGCCCTAGATGCAATAATAAAAGGATTGTTATTATATTTCCTTGTTCATGATAATTGTCTTTTATTCATGCTATAATTGTGTTATTCGGAAATCGTAATACATGTGTGAATACATAGACACCAACATGTCACTAGTAAGCCTCTAGTTGACTAGCTCGTTGATCAACAGATAGTCATGGTTTCCTGACTATGGACATTGGATGTCATTGATAACGAGATCACATCGTTAGGAGAATGATGTGATGGAAAAGAACCAATCCTAAGCATAGCACAAGATCGTATAATTCGTTTGCTAGAGCTTTTCCAATGTCAACTATCTTTTCCATAGACCATGAGATCGTGTAACTCCTGGATACCGTAGGAGTGCTTTGGGTATACCAAACGTCACAACGTAACTGGGTTACTATAAAGGTGTACTACGGGTATCTCGAAAGTGTCTGTTGGGTTGACACGGATCGAGACTGGGATTTGTCACTCCGTATGACGGAGAGGTATCACTGGGCCCACTCGGTAATGCATCATCATAATGAGCTCAATGTGATCAAAGTGTTTGATCACGGGATCATGCTTTACGGTACGAGTAAAGTGACTTGCCGGCAACGAGATTGAACGAGGTATTGGGATACCGACGATCGAATCTCGGGCAAGTAAAATACCGATTGACAAAGGGAATTGTATACGGGGTTGCTTGAATCCTCGACATCGTGGTTCATCCGATGAGATCATCGAGGAGCATGTGGGAGCCAACATGGGTATCCAGATCCCACTGTTGGTTATTGACCGGAGAGCTGTCTCGGTCATGTCTACGTGTCTCCTGAACCCGTAGTGTCTACGCACTTAAGGTTCGGTGACGCTAGGGTTGTATAGAGATAAGTATGCAGTAATCTGAAAGTTGTTCGGAGTCCCGGATGAGATCCTGGACATCACGAGGATTTTTGGAATGGTCCGGAGGTGAAGAATTATATATAGGAAGTGTAGTTTCGGCCATCGGGAGAATTCGGGGTCATCGGTATTGTACCGGGACCACCGGATGGGTCCCGGGGGTCCACCGGGTGGGGCCACCCATCCCGGAGGGCCCCATGGGCTGAAGTGGGGAGGGGAACCAGCCCATAGTGGGCTGGTGCGCCCCCCTTGGCCCACCCCCTGCGCCTAGGGTTGAAACCCTAGGGTGGGGGGGCCCACTTGCCTTGGGGGTACTCCACCCCCCTGGCCGCCGCCCCCTTGGAAGATTGGATCTCCAGGGCCGGCGCCCCCCAGGGGGCCTATATAGAGAGGGGAGGGAGGGGCAGCCGCACCCTGAAGCTTTGGCGCCTCCCTCTCCCTGCTACACCTCTCTCTCTCTCTCTCGCAGAAGCTCGGCGAAGCCCTGCTGGCGGTGACTGCTGCTTCCACCATCATGTCGTCGTGCTGCTGGATCTTCATCAACCTCTCCTTCCCCCTTGCTGGATCAAGAAGGAGGAGACGTCATCCGCTCCGTACGTGTGTTGAACGCGGAGGTGCCGTCCGTTCGGCACTTGGTCATCTGTGATTTGGATCACGGCGAGTACGACTCCATCATCCACGTTCTAGTGAACGCTTCCGCTCGCGATCTACAAAGGTATGTAGATGCATCCAATCACTCGTTGCTAGATGAACTCATAGATGGATCTTGGTGAAACCGTAGGAAAATTTTTGTTTTCTGCAACGTTCCCCAACAAGTAGTGATACAATATCATAAAGCATTATAGGTACTCGTATACAGTCAACATGCATCCTCACATGAATATAGCATATATGAACAGCAGTACTAGGTAGTCTTACAACCACACATATATAGCAGTTCTACTAGGTATATATAGTCATACAGCCACACACATATGTAATTCTAGATGATATCGACGACGATCATCATCCTCAAGCCTGGGCGGTGGGTGTTCCTGATAGTAATTAAGATGGCCTGTCCAACACGAAGATTCTTGCGAACGAGGAAGCTCTTCCACCCAACCAAGCTTAAGTGTGTGCGACCGTCCATGTCCACGCCGTACGTGTAGGTGGTGATGGAGCCCCTTGCGGTAAGGCGTATTCCAGCTGAGCCTTCTTCATCAGGCTCGATACCACAACTCACAGATAGACTCTTTGGCAATTTCTGAATAAGAAAAACATATCAATTAATAAGTGGCGTTGCACATACTCTTGCAAATATATTTTTACTAAGTATAGATTTCTACACTATCAAAAACACAGTACTGCACATTTCTACTAAGCATGAATTCTACTAATAAGTATGTATTATCTACACTATTAACAATTCCTTGGATTCTACACTAATAAGCATGTCATCAGACTACAGTAAAGCATATCATCGACTAGATTCCACACAACATATCTTTGGACTCTACACTAAGCATATCATCGGATTCACTAAGCATATCATCGGATAATTTGCATTTGTAAGTATAACAATAAAGCATATATATCATCAAATTACTACAGTTAGTATAACATACCATATCATGGCGATCAACCATGGTACTTGTCAGGCGGGTCACGAATGGCACCCCGACAAAGTCATCACGTGGCGGAATTATGTCCCATAGGTTGCACACCTCCTCCTCGCTCAGCCTCATTCCTTGAGCATAGATGGCTTCATGAAGTGGGTCATCATCATCTTCATCAAGTGGGTCCTCATCATCTTCATCATCTTCCTCCTTGTTGATATAAGTGACAACCGACTTGGGTCTTTCTGCTCTGAAGGAGAAGCTGATCAACTCACCATCAGTAATACCCATGCGGGCGAGGAAACGGACCCATCCATCTCCTCCAATCTGCGACAAGTTGCGTCCTTTCTCGACCTTCATAGCGTAGGGCCCCCCAGGAGCCTCAAAGGTCACAGTGTCTCCTGTCAGCTTGTTGAATTTCATCCTCACATTGCATGGGACGATCTGTTTAAAAAAGCAAAATGACACAATGCATTAATGGCAACACTAAAAACAAAATAGTTGTTGCACGTTTCATATAATTTCTTACCGCCGCATGATGAAAACTCGGCTGGAAGTAGTTGCCGAACAACTTGCCAGTTGCAAGGCTGCTGGCGCACCTTGACTTGCACAGTCGACATGGTGGTGGTGGTGGTCGCGCCATTTTCCTAAAGCAATATGAGCAAAGATGAATGATCCACTTCACAGGAAAGAAAAACAATAACATAAAGTTCTCAATGCATCGATCTTAATTGGAAAACAGAATATTCAGGCTTAGTAACTAAAATTGACATATAAGATGATATGAGGTTAGCAACAGACATTACATATAACAAGAACTGCCATGCTGTTGTTTTTAATCTTTGATGTCTATCTTGTGCATATAAAAAAATCAAAAAATAGTGTTACGCCATCTCAAAGGTCACAAATGTGTTATGCCGTCTAACCTAAACTAAACAACTCAACACAAGCCAAACTGAATATATTCAGGTTTATATGTGATACTAACAATAGGATCTAGAGATGCTTGAATTAACCCAATCAAAAAACAGTGGTACACCAACTTCAATATAGCATAAAAAAACAACTACTGTGAGGAACACAAAAACCACAACTAAAGCAGAGCATCAGTATGCTAGCTATAATCCCTAAAAACTTGGATCAGTCAACAAGCTAGCATCAATACTAATTAAACAAGATCAATGGATCTAACAACCACATGTAACAACTTAGCATGGGATGATCATCAAGCTCAACATGCAAACCAACAGAGCCGGCAACCCCTACGTGCAAGTCACACCCCGGCCAGCGCGTCCCCCTCCACGGACCCGTCATCAGAGTGGGGGCGGCGGCGGAGGTTGGGGCGCAGAAGGGGGAGTGGGGGCGGCGGCGGAGTTGGGGGTAGTAGGGGGAGTGGGTTAGGCGGCCGGCGACAGACCAGGGCGGCGAGAGGGGGGAGGAGCATTACCTGCGGCGGCGGGAGGTGGCGCGCGGTGGTGGCGTCGGGTGGAGTTGGGGGCAGTAGGGGGAGTGGGTTAGGGGATCGATCGAAGTGAGGGGTGCGCGAGGGGTGCGGGGGGTGCGAGGTTTTCTTTTGGTATAGTAGTAGCGCTGGGTATGGGACAGCGCTACTGCTAAGCCCACTAGCTGTAGCGTTGCTGGACAGGAAATGCTACAGCTAAGTGGGCTTCCGTTCTGGATCCTACGGCACATGTAACAGTAGCGCGTCCTGTGCTAAACAACGCTACTGCTAACCAGTACCAGTAGCGCGCTTCGTAAACGGCGCTACTGCTAATTACCAATAGCGTGCGTCCCAAACAAACGCTACTGCTAAACTTCTATGTATAAGCATTTTTCTAGTAGTGAGCCTTTCATGTCTCGGGTTATTTGGAAAGGTGTGCATTTGCTACTTGTAGCATTTCATGCTGGTGTGGGTAGTTCTGCTTTAGGTTTGAGCCCTCAGTTACTTGCATGTGGTGACATGCACCCTGTGTGCCTTGTATCCATTTTCCAGACACCATGTTGAAGATGACGGCGAGAAACCCGAGCTATGCATGCAAAAAATGGCAGAAGAAATCGAATCATAACCGTTGCAAAAATGAACTTTCAGGCATAAAAGAAGACATTTTCATCTCATCTATACTTGTGTAGTACGTACTTAGTTACATGGAGAGAGATATCCAAATGAAATACAAGGAACAGTTAATCTCTCCTCCGCTTTGAGTCCAAACCACAAGGTTGTCACTAATGGAGTTTAGATCCCACTCGACCAAGCAAACATGCATGTTAGGCTAACGACATCATACACCAAGTACTACATGCGGCTGGCAAAAAAACACATGATTGGCTGGGAATAATATGTATTCCCTCCGTCGCATAATATAAGTGCGTTTTTTGACTCTACACTAGTGTAAAAAACGCTCTTATATTATGGGACGGAGGGACTACATACAACAGTAACAACAAACAGGGTGGAAAGGAAACATCATCATTTATATCCATGAACGAGAGAAGAGATATATTTCTTTTGGTCCCTCAACTGTTCGTTGAGTTCAAGTTTCACAACAGCAATCAAAATGTCACCAAGGTGGCTACAGTTAACGTGCTGTTCGCAGCTATTCTTTTCTTTCTCCTACCTGGTGAAGATGACTGTCGCAGCCTCGCCTCATCTCAGAGGTGGATGCTTTTGCCCCTCAGGTCTGTGTCTCGTTCGCTGTCTCCCCGCCCAAGTTATTTCTCTAGTCGTGCCACCGGTGGCGCATGTCCTGCAGCTACATCACCATCTAATGATCCGCAAAAACAAAAGCTACATCTCCATCTAAGGTTCAGCAACATGGCACCGGCTGCAAGGCTCCACAACATTCAACTCGACAGTGGAGGGAGCTATCAGCTCGATGTACGTTTGGATGGCCAAGACCGCTCCGCGGGATTCCATGAGCGCTTCTTTGCACGTTAGCAGAAACTTGCCAGATTTGTTAGCGTCGCATCTAGGCACGCCATAAGTGGCGTCCAATGTGAGACGTTGGAGCGACGTTGCGGATCGGAGGATATGACCTGTGTTTTGAATTTCGACCTTCTCGGCCTGGGGCGAAAAATACCTTCCAGCGGCAAAATTAGATTTTGGTCAAATTTTGACCGAAATTTTTGAAAATAGCCAAAATTCGGCCATCTCGGCCTAGGGCGAAAATTTCACAAACCGAAGATCAAAACCTTGGACATGACATGTTAACTCGACCAGACTCTTGGCAGGGCAGAAATTGATTATCTGGACGCTCTTTAGTCTGTCGTGATGGTGCTCATGTGTCGTCCTCGAATCTGAGGGGTCTGCAAAAACAGTCACAACTCCACTGGCTTGCACCTAAGATGAAGGTCTCCAAGGAAGGAGCAACATAGAGAAATGAAACCAGAGTAAAAGGATTGGCTAGTCCACATAGTGTGATACTCAAGAATTTGAGGTGGAGTAATCTGATAGGCATCATTGGCGTATCAAACTTCTACAAAATAAGTTGTTAGATTTGATTATGTTCAAACACGACAACTGCAATATCGTTATACTGAAAAATAGCCAATTTAACAGCAACAAACCTCATTTTCAGATAATATGGTATGAGTTTTGAGATTTGGCATGACAGATTACCTTCGAAATGGTACCAAAAGGCCGGCTCAAATCGTCTATTACAGCCTGGTGGAACCTATTCTTCGACTACTTCTTCCTTCGACTAGCGTGCTTAGATAAAATACAACGGTACCTATATCGCTCGCTGTTGAAATTGTAGTTTAGGTGGACTGTATATCTTTACATCTTCTCTGGCCGATCGGGGTCTCCAAAGTAAGCAAAAAAGAAAGGAGTATTGACAGCCATCTTATGTTGTTTGTCGGGATTCATTCTAACCAGAGTGAGCTCATGGACCACCTTCGAACGAAATGGAAGTTCAGTACGAGCATACAAGGCAACATTGTGACCTGTGCTGTCTAATTTCTTGATTAGTAGCGTGTCTCCAAGTGAGAGTTGTATGCTACGTCCTCCACCCACGAAGCAAGAATTGGAGAGACTTGGAGCTTCACTCTCTACCAATTGTAGTCTCTCACAGTATGACACGACAAGGTGGCTAAGCAGCAGCAGGCAAGGTATCCAGAGGCAAACTATCGAATTGCACTGCCAGTGTCCCAACCACTCCAGAGCACAAGTATTGGAAAAAGACACCCCATGTTATCATCATAAATAAACACCCAATGTAACGTTAGTCTTGTCAAGCTTCTCAAGCAACAAGATCTGACTGTTGTATAAAAGCTACATGCGACGAGGATGAGACGCTGAAGCGAGTCTCCAGTTCCAGCAGACAAAAGCGAGCATGGAAAGATGTAACTTATACTATTTGGAGAAAGACTCAGGTTAAGCTCTTCGATCCTGGGTTTGATAGCAATCTCAAGCCAACTGTCAAGATGATCGAGGTGGTTATTCTGGTTGTAGAATGCATGAAGCTCGATTTTGAAAGTCCTCACGCCAATGCCCGAGTGTTTTTTCATTATTTTGTCAATTATATCAGTGAAAGGTCTCATTTTCGTATCATCCTTTTGGCACACATTCTAGTTCAAGCCTAGTGTTTCTTCATTGAAGGAGAGGTTTGGATGGTTTCTCCAGGAAGATTCAAAGTCCCGAGGCAGGCAGGTGACCGGTGCCGCATCTTTCGTTGGCATTAGGGAGTGTATATGCCACCACATGTCCTGCATGCACTTGTGTGGGAGCAAATTCACCATTGAAATTATGAAGGCAACAACAAATGGATACTTGGTGATGTGTGCATGATTCTGGAAAGTGCATTGGCATGTAATTGTTACAAGTAGTATATCCATCAGTACATACATAAACCCTGCCACACCATAGAAAAGACAATGCCAACGTTGGTTAACAACTATATATGCAACTTAACCTTGCAAGTTTTAAGCGTGTTCTAGTATTGAAATAGACATAATAAAACATTGATTCAAGTCAATAGGATGATGAGGAGATAGTAAATGAAACAGAAACGATGAATAGCAGGGCTCTACAAGGACAAGAGGTTTACAAATCTTAATGACACATTCTGAGTCTGAAGGACGACCTAGAAAGTTACCGCATTTCATTAGACCATGTTCTTCTTTGAAGTAATGGAGTTAAATCCGCATCATTTTAAGGGGTTGGATGTGCATGAGGATGATGGGGGTGATTTTGTATGGGAGGAGGAACCTGTTCTTCCAGAGGTGCACGCGAAGTGGTTACTAATGTCTAGGGCTCATACAAACAAGGGTTTTTGCCCCTCTGCACTCTACGCAGACATGCGATCTGCTTGGAACCCTGCAAAGGAGATACAGTGGAGGTTGATCGAGGATACTCCTTTTGATATATAGTTTGGGAGCTTGGGGGTATTGAAACTCAACAATGAACAATGGTAGTACATGGGTTGTCATTCATGATCATACAAGACCATTGGTCCGCACTCGTGCCTTATGGTACAACCATGGACATAATGTAGAGACCATGGAAGCCCTTGGAATCGGGGATGACATCCTTCTAGCGTTTGATCTGGGTTGTCGCAAGATCGTGGCTGGGAATGACTATCTTGAGGTTGTGTGGAAGATTACTACCTCAACCTTTGAGCAGGGGGTTGTGCATCCATATGCTATGAGATCTAGGAATTGGGAGCCATGTTTGAATCAAATGAGGCTACACATAGATGTGCAAAACAGGCTAGTGAGGATCATAGAAGATGTATTTGGGTTAATTATACCCCTTCTTTTTATTCTAGGATGTATTCAAAAACATTGTGATTCTCCTCCGAGAGTCTGATGAATGTGGTGATGCCGAGCATGCCGAAGCCGCCGCGTCGATGAGCAGCATGTAGTTGTGCCGCCAGAATGCCTTGACCTGCAGCCCAAGGCTTTTCGGTGTTGTTGCCGCCGGCCTCCTCCCCTGCTCGCCGGAGCTCGACCTCCCTGCCTCGCTCAGCTCTCGGGAAAGAAGAAGACTAGGGGAAGGAGATGGACACAAAGACACAAATAGTTTTGCCCGGCGCACATACGCCGCCGGCCGCACGAACGACCGCTTGTATTTCCCTGAGCACAGACTCAGCCGCGGACTACAACGAATACACAGAGGGCCTTTTATACCCGAGGTAACGCAACGCCCACGGCATGCATAACCCACACACAACGCACGCTGCCCACCTCGCTCCGGCTGTGCCCTGATCCGCTCGGCCCGCCCGCGTCCACGCACGACGCGGGGCTTCCCAACAGCTCCATGCATCCATACATGCACGTTACACACATCTAGCTATTTAGCTAACGGCCGCATGCACGATGCACACGCATAGCTATCTACGGCCGCGCTAACACACACAGACACACAAAAGCCATGCTCCCGATCCGTCCCGCGCGCACACACGCATGCCCGACGCGATCGCGGTGGCTTATGCCCAACATTCGGTACCACACCACATCACTGCTAGCCTCCTGCCCTAGCTAGTCCGTTCACCCCATGTTCAAGCAACGCCATCTTCTTGTCACTGCTTCGCCTTCTCCTTCTGCGGACTAGAGGTGGGAGAAGTAGCGGGGGAAGAGAGGAGGAGAGGAGCGGAGGCGGCGACAGGGGCATGGAAAGACACGGTGGTAAAGACGACGTCGTCCAGTCGCGCGAGGCGTGGGGCGGTGGGCGGAGGCATCAAGGCGTGGGAGGAGGGGCGCACAGGGAGGATTTTTGATTGTATGATGCCAGGTGGAGGACCGTTCACATTCCCTTTTCCTTTGCAATGAGGGATAACAAGGGATGTATGTTTTTTCTTTTGCATAGGGGGGGGGGGGGGGGGGGTAGACGTACCAACATACAATCCTCAACTCCAATTTAATAGTAGAGATTTATATAATCTGTGAAAGACAAGCAGATCAACACGAATACTTAGTTACAAATGCACATTTGGTGATATTTTTCCATTTCAAATGACCCCTGCAATAACCTCTTTAATTAATTATTATAATGAAAGATACATGTCCTATAGGTTCCTGTGGACGCCCATACAAACGACAATAATACTTGTGGCTGGTCTACCGCCCTAAACCTCCCAAGACTAAGAGCCTCCTTGTAGCATTGAAACTCCTTGTCTCACTGCCGCCTAAATATCTGGGCATTTGTAAGTCCTTGAAATATAGGACATGGCTAAACAATCTTGCCTTCTTTATCCTTCCATTGTAGAAAATAGACTAGGGAGACCAAAATCAACTCCGAGTCCGAGTCAAAAAACTTGGTCTCGCACAGGAGCAGAAAACCCTTCTTCATTAGTGATCGGATAATAAGCTATAAAATGAAAAATAGCATTGTTAACAAAAAAAGACGTGTAAGATTCCGAAATTATACATGCATTTTATAGTTCAATATACATTCTTACAGTAAGACACCTATGTGCTAAGAATTATAAGGCATGAACATACCAACAAGTGCATGCATTACCTCGGTCCAAAGCAATGCCAACTGCTAATAGAAAATCAAACTTTGATGCTATGAAAAAATTGAACCCGTTGACCTAAAAATGATGAATGTTGTGCATTCGACAACACAAAAATCATGAAGTGTATACATTTTTTATATTGAGATAAACAAATCATTGGGTGGATGTAACAAATATTGCATAACAGATACATGCGAATCTACAGAAAATGGGTGCAAATAAATTGAGATTCATAATTAACAGTCCACGTCAAAATTAGATGCGATTAGGTTGGAAAAAGCATAGATTTATACCTCCTTCAACAACTTCTCGGCGATCAGATAAATTTATAGTTAACAGTTTTGTTCTCGAGAGACGGTTGGCTGTATGAAATAGTCGGACCTATGGAATCAATGTGACTATTTATCAGTGCTAATATTTTGCAAAGCATTATTTGTTTGAACAATGGAAGACATGCCGACCAAAGCATGCTTGTATTTACTTACAGAAACATCCACTTTAGCATTAATGTCATTTCCTCTATCAAAAGTGCAAATGCATATGCTCAACAACTTGTTTTCCAACTGACAGTAGCAACACGAAAGCAAGAGGTTATAAGAACAAAAAACAAAGATAATGGAAATTCCAATATATATTTTTAGTTTTATTTAAAAGCTAATAAAATCTTAATGCACATACCTCAATTGTGGTGGAAATGTGTTCTCCATCAATGCATTCAACAATATCACCTACTCTGATTCCAACTTTCTCAGCATGAGATCCTATTGACACCTAAGCTTTCATTGGTAATATTTAATCAATAGATAAGATGCATGAGACGAGAAGGACAAAAACATAATTGAAGTTATTATCTTAAGGGAACTTTAAAAAATGATTCTGCTGATTTTGCTGAGAGAGGAGACATAACCAAGAACACCCTGGCCGGCCGCGACGTCGGCAGCAAGGGCATAGCAGATCCTCCCCTCAAGTTGGGACGACATGTTATCGCAGCAACAGTGGAGGATAAGTGTTCGTGGTTCGGGTAGGGGCTTTTCCTTTTTTAACTCCGCTAGGATTAGTTAGCAGCTGAGCTCGAGATAAGGGCGTCGAGGCCAGCTGTGACGTTGCCTTTGAGGGCTTTCCTAACCTATAGGTGCTCCCAAATATAACTGCAAGTCAAAAAGTAAGCAAAATAAACAATTGTATACCTCTTTAACAACAAGACCATCATCAATGTTTAGCTTGCGCCATATATACTCAGCATGGGTGGGATCTAAAAACTTCAGGGCCTCACACTGCAATCCAAGGTGGGGCCGAGGGATGCACCTACAAAATCGTAACACAAATTTTAGTTCTAGACATTGAAATATGATTGCTTTGATTAAAAGGTGATTTAAGTTAACAAAAAAATTCAATGAATTTTTTATGCACTATAGATACAAAATTACTAATTCCCTCAGAATTATCCCAATAATTAAAACCCCCAAACCCTATAAAGGTAATGTCGTAAATAATCTTACAGTGTTACAATGTTGTTCCCTGCTGCTCCTATGCACGTAGCACTTCAAAGTTCCACCCATAGTCTAGTGTCACTTACAGACTATTTTGTAAAACAAGCACACAAATTTATTTAACATAATAAACATAGAGCATGACAACAATCACATTCTGAACAACCAAAATATAGGTTCTATCTCCACAGATGAAGTCATACTCCCTCCATTCCATTATAAAGGCCACTTCATTTTTCGTGTCAAACTTTGACATATAATTTTGGTCAACCTAATATGGATTATATGTCATCAAAAATATATCATCGAAAAGTTCTTTCAAATGTGCACATCGAATGAAATACCTTTTGTGGCATATAACTCACTTTTTCTTGGTAAAATGAACGGTCAATGTTAGACATAAAAATATGAAGTGGACTTGTATAAGGGAATGGAGGGAGTACATATAGTCCAACTACAAACAACAAATAGCAAAAAGCACAAAGAATGCATTAGCAACCATTGCCATAAAACCGAGGGAGAATGCGCACCCAAAATTCCTCCAGAAATATATGCAGCTGTTCAAAATGGAAGAAGGAACAAATGACCCACTTTCAGAACAGTCGATCATCCCCACAACATTTCCAGCAAAGTCAATGACTGGCTCTCCATCATCATCACACTAAAACATATGTATGTAACTTTTGTTATAATAGACAAAATGGTGTGAACGAATAACGAAATAGGTGAAAAATTACATATAACTCAACCTTAGGAAACTGTGCATATAAAGTAGAATCTCAGGCTTACCCTAGGTATGTACACACCCTTTCCCCTCCACATTCTCTGCCTCTCTTCAGTCTCCTCCTTCTGTACATATGCTTCATATTAATAAATACTCCCCCCGTTCCATAATATAGTGTGTATAATATACTTTTTCAAAAGTCAAACAGTGCAAGCTTTGACCATGTTTGTAGACAAAAATATATACATTTGAAATACCAAATGCATATCACTGGATACATCATCAGTTATATTTTCATGTTATATATGTTTGGAATTGTATATATAAATAGTTTTCTCTGTAAATTTGGTCAAAGCTTGTTTAATTGGACTTCTCAAACAAAAAATCATATGCACTATATTATAAAACGGATGGAGTAGCAAATAAAGAAAAGGAGAGTAGGATCTCACAAAGTGACGGTAAATTATATTTTATATAATACCTCATGTTTTTCATCGGGATAAAAGTACATGTTGTGGTGGTGTCCCTCTCCTAATTCCGCCTCGTCTAGTTTAACCTTGCCATGGGTTATCCTGAGATTTAAATTTTCTTCTCTTCCAAGTTGCAAAGCTTTCTGACCAATGTTGACTGTGTCTGCAAAGGAGGTTATTTGAACACGTCGATCCATGGCAACCTGAAAGAAAGCTACGTCGTAATGCTCCTGGTGATAGAGCAGGCGGCCTTCCGTAGTGGTGTCGTCGAGCAAGTGAACAATAACCTAAAACAAAGCACACCATAAAGTAAGTAAGGCGGGCACCGGCAAATTAAGCAAAGCATAAATTTTGCGGTTGCTTGATCGGTGCTACTCACTTGAGCACCAGGATGATACAGGTGCCGGTCTTTGAGCATCCGGTAGTCTTTGGGCAGCGGCTCCTTGGCACGGATGAGATGCGCGGATGTCAAAACAACGCCGGCTCCGCTCCCCTCGTCCCAATCGATCCAGAGACCGGCGGACCGCGCGAGCGGCTGGCGGCCTGCAAGTTCTTGTGTGAGCATGCATACATGTAGGAGCATGATGGTCCGATGGGCGTGCACGTACCGACAGAGGAGGAGAGGCGGACGAGGGATCTGGCGGCCGGGAGCACGGCCTTCCTCCCGGCGTCGGGGATGGAGACAAGCGGTCTTTCAAAGTATTGGCACGTCGGCATCAGCTTGTTCACGCGATCTGCAGTAGGATCAGAATGAGAAAAGAGAGAGAGAAAAGACTCACCAGAACCAGCAGAGAGAGAGAGAGAGAGAGAGAGAGAGAGAGAGAGAGAGAGGGAGAGAGATGACCTCGTTTTTCAGAGAATTTGGCTTTGGCGAGGTTGTAGGCGGCGAATATATGCTGGTTGGCACGCCTGTCTTTTATCCCGTCGGGAACGTAGGGCTCGCGGAGCGGAGACGAAATCTCCAACTCCTCGTCGCCGTCGCCGTCTTGCTCCGTCGCCAGAGTTGTTTTCATCTTCTTGGGCTCCCTGCCTTCCTCGTCTTCTTCCACGTGGTCGTCCACGCGGGTTGTCTTGGATCGCAGCTCCGATGATCTGGTCTCCGCCGCCATTATGCAGTACTCGGCCGCCGCCAAGACGGTTCTCGAGTCGATTAGGTCAACAGGATACAGGCAGGTGTATGCGTATATCAGGGAATTATTCTCCTAGTTAAGAAGAGTAATAACCGGGGTTCATTTTTTCGGATCTGGGCCGAGAATTTTGTGCTTGCGATGAACAAGGCTAAGCAAAGCAGATTTTTATTATATAAAAAGAAAGCTACAGATTTTTTCTTTTGGCATCACTACGCATCGTTTTCCTTCCAAGCAGAGACTAGTGGAAGACCGTTAGATCATGTGCACAGAGGCCCGCGTGTTGCTGATTTGTTTGACCGCTTCATCTCACATATTAGATGATAATATCAATGAGATCAACCACAAAATTTCATATTTAGAGATTTTGAAAAAAAATCTAAAATTATTTGACAACATATATGTGGGGTATCTCTACAACCATGGAAAAAATCAGCTCAAAACTCGTTGTATAGTTATAGATTAAAAAAACAACAAATCAGAATGCGAATAGTAGCCGCCTTTGGTGAATAGTTTTTTTTAGTTGTTGATTGTTTTTGAGATAGCTAGCCGCTTATTCCAAGCGGTATTAGTGAATAGTATTTTGACACTATTCACATCTGATTATTGTCTTTTTGTTTCTATTAGTGTAGGTCGAATTAGGAGCTGAATCTTTTTAGTTTGTACATCAAATATTGATGTGTGTCTAGATTTCTTTTGAGAATGTTTGGACATGTTTTGTATTTTTCAGAAAATTGACCTTATTGACCTCACCTATGTGAGATCCTATACAAGTCTCCTTGTCTTTTTGTTTGGCTCCTTAATTGACTGTTTCATGGTAATGATCTCATCCGGTCGACCTGACTCGGCCTCCGCCGGTGGTGCCCATGTCATTGGGCCGAACGAGATCAAATGAGACGTTTTCTTCGGCTACAGCTGGTGGGTTATGTGGCGCACTAGTCCACTAGCGCACGCACACAGCTTAATCCGAAAGGATGACCACACATTGTTCTTTGTCATTTTTCTTTCACATTGTAGCTCGCCAAAATCTTGCTCGATCTCGTCACCGATTAGCTCATCCCCCCTTCCCCGTTGCCAACTAATCTAGCTCTCAGCTAGCGCGCGCTCGACTTTCTTCCCCTGTTCTCGTGCATCTCCTGCTGCAATGCGGCCGACGCTGCTCCAAGGCACACGCGATGAGAGTGGCCACCCAGGCTACATACTTGAGCAAGATCAGGCCGCGTGAGTAATCCATATGTAATTTTCCTTTGATGGGCTAAGTTGTGGAGTCGGTAATATGTACTCTAAACTACTTAATTAATGAATGAGGAAAGCCTTTTGCTTAGTTTTTTTAAAGACGCCGCCATAGGAGCCGTTGACGCCCAATTCATAGCTACCAAGCCCATCAATTCCTTTTATCTTCCCTCCACCTTGTCGCGCAACATCATCACCGTAGTAGGGTTTGCCATCTTGACCCGACATCCTCTTTGTGACACCAAAAGAGGAATTTCGTTTTTATAACATATGGTTGCTTAGTATGTGAAGCATGTAAGGGAAGCATAATGGTTAGTGGATGGAAATAAGCATGTACCCAATGAGAAACTTGTGTATGAAAGTATGAGGAACTAGTATAGATGAGAAGGAAGCATATATGTAGCAAAAAGTAAGAAACTAGAAGGACATAAGTAGAAGTAATGGAAAAGTATGAAATGACCGCGACCGTATGGAATGTCGTCTTTTGCTTTGTGGCTTCTGGTGCGCCTCCTCATATGTTCTTCTATCTCATTCTTCGCTCCTTTCCATGTTCTCACTCAATTTCATCCATATTTAGCCCATTTCCTGTGGAAACACATCATAGAGAGGATTTGTGTAATCATTTGCATTCATTAATCTAGTGGCAATATCGAAGAAAATATCTCTATTTAAGTGAAATATCTTGGTTTAAACAAAGGGTAGATGAGTGTAAAAATATCACTCATCATCATTCATCACAAACTCATCGGCTTCATCAACACAACCTCAAAGTTGGAGCGTTGAATGCCTGAGCTTCCTTTGTACAAGGAGTTGATGTGCTCCCATGCATCTTTGTCAAGAGTGAATGGACACAAGTGGGGAAGCTCTTCGGGAGGCATTGTGCCTTGAAGGATGAACAAGGCCGGGTGATTGAGTTGATTGTCCACTTGTTCTCCTGGGGTCATGTTGCTTGGATGATGAAGGGTAGAAGCCTTGCTCAATAAACCTCCAAAGTTGTGTTGATCTATGATTCAAATGAGACTTGATACGAAAAACCCAATTAGGAAAATTATTTAAATCAAGCTTAGAAGGAGGCCCGTGAGAATTAATATGAGGTGAGGGGACCGGTCCTCCATAGACTAGGGGAGGGGAAACCGCGGCGTGGGTGCCCAACCCATTATTTCCTCGAGATGAGGTTGGTTTTAAGCTATTACACGTCTCCTTGACGGAGTCGGCACCCATTTCCAAGGAAGTGGGATTAACCACTTGCTTGGGATCGGCGGTGGGTGGATTGATGCTCTCAAGGAATGTTCTTAGCATGTCCTTAATCTCGCCCACCATAGATGATTTAAGTGAGGCCATAGCCTCATTCACATCACCCCGGGTGACCACGGTCTCGACCGTGGCCATGAAGTTCTCTTCATCCATATCCCCGTCGTCAACCATACTCTTTAGGCGGTTAAGCCCTTAAAAGACACGAGGCTCTGATATCAATTGAAAAGATCAATATGGTCAACTAGAGGGGGGTGAATGGGCAACTACCAATTTTTTGCTCTTTTAAACAAATTAGGCTTGACAATAAAATAGCTTGTCTAGATATGCAACTAGGTGGACAACCTATATATTACAAGCACAATAACAAGAACACAAGCAAGCACAAGATACAGACACAATATACCTTGCACAAAGTAAAGGTTAGAAATAACCACAAGTGGATTCAATGGAGACGAGGATGTGTTACCGAAGTTCCTTCCCTTTAGGGGGAGGTACGTCTCCGTTGGAGCAGTGTGGAGGAACGAGGCTCCCCAAGAAGCCACTAGGGCCACCGTATTCTCCTCACGCCCTCGCACAACGTCATGATTCCACTAGTGAAGCCCTTGAAGGTGGCGACCGAACCTTTGCAAATAAGGTTGGGTCTCTTTCCACAACTTAATTGGAGGCTCCGAACTCCACCACGAAGTTTCACCACAATGGATTGTGGCTCTGAGTTGACCTCTTTCCTTTAGGGAGCCCAAACAAGTTTCTCTTGTGGATAGTGGGGGGGGGGGGGTCAAATTTCTCTTGTGGATTTGTAGATTGAGGTCCTCTCTCTAAACCCTAGAAGATCAACAAGTTTTGATGGGAGGGGGGGAGATCGGGTGAAAATGATCTTTGGGGCAACAATGGAGTCAAGGGGATAAAAGGTGGGTCTTCTTGGGGAAGAAGACCCCCTTTATATAGTGGGGGCTCAAACCCAACCATTATCTTCTCTAGCCGCACTTAAAGGTACTACCGCTAGGTGCCTATTTTCCAGATGTATCCTAAGAGTACAACAAGTACTGGTGCGATAGTGCCGCCGAAGCAGTACTATCATCCATCTGCGTGGTACTACAACAACTAGTCTCAGGCACAGTGTGGTGCCAGGGCGGAAGTGCCGCAAGAAGCGGTACTACCGTTTAACATCCGCCCAACAACCGTTTATGCAGAATGGGCAACACTAGTGAGAAAATAGGCGAAAGTGGTTGCCATAGGAAGAAGAGGAAGTTTAGTCCAAGTCCACGCCCTCTCCGTTTTGTGGGATGATCTCACTGCACACCACTTCACGTCCTCTCCGTTTTGTGGAACTGCTTTGCTCATTTAACTTGCAAGAAACAAGTTCTCAGACCAATGTGAAAATAGCACATTTCTTGATACTCTTAAAATGGCACCTAAAATATTCATGTGGGCATCCATACAAGAATGATAGTATTACATGTGACGGGTCTGCCCTAAAGTTATTAAAAAGGGCCCCATCTTAGCGTCAAAACTCTTGGTCTTAGCTCGCCTAAATATCTAGGCATATCTAAGACCTTGAAATATAAGACTTGGCTAAACAATCTTGTCTTCTTATTCTTGATGTTATCCCTCCATTGTACAAAAATAATACTTTGAAGACATGCACCCTCATATGAACTGGTGCAAGCACAACATAGCGACTTGTCCAAATCCGAGTCTGATTAAACTTGGTCAGGTGATACAGGGGAAGAAACCCCTTCTCCATTAGTGATGATATAAAAAGCTGCAAATGGGGAAAATAGCATTGTTAACCAAAAGGTTGTGTGTCCATGTAGATTGCCAAAAGTAGACTTGCAAGTATAGTTCAATTTACATTCTTACATAATGTAAGGCACCTCTAGGCTAGTGCTAACAATCATAAGGCATAAACATACCAACAAGTGCATGCATTATCTCGTTCCAAAACAATGTCAAGTGCAAAACAAAAGTCAAATATGGATGCTTATTTGGCATAAAAATGGAACCTGTTGACCTGAAAAGTACATTCGAAAACTCCAAAATCATGATTTATATACTACTTTTAAATTGCGACATTCAAAACATCTCCTGGATTGATGATTGCATAGTATGTAAAACCAAATCTACAAAAAAATAGGTGCACATAACTTGAGATTCATAGCTGACAATCCAAAGAAAATATAGATGGCACTAGGTTGTAAAAAGAGAGATGTATACCTCGTTCGACAACTTCTCGGTGATCCAATATATTTACATTTAAATGTTTTTCCCTCCAAAGACGGTTGTTCGTGTGAAATACACGCACCTATAGAGTTCGTGCGACTATTTCTCAATGCTAATATTATGCAAAGCATTATTCATATGAAGAAATGGACAACACAGGTTGATCAAAACACAATTTCAAACTTACAGAAATGTCCACTTTGGCATTAATGTCATTTCCCCCATGAAAATTGGCCATTGAGATGCTCAACAATTTTTTTTCCAACTGATAACAGCAGCAAAAAATAAGAAATTACAAGGAAAAAAACAAAAGTAATAGAAAGTCCACTAATTATTTTTGTTTTCATTTAAAACCTAATAAAAGCATAGTGCGCACCTCAATTCTGGTAGAAATGCGTTCTCCATCAATGCTTCCAATAATATCACCTACTCGGATTCCAACTTTCTCCGCATGAGATCCCATTGACACCTAAGGTTTAATTGAAAATAATTAATTAGTCGATAACATGCATGATAAGATCACGGTAAAACATACTCGCAGTGCTATTCCTAAGCCAACTGGAAAGAGGAGGAATAGGGGGGGGGGGGGGGAGCAAATCTACTGAAGTCAAAAATAATCTTCATCCGTCGTACCTATAGGTGATGTCGTATATAGTAGCAAGATAAAAGAAAATAAGCAAAATGATCAATTGTATACCTCTTCAATAAGAAGACCGTCATCAATGTTTAGCTTGCGCCATATGTACTCAACATGTGAGGGATATAGAAACTTGAGGGCCTTAAACTGCAATCCAAGGTGGGGCCGAGGGATGCACCTACAAAGCCGTGACACAATTTCAGTTCTAGCTATAGAAACATGATTCCTTTGATTAAGTGGACACTTTTAGTTTAGAAAAAACATTGAATAAAAATTACGCACTGGCAATATAAAAAGTAGTAAAACACTCAGAATCATCTCAATGATCAACAAACATTGAATGCAAATTATGCACTACCGATTTAGAAAGTAGTAAAAAACACCCAGAATCGTCTCAGTGATCAACAAATTTTCCTCTATAATGTTAATGTGTGAAAAATCTTACAATCTGCTCCTATCCATACCTAGCCCCCTTCAAGGTTCCACCCCGACCTAGTCTACAGTGTCACTGACACATGATTTTCTAAAACAAATACATTAACTTATCAAATATTATACACATAGAGCATGACAACAATCACATTTTGACCTATCAAAATGTAGGCTTTATCTCTATTGATGAGGTCGTATCTGAAGTCCAACTACAAACAACAAGTACAAAAAAGGACAAAGAATGCATTAACAAGCATTGTCATAAAACCGAGGGATAATGCATACCCAAAATTCCTCCACAGTTCCATGCACCTATTTAGAATGAAAAAGGGAACAAAGGACACACTTTTACAGTCGTTGATCATCCCCATAACCTTTCCATCGAAGTCAATGACCGGCTCTCCAGCATCGTCGCACTAAAGGATATGTATATAAATGTTCTCATAATAAACAAAATTAATGTGAACGAATTAGAAAATATAGAAGGTCAAGCTTACATGTAACTCAGACTGAGGAACTGATGCATATAAAGTATATCCCGGTCCCCTCTGCGCACTCTCTCTCCTTCGTGTCTCCGCCTCCTGTATATATGCTTTTTTGAGTTATAAAGTTGCTGAGGCATTTGCCTCACAATAATAAATATTAAAAGAAAAACAAGAGCAAAATCTCACATAGTCAAGATAAAATATTTTTTGTACCTCGTATGTTTTATCTCTGGAAAAATACACGACGTCATCTTGCATCACCGTGCCATGAGTTATCCTTAAAATCAAATTCCCATCTCTTCCGAGCCGCAAAGCCTGCTGACCGCTGTTGAACGTGTCAGCGAAAGAGGCTAATTGAACACTCTGATCCATTGCAATCTTAAAGAAAGCAAGGCCGTAATGCTCCTCGTGATAGAGCAGACGGCCCTCCGCGGTGGTGTCGTCGAGCAAGTGAGCAGTAACCTGAAACCAAATGTCGCAGAAAGTAAGAGGCGGGATTATTTGCACACCGGCAAATCAGGCAAATTGTTACTAGCTACTTTTGAGGTCCGGTCCGTTGATGGGTACTCACTTGAGCACTGGGATGATACTGGTACCGGTCTTTTTTCGCACAGTAGTCTTTGGGCAGCGGCTTGTTGGCGCGGATCAGATGAGCGGTCGTTAAAACAATGCCGGTTTTGCTCCCCTCGTCCCAGTCGATCCAGAAACCGGCGGACTGCGCCAGCGGATCGCCACCTGCATGCACACGCAGTATGTATCAGCAAGATTTTGTGGCGACCCTTAGCAGAGCATGCATGGAGATGGAGGCTTGGCATACGTACGTACGTACCAAGAGAGGAGGAGAGGCGGATGATGGACCCGGCGGCGGAGAGCACGGCCTTCCTCCCGGAGTCGGGGATGAGGACGGGCGACGCTCCGAAACAGAATGACAGGCGCGTGGGCAGCAGCTTCTCCTCGCGATCTGCAGCAAGATGAGAAGGATCTCTTTCTCTTAGAAAGTGCAAGATCGGAAGGATAGGAGAAGCGCGGAGAGAGAGAGAGATGACCTCGTTTATCCTGGAATTTGTCTTGGGCGAGCTTGTAGGCGGCGAGGATATGCGGGTTGGCGCGCATGTCTACCTCATTGGGAAGGTAGGGCTCGCGGAGCGGAGACGAGATCTCCAACTCCTCCTCGTCGCCGTCGTCGTCTTCCAGGGTGGTCCTCGTCTTCTTGGCGTGTCTCTCCTCGTCCTGCACGTCGTCACCGCCGGTGGTCTTGGATCGCTCCTCCGGCGATCGGGTCGCAGCATCCGTGTCCGCCGCCATCGCTAAGAGCAGATCGAGCAGTAGTCGGCAGCCGCGATCGACGATGGTGATCGATTAGATTGAGCCAACCTGGGAATCAATCAACCAGGAAGAGTAATAATCGGGATCCGTTTGTGATTTCGGGTCCACCACGCACGAATTGGAGGGGAAAAGAACCTAACAAATCAGACGCTTGGTGTCAGACCCTGTGTTTTCAATTTCGGCCGAATTTCGGCAATCTTGGCCTCGGGCGAAATATACTTTCCAGTGGAAAAAAAAGATTTTGGTCAAATTTCAGCTAAATTTTGGTCAAATTTTGGCCGAAATTTTTAAAAATGACCGAAATTCGGCCATCTCGGCTTGGGGCAAAAAAATAATAATCACAAACCAAAAATCAAAACCTCATGGATTTTCTCGCGACAACTTTATCTATCTTAGCGATGTTAAGGAGGGGGGAGGGGCGCAGGTTCATCAGAAAAATTGGTGCATGGCCGGGTTATAGGGATGGCCGGGGGCGGCAACATGGCGGTGGGGGGCGGTTGAGGGGAGGCCAAGGCGGCGAGGCTTGCATGGGAGCGCCGCCGGCCACGGGCGGTGGCTCGGCGGTTCTAAGCAAGAAGAAGATGGCTGGAGGTTGAAGACGCGCATCTGGGTGTCTATTTTTCATCGGATGGCAGGAAACCAATCAACTGACCCAAATTAGATTTTCAGTCGACTGATTTCTAGCCAGTCCCAATATCTTTATCTTTATCTTTGTCTTTACCTAATAATAAAAGGGTGATTGCTTCTTGCTCCTGAACTTTCGTCCGTTTCCTCCGTCCATCGCAGTAATTTTCGTACGTGCACCTCCGCACGATCGCTTGACGCCTCTCCTGTGCCTAAGTGGACCTCAAAGCAATAAATTGGCCTAGCTATTTTCTCCTCAAAAAAGGAATGAGTGTAAAAATGACCGCGACCGTATGGAATGTCGTCTTTTGCTTTGTGGCTTCTGGTGCGCCTCCTCATATGTTCTTCTATCTCATTCTTCGCTCCTTTCCATGTTCTCACTCAATTTCATCCATATTTAGCACATTTCCTGTGGAAACACATCATAGAGAGGATTTGTGTAATCATTTGCATTCATTAGTCTAGTGGCAATATCGAAGAAAATATCTCTATTTAAGTGAAATATCTTGGTTTAAACAAAGGGTAGATGATTGTAAAAATATCACTCATCATCATTCATCACAAACTCATCGGCTTCATCAACACAACCTCAAACTTGGAGCGTTGAATGCCTGAGCTTCCTTTGTACAAGGAGTTGATGTGCTCCCATGCATCTTTGTCAAGAGTGAATGGACACAAGTGGGGAAGCTCTTCGGGAGGCATTGTGCCTTGAAGGATGAACAAGGCCGGGTGATTGAGTTGATTGTCCACTTGTTCTCCTGGGGTCATGTTGCTTGGATGATGAAGGGTAGAAGCCTTGCTCAATAAACCTCCAAAGTTGTGTTGATCTATGATTCAAATGAGACTTGATACAAAAAACCCAATTAGGAAAATTATTTAAATCAAGCTTAGAAGGAGGCCCGTGAGAATTAATATGAGGTGAGGGGACCGGTCCTCCATAGACTAGGGGAGGGGAAACCGCGGCGTGGGTGCCCAACCCATTATTTCCTTGAGATGAGGTTGGTTTTAAGCTATTACACGTCTCCTTGACGGAGTCGGCACCCATTTCCAAGGAAGTGGGATTAACCACTTGCTTGGGATCGGCGGTGGGTGGATTGATGCAAATTAGATTTTCAGTCGACTGATTTCTAGCCAGTCCCAATATCTTTATCTTTATCTTTGTCTTTACCTAATAATAAAAGGGTGATTACTTCTTGCTCCCGAACTTTCGTCCGTTTCCTCCGTCCATCGCAGTAATTTTCGTACGTGCACCTCCGCACGATCGCTTGACGCCTCTCCTGTGCCTAAGTGGACCTCAAAGCAATAAATTGGCCTAGCTATTTCCTCCTCAAAAAAGGAAATTGGCCTAGCTATTTTCGTCCTCAAAATCTCCCTCTCTTGCACGCACACGTCTTGATTTTGTGTCCTGTAAGGACATGTTTGGTTAGCCTTTATATACTTCTTCTTTATAAAAATCTTTAAATTCTAGAGATATATAAAAAAGGCCTCCCCAAACCCCGGGTACGTGCGGACTATGCTGCAATATTGAGGCCTCCATGGTTTCGCTAGGGTTCCACTGATAGGCAGCGATTTCAAGGCGGTGGGCCAATAGCCTCGCCGGTGGCGATAGGACGAGGCAGCGGCCCTATTGAATATTGATGCGGTGGAGGTGAGGGTCGCTTGGCTCTTGTGCGGCGGCGGTAGCAGCTGCACGTTGATGACCCACAAGTATAGGGGATCTATCATAGTCCTTTCGATAAGTAAGAGTGTCGAACCCAACGAGGAGCAGAAGGAAATGATAAGCGGTTTTCAGCAAGGTATTCTCTGCAAGCACTGAAATTATAGGTAACAGATAGTTTTGTGATAGGATAATTTGTAACGAGCAACAAGTAACAAAAGTAAATAAAGTGCAGCAAGGTGGCCCAATCCTTTTTGTAGCAAAGGACAAGCCTGGACAAACTCTTATATAGAGAAAAGCGCTTCCGAGGACACATGGTTATTATCGTCAAGCTAGTTTTCATCACGTTCATATGATTCGCGTTCGGTACTTTGATATTTTGATATGTGGGTGGACCGGTGCTTGGGTGCTGTTCTTACTTGGACAAGCATCCCACTTATGATTAACCCCTATTGTAAGCATCCGCAACTTCAAAAGAAGTATTAAGGTAAACCTAACCATATCATGAAGCAAGTGGATCCAAATCAGCCCCTTACGAAGCAACACATAAACTAGGGTTTAAGCTTTTGTCACTCTCATCTAATTATTACTTTCCAATGCCTTCCTCTAGGCCCAAATAACGGTGAAGTGTCATGTAGTCGACGTTCACATAACACCACTAGAGGATAGACAACATACATCTCATCAAAATATCGAACGAATACCAAATTCACATGACTACTAATAGCAAGACTTCTCCCATGTCCTCAGGAACAAACGTAACTACTCACAAAGCATATTCATGTTCATAATCAGAGGAGTATTATGTTGGGGAACGTAGTAATTTCAAAAAAAATCCTACGCACACGCAAGATCATGGTGATGCATAGCAACGAGAGGGGAGAGTGTTGTCCACGTACCCTCGTAGACCGAAAGCGGATGCGTTAGCACAACGCGGTTGATGTAGTCGTACGTCTTCACGATCCGACCGATCAAGTACCGAACGTACGGCACCTCCGAGTTCAGCACACGTTCAGCCTGATGACGTCCCTCGAACTCCGATCCAGCCGAGTGTTGAGGGAGAGTTTCGTCAGCACGACGGCGTTGGTGACGAAGTTGATGTTCTATCGACGCAGGGCTTCGCCTAAGCACCGCTAAAGTATTATCGAGGTGGACTATGGTGGAGGGGGGCACCGCACACGGCTAAGAGATCAATGATCAATTGTTCTGTCTCTAGGGTGCCCCCCTGCCCCCGTATACAAAGGAGCAAGGGGGAGGCCGGCCGGCCCTCTATGGCGCGCCAGGAGGAGGAGTCCTCCTCCTAGTAGGAGTAGGACTCCCCTCTTTCCTACTCCTACTAGGAGGTGGAAAGGAAGGAGGAGAGGGAGTACCTAGTTCAATCTCGTTACCGGCAAGTCTCTTTACTCGTTCCGTAATACATCATCCCGCAACTAACTCATTAGTTGCAATGCTTGCAAGGCTGAAGTGATGTGCATTACCGAGAGGGCCCAGAGATACCTCTCCGACAATCGGAGTGACAAATCCTAATCTCGAAATACGCCAACCCAACAAGTACCTTCGGAGACACCTGTAGAGCACCTTTATAATCACCCAATTACGTTGTGACGTTTGGTAGCACATAAAGTGTTCCTCCGGTAAACGGGAGTTGCATAATCTCATAGTCATAGGAACATGTATAAGTCATGAAGAAAGCAATAACAACATACTAAACGATCGTGTGCTAAGCTAACGGAATGGGTCATGTCAATCACATCATTCTCCTAATGATGTGATCCCGTTAATCAAATGACAACCCATGTCAATGGCTAGGAAATTTAACCATCTTGATCAACGAGCTAGTCAAGTAGAGGCATACTAGTGACTCTCTGTTTGTCTATGTATTCACACATGTATTATGTTTCCGGTTAATACAATTCTAGCATGAATAATAAAAATTTATCAGGATATAAGGAAATAAATAATAACTTTACTATTGCCTCTAGGGCATATTTCCTTCAGTCTCCCACTTGCACTTGAGTCAATAATCTGGATTACACAGTAATGATTCTAACACCCATGGAGCCTTGGTGTTGATCATGTTTTGCTTGTGGAAGAGGCTTAGTCAACGGGTCTGCAAGATTCAGATCCGTATGTATCTTGGAAATTTCTATGTCTCCCACCTGGACTAGATCCCGGATGGAATTGAAGCGTCTCTTGATGTGCTTGGTTCTCTTGTGAAATCTGGATTCCTTCGCCAAGGCTATTGCTCCAGTATTGTCACAAAAGATTTTCATTGGACCCGATGCACTACGTATGACACCTAGATTGGATATGAACTCCTTCATCCAGACTCCTTCATTTGCTGCTTCCGAAGCAGCTATGTAGTCCGCTTCACACGTAGATCCCGCCACGACGCTTTGTTTAGAACTGCACCAACTGACAGCTCCACCGTTCAATGTAAACACGTATCCGGTTTCCAATTTAGAATCGTCCGGATCAGTGTCAAATCTTGCATCTGAAGGAAATATGCCCTAGAGGCAATAATAAAGTTATTATTTATTTCCTTATTTCATGATAAATGTTTATTATTCATGCTAGAATTGTATTAACCGGAAACATAATACATGTGTGAATACATAGACAAACAGAGTGTCACTAGTATGCCTCTACTTGACTAGCTCGTTAATCAAAGATGGTTATGTTTCCTAACCATGGACAAAGAGTTGTTATTTGATTAACGGGATCACATCATTAGGAGAATGTTGTGATTGACATGACCCATTCCGTTAGCTTATCACTTGATCATTTAGTATGTTGCTATTGCTTTCTTCATGACTTATACATGTTCCTATGACTATGAGATTATGCAACTCTCGTTTACCTGAGGAACACTTTGTGTGCTACCAAACGTCACAACATAACTGGGTGATTATAAAGGTGCTCTACAGGTGTCTCCGAAGGTACTTGTTGGGTTGGCGTATTTCGGGATTAGGATTTGTCACTCCGATTGTCGGAGAGGTATCTCTGGGCCCTCTTGGTAATGCACATCACTTAAGCCTTGCAAGCATTGCAACTAATGAGTTAGTTGCAAGATGATGTATTACAGAACGAGTAAAGAGACTTGCCGATAACGAGATCGAACTAGGTATTGAGATACCGACGATCGAATCTTGGACAAGTAACATACCGATGACAAAGGGAGCAACGTATGTCGTTATGCGGTTTGACCGATAAAGATCTTCGTAGAATATGTTGGAGCCAATATGAGCATCCAGGTTCCGCTATTGGTTATTGACCGGAGACATGTCTCGGTCATGTCTACATTGTTCTCGAACCCGTAGGGTCCGCACGCTTAACGTTACGATGATAGTTATATTATGAGTTTATGAGTTTTGATGTACCGAAGGAGTTCGGAGTCCCGGGTGAGATCGGTGACATGACGAGGAGTCTCGAAATGGTCGAGACGTAAAGATCGATATATTGGACGACTATATTCGGACATCAGAAAGGTTCCGAGTGATTCGGGTATTTCTGGAGTACCGGAGAGTTACGGGAATTCGTATTGGGCCTTAATGGGCCATACGGGAAAGGAGAAAAAGACCCCAAAGGGTGGCCACACCCCTCCCCATGGGCTAGTCTGAATTGGACTAGGAAGGGGGGCGCCCCCTTCCTTTCTTCTCCTTCTCCCTTCCCTTCTCCTACTCCAACAAGGAAAGGAGGAGTCCTACTCCCGATGGGAGTAGGACTCCCCCCTTGGGCGCACCTCCTCCCCTTCGCCGGCCCCCTCCTCCTTGCTCCTTTATATACGGGGGCGAGGGGGCACCCCATGAGACACAAGTTGATCTTCGTGATCGTTCCTTAGCCGTGTGCGGTGCCCCCTTCCACCATATTCCACCTCGGTCATATCATAGCGGTGCTTAGGCGAAGCCCTGCGACGGTAGAACATCAAGATCGTCACCACGCCGTCGTGATGACGAAACTCTTCCCTGACACTTTGCTGGATCGGAGTCTGGGGATCGTCATCGAGCTGAATGTGTGCAAGAACTCGGAGGTGCCGTAGTTTCGGTGCTTGATCGGTCGGGCCGTGAAGACGTACGACTACATCAATCGCGTTGTTATAACGCTTCCGCTATCGGTCTACGAGGGTACCTGGACAACACTCTCCCCTCTCGTTGCTATGCATCACCATGATCTTGCGTGTGCGTAGGAATTTTTTTGAAATTACTACATTCCCCAACAGTGGCATCCGAGCCAGGTTTAATGCGTTGATGTTATATGCACGAGTAGAACACAAGTGAGTTGTGGGCGATATAAGTCATACTGCTTACCAGCATGTCATACTTTGGTTCGGCAGTATTGTTGGATGAAGCGGCCCAGACCGACATTACGCGTACGCTTACGCGAGACTGGTTCTACCGACGTGCTTTGCACACAGGTGGCTGGCGGGTGTCAGTTTCTCCAACTTTAGTTGAACCGAGTGTGGCTACGCCTGGTCCTTGCGAAGGTTAAAACAGCACCAACTTGACAAACTATCGTTGTGATTTTGATGCGTAGGTAAGAACGGTTCTTGCTAAGCCCGTAGCAGCCACGTAAAACTTGCAACAACAAAGTAGAGGACGTCTAACTTGTTTTTGCAGGGCATGTTGTGATGTGATATGGTCAAGACGTGATCAGATATAAGTTGTTGTACGAGATGATCATGTTTTGTTGAAGTTATCGGCAACTGGCAAATGCCTTATGGTTGTCTCTTTATTGCATAAGATGCAAGCGCCAAATAATTGCTTTACTTTATCGTTATGCGATAGCAATAGTTGCAAGAGCAATAGTTGGTGAGACGTCCACTTGACGACACATTGATATAGATCAAGATGATGGAGATCATGGTGTCATGCCGGTGACGATAGAAATCATGACGGTACTTTGGAGATGGAGATCAAAGGCGCAAGATGATCATGGCCATATCATGTCACATATTTTGATTGCATGTGATGTTTATCTTTTATACATCTTATTTTGCTTTGATTGATGGTAGCATTATAAGATGATCTCTCACTAAATTTCAAGATAAAAGTGTTCTCCCTGAGTATGCACCATTGCCAAAGTTCGTCGTGCCCAGACACCACGTGATGATCGGGTGTGATAAGCTCTACGTCCATCTACAACGGGTGCAAGCCAGTTTTGCACACGCAGAATACTCAGGTTAAACTTGACGAGCCTAGCATATGCAGATATGGCCTCGGAACACTGAGACCGAAAGGTCGAGCGTGAATCATATAGTAGATATGATCAACATAGTGATGTTCACCATTGAAAACTACTCCATTTCACGCGATGATCGGTAATGGTTTAGTTGATTTGGATCACGTGATCACTTAGAGGATTAGAGGGATGTCTATCTAAGTGGGAGTTCTTAAGTAATATGATTAATTGAACATTAATTTATCATGAACTTAGTCCTGGTAGTATTAGCATATCTATGTTGTAGATCAATAGCTCGCGATGTTGCTCCCGTTTATTTTTGATATGTTCCTAGAGAAAAACTATGTTGAAAAATGTTAGTATAAATGATGCGGACTAGCTCCATAATCTGAGGTTTATCCTCATTGCTGCACAGAAGAATTATGTCCTTGATGCACCGCTAGGTGATAGACCGATTGCAGGAGAAAAAGCAGACGTTATGAACGTTTGGCAAGCTCAATATGATGACTACTTGATAGTTTAAGTGCACCATGCTTAACGGCTTAGAATCGGGACTTCAAAGACGTTTAGAACGTCATGGACCATATGAGATGTTCCAGGAATTGAAGTAAATATTTCAAGCAAATACGCGAGTCGAGAGATATGAAGTCTCCAACAAGTTCTATAGCTAAAAGATGGAGGAGAATAGCTCAAGCAGCGAGCATGTGCTCAGATTGTCTGGGTACTACAATCGCTTGAATCAAGTGGGAGTTAATCTTCCAGATAAGATAGTGATTGACAGAATTCTCTAGTCACCATCACCAAGTTAGTAGAACTTCGTGATGAACTATAATATGCAAGGGATAACCGAAACAATTCCCAAGCTCTTCATGATGCTGAAATCGACGAAGGTAGAAATAAAAAAAACATCAAGTGTTGATGGTTAACAAGACCACTAGTTTCAAGAAAAGGGAAAAGGGAAGAAGGGGAACTTCAAGAAGAACAGCAAGCAAGTTGCTGCTCAAGTGAAGAAGCCCAGGTTTGGACCTAAGCCTGAGACTAAGTGCTTCTACTGCAAAGGGACTGGTCACTGGAAGCGGAACTACCCCAAATATTTGGCGAATAAGAAGGATGGTGTCGGTGTCAAAACCGGCGGATCTCGGGTAGGGGGTCCCGAACTGTGCGTCAAGGCCGGATGGTAACAGGAGACAAGGGACACGATGTTTTTACCCAGGTTCGGGCCCTCTCGATGGAGGTAAAACCCTACTCCTGCTTGTTTAATATTGATGATATGGGTAGTACAAGAGTAGATCTACCACGAGATCAAGGAGGCTAAACCCTAGAAGCTAGCCTATGGTATGATTGTGTATGATGATGATTCTTCCCTACGGACTACAACCCTCCGGTTTATATAGACACCGGATAGGGTTAGGGTTACACGGAGTCAGTTACAATAGTAGGAGATCTTGAGTATCCGCATCGCCTAGCTTGCCTTCCACGCCAAGGAAAGTTCCTTCCGGACACGGGACGAAGTCTTCAATCTTGTATCTTCATAGTCCAGGAGTCCGGCGAAGGTATAGTCCGGCTTCCCGAACACCCCCTAATCCAGGACTCCCTTAGTAGCCCCTGAACCAGGCTTCAATGACGACGAGTCCGGCGCGCAGATTGTCTTCGGCATTGCAAGGCGGGTTCCTCCTCCAAGTCTTTCATAGAAGATTGTAATCACCAAAAATAGTGTCCGGATCTGCAAAATAAGTTTCCACATATCGCTAGAGAGAGAATAATATTAACACAAATCAAATCTGCTGACGTATTCCACAGTGCATCAACACACTGCGGCCAAGCTCTTTATACAAATTGTTTTCACTTTTCCACCTCAGCGCGTTTAACGAGGCAGTTTCCTTGGCACGTCTTGTCAAAGCAGAGATCGTGTGCCCCTTTTAACGGGATTCTCATCAATATGGACGTGGGTAACCCAACCGCGCCATTTACCAGGGCGCTTGGGAGGCAAGCGAGTTTTATTAGGTAGGTGGGGGCGCATAACCGCATCCGCCCATATAAGGGGATAAGGATCCACCTTTTCACCTACGCCTTCTTCCTCCTTTGCCAATCCATCTCTCGCGCACTCAAGCTCCAGCGCCCAAGCCCGCTCTTCCTACCTCAACCTTCTCCAGCAATGTCCGGAGCGGGAGGCAAGTGGATGGTCTCCTCCGTTACGGAGGCTCAAGTAAAAAAGCTAAGGAAAGCCGGATACCTGTCCAAGGACATCCCGCACCGGCTTCCCGAGGAGGGGCAGCTTCTCCCCACCCCAAGGCCCCATGAGAGGGTTGTTTTCCTTCCCCACTTCCTTCGCGGACTGGGTTTTCCACTTCACCCATTTGTCCGGGGACTCATGTTCTACTATGGCCTAGATTTCCACGATCTGGCCCCGAACTTCATCCTCAACATCTCGGCGTTTATCGTCGTGTGTGAGGCCTTCCTCCGCGTCCGCCCCCATTTCGGCCTTTGGCTCAAGACCTTCAACGTCAAGCCCAAGGTGGTGTGCGGCAGCCAAGCAGAGTGCGGAGGTGCTATGGCTGGCAAGATAGCCAACGTCCTCTGGTTCGAGGGATCCTTTGTGGAGACCCTAAAGGGGTGGCAAGCCGGGTGGTTTTACATCACCGAGCCCCGCGATCCGGAATGGGTCGCAGCCCCCGAATTCAGATCCGGACCCCCCACGCGGCTTGTGTCTTGGAAAGAGACGGGCCTGTCGTGGGGCAACGAGGAAGAGGTGGCCGGACTGAAGACCTGCATCAAGTCCCTGGTAGACAAGCCAATCCGGCTGGTCAATATAGTACAGGTCATGCTCGTTCGTCTGATCCTCCCGTGCCAACAACGGGATTTCAATTTGTGGGAGTTCGACCCGGCGCAGCACCTAACCCTCAACAGGCTCTTCGACACGTTGTATGAAGACGTCTGGAAGGTGCTAATCAAAGGTGCCGGAGCCCCCGCATCCGCTTCCGAGGACCGCGGATACAGCTCGCAGCGTCATGCTAGCGAGGTAAGCTATCTATGCCTTTGATAGGATTATTAAGCTCTTTTTTCATAGGTTAACTCTATGCGGGATCTAAACTCCCTTACCTTTGACAGGCTTGGCAGGCGATATCCGGACCAATTAACTGTCCGGCTCCCCTGCCCGAAGACCCAGCCCCAGCTAGCCTGGTGCAGCTGCTGACTCTAGCAACTTACGTGGTGCCGGAGAAGAAGGTCAAGAAGAAGAAGACCACCGGGACTCGAAAGAGTGCCCGTAACTTGGTGGTGTCGGACTTGTCGTCTGACGAGTCCGAGGCGCCCTCCTATCGTGAAAACGAGGAGGAGGGAGAAGAAAGCTCTCCCCCCCAGTGGGGGGAGAAAAGAAGAAGAAGAGGGCCGCCCCATCGGTGGAGGCCGAGGGGTCTAGGAAGAGGAAGACCCCTCCGCCGGACTACTCCCACGACGCCGCAGAGAGAGGAGAGGAGTGGCCGGACAGGGCCAAGCGTCCGGCGAAATCGTAAGTATTTGCATACCAGAGTGACTCATGATATTCCTTTAATGCACAGCTCTCCCTAATGTCGAATGTGATTTATGCAGCCCGCCCCGGGCCGAACTCGACGATTCGTCGAGCGGCTCCCTGGATATGTCGGACGTGAACTCAGTTCCGCCCGCTGTCTCCCCCCGCACTGCAGACGACGCCGAAGTGGCGTCGCGACAAGCTCCGGGGCAGGAGGAGGTGGTCCTGGAGGAGCCGAAAGGCAACCTCCCGGACCCCAGGAATAAAGGGGACAAGACCCCCCAGGGCTCCGATTCCGGCTTTGTGCCGGACGCCGCGCCGGACTCTTCAACAGTTCCGGTTCACGGTAGGCGAACTCCTTCCAAGAGGAGCAAGCCTTCTGAGCCGGCAGCCTCCGTCCAACCGGAGGTGCCGGACAATCTGCTGGAGGTGCTTGATGGCGCCTCCATCGACGAGGAACACCGTACTATTATGAGTACTGTGATTCGAAGGGTTCAATCCGCCAAAAGCGGACTGACTGAAGCTTGCGCTAGCCTTCTGACAGGCTTCGAGGTAAGTAGAAAATATGTCAAAATATGACCGCATAGACAGTAGCCCCTGATGCTCTGTTCAGCGTTCGAAAAGAAAAGCCGAATAGAGGATCTATTAATTTTCGCAGGAGTCTAACAATAAAGAGTCAATATGCATATGCAGGCTTCGTTGCTTTCCACCGCCGCACTGACTACACAGGTGGAAGTCCTAAAGAAGGACCTCGGGCGGACCGAGCAAGAGCTCGGCCTTGCCAAACGGCAGCTCAAGGAAAAACAAGGTAAGAAATACCCTATAAAGAAAAAAGGTGCCTATAGAGAGGCGTGATTTAGAAAAATAATAATAACAGGATCGTGCTGCTTATTGTAGGGGCCACAAATGAGGTGGCGACCCTCAAGCAGGCGCTCACTGAGGCCGAAAAGAAAACGGCCGAGGAGTGTCGGGGAACGTTGCAGAAAACAAAAAATTTCCTATGGTTTCACCAAGATCCATCTATGAGTTCATCTAGCAACCAGTGATCAGATGCATCTACATACCTTGGTAGATCGCGAGCAGAAGCGTTCAGAGAACGGGGATGAGGTAGTCGTACACGACGTGATCCAAATCACCGGAGATCCTAGCACCGAACGGACGGCACCTCCGCGTTCAACACACGTACGGTCAGCGTGACGTCTCCTCCTTCTTGATCCAGCAAGGGGGAAGGAGAGGTTGATGAAGATCCAGCAGCACGACGGCGTGGTGGTGGATACAGGGCGTTACAGCAGCAGGGCTTCGTCGTGCACTGCGAGAGGGAGAGGTGTAGCAGGGAGAGAGGGAGGCGCCAGGGTCAAGGGTGCGGCTGCCCCTCCCTCCCCCCTTTATATAGGCCCCCTGGGGGGGCGCCGGCCCTTGGGAGATCCAATCTCCAAGGGGGCGGCGGCCAAGGGGGGTGGAGTGCCCCCCAAGGCAAGTGGGCGCCCCCCCCACCCTAGGGTTCCAACCCTAGGCGCAGGGGGTGGGCCTTGGGGGGCGCACCAGCCCACTAAGGGCTGGTCCCCCCTCCCACTTCAGCCCATGGGGCCCTCCGGGATGGGTGGCCCCACCCGGTGGACCCCCGGGACCCATCTGGTGGTCCCGGTACAATACCGGTGACCCCCAGATCACTCCCGATGGCTGAAACTGCACTTCCTATATATAATTCGTCACCTCTGGACCAATCCGGAACTCCTCGTGACGTCCGGGATCTCATCCGGGACTCCAAACAACATTCGGGTTACTGCATATACATATCTTCACAACCCTAGCGTCACCGAACCTTAAGTGTGTAGACCCTACGGGTTCGGGAGACATGCAGACATGACCGAGACGGCTCTCAGGAAATAACCAACAGCGGGATCTGGATACCCATGTTGGCTCCCACATACTCCTCGATGATCTCATCGGATGAACCACGATGTCGAGGATTCAATTAATCCCGTATACAATTTCCTTTGTCAATCGGTATTTTACTTGCCCGAGATTCGATCGTCGGTATCCCAATACCTTGTTCAATCTCGTTACCGGCAAGTCACTTTACTCGTACCGTAATGCATGATCCCATGATCAAACACTTTGATCACATTGAGCTCATTATGATGATGCATTACCGAGTGGGCCTGGTGATACCTCTCCGTCAAGCGGAGTGACAAATCCCAGTCTCGATCCGTGTCAACCCAACAGACACTTTCGGAGAAACCCGTAGTCTATCTTTATAGTCACCCAGTTACGTTGTGACGTTTGGTATACCCAAAGTACTCCTACGGTATCCGGGAGTTACACGATCTCATGGTCTAAGGAAAGGATACTTGACATTGGAAAACTCTAGCAAACGAACTATACGATGTTGTGCTATGTTTAGGATTGGGTCTTGTCCATCACATCATTCTCCTAATGATGTGATCTCGTTATCAATGACATCCAATGTCCATAGTCAGGAAACCATGACTATCTGTTGATCAACGAGCTAGTCAACTAGAGGCTTACTAGGGACATGTTGGTGTCTATCATTCACACATGTATTACGATTTCCGGATAACACAATTATAGCATGAATAAAGACAATTATCATGAACAAGGAAATATAATAATAATGCTTTTATTATTGCCTCTAGGGCATATTTCCAACAGTCTCCCACTTGAAATAGAGTCAATAATCTAGTTACATTGTGATGAATCGAACACCCATGGAATTCTGGTGTTGATCATGTTTTGCTCTAGGGAGAGGTTTAGTCAACGGATCTGCTACATTCAGGTTCGTATGCACTTTGCAAATATCTATGTCTCCATCTTGAACATTTTCACGAATGGAGTTGAAGCGACGCTTGATGTGCCTTGTCTTCTTGTGAAATCTGGGCTCCTTGGCAAGTGCAATAGCTCCAGTGTTGTCACAGAAGAGTTTGATTGGCCCCGACGCATTGGTTATGACTCCGAGGTCGGTGATGAACTCCTTCACCCAAATTGCTTCATGTGCTGCCTCCGAGGCTGCCATGTACTCCGCTTCACATGTAGATCCCGCCACGACGCTCTGCTTGCAACTGCACCAGCTTACTGCCCCACCATTCAAAATATACACGTATCCTGTTTGTGACTTAGAGTCATCCAGATCTGTGTCGAAGCTAGCGTCGACGTAACCCTTTACGACGAGCTCTTCGTCACCTCCATAACGAGAAACATTTCCTTAGTCCTTTTCAGGTACTTCAGGATATTCTTGACCGCTGTCCAGTGTTCCTTGCCGGGATTACTTTGGTACCTTCCTACCAAACTTACGGCAAGGTTTACATCAGGTCTGGTACACAGCATAGCATACATAATAGAACCTATGGCTGAGGCATAGGGGATGACACTCATCTCTTCTATATCTTCTGCTGTGGTCGGACATTAAGCTGATCTCAATTTCACACCTTGTAACACAGGTAAGAACCCCTTCTTAGATTGATCCATATTGAACTTCTTCAATATCTTATCAAGGTATGTGCTTTGTGAAAGACCTATGAGGCGTCTTGATCTATCTCTATAGATCTTGATGCCTAATATATAAGCAGCTTCTCCAAGGTCCTTCATTGAAAAACTCTTATTCAAGTAGGCCTTAATTTTGTCCAAGAGTTCTATATCATTTCCCATCAAAAGTATGTCATCTACATATAATATGAGAAATGCTATAGAGCTCCCACTCACTTTCTTGTAAACGCAGGCTTCTCCATAAGTCTGTGTAAACCCAAACGCTTTGATCATCTCATCAAAGTGAATGTTCCAACTCCGAGATGCTTGCACCAGCCCATAAATCGAGCGTTGGAGTTTGCACACCTTGTCAGCATTCTTAGGATCGACAAAACCTTCCGGCTGCATCATATACAATTCTTCCTTAAGGAAACCATTAAGGAATGCCGTTTTGACGTCCATTTGCCATATTTCATAATCGTAGAATGCGGCAATTGCTAACATGATTCGGACAGACTTCAGCATCACAACCGGTGAGAAAGTCTCATCGTAGTCAACCCCTTGAACTTGTCGATAACACTTAGCGACAAGTCGAGCTTTATATATGGTCACATTACCATCCGCGTCTGTCTTCTTCTTAAAGATCCATTTATTTTCTATGGCTCGCCGCTCAACGGGCAAGTCAGTCAAAGTCCATACTTCGTTTTCATACATGGATCCTATCTCGGATTTCATGGCTTCCAGCCATTTGTCAGAATCCGGGCCCGCCATCGCTTCTTCATAGTTCGAAGGTTCACCATTGTCTAACAACATGATTTCCAAGACAGGGTTGCCGTACCACTCTGGTACGAAACGTGTCCTTGTGGACCTACGAATTTCAGTAGGATCTTGATCAGAAGCATCTTGATCATCATCATTAATTTCCTCTCTAGTCGGTGCAGGCACCTCAGAAACGTTTTCTTGAGTTGCGTCATTTTCCGGTTCAAGAGGTAACACTTCATCAAGTTCTACTTTCCTCCCACTTACTTCTTTCGAGAGAAACTCCTTCTCTAGAAAGGATCCATTCTTGGCAACAAAGATCTTGCCTTCGGATCTGAGGTAGAAGGTATACCCAATAGTTTCTTTACAGTATCCTATGAAGACGCATTTTTCCGACTTGGGTTCGAGCTTTTCAGGTTGAAGTTTCTTGACATAAGCATCGCATCCCCAAAC
The DNA here is from genome assembly GCA_032464435.1 of Aegilops umbellulata. Taxonomy (NCBI): domain Eukaryota; kingdom Viridiplantae; phylum Streptophyta; class Magnoliopsida; order Poales; family Poaceae; genus Aegilops; species Aegilops umbellulata. The sequence continues at coordinate 7,087,993 of CP136058.1, read as the reverse complement.
TTTTAGAAACGACAGCTTAGGTTTCTTCCCAAACCATAATTCATACGGTGTCATCTCAACGGATTTCGACGGAGCCCTATTTAAAGTGAATGCGGCAGTCTCTAAAGCATAGCCCCAAAAAGATAGCGGTAAATCGGTAAGAGACATCATACATCGCACCATATCTAATAGAGTGCGATTACGACGTTCGGACACACCATTACGCTGAGGTGTTCCAGGCGGCGTGAGTTGTGAAACTATTCCACATTTTCTTAAGTGTGTGCCAAATTCGTGACTCAAGTATTCTCCTCCACGATCTGATCGTAGAAACTTGATCTTTCTATCACGTTGATTTTCAGCCTCACTCTGAAATTCCTTGAACTTTTCAAAGGTCTCAGACTTGTGTTTCATTAAGTAGATATACCCATATCTACTCAAGTCATCAGTGAGGGTGAGAACATAACGATAGCCACCGCGAGCCTCAACACTCATTGGACCGCACACATCAGTATGTATGATTTCCAATAAGTTAGTTGCAAGCTCCATTGTTCCTGAGAACGGAGTCTTGGTCATTTTACCCATGAGGCATGGTTCGCACGTGTCAAATGATTCATAATCAAGAGACTCTAAAAGTCCATCTGCATGGAGCTTCTTCATGTGTTTGACACCTATGTGACCAAGCCGGCAGTGCCACAAGTATGTGGGACTATTTTTATCAACTTTAAATCTTTTGGTATTCACACTATGAATATGTGTATCATCACGTACGAGATTCATTAAGAATAAACCATTAACCATCGGAGCATGACCATACAACATATCACTCATATAAATAGAACAACCATTATTCTCTGATTTAAATGAGCAGCCATCTCGAATTAAACGAGATCCAGACACAATGTTCATGCTCAAACTTGGCACTAAATAACAATTATTGAGGTTTAAAATGAATCCCGTAGGTAAATGTAGAGGTAGCGTGCCGACGGCGATCACATCGACCTTGGAACCATTCCCGACGCGCATCGTCACCTCGTCCTTCGCCAGTCTCCGTTTATTCCGCAGCTCCTGCTTTGAGTTACAAATGTGAGCAACTGCACCGGTATCAAATACCCAAGAGCTACTACGAGTACTGGTAAGGTACACATCAATTACATGTATATCACATATACCTTTTGTTTTGCCGGCCTTGTTATCCGCTAAGTATTTGGGGCAATTCCGCTTCCAGTGACCACTTCCCTTGCAATAAAAACACTCAGTCTCGGGCTTGGGTCCATTCTTTGGCTTCTTCCCGGCAGCTTGCTTGCCGGGCGCGGCAACTTCCTTGCCGTCCTTCTTGAAGTTCTTTTTACCCTTGCCCTTCTTGAACTTAGTGGTTTTATTCACCATCAACACTTGATGTTCCTTCTTGACTTCTACCTCTGCTGATTTCAGCATAGCAAATACTTCAGGAATGGTCTTTTCCATCCCCTGCATATTGAAGTTCATCACAAAGCTCTTGTAGCTTGGTGGAAGCGACCGGAGGATTCTTTCAATGACCGCGTCGTCCGGGAGATTAACTCCCAGCTGAGTCAAGCGGTTATGTAACCCTGACATAGTGAGTATGTGCTCACTGACAGAACTATTTTCCTCCATCTTACAGCTGAAGAATTTGTCGGAGACTTCATATCTCTCGACCCGGGCACGAGCTTGGAAAACCATTTTCAGCTCTTCGAACATCTCATATGCTCCGTGTCTCTCAAAACGCTTTTGGAGCCCCGGCTCTAAGCTGTAAAGCATGCCGCACTGAACGAGGGAGTAGTCATCGGTACGTGCCTGCCAAGCGTTCATAACGTCTTGTTCTGCAGGGAGAACAGGTGCGTCACCCAGCGGTGCTCGTAGGACATAATCTTTCTTGGCAACTATGAGGATGATCCTCAGGTTCCGGACCCAGTCCGTATAGTTGCTGCCATCGTCTTTCAGCTTGGTTTTCTCTAGGAACGCGTTGAAGTTGAGGACTACGTTGGCCATTTGATCTACAAGACATATTGTAAATATTTTAGACTAAGTTCATGATAATTAAGTTCATCTAATCAAATTATTAATGAACTCCCACTTAGATGGACATCCCTCTTCTAGTCATCTAAGCATAACATGATCCGAGTCAACTAGGCCGTGTCCGATCATCACGTGAGACGGACTAGTCAACATCGGTGAACATCTTCATGTTGATCGTATCTTCTATACGACTCATGCTCGACCTTTCGGTCTTCTGTGTTCCGAGGCCATGTCTGTACATGCTAGGCTCGTCAAGTCAACCTAAGTGTTTGCATGTGTAAATCTGTCTTACACCCGTTGTATGTGAACGTTAGAATCTATCACACCCGATCATCACGTGGTGCTTCGAAACAACGAACTGTCGCAACAGTGCACAGTTAGGGGGAACACTTCTTGAAATTATTATGAGGGATCATCTTATTTACTACCATCGTTCTAAGTAAACAAGATGCAAAACATGATAAACATCACATGCAATCAAATAATAATAGTGACATGATATGGCCAATATCACATAGCTCCTTTGATCTCCATCTTGGGGCTCCATGATCATCTTTGTCACCGGCTTGACACCATGAACTCCATCATCATGATCTCCATCATCGTGTCTCCATGAAGTTGCTCGCCAACTATTACTTCTACTACAATGGCTAACGCGTTTAGCAATAAAGTAAAGTAATTTACATGGCGTTTCTCAATGACACGCAGGTCATACAAAAAATAAAGACAACTCCTATGGCTCCTGCCAGTTGTCATACTCATCGACATGCAAGTCGTGATTCCTATTACAATAGCATGAACATATCATACATCACATATAGATCATTCATCATTCATCACAACTTTGGCCATATCATATCACAAAGCACTTGCTGCAAAAACAAGTTAGACATCCTCTAATTGTTGTTGCAAGTTTTACGTGGCTGAATTAGGGTTATAGCAAGAACGTATTCTTACCTACGTGAAAGCCACAACGTGATTTGTCAACTTCTATTTACCCTTCATAAGGACCCTTTTCATCGAATCTGCTCCAACTAAAGTGGGAGAGACAGACACCCGCTATCCACCTTAAGCAACTAGTGCATGTTAGTCGGTGGAACCGGTCTCACGTAAGCGTTCGTGTAAGGTTGGTCCGGGCCGCTTCATCCCACAATACCGCTGAAGCAAGATAAGACTAGTAGCGGCAAGAAAGTTGAAAAATCTACGCCCACAACAAATTGTGTTCTACTCGTGCAAGAAGAACTACGCATAGACCTAGCTCATGATGCCACTGTTGGGGAACGTTGCAGAAAACAAAAATTTTCCTACGGTTTCACCAAGATCCATCTATGAGTTCATCTAGCAATGAGTGATCAGATGCATCTACATACCTTTGTAGATCGCGAGCGGAAGCGTTCAGAGAACGGGGATGAGGTAGTCGTACACGACGTGATCCAAATCACCGGAGATCCTAGCACCGAACGGACGGCACCTCCGCGTTCAACACACGTACGGTCAGCGTGACGTCTCCTCCTTCTTGATCCAGCAAGGGGGAAGGAGAGGTTGATGAAGATCCAGCAGCACGACGGCGTGGTGGTGGATGCAGGGCGTCACAGCAGCAGGGCTTCGCCGTGCACTGCGAGAGGGAGAGGTGTAGCAGGGAGAGAGGGAGGCGCCAGGGTCAAGGGTGCGGCTGCCCCTCCCTCCCCCCTTTATATAGGCCCCCTGGGGGGGCGCCGGCCCTTGGGAGATCCAATCTCCAAGGGGGCGGCGGCCAAGGGGGGTGGAGTGCCCCCCAAGGCAAGTGGGCGCCCCCCCCCACCCTAGGGTTCCAACCCTAGGCGCAGGGGGTGGGCCTTGGGGGGCGCACCAGCCCACTAAGGGCTGGTCCCCCCTCCCACTTCAGCCCATGGGGCCCTCCGGGATGGTTGGCCCCACCCGGTGGACCCCCGGGACCCATCTGCTGGTCCCGGTACAATACCGATGACCCCCAGATCACTCTCGATGGCTGAAAATGCACTTCCTATATATAATTCTTCACCTCCGGACCAATCTGAAACTCCTCGTGATGTCCGTGAGCTCATCCGGGACTCCTAAAAACATTCGGGTTACTGCATATACATATCTTCACAACCCTAGCGTCACCGAACCTTAAGTGTGTAGACCCTACGGGTTCGGGAGACATGCAGACATGACCGAGACGGCTCTCGGGCAATAACCAACAGCGGGATCTGGATACCCATGTTGGCTCCCACATACTCCTCGATGATCTCATCGGATGAACCACGATGTCGAGGATTCAATTAATCCCGTATACAATTCCCTTTGTCAATCGGTATTTTACTTGCCCGAGATTCGATCGTCGGTATCCCAATACCTTGTTCAATCTCGTTACCGGCAAGTCACTTTACTCGTACCGTAATGCATGATCCCGTGATCAAACACTTTGATCACATTGAGCTCATTATGATGATGCATTACCGAGTGGGCCCGGTGATACCTCTCCGTCAAGCGGAGTGACAAATCCCAGTCTCAATCCGTGTCAACCCAATAGACTCTTTCGGAGATACCCGTAGTCTACCTTTATAGTCACCCAGTTACGTTGTGACGTTTGGTATACCCAAAGCACTCCTATGGTATCCGGGAGTTACACGATCTCATGGTCTAAGGAAAGGATACTTGACATTGGAAAACTCTAGCAAACGAACTATACGATGTTGTGCTATGTTTAGGATTGGGTCTTGTCCATCACATCATTCTCCTAATGATGTGATCTCGTTATCAATGACATCCAATGTCCATAGTCAGGAAACCATGACTATCTGTTGATCAACGAGCTAGTCAACTAGAGGCTTACTACGGACATGTTGGTGTCTATCATTCACACATGTATTACGATTTCCGGATAACACAATTGTAGCATGAATAAAGACAAATTATCATGAACAAGGAAATATAATAATAATGCTTTTATTATTGCCTCTAGGGCATATTTCCAACAAGGAGCGCACCGAGCGAGAGAGGCTTGGGGCTCAGGTTGGCGAGGTGCAGCAAGAGCTGCAGGCTCTCATGAAAAAACATGAGAGCTTGGAGCTTGAGTCAAAGGCGCAAGCATCCGAGCTCACGTCGGCCCTCGAGACCGCCAAGGGTGCCAAGGCCGAAGCCCAAAAGGCCCTCCAAGAGTTGGAGGAGATGAAAAAGATAGCAGCGGGTAAGGCATTCTTAATGCAAAGTAGGAATATAAAAGTAAACTACTTGTCACTTACCCGAATCCGGAATTCTCCAAGGGCGTTCGAAGATCTTCCCCGCAGCATATCCAACGCCGCCGCATTCTACCGAGCTGAAGAGGGAAGCTCGATAGAGAGTGTGTTCTGGTCTCAGTATTCTGAGGCCGGACACCTTGTGCCTTTGAGCGATCAGCTGAAACAGCTGGTCGAGCTCCACAAGGCGGCCGAACAAGCCATGAAGGGCTTCCTAGTTCGACTGTGGCCCGGAGAGGCCCTGCCTGGGAGCTACTTCGGGCTGGTGTGGCGGCTGGTGGAGGCCTGTCCACGGCTTGAGGTCATCAAGCGTTCCTCCTACATTGAAGGTGCCTGGAGGGCCCTTGCCCATGCAAAGGTGCACTGGGTAAGCTTGACGGAGAGAAGCTGGTGAAGGACGGGCCGCCGCAGGGGAAGGAGCATCGCAAGACCGAGAACTACTACAAGGATGTTCTTGCCGGTGCCCGCCTTATTGCGGATGAATGTACTAGAGATGTAATATTTGAATGAACTCGTTCATGTTTATCCTGTGTGCTGAAAACTTGTTCATATGCGCTAAGCAATGCTTATGGAATTTAAAATATTATTTTCTGTGCGTTAGTTCATCAAAAATTGAGAGATGGCCAGTCGTCGGCTTCTGCCCCCATGCCGCTAGTGCTGGGGTGTTCGGGATAAACCTGAGCGCTCTTTTTCCCATGGTTGGGTCCTTCGAGGGAGGCGCTCAGCACAACGAACCAGGCCATTGGACTATAATGCTTGAACACTCTCACTTAGCCATAGAACTTTATAATTTTAAATTTCGGCGAAGCCCCTAATTCGGAAGACCGAATTCGTGGCGCTATCCACGCCTTTGGCCGGACAGAGCCAGCTCCTCGCTCGAAGCGGCATAAGTCTTTAGGGACTCAAAAAACCTCTCGAACAGCGACCGGTCTCTCGCCTTATCATGACAGTCGGTTTTAGCTTTCTCCACTGAGGTGCTTAACCCAGCTGAACCGGGGCACAATCGCAGTGGTTCTCCTAGTGCTACCTTAGCCGATATAGCGGAACGTAAGGCACCAAAACATAGGAGCCGGGCAAACCCAACTATTGACCCCAATCATGATTCGGAGCCGATGCATATAATGCTATAAGTTCGGGGTGCCGCACTTGTGAAAGTGTACGGACTTCTCACGCCAGATCGAAGGGTACTGAAGCCCCTGGCGTGTTTGCCATACCATGGTGTACGGGTGCGATCATGTTATTTGATAAACATATATATTAAAAGAGAATAATGCAAAAAATAGGCAAAAAGCTATGCATTGTTTATAAAGAGGCTATTTATCAAAGCCGAACGATACAAGTAGTGCGATAAGCAAAAAGATATCAGACTATTTAACATGTCCTGACCAGGGGCAGGCCGCGGAATTGAGTTCGGAACAGATATACCGCTCGTAATAGAGACCACCTGAGAATCACATAATGCGGCGTAGCTTTGTCTGCTTCCCTGGATCTTGCATTGTTTGTGCGGCGGCCGAATTGCCGAACAGGTCGTCCGAAGTGTGGAGTCCTGAAAGTAATAAAAAGAATCCGACAGCCCCTAGTACGTTTTAAGCCGTATTGTGAGCATGTCGTTAATGTGCCCCTTCCCCTGCGCCCATGGTATTTCAAGGGCGTAATTATGTACGCGAGGTACTAGCTCCGCTATGTCGCGATGGCTGGGGTTGGGGCCGCATTGCTACGCCTGCTCAGAACATGCTAGGCGGTCTTGTTGTAGGTTACTCCGGGCGCGCTTGGCAGTGTCTGGCTTTTTAATGGCCGGACTAGAGAGTTGCCTAAAAAAGGCTGCTTTGTACTTCCGCTGCGAGAGCCGCCGTGTGCTCCTCCATACGGAGGGAGCGTTCGGTGTTTCCGTTGACCGTGATTACTCCTCGAGGGCCTAGCATCTTGAGCTTGAGGTATGCGTAGTGCGGCACCGCATTGAATTTGGCAAATGCGGTTCGTCCGAGCAGGGCATGATAACCACTGCGGAACGGGACTATGTTGAAGATTAACTCTTCGCTTCAAAAGTTATCCGGAGATCCGAAGACCACACCAAGTGTTACGGAGCCTGTACAGTTGGCTTCCACACCTGGTATAACGCCTTTAAAGGTCGTTCTTGTGGGCTTAATCCTTGATGGATCTATGCCCATTTTCCGCACTGTATCCTGATAAAGCAGGTTCAGGCTACTGCGCCGTCCATGAGGACTCTTGTGAGATGAAATCCGTCGATGATTGGATCGAGAACCAATGTGGCAAAGCCGCCATGACGGATGCTAGTGGGGTGGTCCCTTCGATCAAAAGTGATCGGGCAAGAGGACCATGGGTTGAACTTTGGGGCGACTGGCTCCATCACGTATACGTCCCTTAGCGCACGCTTCCGCTCCTTCTTGGGAATGTGGGTTGCGTATATCATGTTCACCGTCCGCACTTGTGGGGGAAACCCCTTCTGTCCATTGCTGTTCGGCGGCCTGGGCTCCTCCTCGTCATCACTATGGAGCCCCTTGTCTTTGTTTTCGGCTCTTAACTTGCCTACCTGCTTGAACACCCAACAATCCCTGTTGGTGTGATTGGCCGGCCTTTCGGGGGTGCCATGGATCTGGCACAAGCGGTCGAGTATTCGATCCAAACTGGACGGGCCCTGAGTATTCTTTTTAAAAGGCTTTTTCCGCTGACCGGATTTATAGGCTCTGAATCCGGTGTTGACTGCCGTATCTTCATTGCTGTCGCTGCTAACGCGGCGCTTTTGCTTATTTCGACGTGTCCTGCCACTTTTGTCCTTGGTATCCGAATTACCAGGGTTCTTTGATAAGTTGTTGCTGCGAGCTAGCCAGCTATCTTCGCCTGCGCAAAAGCGGGTCATGAGCTTTGTGAGGGCTGCCATGGATTTTGGCTTTTCCTGTCCTAGGTGTCGGGCAAGCCACTCGTCACGGATGTTATGCTTGAAGGCTGCTCGGGCCTCTGCGTCCGGACAGTCGACTATCTGGTTTTTCTTTGTTAGGAACCGTGTCCAGAATTGCCTGGCCGATTCCTCTGGCTGCTGAATTATGTGGCTTAGGTCGTCGGCATCCGGTGGTCGCACATAAGTGCCCTGGAAGTTGTCGAGGAATGCGGCTTCCAGGTCCTCCCAAGAACCGATTGAGTCCGCTGGCAGGCTGTTAAGCCAGTGCCGGGCCGGTCCTTTGAGTTTGAGAGGGAGGTATTTGATGGCGTGTAGATCATCGACATGTGCCATGTGGATGTGAAGGAGATAATGCTCGATCCATACCGCTGGGTCTGTAGTGCCATCGTATGATTCGATGTTTACGGGTTTGAAACCCTCTGGGATATTATGATCCATTACTTCATCTGTGAAGCATAGTGGGTGTGCGGCGCCCCTGTACTGGGCTATGTCACGACGCAGCTCGGAAGAGCTATGCCTGTTGTGTTCGGCCCGGTCGGATTTATTGTGTCCGGAGTGAAGATCATCGTCTCATGTCGTCGGGCGCCTGCGCGATCCGTAGATCGATCTTGTTTGCCTTGCTTTATCCTCCAGTACATCTCGCAGGTCTGGCGCATTTTCCCGTGCCTTGGTTGAGCGGCGTGTTGGAAATATGCCCTAGAGGCAATAATAAAAGGATTATTATATTTCCTTGTTCATGATAATTGTCTATTGTTCATGCTATAATTGTATTATTCGGAAATCATAATACATGTGTGAATACATAGACCACAATGTGTCCCTAGTAAGCCTCTAGTTGACTAGCTCGTTGATCAATAGTTAGTCATGGTTTCCTGACTATGGACATGGGGATGTCATTGATAACGGGATCACATCATTAGGAGAATGATGTGATGGACAAGACCCAAACCTAAGCATAGCACAAAAGATCGTATAGTTCGTTTGCTAGAGCTTTTCTGAATGTCAAGTATCATTCCTTAGACCATGAGATTATGCAACTCCCGGATACCGTAGGAGTGCTTTGGGTGTATCAAACATCACAACGTAACTGGGTGACTATAAAGGTGCACTACAAGTATCTCCGAAAGTATCTGTTGGGTTGGCATGAATCGAGACTGGGATTTGTCACTCCGTGTGACGGAGAGGTATCTCTGGGCCCACTCGGTAAGACATCATCGTAATGAGCTCAATGTGATCAAGGTGTTGTTCACGGGATGATGTGTTACGGGAACGAGTAAAGAGACTTGCCGGTAACGAGATTGAACAAGGTATCGGTATACCGACGATCGAATCTCGGGCAAGTATCGTACCGATAGACAAAGGGAATTGAGTACGGGATTGATTAAGTCCTCGACATCGTGGTTCATCCGATGAGATCATCGAGGAGCCTGTGGGAGCCAACATGGGTATCCAGATCCCGCTGTTGGTTATTGACCGGAGATCGTCTCGGTCATGTCTGCATGTCTCCCGAACCCGTAGGGTCTACACACTTAAGGTTCGGTCACGCTAGGGTTGTTAAAGATATTAGTATGCAGCAAACCGAAGGTTGTTCGGAGTCCCGGATGAGATCCCGGACGTCACGAGAGGTTCCGAAGTGGTCCGGAGGTAAAGAATAATATATAGGAAGTGTCGTTTCGGCCATCGGGAATGATCTGGGGGTCGCCGGTATTGTACCGGGACCACCAGATGGGTCCCCGAGGGTCCACCGGTTGGGTCCACCCATCCCGGAGGGCCCCGTGGGCTGAAGTGGGGAGGGAACCAGCCCATAGTGGGCTGGTGCGCCCCCCCATGGGCCTCCCTCTGCGCCTAGGGTTGGAAACCCTAGGGCAGGGGGCGCCCCACATGGCTTGGGGCGCAAGCCTCCCCCCTGGCCGCCCCCCTGGAGATGGATCTCCAGGGACGGCGCCCCCCTAGGGGGCCTATATAAAGGGGGAAGGGAGGGCAGCCGCACCCTGCAGCCTTGGCGCCTCCCTCTCCCCGTTACACCTCTCCCTCTCTCCGTAGTTGCTTGGCAAAGCCCTGCTGGAACTCTGCTGCATCCACCACCACGCCGTCGTGCTGCTGGATCTTCATCAACCTCTCCTTCCCCCTTGCTGGATCAAGAAGGAGGAGACGTTATCCTGACCGTATGTGTGTTGAACACGGAGGTGTCGTCCGTTCGGCGTTGGTCGTCGGTGATTCGGATCACGACGAGTACGACTCCATCATCCACGTTCTTCTTGAACGCTTCTGCTGCGATCTACAAGTGGTATGTAGATGCTCTCCTATCCCCTCGTTGCTAGAATACTGCATGGCTAGATCTTGTTGAGGCGTAGGAAAATTTTAATTTCTGCTACGATCCCCAACAGTGGTATCAGAGCTAGGTCTATGCGTAGTTTCTATGCACGAGTAGAACACAAAGTAGTTGTGGGCGTCGAATTGTCAATTCTTCTTGCCGTTACTAGTCCTATCTTGGTTCAGCGGTATTGTGGGACGAAGCGTCCCGGACCAACCTTACACGTACGCTTACGTGAGACCGGTTCCACCGACTAACATGCACTAGTTGCATAAGGTGGCTGGCGGGTGTCTGTCTCTCCCACTTTAGTTGGATCGGATTCGATGAACAGGGTCCTTATGAAGGGTAAATAGAGATTGACAATTCACGTTGTGGTTTTAACGTAGGTAAGAAACGTTCTTGCTAGCAACCTATAACAGCCACGTAAAAACTTGCAACAACAATTAGAGGACGTCTAACTTGTTTTTGCAGCAAGTGCTTTGTGATGTGATATGGCCAGAAGTTGTGATGAATCATGTATGTGATGTATGAGATGATCTTGTTATTGTAATAGGAATCACGACTTGCATGTCGATGAGTATGACAACCGGCAGGAGCCATAGGAGTTGTCTTTATTTATTTATGACCTGCGTGTCAACTTAAATCGTCATGTAATTACTTTACTTTATTGCTAAAGCGTTAGCCATAGTAGTAGAAGTAATAGTTGACGTGAGAACTTCACGAAGACACGATGATGGAGATCATGATGATGGAGATCATGGTGTCATGCCGGTGACGATGATGAACATGGCGCCCCGAAGATGGAGATCAAAGGAGCGAAATGATGTTGGCCATATCATGTCACTATTTGATTGCATGTGATGTTTATCATGTTTTTACATCTTATTTGCTTAGAACAATGGTAGCATAAATAAGATGATCCCTCATTAAAATATCAAAAATGTGTTCTCTCTAACTGTGCACCGTTGCGAAGGGTCGTCGTTCCGAAGCACCACGTGATGATCGGGTGTGATAGGTCCTTACGCTCGCATACAACGGGTGTAAGCCAGATTTACACACGCAATACACTTAGGTTGGATTGACGAGCCTAGCATGTACAGACATGGCCTCGGAACACGGAGGACCGAAAGGTCGAACATGAGTCGTATAGAAGATACGATCAACATGGAGATGTTCACCGATGATGACTAGTCTGTCTCACGTGATGATCGGACACGGCCTAGTTGACTCGGATCATGTATCACTTAGATGACTAGAGGGATGTCAAATCTGAGTGGGAGTTCATTCATTTGATTAGATGAACTTAATTATCATGAACTTAGTCTAAATCTTTACAACATGTCTTGTAGATCAAATGGCCCACGGTAATGTCACCCTCAACTTCAACGCGTTCCTAGAGAAAACCAAGCTGAAAGATGATGGCAGCAACTATTCGGACTGGGTCCAGAACCTGAGGATCATCCTCATAGCATCCAAGAAAGATTATGTCCTAGAAGCACCGCTAGGTGAAGCACCATTCCCAGAAAACCAGGACGTTATGAACGCCCATCAGTCACGTACTGATGATTACTCCCTCGTTCAGTGCGGCATGCTTTACAGCTTAGAACCGGGGCTCCAAAAGCATTTTGAGCAACACGGAGCATATGAGATGTTCGAGGAGCTGAAATTGATTTTCCAAGCTCATGCCCGGGTCGAGAGATATGAGGTCTCCGACAAGTTCTTTAGCTGTAAGATGGAGGAAAATAGCTCTGTCAGTGAACACATACTCAAGATGTCTGGGTTGCACAACCGCTTGACTCAACTGGAAGTTAATCTCCCAGAGGAGGCGGTCATTGACAGAATCCTTCAATCGCTCCCACCTAGCTACAAGAGCTTCGTGATGAACTACAATATGCAGGGGATGGAAAAGACCATTCCCGAGTTGTATTCAATGCTGAAATCTGCAGAGGTGGAGATCAAAAAGGAACATCAAGTGTTGATGGTGAATAAAACCACTAAGTTCAAGAAAGGCAAGGGTAAGAAGAACTTCAAGAAGGACGGCAAGGAGGTTGCCGCGCCTGGTAAATCAGTTGCCAGGAAGATGTCAAAGAATGGACCCAAACCTGAAACTGAGTGCTTTTATTGCAAGGGAAATGGTCACTGGAAGCGGAATTGCCCCCAAGTACTTAGCAGATAAGAAGGCCGGCAACACTAAAGGTATATGTGATATACACGTAATTGATGTGTACCTTACCAGTGCTCGTAGTAGCTCCTGGGTATTTGATACCGGTGCCGTTGCTCATATTTGTAACTCAAAACAGGAGTTGCGGAATAAACGGAGACTGGCGAAGGACGAGGTGACGATGTGCGTGGGGAATGATTCCAGGGTCGATGTGATCGCGGTCGGCACGATGCCTCTACATTTACCTACGGGATTAGTTTTGAACCTCAATAATTGTTATTTAGTACCAAGTTTGAGCATGAACATTGTATCTGGATCTCGTTTAATGCGAGATGGTTACTCATTTAAATCCGAGAATAATGGTTGTTCTATTTATATGAGTGATATGTTTTATGGTCATGCTCCGATGGTCAATGGTTTATTCTTAATGAATCTCATGCGTGATAATACACATATTCATAGTGTGAATACCAAAAGGTGTAAAGTTTATAACGATAGTCCCACATACTTGTGGCACTGCCGCCTTGGTCACATTGGTGTCAAGCGCATGAAGAAGCTCCATGCTGATGGACTTTTAGAGTCTCTCGATTATGAATCATTTGACACGTGCGAACCATGCCTCATGGGCAAAATGACCAAGACTCCATTCTCAGGGACAATGGAGCGAGCAACCAACTTGTTGGAAATCATACATACAGATGTATGTGGTCCAATCAGCATTGAGGCTCGCGGAGGCTATCGTTATGTTCTCACTCTCACTGATGATTTGAGTAGATATGGGTATGTCTACTTAATGAAACACAAGTCTGAGACCTTTGAAAAGTTCAAGGAGTTTCAGAGTGAGGTTGAAAATCAACGTGACAGAAAAATAAAGTTCTTACGATCAGATCGTGGGGGAGAATATTTAAGTCACGAATTTGGCTCACACTTAAGAAAATGTGGAATCATTTCACAACTCACGCCGCCTGGAACACCTCAGCGTAACGGTGTGTCCTAACGTCGTAATCGCACTCTATTGGATATGGTGCGGTCTATGATGTCTCTTACAGATCTACCGCTATCATTTTGGGGATACGCTCTAGAGACAGCCGCATTCACTTTAAATAGGGCACCGTCTAAATCTGTTGAGACGACACCGTATGAATTACGGTTTGGGAAGAAACCTAAGCTGTCATTTCTGAAAGTTTGGGGTTGCGATGTTTGTCAAGAAACTTCAACCTGAAAAACTCGAACCCAAATCGGAAAAATGCGTCTTCATAGGATATCCCAAGGAAACAGTTGGGTATACCTTCTACCTCAGATCCGAAGGCAAAATCTTTGTTGCCAAGAACGGGTCCTTTCTAGAGAAAGAGTTTCTCGCGAAAGAAGTAAGTGGGAGGAAAGTAGAGCTTGATGAAGTACTACCTCTTGAAAATCAGAGTAGCACAGCTCAGGAAAATGTTCCTGTGATGCCTGCACCGATTAGAGAGGAGGTTAATGATGATGATCAAGATACTTCTGATCAAACTCCTACTGAACTTCGTAGGTCCACAAGGACACGTTCCGCACCAGAGTGGTACGGCAACCCTGTCCTGGAAATCATGTTGTTGGACAACGGTGAACCTTCAAACTATGAAGAAGCGATGGCAGGCCCAGATTCCGACAAATGGCTAGAAGCCATGAAATCCGAGATAGCATCCATGTATGAAAACAAAGTATGGACTTTGAATGACTTGCCTGATGATCGGCGAGCCATAGAAAATAAATGGATCTTGAAGAAGAAGACAGACGCTGATGGTAATGTGACCATCTATAAAGCTCGACTTGTCACTAAGGGTTATCGACAAGTTCAAGGGGTTGACTACGATGAGACTTTCTCTCCCGTAGCGAAGCTGAAGTCCGTCCGAATCATGTTAGCAATTTCCGCATACTATGATTATGAGATATGGCAAATGGACGTCAAAACGGCATTCCTTAACGGCTTTCTTAAGGAAGAATTGTATATGATGCAGCCGGAAGGTTTTGTCGATCCTAAGAATGCTAACAAAGTATGCAAGCTCCAGCGCTCTATTCATGGGCTGGTACAAGCATCTCGGAGTTGGAACATTCGCTTTGATGAGATGATCAAAGCGTTTGGGTTTATGCAGACTTATGGAGAAGCCTGCGTTTACAAGAAAGTGAGTGGGAGCTCCGTAGCATTTCTCATATTATATGTGGATGACATACTATTGATGGGAAATGATACAGAATTCTTGGAAAGCATAAAGGCCTATTTGAACAAATGTTTTTCAATGAAGGACCTTGGAGAAGCTGCTTATATATTAGGCATCAAGATCTATAGAGATAGATCGAGACGCCTCATCGGTCTTTCACAAAGTATGTACCTTGACAAGATTTTGAAGAAGTTCAAAATGGATCAGTCCAAGAAGGGGTTCTTGCCTGTATTGCAAGGTGTGCGATTGAGCACGGCTCAATGCCCGACCACGGCAAAAGATATAGAAGAGATGAGTGTCATCCCCTATGCCTCAGCCATAGGTTCTATTATGTATGCCATGCTGTGTACCAGACCCGATGTAAACCTTGCCGTAAGTTTGGTAGGTAGGTACCAAAGTAATCCCGGCAAGGAACACTGGACAGCGGTCAAAAACATCCTGAAGTACCTGAAAAGGACTAAGGATATGTTTCTCGTTTATGGAGGTGCCGAAGAGCTCGTCGTAAAGGGTTACGTCGACGCCAGCTTCGACACAGATCTGGATGACTCCAAGTCACAAACCGGATACGTGTATATTTTGAATGGAGGGGCAGTAAGCTGGTGCAGTTGCAAGCAAAGCGTCGTGGCGGGATCTACATGTGAAGCAGAGTATATGGCAGCCTCAGAGGCAGCACAAGAAGCAGTGTCGGGACCCCGATCCTAAGTCACACTGATCTAGCATGTAACACATCATATCACTTTGCGGCCTCACGCACGGTATTCCCACGGGTGCCACCTTACCTGGCCCGGGACCGTTTGCGCCTTTTGGCTCACGTATATGATAGTGTCGCTAGCATCCATATGACAAAGAACCCGGGCCGACATGGCTAGTCGTGAACCCAAAGCGGCACTAACCCATGAGGACAGGCATACATGAATCACATCGAGCATGTCGGCCAACAACGTATAAATCCGGGCTGTAGCACTGGGCTAACAGGACTCCGGTAACCCGGGCTGTAGCAGGCTAGGCAGGACTCCGGATAACACCGCGTGACATTTCCCCGAAGGGACAGACACAGGAACGAGGTGAAACACATGCCGGCCAGTCAAGTGATCCGAGCAGTAGTGCTGGGCTAGCAGGACTCCGGTGAACCGGGCTGTAGCGGACTACTATCGCTCAGAAAGCACTAGACTACATTTCCCCATATGATAGGCTGCCAAGGATAAACAACTAGATTGTCGGATCCCACACATAGCAATACACATTACACGTACGCATAACATGCAAGTATGTGTTGTACAACATGGCATCACAACATAACGCAAACTCAATAGATAAAGGCTCAGAAGAGCCCCATAGCATTAAATACAAACAGGGGTCACATGACCCATCATTCAGAGCATACAAGCAACAAGCGGAAGCATTACATGTCTGAGTACAGACAACTACAAAAGAAAAAGGCTGAAAAGCCTGACTATCTACAAGACCCTCCCAAGGCTACAAGATCGTAGCTGAGGTAGCAAGCTACTCGTCAAAGTCCAAGCGGAATTACTAGAAAGACCGAAGTCTCCGCTGCAAAACATAAATAAAGCAACCATGAGTACAAAGGTACTCAGCAAGACTTACATCAGATCCTATCATACATGCATTGGTATCAAGGAGGTAATGTGGGGTTTAGTTGCAGCAAGCCAGCTTTGACTCTGTGGCTATCCTGTTCTACGACTGTTGGTAACTCTTTTGAAAAGGCGCACACGAGTCCACTAATCACCACATCAATACACTACTATGGATTCATCCCCGTCTCACTACGAGAAGGCCATCCATAGCACTCACACTTATCTTGAGCATTTTATGGTATCCACTTCAAGTTGTCTATGTACCACGTAAGCATCCAAGAAGTCCATAACCGAGGACACGGCTATTCGAATAGATCATGATAACCCTACAGGGGTGTACTTCTTCACACACGCTCTCGCCACTTATCGCCCTGTACACGTCATGTACCTCGGCAACCTTCAAGCGGAAGCCGGGCGAGGGAGTCGGCCACGACCTGACTAACCACACAAGACTCTAGTCCAGGTTTATCGCCTATTCGGGTTCCATCCGCAAGGAGATCCGGCCGGGGTGTCGCTCACGGCCCCGAACGATGTGTACAGGGTTCCCGAGCCCACCAACCGGGTGCCACTCGGTACACCGGGCCACGTGTGCCTAGTCTGTCCCAAGCCCACCCTGCCGGGTGCCACTTGATAGAAAAATAACACTGCCTACAAACACCAGAAACTAGTTGCAACTCCTGGACAGAGATCGAGTTGGTTAATAAGTCGAGAGGGGCACTTAAGCATTCCAATGTGTGGTAGTAGCTAGTCATTGGACAACATACACAGAACTCAGTGCTTAAGGACGGTTCCAATGAGACAACCCACCATGTACTCCTACATGGCCTCTCACCGCTACCTTTACCAAATCGTGTTCACACGCTTAACTCTCATCAACAGAACATATCATATCACTCCAATTCATTCCCAATGAATCAGACCTGACACAACTCTAAGCAATAGCAGGCATGGCATGGTAGAAGCACAACATGGCTCAATCAACTCCTACACATGCTAGTGGGTTTCAACTATTTACTGTGGCAATGACAGGTCATGCAGAGGAATGGGTTTAACTACCGCAGCACAAAGTAGCAGTTGATTCGCGGTTGTCCTAATGCAATAAAAGAGAGCAGGAGCGAGAGAGTGGGATCATATCGAAATGAACAAGGGGGTTTGCTTGCCTGGTAGATCAACAAGGGAGGCACTGCTTCACCGACAAGTACTCTGGAACGGTCTCCGGAGCAGGACCTATCGAGAAGGAACGGTGCCAACAATCAATACACAAGCATATGCAACAATATGATGCATGAACATGGCATGAAGATGTGATGTTGTTTGAGCTAATGCAGCTAGAGTTCATTTGGTTGAAGTTCATTTGAAGCAAAGATTCAAATGCATTCCCAAAGTAAGTCCTTATATAAGCCATTCATATGTTTTCACCTATACAGCAGGTTTAACTTGGTTTTTCATGCATGAAACTGGTACATATGGATAGGTTGCATTTTTCTGATGATTTTTCATATATAAATCATTTCAATCCGAGCTACGGTTGAATTGATATGAATTTTTGAAGTTTATAATATTTTCTGGAATTTCTAAATTATTTTAAATCCAGAAAGTCAATTACTGCGTCAGCACTGCGTTATGCCTGCGTCAGCAGGTCAACGGCGCTGACCGGTCAAACCTGACGTGTGGGGTCCACACGTCAGTGTCACAGGGGCTAAACCCGGTCAAACCCGCGCTGACCGGGGTTTGACTTGGCCCTGGGGCCCACGGTCAGTGGCTTAGGGGGTGGTTTAGGCGGCAGGGTTAGCAGCTAATCACGCCACGTCAGCCTCGCCGGAGTTTCGCCGGCGACGACAAAAAAACCGCGGCGGCGACTCGCTGGACTTGCGCTGCGAGCGGCGTTTGGACGCGCGAAGACCACCGGGGCGTAGCCCGTCGTCGTCCGCATCCAGGGGAGCTGGTGAGAGGCTGCGGGGGCGCCGGAGCTCGCCGGAGCGGAGCTCAGGGCGGCGGCCGGAGTTCGGCCTTGAGCGGGCGCGAGCTACGGGGCACGGCGGGGGCTGCGGAGGGCATCTACGGCCTCGTGGCGTCACCAGGAGCACGGTGACGCGCGTGGAAGTGGCTGCCTTGGGCTCTGGCCACCGTGGCGCCATGGCCGGCGGCGTGGAGCTCGCGGGCGCGGTGGTGGAGCTAACTGGACGGGGCAAACAAGCATGGGGAGGAGGGGGAAACGGAGTAGAGCTCACAGCGGACCAGCGGAGGCGTCAACGAGCTTGGGGAAGCACTGGTGCGGCCGGAGCGTCGTCGGCGATCTCGGGCAGTCGGTGACGAAGACGATGATGGTGGCGGCGATGCAGCGCGTTCCTGGTCGCTTGGCTCGTCGAGGACGATGCGGGCGACGAGGCGGAGCACCCGGACTCGGAGAGAGGGCGAGGGGACGGCGGTGGCCGCGGTGGTGCTTGTCGGCGGCGATGGCAGCGCTTCGGCGCGGGGAGAGGGAGAGTTCCAGGGGAGGAGGGAGAACGGGAGAGAGTGGGAGCGGTGCGGGGTAATGCGTGGCGTCGCGCGGAACGGCCAGGGCGTCGGGGAAGAGGCCAGGCAGGCAGGTGGCGTGGCGGCACGGCCGTGCGCGCGCGCCGGCCACACGCCTGGCTGACTGGCGCCAGGAGGACGACGGCGCGGGTGGGCTGGCCCAGCTGGGCCGCACAGTACTGGGCCAGACGGCGGCAGGTAAGCGCCAGGTAGTTTTTCCCATTCATTTCTCTTTTCTATTTTCTGACATTTGTTTTGATTTAGTAATAATACTAAATCATTTTATTTTATTATGCCATTTTTTTTCAGGGGCTAATGGTATTATTCCAGAGCTCCTCAATTACTGGCATAATTTTTGGACAATATTTCATATATATAACAATATATATCCAAAGCAAATAGCTATTGCATTAATTCCAAATGCCCAAAAAAAATATTTATGAGCTCCTAAAAATATTGGTTGATTTTTATCTCTGCCAAATATTTTCAGAGAGAGACATGAACATTTCTTGGACCTTTTTGGAGCAATTTTTATTTGGGTCATTTCCAGAAATGATTCTGAGGGTTTCACAAATCCTCATTTCAAATTTAAATAGAATTTAAACATGATGCACACATGACTAGCTAGCCTTGAGCATACCAGAACTAGGGATGTGACAAGCAGTCTGGGTGAAGGAGTTCATTACCGACCTAGGAGTCATACCCAATGCGTCGGACCCGATGACTCTCTTCTGTGACAACACTGGAGAAATTGCCCTTGCGAAGGAGCCCAGGTTTCACAGGAAGAGCAGGCATATCAAGCGTCGCTTCAACTCCATTCGTGAAAGTGTTCAAAATGGAGACATAGAGATTTGTAAAGTACATACGGACCTGAATGTGGCAGATCCGTTGACTAAACCTCTCCCTAGAGAAAAACATGATCAACACCAGAATTCCATGGGTGTGCGATTCATCACAATGTAACTAGACTATTGTCTCTAGTGCAAGTGGGAGACTGTTGGAAATATGCCCTAGAGGCAATAATAAAAGGATTATTATATTTCCTTGTTCATGATAATTGTCTATTGTTCATGCTATAATTGTATTGTTCGGAAATCATAATACATGTGTGAATACATAGACCACAATGTGTCCCTAGTAAGCCTCTAGTTGACTAGCTCGTTGATCAATAGTTAGTCATGGTTTCCTGACTATGGACATGGGGATGTCATTGATAACGGGATCACATCATTAGGAGAATGATGTGATGGACAAGACCCAAACCTAAGCATAGCACAAAAGATCGTATAGTTCGTTTGCTAGAGCTTTTCTGAATGTCAAGTATCATTCCTTAGACCATGAGATTATGCAACTCCCGGATACCGTAGGAGTGCTTTGGGTGTATCAAACGTCACAACGTAACTAGGTGACTATAAAGGTGCACTACAGGTATCTCCGAAAGTATCTGTTGGGTTGGCATGAATCGAGACTGGGATTTGTCACTCCGTGTGACGGAGAGGTATCTCTGGGCCCACTCGGTAAGACATCATCGTAATGAGCTCAATGTGATCAAGGTGTTGTTCACGGGATGATGTGTTACGGGAAGGAGTAAAGAGACTTGCCGGTAACGAGATTTAACAAGGTATCGGTATACCGACGATCGAATCTCGGGCAAGTATCGTACCGATAGACAAAGGGAATTGAGTACGCGATTGATTAAGTCCTCGACATCGTGGTTCATCCGATAAGATCATCGAGGAGCCTGTGGGATCCAACATGGGTATCCAGATCCCGCTGTTGGTTATTGACCGGAGATCGTCTCGGTCATGTCTGCATGTCTCCCGAACCCGTAGGGTCTACACACTTAAGGTTCGGTGACGCTAGGGTTGTTAAAGATATTAGTATGCAGCAAACCGAAGGTTGTTCGGAGTCCCGGATGAGATACCGGACGTCACAAGAGGTTCCGGAGTGGTCCGGAGGTAAAGAATAATATATAGGAAGTGTCGTTTCGGCCATCGGGAATGATCTGCGGGTCGCCGGTATTGTACCGGGACCACCAGATGGGTCCCCGGGGGTCCACCGGGTGGGGCCACCCATCCCGGAGGGCCCCGTGGGCTGAAGTGGGGAGGGAACCAGCCCATAGTGGGCTGGTGCGCCCCCCATGGGCCTCCCCCCTGCGCCTAGGGTTGGAAACCCTAGGGCAGGGGGCGCCCCACATGGCTTGGGGGGCAAGCCTCCCCCCTGGCCGCCGCCCCCCTGGAGATGGATCTCTAGGGCCGGCGCCCCCCCCTAGGGGGCCTATATAAAGGGGGGAGGGAGGGCAGCCGCACCCTGCAGCCTTGGCGCCTCCCTCTCCCCGTTACACCTCTCCCTCTCTCCGTAGTTGCTTGGCGAAGCCCTGCTGGAACTCTGCTACATCCACCACCACGCCGTCGTGCTGCTGGATCTTCATCAACCTCTCCTTCCCCCTTGCTGGATCAAGAAGGAGGAGACGTTATTCTGACCGTACGTGTGTTGAACGCGGAGGTGCCGTCCGTTCGGCGCTGGTCATCGGTGATTCGGATCACGACGAGTACGACTCCATCATCCATGTTCTTCTTGAACGATTCCGCTGCGATCTACAAGTGGTATGTAGATGCTCTCCTATCCCCTCGTTGCTAGAATACTCCATGGATAGATCTTGGTGATGCGTAGGAAAATTTTAATTTCTGCTACGATCCCCAACACGGCGTCGGGGCATGGATTGGGTGGAGGTTCGACAGGCCTCTCTGTCGCGGCCGCGAGGTGGCCGGTCTGCCGTGTCGTGCGCTAGTGATGTAGGTGCTTCCTCCTCTGATCGGGGTAGCGGCCTGCGCTTAGGATAATTCTTGGAGGGGCGCTCGAGTTCGTACTCTTCGTCCGCAAGGACTTCAGTCCATCTATCAGCTAGCAAATCTTGATCAGCTCTAAGTTGTTGCTGCTTTTTCTTTAGGCTGTTCGTCATGGCTAAAAGCCTGCATTTGAAACGCTCTTGTTCGGTGGGGTCTGATGGTACGACGAATTCGTCGTCATCGAGGCTTGCCTCGTCTTCGAAGGGAGGCATATAGTTATCATCCTCAATCTCCCATTCTGCCGCTCTCTCATGAGGGCTGGCTTCTCCATCTTCCTGCGCTGAATCCTGCTGGGTTGGGTGTTCTTCGGCGCTATCCGGGGTAGTATTATCTCCCGTGCCAGAATCACCGTTTTTGCTTTGGCGAGATTTAGAGCGGCGCCGCTGACGTCGGCGCTTTGGCTGTTTCTTGGAGGTGTCATCCCTCGTTGTTCCATCGCCATCTCCATCCTTTGGAGTATCCACCATGTATACGTCATATGACGAGATGGCCGTCCAGCGCCCTACAGGTGCTGGTTCCTGTTCGTCTCCTACCTCGTCGTCCATACCGTCGAAATCTTCGGAGCCGAAGTCAAGCATGTCGGTGTAATCGTCGACAGTGGCTACCAAGTGGGTGGTGGGTGGGTTTTGAATTTCTTCATCGTCCGTATCCCATCCTCGCTGACCGTAATTCGGCCAGGGCTCTCCTGATAAAGAGAGAGACTTGAAAGAATTCAGGATGTCGCCAAAAGGCGAGTGCTGAAAGATGTCTGCGGCGGTGAACTCCATTATCGGCACCCAATCGGCTTCGACTGGCAGGGGCGCGGGGGGTTCGGAGTCCGGGGAGGGGTCCGGACCCTCGGGATCACGGGTCACGCGGAGTGCGGGGCTGGCGTTCGGCTCAATCGCCTTTGAGATCGCAGCCCCCGAGGTGACGTCCAACCGCTCATCCTCAATTGGCGCAATAGGCTCCGAGTTAAGGGTCGGAACCGGTGCGTGTGCGGCCTCCAGGACACTGTTCGGAGGCAGAGCTAGATCATGCACCTCGAGATAGTGCGGCGCGCTTGGCTGTGGCTCGAACCCATCGAAGATCAAGTCTCCGCGGATATCAGCCGTGTAGTTTAAGCTTCCAAACCTGACTTGATGGCCAGGGGCGTAGCTTTCAATCTGCTCCAGACGACCAAGCGAATTGGCCCGCAGAGCGAAGCCGCTGAAGACGAAGATCTGTCCGGGGAGAAAAGTCTCACCCTGGACCTCATCGTTGTTGATGCTCAAAGGAGCCACCGGGCCTAAAGGCGACGACACAGAGGAACTCTCAATGAAAGCACCAATGTCGGTGTAAAAACCGGCGGATCTCGGGTAGGGGGTCCCGAACTGTGCGTCAAGGCCGGATGGTAACAGGAGACAAGGGACACGATGTTTTTACCCAGGTTCGGGCCCTCTCGATGGAGGTAAAACCCTACTCCTGCTTGATTAATATTGATGATATGGGTAGTACAAGAGTAGATCTACCACGAGATCAAGGAGGCTAAACCCTAGAAGCTAGCCTATGGTATGATTGTGTATGATGATGATTCTTCCCTACAGACTACAACCCACCGGTTTATATAGACACCGGATAGGGTTAGGGTTACACGGAGTCGGTTACAATAGTAGGAGATCTTGAGTATCCGCATCGCCTAGCTTGCCTTCCACGCCAAGGAAAGTTTCTTCCGGACACGGGACGAAGTCTTCAATCTTGTATCTTCATAGTCCAGGAGTCCGGCGAAGGTATAGTCCGGCTTCCCGAACACCCCCTAATCCAGGACTCCCTCAGATGGCAAAGTGAAAAAAGGTATATTTGATATACATGTTATTGATGTGTACTTTACTAGTGTTTATAGCAACCCCTCAGTATTTGATACTGGTTCAGTTGCTAAGAGTAGTAACTCGAAACGGGAGTTGCAGAACAAACAGAGACTAGTTAAGGGTGAAGTGACGATGTGTGTTGGAAGTGGTTCCAAGATTGATATGATCATCATCGCACTCTCCCTATACTTTCGGGATTAGTGTTGAAACTAAATAAGTGTTATTTGGTGTTTGCGTTGAGCATGAATATGATTTGATCATGTTTATTGCAATACAGTTGTTCATTTAAGTTAGAGAACAATTGTTGTTCTGTTTACATGAATAAAACCTTCAATGGTCACACACACCAACGAAAATGGTTTGTTGGATCTCGATCGTAGTGATACACATATTCATAATATTGAAGCCAAAAGATGCAAAGTTAATAATGATAGTGAAACTTATTTGTGGCACTGCCGTTTAAGTCATATTGGTGTAAAGCGCATGAAGAAACTCCATGCTGATGGGATTTTGGAATCACTTGATTATGAATCACTTGATGCTTGCGAACCATGTCTCTTGGGCAATATGACTAAAACGCCGTTCTCCGGAACAATGGAGCAACCAACAGATTTGTTGGAAATCATACATACTGATGTATGTCGTCTGATGAATATTAAGGCTTGCAGCGGGTATCATTATTTTCTGACCTTCACAGATGACTTGAGCAGATATGAGTATATCTACTTAATGAAATAGAAGTCTGAAACATTTGAAAAGTTCATATAATTTCGTAGTGAAGTGGAAAATCATCGTAACAAGAAAATAAAGTTTCTACGATCTGATCATGGAGAAGAGTATTTGAGTTACGAGTTTGGTCTTCAGTTAAAACAATGTGAAATAGTTTCACTACTCACGCCACCTGGAACACCACAGCATAATGGTGTATCCGAACTTCATAACCGTACTTTATTGGATATAGTGCAATCTATGATGTTTCTTACTGATTTACCACTATCGTTTTTGGGGTTATGCATTAAAGACAGCTTCATTCACGTTAAAAAGGGCATCATCTAAGTCCGTTGAGACGACACAATCTGAACTATGGTTTGGCAAGAAACCAAAGTTGTCGTTTCTTAAAGTTTGGGGTTGTGATGCTTATATGAAAAGGTTTCATCCTGATAAGCTCAAACCCAAATCGGAGAAATATGTCTTCATAGGATACTCAAAGGAGACTGTTGGGTACACCTTCTATCACAGATCCGAAGGCAAGACATTCGTTGCTAAGAATGGATCCTTTCTAGAGAAGAAGTTTCTATCGAAAGAAGTGAGTGGGAGGAAAGTAGAACTTGATAAGGTAATTGTACCTTCTCCCTCATTGGAAAGTAGTTCATCATAGAAATCTGTTCCTGTGACTACTATACCAATTAGTGAGGAAGCTAATGATGATGATCATGTAACTTTAGATCAAGTTACTACCGAATCTCGTAGGTAAACCAGAGTGAGATCCGCACCAGAGTGGTACGGTAATCCTGTTCTAGAGGTCATGCTACTTGACCATGACGAACCTATGAACTATGAGGAAGCGATGTTGAGCCCAGATTCCGCAAAATGGCTTGAGGCCATGAAATCTGAGATGGGATCCATGTATGAGAACAAAGTGTAGACTTTGGTTGACTTGCCCGATGATCGGCAAGCCATAGAAAATAAATGGATCTTAAAGAGGAAGACGGACGCTGATAGTGGTGTTACTATCTACAAAGCTAGAATTGTCACAAAAGGTTTTCGACAAGTTCAAGGTGTTGACTACGATGAGAGTTTCTCACTCGTATCTATGCTTAAGTCTGTCCGAATCAAGTTAGCAATTGCCGCATTTTATGAAATCTGGCAAATGGATAAACAAAAATGCACTCCTTAATGGGTTTATTAAAGAAGAGTTGTATATGATACAACCAGAAGGTTTTTTCAATCCTAAAGGTGCTAACAAAATATGCAAGCTCCAGCGATCCATCTATGGACTGGTGCAAGCATCTCGGAGTTGGAATACATGCTTTGATAAGTTGATCAAAGCATATAGTTTTATACAGACTTATGGTGAAGCCTGTATTTATAAGAAAGTGAGTGGGAGCACTACAACATTTCTGATAAGTATATGTGAATGACATATTGTTGATCAGAAATAATGTAGAATTATTCTGCAAAGCATAAAGGAGAGTTTGAAAGAAGTTTTTTAGAGAAAGACCTCAGTGAAGCTGCTTACATATTGAGCATCAAGATCTATAGAGATAGATCAAGACGCTTGATAAGTTTTTCAATGAGTACATACCTTGACAAGATTTTGAAGTAGTTCAAAATGGAACAGTCAAAGAAAGAGTTCTTGCTTGTGTTACAAGGTGTGAAATTGAGTAAGACTCAAAACCCGACCACAGCAGAAAATAGAAAGAGAATGAAAGTCATTCCCTATGCCTCAACCATAGGTTCTATAAAGTATGTCATGCTGTGTACCAGATCTATTGTATACCCTACCACTGAGTTTGGCAAGGGAGTACAATAGTGATCTAGGAGTAGATCATTGGACAGCGGTCAAAATTATCCTTAGTGGAATAAAGGATATGTTTCTCGATTATGGAGGTGACAAAAAGGTTCATCGTAAAGGGTTATGTCGATGCAAGTTTTTGACACTAATCCAGATGATTCTAAGTCTAAATCTGGATACATATTGAAAGTGGGAGCAATTAGCTAGAGTAGCTCCGTGCAGAGCATTGTAGACATAGAATTTTGCAAAATACATACGGATCTGAATTTGGCAGACCCATTGACTAAATTTCTCTCACAAGCAAAACATGATCACTCTTTGGGTGTTAATCACATAGCGATGTGAATTTGATTATTGAATCTCGTAAAACCTCTGGGTGTTAGTCACATGGAGATGTGAACTAATCACATAAAGATGTGAACTATTGGTGTTAAATCACATGGCGATGTGAACTAGATTATTGACTCTAGTGCAAGTGGGAGACTGAAGGAAATATGCCCTAGAGGCAATAATAAAGTTATTATTTATTTCCTTATTTCATTATAAATGTTTATTATTCATGCTAGAATTGTATTAACCGGAAACATAATACATGTGCGAATACATAGACAAACAGAGTGTCACTAGTATGCCTCTACTTGACTAGCTCGTTAATCAAAGATGGTTATGTTTCCTAACCATGGACAAAGAGTTGTTATTTGATTAACGGGATCACATAATTAGGAGAATGTTGTGATTGACATGACCCATTCTGTTAGCTTAGCACTTGATCGTTTAGTATGTTGCTATTGCTTTCTTCATGACTTATACATGTTCCTATGACTATGAGATTATGCAACTCTCGTTTACCCGAGGAACACTTTGTGTGCTACCAAACGTCACAACGTAACTGGGTGATTATAAAGGTGCTCTACAGGTGTCTCCGAAGGTACTTGTTGGGTTGGCGTATTTCGAGATAATGATTTGTCACTCCGATTGTCAGAGAGGTATCTCTGGGCCCTCTTGGTAATGCACATCTCTTAAGCCTTGCAAGCATTATAACTAATGAGTTAGTTGTGAGATGATGTATTACAGAACGAGTAAAGAGACTTGCCGGTAACGAGATTGAACAAGGTATTGAGATACCCACGATCGAATCTTGGGCAAGTAACATACCGATGACAAAGGGAGCAACGTATGTTGTTATGTGGTTTGACCGATAAAGATCTTCGTAGAATATGTTGGAGCCAATATGAGCATCCAGGTTCCGCTATTGGTTATTGACCGGAGACATGTCTCGGTCATGTCTACATTGTTCTCGAACCCGTAGGGTCCGCACGCTTAACGTTTCGATGATAGTTATATTATGAGTTTATGAGTTTTGATGTACCGAAGGAGTTCGGAGTCCCGGGTGAGATCGGGGACATGACGAGGAGTCTCGAAATGTTCGAGACATAAAGATCGATATATTGGACGACTATATTCGGACATCGGAAAGGTTCCGAGTGATTCGGATATTTTTGGAGTACCGGTGAGTTACGGGAATTCGTATTGGGCCTTAATGGGCCATACGGGAAAGGAGAAAAGGACCCCAAAGGGTGGCCGCACCCCTCCCCATGGGCTAGTCCGAATTGGACTAGGGAGGGGGGCGCCCCCTTCCTTTCTTCTCCTTCTCCCTTCCCTTCTCCTACTCCAACAAGGAAAGGAGGAGTCCTACTCCCGGTGGGAGTAGGACTCCCCCCTTGGGCGCGCCTCCTCCCCTTGGTCGGCCCCCTCCTCCTTGCTCCTTTATATACGGGGGCGAGGGGGCACCCCATGAGACACAAGTTGATCTTCGTGATCGTTCCTTAGCCGTGTGCGGTGCCCCCTTCCACCATATTCCACCTCGGTCATATCATAGCGGTGCTTAGGCGAAGCCCTGCGACAGTAGAACATCAAGTTCGTCACCACGCCGTCGTGCTGACGAAACTCTTCCCTGACACTTTGCTGGATCGGAGTCCGGGGATCGTCATCGTGCCGAACGTGTGCAAGAACTCGGAGGTGCCGTAGTTTCGGTGCTTGATCGGTCGGGCCGTGAGGACGTACGACTACATCAATCGCGTTGTTATAACGCTTCCGCTATCGGTCTACGAGGGTACGTGGACAACACTCTCCCCTCTCGTTGCTATGCATCACCATGATCTTGCGTGTGCGTAGGAGTTTATCTGAAATTACTATGTTCCCCAACAGCATCAACGTAACCATTTACGATGAGCTCTTTGTCACCTCCATAAACGAGAAACATATCCTTAGTCCTTTTCAGGTACTTTAGGATGTTCTTGACCAATGTCCAGTGATCCACTCCTGGATTACTTTGGTACCTCCCTGCTAGACTTATAGCAAGGCACACATCAGGTCTGGTACACAGCAGTGCATACATGATAGAGCCTATGGCTGAAGCATAGGGAACATCTTTCATTTTCTCTCTATCTTCTGCAGTGGTCGGGCATTGAGTCTTACTCAACTTCACACCTTGTAACATAGGCAAGAAGCCTTTCTTTGCTTGATCCATTTTGAACTTCTTCAAAACTTTGTCAAGGTATGTTCTTTGTGAAATTCCAATTAAGCGTCTTGATCTATCTCTATAGATCTCAATGCCCAATATGTAAGCAACTTCACCGAGGTCTTTCATTGAAAAACTTTTATTCAAGTATCCCTTTATGCTATCCAGAAATTCTATATCATTTCCAATCAGTAATACGTCATCCACATATAATATCAGAAATGCTACAGAGCTCCCACTCACTTTCTTGTAAATACAGGCTTCTCCAAAAGTCTATACAAAACCAAATGCTTTGATCACACTATCAACGCATTTATTCCAACTCCGAAAGGCTTGCACCAGTCCATAAATGGATCGCTAGAGCTTGCACACTTTGTTAGCTCCCTTTGGATCAACAAAACCTTCTGGTTGCAGCATATACAACTCTTCTTCCAGAAATCCATTCAGGAATGCAGTTTTGACATCCATCTGCCATATTTCATAATCATAAAATGCGGCAATTGCTAACATGATTCAGACAGACTTAAGCATCGCTACGGGTGAGAAGGTCTCATCATAGTCAATCCCTTGAACTTGTCGAAAACCTTTCACAACAAGTCAAGCTTTGTAGACAGTAACATTACCGTCAGCGTAAGTAGTCTTCTTGAAGATCCATTTATTCTCAATTGCTTGCCGATCATCGGGCAAGTCAACCAAAGTCCACACTTTGTTCTCATACATGGATCCCATCTCAGATTTCATGGCCTCAAGCCATTTTGCGGAATCTAGGCTCACCATCGCTTCTTCGTAGTTTGTAGGTTCATCATGATCTAGCAGCATGACTTCTAGAACAGGATTACCGTACCACTCTGGTGCGGATCTTACTCTCGTTGATCTACGAGGTTCAGTAACAAATTGATCTGAAGTTCCATGATCATCATCATTAACTTCCTCACTAATTGGTGTAGGTGTCACAGAAACCGGTTTCTATGATGAACTACTTTCCAATAAGGGGGAAGGTACAGTTACCTCATCAAGTTCTACTTTCCTCCCACTCACTTCTTTCGAGAGAAACTCCTTCTTTAGAAAGGATCCATTCTTAGCAACGAATGTCTTGCCGTCGGATCTATGATAGAAGGTGTACCCAACAGTCTCCTTTGAGTATCCTATGAAGACACATTACTCCGATTTGGGTTCGAGCTTATCAGGTTGAAGCTTTTTCCCATAAGCATCGCAACCCCAAACTTTAAGAAACGACAACTTTGGTTTCTTGCCAAACCACAGTTCATAAGGCATCGTCTCAACAGATTTCGATGGTGCCCTATTTAACATGAATGCGGCCATCTCTAAAGCATAACCCCAAAATGATAGCGACAAATCAGTAAGAGACATCATAGATCACACCATATCTAGTAAAGTACGATTACGACGTTCGGACAGACCATTATGCTGTGGTGTTCCGGGTGGCGTGAGTTGCGAAACTATTCTGCATTGTTTCAAATGTAGACCAAACTCGTAACTCAAATATTCTCCTCCATGATCTGATCGTAGAAAGTTTATTTTCTTGTTACGATGATTTTCAACTTCACTCTGAAATTCTTTGAACTTTTCAAATGTTTCAGACTTATGCTTCATTAAGTAGATATACCCATATCTGCTTAAATCATCTGTGAAGGTGAGAAAATAACGATATCCGCCACGAGCCTCAACATTCATCGGACCACATACATCTGTATGTATGATTTCCAATAAATCTGTTGCTCTCTCCACAGTACCGGAGAACGGCGTTTTAGTCATCTTGCCCATGAGGCACGGTTCGCAAGTACCAAGTGATTCATAATCAAGTGGTTCCAAAAGTCCATCAGTATGGAGTTTCTTCATGCGCTTTATACCGATATGACCTAAACGGCAGTGCCACCAATAAGTTGCACTATCATTATCAACTCTGCATCTTTTGGCTTCAACATTATGAATATGTGTATCACTACTATCGAGATTCATCAAAAATAGACCACTCTTCAAAGGTGCATGACCATAAAAGATATTACTCATATAAATAGAACAACCATTATTCTCTGATTTAAATGAATAACTGTCTCGCATCAAACAAGATCCAGATGTAATGTTCATGCTCAATGCTGGCACCAAATAACAATTATTTAGGTCTAAAACTAATCCCGAAGGTAGATGTAGAGGTAGCGTGCCGACCGATCACATCGACTTTGGAACCGTTTCCCACGCGCATCATCACCTCGTCCTTGGCCAGTGTTCGCTTAATCTGTAGTCCCTGTTTCGAGTTGCAAATATTAGCAACAGAACCAGTATCAAATACCCAGGTGCTACTGCGAGCTCTAGTAAGGTACACATCAATAACATGTATATCACATATACCTTTGTTCACCTTGCCATCCTTCTTATCCGCCAAATACTTGGGGCAGTTCCGCTTCCAGTGACCAGTCTGCCTGCAGTAGAATCACTCAGTTTTCAGGTTTAGGTCCAGACTTGGGTTTCTTCTCCTGAGCAGCAACTTGCTTGCTGTTCTTCTTCAAGTTCCCCTTCTTCTTCCCTTTGCCCTTCTTTTTGAAACTGGTGGTCTTATTGACCATCAACACTTGATGCTCCTTCTTGATTTCTATCTCCGCGGCCTTTAGCATTGTGAAGAGCTCAGGAATTGTCTTATCCATCCCTTGCATGTTAGAGTTCATCACGAAGCTCTTGTAGCTTGGTGGCAGTGATTGGAGAATTCTGTCAATGACGCTATCATCCGGAAGATTAACTCCCAGTTGAATCAAGTGATTATTATACCCAGACATCTTGAGTATATGCTCACAGACAGAACTATTCTCCTCCATCTTGCAGCTATAGAACTTATTGGAGACTTCATATCTCTCAATCCGGGCATTTTCTTGAAATATTAACTTCAACTCCTGGAACATCTCATATGCTCCATGACGTTCAAAACGTCGTTGAAGTCCCGGTTCTAAGCCGTAAAGCATGGCACACTTAACTATTGAGTAGTCATCAGCTTTGCTCTGCTAGACATTCATAACATCTGGTGTTGCTCCTGCAACAGGCCTGGCACCCAGCGGTGCTTCCAGGACGTAATTCTTCTGTGCAGCAATGAGGATAATCCTCAAGTTACGGACCCAGTCCGTGTAATTTCTACCATCATCTTTCAACTTTGCTTTCTCAAGGAACGCATTTAAAATTCAACGAAACAACAGCACGGGCCATCTATCTATAATCAAACATAGACAAGCAAGATACTATCAGGTACTAAGTTCATGATAAATTTAAGTTCAATTAATAATATTACTTAAGAACTCCCACTTAGAAAGACATCCCTCTAATCCTCTAAGTGATCACGTGATCCAAATCAACTAAACCATAACCTATCATCACGTGAAATGGAGTAGCTTTCAATGGTGAACACTTTTATATACTATATGACTCACGCTCGACCTTTCGGTCTCAGTGTTCCGAGGCCGTATCTGCATATGCTAAGCTTGTCAAGTTTAACCCAAGTATTCTGCGTGTGCAAAACTGGCTTGCACCCGTTCTAGATGGACGAAGAGCTTATCACACCCGATCATCATGTGGTGTCTGGGCACGACGAACTTTGGCAACGGTGCATACTCAGGGAGAACACTTTTATCTTGAAATTTAGTGAGAGATCATCTTATAATGCTACCGTCAATCAAAGCAAGATAAGATGCATAAAAGATAAACATCACATGCAATCAATATAAGTGATATCATATGGCCATCATCATCTTGTGCTTGTGATCTCCATCTCTGAAGCACCGTCATGATCACCATCGTCACCGTCGCGACACCTTGATCTCCATCGTAGCATCGTTGTCGTCTCTCCAATCTTATGCTTCTACGACTATCGCTACCGCTTAGTGATAAAGTAAGGCATTACAGGGTGATTGCATTGCATACAATAAAACGACAACCATATGGCTCCTCCAAGTTGCCGATAACTCGGTTACAAAAAATGATCATCTCATACACTAAAATTTTAGCATCATGTCTTGACCATATCACATCACAACATGCCCTACAAAAACAAGTTAGACCTCCTCTACTTTGTTGTTGCAAGTTTTACGTGGCTGATACGGGCTTAGCAAGAACCGTTCTTACCTACGCATCAAAACCACAACGATAGTTTGTCAAGTTGGTGCTATTTTAACCTTCGCAAGGACCGGGCATAGCCACACTCGGTTCAACTAAAGTTGGAGAAACTGACACCCGCCAGCCACCTGTGTGCAAAGCACGTCGGTAGAACCAGTCTCGCGTAAGCGTACGCGTAATGTCGGTCTGTGCCGCTTCATCCAACAATACCGTTGAACCAAAGTATGACATGCTGGTAAGCAGTATGACTTATATCGCCCACAACTCACTTGTGTTCTACTCGTGCATATAACATCAACGCATAAATCCTGGCTCTGATACCACTGTTGGGGAACGTAGTAATTTCAAAAAAAATCCTACGCACACGCAAGATCATGGTGATGCATAGCAACGAGAGGGGAGAGTGTTGTCCACGTACCCTCGTAGACCAAAAGCGGAAGCGTTAGCACAACGCGGTTGATGTAGTCGTACGTATTCATGATCCGACCGATCAAGTACCGAATGTACGGCACCTCCGAGTTCAGCACACGTTCAGCCCGATGACGTCCCTCGAACTCTGATCCAGCCGAGTGTTGAGGGTGAGTTTCGTCAGCATGATGGCGTGGTGACGATGTTGATGTTCTACCGACGCTGGGCTTCTCCTAAGCACCGCTACAGTATTATCGAGGTGGACTATGGTGGAGGGGGGCACCGCACACGGCTAAGAGATCAATGATCAATTGTTGTGTCTCTAGGGTGCCCCCCTGCCCCCGTATATAAAGGAGCAAGGGGGAGGCCTGCCGGCCCTCTATGGCGCGCTAGGAGGAGGAGTCCTCCTCCTAGTAGGAGTAGGACTCCCCTTTTTCCTACTCCTACTAGGAGGGGGAAAGGAAGGGGGCGAGGGAGAAGGAAATGGGGCGCCGCCCCCCTCTCCTAGTCCAATTCGGACCAGAGGGGGAGGGGCGTGCGGCCTGCCCTAGGCCAGCCCTCTCTTTGTCCACTAAGGCCCATAAGGCCCATTACTTCTCCCGGGGGGGTTCCGGTAACCCTCCGGCACTCCGGTTTTCTCCGAAATCACCCGGAACACTTCCGCGTCCGAATATAGTCGTCCAATATATCAATCTTTATGTCTCGACCATTTCGAGACTCCTCGTCATGTCCGTGATCACATCCGGGACTCCGAACAACCTTCGGTACATCAAAACATATAAACTCATAATATAACTGTCATCAAAACGTTAAGCGTGCGGACCCTACGGGTTCGAGAACTATGTAAACATGACCGAGACACGTCTCCGGTCAATAACCAATAGCGGAACCTGGATGCTCATATTGGCTCAAACATATTCTATAAAGATCTTTATCGGTCAACCCGCATAACAACATACGTTGTTCCCTTTGTCATCGGTATGTTACTTGCCTGAGATTCGATCGTCGGTATCTCAATACCTAGTTCAATCTCGTTACCGGCAAGTCCCTTTACTCGTTCCGTAATACATCATCCCGCAACTAACTCATTAGTTGCAATGCTTGCAAGGCTTAAGTGATGTGCATTACCGAGAGGGCCCAGAGATACCTCTCCAACAATCGGAGTGACAAATCCTAATCTCGAAATACGCCAGCCCAACAAGTACCTTCGGAGACACCTGTAGAGCACCTTTATAATCACCCAGTTACGTTGTGACGTTTGGTAGGACACAAAGTGTTCCTCCGGTAAACGGGAGTTGCAGGTCTCATAGTCATAGGAACATGTATAAGTCATGAAGAAAGCAATAGCAACATACTAAACGATTGTGTGCTAAGCTAACGGAATGGGTCATGTCAATCACATCATTCTCCTAAATCCTAATGATGTGATCCCGTTAATCAAATGACAACCCATGTCAATGGCTAGGAAACTTAACCATCTTTGATCAACGAGCTAGTCAAGTAGAGGCATACTAGTGACACTCTGTTTGTCTCTGTATTCACACATGTATTATGTTTCTGGTTAATACAATTCTAGCATGAATAATAAACATTTATCATGATATAAGGAAATAAATAATAACTTTATTATTGCATCTAGGGCATATTTCCTTCATATTAATATGCATAAAGGATCTGAGCATATGATCTTCCACCAAATAAACCAACTAGCATCAACTACAAGGAGTAATGAACACTACTAGCAACCTACAGGTACCAATCCCACACTTGGAGACAAGAATTGGATACAAGAGATGAACTAGGGTTTGAGAGGAGATAGTGCTGGTGAAGATGTCGATGGAGATTGCCCTCTCCCGATGAGAGGAGCGTTGGTGATGACGATGGCGATGATTTCCCCCTCCCGGAGGGAAGTGCCCCCGGCAGAACAGCTCTACCGGAGCCCTAGATTGGTTCCGCCAAGGTTCCGCCTCGTGGCGGCGGAGTCTCGTCCCGAAATCTTGCTTATGATTTTTCTTTGGAATAAATACTTCATATAGAAGAAGATGGGCACCGGAGGGCCACTACAACAAAAATACCCCTATACCAACGCATTTGTACCAACGATATTATAGGATCTGTTGTTTTATCCCACATCCCACCACCCACCTCCCGCAGTTAGAAGCCCTCCGCGCTTAAAGCCAACCTGCTCTCCCTAAAATAAATCAAACCTCCCCGTACCCACACCTCCATCTTTACCTCGTCCGCCATTTCTCTGCCCCGATTCCCCTCTTTCTTATCTGACTTCCATGACGCGTCGCCGCCACCTTCAATTCTGCCTAGATCCGACGTTGTCCCGCGCTGTCGCTCATAGGCCAGGCTCCCCCTCAGTTCACTCGTCCTATATTCTTCCTTGCCGACATCCTCCACACCACTGCACGCGTTCCTGTAATAACTCTAGTCGACACGGATCGCCGACGTAGCTCGCTCGCCCCTGTTTCAGAGGCCACTACTCCGCGTCGCTGCTGTCAGATCGGGCATGGATCTGAAACAAGCTGTTTTGGAGGGTGCTTCTCCCTTCTCTTGGTGGTGGCCGTAGTGGAGACGGGCCCGAGTTGAGAAGGGCATGGGGTGGAGCTCCGCCCATGTTCCTCAACTTCCAATTGGATCTCGCGGCTCACGAAACCTTCGGCAGCGATGGTGCTCCTTTTGGATTTATTTTGGCGTCCGGCTTACTCAAGCTCTGGTGGCTCCGCGTGCATTTGTCTACAGCTGCGTGCGTGCTTGGCTCATGTGCAGGTGTCTGTGTGGTGCATGTGTTCTGATTGAAAGTACAGCCCTGTGACACTGATTATTTGCTACTGCCACTGATTGCTATGCCGATGCTGCTGATTTTGCTTCTCCTTGGTTCCTATAAAAGTAGATAGAAGATGATTGATGTTGATGCTGATTGTTTGCTATCTCTGCTGGTTGCTATTGCTACTGCCGCTAATTGCTATTGTCGTTGCTACCGATTTTGCTGCTCATTGGTACCTATACAGTAGATATAACATAATATTGCATTCCCAAATAAAAAGTATATAGAGATCTGTATGTTTTAATTTTTTGCAAATTGAACCAACTACATGTTATATCTTCTCTAATCTTTCTCTTGATCAGATTCTCTTTTATGCTCTCCATTGCAAAAATTACTCAATATGTATAGTGCGTACAATAATAATCATGGGACCCTCTAGCTCCTTATTGATTCCATGGTCCCTTTTCCTTGCAATTGTCCGTATTATTTGTTCCACCGGTATATCATCATGTGATTTTTTCCCCTTGCAAATTTTTGTGCCTCCAAGATGTCAGCTAACAGTCTATCAGTATCTAAACAAATGTAGTAACAATGATGTTGATATGAAACTGTCCTACAGGTCAGGTTTTCAACTGTTGACAATAGATGTGCATGTAGATAAGATTGTGTTAAAATCATTAACTTGCTTTGGCTGACTGTGTAAGGGATTAACTTGCTTTAATGGCATGCACCTTCAGGGGCAGATAGAAATGTACAGCTTATGAGATAATCGCATAAAGTCGGGCAACCCATTCGCTTACTTGATAAACCCTGCCCTAGTACAGGCTACTAAGGTGTGCATTTCCTTATCTCGTCATGACGTAGCATTCTTATTTATTACATATCCTTAATTTTTACACTAACTAGTCCAGCAAGTCTTTGTTAGTTAAGTCTGCCAATATATGTGTATTTTTCCTGGTCTTAACTTTTTACCATGCCTATATTTTCTAGATTCATATAGGTATTGATAATTAGGTATTTAATGACATGACAAATGATACATGATTAGGGAGCTGAATTGTGACAAAAGGTCAAATCCTCTTGGTTATATGATATGCTACATTGGCAGCAAAGGCACATGGGTAGTGTTTCTTAAAATTGGGTAAGTACTGACATAAAATTATTCATCCATTAGTTAGGTTTCCTTTTATTTAGATTGTTCAGCCATTACATTGGTCGCTCCTGATGCATTTTCTTAAATGTACATTCAGCTTAGTGCTAGGTCGGTCTTGAAGAATTAAATAGTCCCACATTAAATTATTTTTATTCCCCTGTAAACACCTTGGATCCTACCTTCTGTAGAAACAAAACTCCACTTCTTTTTCCTACAGAAGCCCAAATCTAAAGAAGTGTTTCTTTTTCATGTTGTTTCTTCTACTAGTTCTAAGAGTCTTATTCTCCATTGAGCTATTGGCATTGGGTTATTTTCTCCTATTACATCATACCAAGCATGGGTAATACATGAGTAATGGTGACACAACCTACTTAATTCCGAGACCTTTAGAAAACAAAAATATCCAATTTTGTATAGTTGATATTATTGTTTACCTAATCACCATTTAGTTGGTTGCTGAATTCATCTCATTGTTGATATAATATAATCTTTCGATAATTGTTAGTAGTGAATACATGCTGCTGGCTATTCGCAGTGAACACGCACACCCGATTGGCTGAAGATAATCAGTATTTTAAGATGTCCTCCTACTAAGTTATTTGTCAGACATACATAAGATTAAGTCTTTGCCCCCAATAATCTTTTCTTACACATATTGCACTTTTTATGTGGATCCTTTTGGGTACAGTGGATAGTATGCATATGTTTAAATTTCGTTTCGAATTTGTGCATAAATAGTATTATGATTTTTCTTTGTAGGTTGAGAATTTCAATACAAGATGATTACTTGGACCTTGGAGGAGTATGATGATTCTTGGTACTTGGGGGAGAAACAAGAAAGTTCTCTGAATGTTTAGAATTTTTTTTATTTTTCTAAGGAAGTGATGTACTCATAATTGACGATACTTCCATTCTAATGTAACAGATTGTTCCATTGAAATGTACCAGATTGTTCCATTGAATCAATATATCATTTTCATTTCTACTCCATCGAATTTTACTAAAGTTCTACCATGTACTGCCATTCAAACTACCTATTGTCACAAATGATTATATATGGAGGTTATTCTATTTTGCAAGCACCATAGCATAGAGCAACAATGTAATCAATGATTATATATGGAGGTTATATTCTATTTTGCAAGCACCAACGCATAGAAGCGTTGCACTAATCCGTTGTTGCTTTGCAACACATTATTTCCGAGATCACCAACGAATCTATATACGTTGTTGTAGACCCTCGCAACGCCACCAACGACAACGCATCTGAATCCGTTGGTGTAGACCTTAGCAACGCTTATAGGGACAAACAACAATGTATATATGCGTTGCTAAAGGGGGGTTCTTGTTGTAGTGGGCCAACAGGGGGCCCACGAGGCAGGGGGCACCCCCAGGGGGTAGGGCGCACCCCCACCCTCGTGGACAGGTGGAGGCCCCCCTGACATGGATTCTTCTTCCAGTATTTTTTATTATTTCCAAAAATAACATTCATGGAGTTTCAGGAGTTTTGGAGTTGTGCAGAATAGGTCTCTAATATTTGCTCCTTTTCCAGCCCAGAATTCCAGCTGTCGGCATTCTCCCTCCTTATGTAAACCTTGTAAAATAAGAGAGAATATGCATAAGTATTGTGACATAATATGTAATAACAGCCCATAATGCAATAAATATCGATATAAAAGCATGATGCAAAATGGACGTATCAACTCCCCCAAGCTTAGACCTCGCTTGTCCTCAAGCGGAAGCCGATAACGATAAATATGTCCACATGTTTAGAGGTAGAGGTGTCGATAAAATAAAATACGGACATGAGGGCATCATGATTGTTCTCATAACAACAACATATACGAATATTGTCATATGATTTCTTATGCTCAAGTAATAATCTATTCACAATGCAAAGTATGAATCAGAAACTTTATTGAGAACTAACAAACTATAATCTCAGTCACTGAGGCAATTGCAATTTATCATAACATCAGAAAGAGTCTATGTCAGAGCTTTCTAGCAAGTCCACATACTCAACTATCATTTAGTCTTTCATAATTGCTAACACTCACGCAATACTTGTGGTTACGGAGTCTTAATCGGACACAGAGAAAGATAGGGGCTTATAGTTTCGCCTCCCAACCTTTTACCTCGAGGGTAATGTCAACAATAATAACTCATGCTAACTTACATCCAATTAGATATATATGTCTGGATCTTTCCAACATCCTGTGCTTGCCAAAGGATAAAATGTAAAAAGGAAAGGTGAAGATCACCATGACTCTTGCATAAGGTAGAAGATAATAATAAAATATAGGCCCTTCGCAGAGGGAAGCAGAGGTTGCCATGCGCTTTCAGGGTTGGATGCACAAAATCTTAATGCGAAAGAACGTCACTTTATATTTCCACTTGTGATATAGACCTTTATTATGCAGTCCGTCGCTTTTCTTCCACATCACCAATCAATCATACATATTTAGAGAGCAATTTGTATTGCTTGCACCGATGACAACTTACTTGAAGGATCTTACTCAATCCATAGGTAGATATGGTGGACTCTCATGACAAAACTGGGTTTAAGGGTTTTTGGAAGCACAAGTAGTATCTCTACTTGGTGCAAAGAATTTGGCTAGCATGAGGGGGAAAGGCAAGCTCAACATGTTGGATGATCCATGACAATATACTTTATCTCAGATATAAGAAAACATGACCCATTACGTTGTCTTCCTTGTCCAACATCAACTCCTTAGCATGTCATATTTTAAAGAGTGCTCCCAATCATAAAAGATGTCCAAGATAGTGTATTTATATGTGAAACCTCTCTTTCTTTATTACTTCCTATTAATTTCAACGATGGCCAAAGCTATGTTTGTCAACTCTCAACAACTTTTAATCATCATACTCTTTCTATGTGAAGTCATTACTCTCCATAAAATCAATATGATCTCTTTGTTTCTTTTTATTCTTTTCTCTTTTTTTATTCCCTCAAGATCATAGCAAAATAATCAAGCCCTTGACTCAACACTAATCTTTATTATATAACTCATGGACTCGATTACAAAGAGAGATCATAAAGCAAAACTCAAAACTAGATCATACCAAAACTTTATTCTACTAGATTAAGATACTACCAAAAGGATCGAACTAAGAAAAACGGTAAAGATAGGAGTGTGATGTTGATACGATACTGGGGCACCTCCCCCAATCTTGGCAGTTGCCAAGGGGAGTGCCCATACCCATGTGATTATGTCTCCGTCTTCGGGGATGGTGATGTGATTCTCTTCCTCGAGCTTATTGAGTTGCTGCTTGAGATCCATTATCTCCTTATGAAGCTTCCCTATAACGGCTAAAGCCCCTTTCACCCAAGGGTGTTGCATAGCTGCGGGAGAACAAGTGACACTTGTGACGCCCCCGATTCAATCGTACACTAATCATGCACGCAAAGGTGTACGATCAAGATCAGGGACTCACGGGAAGATATCACAACACAACTCTAAAACATAAATAAGTCATACAAGCATCATAATACAAGCCAGGGGCCTCGAGGGCTCGAATACAAGTGCTCGATCATAGACGAGTCAGCGGAAGCAAAAATATCTGAGTACAGACATAAGTTAAACAAGTTTGCCTTAAGAAGGCTAGCACAAACTGGGATACAGATCGAAAGAGGCGCAGGCCTCCTGCCTGGGATCCTCCTAACTACTCCTGGTCGTCGTCAGCGGGCTGCACGTAGTAGTAGGCACCTCCAGTGTAGTAGGAGTCGTCGTCGAAGGTGGAGTCTGGATCCTGGGCTCCAGCATCTGGTTGCGGCAACCGGGTAGAAGGGAAAGGGGGAAAAGGGGGAGAAAAGCAACCGTGAGTACTCATCCAAAGTACTCGCAAGCAAGGAGCTACACTACATATGCATGGATATATGTGTAAACGGCCATATCAGTGGACTGAACTGCAGAATGCCAGAATAAGGGGGGATAGCTAGTCTTATCGAAGACTATGCTTCTGGTCGCCTCCGTCTTGCAGCATATAGAAGAGAGTAGACTGAAGTCCTCCAAGTAGCATCGCATAGCATAATCCTACCCGGCGATCCCCTCCTCGATGCCCTGTTAGAGAGCGATCACAGGGTTGTATCTGGCACTTGGAAGGGTGTGTTTTATTAAGTATCCAGTTCTAGTTGTCATAAGGTCAAGGTACAACTCCGGGTCGTCCTTTTACCGAGGGACACGGCTATTCGAATAGTTTAACTTCCCTGCAGGGGTGCACCACATAACCCAACACGCTTGATCCCATTTGGCTGGACACACTTTCCTGGGTCATGCCCGGCCTCGGAAGATCAACACGTCGCAGCCCCACCTAGGCACAACAGAGCGGTCAGCACGCCGGTCTAAACCTATGCGCGCAGGGGTCTGGGCCCATCGCCCTGAGCACACCTGCATGTTGCGTACGCGGCCGGAAGCAGATCTAGCCCCCTTAATACAAGTGCGAGCTTACGATCCAATGCGGCGCGCGCCACTCAGTCGCTGACGTCAAAAAGTGCTTCGGCTGATACCACGACGCCGAGTGCCCATATCTTTCCCGCGTAGTTGGTTAGTGCGTATAGGCCAATAGCCAGACTCAGATCAAATACCCAGATCTCGTTAAGCGTGTTAAGTATCGGCGAACGCCGACAGGGCCAGGCTCACCTCTCACCCAGGTAGCCCCGAACTGCCCTGCCGCTCCGCCACAAAGATCCACACAGAGGGCCGTCGGGACAAAGGTCCTTTCAGCCCCCAATCCGTGAATCACTCGCGGGTACTCCTCGAGCCAACCCGACTTTGGTCACCACATGTATCATGTTTAAAGTATAGTATATATCCATGATCACCTCCCGAGGTGATCACAGCCCAGTAGTATAGCATGACAGACAGACAAGAGTGTAGGGCCACTGATGGAACACTAGCATCCTATACTAAGCAAGTAGGATTGCAGGTAAAGGTAACAACAGTAGTAGCAAGGACAGGCTATGCATCAGAATAGGATTAACCAAAAGCGGTAACATGCTACACTAATCCAATGCAAGCAGTATAGAGGAGAGTAGGCGATATCTGGTGATCAAGGGGGAGGTCTTGCCTAGTTGCTCTGGCAAGAGAGAGGGATCGTCAACTCCGTAGTCGAACGGGGCAGCAGCAGCGTCGGCCTCGGTGTCTATCGAGAGAAGAGGGGGGAGAAACAATAAATATTTAAACGAGCAGAGGCATAGTGATGCATGACATGACAAGTAACGGCGTTAGAGGTGCCCTAACGTTATGGGATGATACCGGTGAAGGGGGGAAACATCCAGGAAAGTATCCCCAGGGTTCCGCGTTTTCCGACAGAGGAGCCGGAGGGGGAAAGTTGCGAGTTTGATATGTTAGGCGTGTGCGGCGGATGAACGGGCTGCGTATCCGGGTTCGTCTCGTCGTTCTGAGCAACTTTCATGTTGAAAATATTTTAATCCGAGTTACGGATTAAAAGATATGATTTTCTAAAGATTTTATTAATTTTTGGAATTTAATTAATTATTTAAATCTAACATTATCCAAAACAGTGTTTGACGTCAGCATGACATCAGCAGTCAACAGAGGTATTGACTGGTCAACTGACATGTGGGTCCAGTGGGACCCACCTGTCATTCCCTGATTAGGTCAATCAGGGTTAACTAACTAGTTACTGTTTAATTAGACTAATTCGTTAATTAGGTTAACCTAATTATGATTAGTTAACTTAATTAATTCCTTAATTAATTAATTAATTAATTAATTAATTAATTAATTTTAATTCTTTTAAATTCCTTTTTTTAAACGTTCTGGGCAGGGGCCCACTAGTCAGTGACCCGGGGGGCTCTAACGGGCGTCGGGTTAGCGCTAACGGGTGCAGGCGTGCGGGCGGTTGGGTGCGGGCGCACCCGAGCGGGCGCTCGCCCGTAGGGCGGGACGAGGACGCCGCGGCACCGATGGCGGGGCACGCCGGCGCGGCCAGCCGGGGCCACGGCGGGCGGAGGCGACGGAGGGGGGGTGGCGCCGGTGCGGCCAGTGGCGCGGTGGCGCGGCCGGAGACGAGACCGCAGCAGGGCAGGGAGCCAAGGTGGGCGCGGCAGCGTCCACGGCGCCGGACCGGGAAGGCACGGGCGTCGGCGCCTGACGCGGCCAGCGAGGGGGGGAGAAGGGGGGCGGCGCGTGGCTCGTGGCCGGCGGCCGGAGCATCGGCGCGCGACCAGGCGCAGGAGGGGGAAAGGCAACGGCGACAAGGGGGGCACGGGCTTGTGCTCGCGCGGTGAGCACGCAATGGCCGTGGCCGGGTTCGGGGAGGGGACGAGAGGAAGCGCGGGGGCACGTCGAGCAGGGAGGAGGCCATGGCCTGAACGTGCGAGGGGCGCGCGGTGCGCGCCGTCAGGCGTGGCGACCGCTGTGCGGGGCCGCGGCTGGGTGCGGACGGCGCCGGCGACAGAGGGAAAGGGGGAGAGGAGCTCACGGGGAGGGGCGCGTAGGGTCTCGGGAGCGTGCTCGGGGAAGGTTGGGGAGGCCGACGGGGACGAGCGGTGGAGCGGGAAGCAGACCGGCGGGGTGGAGGAGTCCGGAGGGGAGGGGAGCTCCGGGCGGCGGGGTCGTTCTCCTCCCGATCCAATCGGGAGAGAGGGGGAGAGGGAGATATTTTGAGAGGGAGGAA
This sequence comes from Aegilops umbellulata, assembly GCA_032464435.1. Taxonomy (NCBI): domain Eukaryota; kingdom Viridiplantae; phylum Streptophyta; class Magnoliopsida; order Poales; family Poaceae; genus Aegilops; species Aegilops umbellulata. The sequence goes on along the minus strand of CP136058.1, from coordinate 7,044,221 downwards.
TGGGGTGTCGGTGGTGGACCGTGTGAGTGGGGGGTGATAAGGGAGTGGGGTGCGGGGTGGGCCGGCCGGTTAGCTGGGCCGTGGCCCAGGGGGGTGGCCCTCTCTTGCTTTTTTTTTGGTTTGTTCTGTTTTCTTTTATTTCTTTTATTTCCTGTTTTAACTCATTTTAAATTACTTAGGCATTTTATAAAAATGGGTTTGTTGCACCATAATTACCTTTGTAATATTTAGTACAAACCAAACATTTTTATTTTAATGTTTGAAAACTTTTACTGTTTGACTTAAATTCAAATTTGAATTTGGATCGGTTCTGAACTAACGCGAGATTATCAACAATAATCGAGGTGATGTGGCATCACTACCAGAGGGTTACTGTAGCTTGATTACCCGGGCGTCACAATTCTCCTCCACTACAAGAAATCTCGTCCCGAGATTTAAGAGCTTGTGTAAGGGGGGAAAGTTTGATAATGAATCCAGCGAATCTTTTCGGTCTTGGTTGCTCTTCTCGAAGCGGTCGATCCATTACATAGATGTCTCCATTTCTCTGCTTCATGTCATCATGATGGCGTGGGCATCCTTTCTTTGGAAACTCCATCATACTTACGAAAGAATAAAGGGTGGTTATTCCAGAAGAATGAACCTCTGCAAGGTTGACTACCTGGTAGCAAACCTCGGGGGGAACGTGGCAAAAGTTACTCTCGAACCGAAACTTAAGAAGATATCGAGAGAAAAGTAAGAAGGTACCATGAGAATATTCGAGCGGGCAGGCAATCGTTCGATGCCTGAACCAAGTGTGAAAGGGGTCTAGAGCAACGAGAATAAGTAGTAGTCCGATTCCAAAGTAGATTACTAGGAAGATGACCCATGAATTACATACGAAATCAAGCGCGAGGAATAACTTTGGAAAGATGGGTGTACAGGAGAGTCAGGTTTCGATCTTGTGGAACTGTGGGTTATGGGCCCACCATGTAGTTAAAAGTAGGAAGGCCGTTGGCATCTTACACGGTCAGGATAGCAAGACATGACAGAGGGTAGCCTGTCAGTTATGTTGGAAATAACGTTGGTACCAAGGGCTCGGGACGAAGAGAACCAATTTCCTGCTCGTTGAACGAGGCAGACCATTAGGCAAAGTTCTCATCCAACGGTGGATACCAGAATGTCATCAACAATCGTAGCAGGTTCTTACTGATAGGTTGTACACCGAGGTGCTTACGAAAGCAGTGACTTATTACTGCTTAGATCATATAAACCTCAAGAAGGTTAAACAAAACAATGGAAAGGAAAATGTGATTATCAGATTAAACAGAACAATGGAAAGGAAAATGCGTTTAAACACATCTTTCACGGGTATATCCTTTCCAAGGACAAGCGGAGCATGATATCCATGACAAGATAGAAAGTAGAAAACCATTTAAGTAATGGGAGAGGAATTTTCATGGCATTATCCATACAACGGTGTTAGGATAATAGAGCAGGAAACATTTAGCATTGAGCTTCAAATGTTCTTGTTGAAAATCAGAGTACCATACACATGCTTCGAGATAGCATTGACATGGTCGTCCTGTGAAGATCAGACTTTGGAAACACAAAGGATCCATCAGGAATAACTTGTAGAATAAGTCTTACAATTTCCTCATGGAAAAATGGTTAACCTTGTTAAAAAGGAAACTATAACGATAGGTCCTTCGGCCGGGGGGGGGGGGGGTGATAGGCATGACATCATGTTACCGGGTCATCACAGGACCAACATCATAAATCTCATAAAGATGTCCCAACCATCATATTTGATCGAGATTCAGATCCGATTGGTGTCATGATACCCCAGACTCAGGGTGTTCGAGAGGAAAAGGTGCAACACAAATTGACGAGATGTCAATGTAAGATTCTCGAGAAATGAACTATGGAAGCGAGTTTCGAAACAAGAGTTCCTCATGCCAAGAGAGGATGAGGAGGTGCTGATGGACTCGGTGATAATTCATCGAGATTTCCAGAAAGATGGATTTCCACAATTGCGTGAACACAGAGATATCATTTGTCAGATTAAATGACTTAATGATGTATGCTGGAGGAACACATACACAATTAAACATTGGTTGAAAGGTACACCCGAAATATGAGCTGGCTTGCACGACCAATGTCAGAATGGTAATGGTGAGAAGTATCACTATACCAAGAAATTTTTAAGAGGCGGGGCAATTCTCACAACCTTCTTGACCTAAAAGATGGTAATACTCCCAGGTAGGGCATAACACAAGTCGGATAGCAAGGAACTCAAGGTACAACGCAAAACTAGAACAAGTTTTGTGTTGCGGGAACGCAAGAATGTCGTTGATGATAATACAAATCATCGAGGGCAAGGATGGTATTTCTCATCATGAATTCCATTGGAAACCTAGGAGGAGTCAAAATGTTGATGATGATCACGACAATTTGTCGAGAGAGTTTATGAAGATGTAATCAATTGGCGATGACATCAAGTCAAAGGAATGATGAAGCAAAAGGTTATTGAAACCATGGGTACGACACAAACCCGAAATCAAGTTTGTTGGTCAAGGAGAAATGGTATGACGAGGGAGATCGATGTAAGCTTAGCTCATCGTCGAAACTGGTGCTCCCGGAATAAGGACCAGGTAGCATAGTTTACAATCATCAAGACAATGATATAGCCAAACAGGCTAGGAATGGCGTGATTGGGTACAAACTCGTACTTATAGAAGCTTACTGAAGAGTTGTTGAACTGTAGTGCGGACTCGGTTCAGTTATTGGTGTCGTTGAGTGTTTAATAACTCAGAGTCCGTGAAAAATTGGTATCAGTGGGAAGGTAGCACTTGATGAATAACTCATAAGAAGTTATGCAGTTCCATGATAACCTCGAGATACCAGGGGGTATACTCAAGGGTAGAGCGGGATAGGGGTTGGACAAGTGAAAGCACTTGCAGAAGGCAAGCACTTAAACTTTTCCAAGAAATGGGGTCAAAGGAGAACCATATGGTCGAAACCACGGTCGCAAAAGACCAAGCATAGTTAAGAGGAGAAGTCATAACAAGGGGATTATTATTACTACGAGAAGCTTCCATGATAAGTTCCACCTCTGGTCCATGGGCATGAACACAAAGTTCAAGGTCGACTCCCACTTCTCCAAAGCATAACCTTACATTCACTTCTCGTCTCGATAATGGCAATAGTGTTGAAAGTTTTACCTGGTGAAATACCAGATGAGTATGACCGGTGAAAACTTCCGAGTTCACACATATTAAGGAAGGCATAGGTTCAACCCATCAGGGCATCTTAGGAACCTATACCACAAACTTCGGGGTAATTAATACAAGCTCGAAAGTAGAGCATTGTTCAAAAGCAGAAGATACAATTTACCAAAGGCATTATATATACCCATGGAAAGGCCCTCAAGGTTATTCAATATGAAGGACACTGTCGGATAAAAATCCAACAAGGGGTATTGTGGTCTACAACGGAGCTGATGCGAGTATCGGTACTCTATCAACGGAAGAATGATTGAAAGAGCATCGGATCCTAGAAACACCTGGCTAATTCAAAGCTCAAATGCAAAGGAATTATGATCTTCAAATCAAGGGATCAGAAGCAAACACTCTGATCAAGGATGGATAAGTCGAATAGTCTTAGGGTACCATCGATGGCAAATTTGATTGGTCAAGAACCAGCGCAGGTTTGAAATGACGTCTGAGCCGGAAAGATGAATTCTAGGATATGAATGAGGATTGGGAGCATTAACATCATATTGGATCAACAGACTTAAAATGATAATGACAGAGGATGCCAATAAGGGTAGTAGGCTTATAGGATTTAATCTCAATGCAAGCAACCAAGAATTTCAAGAGCAATAGGTTGTTGAGGATCTTCGAGAGATCGAATGGTATTTCAAAATCTTTTGTGAAATACCAAAATCAACTGGGGATGAGCGGATACTCGGTAAGTGCGGGAATTATCCGTAGGGTATTCAGGTGACAAAGTACAGCAAGGCACTAAGCTTAAAGGTTTCTCGGAACAACAGAGAGTATTTCGGGACATCTTGTAATAACAAGATCAATGGGGAATGATTGTATGAATGGTAAGTGTATGCAGTTTTCGTAGGGGTTGACGGTGGAAGGAAATCGCAAATGCGATGTCACAAAGACTTGAAAGAACATCGTAGGGTTACTTCGGAATCTTCTAGTGCATCAGGCGATCATCTGAAGTGAGGGCCCTCCGGGAGAAAGTATTATTGAGAACCTAAAGTTAGTTTTTTTTTTGCAAAATCATTTAACCCGAATAGAAGAGAGCTCAGAGCCCCAGAGTATAGATCGAGGACTAAAAGATCCTAATACCACCCAATGGCGACGTGGGCCCGTAAGGCACACAGCCATGTTAGTAAAAGTTTTTGCAAAGTCTAGACTCGACTTCGGCCAAGGAGTGTGGAAGGGGGATTCCTACAGGCAGTCGGCTCTGATACCAACTTGTGACGCCCCCGATTCAATCGTACATTAATCATGCACGCAAAGGTGTACGATCAAGATCATGGACTCACGGGAAGATATCACAACACAACTCTAAAACATAAATAAGTCATACAAGCATCATAATACAAGCCAGGGGCCTCGAGGGCTCGAATACAAGTGCTCGATCATAGACGAGTCAGCGGAAGCAATAATATCTGAGTACAGACATAAGTTAAACAAGTTTGCCTTAAGAAGGCTAGCACAAACTGGGATACAGATCGAAAGAGGCGCAGGCCTCCTGCCTGGGATCCTCCTAACTACTCCTGGTCGTCGTCAGCGGGCTGCACATAGTAGTAGGCACCTCCAGTGTAGTAGGAGTCATCGTTGAAGGTGGCGTCTGGATCCTGGGCTCCAGCATCTGGTTGCGGCAACCGGGTAGAAGGGAAAGGGGGAAAAGGGGGAGAAAAGCAACCGTGAGTACTCATCCAAAGTACTCGCAAGCAAGGAGCTACACTACATATGCATGGATATATGTGTAAAGGGCCATATCAGTGGACTGAACTGCAGAATGCCAGAATAAGGGGGGGTAGCTAGTCTTATCGAAGACTACGCTTCTGGTCGCCTCCGTCTTGCAGCATATAGAAGAGAGTAGACTGAAGTCCTCCAAGTAGCATCGCATAGCATAATCCTACCCGGCGATCCCCTCCTCGATGCCCTGTCAGAGAGCGATCACCGGGTTGTATCTGGCACTTGGAAGGGTGTGTTTTATTAAGTATCCGGTTCTAGTTGTCATAAGGTCAAGGTACACTCCGGGTCGTCCTTTTACCAAGGGACACGGCTATTCGAATAGTTTAACTTCCCTGCAGGGGTGCACCACATAACCCAACACGCTTGATCCCATTTGGCCGGACACACTTTCCTGGGTCATGCCAGGCCTCGGAAGATCAACACGTCGCAGCCCCACCTAGGCACAACAGAGCGGTCAGCACGCCGGTCTAAACCTATGCGCGCAGGGGTCTGGGCCCATCGCCCTGAGCACACCTGAACGTTGCGTACGCGGCCGGAAGCAGATCTAGCCCCCTTAATACAAGTGCGAGCTTACGATCCAATGCGGCGCGCGCCACTCAGTCGCTGACGTCAAAAAGTGCTTCGGCTGATACCACGACGCCGAGTGCCCATATCTTTCCTGCGTAGTTGGTTAGTGCGTATAGGCCAGTAGCCAGACTCAGATCAAATACCCAGATCTCGTTAAGCGTGTTAAGTATCCGCGAACGCCGACAGGGCCAGGCTCACCTCTCACCCAGGTAGCCCCGAACTGCCCTGCCGCTCCGCCACAAAGATCCACACAGAGGGCCGTCGGGACAAAGGTCCTTTCAGCCCCCAATCCGTGAATCACTCGCGGGTACTCCTCGAGCCAACCCGACTTTGGTCACCACATGTATCATGTTTAAAGTATAGTATATATCCATGATCACCTCCCGAGGTGATCACAACCCAGTAGTATAGCATGACAGACAGACCAGAGTGTAGGGCCACTGATGGAACACTAGCATCCTATACTAAGCAAGTAGGATTGCAGGTAAAGGTAACAACGGTAGTAGCAAGGACAGGCTATGCATCAGAATAGGATTAACCGAAAGCGGTAACATGCTACACTACTCTAATGAAAGCAGTATAGAGGAGAGTAGGCGATATCTGGTGATCAAGGGGGGGGGCTTGCCTGGTTGCTCTGGCAAGAGAGAGGGATCGTCAACTCCGTAGTCGAACGGGGCAGCAGCAGCGTCGGCCTCGGTGTCTATCGAGAGAAGAGGGGGGAGAAACAATAAATATTTAAACAAGCAGAGGCATAGTGATGCATGACATGACAAGTAACGGCGTTAGAGGTGCCCTAACGTTATGGGATGATACCGGTGAAGGGGGAAAACATCCAGGAAAGTATCCCCAGGGTTCCGCGTTTTCCGACAGAGGAGCCGGAGGGGGAAAGTTGCGAGTTTGATATGTTAGGCGTGTGCGGCGGATGAACGGGCTGCGTATCCGGGTTCGTCTCGTCGTTCTGAGCAACTTTCATGTTGAAAATATTTTAATCCGAGTTACGGATTAAAAGATATGATTTTCTAAAGATTTTATTAATTTCTGGAATTTAATTAATTATTTAAATCTAACATTATCCAAAACAGTGTTTGCTGACGTCAGCATGACGTCAGCAGTCAACAGAGGTGTTGACTGGTCAACTGACGTGTGGGTCCAGTGGGACCCACCTGTCATTCCCTGATTAGGTTAATCAGGGTTAACTAACTAATTGGTGTTTAATTAGACTAATTCGTTAATTAGGTTAACCTAATTATGATTAGTTAACTTAATTAATTCCTTAATTAATTAATTAATTAATTAATTTTAATTCTTTTAAATTCCTTTTTTTAAACGTTCTGGGCAGGGGCCCACTAGTCAGTGACACAGGGGGCTCTAACGGGCGTCGGGTTAGCGCTAACGGCCGCAGGCGTGCGGGCGGTTGGGTGCGGGCGCACCCGAGCGGGTGCTCGCCCGCAGAGCGGGACGAGGACGCCGCGGCACCGATGGCGGGGCATGCCGGCGCGGCCAGCCGGGGCCACGGCGGGCGGAGGCGACGGAGGGGGGGTGGCGCCGGTGCGACCAGTGGCGCGGTGGCGCGGCCGGAGACGAGACCGCGGCAGGGCAGGGAGCCAAGGCGGGCGCGGCAGCGTCCACGGCGCCGGACCGGGAAGGCGCGGGCGTCGGCGCCTGACGCGGCCAGCGAGGGGGGAGAAGGGGGGGCCGGCGCGTGGCTCGTGGCCGGCGGCCGGAGCATCGGCGCGCGACTAGGCGCAGGAGGGGGAAAGGCAACGGCGACAAGGGGGGCACGTGCTTGTGCCCGCGCGGCGAGCGCGCAATGGCTGTGGCCGGGTTCGGGGAGGGGACGAGAGGAAGCGCGGGGGCACGTCGAGCAGGGAGGAGGCCGTGGCCTGAACGCGCGAGGGGCGCGCGGCGCGCGCCGTCGGGCGTGGCAACCGCTGTGCGGGGCCGCGGCTGGGTGCGGAAGGCGCCGGCGACAGAGGGAAAGGGGGAGAGGAGCTCACGGGGAGGGGCGCGTAGGGTCTCAGGAGCGTGCTCGGGGAAGGTTGGGGAGGCCGACGGGGACGAGCGGCGGAGCGGGAAGCAGACCGGCGGGGTGGAGGAGTCCGGCGGGGAGGGGAGCTCCGGGCGGCGGCGTCGTTCTCCTCCCGATCCAATCGGGAGAGAGGGGGAGAGGGAGATATTTTGAGAGGGAGGAATGGGGTGTCGGTGGTGGACCGGGTGAGTGGGGGGGTGATAAGGGAGTGGGGTGCGGGGTGGGCCGGCCGGTTAGCTAGGCCGTGGCCCAGGGGGGTGGCCCTCTCTTGCTTTTTTTTGGTTTGTTCTGTTTTCTTTTATTTCTTTTCTTTCCTGTTTTAACTCATTTTAAATTACTTAGGCATTTTATAAAAATGGGTTTGTTGCACCATAATTACCTTGGTAATATTTAGTACAAACCAAACATTTTTATTTTAATGTTTGAAAACTTTTACTGTTTGACTTAAATTCAAATTTGAATTTGGATCGGTTCTGAACTAACGCGAGATTAACAACAATAATCGAGGTGATGTGGCATCACTACCAGAGGGTTACTGTAGCTTGATTACCCGGGCATCACACTCTTCTTCATATTTTCATAAGAAAGAAATCTAACATTGGAAGGGATAACCGAGTTTGGATTAGTCGAGCTCTATAGTTCCCCCATCGTGAATCCATCTCGGAAGCGAGAAGTGACTTCTTGATCCTCCTCCATGGCATCTATCCTCATCAAATCAGCCTCCATCTCTTCCTCCGTTGCTGGCCCAAAGTGGTCAGCATCGTTGTTTGTCCTTGTTCTCGATGCCGGATGAGACACCCGGCTCTCCCTGACTGACTCTTGAGAAGACATCTTGTTCTAATCTGCAGCAGCAACAGCTCGAAACAAGAACAGAGAATATTTGCGTGATACAAGAGTCAAACCCTTCGGTAGATTATATAATGAATTTTTACTGACCAAAATACGTATCGTGCAAGAAAATGGAGTCTGGAGAGCGCACGAGGTTCCCACGAGGTAGGGGGCGCGCCCAGGGGGTAGGGCGCGCCCTCCACCCTCGTGGAGCCCTCGTGTCCTTCCCAGACTGCTTCTTATATTTCTATTTTTCTAAATATTCCAAAACGGAGAAAACTTGCCATTAGAACTGTTTTGGAGTCGGTTCACTTATCGTACCTCATACCTATTCCTTTTCGGAGTCTGAAACGTTCCGGAAAGTGTCCCTTATGTATTCCTCCGGGGTTATGGTTTCAATAACATTAGTTTCAACATTTATAGGATTACCTGAGATATAATGTTTAATTCTTTGACCATTCACCACCTTCGGATTTGTGCCTTCGAAGTTGTTGATTTTTATGGCACCGAAACGATAGACCTCCTCGATAACGTAAGGGCCTTCCCATTAAGAGAGAACTTTTCCTGCAAAAAATCTTAAACGAGAGTTGTATAGCAATACATAATCACCTACATTAAACTCATGCTTTTGTATCCTTTTGTCATGCCATCTTTTAACTTTTTCTTTACACAATTTGGCATTTTCATAAGCTTGGGTTCTCCATTCATCAAGTGAGCTAATATCAAATAACCTCTTCTCACCGACAAGTTTGAAATCATAATTGAGCTCTTTAATAGCCCAATAAGCCTTATGTTCTAGTTTGAGAGGTAAGTGACATGCTTTTCCATAAACCATTTTATACGGAGACATACCCAAAGGATTTTTATATGCAGATCTATAGTCCCACAATGCATCATCAAGTTTCTTGGACCAATTCTTTCTAGATCTATTAACGGTCTTTTGCAAAATTAATTTGAGCTCTCTATTACTCAATTCTACTTGACCACTATACTGTGGGTGATAAGGAGATGGAATTCTATGATTAACATCATACTTAGCAAGCATTTTACGAAAAGCACCATGAATAAAATGTGAACCAACATCCATCATTAAGTATCTAGGGACTCCAAACCTCATAAAAATAACTTCCTTAAGCATCTTAATAGAGGTGTTATGATCAACACTACTAGTTGGAATAGCTTCTACCCACTTAGTAACATAATCAACAGCAACTAAAATATGTGTGTATCCATTGGAGGCAGGAAAAGGTCCCATATAATCAAAGCCCCAAATATCAAATGGTTCAATAACAAGTGAATAATTCATAGGCATTTCTTGACGTCTACTAATATTACCAATTCTTTGACATTCATCACAAGACAAGACAAACTTACAGGTATCCTAGAAGAGAGTAGGCCAATAAAAACCGAATTGCAATACCTTATGTGCAGTTCTATCTCCAGCGTGGTGTCCTCCATAAGCTTCAGAGTGACACTTGCGTAGGATCTGTTCCTGTTCATACTCAGGTACACAATGTCTAATAACACCATCTACTCCTTCCTTATAAAGATGTGGGTCATCCCAAAAGTAATGTCTCAAGTCATAGAAAAACTTTTTCTTTTGCTGAGATGTGAAACTAGGTGGTATAAATTTAGCAACGATGTAATTAGCATAATCAGCATACCATGGAGTAGTACGAGAAGCATTTATGACATTTAGTTGTTCATCAGGAAAGATATCATCAATAGGCAGTGGGTCATCAAGAACATTTTCTGACCTAGACAAGTTGTCTGCAACGGGGTTCTCAGCTCCCTTTCTATCAATAATGTGCAAATCAAATTCTTGTAGAAAGAGAACCCATGTAATAAGTCTAGGTTTAGCATCTTTCTTTTCCATAAGATATTTAATAGAAGCATGATCCGTGTGAATAGTTACTTTAGAATCAACAATATAAGGTCTGAACTTATCACAAGCAAATACAACTGCTAATAATTCTTTTTCAGTAGTAGCATAATTTCTGTGAGCATTATCTAGAGTTTTACTAGCATATTGAATAACATTTAATTTCTTATCAACTCTTTTCCCTAGAACAGCACCTACAGCATAATCATTGGCATCATACATAATTTCAAAGGGTAAATTCCAATCAGGTGGCTGAACAATAGGTGCAGAGATCAATGCTTTCTTTAAGTATTTCAAATGCTTCTACACAATCATCATCAAAGACAAATGGTATATCCTTTTGTAATAAATTAGTCAGAGGCCGAGAAATTTTTGAGAAGTCCTTAATGAACCGCCTATAAAAGTCGGCGTGACCAAGGAAACTTCTTATACCTTTGATGTCCTTAGGACATGGCATCTTTTCAATAGCATCAACTTTAGCTTTATCAACTTCCATACCTCTTTCAGAAACTTTATGCCCCAAGACAATACCTTCATTAACCATAAAGTGTCACTTTTCCCAATTCAAGACAAGATTAGTTTCTTCACAACTCTGCAAAACTCGATCAAGGTTGTTCAAGCAATCATCAAAAGAGGATCCATAAACGGAGAAATCGTCCATCAAAACCTCACAAAAGTCAGAGAATATAGCCATCATGCATCTTTCAAAGGTAGCAGGTGCATTACATAACCCAAAAGGCATATGTCTATAAGCAAAAGTACCAAAAGGGAAAGTAAAAGTGGTCTTTGAATGATCATCGGCTGACACAGGTATTTCAGAGAAAACTGAATAGCCATCTAGAAAGCAAAAATGTGTATGTTTGGATAATCTTTCTAGCATTTGATCAATAAAAGGTAAAGGGTAATGATCTTTTTTAGTAGCCTTATTTAATTTGCGGAAATTAATTACCATCCTATAACCTGTAATAACTCTTTGCGGAATCAATTCATCTTTATCATTAGGAACGACAGTAATACCTCCCTTCTAAGGGACACAATGGACAGGACTTACACACTGACTATCAGCAACGGGATAAATTATACCTGCCTCAAGGAGCTTTAGTATTTCCTTTCTTACCACTTCTTTCATCTTAGGATTCAGTCGTCGTTGGTGATCACGAACTGGTTTGGCATCTTTCTCCAAATTTATTTTATGTTGACATAGAGTGGGACTAATGCCCTTAAGATCATCAAGAGTATATCCAATAGCAGCACGGTGCTTCTTCAGAGTTTTCAATAATCTCTCTTCTTCATGCTCTGAACGGTTAGCACTAATAATAACAGGATATATCTTTTTCTCATCAAGATAAGCATACTTAAGAGTATCAGGTAACGGTTTAAGCTCAAACACGGGATCACCCTTGGGTGGAGGAGGATCCCCTAGGATTTCAACAGGCAAATTGTGTTTCAGGATGGGTTCCTGTTTAAAGAATACTTCATTTATTTCCCTTCTTTCATTCATAAACATATCATTTTCATGGTCTAGCAAATATTGTTCTAAAGGATCACTAGGAGGTACGACAATAGAAGCAAGACCAATAATTTCATCTTTACTAGGCAATTCCTCTTCACGGTGTTGTCTACAAAATTTAGAGAAATTAAACTCATGAGACATATCACCCAAACCAATAGTAACAATATCCTTTTCGTAGTTTATCCTAGCATTAACAGTGTTCAAGAAGGGTCTACCAAATATAATGGGACAAAAGCTATCTTGTGGGGAACCAAGAACAAGAAAATCAGCAGGATATTTAGTTTTCCCACACAAGACTTCAACATCTCTAACAATTCCCATTGGTGAAATAGTATCTCTATTGGAAAGTTTAATTGTGACATCAATATCTTCTAACTCAGTAGGTGCAATATCATGCATAATTTCTTTGTATAAGTCAATAGGTATTGCACTAGAACTAGCACCCATATCACACAAGCCATGATAACAATGATCTCCTATTTTAACAGAAATAACAGGCATTCCTACCACGGGTATATGTTTATCTTTAGCACAAGGTTTAGCAATTCTAGCAGTCCCATCAAAGATATAAATAACATGCCCATCAATATTATCAGCCAAGAAATCTTTAACAATAGCAATATTAGGTTCAACTTTAACTTTCTCAGGAGGTGTATAAGTTCTAATATTGCTTTTACGAACCACAGTTGAAGCTTTAGCATGATCTTTTATCCTAACAGGGAAAGGTGGTTTCTCAACATAAGCAGTAGGAACAATAGGATCATTATAAGTGATAGTCTTTTCTTAAACTTTAATAGGTGCAGCTACTTTTACTTCTATGGGAGGATGATATTTAACCACTTATCCATAGGGAGATCAACATGAGTAGCAAAAGATTCACAAAAGGAAGCTACTACCTCAGAGTCAAGTCCATATTTAGTGCTAAATTTACGGAAAACATCAGTATCCATAAAAGATCTAACACAATCAAACTTAGGTGTCATACCTGACTCCTTACCTTCGTCGAGATCCCAATCTTCAAAGTTGCATTTAATTCTTTCCAATAAATCCCATTTGAATTCAATAGTCTTCATCATAAAAGAGCCAGCACGAGAAGTATCGAGCATGGTGCGATTGTTATCACAAAGCCGAGCATAAAATTTTTGAATAATTATTTCTCTTGGGAGCTCATGATTGGGGCATGAATATAACATTGATTTAAGCCTCCCCCAAGCTTGAGCGATGCTTTCTCCTTCGCGAGGCCAAAAATTATATATATAATTGCGATCACGATGAACAAGATGCATAGGATAAAAATTCTGATGAAATTCCAATTTCAATCGTTGGTAGTTCCATGACCCCCTATCATCACATAGCCTCTTCCATGTCAATGCATCTCCCTTCAAAGATAAAGGGAAGACCTTCTTCTTAATAACATCATCGGGTATACTTGCTGAAGGAAATATGCCCTAGAGGCAATAATAAAGTTATTATTTATTTCCTTATATCATGATAAATGTTTATTATTCATGCTAGAATTGTATTAACCGGAAAAATAATACTTGTGTGAATACATAGACAAGCAGAGTGTCACTAGTATGCCTCTACTTGACTAGCTCGTTGATCAAAGATGGTTATGCTTCCTAACCATTGACATGATTTGTCATTTGATTAACGGGATCACATCATTAGGATAATGATGTGATTGACTTGACCCATTCTGTTAGCTTATCACTCGATCGTTTAGTATTCTGCTATTGCTTTCTTCATGACTTATACATGTTCCTATGACTATGAGATTATGCAACTCCCGTTTACTGGAGGAACACTTTGTGTGCTACCAAACGTCACAACGTAACTGGGTGATTATAAAGGTGCTCTATAGGTGTCTCCAAAGGTACTTGTTGGGTTAGCGTATTTCGAGATTAGGATTTGTCATTCCGATTGTCGGAGAGGTATCTCTGGGCCCACTTGTTGGAAATATGCCCTAGAGGCAATAATAAATAGGTTATTATTATATTTCCTTGTTCATGATAAATCGTTTATTATCCATGCTAGAATTGTATTGATAGGAAACTCAGATACACGTGTGGATACATAGACAACACCATGTCCCTAGTAAGCCTCTAGTTAACAATCACTTGAATCGAGTGGGAGTTGATCTTCCAGATAAGATAGTGATGTTTCTCCAAAGTCATTGCCACCAAGCTGCTAGAGCTTCGTGATGAACTATAACATATCAGGGATAGATATGATGATCCTTGAAATATTCACGATGTTTGACACCGCGAAAGTAGAAATCAAGAAGGAGCATCAATTGTTGATGGTTAGTGAAACCACTAGTTTCAAGAAGGGCAAGGGCAAGAAGGGATACTTCATGAAACGGCAAATCAGCTGCTGCTCTAGTGGAGAAACCCAAGGTTGAACCCAAACCCGAGACTGAGTGCTTCTGTAATAAGGGGAACAACCACTAGAGCAGAATTACCCTAGATACTTGGTAGATGAGAAGGCTGTCGATAGAAGTATATTGGATATACATGTGTATTTTACTAGTACTCCTAGTAGCACCAGGGTATTAGATACCGGTTCGGTTGCTAAGTGTTAGTAACTCGAAATAAAAACTACGGAATAAGTGGAGACTAGCTAAAGGTGAGCTAACGAGATGTGTTGGAAGTGTTTCCAAGGTTGATATGATCAAGCGTCACACGCTCCCTCTACCATCGAGATTGGTGTTAAACCTAAATAATTGTTATTTGGTGTTTGCGTTGAGCATAGACATGATTGGATTATGTCTATCGCAATACGGTTATTCATTTAAGGAGAATAATGGTTACTCTATTTATTTGAATAATACCTTCAATGGTCTTGCACCTAAAATGAACGGTTTATTGAATCTCGATCATAGTGATACACATGTTCATCCCAAAAGATATAAGATAGTAATGATAGTACCACCTACTTGTGGCACTGCCATGTAAGTCATATTGGTATAAAACGCATGAAGAAGCTCCATGTTGATGGATCTTTGGACTCACTCATTTTTGAAAAGGATTGAGACATGTGAACCATGTCTATTGGTATATACGCATGAAGAAACTCCATGCAGATGGACCGTTTGGACTCACTTGATTTTGAATCACTTGAGACATGCAAATCATACCACATGGGCAAGATGACTGAAAGCTTCGGTTTCAGTAAAATGGAACAAGAAAGCAACTTGTTGGAAGTAACACATTTTGATGTGTGCAGTCCAATGAGTGCTGAGGCACGCAGTGGATATCGTTATGCTCTTACTTCACAAATGATTTGAGTAGATACTGAGCATATTTACTTGATGAAACACAAGTCTGAATTATTGAATGGTTCAAGTAATTTCAGAATGAAGTTGAATATCGTCGTGACAAGAGGATAAAATATCTATGATATGATCATAGAGATGAATATCTGAGTTGCGAGTTTGGTACACAATTGAGACATTGTGGAAATTGTTTCACGACCAGTACCGCCTGGAACACCATAGTGTGATGGTGTGTCCGAACATCATAACTGCACCCTATTGGATATGATGCATACCATGATGTCTCTTATCGAATTACCACTATCGTTCATGGGTTAGGCATTAGAGACAACTGCACTCACTTTAATAGGGCACCACGCAATTCTGATAAGATGACACCGTATGAACTGTGGTTTAGAGAAACCTAAGCTGTCATTTCTTATAAGTTTGGGGCTGCGACGCTTATGTGAAAAGTTTCAGGCTGATAAGCTCGAACCCAAAGCGGATAAATGCATCTTCATAGGACACCCAAAACAGTTGGGTATACCTCCTGTCTCAGATCTGAAAGCAATAGGGATTGTTTCTCAAATCGGGTCCTTTCTCGAGGAAAAGTTTCTCTTGAAAGAATTGAGTGGGAGGATGGTGGAGACTTGATGAGGTTATTGAACCGTCACTTCAACTAGTGTAGCAGGGCACATGAGTTGTTCCTATGGCACCTACGGCAATTGAAGTGGAAGCTTATGATAATGATCATGAGACTTTGGATCAAGTCACTCCCAAACCTCGTAGGACGACAAGGATGCATACTACTTCAGAGTGGTACGTAATCCTGTCTTGGAAGTCATGTTGCTAGACAACAATGAACCTACGAGATATGGAGAAGCGATGGTGGGCCTGGATTCCGATGAATGGCTCGAGGCCATAAAATCCGAGAGAGGATCCATGTATGAAAACAAAGTGTAGACTTTGGCAGAACGGCTCGATGGTCGTGAGGCTGTTGAATACAGATGGATTTTAAAAGGAAGACGGACAATGATGGTAAATGTCACTATTAAGAAAGCTCGACTTGTCGTTAAGATGTTTCCCGACAAGTTCAAGAAGTTGACTACAATGAGACTTTCTCACTCGTAGCGATGCTAAGAGTTTGTTGGAATTAGCAGGTACTGCATTATTTATGAAATCTTGCAGATAGGATGTCAAAATATTGTTTCCTTGTTCTTGAGGAAAGGTTGTATGTGATACAACTAGAAGATTTTGTCGATCCTGAAAGATGCTAACAAGTATGCAAAGCCCCAGCAATCCTTTTAAGGACTGGAGTAAGCATCTCGGAGTTGGAATGTACACTTTGATGAGATGATCAAAGATTTTGGGGTTTATACAGAGTTTATGAGAAACTTGTATTTCCAAAGAAGTGAGTGGGAGCACTATAGAATTTCTGATGAGTATATGTTGTTGACATATTGATGATCAGAAATAATGTAGAATTTCTGGAAAGCATATAGGGTTATTTGAAAAGTGTTTTTCAATGGAAAACCAGGATTAGGCTGCTTAAACATTGAGCATCAAGATCTATAGGGATAGATCAAAACGCTTAATGGTACTTTCAAATGAGCACATACCTTGACATGATCTTGAAGGTGTTCAAGATGGATCAGTCAAAGAAGGAAGTTCTTGCCTGAGTTGTAAGGTACGAAGTTAAGACTTAAAGCTCGACCACTGCAGAACAGAGAGAAAGGACGAAGGTCGTCCCCTATGCTTAGACATAGGCTCCATAGTATGCTATGCTGTGTACCGCACCTGACATGTGCCTTGCCACATGTCTGGCTAGAGGGTACAAAGGTGATCTAGGAGTAGATCACCAGATAGCGGGCAAGATTATCCTTAGAGGAATAAGGATATGTTTCTCGGTTATGGAGGTGATAAAGAGTTCGACGTAAAGAGTTACGTCGATGCAAGCTTAACACCTATCCGGATAGCTTTGAGTAGAGATGCCGGATACGTATAATGGAGCAACAATTTGGAATAGCTCCAAGTAGAACAGTTATTTGAAATGGCTCCAAATATAGCGTAGAGATTGCGAAGTACATACGGATCTGAATGTTGCAGACCCGTTGACTAAAACCTCTCTCACAAGCAACATGATCAAACCCAGAACTCATTGAGTGTTAATCACATAGTGATGTGAACTAGATTATGAACTCTAGTAAACTCTTTGGATGTTGGTCACATGGCGATGTGACCTGTGAATGTTAATCACATGGCGATGTGAACTAGATTATTGACTCTAGTGCAAGTGGGAGACTGTTGGAAATATGCCCTAGAGGCAATAATAAATAGGTTATTATTATATTTCCTTGTTCATGATAAATTGTTTATTATCCATGCTAGAATTGTATTGATAGGAAACTCAAATACATGTGTGGATACATAGACAACACCATGTCCCTAGTAAGCCTCTAGTTAACTAGCTCGTTGATCAATAGATGGTTACGGTTTCCTGACCATGGACATTGGATGTCGTTGATAACGGGATCACATCATTAGAAGAATGATGTGATGGACAAGACCTAATCCTAAGCCTAGCACAAAGATTGTGTAGTTCGTATGCTAAAGCTTTTCTAATGTCAAGTATCATTTCCTTAGACCATGAGATTGTGCGACTCCCGGATACCGTAGGAATACTTTGGGTGTGCCAAATGTCACAACGTAACTGGGTGACTATAAAGGTACACTACAGGTATCTCCGAAAGTGTCTGTTGGGTTGGCACGAATCGAGACTGGGATTTGTCACTCCGTGTGACGGAGAGGTATCTCTGGGCCCACTCGGTAGGACATCATCATAATGTGCACAATGTGATCAAGGAGTTGATTACGGGATGATGTGTTACGGAACGAGTAAAGAGACTTGCCGGTAACGAGATTGAACAAGGTATCGCAATACCGACGGTCGAATCTCGGGCAAGTACAATACCGCTAGACAAAGGGAATTGTATACGGGATTGATTGAATCCTTGACATCGTGGTTCATCCGATGAGATCATCGTGGAACATGTGGGAGCCAATATGGGTATCCAGATCCCGCTATTGGTTATTGGCCGGAGAGGTGTCTCGGTCATGTCTGCATGGTTCCCGAACCCGTAGGGTCTACACACTTAAGGTTCGGTGACGCTAGAGTTGTTATGGGAAATAGTATGTGGTTACCGAAGGTAGTTCGGAGTCCCGGATGAGATCCCGGACGTCACGAGGAGTTCCGGAATGGTCCGGCGGTGAAGATCGATATATTGGACGAAGGGTATTGGAGTCCGGACGTGTTCCGGAGGTACCAGGCTATGGCCAGCATGACCGAAAGGTGTTTCGGGAGCCCCGGCAAGTGTTGGAGGGCCTCATGGGCCAAAGGGGAAGGGGCAAACCAGCCCACTAAGGGTTGGTGCGCCCCCCACACCCTTTCCCACGTTACTTGGGGAGGTGGGGCGCCTCCACCTTGCTTGGGAGGCAAGCCTCCACCTGCTTGGCTTGGGGGGCAAGTCTCCCTAGGATTTTCCCTAGGGAGATCCAATCTGCCTAGCCGCCGCCCCCTAGGGGAAACCCTAGGGCGCCTCCCCCTCTCCCCTTGACCCTATATATAGTGGAGGGGTGGGAGGGCAGTCGTGACCTCTTCCCTGGCACAGCCCTCCCTCCTCCTACCTTCTCCTCCTCCTCCATGGTGCTTGGCGAAGCCCTGCCGGAGAACCACGAGCTCCACCACCACCACGCCGTCGTGCTGACCGAGCTCTCCCTGAACTTCTCCTCTCCCCTTGCTGGATCAAGAAGGAGGAGACGTCCCCGGGCTGTACGTGTGTTGAACACGGAGGTGCCGTCCGTTCGGCCCTAGGATCATCGGTGATTTGGATCACGGCGAGTACGACTCCATCAACCCCGTTCACTTGAACGCTTCCGCTTAGCGATCTACAAGGGTATGTAGATGAACTCTATTTCCCCTTGTTGCTGGTTTCTCCATAGATAGATCTTGGTGACACGTAGGAAAATTTTGAATTTCTGCTACGTTCCCCAACACCACTCGGTAATGCACATCACTATAAGCCTTGCAAGCATTGCAACTAATGAGTTAGTTGTGGGATGATGTATTACGGAACGAGTAAAGATACTTGTCGGTAACGAGATTGAACTAGGTATTGAGATACCTACGATCGAATCTCGGGCAAGTAACATACCGATGACAAAGGGAACAATGTATGTTTTTATGCGGTCTGACCGATAAAGATCTTCGTAGAATATGTAGGAGCCAATATGGGCATCTAGGTCCCGCTATTGGTTATTGACAAGAGAGGTGTCTCGGTCATGTCTACATAGTTCTCGAACCCGTAGGGTCCGCACGCTTAACGTTCGTTGACGATATAGTACTATGAGTTATGTATGTTGGTGACCGAATGTTGTTCGGAGTTTTGGATGAGATCACGGATAGGACGAGGAACCCCGGAATGGTCCGGAAGTAAAGATTGATATGTGGATAGTAGTGTTTGATCTCCGGAAAGGTTCCGGAATCCATCAGAAGGGGTTTCAGATGTTTCCCGAAATGTTTGGACACGAGAACACTTTATCTGGGCCAAAGGGGAAAGCCCACGAGGTTTTTGGACCCTGGCGTCTGGGTCCAGACGCCGGGAACCCTGGCGTCTGGCCCTGGAGTCCAAGAAGGACTCTTGCCTTTCGGGTGAAACCGGCTTTGTGGAGGCTTTTACTCCAAGTTTCGACCCCAAGGCTCAACATATAAATAGAGGGGTAGGGCTAGCACCCAAGACACATCAAGAAACACCAAGTCGTGTGCCAGCAACCCCGTCTCCTCTAGTTTATCCTCCGTCATAGTTTTCGTAGTGCTTAGGCGAAGCCCTGCGAAGATTGTTCTTCACCAACACCGTCACCACGCCGTCGTGCTGCTGGAACTCATCTACTACTTCGCCCCTCTTGCTGGATCGAGAAGGCGAGGACGTCACCAAGACGAACGTGTGCAGAACTCGGAGGTGCCGTGCTTTCGATACTTGGATCGTTCGGATCGTGAAGACGTCCGACTACATCAACCGCGTTGATATAACACTTCTGCTTACGGTCTACGAGGGTACGTAGACAACACTCTCCCCTCTCGTTGCTATGCATCACCATGATCTTGCGTGTGCGTAGGAAAATTTTGAAATTACTATGTTCCCCAACACCTGCAAGCTTAAATAATCCACAAACTTCATCCACATAGATTAGGTGCTCATCAGGAAGCATTGTTTCATCTCCTGCAAAAGGATTAGCTAGCAGTTTTTCTAACATACTTGAAGGAATTTCAAAGTAGACATTTTCATTTTCAGTAGGTTCAGTAGGTTGAGGAGCAACTCTTTGCTCTACTGGTCGGGGTGAAGATACCCCGAACAAGCCCCTCAGAGGATTACTTTTCATAGTAGCAAGTGACAGTAAATTTCAGCACACTATATAAATTTTTACTTATCAAATTCCACCTACCATAGGTGCTTCACTCCCTGGCAACGGCGCCAGAAAAGAGTCTTGATGACCCACAAGTATAGGGGATCTATCGTAGTCCTTTCGATAAGTAAGAGTGTCGAACCCAACGAGGAGCAGAAGGAAATGATAAGCGGTTTTCAGCAAGGTATTCTCTGCAAGCACTGAAATTATAGGTAACAGATAGTTTGGTGATAGGATAATTTGTAACGAGCAACAAGTAACAAAAGTAAATAAAGTGCAGCAAGGTGGCCCAATCCTTTTTGTAGCAAAGGACAAGCCTGGACAAAACTCTTATATAGAGAAAAGCGCTCCCGAGGACACATGGGAATTATCGTCAAGCTAGTTTTCATCACGTTCATATGATTCGCGTTCGGTACTTTGATAATTTGATATGTGGGCGGACCGGTGCTTGGGTGCTGTCCTTACTTGGACAAGCATCCCACTTATGATTAACCCCTATTGCAAGCATTCGCAACTACAAAAGAAGTATTAAGGTAAACCTAACCATTGCATGAAACAAGTAGATCCAAATCAGCCCCTTACGAAGCAACACATAAACTAGGGTTTAAGCTTCTGTCACTCTAGCAACCCATCATCTACTTATTACTTCCCAATTCCTTCCTCTAGGCCCAAATAACGGTGAAGTGTCATGTAGTCGACGTTCACATAACACCACTAGAGGATAGACAACATACATCTCATCAAAATATCGAACGAATACAAAATTCACATGACTACTAATAGCAAGACTTCTCCCATGTCCTCAGGAACAAACGTAACTACTCACAAAGCATATTCATGTTCATAATCAGAGGAGTATTAATATGCATAAAGGATCTGAACATATGATCTTCCACCAAATAAACCAACTAGCATCAACTACAAGTAGTAATCAACACTATTAGCAACCTACAGGTACCAATCCCAGACTTGGAGAAAAGAATTGGATACAAGAGATGAAATAGGGTTTGAGAGGAGATGGTGCTGGTGAATATGTTGATGGAGATTGCCCTCTTCCGATGAGAGGAGCGTTGGTGATGACGATGGCGATGATTTCCCCCTCCCGGAGGGGTGTCCCCGGCAGAACAGCTCTACCGGAGCCCTAGATTGGTTCCGCCAAGGTTCCGCCTCGTGGCGGCGGAGTCTCATCCCAAAAGCTTGCTTATGATTTTTCTTCGGACGAAAGACTTCATATAGTAGAAGATGGGCACCGAAGGGCCAACAGGGGGCCCATGAGGCAGGGGGCGCGCCCAGGGGGTAGGGCGCGCCCCCCACCCTCGTGGACAGGTGGAGGCCCCTCGACGTGGATTTTTCTTCCAGTATTTTCTATTATTTCCAAAAATAATTTTCATGGAGTTTCAGAACTTTTGGAGTTGTGCAGAATAGGTCTATAATATTTGCTCCTTTTCCAGCCCAGAATTCCAGCTGTCGGCATTCTCCCTCCTTATGTAAACCTTGTAAAATAAGAGAGAATAGGCATAAGTATTGTGACATAATATGTAATAACAGCCCATAATGCAATAAATATCGATATAAAAGCATGATGCAAAATGGACGTATCACACGCCCCCCTGTATGAGCGAATCTCTCCCCGAGACCCCGACCAATTCGCCTCACAGAATAGCGGGCTCGCGTACCACTAATCGATGGCAGGACTACGTAAGCAGGAATAGAACCAACAAGACTCACAAGAAGGACGAGGAGACAGAAGCCAAATCGTACTTCACGGTCTCCAAGGAGGCAAGCAGCAGATCAAGAACATGACGGCTCCAGATGAGGAGATGAGATTTTTTATGATCAGGAGGACGATGAGATTTTGGACAAACAGGAGGGGGGCAATATAGACAACGGAGTCAAATCTACATCAATCTCCAAGAAGCAGATCCAGGAGCTTTAAGAGAAGATGGTTGTGCCGATATCTTTCCTAACACTGAAAATCAAACCATCAACCAGATAGGGTAGGGACACGAGTGAAGATGATAACGGCAAGGTGGCGTTAACGCTGCCGGGCAACATGTCCAAGCTCAAACAGCAATTGGCTCCTCTCAAAAGAGATGGCCAGCTCACCGCGAGGTACTACAAGTCTACAGCATGCAGCATCACGATCGGTACGTTACAAGCCCTTCGCCCGGATGCTGGCGAGGCACGGTGTTGTGTTCAATGGTTGACGAGCATGAAGATGATGGACGAGCAGCAGACAGGCCACACTGGTTGTTCGCATGAGCTTTTGGTGCAGCAGTTCAGGGCTGTGTGGCGTGGGCGGAGCGCATGGAGCTTGCCGGCAAGAAAGCGCTGGAATAGTACGACGATCATGCGTTCATGCAGGTGCCTCACACTGAAGCCAGGCCCTTGGGTATGAACTGGAACTTATTCGATGGTGTCGACACACGAACACGTCCCGTGTACCCTCGACGCCGGGGTGATGCACCGCAGCTTACGTCGAAGGAGACCCGACCGACAGCGCGATACGCAAGATAGTCGGCGGGCGCTTTTGCAGACCCGAAACCCCGCGCACCCGGGAGGGACCCGTCAGGGATTGCGGCGGCAATGGGCTGCCCTAGGTCGATTCGCTCGCCCCTAGAGCCTCGTCGATCGCTGCCCTCCACGAAGAACGAGAAAGAAGGATACAAGGGTAAGAGATAAAGATAGATGAACACAAAAGTGTAATAGATTGATTGGTTCGATTGGTGTTGTTCAATCGGCCATCACCCCCAACATATATAAGAGGCGGCTGGACTTCCCGTACAAGCAAAGGATTCATCTAGGCTTTCCTTACAAAAAATTACATCAATTCACGTCCTAGAGTCCTAGTTCTATTCCAACTCGGATTCAGTCTGAATCTGGCCCAACTTCTGTCTTCCTCCTTGCGCATGCCGCCGAGCTTGCATATGACCTCCGATCAAGACGGCCCAAATATGAAACTTGTGCACCTCGACGAGACGAACGATTCTTATATTGAACACTTTTCCAAATAAGACCATCTTGAATATTCCACGAAGCCATCTTTAATATCCAGTCGGACTCGGTCATGTAACATACTGGATTGTATGAGTCTCGTAGTGAACTTACAGGCCGTATACTATCTCAGATGATAATGCCTCCAACACCAAAGTTCACTGTTTTGACGATGCGCACAACTTTCGTGTTGATCACTTTTCCATCCGAGGTCATCTGGATTACCTTTCGGGCACATCTTCAGTTTCACTCGGATCCGAGCTCATCCACTCGGATATTAGAGTTTTTCGTCCGACTGGACCTTTTCACTCGGATGTTAGAGTCTTTCACTCGGAAGACAATCTTTCACTCGGATGACTATAATTTCACTCGGAAGACAATCTTTCACTCGGATGACTATATTTCACTCGGAAGGCAATATCTTACTCGAACGTCAAGTTTTCATTCCGACGGTAATCTTTTCACTCGGAATAACTTCACTCGGATGATAATTTCACTCGGATTACTATATTTTCACTCGGAAGCCAATCTTTTACTCGATCGGTAAGTTTCCGCTCGACGTTTTACTCGATCGGTAGGTTTTCACTCGGATGGTAAATTTTTCAATCGGATTTCCCGACTGAAAACACAGCCTGATCTTGATTTGCCTCTCCAGGTTGCATACGACCTCGGATTGAGACAAATTATATATGAAAATTGATTGCCTCGACGAGAAGAAACTTTTCCGTGTTTAAGGTTTTTCAATTCAAGGCCGTCTTGAGGGCCTAATTGCTCACGCATTGCATCAGACACTCATTAACATGTGTCTGGTGTCAAGCGTAATATTTTGGTCTCTGGACGGTCCAGACCGTATTGACTGTAACTTTGCATATGAACTCGGATTGAGATGATTTATATATCAAAATCGATTGCCTCGACGAGACGAAGACAATTCATTAAGAGTGCTCCTTCATCCGAGGTCATCTTGAAGACGTGATTGGCCAAAAACCACTCGGAACATTGAATTATGCCACTCGGAGTATAGTTTCGGTCCGTAAGATAAGGTCGAATGAATATAACCGAAACATCAAAGTTGTTCCACTCGACGACGTTAATCTTTTCATGTTGAAAACCCGTTCACTCGAGACCATCTTCATTGCAATCTTTATCTTGCCAAAATCAGGTGTCAACACATGTCCCCCTATTTTCTGGCAGAGCTTGCGTGCCAGAAAATACCTTGCTTAGGGTAATGTTGAAGCACGATGTCAACACTCCATCGGCTGTGCATGTTGAGTATGATAATTTTAATCGTCCATATGCTCATGTTTGTTGCTTCTTCGGTAGAGCCTCTTGGATAATAGTTGTCTGAAAACAACAATTGGATGTCACAAAGGCTTCCACGTAAGTTTCTTATGTCAATCCAGACCTTGCATTTGTCCAGGCATTCCCTAGAAATATTAGAACCCTTCAACGAAGACGGTTGCCGAACGATTATGACCATGCACCTCAAAGGAATACCGTCAACTGTTCGGCGACTCAACTCGTTATCAAAGTACACCATCAAGCCTCCGCCGAACAACGTCTGTCTCCTGACTTGGATCCTGCAAATAAATAACATTTGGAGTCGGGGATCTTTTATGCAATAGACCCTTGATTGGTGGTCGACTCAATAATTAAGTCGGCCTCGCCAGTATTGGCAAACACTGAGCATCGGCTATAGGAGTAGGAAATCAACCATGGTGAACACCGTTAGCCAGATGTCGGGTTTGCCAACACAATGAATTCTGAGGGCGATATGCAAATATCGGCCATGCGTTCTTATCTCAAAAGTGCTCGGGAGTCCGTCCACCAAAGTGTGAATAGCCGAAATAAGTCAGATGTTTCGGCTGAGGATAAATTCGATAGCGTTGATTTTGATGGTACAATTGAAGAATATGGATGATACGCCTCCTGGAGTCTCCTATATGAAAATTGTCGTCCTCGCCTACGGGTTTTACACTTGTACTCCCTTATTTCTGCTGGCTTCGCAATAGGAGATGTGATGCCGCTCTTGACTCGAGGATTTCCCTTACGAACCCAGGCCATGTTCCTCTTCTCCAGCTCTTTGGCCCTAAGCCGTTTTAGCTTCTTCTGTTGCGAATATGGTAAGCCGAGTGGGCGTCCCGGCTGGGACTTTGGTTTATGCACTGGCAAATTCTTCCTGACTTTGGGCATCTCTGGCTTGGCCTGTCCAAACTTGACTATTGGATCCTTGAAATTTACTTGCTTCACTTTCTTGTCCTTAGCAGCCAACATAGGCTCGGCTGGTTTTTTGTCATTTGGAGTCGGATCTGAAATAGCACTCTTGCGGCCATCCTTTTCTTTCTTCACTTCTTTAACACTTGTTGCAATAGAAGGTCGGACATCATTTCTATTTTGACTGCTCCTCTTGGGAACCCATGCCATGTTCTTCTTTCTCAACTCATGTGTACTAAGTCTTTGTAATTCCTTCTCTTGCCAATGTGCTAAGCCGAGTGGGCACCTCGGCTGTGATTCTGTTTCAACCAATGCCAACTCTTTTTTGGCCTTGTGCACTCTCAACTTCTACCCTTCAGATTTGGCACTTAATTGACTTGCCTCATTGCCTTTTGTATCCAATGTCAATGCTTTAACTGGCTCTTTGTTATTTGAGAACAAATCTGAAGTAGCACACTTATGACCATCTTTCTTGACCTGGTACACTTGCTTGACCACCTCTTTCTTGTTCCTTGAGCTCTGGACCGATTCCTTATGATTGAAACGGTCTTTGACGTGTGATTGTTCATCAAATGTTGATCTTTTTGGAGCTGCATAATGTTGGCGAGATGATCTAAAATAAGATGGATAATTTGCCCATGTATCATACCTGCCCCATGATGGATATGGATTTACATGAGCGTAGGGAGGCATCCACGACATTGGCATTGGTGGCCCAAAAGCAGGATATGAAGTCTGCTTGCTCAATGTCTTCCTTTGCCAATTCAAGTCTTCAGATTTATGCCTTGGGGGTGACTTCGATGCTTTTGCTTCACTCGGCCGATAAGCACTCTTTGCCTCACTTATCTTTTGGTACTTTTCTAATAACTACACGAAAGTGACTTTCGGCTTTTTTCTTTTGTGCTTACCATGGCATTTGCTTTCTTTGGTTGTGCGTGCACCGGTCTTTGAATTCTCTTGTTGTCCCCCGGTGCTAGATGTTGCTATTGTAGCTTTGATGGAGTTCCCATCTTCAAGATTTTTGTTGATGCACTTTTTAACAATATCCTTGCTTGAAGATTTGACCCCGTCATCATTGGTGTGTACCTGTTGACCTTTAGATGAATCGGCTTGTGATAGCCAAGTCAACATTTGATTGCCATCAAGACCAATCTGATACGACTGGACATATGCTCGTGCTTCAACAAACTCCAGTTGTCTTGTGTTGACTGATTGTGCGACTCTATGGATCATGTTGCAATCTTTGACACTTTGCTCGAACGAACATTGCATTCGCTCTTGTCTTGATGGCTCGACATCGTGATCAATTATAATAATAGGATTAGTCAGCGATGTACCGACGATGTGCTCACATATGCCCGGATTGAAGGCACATTGTTCATTCATTAACCGATAATGTGATACCGGCTTTGGAACTAAATAACCGAGTGGTATCAGCTTAACATCATCTGACTCGGCTATGCATCGATTTTCTTTCTCCTTTTCCGATGCTCCTGGATCGGCTATCCTGGAGAACTTTGAACTTAGCTTTATATTCCTGCAACCAAAATAATTACAGAATATACGTATCATCTGAGACCAAATGTTAGCCAGGCATGAAACAAACAAAGTTGTCCATATGAATATAAAGTTCAGTTGGCATGACGGGAACAACTTTGGTTGCGATAAGTTGTCACTATTAGCCTCTATGAATGATACCATGTGTTAACTAGCATGATTAGTAACAAGATCATTTCTAATAAATAGATTACTCATCTCGATTGGTCTTTCAAAATTAATTAGAATCTTACTAATGGATGCATCAACAGTATGATTTTGACCGAATCGAAAATTGAATAAATTGTCTGCTAGGTGTACCTTTGTGAAGACTTTGGAAGGAGAATATGGTTGCACCACTGGAACAATCCCTTGCTCCACTTCTGAATAATTCTCCAACACCTCTTCCTCTTCTTCTGGATCTCGTGCCTCATCTCTCAGATTGCCTGAGAAGATTTCACTCGGATTGCCTGAGTATATTTCAGTCGGATTGCCCGAGCATATTTCAGTTGGATTGCCCGAGTGGATTTCACTCCGTCGCTCTTTGTCAGTTGAACTTTGCTCGGCTGCATTTTCTTGTTCTTGATGTTCATCGTTAACTGAACTGTGTTCGGCCATATTACTTTGTTCTTGATGCTCATCAATATCTTTAGCACGAAACTCATAGGGTAGCATGTAAGCTCCCTTATATCCAGAAAAATCGAGCAAGACCAATTTGCTGCGTTTACCGTTCCTTTGCTCGGTGAAGCTTGCATCTTCTCTTTTGGTACACGCAGCAATAACTGGCTTGATGCACTCGGCTCTAGTGGCTTTAGCCGGTGATGCACTCGTCTGGAATGATGCACTCGGCTGGCATGATGTACTCGGCTGGCACGATGCACTCGGCTGGCTCGATGCAATGCACTCGGCCTTAAATGTCTCGGTGCTCAATCGGGTTTCAATTGAATCCACCATTGTCTTGTGACTAAAGGAACCGTTCAACTCAGATGTACACGACTTAATCATATTTGACTCGGTTTCAACTAAATCAACGGTATTAGCCGAGTGAACCCTTTCTTGCTGATTTGCTTGCAAAACTTCTTTTTTGGCTTGCCTCAACATCACAGAGGAACCATCATGATTGTTGAATGGAAGAAGAGACTTGACATATTCTTGCAAATATTCCTCTCCACGCCTCTTCTTGTGTGCTTCATAAGCTTGTTGATATTCTGCTGGTAGTTCCTCAAGGGTAGGTGTAGTAAATTCGTTGACTCTATTCCCTGTGAGCTTTGGCTTGATCTTGTCCACTTGGTCCAGATATTTTTCTTTAAACTCAACCCTGCTTGGATCGGCTTGCCCCCCAATACTTTTAGGATCTTTCGGCAATGAATTGATGTTGCCGAAATTTTGCGCTTGTATAGGGGGTGTATAACATGCTGCAATGATAGGCGAAGGCATGTGCATCGTTGTTGAATATTTTCTCTCGACAATTTGATCAATCGGCAATACTTCGTCTTCTTTCAAAACCCTAGCTCTTATTGCCTCATAATCAGGAACCAATCCCTTGTCGTGTTGCTCAAGGCAAATAGCACTAATCTTCTTATTTTGGGCTAAAATTTTCAATGCAGCCAGAGCCACCTCATCTCCTGCAATATTAGGCACATATGCTCCTATAGAATCTCCATTCACTCGGCCATGACCGTGAAGGTGAGCCGAGTCATGAATATTTTTAGTTCCATATGCCACTGAACAATTAACATCACGAGGTATAGCATATGATGTTTGAGGATAACCGGCCAAATAGCTAATGGAAGCATGGCCGATTCCCCCATCCATCGGCATGTTTGGGGATGAACCCGCATATTGCGAGTCGGCTGCCGATGGATAAAACTGCGAGACGCCCTCCTGTACATGAGGTTTCATATATTGATCACTCGAACAAACCGTGTTGTTCACCGGCATATTGAAAGATGTTGCCGATGCACGAAAGTTCACATTCATAAGTTGCATGTCGCAATTATTTAAATTCCAAGTTTCTATAACGGAATAACTAGTCGGCCTTTGCTCGTTAGGGCTAGCCGACATGACATGTCCATTAAAAGATCTAGCAATATCAACATAATGGCTATTTGCATCTATGTAAGGAGATTGATGATACATGTTACCGTTGTAGATTGCAGCCACTCGATGACGCTCTCCTCGTAGCAAGAACAGGCTGGAGACTGTTCAAAGCTTCGTCCCCAGCGGAGTCGCCAAAAAGTGTGTTGACACACGAACACGTCCCGTGTACCCTCGACGCCGGGGGTGATGCACCGCAGCTCACGTCGAAGAATACCCGACCGACAGCGCGATACGCAAGATAGTCGGCGGGCGCTTATGCAGACCCGAAACCCCGCGCACCCGGGAGGGACCCCGTCAGGGATTGCGGCGGCAATGGGCTGCCCTAGGTCGATTCGCTCGCCCCTAGAGCCTCGTGGATCGCTTCCCTCCAACGCGAAGAACGAACGAAGAACGAGAAAGAAAGATACAAGGGTTAGAGATAAAGATAGATGAACACAAAAGTGTAATAGATTGATTGGTTCGATTGGTGTTGTTCAATCGGCCATCACCCCCAACATATATAAGAGGCGGCTGGACTTCCCGTACAAGCAAAGGATTCATCTAGGCTTTCCTTACAAAAAATTACATCAATTCACATCCTAGATTCCTATTTCTATTCCAACTCGGATTCAGTCTGAATCTGGCCCAACTTCTGTCTTCCTCCTTGCGCGGGCCACCGAGCTTGCATCTGACCTCCGATCAAGACAAACCAAATATGAAACTTGTGCTCCTCGACGAGACAAACGATTCTTATATTGAACACTTTTCCAAATAAGACCATCTTGAATATTCCACGAAGCCATCTTTAATATCCAGTCGGACTCGGTCATGTAACAGACTGGATTGTATGAGTCTCGTAGTGAATTTACAGGCCGTATACTATCTCAGATGATAATGACTCTAGCACCAAAGTTCACTGTTTTGACGATGCGCACAACTTCCGTGTTGATCACTTTTCCATCCGAGGTCATCTGGATTACCTTTCGGGCACATCTTCAGTTTCACTCGGATCCGAGCTCATCCACTTGGATATTAGAGTTTTTCATCCGACTGGACCTTTTCACTCGGATGTTAGAGTCTTTCACTCGGAAGACAATCTTTCACTCGGATGACTATAATTTCACTCGGAAGACAATCTTTCACTCGGATGACTATATTTCACTCGGAAGGCAATATCTTACTCGAACGTCAAGTTTTCATTCCGACGGTAATCTTTTCACTCGGAATAACTTCACTCGATGATAATTTCACTCGGATTACTATATTTTCACTCGGAAGCCAATCTTTTACTCGATCGATAAGTTTCCGCTCGACGTTTTACTCGATCGGTAGGTTTTCACTCGGATGGTAAACTTTTCACTCGGATTTCCCGACTGAAAACACAGCCTGATCTTGATTTGCCTCTCCAGGTTGCATACGACCTCGGATTGAGACAAATTATAAATGAAAATTGATCGCCTCGACGAGAAGAAACTTTTCCGTGTTGAAGGTTTTTCAATTCAAGGCCGTCTTGAGGGCCGAATTGCTCACGCATTGCATCAGACACTCATTAACATGTGTCTGGTGTCAAGCGTAATATTTTGGTCTCTGGACGGTCCAGACCGTATTGACTGTAACTTTGCATATGAACTCGGATTGAGATGATTTATATATCAAAATCGATTGCCTCGACAAGACGAAGACAATTCCTTAAGAGTGCTCCTTCATCCGAGGTCATCTTGAAGACGTGATTGTTCAAAAACCACTCGGAACATTGAATTATGCCACTCGGAGTATAGTTTCGGTCCGTAAGATAAGGTCGAATGAATATAACCGAAACATCAAAGTTGTTCCACTCGACGACGTTAATCTTTTCATGTTGAAAACCCGTTCACTCGAGACCATCTTCATTGCAATCTTTATCTTGCCAAAATCAGGTGTCAACACATGTCCCCCTATTTTCTGGCAGAGCTTGCGTGCCAGAAAATACCTTGCTTAGGGTAATGTTGAAGCACGATGTCAACACTCCATCGGCTGTGCATGTTGAGTATGATAATTTTAATCGTCCATATGCTCATGTTTGTTGCTTCTTCGGTAGAGCCTCTTGGATAATAGTTGTCTGAAAACAACAATTGGATGTCACAAAGGCTTCCACGTAAGTTTCTTATGTCAATCCAGACCTTGCATTTGTCCAGGCATTCCCTAGAAATATTAGAACCCTTCAACGAAGACGGTTGCCGAACGATTATGACCATGCACCTCAAAGGAATACCGTCAACTGTTCGGCGACTCAACTCGTTATCAAAGTACACCATCAAGCCTCCGCCGAACAACGTCTGTCTCCTGACTTGGATCCTGCAAATAAATAACATTTGGAGTCGGGGATCTTTTATGCAATAGACCCTTGATTGGTGGTCGACTCAATAATTAAGTCGGCCTCGCCAGTATTGGCAAACACTGAGCATCGGCTATAGGAGTAGGAAATCAACCATGGTGAACACCGTTAGCCAGATGTCGGGTTTGCCAACACAATGAATTCTGAGGGCGATATGCAAATATCGGCCATGCGTTCTTATCTCAAAAGTGCTCGGGAGTCCGTCCACCAAAGTGTGAATAGCCGAAATAAGTCAGATGTTTCGGCTGAGGATAAATTCGATAGCGTTGATTTTGATGGTACAATTGAAGAATATGGATGATACGCCTCCTGGAGTCTCCTATATGAAAATTGTCGTCCTCGCCTACGGGTTTTACACTTGTACTCCCTTATTTCTGCTGGCTTCGCAATAGGAGATGTGATGCCGCTCTTGACTCGAGGATTTCCCTTACGAACCCAGGCCATGTTCCTCTTCTCCAGCTCTTTGGCCCTAAGCCGTTTTAGCTTCTTCTGTTGCGAATATGGTAAGCCGAGTGGGCGTCCCGGCTGGGACTTTGGTTTATGCACTGGCAAATTCTTCCTGACTTTGGGCATCTCTGGCTTGGCCTGTCCAAACTTGACTATTGGATCCTTGAAATTTACTTGCTTCACTTTCTTGTCCTTAGCAGCCAACATAGGCTCGGCTGGTTTTTTGTCATTTGGAGTCGGATCTGAAATAGCACTCTTGCGGCCATCCTTTTCTTTCTTCACTTCTTTAACACTTGTTGCAATAGAAGGTCGGACATCATTTCTATTTTGACTGCTCCTCTTGGGAACCCATGCCATGTTCTTCTTTCTCAACTCATGTGTACTAAGTCTTTGTAATTCCTTCTCTTGCCAATGTGCTAAGCCGAGTGGGCACCTCGGCTGTGATTCTGTTTCAACCAATGCCAACTCTTTTTTGGCCTTGTGCACTCTCAACTTCTACCCTTCAGATTTGGCACTTAATTGACTTGCCTCATTGCCTTTTGTATCCAATGTCAATGCTTTAACTGGCTCTTTGTTATTTGAGAACAAATCTGAAGTAGCACACTTATGACCATCTTTCTTGACCTGGTACACTTGCTTGACCACCTCTTTCTTGTTCCTTGAGCTCTGGACCGATTCCTTATGATTGAAACGGTCTTTGACGTGTGATTGTTCATCAAATGTTGATATTTTTGGAGCTGCATAATGTTGGCGAGATGATCTAAAATAAGATGGATAATTTGCCCTTGTATCATACCTGCCCCATGATGGATATGGATTTACATGAGCGTAGGGAGGCATCCACGACATTGGCATTGGTGGCCCAAAAGCAGGATATGAAGTCTGCTTGCTCAACGTCTTCCTTTGCCAATTCAAGTCTTCAGATTTATGCCTTGGGGGTGACTTCGATGCTTTTGCTTCACTCGGACGATAAACACTCTTTGCCTCACTTATCTTTTGGTACTTTTCTAATAACTACACGAAAGTGACTTTCGGCTTTTTTCTTTTGTGCTTACCATGGCATTTGCTTTCTTTGGTTGTGCGTGCACCGGTCTTTGAATTCTCTTGTTGTCCCCCGGTGCTAGATGTTGCTATTGTAGCTTTGATGGAGTTCCCATCTTCAAGATTTTTGTTGATGCACTTTTTAACAATATCCTTGCTTGAAGATTTGACCCCGTCATCATTGGTGTGTACCTGTTGACCTTTAGATGAATCGGCTTGAGATAGCCAAGTCAACATTTGATTGCCATCAAGACCAATCTGATACGACTGGACATATGCTCGTGCTTCAACAAACTCCAATTGTCTTGTGTTGACTGATTGTGCGACTCTATGGATCATGTTGCAATCTTTGACACTTTGCTCGAACGAACATTGCATTCGCTCTTGTCTTGATGGCTCGACATCGTGATCAATTATAATAATAGGATTAGTCAGCGATGTACCGACAATGTGCTCACATATGCCGGGATTGAAGGCACATTGTTCATTCATTAACCGATAATGTGATACCGGCTTTGGAACTAAATAACCGAGTGGTATCAGCTTAACATCATCTGACTCGGCTATGCATCGATTTTCTTTCTCCTTTTCCGATGCTCCTGGATCGGCTATCCTGGAGAACTTTGAACTTAGCTTTATATTCCTGCAACCAAAATAATTACAGAATATACGTATCATCTGAGACCAAATGTTAGCCAGGCATGAAACAAACAAAGTTGTCCATATGAATATAAAGTTCAGTTGGCATGACGGGAACAACTTTGGTTGCGATAAGTTGTCACTATTAGCCTCTATGAATGATACCATGTGTTAACTAGCATGATTAGTAACAAGATCATTTCTAATAAATAGATTACTCATCTCGATTGGTCTTTCAAAATTAATTAGAATCTTACTAATGGATGCATCAACAGTATGATTTTGACCGAATCGAAAATTGAATAAATTGTCTGCTAGGTGTACCTTTGTGAAGACTTTGGAAGGAGAATATGGTTGCACCACTGGAACAATCCCTTGCTCCACTTCTGAATAATTCTCCAACACCTCTTCCTCTTCTTCTGGATCTCGTGCCTCATCTCTCAGATTGCCTGAGCAGATTTCACTCGGATTGCCTGAGTATATTTCAGTCGGATTGCCCGAGCATATTTCAGTTGGATTGCCCGAGTGGATTTCACTCCGTCGCTCTTTGTCAGTTGAACTTTGCTCGGCTGCATTTTCTTGTTCTTGATGTTCATCGTTAACTGAACTGTGTTCGGCCATATTACTTTGTTCTTGATGCTCATCAATATCTTTAGCACGAAACTCATAGGGTAGCATGTAAGCTCCCTTATATCCAGAAAAATCGAGCAAGACCAATTTGCTGCGTTTACCGTTCCTTTGCTCGGTGAAGCTTGCATCTTCTCTTTTGGTACACGCAGCAATAACTGGCTTGATGCACTCGGCTCTAGTGGCTTTAGCCGGTGATGCACTCGTCTGGAATGATGCACTCGGCTGGCATGATGTACTCGGCTGGCACGATGCACTCGGCTGGCTCGATGCAATGCACTCGGCCTTAAATGTCTCGGTGCTCAATCGGGTTTCAATTGAATCCACCATTGTCTTGTGACTAAAGGAACCGTTCAACTCAGATGTACACGACTTAATCATATTTGACTCGGTTTCAACTAAATCAACGGTATTAGCCGAGTGAACCCTTTCTTGCTGATTTGCTTGCAAAACTTCTTTTTTGGCTTGCCTCAACATCACAGAGGAACCATCATGATTGTTGAATGGAAGAAGAGACTTGACATATTCTTGCAAATATTCCTCTCCACGCCTCTTCTTGTGTGCTTCATAAGCTTGTTGATATTCTGCTGGTAGTTCCTCAAGGGTAGGTGTAGTAAATTCGTTGACTCTATTCCCTGTGAGCTTTGGCTTGATCTTGTCCACTTGGTCCAGATATTTTTCTTTAAACTCAACCCTGCTTGGATCGGCTTGCCCCCCAATACTTTTAGGATCTTTCGGCAATGAATTGATGTTGCCGAAATTTTGCGCTTGTATAGGGGGTGTATAACATGCTGCAATGATAGGCGAAGGCATGTGCATCGTTGTTGAATATTTTCTCTCGACAATTTGATCAATCGGCAATACTTCGTCTTCTTTCAAAACCCTAGCTCTTATTGCCTCATAATCAGGAACCAATCCCTTGTCGTGTTGCTCAAGGCAAATAGCACTAATCTTCTTATTTTGGGCTAAAATTTTCAATGCAGCCAGAGCCACCTCATCTCCTGCAATATTAGGCACATATGCTCCTATAGAATCTCCATTCACTCGGCCATGACCGTGAAGGTGAGCCGAGTCATGAATATTTTTAGTTCCATATGCCACTGAACAATTAACATCACGAGGTATAGCATATGATGTTTGAGGATAACCGGCCAAATAGCTAATGGAAGCATGGCCGATTCCCCCATCCATCGGCATGTTTGGGGATGAACCCGCATATTGCGAGTCGGCTGCCGATGGATAAAACTGCGAGACGCCCTCCTGTACATGAGGTTTCATATATTGATCACTCGAACAAACCGTGTTGTTCACCGGCATATTGAAAGATGTTGCCGATGCACGAAAGTTCACATTCATAAGTTGCATGTCGCAATTATTTAAATTCCAAGTTTCTCCAACGGAATAACTAGTCGGCCTTTGCTCGTTAGGGCTAGCCGACATGACATGTCCATTAAAAGATCTAGCAATATCAACATAATGGCTATTTGCATCTATGTAAGGAGATTGATGATACATGTTACCGTTGTAGATTGCAGCCACTCGATGACGCTCTCCTCGTAGCAAGAACAGGCTGGAGACTGTTCAAAGCTTCATCCCCAGCGGAGTCGCCAAAAAGTGTGTTGACACACGAACACGTCCCGTGTACCCTCGACGCCGGGGGTGATGCACCGCAGCTCACGTCGAACAAGACCCGACCGACAGCGCGATACGCAAGATAGTCGGCGGGCGCTTTTGCAGACCCGAAACACCGCGCACCCGGGAGGGACCCCGTCAGGGATTGCGGCGGCAATGGGCTGCCCTAGGTCGATTCGCTCGCCCCTAGAGCCTCGTGGATCGCTTCCCTCCAACGCGAAGAACGAACGAAGAACGAGAAAGAAAGATACAAGGGTAAGAGATAAAGATAGATGAACACAAAAGTGTAATAGATTGATTGGTTCGATTGGTGTTGTTCAATCGGCCATCACCCCCAACATATATAAGAGGCGGCTGGACTTCCCGTACAAGCAAAGGATTCATCTAGGCTTTCCTTACAAAAAATTACATCAATTCACATCCTAGAGTCCTATTTCAATTCCAACTCGGATTCAGTCTGAATCTGGCCCAACTTCTGTCTTCCTCCTTGCGCGGGCCGCCGAGCTTGCATATGACCTCCGATCAAGACAAACCAAATATGAAACTTGTGCTCCTCGACGAGACAAACGATTCTTATATTGAACACTTTTCCAAATAAGACCATCTTGAATATTCCACGAAGCCATCTTTAATATCCAGTCGGACTCGGTCATGTAACAGACTGGATTGTATGAGTCTCGTAGTGAATTTACAGGCCGTATACTATCTCAGATGATAATGACTCTAGCACCAAAGTTCACTGTTTTGACGATGCGCACAACTTCCGTGTTGATCACTTTTCCATCCGAGGTCATCTGGATTACCTTTCGGGCACATCTTCAATTTCACTCGGATCCGAGCTCATCCACTCGGATATTAGAGTTTTTCATCCGACTGGACCTTTTCACTCGGATGTTAGAGTCTTTCACTCGGAAGACAATCTTTCACTCGGATGACTATAATTTCACTCGGAAGACAATCTTTCACTCGGATGACTATATTTCACTCGGAAGGCAATATCTTACTCGAACGTCAAGTTTTCATTCCGACGGTAATCTTTTCACTCGGAATAACTTCACTCGGATGATAATTTCACTCGGATTACTATATTTTCACTCGGAAGCCAATCTTTTACTCGATCGATAAGTTTCCACTCGACGTTTTACTCGATCGGTAGGTTTTCACTCGGATGGTAAACTTTTCACTCGGATTTCCCGACTGAAAACACAGCCTGATCTTGATTTGCCTCTACAGGTTGCATACGACCTCGGATTGAGACAAATTATATATGAAAATCGGTCGCCTCGACGAGAAGAAACTTTTCCGTGTTGAAGATTTTTCAATTCGAGACCGTCTTGAGGGCTGAATTGCTCACGCATTGCATCAGACACTCATCAACATGTGTCTGGTGTCAAGCGTAATATTTTGGTCTCTGGACGGTCCAGACCGTATTGACTGTAACTTTGCATATGAACTCGATTGAGATGATTTATATATCAAAATCGATTGCCTCGACGAGACGAAGACAATTCCTTAAGAGTGCTCCTTCACCCGAGGTCATCTTGAAGACGTGATTGGCCAAAAACCACTCGGAACATTGAATTATGCCACTCGGAGTATAGTTTCGATCCGTAAGATAAGGTCGAATGAATATAACCGAAACATCAAAGTTGTTCCACTCGACGACGTTAATCTTTTCATGCTGAAAACCCGTTCACTCGAGACCATCTTCATTGCAATCTTTATCTTGCCAAAATCAGGTGTCAACAGATGGTGACATGGCCAACGCCGATGTACAACACTGGGCACTCAGACCTGTACGTGGGGTTCCTTAACGCTGCTAGAGGAGCTGAGGGCACTGGAGTCCAAGGCTGCCGTGAGTCTCATATTACGTTCGTGTATTCTATGCAATCGCATGTTGCTTATCCAATCAGTGCTGTGCGCGATCCCTGTGCATTCTATGTTGGCTCTGGATTTGCCGGTGAAGACTATCTCGGCTCTTTCGAAGATCTGTCATGGGTTCCTGTGGTGCGGAAGGAAGGAGGCTAGCGGGGGAAATTTCTCGGTTTCGTGGGAGATGGTGTGCAGGCCCAAGTGGGCAGGAGGACTCGGATTGATGAACCTGCGATGGCTCAATAAAGCGCTCCAAGCGAGGTGGCCGTGGCTTCAAAAGTATGACAAATCAAGGCCTTGGGCGGAGTTTCGGATCAGCGTTTCGAGGGAGTCAGAAGCTTTGGTGCAAGCAGAAGCAACTACGACGCTAGGTGACGGGAAATCCGCTCTGTTTTGAGAGGACAAATGGTTGGATGGCTCAAGGATTGGCGAGGTGGCACCATTGATCTATGACAGGGTTCCACAGAGGGATAGAAGGTTGGTCACAGTATCGGAAGCAATATCCAACAATGCTTGGGTGGCGAGCATTGGTCCTGAGCTCTCATCGGAGGGGTTGGCCCAGTTCTTGCGGCTGTGGGCGAGGGTGGAGCAAGTGCAGTTAAGTGTGGAGGAGGAGGGCAAGGTGAGGTGGAGCTGGGAGAGTAACGGGAAATTCTCGGCGCGCTCGGCTTACGCAGCGAGGTTCTGGGCCCTCCAAGTAGCACCTGAGGCTAAGTTTACTTGGGGCTCAAGGGCACCGCTTCGCTGCCGCTTCTTCTCGTGGTTAGCCTTAAAGAACAGATGTTGGACCTCCGATCGGCTTGCCAGGCGTGGGCTCCCTCACCAAGCTGCTTGCCCCCTTTGCGACCAGGATGAGGAAACCATCCATCATCTCCTGCTAGGGTGTGCGTTCACG
Organism: Aegilops umbellulata; assembly: GCA_032464435.1. Classification (NCBI taxonomy): domain Eukaryota; kingdom Viridiplantae; phylum Streptophyta; class Magnoliopsida; order Poales; family Poaceae; genus Aegilops; species Aegilops umbellulata. The sequence goes on along the minus strand of CP136058.1, from coordinate 7,005,354 downwards.
AGACAAGTCTGGCATTGGTTGGGTTCGATCACTGGATCGCCTAGCCTTGTGCCTACGTCCAATGAGAAGCTAAGTGCTTGGTGCCTTCGGCAAGATTCGGTCGGGCACAACAGGAAAGCAATGAGGGCAAAGTGCTTGTTGGCCATGTGGATGATATGGAAACATAGGAATGACGTGGTGTTTAATGGAGCCTCTCCCTCCATATCGATCGTGCGACAGAGAATTAGGGACGAGGCCATGTTATGGGACAAGGCTGGCCTGCTCAAAGATGGAGATGGTGGAGTGCAAGATGGAGTAGAGGTAGTATGGTGGGAGGAGGAGACGTAGGGAATAGCCTAGATTGAGGGTGTGGGTGGTGTCGGAGAATTCGGCATGTAAATAACTTTGTAATTACGACTTGGGGAGTCTTTTCCCCCTTCTTCTCTAATGAATGATACGCATGCTTGTGCGTATTCGAGAAAAAAAACATTCGTGTACTACCGACAGTGACAGAAATTTCCACAGATGGTATGTGCGATAAGCTAGGAGGCACCAATGCTCTAGATGGTGGACAGTACCCTGCTTAATCCGACTAGAATATCCCCTCAAAGAAAAAAATCCTGACTAGAGACAGGGTCGTCTCTAGGAATTTGGGGCCCCGGTGCGAAATGCAAAACAAGATCCTAAATTCGGATAACTAATGAACTACTAGTAGAAGGCCCGTGCGTTGCCACGGCTTTTAAATATTTTTACCGTATGCATATATAAACATAATGCATATCAAGTTTTACGTGTAAACATAATTGAAATCCATATCACACAAAATATTCTTCGATACAAAATGTAATTCGATAATGTATACATAGAAAGACACGCGATGCATAAAATAAAGAAAGTGGTACAGAAACATAGTACTCTTTATTGTGCAGGATATTACACAAGGTAGATAGCACCCTACATGACTTTTATGCTTAAGACCAATCATCTCACGAAGCATTTCCATTGTTATTAACCATTAATTAAAGACAACAGATGGAGCATTTTGTTACCTTTAAACAAATATTCCAAGATGCTGCAACCAGAACCTTAATACATTATGGAATTTCCTAACAAATATTACATAGACCCAAATATACAGCACAACATCCAATAAAAAATCATTGTAATACACACCATCTAACTTAAAAGTCTGGCATATGAAAATTTAGACCTCCGGTAGAAAACGCTGAATTTCAGCAGGAAATATCAAATACATGCTTCCCTGTCCGATGTATAAATATGTGTAATTCTCAATTGATGCACTTTTGAAATCTTCTAACTCACGTAACACCATAATTACAGTGATTGTGCAACATATTTTTCAGAAAGCATGCATAAGCCTTTGAGTATAAACACAACTTTTGGTAGGCAGCCAATAACACCCCTAGGTAGCCAAGCCTTTGAGTATAAACAAAAATGATTTATCAAGCTTTCTTTTGCTTCATGGAGCTGTAATTATTGCTAACAGAAACAAAATAGAAATCACATGATAAAAAAGAAACAACGCAATAGGAGAAAATGAGGCATACTACGTGGCCATGTCGCTGACCTGGCCATCACAACGTCCGAGACCAAGGGGCGAGGAGGTGGCGGCATCAGCTCCAATGAACCTATGACACCAAAATGATTATGTTTGCCGTCCTCGATCGTCGGCATCATCGACTGAGTGGTCGGTCCCCTTGTATCTTCTTCCCCATGGATCAGGATTGATTCGACATAGGATCAGAACAACAAACAAAATCAAAAGTCACAAAGAATTATAGCCTAGTAATGCTCAGTCAGCCAAATTAAGAAATATCAGTAACACATGCATATCTATTAATGATATTAGTGAACAATGCAAAAAGCAAAGGATTCCATTTGTCGCAATTAGTACACACGACAACTACTTCATAAGTTCATATGACCAATCAGTTAGACCACATGGTTAAATTCATTCATAGATGAACAATAGATGAACAACTAACAAATGTCGAGAAGGATCCTTACAAAAACAATGATTGGTCAGGAATTTGGAAGGAGGGAGGGTCTATTATTAACGCTAGTGAAGGCGCATGTCATGCCAACTCTAGAAAGTTAATTCCATTTACAAAAATCACATCGGAAAAGTATTGTGCATTCATGTTCTAGTCTTAATATCCCTCAGGTAATCTTGTTTTCAGCTGAACGACGATCATGTCAAGCTAAATGAAGAGGACGCCGACAGGGCCACATTGTTCCCTGCCCACCACTGCCCACTTCCACACGCCACCATCCATGTTCACCGCCTGGATGCCGGCCCCAGCTCTCAAGCCCCTAGAACCGGTGCGCCCACGGGTCGCCGCGTTGGGTATGTACCCGCCGCCACCGCGTTGGACCTTCTCGTCCTACAATGCAATAGCCATTGTCTTAGTTGTCTACATTAGACATCTGAAATGAAACAAAAGTCAAATGCTACTAATTAGACGTAATACATCAAAATGTCAAACAGAGTCAACACTTTAATTATGCTTCATAGGATAAGAATCAAACATACATAGTTAAACCAAATACTTAACAAAGTGTCAACAACATTTCACAGATTTTTCCAGAATTTTTGAAGCACTAACCTGGCTTGGCTCAATGCCAATGTGGTTCAGCATATCAATGCATAGATGTAGGAATCATCCTTGTACTCTGCACAAACAAGGGAAAAACATGAGCTTTCATGTTTCCGTGTATTATAGTTGAGCAGAAGCGATACATGGACAGTAGTATGAATGTACAACAATGGGAAAGTTGAGGTTCCCTGGGCTGAATGTCGATGAAAGGTGCCTCCCATTTGCCCTTGTAGTCCAGGTTCCTAATTATCTGACTACACAAATATCACATGTCAGAAGTTGCAATGCCAATGCACACTGCTGTTTGTCTACAATTTGACTATCTAATCTTACTCTAGCAGAAGTACCTTTTGCATCCATGGTCTCTTGCACCGGGGTACGTACCAAACTCCTATCTTCTAATGATATTGTTGGGCATTGAATTAATTGAACCATCCAAACTACTTTCAATCCTTTCTCGAAAGACAAATCAAGGAGACCACGAGATAGAAAAAGAGAGAAACTTACCATTAAGATAGAGGACAAGTCAGGCAGTCTTGCACATGGTGTTGGTAGGCAGCACCGCCGTTGTAGGGACAGTTCGCGCCCCAAATCCATATCCTCCATTTTTGCAAGATTCTGTACACCACATCTTTCTTACTAAAGTGGGAGAAACCATAAATCGACTATCAATCATCATTAAGTGTAGAATATGGTCATTAAAATTCATTAAAATCACTGCACATGGTGAGGCGATGGTGAAGCAAGACATCATGGCGCACGTGCCCTACGTCTCAACGCTACAGTCGAGCGTCGCCATGTAGCCGCACAACAGATTGCACTCCATGAGTTACATACTATTTTCGCTCACACGACGAACGCCATCCGCCCGTCACTGAGACCCATCCTCTCAACCCTGCTGCTCCACGATCACGCGACGCCGTGTTAGTTAATGCAGAAACATAGGAGGCGGGCATCGTAAGGTAAAAAGTCCGGTTTGGACGGGATGAAAGACGAACCAAAATAAAGCAAAATTGGACAGGGAAGGGGGTGGATGAGGAGGCGAACATACAACGAGGTCGGGGTGGCTGTGGCCGAAGCATGAGGCTCGGCCTCCTCGCCGACGACCAGATCCGCCGTCAGAGATGATGAGGTCATCAGCCCCGTGACCTGGATCCCGCCAACAGGGTGATGCAGAGGAGAGGTGCGGCGGCGTCCTACGGGTGAGGACGGCGGGGGAGGTGAGGGAGCAGCTGAGCGCGGTGGTGCGGCTGCGTCCCTCGGGAAGGCGAACGGCGAGCGGCCCGAGGCGGGAGGCGGCGAGGGGGGGAGAAGAGTCGTGCGGTGTGGGGTGAAAGCCCGACTCGATCGGTTTGTAGCAGGGTACTTCTATAATCGAAACATTTCCTTTGATGTAATTTGACTACGTATGGAAAGATTAATCAGTGATTGACCGACTTATGGTAAGTTAATTAATTTAGATTTGATTTTTAAATATTGATTAGAGATTAACCGTGATTGATTCTCTCCCATAAAGACATTACTAAATAATTTGTGTCCACATGGAAAGTTCTGATCCGTTTGGCTTTCGGTACATGGGATAGTGAAAGGAAAGACGAAAATAAACCGAACGAAAATAAACCAGACGAATAATAACAGTGGACGCAGTCCTAGCAACTGCTCCATTAAGAGTAGAGATAATGCCTCGGGATGAGGAGGTCACGATTAGGGTATGGCAAGAAGAACTTTTTTGGAAAGCTTTGATTCTGGTGATAGTTACCATATTCGAAATTTCCTTAGTTATAGCCTTACCATACATGGATTGATTTATTACTATAATTATCATATTTGAGATTTCTAAGTTTATAGCCTTACCATACGTGGATTAATTGTGATTGATTACCATAAATATGTTGGGTATTGTCGGCCAGACGAGAAAGAGAAAAACCGGTGGGAGGGGGGTGGTGGGAGGTGGGACGAAGAAAAACCGGTTGAAAAAAAACCGGTTGAAAATAAACCGGTTGAAAGTGGGGGGGACTATTCAACCAATTCGTCATCAGCCCCGTGACCTGGATCCCGCCAACAGGGTGATGCAAAGGAGAGGTGCGGCGGCGTCCTACGGGTGAGGACGGCGGGGGAGGTGAGGGAGCAGCTGAGCGCGGTGGTGCGGCTGCGTCCCTCGGGAAGACGAACGGCGAGCGGCCCGAGGCGGGAGGCGGCGAGGGGGAGAGAAGAGTCGTGCGGTGCGGGGTGAAAGCCCGACTCGCTCGGTTTGTAGCAGGGTACTGCTATAATCGAAACATTTCCTTTGATGTAATTTGACTATGTATGGAAAGATTAATCAGTGATTGACCGACTTATGGTAAGTTAATTAATTTAGATTTGATTTTTAAACATTGATTAGAGATTAACCGTGATTGATTCTCTCCCATAAAGACATTACTAAATAATTTGTGTCCACATGGAAAGTTCTGATCCGTTTGGCTTTAGGTACATGGGATGGTGAAAGGAAAGACGAAAATAAACCGGACAAAAATAAACCAGACGAATAATAACAGTGGATGCAATCCTAGCAACTGCTCCATTAAGAGTAGAGATAATGCCTCAGGATGAGGAGGTCACGATTAGGGTATGGCAAGAAGAACTTTTTTGGAAAGCTTTGATTCTGGTGATAATTACCATATTCGAAATTTCCTTAGTTATAGCCTTACCATACATGGATTGATTTATTACTATAATTATCATATTTGAGATTTCTAAGTTTATAGCCTTACCATACGTGGATTAATTGTGATTGATTACCATAAATACGTTGGGTATTGTCGGCCAGACGAGAAAGAGAAAAATCGGTGGGAGGGGGTGGTGGGAGGTGGGACGAAGAAAAACCGGTTAACAAACCGGTTGAAAATAAACCGGTTGAAAGTGGGGGGACAAAGCTACCACTCCAGGGGATTCCGCAAGATGGGAATTTGGGAAAAGCTGGGTCAGAGTGGAGGAGACCGAGTCGCTGGCTGGAAGGGGAGGCTGTTACAGAGAAGACAGGGGAGTGGCTGGGATGGGGCGCGGAAGCCTGGCAAGGGGTGCGGCAGGCCGGGTCGAGCCCTTGATCTTTGTCGTCCCGATGGAGCATGAACGGAGGAAGATAAAATGTTTTGTTTCCTTTTACGTGGAGACAGAGAAGAATTTACGTGCGTGTGCTGCGTTGGAGATTAAAAAAATAAACCGGCGGGCTCTAGCTTCTTGGGTTTTCTCACCGTAGAGCTGATTTACTTAGTTTTGTATCCCCGATCTGGGGCCCATGATTTTGGGGGCCCTGTGCGATCGCACCTGTAGCACGTGCCCCTCGACGGGCCTGACTAGAGATGTCACCCGGCCGCTGTGCATCGGTAGGGACTTGCAGGTTAATTATAATCGGGCATCTGTGCTTAGCACACCTCCCCCATTTTCTATTCAAGAATATTGTTTGGAACGTGGAGATTTTCGTAAAAGATGTACTAGCATTTAATGGAGAAAGACATGGCAAAAGCCTCAAACCATCTAGATCACGAAAATCCTCAGCCATCTAGAATGAAGTGGACAAAGACGAGGAGGAGGATGAGAGGTTCAGGAAGGAGATAGAGAAGCACCAAAATTTCATGCAATATTGAACTTCCGAAACCTCTCATTCAAAATTTCTTTTGAGGGAAGCCTGTCATTCAATCTCGCAAATATCTTACAACCCATGTAAGCATCCACCCTTTTTTGGTCAACTAGGGATTTATCGCTTTCTATTCAGTGTCCCAACCCAATATTTTTGTCGAGCAGTTTTAACATGGTCCCTCTTATACCTTCTTTTTTCACATGAGATGTTGTGGAATTGTCACGGCAGATGTCTTCTTGAAAAGACTTAGTCGTGGAGCCATCGCAACTAGAAAGCTTAAAGATGTTAATTGGGACAAAGGACACGAGAGGTTTATACTAGTTCGGCCCCTTACGATGAAGGTAAGGCCTATGTCTAGTTGGGTTGGTATTGCTTGATGTTTCGATGACCAGGGAGCGAGATACGCTATGCCTGGCTCTCGATGGGTTGTTTCTTTTTCTAAGCCGCCGGCGGGTCGTCCCCTTATATACACGGGTTGACGCCCTGCGGCCTACAGAGTCCCGGCCGGCTCATAAACAGTGTCCGGCTCGGTGACTAGTTAATCCTGCCTTACAATACAAGTCATGTCATTACGGCGGTTTATCACTACGGGCCTTAAGCCGCCTGCGGGCTTTAGGCCCTTTGTTGACCCGCCATCTTCACGCTTGATCTTGGGCTTTATATGATGAATCCTCTTTGCGTAACCCGGCCCCTCCTGGGCGGCTTACACAAATAGGTATATCCCCAACATTAGGCCCCAAATTGATTTGAGCCGGCTCATGTCAATCATGAATGCCTTAAGAAAAAGCCTTTTGTCTTCTGTCTGTGCAAAGGTTATAACCCGCCGTGACGTCATCTTCTGGATTCATGATAACCCGTTGTGACGTTATCTTCCATTAAATTCATATTTTACTCTGTCATATCTCAACGGATCCTTATCTTTATTGACCATTCCGAAAATCGAGGCGTCGGAGTAGCTGGATAATCACGCCTGGCCTCCTCGTTTCTCGCGCTTTCTCAGTCAGTATTCCCTTATAAATAGGCAAGACCCCTAGGTCTTTTCCATTCTCCCCCTTCTGGCGTCTTCTTCCTCTCGCTACTCCCCTGCTGCTCGAGCTCCGCCGCCGCCACCACAGTAGAGCACCGCATCTTCGTCAACCTTGGCCGCTGCATCGACCTGAATCGACCAGAAAACCGCGACGAACCTCCGCAGCAAGTCTGCATCTGTAAGTTTCTTCCTCCCTGTACCTCAGATCCACATTAAGATTTTCGAGTTCCTCGGTGTTCTTCGTTGTTCGTCATGAACCTTTCGTAGATTCCACCACCACCGCCTCCTTTTGATCTTAAGGTGGTATAAAACTGATGCGGTAGCTGTTTCGCACCCGTTTCAAATGCAAGTAGATCTCTTTCCTTTGTACAGAGGCTTTGTTAGAACTTATGAACTCATCTGTACTGGTTAGGTCTAGAATATTTTCTTTTCTGAACGACCGTTTGATCCAAAATAATAATTTCAACTTGTGAAACCTGTTTGTTCCATACTTAGCCAAAAATTGCGTCTGTTGACTCTGTTTCGGCCATAGTAGTTCATATGATCGGTTCAAAATAATACCGGCTGTTGACACCGCTTGCCTCTGGCGACTTAAGAAAACTTCAATTGTCTTTCATACTCGAAATGACTTGGGAAAACCTATTTGCATGATCACCTATGTGTCATTAGGCCCCTTCTTAAATCGCCATCCTGAGTAACTCAATAATGCTTTCTTCTGGGTTATAGTTGAACCGGAAAATTTCTTTATCTTGTTGTAGGCTCCGATTTACACAATGGCACTCAAAGCCCCAAAACCTCCGGTGACCTGTAATTGGATCCCATCCATTGTCACGGAAAGCAAATTGTCTGATTTTGCGAAGTCTGGCTATCTGCCCAAGAAGGAGGTCATGTCTTATCGTGCTCCTGACCCGTCCGAGGAGAAACCTCATCCTAAAGAAGGGGAGTTAGTAGTCTTTATAGATCATATGAGTCGGGGCTTTGCTCCACCCGGTTCAAAATTTTTTTGAGACATTTTGCATTTCTTTGACTTAAGACCTCAAGACATCGGGCCCAATTCCGTGTCAAACATCTGCAACTTCCAAGTTTTCTGTGAGGTCTATCTTGGAGAAGAGCCCAGCCTACTTTTGTTCAGGGAATTGTTCTATCTGAACCGGCAGAATGAGCGCGCCAACGGGCCTAGTTTGGAACTTGGTGGCATATCGATTCAAAGGCGGAGAGACTGCCTGTTCCCTCTGAATTGCCGAGTCATCCAAAGGATTGGAACCAGACGTGGTTCTACTGCCAGGATTCTTCTCCGGCTGGTGAAAACCCACTGCCCGGCTTTCGTGCATTACGCCTTGAATCTACTCACCCGCTGCCAGATAAGCTGACTGATGCTGAACGTCTGCCACTCACCCGCAAGATTAAGAAGATTAAAGCTCTCTTAGGGAATGGCTTGGATGGTGTTGACCTGGTCCGAGTCTGGGTTGCTTGGAGGATAATTCCCTTAAGCCGCCGCCCCGGGTTAATGTGTGATTACTCAGGCGAGAAAGATGACCCTCAGCGTCATAGCCCTGAAGACTTACCAGATGATGTAGTACAAGCTACCACTCAGTCTTTGCTAAAGGAGGGCACAGTAACCAGCAACACCTTCGGGTTACTGCCTTTCTGCAAACAAAACCCGGCCCCTGCAGTAAGTCCCAGTTTTTACCTTTGACTATGCTTATACCTTGCTTTTGTTTACAATCTCTCACAATTTCTGGAAGGTTCATTATGACCATGAAGCGGCCAAACAAGCCAGAGCTGCTAAGAAAGCCGATAGAAAAGCCGCCAAGCCTACCACCTCCAGGAAAAGAAAAACAAGCGCCTCGGAGCTGCTTCAACTTGACGACTCTGATGGCAATGAAGAAGAGGTAACTTTTAAACTTCCCTGACTATTTATCGTCATTTCACTGACATGATTTCTCTTTCAGGAGGACACGGGAAATAGCCAGCCCGTCGAAGCAGAGGTAACTATAATCTCCTCCGACTCCGAGCCTCTGCCGCGTCAGAAAACTCAAAGAGTAACCCGGAAAGTAAGATTTTCACATCCTTTGGCTTACCAAGACCCTGACTTTCTTTTGAAGCAACAGCAATTTGAAAGCCGGAGGCAGACCCGGACCAGCAAGGATGCAGAACTCTCCTCCGGCTTGCCTGACATAACCCGGAAGCTTCGGACTGAGGTTATCTCCGTCTTATCCCCTTTTTTACCTTTGGTGGGTCTAATACGTCAACCTCTCAATTCATCTGACTCCAATTATCAGGATACATCTCCTTCATCCGGCGAGTCTATGCAATCAAACATGCCGACTTTTAAGACTGCCCCTGGGTAATATCCATTTATTCACCTTATGTTTTTTCTTCTTCATGTTCCTTTACTCATTTCTCTGCTTTACCCACAGCATGCAAGTTAAGCCCAGGAAGAAAACCAAGAAAGCGGAGCCGGCTCAAAACCCTGTGATGACTGAACCGGAACAGGGTGTAACTGCTCCCGACTCTTCTATACATCAGCCACCACCTGAACCGGCTCAAGATATTGCAGCCCCAATTTCCGATCCACCTTCTGAAGATATTGTTGATAGTTCTGTTAATCCGGAGGTGCCAAGCCCGGTCAAGGCGGCTGATCCAGAAGTGGAATTTCTCAAGACCCAATTCGTTGAGCCGGCCCGGCCTACCGTTCTTGCCAAATGTTCGGCTAAGGAGGAGCTGCTAGAACGCCGTAAGGCCAAGATGGATATCACCGACTATACTCATTTGAGTATAGGAGAGATCGTCTCAGGCTACATCAACCAGGGGCAAAGCAGTCGTGACCTGGAAATTGACATGGTAAAACAAATACAGCAAAAATCTGAGGTATGACTTATGCTTTTTGTATTATCAATCATACTTACTGTACCAGCCCCCAAGTCTATTGCCTATTAGTGAATATGCTGTAGACTTTAGAAACATTGTTAGAACTACTTTCCCGGCTTAAAGAGTAAAATATTTAAACCGGATGTAACACAATACCTTTAACTTGTGATACACATTAGTCCCCAAGTGTCAAGTATCTTTGCTTGCAAAGTATTTGGGACTTAATATCCAGGACCGGCTTAATAATCTAGAAAGCTTCGGTATACATTAGCCCCCAAGTGCCAAGTATCTTTGCTTGCAAAGTGCTTGGGACTTAACATTATTTACCATAATCTTAACTTTTATCCGGTGCAATGCAGGCCATCATAAGTCAATTTGAGTCAGAAATTGCAGACATGAAGAGCCGCCTGGCAGCCCAGGAACTTGAAATACAAAAGACCAACTCCAAGTTTGAACTCAGCATCTCTGAACAAGAGAAGTTGAAGAAGTACTTTGAGTCGGAGAAGAAAACCTGGGCTGATGAGAAGGCCTCTCTGGTGACCCGGGCCGAGACAGCCGAAACATCCCTTGCAAAGGCAAACACCGAGCTGTCCGGCTTGAAGCGTCAGATATCTCGAATGGTCTCAGCAATCTTCAGTATGTTTCTTTGTATGAACCTCAAATACTATCATCCTTCCTTTGACGACTAAGCTAATTATTTCTTCCGGCTTATCCTTTGTTTAACAACACAGGCCCCAGGAGCACAACCCTTAAGCAGGACATGGTAGTCAAACTGAAAGCCGTCTATACTCTGGTGGAACAATTGTACACCGGGTCACAGCGTGCTTTGGCTGTTGTGGCCTTATCAAATGATGTGCCCCACCTCTTGCAAGATGTGTTATGACGGCTTGCTGTACTCCCCCAGCGGATTCAAGAGTTAAGACAGGCCCAAGCAAGAGTCGGAGCAATAGCCGCCTTGAGCCAGGCCAAAGCCTAGTTACCAGAGCTAGACCCGGCCGATATCGCTCTTGGGCATCCAAGTTTAAAGTAGGATGGCACTCCATTTGATCAAAAAGACTTCACCAGCTGCGTGAGGGACATACGCCCTGTGGCCACTCAAATTGGGAACGATACTGACCTCTCCAAGTATCAACCGGGTTATGATAAGGAGAATCTGAGAATCCCCACGCTGCATTATGATGATGTCAGCCTGATCCCTCCAATTCATAAGCACACCTTTGCCCCTGAAGTAGACCCAACCGGTTTAATAGATGAAGAAGCTGAGTTTGAAGCCTTGAGTGGCATTGACTGGGCATCATCATCCTTCCAGGACAAGGCAACTGGCGGAGAGGCGGGGAAGGATAACCCAGAAGCTTCAGGTCAACCCCAAGAGTAAATTGCAAGGCGTCACTTGCGTATGTCTTGTAGAAAAAAACAATGTCTCATCATTCAAACTCAGGGAGTCTTGTAATAGAGCCGAAAATACTTTGAGTTTGTCATGCCTTCGCGCATGCTTATGGCCCTTAAGACTTGCATAAGCCGCCGTTATTATGCATTTCATAGTTTATATGAATCTGTTATGTCCTTGCAGAAATGTCTTGCATTGCCCTGCACATAAGACAAACAAAATCCCTTGGCGACTTATCGCATTGAGAGTTACGTAAGCTTCTGATAACCTGGAATGTTACAGGAAAACCAACTTATGATTAAACTTAGTAGATGTAATCATAATGATATACCTGTGATGCTTATGGTTACTTCTGAGAGTAAATTTAACTCCTGATCGCATTGAGAGTATACTTATGATGATTGACATATAAAGGTCTACCTGGTGCTTAATAACCCAGAGGGACCAATATTCACCCGGAAGGTTGTGATCCACACTATGGTATTTTGAAGAGGATCTCAATATAACCAAATATTGATACTTATAAAATATGATGAATAATAAACAAAATTTCAAAGGCTTCTGATTCGAATACGACCAGTGAACCGTTCCAAAGGGGTTAAGCTAAGATTCGGATGCGATCATATAGCCCCCAGTGGCTGTGGCGATGCCAATCAAGTGGGTATCGACAGCTATGTTCTCTTTGGTTTGAATACGACCTATGTTTGAACAGGAAGCCCCCAAGTGACTATAAGAGTTGTTTAATGACGCTGATTCGAATATGATCCACGTCAGACCCAAAGGGGTTAAGCTATGATTCAAATATGACCAAGAAGCCCCCAAGTGAGTTTGGCAGTATGCCGATCAAGTGGGTATCGACAGCTATGTTCTCTTTGGTTCGTATACGACCTATGTTTGAACAGGAAGCCCCCAAGTGATCATGGCTAGATTCAGATATGATCATAAGTCAGACCAAAGGAAAGCCGGATTCAGATGTGACCCGCTTCCTCTTGGTTATTTCCACCACCTGACAAAGAAAACACATAAAACCTTTTTTGGGATGGAAAAAAGGACAGAGGTCCTGCTTTATTGCTTTATGTAATATATACATAGGATAAATATACACATATTAGAGCCGGTGGCTCAGGTATAATAAGGCCGAAGATGAGCGATATTCCACGGCCGACGGGTCTCCTCCTCCGACTTACGTGAGTCTTTGTGCTCTCGAACATCGATAAGGTAGTATGACCCGTTGTTCAGATTCTTGCTGACCACAAAGGGTCCTTCCCAAGGAGGGGATAGCTTGTGCATGTCAAATTGATCCTGGATGAGCCGGAGTACTAAGTCGCCTTCCTGAAAGGTTCTGGATTTAACCCGGCGGCTATGGTAGCGGCGCAGGTCTTGCTAGTAAATCGCCGAGCGGGCTATTGCCAAGTCTCGCTCTTCATCCAACAGGTCAAGTGCATCTTGACGAGTTTTTTCGTTGTCCGACTCGACGTAAGCCGCCACACGGGGCGAGTCATGATGGATGTCACTTGGCAGGACCGCCTCTGCTCCATACACCATAAAGAAAGGTGTATAACCCGTAGATCTGTTAGGTGTAGTATTGATGCTCCAAAGTACAGAGGGTAATTCCTCCACCCAACAACCCGGCGTCCGCTGCAAGGGGACCAGGAGTCGGGGATTGATACCCTTCAAGATCTCTTGATTAGCTCGTTCTGCTTGACCATTTGATTGAGGATGAGCCACAGCCGAAACGTCAAGCCGGATATGCTCTCGTTGACAGAACTCTTCCATAGATCCTTTGGAAAGGTTAGTGCCATTATCAGTTATGATGCTGTGTGGAAAACCAAAGCGGAAAATCACCTTTTTCATGAACTGGACCGTCGTGGCTGCATCACACTTACTGACCGGCTCCGCCTCAACCCATTTTGTAAACTTGTCAACCGCCACCAAAAGGTGCGTCTTTTTGTCCTTAGACCTTTTGAAAGGCCCGACCATATCAAGCCCCCAGAATACAAATGGCCAAGTGATTGGAATCATCCGCAATTCTTGAGCCGGCACATGGGCTCGTCGTGAGAACTTCTGACATCCGTCACATTTACTGACTAGATCTTCTGCATCAGCATGAGCCGTCAGCCAATAAAACCCATGACGGAAAGCTTTGGCCACCAGAGACTTTGAACCGGCATGATGACCACAATCGCCTTCATGAATCTCACGAAGGATCTCCTGACCCTCCACAGGTGACATGCAACATTGAAACGCTCCAGTGACGCTACAGTGATGTAACTCGCCATTAACAATTGTCATGGACTTGGACCGCCGGACGATTTGCCTTGCTAATGTCTCATCTTCAGGCAACTCTCCCCGGGTCATGTAAGCCAAATAAGGCACTGTCCAATCCGGGATAACATGGAGAGCCGCCACCAGCTGTGCCTCCGGGTCTGGTATGGCCAGATCTTCCTCTGTAGGTAACTTAACATAAGGGTTATGCAAAACATCAAGAAAGGTGTTAGGCGGCACCGGCTTACGCTGAGACCCCAGCCGGCTTAAGGCATCAGCCACCTCATTCTTCCTTCGATCAATGTGTTCCACCGCATAACCCTTGAAATGTCCAGCCACAGCATCAACTTCACGACGGTAAGCCGCCATCAGGGGATCTTTAGAGTCCCACTTGCCTGACACCTGTTGAGCCACCAGGTATGAGTCTCCTAGACATCTCACCTGGCTCAAGTTCATCTCTTTGGCCATCCGGAGACCATGGAGTAAGGCCTCGTACTCAGCTGCATTGTTAGTACAAGGAAACATAAGCCGGAGCACATAACAGAAATTGTCACCTCGAGGGGAAGTTAACACAACTCCAGCCCCCGAGCCTTCCAACTGTATGGACCCGTCGAAGTGAATAGTCCAATATGTGTTATCGGGTTTTTCCTCAGGTGCTTGTAGCTCTGTCCAGTCATTGATGAAATCCACCAAGGCTTGAGATTTAATGGCAGTGCGTGGTACGTACTTCAGACCATGAGGCCCGAGCTCGATGGCCCACTTGGCGACTTGTCCTGTAGCCTCTCTGTTCTGGATAATGTCTCCCAAGGGGGCAGAACTTACCACAGTGATAGGGTGACCTTGGAAGTATTGCTTCAGCTTCCGGCTTGCCATGAACACCCCGTAAACAAGTTTCTGCCAATGAGGATATCTTTGTTTTGACTCGATGAGTACCTCACTGACATAATAAACCGGCCGTTGAACTGGATGTTCCTTACCAGCCTCCTTGCGCTCTACTACAATTGCCACACTGACGGCTCATGAATTAGTAGCCACATATAACAGCAAAGGCTCTTTGTCAATGGGAGCTGCAAGAACCGGCGGCTCAGATAACTGCCTCTTCAAATCCTCAAAAGCAGCATTAGCAGCATTACTCCAGACAAAGGTGTCTGCCTTCTTCATCAGTTGGTACAGCGATAGGGCCTTCTCACCTAACCGGCTTATGAACCGGCTTAAAGCAGCAACACGACCCGCCAGTCGCTGAGCATCATTGATACATGCCAGTTTAGCCAAAGAAGTGATTGCCTTAATCTTCTCCGGATTAGCCTCGATGCCCCTGTTTGAGACAAGAATCCCAAAAGCTTGCCTGCAGGCACACCAAATACACACTTCTCCGGGTTAAGCATCATTTTGTAAACCCGGAGATTGTCAAAGGTTTCTCTGAGATTAGGTATCAAGGTTTCCGTCTCTCTGGATTTCACCACTATGTCATCCACATAAGCATGAACATTGCGCCCGATCTGATTGTGGAGACAATTTTGTACACACCGTTGATAAGTCGCCTGGGCACTCTTGAGCCCAAAAGGCATAGACACATAGCAGAAGGCTCCAAACGGAGTGATAAAAGCCGTCTTCTCCTGCTCCTTAACTGCCATCTTGATCTGATGATAACCAGAGTCAGCATCCAAAAAGCTCAAACGCGCACAACCCGCCGTAGCATCAATGATTTGATCAATATGGGGGAGAGCGAAAGGAACAGCCGGACAAGCCTTATTTAAGTCCGTGTAATCCACACACATCCGCCAGGTGCCGTTTTTCTTGAGCACGAGCACCGAGTTAGCCAACCACTCCGGGTGAAAAACTTTGACAATGAACCCAGCCGCCAAGAGCCGGGCGACCTCCTCTCCTATAGCTTTTCGTCGTTCCTCATTGAATCGCCGCAGAAACTGCCTGACCGGCTTATATTTCGGATCAATATTAAGAGTGTGCTCAGCAAGTCCTCTCGGTACACCCGGCATGTCAGAAGGCTTCCATGCAAAGATGTCCCGGTTCTCACGGATGAACTCGATGAGCGTGCTTTCCTATTTAGGATCCAAGTTGGCACTGATGCTGAATTGCTTAGATGAATCGCCTGGAGTAAAATCAACAAGCTTAGTCTCTGCAGCCGATTTAAACTTCATGGCCGGGTCAACGTTATCTTGATAAAATTTGAGCTCCTCTGCTGCACAGACAGACTCGGCATAAGCCGCATCGCCTTCTTCGCACTCTAGGGCCACCTTTCGGCTTCCATGCACGGAGATGGTGCCCTTGTAACCCGGCATCTTGAGCTGTAAATAAACATAACACGGCCGCGCCATGAACTTGGCATAAGCCGGCCGCCCGAACAAAGCATGATATGGACTCTTGATTTTGACCACCTCAAAGGTTAACTTTTCAGCCCTAGAATCATGCTCGTCTCCAAAAGCCACCTCTAGCTCAATCTTACCCACAGGATACGCCGACTTACCAGGCACCACTCCATGGAAGACGGTGTTGGAAGTCTTTAAATTCTTGTCAGTTAAGCCCATGCGCCGAAAGGTCTCGTAATAGAGGATGTTGATGCTGCTGCCTCCATCCATGAGCACCTTAGTAAATTTATAACCACCAACCTGCGGTGCCACCACCAGGGCCAGTTGACCCGGATTATCCATCCGGGGAGGGTGATCCTCCCTGCTCCAGACAATGGGCTGTTCCGACCATCTCAAGTAACGAGGGACGGCCGGCTCAACAGAATTCATAGCCCTTTTATGGATTTTCTGATCACGTTTGCACAAACTAGTAGTGAACACGTGATACTGCCCACTATTTAGCTGCTTTGGATGGCTCTAGTAACCCGATTGCTGATGCTGCTGTCCTCCTTGACCAGACTGCTGTTGGTTATAACCACCCTGGTTTCCCTGAAAACCGGACCTTGAACCGCCGCCTGGGCCATGAAAGCCGCCACCTCCTGAGCCGCCGCCTGGGCCGTGATTGCCATCAAACGTATTAGAATTCTTGAACACCTTCATGATTGCGCAATCCTTCCATAAGTGAGTCGCCGGCCGTTCCCGGGTGCCGTGTTTTGGACAAGGCTCATTGAGTAACTGTTCAAGAGATGGACCTGACCCGCCAAAATGAGGTGGTTTTCCCTTGCGTTTATGATTGTTGCCCTGTGCATTGGCCACAAATTCCGGGTTACCGTCCGCCTTACGCTTATTGCCTCCTTGATTCATCGGGTTATGTTGCTGGCCCTTTCCATTACCGCTCTTCTTTCCCTTCCCTGTCTTTTCTTCATCAGACGCGGGATCCTTGGTACTATTAGAATCGGCATATTTGACTAAAGCTGCCATCGGCGTCCCCATATCATTGCAATCACGCTTAAGGCGCCCCGGCTTCTGTCTCAAAGGTTCAAAGCGGCAATTCTTTTCTAGCATGAGAACGGCTGAACCGGCATCCATCTTGTCAGATGAATGTATTATATCTTTGACCCGGCGTACCCAATGAGTTGTGGATTCACCTTCCTCCTGCTTACAATTTGTCAAGTCCACAATCGACATAGACTGCTTGCAAGTGTCCTTGAAATTCTGGATGAAGCGGGCTTTCAGCTCTGCCCATGAACTAATGGAGTTGGGTGGCAAACCCTTTAACCAAGAACGGGCCGTTCCGTCCAACATCATGGTGAAGTATTTAGCCATTGCTGCGTCACTAACCTCTAGCAGCACCATGGCCATCTCATAACTCTCAATCCACGCCCCAGGCTGTAAGTCGGCTATATAATTCGGCACCTTTCGAGGCCCCTTGAAATCCTTGGGTAGACGTACATTACGTAGAGCTGGTACTAGACAGGGAACTCTTCCGGTTCTAGTAGCAACTCCCGCCTCCATAGAAGTCGTCGGATAAGCCGGTAAGTCTTGCTGATCTGCTAGCTGAGCCGCCCGTTCGTCCTCCTGACATATCCGATCCTGCACCGGTTATATCCACCGGGCTGGTTCCGTCGCTGAGCGTTGCTTGACAGGGCCTCTGACTCCATGCGTCTGCTGTAACTCGAGCTCCGATTTTGATGAGGCGGAGCTAACCAGGGTGGAGGAGTTGAATGAATCCTGTCCCGGCTGTAAGAATAAGTCTCTTGTTGGGCCAGAGCCGTCTGGACAAGTTCTCTGATCCTCCGGGTCTCCACTGTTGTCGGGTCATCACCATCCACTAGGAGAGCCGCCAAACGTGCTGATGCTGCGATTAAATTCTCCATGGGGTTGGAGAAGTGACCCGGTGGTATCGGTACGTAACGGGGCGGTGCCATATTGCCGTGAAGAGGTGCCGTCGCCTGAGTCTGAACCGGGCCACTGCTCCGGATGTCATAAACTGGTTTGCTCCTGGCGGGTTACTTGGGCCAGCTTCGGGTGTAGCGAAGAGATTCCGAGGGTCATAAGTCGGAGGTAAACGGGACTGAGTTTTCTGATGTCTCCTCCTCATTACCTCATTAGATGCGTTCAGACTCAGCGTGGGCTAAAAAGCCTCTGCCTGAAGCTGATGTGCCCGTACATCCAAAGCCGCCCGCTTTGTCGCCAGTCTAGTATCCTCAGCTGCTGAGCTTTCCTTGGCATTGGCGATCTCCTCACGAACCTGTGCCACCTCTGCCTCATGCTCAGATTGGTTCGCAGGGATGACTATAGCGGTTAATAGGGCCGTAAGTTTAACCATGAGATCCATCAGCACCTGAGCCGGTGAGCGCACAGGGCCGCCTGCCCCGGCTGCTCCTAACCCGGACGTTATCGCTGCTGAAGTCGTAGAATTTTGGCCGGGTTGAGTGCCAGCCATGAAGACTCCTGCCCAGTTTGGCGACTCTGAGGGGTCCGGAATAGTGCTGCCATTGGAACAGCCCCCAAGCGCACCATCTTGAACTTGGTACAGCGAATCCGTTGAGCCGGCAGATGAATCGCCGTCAGAGAGGACGACCGGCTCATCATCACCTTCGGATCCTTCAGGAAGTTCACCTTCGTGGACGCAACCCACGAAGGCACGCTTCACGATGGGCTGAGCTCGGGCGGGTCTCGCACACTGAGCCGTCTCGATGAGGTCGGTGCAGTTGTCCGGCTCAGGGCCCGGCTCACCAATCCGGCCGATGAAGACATGAATTCCACCAAAGGGGACCCGGTACCCGTACTCAATTGAGCCGGCGTCGGGGCCCCAGCCTTCGTCGTCGATGTAGATCTTGCCGCGATGACTCTTGGTCATCCGGCCGACTGCGTATCCCTTGAGCCCTTCGAAGCTGCCCTTCAAGAACTCAAATCCACCGTGCGCTGGCCCCATGGTGGGCGCCAACTGTCGTGGAATTGTCACGGAAGATGTCCTCTTGGAAGGACTTAGTCGTGGAGCCATCGCAACTAGGAAGCTTAAAGGGGTTAATTGGGACAAAGGACACGAGAGGTTTATACTAGTTCGGCCCCTTACGGTGAAGGTAAGGCCTACGTCTAGTTGGGTTGGTATTGCTTGATGTTTCGATGACCAGGGAGCGAGATACGCTATGCCTGGCTCTCGATGGGTTGTTTCTTTTTCTAAGCCACCGGCGGTTCGTCCCCTTATATACACAGGTTGACGCCCTGCGACCTACAGAGTCCCGGCCGGCTCATAGACAGTGTCCGTCTCGGTGACTAGTTAATCCTGCCTTACAATACAAGTCATGCCATTACGGCGGTTTATCACTACGGGCCTTAAGCCGCCTGCGGGCTTTAGGCCCTTTGTTGACCCGCCATCTTCACGCTTGATCTTGGGCTTTATATGATAAATCCTCTTTGCGTAACCCGGCCCCTCCTGGGCGTCTTACACAAATAGTTATATCCCCAACATGAGAGGTAAGAGTATAAAATAGATCTGATCCATTGATCTCATTAATTAGTGGTCTGATTAACTCTTACTTTCTTATCGCATATGTAAAAAGAGGAGGTAAGAGGGAGCATGTTAAAATTTGCCATTTTTGTTGCATTGAACTGACAAATCGATGTGTATTTCATGGTTTTGTTCTTTTGTTAATTTGATAGCTTGATCCTTGCAGGAACAAAGGTAGATCGACCAAGAAGAGCTCTTTCAAGCTGGAGCATCTACTTGATTCGTCTGATGGTCTCATGATCTCCTCTTTTCTTCTGTTTTGGTGGAAGTTGTGCTATTTGTTGTATTAAGATTTTTTTCCCGCAGAAATGAAGTATTATGTGGGTGGGCTCATTGAATGTAAGTTTATTCTGAGTAACTATAAAGATTTACAATAATTCTAGGATAAAAAATGCTACACTTATGGGTGGGCCTTGCTGCCCCCAGTTTCCAGTTAAACATTGCCATCTCAGTCCGTAAGTTGCTTTCCGTGGCTTATGTCCGTAAGTGTAGCAAAGTTCTACTAGGTTTTTTTTTGCGAAATAAAGTTCTTCTTGGATTAACTGCAATAGGAGTAGTCTGTTACTTTGCTTCCGGAGAAGGTAAGACCACCTCCCATGGTTTATGCTTTCAGGAAAACAGCTTACCAAAGCACAACGAGCTTTTTGAATATGGCCCATTTGAGATGAGACTATAAACATGATTGCTCCGACAATATTTCACAATGAAGAAATGTATGCTGGTAATGATCGTCTCAATTGTTGGGTAGTTGATGGCGAGTAAACTGAAGATTGCACCCTGTTACACTTGCAAGGCCTCCAAGTAAATCTCGTTTTGTTTGTATCCTTCTCTCTTTTTTTTTGCAAGAATGTATCCTTCTCAATTTTTCTAACTTACTCCCTCCGTCCGGTAAAGAATGTACTTTCAACTTTGTTGGAAAGTCAAACCTTCTTATGTTTGACCGTATTTATATAACAATGCATCAACATTTATGTCATCAAATTAGTAGCATTAGATTTATGATAAAATATATTTTTATCATATACCTATTTGGTTTCACAAGCATTAATATATTTTTGCATAAACTCGGTCAAACATTGAGATAGTTTGACCCTCCAATAAAGTCGGAAGTACACTCTTTAAAGGACGGAGGGAGTATAAGCAATATAAGTATTCAGGGGGAAGCATTGAATGTTAAAATATCGAGGTCCATTAAAGTTCAATGACATGTGTGTCATGCGGTGGCCGAGCTCATCGCCTTGGGATTGACCACGTATCAACAAGTTGTGATCAGATAGACACTGCAACGAGGGCGAAAAAGAAGAATAAGTGGCAATAGGGGTGGGACACTGTGTTGAAAAAGAGGGTGTGAAACTTTTTGTTCTCCTTTGCAACACAGGGGCATGTTCTGCGGTGACAATTCAAGATGATTTGGAAAGAGCGGTGAATGTTATCTTGGATCCAAACACTTGAGCAATGATCAAACAGTTGCTCTATCAACATATTCTATTAGCGACAAATTGTCCTCGGTAGGTAGTTGTTGCTCACTACTGCACCTTAGTAAAAAAAATCTTGTAGTAGTCTTGCTTATTACTTAGTGCTTAGTGCTACTGCACCTTCAGTATTCTCATATATATAAGTTCGGAAAATGATGGGTAAGGGTTTTCCTACGACTGATATCCTACACCCGGGTGGGTTTACAGACTTAAAGATATGATGTCTTACAATTATCCTTGAACATATGTCGTGGTTAAATCCACAATAGAAGAACATATGGTTGTTTGGATGGACCGAGACGCCTTTATATTCTTAGACCGAGACGCCTTCGGTTTGGCCTTCCGCCGCCCTGTGGAATTTCCTTGGGACTTGTAGTGTCACAGGAAAAAAAAATCTTCTGTCTCGGTCTCGGCGAATCTTCATGGTGCGTGCGTGATGGACATCTAGTCCGTTCCAGCGACACGCGTCATCCATACCTCTATACCTACTAATACTAATAATATATATATATATATATATATTATATATTATATATATATTATATATATATATATATTAATAAAAGAAATAGGTATTCTTAGTCCGTCTGCTATTTTATTAAAAAAACATGATGTTTTTAACATTAAACCCGTAATACATATCAAATGTTCACTGGTAGAAAAAGAGGCTTTCGTCCAGCCCCATTAGTCGCGGAACTGTAGGAACCGCGACTAATGAAGTCTTTAGTCGCGGTTCGGCAGACGAACCGCGACCAAAGGCCTGGGCCCAGGGCGCTCGGTGGCCAGCTGGTGCACGTGAGGGGCTTTAGTCGCGGTTGGCCAGGCCAACCGCGACTAAAGGTGCCCAAAGGCCTTTAGTCGCGGTTGGCCAGGCCAACCGCGACTAAAGCTCCTCCTCTATATATACCAGTTCAGCACACTCACTTAGCCATTTGGTGCCACTTCTCTTCACAAGCTTCACAAGGGGGTGTAGGTTTGCTTTTGGTTCCTCTTATGCACACAAGGTGTTTGATGAAATGCCCCAAGAGCGTGAAACAAACATGATATGAAGTGTTGGAGCCACACTTGAGGTTCCTCATTTATTTTTTCCTCCTCGATCGCGGTTAGCAACTTGAACCTTTCATGCATGTGTGTCATTGATAAAATATGCATGTGTGTTGTTCATTGTTTAATTTCTATTGTTTATAGCTAGTTAGTTTAACAAATGCATGATGGTTAATTATATATTTTATATTATAATAATGCAGATGAATCGGCAATGGATGTACGGTAACCGACTCTCCCGCGAGTTCACTACGGGTTTGAAAGATTTCCTCGTAGTGGCTAATGCGAACAAGCAGAAGGGTTTTGTTATCTGTCCATGTGTTGACTGTAAGAATCAGAAGGGTTACTCTTCCTCAAGAGAAGTTCACCTGCACCTGCTTCGGCACGGTTTCATGCCACGCTATAATTGTTGGACCAAGCATGGAGAAAGAGGGGTTATAATGGAAGAAGATGAAGAAGGGGATGATTTCATCGATGAAAGCTATCTTGCTTATTTCGGTGATACTTTCATGGAGGATGCTGAAGGTGAAGGGGAAGGTGAAGGTGAAGAAGAGGCACGTGATGAGACCGTTGATGATCTTGGTCGGACCATTGCTGATGCACGGAGACGCTGCGAAACTGAAAAGGAGAGGGAGAATTTGGATCGCATGTTAGAGGATCACAGAAAGTCGTTGTACCCCGGATGCGATGATGGTCTGAAAAAGCTGGGCTGCACACTGGATTTGCTGAAATGGAAGGCACAGGCAGGTGTAGCTGACTCGGCATTTGAAAACTTGCTGAAAATGTTGAAGAATATGTTTCCAAAGAATAACGACTTGCCCGCCAGTAAGTACGAAGCAAAGAAGGTTGTCTGCCCTCTAGGTTTAGAGGTTCTGAAGATACATGCATGCATCAACGACTGCATCCTCTACCGCGGTGAATACGAGAATTTGAATGAATGCCCGGTATGCACTGCATTGCGTTATAAGATCAGAGGCGATGACCCTGGTGACGATGTTGAGGGCGAGAAACCCAGAAAGAGGGTTCCCACCAAGGTGATGTGGTATGCTCCTATAATACCACGGTTGAAACGTCTGTTCAGGAACAAAGAGCATGCCAAGTTGTTGCGATGGCACAAAGAGGACCGTAAGTCGGACGGGGAGTTGAGACACACCGCAGATGGAACACAATGGAGAAAGATCGACAGAGAGTTCAAAGATTTTGCAGCTGACGCAAGGAACATAAGATTTGGTCTAAGTACAGATGGCATGAATCCTTTTGGCGAGCAGAGCTCCAGCCATAGCACCTGGCCCGTGACTCTATGCATCTACAACCTTCCTCCATGGTTGTGCATGAAGCGGAAGTTCATTATGATGCCAGTGCTCATCCAAGGTCCGAAGCAACCCGGCAACGACATCAATGTGTACCTAAGGCCATTAGTTGATGAACTTTTACAGCTGTGGGGCAGACCTGGTGTCCGTGTGTGGGATGAGCACAAAGAAGAGGAATTTGACCTACGAGCGTTGCTTTTCGTAACCATCAACGATTGGCCTGCTCTTAGTAACCTTTCGGGACTGTCAAATAAAGGATACAATGCATGCATGCACTGCTTACATCAGACTAAAAGTGTACATTTGCCAAATTGTAAGAAGAACGTGTACCTTGGGCATCGTCGATTTCTTCCGAAAATTCATCCAGTAAGAAAGAAAGGCAAGCATTACAACGGCAAGGCAGATCACCGGCCGAAGCCTGCAGAACGCACTGGTGCTGAGGTATTTGATATGGTCAAGGATTTGAAAGTCATCTTTGGAAAGGGTCCTGGCGGACAATCAGTTCCGAAGGGAGCTGACGGGCACGCAGCCATGTGGAAGAAGAAATCTATATTCTGGGAGCTAGAATATTGGAAAGTCCTAGAAGTCCGCTCTGCAATCGACGTGATGCACGTTACGAAGAATATTTGCGTGAACCTCCTAAGCTTCTTGGGCGTGTATGGGAAGACAAATGATACAAAGGAAGCACGGCAGGACCAGCAACGTTTGAAAGACCCTGATGACCGGCATCCGGAATGGTTTCAAGGTCGTGCCAGCTACGCTCTGACCAAAGAAGAGAAGGTCATCTTTTTTGAATGCCTGAGCAGTATGAAGGTCCCATCTGGATTCTCGTCCAATATAAAGGGAATAATAAACATGGCGGAGAAAAAGTTCCAAAACCTGAAGTCTCACGACTGCCACGTGATTATGACGCAATTGCTTCCGATTGCTTTAAGGGGGCTCCTGCCGGAAAATGTTCGAGTAGCCATTGTGAAGCTATGTGCATTCCTCAATGCAATCTCTCAGAAGGTAATCAATCCAGAAGTTCTACCACGGTTACAGAACGATGTGATCCAATGTCTTGTCAGTTTCGAGTTGGTGTTCCCGCCATCCTTCTTCAATATTATGACGCACCTCCTAGTTCACCTAGTCGAAGAGATTTTCATTCTCGGTCCTGTATTTCTACACAATATGTTCCCCTTCGAGAGGTTCATGGGAGTATTAAAGAAATATGTTCGTAACCGTGCTAGGCCAGAAGGAAGCATCGCCAAGGGCTATGGAAATGAGGAGGTAATTGAGTTTTGTGTTGACTTTGTTCCTGACCTTAAGCCGATTGGTCTTCCTCGATCGCGGCACGAGGGGAGACTAAGTGGAAAAGGCACGATCGGAAGGAAATCAACGATATGTATGGACGGCCATTCTCTGACTGAAGCACACCACACTGTACTGACCAATTCCAGCTTGGTGGCTCCGTACTTTGAGAAACACAAGAATATTTTACTCTCGGACAACCCGGGGAAGCCTGAATCCTGGATTAGGAAGGCCCACATGGAGACTTTCGGCAGTTGGTTGAGAAAACATTTAATGAATGACAATGATGTTGTAGATCAGCTGTACATGTTGGCCAAGACACCATCTTCGACTATAACGACTTTCCAAGGGTACGAGATAAATGGGAATACATTTTACACGATCGCCCAAGATAAAAAGAGCACCAACCAAAACAGTGGTGTCCGCTTTGATGCAGCAACCGAGAATGGGCAAAAGGTCACATATTATGGTTACATAGAGAAGATATGGGAACTTGACTATGGACCCTCCTTTAAGGTCCCTTTGTTCCGGTGCAAATGGTTCAAGCTAACAGGAGGTGGGGTAAAGGTGGACCAGCAATACGGAATGACAATGGTGGATTTCAACAATCTTAGTTACCTTGACGAACCATTCGTCCTAGCGAAAGATGTCGCTCAGGTTTTCTATGTGAAGGACATGAGTAGCAAACCGAGGAAACGGAAAGATAAGAAAAAGATCAGTACATCATGCGATGATCCAAAGCGCCACATTGTTCTTTCAGGGAAAAGAAACATCGTGGGAGTGGAGGACAAGACAGACATATCAGAAGATTATAATATGTTTGCTGAAATTCCGCCCTTCAAAGTGAACACCGACCCAAGCATTAAGTTAAATGATGAGGATGCTCCATGGATACGGCACAATCGTAAGCAAGCAGGGACACAAGGGAAGAAATGATGTGTAATAATTTATTGTACCAAACTTTGTTGAATGGATCATGTGAATTATATTACCCGTGATGTGTTTGGTGTCCATTTTCGAATGATTCGAGATACCGCTGATGATACATGAAATTTGGAGTGATTTAGTCATACTCCTGCCTAGGCGTATAATATGCATACTCCTAGTCTTCATAGCCGCCGCCGTTGTACTGGTAGTCGTCGCCTTCTAAGTTGCCGCCGTCGTCGTCGCTGCTGTCGTCGCTGTCGTCGGGCGGCGCTCGTGGCTCGAACTGAGGGTAGCGCAGGCGGGGGATATCGCCGGCCATGATGTAGTCCATGACGCTCTGCAGAGTCCGGCCGTACCACCATAGCCGACGGCCGGCCTCGTGGAAGTTCCCAGGAGGCAGACCGTCCTCCTCATACCTAGCGAGCGCCCTCTCACGCCGATTGATGAAGAAGGCATCCCAAGTATGCTGGTTATCGGGATGCCAGCGGGGATTCATCCGCTGCTCCGGCGTGAGTTTTATTTTTGAATTGAATTAGTTTTATTTTTCTTAATTTTTTGATATATTATTTGTATTTTTAGAATTTTGAATTGAATTAGTTTTATTTTTCTGAATTTTTTGATATAATATTTGTGTTTTTAACATATTGAATTGAATTAGTTCTATTTTTCTGAATTTTTTGATATATTATTTGTATTTTTAACATATTGAATTGAATTAGTTTTATTTTTCTTAATTTTTTGATATATTATTTGTATTTTTAAGATTTTGAATTGAATTAGTTTTATTTTTCTGAATTTTTTGATATATTATTTGTATTTTTAACATTTTGAATTGAATTAGTTTTATTTTTCTTAATTTTTTGATATATTATTTGTATTTTTAGAATTTTGAATTGAATTAGTTTTATTTTTCTGAATTTTTTGATATAATATTTGTGTTTTTAACATATTGAATTGAATTAGTTTTATTTTTCTGAATTTTTTGATATATTATTTGTATTTTTAAGATTTTGAAAAAGAAAAAGTATTTTGAAAAATACCTTTAGTCGCGGTTGGCCTGGCCAACCGCGACTAAAGCGCAACGACCTTTAGTCGCGGTTGGCCAGGCCAACCGCGACTAAAGGTTACCCTTTAGTCGCGGGTCGCCTCCCCAACCGCGACTAAAGGGGGGGCTATAAATACAAGGGCCCGAACCGTCGCCTCCATTTCTCGTCTTCTCCGATCTACCGCGCCGAAGGCCTGCCGCCGTCGCCCTCGCCCTCGACGCCGCCCGCCGTCGCCCTCGCCCTCGACGCCGCCCGCCGTCGCCCGCCGCGCTGTCATCGTCTCGCGCCCCGGCCGCCCCGTCCGCCGTATGCACACCGCGCCCCGCCCCGGCCCATGCGCGCCGCCCCCTCTCGCCCACGTACGGCGCCGTCGGCCGCTATCATCGGCCTCCCTCGCCCACCGCGCGCGCGCCGCCTCGCTCGCCCGCCCTCAACGCCGCCGGCGCGCGCCACGGGCCAGAGAGCGAGATCGTGGAGAGATAGAGGGGCGCCGCGGGCCACCAGAATTTTTTCTTTTTTTTTCTTTTTTTTTGTTCTTTTCAATTTTAACTAGTTAATTAGTTTAACAAAAACGGTAAAATAACTTAAAACTTGATAATTAACAAAAAAACCGTAAAATTTGATAATTAACCAAAAAAACGTATATAAAACTTGATAATTAACAACAAAAAAAGTAAAACTCCGCGGTGTTTTTTTTTTTGGGATCGAGAGGGAGCGGCGAGGGTTATACATGTGTGTTGTCCTCACCTCCCTCTCCGTGACGCCGTCGTCTGCCGCCCCGTCTCGCGCTCTACCGCGACACCCTCTCCCACCCCTTCCTCGCCCCTTCCTTTTGCCACCGCCCTTTCGCCACCGCCACCGCCATCGCCCCCCTTCTTCACTTAATTAATTTGTTTTTACTACATGTTTTCAAGACTGACATAATGGCGGACGATAGAGCTGACCCGATTATGGACAACTATGATCCGGACGGTGAAGCACATATGTTCGGCATCATAAACGGCGATATTCTATATGTGCCGACCGGACAAGAAGAAGATGATATCTCTTCTTATCTGAACCTTGACGGTGAAGATGAAGGGCGCCATCAGTAAGATGATGCCGAACAAACGTCGATAAACGATGATCTTCAAATGGAAGTAGCAACCACCTCCGGCGCCGAGGTATATATATACATTGAGCCTCTGGTGATACAAACTAACTGATTTGAATAAATATGTGTGTACTAACGCGCGCGACTCTCTTTCTTATTTTAGCCCTCGGCCGGATCGTCGAAACAATCGAGTACGTCGTCAAAGCGTGGCGCAACCAAGATGATGAAACAAGGAGAAACATGCACCATCGAGGTTGTCGACAGTGCAACCGGCAGGCCGCTGGAGCCCCGCAAGAACGCCACCAAGTTTGTCAGCCAATGCGGAGCCGTTGTTAGAGACAACGTCTCGATCACCGTCCAGGAGTGGAATAAGCCAAAGAAGGCACGAATTGCTGGTTTCACTTTTGTCGATAAGAGAACAAAAAAAGATTGCTTCAAGAAGCTTATGGAACATTTCGTTCTACCTCCGGAATACAACAAATTCGATGAGGAGGGTAACAAGATTGAGGAAAACAAGGAGAGGAGGAGGCTAGTCAAACAGTTCGCTCTTCATAAGATGGCCGACGCATTCCGGAAATTCAAGCAAAATCTAGCCCATGACTTTGTCAAGCAGAACAAGACTCCGGATTTCAAAGGACAATATGAGAAACTGAAACATGATTGGCCAGAATTTGTGAAGCAAAAGAAATCGGAGCAGTTCATTCAAATATCAAAAAAAATAAGGAAAATGCGGCTAAGAAGGAGTACAATCATATTATGGGGCCAGGAGGGTATCGCCTTTGGCAGCCTAGGTTGGAGAAGATGGAGAACGAGCTGAGGGCGCGAGGAATCCGTCCAGGTACGGAGGGATGGGACCCAAGGGCCAAAAGCTGGTGGTACGGGCATGGGGGAACGCTGAACCCGGAGACAGGGGAGTGTGTTTACCAAGGCAAAATAATTAAACCCACCCAAGCCCTTATTGACGCAATGAGGGATGCTCAAGAGGGGAAGATCAAGTTCAACAGAGAGAACGACGCACTGACAAAAGCCCTCGGGAATCCTGAACACGGAGGACGTGTACGAGGCATGGGGCACATTCCGTGGAAAATAGGGTTCCCCCAGAACGATGACCCGTACGGTTACAGAAGCCGTAAGAGAAAGATGGATCGGGAAGCAGATGTTGTGGCGCGGTTGGCATCGGAAATGGATGTGATGAAGAAAACCGTGAGTGGACTAGTAGCCGAAAGAGATGCAGCTCGGGCGCAGCATGAAGATCATCTAGCGGATCTCGGAAGCCAGCAGCGGAGAAGCAGCGTGGCTTCCACGGAGGCCCCACCGGCTGGTGCAGATGCACCGACGATCGAAATTACTGCACCGGAGCCTCTGGTGGTCGAAATTACTGCACCGGAGCCTCCTCGCTACCCCGTGGACGATATAAAGGAGATGAAAGAATGTCATCTGTATTATACTATCGGGAACATGTCCATGAAGGTAGCCATCGGCAGTGCTTTACCATGTTTACCTGGAGCACTCCACCACAACAACCCCATTCAAGATGGCTATGCTCGTGTCACGGTGGAGGACATAGTCCAAGGGTTTGAGGACCTGGAGATTGACATTGCTACACCTGAAGGGGAGAAAAGACTTGGAGATGTCAAGCGCCATTTCATTCTATGGCAAAAGAAGTTTATCAAGTTTCCAGGCGAGGCGCCAAGGACAACAAGTCCACCCCCCTACGGTGGTGGTGGTGGCGGTGGCGGTGGTGGTGGTGGTGGTGGTGGTGGTGGCGGTTCACCTACACCTCCGTCACGTCAGCCGACGCCTCCTAGTCCACAACGTCCGGCGGGTGATCAGACGCCGCCCCCCAGTCCTCGTCCGGCGGGTGATCAGACGCTGCCCCCCAATCCACCTCCAGCAAAGAAGCAGAAGCAGTCCTGGATTATTAACCCGGACCCTTATGTACCTAAGACCACAAAGGTACCGGAGCCATCACTGAAGCCTCTCCCCACAAGGCCTTGGGAACGTAGTGCCGAGGAAACTGCCGCGGCCGCGGCTGCTGATCATGAGAAATGGAAGGCGGACTGCAAGAAGAAAAGAGAGCCCGAGCCCAAGCCAGTATTTTCTGATGAGCAAAAGAAGTGGGCTAAGTCATTTTTGAGCACACCGTCCCAAGCCGCGAAGAATCTGCCTGACGACTATGCACGTGAACTTCGTAGGCAGGCACTCATGTTGAAGGAGAAGAAAGAGCGGGCGGAGAACCAGGAGAACAAAGCCTTGGAGGAGGCCAAGAAAATGGAATTAGAAAGTAAAAAAAGCGGGAAACGAGTTGCCCAGCACGGGGAACAAAGTAAACAATCGATTGCCCCGCTTATAGTGAAAGCCGCCGATCCGGATGACCCCGATATCATAGCAGCTGCGGCAGCACATGGATTGACTGTAACGAGTGCTAGAGAACAAGTGGCCAACTTAGGTATTACTCTTCATGAACTGTTAGGCCTTGATGAGGCACCAGTGAAGGAGGTAGTAATTACATATGTGAAGAATGGGCCTCTCGTCGAGCCTGCGCAGGAAGAGGATCTACCTCCACAAATGAAAAGGTCTGCTGAAATGGTACAAGGGTTACATAAAAAATAAAAACGCCAAAGAATATATTTATGCGGAAGTTAGATATGAGCATCACTTCAAACATTACTATGTACAAATTCATCTGAGTGAATTGTTCCAGCTTTTCAATCTGCGCGAGCTCGACAAATCTATCATCAGTTGCTACGTTCTGTAAGTGATTTATTTCTACCCCATCTCGTTCATATTGCCTGCACTATATATATGTCCTAACTATATTGTTGTGTCCGCTATTATACATGCAGAATGAAGATTAAGGAATGCAGAGTAAGGAACATCCATGATGTTGGGTTCATTGACCCACACATCGTTAATGGATATGTGTTGCAGCATCACCCCGCCGACATGGAGGCAGACCTGTGGCAGTTTCTTACAAAGCAGGAACTCAAAAGTGATATTCTATTTCCTTACCATTTTGGGTGAGTGTTTCTGTCTTGAGCACATTCTCTTTTGTTTACTCCATGCATGGTATGTGGCCGGCTAATCGATGAGTTATGCATGACGTACTGTGCATGTATCGTGTCCGCAAGTTCCACTGGATTCTGCTAGTAATTAAAGTTGACACCTCAGAATGTCTCGTCCATGACTCTCTGAATATGGATCCAAAGCTTTGGGGCGGCATGAGAAGAATGCTGCAGAAGTAATTATTTTCATTCATTTGCGCTCTATATCGATCGGCCTATTTCGTTCATTTCCTAATATCAAGTAACTAATAACTCTCTTGTTCATTTAATTTTCTTTGCCTCGTAGGGTTTGGAGACGGTTCGTAGATACAAAGGTCGGTGAATTAAAAAAAGAGCTAGAATTCAAAAAGTCAAAGACTAAGAATGGTGGGCATATTCAGCCAGTGGGGACCAATCTATATGGATACTATGTCTGTGAGATGATCCGGAGATACACCTCTGAGCGGGTTCCGAGTGATACCAATGCTCAGAGGAATAACCTCCGGATGATGCTTAGTCCAGAAGCTCGCTTCCGACCACTTCAAGAGGAACTAGCTGGATGGTTCAGCAGGGAAGTCCTCCATCCTAAAGGAGAACACCATTACGAGGACGTAGAACTTTATATGCATTAAATTATGTATGGAAACTTGTTCAAAATTGTATATGGTCATCCGATGATATTGAATATACATTGTATATTCCTCTTGAATTCTTTTTGGTTCTAATTTCAAATTTGTTTGAAATTGTACATTCATATGCATGTATGTAGTAGCGTAGAATATGTGAAACTCCTTCAAAATTAAAATAAAGCATAAAAAAATAAAACAATACAAATTAAACAGAAAACAGGTTTAGGGGGGGCTAAAACCCTAAACCTGCGGCGGCCTTTAGTCGCGGTTGGCCAGAAGAACCGCGACTAAAGGTCCTCCGCCCCGACGGCCGCCTGGCGCCCACGTGGACGGGCCTTTAGTCGCGGTTCTTAAGCAACCGCGACTAAAGGGGGGGGCCTTTAGTCCCGCCTGTTTGGTCGCGGTTGCGCAACCGCGACTAATGGCAGTTGCGAACCGCGACCAAAGGCCCTTTTTCCACCAGTGGTTTTTTTAAAATACTCATATGTTCTAAATCGTAACTCCAAATATAACATGTTATATATGTAATTTGATTAGAAAAACATTTAGAATCTGAATATGATGTTATTTTACCTGTTAACCATTTAAAAAAAATATTGTCTAGGGTGCATTCTAAATCAACAGTGCATTATTCGTCTTTCTTTCATGTCGGTACTGATCCGGATTGTGGATGAACATCTCAGCAAAATCAGGATTGGAGACGAAATTGAAGTTCACTTGCCCGTTCCTTCATATGTATTAAATCTATATGCAAACTGTGTTTAAATAGAAGACATGTGGAATCTTAAACTTGCGCTTTTGTAGACAAAGACCATCTTTGTTTGGGCCGTAGTTACAAATAATCAGATTATAGACCATCTTTTATAAATTAAGAAAGTGTGGTATTTTTTTTCTCCCGTTGCAACGCACGAGCCCTTTTGCTAGTCGTTCCAAAAAATATTCGATCTGGCTTTGAATTGGATCGCCTGTCGGTCATATCAACTTGGCAACTTTGCGGCGGCGTATCCGACGCAATTCGTTTCTCTTGGACCAAAACCTCGTCGTACATCGAGCTTCAAGGTTACTCATGATTCTGAGCATAACATGGTGAATTCACCGGCTCTGACCAAGTTTCGTCCCATGCCGGTTTATCTTGCGTGATTGTTCCTACCGGCTCTTCTTTCCTCCGACACATCGCGAGCTTCTCGATCCCTAAAGAAATTCCTCCAAGAACTCAACACCATCATGCGCAGGCCCCAGGGTGGGCGCTAACTGTCGTGGAATTGTCACGGCAGATGTCCTAGTGTGAAGACTTAGTCGTGAGGCCCACGCATCTATGTGGTAGCTTGAGATGGCCGGGGTTGATCGGGATGAGAGACACGAGGCTGATCATCACACAAGACAAGGATTTAGACAGCTTCGGGCCCCGAGAAACATCATCCGATAATAGCCCTACATGTTGTTTGTGGCTGGGTCTCATTATGCTCATGAGGGAGTCGCCGCATAAACCGGCTCTCCTCTTAGTTGTGTCTAGTCTTAAAGATTATTTTCCTCTCCTCTTAGGGTGCCCTGCCCCTCCTTATATATATTGAAGGGGCGGTTTACATGACTAGTCCTAGTAGGATTAGGATTATTCTATTACAAGTGGAGTCCTAGTCTTGCTTCCTTTGTACGAGAATATTCCTTATACCTTTCCTCTTAAGCCGGCCCACCATAATATGAGCCGGCCTTCTAAGCCTTGGGCCTAGCCCTCTATCTGACCCGCCATCGGGGCCATCAGTGAGTCGCCAGGTCGTCAGACCAGTGAGTCGCCAGACTCGTGAGTCGCAATCCTCCAGCGGGTTACCAGTGAAACGCCAAGTCCCAGCCGGGTCATACATCCGGCCGGGTCATACCGCGGGGTATATCCCCGACACCCACCAACACACCTGCTTGCCTTGGACTACACCATCGTCCACCCAGGATCCCTCTGCAGCTAGGTAGCCTTAGTTCCCTATTGATGACGTCCATATTGGACACCATGCCCGACAGGTGTTCGGTCAAATGCCATTGAGTTTTTTATTAAAATTTTGTTCTTTCCTGAAGTAGTTCGATGGAGGGGTATTGGTGATCGATGATGAGTTGGGGTGCGATGCGTGACTGGCCATAGTTGCTTACTTTGTAGGTAGAAAGTGAAGGGGCTCGATCTTCTGGCAGCACGTGCATGCTTTGTTTTATGAGCGAAAGATCTTCATGCCCTACAACATGCATGTCATCCATGAACGCAATGTGAAGTCCATATCACATTGATGGTACATCATCTGTAACTCTGTCATGAAGTTTTATTCTGCCATTCACCAAGTGGAGACAATGTGTCCATTGGGCTCGTCAACCATCAAGATCTTAAGTATTGCTTCTTTGCTCTACATATTGGTTAATTCATTCATTCACTCAATGTTGCTCCACATGTTATATATTCTGCACGTGCTCCCATGATGTACATGACCAAGGGCAGGCCATTGATGCATATAAATTGTTAGATGAAACTCAAGGGGCAGTATGTGTGGGATGACATATGACATCTGAAGTTTGGCATACAGTGAGTTTTCTGCCTTCGTAGACCCGACTATTCGGAATTGGTGAGAGTATGTTGGTGTGTCAATCTTTTTTGTTAGTTTAATTCTTTGTGGAGGTGAAATCTTTCATAGACACCATGATGAAGTTATCGTGATTTGAAGGTCTACACTTCTTGGGGATCATCCCCGGCCAAGTACAATTCATTGATCAAGGCGTTACATCTTTTTGGATGGGCGACTGAAGGCACTTTTAGAAACAATTATTGGTATTGTTCGTGCGGGTGAAACAATGACAACATCGATGCTCTAGTCCGATTGTAGCCTCTTTACCAAAGTTTTTGGAGTATTTCTTCTAGCACAGATTGCTACCACAAAGAACGTGTTTTCAAGAGATTTTATGTAATTTGTAGTTATAGGAATTACTTTGTTTTTTTGGATCTTAGAAGCAAATCAGTGCATCTGTAGTTGTAATGAATATGAATAAAACTATAATTGTTTCTTAAAAAAAGCTAAATTACTCCTACTATGGCCACTCTCAAGGAAAAAACCTATACGACGCATGTTGCGTCAAGTTATCGAGCAATCGCACAGGGGGTCCACAGGCGAGCGATGACCTGGGCCGGCCCGTTGAGCGCTTCATTGATCCCGGTTTGAAGAACCTTCTACGAGATTCCTAGTTGGTTTTTCCGGTTTTCGGAACCTTCTAGAGGTTTTTTTGTTTCTATTTCTTTTTTCTCCTTTTTTTGTTTCTTTTTTTCCTTTACCTTTTTCTTTTCATGTTTGAACTTTATTTTTTAGTTCCTTTTCGAGACAATGTCCATGTGTTTATTTTTTCACAATTTTCCAAAAAATGTTCGTCTTTTATAATCCATTCAGGAATTTCAAAAAATGTTCATATTTCCAAAAATTGTTCATGTTTTCAAAAAAAATCGAAGTTTAAAAAATGTCATTTTCAAATATGTCAGTGTTTCCAAAATTTGATCCCTTTTCCTAATATTGTCCGCACACTTTTTAAAAATGTTCCCGTATTCAAATTTGTTCTGGCGTTTCCAAAAATGTTCCTGTTCTCAAAAATTGTTCGCGTTTTCAAATTTTATTAAGAATTTCAAAACATGTTCCCGTTCAAAAAATGTACATATATTCACAAAAAAATTGTTTGTAAATTTAAAAAATGTTCACGTATTTAGAAAATGTTTTGAGTGAAAAGGGTTCACGTTCCATTAAACATTAATTTTAAAACAAATCTGATTTTTTTTATAAAAATGAGCATTTTTTCAAATCCTGAAGATTTTCCAAAAAAAATATTTATGAAGTTTTTGAATTTCTTTTGTAAAATATGAAGAAGTTCTAAAAAGATGACTAGTTTCTGAAATTTGCAAAAGAATGAAAACATGAACTTTTTTAAAATTTGTCTACAAATTTCAGGTTTGAGAACATTTTTTTGGAATTTTGACAAAAAATTCAAAAAAAGAAAAGAAACGGAAACAAAGAAAAAACAAATGTCTGGATCTGCATTTGTTTTGGTTCTTATAGGCTTGCGCAGGTGTGTAATCACTAATCCTCGTTATCTATGGTGGCTACCACAAAAGGATTCTTTGCCAAAGGTCTAGTTTCGATAACTAGCGCATTCCAACTGGAGCCATTTTTTTCCTGTAATGCGATATGAGGAGCATACAAGGATAATCTTGATGCAAATGGAACAAGCAACGTAGATTGCGTGTTGGTTATGAAGCATAGAACATCTGACAACTCATCTTTAAGGCCAAAGAACATAATAAGGTACATTATCTGAATGACATGATGTCATTACACAGAGTAAGATATCTTTACATTTAAAACTTTAGATGTCCAATCATTCATCGTCAGATGTAGGAAAAAAGGTGCGAGACAATAATATCCATTTGCAAAACATGTTTGGGTATCCCCTTCTCCATAGATCAGTACCTCAAAACGGAATTCGACATGTCACTGCAAAACGTACAAACGTACAAAAACTGCGGCCATTCAGGCGTGTTGGTCACATACCACAAGGTGAAGGATATGTTTTCGTGGCCTGGGTTAAAACAAGTTGTGCAACACTATGTGTCAACTGAGAGAAGGTGAACAGTGAACCACTAGGTATCAGACTACTGATGCCTAGCGTCCCATCAGACCACTCCACAGCCGTAGGATTAGTAGCAAATGGACGATAGATATGTCCAAGAGGTCTAATAGGCTAACATCCAGCTTTTGTTACGTGATTGGTGTACTGCTCCAGAATGCAAGTCCGACAGTTAACTTCTTGGAGCCTTGCTTCCTAGAATAGAGTTGACCATGCTGCTTATGCTTCCATTGCTCAACAAAGTGAGAATGTACCATCTGATACTAATTATTCCATACTTGTTTATCTTGGGAAATATATATTCAATGAATCTTTCGGATTCGAATAAAATTTGCCCTTACGTTTGTTTCCGACAGAATAAAAATCTGCTTCCATCAACGACATATAAATTTGCGAACAATTTTTGAAACACCTACAAAAATGGAAACAAGAACATTTCAAAAAAAGTCTATGAATATTTTTGAAAGCACGAACATATTTTGAAATTCCGAAAAATCTTTGAAAAGTTGTAAACATTTTTAAGAAAAACATACCGAATAAATTTCTAAAAAAATCTGTGAATAGTTTCGAAAGCACGAACATTTTTTGAACTTCCGATTTTTTTAAAACAAATTGTAACATTTTAAAAAAATATACAGCACAAAAAAATATATTAAAATGAACATTTTCTGAAAATCGCGAACAATTTTTGAAATATGAACATTTTTTGAACTCTTGAACAGTTTGGAAGCATGAACAATTTTTTAAAATTGAGAAAAAGTTTTGTAACATTATCATTTTGTGAAATTGTGAACAATTTTTTATAATGGGAACATTTTTTGAAACTGTGAACATTTTTCTGAAAAGTACAATCATTTTTTGAAAATTCTTGGAAAAAATTCGCATTTATGAAGAAAACGAAAAACACAATGATTTTAAATATATAAAAAGAAAGGAAAGAAAAGAAAAAACTAAATAGAAACAAAAGAAAAAATAAAGAAAAGGGAAAAAGGAGAGAAAAGAAAAAAGGAAAAAAAAGAAAACGAAAAAAATACAGAACAAGAAAAAAAACCCGGTTCAAGAACCTTCTAGAAGTTTCCCAAAACCAGAAAAAACTGACTGAGAACCTTTAGAAGGTTCCCAAAACCCAAAAAAACCTGGCTAGAAACATTCATAGAAGGTTCCCAAAGCCGGTATAGTTGGAACGCTTGAGCCGGTTTTTTCTTTTTATATTTCTTTTTCGTTTATCTATTTTATTTTTCTTTCCTGTTTCTTTTTTATTTCCTTTTCTTTTTTCTGTCTTCTTTTCTTTCATCTTGCTCTTTTCTCATTGTGTTTCTTTTCTATTTTCAATGAATGTTTTCAGAAACTTTTAAAAAGTAAATTTTACCGCTTTTGTAAATTTTTCTTTTGTCTTCTTTTGTAAAGTTTAGAATTTCAAAAATTGTTCGCTTATTTTGAAAAAGTGTTCGGCTTTTTAAATTTTGTTCACAAACCAAAAAAATCGGTTAAAAAAATATGTTCCTGTTTTCAAATTATGTTCAAAAATTCAAAAAAATCATGTTTCAAAATTCACTTGCAATTCAAAATGTGTTCGTGTTTTAATTTTTGTTCACGAATTAGAAAATGCTCAGGAATTTTAAAAAAAGGTTCCCATCTTTGAAACAAATTCAGAAAAATTTTAAAAAATGTGCGTGTTTTCATTTTTGAGTTTCGAAATTGTTTAGTTTCAAATTTGTGTTCACAAATTTTAAAAAATGTTTGGGCCGTTAAAAACATGTTTCTGTTATCAAAAATTATTTGCAAATTTAAAAAATGTGCATGTTTTCTTTCTATCAGGAGTTTCAAAATTGTTCAATTTCTATTTTTTGTTCACAAATTTCAAAAAGTGTTCTGCAGTTCAAAACATGTTCCCTTTTCCAAAAATTGTTTCCAAATTGAAAAAATGTGCACGTTTTCATTTTTTTCAGGAGTTCCAAGAATGTTCAGCTTTAAAAAATCAAAAATTTCAAAAAATGTTCTTGTTTTCACATTTTTCAAAATATGTTCGCGTTGTCATATTCTGTCTTGGTATTTCAATAAATGTTCCTGTTTCAGAAAACAAATCCTGATTTTCGAAAATATTTCAGGTTTAGAAGTTTGTTTGCAAATTAGCAATTTGTTTGTGTTTCATAGATCCCTTCGTTTTTTCCAATAAAGAATGCTTTGGAAATTCAGGATATAATTTGGATCTGTGCTGCAGGTTGTTCCTAAAGCTTGGCGCTGCAGGTCGTTTTTTTGCATGGCACAGTGCGTTGTCATTCGCTATATTCAAGGCCCATCCCAGAGCACTGCCCGTCGTTTTGCAGGTCTATTAATTAAGGCCCAACTCCCCTAAAAAAATGCCCAACAGATAAAAACAAAAAACATTTAAAAGTGGAGATGCGGGGGATCAAAACCCATGCCTCCTGGATGCAAAGCGGGCGCTCTACCATTTAAGCTACATCCCCGTACACTGTCAATCCAGCCAGACAAGTTGATGGATGCCACACCAACGTGTGGATGGGTTGAAAAACATTCAAATGGAGCTGCCAACGCCGACCGAACATTTGATAGTGAAACCCGATCCTAGTGATTCGCTTCTTTAATGATGTTTTTGTTTGTCCCCTTATCAATTGATAGTGAAACCCGATCCCGTTGGGGGTGTTATGGAACTTGACCGGAAATCCAAACCGTGGATTGCTCGAGCCAGGTGTGGCGTGATTTTTAGTGGATGAAAGCCAGGAATTGTTCGTGCGATTAGGTTAGAAAAAAAAAGACAGACGCCTTTTGCGCGAGCTGATAGGGTTGCATTCTATTCCGGCGGTGGTGGCCGATCGACCTTTATTGACCGGCATGCCGGTGTGCAGTCGGCTTTATCTCTAAGATCATGTTATATAATTTATTTATGGCATAATAGGCCAGCACAAGAATAACATAACCAAAGATCTCCCAAGCCTAAATAAAATACAAAAAAAATGGAGATGCGGGGGATCGAACCCCGTGCCTCCCGCATGCAAAGCGGGCGCTCTACCATTTGAGCTACATCCCCGTCGTTGCCAAAAGCAGCTGGTGAATCTTAATCTCAATCATCTCTAGCAGCGGCAGCTGAGTGGCGGCGCCAGCGAACGGACGGATTTCAAAACGATGCAAACGGGCACGGCACACGACGAGGAGGAGTCCAAGGGCATTCTGCGTGTGGCCTTTCGGTCAAGAGCAGGAGTCCAGGCGCCGGGAAGGGGAAAAAAGCAGCACGGTGATGGATGGATGGGTGGGGCTGCCGTGTCCGACCGAGACCGGGGTGAGGGGTGAGGGGGGCGCGTGTCGGCCTCCCATTGCGTCTCCCACCTGCAAGCTCACTACCCACTCCCCTCCCTCTCCCCCTTCCCGCCCCTATTTCTCCCACTCTCTCTCTCCGTTCCATTTCGAGCTCTCCGCTGCGCTTCCCCCAACCTTCCCCTTCCCTCCCACCAGAGCAGAGCACACCGAGAGAGAGAGAGGGGGAGAGGAGAGAAACCCTACCCCGCCGCCGCCGCCGCCGCCGGAGTTGGGAGAGAGGGAGAGCGCGCGGCCATGGACCTCCTCGAGATCCCGCTGCCCAACATGTTCGAGCAGCTCCTCGGCAAAGGTACGCCGCCGCCCGCCTACCCCGTCCGTCGCCGCATCATCGCGCACGTTTTCTTTCCCCCATTCCTTCCTAACTCCCTTCCCTGCTTACGCCTGGCCTCGTCGGCCGTCTGCAGACGAGGACGCCTGGCCCCCGGAGGCGCGCTTCCTCGTCGCCGCGCACTACGGCAACGTCCGCCGCCTCAAGGGTACGCACGCACGCACGCACGACCTTCCTTGCCTCCGCGACCCGTCCCTCTCCTCGATTTGCGCCGTCCGGACGGTGGAAAAAAAGGCGCCTTTTTTTTGGGGGGGGGGGGGGGGTTCTAATTCTTC
This sequence comes from Aegilops umbellulata, assembly GCA_032464435.1. Classification (NCBI taxonomy): domain Eukaryota; kingdom Viridiplantae; phylum Streptophyta; class Magnoliopsida; order Poales; family Poaceae; genus Aegilops; species Aegilops umbellulata. Next base: position 6,965,276 of record CP136058.1, on the reverse strand, counting down.
CTCCCGCGCCGCCGGCCAAGTACAAGCACTCATCTGTTCTCTTTCTCTTGGGTTGCAGAGATCGCCAGGAAGCTGGACCGCAAGGGGAAGGCGGGGGAGGAGGCCACGGTGGCGGCCACCACCTACCGCGGCATGAACGCGCTCCACGCCGCCGTCGGGGGCCAGGGCAGGCTCGCCGCCTGCCGCTACCTCGTCGAGACCGTCGGGATGGACGTCAACATGTGGGACTCCTCCCCAAGTAAGTAGCAAATCCACTTCCTTCTTCAAATCCCCAAGATCGATCCACGCAGCATTAATTACTTAGTCAATCAACTGAATGTATGTGCCTGATGGTGCGCCGTTGGCAGGCAAGAAGACGCCCCTGGAGCACGCCGTGGACGGCAACAACCTGCCCGCCCTCAGGTACCTCCTCGACCATGGCGCCGACCTCACCCAGGAAGAGGACGACGGCGACACCGTTCTTCATCACGCTGCAAGGAAAGGTACCATACCACCACTAACTCTGCCACTGAAGCTTGTTCATCCAAAAATTGCAATCAACGAAATTATGTAGCCATTGAAGCTTGTCCATCCGGAAATTTTACGTTACATACATTGTGCTATATATAGTGGCCGTTCAAACTTGTTAAACAACCTTCTGTTGTTGTTCCTGTAATTTCTGATTAATTTGTAGCATTGCTGGTTTTGCTCTTTTTGTCTTAAAACTTGATGCATGGGCCAAAGATCCTCTGTTTGTATGTTATATCACTATGATCTTCAGTTCTTCATACACTGTGATCTTCAGGAAGGTGTGAGTGATCTTCAGTTTTCCATCTCGTGTAGATCAAACCATAGCCTGGTCATGCACGCTTCACACGTGTCCATCAGCTTGTTCATATTAGTTGCTTGCTTCTACACATTTTGTGGGCCTTTGTCACTGTCATGACATTAATTGTTACCTCATCGTGTTTTTGTTGTAGCCGCTGAAACTTATTCATCTAGAAACGTTCTAGTCATTGAAACTTGTTCATGCAAAAATGTTGCATTACATTGTGCTATTGGTGTTGTTCCTAGCTACGATTTCTCAAGTGTAACATTGTTGGTTTGCTCTGTCAGTTTTCCATATGCTCTTCTTTTATCTTCAGGGAGGTGTGAAATTGTAAAGTTGCTGCTTTCTAGAGAAGCCAAGTAGCCAACTCAGAACAAACTTGTTACACTGTGCTATTTTTATCCAGAAATTTTACATTACATTGTGCTATTATGGCCATTCAAACTTGTTCAACAACCTTCTGTTGTTGTTCCTATAATTTCTGAATTGTAGCATTGTTGGTTCGCTCTATCTGCTCAAAACTTAATTGGCTAAAAGTCCTCTGTTTGTACGTTATATCTGTGATCTTCAGTTTCCCATATACTGTGATCTTCAGTTTTCATTTGGTATAGGTCAAGTTATCAAACCATAGCCTGGTTTTAAAGACTTCACACGTGGCCATAATTTTTGTTAGAATCACTAGATCATCAAACCATAGCCTGGTTTTAAAGACTTCACACGTGGCCAGCAGCCTGTTTGTATTACTTGCTTCTATATATCTTGTGCGTCTTTACTCACTGTCATGACATGAGCTGTTACCTTGTCGTATTTTTATTCTAGCCACTGAAACTTATTCATCCAGAAATATTGCTGCCAATGAAACTTGTTATCCGAAGATCTTGCATTGTGCGGTTGTGCCATTATGGCCATTCAAACTTGCTCGCGAAGACCTTTTATTGTTCTTCCTAGCTATGATTTCTTATCAAGTGTAAATTTGTCGGTTTGCTGTATCTGCTCAAAACATGTTTGGCGAAATATGGCTTGTTTGTATATTATTGTGATGTATCTGCTCCAAAGATGGCTTGTTTGCCTATTATGACTGTGATCACCAGTTCTCCATATACTGATTGTTGTCTTCAGGGAGGTGTGAAATAGTAAAGTTGCTGCTTGCTAGAGGAGCCAACGTTAACGGCAGCTCACAACACGGGACACCACTCCATCTTGCTGCTGTTAAAGGGCATGAGAGCACTGTGGAGGTTCTGTTGGAACACCATGCAGATGTAATGTACTTGTACCCTTTTTTTTCTATCTGTTGACCCAACTTATGTTGCATTTGCTTTACTTGAAAGTGGTTGTCTCAAAAACCCTGCCATTACTATGGCATGCAAATGTTTATGACAGTCTTGTTTTTTACAGGTCAACAAGGTTGTGCCTTCTAATCTAGTAACACCTCTAAAGGCCGCATTGTTAAGCGCTTCCACGCCTTGTGTGAAGTTATTGGTTCAGGTATGGAATTGTCTACTAATCTGATTTTCCTTGCAAGATGGGCTTATCTATGAGTAACTAGTGGTGTTACGGTTGCTCATATCTGTTCTGATCTTCAATTTATATGGAGAGACTATATGTTTATCTACTCATCTTCCGCATGTACATTTTGGTAGGCTGGAGCTAATGTGAATGATGTCAATAATTGCTTGGCAAGAGCTGCAAGCGAAGGCTTGACTGAATGTGTGAAGTGCTTGCTGGAGGCTGGTGCAGACCCAAATCGTCCTGATGAGGTGACCTTGTCTCTTGTTTTCCACAACATCGTTGTGAGCTGATTGGCTTTCTTGTTCTAGTACTTATAGTTTCTCAAAAATATGGTGGTACAAGTCTATATGTAATGGGGGAACCAAAGGTGAAAGTGAAGTATAGTTTCGTACAAAAAATGCTTGAGTTTTATAGCATTTGGGAATCAATTGAATGGGCTGGTTTTGAATTAAGATACATTTGTTTCTTGGTATATATGATTACTTTGACTACTATCAGTTGCCTTTTAACACAAGCATGTTAATGTTTTACCTAAAAAAAGCCTGTCGATGTTTCCTTTTCCATTTGTCATCTACGTATTTTCGTTGTGTGGACAGATACACACAGAAAATTATAGGATACTTCCTTGGCCTATCTTAACGGTACCAAACTAATAGCTGGGATAGAAACAAGAAGTACAAGCTGCATTCTAGACTACTAACTTTGTTAGGCATCTTTAACGCTTGTATTATAACATCTTTTTTGTGTCGTCCAATTGGCGAGCATAGTGATTCTTAGATTACCAAGGAACCATTCCCTTGTCTTTCTTTTTTTAATCTTCAGTATTGCTTAATAAACTTTCTTCTGTTGCTCTGACAGTGTGGTAGAATGCCGATAGAGTTAGCTGCTGTGTATGGTACACGGGAAGACGTTGAGCTTCTATTTCCAGTCACCTCCCCAATCCCAACTGTGGCAGACTGGAGCATTGATGGGATAATTAATCATGCCAAACTGGAGAGGATGCAGCTGCAGGTATGCCACCATGGGGAAAATAAGTGCCATTCTCCAATGGAAAAACATTTGGATGTATATTATTGTCCTTTGAATGCATTAAATCCTCAGTCAGTTGCTATTTAATTGGCGCACACATCGGAATTTCAAATGTATGACTAAAGTTGTTTGAATTTGCTCAGGATGAGGATGTTCTTAACACAAGGAAGTCTGACCTGAAACGAAAAGGGGATGAAGCATTTGAAAAGCAGGATTACACAAGTGCATCAGAGTTCTACACACAGGTACAATTTTCTGTTGGTCTACATTTTTTAAAGTTAATCTGTAAAAGTTTGAAGTGTGAAATGTTCTACATGCAGATACCTTTAATAAAGATAATCTGTTAAATGGTTAGTGTTCTAGCTTACTGTCTGAAGTGTAAACCACAAAACAAGCAAGTAACTTGTTTTACAGGATAATTGCTGTAGAAGTTGCAATGACAAAAAATGACATGAAGTATTAATTCTTGCATAGGCCTTGGAGAAGTGCAGGCATACAACACATGCCTCTGTTAAGTAGATATTATCTTCCTGAGTTATTTTGATGATTCAGTAGGCTGTTGTGGCCGGGTCCGTATTAATCTGCGATGATGTGTCTGCCCTTTATTTGCTATCCATTTGCAATTTTATTTTATCTCTTGGAAGGATTTGCTATCATAACTTCAGTCGGTATATATGTTGACACATGCATGCTGCTTGGTTGGGCGCAGGCACTGAAAGTTGATCCTTCTGATGGCAAGATGCTCGCGAGCAGGAGCCGCTGCTGGCTTCAGCTTGGCGACGGACAGAAGGCTTTGGAGGATGCAACCAGGTGCAAGAGGAGGTGCCCGGAGTGGGCGGAGGCGCGCCTTCGCCGAGGACAGGCTCTGATGCTGCTGAAGGTGCATTTTCCCTTTTGGAAACCACAACATTTTTGCAAATTTTTTGTTTGTTTGTTTGAGAGTAGAATTTTGTGCATTCTGGTACTACTGCTTTCTTCTGGTCTGCCGTCGATCTGAACAATGTGTCTCCATTTCTTCCAGGACTATGAGAAAGCTTGCGAGGAGCTGTCGGGCGGCGTGGAGCTTGACCCCGAGAACGATGAGATGGACAATTTGTTCTGGTAAGTAAGGAAGAGACCCCCACCATTTACTCACTCTTGTCGTCCAGGTGACAAGAGACCCCCAACATGCATGTAGTAGATCAGAAGCATGGTTGCCTTGTCAAATTGACTGACTGATTGTGCTAGCTGAGTGGTTGGTCATGTACTTATGTTTGATGATCTGATGGACTTGTTTTCCAGGGAGGCGATGGAAATGAAGAAGAAGTGATGCCCGCCCGCGCGTCGCGAAACCGAAGCTCTTCTTTTTTTGCGTTTTCGTAGATGGGATGGTTAGAGACCCTCTTAGTCAGTAGTGCCTGCATTTTGCCAGCTTGAAACAATGGCTCAATGTGTCATCTTGGTGACGATCTTGGTGGCTCAATGTATCACGGGCAGCTTTTGGTAAGTTGTGATGTGTCCATGCAACAACATTTCTACTCTCACTGCATCATCCGGTTTGTGAGGGGACAGTGGATGGTAATGGATTGAAATTTGGTGGATTTTCTGTTGAGATGTGATTGGATAATGCAGATGATTGTGATGATGATATGCAGTTTGTTGGGGCCTTCCTTCCGTTCATATGATATATATGGTAATGCTTTCTTTAACTTTTCTATATAAAAAAATAAAGTTTTTTTTGTTGCTGAGACAGAGTTTTAACCACACGATCTTTGATCCAATGGCAAGGATCCCTAAACCGCTTCTCCCACCATTGCCGCGCCAATGACCCAAAACACTTTGCTCTCCTTCATACTAGTCGTTAGAGAGATTGCTTGCCGCTGCCTGCCCTACTTTTCTTCCCCATCTTTGGTGACGATGTTGTGCTTGCATGTTGCATCCTTGTCTTCGGTGCGGCGGCATCACCGCCACCCTTGTGTCGGCTGAGTCGGCTCCAGCTCACCATGTACAGATCATTCAAGTACTCACATCATCCAAATATATAGGGCCTAATATGTATTTCGAGATATACTTTGAGCATTGATATGCTCAACAATATACGAGATGTATGTCATATAATACCGTAAATTTCATATTTTAAAGTGGTTTGTAACTCAAACATATGTGTCTTTTGAGGTGGAATTTGTGAGTTAGCACGTCCGGTGAAAAGGGGGACAATGATAGGATTTTGATAACCAAAATGTTCGCTGGGTGAGCATTGTAAATCGAGCATTTTCCGTGGCAATGTATATTGTTTGAGGATGGCAAATTTTCTTAGCAAGCATTTTCCATGGCAATGTATATTGTTTGAGGATGGCAAATTTTCTTAGCAAGCATTTTCCGTGGTTAACGTTCCCTGTGGGACGTCGCCAGCGCGAACTACGTTTGCCCCGCAAGGGGGAATGAGCGAAACATTGCCTCTCCTTTTCCCGTTTGCTCCAGCGGGTGGTGCGCGCGAACATAAGATGGCCCGAATAAGGCCTCCTTTGGTTTGTAGGAATTTCAAAAGGTAGGATTTTCAAAGGAAAATTCCTATGGAGCCCTTTGGTTTGTAGGAATGAATTCCTATTCCTATGTAGGATAGCGTCCAATCCTTCTCATTTCAAAGGAAAAAAAATATTAGCCTAGATTCAATGGAAAAATTCCTATCCTATGCATCAAATAGCATATCTTTCTTTATAGGAATTGAGATGCTTCCTATGAAGTTCCTATTCCTACAATATTCCTATCCTGTGAATCAAAGGAGGCCTAAAAAAGGAAAGTGCGTGGGAGATAACGGGCTAGACCAACTTAGATGATTTTTGCAAAAAAAAATGACATCAAATAAAAATAGAAAAAAAATGCATGCATTAGCCATGAGAAAAAAATGCAAATGATGTATATGTTAGAAATTTAGGGTTTGTGGTCTACCCCCTATTCCTCTGCGCTTATCTGTGGTGCCACTCACAATTCGCATATCTGAGGCTAGCGGGTAGGGACCTTCTTATACTGTCTTTCCAAAGAGTCCTACAAATATATATCTCATGATAAATCAGCAGGCAATGTCAGTAATAACATATCTTTTTATAGGAGAAAAAGTCTTGATATTAGTAGAGGTTATTTTTCTAGAATTAGTATCACGAAGTTCTCGGGTTTTCACTAGAAATAAAAAAAATAGAAAGACATAGTTTCATGGAATTTTTACCATGAGTTTTTCAAGAATTATGATGTTGGAATCCTCAATCTTTTTTATTTCAAATTTTAACAAGGACCCTAATAAGTGCCACACGTGTGGCACGGGCACAAATCCAAAAGTTCTTATGGCAAGTTTAGTGATGCGAGGATGACAATTTTAGTTTTTTTAACACAGCACAGACGCAAGCGCTCATACATACGCGCATACACTCACCCCTATGAACGCACACACGCACACCCTACGCCTATGAGCACCTGAAATTCTGAAATAAATCCAGGAATAATGCGAGCACCATGACTTGAACACCGGTGGGCTGGAGTTACCACCGTCCCTCTAACCATCCAACCACAGGTTGGTTCGCGGATGACAACTTTAGTTGTCAAGCATGACAACCTTCTTTTCGGATGGTAAATTTCAGTTTTATTTGGTTTGTTTTTCTTTTCGAATGGCAATTTTAGTTGTAAAAAATGTTGGGGCCGAATTGCTTCGTGTCACACGTGTGGCACTTATGATTTGGGTTTAACAATCATGAAATCCACTATTTATTTTAATTACCCAATGATGAGATTCTTAGTTTTCATAGAAGACACATAACTTCATCCAATAATTTGATTTCCCATTTACTAAACCTTGGAAATTATTTAAATGCATTAAACTTAAATTATTTTTAAAGTTGAAATGATATTACTATTTTAAAACTGGTACAAAAACAGAAACTTGTGAAAGTTATTTGTAAAGTTGAAATAATATTGCAGTTTAAAATTTGGTACAAACTGAATATTAGATGTGTTGCATGATTCAAAACTCTGGGCTTAACAAAATCTGTATGCATGTGAGTCACGAGTTAATGATGATGTCGTTATTGGTTGATGGGGGTTGGCACATGAGCGTGGGGTGGGCCAGAAGGGGGGCAGTCTATGCAGGGAATGAAGGAAATATGCCCTAGAGGCAATAATAAAGTTATTATTTATTTCCTTATTTCATGATAAATGTTTATTATTCATGCTAGAATTATATTAACCGGAAACATGATACATGTGTGAATACATAGACAAACAGAGTGTCACTAGTATGCCTCTACTTGACTAGCTCGTTGATCAAAGATGGTTATGTTTCCAAGCCATAGACATGAGTTGTCATTTGATTAACGGGATCACATCATTAGGAGAATGATGTGATTAACATGACCCATTCCGTTAGCTTAGCACCTGATCGTTTAGTATGTTGCTATTGCTTTCTTCATGACTTATACATGTTCCTATGACTATGAGATTATGCAACTCCCGTTTACCGGAAGAACACTTTGTGTGCTACCAAACGTCACAACGTAACTGGGTGATTATAAAGGAGCTCTACAGGTGTCTCCAAAGGTACATGTTGGGTTGGCGTATTTCGAGATTAGGATTTGTCACTCTGATTGTCGGAGAGGTATCTCTGGGCCCTCTCGGTAATGCACATCACTTAAGCCTTGCAAGCAGTGCAACTAATGAGTTAGTTGCGAGATGATGTATTACGGAACGAGTAAAGAGACTTTTCGGTAACGAGATTGAACTAGGTATTGAGATACCGACGATCGAATCTCGGGCAAGTAACATACCGATGACAAAAGGAACAACGTATGTTGTTATGCGGTCTGACCGATAAAGATCTTCGTAGAATATGTGGGAGCCAATATGAGCATCCAGGTTCCGCTATTGGTTATTGACTGGAGACGTGTCTCGGTCATGTCTACATTATTCTCGAACCCGTAGGGTCCGCACGCTTAAGGTTTCGATGACAGTAATATTATGAGTTTATGAGTTTTGATGTACCAGAGGAGTTCGGAGTCCCGGATGAGATCGGGGACATGACGAGGAGTCTCGAAATGGTCGAGACGTAAAGATCGATATATTGGACGACTATATTCGGACATCATAAATGTTCCGAGTGGTTCGGGTATTTTTGGAGTAACGGGGAGTTACGGGAATACGGGGGAAGAAGTATATGGGCCTTATTGGGCTTTAGGGGACAGGGAGAGGCAGGCCGCGCGCCCCCCATTGACTAGTCCGAATTGGACTAGGGGGAGGGGCGGCGCCCCCTCCTTCCTTCTCTTCCCTCTTCCCCTTCCTTGTCTCCTACTCCTACTACTTGGAAGGACTCCTAGTTGGACTAGGAAAGGGGGAATCCTACTCCCGGTGGGAGTAGGACTCCCTTAGGGCACGCCATAGAGAGGGCCGGCCCTCCCCTCCTCCACTCCTTTATATACGGGGGCAGGGGGCACCCCATAGACACACAAGTTGATCTTCGTGATCGTTCTCTTAGCCGTGTGCGGTGGCCCCCTCCACCATAATCCTCGATAATATTGTAGCGATGCTTAGGCGAAGCCCTGCGACGATAGAACATCAAGATCGTCACCACGCCGTCGTGCTGACGAAACTCTTCCCCGACACTTTGCTGGATCGGAGTCCGGGGATCGTCATCGTGCTGAACGTGTGCTAGAACTCGGAGGTGCCGTAGTTTCGGTGCTTGATCGGTCGGGCCGCGAAGACGTACGACTACATCAACCACGTTGTCATAACGCTTCCGCTTTCGGTCTACGAGGGTACGTGGAAAACACTCTCCCCTCTCGTTGCTATGCATCACCATGATCTTGCGTGTGTACAGGAAATTTTTTGAAATTACTACGTTCCTCAACAGTGGTATCAGAGCCTAGGTTTTTATGTGTTGATGTCATATGTACGAGTAGAACACAAGTGAGTTGTGGGCGATATAAGTCATACTGCTTACCAGCATGTCATACTTTGGTTCGGCGGTATTGTTGGATGAAGCGGCCCGGACCGACATTACGCGTACGTTTACGTGAGACTGGTTTTACCGCCGTGCTATGCACATAGGTGACTAGCGGGTGTCAGTTTCTCCAACTTTAGTTGAACCGAGTGTGGCTACGCCCGGTCCTTGCGAAGGTTAAAACAGCACCAACTTGACAAACTATCGTTGTGGTTTTGATGCGTAGGTAAGAACGGTTCTTGCTCAGCCCAGTAGCAGCCACGTAAAACTTGAAACAACAAAGTAGAGGACGTCTAACTTATTTTTGCAGGGCATGTTGTGATGTGATATGGTCAAGACGTGATGAGATATAAGTTGTTGTATGAGATGATCATGTTTTGTTGATGTTATCGGCAACTGGCAAAAGCCTTATGGTCGTCTCTTTATTGCATAAGATGCAAGCACCAAATAATTGCTTTACTTTATCGCTATGCGATAGCAATAGTTGCAAGAGCAATAGTTGGTGAGACGACCATGTGACGACACATTGATATAGATCAAGATGATGGAGATCATGGTGTCATGCCGGTGACGATAGAGATCACGACGGTACTTTGGAGATGGAGATCAAAGGCGCAAGATGATCATGGCCATATCATGTCACATATTTTGATTGCATGTGATGTTTATCTTTTATACATCTTATTTTGCTTGTTTCGACGGTAGCTTTATAAGATGATCTCTCACTAAATTTCAAGATAAAAGTGTTCTCCCAATTTCAAGATAAAAGTGTTCTCCCTGAGTATGCACCGTTGCCAAAGTTTGTCGTGCCCAGACACCACGTGATGATCGGGTGTGATAAGCTCTACGTCCATCTACAATGGGTGCAAGCCAGTTTTGCACACGCAGAATACTCAGGTTAAACTTGACGAGCCTAGCATATGCAGATATGGCCTCGGAACACTGAGACCGAAAGGTCGAGCGTGAATCATATAGTAGATATGATCAACATAGTGATGTTCACCATTGAAAACTACTCCATTTCATGTGATGATCGGTTATGGTTTAGTTGATTTGGATCACGTGATCACTTAGATGATTAGAGGGATGTCTATCTAAGTGGGAGTTCTTAAGTAATATGATTAATTGAACTTAAATTTATCATGAACTTAGTCCTGGTAGTATTAGCATATCTATGTTGTAGATCAATAGCTCGCGTTGTTGCTTCCTTATGTTTATTTTGATAGGTTCCTAGAGAAAAACTATGTTGAAAGATGTTAGTAGCAATGATGCGGATTGGATCCGTGATCTGAGGATTATCCTCATTGCTGCACAGAAGAATTATGTCCTTGATGCACCGCTAGGTGACAGACCTATTGCAGGAGCAGATGCACACGTTATGAACGTTTGGCTAGCTCAATATGATGACTACTTGATAGTTTAGTGCACCATGCTTAACGGCTTATAATTGGGACTTCAAAGACGTTTTTAACGTCATGGACCATATGAGATGTTCCAGGAGTTGAAGTTAATATTTCAAGCAAATACCCGAGTTGAGAGATATGAAGTCTCCAACAAGTTCTATGGCTAAAAGATGGAGGAGAATAGCTCAAGCAGTGAGCATGTGCTCAGATTGTCTGGGTACTAAAATCGCTTGAATCAAGTGGGAGTTAATCTTCCAGATAAGGTAGTGATTGACAGAATTCTCTAGTCACCATCACCAATTTAGTAGAACTTTGTGATGAACTATAATATGCAAGGGATAACGGAAACGATTCCCAAGCTCTTCGTGATGCTCAAATCAACGAAGGTAGAAATCAAGAAAAACATCAAGTGTGGATGGTAGACAAGACCACTAGTTTCAAGAAAAGGGCAAGGGGAAGAAGGGGAACTTCAAGAAGAACAGCAAGCAAGTTGCTGCTCAAGTAAAGAAGCCCAAGTCTGGTCCTAAGCCTGAGACTAAGTGCTTCTACTGCAAAGGGACTAGTCACTGGAAGCGGAACTACCCCAAGTATTTGGCGGATAAGAAAGGATGGCAAAGTAAACAAAGGTATATTTGATATACATGTTATTTATGTGTACTTTACTAGTGTTCACAGCAACCCCTCAGTATTTGGTACTAGTTCAGTTGCTAAGATTAGTAACTTGAATCGGGAGTTGCAGAATGAACAGAGACTAGTTAAGGGTGAGGTGACGATGTGCGTTGGAAGTAGTTCCAAGATTGATATGATCATCATCGCACTCTCCCTATACTTTCGGGATTAGTGTTGAAACTAAATAAGTGTTATTTGGTGTTTGCGTTGAGCATGAATATGATTTGATCATGTTTATTGCAATACGGTTATTCATTTAAGTTAGAGAACAATTGTTGTTCTGTTTACATGAATAAAACCTTCTATGGTCATACACACCAACGAAAATGGTTTGTTGGATCTCGATCGTAGTGATACACATATTCATAATATTGAAGCCAAAAGATGCAAAGTTAATAATGATAGTGCAACTTATTTGTGGCACTGCCGTTTAGGTCATATTGGTGTAAAGCGCATGAAGAAACTCCATGCTGATGGGCTTTTGGAATCACTTGATTATGAATCACTTGATGCTTGCGGACCATGCCTCATGGGCAAGATGACTAAGACTCCGTTCTCCGGAAGAATGGAGCGAGCAACTGACTTATTGGAAATAATACATATTGATGTATGCGATCCGATGAGTGTTAAGGCTCGCGGCGGGTATCGTTATTTTCCGACCTTCACAGATGATTTGAGCAGATATAGGTATATCTACTTGATGAAACATAAGTCTGAAACATTTGAAAAGTTCAAAGAATTTCAGAGTGAAGTGGAAAATCATCGTGACAAGAAAATAAAGTTTCTACGATCTGATCGCGGAGACGAATATTTGAGTTACGAGTTTGGTCTTCAATTAAAACAATGTGAAATAGTTTCACTACTCACGCCATCAGGAACACCACAGTGTAATGGTGTGTCCGAACATCGTAACCGTACTTTATTAGATATGGTGCAATCTATGATGTTTCTTATCGATTTACCACTATCGTTTTGGGGTTATGCATTAGAGATAGCTGCATTCACGTTAAAAGGGCACCATCTAAATTTGTTGAGACGACACCGTATGAACTATGGTTTGGCAAGAAACCAAAGTTGTCATTTCTTGAAGTTTGAGACTGTGATGCTTATGTAAAAAAAGTTTCAACATGATAAACTCAAACCCAAATCAGAGAAATGTGTCTTCATAGGATACCCAAAGAGTCAGTTGAGTACACCTTCTATCACAGATCCGAAGGCAAGACATTCGTTGCTAAGAATGGATCCTTTCTAGAGAAGGAGTTTCTCTCGAAAGAAGTGAGTGGGAGGAAAGTAGAATTTGATAAGGTAATTGTACCTTCTCCCTTATTGGAAAGTAGTTCATCACAGAAATTTGTTCCTGTGACTACTACACCAATTAGTGAGGAAGCTAATGATGATGATCATGTAACTTCAGATCAAGTTACTACCAAATCTCGTAGGTAAACCAGAGTGAGATCCGCACTAGAGTGGTACGGTAATCCTGTTCTGGAGGTCATGCTACTTGACCATGACGAACCTACTGTTGGAAATATGCCCTAGAGGCAATAATAAATTAGTTATTATTATATTTCTTTGTTCATGATAATCGTTTATTATCCATGCTAGAATTGTATTGATAGGAAACTCAGATACATGTGTGGATACATAGACAACACCATGTCCCTAGTAAGCCTCTAGTTGACTAGCTCGTTGATCAATAGATGGTTACGGTTTCCTGACCATGGACATTGGATGTCATTGATAACAGGATCACATCATTAGAAGAATGATGTGATGGACAAGACCCAATCCTAAGCATAGCACAAGATCGTGTAGTTCGTATGCTAAAGCTTTTCTAATGTCAAGTATCATTTCCTTAGACCATGAGATTGTGCAACTCCCGGATACCGTAGGAATACTTTGGGTGTGCCAAACGTCACAACGTAACTGGGTGGCTATAAAGGTACACTACAGGTATCTCCGGAAGTGTCTGTTGGGTTGGCACGAATCGAGACTGGGATTTGTCACTCCGTGTGACGGAGAGGTATCTCTGGGCACACTTGGTAGGACATCATCATAATGTGCACAATGTGATCAAGGAGTTGATCATGGGATGATGTGTTGCGGAACGAGTAAAGAGACTTGCCGGTAACGAGATTGAACAAGGTATCGAGATACTGACGATCGAATCTCGGGCAAGTACTATACCGGTAGACAAAGGGAATTGAATACGGGATTGATTGAATCCTTGACATCATGGTTCATCCGATGAGTTCATCGTGGAACATGTGGGAGCCAACATGGGTATCCAGATCCCGCTGTTGTTTATTGGCCTGAGAGTTGTCTCGGTCATGTCTACGTGTCTCCCGAACCCGTAGGGTCTACACACTTAAGGTTCGATGATGCTAGGGTTATAAAGGAAGTTTGTATGTGGTTACCGAATGTTGTTCGGAGTCCTGGATGAGATCCCGGACGTCACGAGGAGTTCCGGAATGGTCCGGAGGTAAAGATTTATATATAGGAAGTATGGTTTTGGCCACCGGAAGTGTTCTGGGCATCACCGGTAGTGTACCGGGACCACCGGAGGGGTCCGGGGGTCCACCAAGTGGGGCCACCAGCCCCAGAAGGTTGCGTGGGCCAAGTGTGGGAGGGGACCAGCCCCAGGTGGGCTGGTGCGCCCCGCACCAAGGCCCAAGGCGCAGGGAGAGTGGGAGGGGGCAAACCCTAGGTCCAAATGGGCCTTAAGGCCCACCTAGTGGTGCGCCCCCCCTCTCTCCCCCCTTGGCCGCCCCCTAGATGGGTTCTAGGGCTGGCCGCCACCCCTAGGGGTGGAAACCTAGGTGGGGGCGCAGACCCTCCCCTCCCTCTATATATACTTGAGGTTTTGGGGCTGCCCAACATGCGATTCGATCTCCCTCTTGGCGCAGCCCTGCCTCTCTCCTTCCTCCTCTCCCGCGGTGCTTGGCGAAGCCCTGCAGGATTGCCACGCTCCTCCACCACCACCACGCCGTCATGCTATTGCTGGATGGAGTCTTCCTCAACCTCTCCCTCTCTCCTTGCTGGATCAAGGCATGGGAGACGTCACCGGGCTGCATGTGTGTTGAACGCGGAGGTGCCGTCCGTTCGGCACTAGGATCATCGGTGATTTGGATCACGACGAGTATGACTCCATCAACCCCGTTCACTTGAACGCTTCCGCTTAGCGATCTACAAGGGTATGTAGATGCACTCTCCTTCCCCTCGTTGCTGGTTTCTCCATAGATAGATCTTGGTGACACGTAGGAAAATTTTGAATTTCTGCTACGTTCCCCAACAGTGGCATCATGAGCTAGGTCTATGCGTAGTTTCTATGCACGAGTAGAACACAAGTTGTTGTGGGCGTTGATTTTGTTCAATATGCTTGCCGTTACTAGTCCAATCTTGTTTCGACGGTATTGTGGGATGAAGCGGCCCGGACCGACCTTACACGTACACTTACGTGAGACAGGTTCCACCGACTGACCTGCACTGGTTGCATAAGGTGGCTAGCGGGTGCCAGTCTCTCCCACTTTAGTCGGAACGGATTCGATGAAAAGGGTCCTTATGAAGGGCAAATAGCAATTGGCATATCACGTTGTGGTTTTGCGTAGGTAAGAAATTTTCTTGCTAGAAACCCATAGCAGCCACGTAAAACATGCAAACAACAATTAGAGGACGTCTAACTTGTTTTTGCAGGGTATGCTATGTGATGTGATATGGCCAAGAAGAATGTGATGAATTATATGTGATGTATGAGATTGATCATGTTCTTGTAATAGGAATCACGACTTGCATGTCGATGAGTATGACAACCGGCAGGAGCCATAGGAGTTGTCTTTATTTATTGTATGACCTGCGTGTCATTGAACAACGTCATGTAATTACTTTACTTTATTGCTAACCGGTAGCCATAGTAGTAGAAGTAATAAGTGGCGAGACAACTTCATGGAGACACGATGATGGAGATCATGGTGTCATGCCGGTGACGATGATGATCATGGAGCCCCGAAGATGGAGATCAAAAGGAGCAAAATGATATTGGCCATATCATGTCACTTTTTGATTGCATGTGATGTTTATCATGTTTTTGCATCTTATTTGCTTAGAACGACGGTAGTAAATAAGATGATCCCTCATTAAAATTTCAAGAAAGTGTTCCCCCTAACTGTGCACCGTTGCGAAAGTTCATCGTTTCGAAGCACCACGTGATGATCGGGTGTGATAGATTCTTACGTTCACATACAACGGGTGTAAGCCAGATTTACACACACGAAACACTTAGGTTGACTTGACGAGCCTAGCATGTACAGACATGGCCTCGGAACACAAGAGACCGAAAGGTCGAGCATGAGTCGTATGGCAGATACGATCAATATAAAGATGTTCACCGATGATGACTAGTCCGTCTCACGTGATGATCGGACACGGCCTAGTTGACTCGGATCATGTAATCACTTAGATGACTAGAGGGATGTCTATGTAAGTGGGAGTTCATAAGATGAACTTGTTTATCCTGAACATAGTCAAAAGGTTTTTGCAAATTATGTCGTAGCTCACGCTTTAGTTCTACTGTTTTAGATATGTTCCTAGAGAAAATATTGTTGAAAGTTGACAGTAGCAATTATGCGGACAGTAGAAGGCTTATGTCCTTAATGCACCGCTCGGTGTGCTGGACCTCGAATGTGGTCTGTGGATGTTGCGAACATCTGACATACACGTTTTGATGACTACATGATAGTTCGGTAATGTTAAAAGGTTTAGAATTGAGGCACCGAAGACATTTTTTGAAATGTCGCGGAACATATGAGATGTTTCGAGGGATGAAATTGGGATTTCAGGCTCGTGCCCACGTCAAGAGGTATAAGACCTCCGACGATTTTCTTAGCCTGCAAACTAAGGGAGAAAAACTCAACCATTGAGCTTGTGCTCAGATTGTCTGAGTACAACAGTCACTTGAATCGAGTGGGAGTTGATCTTCCAGATAAGATAGTGATGTTTCTCCAAAGTCATTGCCACCAAGCTGCTAGAGCTTCGTGATGAACTATAACATATCAGGGATAGATATGATGATCCTTGAGATATTCGCGATGCTTGACACCGCGAAAGTAGAAGTCCAATAGGAGCATCAATTGTTGATGGTTAGTTAAAACCACTAGTTTCAAGAAGGGCAAGGGCAAGAAATGGATACTTCATGAAACGACAAGTCAGTTGCTGCTCAAGTGAAGAAACCCAAAGTTGAACCCAAGCCCGAGACTAAGTGCTTCTGTAATAAGGGGAATAGCCACTGGAGCAGAATTACCCTAGATACTTGGTAGATGAGAAGGCTGGCAAGGTCGATAGAAGTATATTGGATATACATTATGTTAATGTGTACTTTACTAGTACTCCTAGTAGCACCAGGGTATTAGATACCGATTCGGTTGCTAAGTGTTAGTAACTCGAAATAAAAGCTACGGAGTAAACGGAGACTAGCTAAAGGTGAGATGATGATATGTGTTGGAAGTGTTTCCAAGCTTGATGTGATCAAGCATCGCATACTCCCTCTACCATCGAGATTGGTGTTAGACCTAAATAATTGTTATTTGGTGTTTGCGTTGAGCATAGACATGATTGGATTATGTCTATCGCAATACGGTCATTCATTTAAGGAGAATAATAGTTACTCTGTTTATTTGAATAATACCTTCAATGGTCTCGCACCTAAAATGAATGGTTTATTGAATCTCGATCATAGTGATACACATGTTCATGCCAAAAGATATAAGATAGTAATGATAGTACCACCTACTTGTGGCACTGCCATGTAAGTCATATTGGTATAAAACGCATGAAGAAGCTCCATGTTGATGGATCTTTGGACTCACTCATTTCTGAAAAGATTGAGACATGTGAACCATGTCTGTTGGTATATACGCATGAAGAAACTCCATGCAGATGGACCGTTTGGACTCACTTGATTTTGAATCGCTTGAGACATGCAAATCATACCACATGGGCAAGATGACTGGAAGCTTCGGTTTCAGTAAAATGGAACAAGAAAGCAACTTGTTGGAAGTAACACATTTTGATGTGTGCAGTCCAATGAATGCTGAGGCACACAGTGGATATCGTTATGCTCTTACTTCACAGATGATTTGAGTAGATACTGAGTATGTTTACTTAATGAAACACAAGTCTGAATTATTGAATGGTTCAAGTAATTTCAGAATGAAGTTGAAGATCTTCGTGACAAGAGGATAAAATATCTATGATATGATCATAGAGATGAATATCTGAGTTGCGAGTTTGGTACACAATTGAGACATTGTGGAAATTGTTTCACGACTAGCACCGCCTGGAACACCATAGTGTGATGGTGTGTCCGAACATCATAACTGCACCCTATTGGATATGATGCATACCATGATGTCTCTTATCGAATTACCACGATAGTTTATGGTTTAGGCATTAGAGACAACCGCATTCACTTTAAATAGGGCACCACACAATTCCGTTGAGACGACACCATATGGTTTAGAGAAACCTAAGCTGTCGTTTCTTAAAAGTTTGGGGCTACGACGCTTATGTGAAAAGTTTCAGGCTGATAAGCTCGAACCCAAAAGCGGATGAATGCATCTTCATAGAATACCTAAAACAGTTGGGTTTACCTCCTGTCTCAGATCCGAAAGCAATAGGGATTGTTTCTAGAATCGGGTCCTTTCTCGAGGAGAAGTTTCTCTCGAAAGAATTTGATGTAGGGTGGAACCCTAGATGGCCGATCTTTCACGAAAGGAGCGGATCCCTACGATGAACACGAAGAACACAAGGGGAAAACGAGGGGAAACACGGGAGAAACACTCAACCAACAAGAAATAGATCACACATATGCTAGATCGATGAACACAAAGAGATACACGATGATCCAAGGTCAACAAAGGACGATACAAAGTAACCGGGTTCTTCTCCGTATAGGAGGTCTTGATGGGGGTCTTCTCCGCAAAGGAGGTCTTGAATCCAAGGTGGATCTTCTCCGTAGAGGGGCCGCGGTCACTCTCGAAGAGACGATCCGGTATGGATGAGCGAAGCTCTATCTCACATATGAGCTAAACCAACGCTAACCCTAGCTAGAATGAGGTGGGGGAGTATATATAGTCTACATCCACGAAGGGGTAAGTAAGAGGGGGGATACATGGGCCCTAGGCTCGTTCTCTGCGCGCAGGCAGGGCGGTAGTACCGGCCACAGGGCGGTAGTACCGCTTATAGGCGGTAGTGCCGCTTAGGCTGAGCGGTAGTACCGGACCCGGATCGTGCGAACACTGGAACTTGTCGGGTTGAGCGGTAGTGGCGCGGCAGTGGGGAGCAGTAGTACCGCTGGAGGGAGCGGTAGTGCCGCTCGTTCTGGAGCGGCCGGATCCACTTCAAGCTCTTGATGTCCATCTTCCTCTTCGGATTCTCCTTGCTCCACAACGTCTCCATGGCTAACTCCTTGGTACCTGAGTATGCACAACGTCTCCGTTTGAGGTAGTAGCCATGTCTCATGTTCATCGAAGTGGAATTGTGAGAGGAGAGATGTCACCTCGGTTTCGAGAGCTCTTGCACGTGATCGAGTCATGGGTCCGCTAGGCACTTGATGAGACGATGGTAGGTCCATGGGGATGACCTTGGGATGCTCCGCATCATCTCCCCTCCCTTGGGAAAGATCCGACCTCGGATCGAAATCCTCATCACCATGGTACGGGGAGAGATCTTTGATGTTGAAGATGTCGCTCACGGAGTACTTGTCGCGTGGGATGTCTATCTTGTAAGCGTTGTTGTTGTAGCGTGCAAGCACCTTGAAGGGTCCGTCTGCTCGGGGTAGTAGCTTGGACTTGTGTTCATTGGGGAAGCGATCCTTGCGAAGGTGTAGCCACACAAGATCTCCAACATGGAACACCATGGGTTGCTTGTTGACATTGAGCTTGGTCGTGAGTCGTTGTACTTGGCGCTCGATGGTGTTCCTTGTATCTTCATGCATCTTCTTGAGGAAGTTGACTCGGGCACTCGCGTCCATGTTTGTGCGCTCTTGAAGCGGTAGAGGTAGAATGTCCAATGGGGACAATGGGCTGAAGCCATAGACAACCTGGAAGGGGGACTTGCCGATAGTCGAATGTCTTGCTCGGTTGTAGGCGTACTCGGCGATTGGTAGGCACTCTTCCCACTCCTTGATGTTCTTCTTTATCAACACGCGTAGTAGGGTGGAGAGTGTACGGTTGGTCACCTCCGTTTGGCCATCGGTTTGAGGATGGTATGCCGAGGAGAAGAGAAGCTTGATTCTGAGCTTGGCGCACAAGGTCTTCCAAAAGTAACTCAAGAACTTGACGTCGCGGTCCGAGACAATCGTCTTTGGCACTCCATGAAGTCGCAAGATTTCCCTACAAAACAAATTTGCAACATGTGAAGCATCGTCTATCTTTTTGCAAGGAATGAAATGAGCCATTTTGGAGAAACGGTCCACAACAACAAAAACAGAATCTTTGCCATTTCGAGTTCTAGGCAAACCAAGCACAAAGTCCATGCTAATATCTTCCCATGGTTGATATGGAGTTGGAAGTGGCATATAGAGGCCATGAGATTGGGCTTTGGACTTAGCTTTGCGACATGTATAACACTGGTTGGTGGAGCGATTGACGTCGCGATGCATCTTGGGCCAAAAGTAATTCTTGGAGAGCGTAGCAAATGTCTTGTCGCGTCCAAAGTGTCCCATGAGTCCACCGCCATGAGATTCCTGCAACATCAACAAACGCAAAGAGGACTCGGGGATGCAAAGTTTGTTAGCTCTCATAAGATATCCATCTTTGATGTAGTATCGCTCCCAAGAAGTATGCATCAAACACTTGGCATAAGGTATGGCAAATGTAGGATCATGTTCATACAAGTCTTTGATATGCTCAAAACCAATGACATTCAACTCAAGAGTAGTGACAAGCATGCATATACGGGAAAGCGCATCCGCCACAGCATTTTCTTTACCCTTAATGTACTTGATGACATAAGGAAATGATTCAATAAATTCACTCCATTTGGCATGACGCTTGTTCAACTTAGTTTGACCCTTAAGATATTTAAGTGTTTCATGGTCGGTATGGATGATGAATTCATGTGGGCGAAGGTAATGTTCCCATTCATACAAAACTCGCACTAAAGCATATAGCTCTTTGTCATAGATGGGGTAATTGAGTTGCGCTCCGGATAGTTTCTCACTAAAATATGCAATGGGGCGCTTCTCTTGCGTTAACACACCTCCTATGCCATTACCACTAGCATCACAATGAATTTCGAAAGGTTTGTCAAAGTTGGGTAATGCAAGCACTGGGGCATGAGTAAGCAAATTCTTAATCTCATTTAAAGCAATATCTTGAGATGGTCCCCAAACAAACGGTGCATTTTTCTTACTCAAAGCATGCAAAGGTGAAGCAATGGTGCTAAAATCCTTCACAAATCTACGGTAGAAACCGGCTAAACCAAGAAAACTACGCACTTGTTGCAAATTGGTTGGTTGGGGCCATGTTTTAATAGCATTGATTTTAGTTTCATCAACATGAACACCTTTAGAAGAAACTACGAAACCCAAGAAAACAAGCTTGTCAACACCAAATAGGCATTTTTCCATATTAGCATAAAGTTGCTCTTTTCAAAGAGTTTGTAGCACGGTGCGAAAGTGGGTGACATGCTCTTTGAGAGATTTGCTAAACACAAGTATATCATCAAACTAGACAACAACAAATTCACCAATGTAAGGACGAAAGACGTAATGCATAAGACGCATGAAAGTAATGGGTGCTTCCGATAAACCCATAGGCATGACTAACCACTCATATAGACCAAACTTTGTTTTGAAAGCGGTTTTCCATTCATCACCCTCTTGTATGCGGATTTGATAGTAACCACTTTTAAGATCAATTTTGGAAAAGATAGTGGCACCACTAAGTTCATCAAGCATATCATCAAGGCGTGGAATGGGGTACCTATATCTAACGGTGATAGCATTGATAGGTCTACAATCGGAGCACATGCGAAAGCTACCGTCACGTTTTGGAACAAGAATGACCGGTACGGCACAAGGACTCAAACTTTCACGCACATGTCCATGGTCTATGAGATGCTTTACTTGCCTTTGTATTTCTTTGGTTCTTCGGGGTTGACGCGGTATGAAGCTTTGTTGGGAAGCGGCGCTCCGGGGATGAGATCAATTCGGTGCTCAATGCCTCGTAGTGGAGGTAGACCCGGAGGTAGCTCATCGGGGAAAACATCTTGGAATTCCTGCAATATAGAAGATAACACCAAAGGTAGATCGTGAGAGTTGTTAGTTTTTGTGACCTAGTCCTTGCACAATAGGACATAGTGTAGGACACTCGATGGGTTCTCACACACTTCTCTCATCTCGCGTTTAGTGGCAAAGAGAACTAAGTTTTTCTTATCGCTCATCGTGGAGGCACTCAATTTGGGCTTGTGGCACTCACTCTCTTTTTGGTGGTTCGCTCTCTCACTATTTTCTCCACGATGGGTGGCTTGCTTGTCGGCGAGCACTTGGCTTGGAGACATAGGATGTAGCACGAACTCTTTCCCTTTCATCTTGAAGCTATAGTGATTTGTACGCCCATTGTGAATGACACCTCGGTCAAATTTCCATGGTCGTCCAAGGAGGAGGTGGCAAACGGTCATCGGGAGGACATCACATTCCAATGTGTCTTCATAGGCGCCGATCTTGAAAGAGACTTGTACTCTATGCTCGACTTGTATGGTGCCGGTGTCGCTTAGCCATTGAACCTTGTAGGGGTGAGGGTGCTTCATCTTGACCAATTGGAGCTTGGAGCAAAGTTCTTCACTTGCTAAGTTGTGGCAACTACCTCCATCGATGATGACCTTGACGGAACGTCCATTGATGTCGGCCTTTGTGTGGAAGATATGGCATCTTTGATCTTCATCTTGTTGATGTTGAAGAGTCAAGACCTTGGAGACAACAAGTGCGGGACTTGAATCTTCATCGCAAAAGACTTGGTCATCTTCATCTTCATTGTTCACTTGTCGGTGCATGGCCACTTGCTCAAGAGCTTCCATTTCTCCTTCGCTCATGGAGTCATAGGTTCCGTCGTCGTTGAGGATCATGGTGCGCTTGTTTGTGCACTTGAAGGACTTGTGGCCTCGGCCGCCGCATGTGAAGCATTTGATAGAACTTGTCTTGACAGTCTCATCGGGTGGAGTAGATGATGATGAAGCTTTCTTGAAGTTGCTTGTAGTAGGAGGACGACTTGAGCTTGTCGAAGCTTTCTTGTAACTTGACTTGTCGCCGTTGCTTGTAGAAGGCTTGGTTGAGGTAGAAGATGTTGGAGTCGTCGAAACTTGATTGTTGGAGAGGCCATAGGACTTGGATGAGAACTTGGCGTACTTGAAGTCGTCTTGTACTTGCTGTTCCGCTTTGGTAGCTTGGTGCACTAACTCGATGAGGTTCGAGTATGGTTGGAAGTCGGCGATCTTCTTGATAGGATGATTGAGTCCATTCAAGAAACGTGCCATAGTTTGCTCATCATCTTCCTTGATGTTGGCTCGTATCATGGCAATCTCCATTTCCTTGTAGTACTCTTCAACGCTCTTGGTTCCTTGTTTGAGTTGTTGAAGTTTCTTGAAGAGGTCGCGGTTGTAGTAGCTTGGCACGAATCGTGCTCTCATGACATCCTTCATTTGTATCCAAGTGGTGATGGGTGGTTCACCTCTTGCCGCTCGGCGCTCAATGATTTGTTCCCACCAAATGAGGACGTAGTCTTGGAATTCTAGGGATGCCATTGCGATCTTCTTTTCTTCTTCGTAGTTGTGCAAGCGGAAGATTTTGTCAACCTTCAATGCCCATGAGATGTACTCTTCGGGGTCATTGCTTCCATTGAACTTGGGCATGGTGAACTTTAGCTTGCCATAACGTTGCTCTTCATTGTGTTGGGGTCGGGGATGATGACGCCCATGTCGTTGAGGATTGACATTGTCACGTTGCTCTTGACGACGTAGTCTTGGAATTCTAGGGATGCCATTGCGATCTTCTTTTCTTCTTCGTAGTTGTGCAAGCGGAAGATTTTGTCAACCTTCAATGCCCATGAGATGTACTCTTCAGGGTCATTGCTTCCATTGAACTTGGGCATGGTGAACTTTAGCTTGCCATAACGTTGCTCTTCATTGTGTTGGGGTCGGGGATGATGACGCCCATGTCGTTGAGGATTGACATTGTCACGTTGCTCTTGACGAGGAGGATTGTCGACCTCATGTTGCTCTTGGCAAGGAGGGGGTCCATTATCTTCTTGCTCTCGATGGACTTGACGTTCTTGTCACGCTTGAGGAGGAGCTTGTCTATCTTGACGAGGAGCTTGTCGATGCACGCGGTCTTGGTAAAGTCGTTCTTGAGCTTCATCGCGAAGTGCTTCTTGTTGGAGACGAGCTTGTCGGCCTCGATCGGCTACGACACGACTTGAATCACGAAGTGCATGTTGCGCCTCAAGTGCTTGAGCTTCACGGACTCGTTGTTGTTTGTGTTCCGCCTCGGCGTCTTGTGCATCTTGATGTTGTCGCGCTCGCTCCTCTTGTTCTTGTTGTCGTAGACATTGCCGTTCTTGTGCTTGTGCGAAAGTGGCTTGGTTTTGGCGATGTCAATGCTCTTGAGAGTTGGAGTCATGTAGAGGATTGCGGTTTGCTTGACGATCTTGACGCGCGGCACGACGAAGAGTGTTCGATGTCGGTGTACTTGAACCGGAGATGGTGTCATCGGAGTGTCGACTTGAGCAGCTCCTTCTTGACGAAGTCGAAGGAGACGAACGAAGCAACAAAGCTCGAATCTCGTCCATTCTTGCATCATTCTCGTGCTTGTGCTCGTCGAGCTTGTTGTCGAAGTAGTCCCTTGTACGATTCTCGGATTGTCGTAGGTCGGTGGCGAGATTGTCGATGCGGTCGCCCAAAGCAAGTTGTTCTTGATGCAAAGCCCGCTGTGCACCAAATAGTTGATTCTTGGTGACGAAGGAAGACATGTCGTCGTCTTGCTCCAATAAGAGTGGATTGGTAGAAGTACTTGGCCTATCCATCATTCCAAACAAAGATATGTGAGAGGGAGAAAGGAAAGAACCAATATCCAATGTACCTTGACCGATGTTGACAATGGATCAAAGATGACTCCAATGTGTAGCATGGAAATAGCACAATTGGTACCAATTCTTGTCGGTTCTCACACCTACACAAGTAAAAGCTTATGGTGGAGCTCGGTTAGGATGGTGGCACAAAATTTGATGCAATTGTAAGTGAGACTCAATAATGTTGGAAAAGATTCACAAATTTGCAAATGCAACAAGTAGACCAATAGCAAGATATGGTACACGGAAACACACACGCAAATAGATAAGATGGGGTTATGCAACCAAGGATGAGCCCAAATGTGGAATTCACCAAGATGCTCTTGTTGCACAACACTAGAGAGACGCTAGCACGATTGCACAATAGGCGGATACGAACTTGTGCACAACCTACTAAGCAAAAAATGCAACGACTTCTATCCCAAGTATGCTATATGTATGATGTTCCTATGCGTTGATCCAAGATGATCGAGTATGACAATCTTAATGTTGTATGATGCTATGGTTCTTGCTTATAAGCTCTTTGCTTATCTTTCCTCTTTTGCTTAAAAGCTTGTTTGGCTCTTTGATGTTTGAGCTCTTTTCTCATGCAATGCTTCACGAACCAAGATAGCAATTGTGTATGCGACAACAACTTTGTGACACAAGTGATGATGCCAAGTTATGCAAGACGATGATGGTATGTATGAACACTAATGTGCACAAGTCACGTTGCCGGCAATACTCAATGGCTAGTCTCGATGGGTAAGTGATGCAAAAGTAAGGCTATGGGGTTAACAATGCAAATGCAAGAGAGTATGACGATATCACGATACCAAGATGATATCCAAGGTGAAGGTGATACCAAAGTAATGTAGCCGTTCGTAGTAGTCCTTGGCGAAGATGAGCGGTGGTGATGTTGATGTCGAACCGTACCTAGATAGCCGAAACACAAAAGGATACGGAAACCACAACTCAAATTCTCAAAGCAAAGGTCAAATGGTGGTAGCGGAAAACGGTGGTAGTTGCGGAAGTCGGTGGTGGTTATGCGGAGGATGTGGTAGAAACCCAAGGCAAAGATGCCAAAGTTCGAAAAAATTTATGGAGTCAAATGTTGGTGAAACCTATCTATATGGATGGGGGATGTCAATAGCTACTCAACGAGCTAAAGAACGCGAGAATCGAACTCCGGATGTGGAAGTTATGGGCAAAACGGTGAAACTCGGAATGCTGAAACTGGCATGGGCGGTAGTACCGCTTGGAAGGGCGGTAGTACCGCTTGTAAGCGGTAGTATCGCTTGGGAGGGGCGGTAGTACTGCTCGTGTCGGGTTTTTTCGCAAAATCTGGCTCTGGGAGGGGCGGTAGTGCCGCTTGGAAGGGCGGTAGTACCGCTTGGAGGTGCTAAGCGGTAGTACCGCTAGGGGGGCGGTAGTACCGCTGGTGTCGGGAAAATTCGCAAATCCGGATCGGGGCGCGATTTTGGGGCGGAAATGGATGATTTCGGGGCCAAAATTGGAGAGATTTCGTGGATGGAAAGTGGGGAAACTTGGGGAGATGCTAGATCCACTCGAAACCAAGCAAATCCATGGATCAAATCCAACAAAACATCATCAAACCAACAAATCACAAAAAAATTTGGGGCTATTTTTGGTGGGGAATTTTCGAATTTAGGACGAAATCAACAAAACTAGGCTAGAAAACACAACGGGGAGGCTCCAAAATCGTGATCAACCTGGCTCTGATACTAAGATGATGTAGGGTGGAACCCTAGATGGTCGATCTTTCACGAAAGGAGCGGATCCCTACGATGAACACGAAGAACACAAGGGGAAAACGAGGGGAAACACGGGAGAAACACTCAACCAACAAGAAATAGATCACACATATGCTAGATCGATGAACACAAAGAGATACACGATGATCCAAGGTCAACAAAGGACGATACAAAGTAACCGGGTTCTTCTCCGTATAGGAGGTCTTGATGGGGGTCTTCTCCGCAAAGGAGGTCTTGAATCCAAGGTGGATCTTCTCCGTAGAGGGGCCGCGGTCACTCTCAAAGGAGCTCTATCTCACATATGAGCCAAACCAACGCTAACCCTAGCTAGAATGAGGTGGGGGAGTATATATAGTCTACATCCACGAAGGGGTAAGTGAGAGGGGGGATACATGGGCCCTAGGCCCGTTCTCTGCGCGCAGGCAGGGCGGTAGTACCGGCCACAGGGTGGTAGTACCGCTTATAGGCGGTACTGTCGCTTAGGCTGAGCGGTAGTACCGGACCCGGATCGTGCGAACACTGGAACTTGTCGGGTTGAGCGGTAGTGGCGCGGCAGTGGGGAGCGGTAGTACCGCCTATAGGCGGTAGTACTGCTGGAGGGAGCGGCAGTGCCGCTCGTTCTGGAGCGGCCGGATCCACTTCAAGCTCTTGATGTCCATCTTCCTCTTCGGATTCTCCTTGCTCCACAGCGTCTCCATGGCTAACTCCTTGGTACCTGAGTATGCACAACGTCTCCATTTGAGGTAGTAGCCATGTCTCATGTTCATCGAAGTGGAATTGTGAGAGGAGAGATGTCACCTCGGTTTCGAGAGCTCTTGCACGTGATCGAGTGATGGGTCCGCTAAGCACTTGATGAGACGATGGTAGGTCCATGGGGATGACCTTGGGATGCTCCGCATCAGAATTGAGTGGGAGGATGGTGGAGACTTGATGAGGTTATTGAACCGTCACTTCAACTAGTGTATAGCAGGGCACAAAGAGTTGTTCCTGTGGCACCTACACCAATTGAAGTGGAAGCTCATGATAGTGATCATGAGACTTCGGATCAAGTCACTCCCAAACCTCGTAGGATGACAAGGATGCGTACTATTTCAGAGTGGTACGTAATCCTGTCTTGGAAGTCATGTTGCTAGACAACAATGAACCTACGAGCTATGGAGAAGCGATGGTGGGCCCGGATTCCGATGAATGGCTCGAGGCCATAAAATCCGAGAGAGGATCCATGTATGAAAACAAAGTGTAGACTTTGGCAGAACGGCTCGATGGTCGTGAGGCTGTTGAGTACAGATGGATTTTTAAAGGAAGACGGACAATGATGGTAAATGTCACCATTAAGAAAGCTCGACTTGTCGTTAAGATGTTCCCCGACGAGTTCAAGGAGTTGACTACGGTGAGACTTTCTCACTCGTAGCGATGCTAAGAGTCTGTTGGAATTATATTAGCAGTCACTGCATTATTTGTGAAATCTTGCAGATAGGATGTCAAAACATTGTTTCCTCACGAATTTCTTGAGGAAAGGTTGTATGTGATACAACCAGAAGGTTTTAACAATCCTGAAAGATGCTAACAAGCATGCGAAGCTCCATCAATCCTTCTAAGGACTGGAGTAAGCATCTCGGAGTTGGAATATACGCTTTGATGATGATCAAAGATTTTGGGTTTATACAAAGTTTATGAGAAACTTGTATTTCCAAAGAAGTGAGTGGGAGCACTATAGAATTTCTGATGAGTATATGTTGTTGACATATTGTTGATCGGAAATGATATAGAATTTCTGGGAAGCATGCAGAGTTATTTGAAAAGTGTTTTTCAATGGAAAACCTGGATTGGGCTACTTCAGTATTGATCATTAAGATCTATAAGGATAGATCAAAACTCTTAATAGTACTTTCAAATGAATACATACCGTGACAAGATTTTGAAGAAGTTCAAAATGGATCGGCAAAGAAGGAGTTCTTGGCTGTGTTATAAGGTATGAACATTGAGTAGGACTCGAAACCTGACCGCGGCAGAATAGAGAGAAAGGACAAAGGTCGTCCCCTATGCTTTGGACGTAGGCTCTACAGTATGATGTGCTGTGTACTGCACCTGAAGTGTGCCTTGCCATGAGTCAGTCAAGGGGTACAAGAGTGATCCAAGAATGGATCACAGCACAGGGGTCAAAGTTATCCTTAGTAACTAGTGGACTAAGGAATTTTCTCGATTATGGAGGTGGTAAAAGAGTTTGTCGTAAAGGGTTACGCCGATGCAAACTTTGACACTAATCCAGATTATTCTGAGTAGTAAACTGGATTCGTATAGTAGAACAGTTATTTGGAATAGCTCCAAATAGAGCGTGCTAGCTGCATCTAGGAGATGACATAGAGATTTGTAGAGCACACACGGATCTGAAAGGTTCAGACCCGTTGACTATAACATCTCTCACAAGCATAACATGATCAAACCCTAAACTCTTTGGGTGTTAGTCACATGGGAATGTGACCTTGAGTGTTAATCACATAGCGATGTGAACTGGATTATTGACTCTAGTGCAAGTGGGAGACTGTTGGAAATATGCCCTAGAGGCAATAATAAATTAGTTATTATTATATTTCCTTGTTCATGATAATCGTTTATTATCCATGCTAGAATTGTATTGATAGGAAACTCAGATACATGTGTGGATACATAGACAACACCATGTCCCTAGTAAGCCTCTAGTTGACTAGCTCGTTGATCAATAGATGGTTACGGTTTCCTGACCATGGACATTGGATGTCATTGATAACGGGATCACATCATTAGAAGAATGATGTGATGGACAAGACCCAATCCTAAGCATAGCACAATATCATGTAGTTCGTATGCTAAAGCTTTTCTAATGTCAAGTATCATTTCCTTAGACCATGAGATTGTGCAACTCCCGGATACCGTAGGAATACTTTGGGTGTGCCAAACGTCACAACGTAACTGGGTGGCTATAAAGGTACACTACAGGTATCTCCGAAAGTGTCTGTTGGGTTGGCACGAATCGAGACTGGGATTTGTCACTCCGTGTGACGGAGAGGTATCTCTGGGCCCACTCGGTAGGACATCATCATAATGTGCACAATGTGATCAAGGAGTTGATCACGGGATGATGTGTTGCGGAACGAGTAAAGAGAGTTGCCAGTAACGAGATTGAACAAGGTATCGAGATACCGACGATCGAATCTCGGGCAAGTACTATACCGGTAGACAAAGGGAATTGAATACGGGATTGCTTGAATCCTTGACATCGTGGTTCATCTGATGAGTTCATCATGGAACATGTGGGAGCCAACATGGGTATCCAGATCCCGCTGTTGGTTATTGGCCTGAGAGTTGTCTCGGTCATGTCTACGTGTCTCCCGAACCCGTAGGGTCTACACACTTAAGGTTCAATGACGCTAGGGTTATAAAGGAAGTTTATATGTGGTTACCGAATGTTGTTCGGAGTCCCGGATGAGATCCCGGACGTCACGAGGAGTTCCGAAATGATCCAGAGGTAAAGATTTATATATAGGAAGTATGGTTTTGGCCACCGGAAGTGTTCTGGGCATCACCGGTAGTGTACCGGGACCACCGGTGGGGTCCGGGGGTCCACCAAGTGGGGCCACCAGCCCCAGAAGGTTGCGTGGGCCAAGTGTGGGAGGGGACCAGCCCCAGGTGGGCTGGTGCGCCCCCCCACCAAGGCCCAAGGCGCAGGGAGAGTGGGAGGGGGCAAACCCTAGGTCCAAATGGGCCTTAAGGCCCACCTAGTGGTGCGCCCCCCCCCCCTCTCTCCCCCCTTGGCCGCCCCCTAGATGGGATCTAGGGCTGGCCACCACCCCCAGGGGTGGAAACCTAGGGGCGCAGCCCCTCCCCTCCCCCTATATATACTTGAGGTTTTGGGGCTGCCCAACATGCGATTCGATCTCCCTCTTGGCATAGCCCTGCCTCTCTCCTTCCTCCTCTCCCGCGGTGCTTGGCGAAGCCCTGCAGGATTGCCACGCTCCTCCACCACCACCACGCCGTGGTGCTGCTGCTGGATGGAGTCTTCCTCAACCTCTCCCTCTCTCCTTGCTGGATCAAGGCATGGGAGACGTCACCGGGCTGCATGTGTGTTGAACGCGGAGGTGTCGTCCGTTCGGCACTAGGATCATCGGTGATTTGGATCACGACGAGTACGACTCCATCAACCCCGTTCACTTGAACGCTTCCGCTTAGCGATCTACAAGGGTATGTAGATGCACTCTCCTTCCCCTCGTTGCTGGTTTCTCCATAGATAGATCTTGGTGATACGTAGGAAAATTTTGAATTTCTGCTATGTTCCCCAACACCTACGAACTATGAGGAAGTGATGATGAGCCCAGATTCCGCAAAATGGCTTGAGGCCATGAAATCTGAGATGGGATCCATGTATGAGAACAAAGTATGGACTTTGGTTGACTTGCCCGATGATCAGCAAGCCATTGAGATTAAATGGATCTTCAAGAGGAAGACGGACGCTGATAGTAGTGTTACTATCTACAAAGCTAGAATTGTCGCAAAAGGTTTTCGACAAGTTCAAGGTGTTGACTACGATGAGAGTTTCTCACTCGTATCTATGCTTAAGTCTGTACCAAACATGTTAGCAATTGCCACATTTTATGAAATCTGGCAAATGGATAACAAAACTGCAATCCTTAATGGATTTCTTAAAGAAGAGTTGTATATGATGCAACCAGAAGGTTTTGTCAATCCTAAAAGTGTTAAAAAAATGTGCAAGCTCCAGCGATCCATCTATGGACTGGTGCAAGCATCTCGGAGTTGGAATATACGCTTTGATGAGTTGATCAAAGCATATAGTTTTATACAAACTTGCGGTGAAGCCTGTATTTACAAGAAAGTGAGTGGGAGCACTACAACATTTCTGATAAGTATATGTGAATGACATATTGTTGATCGGAAATAATGTAGAATTATTCTGCAAAGCATAAAGGAGTGTTTGAAAGGAGTTTTTCAAAGAAAGACCTCGGAGAAGCTGCTTACATATTGAGCATCAAGATCTATAGAGATAGATCAAGACGCTTGATAAGTTTTTTCAATGAGTACATACCTTGACAAGATTTTGAAGTAAGTTCAAAATGGAACAGTCAAAGAAAGAGTTCTTGCCTGTGTTACAAGGTGTGAAATTGAGTAAGACTCAAAGCCCGACCACGGCAGAAGATAGAAAGAGAATGAAAGTCATTCCCTATGCCTCAGCCATAGGTTCTATAAAGTATGACATGCTGTGTACCAGATCTATTGTATACCCTACACTGATTTTGGCAAGGGAGTACAATACTGATCTAGGAGTAGATCACTGGACAGCGGTCAAAATTATCCTTAGTGGAATAAGGATATGTTTCTCGATTATGGAGGTGACAAAAAGGTTCGTCGTAAAGGGTTACGTCGATGCAAGTTTTGACACTGATCCAGATGACTCTAAGTCTCAATCTGGATACATATTGAAAGTGGGAGCAATTAGCTAGAGTAGCTCCGTGCAGAGCATTGTTGACATAGAAATTTGCAAAATACATACGGATCTGAATGTGGCAGACCCGTTGACTAAACTTCTATCACAAGAAAAACATGATCACACCTTAGTACTCTTTGGGTGTTAATCACATAGCGATGTGAACTAGATTATTGACTCTAGTAAACCTTTTGGTTTTGGTCACATGACGATGTGAACTATGGGTGTTAATCACATAAAGATGTGAACCATTGATGTTAAATCACATGGCGATGTGAACTAGATTATTGACTCTAGTGCAAGTGGGAGACTGAAGGAAATATGCCCTAGAAGCAATAATAAAGTTATTATTTATTTCCTTATTTCATGATAAATGTTTATTATTCATGCTAGAATTGTATTAACCGGAAACCTGATACATGTGTGAATACATAGACAAACAGAGTGTCACTAGTATGCCTCTACTTGACTAGCTCGTTGATCGAAGATGGTTATGTTTCCAAGCCATAGACATGAGTTGTCATTTGATTAACGGGATCACATCATTAGGAGAATGATGTGATTGACATGACCCATTCCGTTAGCTTAGCACCTGATCGTTTAGTATGTTGCTATTGCTTTCTTCATGACTTATACATGTTCCTATAACTATGAGATTATGCAATTCCCGTTTACCGGAGGAACACTTTGTGTGCTACCAAACGTCACAACATAACTGGGTGATTATAAAGGAGCTCTACAGGTGTCTTCAAAGGTACATGTTGGGTTGGCGTATTTCGAGATTAGGATTTGTCATTCTGATTGTCGGAGAGGTATCTTTGGGCCCTCTCGGTAATGCACATCACATAAGCCTTGCAAGCATTACAACTAATGAGTTAGCTGTGAGATGATGTATTACGTAACGAGTAAAGAGACTTGCCGGTAACGAGATTGAACTAGGTATTGAGATACCGATGATCGAATCTCGGGCAAGTAACATACCGATGACAAAAGGAACAACGTATGTTGTTATGCGGTCTGACCGATAAAAATCTTCGTAGAATATGTGGGAGCCAATATGAGCATCCAGGTTCCGCTATTGGTTATTGACTGGAGACGTGTCTCGGTCATGTCTACATTATTCTCGAACCCGTAGGGTCCGCACGCTTAAGGTTTCGATGACAGTAATATTACGAGCTTATGAGTTTTGATGTACCGAAGGAGTTCGGAGTCCCGGATGAGATCGGGGACATGACGAGGAGTCTCAAAATGGTCGAGACGTAAAGATCGTTATATTGGACGACTATATTCGGACATCGGAAAGGTTCTGAGTGGTTCGGGTATTTTTTGGAATACCGAGGAGTTACGGGAATACGGGGGAAGAAGTATATGGGCCTTATTGGGCTTTAGGGGAGAGGGAGAGGCAGGCCGCGCCCCCCCCCCTTGACTAGTCCGAATTGGACTAGGGGGAGGGGCGGCACCCCCTCCTTCCTTCTCTTCCCTCTTCCCCTTCCTTGTCTCCTACTCCTACTACTTGGAAGGACTCCTAGTTGGACTAGGAAAGGGGGAATCCTACTCCCGGTGGGAGTAGGACTCCCCTAGGGCGCGCCATAGAGAGGGCCGGCCCTTCCCTCCTCCACTCCTTTATATACGGGGGCAGGGGGCACCCCATAGACACACAAGTTGATCTTCGTGATCGTTCTCTTAGCCGTGTGCGGTGGGCCCTTCCACCATAATCCTCGATAATATTGTAGCGGTGCTTAGGCGAAGCCCTGCGACTATAGAAGATCAAGATCGTCACCACACCGTCGTGCTGACGGAACTCTTCCCCGACACTTTGCTGGATCAGAGTCCGGGGATCGTTATCGAGCTGAACGTGTGCTAGAACTCGGAGGTGCCGTAGTTTCGGTGCTTGATCAGTCGGGTCGCGAAGACGTACGACTACATCAACCGCGTTGTCATAACGCTTCCGCTTTCGGTCTACGAGGGTACGTGGACAACACTCTCCCCTCTCGTTGCTATGCATCACCATGATCTTGCGTGTGCGTAGCAATTTTTTTGAAATTACTATGTTTCCCAACAGGGAATACCTCCTTGTACTATTTATACAAGAAAAAAATACAAGAACACATAGATCAAACTATAGCAAAGAATACAACCAATATAGCAGTGCAGATCTGTATGCATACTGAATGGTGAGATACTAGGGGAGGTAGCCTCGGGTGTTCCTATGCATTTTCGCCTAAAACGTCTTACATTAGTTTACAAAGGAAGTATAATAAACAAATAGTAGGTGTAAGACTTTAAGAGAATAATCAAATTATCAGTTTGCAAACATATAATCGATGTTTTCTTATCCCAAGTCCTCGCTTGCGCAACAACATGTGAGAATGAAAATAGTACTACACAAATTAAACAATAACATGTGAGAACTTAGTAGTATCAAAATTGTGTATTCCGAATCTGTGAGAATAATGTTTTCTTGTGCATACAACTTAAGAATAATAAAATGTGCATTACTGCCAAGTCCAAATTGAAAGAGAATCATCTGCAGTTCAAACCAAGACATCGCTAAACGGGTGACTTCAAAGGATAGTTAAGAGGATAAGATTGAAAACATAAAAAATGATATATCCAACACCAAATCGTTCAACAAAAATTAAGATCGAAGATGAAGATGGATCAAAAAGCCCACTAGGGTACTTGCTGCTACAAATTAGTCA
The DNA here is from genome assembly GCA_032464435.1 of Aegilops umbellulata. Taxonomy (NCBI): domain Eukaryota; kingdom Viridiplantae; phylum Streptophyta; class Magnoliopsida; order Poales; family Poaceae; genus Aegilops; species Aegilops umbellulata. The sequence goes on along the minus strand of CP136058.1, from coordinate 6,930,849 downwards.
TCCACCATGCCGACACTAGCACTCGCAGTCAAGCATTGCTCTCGTCCACTTGAAGATGATATTACAGCCCGACGATTACCTCCAACCTGGCAGCCATATGCATTGCCCCACGGCGGTGAGCGACGAATGCCGCCGCCTTGACGAAAATGAAGTCGACGAGAGAGATGACAAAAATCCCCATAGTGACGTACTCGGAGATCTCCAAAGCCTTCTCAATCTTCTCCTTGACGTAATTCTTGAGGGCTTTCTTCGGTTGTGGAGGCGGAGAGGTCAAGGAAGAAGGAGGCTCCTGGTACAGTGGAGAGGTCGAGGAAGGAGGCTTCTGGGGCGGCTGCAGGTATGTCCCATTGCTCGATGGCGGAGGGGCCACAGACGATGAATGCATCAGTACAGTAGCGGTGTGTCCCGTCGCTCGATGGAGGAGGCTCCTCATGCACAAAAACAATATTGCACGAATTAGGCAATAACCTATGAGAACGTAGTAGTGTCATAATCATGTATTCCGAGTTTGTGAGAATGATATTATGGGGCTGGATAGGGGGGCATTGCCCCCCCCCCCTCCCGCACTTCACCACGTTATATTTATGCAGTACTCCCTCCATTCCATAATGTAGTGTGTATAGAATTTTGGGAGAGTCAAACTTTATTAACTTTGACCAAGTTTGTGGACAAAAACATATACATCTAGAACACCAAATACATATCATTAGATACATCACAAGATATATTTTTGTAATATATATATCTGGTATTGTATATATAAATATTTTCCTCTATAAACTTAGTCAAAGTTTGACTTTTTAGAAAATTTATATGTACTACATTATAGAACAGGGAGAGTATTTGTTTATGGTTGAGTACATGTATCCAGGGACAAAGCACTCTCTACGCTACTTGCAACTAAAAATAAAATCGTTACGATGCAAAAAAGCTACAAATAAATCATCCACCAAGCCACTAGCACTGATCCACTGAACTGATGCAAAATCTTTGTTACTTTATTCTCCAAACACCAGCAGGCGAGCCTGTTCCTCACCAACCTGAACATTGTCAGGCGTGTGACCAGTGATCACCTCCAAGTGCTCCCTTGTCTCCAACCCTCCACGGTGGCGAGCCAAGAAGGCTGCCGCCTTGAAAAAGCAGAATCCAAGGAGGGAGGTCATCAAAACCCCCCACAGTGGTCCACCAGAAGATCTCGAAACCCTTCACAATCTTATCCATGGCGTAATCCTTGGGAGGCTCCTCGTACAATGGAGAGTCGACGAAGAATGATGCTTCTAGGATGGCTACAGGTGTGTTCCATCGCTCGATGGAGGAGGCGCCATGGACGTGCCGATAGAGGGCGGGTTGGAGCCGGAAAGACTGTGATGGTCGAGCATGGGTGAGGTGTGTCGCTCGATGGAGGAGGCTCCTGATGCACAAAATCAGTATAGCACGAATGGACAATAACCTATGAGAATGTAGTAGTTTCATACTTGTGTATTCTGAATTTGTGAGAATGATATTATGGGGCTGGATAGGGGGGCATCCCCCCCCCCCCCACACACACACACTTCACCATGCTATATTTATTATTCGTTATCCAAGGACAAAGCACTCACTATGCTACTTGCAACTACAAATAAAATCGTCCACCAAGCTTGACAGCACTGATCCACTGATCTGATGCGAAATCGGCTGACATATCCTGATGCAAAATTTGGCTGATAGATCCACCTAGCTGATGTGAAATCTCTGTTCCTCTGGTCTCCAGACACTGGCTGACGAGTATGTCTCTCGTCCACATGAACACTGCCAGACAGTGGCCGGCGATTACCTCCAACTGCGCCCTGTCTCTAGTGCCCCACGATGCAGTGGCGGAGCCAGGGGTCTTCCCTGGACTTCCATGGAATACCAAAGAATTGTTGATTCATTGGTATACTACTGCTAGCTTGCTACATATTTGTTGCCATATTGCTATTGTATTGCACAAATGAATACCAAGGAATACCGAGTAAGAAATTCCTGGCTCCGCCACTGCCATGACGGTGAGCCAAGAAGGCCGCCACCTTGAAGAAGCAGAACCCGAGTAGGGAGATCATCAAGATCCCCACGGTGGTCCATCAAAAGATCTCGAAACCCTTCACATCCTTCTCCATGGCGTAACCCTTGGCGGGTTTTTTTCGGATGTGGAGGCGGAGGGCCTGAGGAAGCTGCAACAGGCTCGTGGCAGCAACGTGCAACGCGGTGAGCTCGATGTAGGAGTAGTAGCAGCGTGCAACAGTTGAGGCTCGCGGCTGGCTGAGGGGGGGGCTCTATATTCCCTGTTCGCGTGATTATCTCCCACAGCGAACGGTCGCTCGAAGTTGAGGTTGTAGAGAACGTGCGCTAAGATTCGTGCGCCCAAATCCAACGGCTCCACGTGTGTTCACTAGAAAAACATTCCCATGAACGTGAGCACAATAACATCTGTGATGATATATGGGCCGGGCCGAGCCGGGCTATCCGCGACCCTGCCCTCTTTCTTTCCCTCCCACTCCTCCCTCCCCGCCGCCGCCGCCTCTCCTCGCTCCGCCGCCGCCTCTCCAACCAGCTCGATGGACCAGACGCCGCAGCGCCGCCGCCGGAGACGCGCCGAGGCCGCCCCCTCCGATGCCGCTCCGGCCGCGGCGGAGTACAGCCTCGACGAGCCGACCTTGGCGGAGAAGCTCGCGGCCCTGAGCCCGCCCGCCGAGGCGGCCGGTGGCGCCGCCGTGGTGCCCCCCAGCGCGGACTCCGTTCACGTCCTGCTCAGGCAGGCCCTGCAGGCCGACGACCGCGCCGCGCTGCTGGGCTGCCTGTACAACAGAGACGGCAAGGTATCTGAGCTCCTCCGGCCTCTCTGACTGACTTCTCATCTGTGGCATGGCGCAACAGTATCTTGATAGCTGGTAGCATCATCGTCAGTGAAGCATAGGCTGCAGTTTTGTTCGTAGGGTCCGAGCCTCGAGTTCGTCGCGCAAATTAGGAAGGGATGTTTGTACAACTTGTCAGCCCCCCATGGCCAATCACTCCTGGCTTGGTCCAAAGTTCAGGAAGGCGACTAGTTTGAGCTTCTGCTCGATGAAATTCGAGCTGTGTGTTTGTTTGGTTGGGTTGTGCATTGCACATGGGCAATGAGTTCCATGAGCGCGGGCACGAGTTCGTCGCGCAAATTAGGACGGAATGGTTGTAGAACTCCCCATGGCCAATCACTCTTGGCTTTAGTCACACATTTAGGAAGACAATTGGGTTTAGTTCCGGCTCGATGGAATCTGAGCGTGTTTTATTTTGGTTGGATTGTATGTTGTTACCCATTTACAACGAGTTCCACGAAGTTAAGATGGCAAAGTTATGACCAGAACCGCTAATACCGCCCCAACCCCAAAATGAAATTACCCCCAACAACTCTGCCCGCGCTCCAGCACCGCCACGGCCTTGGTTTGATTAGCCGGTTACTCTACTTGTGGCAACCTGCTGGTTATTAGACAGCTGTTATATACTGTACTACTATTAAAAATTGTGAAACTCTGAATATCAGTTGTTCTTTATGCAATTAGGTCATCAAATCTGGTATAGTTCCTAACTCAATGTCTCGTCTTACATGCAGGTTATCGTGAAGTCGGTATCACTTCTGACGCCAGCAGACGCCGTGAAGTTCCTCAAATCAATGGTATCGCTCATGCAGTCTAGGTATGATAATGCTTCTGAGGCACTCTGTCAATTTAGCACTAAAATGGCTGGGTCATTATGTGGTGCGTGTTCTGTGAAACATGAAAGCTTTTAAATTCAGTTATTTTTTTGCGTTGAACGTTTGACTGGGTTAACATGAGCCACTGAAAGTCTCAAACATTGTTTCTGCTTGTGCACCCTCATATTTTGCATAGAGTTTCATATAACTGGTCTGCTTTTTCGTTTTCGCCTCGGCAGGGGTTCAGTGCTGGTTTGCTTGCTCCCATGGCTTCAAGCTCTGCTTAGCCGACACATGAGCAGCATAGTATCTCAGGATTCTTCTCTGCTGCTGCTCAACTCGCTTTATCAGGTGAGTATTTTGTTTCAAATTAACAGCCGCAGAGACGTACGAATATGAAGTACGATTAGTAACAGTTCTTATTTCTGGACTGTAATGTTACTTGGTGCACCCCTTTTCAGCTGATTGACGCAAGAACATCGACCTTCGCATCGTCGCTCAAACTGTCTACCTGCCTAGATTATCATTTCAGCGAGGTGAGTTTCCTCCTGCCTGAAAAGACAGTATTCTAGCATTGCAACCTCTGTGCGTGCATGTGTGTGTCTAATTCAAGCATGTGTGTTCCAGATCTGCGATGATGAACCCGACGAAGAAGAGGGAGGCCCTCCGCTTATCTACGAGGACGTGGATTCCGATGAGGAGGATTCTGAAGTTGATGATGCTATGGAAACCGAGGACAAGGGGACTGATGAGGAAGATTCCGAGGTCGACGATGCCATGGAGACAGAGAGAAAGGGGACTGACAAGGAAGAGTCTGAAGTTGATGATGAGTGAAAGAGATCACAGCATTTGAACTCTGGTTTTCTAGTAACTGTACTGAACTGATCGAGACACAGCTCTGGGTTTGCAGTTCTATTTTGTTGTGTCATAAACAAGAAGTTTTGATCATGGTGAAAAATCCTCAAATTTGTGTTTGTTGGTTATTATGTCAGGAAGCAAGACTGCCATTCCAGCTAATCATATTTGCTTTGTGATAACAAATTCATCATCAATCAGTTTAGATGGCGTACACCAAACACAAAAATTGTTGAATTGTTACCATAAACAAATTGGGTAACAGAATAGGTATACCGACATCACACATTCATTCATAAACCAATTTGCACGGTTGAACATTCATGAGGTACACAAATTCCATCACGCATGCTACCAAAATATGTAAACGAGATGGCAGAAACAGCCTGCCGAATTCTAACTAGATAAAAAAAGAATAAGGATTTAACGAAGACCCAAGTAAAAAGGGAAAAGACTCTTGTTTCCTGAAACATAACAAGAGCATATCTTCAGCATATACAGGACACAAACTCAGCCTCCTCTCCACACGTATATTTTTCACGAACGAACATTCTCCACCGGTATCACTTTCCAGAATCCAGAACGACCGAGTTCTCATACACATGAACCACTAGATCCTTCGGAGGTTTCGGGCCAAAAATTCGGAAGAAACATACTCCTTTCGACATCGATGAAGACTCATGTTTGCGGCGGCATGTTCGCGTAGAGGAATGTGTAGAAGAGTCCCACCTCGGGCATGCTTCGGATGGTCTGGATGTGCTTGTTCTTGCTTGGTTCCTCGAGCAGCATTGAGCTCAGTTGGGCTACCCTAGCCAAGAGCTTTGCCAAGGGCAGTCCTGATGGAGGAAGCGCGGCTCCAACCTGTGCACGCAAGTCCTCTATCACCAAATCAGCTACCTTCCTCAATGACATGTCCATGATATTTCTGAAATCGTCGCTGCAAACACAGGGTGCCAATAGGATGATGTGAGATACTCATTGAGTTTCTTTCAAAGAAAAATGCAGATGCCAAAAGAGTTAGACAATAGATGTGTTCTCGACGACAAACGTGGAAAATTACTATCCTGTACAGTAAGCAAATACCACAACTCCACTATAACAATCAAATGTGTCTGTTCTTGTTTTGCAATAGAGCTAACGGCCTTAAATCGTGTCAACAACAGTTTAAGTTGTAAGAAAATGAGATTATTCAATACAAACCCAGACACTCGAAAAAACCCAACATTAATACCAGACTGTTTCTACTAATAAACTGGAACACAAATTTTGAATTTGAATAAGGTCAGTTTCTTGCTGGTCAGGATGCCGTTTAGCAATTCAGATTCTCAATGATAAGCATGGACAATTAACTATCATCTACAGTAAGCAAGTGCCACGACTCCACTATAACAATCAAACATGTTTGTTTTCTCCTTTTGCAATAGAGGTAACAGCCTACAAAACATGTCAACAACAGTTTATGCTATAAGAAAAATGAGGTCATTCAATACAAAGCCAGATACTAGCATGTACCAAATTTTATACCAGACAGTTTTGCATTATCACTGGAGCACAAATTTTGAATGAAGGTTATTTTTTGCCGGTAGGCTCAGAATTGCCGGTTATCAATTCAAATTATCCCCTCTGTTTTCCTTTGGTTCTCAAACAACATATTTAAATGGGTAATAGCTAAATCAGTAAAAACAATAGCTCAAAACAACATAGCAGTCCCAGAGCTACAATACTACCAGTACCTAGCAATACGGAATGGTACAGCTGGCAACCAGCTGTCTTTTGTTGTGTCTGCTCCAGATATGAACATGATATAAATCAATCCCAAATCACAAAATAGAGTACTGTTATTGATCCAGTAGTAACCTCTTCATAAGAACGATGCATCATGTATGAGTATGTTACTGACAAAGAAAATTTACTGCGGCACCACCTGGCATTAACATTTCCCCTTTTTTCATTTCATCAATATTAAAAAACTCAAACAAACACACTAGTTGCTTATGTATGAAACGATATATGGATTTCAGTTCTTGAAAAGATAATTATTGAAAGAAAATGTAATGATGGGTAGCCATATGAAAGATCTGAGACAACAGAAGCATTGTGGAGCAAATTACAGTATTACTACACCCTGCATATATTGTGAATATACAATACATATTTTGCATTACCTTGCCAACACTATGCGCGTCTCGGTCATTAGCTGGTCAAGCTTTCCAACATCCATTAGAAGAGATGAGTCATCAAAGCCGCTACTGGACACAGCCATCAACTGTGCATACCGATTGGCGTTTTCAGGTACAAGGAAATTTATCCATGAGTTGCCTTCACATCGCCTCATGAACTGCTCTGATATCTGTAACATCGTTTGTAATACTTGGTCCATGCTCATAGGGTCTTTCAGTTGCTTCCTGCACATTTTTTCCATGGTATAGTATCAGTACGGGAGACACACATGTTCTAAAGTACGAGGTAATTTAAGCTAAATGAGAAAGTATACCCTTGACGAAACGTAACTCTGCTACAATAAAATAATTTCGTCATGTAAAGGTGCACCAATAATCTAAAGGGTCCCTACTCTAAATGATAAAAGTTAGTAGTATTCTCTTCACGAAACAGAGTTCTGCCATAAAGGGATTTTGTCTTGTAAAAGTGCGATAGTAATTTCCCTAGGGTTTTTAAAATTTTATTTGTCTCTACTCATTGAATGCTGAACATGCTGTTGAATTTGATAATTTACTGACATGTTGGTGACAGAATAATCATGTGGATAGGGAAAGAAATATTTACTCTTTCAAGATTTCTGTTGCAGCATGTTGCATTTGCCTGATCAATGCAGTGATACCATATGTTGCAAGGTAGTCAGCAGTTCCAAGAAAGTCCTTATGTCCATTGCCGCTAAAAGCATCAGATTCCGCCTACAAAGAAGAGAGATATTTCAAAGGCAGGTAGCAGAGCATGGTCTCAAGGGAAGTCACAATTGTTTGTAGCATAATTCAATTATATAAGTGTCGCATGAGAAATGATCAATACGAGAGAAAAAACAAAGAAAGCAAATGTATGTAGGGGAATCACTCACGAATAGAATGGATCGCAAATTTACCTGCAATTGTGCACCATCTGTACCACGAGCAAAGTCCAAGTAGAGATGTCTGCCTAATATGGTGACCTGGACTCTAACATATAAGCTCAGCAATGTCATGGCCCACATTGAAGACACTGTCCTTGTGAAACCTAGGAGAGCAGAGCAGAAGTAAAAAGCAATTAAATGACATGGATCAGACTAATGTTTTGACATCACAGATCAGATAAAGAAATAAGATCAACAGGCCATGAAGCCGGATGAGATAAACCACGGAATCATACTCAGAATTTTGATCTTCTCCCAGGTCTCGTACTTGTCCTCTGGCGTCAGCTCGCCCTTCCCATGCAGCAGCCTCTCGGTCAGGTGCGAAATATCCAGTTCCTCCATTACCCGCGAACGTAGGTAGTGCATAGCAAACGGCAGTGTGGTTGTATCCGAGATCCTCTGCACCTTCTCAAAATGGGCTTCCAACCTAGCAGAGAGTAGCACAGAACGGTCATGGAGGAGTCTATGATACTACATGAATTTCAACATCTCACTAGATATGTAGTGCATCACAGAACTACTACCCCATATCACCATCACCACGAAGACATAATAAACTCAATGAGCCGACTGTAGCTTGCTAGCGCTAAGACGATATTGCCATAAGCAGTACATCACAGGGTACCCTCCTGTATCACCCACCACTAAGACGGCATAGCTGCTGCTGTGGTCGCCAATTTAGAACATAGCCACATACACACGTAAGCAAGAAGATGCAAGACCTATTAGATGGATGAGGCCCCCAGACCAACAAACCGAAATAAAGCACACATGGAAAGAAAACAAAAATGGTGGTGGTTTCGGTTTGTGTGCTCACCAATTAAGAACACAACCACATAAATAACAAAGATAATGCGAAACCTAGATGGACGAGATCCTGGACCAGCAAATCCATAATAAAGCACTCATGAACGTTTTCAAAGTGAGATTGCAACCTAGCAGAAAGCAGCACACAGCGATCATGAATGAGTCTACTTTACCACATGAATTTCAACAATTCACTGAATCATCACAAAACTACCGCATAGCACCATCAAGACATGAAATCTATGGATCAATTGTTGTTTGCTACCAACTAAAACAGCCTAGCTACTCTCACACACATGCATAAGCAAGAAATTTAGTAAAGCCCATATCACCACCTACACATTAAAAAAATGAATGAACCAACTGCAGGAGGATCTAGCGGTTTGCGTGCTCACTGATTCTTGATGATCTCGTCGGCGGCGCGCTCCTCCTCGGCGCGCTGCTCCACCCGGACGAGCTGCTTCTGGTGCGCGTCGTAGAAGCGGTAGGCCGCGTAGCCGGCGCCGGCGACGCCCAGCGAGAGCAGCATCTTCCACCGGTGCCGCGCCCAGAAGGCCTTCCCGGGGGCGGAGCCTAGCTGGAACATGGCGGCCTGGGCGGGGACGGGAGGTGGGAGGCGACGCGGGCGAAACCCTAGCCGCTTGCCGCGCGGGTTCGCGGGAGGGACAGCGGGCACGCGGTGGCAGGCAGGCTGGGGCGAGCGAGGAGGAGGGCGGCGACGGAGGCGACGGCGGCGACGGCGGCGGGGAAGAGGAGCTCGGCCGGCCGGCCGGCCGGCGGGTGGGAGGAGATCTGCGCGTGGTGGCGGAGACGGGGGTCCGACTCCGATCGGTGACGTCACCGGTGGGGGATAAGGGGCGGCTGGGGGAAATCGTTGGATGTAAAAATGGTTCGAATACAAATCAAACATCTCAGTTTGTACTATCTCTAAACGAATACGAACACAAATTCAAATACGTATTCTCTTTTTAGATATACAGTAAAATGTCCACTTTATTCGAGAATCCGCACGTAACGTTAGTAGTTACTAGCAGTATGCACGTCACGCTTCGTCGGTTGCTTTAAAAGTGAGAGTTACTTTTTCTTAGCTTTTGCTACGAGTTTCTACAACAGCTGCTTCTCTAGACTTTGTAAGATGGTCCAATGCCTTGTTGTTATCTCGTAGTTTTGTTATTTGCCTCCCTCCCACCCCTCAAAATAAGAACGGAATACGGTTTGCTCAAATACAGATGTAACTGATGAATGAGAAGAAAGCGAGGCACTACAACCATATGATCGTGAGCTTGAAAAAAAATATTGAATGTTCCGTTACTTTGCTTTCCACGAGAGATTCCGTATGCTTCTGCTTCACATCTATCTTTGCCGGTTCTTCTGTAAGCTTACATATATGCACAAGGGATAAGAACAAAATATCTTCTAACAAAGGTCTAAGATTTTGACGAATGCGTGAAAAAAACATTGAAAGTGTAATGGTAAGAGCATCTCCAACGGTAACCCGCAAATTTCTTCCCGCATCCGTTCACGAACAGAGGAGGGGGGGTCAGTCCGTGGACACGGATGCGAGAGGACGCCATCCAACTGTAGCCGCATACATTTTCACAACAACTCGAACCAACCGGATGAAAATCGTTCAAACAAGTCCGGAATTCATATAAACACGCCCAGATTTCATATAAACATATCGGATTTCATATAAACATGACAGATTTCATTACAAATACATCAAACCGGTCCTAGGCGGGCTCTGAAGTATAATTAATACATAATCTAAATGATCACCGGTGTCCGGTCCCCATCTCTGGCCATCAGCCCTGAGAACTGAAGCTTCACCGTCTTCAGTTCAGCCTCGACGCTTGGCGTCGGGGCGCGGCCTTGGCGATGTCGTCCTTGTCAGTGTCACAGAGCAACGCCTCACCCGCGTAGTAGTCGTGCTTGTTGCCGGCGGCCGCCACCTCCGCTACCTGCTGCCGGTACCGCCAGCGAGCGAGACAGATCTTGCGGGCGGAGCGGTAGGACTCGAGCAGCGCCTCTTGCTCTGCCAGGTCCGCGTCCGGCGTGACCGCGCTGCCGGTGGCGACCTGCTCCTCCGCCTGCAGATGCTCCTGGAGGAGGTTGTGGTTGTAGTTGGCTTCGGTCTGCGCCTCCCAAAACCGCTCCTCCCGCACCATGTCCATATAATGGGCATGGGCCTCGCCCATGGTCATGATGCAATGCACCAGCGAGGGTGGAGCGGAGGAGGAGGGTGAGGCTGGCTCGTCGGAGGCGTCCTCCATTTGCACGTCCTTCGGCTGTTTGTCGGCCTGCCAATCAACATCAATGGCAGCCATGGCCTTCTTATGCTCCGACGTAAGCCTGCCCAGAGAGCTCTGGCCGTGAAGGAGTCCATGGCTGGGAGTGGTGTGGAGAGGCATGACTGTGGCTATGGCTGGGGCACCGGATCAACGGTTTATATAGCACTGGTGGGCGGCAGAGGGACGAACGGGTGCCGCCGGAGGAGACGCCTCGGCAACCACGTGCCATCAATGCGTGCGGCAGACGGAATGATGGGCGACCGTCGTGTCGTTTGAACGCATGGCAGTGGCCTGCACCAGGAAGCGACACGGGGCGGCGCTCTCTCGGTCGGTGCGCCGCTTCAATGTCGGCGCAAGTGAGCCGTTGCGTCTGCTTTGGCCGGGCACGAATGCGGGCGCTGACGCTCTGGAGAAGCGCTGACTGAAAACACGTGGGTGGGGGTAGGGATTTTTGGTGGGCTAGGGCAGTCAGGAAAAATGGGCTTAGGATCGGTCCGGACTCCCGCAAACCTTCCCCATTTTTGGCTCTGGTTTGCGGGAGAAATCACGTCCAGACCGCACCGCAGACCGATACAGGCCCACGTTGGATGGCTTCCGTGGTCTGGACATCGCAGTCCGGATCGTTGCGGGAGGTATGCGGATCGGGGTTGGAGATGTCCTAAGAGAGGTGATATGGATTAATTTTCATTTTCTTCTTACACTTGTAGACAATTGTCTTAGAATACTCACAGAAAGATTTACAATTTTCTTACTTCGTCTGCCTCTGCATGTAAACAGCTATCAGAAACTATTGAGAAGGTCTTTTTAATGATAGTGACAGTTGATTATTAGAGCATCTCCAGCCGCGCCCCCAACAGGCCCCCAGGCAACTTTTTCCGCGCCAGCGCCGAAAAAATGCCCCGGTCGCGCCTCCAGGACACCGAAATCCGCCGGCTCAGCCCGTTTTTGGGCCTGGCGATCAGGCCGAACCCAGCGTACCGGGGGGCACTCGGGGGCTCTGGCGCAAGGGAAAAGCACACCTGGCCCACACCGTCAGGCGAAAAGTCAAGTCTATCATCCAGATTCGCCTCCCACCCCCCGCGCGCTCGGCCGCCACCTGGCTGATCCCGGCGCCGCCCATCGCTCACCACCGCTAGATAGGTCATTCCCCGTCGGAAAAAGAGTAGAGGTTTCACCGAGGCAGCCTCTCCACCACCGTCTGGGCGATATTTTCGGCATCCCAGCCGCGGAGGGGCAGTGTATCGGCGGGTGCGCGCCCACCACGCCCGCAAGTTGTTCGGCGATTCGCCTGCCTCGGCAATGGACTCGGACGACGAGGAGGCGCTCGCCGCGCTGCTGGAGGAGGAAGCCGATGCCGACGTTCAGGAAGAGGAACATCTCATGGTCCTCGCCGCCCTTGCCGGCCTGCTGGCGAGCAATGAAAAGCCACGGCGAGGTGGCTCGGCGCCGGGGCGGATGAAAGCAAAGAACCGGCATCGTCTCAAAGGCTACTGCATGCTCTACTCCGACTACTTCGCCGACGCTCCACTGCACGGCGACAAAGTATTTCGGCGCCGTTATCGGATGAGCCAAAAGCTTTTCCTCAGGATTGTGAATTCCATCCGGGAGTTCGACAGCTACTTCAAGTGCAAGATGGATTGCACCAGCAAACTTGGGTTCACCTCAATCCAGAAGTGCACGACAGCGATGATGATACTTGCATACGGGGCTCCCGGTGATTCACTCGACGACTATGGGTGCAAGGCCGAGTCCACCCCCATTGAGTGTTTCTACAAGTTCTGCAGGGCAGTGGTGGCAGTGTTTGGACCATAATACTTGCAAACACCCAATGCGGAAGACACTGCTCGGATCCTAGCACAGAATGCAGCAAGAGGATTTCCTGGGATGATTGGAAGCATCGAATGCATGCATTGGAAATGGAAGAACTGCCCATTTGCTCGGCAGGGGATGTACAAAGGCGCCAAAGGCGGTTGCAGTGTGGTACTTGAGGCGGTGGCCACACAGGACCTCTGGATTTGACACTCCTTCTTTGGTATGCCAGGAACTCACAATGACATCAACGTGCTGCAGTGCTCCCCTGTCTTTGCCAAGCTTGTTTAAGGCCATTCTTCTCTGGTGAACTTCAAGGTCAATGGGCGGCACTACAACAAGGGGTACTACCTAACTGATGGCATCTATCCAAGATGGTCTACATTTGTGAAGACTATCTCAAACGCTGTGCCATGAGGCAAGAAGTCCCACTTTGCCAAGGTGCAGGAGGCTTGCAGGAAGGATGTCGAGCGGGCATTTGCTGTGCTCCAATCTCGATTTGCTGTTGTACGGTACCCTGCTTAGACTTGGTCGAAAGATCAAATGTAGGAGATCACGACTTGTTGTGTCATCCTGCACAACATGATCATCTAGAGCGGACAGGAAGAGCCAGTGTTTGATACTGAACCATACTACAGGCAGAGTCCTCTAGCCGAAGTTGATCACCAGCTACCAGCAACCTGGACTGCCTACCTCAATACGCGTCAGGAGATCCGCGACCCACAGGTGCATCAACAACTGCAGCAGGATTTGGTGGAGCACCTATGGAGGATCAAGGGCGACGCCTAGCTCGACGTGTGATGAATTGTGAGTTTTTGTTGAACTATTTGTTTAACTATTTTGATTTTTATTGATTTGCTATGATGAATATGTGACACAAAAACCACGCCGAATATGGGCCGATTCGCGCTGATATCGGGCAGTTTTTCGCCGAAAGTGGGCCAAAAGGCGGCCAGAAATGGGCCGATATCGGCGCCTGGGGGCGACAGCTGGATTCCCAGCCGCCCCGAGAGCCGATTCTACCGCCGGCTCGCCCCCAGGCGGCGATTTTTATGCCTCCTGGGGGGCCAATGGCGGGAGATGCTCTTAGATGTTGATGCACATATGAAGATTTCGTACATAATATTTTCTTTTTGGCAACTTTGAGAAATACATTATAAAATTGTTGCCATGTGCCATTTTTTTAACATTGAAATTACATGTGTGCCAAGATGGTATCTTCTGTCTTCGGACTACATCCTGAGTTCTAGGATATGACTTGGCTATGATAGTCTGACCATCAACTAATCAGGTATATATTATACAATTTGACTACAAATTCTGTCAAAAATCTCTGAAGTATCCTGGAAGGCCAAACTTTCGTTAAAAAAGTAAACCATCTAAAATACTTACTGTAAGTGATATATGAACTCTTTTCCACACACACTCAAAATCTCAAATGCATATCTCGAAGACATTGATTTTTGCATCTGAAATACCCATGATAACCTATAGAGAAGTAGGCATAAGTAAAGAAAAGGTGTAACTGATATTCATAGCTAAATGATTGGCCTTGTTGCAACAAGAAAAAAAATATTGCACATAACAATCCAAGCGAAGTAACAAATTGACTTGACAATACTTATATGGGAGAAAGCCAGAGTAATAAATTAATGAATTGGCTCAGCAAACTTCTCACATACATCCAACAATGACTTGGGGATTGCATGGGAGAAAGCCACAACTATCAAGCTCTCTACCCATGTACTTCATCGGATCATTTGTCACCCGGACACAAAACTTCTTCGCGTCCCTTGAGCGGTGCGCCTGCGTGGATACGTCTGTCAAGATATTTTCTAGGTCCGTCTACTCTAAAAACATTCTACTAATTTATATAGATATTTAATGTTACCCTGTAAAATCTTACATATACAACCAAATAAATACATCAAGAGGCAATGAATAATATTGGTTTTCTCCGACTTATGTTGAAATTCACTCGAAAAAAATAGTTTTGAGCACCCAAAATAAATAATCTAAACAACTTGTACAACAAACTATATGTTAACGTTTATTATTAGAATTTCTTTTGTAATGATAAATATTGAATTGTACCTAAATATAAATCATCAATTTTTAGTTCATTTATGCTTCTAGTACCAAAAACTAGAAGTTTATACTCCTTCATCTGGTTAGCGGTGCAAGAATCATGGATATAATAGAAACCCTGCCCCTTGAATTGAAAGGCACACATTGGAGCAATGCATTCCCAAGGAAGGAATTGAACACACACAGAGGCTAAATGCCCTAATTTGTCGCATCGTTCGCAAAAGGCTTGCGGGCATCAAGCAGGAGGGTGCTCAGGCGACTTGCAGATAGGGCACGGGTCGAGGTTTTTGGAAGGAGGCATCTGAGTATTGATTTGTTTCCCATGGGAACGGTGTTGAGGTAGCGAAGCTTGCTGGCCAGCGCCGACGCCTGGCTCTTCAGCACCCAAACTCCTCCATCCTGGATCTCGCGATGTTTCTGCACTGCCGCCTCATCCCACCAAGAGGTGTCGCCCGATACCGAGGCAACATTGGACGAGGTGGAGTTGGTGCAGTGGCTGTCATCACCACGCTTCCACGAGAACTTGCTATGTTCTCCTCCGTGACCATTGCCACGGCTAGGATTCCGGCCCATCCCACGCCCCTTACGGCCAAATGACGGGAGGTGTGTACAAAGGGCAGGGACGTAGTCAACGCGAGCTGATGACTCACGCTTACTAGGCATTCATATGTTCATGTAGTACTAACCTGATAATCTATCAGGACAAAATCAAGTTCATTAGTTGACCGCATCAAAATACGAGTTTTTGAATTCTTAGATCCTTGCAAATCGCACTGTTATTTTGCACTTACAAGATTGCCTAGGTATACTCTTCAGAAGTGCCTAGGTTTGTTGCTCTTCAAACACTTTTTGTTTCCACCGCTCCTGTATTCTTTTCGCCTTTTCCCAACTGCTATGGTATCTTGGGTGGGTATGAGCTATGGGCTGTTCTTCGGTTTGGAAGTAGCTCCGCATCTCTTGTAGCCTTCGACCGCTTCTGTTTCCATCACACGCTCAAACTAGGCGAGGACGACTGGTGGCCGATATGACTGCCTCCGGTCTCGTCCGGGAAAGGTCCCGGAGGATGTTGTGGTCGTAGTGCCCTGCTCTCCTAGGGAAACTATCGTCTGTCGCATTAAATGTAGTACTAATTTGGACACGTGCCTAGGTTGCTGAGACGCAAAAATCTGATTGTTCAGACAGTGGTGTGTAGATGTGCGGGTTCCAGGTACGCTGCATCCCATCGACTACCGTGGTAGATGTACATGCGCGTGGGCTGCTAGACTGAGTTATCGAGTGCGTCTCGTGTCGGTTTTGCACGCCATTGAGTGTTATGTCGGGTGAGTGTTCATGACCTATGTTTTCTCATTTGTTTTTTGAGAATATGTTTTCTATTAATAATGCGCTGTGATGTGTGTATGTGTGTGGTATACTGATTTTTGCTATGTGCTATGCAGATGACGGAGCGAGATTTGTTAGAGGGGATCTCTGCCGTGGAAAAGGAACGGGTCTGCGAGCATGGGAAGGCTGTACAGTGGGCGGACCGGCTGAGGAAGGAGATGTCCTCTTGGATTTATGTTGTTCATACTGGTTTGGATGAGGTCTGTTAGAGTTGTGTCGAATATAGTGTACAAGATAGGTTAGTTAGATTTGTAGTTGTATTGCGTTTAGATAGGCAGATTTGCTATTTCACATCTAGATGTAATATATTATCTCACATCTAAGTCTAGTGTACCATCCATCCGTGATACAATTTGCTTGTTTTTTCGTGCCAAGCTTGATTTGCATCGCTCGTTACTTCCCGTGTAGTAACCGTTTTGTTTTTCGTATGCGTGCCGCTTTCATCGATTGTCTTTTGACCCGTTGTCCCTGTGTCTTTTTGGCCTTTTTTTGCGTTCTCTACTAGTGTGAGGCAGAATGCTTTGTCCTTTTTTATTCTTATAATTCACAAGCTTCATCTCTATGTTCTCACTCCAATTTTGACTTTTCATTGATTTGGTGTTGGCCAGCTCTACCCATAAAAGAAGGGTCTAGCGCTCGTCACTTGCCTTCTTTACTCTATTTTTTTTTTCTGTTTTTGCTTTGTTTTTTGTTTTTTGTTTTCTTTTTGTTTTTATTTTCTCTTTTTCATTTTTATTTTTAATTCATGAAAAAAAATTAGACTTGCTAAGTCACATCTAGATCTGATATAGTTCATGTTTACATTTCTCACCACATGACTAGAGTTGTAATTTTCATGTAAATTTTATGATTGATCGTTGCGCGTGATTTCCTTTTGATGTTTGTGTGAGCGTGTGACCTGTTGGTTGCGTTGTTGGAAATATGCCCTAGAGGCAATAATAAAAGCATTATTATTATATTTACTTATTCATGATAATTGTCTTTATTCGTGCTATAATTGTGTTATCCGGAAATCGTAATACATGTGTGAATAACAGACAACAACGTGTCCCTAGTAAGCCTCTAGTTGACTAGCACGTTGATCAACAGATAGTCATGGTTTCCTGACTATGGGCATTAGATGTCAATGATAACGAGATCACATCATTAGGAGAATGATGTGATGGACAAGACCCAATCCTAAACATAGCATAAGATCGCATAGTTCGTTTGCTAGAGTTTTCCAATGTCAAGTATCCTTTCCTTAGACCATGAGATCGTGTAACTCCCGGATACCGTAGGAGTGCTTTGGGTGTGCCAAACGTCACAACGTAACTGGGTGACTATAAAGGTATACTACGGGTATCTCTGAAAGTGTCTGTTGGGTTGACACGTATCGAGACTGGGATTTGTCACTCCGCTTGACGGAGAGGTATCACCGGGCCCTCTCAGTAATGCATCATCATAATGAGCTCAATGTGATCAAAGTGTTTGATCACAGGATCATGCATTACGGTACGAGAAAAATGACTTGCCGGTAACGAGATTGAACGAGGTATTGGGATACCGACGATCGAATCTCGGGCAAGTAAAATACCGATTGACAAAGGGAATCGTATACGGGATTAATTGAATCCTCGACATCGTGGTTCATCCGATGAGATCATCGTGGAGCATGTGGGAGCCAACATGGGTATCCAGATTCCGCTGTTGGTTATTGCCCGAGAGCCGTCTCGGTCATGTCTGCATGTCTCCCGAACCCGTAGGGTCTACACACTTAAGGTTCGGTGACGCTAGGGTTGTGAAGATATGTATATGCAGTAACCCGAATGTTGTTCGGAGTCCCGGATGAGATCCCGGACGTCACGAGGAGTTTCGGAATGGTCCGGAGGTAAAGATTTATATATGGGAAGTCGTCATACGGACATCGGGAAGTTTTGGGAGCATATCGGTATTGTACCGGGGCCACCGAAGGAGTTCTGGGGGTCCACCGGGAAGGGCCACCTCTCCCGGAGGGCCTCATGGGCTATATGAGGAAGGGAACCAGCCCAAAGTGGGCTGGTGCGCCTCCCCCCCAAGGGCCCATGCGCCTAGGGTTGGGGGGAACCCTAAAGGGGGCGCCCCCCTTGCTTGGGGGGCAAGTCCCCCCTCCCTGGCCGCCGCCCCCCTCTAGATCCCATCTAGAGGGGCCGGCCCCCCTTGCCCCTTCCCCTATAAATAGAGGGGTGAGGGGAGGGCAGCGCACCCTTGCTCCTGGCGCCTCCCTCTCCCTCTCCAACATCTCCTCCTCCTCCGCAGAGCTCGGCGAAGCCCTGTCGGAGTACTGCAGCTCCACCATCACCACGCCGTCGTGCTGCTGCTGGAGCCATCTTCCCCAACCTCTCCTTTGCCTTGCTGGATCAAGAAGAAGGAGACGTTACGCTGACCGTACGTGTGTTGAACGCGGAGGTGCCGTCCTTTCGGTGCTAGGATCTCCGGTGATTTGGATCACGTCGTGTACGACTACCTCATCCCCGTTCGTTGAACGCTTCCGCTCGCGATCTACAAAGTGGTATGTAGATGCAATCTCTCTCCCATGACTCGTTGCTAGATGAACTCATAGATGGATCTTGGTGAAACCGTAGGAAAATTTTTAATTTTCTGCAACGTTCCCCAACATGCGTTACGTCTGCGTGTGGATTAGTCTTTTTGTTTGCGCCTAGGCCTGGAATGGGCTGGTCCTTTATGTCTGTGTCTGTGTGGAGAGTATCAATTGGAAGAGTCAAGGGCAAGCATTCTTTTCCAAGCATTTCTTGTTCGCCACTCTCTATACTCACTCTCTTTTGATTTTTCCCTTGTTTATTTTTTTCCATTTTTTTCTTTTGATTTTTAAACTTTTGTTTTTTTATTTTCATCATCAAATTTATGATTTTTAAATTTCATAAGTATATTTTAAAATGACTCGTTCTTCGGGCTGCAGCTTTAAACATCGACTTGCAACTTGTATCGTAGTTTTGTGTAGCTGTCCCAGTTGCAAGTAGACCCTTGACTCGCAACTAGGCCCGTAGTTTGTTTCATCTCAGTTTCAAGCCCATCATTGACTTGCAACTCAGCCTGTGTTTTGTTTTCCATCCTTGTTGTAGGTCTACCCTTGACTCGCAACTAGGCCGGTAGTTTGTTTTCATCCCAGTTGCAAGCCGGCCCTTGACTTGCAACTGGGCTCGTAGTTTCATATTTATCCCAGTTGCATGTCCACCCTTGACTCGCAATTGGGCTCGTAGTTGTCCTAGTTGCAAGTCCGCCCTCGACTCGCAACTGGGCATGTGTTTTTGTTTTTCATCCCAGTTGCAAGTCCACTCTCAACTTGCTACCGGGCTTTAAAATTTGTTATTATCTCAGTTGCAAATCCATCCTCGACTCGCAAGTGATATCATAATTTTGTGTTGTTGTCCGAGTTGCAAGTCCTCGATGTGAAACTAGGCCCTGCCCGATCCTTTACGTTGTCGCAATTGCAACAACATCCTCGACATGTAATTGGGGCATGCTTTTTAATCCTAGTTGCAAGTTCACCCTCGATACGCAACTAGCGGTCTACTCATTGTTGCCTTAGTTGCACCTCCACCCCCGACATGCAACCGGCCCCCATTTTTTTCCTAGTTGCAAGTCCATCCTCGATTTGCAACTTGGGGATGGGGAGCCTGACCCTTTTGTCCCAGTTGCAAGTCCACCACCGACATGCATCTGGGCCCGACCCATTTTTCATCGCAATTGCAAGTGCACCCTCTACATGCAACTTTGAGGGCTGACCCTTTTTTGTCCTAGTTGCAGGTCCACCCTCGATACGCAACTAGGCTCTATTCATGTCCCAGTTGCAAGTCCACCCTCGACACGCAACCGAGAGGGGGATGTGGACGAACCATTTTACCGTAGTTGCACCTACACCTCCGACATGCAATTGGGGGACCTACTTTTCCCCCAGATGCAAGCCCATCCTTGATGCGCAACTGGGGGCCCACCCATTTTAATCCCAGTTGCAAGTCCATCCTCGACACGCAACTAGGGGCTCCGACCCTTTTTGTCACAGTTGCAACTCCATCCCCGAGATGCACCTGGGGGCTCGCCTTTCTTTGTCCCAGCTGCAAGACTACCGTCGACACGCAATTGGGCCTAACCCATTTTTGTTCAGTTCCAAGTCCAACTACACCCAGGCATGCTTTTTTTCCCAATGTAATTTTTTAAAATTCACAAAAAATATATATGAATATAAAAAAATCATGACCTTTTTTTGAAATTCATGAAAATTTACAAAATCACAAAAACTTTTAAAATTCATGATTTTTTTTGAATCTATGGACATTTTTTCAGTTGTTAAATATTTTTATATCTTTAATATTTTTTCCAATTTCATGACCATTCTTAGAATGCATGAACACTTTTTAGATTCACAAATATTTTTCCTGAATTGATGAATATTTTTTCAAATATATTTTTTAATTCTCAAACAGTTTTCAAACTTGTGAAACTATTGTTCTTACCTTTTTAAGGTGCATGCATGCACCACGCGACGTCCTTGTATAAGTCAAATTAAGGACAACATGAGAACCTAGTTTAGTTTTGGTGGCAAGCTTTGCCAGCGGCTAGGCAACCAGCGTAGGCTTGAACCCCGACGGGACAAATAAATGGACCAGTTTTTCTCTTATCTTTTTTAGTTGGTCTTGCCAGCCCAAGCCAACAAACAACGACAAAGGCGGGAGGTGGAACATGATTAAAAAACACATAACATTACAGTTAGATGTGAGATATTATCTCACATCTGGATGTGACATATTTGAACCCTTAGATAGGATATGGAGTCGTGTCTTAGTAGGACACTTGTATCTTATGCCTCTTATATATAGCGAGGGTATACACATGATGTAACCTAATGCCAACATAATAACACAGGAACGCAAGGGAAGCCGGCGACATGTGCCGGCATCCAGGGCGACCGGGTGCGGTATTGTAGCGGTGTCATGGGGAGGAGCGCCCATAGTCAGGCACGAGGATGTAGCCATATTGGTGAACCTCGTTAACAAATCTTGGTGCCGTACCTCGTGTGATTGTTTGATACTTGGATGATCGACGGTGGCCTCGAATTTATTCTAACACGTGGTATCATGAGATAGGTTGTTCGAAGGTTGTGTTGTGTTGATCTATAGGATGAAGGAGCAGTCGCGTGGTGGATGTGTCGGCCGCGACGAGTTGCAAAGGGCGTCGGATCTGTTGAGTATAATGTTTATTAGGAAAGACAAGATAGACTAGGATTTGTTCTGGCTTGTCTTGTACTCCAAGTAGATGATTGTACTCCTATATATATGCCCACGAGGCTCAAGCAATACAACAACTATTCCACCAAATCCCTCTCTCTCCCTTCTACATGGTATCTATCGCAAGTCGATCCTAAACCCTAGCCGCCGCCGCTTCCGCACCTGCGCGCCGCCCCTGGGGCGGTCGGCCTCCATGACCGCCGCCGGGGGCCGCGCCACCCGTACCTAGGGTTCGTCCGCCAGCCGTGTTGGCCGGTTGCCCTAGAGAGTCTTTTTTTCCCGATCCTTTGATCCGGATTTTCTCTCTCTCGCCGGTCACTTTGATCGGCGTCTACTTTTTGGTTTTCCGGTCTATGTGATCCGGTTTGCGTCGCCCACCGCCGCTGTCGACCCCATGCGCCTCTACTCCAACACCGGCGCGATCGGCCGGCTTCTTCACCGACCCGGCAGCCTCGCGCGTCGTCCGCGCGTCTGCCCGCCGGTCGCCCCGACCCGGCGGCCTCGCGCGTCGGCCCGCCGGTCGCCCCGACCCGGCGGCCTCACGTCATGCGGCGGCCCTTCGCCGCCGCCGTTCGCGCGCCGGCCCGCCCGTCGATCTACGCCGGCCGTCACCGCCCTGTTCCGACCGGGACTCCTGCATCACTCTGACCCGACGGCTTCGTGTCATGCTGCGGCCAATCATAGCCGCCCTGCTGACCGCCGTCGCCGGCTTCATCTCGGACTCCGTCGCCACCACGCCTCCACCGAGCGGCGTCCCCGACCTCGCGCGCGATCGGCTTGATCACCCGCTCGCTGCCGCGATCCGACTCATCTACGCCGCGCGACCGACCTGGCCCGTCGGTTACGTGCGCCTCCGCAGGTCCCGTGAAGATCGTCCCCGAGTTCAGCGCGCCTCTCCACCGATCGAGCATCGGGCTGCCGATGCGTCGCCCCGTCGGGCCGCAGCGCCGTCGCCCCGTGGTTCTTCTCCCGGCTGCACCGACCCGCGTCACCGCTGCGTCGCCCCTTCGGGCCGTAGTGCCGCGGCCCGCGGCCCCCCGCCGCCCCGAGGGCGTCCGCTCTAGGCCGTTCCGTGGCTGCATCGACCCTCGCGCCGCCGCTGCGTCGCCCCATCGGGCCGTAGCGAGCGTGGCACGCGGTCCACGCCGCCGTCCCGAGGTCGTCCCCGCGGTTGCACCGACTCGCGAAACGCCGTTGTGTCGCCCCTTCGGGCCGCAGCGTCGCGGCCCGCGGTCCCCGCCGCCGCCCCGAGGTCTTCCCACCGTCGCCCCGACCGCCTGCCGCCGCTGCGTCGCCCCTTCGGGTCGTAGTACCGCGGCACGCAGTTCACTTCGCCGTCACCGCGCGTCGACCTCCCGTGGTATGCGCCGCGCCGTCTTCCTTGGCGCGGGAACGCCACCGTCCGCGCCGGTCTTCGTCACGCTGTCAGGGTTCTTCGCCTACTTCGAGCACCGCCGCCGTCAGGCCGCCGCCGCCGCTCTTCTTTGGCCGCCGCCGCGGCTACCTCCGTAGCTGCCGCCGCCGCCCATCCACCCCACTTCGTCTTCGTCCAACACCAGCTTGTCGCCAGCGTCGCCGTCATCTACCCTGACCGCTTCATCTACTCCGACAACCGCGGGTGACATTGGCCCCGCGCCGATTGGCGCCGCAACCGTCGTCGAGTCCTTCTCTGCTGGCCTCTCCGACCTCTTCGACATGGCGTACAGCTCGTGCAGGTCCCAGTCTACGCATGCCCGGTGCTGGCGACACCGATGCGTGCCTTCGTCCACGACGCGTCCCCGGGCCTGGCAAGCCTGGTGCGGCGCTTCGTCAACTTCGTCTTCGTCCGTCTATGCATGCCCGGTGTTGGCAACACCGGTGCGTGCCTTCGTCTACGATGTGTCCCCGGGATTGGCAAACCCGCCGCGACGCGTCGTCAACAAACATCTCCTTCCCGGCGCACCACTACTTCGACAACAATGCGCCCCTGCTAACTCGGCGCCTACTTGCGCCCGCGGCTCCACGGCGACTTCCTCGACACCGGCTACCCCGACTCGACATCGACCACGGCATTCTTCTCACGGCTACCTCGACCACGGCTCCACCACCCACGCTCTCGGCTACATCGACAAACGGCACAAAGGGCTACCGCCTTGCGTGAGCAACCTCGTCGGTTGCCACTCCAGCCACGACTCCGCGATGCGTCGACCGTTACGACTGTGGGGGGGGGGGGGGGGGGGGAGGGGTCCGTCGGCTTGCCTTCGGATTATTCTCCAGTCTCACCGTCTGCGTCGCTACCGTTATGACTGCGGGGGGATGTTGAGTGTAATGTTTATTAGAAAAGACGAGATAGACTAGGATTTGTTCTGGCTTCTCTTGTACTCCAAGTAGATGATTGTACTCCTATATATATGCCCACAAGGCTCAAGCAATACAACAACTATTCCACCAAATTATCTCTCCCTTTTAACAGGATCAATAGAAGGCTCGTATGCGCGTGCAGCGGCATGCGTGCGCGCGGGGATGTGCGGCGATCGATCGGGCGGATCGACCGGGCGAGCATCAGGCGGCGCGTGTACGTGCTGATGGGGATCGCTGGCGTCTAGCGGCTGGTGCGTGCAGCAGTGAAAGCCTAGGCGAGGCCCATGTGGATGCAGCAGGGGCAAGGCCGAAGCTGGCCAAAAGAGCAGGCTGAAGCATGCCTGGAGGACTCGTGGCGTGTGCAACACCGTGGATCTGTTTTGAAAGAAAAGATTGGGACCGAGTCCCTGGAGGCAACGGCTTGTCGTGTACGACGCGGAAGGAGGCAGATCAGATCGGCGGAAGAAAAGATCCAGCATGATACGGCAGTACATCGGAAAGCATAGGCAGGGCAAAGCAACAACAGCATCGGGGTTGAGCCAAGAGCACATCACGTGTGAAGGCCAAGTTGAATTGCAACTAGGACATGGAAGCATACCACGTTCGCTTCTATTTGTGTACTTGGCATCACGTGCAAAGCTGGGATAATTTTTTGCAGAGTCAGCCGTACAAAGAATCATGGCGTCAACGGGTACCAGGTTTGAGGTGGAGAAGTTCACGGAACTGAAAACCTTGGGTTTATGGCAGACAAGGGTGAAAAATATATTGGCACAATAGGGATGCTTGAAGGTATTGCAGGAAGTCATGTCAGCTAAGATGGAATTATCAGGTGATGGATGGAGATTCGCGGAAGAGATTTGGGAGCCTCGAGTGTGTCATACAGTCGAATGAGTTTGGCTGGGTCAGACTAGATAGTCTGATGGATTGATAGAGATGTCGGTTGGTACAGAAGATGGTGGTGAGATCGGCGACGACGACATAGGAGCGTGATGCTGATGGTGACTGACTTCTAGCTTGGAAACACGTGGCACATACCCGAGTGCTTGTGTGGCTTCGACAAGACTATGGCGCAGGGTTGATTCAAGGTGGTGTACACACAGATCTTGAAGTCGACATAGCGCGAGGGTGGACTGATCATCTACCACGGAGTCATGTTGAAGGTGGAACTGGAGTCTGGAAGACTTCACTCAGTGTTGATTGAGGGGTTACGGCGTAAGAGCTCAGAGAGTCAAAGCCTATTTAACGAGGAAAAGCGAGTGACGTGCAGTTCGGACTGGAACCCAGTGGTCTGATGGAAGCATGAAACTCGTCATCGGTCGGTGATGATCGGTGGTACTCTGCAGTGGGGTTGAGTGGTGTGGGTTCGCGACTCTTGAGACTCGACCAGGATAGTGGAGTCTCGACATGCTAATAGCGGCGAGGCGTGCGGTACGCACGGTACATGGAGACGACCCAGAGATCTGGTGGTCATACATGTGGTGAGATAACTACGAATTTGACTTAGGAGGACTACAAGTTGCAGGTGGAGTCATATGGAGTCTTTGAAGTAGCAGTCGTACTCATGGGATAAGCTCATGTCTAATGTATATGGAAGTTTGACGCATTGACGAATTCAAGATGGTGGAGAATATTCGTCAAGGTGGAGTTTGTTAAAGTTGTGTTAAATATAGTATACAAGGTAGGTTACAACTGGACTTGTAGTTGTATTGTGTTTAGATAGGATATGGAGTCGTGTCCTAGGACACTTGTATCCTAAGCCTCTCATATATAGCGAGGGTAGACACACGATGTAACCTAATGCCAACATAATAACACAGAAACGCAGGGGAAGCCGGCGGCATGTTCCGGCATCCAAAGCGACTGGGTGCGGTATTGTAGCGGTGTAATGGTGAAGAGCGCCCATAATCAGGCCCCGGGGATGTAGCCATATTGCTGAACTTCGTTAACAAATCTTAATGTCGTACCACGTGTGATTGTTTGGTCCTTGGATGATCGACGGTGGCTTCGGATTTATTCTAACAAGGTCTTGGAGTGCCAGCTCGACGCGATGTAGAAGGCACAAAATAGGGAACTCAATTAGCTTTTTATTTTTTGAGAACATGGAGTCAACCGCCAAGAAGATCAACGAGATGCGGGCTAATGGATCAAGGCCTATACCCAGAGCGACTGTGGTGCTTCGTTGGGCTCTTTTGGAAGGCAGATCTCCGATCCCGGAGAGGGCGGCGCGCTGGTCCTTCCTATCCGAGCCCACTCCGTTGTTGGGTTAGCTGGAGACATGTTTGGTATTTCCACTTCTTCCCTGCCGATCCACGGCCGAGTGACTACCGTTAAGCTCCAAGCTAGTCTAGATTTTTTTTTTTGAATACGCACGAGTATGCGTATCGTTCAATAATAGAAGGAAGGGAGGAGAATCCCAAAGTCCACAGATTTACAATTGCGGTGCGTCCACACGTCGGAGGAACCGCCGACAAACTAATGCATAAAGTGACTACTCCCTATTAGTCCGCCTCGACAAGTCTGCAAAGAATCCATCAAGATCGCCTTTAAGCAGCCCGGCATCTCGCCATACTCGTCCCTCGGTGTTGATCCGCTCGATGACTGTAGTTGCTAATGGTGTGGCCCCTTCGAAAACAATGCTATTGCGATGCTTCCACAGCTCCCAGAGCGTGAGCAGTGTAATGGCGCGGGTGGTCTTCTTGTGAACCTGCATTTGCTCCTGTCGCATGCACCAGTCCAGCAGGGACTCATTGGCCGTGGCCACCACGCCCTGTCTGCCGGTCGCGGCGAGAACCCATAGCCATATCTGGCGAGCAAAGGCGCAAGTTACCAGGAGGTGGTCGATGGTCTCATCATGCTGGTCGCAAAATGGGCATGCTGCCTGGTGTGGTAGGCCGCGCCGGGCAAGTCTGTCTGACGTCCAGCAACGGTTCTGGATCGCAAGCCAATTGAAGAATCGGCACTGCAAGGGGGCTCTTGAATTCCACGTGAAGGATGCAGTTGGAGAGACCTCCAGACCAGCAAACTTGGCCGCATACGCCGAGCGGACCGAGAAGGCGCCATCTTTCTCCCAAGACCAGAGGATGGTGTCATCCAAGGCTGGGATGAGCTGGACATCAGCCACCGATGGCCATAGGGCCATGAACTGGTGTATCTCATTTGTAGTGAGGTTCGGGCCAACGTCAAGCGCCCATGAGTCATGCAGCAGCGCATCAGCAACCGTCCGTGATTTCTTGATCCGCGGCGCCACCTTGTCGTAGATGAGGGGTGCAAGCTCGCAGGCTCGGAACCCATTGATCCATCTATCTTCCCAAAATAGGGTATTCTGACCGTTCCCTACTCGAGCTCTTGCTGCCGCATTGAAGATTGCCCGGGAGTCAGCCGGGACTGAAATTTTAAACTCGGTCCAAGATTTAGAGCTGTCGGTTCTTTGCAGCCAAGGCCATCGTGCTTGTAAAGCCAAGTTCAACCATCGAAGGTCCGGAATGCCCAAGCCGCCTGCCCACCTTGGCCTGCAAACCTTGTTCCAGGCGACCGAACAATTTCCACCGTTTGCCTCCGAGGTGCCACACCATAGAAATCCACGACAAATTTTAATCAGAGCCTTGATGGTTTTCGCCGGGATATCCATAGCCAACATTGCATGGATGGGTATTGCACATAGAACAGACATGATGAGGATGAGGCGACCACTCTTAGGCAGCAAGGCCGCTCTCCAGTTGGGAAGGCACCCAGCAAGTTGGTCCACCAGCCCCTGCAGTTGCGCGGTTGTTTGTTTTCGCAGAGTCAACGGCAGTCCGAGGTACTTACACGGGAAGGATGAGCTCGCACATCCGAGCGAGGAGCAAACCAGATCAACGTCTTCTTGGCAGCACCTGATTGGGACTGCGACGCTCTTCAACATGTTAACAAAGAGTCCCGAGGAATGGCCGAAAGCTTGCAGGATTGTGTTGCACACGCTGATCTCAGTCGTATTGGGTCGGAAGAAAACCATAACATCATCCGCGAACATGGACACCCTCTGGTGCATGCCGGTGCGAGCAAGGGGCGCAAGCAGTCCCCTTTGTGCGGCCAGGTTGAAAAGCTTTTGTAATGGCTCCATGCACAGGATGAAAATCATTGGGGAAAGCGGGCATCCTTGCCGCATGCCTTGGCAGTTGAGATTAGGCCTACCAGGTACGCCGTTGACCATGATTCTTGTCGAAGAGGTGGCAAAAAGACCACATATCCAGGAGATCCACCGCGGGCCGAACCCCATCTGCCTGAGCACCTCAAGGAGGAAAGGCCATTTTACCGAATCGAAGGCCTTCGAAATGTCGAGCTTAAGCATAATCATGGGTTCTTTTAGTGCGT
The DNA here is from genome assembly GCA_032464435.1 of Aegilops umbellulata. Classification (NCBI taxonomy): domain Eukaryota; kingdom Viridiplantae; phylum Streptophyta; class Magnoliopsida; order Poales; family Poaceae; genus Aegilops; species Aegilops umbellulata. The sequence continues at coordinate 6,902,853 of CP136058.1, read as the reverse complement.
GTAGACGTCGCGCCGTGTGTTGCACCAACATGAAGTTGTCGTGTAGAGATCGCCCACGAATGAAAGCACTCTGGTGATGGCCCACTAGCATGGGCAGGTCGCCCGTCAGCCGCGTTGCGAGCAATTTGCCGAAGATCTTAATGGCTCCGTGGATTAGGCTCAACGGCCGGAAATCCTTGATGTCCACAGCGCCCTCTTTCTTGGGGAGCAGCGACACAATCGCTTCGTTGATCACTGCAAGGCCCCGCATGTCCCCTTGGAAGAACTGGTCCAGCGCGCGCATGAAATCCCTCTTGATGATCGACCAACAGGAAACGAAGAATCTGCCAGTGAAACCATCAGGCCCTGGGGCTTTGTCCAGCGGCATTAGTTTGATTGTCTTTTCCACTTCCTCGGCCAAGAAGGGCGTCTCCAGGTGTGAAAGATCATGTGAGGGCAGCTCAAGAATATCCAGGTTCAGAGAATGTTGCCTGTCAGATGGGGTTGCGAGTAGCGCAGTGTAGTAGTTGTCGACAGCTTCGGCGATGCTTTCGTGACCAGAGAAAATTGCCTCGTCCTTCTGGATGATGTTGATCATATTTTTTCTTTGCCGGTGCCTTGCGTGCCTATGGAAGAATTCAGTGTTTGCATCGCCTTCCCGCAAGTGGAGAAGCCTGGACCGTTGTCGAGCGATCGTCCGCTCAAGAGAGCTCAGACCTAAAAGCTTTTTCTTGAGAAGTTTCCGCAGGCCAAATTCCGGATCAGAGAGAGTCCGTGTCTCCGCTGCCATATCTAGTCTGAGGATGACCTCCATTGCGAGTGCAATCTGAAGCCGCACGTTGCCGATCCAGCGGTCGCCCCAGCTTTGCAAGGCTTTGGCAGTGGCCCTCAGTTTCGCGTCTAACGCCACAAATGGGATTCCCTAAACTCTAAACCCTAAACCCTAAACCCTAAACCCTAAACCCTAAACCCTAAACCCTAACCCTAAACCCTAAAAACCCTAAACCCAAAACCCTAAAACCCATCACAAAATCCGCATCCAAATCAAGTAGCAGTGGGCAGTGGTCGGAGACCGCCGATCCGAGCGCCGTGAGAAGGCAAGCCGGGTAAAGATCCTCCCAGGAGTTTGTGATGAACACGTGATCGATCTACTCCATGGTTGGGCGCTGATGCTCATTTGTCCACGTGTAACGTCGGCCATTAAGGTACAGCTCCTTGAGCTCTAATCTGTTGAGCGCTGCTCGAAAACGAGCCATCATTCGTCTATTAATCTGTGCGTTGTTCTTGTCTTCGGGGTTAACGATTAGGTTGAAGTCTCCAACCAATGCCCAAGGGCCGGCGTGAAGGTCACGTACGTCCGCAATTTCCTGAAGGGCCGGCGTGAAGCTAGTCTAGATGTTGCATCGTGTGATCATAACGAACATCAATGTGATGTTTTGGCTGTATTGCAGTTTCGTTATATATTTGTGTTGTTGTTCTTTTGTTGTGCCTTTCATGGAGATGTTGGACTGCTACTCCTCGTTAGCTTATAGTTTTCTGGCATGATGTTGGGGGCCCGTCGGCTGGAAACATGCTGGCTCTTGGGTGGCTTCTGCACCTTCCAATTCGCGCGTGCCCTCCGACGGCGCCTTCCTGGCGCGCTTTCGGCCGTTTGATTGGGCAGATGGATCCACACAAAAACATTGCAAATCTTAGGTAGTTTGTACAAATACCCACCAGCCCTTGGCGCAAAGACCAATTGCAACCAGGAAATGCAATCAAATGGTCAGATGAACCATCTGAAGGAGTTTTTTTTTAATTCAAAAGTATCTGCAAAATGCGATGTCAATGCTATGCTCACGTTGTGCTACTTTACCCTCATTCATTATTGTGGTAGTCCATTAAGGAGCATCAGATGACCGCATGCCCATCAAAGTAACACCAAACTAGATGAACGGTGCAATATGACTCCAAACCGAACAAATCAAAAGTCGGTCACTCCTATGACCTCCTAACTGGTGCGTGGGATGGCCACGTTCTCGTCTCGTCCGCCATCCGCCTGGGTGCGGTTTGTTTGGTCCACATGCGCCATGTAAGCTCGATCGTCCTGCTGGTCGCCGCCTCGCCGGGTGAAGGTGTGAGTGTTTGCGTTGTGAGGCGCTTTCACCGACTGGCCTTGTTCAAATACAGAAGGGGTTTGCGAATCCGGGCTCTTTCCGTCGTTAGTCCTGGACGGGGAGCATGTCTTCAGATGCCTATAGTGGAAAACATGGGTGAACAAGAGAATGTAATTGCGCTGAGAAACAACTACCGGTCCCAATTTATGTTGTGTAAGAATAATCATGTTTTGGCCTGTCTGAGAGGTGAACGTGCCGTGCCATCAAATTCTAGTTGTTATTCTAGTGAAATTCTCGCTGATATACGTGTGCATGCGTGTGTGCAGAGCATCAATTTTTTTGCGAGAAACTTCCATTCTATTCATTTTTAATCATGACAGTACAAAGAACAACAGAGGTAATGCTAGCTGACACTCGCTGCAGTTGGACACACTGATGGTCTAAGGTGTGGGACGAGATTAGAATCCAAGGCGCTTGGATACAATGTTTAAATTTTACTAGCAAAACATGCCCGTTCATTGCAATGGGAGACAAAAAAACATAATCTTCAATGACTGATCACATCTTGCTGCATCACTGAGATACACTATCACTCTCAATTTCATGAAATCATAAACATTTTTTAAAACTCATGAATATGTTTGAAATTGTGAACATTTTTCAAATTGATGAACACTTCTACAAATTTTTGAATATTTTCGAAAATCAAGGATATTTGTTGAATTCATGAATTTATACTATTTGCACACATTTTTTTAAAATTGTGAATAACTTTTTTTAACAATTTTCTAGAATCGGCGACCATATCTAGAATGGACGACATTATTTTGCAAATTGGTGTAACACTTTTTTGAAATTCACAAACATCTTTTTGATTTAACAAACATTTTTTCAAATGCATGACCATTTTTTGAATCAGTGAGCATTTTGATTTCCCAAGCATTTGTTTTCAAAATTTTGAATATTTTTTAAGTAAGATTTTTTTTTATAAAATCACAAATATTTTTGAATCCACAAACATTTTATGATTTATTAAAGGTTTTATTTTAAAATTCTAATTTTTTTAATTTCGAAACTTCTTTGAAGCCCTAAATTATTTAAATTGGAAAAATGTGAAAACAGAAAATTAAAACAAGACAATAAAAAATAAAATTAAAAAAATAGGCCGCCCGGACATGGGCCGGTTCAAACACGCACACTGTGTCTTCTCCCAGAGCGTAGACCGCAGTATAAAAGGTTCTTACGCATGGGCCGGCCCATGCAGAATTTCCCTATGTGAAACGTTCTTTTTTACTTATAGATTGCATCGATGGGTAGAATTTTACAGCTTTGAGCGCAGTTTCGATGACGTACCGTCCGAAGTAATAACCCCTTTATTATTAGGTATAGATATACATAGAAGGGGAGGAGGACATCGTCCCCACCCTACTTTTGTTAGGCCGTCTTTGTTGTGATTAATTAACATATGTAATTAGAGAGAATTTCCCCTTGCCGGAATAGTCGTGCTATTGCCTCCGCAAATGACACATCCCTTTGTTCTCTCTCTCTCTCTGAAACCGACGCAACTCTCTCTAGCATCGCATCTGTTCTATTCAGACCATATAAATTGTACCTACAACTTCCACTGAATAGAAGTTTCCATTTCACTTCAAACGGCCTCCTCGATTGGAACAGAGCGCGACCATATAAATGAGTTTGACGAATGTTCACACGTCACACGTCACAAAGTCAGCCACTCCATCGACCTCCTAACTGGTGCGTGGGGCGGCCATGCTCCCGGGGTCGTCTCGTCTGCCGCCCGCCCCCATCCCCTGGGTGCGGGTTGTTTGTTCCAAGGTCAGTCATCCTGTTGGTCGCCGGGTGAAGGTGTGAGTGTTTGCGATCTGAGGCACTTTCACTGGCTGGCTTTGTTCGAATATGGAATGGGTTTGCGAATCCGGGTTCTTTCCGTCGCTAGTCCTGGATGGCTAGCTTGTCTTCGGATGCCCGTAGCGGCAAACATGGGTGAACAAGAGAACGTAATTGCGCTGAAAAACAACTACTGGTCCCAATTCGTGTCGTGTAAAAAATAACCATGTTTTGGACTGCCCAAGAGCTGGACGTGCCCTGCGTGCCATCAAATTCTAGTGAAATTCTCACTGATATATGCGTGCACGCGTGTGTGCACATTGTATGGCATCATTAAGATTGCTAGCTGACACTCGCCGCAGTTGGACACACTGATGGTCCAAGGTCTGGGAGAAATTAGAACCCAAGATGCTTGGATACAATGTTTAAGTTTTACTAACAAACATGCCCGTGCGTTGCAACGAAATAAAAAAGTGGCGTGTTTTTACTGCGAAGCAAACGTTGATTTAACATTAATTAGGCTAGACATGTAGAGGATAAGTTTGAGATGATAAAAGTGATGAATCAATTAACAATAAAATTCTTAAGGGCGCCAATCATGTTCTGTTGCGTACATGCATGATTTTTCATCGTAATTGAGATCAACTAAATATTCTATTGCCATGACATGTACATGTCTGTGTTTTGACGCCCATGATTTATTATGCACTCGTATGAACTGAGAACAATAGCGGTTGGAGACAATTTATTTTATATTTACTCTATAGGACATGCAAGCATATATGTGTTCGCACGTGTGTGCTTTAACCTGTTCATACTCCTTTGAATAATATCACTAAATTCCGCAATGTGTGCATAGTTTTGGAGAACAAACACATGTGTGCACTCCTAAAAAAAAAAGTGGAAGATATTTACTGGTCCATCCAAACTGCCGGTCCTCCGTGGCGTGGTATGGACTCGTCAGTTCTTCCCTGAGCTCACCCCGTCGCCTTATCTCTTCGGTTTTCTCATCAGTTATCCGACCCAAGTTCCCAACCCCACCACCACCTCGATGTCAGACGTACCGCCGCTTCCCGCCTGCCCCATCATCGCCACCGTTACGCCCTCCCCCTCCCGCTCCCCTGCTCCAACCACCACCACTGGCGGTGGCGGCTATACACCCGCATGCCACCGGGAATCCCACGGCGGCGGACATGACGGCCTCTGCAGGCGAGCGGGCTCCGACCGCTCGTCTTCCTCCCCACGCCGCCAGGATACCCCGCTTCCGTGCTCCACCATCCATCACCAATGGCCATGGCAGGCTACACACCCGCTCAGAGTCGGGGATCCGGCGCGCTCCCCTGCTCCACAACGCCAGTGGCCGCCCGCGCGTCCCACGGCGGCGACCATGGCGGCCTCTGATCGGGCTCCGAGCGCTCGGGTCCGTCGCCGCTCCAGCACCGACCATCGCCATATGCTCATGCTCAACTCTGATTTTTTAGGTATGTACGAAAGCAGCCGCTCGCGGGCGCACGCAAAGCCACAATCGCCATGGCTGATGGCCTTCAGGGCGTCGCCGCTCGCCTCCGTTCGTCGGAGCCCCAAGCACCGCCGCCGTGGAGTGTCCCCATCCCCGGCGCTCCTTCCACTCCTCCGGGGCTCTCCTCCGCGGCTCAGACTGTAGAAGGCTCACCTTATCCTTGTGCGCCGCGGCTGCAAAGGAAGACGACGTGGAAAAATGAAAAAAAAAACGAAAGGTTTTTCCGGACTCACTAAATTAGGGACGGCGGGTTTAAATCTTATAAACCACAGGGATCTTTGTGTAAAAAGGACACGACAGTGAACCCGACGGAGTCAATCCATGCGAAGCGCGAAGCATAAGAGAAGAGTGTAGCGAAGCGAGTATAATACTTGTAGCGAATATAACTAGTGTCAAAACCTACACTGGCTTAGCTCTACAGATGTTTTCAGAACCAAGACGGTGCTTTATTAACAGGGAAAGATAGGAGGGAACCCCCACTTTTTTTTGGTGTTATGATTAATTAGCACGTGTAATTAGAGGGAATCTCCGAACCGTCATGAGCATGACACATCCCTCTGTTCTCCCTCTCTCTTAGGAACTGGCGCAACTCTCTCTAGCGTCGCGTCTGTTCGGACCAAATAAATTGTACCTGTAACTCCACTGAATATATAGAAGTTTACATTTCACTTCAAACAGTTTTCCTCGATTGGAACAGAGTGCGACCCTATAAACGAGTTAGACGGATGTTCACACATCCCATATGTCTACAGATTTATTTAATCACACGATTTGAAGAGCTAAGCTCCACTATTTTGTCCCTGCTCCTCAGTTGGTCTTTCTCGTCTTCGCCGTCTTTACGACCTGAAGCGCAAGACGCAACGACGTGCGCTTCCATGATATAGCAAGTTACATATAACAGGTGGATTAAAAATTGGTACCACCTGTGATAAGTCCACATGTGACGGGCTCCTTCAGAAAAACCGCCTGCCACTGATGGTTCACCAATGGCCAACCGCCTTAGATGTGGCCTTTGAACATTGCTTGAGCATCTAACATGTCTAAACTGTACTTAGTAGAAAATGTAAAATATCTCAAGGGATTTTTCTTTTCTTTTCTTCTCGAGTCATACATTTTTGCATGGGATACCACTGCACATGTACTACAACTGCAACTACAACCAGAGTCTGCTCCTGGCTATACCAAGTATTATACAGTACTACGTACTCTGTAGTACTACTCTTTATACCAACCGAACCCAGAAATGGTAGTAGGAATCTCGTTGATCGACTCACTCGTCGTCACTGCCGTCACTCACTCAAAGCTTGCAAAGTCTAGCTTGGACTAGGACTAGGAGCGCTCCGATTTACTGCTACAGGTCGACCATGTCGCGCACGGCCTCCGCGCTCATCTCCTCCAAGATCATGGCCTCCACGGTCGCGCCCACCCGCTCGGCCTCCGCCTCCCCGTGCCACTCCCACTCCCTCGCCGACATGGAGCTCGACATGTCCAGCTCCGCAAGCGCCGGGACCCTTGCGATGTCCGCCGCGATCCGCTCCCATGACGAGACCACCTTCCTCCACTCCTCCTCTGTCTTCTCGTCGGCGAGTGGGTCGGGTGGCGGCAAGCTTCCAGCTGGCGTCGACGATGGCTTGTCGTCGTCGTCCTCCCCTGTATTTATCAAGAAGCAGAGCATGAAACGAAGGTGAATTATTTATATAGGCATGAGGCATGACTGTGTTGACAGAGGAGAATTCTCCTTGGAATGAAGGTGAAGCCAGAAGCAGAGTAGTGTAGTGCTTACAGTCGCTGAGAGTGGGGGACGACGACGCTTCCTCCTCGTCGTCGGAGCACCGCAACACGTCCAGGACGGACACCGGGCTGCGCCGCCTCGCGCCGTCGTCGCCGTCGGATTCCGTAGCCACAGCGTCGTCGTCGCAGCGCGCGTGGCCGGCGCGCGGCAGCGGGCGGAAGCTCTCGCTCTTGCGGCGGGCGGCGCAGGGGAAGCATCCGGCGGCGAGGCCGTCCCACCGGCACCGCGGCAGCGCCCTGCTCACGGCCCTACCCCAGGAAGCCCTGGCTCCCTTGTTGGCGACGGAGCAGCAGAGCTCTCCGTGTCCGTGAAGGAGGAACGGCTCCTGCTGCTCCCGCAGCACCTCCGAGAGCCTCCTGCCGCCGGCGGCCATCCACGGCGGCTGTGGTCAACCAGCTTCCAAAGTTCCAAGCAAATACAGGAAGCAGAAGAGCAGAGTGATGTCAGGGGAACCCAGTGTGCTCTGAACTTCTGGCGGCTGAGCTCTAGCTGTCATGGACAGTATCAATCGACATGGCGGGGCTGTGGACGGCGACTGATCCTGATGCAAAGCTCGACATGTCGCCTCCTCCTCTCCCTCTCCTTCTCCTTCTCCTTCCTGAAAAGCAAAGCAATGGTAGGGCACTGCTGCTACAATTACCACTGTGGCAGGGTCCTCACTGACAAAAAGTGCGTGTTCTAGAGACAGAGAGAGAGAGGGGGTCCTCACTCCTCTCCTCCTGTTGTGGAAATGGACAGTAAAGAAGGTCCACTCTCTTCTCTTGGTAGGTGGGTCGTCGTGGAAGAGTGCTGGAAAGGTGGAGGAGTCATGCGTGCGTGGTGCAGTCTGCTGAAATGGCGGGAAGATGAATAAATTACCACTACTGCTACTACTAGAAAACAAAGGGAGATTTTTGATCTGATGGCGATGTTGTTTGCTCGAGGGGTGGCAGGGTGGCACTTTTAAAATGATTCATGCGTGGAGATGAGCGAGCGAGGGCGCCATCCATGGATTCAGGCATGTGTTCTTCATTTACTTTGACCTTGAGGTTCAGGAGATGCATGGCATGGGCTCGGACAAAGCTGAGGTGAAAGAAATGAAAGAAGAAACAAATTGCATAGCCACAGGAGCTAGCAACTCTTCTCAAATCGTCAAGCATATTCACACTCCCTCGCTCATTCATGCAGCGGATGGGCTCCGTGGCACCGGACTGCACTGCAGACTCAAGCATGCATGCACGCACGCACCCTTTCCAGCGCTGAGATTATCAGAGGTGGTACGTACATGCATGCATCGTCCAGAGAATCAGCTTCAAGCCATGTTTTAATCATGCACGCATCGATCCAGCCTCTGGGCTCTGTTTCACGGTGAGTAACAGAGGCTCATTCGTATTTGTCTAATCATCAGAAAATGAGAAAAAAAAATCATCATCGGGTAAATTTGTACCAGCAGTAAAGGGTCGCTGCACTGGGTGCCTTTCCTTTCTGTTGTGCAGTGAGCAGCTGAGCTGCCTGAAACTTTCATGGACCGCGCGGACACACAGTCACGCCAACAGTCAGCCAATCGGTCGCGACCAAGGAAAAGTGGTGCCACAGTGCACGTCTGCATTTTATCTTTCGAAAATGTTTGCTTGCAGTTTCAAAAATCCGATGCTACTCCTTTTCTATTAGCTCTTGCGCACTGACAATATAATATGTAGCAAATGCAAAAGGCAAAACTGCCTGCCTGTCTCTCTCAAGCGTGTGACTGCTGGAATTAAAACTAGCGCCAGTGTTCAGACAGCACAGCCCAAATGCTGGTGAAAAACTCTCAGCAGGTGCCAGGGCAATCCTTGTGAAGAACTCTGGGCGGTCGTGATCTCATGTTCGAGAGAACAAGCGATAACCAAAGGAGTGTGCCATCTTATCGAGTTTTTACAGGGGACCGGAGCAATTCCCTTCCGTGTTAAATGTCACAGCCTTGAGCGAAATATTCATTTAATTATCGTGGTTTTTCAGACTAATTCTGGTATTAAATGTGCAGCTTGGCATAAACTGTGCACAATATCCTATAAATAAAAATAAAAATAAACTGTGAACAAGAGCACCTACACTATCTGTAACCTGGGCCGCGCATAGCCCGCCAAGGCCTTACAGGACGAGTTCGTTTTTGGGTTAGTTGAAATTTTCATTTGATTTTTTTTTTCACGGTGAAGATTAAAATTGAAGTTGCAAAGCTGGGCGGCACGATTCCGAGGAAAATAATCATGCGTATTGACTTTCCTTGTGGACGTGGTAATTACTATTTCACCGTCAATAAAGCTATACAACCACAATGTTCTTTCTCGGAAAATGTGGTGAAAGTGCCAGAAGCAAAGCAAGCTCGGAGAAATAACACAAAAGAGGCCGTGGTTCATACAGACACAGTAGAGACGTAAACTGTGTGGTTACCTCATTCTTTTTGGGTATCAACGCTGTCTCGATGACAACTCGTCATGCATTCATAGGGATAAGTGTGTGTGCGCGCGCATGTTCACCATCATCAGAAAAGATAAGGGTGTATGTATGACAGGAAGTGTCGACACTCGATAGAATTATAATGCATCGCTTTCACATACACACTTTCTCTATCTCTTAACATCACAAATGGGAGGGGGAGAAGAATCATGAGACAATCAGGACAAGCATATATGCAATTCCTCCACCAACTTTTGGATAGTGAAAATCAGGACAAAAAGGGGGCAACTATACAAAAGTTACCTAATTTTGTTGAACTGGCAGTCGATTTTGAGCGTGTGCGCTTTTCTTCTTCTTCCCCGTGTTGAGCACCCTCCAATGCCTGCCTAACCCCCAGGCCTCAGTCCTAGACACTAGTGGTCGGTCATCGATTCCTTGTCCATCTCGCCAAACAGCCTTGCCCGAGTTGCCACCCTCCTAAGTCCCCTTCCCCCGGTAGCCTGCCCAGGACCCCGAACCGTCAACCCTCTGTGTCGCCTTCATCTGCGATATCGCGGCTAGATGCGTTGTTCCGGGCTCGGGTCATTCTTGGCTATCCCTCACCTGGGATGCCGCGACCTCCTTGTATGCGGCTCGGCACTCTGGGCCTCACCTTCATCTCTCCGAAAATATAATAACGCTAGAATCGATTTCAGGCAACTGCCAAATAGCAATCGTGAAAACAATAACCAACTGTACTAGGTTTTTCTTATGGCTAATATCCCGGAAAAGGTGGCGAAAATGCCATCAACGGAATCAGCTCGGAAAAACCACAAAAAAGAGACGGTGGTTCGTAAAGGCACTAGAGGTATGTAAACCGATTTCTCAAAAAGAAAAGGTGGTTCGTAAAGGTTTTTCTTATGGCTGGTGTAATTACTGTTTCACATCATGCATCATTCCACAACGTTCTCCTGAGAAAGAGTGGTGAAAGTGCCATCACCAAAATCAGCTTGGGAAAAGCAACACAAAAGAGACCGTGGTTCGTCAAAGACACTAGAGACGTAAAATGATTTCCCGAAAAAAGGAGACGTAAACCGCAATGACTACCTTGCGGTCTTTGCTTTCGACGACGACTCACCACCACCAGAAACAAACATAGATGAGCATATATAAAGCCGCCATGGGCGTATGTACCCATAGGAGAATCGATCGATACTCAACAAAATTAATATATGGCGCATCGCTTTCATACATATATACACACACTTTCTCTCTCGCACACACACACACACACACACAAAGGGAGGGAGGGGGGGGGGGGAGAAGAATGATGGGACAATGAGGACAAGCATATATGCAACTCCTCCACCAACTTTCGGCCGGTGATCACCAAGAAATTATATTTAGAGAGACAAGCATGAGCGTGACAGGTGCCAAACATGAGGAATAAGAAGGACACAAAGAGAGACGATGGATACATCCATCCAGTAATCAGCCAACAGATCGATAGCAAAGCTGCAGCACTAGCTACTAAATCACAGAGACAATAATTGAGATCCAGCGGAGGGAGTCGAAGCATCTCATGCTCGCTGGATCGATCCTGGCCGTCCATTTCCGATCAGAGGGAGCGCAGAAATCGGTGATGTTCGAGCAGCAGCATCGATCAAGCAGCAAGTAAGTACGTTTTTTGGTGCCATTTTCCATCCACAATTTCTTGCTTTTATATATCATCAAGGAAGGATCATGCATAATACTAGCTTCTTATCTTATGGGTTGTGATTAATATAGCAGCCCGTCGTACGTTCGTCGTTCGTTCGTTCGATCGATGTTGCACCGGATCAAAAAACATCTCCTCATGCACCCGCGCCGTGCCATGCGCACGCGCGCTATCGGATCAGCGAGGCGAGCGCCTGCATGTCCAGGGCGCCGCCGGAGGCCGACGCGGCGGCGTAGAGCTGCCTGAGGGCGAGGGCCTGGCGCGCGGCGTCGAGGCGTCGGCTCAGGGCCTGGCCCTGGGCGCGGAGGCGGGCGTTGGCGAGCGCGACGAGCCCCGCGCGCGCCCTGGCGACCCGGAGCTTCTCGGCGAGGTGCCGGTTCCCGGCCCGGAGCGTGGCGGCCGCGGCGCGCTGCTCCTCGAGGTGCCGCTGCTTGCGCGCGCGTGACCGGCGCGCCGACTCGCGGTTGGACACCTTGCGGCGGAGCCTCCGCTCCCTGTCGCCGTCGTCCCCGGCGACGGCAACGGTTCCCGCCGATCCCGACGACGTGCCCTCCTCCGGCGACGACGTGGTGATGGGAAGATCCGGCGACAGCGCACCTGGGGTCAGCAGGCCGACCTCCGACGGCGACGACGTGTCCATGGGTACTTCCAGCGGCGACGGGGCGGCGGGGCTCAGCATGCCCTCCTCCGGCGACGACGTGAGCATGGGAAGAAGATCCGGCGACGACGACAGAGCCGGCACGGGGGACGTCTGCGTCGGCGGCGGCGCGTCCAAGCCGGAGGCGAGGTAGGCGAGGAAGGCCTCGAAGTCGAGGTCGACGTCGGAGAGGGCCATGGGCGGGCAGTGCACTAGGGGCAGAAGCGTCACAGCGTAACCTGGAGTGTGCTGTGCGAGTGGCGGGAGAGGGAAAAGGGAGGGAGACAAGTGTAGGAGGGCCCTATTTATAGCCCGTTTCGGACGGCCCGTGGCAGGCTGGCACATTGGGCCCACCTCCATTTTTTTCCTTCTCGCGGACGTCCCGCGTGGGCCCACGCGCCTCGGTAGCGAGTGCCCACTGACGATGAGCTTTTTTCCTTTTAGAAAAAAAAGTCGTGCCGATGGTGGTGCGTTGTCGATCGATCTCGACGTCGAGGTACCAAATGTTTTGCTACTAAATTATTTATTGATTGCAAGTTTGCAACTCGATGGTCACAAGGTTAAATACTCGACAACAACGTAGTTTGCCTGCTGTGAACCAGCTAGCTCGACCGAGACTTCTGATTCGTTAATTAATTACCTCACATCACTTGAGATTCTTTTCTTTCGGCTTAGTACAACTTCACTTTAGCCGGTGATATCCAAGGTTGGTCAACCAGGATATATGGAGACGTGTAGTAATTTCATGGGTTAATTCTGTGTAGAAGCCCCCATGGATCAGTTAATTAGTTAACGGAATATGTAACTGACACGCCAAATCGTTTTTGCTAGTGGGATTGCCATTGTTTTTCATCTGTTCGCTAGTCACACACACACCTTCCTCTAATCGTTAGCAGCCTTTTTTAAAAAGCAGGTTGTTATAAATTCAACAAAAATATGCGTAAGGTGTGACTTGAACTCAGAGCATCTACCGCCGGACTTGAAAAATCCGCCCCTATAAGTCCGCGGACGTGCCCATGGACGGAGCCAGACATCCCCTCATATGTTGTGCTTGGCAGCCACACACCTCAAATCCGAACTCTCAAATTTATGCAAATCCATGCACGTCCATCATACACATCAATGTCGCACATAAATAACAAATGTTGATGACGAAAATACATAATTCAAACTTCTACTTCCCCAAACCGCTTCTCCAAAATAACTACCTCCTCATGAATTTCCCTTCAAATTTCTCCAAAAACCAGACCTACCTTGGGCCAACTGGTTTTTCCAGCACTACTCCCTTGACTTCACATCTATAACTGGAGTTGGCAAATCAGGCCACCTATACATCCCCGGACGCGCGAGGGCACGCCCGCGGACGAAGCCAGACAACCCCTCATATGTCATGCCCGCCAGTCACACACCTCAAATCCGAACTCTCAAATTCATGTAAATCCATGCACGTCCATCATACACATCAATGTCGCACATAAATAATAAATATTGACAGTGAAAATACATAGTTCGAACGTGAAATCTATTTAAAGTGCATAATTCAAACATTAGCTATTTGTTGTCATTGTAGGTTCACATCTGTTTTCCAAGATCACTAAGTAGCTGCATGTGCACTTGATGATCTCGAAGATTTTCATACATCTGCAGAAAATTTATAAGCTAATCTATGTCTTGTTGTTCCGGAATGTGGACTTGTTCTCCAGGTGTCTCAAAATCATTGGTTTGGTCTACCCCATCACCCTCGTCCTCGACAATCATATTGTGCAAAATGGCACAACATGTCATCAGCTACCACAGTCTCTGATTCCCACATCATAGCAGCTCCACGAAGAATTCCCCAATGAGCTTGGAGCACTCCAGATGCCCTCTCCACATCCTTGCTGCCTCTTACATTGTTGCAAAGTGGCTTTGTTTGTTGCCTTGGGGATCAGATATGGTCTTCATAAACGCCGTTTACCGAGGTTAGATACCATCGGCAAGATAGTACCCCATGTTGTAGCCGCAGCTGTTGACAGTGTAGTTGCATGACGACAATTCCCCATTATAAGGTCTCCTGAACACGGGAGATCCCTGAAGCACATTGATGTCATTGTGAACCGGGCATTCCAAACAATGCATGCCAAATTCACAAGTCATGTGATGCATCTGCTTCCAATATGATGGTGGTCTCTTTGGTGTAGTTCGTCCACTGCCAATTCATGCAATCAATTGAACCGAGCATACCTGAAAATCATGTTGCCTCTTCAATAGCCAACAACTTTTCTGTATCCTGCACATCTGGTTCTCTCAGATACTCCACTCTAAACACCTACACCATGACGCGGGCAAACTTGACAATGGTCTTCAAGCATGTGCTCTCCCCCGTCTGGACCATCTCACAAACAACACCAGCGGCAGTATCAAGTGAAAGCATCCTCAAAGCAGCCACGCATGGATCAAATCCTTTAGATAACTTGCTATGCTGCTGTTGTATTTGTTGTTTACTGTCTCTTCTTTCTTTCCTTAGTTTTGTTTGTATCTTTGATGTATAGTTTTTCTTTTCTTTTTTCAGACCTTATTCTTTGTACTATATTTTTAAAAAATCAATAAAAATACGCAGCAGAGTCCTACTGTTTCCCTCAAAAAAAAAAGCAGCCACGCATTTCTGCTTAGTAGATAATTATAGTTATCCGCAACAATCCCTGGTGAGCTTGAAGTAGGATCGTATGACTCCACTCCCTCCACCACGCGCAAGAACAATGGTTTGCACATACAGAATCGTCGACGAAACCATGGTTCTTCAACGTAGTCATTGTAGAGTAGTCGTGCTCCAGAGATCCTATACCGGTTCAGAACTCTTCTCCCTTTGATCAATCCCTGGAAGTTGAGAATGTGCTCCACCTCCCGATACCTAAGCATGCTCGGTGGGCCGACATTTGCAACCATGCCACCGGATTTTTCCCTCGGCATTGGCTCCATTGCGACAAGGTTGTTTTTTTAGCCATTAGGAGGCCAATGGAGGCATTTCATGATGGTAGGGTTGGCAGTTGTCGTCTCCTCGAATAGCGACAATAGGAGCATGTGCAGAGGGTTTGGGATTTTCAAAGCAGGGTACGTGGAATATGGTTGATTTTCATGTTCCTCCTCTCCAGTGATGTCGCAATGGGCGGCGATGTTGGGGTCCAACGGGCATCGGGATGATCTCCGGCTGACGTGACAGAACATTTTGGTTCTATTGCATGCATCGGACCGCTTCTTCGCCCTAGAATGCAGCGTCGGTGGCGATGGTGCTCCTTCGGGTCTGGGCATCGTGACAACTCCCTCTTCCTTCAGATGGCGTATCGACGATGGCGGAGACCGATGTTGGGTGACGATCGAGATGGCGATACGCAAACATCGACAAGGGCCATATTGTATCCCCCCCCCTTTTCTTTGAAAGCTTCTTCCTGCAAAATCTTCGGGACACCCGGCTTTGTTGATGTCGCCCATAGATTACCCATGGTTAATCGAACACTTGGTAATTTCATGTAAAAATAGTTACTTTATTTCTGGTGGAAAACTAGACCTTGGAATTAGCTACGTAGCTAGAATAGAGTGCATCGATCATCCTTTACTTTGGTCAGCATGGTGTAAAAAGCAAAACTTTGGAATGGTCGACGAAGATCGAGCAAGGTGTAGGTCGATGGAGAGCAACGTGCATATGCATGCATGGCTTTCCAAGGAATTTCGAATGACAATACCAACCTACCCCAGTCCCCCACCCACACAAGGCTATGGCTACACCTTGCCAGCTTAGCTACCTCTAAACCTTAATCACTAAGGCATGAGCAGTGCCCAAATCTAACGCCTTGATCGATGTATCACCTGTCTAAGTCATACTATATACGTTCAACAAAATTAAGGTGGGGTGACCTAGGTATGAACAGATCACAAATGAATGAATTTTCTGATTTGTTTTCTGCGTGGTGGACAGAGAACAACAACAACAACAACAACAACAAATATTACTATATTAACCTTAATAAACTGGCTTAATTTTTTGATCAGTTTTTTTTATTTTTGTGCATACGTATGCATATACGTGTCGAAGAGACTGACTGGCCAATAATAGTGCGGCAAGATAACAAGTTGATTCCAGGTCCACTGAAAGGTACGGGTCGACCACGAAAAGACGGCGACGTATATATTCTGGCTTTAACTAACTATTAACCAATGGATCTATGCAATGCAGTGCAATGCAAAAAAGAAAAGTAGATATTCTCATCTAGATGGAATGAGCTCAGCCAGCCACTGGAACAGCATATACCAAAGCTCGATCAGGTCACCATCATCACCCGTATATAATGCATGCATCGACCGATCGCATCTAGGCAGAATAACTTGACAATTCCAAAGACGTAATAACATAGTATTAGCTTCTATAATCTCCTATATATTAATATGGAAAATGCCACTGACATGCATGCGTGCATATATGTGCAAGAAAATTATAGTAATTTCTTCTTGCTGTATATTTTTATAAATTTGGAATAGTTTATAGATCCGTTCATCTTCTAGACAAATCTAAGACAAGTAACTTAGAACGGAGGTAATACAAAGTTAGATACTCCCTCTGTAAACAAATATAAGAGCATTTAGAACACTATTTTAATGACGTAAACGCTCTTATATTTCTTTTTGGAGGGAGTAGTAAAGAACTACGACAAGTTAGAGCATAGAAGTGTAAATTTATTATGGAATGAACTAGCTAACTGGCCAGTTCATTTTATATGTGCATGCAAATGGCAGAGCGGCGGAGCCTTCGAGAACAAGGAAGCTAGCAGCAGGTTGGATCGATCTTCTGTTGCACTGTACATGAAGGAAGCATGCGAGTCCTACTCTACTATTTATGGCCTGCAAAGTCGAAAGCTAAGCATACGTGCTGCCACTACGTGTGATCTACCATTAGCTAATCCAAGTACTAAAGCTGCGTGCTTTAGGCTAAAGCAGGGTGCAACATTTTCTTCTGTTCCGACGAGTGGGCGGCACGCACTGCACCACCACTAAGCACAAATATCATCGTCCACTCTTTTGTGCTAGCTAATTATGTATGTATGGAAATGAAAGCTGATTGATTAGCTAGCTACTTAAACAGTACTAACAAGTAGGAGTACGTGGTTAATTTGCTTACCCAAGTCCGGTAGTAAATCAGTTTAGAATGAAATTGATTTTAATTAGATGATCATATTCTAGTCCTATAGCTTGGAATTTCTTAAGTTGGTTAGTGGACAGATGCATGAATCTTACTACAGGGGTACAGGTGATGGTAGGAGCTAGGGATTAGTTATGTTAGTTAATGGACAGATGGCGTGCATGTGCATCCATGCACCTCCAAACTCCAAAGCCTAGCTAGCTATAGCCAGTGGACATACAGATCGATTGGTGTCTGGTCTGCGTCTGGATCATGGTGGGCATATGCATTTGGGCAGCCACATGGGCGTGCCTCAAGATTTCGGGAAAAGGCGGTAATGCAGGCATGCACTATGCACAGCTTTTTGAGAATCTATGAATTTTTCAGAATCTAAGCTCCATGTTTGGTGCCAGGTGTCAAGCAGCCAGCAGTTAGTTTCTACCTTAGCTGAAATACCTGGATCTTGTCAGATTTGTGGAGCATCCTTTTGCCCATCCTTTTTACTATTCTAGCTTGATGGGTTTGTCCATTGCATTGCATGCGTGGATCTATCTGCTTTTTTGTGTGTGTGGGAAACCAACGATGTACAGCGAAATCACAAGAACAATGAAATGATTTGACGTATGCTGCTAAATGGCGAAACGGAGGTGTTGGCCAGTCACTTGCCTGGAAAATTGGAGAAATCTGTTGAGCAGGTTTCGTAGCCATCGGATCTACGTCCGACATCCTGGAGCCATTCCGTTCACACCACCCCAATCCCATTCTCACCCTCCCTTCCCATGTCGCCGATGTCTTCTCCTCGGCCGATTTCAGTGTTTTCTGTGCATCTTTCCCCATCATCCTCGGTTGCAGCAACATAGACCTCCTACCTCACACATCGATCTACGGTTAGCGGCCTTGCCCCACGCTATTAAATCTTGCTCACCTCGGCATTGTTTGAACATATGCCCGCCTCTCTTCACTGGTTCGGACTTTTGGAGTAACTGACCGGAGCATGAATTCAATTCTTGAGTTCAAGATCCTGCCAACGCAATATTGAAAAAAAATATGGCCTACATCGACCTCATGTCCAAGAATTAAAAGAAGCTCAGACGTGAGAGGGAGTATTGAAATATACTGCCTCTCTCCTTCAGTTCAGACTTTTGGAGTAACTAGATGAAGCAAGAATTCAATAGGCATCTCAACGTATATGGGCCGTCATCACCTTTGCATTCATCTTTTTGGCAACTAGGGCGCAAATCATGAATATAATCTCATGGTTAGAAATTCGAGTGAGATTAAAAATTTGTCGGCCGCCTCATAATTCATTTCAAACATGCGACGTATAAAAATGGGCTTGGCATTTTTGGAAATGGGATAGCTTTTGGTTTCACTAGACATCATGAAATGCTTAAAATGCAACATGTTTTGTGATTGAGGTGCACAGTATGACAGATAAGCTTATAAATGGAATCAAGAAATGTATATATTGCCATTTTGCATAGTGAATTTTTTGTTGCTGGTTAAGGTGGACACGTGTGTGTCACCCGCAAAAAGAAAAAGGCAGACACGTGTGTGGAGGTGAGGCAATGAGACCGTTCACAAAGCTAACCAGATCAAAGAGGAGGCTCACATGCATGGCATTTGCAGAAACTGATCAAGTGGTTGGCTAAAGAGGCTAAAAAGTGACTACAACACACATTAATTTGTGAGTCTTTATTATTATTATTTTCAGAGATTTCTGTGGAGCTTAATTTTATCTCCTCTCTGAAGATTAATACAGTGGATTTTTTAGCGGTGATTAATACAGTGGATAGATTCATTGAAGCTAATATAAGGCGCTCTAGATCTCACTAATTTTATTTTTTTGAGCGATCTAGATCTCACTAATGGGCCCTTCTTAAGCTGAATCATTCTCTGGGTTTACTGTGCGTCTGAGCCGTCCAGTCAACTGGGCCTCGTTTTCAGATGTCATCCGTCCAAATACAATACTTGCATGGAATCAGGGGACGTCTTTTAGTTGAAGTCAGGGAAACAAAAGTTGAAGTCAGGGGTAAAAAGAAGTTGAAATCAGGGTGGGACTGGGACAGTAATCCGAGATGTTAATGGCTTCTTCATCGCCGCGTCGAGCAACGACCTGCAATGGGTAGAAGACGGCTCGAGCTCTCAAGGATGGCCTGATTTTGGCGTGTACCATTGGCTGCCGTAACGTGATTCTTGAGGCTGATTGTATGGAGGCGATCGACGTAATGCTCAATGGGGGTACCTTGCTAGGACAGGCAGCGGCCATCTATGAAGAATGTTCTTTCCTTAGTCGAAATTTTTCTTCGGTTACTTTTAATCATTGTCCTAGAGAGGCCAATATGGCGGCAGACATTTTAGCTAGCAAGGCGGAGTGTGATCGATCCATTGTTTGGCAATCGGAGCCTTCAGATTTTCTTGTCGATGTTTTGGCAAACGATGTATCCATATTTGAGCATGAAATATAAAATGCCATGATGGCGTATTACCATAAGAAAAGTTCAAATCAGGGTAGCTGAAATCCATAAAGCCTCCCATAAGTCTAGCCTTTTTTCTTAACCAGTAGTAGCTCAATAATCTTGCTTAAAAATGTCTTCAACTAACCATGAAAAAGCATAGCCTTTTAATTAGGTTGAGATGGGTATTATACCATGCATAAAAATAAATAAAAGAAGAACATTTGGAACAAATTCCTCGAAAATATGGACTTATTTTTTTCCGAAAAGAGGGTAACACCCCTTGACTCTACATCGATCGGTGCACACAACTCTCAAATTATCTCTAGACTTATAAATTAGAGTAACATATAGTTATATGTTCTTTGTCATGCTGAGATAGGAATCATACCATGCACAGAAAAATAAAAGAAGAAAGTTTAGAACAAATTCCTCCGATATATGGACTTCATTTCTTTTTTTCCAAAAAGTGGGTAACACCCCTGGGCCCCCTGACTCTACATCCATCGGTGCCCACAACTCTCGGATTATTTATGGACTTACATTAGACTAACATATAGTTTTATGCTTCTTGATTTGAAGTCCATGCATGTTGTGTGCAATATTGTCACATCTATATATCACTATAGATAACTTAAACAAAAATCAGAGCCACGCTACCTACATGTGAAATTAGCAGCTCATTCTCGGCGACGGTAGTGGTTGCTCGATGCTCTAAAAAAACTTGATGTAAGTTTTATTATGTTTGAGGTGTTTTTTACTTCTTATGAACTTTTATAATAAATCTGAATGTTTTCCGCAAAAAAAATGAACATCAAGATTGATCATATACAGAACCCCGTGCATGGTCTCAGTCTGTCGACCAGTTCATACAATCTTAATGATGCCACACAATCTGCACACACGCATGCACGCATATAGCCGCGAGACTTTCATCAGAATATCAACCAAGAACTAGCTAATTGATGCTCTCGCAGCACCCAAAGCCGCCATGGCCGCCTCTCCAGCCCTTCCCCGCGCTGGCCTTCCTCTTGCTCTTCTTCCTCGCTGTGGAAGAATGAGTGGAGGAACGGCCGGAACTGCCGCCGTCGCCCATGAGCGGCGCGGCCTCCGTGGCGCCGTTGCAGCAGTCGGAGAGGTCGTCGGTCGTGCGGACCTCCACGCAGGCGCACCGCTCCAGGGACGCGAAGAAGGCCGCGGCGATGCCGCCGCCCACGACCCCCGCGGCGCGGCCCAGCGGCCGCCCGCACCCCTGCCCGGCGGCAGGCACCGGTGCCGACGCGTGATCCAGGCCCCTGGAGCGCTGCTCGGCGCCGCTACGGTGGCAGGCGAAGGGGGCGCACCGCGACGAGGATGCGGCTGCTGCGAGGGGTGGCATCTTATCAACCATATGCATGGAGTGCAGCGCGCGAGCTTAAATTAGTTTGATTCCTGCGCGGCTTTATACACCCAGCAAAGCATGGTCAGTGCAGTGCAGTGATGCTATTATTCTTGGCGCCAAGTCTTGAAGCTTCAGTCCCTGTGCGCCTTTATTTCTTTGTACGATTACCGAATTTGTCCTTGTGGTATCTTTACCGAAATGCTCCACTAGCTAATGGACGACATCTCCTGATCCTAACGTACGTATGAAAACCAAGTGTCTCTTTTGAACACCACAATTTGATGGCACGGCAATTGCGTCTTCTTGTTCACCCGCTACAGGCATCTGAAAACACGCTGCCCGTCCAGGACCAGCGACGGAAAGAGCCCAGATTCACAAACCCCTCCCGTATTTGAACGAGACCAACCGGTAAAAGCGCCTCACAGCTAGCGCCCTGTTAGGCCCGGCAACACAGAGAGAAGAGTAGGGACAGGCTATATGTAAGTCGCCTGAAAATTTATTGGCCAAGTCTAGCGAGCAGCCGGCTGCTCGATTAGCCTACGCGAGCGGCCGGCCTAAACTGGAAAATTTTGTGTCCTTTTTCTAATTAATCATCCTAATTAAGAAAGACTTTCATCTGGTCCTTAAATGTCTGCACAACTATTCTTTCGGTGCATGCGTTTTATTTTTTGGTGTATTTAATTCGTGATTTTAAAAATTAAAAAAAGGATAACTTTTAATCTGCGTGTCGGAATTAAGATCCGTTTTCACCGCTGGAACCTCGCGACGTGCTCTTCGAAACTAGATCCCGCATGGGGATATTTCGACGAACTAGTCTTCCTGCCAACTAAACATCAATGTGTGTGCAACTAGACTAGATTGCCGCACCAACTGAGCATATGTGTGTGCAACTAGTGTCCTGCCAACTAAATATCAATGTGTGTGCAACTAGATTAGATTGCCGCGCCAACTGAGCATATGTGTGTGTGCCAAAAAAGTCCTGCCAACTAAATATTAATGTGTGTGCAACTAGACTAGATTGCCGCGCCAACTAAGCATATGTGTGTGCAACTAGTGTCCTGCCAACTAAACATCAATGTGTGTGTAACTAGACTAGGTTGCCGCGCCAATTAAGCATATGTGTGTGCCAAAAAAGTCTTGCCTGTGAGATATGCAACTTTGTATGTTGGCCCGGCCAACTGCGTGGCGGACTTGTGCAACTCCGTATATTGCCTCCGCCAACTGAAACTACATATCCACAACAAGGAAAGGGAAGGAGTTGCACATCAACTAATAAGCTGTTGGCGTGAACAACAAACTAAGTTACACATAGCACTGGTAGGGGGGTGGGCAGGGTGTGAAAAGCATGAAAAACTACACATCCATGAGTAAGGATGAGGGTTGCACATCGACTACTAGGTTGTTGGCCAGGACAGTAGACTAGTTGCATATTATGTTCTCATGGTTAGGTTGCAACCTCATAGAAAATTGGATCATGCAGCTACAAAAACTAAGTTTGTAAAAAAGTTGCA
Source organism: Aegilops umbellulata (assembly GCA_032464435.1). Classification (NCBI taxonomy): domain Eukaryota; kingdom Viridiplantae; phylum Streptophyta; class Magnoliopsida; order Poales; family Poaceae; genus Aegilops; species Aegilops umbellulata. The sequence goes on along the minus strand of CP136058.1, from coordinate 6,880,374 downwards.
CCATTCAGTACTAAAATTGCATAATGCAGTACTAAAGTTGCATCATATAGCACCAAAGTTGGCATCAATTTTTTTCGTCAAAACATACTCATGGGGATCTAATTTCAAAGATCTCGTCGCGAGGAACCCAACTGTGAAGACGGATCTGAATTTGGATGGACGGTTTGAAAGATATGACTTTTCAAATATTTGAAACCCCAAAATAAGCGCACATGCACACCCATCAGATAAGGAATCTCTTGCTCACGTGAATATGTCATTATTATCTGCCACGTCATGCATAAAAGATAAAATTTTAGACCACAATACTGCATGCATGCATGTGTGAGAACCCGGCCATTCGGTTTCGCTAATTAGTGCGTATGCACTTTTTAGAATTCAGGAAATTTATTTTGGGGTAAGTCGATTTTCTGAGCCATTATATTAAAGATTCGATGGTCGACCTTCTTTCTTCTTCCTCCAGCTTTCTTCCTCCTTGAACCATTCATCCTTTTACAAAATCGGACTTATCCAAATTATAAATCCAGTCAACTTAGATGTAGCTATTGGGCAGAGAGAAACACTCACACCTTCACCCGTCGACCGACCGAACCTACACGGTGCACGCGGACCAAACAACCCGCACCCAGTTGGATGGCAGCGGGCGGAAGACGAGCCGACCCAGGAGCATGCCAACCCTCCTTCGACCATGGTCAGCAGCAATCCGCGGCCGCCCTGGAGTGGTCGACAGGCTGGGCAGTGTGCAGCGCACTCCCCTTCTGCGGCTGTCTCCTCGGCCGGGACGCCGCAGACGGGAGCCCCAACTACTATGGCTGGGCCGATTGTTGCACCTCCGGCGATGGTCTTTTGTGTGCCAACACTTGTTGCACATGAAGCTTCGTCCAACCGGCATAAGAAAAGAAAGAAACAAAAGGCCAGTAGGGCTCCACCGCTGGTGAGTACAGGGCCGGCTCCAGAACAGTCCAACCCCGAGTTGTTCAACCAGTCGAGGGCGCTGCTATTGTGGCTAAAACAAAGAAACAGAAAATGCACTGCTTCAAATGCCGAGCTGACGATCATGTGTCCAAGAATTGTACGGTGCTGCACTATTGCTACATCTGCAACAACTTCAAACACGCATTATTTTGTTGTCCCGTGCTGAAGCAACCACGGCCATTGGCAACTTTCTGTGGACAAGGAACAAATGCTACCAGGTTCATTCAGATTCCTGAGTACGCGAACAAGGACGTCGACAGTACTCCATCGGCGTTGCCAACCGTCTTGGTCACGGTCTCTGGTGGTGAGATTCCTGCAGCGGTGCTTGAAGAAGAGTTTGCTAAGTTTTTTTTTTTTTTTTAGGAACCGGCAGGAGCACTGCCTTTTCTTATATTCGCATTCAGGTTGCGGTGCGCTCCTTGGATATTTTCTCCTCTGATGATTTATTGGGAGGAGAATGCGCGTCCGTTGAGGCGTTTGTCAAGCTGGACGGATATACCTTCCACTATCAGGTTGAAAAGGAAGACTATATTCCTTTTATGTGGAAGCGTGACCATAGTCGAGATAGAGGTAATGACCGTGATGCTGAAGAATATGATGGTGATTTGAATAAAAAGGCGGAGAATGGAAACTCAGAGATTGTCAGTTCTCCTCCAAATTCAAGTTCAAGCGCTCCAGTGCCTATGCAGACTACATCCCTCGCCACGCCGTTGTCGCAGCTGCCGCATTATACAGGGCTTTCAAACATGAACGGTGAGCTTGCTACAGGATATGCTTCGCTGCCCTCGTCATCGTCACCATGTACAGTAAGCGCCGCTGCGGCCCCAGGCGCTTGTGCAATGCTGGGCCAACATGCGCAGCAGCAGCCGCATCCTCTGCTCTCCGCGCGTGCTAGGCGAGCAGGCATGCATGGTCGAACATACATGCACCTCCACACCGGCTGTTGGGTCTCTTGCATCAAGCATGCATGCATGCATGGTCGAACATACATGCACCTCCACACCGGCTGTTGGGTCTCTTGCATCAAGCATGCATGCATGCACGGGGATGGCAACACATGCGTCCCAGCCGGCCATGCAAGGAGCATCTAGCTCGTCGCCCGTCGATGCTGCCAAGGAATGCCCGACAAAGCAGCTCTATGCCCAGGTCACGGCTTCGCCTTCTCCCGAGTCAGCGACCTCGCTACAGCAGACTGCACCTCGACTTGCTACGGCTGTGGTTCCATCTGGTACAGCTGTTGTGGTTCCATCTGGCACATCTACTGCTGTATTGGCAGGAGTTGCTACTTCTTTGGGGTGGCCCCCGTCTACTCCGGCGTCACCGATGACGAGTATTTCTACTACAACGACTACTCTCGTCCGGCGTAGCGGTTGTCACGTCTCCTCTGCTGATGGGTCATCAACCACGGATGAGAATTCCCTCTCCAAGGCAATGCGGCGCCAGGCGGAGCGTAACCTCGACTCGCCAATAGGTACACCCTGCAATAAATCATTCCTTTCCTTTTCTTGTTCTCGCATTTCATCTTGTTTAAATAATGTTGGAATTGCAATTGGAAAGAATGATGATGATGTGCGTGTTTCGGTGAGAGCGCTAAAACGCATGGAGATCGACCGATTAAAGGTTTCTCCTAAGTGTTTGAGCACCTTACCTAACCCCGATACGGAGGAGGAGGAGGAGGAGACGGATGCCACATATGATGGTCCGCTTCTCTCCCACTTGGTTGGAGTGGTTACCGAGGTAGGATTGGATGATGCAAGACCCGGGTCAATGTTTTGTGACTTCACAGCGTCTTCGCGTAAATCTAAATCCCATTCCTCAAAAAAGAGAAAAAACCTGCCCAAGAAGGCGAAGAAATCCACCCCTACCCAAGTTTCCACATGAGAGGCATGTTTTGGAATAGCAGAGGTCTTTCAGACTTGGCTAAACATAAACATATCGGTGATTGTGTTCGAGAACATGGGTTGGATTTCGTGGCAATTTCCAAGGCTGGTAAATGTGACTTCCGTGCACATGTTCTAGACCACTTATCAGGTGGTTTTGATTTCACATGGCATAGTCTACCAGCACGTGGAAGGTCTGGGGGAATCTTACTTGGGATACAAACCGCAACCATGGAGTTGTTAGCACTAGTAGAAAAGGGGGCAAAGGTTCAGGCCGGGTAAGCCCATTAGTCCCGGTTCAGTCTAGAACCGGGACCAATGGGTGTATTGGACCCGGTTCGTTAGCCCAGGGGGCCGGTCGGGCCACGTGGGCCATTGGTCCCGGTCCGTCTGGACCTATTGGTCCCGGTTGGTGGGACGAACCGGGACCAATGGGCCTCGCTCCTGGCCCACCACCATTGGTCCCGGTTGGTAGCATGAACCGGGACCAATAGGTCCCCTTTAGTCCCGGTTCATGCCACCAACCGGGACTAAATGGTTGGTCCTCGTTGCGATTCACAGTTTAGTCCCACCTCGCCAACCGAAGGGCGCCCACACTGGTTTATAAGCCCGTCCCTCTCTGCCTTGTTGAGCTCCTCTCAAAATGAAAATAGATGCCCCTATACAGGAAATTTGACCTAAATTCATAATGAATTTCTCTGAAATTCATAGAAATTGATTATGAATTTAGGTTGAATTTTCTCTATAGGCGCATCTATGTTCATTTTTTTAGTAAAGTTAATCACAAATTTGAGATTCACACAAATTTCAAAGAATTCAAATTTTAACTATTCTAATTTAAAAACTAATGGCACTAACAGAAAGTTTATAATTTTTGGTATTTCTGTGGAGAAAGATTGTAGATAGTAAATATAATACTAAAAGTGTTTTCAAATTTGAAAATTAATGGCATTAACAAAAAGTTTATACTTTTTCTAAAACTAAAAGCATAAAAAATAAAAAAATAAAGCAAAAAACAAAAGAAAATAAAAAATACAGAAAACAAAACAAAAAATCTGGAAAAAAATACTTATATTAACAATAAGTATTTTGTTGTAAGTAGAAACAAAATAAAATAAATAAAGCAACAAAGAAAACAAAAAAACAAGAAAAGCGTTTTCAAATTTGAAAACTAATGGATTTAACAAAAAGTTTACAATTCTTCTAAAACTAAAAGCATAAAAAATTAAAAAATAAAGCAAAAAACAAAAGAAAATAAATAATGTAGAAAACAAAAAAAAATCTGGAAAAAATACTTATATTAACAATAAGTATTTTGTTGTAAGACAAAATAAAATAAATAAAGCAACAAAGAAAACAATAAAACAAAAAAAGTGTATGACAAATTTGGAAACTAATGGCATTAACAAAAAGTTTATAATTTTTCTAAAACTAAAAGCATAAAGAATTAAAAAATAAAGCAAAAAACAAAAGCAAATAAATAATGCAGAAAACAAAACCAAAAACCTGAAAAAAAACTTATATTATCAATAAGTATTTTGTTGTAAGTAGAAAAAATAAATAAATAAAGCAACAAAGAGAACAAAAAAACAAGAATAGTGTTTTTCAAATCTGAAAACTAATGGCATTAACAAAACGTTTATAATTTTTCTAAAACTAAAAGCATAAAGAATTAAAAAATAAAGCAAAAATCAAAAGAAAATAAATAATGCAGAAAAAAAAACAAAAAAACTGGAAAAAAATACTTATATTAACAATAAGTATTTTGTTGTAAGTAGAAAAAAAATAAAATAAATAAAGCAACAAAGAAAACAAAAAAACAAAAAAAGTGTTTTCAAATTTGAAAACTAATGGCATTAACAAAAAGTTTATAATTTTTCTAAAACTAAAAGCATAAAGAATTAAAAAATAAAGCAAAAAAATAATAATGCAGAAAACAAAACAAAAAAACTGGAAAAATAGCAACAATAAGTATTTTGTTGTAAGTAGAAATAAAATAAAATAAATAAAGCAACAAAGAAAAAAGGTGCCACCTACTTGGCCCCCACGGCCTATATACGACTAGAAACCCTACCATGGGTCAGGATTCAGGCCCGCAGGAGGCCCAGTAGGCCCACAGGCACACACCACAGGGTTAGGGACGAAAGCCTGCATTTGAGAGGAGCTTGAGAGGGAAGGCGTAGCAGCGCTTATAAACCACTCTCGAGCTCCCTCAGCTAGCGAGGTAGGACTAAAGTTTTGGCGTGGGGCAGCACAAGGCCTTTGGTCCCGGTAGGTACCACCAACCGGGACTAAAGGGTGCTTTGGTCCCGGTTCGTGGCACCAACCGGGACCAATGCCCCCCTTTAGTCCCGGTTGGTGGCACCAACCGGGACCAAAGGCCGCCGCTTCCCGCCCTTTGGGCTGCCGAAAAGTGGCCTTTGGTCCCGGTTGGTGGCGCCAACCAGGACTAAAGGTGGCATTGGTCCCGGTTGTTGCCACGAACCGGGACCAATGCCTCGTCTATATAACCAGGACTTGTGAATTTTTCGTTCTGTTCCTCATTCTCCCGCCGCGACGCCGCCAGGCTGCCCGTCTGCCTCGCCGTCGCCATCGTCGCCCTGCCTCCGACGCTCCGCCCCGATGCCGTCCCGCCCTGACGCCGTCGCTGCCCCGCGTCGCCCCTGCCCCGACGCCGCCGGCCCTGCCTCCTCATCGCCGTCGCCGCGCACCCTGTGAGCGCCGCCCCGATCCCCTCCTCCTCCTCCATGTAATGGCCGCCGCCGCACCCAGGGCCACCGCACTAGTTGTATTAATTTGGATGTGTAGTTAATTAATTTAGTTGTATTAATTTAGATGTGTAGTTTAGATTTTTTTGGTAATATTATTGTTGAATATGCAAATGTTTGTATGTTCATATGCAAAGAATATGTCAATTTTTCATAGATTTTTTAATGATTTTTTCTGTTGTAATTTTGTTCATAGATTTTTTATGATTTTTTTCTGTTGTAATTTTGTTCATAGATTTTTTATGATTTTTTTCTGTTGTAATTTTGTTCATAGATTTTTTATGATTTTTTTCTGTTGTAATTTTGTTCATGGATTTTTTATGATTTTTTTCTGTTGTAATTTTGTTCATATAATTTTTATGATTTTTTTCATAGAATTTTCTTTGTCAAATTATGTATATGTTCATATTGTGTAGGAATCTAAAAATTGTGTATGATCAAAGTCATTTATGTATATGTTCATATTTAGAAGAAAAAGAAGGAGAGCAAAAAGGAAAATAAGAAGAGGAAGAAGGAGAAGAAGAAGAATAAGAAGAAGAGGAGAGGAAGAAGAGGACAAATAAATAAGAAGATGAAAAAGAAGAAAAAAAAAGAGGAGAAGAAGAAGGAATAGAGGAGAAGAAGAAGGAATTCTTCTCCTCTTTTTTTTCTTCGATCTCCTTGTCTATTCCTTTCTTCTTCTCCTCCTTTTTTTCTTCTTCTTCCTCTTCTTATTTTTGTTAGCGGGTATGTCGTTGTCGATATACCCCCCTCCCCGATAACTTTTAGTAAGTACTACTTAGAAAGTGTTTAATGGAATTAGTTAGAAAAATAATAGAACTAGGTAACTTGTTTATTTTTAGTAAGTACTACTTTATTCTATTTATAGTAAGTGCTTAGTAGTTGAACTAGTTGATTTAATAAAACTGGTTTATTTTACTATAGAAGTAGTTTATTTTTAGCAAGAAAATTAATAGAACTAGTTTATTTTTTTAGTTAAAGCAATTATTACCGCATCGACGTGGACGATGCCTATCCCGCATCCTCGTCGTCGAGTCGGCGGAGGACGACACCTGCTTGACCAGATGGTCCATGTCCGGGACTGGGCTTCGCCGGGGTGGTACTGGGAGGCGCTACCTTCCGGGGGGCGTAGCTTGGTGAGGAGCCAGCCCGTCGTTGACCCGATCCTTGTTTGGTGGCGGTCGCGTGGGCCAGTGACGGTGCCGAGGCTTCCGGACACCGCGGAGGTGGTACGTCACCGTGTCAGCGAGGAGGACCAGCACGTCCGTCGCTACATGGTTGCGTTGGAGGGCAGGTTCGAGAATACCTAGCAGATTCTTCAGGGATCTCACTGGAGCTATGATCCTGTGATGGTTCCTTCCCTTTGGGTGTCCACCGCCCACGCCGATACTCATCGGGCGCTACAGTTCTAGCTGTACTGGCGATATGTATGATAGTATTCGACGTGTATTAGTGATAATATTCGACGATGTACGGACACATGAAGATGATGTAGTTTTTCTTATAATTGAATGCATCCTAATTTGAATACTACTTTATTTTGCGATTTGATTTTTCTTATTGAATGCTTAAAATGAAGAGCACTATGCAAGGCATACGCATATGATTAGTTGAATAATAATGATCTAATTTAGTTTTTGTAGTACATATATATATATATATATATATATATATATATATATATATATATAATTGTACATGTTTAATCTTTGAATTATGAACGTTGGAAATGTCATCATCGGACGACGGAAGTCTCCTGGGGGAGTGCGACTGGTGCCACGACGATCGAGGTCTGTGCGACAGGCCTCACCTTGACGATGATCGGCGCTTCAGCTTTAAGCTCGAGGAGACCTTCGAAGTTGAAACGGTACGCAACGACGACAAGTGTTTTTTTTCATAATTAAGCATGACTTCAACTATTTCAACGTGTAATTTTCATCTTTTACAATTCGAGTATAGTTTATCACATGCCATGCAAGACGCTATGTCTTGGAGATGATGGATTTTGAAGACCATGAAAATTTTGAAACAAAGGAAATTCACCTAAGGACCCATCATGATGTGGATTTTGAAGTAAAGCTGTATAATGCTGAGAGCGTAACCCATTTTGGTTGCAAAAATTGAGAAGCATTTTGCAAATTGTATGGTTTTGATTAGGGTATGCTTGTCACCATGGATCTTGCTGATCTTGAAATCGAGCAAGATAATATGGACATTTGGGTCTTTGTTGATACGCCTCCAGTTCTACCGCTATGTGAGTTTCTCAAACATAGTTAATTATTAACTAATTTATATTGTTAATTTCAAAATATTTGACAGCTTATTTCCACTGACAGCTTATTTTGAAGTATCAAAGAATGTGCAAAAGATGGTAGATAGAACTTACTACACCGTTGGCTCTGAGTTAACTTATAAGGAGAAAAATCATCTGGTTGGATTTTGTAATGATCTTGAGAATTACAATATCTACAATCGAACTCCTCAACATTATGGTCAGTACGTGCCACTAGTGCACGTGTTGAACTACGGTAACTACTATGGAGATACCCTGGTAAGATTTTTTACTATTACGACATACGTGCATCTTTTGCATACTTCTATATAAAACTAGTACTTCATTGATAACTATGAAGTTATTACTATGTTTTTCAACAGATAATCCCAGAGGATTGTGTGCCTCATCTGATGTATGAGCATGGTCGCCTTGATATTTTGAACATATATCCAGGTCATCCTACGAATCTCAACTGTCCATACCGGATTTCTAAAAGAAGTGGAGACATGCAAAACAGAGAATGGAAAAAATGTATGGACACTCGTAAAGAGGTTCTTGGACGCAAAAGGAAGCGCGGTGCAAGAATTGGAGACATGATGATCTCCATTCTCCATAATGGAGAGTCAGGGTCTATACTGTTTTATGCTATTTTACCTTAAAGAGGGTATTAATTTAGGTCCTACCTAATACTGATGATCATGTGCTAAGAACAATTAAGTAGGGTTGGTTCGATGACTATGAGGGTGATGATCGTATGACTTGTTATTAATAACGAATAGAAGTTCTATCATGATGATTAGTAGGACTTATTATTATGATGATGCATGATGTGAGCGTGAAGAGTTATTATATATCAGTGGGTGAAATGAACATTGATTGGATTGAAGTGAAGGCAACATGCATGTGGTGCATGTCGAAAGTAGTACTAATCCAAACTTGATCAAGTTAGGATTAATTAGTATTACTTTCGACATGCACCACATATGTTGCCTTCACTTCAATCTAAGCCATGTTTAGGCATAGCATAGCGTTGGTATAAACCAAGCACGGAGATATAAGAGATGACACTTATCTCTATTAGCTAGCTAATAACAAACTAAATTAATCCCCAAAACCCCTAAACAAGCCCCTTTCAAAAAAAAACCCAGCCACACAAATGCTGACGCGTGGATGCCTATTGGACCCGGTTGGTGCCACCAACCGGGACCAAAGGCCCTCCTGCCTGGGCTCAGCGCGCAGGCCACGTGGAGGCCCATCTGTCCCAGTTCTTGTTTGAACCGGGACTAAAGGGTCAGGGCATTAGTAACGACCCTTTAGTCCCGGTTCAGGAACCGGGACAAAAAGCCCTTAAGAACCGGGACAATAGGCCCGTTTTCTACTAGTGTAGCCTTTTCGACTGGTGACTTTCACATGAAATTCCACCTCCGAAATAGAGTTGATAATTTTACATGGAGCCTGGTTGCAGTCTATGGGGCTGCCCAAGATGAGCATAAATCGGCTTTCCTTCGAAAATTGGTGAATCTGGCTAAAGATAACCCACATCCAATGCTTATTGGAGGGGACTTTAATATCCTTAGGTACCAGGAAGAGAAAAATAATGACCGCTTTGACACTCACTGGCCTTTTCTGTTCAATGCTGTAATTGACAGTTTGAATCTTCGAGAAGCTAGTTTGTCTGGCCGACAATTCACTTGGGCCAATAAACGTTCTGTGCCAACATACGAAAAGCTTGACGGGGTACTCATGGATGCCGAATGGGAGATAAAATTTCCTCTGTTAACTGTAAGGGCCCTAGAACGTATCGAGGCACTATCAGATCATGCGCCCATCATTCTTGATTCTAATTCTACAAACCCATCTGCTCGCCGCCCTTTCAAGTTTGAATTGGGATGGTTGCACAGAGATGGCTTTGCGGACATAATCAAGAATATATGGGAGAGACCCGCAATTGGTCGCACACCTATTAAGAGATGGAACTTTAAAATAAGAGCCATAAGGCGATACCTATCTGGATGGGCGAAACACACCAATGGAATATACAAAAAAGAAAAGCAACGGCTCGCCACCATTATTGATGACCTCGATAAAATCGCAGAAACTCGCATCTTGTCACAACAAGAGATTGAATTGAAAAATCAATCCAATGAGAAGATTGCACGTCTTTTGCGAGAAGAGGAAATCAAATATTACCAAAGATCCAAAGCTGACTTCATCTTGAAGGGAGACAGTAATACACGATACTTCCAACTTGTCGCCAATGGTCGGCATAGGAAGAAGTGTATATCCAGTCTCCAACAACTTGAGGGGTGGATCGAAGGTCAGGCAGAGCTCAAAAGTTATATCTCGAAATACTACAAATCTTTGTTTGGGGTACCTGATGAAGGGAACTTCACCCTTGACGAGACCCGAACAGATGATATTCCACAAGTCACAGTAGAAGAGAACGATATCCTCACGACACCTTTCTCTGAAGAGGAGGTGAGAGCGGCGGTGTTTCAAATGGAACATAACAAAGCTCCAGGCCCTGATGGCTTCCCCGCAGAATTCTATCAGAATTTCTGGGATATCATCAAGACTGACCTATTGGAGTTGTTCAATTGTCTTCATGCTGGCCAACTTGATCTATTCAGGCTTAACTTTCGCGAGATTGTTTTGTTGCCGAAAATTAAGGAGGCTGAGCGAATCCAGCAATATAGACCCATATGTCTCCTTAATGTCAGCTTCAAGATTTTCACCAAAGTGGCTACTAATAGGCTCAACACGGTTGCTGACCATGTCGTCCGGCCATCTCAAACGACTTTCATGCAAGGTAGAAATATACTCGATGGAGTAGTAATCCTATATGACACCGTTCACAAGATGCACCGTAAACACATGAGTGGAGTAGTGTTCAAGATTAATTTCGAAAAGGCCTATGATAAGGTCAAATGGTCGTTCCTTCAATAGGCCCTAAGAATGAAAGGATTCTTCGATAAATAGCGCCAGTGGATCCAAAATTTTGTTACTGGAGGTAGTGTGGCTGTCAAAGTCAATGATGACATAGGCAATTACTTTCAAACAAAAAAAGGACTATGACATGGTGACTCCATGTCTCCAATGTTATTTAACATCGTGGCCGACATGTTTTCTATACTGATTGATCGTGCCAAGCAGGACGGTCAAATTGCAGGAGTAGTGCCCCACCTTGTGGATGGTGGCCTCTCTATCCTGCAATATGCTGATGATACAATTCTTTTTATTGAACATGACCTGGATAAGGCTCAAAACCTGAAATTATTACTTTCAGCGTTTGAGCAGATGTCAGGTCTTAAAATTAACTTTCATAAAAGCGAATTGTTCTGCTTTGGAGAAGCCAGTGAGGCAGCGGCTGAGTATGCCGACCTGTTTGGTTGTGCGCAAGGCCAAGTCCAGATTAAATATTTGGGAATTCTGATTCATTATCGGCGAGTCACTAATGCAGAGTGGAAACATGTAGAGAAGCGCTTAGAGAAACAGTTGAGTAGTTGGAAAGGCAAGTTGCTCTCTGTTGGAGGACGACTGGTCTTAATTAACTCAGTCCTCACAAATATGGTTCTCTATATGCTCTCTTTTTCCCAAGTCCCAAGAGGGGTCTTGCAGCAAACCACCACTTGATCCACATCCCGTCGCGGCGAGGCGACCAGGTCGAACGGCGCCGAGAAGCACGGCCCCGCGACGCTCCCCACCGATAGCTGGCCGGACGCGGTCTGACCAGGAGCCGCACCCGCCACCTGTGCCCACGAACGCTCGAAACGGATCGCACCGGCAGGCGGCGGGCCGGGCGACGGGGGTGGCAGGACGGCGACAGGGCGAGGGGCGGCAGTAGCCGGCGGCGGCGGTGGAGGAGGGCCGACCGGCGGACTCGGGCGCAGAGCTGGAGGCGGGCGGCGCTGGTCGAGTGGGGAGGAGCTGCGCGGGCGCATGCACCCGCGCGCGATGTGCCCGTTTCCACCGCACCTCAGGCATCTGGTCGGGTTGGTGCAATCGACGGAGATGTGCCTCGTGTCTCCACAGTTGTAGCAGCATCCATACAAGACCGGCGGGATGCGCGACCTCGGCGGCGGCCTGGCGGATGGCAGGATGGCCGGGCCCCTCCCAGCCGGAGAGCGGCGCGGCGGGGGGCGGCGCGGGTCGCCATCGGAGACCGGAGGGCTCGGCCGGCGGGAGGGGTCGACCAAGCTGCGGCCTTGGCGGGATTGCCACCCAGATCCAGAGGCCGGGGGGCTCGGCAGGCGGGGGGCCCCTCCCTGGACGATTGGCCCGAAAGCAGTGCCCAGCACGTCGGGGACAACGACGATGGAGCGAAGCGGCGGTCGCTGGGCCAGAGGAGGGGAAGGAGAAGCGGAGTCTGACGAGGCCGTCGAGAGAGAAACCTGGGAGGCCATGGGGGCTCACCGGGGGAGAGGGTCCGCCGGAGTGATGGGGGGGGGTGGGCGCCGGGATCGGAGTGGTCTCCGGCGCGGAGAGGGGAGGGTGGGCGCCGGGGCCGGAGTGGCCGTCGGCGCGACGCGCGGAGCGCGGGAGGGGAGGGGCGGAGCTAGGGGAGGGGCCACACGGTCGATAATGGTATACAAATCAAACTTAAAACTCCAAGATTGACGTGCTCGAGGCCGAGCTCGCTAGGGCGGTCGTGGTCACCGTGGCGGAGCCCAGGCCCCCCGGTGGATCTGGCGGACGCGGCTCGCGCCCTGCATGTGGAGTTCAACCTCGGCCCCGCTGACATGTCGATTCGACCGTTTCATCCCCAAGATTTCCTCGTTCTCTGCAAGTCCAAGGCCATTAGGGACAGGATGGTGGCTCATGGCCACGCCGGCGCGACGCGCTTCGCCCTCTCGCTGCGCCCCTGGCTCAGGCAGGATCGACCGACGGCCATCGTCATGCCGTACTTGGTGCAGTTGCGGCTTGTGGGCGTCCCGGCCAATGCTTGGACTATGCGCACGGCGGAGACTGTCTTGAGGGACCTGGGCTTGGTGGTCAAGGTGGCCGGCTCCACGGCCCGACGCGACGACATGGCCGGCTTCCGCGTCTGGCTGCGCACCGATGACCCGGCACGCATCCCGCCGCGCCGCATTTTTGTGCTGGAAGAGCCAAGGCGTCGAGATGAAGGAGTGGATGCTCTCTGGTACCCCATTGATATCGTGCAAGAAGAGCCCCCTGTGCTGGTCTCCGAGGGATCACTTTCGTGACCGCCACCACCGCCGCCGCCGCCGGCGGATGAGGATGAGGACATGCAGGATTCGGACCGGCGGAGGGATGTTGGCATGTGTGGGGCTGGGGGCCAGGGCGGGTCTGGCGGCCGGCAGCATCGGGCCGGGAACGCCCAGGGCTCGGCCGCTGCTTCTTCGACTCGACCACCGCCGGCGACGAGGGCCGCCGCCGGGGTCGTTCAGACAGATGCCCCACGGCCTTTGGCGCGTGTGGACCCTGGCCCCAGCTGCGTCGCCGTCATCGAAGCATAAGTGGAGCCCAGTGAGCTGGTTGATAGTGGATCGGTCGTTGGACCGGCCGTTGAAAGACACGTGGAGAGTTGCGATCGGGGAAGCCTACAAGCCTCGGCGTAAAGCGAGGCCTTTCCAGCGGGGATCCCGACATCGCCTGTGTCGTCTTGCGCGTCCCGACAGCTGATCGAACAGCTGTGGCGTCCAGAGGTTGCGGGATTGGCTCCCCCCCGCTCGGTTGCCCATTTGCAGCACGCTTTTGACCAAGAGGAGGACCGGTCCGCCACCAACACTGCGGTTGGTTGTGGAAGCAGGGAGACCGACAGGATACACGTTGGTGATTGGGTGGTACCGATATCGGATGACGATATCGCTGCAGTACAGGTGGACAGGGATCAAGGTGGGGCCGAGAGATGTGCCACCCTGCCGCTACCGGACGAGGAGGGGGGTGGGACCGAGGAGGCTGGTTCACCGGCTAGTGTGGACAAATGTTGTGGGCGTGCTGCATGGGATTCCCCCAGCTCGCCAATCACGCCACTCGGCTCGGTTGGGTGGACCCCGGTGGCCATGCAGGAGGAGGGAGATACCCACGTACGCGCGGAGGTGCACATGCAATCACAGGACTGGGTTTGCGTGAGCCTCTCGCCGGGTTCCCCAAATAGCATGCCGAGCCAGTTGGTTCCTGCACCACAGCGTGACCAGGAGGGGCCGAGGATGGTACCCCACATCCCTCAACTGGATCAGCTTTGTGAGAGCATTCGACGCGCCCTCTCCCCTATCCTCCCCCAACCGGAGAGCAGAGCACCACCACCAGCAAAGCGGAGGCCACGGCAAAAGAGGACAATCCCTAGCATCACGCCTCGCAGGAGCGCACGCCTGGCAAGGGGTCCAGCCAGGGGATCCAAGGCCTCCAAACAACAGCAAGTGATCATCCGGAAATTATGCTTGGCCAACGAGGCGGAAATCATCAGTGACGAGTCACTTGAGGCATATGCAGAGCTCTTCTCCCGGCCGTTGACGGAGGGCCAAGTGGCGGCCATCCTTGCCCTGTTTGGTTGGGACCCATCCATCCTACCGGTAGCGGAGGTGGCCGACGCGGAGTGATCCTCCTGATGCTGTCAGGCGGACCTGGGGGCCTTGCTCATGGCAACACAACCACAAAAGGTGTTGGTGTGGAACGTCCGTGGACTTAACTCGCCGGCGCGGAGGAGTGCCATCTACCATGTAGTTGTATCGGCTAACCCTAGTATTGTGTGCTTCCAAGAGACAAAAGTGGAGACTGTATCGCTAGACCTCATCAGGCATTGCCTTGGCAATAAATTTGAGAATTACTACTACTTGCCAGCAGTGGGCACGCGGGGTGGCATCATCATTGCGTGGGATCATACGGTTGTCACGTTGTCAAACCCACACTACACTCCTAACGCCCTAACAGCCTTGGTGCAGCCGCATGGGGCCTCGGTGTGGTGGCTCATAGGGGTGTATGGGCCGCAGAGTGATGCCGACAAAGTGGAGTTCCTGGCTGAGCTTGAGGAGATTCGATACTTGCACGCGGGGCCGTGGGCAATCGTGGGCGATTTCAACCTACTCACAAACCCTGAGGATAAAAGCAATGAGGCAGTCAACCGGCGGATGATTTCACGATTCAGAGCAAGGTTGAACAGGCTTGAGCTCAAGGAGTTGTATTTGCTAGGGCGAAGATACACGTGGAGCAATGAAAGAAGGCTGCCAACCATGGAGAAGATCGACCACGTTTTCACTACAAACTCATGGGAGGACTTACACCAATCCTGCCTGCTTACGGCGCTGGGATCCGCGGTATCTGACCATTGCCCGCTCCTCCTTGACTTGGATGCTGCGTTCCACATGGGCAAGCGGTTCCGGTTCGAAGCGTTCTGGCCGAAAGCTGAGGGGTTCCGAGACGTGGTAGCTGAGGCTTGGCACTCGATTCCATCTTCCGGAAATCCATTCAAAGTGTTGGATAGTAAACTTCGGGCCACTGCCAAAAAGTTGCAACGGTGGAGTGAGCGGTGGATTGGAAACATCAAAATGCAGATTCTCATCGCACATGAGATCATCTTCAGGCTAGACGGGGCAGCGGAAAACCGCATCCTTACGGATCAAGAGCATGGGCTACGGAAAGTGTTAAAGAGGAAGTTGCTAGGATTAAGCTCGCTGGAAAGAACAATTGCCCGACAACGATCTCGCATGCTCAAGCTCAAGGAGGGAGATGCCAACACTGGATTTTTTCACCGGCACGCGTGTCATAGGCAGTGCAAAAATGCCATTCTTACCTTGCGGCATAATGAAGAGATCGTCACAGGCCAGGAGAACATTGCCCGAGTGGTAGATGCACACTATGCTAGTGCTTTCGGATCGTCCCATCAACGGCTGCATTCGATTGACTTGAATCAGCTAGACCTCCCAACCAGGGACATGCCAAACTTGGAGACGCCTTTCTTGCCGGAAGAAGTGGAGAAGATCATCAAATCCATGCCACTAGACAAAGCACCGGGCCCGGATGGTTTTACGGGCAGGTTCTACGCCACTTGTTGGCAGATCATCAAGGTGGATTTCATGCGCGCTCTGGACCAGTTTTTCAGTGGAGATATGCGAGGCTTGGCGGCCATCAACCGAGCAGTGGTAACCCTCTTGCCAAAAAAAGAGGGTGCAGTCGACCTCAAGGATTTTAGGCCAGTCAGTCTAGTTCATGGGGCCATCAAGATTTTCGACAAAATACTGGCGACTAGGCTTGCGGATGAATTGCCGTTCTTGGTGGGTAACCATCAAAGTGCCTTCGTACGGGGCCGTACTTTGCATGACAACTTCATGCTCGTGCAGTGTACTGCAAGGAGACTTCATGCGCTGAGAAACCCAACAGTCCTGCTCAAACTCGATATATCAAAGGCCTTTGATACGGTGAAGTGGCCCTTTCTCCTGGAAGTTATGACACGGCTTGGATTTGGGAGGAGATGGAGAGACTGGATTTGCGGACTGCTTGCCACTTCGACGACGAGAATTGCAGTGAATGGAGTGCCAGGGGAAACGATCTATAATGCGTGTGGGCTAAGGCAAGGTGACCCGATCTCCCCAATGCTATTCATCCTCTGTATGGAACCACTACAAGCCTTGTTCAGTAAGGCCACGGAACAGGGCATCTTCGCCCCTCTGGCTGCAAATGGAGTACACCAGCGGCTGTCCATGTTTGCCGACGACGTCATGCTGTTCTTCAAGCCCTTGCCTCATGAGATCCGAGCTTGCAGAGAGATTCTGGCCATGTTTGGGGCTGCCTCGGGCCTTGTGGTGAATCTGGCCAAGAGCGCGGCATTTCCCATTCGTTGCTCACAAGAGGAGCTAGAAGCAGTTTGCACATCATTGGCCTGCACAAGTTCATCATTCCCATGCAAGTATCTCAGCCTACCGCTCTCAATCAGGAAGGCCACACCCGCGCAGTTCCAGTACTTGGTGGAGAGTTTCGCTAATCGTCTGCCCAATTGGAAGGCTGCTTCCCTACCTAAAAGTGGAAGACTCATCCTCATTCTCTCGGTACTATGCGCAATCCCCGTTCATGCTATGCTCGCCATGAATATCCCCCCGAAGACACTCACCGCCCTGGCGAGGATTTGCCGAGGCTTCCTCTGGTGTGGCAAGATGGAGGCGCGCGGTGGCAATTGCGCCGTGGCATGGGACTCGGTGTGCCGTCCTAGGTGGGCAGGAGGTCTCGGCATACCGAATTTGAGGTGGTTAAACACCGCCATGATGGCAAGATGGCCGTGGCTACAGCGTACCGATCACACGAGGCCTTGGGCGGAATTCCAAATCGCAATCCCCGCGGAGTCAAGAGCACTATTTCGAGCGGCGGCAACAGCTACGGTGGGGCATGGACATGACACACGATTCTGGGAGGACAAGTGTATTGACGGCTACCGAGTCCAGGACTTTGCGCCCATGATCTACTCAAAGGTAGCCAGACAAACGAGAGCTTCACGAACGGTCGCAGAGGCACTTACAAACCATGCCTGGGCGGTGGACGTCGGGCCTGAGCTTACGGCTGACATGATCCAGCAGTTTTTGGACCTATGGCGTCGAGTAGAGGGCGTGGCCCTGTATGAGGACGAGCCGGACAAGATACTCTGGGCATGGGAGAAGGATGGCATGTTCTCGGCGCGCTCGGCATACGCGGCCAAGTTCGCGGGACTTGAGGTGGCTCCGACGGCGGAGTTCACATGGAAATCAAGGGCGCCATTGCAGCGTAGGTTCTTTGCTTGGCTGGCCATGAAGAATAGGTGCTGGACCTCTGACCGCCTTGCTAGAAGGGGACTCCCTCACCAAAGCTCGTGCCCATTCTGCGGCCAACAGGAGGAGACCATCACCCACATCATGATCGGATGTGTCTTCGCTAGGGCAGTTTGGAGCAAGGTGTGTCTGGCCTTGGGACAACCAGACCGTGCCCCAACGGTGACAGAATCCCTTCCGGAGTGGTGCATCAGGCAGGAGGAATTTGGGCAGCACCGAAGGCTATCTAGGACAATTTCTATCTTGGTCCTATGGGAGCTGTGGATCCACCGGAATGCAGTGGTTTTTGAAGGAGCGGTGCCATCCACGCCCACGGTGCTAAAGAGCATTGAGAGGGAGGCTAAGGCATGGAAGCAGGCAGGGTTACTACGAGGGGAAGTCGAGGCGTTCATGATAGGCCTTGCATCGTGGGAGTGTAGCGAGTAGTCCTTATTCTGAGTAGGCAGGTGGGGTGGCCGAGGGCTGCATGTAAATAACATTGTACTTGCATGCGTGGGGGTTTCTTACCCTTTCCTTCTATAATATATGATACACACACTCGTGCGTATTCGAGAAAAAAGAGGGGTCTTGCAGAGGTTGGATTATTTTAGATCCAGATTCTTTTGGCAAGGGGACAGTGAAAAGAAAAAATACAGGCTAACCAAATGGAGCGTGGTTTGTAGGCCGAAAGACCAAGGTGGACTTGGCATTCATGACCTTCATGTCAAGAATGATGCCTTACTTAGTAAATGGTTGTTCAAACTACTTACTGAGGATGGCGTTTGGCAAACCCTGCTGCGCAATAAGTATCTAGGCCAAAAAGCTGTGTCACAGGCCTATTGGAAACCTGGTGACTCACACTTTTGGGCTGGTCTAATGGCGGTGAAGAAACACCTTTTCCGTTTTGGATCCATTGCGATAAAATATGGGTCGGAGATTCGTTTATGGGAGGATAACTGGCTGGGCAATGCCAGCCTCCGAGAACAATATCCAGCTTTGTACCGCATTGTTCGCGATAAGAATGATACTCTAGCGCAGGTGCTCAGTTCATTTCCGCCGAATATTTCTTTTAGGCGGGATTTGATTGCCCCCGTCTTATGTCATGGAAAAATTTATTGTCTCGATTGGAGTCGATAAACCTGACACAAGGACGGGATGTGTTTCACTGGAACCTCACTACATCTGGGTCCTTTACAGTCGACTCTATGTATTGTGCGCTCACGCATTTAGTGGTCCCAGTGGATAATAACAAGAAAATTTGGATTTCAAAGATTCCACTAAAGTTTAAAATCTTTATGTGGTATCTTCGAAAGGGAGTTGTGCTAACCAAAGACAATCTCGCCCGTCGCAATTGGCACGGAAGTAAGAAGTGTAGTTTTTGTACTCATGAAGAGACAATCAAACACCTCTTTTTTCAATGCAAGTTTGCACGCTCTACATGGTCAGTCATGCAAATAGCGTCCAATTTTTATCCGCTCACAAGTGTTGCCAATATTTTTGGTCATTGGTTGGACGGCATTTGAAATAGGTTCAAAATGCTAATTCGTGTGGGAGCATATGCCTTATTATGGGCACTCTGGCTATGTAGAAATGATTTGGTTTTCGAGGGCAAAAACACCTATCCTTTGCAGGTTATTTTCCACTATACGCACTCGCTTCGTACGTGATCTACACTACACCAACCGGAGTATCAACCGCTATTCAAGACGGTGTGTACGCGGTTGGAGCGGGTGGCCAGGGAGGTCTTCACTCAGCATGGGTGGCAGCATAATTTACGGATAGCCGCACCAACTCCTTCGACATAGGCGGACTGTCGGTCCTATATGATCCTACTATTGCTGATATGTCGTATTTTTTATATATTTCAATTTGTTTTTGTTTGGCTATGTGCATCTTAGTTATGCAGAGGCTGGGTGATGCTCATTATGTTTTGTATCTGCTTGATGCTATATTTTGAGTCAATAAAAATGCCCTTTATCGAAAAAAGGAGGTTCTTGGAAACGCTCACTTTCGGTTTGTTCGGGTCGGAGTCCTATTACATGTTCTCTGTTGCTCCTTAATGAACTATCCCAATAATGAAATGAATGGGTGTAAAGTAGCACAACATGAGCATAGCATTTACATCGTATTTTGCAGATAATTTTAAAAAGATACTCCTTCATATGGTACATCTGACATCTTGTTTGCATTTCTTGGCTGCAATTGGTCTTTGCGCCAAGGGATCGATGGATATGCGTCTGAACTACCTAAGTTTGCAATGTTTATGCGTGCATATGTCTGCCCGATCGAACGGCCAGATGCCCACCTCTCCAAATGGTTTTTGCATCGGCTGCTTCAATCGATTCATTTAAACATGAGAACATAAAAACTGTGGATAATGAGATCAAACTTTCAAGTAAGAAAGTTTTTCAAGAGCACAATGATAATATTCTTGAGGGCGAAAATTCATCAAAGTTGCAACGAAGACATCTAGTACTGGGGAGCTGGTAGCATGGTACGTCTCCAACGTATCCATTGTGATATACAATTATGCTCTTGTTTTGTAATCTAATTTGCATGATTTGAATGAAACTAACCCAGGCGAACGCTATTTTCAGCAGAACTACCTTGATGTTTTTTTTTCAAAAATAAAAGTTCTCGAAATTAAATGAAACTTGACAGATTTATTGAATAGATGAAACATACTGGTGCAAAGATCTGCAGAAGGTGGGGCCACCACCTGCCCACAAGGTAGGGGCGCGCCTACCCCTTGGGAGCGCACTGCTGCCTTGTGGGGCCCGAGGCGCTTGCCCCCCTCCAGGGCCGGCTCGGCCACCACCTGCCCACAAGGCAGGGGCGCGCCTACCCCTTGGGAGCGCACCGCTACCTTGTGGGGCCCGAGGCGCCTGCCCTCCCCCCCTCGGGCCTTCATGGGGATGTCTCTGGTGCACGGGGGCAATTGGTGTTACCGGTGCACCGGTCCCCCATTGCACTTTCAAAGATGTTCAAAAAAATTCAGAAAAAAATTAGTACATTTACACAAGAATTCAAATCAAAATTTGAAACATTGCTCGGGATAGAAAAAATGACAAATTTATCATTGAATAATACATAACATAAGTTGGGCTTCAATTTTGACCCATTATCACATTGATGTCAAATTTGCCATTTTTTAATCTCAAGCAATGTTTCAAAATTTGATTCGAAATTTTATGATAATATACATTGATGTTGTATCCATGCACGGCCCTGTTTGGTTCGGCTGTGGATTTCTAAAAACAGCTGTGAAAAATCTGTTGTGGAAAAACAGTTGTGGAAAATCTGATGTGAAAAAGATGTAGGTCATTTGGCAAACCAATAGATACAACTTTTCCAGATTTTGGCCCGCAGCGGAATCAGATTTTGAAAAGCACGTCCTAGGCTGCTTCCGCTTTTGGTTCAGATTTTGGCAGCGGATTTCTGGAATCGGATTCTGCTGGGTTCTCCCTTTGGTTCAGATTCTGCTGTGCGGCAGCGGAATCCGTCGATAAAAGCTGAACCAAATAGGCCCCAAATTTGTTTTGAAAGTTTTCAAACATTTTTAATATGCAACGGGTTTGATGCACCGGTTGTATCAATTACCTTGTGGACCAGATAAGTTTCCCGCCTTCGTCCAAGCTGAGAGCGTCATTGGTCGTGCACCGGATCGCAAACAAGGAGCATGACATCCCAGCACGACAACATCAAGTCTATGAGGTGGTGCATCGACGACCTCACATTAGCCGATGGTGCAGGGGGCAGCGACGACATGCGCAACAAGCCGAAACCGGTGGCGACATTCATGGCGCTGGCAGCGCTGGGCTGGACGGCGTTCGTCCGGTCCAAGCGCCTCGGCGCCGGGGACGACACATATTCCTCACCAATCTGCGCACGCGCCATCATCCACGCCGGCCGCGACACATCCGTGTTGTTCTCGTGCGGCCGTGTCTCGTGGTTCTTAACCGAGGGTGGGAGCGATGTTCCTCCTTTAACAATTGACTTGAACCGACCAGCTCAGGATAGGAAGATATTCGGCAATATGCCGAATCTGTAAAGGATTTTCGAATTGACGAGCAATTCGAGAATTACAAAAAGAATGAGTACGCTAAACCACTCTATGATCAATTATGTGCCTAGGTGGGAGATGTTGATGTTGTATAAAAAGAGACCTTTTACAGTACAGCAGGTGAATATAGGCCATTTATTTTTGTGGGTGGACGGACCAGATGAGGCAATACTACAGCCGATTTTTGGTAGTATATTTTGTGATGGGGGCATTTTTGGTATATCACTGTTCATTCCCCATCCCCTCCCCACCCCCGCACCCTCTCCAAGGCTGATGGCGATTTCGCGAGCCCTCACGCTCGCGATCGACAGTGACTACCGCGGGTGGTGTTAGAAGGAGATGACGAAGTCGAGCCGTCGTTGTGTGCGCTGACACATCTATACGCGCTGCCTATGCTTGGGTTTCGCATCGCGCCGTCGACCGGACGAGCCCATACTGCGCTATCGCTCCCTCCTGTCCTAGCGGGCAGTCGTCCTCAGCGGATGGACCGGCGTTACGTGTTCCCCTCGAACCTGCGGGATGTGGAGCCGGTCGCTGGGGGAGACCAAAGGTGAGTCGTTGCTCTGTCGACATGCCCCATCGCCCATGTGGTCCTTTGTGTTTGCAGCAGCTCATGAATGTGGAGGTCGTCAATAGAGGGGAGCAGGACCAGTCTGCCCTTCATCTATTGCAATGGAATCTACCTCCTCTTGATGTACGGGTACATCACCATGTCCGGGACGGAGTCCTTGTACGTCCTGCAGATGAAGCTCAACACCGAAGGCGACGTCATCCACCTTCAAAGTCCGCAAGAACAGAGTCTACTTGAACCATGAGCATAAAACTGGTTTCATCTGGACAGACTTGGACTGGACTAAAGCTCCAGGCATTTAATTCGTCGAAGATCAGGGGGCGGCGACCGGAAGCCATGCGACGGAGTGGCCGTCCCTGTGCGACGGAGGAGGCGAGGACACGACCACCGGGCAGCTGTGGCAGCTGCGTACAATGAGGAATGATAGACGAACTGGGATGAGTTGGGATTAAATTATGATTAACTACATTATTTTTAAGGTGTGGTCAATACATTATTAATCACTACAATTAACATTAAGAAAGGACTAAAAAGGGATAAATCTACCCTAACAGTCATTCACCGAAATGCCCTGTAGCAAAAAAAAAATCTGGGTTAATATGGACCATTGGATCAGTTATATACTCCTCCTCCTAGTCGTTAGTATGATGCACCATAAAAATCACTGTTCATTCCCCATCCCCTCCCACCCCCGCACCCTCTCCAAGGCTGCTGGCGATTTCGCGAGCCCTCACGCTCGCGATCGACAGTGACTACCGCGGGTGGTGCTAGAAGGAGACGACGAAGTCGAGCCGTCGTTGTGTGCGCTGACACAGCTATACGCGCTGCCTACGTTTGGGTTTCGCATCCCGCCGTCGACCGGACGAGCCCATACTACGCCGTCGCTCCCTCATGTCCTAGCCGGCAGCCGTCCTCGGCGGATGGACCGGCCGTTACGTGTTCCCCTCGAACCTGCGGGATGTGGAGCGGGTCGCTGGGGGAGACCAAAGGTGACCGTCGCTCCATCGACATGCCTCGTCGCCCATGTGGTCCTTTGTGTTTGCAGCAGCTTGTTGCCGGATGCGCCATATGAATGTGGAGGTCGTCAATAGAGGGGCCATCAAGCTGGCCTACAACATCAGGAAGAGGAGGAGCATGACTAGTGTGCCCTTCATCTACTGCAACGGAATCTACCTCCTCTGAATGTACGGGTACATCACCATGTCCGGGACGGAGTCCTTGGACGTCCTGCAGATGAAGCTCAACACCGAAGGCGACATCATCCATCTTCAAAGTCCGCAAGAATAGAGTCTATTGGAACCACAAGTATAAAACTGATTTCATCTGGACAGACTTGGACTGGACTGAAGCTCCAGGCATTTAATTCGTCGAAGATCATGGGGCGGCGACCGGAAGCCATGCGACGGAGTGTCCGGCCCTGTGCGACGGAGGAGGCGAGGACACGGCCACCAGGCAGCTGTGGCAGCTGCGTACAATGAGGAATGATAGATGAACTGGTATGAGTTGGGATTGAATTATGATTAACTACATTATTTTTAAGGTGTGGTCAATACATTATTAATCACTACAATTAACATTAAGAAAGGACTAAAAAAGGATAAATCTACCCTAGCAGTCATTTACCGAAATGCCCTGCAGCAAAAAAAAATCTGGGTTAACATGGACCATTGGATCAGTTATATACTACTCCTCCTAGTCGGTAGTATGATGCACCGTAAAAACTCTCATTTGGCTATCCTATGATGTTTGAGTAGATCCGTTTTGTCCTATGAGTTAATAGTGATCTTGGTTGGTATGATTGTATATTTCATTTATGTTGCTGTCCTACGATCCATCTCGCGCAAACGTGAGGGGCCCCTGCTGTAAGGTGTTGCAATACGTTCATGATTTGCGTATGGTGGATTGCGAGAGTGACAGAAGCTTAAACCCGAGTAAGTGGGTTGTTGTGTATGAGATAAAGAGGACTTGATATTTAATGCTATGGTTGGGTTTCATGACCTTAATGATCTTTAGTAGTTGCGGATGCTTGCTAGAGTTCCAAGCATAAGTGAATATGATCCAAGTAGATAAAGTATGTTAGCTCATGCCTCTCCCTCATGTAAAATTGCAAGAATGATTACTGGTACTTGTTATCGATTACCTAGGGACAAATGAATTTCTTGTTAATAAAAGCTATCTACTTTTATTACCTTGCAATTTATTCGTAGTTTTATTCCTGCAAAATAGTTTCATACTTGTTTTAGGTATAGCAAATGTCAAGTGTGCATAGAGTTGTATCGGTGGTCGATAGAACTTGATGAAATATTTGTTCTGCCTTTAGCTCCTCGTTGGGTTCGACACTCTTATTTATCGAAGAAGGCTACAAACGATCTCCCATATTTGTGGGTTATCACGTACCAACAACTTTCCGTGGGAGTTTTGTTTCATTATATTTTTTAATGTTATTTACGGGACTGGGCATCCCAATTACCAGCCTCTCTCGTGCAATGACAAATGAATAAACATCCATCGTGAGAATAACCCACTTAACATGGAAGATACTGACCACCCCCTGACGCTCCATGAGCAGTACAGGCACACAAAATAGATGTTTATTTGAATGATTAAAGGTGGCACATGTAAATTTACTTGGAACGGCAAAGTAATACCATATATATAGGTAGATATAGTGAACTCATCTAGAACAACTTTGATTTAAGGATTTGAATGCAACAGCAGTATTCCCGCTTAGTACAGGGCTACAGACGGAGGCTAGGAAATAGATTGAAAAGCAAGCAACTAGAGACCGAAGACGGTCATAAACATGCATTGCGAATAATTAACATTGAATGCTAGCATGATTAGGATATAAACCACCATGAACATAAATATCATGAAGTCTGCATTGATTTTGATTCAACTACATGTGTGAACATGTGCCAAGTCAAGCATCCAAGATTGATAATATAATAGCGTGGAACAATAAAAATTATAGATACGTTGGAGACGTGTCACCCTCCCATGGCAGCGAGGTCCTAATGCAAACTAAGGTAATTAAGGTGCTCCTTTTAATAGAGAGCTGGAAAAAGCATAAAAAAACAGTGAATACATGAACTCTCAAATTACAGTCATCCCCGAAAGTATCCCAATTATTGTCACCTTGGGGTATACGGTTCAGAAAAATATCAGGTGCATATAAATTCCGGATAGGATTTAGAATTCAAATGTATTTGTGAAAACATAATAGGTTCAGATATGAAATCATGGCACTCGGGCCCTAGTGACAAGCATTAAGTATAGCAAAGTCAACATCGATATCAGAACATAGTGGATACTAGGGATCAAGCCCTAATAAATTAAGTCGATTACATGATAAATCTCATCCATCTCCATCTACCTCCAGTATGCTTACGATGAAATTACTCACTCCCGGTGGTGAGCATCATGAGGTTGTTGATGAAAACAACGATGAATCCCCCTCTTTGGAGCCCCGAACAAACTCCAGATCAGCCCCCCCCCCCCCGATGAAGAGCAGGGGGTCACGACAACTCCTATATGCACAAAAATAACAACAAAGTAGTTTCGATGAAAATAATGTCAGTCTGGGTTAATTTCATTCAAATCATGCAAACTAGAGTCCAAAACGAGAGAAAAGTGTTTGGATAAGTAGACACGTTGGAGATGCATCATCCTTATCCTATATTGGACTCAAAGTGGCGGGGTTTCGGAGGCCTATTGTCCCGGCCTGCAGTGCACGCCGCAAGCCAGGATGGGGAAGAACCTAGCAGAAGCTCAGTGGTTGGAACTCGGTGGTGTGAGGCAGATGTTTTTCTTGTGTGTCTCTCTAGAGAGGCGCGACCTCCCTTTTATAGGCATATGAGTAGCAGGTGACGTGGCAGCGACGGGAGGCAAAACAAATAGGCAGCCAGCAGCATCCGTTCGTATTCAATCTCCACTACAGCAAAAATGTTTCAGCTCCCATGCGACTCGGCTCATTCCAGCAACCCATGGCGCGTGTGCGCGTCGTGGCAAGGCGTGGCAAGGCGGACGGCAAGGGAGGAGCATGTGTGTATGTCTCTCTTTTTCTCATGCTCATACATGTGGGAAAACAACATCCCTTATAACGAGATTCAGCTTCTACTAAGTGAGCAGTATGTGACTAAACATTAGTCCAACCTTTTGCCTTGCATGAATGGGCTAAGTGGGCATCTATGATTTATTAGAAATACTGAGAATGGCTATTGGGCTGGTCCTAAATAGACCAAATTTAGCATGATATGGATTTAAGAGGCACGTTAATTCCTGAAAAATGACAATTCCATTTATTTGTACGAGTAACGAATTATATACTATACACTTTCCGTGAAATCTCAAACTTTCAACAAATCTATCGTATATTTGGTTAGAATGTATTATGTTTGATTTAATATGCGTTACTCGCACATGCTCGCTTATAAGTGTTAGAACATCTACAACCAAACCCCGCATACCCGCACAAACGCCTGGATGGGCTACCCAGTCAGTACCATGACAGAAAAACACACCCAACCGAGCTCCCCATACCCCGACCAAATGCCTGGATTGACCGGCAAGCCCCATTATCCGGCCCATATATGGGGCAGATATGGGAGGCCCAGGCGCTCTTGGGCATGTCTGCCATGTCGGACTGACCGCTGGGTTCCACGCGGTCACACGCATAGACCGGCGGTTCGACGGGTGTCTCCTCCAGTTCTCGTTGTGGATGCATTCATGGCACCGCGTGGCGCCGCTCTAGCATGCCGCCCGAGGGAGCAAGCTTGTCTAATTAAGCTGGACGACGACAACAGAACCCTAGCCCGTCTACCAGCTTCCCTCTCCCTCCCACCACCTTGTAATCATGGTCCGACAGAAGATCACCACCTAAGCAATGCTGAAGCTATAATGCTGGTTGCAGATCGAGGAGGAGATCCTAGGCAGGCGTGCCACTCATGACGCTGCCGGTCTGCCCCCGGATTCGCCTGAGCCGGAGGAGAAGGAGAGGGAGGAGGAGGAAGCGGAGCAGGATCTGAAGCCCATGGAGGAGGAGGATGATCCGGAAGCGGACGACGCGACTGAGCCAGAGGAGGACCAACCGGCTGCAGGCTTCGGCATGGAGAACACCCTGCTAGAGTTCGAGGTTGCCTAGATGGCGAGATGGCGGAGCATACCGCCATCCTCGAATACATCCATGATGATGCATATTTGGAGTCCAACCGACACTTCATCTGGCAGCAGAGCGCAGACGTCGATGAGCTCCTCGTCTCTAGTTCGTACGAGGGCGAGTCGGAGCTGCCACACATGCCCATCTACCCGAAGCCAGGGACATAGATAGTGGACATCTCTGGTGATGAGTACATAGGTTCTTTTATCTGGATGGCTAGTATGGATTTGAGGTTTATGTTTGAGGTACATGGTTGCGGTAGGCGAGTTTTGTGTTGTCCGGTCATTATCCGCAGACGCGTTGGGAGCCGAATTTTGGTACTTCTTATATATTTTAGATGCTCTTACTCCATGTGAAGCATGGCCCATGAAAAAGTACTAAGTACTAGGAGGTGATAGAGGTAAATGCATGAAGCATGACCCATGAAGTTATGGTGGCATCCACGTGAAAATAAATGCAAGAGGATAACTGCTGAAAAGCTGAGACGACTTGTTTCGAATTTTAAATTGGTTGTGCCACTAATTTTAGGAAATAGGGATACTATTAGGCTGGTTGTAATGATAGTATCATATCTAGTATCATGCATGCCAACTAGGCAATTTTGATGTTTTGTCATAGAATTAAATGAAGAAAGAGAGAGTTGAGTATCATATCATGATACCGTATCATAATAAATGCTATGCTACTATGTGTCATGCAGGTCAATAAATAAAATACTACATGATACTAAGCATTAGGGAGGTAGTATCATACGCTAGTATCATATGCATTATACTAAGATATGATACTCCCCATTACAACCAGTCTTACATGTTTTCTACTCTTTACTACTTGTAATAATTTTAGACTACCCATAGTGGGAGTAACATAGGTAGTAACATCACACATCTAGATAGAATAGATGATATATCAAG
This sequence comes from Aegilops umbellulata, assembly GCA_032464435.1. Classification (NCBI taxonomy): domain Eukaryota; kingdom Viridiplantae; phylum Streptophyta; class Magnoliopsida; order Poales; family Poaceae; genus Aegilops; species Aegilops umbellulata. The sequence goes on along the minus strand of CP136058.1, from coordinate 6,852,039 downwards.
CAATAAATGAAGAAAGAGAGGCATGTGGTAACATAGCTAGTTACTACTACTAGTATGAGGCTAGTCATAGTGGGAGTAACTTAGCTAGTAACATAGCGCACTTCAAGAAATTTTTGCTTATGTGGCAAGTATTTAATGTAAGGTGGTAACATAATATGTTACTGTAACATAGCGCTTCCCAAGACAAGATGAGTCTACAAGCTAATAAATGAAGCCATCTATGACACTACTATCATGTTACTTTGCATTATGAAGGTAGTAACTTAGACTAGTATCATGCATATGACACTAGTCTAAGTTACTCCCCACTATGACCAGCCTGAGTAACATCACACATATCAAGACAAGATGAGTCTATAGTTTAATAAATGAAGTGTTGCATGTTACCACACATATGTTACTTCCCAATATAGAGGTATTAACATAGAGTAGTAACATGTTACTATCCATTGTGGCTAGTCTTAGGTGGTGTTTGGTTCTTTAGTCCTAGGACTTTTTCTAGTTCCAACTAAAAAGTCCCTAGTCCCTAAAAAGTCCCTCCGTGTTTGTTTCCAGAGACTAAAAAATTCCTAGTCCCTTCCTAGAGGTTATTAAATGACCATGTTACTCCTAGTATATAGAAAAATAACAATCAAATAACACCATGGGGTGGCGGGCCAATGAGTGCATGGGGGCATTGTTGGAAAAGTTCCAAAAAGTCCCAAAAAGACTCTCCTTAAGAGTCTTCTTCATTTAGTCCCAAATGCCTAGTTTAGTCCCTAAAAAGTGCCTCTCGTTTGGTAAAAAAGTCTTTAAGAGGGACTTTTTCTAGTCCCTACACAAAAAAGTCCCTGGAAACAAACACCCCCTTAGTACTACCTCTCCCTTTCGTATTTTGTGTCCAATTTTGATCATATATTTAATTAACATAATATTAATGCATGTGATAGAAAATTATATCGTTGGATTCGTATTTAAACATAGTTTCTAATGATATAATCTTTTATGACATGCATTGATATTTTATTAGTTAAATCTATAATCAAATTTGACACTAAGGCTCTGTTCGGCAACCCGCCGGCTCCTAAAAATACGAGGAACTATGGACTGGAGGAACTACAGCTCCGTCCTTTTTAACTACAGCTCCGTCGGCTCCCGGAGCGGAGCGGCGGACTGGAGGGACGTAAATATGAAGGGGGTCAATAAATCAGAACGGAGATAGTAACGTTCTTCTTTGCATCTGGTAATTAGATAAGTCCCTCCCATTCGTTTCGAAAAATTTCGGTTTCGTTGAGAGTAGTTATTGCCGTTGTACTAGTAGTACTACTCAATAAAAAGAGTCTGCACAGAGCGGTAAATGCACGAAGCAGCTAGCGGACTGACCAAGCAGCTGAGAGAGATGAGAGAGGAGTAAATGCAATGAAGCATGGCTGGTGGACGGACCATATTTCTCTGGATCCCTGTCTCTATACCGTACCGTGCCTCTCTATCCCCTAGTGCCAGAGAGTAGTATTTTTCCTCTTACTGCCGTTCTTGATCTTGCTTTGCTCCCTGTCTCCACTGAGTGCTCCCTTGCTCTCGGTCTCTCCTCCGTTTGGCTGCCTAGAATAGATCCGCCTTGCTGGTGATCTCGTTCAACCTCCGAGCTCGCCCCTGCCACTGGCAGAACAGAGTTGTTGCAACGTCTTGCGAGGAACGCACTCCTTCTTGGCAATAGGGGAGGGGTAAGAAGAAGCCCGGTGGACCTTTTGAGTATATATGGTGTTGATTTTTCCAGTTAAAGGTAGCAATGCTTGGAGCTAAAAGGTCAGTTCTCCTGCTTGAGAGTCTGATTTTTGTTGGTTGTAGGGTGGCAAGAACTTTGGAGTTTACGATCTGGATCGGATCCACTGACCCGGCGAACCTGGTAATTAGGTTTCATCTTCTTTCTTACTACTAGATGACTCATTGCGTCAATGGCGCAAAGGGCGAGAGGGAGCCAAGTATTGTGAGAATATTTAGACACCCCAGTCGAAAACCAAATGTGGCCAACACCGTTGCATCCTCTACTTGGAAGCCGCCTTTTCTCATCGGATCTAACATAGATACATGATTCTTCAAGAGCAAATTTCAGAGAAAATATAAAGCATGGAATGCTTTAAGTTGTACTATTGAGACCAGGCCACCATATCTTCATTTAGTTTCTTTGGAAAACTAAAAGTCTAAGAGGATGGTACATGTAAGAAGCTGTGAGATTCATATAGTTGGCAGGAATGTAACAAAAATTGTCTGCTTGCATAGTAAATACTGGTCGTGCGAATGGCAAGAAATTCCCTGTGGAACTGAACAGAGCAGACCAAGGCATACATTACAATCACTTTGAACATAGATGAGTAACGAAACTAAAAACCAGAGAGTTGTGGAGGCACTGACCTCAGTGCGGTGCTGCCCTTGTGCTCCTGGCTCCGGCACCTAACGACCACACGGGTCTATCTTCCCTACAAGTACAAGTAAAATCAGATCAATCTTCATCAGCAGACGAACCCAAGCCAAGCCAAGAACATGCGTGCTGGTGGCGATAAATGGTCTTCCCCACAGAAGGCGTGCAGTGGAATACTAAGGAAATCGCTGCCGGAGAGGCCCTTGGCATGGACCAGATGCACCTCCAGAAGACCACGCCCCATTATTTTCTGCTCTTGGCGCGACTCCTCGTCTCCTCCTCCCGAGTCTGGGTCGACGCCTCGCTCCTCTCTTCTCTTGGCGCTGCTGCTCCTCTCCTCCTCCTTCTGAGGGAAATAATTCATACATATGCTATATACTACATTGGTGGTAGGCTCATAGGTTTAAACAAAGTCATTAAGATCAGTTTATGCTAAGTAAAGCTACATAGACACATATGCATCATGTAGATTTCTTTGATCACCCAGCTTATAGTAAAAAAAATATGGCTTTTATCTCATCAGTGAATTTGTTGCCCAATGCCTGTGCTACTGATATAATGTCGTTCATGACATACCTCGCCCAGTTCCAATTCGGGATGTCATCCAAATTCTTGAGAGCCACAAAATATCTTGAAAGAATAACTACGGATCAAATCGACATCGAACTTTATCTCACTATGAACACCACATAAATCACTTTCTAACATGGAGGCCTCAGCCATCGGCAAGGTGAGGCATCTCATGGAACATGGGGGAAACTCTAAATCAAACAGAGCAACACAAAAATAGGAATCGAGCATGATGAAAGGGGAATAAGCTAACCTGGGCAATGGGATCAGCAGGTCGAGGAGGGTGCCACCATACCAGCGGCCTCCACAAGGATAATCTTGCACACGATGTCGCCTCAAGCAATGTATCGCCACCACCAGAACTGAAGCACTTATTATTCATGGTTTCAGTTATGAGATATCCCATCACTGAGGTACAAAATGACAAATAGGTCAACTCACGAGCTAAAGAATATAATCTTATCCAAGAAAAGACAAAATAAATGGTTCTTTACTAAGAAAGCAAACTTAGAAGGCTTGAATGTGATTAGCTACCATCAATTATAGGCGATATTTCCACCGCGTTCAAACATGGGGGAAACTCTAAATCCAAGAAGTATGATGGATTAGCTACCATCAAGAAGAGAACATAAACTGATAGACTTTCTGGTAAAAAAACTGGCTGCGTTAATTTTTACCTTTCCCACTGCATAACCAAATGTCATTAATTATGAAATTAGTCGCAAATAAGCCAAAAATCACCAACGAATTGCTACCTTGATGCTTTATATTTCTTCTATGTGTTTTGCTATCCCCTTCAAGTCAGTGATGCGCCTGGTTGATCCTAAAGTTTGCTATTTCAATGGGCATGAAAATACTCACCATTTTGTAGTGGCGCAAGGCTCTGCTCGGATTAGTCGCACACTCACGTTTCCCAAAAAATCTACAACTTACTGTTGCTATACACTTGTACAACCATAACACCGCGTCAAAGCTAAAAGGGGGAAACTACTAATGTTTTTATTCAGCCAACTTTGCTCTAATGGCAGGAAGCAAACATCACAATGGTTGCGCCTTTATATGTTCGACGAGCAAAGAACCTGGATATGCAATGAAACAAGAAAATGGAGCCATCTCAGTTCACAGGAATTTGTCGAATATGTTATCGAGAATATGTGGGAGGAAGTGGCAGCTCTACCTGGGCATGATACGGAGGAGGAGGCAGTACCATCGATGGATGTTCATCACAACAACCCTTGGTCAAGACACCACCGGCTGCACAACTCTGTGTTCCTGCAAGGGAGGAGCACGTACATAATTAGAGAGAGACAGAAAGAGGGAGAGGAAAGAAAGCGAGCGCCGACCATTAGAACTAAAAGGAAATCTCTAGAGCAAGAGCACGAACAAAAGACTGAACTAAGGTAGCAACAAGGAGAAGAGAGAAAACCCAAGAAAAAATTACAGGATCAAACACTCAGAAGAAGGAAGGAGTCCAGCCAATTCCTGAAACCAGATGGGACAGGCTGTGCCAATAGAGAACCCACCTGCACACAGGCATAGAAATCAAGAGTCATAATAAATTGAGGAGCAACAAAAGGAAAAAGGAAAGTAGCAATAGTCTGGAGATCAGGATACTCGTAAGTAAAAAAAAATGAGCAGCAATTTTTCTGAGCCAATGCAAACTCACCTGTGGCCACAAACAGATGGTGCTTCCAATCAAATCTGGAAAATTCAACGCACAATCACACTTGAAGAACATCACATAAATCTAATAATGATACATAAATGCTTTGACGCGAAGTCAGTTGTAGCTTGAATGTACCTTAATTTGATGATCTGAGCATTCCTTCAGCTGATTCAAATAACAAAAGGAAGCGGTCATTTTTAGGCAGGAATATGAGTAATCCATGTCAGGGAAAAAAGCTGAGATATCTAAATGCTCCTGGATGAGTTCTCTAGTTAATTAACCATAAAAAAGACTGAGATATATAAATGCTCTTCACCGAGGGCATGAACAATTTCACTGCATTCTACATCATCTTTAACAGAAGACCCGAAAGTCCCAAAGTTCATACGGCCTATGAAAGGCCTAATAATCCACTTATAAACATCAGGCATGATCTTGTAAACAGCAGGCATGATCTGGTAATTTAGGAGTAGGCACTGATAGAATACATAGCATTACTTAGATGCAATACTGACCTATTTGGCTTGACAACCATGAGTCAGGCAGGACCTTCATTAAGATCTGCAACACACAATCAAATGTTTACGCATGCTATCTGATTGTTCAAATACATAAGTCCAAGACAACAACTACCACACAGGCAAACACGCAGCTCATTCTCGGATAAGCAAACCCAAACAAGGCATCACACCGACGGGAGCCAGCGCAAGGATGTCCACAGCACCACCGCTTTTACCAGTCGATCTGCTCTGCCTTGCTGCTGCCTGGCACTCAAGGGGAATTACCTGCTTGTTCCTACAAAACATCATAACATCTAAGCATTGTAAAATGCAAAATGATTTATCTATATAATTTTTTTGGCTGTGACATCTAATTTATCCATGAGTTAGTTGACTACCGAGAATAGTCACTTGTCTCAAAGCTGCATATAGCATATTAAAATCAAGTCTGCTAGGGGACAATACACTCTACAATATGTATGTGCATAAATCAAAAACTTGAATCAATCAAACCAAATATATTAGCGAACACAAAAATTGGTATAAAACTACATACTGCAGGCAAGCTTGCTAAGCAACACCACCCTGCAATACTCTCCTGCGCGAAAGCCGCACGGAGCCGGCCGTCTCTGCGGCCGGCGCTCCTCCTGCCGACGCCGACGCCGTGGACCACCGCTGCGGCTCGAGCTCCTCCTGGGGTCGCCGCTGCACACGTGGAGATGGAGGCGGGGTGCAGCTTCCCGTGCATTGCGCCCGAGCCCCAGCCTCCTCGCAGCTCCCGATCCAGGAACGGATCGAGCCGTCGCCAACCGCCAGGTCGCGCCTGACCTCGCGGCGCCCGACCTCGCCGGCGCAGGCCGACACCGGCCGATGACCCTCCTCCGTCAGCCGCCACACCTCCCTCTCCTCTTCGCTCTCTCTCTCTCTCCCTCCTCTCCTCTCCTTCCTTCTCTCTCTCTCTCATCTTCTCTCTCTGCTAGGGTTCGTGCGGGAGGAGGGGATTGGGGAGGCTAGGGCGGGGGCTGGGGATGATGAGACGCCGCCATGCATGAAGAGGAGAGGAGGTGGCGCAGAGGGAGAGAGAGGAAGGAGAGGAGGCGGCGCTGAGGGCAAGAAAGGAGACGAGGACGAGGCGGCGGCGGCGGCAGGAGAGGAGGCGGCTGCGGGGGCGCGGGCTAGGTCTTTTCTCTCACGCTGCCCGCTCGCTTCCCCTTTTCTCTCGCTGTTCGCTTCGCTGCGCTGCCTGCTCGCTTTCGCTTCCCTCGTCGCTACAGTAACACACGTACTGTTTATGCGCAAAAAAGGAGACGTGGCCACGGCCGCTAGTTAGCCGGACTCCCTCATTCTTTATATGTTCAATTCCGCGCTGAAATTTTTAACGTCCACGTGTTCGCAGTCCAGGCATTAATTAATGGGTCTGTCTATATGTCATCTAGATGTGAGATAATATCTCACATCTAGGTATGACATCATCAATTATTTGTGATATGTTTGTTTGTTTGTTTTTGTCACGATCGCTAACCTCGCTCACGTAGCTAACGTCCAGCCCAAATGTTTGTTTCTGTCATGATCCTTAGTCCAGCCCATCACTAACGTGGCTTACGACTCCCACTTGGGCTGCTCCAACAAAAAAAAAACGATCATGAAAACAACAATCGGTTGTACCTTGTATCACATAACCGTAAGAAAAAGCACAAAAAGCATGTACGTCCCCCAAAAAATATCTACGCGGGCATTAAAAATTATTATTTTTGTTTTCAAATGATGAGAGTGCATTCGGGTAAAAAAGTTACATTTTTCAAGTAAATATTCTAATAAAATTTAATGAATTTAAATATGGGTCCGTCTATGTTACATCTACATGCGAGATAATATCTCACATCTAAGTATATGATGTCAACACCACCTCCTTATTTTTTATCTTGTTTGTCCGATTTTAATTTGTCATAAAGCCTGAAACAAAAGAAACAGTCTTGCGCTCACGTCCGCCTCGGTGGGCCGGCTCCTATACGTCGGACAGCTCACAGCTCGTAGTGTGTACTAGCAGGAGGCTAGCTTTTTACGGTGTGCATCAGCCAGCCGAAGATTCCTTCTTGCTAGATGTGTCTCTTCCTGTGCGTGCATGGTAGATCGATAGATCATATTAGATTGGATGACGATGCAAGGAGAAGCAGCAAGCACCTTGGTAAGTTGTGTTGCGTCACAACTCGAAGCTAGCGATCAATTTTTTTTCCCAAGAAGATCTAGTGATCAGATGTATGTCAGTGAAAATAAAGTAGCTCTACCATCAATTTGTTGGATTTTGCATTTTATTGCCATTTATTTAGCGGTGTGTCTCTGATTCCTAGCTTCTAGTAGGCTATAAATGATTTGTTTTTTTGCCCTTTTTGTTTTTTGCTTTTCCGTTCCACTCTTTATATTTTATGCATTAATTTTCAATAAAAGACAAAGTTTGATAAAAAATTCCAAAACATGTTCACGAATTTGTGGGTATATACATTTAATTTCTAAAATATATAGTGAACTTTTTTAGATACAATGAACCTTTTAAATTATATTGAATTAACTTTTTTAATACACACTATTTTTTTATTCAAACTTAACATTTTTTAATATGCGTAGAACCATTTTAAATATATGGTAAAACATTTTTATAATATACACTAAATTTTTTTAAAACACATACTACTGAACAATTGATCGTGCATCCAAAAGTGTTAAAAATTGTTCTGGATTCAGAAAATGGTCGCCGATTCAAAATAAATAAATCACAAAGTTCCAGAATGTTCACGAATTCAAAATTGTTCATATATTCGAAAAAGGTTCAAAAAGTTTAAAAACAAAATATAAAGAAAAATAAGAAAAAATAGAAAAAACAGAAAAAACCAAAAGAATAATCAGAAACCCCAAAAGAGGAAAATAGACAAAAAAAAGGAGAGAACAAAAAAGACGGTTGCAACCATCCAAAACCACCAAAAAGGTTCCTAAAACCGGATCCCCAAACCACAACTCGCTCCCAGGAATCCTCGATCGCTTCCCAAAAAACACACGCTAACAACACAAAAGGTCCAACCTATTATGAGAGAATAGTGAGCGACCGCTAAGCTTAGTGATTGTATCAGCCCCCCCACCCCTCGAGGTCCTTATTGTAGGTATTAGCGGGCCTTATTGTTTTATTAGCGACATGCAATTGGGACAAAGGATCGAGTCATGCAACTGCAAGTCCATCCTTGGTTGCATGTTGAAGGTGGACATGCAATTGGGTAGGGTTCGGGCAAGTTGCATCTAGGGTGAAAACAAAACAACACCTCCCGAGTTTCAAGTCGAGGGTGGACTTGCAATTGGGCCAACAGAAACCCCTAGTTTCAGGTCGAGGGTCTAATTGCAACTACTACGAAACAAGAACAAAAAAACACCCCCCGAGTTGGGCAACTACAAAACAACACCCTCCCGAGTTCCAAGTACATGGTTGACTTGCAACTGGGGCAATTACAAACTACATCACTCGAGTTGCAAGTCGGGGGTGGACTTGCAATTGGAGTGAAAACAAACAACACCCTCCCCGAGTTGTGAGTACATGGTTGACTTGCAACTGGGGTGATTACAAACTACATCTCTCGAGTCGCAAGTCAGGGGTGGACTTGCAACTAGGGTGAAAACAAAACAACACCCTCTCGAGTTGCAGACGAGGTACTATGAAACAAGAAAAAAACACCCCTCCCCCCGAGTTGCTAGTCGAGAGTGGACTTGTAACTAGGGCAACTACAAAACTACACCCTCCCGAGTTGCGAGTACATGGTTGACTTGCAACTGGGGCGATTACAAACTACATCCCTCGAGTTGCAAGTCAGGGGTGGACTTGCAACTGGGGTGAAAACAAAACAACACCCTCCCAAGTAGCAAGACGGAGGTGGACTCGCAACTGGGCCGACAAAAACCCCTAGTTGCATGTCGAGGGTCTAATTGCAACTACTATGAGACAAGAACAAAAAACAACACCCCTCGAGTTGCGAGTCGAGGATGGACTTGCAACTAGGGCAACCACACAACTACACCCTCCCTAGTTGCGACTACATGGTTGACTTGCAACTAGGGCGATTACAAACTACATCCCTCGAGTTGAAAGTTGGCGTGGACTTGTAACAGGGGTGAAAACAAACAAGAAACAACACCCTCCCGAGTTACGAGTACATGGTTGACTTGCAATTGGGGCGATTACAAACTACATACCTCGAGTTGCAAGTCACGGGTGGACTTGCAACTGGGGTGAAAACAAAACAACACCCTCCTGAGTTGTGAGTCGAGGGTGGACTTGCAACTAGACCGACAGAAACCCCTAGTTGCATGTCGAGGGTCTAATTGCAACTACTCTAAAACAAGAACAAAAAACAACACCCCCCCGCCGAGTTGCGAGTTGATGGTGGACTTGCAACTAGGGCAACTACAAAACTACACCCTCCCGTGAGTCGGGGGTGGACTTGTAACTAGGACAACAACATACTAGAAGCTCAGTTGCGAGTCGAGAGTGGACTCGCAACTAAGATGAAAAACAAAATAGAGGCCCAGTTGCGAGTTGATGATGGACTTGTAACTAGAACAACAACAAACTATGGGCCTTACCCCGCAAAAAAAAAACTATGGGCCTAGTTAGAGTCGGGGGTGAACTTACAACTTTGACAACAACAAAAGTATGAACCTAGTTGCGAGTCGAAGATGGACCTGCAATTAGGACAACTATGAAACACTGCACTCAGTTGCGAGTAAATGGTCGACCTGCAACTGGGATGAAACAAACTATGGACCTAGTTGCGAGTCAAAGGTGGACTTGCAACTGGAGTGTAAAATAAAAGACATGTATAGTTCCGAGTCGAGGGTGGGCTTGCAATAGGGAGAACTATGAGGCCAGTTGCGAGTCAAAGGTGGACTTGCAACTGAGACAGCTACGAAACTACGAACCCAGTTGCGAGTCAAGGGTCGACATGCAACTGGGATCAAAGAAACTACAATCCCAGTTGCGGTCAAGGCTGAACTTGCAACTAAGATGAAAGAAAAAACACATGCTCAGTTGCGAGTGAAGGGTGGGCTTCCAACGAGGATAAAACAAACTGTCGGCCTAGCTAGTTGTGAATCAATGTTGGACTTGTAACTGGGACAACTATACACTGCTATGATATGAGTTGCGAGTCAATGGTGAGTTTGTAACTGGGACAACTACAAACTGTGAGCTTAATTGCGAGTCAAGGGTAGACCCGCAACCCGGATAAAAAACAAATCACATGCCCAATTACGAGTCAGTGGTGAGCTTGCAACTGGGACAACTACACAAAACTACGATACGAGTTGTGAGTAGAGGGTGGATTTGCCACTATAACAATTACAAACTATGAGCCGAGTGACGAGCAAAAGATGGACTTGCAACCAGGATGAAAAACAAAATATGGACCCAGTTATGAGTCTGAAGGTGGACTTTCAACCAGGATGAAAAACAAAATATGGACCTAGTTATGAGTCTGAAGGTAGACTTGCAACCGGGACAAGCGCATAACCTACCTCTTTGACTTCTACGACATTGCCAAATGACATGGGCACACAAGAACGCGTGCAGAAAAATGCCCAATAACAAAACATATGTACAACACGGACGGGACGACAAACGAACAAAAGGGAACAACGCGGTAGAGGAATACATCTGCCGACATGCAAGATCAAAAATTTGCACTAAATTACAACAGCAAGATCCGATGGACAACAACTCATATGAAACATTGCTAATTTTATCTTGATAAAGCTTAGAATAAATCGGAGACCAGAGAAGGTAACAACCGTGATAGACCTTCGCTTTTCTTGTCTCTTCTAATTCTATGCCGTGGCCTAGAAACAACGTAGCGAAATGGCTTGTCAGCACGACACGATAATGGGCCGAAAAGTGTGAAGCCAAACTGACCAACAAAAGGACGTGCGACAAACAAAACATCGACCAACAAGGTGGGGATAGCGCTTGCATAAAAATTGAAAAGACTAAATCAACGGGTAAAAAACTTAGATGAGATATCATCAAAAATCATCTAGATGTGATTTTGCAATTTAGTATAAAATTTTCGACTGGACAAATGGAGGACAAAAGCCTCAACGGGCACCAGATAGAACAAATTACATGAACCGTACACCAATTAATCATGTGAAGAGACTTAGCAAATAGTCAATCTGATTTGTACAAAAAAAATCAAAAAATTATACAGTTTTATTTTAGAAAATCACGAACAACTCACAATTTTTAAGGTGGTCGAACAACTCACATGGACGTGAAATGATCGGGGGACAAAGAAAAAAACCCAGGCCCAAACGCTGACGCAGGGAACACGGGCCAACAAACAATGATTAAGGACATAATGGGCCCAAGAAATGCAACAACGATGTGAGCACAATGGATACGGCAACTACACGAGCACATTTCCCTCAAAAGAAACAAAAAACTACGCGAGACATAATGGACGCGGCAAACTAGAGGAATCAAGGGCTTGCATGAAAAAAAGTCTGCGGATCGAACGGTGAGGGACTTAGATGTGAGACACCAACAAAAATCACGAGGTTTTAAAAAAAGCGAAAACAAAAATAAAAAAAAAAGACAAAAAGAAAGGGTTGGAAGCTTCTCCCAAAACTAGTAAAAAAGCCCTTCATGGGTCAGCTCATTCACACATGTACGCTCCTGGAAGACAAAAAACCAAACAATTGGCAGGTGGCAGAAAACTATACAAGAACATAGAACGACTAGACAAACTTTCCTCTCTAAAAGAAAAAACAATTCTCGTTTTCCCTGGCTGAAAGTTTTTTTTTTGTTAATTCCCCTGGCTGAAAGCTCACAAACAACAAAAACGGAAGACCCACAAAAAAACAAAAAAGCCCACAACGGGCAGGCGGGACAAGAGGCCACAGCTGCCATGTGCGGTGTCTAAACAACAAAAAAGCCCACAACGGGCAGGCGAGACCTACGGACACGGATGCCGCGCGCGACGCCAGCGACCGAGCGAGCGGAACAAGCTGCGCGAATCTTAAACAGAAAACAAGATCCGACGGCCCTAGACTTAGATGTGAGATAACTATTTCACATCTAGATGTGAAATAGCAAACCTGTTAATTAATCTGCTAATCATACATCATACATTCTTAAGAAGTTGATTCCCACTATTGGCAATTCTCTCTTCATGCACATTGTCCACATCAGCAAGATGCCATGTCAGCATTCACTCAACATATAGCCTCCACCTCAGAAAAAAAATAAGCAATGAATCGTTCGGTTCCGATATGAGTGGGATCGATCTCTGATAAATGCCGTTCTTTTCGTATACCGCATAGGCTCACTTCGTCTCCTCAGTTATTCTGGAATAAACACCCTTCGTCGTTACATCCCCTTCCTCTTCTCCACGATCTCTGCCATTCGCCCGTCTTCCTGTAACAGCGTCTTCTTCCCTCCCCTCCTGTTTATATTCCTCAGTGGGCAGCAGTCGCCAGATCGCCTGGAACTTCCCTTCATATCATCTTGTTTATTCCGGTTGCCACCAGCACAGCTAGGTGTGCTTCCTCCAGATTTGTCAATTTCTTGTGCGTGTCCCCCTAATCACGGCAAGACTGCTCGATGTCGCGCCACCACACCGGTCCTGGACGGTGGCGCCGGCACCCGCAGTGGTACCTCGATGCGCCACCTCGGCTTCCCCTGCCCGGCCGTGATGCCGCGCGCTTGGACAGCACCTCCGCCATGTCAACAATGGCTTCGCCCGCCCGGCCACTCCGGCCCTCCGCATCGGCTTCGCCAGGCTCCGGCTGCGTTCCACACTCACCCTATGTCGCAGCAGTGACAACAATCTTGCTGCTGCTTATTGTGCATCCCCTCAGTCCCTCCTCCCTTTGCTCTTGGGTGGATCTCGGCGAAGCGTTCGGCATGGCGTGTAGTGGAACATGAAGAAGAGGAGCTCCTTCTTGCGTTCTTCCTTTTGGCCAGACACTAGCATCACTCCTGGAGATGCGATCCTATGTGTTGCCGGACACTTGCTCTTCTCTGTTTTCCCTTAAGTGTGCTATGGCATTCCTTCCATTTAAAAATGTTCTAAACCTCTTTGCATGTTCAGGTTCCGTTTAGGAATTTAGAGGCAGATTCTTACAGTGTCATGCAGTACAAGGAAAAGGGTGTTCATCTCGGCTGTTGCCTGTTGTTCTAATCCTTCCTTTTCCTATGGAGTATTTTTGTGCTAAAGTGTATGTCATCACTCATCAGTACATCCTTTTCGCATAGATTTATAAAAATTTCAGTTTTTAATCTGCAGGAAATAATTTGCTATACTGGAAGCCATGTGAGAACATTGTTTTTTTCTTTTGCATTGGATCATTGGTAATCAATTGCACCACCATTTATTTCTATCCTCTTTGACCATCATGGGAACTATATAGGGGAGTTGAAAATAAGCATAAGGTTTCGCGGATCATCCATCAACGTGATAGTCTCGAGATCTCCAACTAAGAAAACAGATGTCTTGGGTGGTTTATCCTTATATTGAGGATCAGATTGCTTTTTTCTTTTTATATTCCTCCATTTGTAACTTTTTAGTATTCCCCGCCCCAAAAAATATTAGTATTAACCGCTTTAGTAATATAATCGGGGAATTTAGAATTTCCCCTTTTCTTCTTTTCTTCTATTTGGTCTTAAATTTGAGAAATAGTATCTTCCATAATGCACTTATCTACTCCCTTTGTTCCTCAATATAAGATGTTGAATTTAGGAACAGAGGGAGTAGCAGAGATAGAACCTCTACATCTTGAATGACAACACTATAATCAAATTTCCGTGGTTCGGGAAAGTGTTTCGCTCTTACAAGGATGATGTAATCTGCAAAGCAGTTTGCCCATCCATTCCACTAGAACCTCTACATCTTGAATGACAACACTATAATCAAATTTTCGTGGTTCGGGACAGTGTTTCGCTCTTACAAGGATGATGTAATCTGCAAAGCAGTTTGCCCATCCATTCCACTATGCGATGATACCACCTGAAGACGTTACTAAGGAGTAGTATTAATAGCTATGTAATGATAATTACAAGTCAAATTATATTTACGCTTTGGGACATATAAATGAAAACTGCACGGTTTTGTTAGCATGCATGATTGATGTGTTGACTTAATCGTATTCTAATTGTTGTAGCCTGGTAGGCCTGCTATGTAAAAGTTTCATCTATCACACAATATTTGTCATTCATATCCATAATTTCGTTTCATAACTCTCATCATGTCATAGATTCATATATAGTAATAAAACACATGAAATTCAAACTGGCTTTACAAATAGCTATCTACTGATTGATACTTACAGGACGCATCTTATTCTTGAAAATATGAGGAGCCAAATATCCATGCTCAAGCTTCGCTTTGTCAAACTTATTTATCTGATGTTGAGCAAGGTTGTGAATTAAGGCTTCTAGGGCATCTCCAGCCGCGCCCCCAGGAAGGCCTCCCCAGGCGTTTTTTTTTGCGCCGGCGCCGAAAAATCGGCCCAGTCGCGCCCCTAGGACCTCGATTTTCGCCGGCTCGGGCCAAAACTGGTGCCAGCGGACCCAGGCCGAACCCGGCGCCCTGGGGGGCGCTTGGGGAGCCGGCGCAAGCGAAAAATGCGCGTGGGCCCGCCCTGGAGGCGACCCGAGGGCCTTTTCCCGCCGTTTGTTGACGCTTTTCCCTCGCATCTCTCCCGCCCGCTCGCCCTCCTCCCGCCATTCTCCCCCTTTCTCCCGCCAAACCCCTCCCCGCTCGCCTTCCAGTCGCCGCCATGCCGCCGAAGAAGTACGCCATGCCGCGCGCGGCGACAAACGCGACTGGCGCCGTGGTCCAGCCGAAGCGGAGGAAGCCGAGGGCGCCGCCATCGAAGCCGCCGGGCATGTCGAACGCCGAGTGGAGGGTGGAAGTTCAGCGGCGCGAAGCAGTCACCGCCGACAGGCGGAACAGGGCCATCGCCAAGAAGGCCCGCGACAACGCGGCGCGCTTGGCGGCGTCTTCCTCATCGGTCGACCAGGCGGGGATGAATCCGTCCGTCGTTAGCCACACCCAGTACGCGCCTTGGGGACAGCAAGGCGCCGGATCTCCATGGGGTTCATCGTCGCCCGGCTACGCCGACGGCGACGCGCACGGTGGGTTCAACCCAAACGTGACCTTCCCTCATGGTCACCCCGCTACGCGCACGCCCTCGCCCGCCTTCGTCGGCGTGCAATACCCTCCATACACCTACTCGCCGCCCGCCGCCTACGCGACCACACCAACGCCCCATCTCTACCGTGGACCGCTGCCCTTCTCGCACCTCGGCGACGCCGACGACACAGGAGCCGACATGGACGACATCATCGCGACAGGATCGACCGCGGCCGCCGCGTCTCCCGGGTTCGCCACCCAGGACGAGGTAGTGGATCTCAGCGGCGACATGGAGGCCGAGCTCGGCTACGTCTACGGCGAGGACGCGCAGGAACCCGAGGAGGAGGAGGAGGAGGAGGAGGAGGATGAGCCGGCTCCTGTTCCGACGAAGGGGCGCCAGAAGAAGAAGAAGAAGCAGGCGGCCAGGTCAGGCGAACCGCGCATCAAGTGGACGTCCAAGGAAGAGGAATGCCTCGCCGAAGCATGGAAAGTCGTCTGCCTCGACCCGACTACCGGCGCGAACCAGAGCTTGGAGACGTACTGGGACCGCATCAAGGCCGAGTTCGACGAACGAAAGCTCGTCGACCCCTACTTCAAAGGCGTCTACATGCAGCGCGGCTCCAAGGCGATGGCGAACCATTGGGGCCATGTCCAGTTGGCGTGCAACAAATGGCATGGAATCGTCGAGGAGGTCGCGGCTTGCCCGGAGAGCGGCGCCAGCGTTGAGGATCAGCTGCTGCGTATGTTCGCCATGTATCGGGGCGACAACCAAGACGCCGACTTCAAACACCTCCACGTCTACAAGCGCATTGATAAGTGCGAAAAGTGGGCGGAAGTCCGGCGTGCCCTCGACAAGGCCAAGGAGACATACAAGCCGGACACGCCGACTCCGGGCGCGTCAGAGGGGCGGCCGGACGGGCACAAGTTGGCGAAGAAGGGGAAAAACGCCGACGCGGCGACCGCACGAGTTCAGGAGTCCATCGAGCATTGCCTCGCCGACGCGCAGGCCCGGGCCGTCCTGCGCGAAGAGAAGACCGAGGCGCGGTGGTCGTCGCTGATGAAGAATAACGCCATCAAACTCGACCTGCTCCGGACGAACGTCGCCGCGAAGAAGAGGAACACCGACATGGCTTTTCTGATGGGCGGGGCGGACATGCTCCAGAGCAACGACGAGAAGCTCAAGGCGTGGTACCTGATGCAGCGCGGCCTCATCCTGAACGAGCTGCCGACAGCAACGCCGACAACGCCGACGACGCCCACGACCACCCGGACGCCAAGCCCAAACGACGCCTTCACGTCGCCGCCCAGCAGTGCCGTAGCCGCGCCGACACAGCCCAGCACCGAAGCAGCTCCGACACCGCCGAGTCCACGCACGCCGACTCCGCCAACGCCTGGAGCCGGCCCCGCCGAGTGAATCATTGCGCACGCGAACTTTGTTTTTTGTAACGCCAGACTACGTCCGATCGCCGGATTTGCGGCGTCTTTTGTGAGCGGGAACGACCAAGTTTGAATTTCCTGCATCCTGGGGCCGGCGCGTGGGGGCGTGACTGGGCGCTAGTTCGCCCCCAGGGGCCGAACTAGCGCCGGCTCGCCTCCAGGCCGCTCTATTTAGGCGTCCTGGGGGGCCGAACGGCTGGAGATGCCCTAAGTTGCATTTTGTCAGGGTTGTGCGGTGACATCACGAAACTCGAAGGGCAAACAACTAGAGTGCACCTTTCTTAGTGTTTAGCTTTATAAATTTCATGTGCTAATATCTACTTGCGACATGCAACACTGCAAATATAATGAAGGACTATTCCTCATCAACCCCCTCTTTCCTACTATATCCTATTTCTACAGTGCAATGTCACATAACACAATTGACGGTAACCCAATAGGATCATAGGCTAATATATACTTTCTCTATATTTTTATAAAGCCCACTCTACAACCAGTGGCTATCACATTGTTATTCTTGGAATTTTTATTCAGTTTAGCATTATATTATATTTTTACTACAAAACCCTTAATGTTAGCTAAAAGTTCCGCAGCACCGCGCGGGGTGTCATCTAGTTTGCTAGATTACAAATTCTTATTTTTCCTTGTGTTCTCCGACTAGATTTGCCTTGGAGGTTGCTATCCCTTCGAGGTTGCTGCGAAGGTTTTTTTTTTTCGAAAAGGGGGTTTACCCCAGTTGCTGCGAAGGTTACTGCTGCCACCGGCCGTGGTCACCATCGACGCCAGGTTTGCTCCCCTATCTTGTCGTGTTCTTTGTCCCCTCTTAAGGTTTTGCTCAAGTTATGGTACTGACACCCTGCATTAGCAGTACTGGATCCGTCGGTGACAACCAATAAGTCGACACAAACGCCCCACTAATGGAGGCAACGGCTCTGAGTGTTGGAAAGTCCGTGCTGAATGGAGCGCTTAGCTACGCCAAATCTGCCCTGGCAGAGGAGGTTGCCCTGCAGCTCGGGGTCCGGCGTGACCAGGTCTTCATCAGCAACGAGCTCGAGATGATGCAGGCTTTCCTCATGTCTGCTCACGATGAGGGCGATGGTAACAGGGTGGTCAAGGTCTGGGTGAAGCAAGGTCTGGGTAACAGAATGGCCTTAGGGTGATTGCGGTGTGGGGAACAAGTGCTGATCTCGGGCAGATGTCCATCATCCGGGCAGTGTATGAGAGTTCAGATACTAAAGGCAAGTTTCCATGCCGAGCATGGGTCAGGCTGATGCATCCTTTTAATCCCAAAGAGTTCATTCAGAGTATGGTGGAGCAGTTTCACACCGGTGTAGGGGCTAAAGCTCTACTGGAAACAGAGAAGACGACACAAGAGCTTGCTGAGAAGTTTGACGAGTACGTGAGTGGGAGGAGGTACCTAATCGTGATCAATGGCTTGCACACCATTGAGGTGTGGGATCGGGTTAAAGGTTGCTTCCCAAATAACGTATGGGGAGCAGGATCATAGTGTCCACTGATCAAGTGGAAGTTGCAAGCTTATGTGCAGGGCAAGAAAGCATAGTGTCAGAGCTTAGGCAAATGTCTTGTGATCAGATTATTTATGCTTTCCACGAAAAGGTAATATTAAAAGTTCTACCTCGTGATATTCCTATGTATGAACCTCTTGAGTAGCTATTTGCTATTGTAGTTGATTAATTACATCAGTACTTGTTTAAATATACAAGTCTCATTTAACACCAACCAGACAAACGAGAGAATGGCATTAGGGTTATTATTTGTAGTAATTAATACATCTTTTTGTACCATATTATCCATAGCTAAATAAAATCATTGTTTTGTCCTAGTAATTACTTGTGATCTTATGCCAAACTGTTGAAGCATTTGCGCGCCACATTTCCATGAGAAATTGGAAGTAAACTAGTATAAAAAACGTTCTTATATTATGAGACAGAAGAAGTAGTATTTAACTGTTAAAACAGTAATAATCTATATTCTGGGTTATACTTTCACAAACAGAATCCACACTCCCATTCAAGTAGTAACGTGTGTGTGTATACTGTCACTAGTAGAAAAGGGGTCTATTGTCCCAGTTGGTGAGGGCCTTTAGTCCCGGTTCATGAATCGAGACTAAAGGGTCGGTACTAACGCCCTGCCCCTTTAGTCCCGGTTCAATCCAGAACCGGGACTAAAGGGCGCGGCCACGTGGAGCTCCACCTTTAGTCCCAGTTGGTAACCAGGACTAAAGGAAATTTTATGATTTTTTTTTATTTTTTTTGAATTTTTTTGATTTTCAAATTTCTGAATTATTTTAACCTCTAGTTTGTAATCACCACCCCTCATCACTTTTCAACTTATCCTCTAATCACCCCTCATCATTCCAAATCATCTAACTTCCCGAACGATCACCCATCCTCCCACTCCCCCAGCCTGAGCACGCTTAACTTTCGGGTTCTATTCTCCCTCGCTCCAAGTCTGCACTTGTTGTTTTCCTGACAATACTAAGATGTCAATCCTATTAACCTTCAGGAATTCTGCTTGAGCATGCAGTGACACATTTCACTGTTTGAGTTTGAAATTATTGTTTTAAAAAACAATAATTATTTAGTAACACTAATATTTCTTGAATAATTAGTTTGACCATTGTTTGACCACAGTTTGACTAGATTTGACCAAAATTGAAATAACTGAAATAATTATTTAGTAACACTAATATTCTAGAATAATTAGTTTGACCATTGTTTGACCACAGTTTGCCCACGGGGTAGAGTTTGGAGATGGGACCTTTAGTACCGGTTCGTGGCACGAACCGGGACTAAATGTCTCAACCCCATTAGTCCTGGTTCGTGCCTCAAACCGGGACTAAAGGTCTAATCTTTAGTCCCGGTTTGAGGCACGAACCGGGACTAAAGGTCATCGCACCCTTTAGCCCCGGTTCGTGTCTTAAATCGGGACTAAAAGGCTCAGGTGAACCGGGATTAATGCCTTAGCCGCACGAACCGGGACCAATGCTCACATTAGTCCCGGTTCTAGACTGAAGCGGGACTAATGTGAATATTGCCCCGTGACCATAGCCCTGTTTTCTACTAGTGTGTATACCTGCACATGTTTGACATAATGATGTAATTCAGATTGTGATTTCTTAAGGAAATGGGATGGAAATATTTAAGTTTGGGTTCAGATGGGAAATTTGCATTTTAACTGCTTCAATGGATTTTTGTAGTATACTTTTTTAGCATTATTATTTTATATTCATTCATTTATATGGTTCTCAACATGGATATTCGTTTCCCACTTGTGCACAGGTCTCTCAAGATGGAACATATTTAACTAGGACAGAGTCAAGCTCAAACTTTGCCACTATCAGCACGGAAAACAGCTCTACAGTGCTCACTGGTGAAATATTAGAGGACCAATCCAAGGGCCCTAATGATAAAAATACAACGAAAAAGAGCTTCACTCGCATCAAAACAATGGCGACTACATTGGAGGAATCTCACCTTGTTGGGCGAGAGAGAGAGAAGGTTGAGATTATCAAACTAATTTCAAATCAACCTACCCAAGAATTCCAGGTGATCTCGGTGTGGGGAATGGGTGGTCTAGGAAAAACCACTCTGGTCAAAGATATTTACCAAAAACAAGAGCTCAGTGGCATTTTTGAGAAGTGTGCTTGTGTCACAGTTATGCGTCCTTTCAATCTTGAAGGTCTTCTTAGGTGCTTAATTATGCAACTAGATAGAGAATCTTCTGAAAAAGATGAGGTGTGCTTTTCTGGCATTACAAGGAACAGACTACCACTGATGTCACTACTAGAATTGACTGAGGAGATGGGAAGGCTTATAGAAAGAAAGAGGTGCTTGATTTTTCTTGATGATGTATCATCTGCTGTAGAATGGAACAAGATAATGCCAATTTTCCATAGAATGGAACATACAAGCAGGATCATAGTCACCACAAGGGAAGAAAGTATTGCTGTACTTTGTTCAAAGAGACGGGGAAACATATACATGCTGCAAGAACTAGAACACAAGGATGCACGTGACCTCTTCACTAAAAAGGTACTTAATTACAGGGTGTCGTCGTGCTTATTTTCATGTGTCACAGTCATATTGTGCCCCCGGTATTTTTTTCCCCATCGCCTTAGCTGTTTAACCAAAATGGTTAGCTCTATTTTGAACATTACTTGATATACAACACAACCATTCTCTCCGGTTTTGGCCATAGCTGCTGCAATCATGGTCCATACTGGGAGTACTTAAGCTGTTGCAGCAGTACTGTAATTCATGAGTCCCAGTATTATTTTCAAAATATGGCTTCCAATATTAGTCCTATGCTCTGCAACGTATATGCCTACAATTTGGTTCATCCAATAGCTCTGTTACTTTCTACAACATAGAGGCAAATAGCCCTTCACGATCTGTAAATCGGCATTGTTTCCGTCAAATTAATCTAGGGGGCCAAGCCGAATCAGTGGGAACTGCGTCCTGCTTTGTGCCAATGTCGAGCTCACGTCAACGGCACGAACTGGCGACCTGGCTTGCGATTGGCCGCAGCGGGGAACAACCTGCACAACGCACACTAGAAAAGGCCACTGGCAAGAAGCCAACAACCCAACCGACACCGCACAACACCGGAGGACATGACCGACCGATGACACTGACCCACTGCCTCCTCGATGTCGTTGACCACACCATCCCGACGGAACCAGGGCTCCATTATTCGATGCAACTGCGCCGTTTTTTAGTATATGTGTAGGAGACAAAGATTCTAGCATGTCCATTCCAATAAGTATATTGAACATCGTTCCCAACCTGATTTAATTTTGAATTTCAGGTATTCAGGAGGGCTATAGATCTGGATAAGCATTATCCTGAGCTAGTTGAACAGACAGAATTAATCCTGAGCAAGTGCAGTTGGCTCCCCCTTGCAATAGTTACCATAGGTGGCTTCTTGTCAAACCAACCAAAAACCTTTTTGGAATGGAGGAAACTGAATGATCATATAAGCACCGAGTTGGAGATGAATCCAGAGCTTGGGACCATAAGAAATGTCCTGATGAGAAGCTATGATGGTTTGCCTTATCACCTGAAGTCTTGTTTCCTATATATGCCCATCTTTCCTGAAGACCACAATGTTCGACGGGGACGCTTGACACGTCGATGGACTGCAGAGGGTTACTCAAGGGAGATGCGTGGCATGTCTGCAGAGGAAATAGCTAATAGCTACTTCATGGAACTTATAAGCAGGAGCATGCTCCTACGTACCTTCTCAACAATCAATTCACATTACAAAAGGAATTGATTCCTGCCAAGTCCATGATCTCATCCGTGAAATTGGCATCTCAAAGTCAGTAGAAGAAAACCTTGTCTTCACACTGGAAGATGGTTGTAGCACAAGCACCCAAGCAACAATGCGCCACCTTGCCATAAAAGGTGAATGGAAAGGAGATAGAAGTGAATTTGAGAGCATAGTGGACATGTCTCGTGTACGGTCGATAACAGTTTTTGGTGAATGGAAATCTTTTTACATTTCTGAGAAGATGAGTCTGTTGCGAGTGCTAGACTTGGAAGACACGACAGATCTATGTCATCACCACCTTAAGCATATTGGGAAACTTCTTCATTTGAGATACCTTTCTCTAAGAGGATGTGATGATATCTGTCACCTGCCAGATTCATTGGGTAACCTGAGGCAACTCGATACGCTAGATATCAGAGAAACTCGAATTTTCAAGTTGCCAAAGAGCACCATCAAGCTTCAGAAGCTAAACTATCTTGGCGCTGGTAGAAAACGGACTGATGATGATAACTCAGTACTCGAGGGATTTCCTCAATTACTGCAGAATAGGCAATGCCCTATCTGTTCCGAGATGGTGATGTCTTGTTTAGTGTGTTGTGCACCACAGATTCTTGCTGATGATAATCAAAGCCGCTATGATTTATGCACTACACTACCCTTTGCTGCCATGACTTGCCTGTTTTGACGATGCAACTTGAGTTAAGTGGTGTTCTACTGCCAAGAGGGATGATGAAGCTGAAAACCCTCCATACTCTGGGTGCTGTGAACATCGCACGACAAACGAATGTTGTTCTACAGGACATAAAAGGACTCTCCCGGTTGCGCAAGTTGGCAGTGACTGGCGTCAATGAGAAAAATGGACAAGAGTTATGCTCAACAATTGTTGCTCTAAGGTGCCTGGAATCATTGTCAATCCGGTCAGTGGGGAAGCCAGGTTTACGTGGCTGCTTGGATGGAGAGTTCTCATTTCCGGAGACACTGCAGAGCCTCAAGTTGTACGGCAACCTGGTCAAACTGCCGGAATGGATCAATGGGCTAAAGAATCTGGTGAAGCTGAAGCTGTGGAGCACCATGTTATCAGCGAACAATGATGCCATACAAGTCCTTGGTAATCTACCAAACCTGGCCTCCCTACATCTGTTGAGAAAGTCATTCGGTCACGATGAAGTGTTACATTTGGATTTCCATCACGCGACATTCCCAAGCCTGATCGTGCTGGAGCTGAATCAGCTTCCTTTATCCATGAAGTTTGAAGAAGGAGCCACCCCGATGCTTGAGCTGCTCAAGCTTTTTTCTGTAGACATCAACAAGGGTTTGCTTTCAGGGTTACCATCGCTCTCAAACCTCAAGGAAGTTGTGCTTCAAGGTTACTACTTGGAAACCGAAATACAGCACCTGATGAAGGAGCTCGCCGGAAATCCAAATCGACCCGTGCTGAAGAAGGTCTGATCTCGATCCAGAGTCAATCGCACACCCGACAATCCAAGGCAAGCTAGCTAGCTAGGGGTACTGTCGTATTTTCATTTGCGTGCAGTATCTAGGTGTCACCAGTTAATCGTTGATATTTCCATTCGTGCTGGTCGATCAATCACTTGTTCTAAAGTCACGTATCCACATGCTAATTGTGTGCAGGTCGCGTCTATCCGCGTCCTGATGATAATTCTTAGGAGACCTTGCATTGCAGTGCGCTTGAGCATGTATGTCTCTCTGTCGCTTCCAGCCTGGTATTCCTGCATGGATGCATGACCTGTTGTGTATGAAGTGGCTTTGATTGGACCAAAGTGTAATATCCTTGCATTTATTTTTAATCTGATGAAGTGTAATCTGTACGTCACTTTCATAGGCATCACTCGCGGTTGCAGCGAACTATTGAGTTTTCCATTGTGCCTTGATTTCTTCAATTGCTTCGGCTGATGCATGCTGAATCAGAAATAAAATTTGCTTCTCTCATCTTGTTATTGTTTTCGTGATTGTTTTTTTTTCTGAAGGAAACCAGCAACGCTGGTTCACGATTGTTATTGCCCTCTGTGTGTTATTTCTCCGAGCTCATTTTACTGATGGAACTTTCACCGCTTTTTCTGAGAAAGAACAGTGTGGTTGTAGATGGTGAAATACTAGTAATTACCACGTCCACAGGGGGCGTGAGTCTAGCTCAACTGGCTGGGAGAGTGCATGTAGAAACTCAACATCTAAATTCAAATCCTCATGGAGGTGAGTTTATGTTCTTATTTATACTTGGGGACTAAGCTTTTCTGGTACTCACGCGTTTATTTTTAAGGACTAGGCTTGGTCCTTAATCAATATTAAAAATCCTAGTACTCGAAACAGGCCTCCGCCCCGCTATATTAATATAGCAAACCCCCAATACAGCCAATGATAGGTGCCGGGGTGGCAGCAGCACAATCACGCCCAAAAGAAAAAAAGTGAAAATACAGAAGAAACAAATGCCAAGAAAGGCGGATCGAGAAAAACAAAGAATCCCTGTGACCGCTGCGCCCACCGGAGACCTCCCACCAAGTTACTAGACTCCAAAGTGCCGGTACCAAACAACACCTCCAAGAAGGGACGTGACAATACGATAACGACTCTGCCGCCAAGGGTTTCCCCGTCCTACGGGCGAGGAGAGAGGAAGGGTAACACCCAATGCCCTTTAGGAAGGCCCCGTGGCACCCTCAAGTGCCACCTCGTCGGTGCCGGACAGGCCAACAGGGGTTTCTCCTGATCCCAACCATCACCTCGGGCGCTCTGAAGCATTCCACTATACCAACCACCATCCTGCGCCAGCACGATCTTGAAGCCACCCACGCTGTCTCACCACGCCACAGAGAAGTGAGGCCTGCACAACAAAGAAGAAGAGCTGCTAGGGGCTAGGGGCAGCAACACCGCCAGCATGCGGGAAGGACCGACCTCCACTGTCAACGACAATAACCGGCTTGACGCAACAACAGGAGCATACCAGGCCCAAGGGCCCACATGCCCGGCCAGGCCCCGAGATGCCCGTAAAGCTCTCGCCGTCGTGCTGCCGAAGACACGCCGTTGGCGTCGCCGCCCCCTGTTTGGGCCGCCCCTCCTCTTCAATGCGCAAAAAGCAATGAGGCGGCATTGGAGCCGACCCGCTCGGACCCAGACGGGGACCTAATGGCCCAGATCTAGGCCCGGGGAACACCACCGGCCAGGCCCGCGCTACCAGGCCATCCCGCTACCGCCTCCCCGGCCGTCGGCCACCTCCAGGCCGCCGGACCGTCGTTTGTCGAGTCGCACCGCCGCCAACCTCCTGCCCCGAGAAAGAGGGCCGTCGGACCTTCTTGTTATGCAAACAAATTTCGATTGGGTTGTAAGACAATTTGATATTGTTTTCTTGTCATGCAAACAAATTTCGATTGGGTTGTAATACTATTTTGGGAGCTATGTTTGATTTGAACCATTTCACATGCATCATTTTCATTTTATCTACTGTGCTGGGCGAACAGACGAGATGCGGCGGAAATGCGGCCGCGCGTTGGGCGCCCCGTCTGCCGCATCTACGAATCCGGGCGGACATGGCCCCATTGCCACCCCAAACGGACGAAAACCGGACAAAGCGGACATCCGTTTGGGGTTGCGCATTGGAGTTGGCCTAAAAGCAACTCTAGTCGCGCCCCCAGCAGGCCCCCAAGGCCGTTTTTTTGAAAGAAATATGCCCTAAAGGCAATAATAAAGTTATTATTCATTTCCTTATTTCATGATAAATGTTTATTATTCATGCTAGAATTGTATTAATCGGAAACTTGATACATGTGTGAATACATAGACAAAACAATGTGTCCCTAGTATGCCTCTACTTGACTAGCTCATTCATCAAAGATGGTTATGTTTCCTAGCCATAGACATGAGTTGTCATTTGATGAACGGGACCACATCATTAGGAGAATGATGTGATGGACAAGACCCATTTGTTAGCTTAGCATTATGATCGTTATAGTTTTATTGCTACTGCTTTCTTCATGACTTATACATGTTCCTCAGACTATGAGATTGTGCAACTCCCGAATATTCGGAGGAACACTTTGTGTGCAATCAAACATCACAACGTAAATGGGTGATTATAAAGATGCTCTACAGGTGTTTCCGAAGGTGTTTGTTGGGTTGGCATGAATCAAGATTAGGATTTGTCACTGCATGTTTCAAAGAGGTATCTCTAGGCCCTCTCGGTAATACTCATCACTATAAGCCTTGCAAGCAATGTGACTAATGAGTTAGTTGCGGGATGAAGTATTACGGAACGAGTAAAGAGACTTGCCGGTAACGAGATTGAACTAGGTATGATGATACCGACGATCGAATCTCGGGCAAGTAACATACCAATGACAAAAGGAACAACCTATGTTGTTATGGGGTTTGACCGATAAAGATCTTCGTAGAATACATAGGAGCCAATATGAGCATCCAGGTTCTGCTATTGGTTATTGACCGGAGATGAGTCTCGGTCATGTCTACATAGTTCTCGAACCCGTAGGGTCCGTACTCTTAACGTTCGGTGACGATTGGTATTATGAGTTTACGTGTTTTGATGTACCGAAGGTAGTTCGGAGTCCCGGATGAGATTGGGGACATGACGAGGAGTCTCGAAATGGTCGAGACGTAAAGATCAATATATTGGACGACTATATTCGGACATCGGAAATGTTTCGAGTGATTCAGGTATTTTTCGGAGTACCGGAGAGTTACGGGAATTCGTATTGGGCCTTAATGGGCCATACGGGAAAGGAGAAAAAGGCTTCAAGGGTGGCCGTGCCCCTTCCCCTTGGACTTGGTCCGAATTTGACTAGGGAAAGGGGGCGCCCCCTTCCTTCCTTCTCCTCCCCCCTTCCCCTTTTCCTATTCCATGTGGGAGGTGGAATCCTACCAGGACTAGGGAGTCCTAGTAGGACTCCACACTTTGGGCGCGCCCTGTGAGGGCCGGCCACCTCCTCCCTCCATCCTTTATATACATGGCCAGGGGACACCCCATGGACACACAAGTTGACCATTGATCTCTTAGCCGTGTGCGGTGCCCCCCTCCACCATAATCCACCTCGGTCATATCGTCGTAATGCTTAGGCGAAGCCCTGCGTCGGCAACTTCATCAATGCTGTCATCACACCGTCGTGCTGACGAAGCTCTCCCTCGACACTTTGCTGGATCGTGAGTTCGTGGGACGTCACTGAGCCGAACGTGTGCAGAACTCGGAGGTGTCGTACTTTTGGTACTTGATTGGTTGGACCGCGAAGATGTTCGACTACATCAACCACGTTACTTGACGCTTCCGCTTACGGTCTACGAGGGTACGTAGACGACACTCTCCCCTTTCGTTGCTATGCATCACCATGATCTAGCGTGTGCGTAGGGATTTTTTTGAAATTACTGCATTCCCCAACAGTGGCATCAGAGCCTGGTCTATGCGCAGATGTTATATGCACGAGTAGAACACAAAGAGTTGTAGGCGATAATAGTCATACTGCTTACCAGCATGTCATACTTTGATTCGGCGGTATTGTTGGATGAAGCGGCCAAGACCGACATTACGCGTACGCTTACGCGAGACTGGTTCTACCGACGTGCTTCGCACACAGGTGGCTGGTGGGTGTCTGTTTCTCCAGCTTTAGTTGAATCGAGTGTGGCTACGCCCGGTCCTTATTGAAGGTTAAAATAACACATACTTGATGAAAAATCGTTGTGCTTTTGATGCATAGGTAAGAACGGTTCTTGCTAGAAGCCCGTAGCAGCCACGTAAAACTTGCAACAACAAAGTAGAGGACGTCTAACTTGTTTTTGCAGGGCATGTTGTGATGTGATATGGTCAAGACGTGATGAGATATAATTTTTTGTATGAGATTATCATGTTTTGTTAAAGTTATCGGCCACTGGCAGGAGCCTTATGGTTGTCTCTTTATTGCATAAGATGCAAGCGCCATATAATTGCTTTACTTTATCGCTGTGCGATAGCAATAGTTGCAAAAGCAATAGTTGGCGAGACCACCATGTGACGACACATTGATAGAGATCATGGTGTCATGCCGGTGACAATGGAGATCATGACGGTACTTTGGAGATGGAGATCAAAGGCACAAGATGATGATGGCCATATCATGTCACATATTTTGATTGCATATGATGTTTATCTTTTTATGCTTCTTATTTTGCTTAGAATGACGGTAGCATTATAAGATGATCCCTTACACAAATTTCAAGGTATAAGTGTTCTCCCTTGAGTATGCACCGTTGCTACAGTTCGTCGTGCCGAGACACCACGTGATGATCGGGTGTGATAAGCTCTACGTTCACATACAACGGGTGCAAGCCAGTTTTGTACACGTGGAATACTCGGGTTAAACTTGACGAGCCTAGAATATGCAGATATGGCCTCGGGACACTGAGATCGAAAGATCGAGCGTGAATCATAAAGTAGATATGATCAACATAGTGATGGTCACCATTGAAAACTACTCCATCTCACGTGATGATCAGACATGGTTTAGTTGATATGGATCACGTGATCATTTAGATGACTAGAGGGATGTCTATCTAAGTGGGAGTTCTTTATTAATATGATTAATTGAACTTTAATTTATCATGAACTTAGTCCTGATAGTATTAGCATATCTATGTTGTAGATCAATAGCTCGCGATGTAGCTCCCCGTTTATTTTGATATGTTCCTATAGAAAACTAAGTTGAAAGATGTTAGTAGCAAAGATGCAGACTTGGTCCGTGATCTGAGGATTATCCTCATTGCTGCACAGAAGTATTATGTCCTTGATGCACCGCTAGGTGACGGAACTATTGCAGGAGCAGATGCAGACGTTATGAACGTTTGGCAAGCTCGGTGTGATGACTACTTGATAGTTTAGTGCACCATGCTTTACGGCTTAGAACCGGGACTTCAAAAATGCTTTGAACGCCACAGAGCATATAAGATGTTCCAAGAGTTGAAATTGGTATTTCATACTCATGCCCGTGTCGAGACGTATGAGACCTCTGATAGTACTTTGCCTATAAGATGGAGGAGAATAGCTCAACCAGTGAGTATGTGCTCAGATTGTCTGAGTACTACAATTGCTTGAATCAAGTGCGAGTTAATTTTCCAGATAAGATAGTAATTGACAAAGTTCTCTAGTCACTATCACCAAGTTACTAGAACTTCATGATGAACTATAATATGCAAGGGATGACGAAAGTAATTCCCGAGCTCTTCGCGATGCTGAAATCAGCGAAGGTAGAAACCAAGAAAGAGCATCAAGTGTTGATGGTTAACAAGACCACTAGTTTCAAGAAAAGGGCAAAGGGATAGAAAGGGAACTTCAAAAAGAATGACAAGCACGTTGTCACTCCCGTGAAGAAACCCAAAGCTAGACTTAAGCCTGAAACTGAGTGTTTCTACTGCAAGGGATTAATCACTGGAAGCGGAACTACCCCAAATAATTGGCGGATAAGAAGGATGGCAAAGTGAACAAAAGTATATTCGATATACATGTTATTGATGTGTACTTTACTACTGTTTATAGCAACCCCTCAGTATTTGATACAGGTTTAGTTGCTAAGAGTAGTAACTTTTAACAGGAGTAGCAAAATGAACAAAGACTAGTTAAGGGCAAGGTGACGATGTGTGTTGGAAGTGATTCCAAGGTTGATATAAGATCACCATCACACACTCCCTATACTTTCGAGATTGGTGTTGGTCCTAAATAAATGTTATTTGGTATTTGCATTGAGCATGAATATGATTTGATCATGTTTATTGTGATACAATTATTCATTTAAGTCAAAGAATAATTGTTGTTCTGTTAACATGAATAAAACCTTCTATGGTCATACATCCAATGTAAATGGTTTATTGAATCTCGACCATAATAATACACATATTCATAATATTGATGCCAAAAGATGCAAAGTTAATAATGATAGTGCAACTCATTTGTGGCACTTTCGTTTAGGTCATATTGGTGTAAAGCGCATGAAGAAACTCCATGCTAATGGGCTTTTGGAATCACTTGATTATGAATCACTTGATACTTGCGAACCATGCCTCATGGGCAACATGACTAAGACTCCGTTCTCTAGAACTATGGAGCGAGCAACAGACTTGTTGGAAATAATACATACCGATGTATGCGGTCCGATGAGTGTTGATGCTCGTGGCGGGTATGGTTATTTTCTGACCTTCACAGATGATTTGAGCAGATATGGGTATATCTACTTAATGAAACACAAGTATGGAACATTTGAAAAGTTCAAAGAATTTCAGAGTGAAGTGGAAAATCATCTTAACAAGAAAATAAAGTTTCTACGATCTGATCGCGGAGACGAATATTTGAGTTACGAGTTTGGTCTTCAATTAAAACAATGCGGAATAGTTTTGTAACTCACGCCACCTGGAACACCATAGCATAATAGTGTGTCCGAAAGTCGTAACCGTACTTTACTAGATATGGTGCGGTCTATGATGTCTCTTACCGATTTACCACTATCGTTTTGGGGTTATGCATTAGAGACAGCTGCATTCGCGTTAAATAGGCCACCATCTAAATCCTTTGAGATGACACCGTATGAACTGTGGTTTGGCAAGAAACCTAAGCTGCCGTTTCTTATAGTTTGGGGTTTCGATGCTTATGTGAAGAAGCTTCAGCCTGATAAGCTCAAACCAAATCGAAGAAATGCATCTTCATAAGATACCCAAAGGAGACAGTTGGGTACACCTTCTATCACAGATCCGAAGGCAAATTCGTTGCTTAGAGTGGATCCTTTCTAGAAAAGGAGTTTTCTCGAAAGAAGTGAGTGAGAGGAAAGTAGAACTTGGTAAAGTAATTGTACCTTCTCCCAAATTGGAAAGTACTTCATCACAGAAATCAGTTCCAGTGATGTCTACACCAACTAGAGAGGAAGTTAATGATGATGATCATGAAACTTCGTATCAAGTTACTATAGAACATCGTAGATCAACAAGAGCACGATCCGCACTAGAGTGGTACGGTAATCCTGTACTAGAAGTCATGTTACTAGACCATGATAAACCTACGAACTATGAGGAAGCGATTATGCGCCCAAATTCCGCAAAATGGCATGAGGCCATGAAATCTGAGATGGGATCCATGTATGAGAACAAAGTATGGACTTTGGTGGACTTGCCCGATGATCGGCAAGTCATTGAGAATAAATGGATCTTCAAGATGAAGACGGATGCTGATAGTAGTGTTACTATCTACAAAGCTCGATTTGTCGAAAAAGGTTTTTTGACAAGTTCAAAGGTGTTGAATACGATGAGATTTTCTCACTCATATCGATACTTAAGTCTGTCCGAATCATGTTAGCAATTACCACATTTTATGAAATCTGGCAGACGGATATCAAAACTGCATTCCTTAATGGATTTATTAAAGAAGAGTTGTATATGATGCAACCAGAAGGTTTTGTCAATCCTAAAGGTGCTAATGAAATATGCAGGCTCCAGCGATCCATCTATGGACTGGTGCAAGCATCTCGGAGTTGGAATATACATTTTGATGAGTTGATCAAAGCATATAGTTTTATACAGACTTGCAGTGAAGCCTGTATTTACAAGAAAGTGAGTGGGAGCACTACAGCCTTTCTGATAAATATATGTGAATGGCATATTGTTGATCAGAAATGATGTAGAATTTTCTGGAAAGCATAAAGGAGTATTTGAAAGGAGTTCTTTAAAGAAAGATCTCGGTGAAGCTGCTTACATATTGAGCATCAAGATCTATAGATATAGATCAAGACGCTTGATAAGATTTTTCAATGAGTATATACCTTGACAAGATTTTGAAATAGTTCAAGATCAAACAGTCAAAGAAGGAGTTCTTGCTTGTGTTGCAAAGGTGTGAAGTTGAGTAAAGACTCAGAACCTGACCACGGCAAAAAATAGAAAGAGAATGAAAAGTCATTCCCTATGCCTCAGTCATAAGTTCTATAAAGTATGCTATGCTGTGTACCAGACCTATTGCGTACCTCACCAGGAGTTTGGCAAGAGGATACAATAGTGATCTAGGAGTAGATCATTGGACAGTGGTCAAAATTATCCTTAGTGGAATAAGGAAATATTTCTCGGTTATGGAGGTGATAAAGAGTTCATCGTAAAGAGTTACGTCGATGCAAGCTTTGACACCGATCTGGATGACTCTAAGTCTCGATCTAGATACATATTGAAAGTGGGAGCTATTAGCTAGATTAGCTCCGTGCAGAGCATTTTAGACATAGAAATTTGCAAAATACTTACGGATCTGAATGTGACAGACCCGTTGACTAAAATTATCTCACAAGCAAAACATGATCACAACTTAGTACTCTTTGGGTGTTAATCACATAGCGATGTGAACTAGATTATTGACTCTACTAAACCCTTTGGGTGTTGATCACATGTCGATGTGAACAATGGGTGTTAACCACATAAAGATGTGAACTATTGATGTTAAATCACATGGCGATGTGAACTATTATTGACTCTAGTGCAAGTGGGAGACTGGAGGAAATATGCCCTAGAATCAATAATAAAGTTATTATTTATTTCCTTATTTCATGATAAATGTTTATTATTCATGCTAGAATTGTATTAACCGAAAACTTGATACATGTGTGAATACATAGACAAAACAATGTGTCCCTAGTATGCCTCTACTTGACTAGCTCATTCATCAAAGATGGTTATGTTTCCTAGCCATATACATGAGTTGTCATTTCATGAACAAGATCACATCATTAGGAGAATGATCTGATGGACAAGACCCATTTGTTAGCTTAGCATTATGATCGTTATAGTTTTATTGCTACTGCTTTCTTCATGACTTATACAAGTTCCTCGGACTATGAGATTGTGCAACTCCCGAATATCCGGAGGAACACTTTGTGTGCAATCAAACGTCGCAACGTAAATGGGTGATTATAAAAATGCTCTATAGGTGTTCCCGAAGGTGTTTGTTGGGTTGGCATGAATCAAGATTAGGATTTGTCACTCCGTGTTTCAGAGACGTATCTCTAGGCCCTCTCGGTAATACTCATCACTATAAGCCTTGCAAGCAATGTGGATAATGAGTTAGTTGCGGGATGAAGTATTACGGAACGAGTAAAGAGACTTGCCGGTAACGAGATTGAACTAGGTATGATGATACCGACGATCGAATCTCGGGCAAGTAAAATACCAATGACAAAAGGAACAACCTATGTTGTTATGCGGTTTGACCGATAAAGATCTTCGTAGAATACGTAGGAGCCAATATGAGCATCCAGGTTCCGCTATTGGTTATTGACCGGAGATGAGTCTCGGTCATGTCTACATAGTTCTCGAACCCGTAGGGTCCGTACGCTTAACGTTCGGTGACGATCGGTATTATGAGTTTATCTATTTTTATGTACCGAAGGTAGTTCGGGGTCCCGG
This sequence comes from Aegilops umbellulata, assembly GCA_032464435.1. Taxonomy (NCBI): domain Eukaryota; kingdom Viridiplantae; phylum Streptophyta; class Magnoliopsida; order Poales; family Poaceae; genus Aegilops; species Aegilops umbellulata. The sequence goes on along the minus strand of CP136058.1, from coordinate 6,818,598 downwards.
ATGAGATCGGGGACATGACGAGGAGTCTCGAAATGGTCGATATGTAAAGATCAATATATTGGATGGCTATATTCGGACATCGGAAAGGTTCTGAGTGATTCGGGTATTTTTCGGAGTACCGGAGAGTTACGGGAATTCGTATTGGGCCTTAATGGGCCATACGGGAAAGGGGAAAAAGGCCTCAAGGGTGGCAGCGCCCCTTCCCCATGGACTGGTCTGAATTGGACTAGGGAAAGGGGGAGCCCCCCTCCTTCCTTCTCCTTCTCCCTTCCCCTTTTCCTAGTCCATGTGGGAGGTGGAATCCTACTGGGATTAGGGAGTCCTTGTAGGACTCCACACTTTGGGCGCGCCCTATGAGGGCCGGCCTTCTCCTCCCTTCATCCTTTATATACATGGCCAGGGGACACCCCATGGACACACAAGTTGATCATTGATCTCTTAGCCGTGTGCGGTGCCCCCTCCACCATAATTCACCTCGGTCATATCGTCGTAGTGTTTAGGCGAAGCCCTGCGTCGGAAACTTCATCAACACCGTCATCACGCCGTTGTGCTGACGAAGCTCTCCCTCGACACTCTGCTGGATTGTGAGTTCGTGGGACGTCACCGAGCCGAACGTGTGCAGAACTCGGAGGTGCCGTACTTTCGGTACTTGATCGGTTGGACCGCGAAGACGTTCGACTACATCAACCGCGTTACTTGGCGCTTTCACTTATGGTCTACGAGGGTACTTAGACGACACTCTCCCCTCTCGTTGCTATGCATCACAATGATCTTGCGTGTGCGTTGGATTTTTTTTTTGAAATTACCGCGTTCCCCAACATTTTTAATGTTGGCGCTAAAAAAGGCCCAGCCGCACCCTCAGAAGTCTAAATTTCACCGGTTCGGCCCGAAATTGGCACTGGTGGACCCAGGCGGAAGCGTTTTTTGCGCGAAAGCCCGGTGGGACAGCCGAGTCAGCGACACGACACATCATTGTCCTCCCTCGTTGCCTTGTTTTCCCACGGGGAATCAATGCCAAGGCTGCCACCGGTCAGCCTTCCGCTGATTCCCCACAGGCCGCGCAGTAATGCCCAGGCGATTCGACATCCCCTCCCGCCATGCATACACACATGCGCGCATCGGGGAGCTGGAGGCTCAGCGCCTCTTGTGTCCCAGTCCTCCCGCGTCCTGACACCGAGCACCCCATCCACTTCCACGATGAGATCGAGCTTGTCCGGGCCTCCCTTCCGGAGGGGATGCGCGGCCGCCCAGAGTATGCTGCCGACAACCACGCGAGCTGGGCGGCGTACTTCCAACGCCGTCACGACCAGCAGCTCGCCTCCTCCAACTTCGCGTTGGTGAGGGGGACCACAACACTGACGACCGCCTCCTGTGGTGGGGCGTCCCCGGGTGGACGCTCCATTATGTCTTGTCACACCTCGAGGGCGGCAACGAGACGCCGCTCCAGTACCTGGCGGCCACGGTGCCTGCCCCTCGCCGGAGCGGTGGCATTTGGCTGCCGCGGCGTATCGCGTCGTCCTCTGATACGTCTCCAACGTATCTATAATTTTTGATTGTTCCATGCTATTATATTATATGTTTTGGATGTTTATGGGCTTTATTAAAACACTTTTATATTATTTTTGGGACTAACCTATTAACCGGAGGCCCAGCCCAGAATTGCTGTTTTTTTGCCTATTTCAGAGTTTTGCAGAAAAGGGATATCAAACGGAATGAAACCTTCGGGAACGTGATTTTCTCACCGAACGTGATCCAGGAGACTTGGACCCTAAATCAAGGAAGCTTCGAGGAGGGCACGAGGTAGGGGGCGCGCCCACCACGAGGGCGCGCCCTCCACCCTCGTGGGCCCCTCGTGGCTCCCATGACATACTTCTTCCTCCTATATATACCCATATACCCTAAAAATATCGGGGAACAGAATAGATCAGGAGTTCCGCCGTCGCAAGCCTCTGTAGCCACCAAAAGTCAATCGGGACCCTGTTCCGGCACCCTGCCGGAGGGGGGAACCCTCACCGGTGGCCATCTTCATCATCCCGGCGCTCTCCATGGCGAGGAGGGAGTAGTTCACCCTCGGGGCTGAGGGTGTGTACTAGTAGCTATGTGTTTGATCTCTCTCTCTCTCTCTCCCTCTCTCGTGTTCTTGATTTGGCACGATCTTGATGTATCGCGAGCTTTGCTATTATAGTTGGATCTTATGTTGCTTCTCCCCCTCTTATCTCTTGTAATGGATTGAGTTTTCCCTTTGAAGTAATCTTATCAGATTGAGTCTTTAATGATTTGAGAACACTTGATGTATGTCTTGCCGTGCGTATCTGTGGTGACAATGGGATATCACGTGATTCACTTGATGTATGTTTTGGTGATCAACTTGCGGTTTCCGCCGATGAACCTATGCATAGGGGTTGGCACACGTTTTCGTCTTGATTCTCTGGTAGAAACTTTGGGGCACTCTTTGAAGTACTTTGTGTTGGTTTGAATAGATGAATCTGAGATTGTGTGATGCATATCATATAATCATACCCGCGGATACTTGAGGTGACATTGGAGTATCTAGGTGACATTAGGGTTTTGGTGGATTTGTTTCTTAAGGTGTTATTCTAGTACGAACTCTAGGGCTATTTGTGACACTTATAGGAATAGCCCAACAGATTGATTGGAAAGAAGAACTTTGAGGTGGTTTCTTACCCTACCATAATCTCTTCGTTTGTTCTCCGCTATTAGTGACTTTGGAGTGACTCTTTGTTGCATGTTGAGGGATAGCTATATGATCCAATTATGTTATTATTGTTGAGAGAACTTGCACTAGTGAAAGTATGAACCTTAGGCCTTATTTCCTATCATTGCAATACTGTTTGTGCTCACTTTTATCATTAGCTACCTTGCTGTTTTTATATTTTCAGATTACAGAAACCTATATCTACCATCCATATTGCACTTGTATCACCATCTCTTCGCCGAACTAGTGCACCTATACAATTTACCATTGTATTGGGTGTGTTGGGGACACAAGAGACTCTTTATTATTTGGTTGCAGGGTTGCTTGAGAGAGACCAATTTTCATCCTACGCCTCCCACGGATTGATAAACCTTAGGTCATCCACTTGAGGGAAATTTGCTACTGTCCTACAAACCTCTGCACTTGGAGGCCCAACAACATCTACAAGAAGAAGGTTGAGTAGTAGACATCAAGCAATTTCTAGCGCCGTTGCCCGGGAGGTGAGTGCTTGAAGGTATACCTTTAGATCTTGCAATCTAATCTTTTTGTTTCTTGTTTTAGCACTAGTTTAGTTTATAAAAGAAATTTACAAAAAAATGGAATTGAGTTTGCCTCATACGCTTCATCTTTTTAATATCTTTCGTGAGTATGATGGGAAAGAAAATTGTGCCAAAGTGTTAGAAGAAGAATGCATTAAAATGTTTGGCACTAGATCTTTGTATGAGCATGATTGCAATGTTGTTAGTATGAATTCCTTGAATATCCATGATGCTAATGATATGCAAAGCCACAAGCTTGGGGAAGCTATGTTTGATGAAGATGATATTTTTTGTCCCCCAAGCTTTGATGAGCAAATTTACTATGATGAAAGTATGCCTCCTATCTATGATGATTATTGTGATGACACATATGCTTTAAAGAATAATGATAACCATGAAACTTGTCATCTTGATCTTAATTTTCAATCACATGATAGTTATTTTGTTGAGTTTGCTCCCACTACTATTGATGAGAATAACTTTGCTTACGTGGAGAGTAGGAAAATTTCTATGCAAGTAGATCATGAAAAGAATGCTTTATGTGCTGGTTATATTGTTGAATTCATTCATGATGCTACTGAAAATTATTATGAGGGAGGAATATATGCTTGTAGGAATTGCAATAATATCAAGTTTCCTCTCTATGTGCTTAAAGTTTTAAAGTTATGCTTGTTTTGCCTTCCTATTCTAGTTGATTATTGTTCCCATAAGTTGTTTGCTCACCAAATCCCTATGCATAGGAAGGGGGTTAGACTTAAATGTGCTAGTCATATTCTTCATGATGCTCTCTTTATGTTTCAATTCCTACCTTTTATGTGAGCATCATTGAAATCATCATGCCTAGCTAGGGGCGTTAAACGTTAGCGCTTGTTGGGAGGCAGCCCAATTTTATTTTAGTTTCTTGCTTTTTGGATCTATTTAGGAATAAATAATCCATCTAGCTTCTGTTTAGATGTGGTTTTTGATTCGTCCATTTGCATCATGCTTTTATATCGTTATTTATTGCATTATGGGCTGTTATTTCACATTATGTCACAATACTTATGGCTATTCTCTCTTATTTTAAAAGGTTTACATAAGGAGGGAGAATGCCGGCAGCTGGAATTCTGGGCTGGAAAAGGAGCAAATATTAGAGACCTATTTTGTGCAACTCCAAAAGTCTTGAAACTCCATGAAAGTGATTTTCAGAATATATAAAAAATATCCAGCGGAAGAAGTTCACCAGAGGGGCCCCCACCTGGTCACGAGGGTGGGGGCGCGCCCTACCCCTGGGTGCGCCCCCTACCTCGTGGGCCCCCTATTGGCCCTCCAATGCCCATATTCTGCTATATGAGGTCTTTCATCGAGAAAAAAAAATCAAGAAGCAATCTTTCGGGACGAGACTCCGCCGCCACGAGGCGGAACCATGGCAGAACCAATCTAGGGCTACGGCAGAGCTATTCTGCCGGGGACACTTCCTTCCGGGAGGTGGAAATCATCGCCATCGTCATCACGAACGCTCCTCTTATCAGGAGAGGGCAATCTCCATCAACATCTTCACCAGCAACATGTCATTTCCAAACCCTAGTTCATCTCTTGTATCCAATTCTTGTCTCCAAGTCCGGGATTGGTACTAGTAGGTTGCTAGTAGTGTTGATTACTCCTTTTAGTTGATGCTAGTTGGTTTATTTGGCGGAAGATCATATGTTCAGATCCTTTATGCATATTATTACCCCTCTGATTATGAACATGAATATGCTTTGTGAGTAGTTACGTTGGTTCCTGAGGACATGGGAGAAGTCTTGCTATTAGTAGTCATGTGAATTTGGTATTCGTTCGATATTTTGATGAGATGTATGTTGTCTAGCCTCTAGTGGTGTTATGTGAACGTCGACTACATAACACTTCACCATTATTTGGGCCTAGAGGAAGGCATTGGGAAGTAATAAGTAGATGATGGGTTGCTAGAGTGACAGAAGCTTAAACCCTAGTTTATGTGTTGCTTCGTAAGGGGCTGATTTGGATCCATATGTTTCATGCTATGGTTAGGTTTACCTTAATACTTTTGTTGTAGTTGCGGATGCTTGCAATAGAGGTTAATCATAAGTGGGAGGCTTGTTCAAGTAAGAACAGAACCCAAGCACCGGTCCACCCACATATCAAATTATCAAAGTACCGAATGCAAATCATATGAACGTGATGAAAACTAGCTTGACGATATTCCCATGTGTCCTCGGGAGCGCTTTTCCTTATATAAGAGTTTGTCTAGGCTAGTCCTTTGCTAAAAAAAGGATTGGGACACCTTGCTGCACTTTATTTACTTTTGTTACTTGTTGCTTGTTACAAATTATCCTGTCACAAAACTATCTGTTACCACTTATTTCAGTACTTGCAGAGAATACCTTGCTGAAAACTGCTTATCATTTCCTTCTGCTCTTCGTTGGGTTCGACACTCTTACTTATCGAAAGGACTACGATAGATCCCCTATACTTTTGGGTCATCAAGACTCTTTTCTGGTGCCGTTACCGGGGAGTGAAGTGCCTTTGGTAGGTGGAATTTGGTAAGGAAAAATTTGTATAGTGTGCTGAAATTTACTATCACTTGTTACTATGGAAAGTAATCCTCTGAGGGGCTTGTTAGGGGTATCTTCACCCCGACCAGTAGAGCAAAGAGTTGCTCCTCAACCTACTGAACCTACTGAAAATGAAAATGTTCCCTTTGAATTTCCTTCGGGTATGATAGAAAAACTGCTAGCTAATCCTTTTACAGGAGATGGAACAAAGCATCCTGATGATCACTTAATATATGTGGATGAAGTTTGTGGATTATTTAAGCTTGCAGGTATACCCGATGATGTTGCTAAGAAGAAGGTCTTTCCTTTATCTTTGAAGGGAGATGCATTGACATGGTATAGGCTATGTGATGATACGAGATCATGGAACTATAGAAGATTGAAATTGGAATTTCATCAAAAGTATTATCCTATGCATCTTGTTCATCGTGATCGCAATTATATATATAATTTTTGGCCTCGCGAAGGAGAAAGCATCGCTCAAGATTGGGGAGGCTTAAATCAATGTTATATTCATGCCCCAATCATGAGCTCCCAAGAGAAACAATTATTCAAAACTTTTATGCTCGGCTTTCTGAAAATAATCGCACCATGCTCGATACTTCTTGTGCTGGCTCTTTTATGATGAAGACTATTGAATTTAAATGGGATTTATTGGATAGAATTAAAAGCAACTCTGAAGATTGGGATCTTGACGAAGGTAGGGAGTCATGTATGACACCTAAGTTTGATTGTGTTAAATCTTTTATGGATACCGATATTTTTCGTAAATTTAGCACTAAATATGGACTTAACTCTAAGATAGTAGCTTCTTTCTGTGAATATTTTGCTACTTATGTTGATCTCCCTAAGGAGAAGTGGTTTAAATATCATCCTCCCATATAAGTAAAAGTAGCTGCACCTATTAAAGTTGAAGAAAAGACTGTCACTTATAATGATCCTATTGTTCCTACTTCTTATGTTGAGAAACCACCTTTCCCTGTTAGAATAAAGGATCATGCTAAAGCTTCAACTGTGGTTCGTAAAAGCAATATTAGAACTTATACACCTCCTGAGCAAGTTAAAGTAGAACCTAATATTGCTATTGTTAAAGATCTCTTGTCTGATAATATTGATAGGCATGTTATTCAGTTCTGCGGTGAAACTGCTAGAATTGCTAAACCTTGTGCTAAAGATAAACATAGACCTGTGGTAGGCATGCCTGTTATTTCTGTTAAAATAGGAGGTCATTGTTATCATGGCTTACGTGATATGGGTGCTAGTGCTAGTGTTATACCTTATGACTTGTATAAAGAAATCAAGCATGAAATTGCACCTGCTGAGTTAGAAGATATTGATGTCACAATTAAACTTGCCAATAGAGATACTATATTAGCAATGGGAATTGTTAGAGATGTTGAAGTCTTGTGTGGGAAAACTAAATATCCTGCTGATTTTCTTGTTCTCAGTTCCCCACAAGATAGCTTTTGTCCCATTATACTTGGTAGACCCTTCTTGAACACTGTTAATGCTAAGATAGACTTCGAAAAGAATGTTGTTACTATTGGCTTGGATGATACGATTCATGAGTTTAATTTCTCTAAATTTAGTAAACAACATCGTGAAGAAGAATTGCCAAGTAAGGATGAAATTATTGGTCTTGCTTCTATTGCCGTACCTCCTAGTGATCCTTTAGAAAAATATTTGCTAGACCATGAAAATGATATGTTTATGAATGAAAGAAGGGGAATAGATGAAATATTATTTAAACAGGAACCTATTCTGAAACACAATTTGCCCGTTGAAATACTAGGGGATCCTCCTCCACCCAAGGGTGATCCCGTGTTTGAGCTTAAACCGTTTCCTGATAATCTTAAATATGCTTATCTTGATGAAAAGAAGATATATCCTATTATTATTAGTGCTAACCTTTTAGAGCATGAAGAAGAAAGATTATTGAAAAACTCTGAAGAAGCACCGTGCTGCTATTGGATATACTCTTGATGATCTTAAGGGCATTAGTCCCACTCTATGTCAACATAAAATAAATTTGGAAGCAGACGTCAAACCAGTTCGTGATCCTCAAAGACGTCTGAAACCTAAAATGAAAGAAGTGGTAAGAAAAGAAATACTGAAGCTTCTGGAGGCAGGTATAATTTATCCCGTTGCTGATAGTCAGTGGGTAAGTCCTGTCCATTGCGTCCCTAAGAAGGGAGGTATTACTATTGTTCCTAATGATAAAGATGAATTGATTCCGAAAGAATTATTACAGGTTATAGGATGGTAATCGATTTCCGTAAATTAAATAAGGCTACTAAGAAAGTTCATTACCCCATACCTTTTATCGATCAAATGCTAGAAAGATTATCCAAACATACACATTTTTGCTTTCTAGATGGTTATTCTGGTTTCTCTCAAATACCTGTGTCGGCTAAAGATCAATCAAAGACTACTTTTACATGCCCTTTTGGTACTTTTGCTTATAGACGTATGCCTTTTGGTTTATGTAATGCACCTGCTACCTTTCAAAGATGCATGATGGCTATATTCTCTGACTTTTGTGAAAAGATTTGTTAGGTTTTCATGGACGATTTTTCTGTCTATGGATCTTATTTTAATGATTGCTTGAGCAATCTTGATCGAGTTTTGCAGAGATGTGAAGAAACTTTAATCTTGTCTTGAATTGGGAAAAGTGCCACTTTATGGTTAATGAAGGTATTGTCTTGGGGCATAAAGTTTCTGAAAGAGGTATTGAAGTTGATAAATCCAAGGTTGATGCTATTGAAAAGATGCCATGTCCCAAGGACATCAAAGGTATAAGAAGTTTCCTTGGTCACGCCGGATTTTATAGGAGGTTCATTAAGGACTTCTCAAAAATTTCTCGGCCTCTGACTAACTTATTACAAAAAGATATACCATTTTTTTGATGATGATTGTGTAGAAGCATTTGAAATACTTAAGAAAGCATTGATCTCTGCACCTGTTGTTCAGCCACCAAATTGGAATTTACCCTTTGAAATTATGTGTGATGCTAGTGATTATGTTGTAGGTGCTGTTCTAGGTCAAAGAGTTGATAAGAAATTAAATGTTATCCATTATGCTAGTAAGACTCTAGACAATGCTCAAAGAAATTAAGCTACTACTGAAAAAGAACTCTTAGCAGTTGTATTTGCTTGTGATAAGTTCAGACCTTATATTGTTGATTCTGAAGTAACTATTCACACTGATCATGCTGCTATTAAATACCTGATGGAAAAGAAAGATGCTAAACCTAGACTTATTAGATGGGTTCTCTTGCTACAAGAATTTGATTTACATATTGTTGATAGAAAAGGAGCTGAGAACCCCGTTGCAGACAACTTGTCTAGGTTAGAAAATGTTCTTGATGACCCACTACCTATTGATGATAGCTTTCCTGATGAACAATTAAATGTTATAAGTACTTCTCGTAGTACTCCTTGGTATGCTGATTATACTAATTATATTGTCGCTAAATTCATTCCACCTAGCTTCACATACCAACAAAAGAAAAAGTTCTTCTATGATTTGAGGCATTACTTTTGGGATGACCCACATCTTTATAAAGAAGGAGTAGATGGTGTTATTAGAAGTTGTGTACCTGAGCATGAACAGGAACAGATCCTATGCAAGTGTCATTCCGAAGCTTATGGAGGACACCACACGGGAGATAGAACTGCACATAATGTATTGCAATCTGGTTTTTATTGGCCTACTCTCTTCAAGGATGCCCGTAAGTTTGTCTTGTCATGCAATGAATGTCAAAGAATTGGTAATATTAGTAGACGTTAAGAAATTCCTATGAATTATTCACTTGTTATCGAACCATTTGATGTTTGGGGCTTTGATTATATGGGGCCTTTTCCTGCCTCTAATGGATATACACATATTTTAGTTGCTGTTGATTACGTTACTAAGTGGGTAGAAGCTATTCCAACTAGTAATGTTGATCATAACACTTCTATCAAAATGCTTAAAGAAGTTATTTTTCCAAGGTTTGGAGTCCCTAGATACTTAATGACTGATGGTGGTTCACATTTTATTCATGGTGCTTTCCGTAAAATGCTTGCTAAATATGATGTTAATCATAGAATTGCATCTCCTTATCACCCGCAGTCTAGTGGTCAAGTAGAATTGAGTAATAGAGAGCTCAAATTAATTTTGCAAAAGTCTGTCAATAGGTCTAGAAAGAACTGGTCCAAGAAACTTGATGATGCATTATGGGCCTATAGAACTGCATATAAAAATCCTATGGGTATGTCTCCGTATAAAATGGTTTATGGAAAAGCATGTATTACCTCTCGAACTAGAACATAAGGCATACTGGGCTATTAAAGAGCTCAACTATGATTTCAAACTTGCCGGTGAAAAGAGGTTATTTGATATTAGCTCACTCGATGAATGGAGAACCCAAGCTTATGAAAATGCCAAGTTGTTTAAAGAAAAAGTCAAAAGATGGCATGACAAAATAATACAAAAGCATGAGTTTAATGTAGGTGATTATGTATTGCTATACAACTCCCGTTTAAGATTTTTTGCAGGAAAACTTCTCTCTAAATGGGAAGGCCCCTACGTTATCGAGGAGGTCTATCATTCCGGTGCCATAAAAATCAACAACTTCGAAGGTACAAATCCGAAGGTGGTAAACGGTCAAAGAATTAAACATTATATCTCAGGTAATCCCATAAATGTTGAAACTAATATTATTGAAACCGTAACCCCGGAGGAATACATAAGAGACGCTTTCCAGAATGTTTAAGACTCCGAAAAGGAATAGGTATGTGGTATGGTAAGTAAACCGATTCCAAAACAGTTTTCAAGGCAATATTTCTCCGTTTTGGAATTTTTAGAAAAATAGAAAAATAAGTAGTAGTCCGGGAAGGACACGAGGTCCCCACGAGGTTGGAGGGCGCGCCCTACCCCCTGGGCACGCCCCCTACCTCGTGAGCACCTCGTGTGCCCTCCGGACTCCGTTTTCTTGCACGATACGTATTTTGGTCGGTAAAAATTGACTATATATTCTCCCGAAGGTTTTGACCACCGTATCACGCAAATATCCTCTGTTCTTGTTTCGAGCTGTTTTTTGACAGATCTAGATCATCATGACGTCCCCAAGTGTCTCCAAGGACAAGTTCTTCGAGAAGGTCATCAACCCTTACCTCGCGGAGGTGCTGCGACACCCTCAAACCATTGAGATGCGTGATGGGTTGTTGCACATCCGCGATGTTGAGGGACCCAAGGGAACCGGAAGCATGGATACGAGGCTCGAAGCAATGGAGCAACAAGTTTTCGAGTGCCAGGGGATGGTGGAGCGTGGAATCAATGCTAGCCAGACGATGCTCGCGGAGTTCACTAACAACTACAAGCCGGATGCCAAGAACACCGAGGAGGCCATCTTCAAGCTACATGAGAAGATCGAGCACCTCCAAGCGAAATCTATGACCTGCGAAACCAAAACTGTGAGTATGAATATAGATTCAAAAGGATGAGATTGGCTACAGATTTGAGGATCCCGGAGACTTGATCATCCTTCTATGATGGCGAGCCTATGCCTTGGAAGATGGACGACAAGCCCGCATCATCAATAACACCTCCACCTTCTTCACCAACAAAGGAGATATAATCACATGGGTATGGGCACTCCCCTTGGCAACTGCCGAGCTTGGGGGAGGTGCCCCGGTATCGTATCACCATCACAACTCCTATCTTTATCGTTTTTCTTAGTTTGATCCTATTAGTAGTATCTTGATCTAGTAGAATAAAGTTGATGGCATGATCTAGTTTTGAGTTTTGCTTTATGATCTCTCTATGTAATCGAGTCCGTGAGGTATATAATAAGGATTAGTGTTGAGTCAAGGGCTTGATTATTTTGCTATGATCCTGAGAGAATAAAAGAAAAGAAGAGAAAAAGAATAAAAAGAAACAAAGATTTCATATTGATCTTATTGAAAGTAATGACTTCACATAGGAAGAGTATGATGATTAAAAGTTGTTGGGAGTTGACAGACATAGCTTTGGTCATCGTTGCAATTAAAAGGAAGTAATAAGGAAAGAGCGGTCTCACATATAAATATACTATTATTGACATCTTTTATGATTGGGAGCACTCATTACAATATGACATGCTAAAGAGTTGACGTTGGACAAGGAAGACAACATGATGAGTTATGTTTTCTTATATCTGAGATAAAGTATGTTGTCATGGATCCTCCAACATGTTGAGCTTGCCTTTCCCCCTCATGCTAGCCAAATTCTCAGCACTAAGTAGAGATACTACTTGTGCTTCCAAAACCCTTAAACCAGTTTTGCCATGAGAGTCCACCATATCTACCTATGGATTGAATAAGATCCTTCAAGTAAGTTGTCATCGGTGCAAAGCAATAAAAATTGCTCTAAATATGTATGATTGATTGGTGTGGGAGAAATAAGCTTTATACGATCTTGTGATGTGGAAGTAATAAAAGCGACGGACTGCATAATAAAGGTTCATATCACAAGGGGCAATATAAAGTGACGTTCTTTCGCATTAAGATTTTGTGCATCCAACCATAAAAGCGCATGGCAACCTCTGCTTCCCTCCGCGAAGGGCCTATCTTTTATTATTATCTTCTACCTTATGCAAGAGTCATGGTGATCTTCACCTTTCCTTTCTCATTTTATCCTTTGGCAAGCACAGTATGTTGGAAATATTCTGATATATGTACCTAATTGGATGTAGGGGAGCATGAGTTATTATTGTTGACATTACCCTTGAGGTAAAAGGTTGTGGGGCGAAACTATAAGCCCCTATCTTTCTCTGTGTCCGATTGAAACTCCGTAACCACAAGTATTGTGTGAGTGTTAGCAATTATGAAGGACTAGATGATAGTTGAGTATGTGGACTTGCTTTTAAGCTCTGACATAGACTCTTTCTGATGTTATGATAAATTGCAATTGCTTCAATGACTAAGATTATAGTTTGTTGGTTCTCAATAAAGTTTCCGATTCATACTTTTGCATTGTGAATAGATCATAACTTGAACATAAGTAATCATATGACAATATCTATATATGTTGCTGTTATGAGAATAATCATGATGCCCTCATGTCCGTATTTTATTTTTATCGACACCTCTACCTCTAAACATGGGGACATATTTATCGTTATCGGCTTTTGCTTGAGGACAAGCGAGGTCTAAGCTTGGGGGAGTTGATACGTCCATTTTGCATCATGCTTTTATATCGATATTTATTGCATTATGGGCTGTTATTTCACATTATGTCACAATACTTATGGCTATTCTCTCTTATTTTACAAGGTTTACATAAGGAGGGAGAATGCCGGCAGCTGGAATTCTGGGCTGGAAAAGGAGCAAATATTAGATACCTATTATGTGCAACTCCAAAAGTCCTGAAACTCCATGAAAGTGATTTTTAGAATATATAAAAAATATCCAGCGGAAGAAGTTCACCAGAGGGGGCCCACCTGGTCACGAGGGCGGGGAGCGCGCCTACCCCCCTTGGCGCGCCCCCTACCTCGTGGGCCCCCTGTTGGCCCTCCAATGCCCATCTTCTGCTATATGAGGTCTTTCTTCAAGAAAAGATCAAGAAGAAATCTTTCGGGACGAGACTCCGCCGCCACGAGGCGGAACCTTGGCGGAACCAATCTAGGGCTCCGGCAGAGCTGTTCTGCCGGGGACACTTCCCTTCGGGAGGGGGAAATCATCGCCATCGTCATCACCAACGCTCCTCTCATCGGGAGAGGGCAATCTCCATCAACATCTTCACCAGCACCATCTCATCTCCAAACCCTAGTTCATCTCTTGTATCCAATTCTTGTCTCCAAGTCCGGGATTGGTACTAGTAGGTTGCTAGTAGTGTTGATTACTCCTTGTAGTTGATGCTAGTTGGTTTCTTTGGTGGAAGATCATATGTTCAGATCCTTTATGCATATTATTACCCCTCTGATTATGAACATGAATATGCTTTGTGACTAGTTACGTTTGTTCCTGAGGACATGGGAGAAGTCTTGCTATTAGTAGTCATGTGAATTTGGTATTCGTTCGATATTTTGATGAGATGTATGTTGTCTAGCCTCTAGTGGTGTTATGTGAACGCCGACTACATAACACTTCACCATTATTTGGGCCTAGAGGAAGGCATTGGGAAGTAATAAGTAGATGATGGTTTGCTAGAGTGACATAAGCTTAAACCCTAGTTCATGCGTTCCTTCGTAAGGGGATGATTTGGATCCATATGTTTCATGCTATGGTTAGGTTTACCTTCATACTTTTGTTGTAGTTGCGGATGCTTGCAATAGAGGTTAATCATAAGTGGGAGGCTTGTTCAAGTAAGAACAGCACCCAAGCACCGGTCCACCCACATATCAAATTATCTAAGTACCGAACGCAAATCATATGAACGTGATGAAAACTAGCTTGACGATATTCCCATGTGTCCTCGGGAGCGCTTTTCCTTATATAAGAGTTTGTCCAGGCTTGTCCTTTGCTACAAAAAGGATTGGGACACCTTGCTGCACTTTATTTACTTTTGTTACTTGTTGCTCGTTACAAATTATCCTATCACAAAACTATCTGTTACCACTTATTTCAGTACTTGCAGAGAATACCTTGCTGAAAACCGCTTATCATTTCCTTCTGTTCCTCATTGGGTTCGACACTCTTACTTATCAAAAGGACTACGATAGAGCCCATATACTTGTGGGTCATCAGTTTTATGTTTTAGTTAGTGTTTGTGCCATGTAGAACCTTTGGGAAGACTTGGGTGAAGTCTTTATGATCATGCTGTAAAAAACAGAAACTTTAGCGCTCACGAGATTAGCTTAAACTTTTTACTAGAGACTGCTATTTAGTTGATTATTTTTGCAGATGATTACTAGACAAATTCCTCAGGTCCACAGATTTATTTTATAATTTCTTGAGTTACAAAAGTATACGTTTGATACAGATTACTACAGACTGTTCTGTTTTTGACAGATTCTGTTTTCATTGTGTTGCTTGCTTATTTTGATGAATCTATGGCTAGTAAAATAGTTTATAAACCATAGATAAGTTGGAATACAGTAGGTTTGACACCAATATAAATAAAGAATGAGTTCATTACATTACCTTGAAGTGGTGTTTTGTTTTCTTTCGCTAACGGAGCTTACGAGTTTTCTGTTAAGTTTTGTGTTGTGAAGTTTTCAAGTTTTGGGTAAAGATTCGATGGACTATGGAATAAGGAGTGGCAAGAGCCTAAGCTTGGGAATGCCCAAGGAACCCCAAGGTAATATTCAAGGACAACCAAGAGCCTAAGGTTGGGGATGCCCCGGATGGCATCCCCTCTTTTGTCTTCATCCATCGGTAACTTTACTTGGAGCTATATTTTTATACACCACATGATATGTGTTTTGCTTGGAGCGTCATTTTATTTTCTTTAGCTTTGCTTGCTGTTTGAATAAAATACCAAGATCTGAAATTCTTAAATGAGAGAGAGCCATACATGATTTGGAATTTGATAGAATACTCTATGTTCTTCGCTTATATCTTTTGAGCTATATAGTTTTGCTCTAGTGCTTCACTTATATCTTTTAGAGCACGGTGGTGGATTTGTTTTATAGAAACTATTGATCTCTCATTATTCACTTATATTATTTTGAGAGTCTTAAATAGCATGGTAATTTGCTTAAAACTTAATATGCTTGGTATTCAAGATTTGTAAAACTTCCTTATGAGTGCGTTGAATACTAAGAAAAGTTTAATGCTTGATGATTGTTTTGAGATATGAAGATGGTGATATTAGAGTCATGCTAGTTGAGTAGTTGTGAATTTGAGAAATACTTGTGTTAAAGTTTGTGATTCCCGTAGCATGCACATATGGTGAACCGTTATGTGATGAAGTCGGAGCATGATTTATTTTTTGATTGTCTTCCTTATGAGTGGCGGTCGGGGACGAGCGATGGTATTTTCCTACCAATCTACCCCCTAGGAGCATGCGCGTAGTAATTCGTTTCGATAACTAATAGATTTTTGCAATAAGTATGTGAGTTCTTTATGACTAATGTTGAGTCCATGGATGACTAATGTTGAGTCCATGGATTATACACACTCTCATCCTTCGACCATTGCTAGCCTCTCTAATACCGCGCACGTTTCGCCGGTATCATACACCCACCATATACCTTCCTCAAAACAGCCACCATACCTACCTATCATGGCATTTCCATAGCCATTCCGAGATATATTGCCATGCAACTTACCACCGTTCCATTTATTATGACACGCTTCATCATTGTCATATTGCTTTGCATGATCATGTAGTTGACATCGTATTTGTGGCAAAGCCACCGTTCATAATTATTTCATACATGTCACTCATGAGTCATTGCACATCCGGTACACCGCCGGAGGTATTCATATAGAGTCATATTTTGTTCTAAGTATCGAGTTGTAATTCTTGAGTTGTAAGTAAATAAAAGTGTGATGATCATCATTATTAGAGCATTGTCCCAGTGAGGAAAGGATGATGGAGACTATGATTCCCCCACAAGTCGGGATGAGACTCCGGACGAAAAATAAATAAATAAAAGAGGCCAAAGAAGCCCAAATAGAAAAAAAAAACAAAAGAGGCCATAAAAAAAGAGAGAAAGCCCAAACAAAAATAAATAAATTGAGAGAAAAAGAGAGAAGGGACAATGCTACTATCCTTTTACCACACTTGTGCTTCAAAGTAGCACCATGATCTTCATGATAGAGAGTCTCCTATGTTGTCACTTTCATATACTAGTGTAAATATTTCATTATAGAGCTCGGCTTGTATATTCCAATGCTGGGCTTCCTCAAAATGCCCTAGGTCTTCGTGAGCAAGCGAGTTGGATGCACACCCAATTAGTTTATTTTTGTTGAGCTTTCATATACTTATAGCTCTTGTGCATCCGTTGCATGGCAATCCCTACTCACTCACATTGATATCTATTGATGGGCATCTCCATAGCCCATTGATACGCCTAGTTGATGTGAGACTATCTTCTCCTTTTGTGTTCTCCACAACCACCATTCTATTCCACCTATAGTGCTATGTCCATGGCTCACACTCATGTATTGCGTGGAGATTGAAAAGTTTGAGAACATCAAAAGTATGAAACAATTGCTTGGCTTGTCATTGGGGTTGTGCATGATTTAAATATTTTGTGTGATGAAGATAGAGCATAGCCAGACTATATGATTTTGTAGGGATAGCTTGCTTTGGCCATGTTATTTTGAGAAGACATGATTGCTTTGTTAGTATGCTTGAAGTATTATTGTTTTCATGTCAATGTTAAACTTTTGTTTTGAATCTTATGGATCTAAATATTCATGCCACAATAAAGAAGGTATCATTGATAAATATGTTAGGTAGCATTCCACATCAAAAATTCTATTTTATCATTTACCTACTCGAGGACGAGCATGAATTAAGCTTGGGGATGCTGATACGTCTCCAACGTATCTATAATTTTTTATTGTTCCATGCTATTATATTATCTGTTTTGGATGTTTATGGGCTTTATTAAAACACTTTTATATTCTTTTTTGGGACTAACCAATTAACCGGAGGCCCAGCCTAGAATTGCAGTTTTTTGCCTATTTCAGAGTTTTGCAGAAAAGGAATATCAAACGGAGTCCAAACGGAATGAAACCTTCGGGAACGTGATTTTCTCACCGGACGTGATCTAGGAGACTTGGACCCTAAGTCAAGGAAGCTTCGAGGAGGGCCCGAGTTAGGAGGGCATGTCCACCCCCTAGGGCACGCCCTCCACCCTTGTGGCTCCCCTGACGTACTTCTTCCTCCTATATATACCCATATACCCTAACAACTTCGGGGAACAGAATAGATCAGGAGTTCCGCCACCGCAAGCGTCTGTAGCCACCAAAAGTCAATCGGGACCCTGTTCCGGCACCCTGCCGGAGGGGGGAACCCTCACCGGTGGCCATCTTCATCATCCCGGCGCTCTCCATGACGAGGAGGGAGTAGTTCACCCTCGGGGCTGAGGGTATGTACCAGTAGCTATGTGTTTGATCTCTCTCTCTCTCTCTCTCTCTCTCTCTCTCTCTCTCTCTCTCTCTCTCTCGTGTTCTTGATTTGGCACGATCTTGATGTATCGCGAGCTTTGCTATTATAGTTGGATCTTATGTTGCTTCTCCCCCTCTTCTCTCTTGTAATGGATTGAGTTTTCCCTTTGAAGTAATCTTATCGGATTGAGTCTTTAATGATTTGAGAACACTTGATGTATGTCTTGCCGTGCATATCTGTGGTGACAATGGGATATCACGTGATTCACTTGATTTATGTTTTGGTGATCAACTTGCGGGTTCCGCCCATGAACCTATGCATAGGGGTTGGCATGCGTTTTCGTCTTGATTCTCCGGTAGAAACTTTGGGGCACTCTTTGAAGTACTTTGTGTTGGTTTGAATAGATGAATCTGAGATTGTGTGATGCATATCGTATAATCATACCCGCGGATACTTGAGGTGACATTGGAGTATCTTGGTGATACTAGGGTTTTGGTTGATTTGTGTCTTAAGGTGTTATTCTAGTATGAACTCTAGGGTTGTTTGTGACACTTATAGGAATAGCCCAACGGATTGATTGGAAAGAATAACTTTGAGGTGGTTTCGTACCCTACCATAATCTCTTCGTTTGTTCTCCGCTATTAGTGACTTTGGAGTGACTCTTTGTTGCATGTGGAGGGATAGTTATATGATCCAATTATGTTATTATTGTTGAGAGAACTTGCACTAGTGAAAGTATGAACCCTAGGCCTTCTTTCCTATCATTGGAATACCTTTGTGCTCACTTTTATCATTAGCTACCTTAATGTTTTTATATTTTCAGATTACAAAAACCTATATCTACCATGCATATTGCACTTGTATCACCATCTCTTCGCCGAACTAGTGCACCTATACAATTTACCATTGTATTGGGTGTGTTGGGGACACAAGAGACTATTTGTTATTTGGTTGCAGGGTTGCTTGAGAGAGACCATCTTCATCCTCCGCCTCCCACGGATTGATAAACCTTAGGTCATCCACTTGAGGGAAATTTGCTACTGTCCTACAAACCTCTGCACTTGGAGGCCCAACAACGTCTACAAGAAGAAGGTTGAGTAGTAGACATCATCCTCCTCCTCCCTCTCCCCTGGCTCGCCGGCGCTCGCAAGAGTGAAGGCCGAGCCCGTGGGGACACCGCTCGGGCGGCGCACCCGCGGCATCGTCATCAACGAGGGCGGCGGCGGTTCCTGCTCCTCCCGCGTCGTCAAGCCCAAGACGGAGCCGGGCCTCGTCGCCGTCAAGAACGAGCATGACGACATGGCTGCCGCCGACGAGGCCGCCCTCAAGTTGGCGCACGAGGACTACGTCAAGCTGGGGATGGAGAGCCAGCACCGCACCCTCAAGAAGATCGTCGCGCGGCACCGCGGCCGCAAATAGGGCGGCTCATCATCCTTGAGAACTGTGACGAGGACGCGCCACTGCCGCCACTGAAGCCCATCCGCCAAGGCGACGCAGTGCAGGGGAGCAGTAAGGACGGCGGCGGCGTCAAGAATGAGGACGACGACGATGACAGCGACGACGACGACAACAACGCCTTCGGCGCGTTCTTTAGCCTGTAGGGCGGTGGCGCATGTTTTAGTATTTTTATTATGGTTTTTAAGACTTTAATGTACAAACATGAATGAAAAATCGCCTATTTTGCCCGATCTATGTCGTGTTTGGCTGACTTTTTAATTCAAAAACCACGTCTGCTTTCGGCTTGGGTCGGCTATTGGGAAACCAACCGCCTCCACACCTATATTTTCACCGGGGCGGCGTTTTTTCAAGTCTGTGGAAGCCGGACAGTTGGAGTTTCTCTAAGGCAGCTGAGCTGCTCACTGCATTGCACTGCACAGCAGAAAGGCACCGGATGGCGCCAGCGGAGCGGAAGGACATCCAGCGCAGTGGAAGGACTCTTTACTGATGCAAACCTCTGCTACTCACTGTGACACAGAGGCTCGATCGAGGCAAATTTCGTGTTTTGACCATTTTGCCATATAAAATCGGGATCTGACCCTGGTCTGGACTTTTTTTGAGATTTAACCCTTTCGCTACCGCCATAGATCATGGCGATAGGCTTGTATAGGCTAACGCCACAGGGAAAGGCGGTAGGTTAACGACGGTCGCCGTCAGCCCCGTTGTGTGAGGCCACGTGGCGTAACGGTCGTACCGCCACCGGACGTGGCGGTAGTCTAGCTAAGGCTACCGCCAGAAGGCTCATCGGTAGTGTCGTAGGTTGTGCCTTCAGTACTATGACGAAGAAGGCATTTCCGCCGGCGGTAGGGTACCCCACCCTACCGCCACTTTCCTTGGCGGTAGGGTCGCACACACATGCCTTCTGTTCTGTGACGAAAAAACCGTGACCCATTGGCGGTAGGGTACCACAGCCTACCGCCAAAGGTCCTGGCGGTAGGCTGTCTACACCTACCTCCGTGCCGTCCGGCGGTAGGGTATGTGCCAGTTAACTTCTAAACTAGTTCTTGGTCTTATCAATCAAAAAAAGTAAACATCACAACAAATATTGTTTGTAATTCAAAATAGGATGATCGCATACATTATAGATAGCAAATTAACATTTCAAATAGTTTGAACATAGTTTGAAACTAGCAATTCAACATCACCAACAAAGCTTGAAAGTACCAAATAGACATCACTAGCATAGCATACAAGTTCTTGCTCACAACTAGTTGCGCTAAACGACATCACCAACACGAGTCGTCACTTGCTCCTGCTCCTCTTAGCGGTACGGTCCTCGTTTCTCTTCGAGCGGGTTTCGTCCGGCTTCTTCGTGCGACGACGAGGAACTAGTTTCTAAAACGGGGATGGGCTCAAAATATTCTGGTGTGGATAAGATACCCTCTTTCCCTGGCTTGGCTGCGTCGGTTGAGGCCCGTCATTGTCGTCGTACTCCTCTGCGTCCTCCTCCTCTGTGTCCTCCTCCTCCTCCTCTTCGTCCTCTGTTTCTTCTTCCTCTTGCTACTCAACAACGCGGGATGACGAGGCAACATGAGTAGAGGAAGCTCCGCCGGCGTGGCTCGATGAAGCAATGGCACGCATGGACCCTCCATGAGCAGGATCATGGACGTTGGCCGCGCGAGCGCACCCAAGCATACCCACCATCTTACGACAATGGGTGATGAACTTCTACAATAGTGAACAACCAAAAACATAATAAGGATCAACTCAAGCTTCTGCAATAGTATAACATGGCTAAGGAGCTTGATGTTACCTTCATTGTACCCCTCATTTTGGTGTTGGATTCCACAGTTCCGGCTTCATACGAAAGTGCGTTCGAGCCATCAATAATGCTTCTGTTGAGCTCTGAAGCCTGCACATGTAACCAATATGTTAAAGGCTCAAAACCGCTCATGGCTCAAAACAAATGAGAACACCACTTACCACTCTGTTCATCAGGGGTGCATACTCCCTGAAATCACCTTCGAGATCTCTGAGCCGGCCACGGTAAGCTTCGTCCTCGCTATCATCCTCCTCCAATTTGGCGATATCGTCTTCCGTCCACTGCGGCCTCAGGCGTACACGGTACTTGACACCATCGTCATACCACTTCAGGTGGCGTTCACGGTAGGTGTCCCAGTGAACCACTCTCCTCTCGCTGTCGTTGCGATACCTTCTCTCGTCCCACCTTTTCACATACTCCTGGTGCTCGTGCCCCCAGTCTGTGATGGACTGACAATGCTTTCTACTCTTCCTACAAGGCATATGAAGCAATGGACGTCATGATAACGTCAAACATAAACGAAAACACATCAAGTAGAGAACAATGTCCTCCTAGTGAAGGTCGGAGCCGCTGGTGTCTGTGGGTTTACCCGGTGGGGTATGTTGCAAGATCCCAAACTGTGTGGCCACACATTGTGGTAAGTGCCACTCGACGGCATACACACATATCAAGGGCACAATGCACCGCCAGGCAAGCCGATCCTCCTCGCACAACGAATTGATCTCGAACCCCCATTCTCGATCGTGGTACGGAAACCAATTCACCTACAGAAGGATCGTTAAGAAGAATGAAAGTTGCGGAACGATGCTAACACCACTGAGGGTGAAATTTATCCTTTCTGTGTCGGGTTGGTTTGTTTTGAGGATAGAATCATTAGAGATGTTA
This sequence comes from Aegilops umbellulata, assembly GCA_032464435.1. NCBI lineage: Eukaryota > Viridiplantae > Streptophyta > Magnoliopsida > Poales > Poaceae > Aegilops > Aegilops umbellulata. The sequence continues at coordinate 6,796,620 of CP136058.1, read as the reverse complement.
TGGTAGATTTGGGAGAACAAGCCTTTGGATGAGCATTCTAATTTTTATTTGTTGCGTCATGATGATGGACCGAACATGAGGTGTCCTATCATTGAGAGAGATGCATGGTTAATGTTACTAGGATTCCCACTGGATTCTCAAACTGAGCACTACATCATGAAGGCGGTTTCTTGCTTTGGTAGATGCATGTTTTGTCACCGTCCTGGTCACAAAAAAGCTAGAGTATTGGTCAGAGTTTTAATTAATGAGCTCAAGTCCGTGACATTCAGCTTAGTCATCAAAAGGTTCACGGATATCAGTGGCCTAGGTAAATCCTGGACTGTGCCAGTTTATGTGCTCAATGGTCGAAATCCAAGCCCGGGTCTTGAAGGAAATGAGGATGATCTTCCTCCGTTGGGGGCATCTCCGCACCCTACTCAGTTACCTTTTCTGAATGCAATGCAACAGGCACAACACAATGCTCAGGTTTGGCAAATGGAAAATGCTGCTAATGCTTGGGAGGCAGCTCCTGCGCCGCAGCCCCCACAGCAAGGTTGGGTTGAATGGCCCGTTTTGCCTCCAGTTCCGCAACAGTATCAGGGATTCAGCTACAGGCAGTACACTGGATACGACGGACCATCGATGATGGATGGTATTTAGACCAAAGACTCTGGCTTTGATGATGGAAATCCGCTTATGGAACGAACATCTTCATATGGTGGAACAGGCTGCTGACGATTTCATACAGGGGAGACAAGGCAGTGAGCTAAACTTCAATCAAATCAATGATCACACTGTTGAGATCGTGGTTCCTAGTGAAATGAATATGTTGGAGCTCTTGATTCACTTCTATTCAACTGTTTATACTCCTAGAATCCAGTGGAAGTCTGATGAGGAGGAGATGCAAGCGAATTGGTTTTGTTTTGTTGAGGGTTTACAAGTTTTCCTTAAGGAGTTGGTCCATATGGCCTGCAACACCAGATTTCCCTTCACTCCTTTTGCTGCAAACAACACGATCATCCACTGCAACAAGGAACTTTGGGCTGCTTGCAACAACTTCGGCTATGATGTGAATGGAAACATGCTTTCTGTGCAACTGGAGGATTCTGTGGACACTAGTTTCTCTCAGGACAGCATGGAGGAAGTGATTACAGGTGAAGACATGACTCTGGATACTGCTGCTACTCATAAGAGACACCGCTCTTCGGTCCCTCTGGATGTCACTCAGGTACGCCGTAGTGTCAGAGCGACTAGATACAAAGGTTTCAAAGCTCCATCTATGTGTGACATCAAAAGGAAAGAGTCTCATGTCAAGCCAAGGCAAATTCCTGAGATTTCTGTGAACAATTGGGAACACGAGATAGAGGTGCAAACCTCTCAATCTGCACCACCACCAACCCCTATCAAGACATTACAGCATCTGGGAATCAACGTGTGTGGAGTACCTCCTGAAGAAATCTCTGAAGACAAGCTGATGCAGGGGGGCGAAGAACAGCACCTTAGACAATCTTAAAGCACGACTTTTATTTACATTTGCTTGCTCTGGTTGGTTTGTGCTGCCTTATTTTGTTTTGGTTAGCTTGTTTATTTCCTTTTAAGACTATGCCGTTAGTACTTTGGAACATCTTATGTTGGAACATCCGTGGCTTAAATTCGGAACCGAAATGCTTAGCTCTCTGTAATAAAATTGATGAATCAAACTGCTCCATTGTGTGTTTACAAGAAACGAAGAAAGAGCATTTTGATCATTCTTTTCTGAGAAATGCTGTCCTAGAAGATTTGATAAATTTGAATATGTACCTTCATCTGGGGCATCTGGAGGACTTATAATTATTTGGTGCAGTAGCCAATTCACTAGGCAAGTATTGCATAGCTACAAGTATGCACTAACAATTAAATTGACCTCACTGATGTCTAATCAAACATGGAACCTAACTAATGTGTATGGGCCATGTGAGGGCCCTGAGAGGATTGAATTCACGCAATGGTTTGAAGCTATTGAAATAGAAGATGAGGAGTTATGGCTTTTCATGGGTGATTTTAATTTCATGAGGTCTTTAGAAAACAGAAATCAGGAAGGTGGTAACATTGAGGATATCATTAAATTCAATGAAATTATCAGTTCTCTTGCGCTTTTGGAATTGCCTATAAAGGGACGCAAGTACACGTGGAGTAATATGCAACAGTCACCTTTATTGGAGCAGTTGGACTGGTTTTTCTCATCACCCGAATGGATTTCAGTCTTCCCTAATACAGTGATAAAACCCCTTTCCCGACCAATTTCAGACCATATTCCTTGTGTGCTTTCGGTAGATACAATTATTCCAAAGAGCAAAATTTTCCGGTTTGAAAGTTTCTGGCCATCTCACCCTGGTTTCGTGGAAGTAGTGAAAAACTCTTGGTCGGCCCCCATCAAAGCTAGCTCTAGCGCAACAAAGATCTCTGCAAAGCTAAAGAGATTGCGATATGCACCGAAAAGGTGGAGCAAGAAAATCTCTAAACTTCGAATGCTTATTGATAACTGTAACAGAATTCTTGCACAAGTCGACAGTCTGGAAGAGCTACGACAACTTTCTATACCTGAGAAATTTTTTAGAAAAATTCTAAAGAAGCATCTCCTTCGTATTTTAAAATACCAGAGTGATTACTGGAAAAAGAGGTGTACTTTTCGATGGGCAGTGAAAGGTGTCGAAAAGTACACCTCTTTTTCCAGTAATCACTCTGGTATTTTAAAAAGAGGTGTACTTTTCGATACAAAACAAAGCATTACTGATCAAATACCTTCACAAGTTCATTCACAAAGTTGATGTTCCTTGGGTCATGCTAGTTTGGAATGTATATTATGATCAGGGTGTGCCTCACGCACATGCAGTTTGTGGATCATTCTGGTGGAAGGATGTATTTTCCTTAATGGATATATTCAGATGCATCACTATGTGCATTCCTAGAGCTGGTGACACGGTTCTTTTTTGGAAAGACTTGTGGCAGGGGGATACGATCCTTTCGAATTCTCATAATCATCTTTTCTCTTATGCCCAAGATGAAGACATTTCTTTGGCTCAGTTCCACTCCAATCCTGATCCTGCAGCGCTGTTCCATTTACCACTGTCTGTTTAGGCAAGATCAGAGCTAGATGACATCATGCCCGTAATAAACAATATCACCCTACAGCAAATGGATATTGATGAATGGATTCTTTGCTGGGGAGATGAGCAATTCAAACCAAGGAAATTCTACAAATTCATATTCAGAAATATAACAGCCCCAACCTATATAACTTCTATATGGAAATCTAAATGCATCATGAGGCACAAAGTCTTTGCATGGCTCACGTTAATGGATAGGGTGAACACAAGAGATATGCTCCTGCGGAGGCACTTCAATATTGGAGAAGACCATTCCTGCCCCATGTGCAACCTTGATGTGCTAGAAACAAACACACACCTTTTTATGAATGTCCATTTGCTATCAGATGCTGGGATACAGTTGGAATCCAATGGGGGAATGAAAGGAATATCCAAATAATGTTCAATACAGCTCACAACTTACCCTGCATTCAAGGAAATCACTATTCTGGCAGCTTGGAACATCTGGAAGCAGAGAAATAAGGTTCTATTTGATGGTGAGGTAGCCTCACACTTGGACTGGCTCAGAATGTTTAAGAAGGATCTTGAGATTCTAACATTTAGGACAAAGGGGGATAGTAACATTTTTATCCATACCTTGATTCTGGGTTTGGCCCTTCACCAAAACCCCTCTGTGTAAAATGTAGATTTCTTTTATGGTTTAGCCCTTTGGCTATGTACAAAATGTAAAGTGTAAATATCCTCCCTTTATAATAAAGCAACAGTAGGAGCCTCTCCTGATGTTTTAATTTGTCAAAAAAAAGCTACTTGGTATACCCGGAAATCTGATAGGTTGTCCAGCTCGTTGCTGAAGAGCTTATACAGCGTAGTGGCCTTGCCCGTGTAGACCTTCACCTTATCCCAGGCGTAAGCGACGGTTGGGTACCGAGCACTGTCTCCTTCTTGGCCATAATCCGTCCATGCACGTGAGCGAACTCTCTCTGGACGGCCGACCGGTAACCGCTCCCACATCCAAATTGAAAGGGCCCAAACAAATCCACACACGCCGGAGGTCTCTTCGGTCCTCTACGTCGCGTCATCCAGCTGCAAACATGAAGTGATCATGATCATATAGCACAACCTCAAACAGCATACGTAGGTCGAAAAACGAGTATTGACATAATTATCTTACCGAGCGGTATAGGTAAGCTAGGCCGGTGGACCCCCAGCTGTACCCCGAATCCCAGTCCTCTAGGAAGCCGAGATACATCCATAGGGCGCAATCCCCCGAGCAGTCTGGAAAGACGACCTCCTTCTGAAGTTACCACGAATAGGCCCTCGCGTACTGCTCCATGGTCCGCTGATCGTCATCTTGCGGGCAAACGGACCGGTTCTCCAGGAGCCACTTGAGCCGCACACCGGATGTTCTGTTCCCCTTCATGGGAGGGCATTCGCCGATTAAGGCGATCACCCTCTCCTGCCAGTTGGCCCTCTCCACTCGCCCAGTCAGAGCATGGCCCTCGATGGGCAGGGCCGTGATCATTTCGAAGTCCTCGAGAGTCACTGTCATCTCACCACAGGTGAGATGGAAACTGTGCGTCTCGGGGCTCCACCGGTCGATCAATGCCGTAAGAGCCGAGTGCACGAGCGTCGGCGGCTGTCTTTTGAAATGAAGAACGAAACCCAACATCCGTGCTCTCCTGAAGTACGGAGTGTAGCGCTCATCGTACTACATCTGCACGGCCTTCGTGTGGCCCCTCATCTGCAATGGGGGGGAGCATCTGTCAAATCTAAACGGAATTGTTAGTAACTAACTTTGTCATAATAAACAATACATCAAATTGACGATAGACATTACCACTCCGTTCTCCATAAAACGGGCGCGGTGACCATTGTTGAAAGCATGATCAAGCATCGTGTACTTCACGCCGATTTCTGGCGCAAGGGGTGGCCGCCTATAACAATTAATCAATTAGAAATGATGTCATTTTCAACCAACTTGTATCATTTTGAACAAACATGAACATATCAAGTCCAAATATAAATAATCATATTGAACCAACATTCATCATTTATCATATATTCAACCAATATAAATGATCAATGTAAATACATTATTCATCAACATTCATCATTTATCGTGTATTGAAACAATTAGAAAATTGCATAGACATTATTCATCAAAATCCATGATATGACCATTTGTTCAAAAAATGCATATACATAATTCAATCACATGTAAGCAACTACTTACAATCCCTCCAACATCAACAAGTTTTCGAGAAGCACACAAAGGTAGCCTAAAATTCAGGAATTTTTAAATGCATGAGCACACATACCATCTACCTCCACGATGTACCCAGACACCGCTCGATTTCGCCCACCCCGACAAGTCGACACTAATGACCGCACCCACATTTAGCAACGACAGTAAGTAGAGGGGCATTGTTACTGCTGCTTAGAAGCATTTGAAAAAATATCAATTCTGCAAAATTATTGGGGATTATTGTAAACAAATCGACATCATGCATGTCCGTAGAAGTATAGATAGCCTCCTATCTGCAATCAATTTTTTGCATCATCCTATAGAAATTTGTCCACATACGCGTTTAGAAAAAAAAAGAAAATAATTAAGCTATAAGACTGTAGGCAAAAAGGTAATCTAGCTGTACTTTGACTCTTCATTAAACTTTTCAGGTTTGAAGGAATGAACAGAGGATGTTGCTCACAGGGAGGCTCCACCGATTAAACAGAGAAGAAGTCTTAGTGCTGAATGCATAAACATTTCAAGTTCGCTGAATAACTGAATCTCTAGATGGCAGACAAAGCAAGAGAAATATTCGACACACTATGACTCAGATATTCATACAGACCAATCGAGCACATAACTGCAGCTATCAGCGTCCTTCCGCATAGCAGCAAGGCAGCAATATTACCTTGGGTGATGCTCCTTGTGAGCGGGACGAACATGTGACCGCGTGGCAGGCACATGTGACGCACATCTCCGTTCTGAGCGAGCTGCAAAACTGCTTCGGCAGCAGCATGACCAGTGCTAGCTTGCACATCGCTGGTTGTTGACGCCGTCTGCCTCCGCCTAGGAGGAGCGCCGCCTCGAACCACACGCGGCAGAAACATAGCCAGCATCGTCCAAACCGGCGGACGACGTGCGCGCTCTGGCATTCCGCGCCGCCGTGAGGCATCACATCGGGGAACATCATCGACCTCGGGGAAGTGTGCTTGTAAACAGGTTCACGTGCGAGGGATGTGGCTTCCTTGGGCGGCGCTTGCTGGGGAGGGGCCGAGGTTCTGGTGTCGACGCTGTAGGTTGCGCCGCTGGAAGAGGACTTCAACCCTGGGGCAGCTACAGGTGGCCGCGGCTGTTAGTGGGCTGGACCGCTGAACCGGCGAAACGATGGCTAAGATTCTCGCCAGAAGGACACGGGGAGAGGACAGGAGACAAACCTGCTTGGTCCGGCGAGAAATGCTGCACATCTTCGCCATCCTGGATTTTGACGCCGCCGCGCCATACTGCCTGGATCCGGACGCCGCTGCGTCGTCGTTGGAGTGACTGGCTAGGAGGGGTGTTGGAAATATGAGCAAATTACTACGAGATTTAATCCAAATAAACAGAATATAAATCATGACCACAGCAGCAGAGATTAAACTAATCATGCGAACTAGTATAGTAGATGAACATATCACATCTAGGGCACATACTAGAAACATGAATTCTACCACGATCTCGAACAGGAAGGATAGAATCACATACGGTGCAGCGGGTGCAGCACCGCCAGCGTTGACGTTGTCGCCCATGTCGTCGAGGTTAAGGTTGCCGAGGTCGGGGAAGAAGTCGTCGTTCGCGAAGTCGTCGCTGCCCAAAAACCCCGATCGCCCCTCTCCCGTACAGGATCACGAGAGGCGGGGTTACGGAGGCCTGCTGTCCTTTCTCGCGATGCACGCCGGAAGGAGGGATGGAGAAGACTTGCTTGGCGGCGCAATGATCTGGAACGGTGGTGAGAAACCATACGAAGCGGCGGCGGTGACTAGGGTAGACGTCTGCCTGACTATATAGTGCGGGCCGGGTAGGTCGTGGGAGTAAACCCCACGTCCGAGTCGTCACGATCCAAAAGAATCAGAAACGGTTCAGTAATTAACGCGTCCGTTAATTATTAATTAATGACTCATTAATTTTTCCCGTGCAGCAAAAATATAGACAACGTGCATAGCTCTGTCCTCGGCTCAATCCCGCAACCCGCGGCGCGTCGTGATGAGGCGAGGCGAGCGAGGAGGAGGAGCGCGCGTGTAGGTCTCCTCTTCTCATGCTCATACAAGTGGTAGAAGAGCTCACCTTATAAAGAGGTGCAACTCTCTCTCAACTTATGAGGTGGGATTAAACTTTAGCCTCACTCACTCTACTCACATGTGTGCATGAATGGGCCAAGAGAATTTCAGAATTTTAGTTGGGCTTTGGGCCAAAGGCCTACTAGCAAAATTCCAACAATCCCCCACAAAGTCTCATTGGCACATCTCATCATTTAGTTCCAAAACATTGTTTTATATACCGGTGCTTAGTGGAGACTGTGAAGTTGAACTTCCACTTAGAAATTTATGCTACACTAGATCACAACTTGAATAGTGGACTATGCCTCGAACTACAAGTTTTCTGTGAAACTAGTTTCACACAAATTCTTGACCGATACTGGGCTGCCGCAAGGCTTCCCCACGGGTTTAGAGCATATACGTCATACTCTAGGGCCTTTCATGAATTTATTAGAGAACACCCAATTCTCACAGAATGCGATGTTAACAGTCAAATTCATATAGGTGTGTTCCTCAGAAGATGTTCTGTAGGACAACATCTCCGCTTACCCGAATAAGCCACTTGGAACACATTAAGATAAGTATCAACCTGACATGCAGATCAGGAGAGTATTGCATCTTCACGGAGTGGGATAATTAATATAGGGATACTCTCCTCCCAGCTGACCAACAGCTTGTCTCCCACTTCTACTTCACGGGATCTCCGATCACATAGATTGGGTTACCACTATGGACAACTCATGCGGTCGGTCTCAAACCCATCTCCATCGATGCATTATCTATCACATTACGTGATAGACCCTTTGTGAAGGGATCTGCCAAGTTTTTCGACGTTTGGATATAATCCAACGTAATAACTCCGGAGTTCCTCAATTTTCTGACAGATTTTAGTCTCCTCTTCACATGCCTTGAGGACTTCATATTGTCCTTAGAACTGTTTATCTTGACGATCACAGTTTGATTATCACAGTTCATCAGGATTGGGGGTATTGGTTTTTCAACCATAGGTAAGTCCATCAAGAGTTCACGAAGCCACTTTGCTTCAACAGTGGCAGTGTCTAATGCTGTGAGTTCTGCTTCCATAGTTGACCTCGTTAAGATGGTCTGCTTGCAAGACTTCGAGGAAACAGCGCCACCACCAAGTGTAAAAACATAACCACTTGTGGCCTTAATCTCATCAGCATCAGATATCCAGTTTGAGTCACTATAACCCTCCAGTACCCTTGGATACCCGGTGTAGTGAATCCCATAGCTCGCAGTGCCTTTCAAATAGCGCATAACTCTCTCAAGCGCATGCCAATGATCATCTCCCGGTTTTGACACAAACCGACTCAGCTTGCTCACAGCAAAAGAGATGTCAGGCCTCGTGGCACTCGCCAAATACATAAGCAAGCCAATAATCTGAGAATACCTCAGTTGATCTCTAGCAATCCGTCGATTCTTTCGAAGCAACACACTAGCACCATATGGAGTTGGAGAAGGCGTGCAGTCGCTATACCCAAAACGACTCAAGACCTTTTCCACATAATGGGACTGAAGCAGTGTGATCCCACCATTCTCATTTCTCAACAGCTTGATGTTTAAGATAACATCAGCTACTCCTAGATCCTTCATCTCAAAACAGCGAGATAAAAAATCCTTAACGTCCTTGATTAAATCAAGTTTGGTTCCAAAGATCAATATGTCATCGACATACAGACAAAGAATAACTCCCTCGCCCCCACCATAGCGATTGTACACGCACTTGTCACCATCATTTACTACAAAGCCGGCAGTAGTTAATGTTCTTTCGAACTTCTCATGCCACTCCTTAGGAGCTTGTTTAAGGCCATATAAAGACTTTAATAACTTGCACACCTTTCCTTCCTGACCAGGTACTACAAAACCATCTGGCTGATCCATGTAAATTTCCTCCTTCAACTCTCCATTGAGGAAAGCCGTCTTAACGTCCATTTGATGAACGAGAAGACCATGTGAGGCAGCCAGTGATAATAGCACCCGAATTGTGGTCAGTCTAGCCACGGGTGAGTAAGTATCAAAGAAGTCTTCACCTTGTTTCTGGTTATAACCCTTGGCCACAAGCCGTGCCTTGTACTTTTCAATCGTACCATCAGGTCTAAGCTTCTTCTTGAACACCCACTTACATCCTACAGGTTTGCACCCATAAGGACGGTCGGTGATCTCCCAGGTACCGTTAGCTAAGATGGAATCCATCTCGCTACGTACAGCTTCCTTCCAGTAGTCAGCATCAGGAGATGCATAGGCTTCTGAAATAGTCCTGGGTGTGTCATCCACAAGGTACACAATGAAATCATCACCAAAAGACTTTGCAGTCCTCTGTCTCTTACTCCTCACAGGAGTTCCATTGTCACCCTCAACAGGATTCTCAACGTGTTCCATCGCAATGGTGGGTTCAGGAATTACAGTGAATTCCTCACTAGATGGAGTAGGTATCTCCTGATTTGACGAACTCGACATATCCTTCATAGGAAATATGTCCTCAAAGAAAGTTGCATCATTTGATTCCATAATCGTACCAACATGCATGTCGGATACTGTCGGTGTCAAAACCAGCGGATCTCGGGTAGGGGGTCCCGAACTGTGCGCCTAGGCGGATGGTAACAGGAGACAAGGGACACGAAGTTTTACCCAGGTTCGGGCCCTCTTGATGGAGGTAAAACCCTACGTCCTGCTTGATTAATATTGATGATATGGGTAGTACAAGAGTAGATCTACCACGAGATCAAGGAGGCTAAACCCTAGAAGCTAGCCTATGGTATGATTGTTGTATGTTGGGGTCGTCCTACGGACTAAAACCCTCCGGTTTATATAGACACCGGAGAGGGTTAGGGTTACACAAAGTCGGTTACAATGGTAGGAGATCTGAATATCCGCATCGCCAAGCTTGCCTTCCACGCCAAGGAAAGTCACATCCGGACACGGGACGAATTCTTCAATCTTGTATCTTCATAGTCCAGGAGTCCGGCTGAAGGTATAGTCCGGCTACCCGGACACCCCCTAATCCAGGACTCCCTCAGTAGCCCCTGAACCAGGCTTCAATGACGACGAGTCTGGCGCGCAGATTGTCTTCGGCATTGCAAGGCGGGTTCCTCCTCCAAGTTCTTCATAAAAGTTGGTAAACACCAAGGGTAGTGTCCGGCTCTGCAAAATAAGTTTCCACATATTGCCATAGATAGAATAATATTAACACAAATCTAATCTGCTGATGTATTCCACAGCGTGACATCACATTACGGCCAAGCCTTTATCCTAATCGTTTTTACTTCCCCACCTCAGCGTATTTTGCGAGGCGGTTTCCTTGGCACGTCTTGTCAAAGCAGAGATCGTGTCCCCCATTTACGGGATTCTCATCAATACGGACGTGGGTAACCCAACCGCGCCATTTATCATGGTGCTTGGGAGGCAAGCGAGTTTTACCAGGCTGGTGGGGACGCATAGTCGCATCCGCCCATATAAGGGGATAAGGATCCACCTTTCTACCTACGCCTTCTTCCTCCTTTGCCTATCCATCTTCCGCGTACTCGAGCTCCAGCGCCCAGGTCCGCACTTCCCACCTCAACCTTCTCCAGCCATGTCCGGAGCGGGAGGCAAGTGGATGGTCTCCTCCGTCATGGAGGGCCATGTTAAAAAGCTAAGCAAGGCCGGATACTTGTCCAACAACATCGCACACCGGCTTCCTGAAAAGGGGCAGCTTCTCCCCACCCCAAGGCCCCATGAGAGGGTAGTATTCCTTCCCCACTTCCTCCGCGGACTGGGTTTTCCACTCCACCCGTTCGTCCGGGGGCTCATGTTCTACTACGGCCTGGATTTCCACGATCTGGCCCCGAACTTCGTCCTCAACAAATCGGCGTTTATCGTCGTGTTCGAGGCTTTCCTCTGCATCCGCCCCCATTTCGGCCTATAGCTCAAGACTTTCAACGTCAAGCCAAAGGTGGTGCACGGCAACCAGGCGGAGTGCGAAGGCGCCATGGCGGGCAAGATGGCCAACGTCCTATGGCTCGAGGGCGCCTTCATGGAGACCTTGAAGGGGTTGCAGTCAGGGTGGTTTTACATCAGCGAGCCGCGTGATCCGGAATGGATCGCCGCCCCTAAGTTCCGGTCCGGACCCCCCATGTGGCTCACGTCCTGGAAAGAGACGGGCCTGTCATGGGGCTACCAAGACGAGGTGACCGGACTGCAAAAATGCATCCAAACCCTGGTGAACAAGCAGCTAAAGCTTGTCAATGTAGTCCACGTTATGCTCGTCCGCCGGATCCTCCCGTGCCAACAATGGGACTTCAATCTGTGGGAGTTCGACCCGGCGCAGCACCCAACCCTTAGCAGGATTTTCGACACGACTTATGAAGAAGTCTAAAAGGTGCTAACCAAAGGCGCCGAGGCTCCCGCATCCGCCTCTGAGGACCGCGGATTCAGCTCGCAGCGTCATGCTGGCGAGGTAAGCTATTTTCACCTTTTACAGGATGTTAGTTTTCCATAATTTGACTCTATGCGGGATCTAAGCTCCCCTTCCTTTTGACAGGATTGGCAGGTGAAGTCCGGACAGATCTACTGTCCGCCCCCCTTGCCCGAAGACCCAGCCAATGCCCGTTTAACGAAGCTGCTGGTTCCGGCACCTTATGTGGTGCCGGAGAAGAAGGCCAAGAAGAAGACCACGGGGACTCGAAAGAGTTCCCGGCGTATGGTGGTGTCGGACTCATCGTCTGACGACTCCGAGACGCCCTCTCCTCGTGAAGACGAGGAGGAGGAAGAAGAAACCTCTCCCCCTCCAGCGGGGGGAGGAAAGAAGAGGAAGACCCCTCCTCCGGACTACTCCACCAACGCCAACGAGGGCGAAGAGGAGTGGCCGCACAGGGCCAAGCGCCCGTCGAAATCGTAAGTATTCAGATACCAGAGTAACTCATAGCATTCCTTTATGGCACAACTTTCCCTAATGTCGAATATAATCATGTAGCCCGCCCAAGGCCGGGCTCGACGACTCGTCGAGTGGCTCCCTGGATTCTTCGGACGTGAATTCAGTTCCGCCCGCTGCCTCCCCCTGTACTGCGGACGACGCCGAAGTGGCGTCGCAACAAGTTCCGGGCCAAGAGGAGGTGGTCCTGGAGGAGCCGCGAGGCGACCTCCCGGACTCTAGGAGCAAAGGGGACAAGACCCCCCAGGGCTCCTAGTCCGGCTTTGCGCCGGACACCGCGCCGGAATCCTCAACGGTTCCGGAGTGCGGCAGGCGACCTCCTTCTAAGAGGAGCAAGCCTACTAAGCCGGCGGCCTCCGTCCAACCGGAGGCGCCGGACAATCTGCTAGAGCTGCTTAAGGGCGCCTCCATTGACGAGGAGCACCATACTATTATGAGTACGGTGATCCAGAAGGTTCAGTCCGCCAAGAGCGGACTGACTGAAGCTTGTGCCAGCCTTCTAACAGGCTTCGAGGTAAGTAAAAAATATGTAAAAATATTACCGCATAGACAGTAGCCCCTGATGCTCTGTTTGGCGTTCGGAAAGAAAAGCCGAATAGAGGATCTAATAAACTTTGCAAGAGTCTAACAAAATAAGGGTCAATATACGTGTGCAGGCTTCGCTGCTTGCGACCGCCGCACTGACTGCGGAGGTAGGCACCCTGAAGCTCTCGAGCGGTCCGAGCGACAGCTCGGCCTGGCCAAGCGGCAACTCGAGGAGAAAGAAGGTAAGAGGTACCTTATAGAAATATGTAAAAAAATGCAATTGCAAAAAAATGACAGGATTATGCTGCTTGTTGCAGGGGACACAACTGAGGTGGCGACCCTCAAGCAGGCGCTGTCCGAGGCCGAGAAGAGAGTCGCCTCAGAGCGCACTGAGCGGCAGAAATTTGAGGCGCAGGTTGGCGAGGCGCAGCAAGAGCTTCAGGCTCTCATGAAAAAACATGAGAGTTTGGAGCTTGACTCGAAGACGCGAGCGTCCGAGCTCGCGGTAGCCCTTGAAACTGCCAAGTCTGCCAAGGCCGAATCCCAGAATGCCCTCCAGGAATTGGATGCGGTGAAAAAGATAGCGGCGGGTAAGGCATTCTTTATGCAAAGCAAACATACGAAAGTAAGCTACTTGTTACTTACCCGAATCCAGGGCTCTCCAGGGGCATTCGCAGATCTTCCCCGTAGCGTATCCGATGCCGCCGCATTCTACCGAGCCGAGGCAGGCAGCTCGACGGAGAAGGTGTTCTGGTCTCAGTACGCTGAGGCCGGACACCCTGTGCCCTTGAGCGACCAGCTGAAGCAGCTGGTCGAGCTCCACAAGGCGGCCGAACAGGACATGAAAGGCTTCATAGTTCGGCTATGGCCTGGAGAGGCCCTGCCTGGGAGCTACTTCGGACTGGTGCGGCGGCTGGTGGAGGCCTGTCCAAGGCTCGAGGTCATCAAGCGCTCCGTCTGCATCGAAGGTGCCCGTAGGGCCCTTGCCCGTGCAAAGGTGCACTGGGGTAAGCTGGACGGTGAGAAGCTTGTGAGGGACGGGCCGCCGCCGGGGAAGGAGCATTGCAAGCCCGATAACTATTATAAGGATGTTCTGGCGGGTGCCCGCCTTATGGCGGATGAATGTACCAGGGATGTAATTTTTGAGTAAACTCACTCGTATTGTCCTGTGCGCTGAAAACTTGTTCATATGCGCTAAGCAATGCTTTTAGAATTTAAAATATTACTTTCTGTGCGGCCGTTTATCAAAAATTGAGATATGGCCAGGCGTCGGCTTCGGCCCCCATGCCACTAGTGCTGGGGTGTTCGGGATAAACCTGAGCGCTCTTTTTCCCATGATTGGGTCCTTCGAGGGAAGCGCTCAGCACAACGAACAAGGCAATCAGACTATAATGCTTGAACACTCTCACTTAGCCATAGAACTCTATAATTCTAAATTTCAGCGAAGCCCCTAGTATTCGGAAGACCGAGTTCGGGGCGCTATCCACGCCTTGGCCGGACAAAGCCGGCTCTTCGCTCTAAGCGGCATAAGTCTTTAGGGACTCGAAAAACCTCTCGAACAGTGACCGGTCCCTCGATTCATCATGACATTCAGTTTTAGCTTTCTCTACTAAGGTGCTCATCCCAGCTCAACTGGGGCACAATCGCAGTAGTTCTCCTAGTGCTACCTTAGCCGATATAGCGGAACGTAAGGCACCAAAACATAGGAGCCTGGCAAACCCAACTATTGACCCAAATCATGATTCGGAGCCGATGCATATAATGCTATAAGTTCGGGGTGCCGCACTTGTGAAAGTGTTTGGACTTCTCACACCATATTAAGGGGTACTGGAGCCCCTGGCGTATTTGCCGTACAACAGCGTACGGGTGTAACATGTCATTAATGAACATATATAAAAAGAAATTAATGCAAAAGATAGACAAAAGCTATGCATTTTTTATAGAAAGGCTGCGATCCAAGCAGAACGATACAAATAGTGCGATAAGCAAAAAATTGGACTATTTAACATGTCCTGTCCAGGGGCAGGCCGCGGAATTGTACAAAACAGGTATACTGCTCGTAATAGAGACCACCTGGGAGTTCCATAATGCGGCATGGCTTGTCTGCTTTCCTGGATCTTGCATCGTTTGTGCGGCAGTTGGATTGCCGAACATGTCGTCCGAAGTATGGAGTCCTGAAAGTAAGAGAAAAATAAAAAAAGAATTCGGCAGCCCCTAGTACGGTTTAAGCCGTGTTTTGGGCATGCCGTGATAGTGCCCCTCCCCCTGTGCCCATGGTATTTCAAGAGCGTAGTTATGTACGCGAAGCACTGGTTTCGCTATATCGCGAGGGCTAGGGTTGGGGCCGCATTGCTACGCCAGCTCGAAACGTGCCAGGCGGTCTTCTTGTAGGTTACTCCGGGCGCGCTTGACAATGTCCGGCCTTTTAACGGCCAGACTGGAGAATTGCCTAGAGAGGCTGCTTTGTACTTCTGCTGCGAGCGCCGCCGTGTGCTCCTCCGTTCGGAGGGAGCGTCCAGTGTTTCCATTGACCGTGATTACTCCTCGAGGGCCTGGCATCTTGAGCTTAAGGTATGCGTATGCGGTACCGCATTGAACTTTGCGAATGCGGTTCGCCCGAGCAGTGCATGATAGCCACTGCGGAACGGGACTTTGTCGAAGATTAACTCCTCGCTTCGGAAGTTATCCGGAGATCCGAAGACCACTTCAAGTGTGACTGAACCTGTACAGTTGGCCTCTACACCGCCTTTAAAGGTCGTTTTGGTGGGCTTAATCCTTGAGGGATCTATGCCCATTTTCCGCACTGTATCCTGGTAAATCAGGTTCAGGCTGCTGCCGCCGTCCATAAGGACTCTTGTGAGATGAAATCCGTCAATAATTGGGTCTAGAACCAATGCGGCGAACCCGCCATGACGGATGCTAGTGGGGTGGTCCCATCGATCAAAAGCGATCGGGCAGGAGGACCATGGGTTGAACTTTGGGGCAACAGGCTCCAGCGCGTATACGTCCCGTAATGCACGCTTCCGCTCCCTTTTGGGGATGTGGGTTGCGTATATCATGTTCACCGTCCGCACTTGTGGGGGAAAACCCTTCTGTCCATTGTTGTTCGGCGGCCTGGGCTCCTCCTCGTCGTCGCTATGCAGCCCCTTGTCTCTATTTTCGGCATTTAACTTGCCTGCCAGCTTGAACACCCAGCAATCCCTGTTGGTGTGATTGGCTGGCTTTTCGGGGGTGCCACGTATCTAGCACAAGCGGTCGAGTATTCGGTCCAAACTGGACGGGCCCTGAGTATTTCTTTTGAATGGCTTTTTCCGTTGACCGGATTTGTAGCCTCGGAATCCAGCATTGACTGTCGTATCCTCGTTGCTGTCGCTGCTAACGCGGCGTTTTGCTTGTTCTGGGACGACCTGCCACTTTTGTCCTTGGTATCTGAATTACCAAGGTTCTTGGTTAAGTTGTTGCTGCGAGCTAGCCAGCTGTCTTCTCTCGCGCAAGAGCGGGTCATGAGTGTCGTGAGAGCTGCCATGGATTTCGGCTTTTCCTGTCCAAGGTGTCGGGCAAGCCACTCGTCGCGGATGTTATGCTTGAAGGCTGCTAGGGCCTCTGCGTCCGGACAGTCGACTATTTAGTTTTTCTTTGTTAGGAACCGTGTCCAGAATTGTCTGGCCGGTTCCTCTGGCTGCTGAATTATGTGGCTTAGGACATCAGCGTCCGGTGGTCGCACATAGGTACCCTGAAAATTGTCGAGGAATGCGGCTTCCAGGTCTTCCCAAGAACCGATTGAATCTGCCGGCAAGCTGTTAAGCCAATGCCGGGCTGGTCCCTTAAGTTTGAGTGGGAGGTATTTGATGGCGTGTAGATCATCGCCGCGGGCCATGTGGATATGAAGGAGATAATATTCGATCCATACCGCCGGATCTGTTATGCCATCATATGATTCGATGTTCACGGGTTTGAAACTCTCGGGGATTTTATGATCCATTACTTCATCTGTGAAGCATAGTGGGTGTGCGGCGCCTCTGTATTGGGCTATATCACGACGTAGCTCGAACGAGCTTTGTCTATTGTGTTCGGCCCGGTCAGATTTATTATATCCGGAGTGACGATCCCCGTCACGTGCCGTGGGGCGCCCACGCAATCCGTAGATCGATCGTGTTTGCCTTGCCTTGTCCTCCAGTATCTCTCGCAGGTCTGGCGCATTTTCCCGTGCCTTAGTATGTTTTGAGCGGCGCCGGGGCACGGCTTGAGTGGAGGGCCGAGAGGCCTCTCTGTCACGGCCACGAGGTTGCCGGTCGGCCATGTCATGCGCTGGTGATGTAGGTTTAGGTGCTTCCTCCTCTAATCGGGGTAGCAGCCTGCACTTTGGATAGCTCTTGGAGGGGCGTTCGAGTTCATTCTCTTCGGCCGCAAGGACTTCTATCCATCTGTCAGCTAGCAAATCTTGATCAGCTCTAAGCTGTTGCTGCTTTTTCTTGAGGCTGCTTGCCGTGGCCATAAGCTTGCATTTAAAATGCTCCTGTTTGGCGGGATCCTCTGGCACGACGAATTCGTCGTCGTCGAGGCTTGCCTCGTCTTCGGAGGGAGGCATGTAATTATCATCCTCAACCTCTCTGTCTACCGCTCTCTCGTGAGGGTTGGCTTCTTCATCCTCCTGTGCCGAATCTTGCTGAGGGGGTGTTCTTCGGCGCTATCCGGAGTATTATTATCTCCCGTGCTGGAATCACCGTTTTTACTTTGGCGGGATTTAGAGCGGCGCCGCTGACGTCGGCGCTTGGGCTGTTTCTTGGAGGTGTCATCCCCCGCTGTTCCATCGCCATCTCCATCTTTTGGAGTGTCCACCATATAAATGTCGTACGACGAGGTGGCTTTCCAGTGCCCTATAGGGGCTGGTTCTTGATCGTCTCCTGCATCGGCGTCCATACCGTTGATGTCTTCGGAGTCGAAATCGAGCATGTCGGTTAAATCATCGACAGTGGCTACAAAGTAGGTGGTGGGTGGGCTTTGAATTTCTTCATCGTCCGTATCCCATCCTTGCTGACCGTAGTCCGGCCAGGGCTCTCCTGATAAAGAGAGAGACTTTAGTGACTTCAGGATGTCGCCAAAGGGAGAGTGCTAAAAGACGTCTGCAGCGGTGAACTCCATGATCGGCGCCCAATCGGATTCGATCGGCAGGGGTGCGGAGGGCTCGGAGTCTGGAGAGGAGTCCGGCCCCTCGGAGTCACGGGCTTTGCAGCGTGCGGGGTTGGTGTTCGGCTCGATCGCCTTTGGGATAGCAGCCCCCGAGGCGGCGTCCAACCACTCATCCTCGATCGGCGCAAGAGGCTCCGAATTAAGAGTCGGAACCGATGCGTGTGCGGCCACCAGGACACTGTTCGGCGGCAGAGCTAGATCATGCCCGTCGAGACAGTGCGGCGCGCTCGGCTGTGGCTCGAATCCGTCAAAGATCAAGTCCCCGCGGATGTCAGCCGTGTAGTTTAAAGTTCCAAATCTGACCTGATGGCCAGGCGCGTAGCTTTCGATCTTCTCAAGGTGGCCAAGCGAATTGGCCTGCAGTGCGAAGCCGCCGAAGACGAAGATCTGTCCGGGGAGAAAAGTCTCACCCTAGACTGCATCGCTGTTGATGATCGAAGGAGCCATCGGGCCTAAAAGCGACGACACAGAGGAACTCTCAATGAAAGCATCAATGTCGGTGTCAAAACCGGCGGATCTCAGGTAGGGGGTACCGAACTGTGCGTCTAGGCGGATGGTAACAGGGGACAAGGGACACGAAGTTTTACCCAGGTTCGGGCCCTCTTGATGGAGGTAAAACCCTACGTCCTGTTTGATTAATATTGATGATATGGGTAGTACAAGAGTAGATCTACCATGAGATCAAGGAGGCTAAACCCTAGAAGCTAGCCTATGGTATGATTGTTGTATGTTGGGGTCGTCCTACGGACTAAAACCCTCCGGTTTATATAGACACCGGAGAGGGTTAGGGTTACACAAAGTCGATTACAATGGTAGGAGATCTGAATATCCGCATCGCCAAGCTTGCCTTCCACGCCAAGGAAAGTCCCATCCGGACACGGGATGAAGTCTTCAATCTTGTATCTTCATAGTCCAGGAGTCTGGCTAAAGGTATAGTCCAGCTACCCGGACACCCCCTAATCCAGGACCCCCTCAGATACCTCAGATTTTATTATGAAAAATCTATAGCCGATGCTATGAAAAGCATAGCCCAGAAGAACACAATCCACGGTTTTTGGTCCAAGCTTGCGCTTCTTGGGAATTGGTATATTGACTTTCGCCAAACAACCCCAAGTATGTAGGTGAGAGAGTTTCAACCTTTTCCTTTCCCATTCCTCAAATGGAGCCATGGTCTTATGCTTTGTGGGAACTCGGTTTAGGACATGACACGCAGTCATTAGCGCCTCCCCCCACCATTCCTTGGATAGACCTAAAGTGTCTAACATGGTGTTAACTATATCAGTTAGAGTTCGATTCTTTCTTTCGGCTACCCCGTTTGACTGGGGTGAGTAGGGAGGCGTCCTCTCATGGATGATACCATGTTCCGCACAAAACAGATCAAATTCATTGGAAAAATACTCTCCACCACGATCGGACCTAAGCCGTTTAATTTTTCAATCAAGTTAGTTCTCTGCCTCAGCTTTATAGTTTTTAAAGAAAGTCAAAGCCTCATCTTTTGATTTTAGAAGATACACATAACAATATCTAGTGGATGTTGGGGATCGTAGCAGAAATTAAAATTTTCCTACGCATCACCAAGATCTATCCATGGAGTATTCTAGCAACAAGGGGATAGGAGAGCATCTACATACCACTTGTAGATCGCAACGGAAGCGTTCAAGAAGAACGTGGATGATGGAGTCGTACTTGTCGTGATCCAAATCACCGATGACCAGCGCCGAACGGACGGCACCTCCGCGTTCAACACACGTACGGTCGGGATGACGTCTCCTCCTTCTTGATCCAGCAAGGGGGAAGGAGAGGCTGGAGATGATCCAGAAGCACGACGGCGTGGTGGTGGATGCAGCAGAGTTCCAGCAGGGCTTCGCCAAGCAACTACGGAGAGAGGGAGAGGTGTAACAGGGGAGAGGGAGGCGCCAAGGCTGCAGGGTGCGGCTGCCCTCCCCCCCTTTATATAGGCCCCCTAGTGGGGGGCGCCGGCCCTGGAGATCCATCTCCAGGGGGGGCGGCGGCCAGGGGGAAGGCTTGCCCCCCAAGCCATGTGGGGCGCCCCCTGCCCTAGGGTTTCCAACCCTAGGCGCAGGGGGGAGGCCCATGGGGAGGCGCACCAGCCCACTACGGGCTGGTTCCCTCCCCACTTCAGCCCACGGGGCCCTCCGGGATGGGTGGCCCCACCCGGTGGACCCCCGGGACCCATCTGGTGGTCCCGGTACAATACCGGCGACCCCCAGATCATTCCCGATGGCCGAAACGACACTTCCTATATATTATTCTTTACCTCCGGACCACTCTGGAACCTCTCGTGACGTCCGGGATCTCATCCGGGACTCCGAGCAACCTTCGGTTTGCTGCATACTAATATCTTTAACAACCCTAGCGTCACCGAACCTTAAGTGTGTAGACCCTACGGGTTCGGGAGACATGCAGACATGACCGAGACGATCTCCGGTCAATAACCAACAGCGGGATCTGGATACCCATGTTGGCTCCCACATGCTCCTCGATGATCTCATCAGATGAACCACGATGTCTAGGACTTAATCAATCTCGTATTCAATTCCCTTTGTCTATCGGTACGATACTTGCCCGAGATTCGATCGTCGGTATACCGATACCTTGTTCAATCTCGTTACTGGCAAGTCTCTTTACTCGTTCCCGTAACACATCATCCCGTGAACAACACCTTGATCACATTGAGCTCATTATGATGATGTCTTACCGAGTGGGCCCAGAGATACCTCTCCGTCACACGGAGTGACAAATCCCAGTCTCGATTCATGCCAACCCAACAGATACTTTCGGAGATACCTGTAGTGCACCTTTATAGTCACCCAGTTACGTTATGACATTTGATACACCCAAAGCACTCCTACGGTATCCGGGAGTTGCATAATCTCATGGTCTAAGGAATGATACTTGACATTCAAAAAAGCTCTAGCAAACGAACTACACGATCTTTTGTGCTAAGCTTAGGTTTGGGTCTTGTCCACCACGTCATTCTCCTAATGATGTGATCCCGTTATCAATGACATCCCCATGTCCATAGTCAGGAAACCATGACTATCTATTGATCAACGACCTAGTCAACTAGAGGCTTACTAGGGACACATTGTGGTCTATGTATTCACACGTGTATTATGATTTCCGGACAATACAATTATAGCATGAACAATAGACAATTATCATGAACAAGGAAATATAATAATCCTTTTATTATTGCCTCTAGGGCATATTTCCAACAGTCTAGAGACAATAGTCTAGTTACATTGTGATGAATCGCACACCCATGGAATTTTGGTGTTGATCATGTTTTGCTCTAGGGAGAGGTTTAGTCAAGGATCTGCCACATTCAGGTCCGTATGTACTTTACAAATCTCTATGTCTCCATTTTGAACACTTTCACGAATGGAGTTGAAGCGACGCTTGATATGCCTGGTCTTCCTGTGAAACCTGGGCTCCTTCGCAAGGGCAATTGCTTCAGTGTTGTCACAGAAGCGAGTCATCGGGTCCGACGCATTGGGTATGACTCCTCGGTCGGTAATGAACTCCTTCACCCAGACTGCTTCTTGTGCTGCCTCCGAGGCTGCCATATACTCTGCTTCACATGTAGATCCTGCCACGACGCTTTGCTTGCAACTGCACCAGCTTACTGCCCCTCCATTCAAAATATACACGTATCCGGTTTGTGACTTGGAGTCATCCAGATCTGTGTCGAAGCTGGCGTCGACGTAACCCTTTACGACGAGCTCTTCGGCACCTCCATAAAAGAGAAACATATCCTTAGTCCTTTTCAGGTACTTCAGGATGTTTTTGACCGCTGTCCAGTGTTCCTTGCCGGGATTACTTTGGTACCTACCTACCAAACTTACGGCAAGGTTTACATCGGGTCTGGTACACAGCATGGCATACATAATAGACCCTATGGCTGAGGCATAGGGGATGACACTCATCTCTTCTATATCTTTTGCCGTCGTCGGGCATTGAGCCGTGCTCAATCGCACACCTTGCAATACAGGCAAGAACCCCTTCTTGGACTGATCCATTTTGAACTTCTTCAAAATCTTGTCAAGGTACGTACTTTGTGAAAGACCGATGAGGCGTCTCGATCTATCTCTATAGATCTTGATGCCTAATATATAAGCAGCTTCTCCAAGGTCCTTCATTGAAAAACATTTGTTCAAATAGGCCTTTATGCTTTCCAAGAATTCTATATCATTTCCCATCAATAGTATGTCATCCACATATAATATGAGAAATGCTACGGAGCTCCCACTCACTTTCTTGTAAACGCAGGCTTCTCCATAAGTCTTCATAAACCCAAACGCTTTGATCATATCATCAAAGCGAATATTCCAACTCCGAGATGCTTGCACCAGCCCATAGATAGAGCGATGGAGCTTGCATACTTTGTTAGCATTCTTAGGATCGACAAAACCTTCCGGCTGCATCATATACAATTCTTCCTTAAGAAAGCCGTTAAGGAATGCCGTTTTGACGTCCATTTGCCATATCTCATAATCATAGTATGCGGCAATTGCTAACATGATTCGGACGGACTTCAGCTTCGTTACGGGAGAGAAAGTCTCATCGTAGTCAACCCCTTGAACTTGTCGATAACCCTTAGCGATAAGTCGAGCTTTATAGATGGTCACATTACCATCAGTGTCTGTCTTCTTCTTAAAGATCCATTTATTTTCTATGGCTAGCCGATCATCGATAAGTCATTCAAAGTCCATACTTTGTTTTCATACATGGATTCTGTCTCGAATTTCATGGCTTCTAGCCATTTGTCAGAATCTGGGCCCGCCATCGCTTCTTCATAGTTCGAAGGTTCACCGTTGTCCAACAACATGATTTCCAGGACAGGGTTGCCGTACCACTCTGGTGCGGAACGTGTCCTTGTGGACCTACGAAGTTCAGTAGGAGTTTGATCAGAAGTATCTTGATCATCATCATTAACCTCCTCTCTATTCGGTGCAGGCACCACAGGAACATTTTCCTGAGCTGTGCTACTCTGATTTTAAGAGGTAGTACTTCATCAAGCTCTACTTTCCTCCCACTTACTTCTTTCGCGAGAAACTCTTTCTCTAGAAAGGACCCGTTCTTGGCAACAAAGATCTTGCCTTCGGATCTGAGGTAGAAGGTATACCCAACTGTTTCCTTGGGATATCCTATGAAGACGCATTTTTCCGATTTGGGTTCGAGTTTTTCAGGTTGAAGTTTCTTGACATAAACATCGCAACCCCAAACTTTCAGAAACAACAGCTTAGGTTTCTTCCCAAACCATAATTCATACGGTGTCGTCTCAACGGATTTAGACGGTGCCCTATTTAAAGTGAATGCGGCTGTCTCTAGAGCGTATCCCCAAAATGATAGCGGTAGATCTGTAAGAGACATCATAGACCGCACCATATCCAATAGAGTGCGATTACGATGTTCGGACACACTGTTACGCTGAGGTGTTCCAGGCGGCGTGAGTTGTGAAACGATTCCACATTTTCTTAAGTGTGAGCCAAATTCATGACTTAAATATTCTCCCCCACGATCTGATCGTAAGAACTTTATTTTTCTGTCACGTTGATTCTCAACCTCACTCTGAAACTCCTTGAACTTTTCAAAGGTCTTAGACTTGTGTTTCATCAAGTAGACATACCCATATCTACTCAAATCATCCGTGAGAGTGAGAACATAACGATAGCCTCTGCGAGCCTCAACGCTCATTGGACCACATACATCTGTATGTATGATTTCCAACAAGTTGGTTGCTCGCTCCATTGTCCCTGAGAATGGAGTCTTGGTCATTTTGCCCATGAGGCATGGTTCGCACGTGTCAAATGATTCATAATCGAGAGACTCTAAAAGTCCATCAGCATGGAGCTTCTTCATGCGCTTGACACCAATGTGACCAATGCGGCAGTGCCACAAGTATGTGGGACTATCATTATCAACTTTACACCTTTTGGTATTCACACTATGAATATGTGTATTATCACGCACGAGATTCATTAAGAATAAACCATTGACCATCGGAGCATGACCATAAAACATATCACTCATATAATAGAACAACCATTATTCTCGGATTTAAATGAGTAGCCATCTCGCATTAAACGAGATCCAGATACAATGTTCATGCTCAAACTTGGTACTAAATAACAATTATTGAGGTTCAAAACTAATCCCGTAGGTAAATGTAGAGGCAGCGTGCCGACGGCGATCACATCGACCCTGGAACCATTCCCGGCGCGCATCGTCACCTCGTCCTTCGCCAGTCTCCGTTTATTCCGCAGCTCCTGTTTTGAGTTAAGAATATGAGCAACGGCACCGGTATCAAATACCCAGGAGCTACTACGAGCACTGGTAAGGTACACATCAATTACATGTATATCACATATACCTTTAGTGTTGCCGGCCTTCTTATCTGCTAAGTACTTGGGGCAATTCCGCTTCCAGTGACCATTTCCCTTGCAATAAAAGCACTCAGTTTCAGGTTTGGGTCCATTCGTTGACTTCTTCCTGGCAACTGATTTACCAGGCGCGGCAACATCCTTGCCGTCCTTCTTGAAGTTCTTCTTACCCTTGCCTTTCTTGAACTTAGTGGTTTTATTCACCATCAACACTTGATGTTCCTTTTTGATCTCCACCTCTGCAGATTTCAGCATTGAATACAACTCGGGAATGGTCTTTTCCATCCCCTGCATATTGTAGTTCATCACGAAGCTCTTGTAGCTAGGTGGGAGCGACTGAAGGATTCTGTCAATGACCGCCTCATCCGGGAGATTAACTTCCAGCTAAGTCAAGCGGTTGTGCAACCCAGACATCTTGAGTATGTGTTCACTGACAGAGCTATTTTCCTCCATCTTACAGCTAAAGAACTTGTCGGAGACCTCATATCTCTCGACCCGGGCATGAGCTTGGAAAAACAATTTCAGCTCCTCGAACATCTCATATGCTCCGTGTTGCTCAAAACGCTTTTGGAGCCCCGGTTCTAAGCTGTAAAGCATGCCGCACAGAACGAGGGAGTAATCATCAGTACGTGACTGATGGGCGTTCATAACGTCCTGGTTTTCTAGGAATGGTGCTTCACCTAGCGGTGCTTCTAGGACATAATCTTTCTTGGCTGCTATGAGGATGATCCTCAGGTTCCGGACCAAGTCCGAATAATTGCTGCCATCATCTTTCAGCTTGGTTTTCTCTAGGAACGCGTTGAAGTTGAGGGTGAAATTACCATGGGCCATTTGATCTACAAGACATATTGTAAAGATTTAGACTAAGTTCATGATAATTAAGTTCATCTAATCAAATTAATGAATGAACTCCCACTCAGATTTGACATCCCTCTAGTCATCTAAGTGATACATGATCCGAGTCAACTAGGCCGTGTCCGATCATCACGTGAGACGGACTAGTTATCATCGGTGAACATCTCCGTGTTGATCGTATCTTCTATACGACTCATGTTCGACCTTTCGGTCCTCCGTGTTCCGAGGCCATGTCTGTACATGCTAGGCTCGTCAATCCAACCTAAGTGTATTGCGTGTGTAAATCTGGCTTACACCCGTTGTATGCGAACGTAAGAACCTATCACACTCGATCATCACGTGGTGCTTCGGAACGACGAACCTTAGCAACGGTGCACAATTAGGGAGAACACATTTTTGATATTTTAATGAGGGATCATCTTACTTATGCTACCGTCGTTCTAAGCAAATAAGATGTAAAAACATGATAAACATTACATGCAATCAAATAGTGACATGATATGGCCAATATCATTTCGCTCCTTTGATCTCCATCTTCGGGGCGCCATGTTCATCGTCGTCACCGGCATGACACCATGATCTCCATCATCATGATCTCCATCATCGTGTCTTCGTGAAGTTGTCACGCCAACTATTACTTCTACTACTATGGCTAATGCTTTAGCAATGAAGTAAAGTAATTACATGACGATTTAAGTTGACACGCAGGTCATAAATAAATAAAGACAACTCCTATGGCTCCTGCCGGTTGTCATACTCATCGACATGCAAGTCGTGATTCCTATTACAATAACAAGATCATCTCATACATCACATACATGATTCATCACAACTTCTGGCCATATCACATCACAAAGCACTTGCTGCAAAAACAAGTTAGACGTCCTCCAATTGTTGTTGCAAGTTTTTACGTGGCTGTTATAGGTTGCTAGCAAGAACGTTTCTTACCTACATTAAAACCACAACATGAATTGTCAATCTCTATTTACCCTTCATAAGGACCCTGTTCATCGAATCCGATCCAACTAAAGTGGGAGAGACAGACACCCGCCAGCCACCTTACGCAACTAGTGTTGGGGAACGTTGCAGAAAATTAAAAAATTTCCTATGGTTTCACCAAGATCCATCTATGAGTTCATCTAGCAACGAGTCATGGGAGAGAGATTGCATCTACATACCACTTTGTAGATCGCGAGCGGAAGCGTTCAACGAACGGGGATGAGGTAGTCGTACACGACGTGATCCAAATCACCGGAGATCCTAGCACCGAAAGGACGGCACCTCCGCGTTCAACACACGTACGGTCAGCGTAACGTCTCCTTCTTCTTGATCCAGCAGGGCAAAGGAGAGGTTGGGGAAGATGGCTCCAGCGGCAGCATGACGGCATGGTGATGGTGGAGCTGCAGTACTCCGGCAGGGCTTCGCCGAGCTCTACGGAGGAGGAGGAGATGTTGGAGAGGGAGAGGGAGGCGCCAGGAGCAAGGGTACGCTGCCCCCCTCCCCTCCCCCCTTTATATAGCCCCCTAGGGGGGCGCCGGCCCTAGGAGATGCAATCTCCTAGGGGGGCGGCGGCCAAGGGTGGGGCTTGCCCCCCAAGCAAGGGGGCGCCCCCCCCCCCTTTTAGGGTTTCCCCCCCCCCCCCCTTTAGGCGCATGGGCCTCTAGGGGCTGGTTCCCCTTGGCCCATGTAGGCCAAGGCGCACCCCTAGAGCCCATGTGGCCCCCCGAGGCAGGTGTCCCCACCCGGTGGACCCCTCGGGACCCTCCGGTGGTCCCGGTACAATACCGATAACCCCGAAACTTGTCCCGATGGCCAAAACAGCACTTTCTATATATAATTCTTTACCTCCGGACCATTCCGAAACTCCTCGTGACGTCCAGGATCTCATCCGGGACTCCGAATAACATTCGGTTTACTGCATATACATATCTTCACAACCCTAGCGTCACCCAACCTTAAGTGTGTAGACCCTACGGGTTCGGGAGACATGCAGACATGACCGAGACGGCTCTCGGGCAATAACCAACAGCGGGATCTGGATACCCATGTTGGCTCCCACATGCTCCACGATGATCTCATCGGATGAACCACGATGTCGAGGATTCAATTAATCCCGTATACGATTCCCTTTGTCAATCGGTATTTTACTTGCCCGAGATTCGATCGTCGGTATCCCAATACCTCGTTAAATCTCGTTACCGGCAAGTCACTTTACTCGTACCGTAATGCATGATCCCGTGATCAAACACTTTGATCACATTGAGCTCATTATGATGATGCATTACTGAGTGGGCCCGGTGATACCTCTCCGTCAAGCGGAGTGACAAATCCCAGTCTCGA
Organism: Aegilops umbellulata; assembly: GCA_032464435.1. NCBI lineage: Eukaryota > Viridiplantae > Streptophyta > Magnoliopsida > Poales > Poaceae > Aegilops > Aegilops umbellulata. The sequence continues at coordinate 6,769,009 of CP136058.1, read as the reverse complement.
TCCGTGTCAACCCAACACACTTTCGGAGATACCCGTAGTATACCTTTATAGTCACCCAGTTATGTTGTGACGTCTGGTACACCCAAAGCACTCCTACGGTGTCCGGAGTTACACGATCTCATGGTCTAAGGAAAAGATACTTGACATTGGAAAACTCTAGCAAACGAACTATGCGATCTTATGCTATGTTTAGGATTGGGTCTCGTCCATCACATCATTCTCCTAATGATGTGATCTCGTTATCAATGACATCCAATGTCCATAGTCCGGAAACCATGACTATCTATTGATCAACGAGCTAGTCAACTAGAGGCTTACTAGGGACATGTTGTTGTCTGTTATTCACACATGTATTACGATTTCCGGATAACACAATTATAGCACGAATAAAGACAATTATCAACAAGGAAATATAATAATAATGCTTTTATTATTGCCTCTAGGGCATATTTCCAATAGTCTCCCACTTGCACTAGAGTCAATAATCTAGTTACATTGTGATGAATCGAACACCCATAGAGTTCTGGTGCTGACCATGTTTTGCCTTAGGGAGAGGTTTAGTCAACGGATCTGCAACATTCAGATCAGTGTGCACTTTACAAATTTCTATGTCTCCATCTTGAACATTTTCACGAATGGAGTTGAAGCGACGCTTGATGTGCCTGGTCTTCTTGTGAAACCTGGGCTCCTTTGCAAGTGCAATAGCTCCAGTGTTGTCACAGAAGAGTTTGATTGGCCCTGACGCATTGGGTATGACTCCGAGGTCGGTGACGAACTCCTTCACCCAAATTGCTTCATGTGCTGCCTCCGAGGCTGCCATGTACTCCGCTTCACATGTAGATCCCGCCACAACGCTCTGCTTGCAACTGCACCAGCTTACTGCCCCATCATTCAAAATATACACGTATCCGGTTTGTGACTTAGAGTCATCCAGATCTGTGTCGAAGCTAGCGTCGACGTAACCCTTTACGACGAGCTCTTCGTCACCTCCATAAACGAGAAACATTTCCTTAGTCCTTTTCAGGTACTTCAGGATATTCTTGACCGCTGTCCAGTGTTCCTTGTCGGGATTACTTTGGTACCTTCCTACCAAACTTACGGCAAGGTTTACATCAGGTCTGGTACACAGCATGGCATACATAATAGAACCTATGGCTGAGGCATAGGGGATGACACTCATCTCTTCTATATCTTCTGCCGTGGTCGGACATTGAGCTGAGCTCAATTTCACACCTTGTAACACAGGTAAGAACCCCTTCTTAGATTGATCCATATTGAACTTCTTCAATATCTTATCAAGGTATGTGCTTTGTGAAAGACCTATGAGGCGTCTTGATCTATCTCTATAGATCTTGATGCCTAATATATAAGCAGCTTCTCCAAGGTCCTTCATTGAAAAACTTTTATTCAAGTAGGCCTTAATGTTGTCCAAGAGTTCTATATCATTTCCCATCAAAAGTATGTCATCTACATATAGTATGAGAAATGCTACAGAGCTCCCACTCACTTTCTTGTAAACGCAGGCTTCTCCATAAGTCTGCGTAAACCCAAACGCTTTGATCATCTCATCAAAGCGAATGTTCCAACTCCGAGATGCTTGCACCAGCCCATAAATCGAGCGTTGGAGCTTGCACACCTTGTCAGCATTCTTAGGATCGACAAAACCTTCCGGCTGCATCATATACAATTCTTCCTTAAGGAAACCATTAAGGAATGCCATTTTGACGTCCATTTTCCATATTTCATAATCGTAGAATGCGGCAATTGCTAACATGATTCAGATGGACTTCAGCTTCGCTACCGGTGAGAAAGTCTCATCGTAGTCAATTCCTTGAACTTGTCGATAACCTTTAGCGACAAGCCGAGCTTTATAGATGGTCACATTACCATCCGCGTCTGTCTTCTTCTTAAAGATCCATTTATTTTCTATGGCTCGCCGTTCAACGGGCAAGTCAGTCAAAGTCCATACTTCATTTTCATACATGGATCCTATCTCGGATTTCATGGCTTCCAGCCATTTGTCGGAATCCGGGCCCGCCATTGCTTCCTCATAGTTCGAAGGTTCACCATTGTCTAACAACATGATTTCCAAGACAGGGTTGCCTTACCACTCTGGTGCGGAACGTGTCCTTGTGGACCTTCGAATTTCAGTAGGAGCTTGATTAGAAGTATCTTGATCATCATCATTAATTTCCTCTCTAGTCGGTGCAGGCACCTCAGGAACGTTTTCTTGAGTTTCGCCATTTTCCGGTTCAAGAGGTAACACTTCATCAAGTTCTACTTTCCTCCCACTTACTTCTTTCGAGAGAAACTCTTTCTCTAGAAAGGATCCATTCTTGGCAACAAAGATCTTGCCTTCGGATCTGAGGTAGAAGGTATACCCAATAGTTTCTTTAGGGTATCCTATGAAGACGCATTTTTCCGACTTGGGTTCGAGCTTTTCAGGTTGAAGTTTCTTCACATAAGCATCGCATCCCCAAACTTTTAGAAACGACAGATTAGGTTTCTTCCCAAACCATAATTCATACGGTGTCGTCTCAACGGATTTCGACGGAGCCCTGTTTAAAGTGAATGCGGCAGTCTCTAAAGCATAGCCCCAAAAAGATAGCGGTAAATCGGTAAGAGACATCATAGATCGTACCATATCTAATAGAGTGCGATTACGACGTTCGGACACACCATTACGCTGAGGTGTTCCAGGCGGCGTGAGTTGTGAAACTATTCCACATTTTCTTAAGTGTGTGCCAAATTCGTGACTCAAGTATTCTCCTCCACGATCTGATCGTAGAAACTTGATCTTTCTATCACGTTGATTTTCAACCTCACTCTGAAATTCCTTGAACTTTTCAAAGGTTTCAGACTTGTGTTTCATTAAGTAGATATACCCATATCTACTCAAGTCATCAGTGAGGGTGAGAACATAACGATAGCCACCGCGAGCCTCAACACTCATTGGACCGCACACATCGGTATGTATGATTTCCAATAAGTTGGTTGCTCGCTCCATTGTTCCTGAGAACGGAGTCTTGGTCATTTCACCCATGAGGCATGGTTCGCACGTGTCAAATGATTCATAATCAAGAGACTCTAAAAATCCATCTGCATGGAGCTTCTTCATGCGTTTGACACCTATGTGACCAAGGCGGCAGTGCCACAAATATGTGCGACTATTGTTATCAACTTTAACTCTTTTGGTATTCACACTATGAATATGTGTATCATCACGTACGAGATTCATTAAGAATAAACCATTAACCATCGGAGCATGACCATAAAACATATCTCTCATATAAATAGAACAACCATTATTCTCAGATTTAAATGAGTAGCCATCTCGAATTAAACGAGATCCAGACACAATGTTCATGCTCAAACTTGGCACTAGATAACAATTATTGAGGTTTAAAACTAATCCCGTAGGTAAATGTAGAGGTAGTGTGCCGACGGCGATCACATCGACCTTGGAACCATTCCCGACGCGCATCGTCACCTCGTCCTTCGCCAGTCTCCGTTTATTCCGCAGCTTCTGCTTTGAGTTACAAATGTGAGCAACTGCACCGGTATCAAATACCCAAGAGCTACTGCGAGTACTGGTAAGGTACACATCAATTACATGTATATCACATATACCTTTTGTTTTGCCGGCCTTCTTGTCCGCTAAGTATTTGGGGCAGTTCCGCTTCCAGTGACCACTTCCCTTGCAATAAAAACACTCAGTCTCGGGCTTGGGTCCATTCTTTGGCTTCTTCCCGGCAACTTGCTTACCGGGCGCGGCAACTTCCTTGCCGTCCTTCTTGAAGTTCTTCTTACCCTTGCCCTTCTTGAACTTAGTGGTTTTATTCACCATCAACACTTGATGTTCCTTCTTGATTTCTACCTCCGCTGATTTCAGCATAGCATATACCTCAGGAATGGTCTTTACCATCCCCTGCATGTTGTAGTTCATCACAAAGCTCTTGTAGCTAGGTGGAAGCGACTGGAGGATTCTGTCAATGACCGCTTCATCCGGGAGATTAACTTCCAGTTGAGTCAAGCGGTTGTGCAACCCAGACATCTTGAGTATGTGTTCACTGACAGAGCTATTTTCCTCCATTTTACAGCTAAAGAATTTGTCGGAGACTTCATATCTCTCGACCCGGGCATGAGCTTGGAAAACCATTTTTAGCTCTTCGAACATCTCATATGCTCCATGTCTCTCAAAACGCTTTTGGAGCCCCGGCTCTAAGCTGTAAAGCATGCCGCACTGAACGAGGGAGTAATCATCGGAGCATGACTGCCAAGCGTTCATAACGTCTTGTTCTGCAGGGAGAACAGGTGCGTCACCCAGCGGTGCTCATAGGACATAATCTTTCTTGGCAGCTATGAGGATGATCCTCAGGTTCCGGACCCAGTCCGTATAGTTGCTGCCATCGTCTTTCAGCTTGGTTTTCTCTAGGAACGCGTTGAAGTTGAGGACTATGTTGGCCATTTGATCTACAAGACATATTGTAAATATTCTAGACAAAGTTCATGATAATAAAGTTCATTTAATCAAATTATTTAATGAACTCCCACTTAGATAGACATCCCTCTTCTAGTCATCTAAGTATTACATGATCCGAGTCAACTAGGCCGTGTCCGATCATCACGTGAGACGGACTAGTCAACATCGGTGAACATCTTCATGTTGATCGTATCTTCTATACGACTCATGCTCGACCTTTCGGTCTTCTGTGTTCCGAGGCCATGTCTGTACATGCTAGGCTCGTCAAGTCAACCTAAGTGTTTGCATGTGTAAATCTGTCTTACACCCATTGTATGTGAACGTTAGAATCTATCACACCCGATCATCACGTGGTGCTTCGAAACAACGAACTATCGCAACGGTGCACAGTTAGGGGGAACACTTCTTGAAATTATTATGAGGGATCATCTTATTTACTACCCTCGTTCTAAGTAAACAAGATGCAAAACATGATAAACATCACATGCAATCAAATAATAAACGTGGCATGATATGGCCAATATCACATAGCTCCTTTGATCTCCATCTTGGGGCTCCATGATCATCTTGTCATCGGCTTGACACCATGATCTCCATCATCATCATTGTGTCTCCATGAAGTTGCTCGCCAACTATTACTTCTACTACTATGGCTAACGCGTTTAGCAATAAAGTAAAGTAATTTACATGGCGTTTCTCAATGACACGCAGGTCATACAAAATAAAGACAACTCCTATGGCTCCTGCCGGTTGTCATACTCATCGACATGCAAGTCATGATTCCTATTACAATAGAATGAACATCTCATACATCACATATAGATCATTCATCATTCATCACAACTTTGGCCATATCATATCACAAAGCACTTGCTGCAAAAACAAGTTAGACGTCCTCTAATTGTTGTTGCAAGTTTTACGTGGCTGAATTAGGGTTCTAGCAAGAACGTTTTCTTACCTACGTGAAAGCCACAACGTGATTTGTCAACTTCTATTTACCCTTCATAAGGACCCTTTTCATCGAATCCGCTCCAACTAAAGTGGGAGAGACAGACACCCGCCAGCCACCTTATGCAACTAGTGCATGTTAGTCGGTGGAACTGGTCTCACGTAAGCGTACGTGTAAGGCTGGTCCGGGCCGCTTCATCCCACAATACCGCTGAAGCAAGATAAGACTAGTAGCGGCAAGAAAGTTGACAACATCTACGCCCACAACAAATTGTGTTCTACTCGTGCAATAGAGAACTACGCATAGACCTGGCTCATGATGCCACTGTTGGGGAACGTTGCAGAAAATTAAAAAATTTCCTACGGTTTCACCAAGATCCATCTATGAGTTCATCTAGCAACGAGTCATGGGAGAGAGATTGCATCTACATACCACTTTGTAGATCGCGAGCGGAAGCGTTCAACGAACGGGGATGAGGTAGTCGTACACGACGTGATCCAAATCACCGGAGATCCTAGCACCGAAAGGACGGCACCTCCGCGTTCAACACACGTACGGTCAGCGTAACGTCTCCTTCTTCTTGATCCAGCAAGGCAAAGGAGAGGTTGGGGAAGATGGCTCCAGCAGCAGCACGACGGCGTGGTGATGGTGGAGCTGCAGTACTCCAGCAGGGCTTCGCCGAGCTCTACGGAGGAGGAGGAGATGTTGGAGAGGGAGAGGGAGGCGCCAGGAGCAAGGGTGCGCTGCCCCCCTCCCCTCCCCCCTTTATATAGCCCCCTAGGGGGGCGCCGGCCCTAGGAGATGCAATCTCCTAGGGGGGCGGCGGCCAAGGGTGGGGCTTGCCCCCCAAGCAAGGGGGCGCCCCCCCTTTTAGGGTTTCCCCCCTTTAGGCGCATGGGCCTCTAGGGGTTGGTTCCCCTTGGCCCATGTAGGCCAAGGCGCACCCCTAGAGCCCATGTGGCCCCCCGAGGCAGGTGGCCCCACCCGGTGGACCCCTCGGGACCCTCCGGTGGTCCCGGTACAATACCGATAACCCCGAAACTTGTCCCGATGGCCAAAACAGCACTTTCTATATATAATTCTTTACCTACGGACCATTCCAAAACTCCTCGTGACGTCCGGGATCTCATCCGGGACTCCGAATAACATTCGGTTTACTGCATATACATATCTTCACAACCCTAGCGTCACCCAACCTTAAGTGTGTAGACCCTACGGGTTCGGGAGACATGCAGACATGACCGAGACGGCTCTCGGGCAATAACCAACAGCGGGATCTGGATACCCATGTTGGCTCCCACATGCTCCATGATGATCTCATCGGATGAACCACGATGTCGAGGATTCAATTAATCCCGTATACGATTCCCTTTGTCAATCGGTATTTTACTTGCCCGAGATTCGATCGTCGGTATCCCAATACCTCGTTCAATCTCGTTACCGGCAAGTCACTTTACTCGTACCGTAATGCATGATCCCGTGATCAAACACTTTGATCACATTGAGCTCATTATGATGATGCATTACTGAGTGGGCCCGGTGATACCTCTCCGTCAAGCGGAGTGACAAATCCTAGTCTCGATCCGTGTCAACCCAACAGACACTTTCGGAGATACCTGTAGTATACCTTTATAGTCACCCAGTTACGTTGTGACGTCTGGTACACCCAAAGCACTCCTACGGTGTCCGGAGTTACACGATCTCATGGTCTAAGGAAAAGATACTTGACATTGGAAAACTCTAGCAAACGAACTATGCGATCTTATGCTATGTTTAGGATTGGGTCTCGTCCATCACATCATTCTCCTAATGATGTGATCTCGTTATCAATGACATCCAATGTCCATAGTCCGGAAACCATGACTATCTATTGATCAACGAGCTAGTCAACTAGAGGCTTACTAGGGACATGTTGTTGTCTGTTATTCACACATGTATTACGATTTCCGGATAACACAATTATAGCACGAATAAAGACAATTATCATGAACAAGGAAATATAATAATAATGCTTTTATTATTGCCTCTAGGGCATATTTCCAACAACTAGTGCATGTTAGTCGGTGGAACCGGTCTCACGTAAGCGTACGTGTAAGGTTTGTCTGGGCCGCTTCATCCCACAATACCGCTGAACCAAGATATGACTAGTAACGGCAAGAAGAATTGACAATTTGACACCCACAACTACTTTGTGTTCTACTCGTGCATAGAAACTACGCATAGACCTAGCTCATGATGCCACTGTTGGGGATCGTAGCAGAAATTAAAATTTTCCTACGCATCACCAAGATCTATCCATGGAGTATTCTAGCAACGAGGGGATAGGAGAGCATCTACATACCACTTGTAGATCGCAACGGAAGCGTTCAAGAAGAACGTGGATGATGGAGTCGTACTTGTCGTGATCCAAATCACCGATGACCAGCGCCGAACGGACGGCACCTCCGCGTTCAACACACGTACGGTCGGGATGACATATCCTCCTTCTTGATCCAGCAAGGGGGAAGGAGAGGTTGGAGAAGATCCAGCAGCACGACGGCATGGTGGTGGATGCAGCAGAGTTCCAGCAGGGCTTCGCCAAGCAACTACGGAGAGAGTGAGAGGTGTAACAGGGGAGAGGGAGGCGCCAAGGCTGCAGGGTGCGGCTGCCCTCCCTCCCCCCCCCCCCTTTATATAGGCCCCCTAGGGGGGCGCCGGCCCTGGAGATCCATCTCCAGGGGGGCGGCGGCCAGGGGGAAGGCTTGCCCCCCAAGCCATGTGGGGCGCCCCCTGCCCTAGGGTTTCCAACCCTAGGCGCAGGGGGGAGGCCCATGGGGAGGCGCACCAGCCCACTATGGGCTGGTTCCCTCCCCACTTCAGCCCACGGGGCCCTCCGGGATGGGTGGCCCCACCCGATGAACCCCCGGGACCCATCTGGTGGTCCGGTACAATACCGGCGACCCCCAGATCATTCCCGATGGCCGAAACGACACTTCCTATATATTATTCTTTACCTCCAGACCACTCCGGAACCTCTCGTGATGTCCGGGATCTCATCCGGGACTCCGAACAAGCTTCGGTTTGCTGCATACTAATATCTTTAACAACCCTAGCATCACCGAACCTTAAGTGTGTAGACCCTATGGGTTCGGGAGACATGCAGACATGACCGAGACGATCTCCGGTCAATAACCAACAGCGGGATCTGGATACCCATGTTGGCTCCCACATGCTCCTCGATGATCTCATCGGATGAACCACGATGTCGAGGACTTAATCAATCCCGTATTCAATTCCCTTTGTCTATCGGTACAATACTTGCCCGAGATTCGATCGTCGGTATACCGATACCTTGTTCAATATCGTTACTGGCAAGTCTCTTTACTCGTTCCCGTAACACATCATCCGGTGAACAACACCTTGATCACATTGAGCTCATTATGATGATGTCTTACCGAGTGGGCCCAGAGATACCTCTCCGTCACACGGAGTGACAAATCCCAGTCTCGATTCATGCCAACCCAACAGATACTTTCGGAGATGCCTGTAGTGCACCTTTATAGTCACCCAGTTACGTTGTGACGTTTGATACACCCAAAGCACTCCTACGGTATCCGGGAGTTGCATAATCTCATGTTCTAAGGAATGATACTTGACATTCAGAAAAGCTCTAGCAAACGAACTACACGATCTTTTGTGCTAAGCTTAGGTTTGGGTCTTGTCCACCACGTCATTCTCCTAATGATGTGATCCCGTTATCAATGACATCCCCATGTCCATAGTCAGGAAACCATGACTATCTATTGATCAACGAGCTAGTCAACTAGAGGCTTACTACGGACACATTGTGGTCTATGTATTCACACGTGTATTATGATTTCCGGACAATACAATTATAGCATGAACAATAGACAATTATCATGAACAAGGAAATATAATAATCCTTTTATTATTGCCTCTAGGGCATATTTCCAACAGTGGAGTCATCAATCAGCATCATGAAGTATCTCTTTCCACCTTTTGTCAACACGCCATTCATCTCACAAAGATCAGAATGTATAAGCTCTAGTGGCGCCAAGTCTCTTGCCTTTGCAGTCTTATGGGACTTGCGAGGTTGCTTAGCTTGCACACATACTTGGCACTTGGAGCCTTTGACAGTAGAGATTTTCGGTATTAAATTCATATTGGCTAGCCGCGTCATGCAACCAAAGTTAATATGACAAAGTCGTGAATGCCAAATATCAGACTCATTATTGTGGCAAACATTATTAATAACTTTAGTGCAAATATCTGACAAAGATAGGCGGAACAAGCCTCCGCACTCATAGCCTTTTCCAACAAATTGTCCACACTTAGAAATTACAACTTTATTGGATTCGAAAACCAACTTAAAACCATCTCGACATAAACGGGAACCGCTAACGAGATTTTTATTGATGGATGGCACATGATGAACGTTCTTCAGACGCACAGTCTTCCCCGAAGTAAACTTCCGATCGACCGTCCCAACACCTCGAACAATGGCATGTGACCCGTTCCCCATCAGCACGGGTGAAGTCCCTGTTGCCTGGTAAGAAGAAAACATGGAGGCGTCAGCACAAACATGTACATTGGCACCGGTGTCAATCAACCAATCAGGGGATTGAAATACTGAAAAGATGGTAGGAAAAATACTGTACCCTGATTCCTTCATATCAGTATCACCGATGACAACATTAGCGGACTTGCCGCTCTTCTCATGTTCGCACTCCTCAAAGCGGTTAGGACACTTCGGAGCCCAGTGATTAGGATCACCGCAGACATGGCAAAGTCCCTTCCCCTTCTTATGAGAATTCTTCTTGAAGTTGGTAGAAGTGATGGCTTGTTCTTTGTATCAAACTTGCATTTGCTCTGAGTTTCGTTCTTGTTGTTTTTGAACTTGTTGGGCTGGAAGTTCTTCTTCTGTACCATGTGGGCACTAGAACCTCCCTCAGCAACTCGAGCACGTGTGTCCTTTGCTCTCGCCTTCTCTTCAACATCAAGAGTACCAATGAGATCCGCAACGGAAAACTCCTGTCTCTTGTGTTTCAGGGAAGTGGCAAAATTGTTCCACGAAGGTGGAAGCTTGGCAATGATGCCTCTGGCAACAAATTTGTCTGGCAACACACACTTGAAGTACTCAAGTTCTTTTGCGAGCGACTGTATCTCATGAGCCTGCTATACAACAGGGCGCTCATCAGTCATCTTGTAGTCATAGAATTGCTCCATGACGTACAACTCGTTGCCGGCGTCCGAGGCACCAAACTTGGCCTCGAGCGCAGCCCACATGTCCTTGCCGTTGTCAAACGACATATACGAATCCACAATGGAGTCATCAAGAACACTCAGAAGAGCGCCTTTAAAGAGGGTATCGATCTTCTCAAAAGCTTCCAGCTGTGCTGGATTAAGATCGCCCTCAGGCTTGCCATTGGTGGCATCATAGTAGCCCATGATCTGAAACCAGTAGACTGCTCTCGTGCGCCACCTCTTATATTGCGCCCCCTTAAAGGCAGGCGGCTTCAGATGCGCAGCAAAACCACTCGGAGTAAATTGCCTATAATCAGGTTTTTGGATTGTTGGAAATATGAGCAAATTACTACGAGATTTAATCCAAATAAACAGAAGATAAATCATGACCACAGCAGCAGAGATTAAACTAATCATGCGAACTAGCATAGCAGATGAACATATCACATCTAGGGCACATACTAGAAACATGAATTCTACCACGATCTCAAACAGGAAGGATAGAATCACATACGGTGCAGCGGGTGCAGCACGCCGGCGTTGACGTTGTCGCCCATGTCGTCGAGGATGAGGTTGCCGAGGTCGGGGAAGAAGTCGTCGTTCGCGATGTCGTCGCTGCCAGCAGTCGCGCGCGTGCGCTCCCCAAAAACCTGATCGCCCCTCTCCCGTACAGGATCACGAGAGGCGGGGTTCCGGAGGCCTGCTGTCCCTTCTCGCGGTGCACGCCGGAAGGAGGGATGGAGAAGACTTGCTTGGCAGCGCAATGATCTGTAACGGTGGTGAGAAACCATACGAAGCGGCGACGGCTAGGGTAGACGTCTGCCTGACTATATAGTGCGGGCCGGGTAGGTCGTGGGAGTAAACCCCACGTCCGAGTCGTCACGATCCAAAAGAATCGGAAATGGTTCAGTAATTAACGCGTCCGTTAATTATTAATTAATGACTTATTAATTTTTTTCCGTGCAGCAAAAATATAGATAACGTGCATAGCTCTGTCCTCGGCTCGGCTCAATCCCGCAACCCGCGACGCGTCGTGACGAGGCGAGCGAGGAGGAGGAGCGCGCGTGTAGGTCTCCTCTTCTTATGCTCATACAAGTGGTAGAAGAGCTCACCTTATAAAGAGGTGCAACTCTCTCTCAACTTATGAGGTGGGACTAAACTTTAGCCTCACTCACTTCACTCACATGTGTGCATGAATGGGCCAAGAGAATTTCAGAATTTTAGTTGGGCTTTGGGCCAAAGGCATACTAGCAAAATTCCAACAAGGGGGTGGCATAGCTGGGGCGTCAGGAGGTGCGATTGCGGCGTGCTCACCACGGCAGCTGCGCACAGCAGAGATGGGGAACAGCGGCCGACAGTCGGGACTACGGCGAGACAGAGGCCGGCGGCATCATTTAGAAGACGGGTGTGGAGTTGTGGGCACAGCCAGGATTTAAGGATGCACACGGCGTGGGAGGATTTTTATAGCCGCGTAGAGCGGTGCGGTGGGCGGTGGGCGGCGGACGACGACACATGATTGGCCTGGACCTTTCTCCATAGACAAATCTGGAACCTCCGAACCAAAAGAATAGAAACAGCCCAATCCAACTCAATCTAGTCAACAGCCAATAGTAGACTGCCCACCCGTAATAGCTAGACCAACCCCAAAGCATACCCCGCCAGGTCCCCCAATAATTGACGTGGCACCCTCTCATTGGCTGGTTTTTCACTGTTAAGAAAAAGTAAAAAAAACCTGGTAAACTAAACCTGGCCAGGTTTAGTATATGTATAATATGCAACCCGGCTTTTAAATTAACAAACGATAGCAGCAAAATCCAAACGTTTAGAATCGAACCAAGGACCACCTGCCAGTCAAAAATCGCTAGCCACTGTCAGTCCTAGATATTTGTAACTAAAATAGCAACCCGGTGCATATGAATTATAAGTCGCAATAGATTTAAACTTCTTAGTAAATTTGAAAGTTATTTTCATTTTGAAATATGTAAATATTTTTTGAAACACAAACATTTTCAAATTTATGAATAAAATTTTCAAAACACAAACAGTTCATGAAAACATGCACATTTATTGAGTTTCTAAACATTTCCTGGAAAAAGGAACAAAATTGTAAATGAGAACAATTTTAAAAATTAGGAACAATCTTTTAAATGTGAAAAAAAGGAACAACATTTGTAAATGCGAACAATTTTGAAAATTATGAACAACTTATTCCAAACGCAAACATTTTCCTAAAATTCTATAAACACTGTTTGAATTTGCGATCAAAATTTGAAAACATGGACACATTTTGAATATGTGTACCAATTTGGAAAATCTGGAACATTTTCTGAAATTCCTGACATTTTTTTAAATTTGTAATTTTCTTTGGAAACACGAACATTTTTTTAGAGTTACGAACAATGTTTTCCAAAACGGGAACACTTTTGAAATTACGAAAAAAATTGCAAGACGCGATTTTTTTTTCAAAACTTTCCCCAAACATTCTTTGAATTAGCGTAAAAAAATTTAAAACACGAATATTTTTAGAATATGTGAACAAACGTTGAAATGCTGGAACATTTTTTGAAATTCCCCAAACATTTTTTACATTTGCAAACTAATTTCCAAAAACATGAACAATTTATGAAATACGTGAACAAATTTTGAAAGTGGGACCATTTCTGAACTTCCCAAACATTTTCTGAATGTGTGAAAAAACATTAAAATGCAAAGGTTTTTTAATGGGCTTTTCTAAAATTTTAGGACTTTTTCGTAAGAGATCCGAACAATATTTGAAATTCTATTTTTTTATTTCTGAAGCAAGTTTCGAACCAAGAACATATCTGAAAAAATGAAGAAAATTTAAAAATGTGAACATTTGATGAAAAAGAATAAAAACTTGAAAAGGGAAAAAAAGAGTAGAAAAGGAGAAACTGAAAAAAGCGAAAAGGAAAAGGAAAAAGAAACAGAAAATGTAGAAAAAAATACAAGGGTGAATAACAGGAAAAAATGAAATAGAAAAAATGGTTTAGGAATCTTCTAGAAGTTTCCCAATATTTGAAAAATCAGCTGGGTTCTTTCCAGAATGTTCTCTAAACAGGGATCGGGGTTCCTGCCTCGCTGCTAAATGGGTCGGCACATGTTAGTTGGTCGTTGGATCTTGTGTGTGAAGTACCGACAATTAGACGCATAATGCGTCAAATAGTAAATCACCTAAATAACGTCGGGCATGTCAATATGATGCTTTTTAGAGTGATAATAAAGGGCTGACCCACACTATCCATCACATGGTCTAGCCCACTGTAGCCTCGACCGCATGCAGGTAGTTACATGTATGTTGGCTTGTGCATCGATGTCGTTGCTGCAAACCGTAAATTTGAATTCTACTGGTTATGTTCTGTGCACTTGATTAAAAGGACAAAGGGGAAAATGTTATGTAATTCTGAAAAGTTTTTCACACTTGTTCTAAATGTTCTTTTTTATAATGTATTCACGTATTAGAAATATTCAAGTAATTTGACAAAAGTGTTTTCTCATAACAAAAATTGTTATCACATATTGAAAAAATGCGTGTGTAATTATTATTATTATTGTTTGTACTTTCTCAACAAATTCATGTAATTTTAAAAGTCTGGATGCATTCTGTGCAATAACAACAATAAAAAGGAAACATTTCTACCCAAACAAGTTGGGGTAGGCTAGAGTTGAAACTCACAAGATCTCGAAAATATAGTTATGGCTCTAGCATGCAGACAACAAACTTCCACCCCTTTGTCCATGACTAGTTCTTTGGTAGGGAAAATCCCCAAAAGTGAAATGTGAAAGAGAAAAACCCCAAAAGGGAAAAATGAAAGAAGAAACAGGAAATAAAGAGAAGGAAACAAAAAAATGGTAGATACCTTGAAGGAAATCACAAAGATCTAACAAAACATAAAGTGAAAACTTTGTAGGAAACCCCGCATCAAGAGAAACGGTTCGTCTCCCATTATGGGGTTGGCCCACGTCATTGTGACTTGTGGACAAGCATGCTATTATTCGCAATAGGTCAGAGAATACTTCTGCGACTAAGAGCAAGAAGGTGCATTGTGTGAGCCCAAGGTTTGTCCTGGAGAGCATTTGGCCCCCCCATCCGGTCTCGTCAACTTAGCTGATATGCAAAATAAACATGTGGCGGCCTCTTTGCTTAGTCTAGTGGTTCTTGAGGTTATCTAAGTCCATGTTGCACCTGCGTGTGTGTTTAAAAATGCATATTGTTTTATTGCTTTTCTTTGTATTCTTTGCATACTTTTGAACCCGTCTCATTAGGCTACTCCATGGTTTCATTTTATTTAATGGAGCCAGACATCGAAGCGTAAGTGTCGGGCTCGAGTAGCCAGTACATTGGGCCAACTTTGTAGTACCTTTCCCCTCCTAGATGAATTTCGTCCAATATTAAGATGGTTAATGTCCGAACCTATTTAAAAAATAGTTTTTTTAATATGCCCTTTTCATAAATAAACTTTTAAATTTCTGCATTTTTTTACAAAACACCTTGTTTTTGTTTTGAGAGAAAAGAACCTTGCTTTTTTTTAGGTGAAGAACGTTGCTTATAGTAAGCGGGAAATTGTCTCGCCTATTGTGGCCGACCTCAGGTGTGGCCCATTAACATCTACTCTCTCTGTCCCATAATATAAGATCGTTTTTTTACACTAGTGTAGTGTAAAAAATGCTCTTATATTACGAGACGGAGGGAGTACCTATTTGGTCATAAGTCTCCAAGAACATCCCACTAATTTATACATAATCAGTTTAATATTAAAAAAGAATGAAAAATTGTGTTGCAAAAGTATTCGAACATATAAAGTTGTTACCCATATACTACTAAAAATGTTCGCATGTTCTACTAAAATAACATCTACTCCCTCTGTACAGAAATACTTGTAGTTGGAGGAACTTGTACTAGTTTCCCCAGCTACAAGTATTTTGGTACAGAGGGAATATGTGATAAAAAAGTTTTCATGTATTTATAAAAAGCATAATAAAATTTAGAAAAACTATTCACATGTTTTGTAAGGTGTTGATTTAACTTTAAAAAGTCTTAAGAGGTTTCTAAATTGTTCATGTAGTTTTGAGATTTTATGTCGACAATTATTCTTAGAGTAGCAAAAGAATAAAAAATAAAACAAAAGAAAATATAAAAATATTAATAAAAAGAAACCGGACACAAATAATCAGCCGCTCAAAACTGGATCAGCAAAAACTCTACGGAAAAGTCTTGGGTGAGAACCAAAAGTCAATAACATTTTTAGAAAGGAGGCGCTTGCCCGCGACCTTAGACTGAGTCCCTTACGGATTACCAAGTTCAACACGTCTCAACATAAAACGATACAGTAGCGATACAAGCCCGGAGACGGAACATTGGTGCTTTAATATTGTTTTTATGAACCACAGTTGTAGCTTTAGCATGTTTCTTAATCCTAACAGCAAATTGAGGTTTCTCAATATAAGAAGTAGGTAAAGCTGGATTGGCAGTATAAACAATTGTTTCAGTTCTAGCAATTTCTGGTTCCTCACAAATTTCTTCAATAGGTGGATGAAATTTAAACCATTTCTCCTTAGGGAAATCGACATGAGTAGCAAACGATTCATAGAAAGTGGCTATTATATCAGAATCGATTCCATATCTTGCGCTAAGCTTATGAATAACAGATGTTTCTAGAAAGGACTTAACACAATCAAATTCAATATTTATACATGAATCATTACATATGTCTGTTTCCCAATCTTTAGAGTTACATTTAATTCTTTCCAATGATCTCATTTGAATTCAATAGTTCTATTCATGAAGAAACTAGCAGAAGAAGTATCAAGCATTGATCAATCATTATGAGAAAGTCGAGCATAAAAGTTTTGCGTAATCGTCTCTCTTGAAAGATCATGATTGGGCATGTCTGTATCATATATTTAATCCTCCCAAAGGTAAATGAGGACACTTTCTTCCTCACGAGGCTAAAAATTATATACATAAATTACGATCACGATGAATCATGTGCATTGGATAAAATTTCTAATAGAATTTCAATTTCAATCGGTACCAATCCCAAGTGTCGGTGTAATCCAATAGCCTATACAAAACCAATGACTTTCACCCCAAAGGTAAATGGAATACTTTCTTCTTAACTACATTCCCGAACAAACCTTCAATCTTAAACAATGCACAAACATCATCTATATAGATTAGGTGCATATCAGGATGTATTGTTCTATCTCCTGGATAGGGATTAGCTAGCAACTTCTCTAAAATACCTATGGGGATCTCATGATAATTATTTTCAGTAGGTTCAGTAGGTTGAGGAGCGGCTCTTAACACTTCCCGTCAAGGTGAAGATACCCCGAACAAGCCCCTCAAAGGATTAGTTTCCATAGTCACAAGTAACAATAAATTTAAGCACGTAAAGGAAATGTTTCCTTACAAAATTCCATTTACCAGAGACGCTTCAGTCGCCGGCAATGGTGCCAGAAAAGAGTCTTGATGACCCACAAGTATCGGGGATAAATCTTAGTCTTTTCGATAAGTAAGAGTGTCGAATCCAACAAGAAGCAGAAGGAAATGATAAGCAAATTTTAGCAAGGTTTTCTCTGCAAGTATTCAAAGTAGTAGTAACGTGTAGTTCTATATCAAGATAATTCGTTGCAAGTAAATAGAGACATTAGTGACAAAGTGCAGCAAGATGGCCCAATCCTTTTTATAGCGAAGGACAAACCGAAAAGTTCTCTTATATTAAGAAAAACGTTCTCGAGCACACACGGTAATTCTCGTCCAGTCACGTTCAACATGATTTGTTGATTCACGTTCACTACTTTGATAATTTGATACGTGGGTAGCCAGTGCTAGGGTGCTGCTCTTACTTGAACAAGCATCCCACTTATGATTATCCCCTCTCGCAGGCATCTGGAACTATGGAACAAGAATTAAGATAAATCTAACCATAGCATGAAATAGATGGATCGAAATCAGCCCTTACAAAATAATGCATAAACTAGGGTTTAAGCTTCTGTCACTCTTGCAACCCATCATCTACTTATTACTCTCCAATGTCTTCCCTTAGAACCAAGCATGCTAATGTGTCATGTAAACGATGTTCACACGACACCACTGGAGGAAGAACTAAATACATATCATGAAAATATTGAATGAATACCAACTTCACATGACTACTTATAACAAGACTTCTCCCATGTCCCCAGGAGCAAACGAAACTACTCACAGATCATATTCATGTTGAAGATCAAAGGAGTATAATTCATGATTAAGAATCTAAACATATAATCTTTCACCAAATAAACCAAATAGCATCAACTACAAGATGTAATCAACACAACTAGCAACCCATAGGTACCAATTTGAGGTTTTGAGACAAAGATTGAATACAAAGGGATGACCAGGGTTTGAGATGAGATGGTGTTGGTGAATATGTTAATGAAGATTGGTCCTTTCATGATGAGAGGATCATTGGTGATGTCGATGGTTTTGATTTCCCCCTCCTGGAGGGAACTATCCCCGTTGGAAACGCCCTGCCGGAGAGCAAAACTGTTCTTGCCCAGGTTCCTCCTCGAGACAGCAGCGCTTCATCTTGAAAAATCTTCTCTTGATTTTGTTTAGGGAAAACGACATCATATAGGAGAAGGACGGCCATGGCGTGCCCCCTGGGGGCACGCCACCTAAGCTTGTGGCTCACTGGTGGGGCCCCTCTTGGTGATTGCTCTTCCAATATTTTTTTATTAATTCGAAAATAAATATCCGGAACTTTTAGGTCATTTGGAGTTTTGGAGAATAGCTATCCTTATTAGGTCGAGAATTCCAGCCGCGGGCGGTTTTCCTCTTCATATAAATCTTGCGTAATAAGAGAGAAAACGGCATTCTAATTGCATCGTAAAGTGAAATATTGATCTAAGACATTATAAATAACAGTTGGAAAACATGATGCAAAATTGACGTATCAGGTGGATAGCCGGTTGTGGGGCAGTTCGGCTTTACAATGTTATACTTTACATTTTGGCTTTTTCATGCATTTTAAATTTAAATTACAACAATAACTACCTTTAGCAAAAGTGAAGTGGCAAACTCTTGTTAATTGACGACTTAACAGTCGAGTACCTCCTGTTACAGAATATGTTAGAACTCTAGCACTTTTATGATTCACGGAACAAAATGTTAAAACATTCCATGTAATGCAAAAAAGTTGGCCCGGGGTTCGCTTCAATCCTGGATCCGCCATTAGGCACAAGATTGAGATAGTGAAGAAGGCCCAGTTCGTCATCATGAAGCTCACCCCTATGGACCGCCTCTCCATCATCACCTTTGATAGCACCGCCCGCAGGCTCATCCCGCTATGATGCATGGCATATGCTGCCCAGACCGACTTCAATTCACGGCGACGCGCGGGCGCACTTCACAGACATGGTGATGGAAGAGTGGGAGTAGCCCAGGCCGACCAAAGGTACAACCTCCGGCTCCTCGACGAGCATGGGTGCGCAAAGGAGCAAGTCGACCGCACATGCATCTTGAGGATGTGGATGAGCAGGAGGCGGTGTTCCTGTCCTACCGCACCGCTAGCATCATCCCGCAAGCGATGGCGGCACCACATCCTGCGGGCGGAGAGAGAATGGGCCTACACGGAGATCGACGAGGCGGCGGCGAAATATTACGATGGATGAGCGACTCCGCCAGGTCCGCGGCGACTGTGCCCCGCCGCCACGATGACGAAACCGGCGCGTCAGTGGGCACATCCAGTAGGGAGGAAGAGTAGAACATGGTACACCGCCGCCGCCCGGGTCACAAGATGGCCACCACTGCCATTGTGCGGGCCATCATAGCCGGTGACTTGCCCGGTTCGCGAACGGGTAGGCCACCACCACCATCTTCTCCCACCCAAAAACCAACCGTTTATCCATGTTTTGTAGAGGCAGAGGCTATTTTTGCGAAGCATTTACCTCCGGGACTCACGCCCGGATGAGCTTGCTGCCAGACACAAGGAAGACATAGCACGGGCGCTGCAGCGGCCGGTGATAGACTAAGTTGGAAAGGCTATCCATTTTAGTTGAAATATGTCCGAAATGTAAATGTTTTAGTTCAGTTTATATGATGATCATCAAGTTTGCATTCAATTCGTGTGATTTGCTCAACTTTGTTTTGAAGCGTACTTGGGCATGATTGAATGGTCGGCTCTCACGTCAATACCTCACCTGTCCATGGACGGATACGGTGTTTGGTTGTGGGTTATCATTGGAGATGTCGTTATTATGTAGGAGTAATAATGTACATCGTGACATGACAGCTGCAGATTTTATTGTTATTCAAGGAGTTAAATACATCATGAGTGTCTAAACTTGTCCGTTTCGGTTAGTTTAGTGCCTAAATTTGTAAAATATACAAAAGTGGTGCTACAACTAGTGGCACGGTGCGTATACGGTGCCTCCATCCGTATGCCACCGTATTTGCTCTCCGTGTGGCGTGACAGCTGGCGACTGGCCCACAGATCGTCACCAATGCGTACAAGTTTTTTTTGCAGAAAATCCCGTGACATTTAATCAAAGTCACAAATAAGCCATTGCTTTGTATGCTAATAACAGGAAAAAAATATACTGCGTCATTGAATTGGTTTCGACCCCGGGACCTCCAGGTTAAATAGCACGCACGCTAGACGCCAAGACTCTGCAATTTCCATTATATTTTTCATGTTACTGTTTGATTTTTACAATATATGTAAAATTTCCAATATACAAATATGCGACTATTGTCTATTAAACTATTTATTCTATTTTTATTATTTGTAGTTCGAAGAGGTAAACATGAACTGTTTGTAAAATCTATGTGGATTTAAAAAGTTCAACGTTTTTGTAGAAATGTAAGAATAATTTTACACAATAATTATTTTAAAACATATCGAGCATTTTATGAAATGGATGTTGTAATTTTTTTGAATGCGTGACGAGCATTTTTCAAATACACGTTTACAATTTCTTAATACAAGTGAGACTTTTCCCAAAATATCTTGTTTTTTAGAAAAATGCACTAACACTTTTTTAAGTTGATCGCAGGTAATATGTTGAGTTGTTCTTTTTTTTCAAACGTGAGAATTTCTTAATATTTTTTAAAATTTTCTGTGAGTCAACCTTTTTTTATTCTCTTTATTATTTGGTCCGATATCCCTAACAAATAGTAGTGCATCTGGATAGTGCACAGATAACTGTTCTTGGCTTATTGGTTAGCACATGTGCACGTTGTGCGTGTGGTAATGAATTCGAATCTTGCCATGTGGGCTCTGCGCATATGCCGGGATACAGACGGGGGCACCGTATTTGAACGTTCGAACAAGTTACGCCATCAGTTTCATGTATTTTATAAATTTAGGCACCAAAGTGATTTTATCAGACAAGTTGAGGCACCCGTGATGTATTTAACTCTTACTAAATTGTGGAGCCATGGTGCTGCACCGGTCGATCGCCTATAAATTCGTCGCCACTTCGTTTATCTTCCTCCACATCTCACCCCCTCTTGCTTAATAGCCCGTCTCATCTTAGATTGCACAGTGCTCTATATATCCATGGCGGCGATGAACGTAGACAGACCGCTCTTCACCGAGACGTTCAACGTCCAAACCAGCTCCGCCGACTACGTCAGCTTCATCGCCCGCATCCGCAGCAAGCTCGGCAACCCGGGCCACTTCTCCCACAATCGCCCCGTGCTGCCGCCGGTGGATCCCAACGTCGCGCCGAGCCGGTGGATCCTCGTGGTGCTCAAGACCTCGCCGACCGGCGGCGGGCTCACGCTCGCCACCCGCGCGGACAACCTCTACCTGGAGGGCTTCAAGAGCAGCGACGGTACGTGGTGGGAGCTCACCCGCGGCCTCATCCCCGGGGCCACCCACGTGGGCTTCGGCGGCGGCTACCCCGACCTCCTCGGTAACGCGGCCAATCTGGTCAACGTCCCGCTCGGCCGGCAGCAGATGGCCGTGGCGGTGACCGCGCTCTACGGGCGCACAAGGGCCGACCTCGCCTCCGGCCCGAGGCAGCAGCAGGCGAAGGATGCGGTGGTGACGCTGCTCCTCATGGTGCACGAAGCCACGCGGTCCCAGTCCATGTCGGGGTTCGTGGCCGGACTGCTGCACCCGAAGGCGCTGGAGAATAGGAGCGGGAAGATCAGCAATGAGATGAACGCCCAGGTGCACGGGTGGAAGAACCTGTCCAAAGCGCTGCTGATGACAGACGCGAACCCCCCCGGCAGGTTCACACCGATCGTGAACACGGGCGTGACGACGGCAGAACAGGCGGCGGCCACGCTGGGGATCCTGCAGTTCGTCGAGGTGCCCGGTGGGTTGACGGTGGCCCAGGCGCTGCAGCTGTTTCGTGCCAACGGGGGGAGGTAGCCAATTCGGTGTGCCACCTGACACCCTACGTTACACCGCACGCTGTATCAAAATGCTATCCCATGTTTATCAAACGTTCGTATTTCAACTTGCTAGCCCACCGTTGTACTTCACATGTAGGCATGCATGGCGCATGCGACAGACCACTCTGTATTCTCCGACAATAAATTCAACATTTTATTTCACTATTACTCATATCTTGTAAACTACAACTTTGTTTCTGATTTATTTTTTTATATTTGAACTCCTCGCGCCAAAACCCTTAGAAGGATATCAATCATGGATATATTTCAAACACGTTCAAATTTCAGTGTTTGAAATTGACTTATTTCACTCCATCTATTTCAGACATTCAATAAAATAATCTGATTTTATTCGAATAATTTCAAACAATTATTTCAAAACAGATTCACAAGAATCCGGTTTCAGTTTGCCTAAAAACAGTTTCAATTATCATTTCAAAAGACGGTTTCCCAATTATTTAAGACCAATCCTGATCATTTGAGGTCCAACATCTACTACGACACATGTACTCAACTTGAACTTATACAAAATTTGTGCCATGTTAACTTTTGTGTGTATTTCTTTATGATTCAAGGGGGTTTTATGTTCTGGTCAACGCCCACTTCTGTTTTCCTATCCGCTTTGTATTAGATCCGTGTCCGTTTCCGGTAGTATATGTTTTCGTATTCATTTATAGGGTTTCTGCTTTGGTTTCTGCTTCTGCGAGCTAGGTTCCTCCAAGCATCTGGCGAATCACTACACTATCCAAACACTTGTGAGTCACTACAGTGTGGACGTTATACGAATAACTGAATTATTTGATAACATTTTGGATAAACGTGAATTTCTTAAAAAATATGAAGAAAAATGGAAAAGCTCGCATATTACAAAAAAAATACATGAACAAGCAAAGAAACGTTGGCCTATTGAAAAAAATGGTTACGAATTAGAAATCAATCACATATTCGAAAAAATCATTAAAATGGGAAAGGGTACACTAATTTGAGAAAAAAAATCAAGAATTTGAAAAATGATCGTGAGTTGGCAAAAATTCATTGATTTGAAAAAAATCATCAAATCTGAAAAAAGTTCATTGAATTTGAAAAAAAAAATCATCGAATTTGAGATGGTGGCCCATCTGCGCGCCCTTGATTTCGGGGGCAGCACATTGGCCTTCCACATGAGGTAGTTTTGCCTCGTCAGCTTCTCCTGTGGAGGGGGTCCGATGGACATGGGGTATGACGAGCTGGATCAGGAGGAAGGTGCGAAGGTGGAAGGTGATGCGACGGATGTGGCGAGGGCACTCATGGTACTGGGTTGGCTAGAAGCGGTGGTCATGGCGAAAGTTGCGATAGGGCTGAACTAGATGCGGTCGTCTTTCGATCTTCGGGAAGAAGATGCTCTGGTTACAATGTAAGATTGGTTGGGAAGCATAGAACCCTTTTCTCGGGTCGCAGTTTTATTTATACAAGTGATGCCGTGGCTTACAAGTAGATCGATCAAGAGATTCATCGAGAGTTAGAAAGAAGGTCGGTACGAAGGAGAGAAACAGAAGAAGAGATAGAATAGGTTTCCAGGAGTTTAAACCTGGGTAAAACCTCACGTCTCTCATCCCGCTCAACCCTGTTCAAGCTACTACCTAGTTGCGTTGGCCTCACGACTAAGTCCTCACACTAGAACATCTTACCGTGACAAAACCACGACAAGGTGGGAGACTCGCTACAGGCAGTTAGACCCGCATGCTAAACTAGCTAACAGAAAGAAAGCGTTGGTGCCTAACCTGACGAAAAACTAAAGTGCCAACTAAACTCACTGAAAACATGAAAGGGGCTTGGGAATTTTTCAACAGTGTTCGTCGACATCGCGGGCAAGAAGGAGGTGCAGTTCTTGCCCTGCAAGCCTGCGTGCACGGGCTGCACCGCTTCATCGCGTCAGCAACGCTAAGGACATGACAACTGCGAAATTTTTGATTGTAGCAGACGACAGCCGTGGTCGGGGAAGAAAGGATAAGAGCATCGTGTAAGCGGCGTTCTAGGCCAATTCGTCGCGCGGGCAGGAAAATGGCGATGCAGCGGTGCCCAGAGACGCGGTGGTTCACTCGAGGGCTCGCTGATGGCCGCAACAGCGAGGAATGGCAGCCGACTGCGTTTTGTCGGTCCTGCCCGAGGGCGTGGTCAAAATTTGGACCGGGCCGAGAGTTTGTCGCGCCTAATTCGTGAGCTCGGCCCGGCCGATTTTTTTACCCGTCCATAACGGTCCGCGAGCCACGCCAAAAGCCCGCTCATCACAACTCCTCCTTTCTCTGCGGTCGTGGTTGGGTGCTCGTAATTGGGAGCTCCTATTGGACGCGTTCTGCGTGAAAATGTCGTCGCGACGCACAGGGGCGCAGCCTGACTGGGCCGGGCCATCGCGCTGTACCGGTGGAAAGAAAAGGAAGCAAAAAAGGGGAAGGGAGATGCCACTAGAACCTGCGACCTACAGATTCCAAGTGCATGCTCCCAGCCAGTCGACCTGACAAGTATTGCTTGTAGCAATCCAACGCGCATTTATAATAACTTAGCACAACCGTACAACCGGACTTGTCTACTTTATCGAACCAGAATTACACACTGTAGTGAACATCTTAAAACAAATTGTAGATTTTTTCTGAAAGTGTATATTTTGAAATAGTGCGACCATTTTTTCATTTCTGAACATATTTTGTACACAGGAATATATTTTATACAAAAAGTGTATATTTTTGTACACAGTGTTCTAAATCTTGAGAACAAATTTGGAAGAACGAACAATTTTGTAAAGCACAAACATGTTTTGAATCTTCAAAACAAATTTAGAAATAGAGAACAAATTTGGAAGCGCGAATAATTTTTAAAGCATGAACATCTTTTGAATCTTGAGAACAAATTTTGAAAACACCTGAACAAATTTGGAAGCGCAAACAATTTTTTAAAGCACGAACATTTTTTGAATCTCGAGGACAAATTTTGAAACAGAGAACAAATTTGGAATTATGAAATAGAGAACAAATTTGGAAGCGTGAAATTTTTTTTAAAGCACAAACATTTTTTTGAATCTTGAGAACAAATTTTGAAATAGTGAACAATTTTGAAAAATTCTGAACAAATTTGGAAACGCGAACATTTTATGAAATTCAGTATATTTTCTGCATTTCGAAAGTTTTGAACTTTTTTGTGTAATGGGAACAAATTTTGTATTTGGAGAACATTTTTCCAAAAACTGAAAATTTTATCAAAATACGAACAAAATTTGAATATTTTAATTTCCTTTGAAAAAAGAGAAGAAAAAGAAAAGGAAAAAGAAAGAAAACAAACAAAAAAATCAGGAACATTTTTCGAAATTGTGAAGAAATTTTTGAAAATGTGAACACTATTTCGGAAATATGAACAAAGTTTGATAAAAAGAACATTTCTGAAAATTCTGAAACATATTTGAACTTTTTGAAAAGGTTACAAAGAAAAATGAAAATTTTAAAAATAAAAAAATAAAGAAAACGTGAAAAATGAAGAACACAATAAGACTGTGAAGAAAAACTAGAAAGAACCAGTAGAAGGAACAAAAGCTTTTTGGAATTACCGGAAACTGGTTTTAAGTTTCGCTTTTAGGTTCTTTAGGTTTGTCACTGTTTTTCTTACGCATCCAGGAGCTAGGCTCGGTGGCTACCGCGGCATGTACGTATACAAGAGGTCGTTGGTTCGATCCTGGACCGACCATTTTTGCGGTTTTAATCTCGCGAAGCGAAACCACTCGAATGGGCCGGCCCAGGTAAGCTGCGCCCTGTGCGAAGCCGCGACTAGTTGCCGCAGTTAGCGGCAAATAGGGAATTCCCTCGTAATTGGCGCTTTTAGCGACGTTGAAGCGAACTACTCACTGTTGCGCGTAGTGGACCAGCCCACAGACTCTTAGCGCGCGGAACAAAAAAGAAGCTATACGAGGAATTGAACCCGCGAGCATCTGGCGAATCACTACACTATCTAAACACTTTTGACTCACTACAGCGGACGTTGTAATAATAACTGAATTATTTGATAACATTTTGGATAAACGTGATTTTCATAAAAAATATATGAAGAAAAATGGAAAAGTTCACATATTACAACAAAATACACGAACAAGCGAAGAAAAGTTGGACTATTGAAAAAAAAGTTCATGAATTAGAAAACGTTCACATATTCGAAAAAATAATTAAAGTGGGAAAAAGTTAACTAATATGAGAAAAAAAATAAGAATTTGAAAAATGATCGTGAGTCGGCAAAAAATCATTGATCTGGAAAACAAAATTATCTAATCTGAAAAAAAGTTAATTGAATTTGAAAAAAAATCATTGAATTTGAGAAAAGTTCATCAAATTTGAGAAAAAGTTCATCGACTTCAAAAAAATGTCATTGAATCTGAAAAAAAGTTCATCGAATTTGAAAAAAGTATATTGAATCTGAACAAAGTTCATCCAATTTGAGAACAGTAATCAAATTTGAAAAAAAGCTCATCGATTCTAAAAGAAGTCATCGAATCTGAAAAAATAGCATTGAATTTGAGAAAAGTTCATCAAAAAATCATCAAATTTTAAAACAAACCGTCGAATTTGAAAAAAAAAATGTTCACGCATTTAGCAAAAACAATAGAAAGAAAAAATGCACAAAACTGATCCAAGAAAAAAGAAAAGAAAAAGGAAAAAACTATCATAAGAGTTCCAATAAAAAAGAAAGAAGAAAAGAAATCAAAAGCTATAGTAATCACAAAGGTGATGTGGTCAGGTCGGTTAGTCCAGCGTGCTGATTACTGGGAGGCCACATTTTGAAACATGCCTGCGGACGGTTGCATCTTTTTTCCTTTTTGAAGAAAACGGAGACAAAGTTATCCATGTAATCTAAACCAACCCCTTGTAAAGGCTGAGCAACCTTCTCTGCTCGAATCTCGCGCTATTGAAGCCGCCATGCGTGTGTACGGCAACGAAAGACGCCCCCCTCCCTCTTAAACTTCTCATCTTTCTACCTATCAATGGAATGATACGCTATCTTAGCGTATTCGGGAAAAAAAAAAGAAAATGGAGAAAAAGAAAGAAATATGGGCCGGCCCAGCTAGACGCACGAGAAAGTGTGCGGATTTGCGAAAACAGTAGAAACCAGCGCTTCATCGGCACCTGAAGCGCTAAATATGAATTGCCTCCGTAAAACCTCGGCTTTAAAAAAAATTGTTGGAACAGAGCACGGGGTCACACACGCGAGGTGGACACAAGCACGAAGAACACACACTTTTGAACAACAAATGCTGGAACAGAACACAACACAAGATCACAGAGGCGGGGTGGACACAAGCACGGCGAATACACACAACTCCGGACAACAAATGTTGGAGGAGCAGAACAGAACACAAGATCCCACACGGGGGCTGGATACAATATAAGCATGACGAACACACACAGAGAGAGAACAGAGCGAAACAATCACATGGCGACATATTTTTGCGACGCGTCAAGTTGTGCGTCTTTTTCTGTTTTCTCCTTTTATTCATGGTTAACAAATATACATTAAAAAAGAGCTGACTAGGACCCCGTTTACGCGTGCCATCCCACGGGCTGGATCGTGGCAGGATCTAGACGATTACAGCAAAGGAAACAAATTCGCAAAAAAGAAAAAAGAAAAAAGAAAGGAAACGAAACACCATCAACAGAAATTAAGTAGAGGTAGAGCATAGCAAGCACGGATTGGTTTGGCATGGAGACGGGGAGGAAGGCCGGATGGAATGCCTGCGTGATGCATGCATGATGAGTCCAATCAGCAGCAGGTCCTACTGATTGCAAGCTGTCCGGTCATGTGCCAGCTCTCCTCCCGGCCAGCTTGGTCGCGGACGTAGGGGCACATGGGCTGGAAGTTGTCGTGCCAGCTCTCCAGCATCTTCCACTTCCTGTTGGGGTTGAGCTCGTCGCCGTCGCGGGCGGACCATGTAGGCGTGGAGTACTCGTAGCGGCTGTGCGTGACGCGGTGATACTCCATGATGTCCGTGTTCTTGGTTATGTCCTCCCTGTCACGGAGGTTGACGGAGAAGATGTCGCCGTAGGGGCGGACGGAGTGGGTGAAGTGCGGCATGGAGATGGGGTCGGCGGAGACGGCGGCGAGGTCGGCGGCGAAGACGATGCTCATCATGTCCGGGCTGAAGACGGGGTGGTTGATGTGGCCCGCGATGCTGGGCGCGCTGTAGATCACCCGCACCGGCACGGGCACCGGCACCGACTCCACCTTGTCCTTATTATCCGGATTCGGCTGCTTGCCGTTCTTGGTCTTGAGCATTTTGAGGTCCTTGGCGACCACCAGGTAGACGGCGAAGCAGCCTGGGTCCAGGCCGTGGTCGGAAGCCGGCTGGTCAGCCGGCTTGTCACGGTAGGAGGAAAAGGCGACCCAGTCGCAGCCTTGGTTGGGCGACCAGCTGCAGTGTGTGTCCGTAAACTGGCCGTCGGTGAGCTGGAACAAGCCCTTAGACTCACCGTTGATGGCGTCCATGACGAAGAGGTTCTTGTGCGTCCTGTCCCCTCCGGTGAGCCTGTCCCTGCTGCCGCGGAACACGAGCCTAGTCCCCTCCGGGTTGGTGGAGGGGAAGGCGCAGTTGTATAGGTCCTCGGTGAGCGGGAAGGCCTCCACCGGCTTACCCGGGCCCACCTTGGACACGTTGGGGAGCCTTATGATCTGCACCGCCTCCCTGATGTTGAAGGCCGGGCCCTCGCAGACGTAGAGCGTGTCCAGGTCGTCGTTCTGGTTCCACGACGTGGAGAAGACGCTCTTGTCGGAACTGACATTGTAGACGACGCGCAGGCCGCCTTGGCTGTCGGCCATCCACACCGCCTTGAACTCGTTGTCCACGAAGGCCAGCTTCTTGCCGTTCTTGGAGATGGACGGGAACACGCCCGTCACCCTGAACAGCCCCACGTCCGGCTGGTGCGACTGCACCTTGTCGAACTTCCTCACGATGGTTGTGCTCTTGGTTCCACCAACCGTATTGTCCTGCAATGCATTCATATGATATGATATGTACACATGCATGGACAATTTAGAGATGGATTGAGAAGCAAATTCATTCATTACCAACTGACATTGACTGACATGCATGATGAAATATGCATGGCGATACGTACCTTGATCACGACGGGTCTTAGCTTATCGGTCCTGCAGCGGTGGAAACCCACGCGCCTGCCGCCATCCAGCACGAAGGGGTTGTAGTGGTCCGCTTTCGGCCTTGTCATCTGGGTGATCTTCACGGCCGGCTTCTCCGTGTCGAAGATCTCGATGTGCCGGTACTGCGCCTCCTCGCGCACCGCTTCCACGGCGACTAGCCTGGATTTCTTCCGGATGGTCGCCACGGCCACTCTGGTCTCGCTGATGGCCGCCGGAGTCATGGCGTCCAGGCCCTCCGGCGTTACCCGAACTTCCTTGCCGGCGGCGATGTCGTAGCGGTACACGGCCCACGTTGCGCTGTCGCCCGGCGGCTTGTCCTCCCCACGGTGGAAGAAGATGACGTTGTCGCTGCCCCATGTCGGCCAGCCGCCGTTCTTGATCTCAATCTTGCGCTCCTTGGCTCCCTGCTTCTTCGGGTCAACGTTCATGATGGTGATACTGGTGTTGAGGTTCTCGATCTCGCCTTCCCACCTGTTCCTATTGAAGTTGGCCACAGCCACCCTTTTCCCGGACGGCGACACGGCCGGGCTCAGGTCGTACTGGCTCGGTGGCGTGAGGCGCTCCGTGGTGCCGTCGGCAAGGTCGGTCCTGTACACCGCGGTCCACGGGGCGCGTCGTGCTGCCACGGGCGCCTTGGTGGACACGTACACCAGCGAGTGGCCGACGGTGGTGCGTCCTACCGTGAAGCCGCCGGCGATGCAGCCGCTGTCCTCCATGCGCACGCCGCCGTCCACGCCGTAGATGTCGCCCAGCAGGCTCAGCACCTTCACCCCCTGGCCGGTGGCGGGGCGGAGGAAGGCTAGGTGCAGCGTCTCTAGGCCGCGGTCCCTCTCGGAGACGAAGACCAGGCCGGTGACACGGCCCTTGTCCACGTCCTCCAGGGTGACGCCGCACTCGGAGGCCAGCTTGGGTTTATTCTTACCCATGTAGGCCAGGATCTCCTTGAGCGCGGCCGCCGGGACGACCTGGCCGTTCTGGTTGTAGGACTCGTCGTCGATGAGGAGGAGCTCGTCCGTGTCAGAGGATGGTGGGGGATCAGCGGGGCAGGAGTAGATGCCCAGAGGCACCGGTGGCCTGTAGGTCCCGAAAAAGGAGATGCTACCGCGTTGCTCCCCCATTAGATGGTGGTGACCAGGAGAAAGCAAGCAAGCAAGCAAGCAAGCAAGAAGAAAGTGCTAGCTAGCTCTTCTTTGTTTTGGTTGATTTTGTGTGATTAGATGAGGTGCTCCGATGCCTGATTTATAGTTGGATGGGTCGAGCTAGGGACCTGCGCAGCCCTGCCTCTTACTAATTACTTATTTGTCCACTTCCTTATCTATCTATTCTATTATCTATGGGACCGGCTAGATGTCAGGTGACTGAATCTAAAATTTGGGTCAGTCATTTTCTTCTTCTTTAACAACTAGCGCCTGGATCCCTAGGTTTCTTCACGATTCAACGATGAATCTGGGTGCGGAGTCATTCATGGATCTCCTCTTCAGGTATCTCCTCGTCTTGTGGATCCTCTTTTTTGTTCTTGAGTTTTCTCCGGCAAGAATCTTCATCTTGCCATTGCCTGCGGCAGTCTCTGTTCCCAGCCGGTCGCAACAGAGGGCGTCAAAGATCTGGGATTGCTAGAGGAAGAGGAGGAGGAGGACGAAGAGTGCATCCATCCTAATTTCCAGAACGATTTCTCCAACGTCCCAGATATTAACGACACCGAACTGACCGAAGAGACCCCACCATCATCGCATCCCACTCCAGTTCCGTGGACTCAAAGGTACTAGCATGCCCAATCTTCAGTTTCTAATTTCTAGTCTTTTGATTGACGAATGTTAACATCTAGGCCCGTGGAAGAACATGTAAAATATAACTGAAGAGGAGAAGTAGGCAAGCTTGTCAAAAGTTCAGTCTTAATCACGGGCATTGACATATACTCCTACATTAGTAATCGATTGATTGTGTTCCGTTGGTTGCTGTCAAAATTTCGTTTTTTTGTAGCAAATCATAAACAGTACACTTGCCCAAATTTCAGTTTTTTTTTCATGTTACAAGTCCTCCATTTTAGTACCAATGATCATAAACAGTACACTTGCCCAAATGTCTCATCCAAGTGTCAAAGAATCATGCAACTGGGCATGTGGTTACAGTAATTTATATAGACAATTTTTTGTTGTCCTTTTTGTTCCATAGTACTGAATAATTTGGGTTTAGCATTGGCATGTACAGTAGGACATATTTAAGAGAGACGTAGCTTTTGATGCTACACGGTTAAATCTTTTGGAGCACTTGGATTCAAAAACTATAGACCACCATGCACACATGAGGATACCCAGCGTCATTTTTCTGAATTCATCATTGTGTTTTTTTACAGTAATTTACTTGTCAGGGTCATTTGTGTTACAAGAGTCTTGGCAGACATAGGAAGGTGTGGTGTACGTCGTTGACCATATCTATGCAGAGAGGAGGCAAGCGTGGTCCAGGACACAATATCATGTTCTGTTTGATCAGGGGTCTGGAGGATATTTATGTGAGTGTGGTTTTTACTCACACATGTGCATGTTGTGTTGTCATGCTATCTGGGTATGTCACAAGACTCATGCTATCTTCATCTGACGGAGCTTACTTGTGATGGTATAAGATGCTAAAAGCTCTGTGTTTTGACTATACACTCTATGCGTTATTGAGTTTATTTGGGCTGCTCCAAGTTTGTAATAACTTTTTTAAAAAAAGTGGTACACCTAAAATCACATATCTTCATGATCCAACCGATCCAAGCATTTAATGTACGGCACCTCCATGTTCAGCACACGTTCAACATGATGACATCCCTCGAGCTCTTGATCTAGTTGAGGCCGAGGGAGAGTTCTGTCAGCACAACGGTGTGGCGACGGTGATGATGAAGTTACCGGCGCAGGGCTTCGCCTAAGCACTACGACGATATGACCGAGGTGTGTAACTGTGGAGGGGGGCACCACACACGGCTAAGAGAAGACTTGGTCTTACTTTGGGGTGCCCCCCTCCCACGTATATAAAGGAGGGGGGGGGGAGGTGGCCGACCCAAGGGGGGCGCACCAGGTGTGGGGAATCCTACTAGGACTCCCTAGTCCAAGTAGGATTCCCTCTCCTTTTTCCTTTTCTAGAGAAGCAAAGAGGGAAAGAGAGGTGTAGGAGAGGGAGGGGGGGGGGGGGGCGCCGCCCCAACCCCTTGTCCACTTCGGATTGGAAGGGGGGGGGGGGCGCACGCCACCTCCTTGGCTGGCCCTCTCTTCTCCACTAAGGCCCATGTATGGTCCATTAACCTCCCAGGGTGTGTGTGTGTGTGTGGGGGGGGGGGGTTCCGGTAACCCCCGGTTCTCCAAAACTTATCCGATACTTCCCAAAACCATTCTGGTGTCCGAATATAACCTTCCAATATATGAATCTTTACCTCTCGACCATTTCGAGACTCCTCGTCATGTCCGTGATCCCATCCGGGACGCCGAACAAACTTCGGTCATCAAATCACATAACTCATAATACAAATCGTCATCGAACGTTAAGCGTGCGGACCCTATGTGTTCGATAACTATGTAGACATGACCGAGACACATCTCCGGTCAATAACCAATAGCGGAACCTGGATGCTCATATTGGCTCCTACATA
The DNA here is from genome assembly GCA_032464435.1 of Aegilops umbellulata. Taxonomy (NCBI): domain Eukaryota; kingdom Viridiplantae; phylum Streptophyta; class Magnoliopsida; order Poales; family Poaceae; genus Aegilops; species Aegilops umbellulata. The sequence goes on along the minus strand of CP136058.1, from coordinate 6,736,134 downwards.
TTCTACGATGATCTTTATCGGTCAAACCGCATAAGAACATAAGTTGTTCCCTTTGTCATCAGTATGTTACTTGCCCGAGATTCAATCGTCCGTATCCTCATACCTACTTCAATCTCATTATCGTCAAGTCTCTTTACATGTTCCGTAATGCATCATCCCACAACTAACTCATTAGTCACATTGCTTGCAAGGCTTGTAGTGATGTGTGATAATCCCCAAGTGCAGGGAATCACCATAGCAATTCCCAAAGGTGGAAGTGATAAGTATGGAGTGTCGAACCCACAAGGAGCTAAAGGTAAGATCAATATTCTCTCAAGTCCTATCTGGCACTGATATGACTCTACGTACACCGAACATTTTCTTCCAACTAGAACCGAGAAATAAAACTACGTCGTGGGTATGAAGAGGATAACTTTGCATGATATAAAGTAGGTGCTGTTATCATAAAGTTAGAATATATTAGTAAATATTATGAATAGCGAGTTTGGAATAATGATGGGCCGGTGTGCGGAATTATCCTAGGCAATTGCTAACAAGACCGGTAATCACTATTGCAATTTCATATGAGGGAGAGGCATAAGCTAACATACTTTCTCTTCTTGGATGATATGAAAATATGATTGGAACTCTAGCAAGCATCCGCAACTACTAAAGATCATTAAGGTAAAACCCAACCATAGCATTGAAGCATCAAGTCCCCTTTATCCCATATGCAACAATCCCCTTACTCGGGTTTATGCTTCTGTCACTCAAGCAACCTACTATAAGCGAATCATGAACGTATTGCAACACCCTACAGCGGGAATCCCTCACGCTTGCGCGACACGGGGGGCACAATAGGACAACACCAAAATAAAACATACAACTCATACCAATCTAGATCATCAATCAACCCAAAGACACAGGATATCTACTCAAAACATCATAGGTTGGCAACACATCATTGGATCATAATATGTGGCATAAAGCACTGTGTTCAAGTAGGGATTACAGCGGGGTGCGGGAGAGTGGATTGTTGGGGATCGTAGCAGAAATTAAAATTTTCCTACGCATCACCAAGATCTATCCATGGAGTATACTAGCAACGAGGGGATAGGAGAGCATCTACATACCACTTGTAGATCGCAGCGGAAGCGTTCAAGGAGAACGTGGATGATGGAGTCGTACTCGCAGTGATCCGAATCACCGATGACCAGCGCCGAAAGGACGGCACCTCCGCGTTCAACACACGTACGGGACGATCGACGTCTCCTCCTTCTTCATCCAGCAAGGGGGAATGAGAGGTTGATGAAGATCCAGCAGCACAACGGCGTGGTGGTGGATGCAGCAGAGTTCCAGCAGGGCTTCGCCAAGCTTCTGTGGAGAGAGGGAGAGGTGTAACGGGGAGAGGGAGGCGCCAAGGCTGCAGGGTGCGGCTGCCCTCCCTCCCCCCTTTATATAGGCCCCCTAGGGGGGGGCGCCGGCCCTGGAGATCCATCTCCAAGGGGGCGGCGGCCAGGGGGGATGGCTTGCCCCCCAAGCCATGTGGGGCGCCCCCTGCCCTAGGGTTTCCAACCCTAGGCGCAGGGGGGAGGCCCATGGGGGGGCGCACCAGCCCACTATGGGCTGGTTCCCTTCCCACTTCAGCCCACGGGGCCCTCCGGGAGAGGTGGCCCCACCCGGTGGACCCCCGGGACCCATCTGGTGGTCCCGGTACAATACCGGTGACCCCCAGATCATTCCCGATGGCCGAAACGACACTTCCTATATATAATTCTTTACCTCCGGACCACTCCGGAACCTCTCGTGACGTCCGGGATCTCATCCGGGACTCCGAACAACCTTCGGTTTGCTGCATACTAATATCTTTACAACCCTAGCGTCACCGAACCTTAAGTGTGTAGACCCTACGGGTTCGGGAGACACACAGACATGACCGAGACGATCTCCGGTCAATAACCAACAGCGGGATCTGGATACCCATGTTGGCTCCCACATGCTCCTCGATGATCTCATCGGATGAACCACGATGTCTAGGACTTAATCAATCCCGTACTCAATTCCCTTTGTCCATCGGTACGATACTTGCCCGAGATTCGATCGTCGATATACCGATACCTTGTTCAATCTCGTTACCGGCAAGTCTCTTTACTCGTTCCCGTAATACATCATCCTGTGAACAACACCTTGATCACATTGAGCTCATTACGATGATGTCTTACCGAGTGGGCCCAGAGATACCTCTCCGTCACACGGAGTGACAAATCCCAGTCTCGATTCATGCCAACCCAACAGATACTTTCGGAGATACCTGTAGTGCACCTTTATAGTCACCCAGTTACGTTGTGACGTTTGATACACCCAAAGCATTCCTACGATATCCGGGAGTTGCATAATCTCATGGTCTAAGGAATGATACTTGACATTCAGAAAAGCTCTAGCAAACGAACTACACGATCTTTGTGCTATGCTTAGGTTTAGGTCTTGTCCATCACATCATTCTCCTAATGATGTGATCCCGTTATCAATGACATCCCCATGTCCATAGTCAGGAAACCATGACTATCTATTGATCAACGAGCTAGTCCACTAGAGGCTTACTAGGGCCACATTGTGGTCTATGTATTCACACATGTATTATGATTTCTGAACAATACAATTATAGCATGAACAATAGACAATTATCATGAACAAGGAAATATAATAATACATTTATTATTGCCTCTAGGGCATATTTCCAACAGTCTCCCACTTGCACTAGAGACAATAGTCTAGTTACATTGTGATGAATCGCACACCCATGGAATTTTGGTGTTGATCATGTTTTGCTCTAGGGAGAGGTTTAGTCAACGGATCTGCCACATTCAGGTCCGTATGTACTTTACAAATCTCTATGTCTCCATTTTGAACACTTTCACGAATGGAGTTGAAGCGACGCTTGATATGCCTGGTCTTCCTGTGAAACCTGGGCTCCTTCGCAAGGGCAATTGCTCCAGTGTTGTCACAGAAGAGAGTCATCGGGTCCGACGCATTGGGTATGACTCCTAGGTCGGTAATGAACTCCTTCACCCAGACTGCTTCTTGTGCTGCCTCCGAGGCTGCCATATACTCTGCTTCACATGTAGATCCCGCCACGACGCTTTGCTTGCAACTGCACCAGCTTACTGCCCCTCCATTCAAAATATACACGTATCCGGTTTGTGACTTGGAGTCATCCAGATCTGTGTCGAAGCTAGCATCGACGTAACCCTTTATGACGAGCTCTTTGGCACCTCCATAAACGAGAAACATATCCTTAGTCCTTTTCAGGTACTTCAGGATGTTTTTGACCGCTGTCCAGTGTTCCTTGCCGGGATTACTTTGGTACCTACCTACCAAACTTACGGCAAGGTTTACATCGGGTCTGGTACACAACATGGCATACATAATAGACCCTATAGCTGAGGCATAGGGGATGACACTCATCTCTTCTATATCTTTTGCCGTGGTCGGGCATTGAGCCGTGCTCAATCGCACACCTTGCAATACAGGCAAGAACCCCTTCTTGGACTGATCCATTTTGAACTTCTTCAAAATCTTGTCAAGGTATGTACTTTGTGAAAGACCGATGAGGCGTCTCGATCTATCCCTATAGATCTTGATGCCTAATATATAAGCAGCTTCTCCAAGGTCCTTCATTGAAAAACACTTGTTCAAATAGGCCTTTATGCTTTCCAAGAATTCTATATCATTTCCCATCAATAGTATGTCATCCACATATAATATGAGAAATGCTACGGAGCTCCCACTCACTTTCTTGTAAACGCAGGCTTCTCCATAAGTCTGCATAAACCCAAACGCTTTGATCATCTCATCAAAGCGAATGTTCCAACTCCGAGATGCTTGCACCAGCCCATAGATGGAGCGCTGGAGCTTGCATACTTTGTTAGCATTCTTAGGATCGACAAAACCTTCCGGCTGCATCATATACAATTCTTCCTTAAGGAAGCCGTTAAGGAATGCCGTTTTGACGTCCATTTGCCATATCTCATAATCATAGTATGCGGCAATTGCTAACATGATTCGGACGGACTTCAGCTTCGCTACGGGAGAGAAAGTCTCATCGTAGTCAACCCCTTGAACTTGCCGATAACCCTTAGCGACAAGTCGAGCTTTATAGATGGTCACATTACCATCCGCGTCTGTCTTCTTCTTAAAGATCCATTTATTTTCTATGGCTCGCCGACCATTGGGCAAGTCATTCAAAGTCCATACTTTGTTTTCATACATGGATTCTATCTCGGATTTCATGGCTTCTAGCCATTTGTCGGAATCTGGGCCCGCCATTGCTTCTTCATAGTTCGAAGGTTCACCGTTGTCCAACAACATGATTTCCAGGACAGGGTTGCCGTACCACTCTGGTGCGGAACGCGTCCTTGTGGACCTACGAAGTTCAGTAGGAGCTTGATCAGAAGTATCTTGATCACCATCATTAACCTCCTCTCTTATCGGTGCAGGCACCACAGGAACATTTTCCTGAGCTGCGCTACTCTGATTTTCAAGAGGTAGCACTTCATCAAGCTCTACTTTCCTCCCACTTACTTCTTTCACGAGAAACTCTTTCTCTAGAAAGGACCTGTTCTTGGCAACAAAGACCTTGCCTTCAGATCTGAGGTAGAAGGTATACCCAACTGTTTCCTTGGGATATCCTATGAAGACGCATTTTTCCGATTGGGTTCGAGTTTTTCAGGTTGAAGTTTCTTGACATAAACATCGCAACCCCAAACTTTCAGAAACGACAGCTTAGGTTTCTTCCCAAACCATAGTTCATACGGTGTTGCCTCAACGGATTTTGACGGAGCCCTATTTAAAGTGAATGTGGCTGTCTCTAGAGCGTATCCCCAAAATGATAGCAGTAGATCTGTAAGAGACATCATAGACCGCACCATATCCAATAGAGTGCGATTACGACGTTCGGACACACCGTTACGCTGAGGTGTTCCAGGCGGCGTGAGTTGTGAAACGATTCCACATTTTCTTAAGTGTGTGCCAAATTCGTGACTTAAATATTCTCCCCCACGATCTGATCGTAAGAACTTGATTTTTCTGTCACGTTGATTCTCAACCTCACTCTGAAACTCCTTGAACTTTTCAAAGGTCTCAGACTTGTGTTTCATTAAGTAGACATACCCATATCTACTTAAATCATCAGTGAGAGTGAGAACATAACGATAGCCTCCGCGAGCCTCAACGCTCATTGGACCACACACATCTGTATGTATGATTTCCAACAAGTTGGTTGCTCGCTCCATTGTCCCTGAGAATGGAGTCTTGGTCATTTTGCCCATGAGGCACGGTTCGCACGTGTCAAACGATTCATGATCGAGAGACTCTAAAAGTCCATCAGCATGGAGCTTCTTCATGCGCTTGACACCAATGTGACCAAGGCGGCAGTGCCACAAGTATGTGGGACTATCGTTACTAACTTTACATCTTTTGGTATTCACACTATGAATATGTGTAACATCACGTACGAGATTCATTAAGAATAAACCATTAACCATCGGAGCATGACCATAAAACATATCACTCATATAAATAGAACAACTATTATTCTTAGATTTAAATGAGTAGCCATCTCGTATTAAACGAGATCCTGATACAATGTTCATGCTCAAACTTGGCACTAAATAACAATTATTCAGGTTTAAAACTAATCCCGTAGGTAAATGTAGAGGTAGCGTGCCGACGGCGATCACATCGACCCTGGAACCATTCCCGACGCGCATCGTCACCTCGTCCTTCGCCAGTCTCCGTTTTTTTCCGCAGCTCCTGTTTTGAGTTACAAATATGAGCAACGGCACCGGTATCAAATACCCAGGAGCTACTACGAGCACTGGTAAGGTACACATCAATTACATGTATATCACATATACCTTTAGTGTTGCCGGCCTTCTTATCTGCTAAGTACTTGGGGCAATTCCGCTTCCAGTGACCAGTTCCCTTGCAATAAAAGCACTCAGTTTCAGGTTTGGGTCCATTCTTTGACTTCTTCCTGGCAACTGATTTACCAGGCGCGGCAACCTCCTTGCCGTCCTTCTTGAAGTTCTTCTTACCCTTGCCTTTCTTGAACTTAGTGGTTTTATTCACCATCAACACTTGATGTTCCTTTTTGATCTCCACCTCTGCAGATTTCAGCATTGAATACAACTCGGGAATGGTCTTTTCCATCCCCTGCATATTGTAGTTCATCACGAAGCTCTTGTAGTTAGGTGGGAGCGACTGAAGGATTCTGTCAATGACCGCCTCATCCGGGAGATTAACTTCTAGCTGAGTCAAGCGGTGGTGTAACCCAGACATCTTGAGTATGTGTTCACTGACAGAGCTATTCTCCTCCATCTTACAGCTAAAGAACTTGTCGGAGACATCATATCTCTCGACCCGGGCATGAGCTTGGAAAATCAATTTCAGCTCCTCGAACATCTCATATGCTCCGTGTTGCTCAAAACGCTTTTGGAGCCCCGGTTCTAAGCTGTAAAGCATGCCGCACTGAACGAGGGAGTAATCATCAGCACGAGGCTGATGGGCGTTCATAGCGTCCTGGTTTGCTGGGAATGGTGCATCACCTAGCGGTGCTTCTAGGACATAATCTTTCTTGGCAGCTATGAGGATGATCCTCAGGTTCCGGACCCAGTCCGCATAGCTGCTGCCATCATCTTTCAGCTTGGTTTTCTCTAGGAACGCGTTGAAGTTGAGGGTGACATTAGCGTGGGCCATTTGATCTACAAGACATATTGTAAAGATTTAGACTAAGTTCATGATAATTAAGTTCATCTAATCAAATTAATGAATGAACTCCCACTCACATTTGACATCCCTCTAGTCATCTAAGTGATACATGATCCGAGTCAACTAGGCCGTGTCCGATCATCACGTGAGACGGACTAGTCATCATCGGTGAACATCTCCATGTTGATCGTATCTTCTATATGACTCATGTTCGACCTTTCGGTCCTCCGTGTTCCGAGGCCATGTCTGTACATGCTAGGCTCGTCAATCCAACCTAAGTGTATTGCGTGTGTAAATCTGGCTTACACCCGTTGTATGCGAACGTAAGGACCTATCACACCCGATCATCACGTGGTGCTTCGGAACGACGAACCTTAGCAACGGTGCACAGTTAGGGAGAACACATTTTTGATATTTTAATGAGGGATCATCTTATTTATGCTACCGTCGTTCTAAGCAAATAAGATGTAAAACATGATAAACATCACATGCAATCAAATAGTGACATGATATGGCCAACATCATTTCGCTCCTTTGATCTCCATCTTCGGGGCGCCATGATCATCGTCGTCACCGGCATGACACCATGATCTCCATCATCATGATCTCCATCATCGTGTCTTCGTGAGGTTGTCACGTCAACTATTACTTCTACTACTATGGCTAACACTTTAGCAATAAAGTAAAGTAATTACATGACGATTTAAGTTGACACGCAGGTCATAAATAAATAAAGACAACTCCTATGGCTCCTGCCGGTTGTCATACTCATCGACATGCAAGTCGTGATTCCTATTACAATAACAAGATCATCTCATACATCACATGATTCATCACAACTTCTGGCCATATCACATCACAAAGCACTTGCTGCAAAAACAAGTTAGACGTCCTCTAATTGTTGTTGCAAGTTTTTACGTGGCTGTTATAGGTTGCTAGCAAGAACGTTTCTTACCTACGTTAAAACCACAACGTGAATTGTCAATCTCTATTTACCCTTCATAAGGACCCTGTTCATAGAATCCGATCCAACTAAAGTGGGAGAGACAGACACCCGCCAGCCACCTTATGCAACTAGTGCATGTCAGTCGGTGGAACCGGTCTCACGTAAGCGTACGTGTAAGGTTGGTCTGGGCCGCTTCATCCCACAATACCGCTGAACCAAGATAGGACTAGTAACGGCAAGAAGAATTGACAATTCGACGCCCACAACTAGTTTGTGTTCTACTCGTGCATAGAAACTACGCATAGACCTAGCTCATGATGCCACTGTTGGGGATCGTAGCAGAAATTAAAATTTTCCTACACATCACCAAGATCTATCCATGGAGTATACTAGCAACGAGGGGATAGGAGAGCATCTACATACCACTTGTAGATCGCAGCGGAAGCGTTCAAGGAGAACGTGGATGATGGAGTCGTACTCGCCGTGATCCGAATCACCGATGACCAGCGCCGAAAGGACGACACCTCCGCGTTCAACACACGTACGGGACAATCGACGTCTCCTCCTTCTTGATCCAGCAAGGGGGAAGGAGAGGTTGATGAAGATCCAGCAGCACAACGGCGTGGTGGTGGATGCAGCAGAGTTCCAGCAGGGCTTCGCCAAGCTTCTGTGGAGAGAGGGAGAGGTGTAACGGGGAGAGGGAGGTGCCAAGGCTGCAGGGTGCGGCTGCCCTCCCTCCCCCCTTTATATAGGCCCCCTAGGGGGGGGGGGGCGCCGGCCCTGGAGATCCATCTCCAGGGGGGCGGCGGCCAGGGGGGATGGCTTGCCCCCCAAGCCATGTGGGGCGCCCCCTGCCCTAGGGTTTCCAACCCTAGGCGCAGGGGGGAGGCCCATGGGGGGGCGCACCAGCCCACTATGGGCTGGTTCCCTCCCCACTTCAGCCCACGGGGCCCTCCGGGATAGGTGGCCCCACCCGGTGGACCCCCGGGACCCATCTGGTGGTCCCGGTACAATACCGGTGACCCCCAGATCATTCCCGATGGCCGAAACGACACTTCCTATATATAATTCTTTACCTCCGGACCACTCCGGAACCTCTCGTGACGTCCGGGATCTCATCCGGGACTCCGAACAACCTTCGGTTTGCTGCATACTAATATCTTTACAACCCTAGCGTCACCGAACCTTAAGTGTGTAGACCCTACGGGTTCGGGAGACACGCTGACATGACCGAGACGATCTCCGGTCAATAACCAACAGCGGGATCTGGATACCCATGTTGGCTCCCACATGCTCCTCGATGATCTCATCGGATGAACCACGATGTCGAGGACTTAATCAATCCCGTACTCAATTCCCTTTGTCCATCGGTACGATACTTGCCCGAGATTCGATCGTCGGTATACCAATACCTTGTTCAATCTCGTTACCGGCAAGTCTCTTTACTCGTTCCCGTAATACATCATCCCGTGAACAACACCTTGATCACATTGAGCTCATTACGATGATGTCTTACCGAGTGGGCCCAGAGATACCTCTCCGTCACACGGAGTGACAAATCCCAGTCTCGATTCATGCCAACCCAACAGATACTTTCGGAGATACCTGTAGTGCACCTTTATAGTCACCCAGTTACGTTGTGACGTTTGATACACCCAAAGCATTCCTACGATATCCGGGAGTTGCATAATCTCATGGTCTAAGGAATGATACTTGACATTCAGAAAAGCTCTAGCAAACGAACTACACGATCTTTGTGCTATGCTTAGGTTTGGGTCTTGTCCATCACATCATTCTCCTAATGATGTGATCCCGTTATCAATGACATCCCCATGTCCATAGTCAGGAAACCATGACTATCTATTGATCAACGAGCTAGTCAACTAGAGGCTTACTAGGGCCACATTGTGGTCTATGTATTCACACATGTATTATGATTTCTGAACAATACAATTATAGCATGAACAATAGACAATTATCATGAACAAGGAAATATAATAATCCATTTATTATTGCCTCTAGGGCATATTTCCAACATGGACCGCGTAAAAGGGATGAGGATGGTGATGATGATGGTGATGTTGATGAAGATGATCACCGCGGCGATGATTCCCCTCCCGATGGCACTTAGGCGCCACCTATAGAGAGGAGGAGAGGTTCTCCCCTTTGTGCTTCCTCCTCCATGGGCTCCCCCCTAGATGGGGAGAGGTTCTCCCTCTGGTCCTTGGCCTCCATGGCGATGATGGCCCCTCAGGGATCCTCCTCCATGGCCTCCGGTGATGATGGCCCCCTCCGGCAGGGTGCCAGAGAGAGCCTAGATGGATTTCTTGTGGCTATAGGCTTGCAGCGGCGGAACTTCCGATCTAGGTTATTTTCTGGAGGTTTGGGCATTTATAGGAGAGGTTGGCGTCGAGAACAAGTCAGGGGGCCCCACGGGAAGTCCACGAGGCACAGGGGCGCGCCCCAGGGGGGTGGGCGCGCCCTCCACCCTCGTGGGACCCATGGGACTCCCCTCCAGTAACTCTTTGTTCCATTATTTTTTATATTTTCCAGAAAAATTCTCCGTTGATTTTCAGCGCATTTTGAGAACTTTTATTTCTGCACAAAAACACCACCACAGTAGTTCTGCTGAAAACAACGTCAGTCCGGGTTAGTTCTAATCAAATCATACCAAAATCATATAAAACTATTGTAAACATGGCATGAATACTTCATAAATTATAGATACGTTGGAGACGTATCAATGTGCATTACCGAGAGGGCCCATGTGACAGCCTGGTTTTTGCCCTCTTCTCTTTGCCTGATTCTCATTTGGTTTGGTTTTGAACTAGACTTAGACTCTTGGGTACCCCTTGACTTTCACCCAAGTGCCTCATTTCCCTCTCTAACTGTGGCACCCCGGCTCAGAGCAACCGGTTTACCTTGCATTGCCAGCCCGGAGATCAAGTCTTCTGGCAATACACAACAACATGGTACAGAAACAACCGCTTTATTGATACTAGCGGATTACATAGGTCTGATATTACATTGAGATTCGAGGCCCAGCGGCACACAGGGTGCTGCTGGACAGTATGTACATTATTTAATGAACATGATGGGGCCTCGACACACAAACTACGCAGCAGCAGAAGAACGACGAAGTGACACTCCATAGCACAGGGACACCGACGTGGACACAACCTAGACACGAGATGCGCTCCGATGCGAATCGACCTGCCTGAAAGCTGGCATAACACGCCAGGTCAGTACATTGAATGTACTTGCAAGCTCACAACAAACATAAGCACAATGACAGACAATATCATGATATTTAATCAGGTTAATGAAATGCAAAAACTACTACCGATGTAAAACAAACGACACATGCAATGAGTCCAACGGACTCGCTTATCAGACGGTTACCTCGTAACCAAACGGTGACCATACCGGGGTCACACCTGAAACCAATCACTCATGAACACCTCAAGAGTTCATGATTCACCATGAACCAAAACATCACAACAATCGCTTAGTTTGCAAGATTTATTAGAAAAGTTGATCCATGGTGTGACTTACTCATGAGTTATGCCCACAACCGAGGACGCGACTATCGATAGATTAAATACACTCTGGAGAGGTAGCGCACTTTACCCACACTATGGAACACCTGGCCTCGCGTTCCCATTCGGGTGGACCAAAGCACTCCGACGAAACCCTCCCTTTGTCATGCACTCTCCCCGGCCACTCCGACCAACTCCCTCTCAGGGCCAGGTCTTGGGTGGCCCCGTGTCTACCAAAGACACCAACGGTCACCGTCGTGGCAAAACAGTCCCAAACGGGGACAAGGTACCATAAAAAAAACGAGCACACAAGGTTATGCCTGCCTACCGGGCCAGGGTATGCACGCCCATAACCTTCCCTCGCGGCAGGCACCAGTGAGAGCCACAACAAAGGACCGAATCAAGACCTTCCCACAAGGTAAATGTGATCACACTGAATTAAAAACCCGATTCAGTGGCACCATGATGTGATCAACATCATATTTAAGTTGGTCTTAATCAAGTTTAACTTTGATAAAGCTTTTTATCATTAACATGATATAATACAAAAAAATCATGCAACTACTCGCCATGCAAAGCAAACAACTCATATTCATGGATCAAGCTTAAACACATAATTATCTTGCAACACTAAAGATCAAAACTCTCTGGTTATAACTCATTTTTATAATCAAGCAATATTTTTATTAGTTCTTTATTTAAATGAAAATATGACTTAGTAAAATAACTACCATTAATTTCCATAGCAATATGTATAGTGCAAAATCTTACTCTACTTAACCACACAAGTTCATGCATTCAACCAGTAACTAAAACAAGCATATCAAGCATAATAAAGTAACTAGTAATTTACCAAATTTATTTATCAAATTTTAAATGCTAATAAGAACTCATATTCAAGTAGAAAATCATAGATATTGAAATAACACCATCCAAATGCTGGTGTGGCTTGCCTTAGTGTAGAGGAGGACCACACCCCTCTTGGATTGCTTCAAGACAAGCTTCTCCTTCTGAAAAGAATTTAAAACCACAAAAATAATTATCGAAACACATTCTGAAAATCACCAGAAATTCTAGGCAGCAAGGAAAAATTCACCTTTTGGTGTGCTGCTAGGGCTTTCTGAAACAAAGTCAATGCAAAAAGAATCAAATCATTTGGACTTATGGTTTAGAAATGGTGGCTGGTCAAAGTTTAGTCAAATTTCTGAATAATATTTGAATTAAATAGAAATCCGGGGGGGGGGGGGGTGATATCGACGGCGTAAAACAGAAATACGCCTCCACTCGTACCGCTTCGGGCGCGAGTGGTGAGACCGACAGGTGGGTCCCGCGTGTCAGGAGAGAGGGGCGAGCGAGATCAGAGAGAGGCGGGGCTTCGCCGGAGCTCACGCTGGCGATGAGGGGGTTTGGGGCTAGGCTAGAGGGATATGATTGAAGCGGGGCTCATGGCGCACCTGCCCATACCCGTAGCTTGGCGTGGGGTGGACGGAGCTGCTCGCGGTCGAGCTCGCAAGCTACAGTGGCAGACGGAGTTTGCCGGAGAGGTTGAAGACGATGGCTAGAGGCAGCTCCGAGGGCTCAGTGGTGTCCAGGCAGCACCAGCAGGTCCCTAATGCCCCGCCCAAGCAGCTGCTTGAGCTCGAGAGGCACCGGAGAGCGGCGACTGGACTGCGGGATTGCCGAAGTCCTCTGGTTGGGGAGACGGCCATAGGCCTGCCCGACCGAGCTGCTGCTCGTCTACGTGTTCGTGGAGGTGGTGTGGAGTGGTGCTTGGCTAGAAATCGAGGGGAGGAGCGCTATATATAGCCGGAGCGAGGGGGGGGACGTGTCCCCGCGGGAGCTCTCTGGACACGCGGGGAACGGCGACGAGAAGCTCCAACGCGAGGGGACAAACACTCAGCGTCAACGCAGGAGCTTGCCCACGCTCGCGGACGAGCACATGAGGCGGTTGAGGAAGTGGACAAGCGCACGCGCGCACTATGGCATTTTGGCCGCGATGTGCCCGTGCTTGCTGCGGCGGCTCCGGCGTCGGCGAGTGCCAGGGAGAGTTCAAGGGTGACGGGTCAGGGCTTGTGGCGTGACGCGATAGTCGTCGGTGAGCGCTGGAACAAGCACGCGCGAAACAGAGAGGAAAGCGCCAGCCAGAGCGCGTCGAGACGCTGCCAGGCGCCTTGTCCTCGCACGGTCACCAAGATGGCATGGTCAAAACGACGCCCAGGAGCGGCCAAACCTTGTCTACGTGTTCGTCCGTGCAGTGTTTAGTCTAGGAGTGGTGATGGTTCATACCAAGGCCAACCAAATTGGACTCAACTAAGCTGACAAGTTTCTGACTAGAAACTTGGTCGCCAAGTTAAGCCACCTTCTAGAAGGCCATTTGGGCTGATCTCCTGGGTTTAGGGTTTCTTAGGAGGGTGTTTAAGCTCAAGAAAGCTCAGGGCCAAAAGCTCAAGGAAAAATGCACTTGCTGTACAAAGTGCATTTCTGGTCCAGATGTGAAAAGATTTTCTACAGCAAAAATATTACAAAAAGTGATGCAATATTGTTTCATGGGAAGGTGTGCCAAGGTTCAAAGAATATTCAGGAATTATTTCAGTTTTTCTGAGAAAGAAAAATTGGGGTTGCTTTGGAGCACAAGTTTCTGAATTGAATTTCAGAAAGGAAAATGAATAATTTTCTTTTATGAAAAATATTCATTTGATTATTTTGGAGATATATTAGAGGAATAAGGTAGATAGGTCACTTGGGTGGGTATGCCCAAGTGACAAGTCCATATGAAATGATTCCAAAATCCAAATCAAGGCAGGGCAAAAACCACGGTAAAAACCAAGTCCGGAAGAAGCGAGAAGACAAGTTCATAAAAAGAGAGAAGGCAAAAGTCTAGGCTTTTACAAACCTCCCCCACTTAAGATGAATTTCGTCCTCGAGATTTGGTTGCTTGGGAAAACCATTCTGCGTATGCAGTCCTTAAAAATTCCTCTCTTTCCCAGGTCGCTTACTCTTCGGTGTGGTGCTCCCACTGAACCTTGTAAAACCTTATTTCTTTGCTTCGAGTGACCCTTTCTGTCTGATCCAATATTCTGATTGACTTTTCGTCATAGGTCAAATCCTTAGCCAATTCTATCTCTGCCATATTAGTCCTTTTCTATGGTGACGATATACACCTCCTTAGCTGTGATATGTGAAACACGTTGTGTACTTCTGACAGTTCTGGTGGCAATTCCAACTGATATGCAACTGTTCCGACTCTGACCATGACGGGGAATGGACCGACATATTTGCCAATTTTCCGCGGGTCTGAAACTTCTTGACTCCTTTCATAGGGGTGACTCGGAGATATACGTGTTCTCCAGGTTCGAAGCTGATCTAACGATGTTTGGCATCATAGTAACTCTTCTGTCGGGATTTGGCCAGTTGCAGTCTGTCTAGGATTTCTTTGACTTGCTTCTCCGCTTCGAGCATTAAGTCAGTCCTGAAAATGCGGCTGTCGAGACCAGTTCCATGGAGTGCGGCATTTCCGGCCATACAGGGCTTCATAGGGTGACTTCTTTAAGCTGGCCTGGAAACTATTGTTGTAGGAAAACTCGGCGTAGGGCAGACAATCTTCCCACTTGGTCCCTTGGGCCAATGTACATGCCCGGAGCATATCTTCGAGTATTTTATTTGCTCGCTCAGTCTGTCCATCTGTCTGAGGATGATAAGCCATGCTGTATTTTAGAGCGGTCCCTAAGGCTTGATGTAGTCAGGACCAAAATGCGGAGGTGAAGAGAGATCCCCTGTCGGAGGTTTATAGTCTTGGTTACTCCATGCAGGGTGACAATTCTTGATACATACAGCTGTGCAAGTTGATTTGCATGGTATGTGATCCGGATAGGAAGGAAGTGTGCCACCTTTGTTAAGGTGTCCACTATGACCCATATTGCGTCGTTTCCTCGATGAGACCTTGGTAGTCCGGTGATGAAATCCATGCAGATATCATCCCATTTCCATTGGGATACCGGCAGAGGCTAGAGGAGTCCGGCGGGTTTTTGGTGTTCTGTCTTTACCTTATTGCATACGTCGCAACAGGCTACAAAGTATGCGATGTCTTTCTTCATTCCATCCCACCAAAATACCTCACGAAGGTCCTCATACATTTTGGTACCACCAGGGTTAATTGAGTATGGTGCTTCATGCGCTTCTGCCAATATTTTTTTCTTCAGACTTCCTTGGTTGGGTACGTGAAGTCTTCCTTGGAACCTTAGCGAACCTTGCTGATCCATAGAGAAGTCTGGTGCACGCCCTTGGTGCATCTTCTGAACATATATTTTTAACATCTTATCAATCGCTTGCGCGCTGCGGATTTCTTCTTCGAGAGTAGGGGCAACTTCCAATATATTGGCAAGACGGGCGTCGGTGATTACCAAATTGAGCCGCATGATTTCTTCATAAAGCTCAGGAGGCAAGCAATCCATTAGAGCATTAAGGTTGGCTGGTTTGCGGCTGAGGGCGTCAGCCACCACATTAGCTCTGCCCGGGTGATAATTTATCTCGAGGTCGTAGTCCTCAACCAATTCAAGCCATCTTCGCTGTCGAAGGTTCAAATCGGGCTGAGTGAATATATACTTGAGACTCTTATGGTCGGTGAATATCTGGCACTTCTTTCCAATCATATAGTGTCTCCAGATTTTTAAAGTGTGCACCACCGCGGCCAATTCCAAGTCATGAGTAGGATAGTTTCCTTCGTGTTGCCGTAGTTGTCGATATGCATAAGCCACCACTTTTCCATCTTGCATGAGTACACACCCAAGTCCTTTTCTGTATGCGTCGCAGTAGACATCAAAACTGCGGTAGATGTCTGGAAGTGTTAATACTGGTGCCGATGTCAGCCTGATTTTTAACTCATTGAAACTTCGTTTGCAGTCTTCAGTCCATACAAACTTCTTATCCTTCTTTTGAAGCTCAATCATTAGATTGGCTATCTTGGAGAATCCTTCGATAAAACGGCGATAATATCCGGCTAGTCCAAGGAAACTCCAGATTTCTGAGACTATTGTGGGTGCGGACAAATCAAGTACATCCTTCACCTTGCTTGGGTCCACTGAGATTCCTTCTGTCAAGAGGACACGCCCGAGGAATCCCAATTGCTGGAGCCAAAGCTCACATTTGTTGAACTTGGCATAAAGTTGATGGTCGCGATCGAAGCCTTTGCAGAACTGCTCGAAGATGTTCCTTGTGTTCGTCCTTGCTCTTGGAGTAAATGAGGATGTCATCAATGAACACCACCACAAATTTGTCCAAGAAATCCATAAACACCTTGTTCATCATATGCATAAAGAAGTCAGGGGCGTTGGTGAGGCCGAAGGACATCACGGTATATTCATAAAGACCATACCGAGTGCTGAATGCGGTCTTAGGAATATCTTGTTTCTTTATCTTGAGTTGATGATATCCAGTCCTCAAATCAATTTTTGAGAACACTTGGGCCCCACTGAGTTGATCAAACAGATCGTCAATCCATGGCAGTGGATACTTGTTTTTGACGGTGATGTCATTCAGCTGTCGGTAGTCTACGCACATTTGTAGACTGCCATCCTTTTTGTCCACGAAGATCGTTGGTGAACCCCATGGTGAAGAGCTTCGACGGATGTATCCTTTCTCCAGCATCTCATCCAGTTGTTTCTTCAATTCCACCAATTTCGAGGAAGGCATCCGGCAATATTTCTTGTGTATCGGAGTGGTTCCAGGCACCAAGTCAATTGCAAACTCCAATTCGCGGTCGGGTGGCATGCCTGGTAATTCTTCAGGAAATACATCTGCGTACTCACTGACCACTGGAATTAATTCCACCTCTTCTGCCACGGCTGCAAAAACCACATCTTTCGTGGGTATGCGCTTGCGGGCATAAAACCTTGTGGTGCGACATTCCATATTTCTCAGGGTAACTTCTCTGGTCACACACCTGATGCAGACTTGGTATTGGGTTAACCAATTCATGCCCAGAATGACATCCAATTTGTTGGAGTCGATGATTATCAACGATGTTGGAAACTTGACGCCCTTGATGTCAATTTCCAAATTTCGGCAGACGAGGAAAATTGTTTTGGATCCTGGGGATTGTACCAGCATGTGCTTTCCCAAAATCAAGCAAGGAAAATTGTTTTGGGAAGCAAAACCCTGCGAAATAAAAGAGTGGGAAGCCCCAGAGTCAAATAAAATTACGGCGGATATGTCATTAACAAGAAACATACCAATGACGACTTCCGGGTCCTCTTGGGCTTCGTCCGCGGAGATGTGATGAATTTCCCCTTGGATCATATCTGGGGCAGAATACTGCTCCATGTAGTTGATTTGTGGAACAAATGGAGCTACGTGCTTGTTGTTCTTGGGACACTGTCTGGCATAGTGTCCGGTTTGACCACAGCTGAAACATGAATTGTTGCGCAGACAATCTTCGCGCATCGGGCTGGTCACGACATTCTTGACTTGAGTGGTAGTCGTGTTGACATTCTGCTGCCAGTTGGGTTTGTACTCCACCTGAGTCTGTTGCCAAGTACGAGACTTTTGCACGGGTTGCATATCCTTCTTTGGCACAAATTCGCGCTTGTGGTCATTAACAGCTGGCTTGTTGTCGTGCAGGAGCTTGTGTTCCCTTTCTACAATGAGGGCCTTGTTCACCAGAGTCAGGAAGTCTGGGAAATCAAACATGCTCAGAGTGCACCTGAGATGCTGATTCAGGCCTCCAAGAAACCGGTCAATCTTCCGCTCTTCTGTGGCAACATCGTGGAGAGAATAGCGGGCCAAATGGTTGAATTTGTTCAGATACTCGTTGACGGTCGTGCTGCCTTGAGTGAGAGCAAGAAATTCGCGTTGCTTGATTTTCATGATCCCGGTGGGAATATGACAAATGATCCTCGAATTTTGTCCAAGTAATTTCCTCGTTCGCGGGCCATATTGCCTTAGCATTATCCCACCATATAGCAGCAGCTCCTTCGAGATAATGCGTTGCCAAGGGAACCTTGTATCCTTCTTCCGTGCGAGCAATCTCCAGTTTCCTCTCAATGGTCCTTAGCCAGTCGTCGGCGTCCAAGGGATCAATTACTTGGCTGAAGCTGGGAGGATTGGTTCACTGAAAATTTGACAGCTTGGAGTGATGACCATTCTGATTTCCATTCCGCCCAACCATAACTTGCACACTTTTTAGGATTTCCAGCAGGTCGTTGCTCCTTCTTTCTTCAAACATTCGCTTGATTTGATCGGTGGAAGGCGGATGTGGCGGTGGAGGCGGAGGTGGCTGGTACGGCTCGGGGGAATGTCCTGCCTGTCTTGCGGAGCGACGGACAGGGACATCCTCACAAGCTTGGCTGCTGCCGCCTCCACGCGTCATCCTATTTTTCGTTTTCCCAATACATAGCAACCATGATGAGAAAATTCCAAATGGGAGGAAAGCCAATGACAAATCCCGGAAGAAAGTAGCGAATGAAAACCAGGGCGAATAAAAAGTTCCAACATAATTATACATAGTCCCAACATGAAAGTAAACATCACAACGAGTCTACTACCCTCATACAAGAAACTAAGCATCATGACAAGTGCGATTACAGCCATACATCATGCTCTGACTACATCGATACTCTAACGGTCTACTGCTCGGTCGGTGCTGCTGCGGGCTCCTCTCCTGAGTCGGACCCTGGTCCTGAACTGATAGCAGAGACCTCCGGGTCAAGAGAGACACGAGGACGCTGCTTCAAGGGCTCTCCCTCAGGGGCAAGCGGGGGATGGGATCTAAACATAGGAGCGGCAGGAGTGGCGATAAGGGAAGACCATGCGGCAGGAGCACTGCGAGGGTTCACCGTCAGAGGGTTAAAGGTACCCTGCGAGGTCATCGGGGGAACGGAGGCAGAAGGAACCGGAGCAGAAGTATAGATGACAGCAGGAAGGGGGTTCCTTATACGAGCAGCCGCGATAGCTACGCGAGCGCATGAAAGCTCCCAAGCTAACTCGTAGTTCAGGAGATGACTAGCGGTGATGTAGCGAGAAAGGTGGCTAGTGGGACGATCGCATGCCGGATTAATCAAAGGAAAGCGGATACGCCTATTCTCGTGCAGAGATGGGTAGTAGAAAAGACCTGGGTGGGTGTGCATGCGAACCTCATTGTAGCGCAAGTCTACAAGTGCCTCGATAGCAGCAAACTGAACTGCCTGAGATGTCGTAGAAGCAAGACCACCCTTAGTCGAACGAGTGTAAGCGCCGGAAGGGGAACTGTGGTGTAGAGTGACCTTAGCATAATACTCATACAATGCACTGGCCAGATGCTCGCGATACACCCGATACTCTGGATCAGCACCCTCTGGGTAGAGTGGTCGCCACACGTTATGAAGCAGGTGTGGTGATGTGTACGGAGCTGGCTCAGGATGGTACAAGATCGATACTAGTGCCATCTACACTCACAAACCATACAGTTAGTTACAACAAATAGACATGCATGCAATGCAACAACCAATTTCTATGACTCCCGGCACTCAAACGAAGCTATCTACCGTTTCACTAATGCACTAACGGTCTACCATGTCCTACAATTAGCGTGGCTCTGATACCAAGCGTTGTGGCACGCTGGCTCAGAGCAACCGGTTTACCTTGCATTGCCAGCCCAGAGATCAAGTCTTTTGGCAATACACAACAACATGGTACAGAAACAACCGCTTTATTGATACTAGCGGATTACGTAGGTCTGATATTACATCGAGATTCGAGGCCAAGCAGCACACACGGTGCTGTTGGACGGTATGTACATTATTTAATGAACATGACGGGGCCTCGATCACATGAACTACGCGGCAGTGGAAGAACGACGAAGTGACACTCCATAGCACAGGGACACCGACGTGGACACAGCCTAGACACGAGATGCGATCCGATGCGAATCGACTTGCCTGAAAGCTGGCATAACACGCCAGGTCAATACATTGAATGTACTTGCAAGCTCACGACAAACATAAGCATGATGACAGACAATATCATGATATTTAATCAGGTTAATGCAATGCAAAAACTACTACCGATGGAAAATAAACGACACATGCAATGAGTCCAACGGTCTCGCTTATCAGACGGTTACCTCGTATCCAAACGGTGACCATACCGGGGTCACACCTGAAACCAATCACTCATGAACACCTCAAGAGTTCATGATTCACCATGAACCAAAACATCACAACAATCGCTTAGTTTGCAAGATTTATTAGAAAAGTTGATCCATGGTGTGACTTACTCATGAGGTAGCGCACTTTACCCACACTATGGAACACCTGCTCTCGTGTTCCCATTCGGGTAGACAAAAGCATTCCGACGAAACCCTCCCTTTGTCATGCACTCTCCCCAGCCACTCCGACCAACTCCCTCTCAGGGCTAGATCTTGGGTGGCCCCGTGTCTACCAAAGACACCAACGACCACCATCGTGGAAAAATTGTCCCAAACGGGGACAAGGTACCATAAAAACAAAAACGAGAACACAAGGTTATGTCTGCCTACCGGGCCAGGGTATGCACGCCCATAACCTTCCCTCGCGGGAGGCACCGGTGAGAGCCACAACAAAGGACCGAATCAAGACCTTCCCGCAAGGTAAATGTGGTCGCACTGAATTAAAAACCCGACTCAGTGGCACCATGATGTGATCAACATCATATTTAAGTTGGACTTAATCAAGTTTAACTTTGATAAAAACTTTTTATCATTAACATGATATAATACAAAAAAATCATGCAACTACTCGCCATGCAAAGCAAACAACTCATATTCATGGATCGAGCTTAACCACATAATTATCTTGCAACACTAAAGATGAAAACTCTCTGGTTATAACTCATTTTTATAATCAAGCAATATTTTTATTAGTTCTTTATTTAAATGAAAATATGACTTAGTAAAATATCTACCATTAATTTCCATAGCAATATGTATAGGGCAAAATGTTACTCTGCTTAACCAAACAAGTTCATGCATTCAACCAGTAACTAAAACAAGCATATCAAGCATAATAAAGTAACTAGTAATTTACCAAAGTTATTTATCAATTTTTTCTGCAAATAAGAACTCATATTCAAGTAGAAAATCATAGATATTCAAATAACACCATCCAAATGCTGGTGTGGCTTGCCTTAGTGTAGAACAGGATCACACCCCTCTTGGTTTGCTTCAAGACAAGTTTCTCCACCTGAAAAGAATCTAAAACCACAAAAATAATTGTCAAAACACATTCTGAAAATCACCAGAAATTCTAGGCAGCAAGGAAAAATCCACCTTTTGGTGTGCTGCTAGAGCTTTCTGAAAGAAAGACAATGCAAAAAGAATCAAATCATTTGGACTTATGGTTTACAAAATGGTGGCTGGTCAAAGTTAAGTCAAATTTTTGAATAATATTTGAATTAAACAGAAATCCTGGGGGGGGGGGGTGACGTCGACGGCGTAAAATAGAAATACGCCTCCATTCATACCGCTTCGGGCGCGAGTGGTGAGACCGACAGGTGGATCCCGCACGTCAGGAGAGAGAGGGGGCGAGCGAGATCAGAGAGAGGCGGGGCTTCGCCGGAGCTCACGCCGGAGACAAGGGGGTTTGGGGTTAGGCTAGAGGGATATGATTGAAGCGGGGCTCGAGGCGCACCTGCCCGTACCCGTAGCTTGCGTTGGGTGGACGGAGCTGCTCGCGGTCGAGCTCACAAGATACGATGGCGGACGGAGTTTGCCGGAGAGGTTGAAGACGATGGCTAGAGGCGGCTTCGAGGGCTCAATGGTGTCCAGGCAGCACCAGCAGGTCCCAAACGCCCCGCCCAAGCAGCTGCTTGAGCTCGAGAGGCACCGGAGAGCGGCGGCTGGACTGCGGGGATCGCCGGAGTCCTCTGGTCGGGGTGACGGCTAGAGGCCTGCCCTACCGAGCCGCTGCTCGTCTACGTGTTTGTGGAGGTGGTGTGGAGTGGTGCTTGGCTAGAAATCGAGGGGAGGAGTGCTATATATAGCCGGAGCGAAGGGGGGGGGCGTGTCACCGTCGGAGCTCTCTGGGCACGCAGTTAATGGCGACGAGAAGCTCCAACGCGAGGGGACAAACACTCAGCGTCAACGCAGGAGCTTGCCCACGCTCACGGACGAGCATAGGAGGCGGTTGAGGAAGTGGACAAGCGCACGCACACACTGTGGCATTTTGGCCGCGACGTGCCCGTGCTTGTTGCGGCGGCTCCGGCGTCGGCGAGCGCCAGGGAGCGGTCAAGGGTGATGGGTTGATACGTCTCCAACGTATCTATAATTTTTGATTGCTCCATGCTATATTATCTACTGTTTTGGACCATATTGGGCTTTATTATCCACTTTTATATTATTTTTGGGACTAACCTATTAACCGGAGGCCCAGCCCAGAATTGCTATTTTTTTTGCCTATTTTAGAGTTTCGCAGAAAAGGATTATCAATCGGAGTCCAAACGGAATGAAACCTCAGGGAACGTGATTTTCTCACCGAACATGATCCAGGAGACATGGAACCTACGTCAAGCAACCAACAGGGAAGGCACGAGGTAGGGGGCCACGCCCTCCCCCCAGGCGCGCCCTCCACCCTCATGGGCCCCCTGTTGCTCCACCGACGTACTTCTTCCTCCTATATATACCTACGTACCCCCAAACGATCAGATACGGAGCCAAAAACCTAATTCCACCGCCGCAACCTTCTGTACCCACGAGATCCCATCTTGGGGCCTGTTCCGGAGCTCCGCCGAAGGGGGCATCGATCACGGAGGTCTTCTACATCAACACCATAGCCCCTCCGATGAAGTGTGAGTAGTTTACCTCAGACCTTCGGGTCCATAGTTAGTAGCTAGATGGTTTCTTCTCCCTTTTTGGATCTCAATACAATGTTCTCCCCCTCTCTCGTGGAGATCTATTCGATGTAATTTTCTTTTTGCGGTGTGTTTGTTGAGACCGATGAATTGTGGGTTTATGATCAAGATTATCTATGAACAATATTTGAATCTTCTCTGAATTCTTTTATGTATGATTGGTTATCTTTGCAAGTCTCTTCAAATTATCAGTTTGGTTTGGCCTACTAGATTGGTTTTTCTTGCAATGGGAGAATTGCTTAGCTTTGGGTTCAATCTTGCGGTGTCCTTTCCCGGTGACAGTAGGGGCAGCAAGGCACGTATTGTATTGTTGCCATCGAGGATAACAAGATGGGGTTTTTATCATATTGCATGAATTTATCCCTCTACATCAAGTCATATTGCTTAAGGCATTACTCTGTTTTCATGAACTCAATACTCTAGTTGCATGCTGGATAGCGGTCGATGAGTGGAGTAATTTTAGTAGATGCAGGCAGGAGTCGGTCTACTTGTTTCGGACGTGATGCCTATATACATGATCATACCTAGATATTCTCGTAACTATGCTCAATTCTGTCAATTGCTCAACAGTAATTCGTTCACCCACCGTAAAATACTTATGCTCTTGATAGAAGCCACTAGTGAAACCTATGGCCCCCGGGTCTATCTTCATCATATTAATCTTCCATCACTTTATTATTTCCTTTGCTTTTATTTTACTTTACATCTTATAACAAAAATACCAAAAATATTATCTATCATCTCTATCAGATCTCACTCTCGTAAGTGACCGTGAAGGGATTGACAACCCCTTATCGCGTTGGTTGCGAGGAGTTATTTGTTTTGTGCAGGTACGAGGGACTCGCGCGTAGCCTCCTACTAGATTGATACCTTGGTTCTCAAAAGCTGAGGGAAATACTTATGCTACTTTGCCGCATCATCCTTTCCTCTTCAAGGAAATCCAACCATCACTAGGAAAAGGCCTACTAATGGCGCACTGGTTTTGCCTACTAATGGCGCATTACCAGTGCGCCATTAGTAGCACGCCACTAGTATATCTTACTAATGGCGCACCACAGGTGCGCCATTAGTATCTGGTATACTAATGGCGCACCAACTAGTGCGCCATTAGTATGTAACAGCATGCGCCATTAGTGTGCCTCCCGGGGGGCCATACGTAAGCATGGCTTTGTCATACTAATTGCGCATTCTCCATTGATGCGCCATTAGTATCCTTTGGCATACTAATGGCGCACCAGGTGGTGATGCGCCATTAGTATGAATATTTGGTTTATTTTTTTCCTTTTCTGATTTTTGCGCAGGTTACAATATATATTATTAGACAGAATATAAAATATATTATTAGACAGAATATAGACAGCAGCACACACCAACATCAGATTCATCGAATACAATAGAAGATTAGTCTCCGAATACAATTCATCATATTAGTCTCCGAATTCAAAAGACCGAACAAAGATAAAACATTACAAGTCTCAAGACCGCGATTATCGAGTTTGTCTTCACATTACAAGTCGATATCGATCATCTAAACTACCATCACATAGAAGAGAGCTGTGGTCATCACGATGAGCATCATCGCGATCAAACTGGTCTTCACCCGGTTCCTCCAATGCTCCCTCCTCTCTCCCGCTAGATAGCGGGCGTATCTAGATTCGGCCTCCGCCTTAGTGGTGTACCCATTGTAACTGTTACCGCTGAAACAGTGAACCTATCTCCGACACTCCTCCCAGTCATCGTAGACTCCGGGAACCTTACCCTGGTACACGACATATGACGACATATCTATGCACAAGCCAAACAACAGACAATACATAAGCAATATGTAAGTATGCAACAAAAGGATCAGAAGAGAAAAGCAAGACATTAATAGCACGATTCATGGTCCTACTAATAAATAGCATCGATTACATCTAAGTTGAACAACTGTCCAAACCGAAGAGACATACGAATTCATTAAAGTTTAATTACAACACGAGCCAATCAATGTTTCAGAACTACACATCACTACTTTCGACTCGACTCATCGGACAGGAGCGTGGGTGAAGCCGCTGTCTGTCATGATGGTCATGAAATCGCGGTCGTGGTCACCCTGCATTTGTAGCGTTTCATCTATGTCACTGTTGGACGGTTGATATCTGAGGAAGAACTGCCCCGAGGTATGAAGGACATCTTGATGGATGATGTCCGCAAACTCCGACTGGATGCGAAAGAATTCTTGTCCGAGGTCCGCGTCCTGGATTGCCGACAAGCTCGCGGCCCAATCTTTGAGATTATCTGATAGCAGAAGGTGATGATTGAGGGAGTCCTGGATTAGGGGGTGTTCGGGTAGCCGGACTATACCTTCGTCGGACTCCTGGACTATGAAGATACAAGATTGAAGACTTCGTCCCGTGTCCGGATGGGACTTTCCTTGGTGTGGAAGGCAAGCTAGGCGATGCGGATACTCAAGATCTCCTACCATTGTAACCGACTCTGTGTAACCCTAACCCTATCCGGTGTCTATTTAAACCGGAGGGTTGTAGTCCGTAGGGCGAACCATCATCATACACAATCATACCATAGGCTAGCTTCTAGGGTTTAGCCTCCTTGATCTCGTGGTAGATCTACTCTTGTACTACCCATATCATCAATATTAATAAAGCAGGAGTAGGGTATTACCTCCATCGAGAGGGCCCGACTCTGGGTAAAAACATCGTGTCCCTTGTCTCCTGTTACCATCCGGCCTTGACACACAGTTCGGGACCCCCTACCCGAGATCCGCCGGTTTTGACACCGACATTGGTGCTTTCATTGAGAGTTCCTCTGTGTCGTCGCCTTTAGGCCCGATGGCTCCTCTAATCATCAACAACGATGAGGTCCAGGGTGAGACTTTTCTCCCCGGACAGATCTTTGTCTTCGGTGGCTTCGCTCTGCGGGGCAATTTGCTTTGTCATCTGGAGCAGATCGAAAGCTACGCCCCTGGCCATCAAGTCAGGTTTGGAAGCTTAAACTACACGGCTGATATCCGCGGAGACTTGATCTTCGACGGGTTTGAGCCACAGCCAAGCGCGCCGCACTATCTCGAGGGGCATGATCTAGATCTGCCTCCGAAAAGTGTCCTGGAGGCGGCACACGCACCGGTCCCGACCCTTAACTCGGAGCCTATTGCGCCAATTGAGGATGAGCGGTTGGACGTCACCTCGGAGGCTGCGATCTCAAAGGCGATCGATCCGAACGCCAGCCCCGCACTCTGCGTGATCCGTGACCCTGAGGGTCCGGACACCTCCCCGGACTCCGAAACCCCCGCGCCCCTGCCAGTCAAAACCGATTGGGCGCCGATAATGGAGTTCACCGCCGCGGACATCTTTCAGCACTCGCCTTTTGGCGACATCCTGAATTCTTTCAAGTCTCTCTCTTTATCAACAGAGCCCTGGCTGGACTACGGTCAGCAAGGATGGGATGCGGACGATGAAGAAATTCAAAGCCCACCCACCACCCACTTGGTAGCCACTGTCGACGATTTAACCGACATGCTTGACTTCGGCTCCGAAGACTTCGACGGTATGGACGACGAGGTAGGAGACGAACAGGAACCAGCACCTATAGGGCGCTGGACGGCCACCTCGTCATATGACGTATATATGGTGGATACTCCAAAAGATGGAGATGGCGATGGAACAGCGGGGGGTGACACCTCCAAGAAATAGCCAAGGCGCCGGCGTCAGCGGCGCCGCTCTAAATCCCGCCAATGCAAAAACGGTGATTCCGGCACGGGAGATAATACTACCCCGGATAGCGCCGAAGAACACCCAACCCAGCAAGATTCGGTGCAGGAAGATGGAGAAGCCAGCCCTCATGAGAGAGCGGCAGAATGAGAGGCTGAGGATGATAACTATATGCCTCCCTCCGAAGACGAGGCAAGCCTCGATGACGACAAATTCGTCGTACCATCAGACCCCACCGAACAAGAGCGTTTCAAACGCAGGCTTTTAGCCACGGTGAACAGCCTAAAGAAAAAGCAGCAACAGCTTAGAGCTGATCAAGATTTGCTAGCTGATAGATGGACTGAAGTCCTTGCGGCCGAAGAGTATGAACTCGAGCGCCCCTCCAAGAATTACCCAAAGCGCAGGCCGCTACCCGGATCAGAGGAGGAAGCGCCTACATCACCAGTGCACGACATGGCAGACCGGCCACCTCGCGGCCGCGACAGAGAGGCCTGTCGGACCTCCAACCAAGCCATGCCCCGTCGCCGCTCAACCAAGGCACGGGAAAATGCGCCAGACCTGCGAGATGTACTGGAGGATAAAGCAAGGCAAACAAGATCGATCTACGGATCGCGCAGGTGCCCGAGGACACGTGACGATGATCTTCACTCCGGACACAATAAATCCTGCCGGGCCGAACACAACAGACACAACTCTTCCGAGCTGCGTCGTGACATAGCCCAGTACAGGGGCGCCGCACACCCACTATGCTTCACAGATGAAGTAATAGATCATAAAATCCCAGAGGGTTTCAAACCCGTAAACATCAAATCATATGATGACACGACAGATCCGGCGGTATGGATCAAGGATTATCTCCTTCACAATCCACATGGCACGTGGCGATGATCTACACGCCATCAAATACCTCCCTCTCAAACTCAAAGGACCGGCCCGGCACTGGCTTAACAGCCTGCCAGCGGACTCAATCGGTTCTTGGGAGGACCTGGAAGCCGCATTCCTCGACAACTTCCAGGGCACTTATGTGCGACCACCGGATGCCGACGACCTAAGCCACATAATTCAGCAGCCAGAGGAATCGGCCAGGCAATTCTGGACATGGTTCCTAACAAAGAAAAACCAGATAGTCGACTGTCCAAACGCAGAGGCCCTAGCAGCCTTCAAGGATAACATCCGCGACGAGTGGCTTGCCCAGCACCTGGGACAGGAAAAGCCGAAATCTATGGCAGCCCTCACGACACTCATGACCCGCTTTTGCGCGGGCGAAGATAGCTGGCTAGCTCGCAGCAACAACTTATCAAAGAACCTTGGTAATTCGGATACCAAGGATAAAAGTGGCAAGACAGGTCGAAATAAGCAAAAGCGTCGCGTTAGCAGCGACAGCAATGAAGACACGGCAGTCAATGCCGGATTCAGAGGCTATAAATCCGGTCAGCGGAAAAAGCCATTTAAAAAGAATACTCAGGGCCCGTCCAGTTTGGACCGAATACTCGACCGCTTGTGCCAGATCCATGGCACCCCCGAAAGGCCAGCCAATCACACCAACAGGGATTGTTGGGTGTTCAAGCAGGCAGGCAAGTTAAGAGCCGAAAACAAAGACAAGGGGCCGCATAGCGATGACGAGGAGGAGCCCAGGCCGCCGAACAACAATGGACAGAAGGGGTTTCCCCCACAAGTGCAGACGGTGAACATGATATACGCAACCCACATTCCCAAGAAGGAGCGGAAGCGTGCGCTACGGGACGTATACGCGATGGAGCCAGTCGCCCCAAAGTTCAACCCATGGTCCTCTTGCCCGGTCACCTTTGATTGAAGGGACCACCCCACTAGCATCCGTCATGGCGGCTTTGCCACATTGGTTCTTGACCCAATCATCGACGGATTTCATCTCACAAGAGTCCTTATGGACGGCGGCAGTTGCCTGAACCTGCTTTACCAGGATACTGTGCGGAAAATGGGAATAGATCCATCAAGGATTAAGCCCACAAGGACGACCTTTAAAGGTCTTATACCAGGTGTAGAAGCCAGCTGTACAGTCTCCGTAACACTTGATGTGGTCTTCGGATCTCCGGATAACTTCCGAAGCGAAGAGTTAATCTTCGACATAGTCCCGTTCCGCAGTGGCTATCACGCCCTGCTCGGACGAACCACATTTGCCAAGTTCAATGCGGTGCTGCGCTATGCATATCTCAAGCTCAAGATGCCAGGCCCTCGAGGAGTAATCACGGTCAACGGAAACACTGAACGCTCCCTCTGTACGGAGGAGCACACGATGGCTCTCGCAGCGGAAGTACAAAGCAACCTTTTTAGGCAACTCTCCAGTCCGGCCGTTAAAAAGCCAGACACTGTCAAGCGCGCCCGGAGTAACCTACAACAAGACCGCCTGGCACGATCTGAGCAGGCATAGCAATGCGGCCACAACCCCAGCCACCGCGAAATAGCGAAGCTAGTACCTCGCGTACATAATTACACCCTTGAAATACCATGGGCACAGGGGAAGGGGCACAGTAACAGCATGCCCGAAATACGGCTTAAAACGTACTAGGGGCTGCCGGATTCTTTTTTTATTTTTTACTTTCAGGACTCCACACTTTGGACGACCTGTTCGGCAACTCGACTGCTGCACAAACGATGCAAGATCTAGGGAAGCAGACAAAGCTACGCCGCATTATGGAACTCTTAGGTGGTCTCTATTACGAGCGGTATATCTGTTTCGAACACAATTCCGCGGCCTGCCCCTGGTCAGGACATGTTAAATAGTCTAATATCTTTTTGCTTATTGCACTACTTGTATCGTTCGGCTTTGATAAATAGCCTCTTTATAAACAATGCATAGCTTTTTGCCTATTTTTTTGCATGATTCTCTTTTAATATATATGTTTATTAAATAACATGATCGCACCCGTACACCATGGTACGGCAAACACGCCAGGGGCTTCAGTACCCTTCGATCTGGCGTGAGAAGTCCGTACACTTTCACAAGTGCGGCACCCCGAACTTATAACACTATATGCATCCGCTCCGAATCATGATTTGGGTCAATAGTTGGGTTTGCCCGGCTCCTATGTTTTGGTGCCTTACGTTCCGCTATATCGGCTAAGGTAGCACTAGGAGAACCACTGCGATTGTGCCCCGGTTCAGCTGGGTTAAGCACCTCAGTGGAGAAAGCTAAAATTGACTGTCATGATAAGGCGAGAGACCGGTCGCTGTTCGAGAGGTTTTTCGAGTCTCTAAAGGCTTATGCCGCTTCGAGCGAGGAGCTGGCTTTGTCCGGCCAAAGGCATGGATAGCGCCCCGAATTCGGTCTTCCGAACTAGGGGCTTCGCCAAAATTTAAAATTATAAAGTTCTATGGCTAAGTGAGAGTGTTCAAGCATTATAGTCCGATTGCCTGATTCGTTGTGCTGAGCGCCTCCCTCGAAGGACCCAATGATGGGAAAAAGAGCGCCCAGGTTTATCCCGAACACCCCAGCACTAGCGGCATGGGGGCAGAAGCCGACGACTGGCCATCTCTCAATTTTTGTTAAACTTCCGCACAGAAAACAATATTTTAAATTCAATAAGCATTGCTTAGCGCATATGAACAAGTTTTCAGCGCATAGGATAAAAACGAGCAAGTTCATTAAAACATTACATCTTTGGTACATTCATCCGCAATAAGGCGGGCACCAGCAAGAACATCCTTGTAGTAGTTCTCGGGCTTGCGATGCTCCTTCCCCTGCGGCGGCCCGTCCTTCACCAGCTTCTCTCCGTCAAGCTTACCCCAGTGCACCTTTGCACGGGTAAGGGCCCTGCGGGCACCTTCGATGCAGACGGAACGCTTGATGACCTCAAGTCTTGGACATGCCTCCACTAGCCGCCGCACCAACCCGAAGTAGCTCCCTGGCAGGGCCTCTCCGGGCCATAGCCGAACTAGGAAGCCCTTCATGGCTTGTTCGGCCGCCTTGTGGAGCTCGACCAGCTGTTTCAGCTGGTCGCTCAAGGGCACAGGGTGTCCGGCCTCAGAATACTGAGACCAGAACACACTCTCCATCGAGCTGCCCTCTTCAGCTCGGTAGAATGCGGCGGCGTCGGATACGCTGCGGGGAAGATCTGCGAACGCCCCTGGAGAACTCCGGATTCGGGTAAGTGACAAGTAGTTTACTTTTATATTTCTACTTTGCATTAAGAATGCCTTACCCGCTGCTATCTTTTTCATCTCCTCCAACTCTTGGAGGGCCTTTTGGGCTTCGGCCTTGGCACCCTTGGCGGTCTCAAGGGCCGACGCGAGCTCGGATGCTTGCGCCTTTGACTCAAGCTCCAAGCTCTCATGTTTTTTCATGAGAGCCTGCAGCTCTTGCTGCACCTCGCCAACCTGAGCCCCAAGTCTTTCTCGCTCGGTGCGCTCCTCGGCCATTTTCTTTTCGGCCTTAGATAGCGCCTGCTTGAGGGTCGCCACCTCAGCTGTGGCCCCTACAATAAGCAGTACGATCCTGTTATTCTTTGCAATCACGCCTCTCTATAGGCACCTTTTTTCTTGGTAGGGTATTTCTTACCTTCTTTTTCCTCGAGCTGCCGTTTGGCAAGGCCGAGCTCTTGCTCGGTCCGCCCGAGGTCCTTTTTTAGGACATCCACCTGCGCAGTCAGTGCGGCGGTGGATAGCAGCGAAGCATGCATACGCATATTGACTCTTTATTTTTAGACTCCTGCGAAAACTAATAGATCCTCTATTCGGCTGTTCTTTCCGAACGCCGAACAGAGAATCAGGGGCTACTATCTATGCGGTAATATTTTGACATATTTTTACTTACCTCGAAGCCTGTCAGAAGGCTAGCACAAGCTTCAGTCAGTCCGCTCTTGGTGGACTGAACCCTTTGGATCACCGTACTCATAATAGTACGGTGTTCCTCGTCGATGGAGGCGCCGTCAAGCACCTCCAGCAGATTGTCCGGCACCTCCGGTTGGACGGAGGCCGCCGGATCAGAAGGCTTGCTCCTCTTGGAAGGAGTTCGCCTACCGCGGACCGGCGCTGTTGAAGAGTCCGGCGCGGCATCCGGCACAAAGCCAGACTCGGAGCCCTGGGGGGTCTTGTCCCCTTTATTCCTGGGGTCCGGGAGGTCGCCTTTCGGCTCCTCCAGGACCACCTCCTCCTGCCTCGGAGCTTGTTGCGACGCCACTTCGGCGTCTTCTGCAGTGCGGGGGGAGACAGCGGGCGGAACTGAGTTCACGTCCAACGTATCCAGGGAGCCGCTTGACGAATCGTCGAGTTCGTCCCGGGGCGGGCTGCACAATTATGTTCGGCATTATGGAAAGCTGAACAACCTAGGAATATCATGAGTCACTCTGGTATACGAATACTTACGATTTCGCCGGACGCTTGGTCCTGTTCGGCCACTCCTCTCCGCTCTCTTTGGCGTCGTGGAAGTAGTTCGGCGGAGGGGTCTTCCTTTTCCTAGACCCCTCGGCCTCCCCTGATGGGGCGACCTTCTTCTTCCCTCCTCCCTCCGCTGGGGGGGGGGGGAGAGAGCCGTCTTCTTCCTCCTCCTCGTTTTCACGAGAGGAGGGCGCCTCGTACTCGTCAGACAACGAGTCCGACACCACCAAGTTACGGGCACTCTTTCGAGCCCCGGTGGTCTTCTTCTTCTTGACCTTCTTCTCCGGCACCACATAAGGTGCCGGAGTCAGCAGCTTCACTAGGAGAGCTGGGGCTGGGTCTTCGGGCAGGGGAGCCGAACAGTTAATTGGTCCGGATATCGCCTGCCAAGCCTGTCAAAGGTAAGGGAGTTTAGATCCCGCATAGAGTTAATCTATCAAAAAGAGCTTAAAAATCTTGTCGAAGGTATAGATAGCTTACCTCGCTAGCGTGACGCTGCGTGCTGTATCCGCGGTCCTCGGAAGCGGATGCGGGGGCCCCGGCGCCTTTGATTAGCACCTTCTAGATGTCTTCATACGACGTGTCGTAGAGCCTGTTGAGGGTTCGGTGCTGCGCCGGGTCGAACCTCCCACAAATTGAAATCCCGTTGTTGGCACAGGAGGATCAGACGAACGAGCATGACCTGGACTATATTGACCAGCCGGATTGGCTTGTCTACCAGGGACTGGATGCAGGTCTTCAGTCCGGTCACCTCTTCCTCGTTGCCCCACGACAGGCCCGTCTCTTTCCAGGACACAAGCCGCGTGGGGGGTCCGGATCTGAACTTGGGGGCCGCGACCCATTCCGGATCGCGTGGCTCGGTGATGTAAAACCACCCGGCTTGCCACCCCTTTAGGGTCTCCACAAAGGAGCCCTCGAACCAGAGGACGTTGGCTATCTTGCCAGCCATAGCACCTCCGCACTCCGCTTGCCTGTCGCGCACCACCTTGGGCTTGACGTTGAAGGTCTTGAGCCAAAGGCTGAAATGGGGGCGGACGCAGAGGAAGGCCTCACACACGACGATGAACACCGAGATGTTGAGGATGAAGTTCGGGGCCAGATCGTGGAAATCTAGGCCGTAGTAGAACATGAGTCCCCGGACGAATGGGTGAGGTAGAAAACCCAGTCCGCGGAGGAAGTGGGGAAGAAAAACTACCCTCTCATGGGGCCTTGGGGTGGGGAGAAGCTGCCCCTTCTCAAGAAGCCGGCGGGATGTCCTTGGACAGGTATCCGGCCTTCCTTAGCTTTTTTACTTGAACCTCCGTAACAGAGGAGACCATCCACTTGCCTCCCGCTCCGGACATTGCTGGAGAAGGTTGAGGTGGGAAGAGCGGGCTTGGGCGCTGGAGCTTAGGTGCACGAGAGATGGATTGGCAAAGGAGGAAGAAGGCGTAGGTAAAAAAGGTGGATCCTTACACCTTTATATGGGCGGATGCGGTTATGCGTCCCCACCTACCTAATAAAACTCGCTTGCCTCCCAAGCGCCGTGGTAAATGGCGCGGTTGGGTTACCCACGTCCGTATTGATGAGAATCCCGTTAAAAGGGGCACACGATCTCTGCTTTGACTGAACATGCCAAGGAAACCGCCTCGCTGAACGTGCTGAGGTGGAAAAGTGAAAACAACTTGTATAAAGAGCTTGGCCGCAGTGTGATGACGCACTGCGGAATACGTCAGCAGATTTGATTTGTGTTAATATTATTCTCTCTATGGCAATATGTGGAAACTTATTTTGCAGAGCCGGACACTATTTTTGGTGTTTACAATCTTCTATGAAGGACTTGGAGGAGGAACCTGCCTTGCAATGCCGAAGACAATCTGCGCGCGGGACTCGTCGTCATTGAAGCCTGGTTCAGGGGCTACTGAGGGAGTCCTGGATTAGGGGGTGTTCGGGTAGCCGGACTATACCTTCGCCGGACTCCTGGACTATGAAGATACAAGATTGAAGACTTCATCCCGTGTCCGGATGGGACTTTATGGCATGGAAGGCAAGCTAGGCGATGCGGATACTCAAGATCTCCTACCATTGTAACCGACTCTGTGTAACCCTAACCCTATCCGGTGTCTATATAAACCGGAGGGTTGTAGTCCATAGGACGAACCATCATCATACACAATCATACCATAGGCTAGCTTCTAGGGTTTAGCCTCCTTGACCTCGTGGTAGATCTACTCTTGTACTACCCATATAATCAATATTAATCAAGCAGGAGTAGGGTATTACCTCCATCCAGAGGGCCTGAACCTGGGTAAAAACATCGTGTCCCCTGTCTCCTGTTACCATCCGGCCTTGACGCACAGTTCGGGACCCCCTACCCGAGATCCGCCGGTTTTGACACCGACAATGATGGTCCCTTACGATCGCCCGCATGTG
Organism: Aegilops umbellulata; assembly: GCA_032464435.1. Classification (NCBI taxonomy): domain Eukaryota; kingdom Viridiplantae; phylum Streptophyta; class Magnoliopsida; order Poales; family Poaceae; genus Aegilops; species Aegilops umbellulata. Next base: position 6,701,575 of record CP136058.1, on the reverse strand, counting down.
ATGGAGGGCATAGTAGGCATCCTTCTGATCGCCAGGTGGCTGCTTGACGCAGTAGAACTTCGTATTTTGTGAGAACATGTGCTTGCCATACTTACGAACTGGCCTGGTGAAGGTGCCTCCAGATTTGGCGTAGCCAGGGAGAACATCATCAAGAACTTTCTTGACATTTGTGTAGTCTATGTTGGAGTTACGGTTCGGGTCGAAATACGTGGCCATGGAATATTTCGGGCTTAAGAGGATGAGTGTGCAATGTGTGTCACTGCACAGAACACGGAATGTTAGAAAAAAAAGAACGATCGAAATCTAAGAAATCATATGTTACGGGGCGGTTAAGGGATGACTTACTCGGGAAAGTAAGGCACAAGGAAGTTATCCTTATCTGCGTTTGCCAGAATGACGCCTTCGAGGTGTGAACTCGCAACTTGGCGGTCCCCAGCGCTTCTCAAGTGCTTGGCACGCATGTAGAAGGGGTCGACTATCACGATGTCCGGGGTCTTGTCTCTAATGATCCGCATCTGCATACTCAGCAAAAGCAGCCTAATGAAGGTGTAGTGTAGCGGATGAAGGTTAAACATAGCAAAGATGTCATCAAACCGCAGGACGATCGTACCCCCGATGTCGCCATCCACAAAGCCCTTGCCCTCTGGCACCTTGGCCATGAAAACCGGGTATGCCACATCCTTCTCTCTGAGACGCCGCTTCTCCAAAGAAAGAACACTGTCGTGCAGACTCCGCATAGCACCGATTGCAGCATTGAGCATATTTGGCGGTAGCATCTCCCTACCCGCCACATGCACCCTCCTCGAGTTATCCTTAGGTGAAGGTGGCCCGTCCTGAGCATGGATCGAACTCGGTGCCGGCTGGCTCACACCGGCGCCCTTGTTAGTCTTTTGTTTCCGTCCCTTCTTCTTGATCTCCTGTAATGGGACCGAGTTCTGCTCACAGACCGCCTTCTTGAGCGTCTTGGGGCTGATAATATTTCGCACCTCAGCTATCTGAGGCTCGGTGAAGGCGGGAGCTGGAGGCGTGTCCTGAGAACTGAACGCCAGACGACGCCTGTTGCAATTGGATTTCTCCGCCGTACCAGCTAGATCGCGGTCGTCTTGGTTGGGTTCTTGAGAAAGAGGCCCGCAGAACTCGTCAGCGTACCCATGTTCGGCAAAGTACTTATCAACTTTGGTAAATGTACCGTCGTTGTTGTCGTCGCCGTCCGGATCCTGTGCCATAGGGCTATCCGGATCCTGTGCCGTAGATATGTCCGGCAGGTCCGGTAGCGTTGCGGCGTTCTTGCCATGGCTTGGCGCCGGCACGACTGGCGGTCTTGTCTGTGGGGTGGTGTCCCCCGCCCCCAAACGAATCTGGCTCTTCGACCAAAGCAGGGGCCAGTTTACGCATGTGCTGAGGGTCATCTCATCTTCTTCGTCGGCCCCAGCGGGTCGAATCGGAGGTAACAACTCGTCGCAGCCTGGCAGCACCCGAACCACTTCAACCTATACATTGTGGGTGGCATCGGATTACCGTGGAACATGGGGTTGCCCGGTTGAACGATTCTGCCCTTGCAACATCGTCCAACTCAGTGCCCACGAAGTGCAGAAGAGTGCAAGGAACATCGGCGGTGCCCTGCGAAAACATGTACAGGGCGTCAGGGATGCCCGGTCAAAGGCAAGGAGACGAAGTCATCGGCCGAGAGGCTTAGTTACCGTGATGCCGTCGAGCTCGGCTAATGTCGAGGCACCGCCAACGGCGGGCGTGCAATTTACGGAGGGGGCGCTTGCTGGCGAGGTGCCGGCCGGCGTACACCCGGGTGCATTAAGCTCCAATGCCCGTGGCGGCGCCGGAGACACGAATACCGCCTCCGCCGGAGACACCAATGGCGCCGCCGCCGGAGACACCAATGGCGCCGCCTGCGCGCTGTGCGAGTTGCTGGCCGTGAAGCTGGGAACCGGGGGAGGCCCCTGTTGGCCGCCCGCAATCCACGTCGTCAGCCCATGAATCAACGTAGGCACCATGGCGTTGAGCGTCGTTCTAAGTTGTTGTTGCACTTGCTCTTGGACAAGCTCCGGAATCCGCGCCACTTGTGCCTTGAGTTCTTCAACCTCAACCTCGCGCGTCTGGCTTTCCGAGCTGGTCTTTTTCTCCTTCCGCACACCAGCGATATAGTATGACCCCCATTTTGTGGACAAGCCTTTGCCGGCCACACGACCAGCTGACGTCGGCTTAGTGATCTTATCCTTGTTTTTCATTACGTTCAATGCCCTATTTAAAGGGGTGTCGAAAGGGGAGCTCTGAGACGACCCCGCGCTACTGCTTTCATTGTCCTGCGAAAGGAACGTGAACCATTTAGAAATATTGGGGATTAATTAGAGTGCCACCATATGGAGCTAATTACGCGGGGGTGTATTCCTTACCAGAAGAAGCTCAAGCGCCCTGGTCTTCGGATCCGTGGTAAGCTCCTTTGTTATTGGGTCCTCCTTGTACCGGGCCCTGACATAGTTCCTGGTCTGCTTGTCACCGCTGTATTTCTCGAAGAGGGGCGGTAGGCCTTGCTCGGCACGCTCCGCGTCCTCCTTGTCCCATATAGGCTCTGCCACTCTGTAACCGCCGGGACCGAGTTTGTGTTCCCCTAAGTTCAAGTCCCGCATTTCTTTCCCCCACTGACTTGATTCGGAGGTTGCGGGGCTCTCGCACTTGATCTTGAACTCCTAGTAGTCATCTTCGCTCATCAAAGGATATTTCACCTTGATCTTGTCATAACTATCACCTTTATCAATCATTCTCTTCACCGCGCTTCTCCAAGTAGACAGGGCCGTGCTCATCTTCGTGAGGGCGGCACTGTTCACTTTATTCCCTGAGAGGCGTGTGTTTTCAAATTCGGCGGGGAACTTGTATCGTTCGTGCAGCTTCGTGAAGAGGAGGTTGCGCAAATTCCCTCGGTCCTTATGCCTAAGGTTCTCGGTGTTGATCAAGACGGTGCTCCGGAGAATGCACCCGAGCTGAAGCGAGTACCCCTTGACTATATGTTTGGGTTCCGTTGGATTCCCGTCGGAGTTCACTTGAGTGAATTCCTCCTTGAGGGTGCGAAGCGCATTCGGGCGCCGGTCCTTCCTTTGCTTCTTCGGTTGGCTGCCATCTGTGTGTGCGCCGCCATCATCAGTGGTGGCATCCTCGGCGGCACTATCAGTGGTGTCATCCCCGACGCCACTAGGGGTTGTGTAACCAGGATCAGTGTCTTCTGCGGCGTCCTCATAGCGGTGAGGTTGTTCCTCCAACTCCTGGGACAGCTCCCAGAATTGCTTGCCGCCCGAACTGCCGGCCTCATCGTTGTGGGCCATGTTTCGCTCTAAATAGGAAAAAAGTTTGGTCAAAAAGTTGGTTATTGTCAAGGAACAAGATCATGGTCTCATCATTTAGGGTTTGTCGACACCGAGGCATCCTAAAAGCTAAGCTTTTATCATTTAGGGTTTGTCGACGCCGAGGCACCCTAAAAGCCTAAGCGTACATCATTTAGGTTCTCATCGACATCGAGGCACCGTAAAAGCCAAGGTTTCATCATTTAGGGTTTGTCGACGCCGAGGCACCCTAAATGCTAAGTTAAGTTTTCATCATTTAGGGTTTAACGATGCCGAGGCACCCTAGGTTGGGCCTAATCACTTGGCACTAATCACTTGGCTCTATTGCTACCTATGTTGGGTTTATCATCTAGGGTTTATTGATGCCGAGGAGAATTATAAGTTGGGCCTAATCACTTGGCTCTATTGCCACCTATGGTTTAATGCAGCAAGAATAAAGGGGCAGTTGATCCTACTTAATTAAGTACTGATATACCCCGGCCCATGCATCAGTAGCAAGTACCTCATATGTCCGATTTTTTTAGCAAAGTCATGCTAAAATTCACGGAAAATTTTAGCATGACCTTTGCTGAAAATAGGACATATGGAGTACCCGAATTTGCCGGAACGGAAGTTAATCGACATTCCGGCAAACTCAAGGGCCTCTCGGGGCACCTGCAAAATCATCAAGACACGACGGTCGGAGACAAAACCCAGCCATAGACCATATGGTCCTCTGCTTTCATATGGACAAAAATCAGCTCAACTTATGTGAGCTTCCATTCCAGATATAATATGTGACCCAACAAAAAATCATCAATAGTTTAGCAAGTCTGTACAAACACAGAAAGAATGACAAATGTATTTTACAGATCATGGCACTGTTTTTACTATATGCACCATGGCAATTTTCTTTTCTTTTTGCAACATGGCAAATTTCTTTTGCACCGGGCCATGAAAATTATAGTCTATGCATCATGGAATTTATACTGTATGGATCATGGCATTTTTTTGTCTATGGATCATGATCTATAGAACATTTTAGTCCATGTCATTTTCTGAAACATATTTTTGCCATGGCAATTTTGAATCAATAGACATACTTCTCAAAAGAGGCATGATCAAATTCTGGTGCCCTTGACTTACTAGTATTTATCTCTTATGACTGAGGATTAGAGCCTCCACAAGTCAAACAAAATTAGTGCCTCCACTTATGTGATGTGAATCCCAATTAGCCTTTTCATTTTCCATCTATTTCACAACATAAATTTTAAGGTTAATTGTCAAGCACTTCATGCACATACTGCTATCATGCATTGTTGTCATAACACTTTAATCAATCAACACATATACTAATATAGGCTAATCTGACCATATATTTGACATACATCAACACAATTTGTATTATTGCAGCAAGAATTCTCACATATGGAAGCAAGCACAAACAGGGATTTGTACATCAGAAAAGTAGATTTTTACCTCACAGAGAGCTGCGGGGACAGAGCTTTGGCGAGGTAGGTGGTGCAGCTTGGATTAGCAGCAGCAGCAAGTTCCCGGAGTGAAGAGGCTCGTCGGGCGAAGGAGGAAGGGGGGATGGAGGCGTCCGTCTGTGGTGGCTGGCCGGTGCTCCTCTCCTCTTGTAGCTGCAGCGGTAGGAGAAGTGCCCCTGCCCGCGGAGTGGAGGGGATCTTCGCGCGAACGGGGATAGAGCTCGAGGCGGTCCGCGGACGGCGGCACCTGGTCGCCGCGGCGGAGGAGGGCCGGTGGTCGCGGGGACGACGGTGGTCGCGGGGACGATGCGGTGTCGACGGGGACGACCTAGTCGGGTGAAGCAGCGCGAGGGGAGGGGAAGTGGGGAGGTGCGGGGGTGTGGAGCGGGCGCGGGGGTCATCGGAGCGGGCGCGGGGGAGCCGGAGCGGGTGTGGAGCGGGCGCGGGGGTCGTTGGAGCGGGCCGGGGGTCGTCGGAGCGGGTGTGGCGGCGAGGGAGGGAAGGGGGATCTGGCGAGGGAGAGGGAAGGGGTGATCGGGCGAAGGGGTATCCAGCTAGACACTATAGCAATGGCGCACCACCCTCTGGTGCGCCATTAGTATTTTTTTTCTGATAGCAATGGCGCACCCTCCTCTGGTGCGCCATTAGTATTTTTTTTCATTATTTCTTGTTGCATCTAATAATTTGTTTTTTATCAAATTTGTTATTTTCATGAGGACTAGATCAGAAGATATCATCAAATATCATCAAATTGTTTTTTGAAAATATCTTCAAAAAGTGGGGGAGGGGTGCGGGTGTCGGTGGCGGCGGTGGAGCGGGCCGGGGGAAGGTGCGGGGTGTCGGCGGCAGCGGTGGAGCGGGGGAGGGTGCGGTGGGCCGGCGGCGGCGGTGGAGTGGGGGAGGGTGCGGGGGGTCGTCGGCGGCGGTGGAGCGGGGAAAAAAATATTGAATATGATAAAACACCATCAAATTTGAAAAAATATTCATGAATTCGAAAAGTGCCCATGAAATATTCATGATATCAAAAAGTGCCCGAGAAATGAAGACTACGATTTAAATACAATCAATCTTAGCTAGCTATCTGTTCACAATCTTCTTGCCCTTCTTTTCCGGAAATGGAGTTCTTTTGTGGAACGGACGTCCTTTAGGTAGGGTGGTCCTGCTTCTTCTTGTGGTGTGTGCTGCTACTTCATCATCGTTGTCATGTTCGATCTTCGGGTCGCCATACTTGTCGAAGTCTTGCTCATTGGCTACTCCATCCATTCCGATGATCTTCCTTTTGCCTCTCCTCACGACAACACGACTGGGCTTTGACGGGTCGGTAATGAAGAAGCATTGGTCCACTTGGGAAGCCAGTACCCATGGCTCATTTTTCGCGGTGACCTTTGTGCCCGCGGTCTTGGATTTGGCTTCGGGTATAACCATGGTGGTGAAATACCGGTCTTATTTTAGGACGCTCTTGGCCCATCTGACACGGAACATCGGGACCTTCTCTCCAGCGTAGCTCAGCTCCCAAATCTCCTCGATCCTTCCGTAGTATTTGTCCTTGTCGTTGCCGGTGTAGGATTCCATCGTTATCCCGGAGTTCTGATAACCATCGCTCTTCATGTCCTTGTCCTCGGTGTAGAATGTGTAGCTGTTGATATCGTACGCCTCATAGGTCATCAGGTTGTGCTCGGCGCCCTGTAACAAGGCGAAAATGACTTGTTCTTCCGCGGAAGAATCCTCATGTAAAGGGTACGACAGAAGCTTCTGATTGAACCAACGCGTGAAACATGAGTTGTGCTCTTTGAGTATATCTCCGTCCGACCTCTGTTGGCCTCGGTCATTGTACGTCTTCTCAATAAAGGTTTTGTGCTCTACCACCCAAGGATCGACCACGTCTATGTGTTGTAGCACGACTAGGTTTGCTCTTTCAAAGTCGGCGAGTCGACCCTCGAAGTCGACATGCATTTCGCGGCGACCCTCACGGTGACCACATCCAGCGAGCCTGCTGAGGTGCTTGTTGACGGGCAGACCAACGGGGTTCTCGATGCCTAGATAATTCATGCAGTAGGAGATGCACTCTTCGGTCAGAAAGCCCCTGGCTATACTTCCCTCTGGACGTGACATGTTGCGAACGTATCCTTTGATGACACCATTCATCCTTTCGAACGGCATCATGCTGTGCAGGAACGTCGGCCCGAGTTGGATGATATCCTCCACGATATGGACCAGCAGAGGCACCATAACATCGAAGAATGCGGGCGGGAAGTACATCTCAAGCTCACATAGTATCACCACGATCTCTTCCTGTAGCCTTCTGAGTTGCCTCACGCCAATCGATTTCCGAGAGATGACGTCAATAAAGTTGCATAGGCCAAATAGCATTTCACGGACGTGCGCGTCCATGATCCCACGGATTGCAACCGGGAGTATCTGCGTCATTAGCACGTGACAGTCGTGAGACTTCATCCCGCTGAACTTCTGGGTCTAGGTATCTGCTTATCTTCCCCGCGTAACCGTAAGGAAGTTTTACTCCTAGGAGGCAGGTGAAAAACTGCTCGATCTCCTCCTGACTTAGAGTGAAGCACGCGGGAGGGTAGTCATTTCCGGTCTTCTTCGCCTTTTTGCCTTTGCAACGACTTTCTGTGTCCTGCTTCGCCTCATCATCATCATCATCATCATCATCATCATCATCATCATCATCATCATCATCATCATCATCATCATCATCATCATCATCATCATCATCATCATCATCATCATCATCATCATCATCATTAGCGTGAAGCTCCTGCCTGATGCCCATTGATTTCAAGTCTGCCCTTGCTTTCGGCCCATCTTTGGTCCTCTCTGGCATGTTGAGCAGGGTACCAAGAAGACTCTCGCACACGTTCTTCGTGATATGCATGACATCAAGGCTGTGAGGCACACGGTGGATCTTCCAGTACGGCAAGTCCTAGAAAACAGACCTCGTTTTCCATACCTTCAGCAGCGGCTCTGGCGCCTTTTGCTTCTTTCTCGGCAGTGGGCAGTCTTTCCAATTTTTCAACAGCTTGTCTATTTCCTCGCCGCTCCTCGTACACGGGCGTTTTCGGGGTTCGGTTTCACCATCGAACAGATCCTTGCGTTTCCTCCACGGGTCATCGTCGCGAAGCCACCTTCGATGTCCCATGAACACGGTTTTCGAAGACCCGGGATCTCTATCTAGCTGGCGATACGTTGTGTCATCCATGCACCTTACGCATCCAGAAAATCCGTGGACTACCTGCCCCGCGAGATATCCGTAACCGAGATAGTCGTGCACCGTCGTGAGCAGTGCGGCTCTCATAGGGAAATATTCTTTCTCTGCGGCGTCCCACGTATTGCCTGGCGTTTTCCACAGCGTGTCTAGCTCCTCCTTCAGCAGCCCCAGATACAGATTGATGTCGTTCCCTGGTTGTTTCGACCCTTCAATTAGCATACTCATGTGAATGTACTTCCTCTTCATGCACAACCAGGGGGGAAGGTTGTACATCCACACAAACACAGGCCAGGTGCTATGTGTGCTTCTCTGGCTGCCAAATGGATTGCCTCCATCGGTGCTCGCACCCAGCACGATGTTCCTTGGATCCTTCCCAAATTCTGGGTATTCGAAGTTCAACGCTTGCCACTGGCTCGCATCCTTAGGGTGACTCAGCATCTTGTCTTTTTTATTTATCTCCGGATCATTTCCGTCATCTTCCCGCTTCTTCTCCTCCGTATCCGCGTGCCAACGTAGGAGCTTTGCTACCTTAGGGTCCGTGAAATACCGCTGCAGACGAGGAGTGATCGGAAAGTACCACACCGATTTTCGAGGAGCTTTCTTCCTCTTCTTGTATCGAGTGACGCCGCACACCGGACATATGGTAGACTCAGCGTGCTCATCCCGATAAATGATACAATTGTTCATGCACACATGGTATTTCACGTGCGGTAAATCCAGAGGACACACGATTTTCTTCGCCTCCTCGAAACTGGTCGGGCACTTGTTGCCCTTGGGAAGACGTTCGTGCCAGAATGACATGTTCTCGTCGAAGCATGCGTCGGTCATTTTGTGTTTTACCTTCATCTCCACAGCGATGAGCGTTACTTTCAGGCGGGTATCCTCGGGCCTGCATCCTTCATACAATGGAGTAACCGCGTCTATCTCCAGTTGATCCAGCTTGGCTTTCTCTCGGGCGGCAGCTCTTGCGTTATCCGTCTGCTTGAGAAGCAGCTCTTGAATATGAGGGTCCTGCACCCAGCCTCCATCGTCGTCTGCTCCGGCATCTTCATCTTCATGATCATGCCCTTCGTCTTGATCTTCCTCATCATCATGTACAACATCTTCTACATGATGACTGTGTACAACATCACCGTCGTGATCATGTCCTGGAGATTCTTCGTCTTCTCGCCAGCCCTCGCCACGGTGGTACTTGTCTTGTTGCCCTTCCTCATTTCTTGCCCAGCCCCAGCCATGGACGACTTCATAGTCATCTTCATCACCTTGCCACCGATAGCCATCCATGAAACCACGCAAGAGCAGGTGGTCCCGCACCTGCCCGGAATCCGGGTCCGCAATAAGGCTCTTCAGCTTGCATCTTCGACACGGACATCTTATCTCCGTCTCGTTCTTTTGAAGCATCTCGGCCTTCGCGGAGCTCAAAAACCTATTCACGATGCCTTCAGTCATCGTGCGGACCATGCTCGCCTGCGGGGTAGAGCAAAACGATATTTTAGAACCAAGAAAAATTTTGGCATGACCTTCCCTAAAAATAGGACCAAAAAGAATGCATAGTGCCAAAATTCTCGCCGAAACGGAAATGAATCAAAACATTTCGGCAAAATATTGGTAACTATCGCATTTCAAATACCGATACCTTCAAACACAAACATATATGCAACACCACAAACATACATAGATCTAGCTAGGCCACAAAAAGTGCATGTGCACGTTGTTGGAGCGAGCTAGGGAGAAAAAAAGTAGATCTACATCATGAAGATAGCTTTCCCCTTACTTACCTATCAAAAAAAGGTAATTTCACCACTTAATTTTGATGAATCTATGGTGGAAAAGAGGTGAGGAGGAGGAGGCAGCTGAAAGCTTGGAGAAGGAGGTGGAGGGAATGAAGTGGGGAAAGTGAGTGGGTAGGTGTGGTTGTCCAAAATATCTTGTTGGGGTCCCAGGTTACTAATGGCGCACCACCTGCAAATGCGCCATTAGTAACCCTGGTTACTAATGGCGCACCTGCAGGTGGTGCGCCATTAGTAGTTTTGCAGAAAAGTAAAAATATAAATATATATTATAATGGCGCACCGTATAATAGTGCGCTATTACTAGTTTAAAATAGTAATGGCGCACTGTGAAACGGTGCGCCATTAGTAGTTTTGCAAAAAAAAGAATAAGAAAAAAATTACAGTAATGGCGCACTCTATACCTGGCGCGCCATTACTAGTTATAACTAGTAATGGCGTATTGTCGACCTGATGCGCCATTAGTATGTATGGAAAAATGGAATTTTTTTAATACTAGTGGCGCACCCTGTTTCTGGTGCGCCATTAGTGTCTTCCACACTAATGGCGCATCATCAACAGGTGCGCCATTAGTATATAGTAGTGGCGCACTACTACCCTGGTGCGCCATGTTGGAAATATGCCCTAGAGGCAATAATAAAAGCATTATTATTATATTTCCTTATTCATGATAATTGTCTTTATTCGTGCTATAATTGTGTTAACCGGAAATCTTAATACATGTGTGAATAACAGACAACAATATGTCCCTAGTGAGCCTCTAGTTGACTAGCTTGTTGATCGACAGATAGTCATGGTTTCCTGACTATGGACATTTGGATGTCATCGATAACGTGATCACATCATTAGGAGAATGATGTGATGGACAAGACCCAATCCTAAACATAGCATAAAGATCGCATAGTTCGTTTGCTAGAGTTTTCCAATGTCAAGTATCCTTTCCTTAGACCATGAGATCGTGTAACTCCCGGATACCGTAGGAGTGCTTTGGGTGTGCCAAACGTCACAACGTAACTGGGTGACTATAAAGGTATGCTACGGGTATCTCTGAAAGTGTCTGTTGGGTTGACATGGATCGAGACTGGGATGTGTCACTCCGCTTGACGGAGAGGTATCACCGGGCCCTCTCGGTAATGCATCATCATAATGAGCTCAATGTGATCAAAGTGTTTGATCACGGGATCATGCATTACGGAACGAGAAAAGTGACTTGCCGGTAACGAGATTGAACGAGGTATTGGTATACCGACGATCGAATCTCGGGCAAGTAAAATACCGATTGACAAAGGGAATCGTATACGGGATTAATTGAATCCTTGACATCGTGGTTCATCCGATGAGATCATCGTGGAGCATGTGGGATCCAACATGGGTATCCAGATCCCGCTGTTGGTTATTGCCCGAGAGCCGTCTCGGTCATGTCTGCATGTCTCCCGAACCCGTAGGGTCTACACACTTAAGGTTCGGTGACGCTAGGGTTGTGAAGATATGTATGTGCAGTAACCTGAATGTTGTTCGGAGTCCCGGATGAGATCCCGGACGTCACGAGGAGTTACGGAATGGTCCGGAGGTAAAGAATTATATATAGGAAGTGCTATTTTGGCCATCGGGAAAAGTTTCGGTGTTATCGGTATTGTACCAGGACCACCGGAGGGGTCCCGGGGGTCCACCGGGGGGTCCACCTGCCCCGGGGGGCCACATGGGCTGTAGGGGGTGCGCCTTGGCCTATATGGGCCAAGGGCACCAGCCCCAAGAGGCCCATGCGCCAAGAGAGAAAAAAAGGGGAGAGTCCTACAAGGGGAAGGCACCTCCGAGGTGCCTTGGGGAGGATGGACTCCTCCCCACCCTTGGCCGCACCCTTCCTTGGAGGAAGGGGCAAGGGCTGCTCCCCCCCCTCTCCCTTGGCCCTATATATAGTGGGGAAAAGGAGGAGCAAACCAACCCTAATGCCCTGGCGCCCCCTCCTCCCTGCAACACCTCCTCCTCCTCCCGTAGTTGCTTAGCGAAGCCCTGCCGGAGTTCTGCTGCATCCACCACCACACCGTCGTGCTGGATCTTCCTCAACCTCTCCTTCCCCCTTGCTGGATCAAGAAGGAGGAGACGTATCCCGTCCCGTACGTGTGTTGAACGCGGAGGTGCCGTCCGTTCGGTACTAGATCATCGGTGAATTGGATCACGGCAAGTACGACTACCTCATCCACGTTCACTCGAACGCTTCCGTTGCGATCTACAAAGTAGTATGTAGATGCTATCTAATCTGAATACTCGTTGCTAGATGAACTCATAGATGGATCTTGGTGAAACCGTAGGAAAAATTTTAATTTTCTGCAACGTTCCCCAACAGTGGCATCATGAGCTAGGTCTATGCGTAGTTCTTCTTGCGCGAGTAGAACACAATTTGTTGTGGGCGTAGATGTTGTCAACTCTTCTTGCCGCTACTAGTCTTATCTTGCTTCAGCGGTATTGTGGGATGAAGCGGCCCGGACCAACCTTACACGTACGCTTACGTGAGACCGGTTCCACCGACTAACATGCACTAGTTGCATAAGGTGGCTGGCGGGTGTCTGTCTCTCCTACTTTAGTTGGATCGGATTCGATGAACAGGGTCCTTATGAAGGGTAAATAGAGATTGACAAATCACGTTGTGGTTTCACGTAGGTAAGAAAACGTTCTTGCTAGAACCCTAATTCAGCCACGTAAAACTTGCAACAACAATTAGAGGACGTGTAACTTGTTTTTGCAGCAAGTGCTTTGTGATATGATATGGCCAAAGTTGTGATGTATGATGAATGATCTATATGTGATGTATGAGATGTTCATGCTATTGTAATAGGAATCACGACTTGCATGTCGATGAGTATGACAACCGGCAGGAGCCATAGGAGTTGTCTTTATTTTTTGTATGACCTGCGTGTCATTGAGAATCGCCATGTAAATTACTTTACTTTATTGCTAAATGCGTTAGCCATAGTAGTAGAAGTAATAGTTGGCGAGAAACTTCATGGAGACACGATGATGAAGATCATGATGATGAAGATCATGGTGTCAAGCCGGTGACAAGATGATCATGGAGCCCCAAGATGGAGATCGAAGGAGCTATGTGATATTGGCCATATCATGTCACGTTTATTATTTGATTGCATGTGATGTTTATGATGTTTTGCATCTTGTTTACTTAGAACGACGGTAGTAAATAAGATGATCCCTCATAATAATTTCAAGAAAGTGTTCACCCTAACTGTGCACCGTTGCTAAGGTTCGTCGTTCCGAAGCACCACGTGATGATCGGGTGTGATAGGTCCTTACGTTCGCATACAATGGGTGTAAGACAGATTTACACACGCAAAACACTTAGGTTGACTTGACGAGCCTAGCATGTACATACATGGCCTCGGAACACAGAAGACCGAAAGGTCGAGCATGAGTCATATAGAAGATACGATCAACATGAAGATGTTCACCGATGTTGGCTAGTCCGTCTCACGTGATGATCGGACACGACCTAGTTGACTCGGATCATGTAATACTTAGATGACTAGAAGAGGGATGTCTATCTAAGTGGGAGTTCATTAAATAATTTGATTAAATGAACTTTATTATCATGAACTTAGTCTAAATATTTACAATATGTCTTGTAGATCAAATGGCCAACGTAGTCCTCAACTTCAACGCGTTCCTAGAGAAAACCAAGCTGAAAGACGATGGTAGCAACTATACGGACTGGGTCCGAAACCAGAGGATTATCCTCATAGCTGCCAAGAAAGATTATGTCCTAAGAGCACCGCTGGGTGACGCACCTATTCTCCCTGCAGAACAAGACGTTATGAACGCTTGGCAGTCACGCTGCGATGATTACTCCCTCGTTCAGTGTGGCATGCTTTACAGCTTAGAGCCGGGGCTCCAAAAGCGTTTTGAGAGACATGGAGCATATGAGATGTTCGAAGAGCTGAAAATAGTTTTCCAAGCTCATGCCCGGGTCGAGAGATATGAAGTCTCCGACAAATTCTTTAGCTGTAAGATGGAGGAAAATGGCTCTGTTAGTGAGCACATACTCAAAATGTCTGGGTTGCACAACCGCTTGACTCAACTGGAAGTTAATCTCCCGGAAGAAGCGGTCATTGATAGAATCCTCCAGTCGCTTCCACCTAGCTACAAGAGCTTTGTGATGAACTACAATATGCAGGGGATGGTAAAGACCATTCCTGAAGTATATGCTATGCTGAAATCAGCAGAGGTAGAAATCAAGAAGGAGCATCAAGTGTTGATGGTGAATAAAACCACTAAGTTCAAGAAGGGCAAGGGTAAAAAGAACTTCAAGAAGGACGGCAAGGAAGTTGCCGCGCCCGGTAAGCAAGTTGCCGGGAAGAAGCCAAAGAATGGACCCAAGCCCGAGACTGAGTGTTTTTATTGCAAGGGAAGTGGTCACTGGAAGCGGAACTGCCCCAAATACTTAGCGGATAAGAAGGCCGGCAAAACCAAAGGTATATGTGATATACATGTAATTGATGTGTACCTTACCAGTACTCGTAGTAGCTCTTGGGTATTTGATACCGGTGCAGTTGCTCACATTTGTAACTCAAAGCAGGAGCTGCGGAATAAACGGAGACTGGCGAAGGACGAGGTGACGATGCGCGTCGGGAATGGTTCCAAGGTCGATGTGATCGCCGTCGGCACGCTGCCTCTACATTTACCTACGGGATTAGTTTTAAACCTCAATAATTGTTATTTAGTGCCAAGTTTGAGCATGAACATTGTATCTGGATCTCGCTTAATTCGAGATGGCTACTCATTTAAATCAAAGAATAATGGTTGTTCCATTTATATGAGAGATATGTTTTATGGTCATGCTCCGATGGTTAATGGTTTATTCTTGATGAATCTCGTACGTGATGATACACATATTCATAGTGTGAGTACCAAAAGAGTTAAAGTTGATAACAATAGTCCCACATATTTGTGGCACTGCCGCCTTGGTCACATAGGTGTCAAACGCATGAAGAAGCTCCATGCAGATGGACTTTTAGAGTCTCTTGATTATGAATCATTTGACACGTGCGAACCATGCCTCATGGGTAAAATGAGCAAGACTCCGTTCTCAGGAACAATGGAGCGAGCAACCAACTTATTGGAAATCATACATACCGATGTGTGCGGTCCAATGAGTGTTGAGGCTCGCGGAAGGCTATCGTTATGTTCTCACCCTCACTGATGACTTGAGTAGATATGGGTATATCTACTTAATGAAACACAAGTCTGAGACCTTTGAAAAGTTCAAGGAATTTCAGAGTGAGGTTGAAAATCAACGTGATAGAAAGATCAAGTTTCTACGATCAGATCATGGAGGAGAATACTTGAGTCACGAATTTGGCACACACTTAAGAAAATGTGGAATAGTTTCACAACTCACGCCGCCTGGAACACCTCAGCGTAATGGTGTGTCCGAATGTCGTAATCGCACTCTATTAGATATGGTGCGATCTATGATGTCTCTTACCCACTTACCGCTATCTTTTTGGGGCTATGCTTTAGAGACTGCCGCATTCACTTTAAATAGGGCTCCGTCGAAATCCGTTGAGACGACACCGTATGAATTATGGTTTGGGAAGAAACCTAAGCTGTCGTTTCTAAAAGTTTGGGGATGCGATGCTAATGTCAAGAAACTTCAACCTGAGAAGCTCGAACCCAAGTCGGAAAAATGCGTCTTCATAGGATACCCAAAAGAAACTGTTGGGTATACCTTCTACCACAGATCCGAAGGCAAGATCTTCGTTGCCAAGAATGGATCCTTTCTAGAGAAAGAGTTTCTCTCGAAAGAAGTAAGTGGGAGGAAAGTAGAACTTGATGAAGTGTTGCCTCTTGAACCGGAAAATGGCGAAACTCAAGAAATCGTTTCTGAGGTGCCTGCACCGACTAGAGAGGAAATTAATGATTATGTTCAAGATACTTCTGATCAAGCTCCTACTGAAATTCGAAGGTCCACAAGGACACGTTCCGCACCAGAGTGGTACGGCAACCCTGTCTTGGAAATCATGTTGTTGGACAACGGTGAACCTTCGAACTATGAGGAAGCAATGGCGGGCCCGGATTCCGACAAATGGCTGGAAGCCATGAAATCCGAGATAGGATCCATGTATGAAAACAAAGTATGGACTTTGACTGACTTGCCCGTTGAACGGCGAGCCATAGAAAATAAATGGATCTTTAAGAAGAAGACGGACGCGGATGGTAATGTGACCGTCTATAAAGCTCGGCTTGTCGCTAAGGGTTATCAACAAGTTCAAGGGGTTGACTACGATGAGACTTTCTCACCGGTAGCGAAGCTGAAGTCCGTCCGAATCATGTTAGCAATTGCCGCATACTATGATTATGAGATATGGCAAATGGACGTCAAAACGGCATTCCTTAATGGTTTCCTTAAGGAAGAATTGTATATGATGCAGCCGAGAGGTTTTGTCGATCCGAAGAATGCTGACAAGGTGTGCAAGCTCCAACGCTCGATTTATGGGCTGGTGCAAGCATCTCGGAGTTGGAACATTCGCTTTGATGAAATGATCAAAGCGTTTGGGTTTACACAGACTTATGGAGAAGCCTATGTTTACAAGAAAGTGAGTGGGAGCTCTGTAGCATTTCTCATATTATATGTAGACGACATACTTTTGATGGGAAATGATATAGAACTCTTGGACAGCATTAAGGCCTATTTGAATAAAAGTTTTTCAATGAAGGACCTTGGAGAAGCTGCTTATATATTAGGCATCAAAATCTATAGAGATAGATCGAGACGCCTCATAAGTCTTTCACAAAGCACATACCTTGATAAGATATTGAAGAAGTTCAATATGGATCAATCTAAGAAGGGGTTCTTACCTGTGTTACAAGGTGTGAAATTGAGCTCAGCTCAATGTCCGACCACGGCAGAAGATATAGAAGAGATGAGCGTCATCCCCTATGCCTCAGCCATAGGTTCTAATATGTATGCCATGCTGTGTACCAGACCTGATGTAAACCTTGCCGTAAGTTTGGTAGGAAGGTACCAAAATAATCCCGGCAAAGAACACTGGACAGCGGTCAAGAATATCCTGAAGTACCTGAAAAGGACTAAGGAAATGTTTCTCGTTTATGGAGGTGACGAAGAGCTCGTCGTAAAAGGTTACGTCGACGCTAGCTTCGACACAGATCTGGATGACTCTTAAGTCACAAACCGGATACGTGTATATTTTGAATGGTGGGGCAGTAAGCTGGTGCAGTTGCAAGCAAAGCGTCGTGGCGGGATCTACATGTGAAGCGGAGTACATGGCAGCCTCGGAGGCAGCACATGAAACAATTTGGGTGAAGGAGTTCATCACCGACCTCGGAGTCATACCCAATGCGTCGGGGCCAATCAAGCTCTTCTGTGACAACACTGGAGCTATTGCACTTGCAAAGGAGCCCAGGTTTCACAAGAAGACTAGGCACATCAAGCGTCGCTTCAACTCCATTCGTGAAAATGTTCAAGATGGAGACATAGAAATTTGTAAAGTGCACACGGATCTGAATGTCGCAGATCCGTTGACTAAACCTCTCCCTAAGGCAAAACATGATCAGCACCAGAACTCTATGGGTGTTCGATTCATCACAATGTAACTAGATTATTGACTCTAGTGCAAGTGGGAGACTGTTGGAAATATGCCCTAGAGGCAATAATAAAAGAATTATTATTATATTTCCTTATTCATGATAATTGTCTTTATTCGTGCTATAATTGTGTTAACCGGAAATCGTAATACATGTGTGAATAACAGACAACAATATGTCCCTAGTGAGCCTCTAGTTGACTAGCTCGTTGATCGACAGATAGTCATGGTTTCCTGACTATGGACATTTGGATGTCATCGATAACGGGATCACATCATTAGGAGAATGATGTGATGGACAAGACCCAATCCTAAACATAGCATAAAGATCGCATAGTTCGTTTGCTAGAGTTTTCCAATGTCAAGTATCCTTTCCTTAGACCATGAGATCGTGTAACTCCCGGATACCGTAGGAGTGCTTTGGGTGTGCCAAACGTCACAACGTAACTGGGTGACTATAAAGGTATGCTACGGGTATCTCTGAAAGTGTCTGTTGGGTTGACATGGATCGAGACTGGGATGTGTCACTCCGCTTGACGGAGAGGTATCACCGGGCCCTCTCGGTAATGCATCATCATAATGAGCTCAATGTGATCAAAGTGTTTGATCACGGGATCATGCATTACGGAACGAGAAAAGTGACTTGCCGGTAACGAGATTGAACGAGGTATTGGTATACCGACGATCGAATCTCGGGCAAGTAAAATACCGATCGACAAAGGGAATCGTATACGGGATTAATTGAATCCTTGACATCGTGGTTCATCCGATGAGATCATCGTGGAGCATGTGGGAGCCAACATGGGTATCCATATCCCGCTGTTAGTTATTGCCCGAGAGCCGTCTCGGTCATGTCTGCATGTCTCCCGAACCCGTAGGGTCTACACACTTAAGGTTCGGTGACGCTAGGGTTGTGAAGATATGTATGTGCAGTAACCCAAATGTTGTTCGGAGTCCCGGATGAGATCCCGGACGTCACGAGGAGTTCCGGAATGGTCCGGAGGTAAAGAATTATATATAGGAAGTGCTATTTTGGCCATCGGGACAAGTTTCGGTGTTATCGGTATTGTACCGGGACCACCGGAGGGGTCCCGGGGGTCCACCGGGGGGGTCCACCTGCCCCGGGGGGCCACATGGGCTGTAGGGGGTGCGCCTTGGCCTATATGGGCCAGGGGCACCAGCCCCAAGAGGCCCATGCGCCAAGAGAGAAAAAAAGGGGAGAGTCCTACAAGGGGAAGGCACCTCCGAGGTGCCTTGGGGAGGATGGAATCCTCCCCACCCTTGCCCGCACCCTTCCTTGGAGGAAGGGGCAAGGGCTGCGCCTCCCGCTCTCCCTTGGCCCTATATATAGTGGGGAAAAGGAGGAGCAAACCAACCCTAATGCCCTGGCGCCCCCTCCTCCCTACAACACCTCCTCCTCCTCCCGTAGTTGCTTAGCGAAGCCCTGCTGGAGTTCTGCTGCATCCACCACCACACCATCGTGCTGGAACTTCCTCAACCTCTCCTTCCCCCTTGCTGGATCAAGAAGGAGGAGACGTATCCCGTCCCGTACGTGTGTTGAACGCGGAGGTGCCGTCCGTTCGGTACTAGATCATCGGTGAATTGGATCACGACAAGTACGACTACCTCATCCACGTTCACTCGAACGCTTCCGTTGCGATCTACAAAGTGGTATGTAGATGCTATCTAATCTGAATACTCGTTGCTAGATGAACTCATAGATGGATCTTGGTGAAACCGTAGGAAAATTTTTAATTTTCTGCAACGTTCCCCAACACGCCATTAGTATCAATCCTATCTATAGCCCTTTTCCTAGTAGTGAACGCAGTGCTCAAGAGGTAGCAAGAAGAATTTCTGGCGCCGTTGCCGGGGAGTCTACGCAAAAGTCAACATACCAAGTACCCATCACAAATCCCTTATCTCCCGCATTACATTATTTGCCATTTGCCTCTCGTTTTCCTCCCCCCACTTCAGCCTTGCCGTTTTATTCGCCCTCTCTTTTCCGTTTGCCTTTTGTTTGTTTGCTTTTTGTTTGCTCGTGTGTTGGATTGCTTGCTTGTCGCGATGGTTCAAGATAATACCAAATTATGTGACTTTACCAATACCAACAACAATGATTTCCTTAGCACTTCGATTGTTCCTCTTACCAATATTGAATCTTGTGAAATCAATACTGCTTTGTTGAATCTTGTCATGAAAGATCAATTCACCGGCCTTCCTAGTGAAGATGCCGCTACTCATCTAAATAGCTTCATTGATTTGTGTGATATGCAAAAGAAGAAAGATGTTGATAATGATATTGTCAAATTGAAGCTATTTCCTTTTTCGCTTAGAGATCGTGCTAAAGCTTGGTTTTCATCTTTGCCTAAAAATAGTATTGATTCTTGGAACAAGTGCAAAGATGCTTTTATCTCTAAGAATTTTCCTCCCGCTAAGAATTTTAAGCAACTTGGTCATGAACATGTTGCACAAGCTTGGGAGAGGATGAAATTAATGATACGTAATTTCCCTACTCATGGTTTGAATTTGTGGATGATTATACAATTTTTTTATGCCGGATTGAATTTTGCTTCTAGAAATCTTTTAGATTCGGCCGCGGGAGGCACTTTTATGGAAATCACTTTAGGATAAGCCGCCACACTCCTAGATAATATTATGGTTAATTATTCTCAATGGCACACTGAAAGATCTACTAATAAAAAAGTGCATGCAATAGAAGAAATTAATGTTTTGAGTGGAATGATGGATGAACTTATGAAATTATTTGCTACTAAGAGTGTTTCTTCTGATCCTAATGATATGCCTTTGTCTACTTTGATTGAGAATAAAATGAATCTATGGATGTGAATTTTGTTGGTAGGAATAATTTTGGTAACAACGTGTCTAGAGGAAACTTTAATCCTAGGCCTTATCCTAGTAATTCCTCTAATAATTATGGAAATTCCTACAACAACTCTTATGGAAATTTTAATAGGATGCCCTCTGAATTTGAGACTAGTGTTAAATAGTTTATGAATTCACAAAAGAATTTTAATGCTTTGCTTGAAGAGAAATTGCTTAAAGTTGATTAATTGGCTAGGAACATTGATAGAATTTCTCTTGATGTTGATTCTTGAAAGCTTAGATCTATTCCTCCTAAGCATGATATCAACGAGTCTCTCAAAGCAATGAGAATTTCCATTGATGAGTGCAAAGAAAGAACCGCTAGGATGCGTGCTACAAAAGATGCCTTTATTAAAGCATGTTCTTCTAGTTTCCATGAAAATAAAGATGAAGATCTAAAAGTTATTACTGTGTCCCCTATTAAATGTTTGTTTTGCAATATGAATGTTGATAATGATGGGACTGAATATGATCCACCTCTACCTAGAAGGCGTTCCAAAAATTCGGAATCTTTAGATCTTGATGCTAAAATTGATAAAAGTGAGATTGAAGAAATCGAAACCATAGATGTTGCTAAACCCACTATTTTGGATTTCAAGGAATTTAATTATGAAAATTGCTCTTTGATTGATTGTATTTCCTTGTTGCAATCCGTGCTAAATTCTCCTCATGCTTATAGTCAAAATAAAGCGTTTACTAAACATATCGTTGATGCTTTAATGCAATTTATGAAGAAAAACTTGAGTTGGAAGTTTCTATCCCTAGAAAACTTTATGATGAGTGGGAACCTACTATTAAAATTAAGATTAAAGATCATGATCTTTATGCTTTATGTGATTTGGGTGCTAGTGTTTCCACTATTCCCAAAACTTTGTGTGATTTGCTAGATTTCCGCGATTTCGATGATTGCTCTCTAAACTTGCACCTTGCGGATTCCACTATTAAGAAACCTATGGGAAGAATTAATGATGTTCTTATTGTTGCAAATAGGAATTATGTGCCCATAGATTTTATCGTTCTTGATATAGATTGGAATCCTTCATGTCCTATTATTCTTGGTAGGCCTTTCCTTAGAATGATTGGTGCAATTATTGATATGAAAGAAGGGAATATTAGATTCCAATTTCCATTAAAGAAAGGCATGGAAAACTTCCCTAGGAAGAAAATAAAATTACCATATGAATCTATCATGAGAGCCACTTATGGATTGCATACCAAAGATGACAATACCTAGATCTATCCTTGCTTTTAGTCCTAGCTAGGGGCGTTAAACGATAGCGCTTGTTGGGACGCAACCCAATTTTATTTTTAGTTTTTTGCTTTTTGCTTCTGTTTAGGAATAAATATTTGATCTAGCCTCTGGTTAGATGTCTTTTTATGTTTTAGTTAGTGTTTGTGCCAAGTTAAACCTATATGATCTTCTTGGATGATAGTTATTTGATCTTGCTGTAATTTCCAGAAACTTTCTATTCACAAACAAATTGTTGAAAATCACAAGAACGTGATAAAATAGTGATTCCAATTTCATCTGATCAATAAACAAATTGCCTAGGTCGTCCTATTTTTGCTGATTTTTTGGAGTTCCAGAAGTTTGCGTTAGTTACAGATTACTACAGACTGTTCTGTTTTTGACAGATTCTGTTTTTCGTGTGTTGTTTGCTTATTTTGATAAATCTATGACTAGTAAAATAGTTTATAAACCATAGAGAAGTTGGAATACAGTAGGTTTAACACCAATAAAAATAAAGAATGAGTTCATTACAGTACCTTGAAGTGGTCTTTTGTTTTTTTCGCTAACGGAGCTCACGAGATTTCTGTTAAGTTTTGTGTTGTGAAGTTTTCAAGTTTTGGGTGAAATCTTTTGATGGATTATGGAACAAGGAGTGGCAAGAGCCTAAGCTTGGGTATGCCCATGGCACCCCCAAGATAATCTAAGGACACCATAAAGCCAAAGCTTGGGGATACCCCGGAAGGCATCCCCTCTTTCGTCTACTTCCATCGGTAACTATACTTGGAGCTATATTTTTATTCACCACATGATATGTGTTTTTCTTGGAGTGTCTTGTACGATTTGAGTCTTTGCTTTTTAGTTTACCATAGTCATCCTTGCTGTACACACCTTTTGAGAGAGCCATACATGATTTGGAATTTGTTAGAATACTCTATGTGCTTCACTTATATCTTTTGAGCTATATAGTTTTGCTCTAGTACTTCACTTATATCTTTTAGAACACAGTGGTGGATTTGTTTTATAGAAACTATTGATCTCTCATGCTTCACTTAGATTATTTTGAGAGTCTTAAATAGCATGGTAATTTGCTTAAATAATCCTAATATGCTTGGCATTCAAGATTTGTAAAACTTCCTTTTGAGTGTGTTGAATACTATGAGTTGTTTGATACTTGATAATTGTTTTGAGATATGAAGATGGTGATATTAGAGTCATGCTAGTTGAGTAGTTGTGAATTTGAGAAATACTTGTGTTAAAGTTTGTGATTCCCGTAGCATGCACGTATGGTGAATCGTTATGTGATGAAGTCGGAGCATGATTTATTTATTGATTGTCTTCCTTATGAGTGGCGGTTGGGCACGGGCGATGGTCTTTTCCTACCAATCTATCCCCCTAGGAGCATGCGCATAATACTTTGCTTTGATAACTTCTAGATTTTTGCAATAAGTATATGAGTTCTTTATGACTAATGTTGATTCCATGGATTATACGCACTTTTCCTCCTTCCACCATTGCTAGCCTCTCTAATACCGCACACTTTTCGCCGGTATCATACACCCACCATATACCTTCCTCAAAACAGCCACCATACCTACCTATCATGGCATTTCCATAGCCATTCTGAGATATATTGCCATGCAACTTTCCACCGTTCCGTTTATTATAACACGCTCCATCATTGTCATATTTCTTAGCATGATCATGTAGTTGACATCGTATTTGTGGCAAAGCCACCATTCATAATTCTTTCATACATGTCACTCTTGAATCATTGCATATCCCAGTACACCACCGGAGGCATTCATATAGAGTCATATCTTGTTCTAAGTATTGAGTTGTAATTGTTGAGTTGTAAGAAAATAAAAGTGTGATCATCATTTTTAGAGCATTGTCCCAAGTGAGGAAAAGGATGATGTAGACTATGATTCCCCCAGAAGTCGGGATGAGACCCCGGACAAAAAAAAACAAAAAGAGGCCATAAAAAAAGAGAAAAGGCCCAAATAAAAAAATGAGAGAAAAAGAGAGAAGGGACAATGTTACTATCCTCTTACCACACTTGTGCTTCAAAGTAGCATCATGATCTTGATGATAGAGAGTCTCTTGTTTTGTCACTTTCATATACTAGTGGGAATTTTTCATTATAGAACTTAATACTCTAGATGCATGCTGGATAGCGGTCGATGAGTGGAGTAATAGAAGTAGATGCAGGCACGAGTCGGTCTACTTGTCTCGGACGTGAAGCCTATATACATGATCATACCTAGATATTCTTGTAACTATGCTCAATTCTGTTAATTGCTCAACAGTAATTCGTTCACCCACCGTAAAATACTTATGCTCTTGATAGAAGCCACTAGTGAAACCTATGGCCCCCGGGTCTATCTTCATCATATTAATGTTCCATCACTTTATTATTTCCTTTGCTTTTATTTTACTTTGCATCTTATAACAAAAATACCAAAAATATTATCAATCATCTCTATCAGATCTCACTCTGTAAGTGACCATGAAGGGATCGACAACCCCTTACCGCGTTGGTTGCGAGGAGTTATTTTTTGTGTGCAGGTATCAGGGACTCACGCGTAGCCTCCTACTGGATTGATACCTTGGTTTTCAAAAACTGAGGGAAATACTTACGCTACTTTGCTGCATCATCCTTTCCTCTTCAAGGAAATCCAACGCAGTGCTCAAGAGGTAGCATGAGTCGGGGCTTGTGGCGTGGTGCGGCAGTCGTCGGTGAGCGCCGGAACGAGCACACGCCAAATAGAGAGGAAAGCGCCAGCCAGAGCGCGTCGAGACGCTACCAGGCGCCGTGTCCTCGCGTGGTCACCAAGCTGGCATGGTCAAAACGATGCCCAGGAGCGGCCAAACCTTGTCTACGCATTCGTCTGTGCAGTGTTTAGTCTAGGAGTGGTGATGGTTCATACCCAGGCCGACCAGATTGGACTCAACTAAGCTGACAAGTTTCTGACCAGAAACTTGGTCGCCAAGTTAAGCCACCTTCTAGAAGGCTATTAGGGTTGATCTCCTGGGGTTTAGGGTTTCTTAGGAGGGATTTTAAGCTCAAAAAGCTCAGGGCCAAAAGCTCAAGGAAAAATGCACCTGCTGTACAAAGTGCATTTCTGGTCCAGAAGTCAAAATATTTTCTACAGCAAAAATATTACAAAAAGTGATGCAATATTTTTGCATGGGAAGGTGTGACAAGGTTCTAAGAATATTCAGGAATTATTTTAGATTTTTCTGAGCAAGAAAAATTGGGGTTGCTTTCGAGCACAAGTTTCTGAATTGAATTTCAGAAAGGAAAATGAATATTTTTCGTTTATGAAAAATATTCATTTGATTATTTTGGGGATATATTAGAGGGATAAGGTAGATAGGTCACTTGGGTGAGAGTCAAGGGTGTGCCCAAGTGACAAGTCCATATGAAATGATTCCAAAATCCAAATCAATTCAAGGCAAAAACCGCTATAAAAACCAAGTCCGGAAGAAGAGAGAAGACAAGTCCGGAAAAAGAGAGAAGGCAAAAATCCAGGCTGTCACACCAACTATCATTTCCTCTCTGGTTCACCTCAAAAACATATTTTGAATATCTTTATTAAATGAAAAATATTCATTTCCCTCTCTTAAACCCTAGCTAGCTCAATTTGCTCCAATGCAACCCCAATTTTTCTTGCCCACAAAAATCTGAAAAATCCCCAAATATTCTTTGAACCCTAGGGCACCTTCCTGAGCAAAAATATTTCATCACTTTTTGGAATATTTTTGCTACAAAAAACATTTTGTTTTCTGGACAGAAATGGTAGTTTCTACAACAACTACCATTTTACCTGCTCTATTGTGGCTGATTTTCTTGTGCATCATCACCTTAGTAGATGATTGCTAACCACCAAAGCCCAGCTCCCAACTCTTAGTAGTTTGACCACAGTAAGCTCTCAAAGTTACTGTCCATAAACTTACCAGGAAGTTGAAATCCACCTTACTGCGCCTGATATCAAACCAAAGCATGGTAACGTCTCAATCTACCACAGACTACACGCCAGACATGAATTTTAGGCTTAGCTTGGCTTGAGGTCAGAGTTCATGCGGTGACCGCGTTCGCCTAGGCGTGCTGGCATACGGCCGACGCGCTCTGCGTCGCGCCCACGTCTCTGTTGCTCGCGTGATCACTTCCCCTCCTGGCAAACCTTGCCAAACTTCGCCACGATCATCGTCCCGACCTTCTTAACTCCATCCTGGCACTCGCCGATGCCGGAGCTCGCCGCAGCGAGCACGGGCGCGGTCCGGCCAACGCAACAGTGTGCTGCGCACTGTGTTCGTCGCCACCCTCTCGCCCGTGTGCTCGTATCCGCTCACCCACAGTGCCCGCGTGAGCTGCGTCGCCTTCCCCATCGCTCACGGACATCGTTCTTCGCCTGGCACCTTGTCAAGGTGTCCTGCGGCCCAGCCCGATCCCCTCTCGCCAATTGGCTATAAATAGAGCCCTCCCCAGCCTCCTCGAGCATCATCCACTCCTTACACACACTCCACAAACTTGTAGAAAACTGTAGCCTGTCCGGGCAGGCCGCGGGCCGCCGTTCTCGAGCTCGAGCTCGCCGGCGATCCCCTCGGGTTATCTCCGTGGCTCCAGCCCCTCCCAGGCTCGGGCCACCCTTCCAGGGCCTCCACCATGCCTCGGTGGTGCCGTTCCGCCCGATTGAAGCCCTTGGTGTCCCCTCTAGTCGCCGTCGTCTTCAACTCCGGCGGCCTCTGCTTTCTGCCGCCGCTGGAGGGACCGTTTCTGACGCCGTCCGACCACCCCTAGCTAACCTATGGGTATGGGCAGGTGCGCCTCCATCTCCTCTTTCGATCCCTCCCTCCAGTTCTGGCCCTGAAGCTCTCCTCGTCGCCATGTGCTCCGGCGGAGCCTCGCCGCTCTCTATTTCCCTCTCCCCCTCCCTCTCACCTGACTAGTGGGGTCCGCGATGTACACGCGCGAAGCGGTAAAAGTGGTGGCGCCCGCGATGTTTACGCCTCTGAAGTCACCCCCCAGTTCTGTTTATTTAAATTCAACAATTTAATTTCTTTCCAGAGAGCTTCAAACAGCCAAAACTTTTTAACCGTAAGTCCAAATTAATTGATTCTTTTTGCATTGTGTTCTTTATGAAGAAATCTAGCAGCTCACCAAAAATGAGATTTTTCTCTCCTTTCCAGATCTTCTGGTGAATTTCGAAACGGTTCTGGATGTTTTCTTTTTGTGTTTATAATTATTTTCAGAAAGTAAAGCTTGTCTTGAGGATCACCAGGAGGATTGTGAACCTCATCTGCACTAAGGCAAGCCACAACAACATTTTCATGGTGCCATTACAATATTTGTGATTTTTCAACTTGAATTAATGAATTAATCCATGCATTTAAATCACTAGAATATTATTTATATTCTGTTGATTGCTTGTTTAAGTTGATATGCTTAGTTTACAGAAGTTTGAAGCTAACTAAGTTGGTTAAGTAACTAGAAGTAATATTGGTTATGAAGAAGTAATATGGTTATGGATATAAGTAATTATTTTGAGTTATGTTCTTGGATGAGAAAAATGATAAATTTGCTAAGTAAAGATTCGGTTTAAAGTGATAATTAATCATAACCAGAGGAGTGTTGTGAGTTGTTGATGTCTATGCTTAGTGTGGATATAGTTGACCTAGTTATTTCTGTTGATATATGATGTATATGTTAGTGTTGCATTTCATGGCATATTATGACGCCGGTTACTTTCACTTTAAGTTGAACCTAATAATAACTCAACTTGAATATATCGTTGACCGGGTCATGGTGCCACTGAATCAAGTTTTTCCCAGTGCAACCACATTTGCCTTTATGGTAAGGCCTTTATTCGGTCTTTTGTCATGCCTCTGGTCGGTGCCTCCAACGAGGGAAGGTCATGGGAGTGCGGTACCCTGGCCTGGTAAGCAGACATAACCTTGTGTGCCTGTTGTTGATGTTATGGTACCTTGTCCCCATTTGGGACCGTTTATGTTTTGCCACGACGGTGGCCGTTGGTGTCTTTGGTAGACACGGGGCCACCTAGGACTAGCCCAGCGGGGAGAGAGTCGGAGTGGCCGGGAGAGTGTCATGGCAATGGAGGGGTTTCGTCGGAATGCCGTTGGTCCACCCGAATGGGAGTGCTTGGCCATGGGTTCCGTGGTGTGGGTACAGTGCGCTACCTCTGCAGAGTGTATTAAATCTATCGATAGCCGAGTCCACGGTGACGGACACGCTCGAAAGTACGTCACACCATGGGTCAACGCTTAAATAATTTTGCACACTAAGTTATGAACTTTGCACTGTTGAGAGGATGATGGTGGGTAAACCATCTTGATGTTGAAGACCAAGTGTTGGTCATGGTTGTGATCGCCAGAAAGATCACCATTTGGTTACGAGGTAACTCGATCAAAGACCACAAGGTTGGTCCGTTTGTGATCCGAGAACGATCACCGTTGGTAAGCAAGTCCGAGGGACTTATATCACAAGAGGATGATCACGACATGTATGATATGATGTTGCATTAGTTAATCAATTGGTTAAATATCATGATATTGTTTGTCATTATGTTTATGTTTGCTATGAGCTTGCAAGTACATTCAATGTACTGACCTGGCGTGTCATGCCAGCTTTCAGGAAAGTCTCGTTGGAAAGGAGTGCTTTCCGAGTCTAGATTGTGTCCACAACGGTGTCCCTGTGCTATGGAGTTTCACTACGACGTTGTTCCGCTGCCGCGTAGTTGTTATGATCGAGGGCCCCTTTATGTTCACTAAATAATGTACATATTGTTCAGCCACACCGTGTGTGCCGCTTGGCCTCGCCACTTGTTGTAATATGAACTATGATCCGCTAGCATCTATAAAGTGGTTGTTTTCTGTACCAGGATGTTGTGTGTTGCCAGAAGACATGGTCTCTGGGCTGGCAATGCATGGTAAACCGGTTGCTCTAAGCCGGGGTGCCACATCGCTTGGTATCAGAGCTGCGCTGACTGTAGGCCATGCTAGACTACGACGTGTTAACTGGACGTTAGTTACGAGTTTAAGTTGAGTGCCGGTAGCATTTGTAGCTGGTTGTTGCATTGTATGCACTCGTTTTATTTTTATGCTAACCTACTAATGGTTGTGAGTCTAGATGGCTCCGGTGCCATATCCGTGCCAGTTGCAGCTGATGTCGTACACGTCGCCGCTTCTCCTTCGTAACGTGTGGCGTCGGCTACACCCCCTTGGTGATGACCCAGTCTATCGTGTGTACCTGGAGCGTCTAGCAGACTCTGTGTATGAGTATCACGAAGTGGTTACTCTATGCACCAGTTCCGATTCCAGCACTTACACTCGTACCTCTCAGAGCGGTATTGCTTCTACCGCTTCTCAGGCTATCCAGTTTGCTGCATTCAAGGTCCTTGTCGAGCTTTGTTATAATGAGGTCCAGATGCAAAACCACCCAGGTTTCTACTACTATCCTTCTCTGCACGACAATGGTCGTGTCCTTCTCCCTATCATTGATCCGGAGTCTGATAGTGTTGCTAGCCACCTTTCTCTTTATATCACTGCTAGCTACCTTATGATCCACGAGCTGGCTCGAGAGCTGACTCGTGCTCGTACTTCTTTAGCCACTACTAGATCTTTCACTACTCCATCATCTATGGGGTTTACTCCTTATATTCCATCCAGTTCTAGTTCACCTATTTCACCGGTTACTCCTCTGAGTAGCTCGGGCACCTAGACCGTGAATCCTCTCAGTACTCCTGTGTAACGCCCCAGATGTAACTTGCCATATTTGTAATCCAACTATTGCCATTTCCGGCTATGTGTTATGATAATCCCTCCGTGGTTGGGTTCTCTCCGTTTTGCATTTTGGTCATGTCATGTTTTTCATATCATGTCATCATGTGCATCGCATTCGCATACGTGTTCGTCTCATAAATCCGAGCATCTTTCCCGTTGTCCGTTTTGCAATCCGGCGCTCCTATGTCTCCCGGCGTCCCCTTTTACATTTCTTCGTGAGCGGGTATTAAACATTCTCGGAATGGACCGAGGTTTGACATGTGGCCTTGGTATAGCACCGGTAGACCGCCTGTCAAGTTTCGGGGCAATCGGAGTTCGTTTGGTACTCCAACGGTTAACCGGGTAACCGTGAAGGCCTCGTGTGTGTTGCAGCCCAAAACCCCTTCATAACGGCCCAATAACCCATCTAAGTCACTCCCATGTCCTCCGCCGTTCGATCACGATCGCGTGGGCGAAAACCGCACTCCGTTTGGAGCCTCCTAGCTCCTCCTATCTATAAAAACGCCTCCCCCTCCTCAAATCACGGGCAAATCCACCCCGAAACCCTAATTTCACCGCTCCACGCGGGCGGACGTGTCCGCCGCCGCCGGACGGAGTGGCCGCCGCCGCCCGGGCCAACCCGGGGCTGCCACGTGGCAGGCGCCGCCACCCCGCGCCGCCGGCCCGCGCAGGCCCGCGCCGGGCCCTCCCGCGCCGCCAACCGGGCCGCGCCCGCGCCGCATCCCCGGCGCCGTGGCCCCTCCCGCTCCTCCGCCCCGCGCAGTCCGCCGCCGTCGCCCGCCTCCACCGCCGCGCCGTCGCCCGCTCCGCCGCGCTCCGCCGCCGCGCCCGCCGCCGCACGCCGCGGATCCGGTCGGGCCGGACCGGATCCGGCGTTCCCCGCCGATGCCGGCCGCCTCCCGCTCCTCCCCGCGCCGTGAGGGGCTCGCCGGAGTTCGCCCGCGCCGGCGTTCCTCGAACCGCGCGTCGGTTGACTTCCCCCCTCGTTTTATTTCTAAGTCCTCATTATTTTGCAATATCATCACATATTCGACATGCCATAACTTTGCATCTGTAGCTCCGTTTCGCGCGTATAATATGTCTATTTGTTCGTCTCGAAGATTAAATGATTTTGTTCCATTGCATCATGTTCATTTGAAGTCATATTGATGCCCGAAATGCTGTTAGAAGAGGGCTAGTTGATGTTAGTGGCTGGATCTTATCTGAACATGCACTTTTGTCATTTTTTCCATGATTGATGTGTACCTCCTGTGAAGTTGAGTCCTACATGTGTTTTGTAATATGCCATGTTACCTATCTAGAGAATTTTGCCATGTATTTTTGTGATCTATGTGGTGACTAGCACAAGCATGCAAACTAGGTCACTTGATGTTGCTGATTCCAGAGACTTAGTATTTCACTAAGTCCCTGACTGCTGTTATTTTCATGCCATGTACTCATGTTGTTTCCGAGAGATCTATGCATAATTTGAGCATGATCAGTAAGGGAGTTTTGAACTTGAGTATTCTCTCTATCCATCCATGCCTTTGTTTGCAATTACGGAGTGCCATAGCTTGAGACAATCGAGCTCTACTTTTGCTTCAAAATGTTGCTGGCAGATTGTTTACGTGTTATTCGATTTGGCCAAGCTTGGTGTAGTGGATCCTTGCATGATATGATGTTATTCTTGCCATTTATTGTTACTATGCCATGTCTTCTTGATTTATGTATGCTTAGTTTATCAGGCAATGCGCTGTAGTGAGTGCATCGAGCTCACGAACATGCCTAGCCGTTATCTGTTTTTGACATATCCAGTTTTCTGCCAAGTCTGTAACCTGTAACGATACTTGCTTATTTGACATGGGTGTAAACATATTTTCTGATCCTTTTTGGCTTATGGTCAGTAAAGGACTTTTGTCAAGTGCTATGTGTAGATTCATGCCATGCCTTACTCTGCTATTCTATGAACCTGTAGCATGTTGTTTCATTGCTCTAAACTTGACATCCTGATGTTAGTTTCTGCTTGCTGATATTTTCGCTAAGTCTGAGTACTTGTTATCGTTTGCACTTTTGCCATGCTTGTTTGGACCTGTTATGATGTGAATTAGCCATAGCTCAGTGTTCATCTTTTGTCGAGCATCTTTATTAGATTACTGTCATATGTTTTGTGGACATGTTTGGGTGCAGTAGCTTAATTATTTGTTGCTTGCTAAGTAGCATCATGCTATTTATGGTAGTTTCGTGTCATTCTTGTATTGCTTGCCATTTGCAAACCGTGCATCCGATTCCGGAGATCTTTATATCGATTTCAACCGAAATCACCTCATCTATCCAGTGGCATGCTTGGTTTGCCAAGATTATGCCCTGTTCATCCTTGTCCTTCCGGAGCATGCATACGCATTGGATATCACCTCTCGCATATCATGCCATGTTTTGCATCATATTGCTTGCGCATTGCATCGTGGTTGATTTTGGTTCCTTTGCTTGTTCTCTTGTCTTGGGTAGAGTCGGGAGACGAGTACGTGAACGAGGATTCCGTTGAGAACGCTTTCGAGGACCAAGCTTTCGACAACTCTGAGAACCTTGCAGGCAAGATGACCATACCCTCGAAATCACTTCTATCTTTGCTTGCTAGATTGCTCGCTCTTTTGCCATGCCTATGCTACGATACCTACCACTTGCTATATCATGCCTCCTATATTGCCATGTCAGCCCCTAACCATCCATGTCCTAGCAAACCGTTGTTTGGCTATGTTACTGCTTTGCTCAGCCCCTCTTATAGCGTTGTTAGTTGCAGGTGAAGATGAAGTTTGTTCCTTGTTGGAACATGGACTTGTTGTTCCTTGTTGGAACATGTTTACTTGTTGGGATATCACAATACCTCTTATTTAATTAATGCATCTATATACTTGGTAAAGGGTGGAAGGCTCGGCCTTATGCCTGGTGTTTTGTTCCACTCTTGCCACCCTAGTTTCCGTCATACCGGTGTTATGTTCCCGGAGTTTGCGTTCCTTACACGGTTGGGTGATTTATGGGACCCCCTTGATAGTTCGCTTTGAATAAGACTTTTCCAGCAAGGCCCAACATTGGTTTTACCATTTGCCACCTAGCCTTTTTCCCTTGGGTTCTGCAGACTCAAGGGTCATCTTCATTTTAACCCCCGGGCCAGTTCTCCTTCGATTGCTGGTCCAAACCGTCAGCCGCCGGTGGCCACCAGGGGCAACTCTGGGTTCGCCTATCGGAAGTTTGGACAATCCGGATGTGCCCTGAGACCGAGATATGTGCAGCTCCTATCAGGATTTGTCGGCACAATCGGGTGGCTTTGCTGGACTTGTTTTGTTGCTGCCGAAATGTCTTGTAGTCCGGGATTCCGAGATTGATCGGGTCTTCCCGGTAGAAGAAATATCCTTTGTTGACCGTGAGAGCTTATCATGGGCTAAGTTGGGACACCCCTGCAGGGTATTATCTTTCGAAAGCCGTGCCCGCAGTTATGAGGCAGATGGGAATTTGTTGATGTCCGGTTGTAGAAAACCCGAAATTGACCTTAACTAAAACACATCAACCGCGTGTGTAACCGTGATGGTCTCTTCTCGGCGGGGTCCGGGTAGTGAACACGGTTGTTGGAGTTATGCCTGACGTAGGTTGTTCAGGATCACTTCTTGATCACTTCTAGTTTCTCGACCGTGCTTTGCCTTCTCTTCTCGCTCTCTTTTGCGCTGTAGCCACCATATGCTAGTCGCTTGCTGCAGCTCCACCTCACAAACCCCTTTTTCCCACCTTTAAGCTTAAATAGTCTTGATCTCGCGGGTGTGAGATTGCTGAGTCCCCGTGACTCACAGATATTATCACCACAGTTGCAGGTACCAACGATGTCAGTGCAGATGACGCGACCGAGCTCACTTGGGAGTTCGATGAGGAACGTGGCCGTTACTATGTTTCTTTTCCAGATGATCAGTAGTGGAGCCCAGTTGGGTGATCCGGGGATCTGTTTAGCATTTGGGGTAGTCTTCTTTCATTTTGGTACCGTAGTCGGACCTTGAGTGTAATCTGTTTGATGGATGTTATTTATGTACTTGTGTGAAGTGGCGATTGTAAGCCAACTATGTATCTTTCCCCTTTATTTATTACATGGATTGTGTGAAGATTACCTCACTTGCGACATTGCTTTCAATGCGGTTATGCCTCTAAGTTGTGCCTCGACACGTGGGAGATATAGCCGCATCGAGGGCGTTACATCCTGCTGAGTGGGTTTCACTTCTCACTACTCCCATAGCCCCGATGCTTCACCCTGCACCTACCCCAGAGGGAGAGCCCTCGAGGCAGCATCATCGTGTTACCTTTAACCCAGAGGTTGCAGTTAACGTCGTCAGTTCAGGATCCGAGTCCGCTTCACGAGGACCCCGCAGCACCAGCAGAGCAGTAGAGCTTCTGAGTATCCGCGGTTGATAGTATGATGTACGGATGTAGTCGTATGAGTCATGATGCTCCGTTTCCTGTATGAGAGTAGTTGAACCAGGCATGTTGTTTATCTGTCATGTATGAGTGTATGTATAATTATGTTGGAACTCTATTTTATTCGTCATGTTTTCTTCTTTATATTGCTTTCTCTCGGGCTTTGTTGCCGGATTTTCGTCAATTTATTTTGGATGTTTCTCATCTCGGTTACGTTGTCTTGGGAAAAATTCACAATAGGATGCCACGGGGAGGTAGTAGTAGCGACGCTCATGAGGATGCTCCTGTTCGTCGTTCTGCACGATAGGTAGGACACTCCCCCGAGCCGTACGTTCCACTACCGCCTCCACCGCCAAATCCGCCCTCCACCGAGCAAATTTTGCGTATGTTTGAGGAAAGGAGGAATAATGATCTTATTGAAATATTAAGGAGTGTGCAAGGTGTGGTTGGACAGAATGGAAATCAGAACGTTCATCATTCCAAGCC
The DNA here is from genome assembly GCA_032464435.1 of Aegilops umbellulata. Taxonomy (NCBI): domain Eukaryota; kingdom Viridiplantae; phylum Streptophyta; class Magnoliopsida; order Poales; family Poaceae; genus Aegilops; species Aegilops umbellulata. The sequence goes on along the minus strand of CP136058.1, from coordinate 6,667,296 downwards.
GTCAGATTTTCAAAGAACCAAGCCTCCCAGTTTCAGTCAGGTTATTGATCCCTTGGATGCAGACGACTGGTTGCGAACCATGGAGAGGAAGCTTGAGATTTCTCATACTAAAGAAGATGATAAAGTTCCGTTTGCAACTCATTATCTTGAAGGCGCTGCTGCCATATGGTGGGAAAACGCAAACGCCATGTCGCCTGCTGATGAAGAAATCACTTGGGCAAAATTCAAGGATCAGTTCCGGAAATATCATATTCCTACTGGAATTATGAAGGTCAAGCAGTGTGAATTTCTCGCGCTCCTCCAAGGAAGTCAGTCTGTGGGTGAATATTTGCAAAAGTTCAATCATCTGGCACGTTACTCCCTTTATGACATGGCCACCGAAGAAAGAAAGATTGACAGGTTTCTTGGGGGATTAAACCCGCAACTCCGATGTACCCTCAGTATGTTTGATTTCCCATATTTCCAAACTCTGGTAAACAAGGCTTTCATTGCTGAAAGGGAGCACAAGCTCGTATCGGACAATATGCCTGCTAATAACGATCACAAGTGCGAGTTCGAGCCAAGGAAGGAAGTGTAGCAAGTGCAAAAGGCTCGTACCTGGCAGCATACTCAGGTGGAATACAAGCCAAATTTGCAGCAGAATGTTAACAAGACCACCACACAAGTCAAGAATGTCGTACCAACCCGGTGCGAGAAGAGTGCCAGCGGAACAATTCTTGCTTCAGTTGTGGGCAAACCGAACATTATGCAAGACAGTGTCCCAAGAACGGCAAGGAAAATGCTCTATTCAGGCCACAAGTCAACTTTATGGAGTCATGCCCTACTCAGCAAAACATCACTGGGCACGTACATCACCTCTCCGCAGACGATGCCCAAGAGAACACCGAAGTCGTCATTGGTATGTTTTCTGTTAATAACATACCTGCTGTAATTTTATTTGACTCTGGGGCTTCCCACTCTTTTATTTCACGGAGTTTTGTTGCCCAAAACAAATTTCCTTGTTTGCTTTTGGGCAAGAATATGCCAGTACAGTCCCCAGGATCATTGATCAGAAGCAATCTGGTCTGCCGTAATCTAGAAATCAATATCAACGGAGCCTGTTTTCCAACTTCCTTGATAATCATTGAGTCTGTGAAGTTGGATGTTATCTTGGGTATGAATTGGTTGACCCAATATCAAGTATGCATAAATTGCGTGACCTGAGAAGTCACTTTGACCAGTCAAGAGGGGCAGACTAGCAAATTTTATTCTCGCAGGAGCATACCCAAGAAAGAAATGGTCTTCACAGCCGTGGTAGGTGAGTTGGAATTAATTCCCGTGGTCAGTGAGTTTCCTGATGTATTTCCAGAAGAACTGCCAGGCATGCCACCAGATCGAGAGCTTGAGTTTGCAATAGATCTTGTGCACGGAACCGCACCATTATAAAAGAAGTATTACCGGATGCCTTCATCAGAATTAGTGGAGCTAAAGAAACAACTTGATGAAATGCTCCACAAAGGATATATCCGTCCCAGCTCTTCACCATGGTGATCACCTGTTATCTTGGTGGATAACAAGGATGGCAGCCTCCGCATGTGTGTGGATTACCGTCAGCTGAATGATGTCACCATCAAAAATAAATATCCACTGCCCAGGATTGATGACTTGTTTGATCAGCTCCGTGGGGCCAAGGTATTCTCCAAGATTTATTTAAGGACATGATATCATCAACTCAAGATTAAAAAGGAAGATATTCCTAAGACCGCATTCACTATTCGGTACGGTCTTTATGAATATACAGTTATGTCCTTTGGTCTCACCAATTCCCCTGCCTTCTTCATGCATATGATGAACAAAGTATTCATGGACTTCCTCGATAAATTTGTGGTAGTCTTCACCAATGACATACTTATATACTCAATAAGTGAAGAAGAGCACAAAGAACACCTCAGAGCTATGTTACAACGACTCCGTGACCACCAGCTATACGCCAAATTCAGTAAATGCGAGTTTTGGCTCAAGCAAGTTGAATTTCTTGGACATGTGCTATCTGCTGAAGGTATAGCCGTGGACCCAGGCAAATTAAAGGATGTGCTCGATTGGTTGCCACCCACAACCGTATCACAAATCCGGAGTTTTCTTGGATTAGCCGGATACTACCGTCGTTTCATTGAAGGTTTTTCCAAGATTGCTAAACCCATGACAGCGCTGCTCAAGAAAGACAAGAAGTTTGAATGGACTGAGGACTGTGAGAAAAGTTTCAACGAGCTAAAAATACAGCTGACGACCGCACCTGTGTTGACTCTTCCAGACATCTACCGTAGCTTTGATGTGTCATGCGACGCCTCCAGACAAGGTCTTGGATGCGTACTTATGCAAGACGGCAAGGTGGTAGCATATGCATCACGATAGCTACGACCCCATGAGGGAAATTATCCTACTCATGATGGTGGTTCATGCCCTAAAAATTTGGAGACACTACCTCATCGGGAAGAGGTGCCAAATTTTTACCGACCACAAAAGTCTCAAGTATATATTTACTCGGCCAGATTTAAATCTCCGTCAACGAAGAGGGCTTGAGTTAGTTAAGGACTATGATCTTGCAATAAATTACCACCCGGGTAAGGCCAACGTGGTTGCCGATGCACTTAGTCAAAAGCCTGTCAGCCTGAATGCCATAATGAAATTCTTGCCTCCTGAACTTCAAGAGGAGATTGCTCAGCTCAACCTGGTCATAGTTGATGCTGGTCTTGCTAATATTTTGGAAGTTGTACCTACACTTGAGGAAGAGATCCGCAAAGCCCAGCCAGCTGACACCGTCCTGCAGAAACGTGCCAAGAGTATGATAGCAGGACAAACTTCACATTTTTCTAAGGATCAACATGGTACCCTCCGATTCCGTGGAAGGATTTTTGTACCCAGTCACTCGGATTTAAGGAAGAAAATCCTGTCGGAAGCACACGAATCTTCGTATTATATTCATCCTGGAGGTACTAAAATGTATGAAGATCTTTGACAAATATTCTTGTGGGGTGGAATGAAGAAAGACATTGCCTATTTTATGGCCTGTTGCGACATATGCAACAAGGTGAAGGAAGAGCATCAGAAGCCAGCCGGACTTCTCCAGCCACTGCCAGTTTCACAATGGAAATGGGATTATGTATGCATGTATTTTGTCACAGGGCTACCTAAGACACAGCGAGGCAATGATGCAATCTGGGTCATAGTTGACACCTTAACCAAGGTAGCTCACTTTATCCCGATCAGAACCACATATCGAGTGGATCAACTCACACAACTCTATGTATCAAGAATAGTCATTCTGCATGGAGTATCCCGAATAATCACTTCTGACCGGGGGTCACTTTTTACCTCCGCTTTCTGGTCACGTCTCCACCAAGCCTTGGGGACAGCGCTAATATATAGTACCGCTTATCATCCTCAGACCGATTGACAGACTGAGCGAGTACACCAAATACTCGAAGATATGCCACGAGCCTGTGCTTTGGCCCAAGGACCTAAATGGGAAGTCTGCCTACTGTATGCCGAGTTCTCATACAACAACAACTTCCAGATCAGTCTAAAGATGTCACAGTATGAGGCTTTGTATGGTCGTAAGTGCCGCACTCCTTTAAATTGGTCTCAAACTAGGGATAGCCGAATTTTCGGAACGGATCTCCTGATGGAAGCTGAGAAGCAAGTCAAGGAAATCTGAGACATATTGCAATTGGCCAAATCGCGACAAAAGAGTTATTATGATGCAAAGCACCGACAGATCAGTTTTGAACCCGGAGAACACGTATACCTCCGACTCACTCCTATGAAAGGAGTCAAAAGATTCCAGACTCGTGGAAAGTTGGCAATCAGGTTTATTGGTCCATTTCCAGTTATGGCCAGAGTGGGTACTGTTGCATATCAGTTGGAACTACCCCCCGAATTGTCGGAAGTGCACAATGTGTTTCATGTTTCACAATTGAGGCGATGCATATCGCCGCTTGAGAAAAAGACTGCTATGACTGAAATAGAGTCGGGAAAGGATTTAACATATGAAGAGAGACCATTCAGTATTTTGGATTAGATGGAAAGGGTCACTCGTAGTAAAGTAAGGAAGTTTTACAAAGTTCAATGGGAGCATCACACAGAGGCAGAATCGACTTGGGAACAAGAAGAATTTCTAAAGGCATATTATCGAGAATGATTTTCCCAAGCAACCGAATCTCGAGGACGAGATTCATCCTAAGTGGGGGAGGTTTGTGATAGCCTGGTTTTTGCCCTCTTCTCTTTAACTGATTTTCATTTGGTTTGGTTTTGAAATTTGGAGTTTTGAATCTTTTCAAATGGACTTAGACACTTGGGTACCCCTTGAATTTGACCCAAGTGCCTCATTTCTCTCTCTAACTATCATTTCCTCTCTGGTTCACCTCAAAATAATATTTTGAATATTTTCTTAAATGAAAAATATTCATTTCCCTCTCTTAAACCCTAGCTAGCTCAATGTGCTCCAAAGCAACCCCAATTTTTCTTGCCCAAAAAAATCTGAGAAAATTCCCAAATATTCTTTGAACCCTAGGGCACCTTCCTGAGCAAAAATATTTCATCACTTTTTGGAATATTTTTTCTACAGAAAATATTTTGTGTTCTGGACAGAAATGGTTGTTTCTACACCAACTACCATCTTACCTGCTCTATTGTAGCTGATTTTTCTTGTGCATCATCAGCTTAGTAGATGATTGTTAACCTCCAAAGCCTAGCTCCCAACTCTCAGTAGTTTGACCATAGTAAGCTCTCAAAGTTACTGTCCAGAAACTTACCAGGAAGTTGAAATCCACCTTACTGCGTCTGAGATCAAACCAAAGCGTGGTAACCTCTCAATCTACCACAGACTACACGCCAGGCATGAAGTTTAGGCTTAGCTCAGCCTGAGGTCAGAGTTCACGCGGTGACTGCGTTCGTCCAGGTGTGTTGGCATACGGCTGATTCGCTCTGCATCACGCCCGCGTCTCTGTTGCTCGCGTGATCGCTTCCCCGCCTGCCAAACCTTGCCAAACTTCGCCACGATCATCATCCTGACCTTGTTAACTCCCTCCTGGTGCTCGCCGATGCCGGAGCTCGCCGCATTGAGCACAGGCAAGGTCCAGCCAACGCAACAGTGCGCTACGCACTATGTTCGTCGCCACCGTCTCGCCCCTGTGCTCGTCTCCGCTCGCCCACAGTGCCCGCGTGAGCTGCGTGGCCTTCACCCTCGCTCACTGACGCCGTTCGTTGCCGGGTGCCGTGTCCAGGTGTCCTTCGGTGGAGCCCAATCCCTTCTCGCCGCTCGGCTATAAATAGAGCCCTCCCCAGCCTCCTCGAGCATCATCCACTCCTCACACACACTCCACAGACTCGTAGAAAGCCATAGCCCGGCCGGGCAGGCCGCGGGCCGCCATCCTCGAGCTTGATCTTGCCGGCGATTCCCTCGGGTCGTCTCCATGGCTCCAGCCCATCCCAGGCTCGGGCCACCCATCCAGGGCCTCCATCGTGCCTTGATGGTGCCGTTCCGCCCGGTTGGAGCCGCTGGTGTCGCCTCTAGTCGTCGTCGTCGTCTTCAACTCTAGCGACCTTTGCTTTCTGTCGCCGCTGGAGAGGCCGTTTCCGACACCGTCCGACCACCCCTAGCTAACCTACGGGTATGGACGGGTGCGCCTCCGTCTCCTCTTTCGATCCCTCCCTCCAGTTCTGGCCCAGAAGCTCTCCTCGCCGGCGTGTGCTCCGGTGGAGCCTCACCGCTCTCTGTTTCCCTCTCCCCTCCCTCTCACCTGACTAGTGGGGCTCGCTAGTAAGCCACTCTGTACGCGCGTGAAGCGGTACAAGTGGTGGCGCCCGCGAGGTTTACGCCTTCGACGTCACCCCCTAGTTCTGTTTATTTAAATTCAAAATTGTTTTTTTTTCAGAGAGCTTCAAACAGCCAAAACTTTTTAACCATAAGTCCAAGTGAATTGATTCTTTTTGCATTGTGTTCTTTATGAAGAAATCTAGCAGCTCACCAAGAATGAGATTTTTCTCTGCTGTCCAGATTTTCTGGTGAATGTCAGAAGAGTTCTTGATGTTTTCTTTTTGTGTTTATAATTATTTTCAGAAAGTAAAGCTTGTCTCGAGCATCACCAGGAGGATTGTGAACCTCATCTGCACTAAGGCAAGCCACAACAACATTTTCATGGTGCCATTACAATATTTGTGATTTATTAACTTGAATTAATGGTTTAATCCATGCATTTAAATCACTAGAATATTATTTATATTATGTCGATTGCTTGTTTAAGTTGATATGCTTAGTTTACAGAAGTTTGATGCTAACTAAGTTGGTTAAGTAACTAGAATAATATTTGTTATGAAGAAGTAATACGGGTATGGATATGAGTAATTATTTTGAGTTATTTTCTTGGATGAGAAAAATGATAAATTTGCTAAGTAAAGATTCTGTTTAAAGTGATGATTAATCATAACCAGAGGAGTGTTATGAGTTGTTGATGTCTATGCTTAGTGTGGATATAGTTGACCCAGTTATTTCCGTTGATATATGATGCATATGTTAGTGCTGCATTTCATGGCATATTATGACACCGGTTACTTTCACTTTAAGTTGAACCTGATAATAACTCAACTTGAATATATCATTGACCGGGTCATGGTGCCACCGAATCGAGTTTTTCCCAGTGCAACCACATTTGCCTTTATGGGAAGGCCTTTATTCGGTCTGTTGTCATGCCTCTGGTCGGTGCCTCCAATGAGGGAAGGTTATGGGCGTGCGGTACCCTGGCCCAGTAAGCAGACATAACCTTGTGTTCCCGTTGTTGATGTAATGGTACCTTGTCCCTGTCGATGTCAAAACCGACGGATCTCCGGTAGGGGGTCCCAAACTGTGCGTCTAAGGTGGATGGTAACGGGAGGCGGGGGACACAATGTTTACCCAGGTTCAGGCCCTCTCGATGGAGGTAATACCCTACTTCCTGCTTGATTGATCTTGATGAGATGAGTATTACAAGAGTTGATCTACCACGAGATCGTAGAGGCTAAACCCTAGAAGCTACCCTATGGTATGATTGTTGTTGTCCTACGGACTAAACCCTCCGGTTTATATAGACACCGGAGGGGGCTAGGGTTACACATAGTCGGTTACAAGGGAGGAGATCTACATATCCGTATCTCCAAGCTTGCCTTCCACACCAAGGAGAGGCCCATCCGGACGCGGGACGAGGTCTTCAATCTTGTATCTTCATAGTCCAACAGTCCGGCCAAAGGATATGGTCCGGCTGTCCGAGGACCCCCTAATCCAGGACTCCCTGAGTCCCCATTTGGGACCGTTTATGTTTTGCCATGACAGTGACCGTTGGTGTCTTTGGTAGACACGGGCCACCCAGGACTAGCCCAGTGGGGAGTGAGTCGGAGTGGCTGGGAGAGTGTCATGGCAATGGAGGGGTTTCATCGGAATGCCGTTGGTCCACCCGAATGGGAGTGCGAGGCCATGGGCTCCGTGGTGTGGGTACAGTGCGCTACCTCTGCAGAGTGTATTAAATCTATCGATAGCCGAGTCCACGATTACGGACACGCTCAAAAGTAGGTCACACCATGGGTCACCGTTTAATTAATTTTGCAGACTAAGTTATGAACTTTGCACTGTTGAGAGGATGATGGTGGGTAAACCATCTTGATGTTGGAGACCAAGTGTTGGTCATGGTTGTGATCGCCGGAAAGATCACCGTTTGGTTATGAGGTAACCCGATCAAAGACCCCAAGGTTGGTTCGTTTGTGATCCGAGAACGATCACCATTGGTAAGCAAGTCCGAAGGACTTATATCACAAGAGCATGATCACAACATGTATGATATGATGTTGCACTAGTTAATCAATCGGTTAAATATCATGATATTATTTATCATTATGTTTATGTTTGTTGTGAGCTTGCAAGTACATTCAATGTACTGACCTGACGTGTCATGCCAGCTTTCAAGAAAATCGAAGCCATCATCATCACCAACAACCCTCTCATCTTTGGTAGGACAATCTTCATCAACATTTTGAACCACATCATTTCTTCTGAAACCCGAGTTCATCTCTTGTGTTCAATCTTTGTACCGGAACCTCAGATTGGTACCTGTCGGTGACTAGTAGTGTCGATTACTATATTGTTTATTTGGTGTAAGATTATATGTTCAGATCCATTATGTTATTTAATACCCTTCTAATCTTGAGAATGCTTATCATTTGTGAGTATTTACCTTTTTTCTTGAGGTCATGAGCGAAGTCTTGTTGCAAGTAATCATGTGAACTTGATATGTGTTCGATATTTTGATGATATGTATGTTGTGATAAACTTAGTGGTGTCATGTGAACGTCGAGTACATGACACTGCACCATATTTAGGCCTAAGGGAATGCATTGTGGAGTACTTATTATATGATAGGTTGCTAGAGTGATAGAAGCTTTAAACCCTATTTTATGCGCTACTTCGTAAGGGAGCAATGTGGATCCAGATGTTTAATGCTATGGTTAGATTTTATCTTAATACTTTTCTGATAGTTGCGGATGCTTGAGAGGGGGTTTATCATAAGTAGGAGGTTTGTTCAAGTCATAACAACGCCTAATCACCGATGCACCCACATATCGAATTATCAAAGTAGCAAACACAAATCAATCCAACATGGTGAAAGTGACTTGATGAAATTCCCGTGTCTCCTCAAGAACGCTTTGCTTATTATAATAAACCGTTTTGGCCTGTCCTTTGCCACAAAAGGATTGGGCTACCTTGCTGCATACTATTTACCCTTACCATTACTTTCTCATTAAAAATTATCTTGCTATCAAACTATTTGTTACCAACAATTTCAATGCTTGCAGACATTACCTTGCTGAAAACCACTTGTCATTTCCTTCTGCTCCTCGTTCGGTTCGACACTCGTACTTATCAAAAGGACTACGCTTGATCCCCTATACTTATGGGTCACCAAGACTCTTTTCTGGCACCGTCTCCGGGGAGTGAAGCGCTCTTGGTAAGTGGAAATTGGTAAGGAAAATTTATTACTATGTGCTGAAATTTATTGTCACTTGTTACTATGGAGAACAATCCTTTGAGGGGTTTCTTTGGGGGTATCTTCACCTCGAACGGAAGCATAATTAGTTGCCCCTCATCCTACTGCGCCTACTAAAAATATTGGTTATGAAATTCCTTCGGGTACGATAGAGCAACTTCTAGCTAATCCTTTTGGACGAGATGGAACCGAACACACTGATACGCATTTGATATATGTGGATGAAATTTGTGGATTATTTAAGCTTGCTGGTTTACCCGGAGATGAAGCTAATAAGAAGGTTTTCCCTTTGTCTAGGGAAAAGCATTGACATGGTATAGGCTATGCGATGATATTGGATCTTGGAATTGGAATCGATTGAAATTGGAATTTCACAAAAAAAAATTATCATATGCATCTAGTTCATTGTGATTGTGATTGCAAATATAATTTTTGGCCTCATGAAGGAGAATGTATCGCTCTAGATTGGGGGAGGCTTAAGTCAATGTTATATTCATGCCCCAACCAAGAGCTCTCGAGAGAAATTATTATTTAGAACTTCTATGCTCGGCTTTCTCATAATGATCGATCCATGCTCGATATTTCTTGTAGTGGTTCTTTTATGAAGAATACTATTGAATTCAGGTGTGATCTCTTAGAAAGAATTAAACGCAACTCTGAAAGTTGGGAGATTGACGAAGGTAAAGAGTCAGGAATTAAGCTTGAGTTTGATTGTGTTAAATCTTTTATGAATATCGATGCTTTTCAAAAGTTTAGCACTAAATATGTACTTGACTCTGAGATAGTAGCCTCTTTTTGTGAATCATTTGCTACTCATGTTAATCTCCCTAAGGAGAAGTGGTTTTAATACCATCCCCCTATTGAACAAGAAATTAAAGAACCTACAATAGCTAAAGAAGAAAGTATCATTTACAATGTTGATCTAGTTGTTCCTACTGCTTTTATTGAGAAACCACCTTTTCCTGCTAGGGTAAAGGAATATGCTAAAGCTTCAACCGTGGTACATAAGAGTTATTTTATAAAACCTATACCACCTGAACAAATTAAAGTAGAGCCCAATGTTGCTATGGTTAAGGATCTCTTGGTCGATAATATTGATGGGCATGTTATTTACTAGGGCGTGCCCCCTGACTTGTCGCCGCCTCGGGGATCCTCTGTCTTGGTCTCCAAGTCCCCTGGATATCTTTGCTCGAAGAAAAACCATCGCGAAAGTTTTATTCCGTTTGGCCTCCGATTGATATCCCTTTTCTGCAAAACTCAAAAACAAGGAAAAAATAGAAACAGGCACCGGGCTCTAGGTTAATAAGTTAGTCCCAAAAATAATATAAATAGCATATTAATGCATATAAAACATACAAAATTGATAATATAATAGCATGTAACAATAAAAAACTATAGATACGTTGGAGACGTATCATTCGGCGTCGGGCGAAAGAAGATGGAGAATATTGGGGAGGAAGAAGGCCTGTGTGCGCGGTTAATATACGTCGAGGTTTAGTCCCTGTAGGTGGCTCCAACCGGGACAAAAGGCCTACCTTTAGTCCTGGTCGGAGACACCAACCGGGACTAAAGCTCGTTTTCGGCAGCCAAATGGGCGCGAAAGGTCAGGCCTTTAGTCTTGGTTTCTGGCTCAGACCGGGACTAAAGGTAGGCCTTTTGTCCCGGGTGGAGCCAACAACCGGGACAAACCTGGATTTTTAAAGCTTTGAAATGGTGTATTAATCAAAACATATTATGTTTTAGCTATTTTAGTTTTATACCTGTTTACTTTGTTTTAATTATTTTAGTTTATGTTTTCTTGTTATTCTTTTGCCAAATTATATTATGTTTCTGTTAATTAGTCAAGATGAGTTTAGGATATTTTAAACAAGTGTTTTAAAATTATTTTAATGTTTTGATTTTTTTGCTATTAATCTTTTTTAGAAAAAATACTGTATGAAAATTTTAGTTGGATAAATTATATATATTTTAAATTAATATTATTTGGATCATAACTAGAGTTTTATAAAAGATTTTTAGTTGTTTCTTTTTGTTATTGAAGAATATTATAAAATACCTTTTGTTAACCTAATAATGTTATATTTTATTTTCTGTTAAGTTATGAGTTTATTATTTTTCTTTGCTTCTAAGTTTTATTTAGGACAAAACTATTTTTGTTATTGGTAGTTAAGTCCTACAGTTTCGGCCATTAGGAGTTTATATTTGGATTTCCTTGAAGTTGTTTTGGTTTCTATTTTCTTTTTCTTATTGTTTTCTTTATTTCTTTATTCATTGATTGTATTTTGATTGCTAGAATGCTTGCTAGAGTGAATGGTTATATGAATGCAATGTATGATTATATTGATTTTCATCGGAGAGTGACAAATAGTTCCATCAAGTTATTTTTCATAGGTACCATTGCCGCAACATTTCGCATTGAAGGGCCAGCATCAGGTGGTGGTTTGTCAATATGTTTTTTAAAATATAACACAAGGAGATCAATGCTGTCAAAATCTTTCTTCCGGAATATAAAGCCCTTTGGGTATAACCCAACATACTCATGATGTGGGTTTGAACTCCAGATGTAAGATAATATAAAGGTGCCTGGATGTTCATGAGATATGCCAAAACAATATACTATTCTCATACGTTTCTCTGATTTCTCTGTCCTCAACATATCATCAACTCTGCTTGCATGTTAGGTAAACTTGGATCATGGTTATTTCTCGAGAATGGCCATCTCTTCGTGGTTATTTCTCGAGAATTTCCATATGATATGTTGTCCTCAGTTTCACCAGAAAGCAACCAGAGAACTCCTCATCTGGACTTGGCTCGGCATAATGGGTCCTCCGATCAGAGAAACCACATAGTACCTCCAACTTTATGTCATCACTACAAAAAAAGACACATCCGTGACATTTTGGGCCGAACGAAAATTTCTTCTATCATACATATGACACTTCTATGACGATAATTGTGACAAAAATCGGTATTATCATAGATGTGGTGGGCTCCTACTTCTATGACAAAAAATCTTGATAGAAAATGGGCTTTTCATCCTGGGAGGGCCGGAGACGCAGCTGCATGACATTCTTTGGGCCGTCCATGACGGAAAAACCGTGGTAGAAGCGAGGGGGAGGAAAATTTTGGGGAGTTCCCGGTTACGGTGGGAGGTCGGGGGCGAGCGATGCGCGTTTCTCTCGTACACGTACGCGCGTGTGTGCGAGGCGTTGGCTCTAACTGAACCCGAGCGAGGCGTTGGGCTCTAACTGAACCCGAGCGATTGCACTGCAGGCTACGCGTTACTGATCCGGAGCGATCGATCGATGGCTGTTAACTGAACCCGATCGAGCGATTCCTTGGGTACTGCTGCTAACTGAAACCGATCGATGGGATGAATAGTGAGCGTTGCGGGGGGGGGGGGGGGGGGGGGGTTGGATGAACAGTGAGCGGTGGCGTTGCCTTTAGATGAACATGACCCCGTGGTGTGGTGGAGGGCTGGATGAACAGTAGACGGTGGAGGGGTGCCCGTGGAGGGGTGAATGAACAGGACCCCGTGGTGTGGAGGGCGGGATGAACAGTAGACGGTGGAGGGGTGCCCGTGGAGGGGTGGATGAACAGGACCCCATGGTGTGGAGGGCAGGATGAACAGTAGACGATGGAGGGGTGCCCGTGGAGGGGTGGTTGAACAGGACCCCGTGGTGTCGACGGCTGGATGAACAATAGACGGTGGAGGGGTGGTTGAACAGTAGCCGATGGAGTAGCGCGCGGTGGAGGCTGGATGAATAGGAGCCCGTGGAGGCTGGAGGAGGTCGACGGTGGATGAGCAGTAGCTTGTGGAGGCTGGAGGGGGTCGACGGTGGAGATGAACAGTATCCCGTGGAGTCTCGTTTTGCGGTATGCCACACCCCTCCCGATGAGCAGGACCCCCGTTTCGACCATAGCGCTCCAACACAAGTCCGTTTCCTCCGTTTTGCGGTACGCCACACCCCTCCTGATCAACAGGACCCCCGTTTCGACCGTAGTTTGTCCGTTTCCTCCGTTTTGCAGTACGCCACACCCCTCCCGATCAACAAGACCCCCGTTTCGACCGTAGGAGGTCCGTTTCCTCCGTTTTATGGTACGCCAGATCCCTCCCGATGAACATGATCCCGTTTCGAACATGGCCGGTCGAACACAAGGCCGTTTCCTCCGTTCTGCGGTATGCCATGCCTCGTTTCCATCGCCTGTTCCGTCCAAGCCCTCCCGATGAACACGACCACACATTCCTTTCCGACCCGGCTGCGTTGCCTCCCGATGGACACGACGCATTCCGTTGCCTCCCCATGAACACGACGCATTCCGTTGCCTCCCCATGAACACGACGACGACGCTGTTTCTCCGTTCCGACCCAGCCATGTACACGAGCCCTCGCCGTACGTATGCGCGAGTAGGCGTTCGAGACCCCGCCCGTATGTACACATACGTGGCCGTATTTTCTTTCTTGCACCCTGGCCGCCTCTACTACGACACGTGCGCGCCTCTACGTCCACGAGTATATATGTACGTACACGTTCGCGAACAATATGACAACACTACATACGCTTCGACCAAGTGGGTCCCGACTGTCAGGTACTTCCTTGCCTGCAAAGATGTAGCTGGTGGGTCCCTGTAGTCAGGGGGGCAAAATACGGTGGCCCGTCCGGTGGGTCCCCATTGTCAGGTGGAGGAATAATTATTTTGCACGTAATAAGGAGGCACTTCCTTGCTGCCACCGTGGACCCAGCTGTCAGCCTCTCCATGTACACTCCATGTCCGATGGAAGCCGTTCCTTGACCACGTTGATCACGCCGCGCTGAGAGCACCAGGGCGGTGGACGACACGAGGCCTAGGAAGGGGACGACGCGGAGCCGGGGAAGACGTGACAGTGGATGCCCACGCGTAGAGGAGTACGAGGGCACTGGTTCGCTGCGGTGTGAGGCTGCCGTCGCCGCAGAGTAACAGGGGGTGTGGGTGAGTAGAGGGATGGCCTGGCCAGCGGTGGGAGTAGTAGGGGGCGGTGAGGCCTCCGCCCCATCGCAGCCGGCCATGGGAGGCAGGAGCACGAGGCACGACCGTCGTTGGTTTGGGCGGCTGGAGCAAGAAGACCAGAGGTTGAAGAAGCACTATGGCCGTTGGATGGACATCGTACGGTCACTGGAGCTAGAATCATGCATATTGACTAAGTTGACAAAGCCCTCCGTCCCCGTCAACTTAGTAGGCCCGCAAGTCAGCCTGCCACTATACTGGGTCCCAGCTAACAGGGGGAGTATTCATTTTTTTGTGCGTAATAAGGAGGCACTTCCTTGCATGCGAAGATATAGCTCGTGGGTCTGAGCTGTCAGCGGCGGTAACTTTTTTTCATGAAATATAAAGGCCCTTTCGGTGGGTCCCAGATGTCAGGTGGAGGAATCATTATTTTGCGCGTAATAAGGAGGCATTTCCTTGCGTGCGGCCGTGGACCCAGCTGCCGACCTCTCCACCTAAAGTCCACTTCGGATGCATGTCGGTCGTTGACCATGTTGACCAGGCCGCGCTGAGAGCACCAGGGTGGTGGACGACGGCGAGGCCTAGGAAGGGAACGACACGGAGGCAGGGAAGACTCGGCAGTTGTTTCTCACGCGGAGGGGAGTACGACAGTACGAGGGTTTACTGGTTCATCTGTGTTGGGGAACGTAGTAATTTCAAAAAATTTCCTACGCACACGCAAGATCGTGGTGATGCATAGCAACGAGAGGGGAGAGTGTTGTCTACGTACCCTCGTAGACCGAAGCGGAAGCGTTGACACAACATAGAGGAAGTAGTCGTACGTCCTCCCGATCCGACCGATCCAAGCACCGTTACTCCGGAGCCTCCGAGTTCTTGACACACGTACAGCTCGATTACGTTCTCCGGGCTCCGATCCAGCAAAGCTCTCGGGGACGAGTTTCGTCAGCACGACGGCGTGGTGACGATCTTGATGAACTACTGACGCAGGGCTTCGCCTAAGCACCGCGACAATATGACCGAGGTGGAATATGGTGGAGGGGGGCACCGCACACGGCTGAGGAACGATCACGAAGATCAACTTGTGTGTTCTAGGGTGCCCCCTGCCCCCGTATATAAAGGAGCAAGGGGGGAGGGGGCGGCCGGCCTAGAAGGGGTGCGCCAAGGGGAGTCCTACTCCCACCGGGAGTAGGATTCCACCTTTCCTAGTCCAACTAGGAGAAGGGGGGAAAGGAGGGGAGTGGAGAAGGAAGGGAGAGGGGGCCGCGCCCCAAACAATTTGTCCAATTCGGACTGGGCTTGGGAGGGGCGCGCGCCACCTCCTGGCTCCTTCCCACTAAGGCCCAATAAGGCCCAATACTCTTCCCCGTATTCCCGTAACTCCCCGGTACCTCCGAAAATACCCGAACCACTCAGAACCTTTCCGATGTCCGAATATAGTCGTCCAATATATCGATCTTTACATCTCGACCATTTCGAGACTCCTCGTCATGTCCCCGATCTCATCCGGGACTCCGAACTCCTTCGGTACATCAAAACTCATAAACTCATAATATAACTGTCATCGAAACCTTAAGCGTGCGGACCCTACGGTTCGAGAACAATGTGGACATGACCGAGACACGTCTCCGGTCAATAACCAATAGCGGGACCTGGATGCCCATATTGGCTCCTACATATTCTACGAAGATCTTTATCGGTCAGACCGCATAACAACATATGTTGTTCCCTTTGTCATCGGTATGTTACTTGCCCGAGATTCGATCGTCGGTATCCAATACCTAGTTCAATCTCGTTACCGGCAAGTCTCTTTACTCGTTCCGTAATACATTATCTCGCAACTAACTCATTAGTTGCAATGCTTGCAAGGCTTAAGTGATGTGCATTACCGAGAGGGCCCAGAGATACCTCTCCGACAATCGGAGTGACAAATCCTAATCTCGAAATACGCCAACCCAACATCTGCCTTTGGAGACACCTGTAGAGCTCCTTTATAATCACCCAGTTATGTTGTGATGTTTGGTAGCACACAAAGTGTTCCTTCGGTAAACGGGAGTTGCATAATCTCATAGTCATAGGAACATGTATAAGTCATGAAGAAAGCAATAGCAACATACTAAACGATCGGGTGCTAAGCTAATGGAATGGGTCATGTCAATCATATCATTCAACTAATGATGTGACGTCGTTAATCAAATAACAACTCTTTGTTCATGGTTAGGAAACATAACCATCTTTGATTAACGAGCTAGTCAAGTAGAGGCATACTAGTGACACTCTGTTTGTCTATGTATTCACACATGTATTATGTTTCCGGTTAATACAATTCTAGCATGAATAATAAACATTTATCATGAAATAAGGAAATAAATAATAACTTTATTATTGCCTCTAGGGCATATTTCTTTCAGTCTCCCACTTGCACAAGAGTCAATAATCTAGTTCACATCGCCATGTGATTTACCAGCAATAGTTCACATCACCATGTGATTAACACCCATAGTTCACATCGATATGTGATCAACACCCAAAGGGTTTACTAGAGTCAGTAATCTAGTTCACATTGCTATGTGATTAACACCCAAAGAGTACTAAGGCGTGATCATGTTTTGCTTGTGAGAGAAGCTTAGTCAATGGGTCTGCCAAAATTCAGATCCGTATGTATTTTGCAATTTTCTATGTCTACAATGCTTTGCACGGAGCTACTTTAGCTAATTGCTCCCACTTTCAATATGTATCTAGATTGAGACTTAGAGTCATCTAGATTAGTGTCGAAACTTGCATCGACGTAACGTTTTACGACGAACCTTTTTATCACGTCCATAATCGAGAAACATATCCTTATTTTACTAAGGATAATTTTGACCGATGTCCAGTGATCTACTTCCTAGATCACTATTGTACTCCCTTGCTTAACACAGTGTAGGGTATACAATAGATCTGGTACATAGCATGACATACTTTATAGAATCTATGGCTGAGGCATAGGGAATGACTTTCATTCTCTTTCTATCATCTGCCGTGGTCGGGCTTTGAGTCTTACTCAATTTCACACCTTGTAATACAGGCAAGAACTCTTTCTTTGACTGTTCCACTTTGAACTACTTCAAAATCTTGTCAAGGTATGTACTTATTGAAAAACTTATCAAGCGTCTTGATCTATCTCTATAGATCTTGATGCTCAATATGTAAGCAGCTTCACCGAGGTCCTTCTTCGAAAAACTCCTTTCAAATACTCCTTTATGCTTCACAGAATAATTCTACATTATTTCCGATCAACAATATGTCTTTTACATATACTTATCAGAAATGCTGTATTGCTCCCACTCACTTTCTTGTAAATACAGGCTTCACCGCAAGTCTGTATAAAACTATATGCTTTGATCAACTTATCAAAGCGTATATGCCAACTCCGAGATGCTTGCACCAGTCCATAGATGGATCGCTGGAGCTTGCATATTTTGTTAACACCTTTAGGATCGACAAAACCTTCTAGTTGCATCGTATACAACTCTTCTTTAATAAATCCATTGAGGAATGCAGTTTTGTTTATCCATTTGCCAGATTTCATAAAATGCGGCAATTGCTAACATGATTCGGACAGAGTTAAGCATAGATACGAGTGAGAAACTCTCATCGTAGTCAACACCTTGAACTTGTCGAAAAACCTTTTGTGACAATTCTAGCTTTGTAGATAGTAACACTACTATCAGCGTCTGTCTTCCTCTTGAAGATCCATTTATTTTCTATGGCTTGCCGATCATCAGGCAAATCCATCAAAGTCCATACTTTGTTCTCATACATGGATCATATCTCAGATTTCATGGCCTCAAACCATTTTGCGGAATCTGGGCTCATCATCGCTTCCTCATAGTTCATAGGTTCGTCATGGTCAAGTAACATGACCTCCAGAATAGGATTACCGTACCACTCTGGTGCGGATCTCACTCTGGTTGACCTACGAGGTTTGGTAGTAACTTGATCCGAAGTTACATGATCATCATCATTATCTTCCTCACTAATTGGTGTATTAGTCACAGGAACAGATTTCTGTGATGAACTACTTTCCAATAAGGGAGCAGGTATAGTTACCTTATCAAGTTCTACTTTCCTCCCACTCACTTCTTTCGAGAGAAACTCCTTCTCTAGAAAGGATCCATTCTTAGCAACGAATGTCTTGCCTTCGGATCTGTGATAGAAGGTGTACCCAACAGTCTCCTTTGTGTATCCTATGAAGAAATATTTCTCCGATTTGGGTTTGAGCTTATCAGGATGAAACTTTTTCATATAAGCATCACAACCCCAAACTTTAAGAAACGACAACTTTGGTTTCTTGCCAAACCACAGTTTAGATTGTGTCGTCTCAACGGACTTAGATGGTGCCCTTTTAAACGTGAATGCAGCTGTCTCTAATGCATGATCCCAAAACAATATTGGTAAATCGGTAAGAAACATCATAGATTGTACTATATCCAATAAAGTACGGTTATGACGTTCGGACACACCATTATGCTATGGTGTTCCAGGTGGCATGAGTTTGTGAAACTATTCCACATTGTTTTAATTGAAGACCAAACTCGTAACTCAAATATTCTCCTCCACGATCAGATCGTAGAAACTTTATTTTCTTGTTACGATGATTTTTAACTTCACTCTGAAATTCTTTGAACTTTTCAAATGTTTCAGACTTGTGTTTCATTAAGTAGATATACCCATATCTGCTTAAATCATCTGTGAAGGTCAGAAAATAATGATACTTGTCGCGAGCTTTAATATTCATCGGACCACATACATCAGTTATGTATGATTTCCAACAAATCTGTTGCTCGCTCCATTGTTCCGGAGAACGGAGTCTCAGTCATCTTGCCCATGAGGCATGGTTCGCAAGCATCAAGTGATTCACAATCAAGAGATTCCAAAATTCCATCAGCATGGAGTTTCTTCATGCGCTTTACACCAATATGACCTAAACGGGAGTGCCACAAATAAGTTGCACTATCATTATTAACTTTGCATCTTTTGGCTTCAATATTATGAATATGTGTATCACTACGATCGAGATCCAACAAACCACTTTCGTTGGGTGTATGACCATAGAAGGTTTTATTCATGTAAACAGAACAACAATTTGTTCTCTAACTTAAATGAATAACCGTATTGCAATAAACATGATCAAATCATTTTTATGCTCAACGCAAACACCAAATAACATTTATTTAGGTTCAACACTAATCTCGAAAGTATAGATAGTGTGCGATGATGATCATATCAATCTTGGAACTACTTCCAACTTTCATCGTCACTTCACCCTTAACTAGTCTCTGTTCATTCTGCAACTCCCGTTTCGAGTTACTAATCATAGCAACTGAACTAGTACCAAATACTGAGGGGTTGCTATGAACACTAGTAAAGTACACATCAATAACATGTATATCAAATATACCTTTGTTTACTTTGCCATCCTTTCTTATCCACCAAATACTTGGGGTTGTTCCGCTTCCAGTGACCAATCCCTTTGCAGTAGAAGCACTAAGTCTCAGGCTTAGGACCAGACTTGGGTTTCTTCACTTGAGCAACAACTTGCTTGCCATTCTTATTGAAGTTCCCCTTCTTACCTTTGCCCTTTTCTTGAAACTAGTGATCTCGTCAACCATCAACACTTGATGTTTTCTCGATTTCTACCTTCGTCAATTTCTGCATTACGAAGAGCATGGGAATCGTTTCAGTTATCCCTTGCATATCATAGTTCATCACGAAGTTCTACTAACTTGGTGATGGTGACTAGAGAATTCTGTCAATCACTATCTTATCTAGAAGATTAACTCCCACTTGATTCAAGCGATTGTAGTACCCAGACAATCTGAGTACATGCTCACTAGTTGAGCGATTCTCCTCCATCTTTTAGCTATAGAACTTGTTGGAGACTTCATATCTCTCAACTCGGGTATTTGCTTGAAATATTAACTTCAACTCCTGGAACATCTCGTATGGTCCATGACGTTCAAAACGTCTTTGAAGTCCCGATTCTAAGCCGTTAAGCATGGTGCACTAAACTATTAAGTAGTCATCATATTGAGCTAGCCAAACGTTCATAACGTCTGCATCTGCTCCTGCAATAGGTCCGTCACCTAGCGGTGCATCAAGGACATTATTCTTCTGTGCAGCAATGAGGATAAACCTGAGAACACGGATCCAATCCGCATCATTGCTACTAACATTTTTCAATACAATTTTCTCTAGGAACATATCAAAATAAACATATGAAAGCAACAACGCGAGCTATTGATCTACAACATAGATATGCTAATACTACCAGGACTAAGTTCATGATAAATTTAAGTTCAATTAATCATATTACTTAAGAACTCCCACTTAGATAGACATCTCTCTAATCCTCTAAGTGATCACGTGATCCAAATCAACTAAACCATGTCCGATCATCACGTGAGATGGAGTAGTTTCAATGGTGAACATCACTATGTTGATCATATCTACTATATGATTCACGCTCGACCTTTCGGTCTCCGTGT
This sequence comes from Aegilops umbellulata, assembly GCA_032464435.1. NCBI lineage: Eukaryota > Viridiplantae > Streptophyta > Magnoliopsida > Poales > Poaceae > Aegilops > Aegilops umbellulata. The sequence continues at coordinate 6,646,736 of CP136058.1, read as the reverse complement.
TCCGAGGCCATATCTGTTATATGCTAGGCTCGTCCAGTATAACCTGAGTATTCCGCGTGTGCAACTGTTTTGCACCCGTTGTATTTGAACGTAGAGCCTATCACACCCGATCATCACGTGGTGTCTCAGCACGAAGAACTTTCGCAAAGGTGCATACTCAGGGAGAACACTATTACTATGATAATTTAGTGAGAGATCATCTTATAATGCTACTGTCAATCAAAGCAAGATAAGATGCATAAAAAGATAAACATCACATGCAATCAATATAAGTGATATGATATGGCCATCATCATCTTGTGCTTGTGATCTCCATCTCCGCAGCACCATCATGATCACCATCGTCACCGGCGCGACACCTTGATCTCCATCGTAGCATCGTTGTCGTCTCGCCAATCTTATGCTTCTACGACTATCACTACCGCTTAGTGATAAATTAAAGCATTACAGGGCGATTGCATTGCATACAATAAAGCGACAACCATACGGCTCCTGCCGGTTGCCGATAACTCGGTTACAAAACATGATCATCTCATACAATAAAATTTAGCATCATGTCTTCACCATATCACATCACAACATGCCCTGCAAAAACAAGTTAGACGTCCTCTACTTTGTTTGTTGCAAATTTTACGTGGCTGCTACGGGCTTAAGCAAGAACCAATCTCACCTACGCATCAAAACCACAACGATAGTTTGTCAAATAGACTCCGTCTTAACCTTCTCAAGGACCGGGCGTAGCCATACTCGGTTCAACTAATGTTGGAGAAACTGGCACCCGCCAGCCACCTGTGTGCAAAGCACGGCGGTAATACAGTCTCGCGTAAGCGTACGCGTAATGTCGGTCTGGGCCGCTTCATCCAACAATACCGCCGAACCAAAGTATGACATGCTGGTAGGCAGTATGACTTATATCGTCCACAACTCACTTGTGTTCTACTCGTGCATAACATCAAACCATAAAATCCTGGCTCTAATACCACTGTTGGGGAACGTAGTAATTTCAAAAAATTTCCTACGCACACGCAAGATCATGGTGATGCATAGCGACGAGAGGGGAGAGTGTTGTCTACGTACCCTCGTAGACCGAAGCGGAAGCGTTGACACAACGTAGAGGAAGTAGTCGTACGTCTTCCCGATCCGACCGATCCAAGAACCGTTACTCCGGCGCCTCCGAGTTCTTGACACACGTACATCTCGATGACGTTCTCCGGGCCCCGATCCAGCAAAGCTCTCGGGGACGAGTTTCGTCAGCACGACGGCGTGGTGACGATCTTGATGAACTACTGACGCAGGGCTTCGCCTAAGCACCGCGACAATATGACCGATGTGGAATATGGTGGAGGGGGGCACCACACACGGCTGAGGAACGATCACGAAGATCAACTTGTGTGTTCTAGGGTGCCCCCTGCCCCCGTATATAAAGGAGCAAGGGGGGAGGGGGCGGCCGGCCTAGAAGGGGCGCGCCAAGGGGAGTCCTACTCCCACCGGGAGTAGGATTCCACCTTTCCTAGTCCAACTAGGAGAACGGGGGGAAGGAGGGGAGTGGAGAAGGAAGGGAGAGGGGGGACACGCCCCAAACCCTTTGTCCAATTCGGACTGGGCTTGGGAGGGGCGCGCGCCACCTCCTGGCTCCTTCCCACTAAGGCCCAATAAGGCCCAATACTCTTCCCCGTATTCCCGTAACTCCCCGGTACCTCCGAAAATACCCGAACCACTCAGAACCTTTCCGATGTCCGAATATAGTCGTCCAATATATCGATCTTTACGTCTCGACCATTTCGAAACTCCTCGTCATGTCCCCGATCTCATCCGGGACTCCGAACTCCTTCGGTACATCAAAACTCATAAACTCATAATATAACTGTCATCGAAACCTTAAGCGTGCGGACCCTACGGTTCGAGAACAATGTAGACATGACCGAGACACGTCTCCGGTCAATAACCAATAGCGGGACCTGGATGCCCATATTGGCTCCTACATATTCTACGAAGATCTTTATCGGTCAGACCGCATAACAACATACATTGTTCCTTTGTCATTGGTATGTTACTTGCCCGAGATTCGATCGTCGGTATCGAATACCTAGTTCAATCTCGTTACCGGCAAGTCTCTTTACTCGTTCCGTAATACATTATCTCACAACTAACTCATTAGTTGCAATGCTTGCAAGGCTTAAGTGATGTGCATTACCGAGAGGGCCCAGAGATACCTCTCCGACAATCGGAGTGACAAATCCTAATCTCGAAATACGCCAACCCAACATCTGCCTTTGGAGACACCTGTAGAGCTCCTTTATAATCACCCAGTTACGTTGTGACATTTGGTAGCACACAAAGTGTTCCTCCGGTAAACGGGAGTTGCATAATCTCATAGTCATAGGAACATGTATAAGTCATGAAGAAAGCAATAGCAACATACTAAACGATCGGGTGCTAAGCTAATGGAATGGGTCATGTCAATCATATCATTCAACTAATGATGTGACGTCGTTAATCAAATAACAACTCTTTGTTCATGGTTAGGAAACATAACCATCTTTGATTAACGAGCTAGTCAAGTAGAGGCATACTAGTGACACTCTGTTTGTCTATGTATTCACACATGTATTATGTTTCCCGTTAATACAATTCTAGCATGAATAATAAACATTTATCATGAAATAAGGAAATAAATAATAACTTTATTATTGCCTCTAGGGCATATTTCCTTCAGTCTCCCACTTGCACTAGAGTCAATAATCTAGTTCACATCGCCATGTGATTTACCAGCAATAGTTCACATCACCATGTGATTAACACCCATAGTTCACATCGATATGTGATCAACACCCAAAGGGTTTACTAGAGTCAGTAATCTAGTTCACATCGCTATGTGATTAACACCCAAAGAGTACTAAGGTGTGAACATGTTTTGCTTGTGAGAGAAGCTTAGTCAACAGGTCTGCCAAAATTCAGATCCGTATGTATTTTGCAATTTTCTATGTCTACAATGCTCTGCACCGAGCTACTTTAGCTAATTGCTCCCACTTTCAATAAGTATCTAGATTGAGACTTAGAGTTATCTAGATTAGTGTCAAAACTTGCATCGAGGTAACCTTTTACGACGAACCTTTTTGTCACGTCCATAATCGAGAAACATATCCTTATTTTACTAAGGATAATTTTGACCGATGTCCAGTGATCTACTTCCTAGATCACTATTGTACTCCCTTGCTTAACACAGTGTAGGGTATAAAATAGATCTGGTACATAGCATGACATACTTTATAGAATCTATGGCTGAGGCATAGGGAATGACTTTCATTCTCTTTCTATCATCTGCCATGGTCGGGCTTTGAGTCTTACTCAATTTCACACCTTGTAATACAGGCAAGAACTCTTTCTTTGACTGTTCCATTTTGAACTACTTCAAAATCTTGTCAAGGTATGTACTTATTGTAAAACTTATCAAGCGTCCTGATCTATGTCTATAGATCTTGATGCTCAATATGTAAGCAGCTTCACCGAGGTCCTTCTTCGAAAAACTCCTTTCAAATACTCCTTTATGCTTCACAGAATAATTCTACATTATTTCCGATCAACAATATGTCTTCTACATATACTTATCAGAAATGATGTAGTGCTCCCACTCACTTTCTTGTAAATACAGGCTTCACCGCAAGTCTGTATAAAACTATATGCTTTGATCAACTTATCAAAGCGTATATTCCAACTCCGAGATGCTTGCACCAGTCCATAGATGGATCGCTAGAGCTTGCATATTTTGTTAACACCTTTAGGATCGACAAAACCTTCTAGTTGCATCGTATACAACTCTTCTTTAATAAATCCATTGAGGAATGCAGTTTTGTTTATCCATTTGCCAGATTTCATAAAATGCGGCAACTGCTAACTTGATTCGGACAGACTTAAGCATAGATACGAGTGAGAAACTCTCATCGTAGTCAACACCTTGAACTTGTCGAAAAACCTTTTGTGACAATTCTAGCTTTGTAGATAGTAACACTACTATCAGCGTCTGTCTTCCTCTTGAAGATCCATTTATTTTCTATGGCTTGCCGATCATCGGGCAAATCCATCAAAGTCCATACTTTGTTCTCATACATGGATCATATCTCAGATTTCATGGCCTCAAACCATTTTGCGGAATCTGGGCTCATCATCGCTTCCTCATAGTTCATAGGTTCGTCATGGTCAAGTAACATGACCTCCAGAATAGGATTACCGTACCACTCTGGTGCGGATCTCACTCTGGTTGACCTACGAGGTTTGGTAGTAACTTGATCCGAAGTTACATGATCATCATCATTATCTTCCTCACTAATTGGTGTATTAGTCACAGGAACAGATTTCTGTGATGAACTACTTTCCAATAAGGGAGCAGGTATAGTTACCTTATCAAGTTCTACTTTCCTCCCACTCACTTCTTTCGAGAGAAACTCCTTCTCTAGAAAGGATCCATTCTTAGCAACGAATGTCTTGCCTTCGGATCTGTGATAGAAGGTGTACCCAACAGTCTCCTTTGTGTATCCTATGAAGAAATATTTCTCCGATTTGGGTTTGAGCTTATCAGGATGAAACTTTTTCATATAAGCATCACAACCCCAAACTTTAAGAAACGACAACTTTGGTTTCTTGCCAAACCACAGTTTAGATTGTGTCGTCTCAACGGACTTAGATGGTGCCCTTTTAAACGTGAATGCAGCTGTCTCTAATGCATGATCCCAAAACGATATTGGTAAATCGGTAAGAAACATCATAGATTGTACTATATCCAATAAAGTACGGTTATGACGTTCGGACACACCATTATGCTATGGTGTTCCAGGTGGCATGAGTTTGTGAAACTATTCCACATTGTTTTAATTGAAGACCAAACTCGTAACTCAAATATTCTCCTCCACGATCAGATCGTAGAAACTTTATTTTCTTGTTACGATGATTTTTAACTTCACTCTGAAATTCTTTGAACTTTTCAAATGTTTCAGACTTGTGTTTCATTAAGTAGATATACCCATATCTGCTTAAATCATCTGTGAAGGTCAGAAAATAATGATACTTGTCGCGAGCTTTAATATTCATCGGACCACATACATCAGTTATGTATGATTTCCAACAAATCTGTTGCTCGCTCCATTGTTCCGGAGAACGGAGTCTCAGTCATCTTGCCCATGAGGCATGGTTCGCAAGCATCAAGTGATTCACAATCAAGAGATTCCAAAATTCCATCAGCATGGAGTTTCTTCATGCGCTTTACACCAATATGACCTAAACGGCAGTGCCACAAATAAGTTGCACTATCATTATTAACTTTGCATCTTTTGGCTTCAATATTATGAATATGTGTATCACTACGATCGAGATCCAACAAACCACTTTCGTTGGGTGTATGACCATAGAAGGTTTTATTCATGTAAACAGAACAACAATTTGTTCTCTAACTTAAATGAATAACCGTATTGCAATAAACATGATCAAATCATTTTTATGCTCAACGCAAACACCAAATAACCTTTATTTAGGTTCCACACTAATCTCGAAAGTATAGGTAGTGTGCGATGATGATCATATCAATCTTGGAACTACTTCCAACTTTCATCGTCACTTCACCCTTAACTAGTCTCTGTTCATTCTGCAACTCCCGTTTCGAGTTACTAATCATAGCAACTGAACTAGTACCAAATACTGAGGGGTTGCTATGAACACTAGTAAAGTACACATCAATAACATGTATATCAAATATACCTTTGTTTACTTTGCCATCCTTTCTTATCCACCAAATACTTGGGGTTGTTCCGCTTCCAGTGACCAATCCCTTTGTAGTAGAAGCACTAAGTCTCAGGCTTAGGACCAGACTTGGGTTTCTTCACTTGAGCAACAACTTGCTTGCCGTTCTTATTGAAGTTCCCCTTCTTACCTTTGCCCTTTTCTTGAAACTAGTGATCTCGTCAACCATCAACACTTGATGTTTTTCTCGATTTCTACCTTCGTCAATTTCTGCATTACGAAGAGCTTGGGAATCGTTTCAGTTATCCCTTGCATATCATAGTTCATCACAAAGTTCTACAAACTTGGTGATGGTGACTAGAGAATTCTGTCAATCACTATCTTATCTGGAAGATTAACTCCCACTTGATTCAAGCGATTGTAGTACCCAGACAATCTGAGTACATGCTCACTAGTTGAGCGATTCTCCCCCATCTTTTAGCTATAGAACTTGTTGGAGACTTCATATCTCTCAACTCGGGTATTTTATTGAAATATTAACTTCAACTCCTAGAACATCTCGTATGGTCCATGACGTTCAAAACGTCTTTGAAGTCCCGATTCTAAGCCGTTAAGCATGGTGCACTAAACTATTAAGTAGTCATCATATTGAGCTAGCCAAACGTTCATAACGTCTGCATCTGCTCCTGCATTAGGTCCGTCACCTAGCGGTTCATCAAGGACATTATTCTTCTGTGCAGCAATGAGGATAAACCTCAGAACACGGATCCAATCCGCATCATTGCTACTAACATTTTTCAATACAATTTTCTCTAGGAACATATCAAAATAAACATATGAAAGCAACAACGCGAGCTATTGATCTACAACATAGATATGCTAATACTACCAGGACTAAGTTCATGATAAATTTAAGTTCAATTAATCATATTACTTAAGAACTCCCACTTAGATAGACATCTCTCTAATCCTCAAAGTGATCACGTGATCCAAATCAACTAAACCATGTCTGATCATCACGTGAGATGGAGTAGTTTCAATGGTGAACATCACTATGTTGATCATATCTACTATATGATTCACGCTCGACCTTTTGGTCTCCGTGTTCTGAGGCCATATCTGTTATATGCTAGGCTCGTCAAGTATAACCTGAGTATTCCGCGTGTGCAACTGTTTTGCACCCGTTGTATTTGAACGTAGAGCCTATCACACCCGATCATCACGTGGTGTCTCAGCACGAAGAACTTTCGCAACGGTGCATACTCAGGGAGAACACTATTACTATGATAATTTAGTGAGAGATCATCTTATAATGCTACCGTCAATCAAAGCAAGATAAGATGCATAAAAAGATAAACATCACATGCAATCAATATAAGTGATATGATATGGCCATCATCATCTTGTGCTTGTGATCTCCATCTCCGCAGCACCATCATGATCACCATCGTCACCGGCGCGACACCTTGATCTCCATCGTAGCATCGTTGTCGTCTCGCCAATCTTATGCTTCTATGACTATCGCTACCGCTTAGTGATAAAGTAAAGCATTACAGGGCGATTGCATTGCATACAATAAAGCGACAACCATACGGCTCCTGCCCGTTGCCGATAACTCGGTTACAAAACATGATCATCTCATAAAATAAAATTTAGCATCATGTCTTGACCATATCACATCACAACATGCCCTGCAAAAACAAGTTAGACGTCCTCTACTTTGTTTGTTGCAAATTTTACGTGGCTGCTACGGGCTTAAGCAAGAACCAATCTCACCTACGCATCAAAACCACAACGATAGTTTGTCAAATAGACTCCGTTTTAACCTTCTCAAGTACCGGGCGTAGCCATACTCGGTTCAACTAAAGTTGCAGAAACTGACACCCGCCAGCCACCTGTGTGCAAAGCACGGTGGTAATACAGTCTCGCGTAAGCGTACGCGTAATGTCGGTCCGGGCCGCTTCATCCAACAATACCGCGGAACCAAAGTATGAAATGCTGGTAGGCAGTATGACTTATATCGTCCACAACTCACTTGTGTTCTACTCGTGCATAACATCAAACCATAAAAACCTGGCTCGGATACCACTGTTGGGGAACGTAGTAATTTCAAAAAAATTCCTACGCACACGCAAGATCATGGTGATGCATAGCGACGAGAGGGGAGAGTGTTGTCTACGTACCCTCGTAGACCGAAGTGGAAGCGTTGACACAACGTAGAGGAAGTAGTCGTACGTCCTCCCGATCCGACCGATCCAAGCACCGTTACTTCGGCGCCTCCGAGTTCTTGACACACGTACAGCTCGATGACGTTCTCCAGGCTCCGATCCAGCAAAGCTCTCGGGGACGAGTTTCGTCAGCACGACGACGTGGTGACGATCTTGATGAACTACTGACGCAGGGCTTCGCCTAAGCACTGCGACAATATGACCGAGGTGGAATATTGTGGAGGGGGGCACCGCACACGGCTGAGGAACGATCACGAAGATCAACTTGTGTGTTCTAGGGTGCCCCCCTGCCCCCGTATATAAAGGAGCAAGGGGGAGGGGGCGTCCGGCCTAGAAGGGGCGCTCCAAGGGGAGTCCTACTCCCACCGGGAGTAGGATTCCACCTTTCCTAGTCCAACTAGGAGAAGGGGGGAAAGGAGGGGAGTGGAGAAGGAAGGGAGAGGGGGGCCGCGCCCCAAACCCTTTGTCCAATTCGGACTGGGCTTGGGAGGGGCGCGCACCACCTCCTGGCTCCTTCCCACTAAGGCCCAATAAGGCCCAATACTCTTCCCCGTATTCCCGTAACTCCCCGGTACCTCCGAAAATACCCGAACCACTCAGAACCTTTCCGATGTTCGAATATAGTCGTCCAATATATCGATCTTTACGTGTCGACCATTTTGAGACTCCTCGTCATGTCCCCGATCTCATCCGGGACTCCGAACTCCTTCGGTACATCAAAACTCATAAACTCATAATATAACTGTCATCGAAACCTTAAGCGTGCGGACCCTACGGTTCGAGAACAATGTAGACATGACCGAGACACGTCTCCGGTCAATAACCAATAGCGGGACCTGGATGCCCATATTGGCTCCTACATATTCTACGAAGATCTTTATCGGTCAGACCGCATAACAACATACATTGTTCCTTTGTCATTGGTATGTTACTTGCCCGAGATTCGATCGTCGGTATCGAATACCTAGTTCAATCTCGTTACCGGCAAGTCTCTTTACTCGTTCCGTAATACATTATCTCACAACTAACTCATTAGTTGCAATGCTTGCAAGGCTTAAGTGATGTGCATTACCGAGAGGGCCCAGAGATACCTCTCCGACAATCGGAGTGACAAATCCTAATCTCGAAATACGCCAACCCAACATCTGCCTTTGGAGACACCTGTAGAGCTCCTTTATAATCACCCAGTTACGTTGTGACATTTGGTAGCACACAAAGTGTTCCTCCGGTAAACGGGAGTTGCATAATCTCATAGTCATAGGAACATGTATAAGTCATGAAGAAAGCAATAGCAACATACTAAACGATCGGGTGCTAAGCTAATGGAATGGGTCATGTCATTCAGATCATTCAACTAATGATGTGACCTCGTTAATCAAATAACAACTCTTTGTTCATGGTTAGGAAACATAACCATCTTTGATTAACGAGCTAGTCAAGTAGAGGCATACTAGTGACACTCTGTTTGTTTATGTATTCACACATGTATTATGTTTCCGGTTAATAAAATTCTAGCATGAATAATAAACATTTATCATGAAATAAGGAAATAAATAATAACTTTGTTATTGCCTCTAGGGCATATTTCCTTCAGTCTGCCCTCGCCGGAGAATAATAGCAGGAGTGGGTGAGTAGAGGGATGGCTAGGCCAGCGATGGGAGTACACTTGGGCGGTGAGGCCTGCGCGGCAGCAGGGCCGACCGCGGGGAGGAGGGAGCAGGCAGTCCCGCCGGCGCCTGTTTGAGCAGCTGGAGCAGGAAGAGCGGAGATTGAAGAAGCACGACGGCTATTGGATGGCCATCCAACAGTCACTGCTTGTGCGTCAACCTTTTTTTAGGAAAGCCTCAAATCTGTGGGAAACAGCATGCAACCCATCTGCCATTATTTCTAATAATTTACAGCCCATTTGCTAATTATTAAGGTTTTTTGGAGCCCATATTCTTTTTGTTAGCATTACAGCCCATATTGTGGCCACGGTTAAAAAATTAAGATCAGACAGTTAACCAAACCAAGCATGCTTAACAACTTGGAAATATAGCGATTGTATTTGTTTCTCATGTATTTTTTAAAGATAAATTCGATTTATTTCTCACATGGAAGACAATACAAAATTGCACCCTGAAGAACTGAACAACACACTTGCAGAATTGAACCAAACTGTTAACTGAACACGACAACTGATTAACAAAACAGTTAATAAGTGAGCACCACATCGCACAACATATAAAACATATACACTAGAGCAACAAATTGCATGGTAAAAGTATATAGCACAATTCACTAGAATTTGTCAAGGAAAGGTAGGAGTACCACATGCAAAGGGTAAACCGAGCATGCTTAATAGGTGTAGCTAGCAAACTGGACATGTGTCCTTATATTGAGCTAATAAGACAAGCTACACCTCATCGTCGGAGATATATATGATGATTGGCTCCTTGGACATGGAAGAGGGTGAGGCCTCCACATCGTGGGTGCCATCGTCGTAGTGGTGAGTTGCCTGAGCCGCTCCGATCACCTACCTACTGGCTCTCGAGTTGAGGTAAGCACGTGCACGCTGAGAATACACCTCATAGTCTTCGTTGAGGGCATGATGCGGCTTGAAGCTACGTCGGTATTTCCCCAAAAAGGGATGATGCATCACAGCAGCGGTTGGTATTTCCCTCAGTGCTGAGACCAAGGTTATCAAACCAGTAGGAGAACCAAGCAACACTATGTAAACAACACCTGCACACAGATAACAAATACTCGCAACCCGACGTATTAAACGGGTTGATAATCCCATTCGGGAAACGGCGCTAGAAATTGGCAAACAGACGTGATTGAGTTGTAAATATTGATAGATCGAACGCCAAATAAAATAAATTGCAATTAGTTTTTTTGTGTGTTTTTCGTTTAATAGATCTGAAAATAGAAGAAAATAAAAGTAGATCACAAAGGCAAATATATTAAAGAAGAGACCCGGGGGCTGTAGGTTTCACTAGTGGCTTCTCTCGAGAAAATAGCAAATGGTGGGTGATCAAATTACTGTTGGGCAATTGATAGAACTTCAAATAATCATGACAATATCCAGGCAATGATCATTACATAGGAATCATGTCCAAGATTAGTAGACCGACTCCTGCCTGCATCTACTACTATTACTGCACACATCGAGAGCTATCCAGCATGCATCTAGTGTATTAAGATCATGGACAAATGTAGTAATGTAATAAGAACGATGACATGATGTAGACAAGATCTATTTATGTAGAAATAGACTCGATCGTTTTATCCTTAGTAGCAACGATACATACGTGTCGGTTCCCTTTCTGTCACTGGGATCAAGCACCATAAGATCGAACCCACTACAAAGCACCTCTTCCCATTGCAAGATAAATAGATCAACTTGGCCAAACAAAACCCAAATATCAAAGAAGAAATACGAGGATATAAGTAATCATGCATATAAGATATCAAAGAAGACTCAAATAACTTTCATGGATAAGAAGAAAGATCTGATCATAAACTCAAAGTTCATCGGATCCCAACAAACACACCGCAAAAAGACTTACATCATATGGATCTCCGAGAGACCATTGTATTGAGAATCAAACGAGAGAGAGGAAGCCATCTAGCTACTAACTACGGACCCGTAGGTCTACAAAGAACTACTCACGCATCATCGGAGAGGCACCAATGGACATGATGAACCCCTCCGTGATGGTGTCTAGATTGGATCCGGTGGTTCTAGAACTTGCGGTAGCTGGAATTTATTTTCGTCGACTCCCCTAGGGTTTCTAGAATATTGGGGTATTTATAGAGCAAAGAGGCGGTTCAGGGGGCACCCGAGGTGGGCACAACCCACCTGGGTGCGCCTGGGCCTCCAGGCACACCCTGGTGGATTGTGCTCCCCTCGGAGCACCCCCAGGTGCTTCTCCGGCCCACTGTATGTCTTCTGGCCCAAAAAAAATCCTCAAAAAGTTTCGCTGTGTTTGGACTCCGTTTGGTATTGATTTCCTGCGATGTAAAAAACATGCAGAAAATAGCAGCTGGCACTTGGCACTATGTAAATAGGTCCGTACCAAAAAATGATATCAAATGACTATAAAATGGTTATAAAACATCCAAGAATGATAATATTACAACATGGAACAATCAAAAATTATAGATACGTTGGAGACGTATCAGCATCCCCAAGCTTAATTCCTGCTCGTCCTCGAGTAGGTAAATGAGAAAAACAGAATTTTTGATGTGGAATGCTGCCTAACATGTCTTCTCATATTCTTTTCTTTATAGCATGGACATTTGGACTTCTATATGGTTCAAAGCAATAGTCTAGTTTTGACATGTTAACTTAAATACTCAAGCATATCAACAAACAACCATGTCTTTCCAAATATCAACGCTAAAATAAGCTATACCTAGCCCATCATGCTTAATCATTGATCCATTCATGAAACACACTCGCATATTAGCTACACCCAATACTCAAGCATGATCATAGTGCCTCCTAGTTGGTGCTTTATAAGAGGAGATGGAGACTCAAATTTAAAATAAAAATTGCATAAAGTAAAAGAAAGGCCCTTCGCGGAGGGAAGTAGGGATTTGTAGAGGTGCCAGAGCTCAAAGAGAAAAACTTAGAGATACAAAAAATTTGGGAGGTGTGCCTTTCCCACCAACGAAAACGACTTAGAGTTCCCAACACTTTCCATGCTAGATATATCATAGGCGGTAACCAAACAGAAAATAAAGTTTATTCCTTGTTCCACCATACTTTCATTTTCCATGGCTAACCGTATCCACGAGTGCCCTTCATACCAACACTTTCCAAGAAATTTATTATTTGACAAAATAAAGTAAATTCATTTTTTATTCGGGGCTGGGCATCCCTAATACCTTTTCCTTAGTCTCACGCAATGATAAGTAAATAAACACTCATCGTGAGAATAACACATCTAGCATGAAAAATATTAGCCACCCCTCACCGCCTCGCGAGCGGTACGAACAGACAAAAGAGAAGTTCATTTTGAAAATTAGAGATGGCACATACAAATTTTCTTGGAACGTCAAAAGAATACCGCATATAGGTAGATATAGCGGACTCATGTGGCAAAACTGGTTTAAAGGTTTTTGGATGCACATGTAGTGATCATACTTAGTGCAAAATGAAGGGTAGCAAAAGATTAAGAAGCGACCAACAAAGAAATGAATAATCTCATAAGCGAGCATTAAGCATAATTAACACCGAATAATGCACCACAATTAGGATGTAATTTCATTGCATGACCATCGATTTTCGTGCTTGCATTGGGAATCACAAACCTTAACACCAATATACTAACTAAAGCACAATTACTCATCAACATGACTTACATATCACATCATCATATCTCAAAACTATTACAAGAAATCAAGTTTATTTTGACCAATGATCTTCATGAAAGTTTTTATTATATCCTTCTTGGATATCTATCACTTTGGGACTAATTTTCATATGTTGCTTTTGATAAGCTCAAACAAATATAAGTGAAGATCATGCGCATAATATTTCTTTCTCTCAAACTAATTTAAGGGAAGCAAGAGAGAATTTCTTAAAAATATTAGTAACTCTCAAAAAAATCTAAGTGAAGCAAGAGCAAATTTCTTCAAAAATACTAAAGCACACCGTGCTCAAAAGGATATAAGTGAAGCACTAGAGCAATTCCTTAGCTCATAAAGATTTAAGTGAAGCCTAGAGAGGAAATCTAACAAGTCATGTCATAATTTAGGTTTTCTCAAATAAGTGCGTCCAGCAAAGATTCATGATACAAAAAGCAAAAAAACAAGCAAAGACTCATATCATACAAGATGCTCCAAGTAAAACTCATAGTATGTGATGAATAAAAATATAGCTTCGAGTAAAATACCGATGGTCATTAGAAGAAAGAGGGGATGCCACTCAGGCATCCCCAACCTTAGTTGCTTGCTTCTCTTTGGATAATAGCTTGGAATGCCATGGGCATCCCAAGCTTAGGCTCTTATTACTCCTTATTCCTTCATCCATCGTAAAATCACCAAAAACATGAAAACTTCATTCACACAAAACTCCAACAAAACCTTCGTGAGATCCATTAGTATAAGTAAGCAAATCACTACTACAAGTACTGTAGCAAACCAATTCATATTTTATTTTTGCATTATATCTACTGTATTACAACTTTTCTATGGAAAAACTCATCAAAGCAAACCATAGAATCATCAAAACATGCACACAAGGCAAAGAAAACAGAATCTGTCAAAAATAGAACAGTCTGTAGCAATCTGCATATTTCGAATACTTCTGTAACTCCAAAAATTCTAAAATAATTAGATCCACGTGATGAATTTGTATATTAATATTATTCAATAAGAATCAACTCAAAAGCACTCTTCTGTTAAAAATGGGAATTATTTTCGTGAGCGCAAAATTTCTGTTTTTCAGCAAGATCAAATCTACTATCACCCAATAGGACCCTAAAGGCTTTTCTTGGCACAAACACTAATTAAAACACAAAAAAAAACAATCATAGCAGTAGCATAATTGTTCAAACACTCAAAAATATAAAGAAAAACGAAAAAATAAATTTTATTCATTGGGTTGCCCCCCAACAAGCGCTATTGTTTCATGCCCTTAGCTACGCATAAAACAAGGATCTAAGTGTTGTCATCTTTGGTTCTAGATCCATAAGGTGCCCTCATGATTGATTCATATGGTGGAGTAATTCTTGTTCTAGGGAAGTGTTCCATACCCTCCCTTAGTGGAAATTGGAATTTAATATTGCCTTCTTTCCTATCAATCATGGCACCAGTAGTACGTAAAAACGGTCTGCCAAGAATAATTGGACAAGACGGATTGCAATCAATATCAAGAACAATAAAATCTATGGGCACATAATTCCTATTTGCAAGAATAAGAACATCATTAATTCTTCCCATAGGCTTTTTAATAGTAGAATCCGCCAAGTGCAAATTTAAAGAACATTCTTCAATATTTGTAACACCAAGCACATCACATAAAGATTTCGGAATTGCTGAAACACTAGCACCCAAGTCACATAAAGCAAAACACTCATAATTTTTATTCTTGAGTTTGATAGTATGTTCCCATTCATCATATAATTTTCTAAGAGTTGAAACTTCGTATTCCACCTTTTCTTCAAAAGCTTTCATCATAGCATCAACAATATGTTTAGTAAAAGATTTATTTTTTTCATAGGAATGGGGTGAATTAATCATGGATTGCAACAAAGAAATACAATCAATCCAAGATAAACTATCATAATTAATGCATTTGTAATCCAAAAGAGTGGGCACATCACTAGTTAAAGTCTTGACCTCTTCAAACCCATTTTAATCAAATTTCTCAACAAGATTTTCACCCTCCAATTTATCGGGACGCCTTCTAGCTAAAGTTGACTCTTCTCCAGTCCCTTTTTCATCAATGTTAATTTTACTAAACAAGGAATCAATAGAAGAAACACCAATCATTTTAAGATCTTCATCATTTTTATGGAAATTTCATAAGAGCATCAACTTTTTCATTCAAAGAGGAAATTTCTACAACCGAAATAACTTTTGTACTAGTAGGAGCTCTTAAGGTATGCCATTATGAATAATTTGCAATAATATTATCAATTAATTTGGTGGCTTCACCCAAAGTAATTTCCATAAAAGTACCAGTCGCATAAAAGTACCATCTCAAAGATTACGAGAGACAAAATTCAACCCCGCTTAATTTTTTTTATGATGATCCAAACATTTAACCCATGAGTTTGGCAATTCCTTAGCATCATTTTCATCCTTTCCCAAGATTGTGCAACATGCTCATGTTCAAGTTGCTTGAAATTTGTAATCTGGGTTCTAAGGGAAATAATTTTTGCAGGCGGAAAATTCTTAGTGATAAAAGCATCCTTGCACTTATTCCAAGAATCAATACTATTGCGAGGCAAAGAAGAAAACCAAATTTTTAAATGATCACGCAAAAAAACGGAAATAATTTCATTTTAACAAAATCATTGTCCACATCTTTTTTCTGTTGCATATCGCATAATCCCATGAAGGAGTACCGGAAAATTGATCTTTCATAACAAGATTCAGCAAAGCAGTATTAATATCACAAGACTCTGCACTAGTGACGAGAGGAGCAATCGGAGTGCCAATAAAATCATTGTTGTTGGTATTTGAGAAATCACACAACTTGGTGTTCTCTTGAGTCATTGTGACTACACAACAAGATTGCACTAAAAAACAAATCCGGCAAGAAAACGGCGAACGAAAAAGAGGGCGAATAAAATGACAAATGTTTGTGAAGTGGGGGAGAGGAAAACAAGAGGCAAATGGAAAATAATGTAAATTGCAAGGAGATGAGATTTGTGATTAGGAACCTGGTAGATGTTGATGATGTCTCTTTGGCAACGACGCAAGAAATTCCTTTTGATGCAGCTTGAAGCTACGTCGGTATTTCCCCAAAGAGGCAGGGATGATGCAGCACAACAGTGGTAGGTATTTCCCTCAGTGATGAGACCAAGGTTATCAAACCAGTAGGAGAACAAAGCAACACTACATAAAAACACCTGCACACAATAACAAATAATCACAACCCGACGTATTAAAGGGGTTGTCAATCCCTTTCGGGCAACGACGCCAGAAATTGGCAAACGGACGTGAGAGAGTTATAAATATTGATAGATCGAACGCCAAATAATATAAATTGCAGCAAGATATTTTTGTATTTTTAGTTTAATAGATCTGAAAATGAAAGCAAATCAAAGTAGATCGGAAAGGCAAATATATTAAAGAAGAGACCTGGGGGCCGTAAGTTTTACTAGTGGCTTCTCTCGAGGAAAATAGCAAACGGTGGGTGAACAAATTACTGTTGGGCAATTCATAGAACTTCAAATAATCATGACGATATCCAGGCAATGATCATTATATAGGCATCACATCCAAGATTAGTAGACCGACTCCTGCCTACATCTACTACTATTACTCCACACATCGGCCGCTATCCAGCATGCATCTAGTGCATTAAGTTCGTGGAGAAACGAAGTAATGCAATAAGAACGATGACATGATGTAGACAAGATCTATTTATGTATAAATAGACCCCATCGTTTTATCCTTAGTGGCAACGATACATATGTGTCGGTTCCCTTTCTGCCACTGGGATCAAACACCATAAGATCGAACCCACTACAAAGCACCTCTTCCCATTGCAAGATAAATAGATCAAGTTGGCCAAACAAAACCCAAATATCCGAGAAGAAATATGAGGCTATAAGTAATCATGCATATAAGATATCAAAGAAGGCTCAAATAACTTCCATGGATAAAAAGATAGATCTGATCATAAACTCAAAGTTCATCGGATCCCAATAGACACATCGCGAAAAGAGTTACGTCATATGGATCTCCAAGAGACCATTGTATTTAGAATCAAACGAGAGAGAGGAAGCCATCTAGCTACTAACTACGGAACCGTAGGTCTACAAAGAACCACTCACGCATCATCGGAGAGGCACCAATGGACATGATAAACCCCTCCATGATGGTGTCTAGATTGTGTCTGGTGGTTCTGGAACTTGCGGCGGCTAGAATTGATTTTCGTCGACTCCCTAGAGTTTCTGGAATATTGGGGTATTTATAGAGCAAAGAGGCGGTTCAGGGGGCTCTCGAGGTGGGCACAACCCACCTGGACGCGCCTCGGCCTCCAGGCGCACCCTGGTGGGTTGTGCTCCCCTCGGAGCACCCCCCAGGTGCTTCTCCGGTCCACTGGATGTCTTCTGGTCCAAAAAAATCATCAAAATGTTTCACTACGTTTGGACTCCGTTTGGTATTGATTTCCTGTGATGTAATTAACATGCATAAAACAACAACTAGCACTTGGCACTATGTCAATAGGTTAGTACCAAAAATGATATAAAATGATTATAAAACATCCAAGAGTGATAACATAACATCATGGAACAATAAAAAATTATAGATACGTTGGAGACGTATCAGCATCCCCATCGCGTCGTCGGCACACGAGGCATCGACGATGGCCTCGACAGCGAAGTGCTCCTCCAAGATTTGGGGGTCGACATGAATGGCAGCCATCACGACCTCATCTGCGTGCGCGGCCGCGATTTACTTCTCCGCTACCAAATGCTCCTTGATCTCCTGCCTATACTGCGTGCGCCATGTCTTAGGGCGGCACTTATTTGGTGGAGGGGTCGGTGATTAGGGTGGAAGGTGTCGTGTCGGCAGTCGGGGCATGTGGGATGTGAAAGGAGGAGGAGGATGGGGGTCGGGTGTGGATCACCTCCCTAGATAGACGAGGCCGAGCGGCGAGAAGGAGGCTTGCCGACGAGGAGGCGGCGCTGCAAGCAAGGAGTGAAGGTTTCAACTTGGAAAGGAAGGCGGAAACAGGGGTGTGGCTTTTGGTAAGGGGGAGGGGCGGGGAGGTAGATATTTCCACACAAGCCAAATTTTTTGAATCAATTCAGCGAAAAAACTGGCGCGCAAAGTGTCATCAGACACGGTCCCTTATTCAGCACTGTGTATGATATGTGAACATCACAAACGATTCATATAGCTTACCCCGTGTGTGATGAGTTTGAACATGAAAAAATTTGGTTCGAATTTTCCTGGTTACAGTGGTCATCCATGTCATTGCATAATTTGGTTACACAAAGGATACTACAACACACCCACACTTCTTAATCGAGCAAGTTCAGCAATTAAACAGAGCTAGCTGACCTAAACATTACTCTAACAAATTAAAGACCGACAATATTAATTAAATAAAACAAAGAGTACTACTACGGCTGGTGCTCGTTGATCTCTGCCGCCTCCTCCATGTCCAGCTCATGCCCGACGATATCCTGGGGAAGGGGCTCCATGGCTTCCATCACACCATACTCGGCAAGCATCTCGCCATCCGTATCCGCCATATATTTGGAACAGGACGCCACAAGCTGGGCATGGGTGGCCGTAGTCTGGGCTGGTGTGGGCTCCGTCGTGGCAAGGTATGTCGGGCAAGAACGGACGGCTGCTCGAACACTCTCGGTGATTGCCAACTTTTCGGCCGTGGGTTGCCGATGATTGTCTGAGAAGCTTCGTTCGATTTGTGCGGTGACTGCCATGAGCTGGGCGTGGGTGGCCTCGACATGGTCGTGGGTGGCCTCCATCAGGGCTAAGGCTGCCACTGCGGAACGAGCAGCTATTGGGCTGCTCTCGCTAGTTGCTATCCCCGAGGGAGATGTTGCTGCCGCCACCTGAGAAGCAACAACGGCCGTTTGGCTGCCTTGCCGACTGAACGCAGATTGCGGCCGTGCTCATGAAGCTTGTTAGCACGCGCCTGGTGGCTACGGTCGCGCTTTCGCTGGAGTGGGTCTTCGAATTTTCTCTCACGAAGCGGGTCCACGTCCCCATCTTTCACACACGACGACTGAACAGTGAAATGATATTTGGCCAGCGAGCTAGTGTGCTTGACACGCCGGCTGTGGACTGTAGGCGACGCACCTTCTCGCGTAAGCCATATCCTTACTATTCTCCGACGGTGATCCAAGATATTTTGTGCTGCATCTCACACGGTTGGTGATAATAAACTGTGTGTGATCTACTTGACTTTTCGTCTTGATTTGAATTACATAATGGGGTCAGAGTTGCAAAGGATGGTGTTTGAATTGCTAGAACTTTTATCTGCAGTGAATATGCAACTATAGGTGTGTCGTCAAAAAATTGGAATTATTCAAGGTTCGTTTTGACATTTTTATACATTAACTTCGTTTTCTAGGCATTGCTGGTGGACAATTCAAAATTAAACTACATGCACATGCTCTGGTACACCAAAATGGGTTGTAGAATGATATATGTGTCCATGGGTTTATGCTTGTGTCCCATGCAAGAAATGGGGATGAATTACAAACACTACGACACCGTGGCTCTCCGGCAAACAATGAGGTGCTTGCTTTTGTAATTTTAGTAAATCCAAAAATCGTCTATAATTCATGAACCTTGGCATGCTATCATGGAATGGCATCAACATGCTGTGGTAAAAAATATTGTCTCATTTGGTGTAGGTAATGGTATAAGCTTCTCACAAACCAGAGCTTCTCACAAGAAGCCTCATGGTTCCGGTAGGGAAACATGTCACCTTTGTGGAGAAACAATATATGTTGCCTCTTCTTGCTTTCAAAACATTTCTAGTGTCAACGTAGGACAACAGGAGTGTTGTGTCATTTTTTGGGATTTTCCGTGGTTTGCTTCGACATTTTTAAATTAAATGAGTTCTCCAAGTGTTTATGTGCGTAATTCAAATTTGAACTACATGCACATGCTCCAGTGCATATTAACAGGTTGAAAAAGCAAATGTGTGTCCTTGGTTGCAATCTTAGGTCCCATGCAAGAAATGGGAATGAATGTCAAACTCCCATGCCACCATCGCTCGGCCACTAACATTGAGATACATGGTTTTAAAATTCTAGTAAATCGAAAATCGTCTGAAATTCATGAAACTTGACATGCTATCATGGAACGGCATCAACATGCAGTGGTCAAAATATTGTCCCATTTGGGGCAGGTTGGGGTATAAGCTTCTCACAAACCAGAGCTTCTCACAACAAGCCTGATGGTTTCGTTAGGGAAAGCGCCACCTTTGGGGATGAAACGATATACATTGACTCTTATTGCTTTCAAAATTTTTCTAGTGTCAACATAGAACAGCAGGAGTGTTGTGTTAAATTTTGGAATTTTTCGGGGTTCGTTTCGATATTTTTTATATATTAACTGGGTTTTCTAGGCATTTTATGTGCATAATTCAAATTTGCGATACGTGCACATCCTCCAGTGCATATAAATTGGCTGAAAAATCAAATCTATGTCCTTGGGTGCATGCTTAGGTCCCATGCAGGAAATGGGAATGAATTTCAAACACCAGGGCACTGTTGATTGCCGACAAAACATTGAGATAAATTGTTTTTAAATTCTAGTAAATTCAAAACTCGTCTGAAATTCATGAAACTTGGATGCTATCATGGAGTGGCACCCGACATGTTGTGCTATTTTTTGTGTCCATTTTCAGAGAAGGCGCACTCGAATAACAACCAACAAAGGCATTTTGAAACAAATAGCTGCCACTGTAACATCTCAAATGTTTTATTTAATTCAAATCGTGTGTGTTTTGTTAACCATTCACGTGATGCCACGCCTCACTCTTTTAATGGCTAGGAGGTGCTGTGCAAAAAGGTGCTTGACTAAATGGGAGGCGTGCAAGATGTACTTGAATGCACAGGATCACCGGGAAGCGTGCAAGCTCTACGCCGCGTAGGCTCACTGGGAAGCGAGCCCTTTGATATCCATGGCTGCCCGCCTTGCTCGCATCCTATCCATTAATGGCTCCCAGGCCGCAGTTTAATACGGTTTTTAAATATAAAACACTCATCGCAAACATTTTAGTTAGAAGATCCGTATGCAAACCGACAGCTTCCCCAGGAAGCCAAGTGAAAATGTGCCGAGCAGGATTCGTGCAGCTCTTGATCGCAAATGTTTTAGATAGAACACTTGTATGTAAACAGATAGCTTCCCCAGTAAGCCAAGGGAAAACGTGCCTACGGGATTTGTGCAGCTCTTCATCGCAAACGTTTTAGATAGAACACTCGGATGTAGACCGATAGCTTCCCCAGTAAGCCAAGGGAAAACGTGCCAGCAGGATTTGTGCAGCTCTTCATCGCAAACGTTTTAGGTCGAACACCTGTATGCAAAGTGAGAGCTATGGTCTTCCGCAGTAAGCCAAGGGAAAATTCGCTGCACATGATTTGTGCATCTCTTAAACGCAAACGATTCAGATTGAATAAGGTATGGAAAGCGAGACTTCGGCGCTAGGCCAAGAGAAAATCTGGCAAGACGGATTTGTACCTCCCGTCAACGCAACCGGTTATTTCAGATGACCCATGTGCAACCACGCACACACAATTTGGTAATATTTTCAATTGTCATATTGGGTATATTGCCATTTGTCAAACTGTAAAGATTGACATTTGATGATCTAGTAGCATTGCCATTTGTAAACCTTGTAACACTGCCATTTGTCAAAATATGCAGCTAAAAATCACTAGCACTATCTAATTTTTGCAACTAAATATCAATAATTAAGCATAGATTTCATTCATAGATTAAGCAGTCATTCTTTATACAAATAGTTCAACTCGACAGCTGAACCGACCAAACATTTCCCCAATTATTGCCAACCACATACTGAAATAGCTAGTTTAACTAGATATACTAGCTAATTTTAAGTACGTCGTACAGTTCCACCACATCTATAGTCAGATGAACTGAACAAAATAGCCACTAAATACTACAACTATTACGGGGGGGGGGGGCTTTGCACTACTTTTGGCAGCCTCTCCTCCGCCGAGCGCACTCAGTAAGAGGAAGAGGAGGAGGAGCCTACCAACGAGCTAGACAACTGCAATACGGTGCCTGCCGCTGCTGCACCTTCAGCGATGCTCACCTCGCACGCCCTTTGCTGTTCCAGATGACCCCTCTCGAAGCGGCGGGACTGCTCGTAGATCTCCTGATTCCTCACCTCCGTGTTGGCGTGTGCTACGGACATAGCTGTGGTACGGCTCTTTGCGTGCTCGACGAGGCACTCCTCCTCCTCCTCCCACATTAACTCGATGTAGAGCATGCAAGGTCTTTGACGCACGTGCGGGCCTCCACCTCCTCCTCCCACCTTCGGGCGGCGGTGGCGAAGCAGGTGATGACCCCGGTAGTCGACGGTGGCCTGACGGCCATGGCGGCCGATGATGGAGTGGCGGCCATGACCACGACCTCCCGCCTTCGGGCCGCGGTGGCGGAGCAAGTGATGGCCACGGTGGCTGGTGGTGGGGTGACGGCCACGAAGGCCATCTCCCTTCTCTGGGGCGCGTCGGCTGAGCGGGCGATGGCCCTGGCTTTTGATGGTGGTGTGGCGGCAAAATTGGCTGGCAACAACTACCGATGGGCAGCGACGGCGGATTGTGCGGTCGGTGTTTCACGCACACCCAATAGGGACGCCACGCGCACTACACTACATCGGGGATTGTGTCGCCACCGTGGTGTAGCCTCCCGGCTGGAGCTGTCCTCTGATGACGACGGAGTGGCTGAGCGACGACGACGGACCGGTGGCATTGGCGATTGTGGGAGAAGTAGACGAGATAAGCTATAGGGAGGGACGGGAAAATGCAATGCTGGACTTGCCGGCCGTGAGGGTTTTTATAGTAGGCTGGTAAGCATTTGGATTTTGGGGGATTTCACCGAGTCGGGCGGTAAGCTTGCACGGTTGCGCGGGAACAGGCTCACCACCATTTGGCCAAAAGAACGCCCGTGCGTGCTGCTCAAGCTTGCGCTCGAAGCCGTCTACGGCAGCGGGGTGACAAGACGTGCGACAGGAGGACGAAAGGACACGTACACATACGGTTAATAAAAAAGTTGTTTGCGATTTAGTTACCTACTATACCCCCGTCCTGGTTTATAAGTACGATTTAACTAATAAAATACGAATGCATATCGCCAAAGATTATACATTGGATTCATATTTGAACATACACTACTAGGGATAAGCCTAGAAGTAGCGCGGGTATTTGGTGTATCAGTAGTGCGTGCACCTGTGCTACTGATAAGGTGCTACAACTAACGTGTAGCAGTAGAGCGGGTTAGCCCATGCTACTGCTATACATGGGTAGCAGTAGCGAGCTTTGTAGCAATGCACTACTGCTAATAGCTGCAGCGCTTTTAATTAAGCTGCGCTACTGGTAAGTGCGCGTTGCTGCTAACTTTATTCCCCTCGATACTGTTAGTTTTATTAGTTTCTTTTTTTTCTGCATATTCGTTTTGTATTTGAACAGGCTTTATACAATAATCTTTAGCATATCATACACATACAAATGTAATCATAGTATATACATACAAATAGTCTCATCAAATCATCTCATCATCATAATCATCATCCAACACAAAGTGGTCTCTCGTCATCATCTCGAAAATAGCGATAAAAGTCTCGAATACTTGCAACTACATCATCATCTATCTAAGCAATAATACGCGAGAACCTAAACTAGCTACTGGTTGTCGCTCGGAAGCCGGTACACTTGGGCCAGACACTCCGTCCACTCGTCGTATACTCCTGGCGTAGCACTTCTTCACTATCGATGATCTATGCACCTGCATCATCACATGAGTTGATGATATGCAACATATATAGTTGAGCAACAGAAAGCGACACACTTGGGAAAAATATAAAGAACATGTTATAAGCACAAGTAACAAAGTTCATCGTACCCAAAATGCCCTAACTAGAGTGATCTTCGCTAGTTGAGGAGGACAGTTTAATTACATCACAAATAAAGCTTCGTCGTGCATAACTCAAAGTTTGTAGCTCAAGACATGCCGAAATTCATGGAAAATTTCATCATGACCTTTGCTAAAAAGTGGACAAATCGAGCACCTGAAATTTGCCGGAACAGAAATGAATCAACATTCAGGAAAAACATAGGCCACTCGGCTTTATTCCCTGGATACAACAAAAGGCCACCTAGGCAAAATCAAGCCACTTCAATGTTGGATATAACAGGACCACTTAAGAACATGTACATGAGCAACTACAATAGTACATAAACATAAGCAAACACTATTGAGGAATTTGCATATAACATGACCACTTCAAATTTGAATCTCCTAGTGTTTGACACTTCAAGAAAATCTACACAAATTTCAAATTATGAACCCTAGAACTCAATTGAAATTATGTCCTAAATTTCTGTCATAATAAAAAATCAGTAAAAATTAAGAACCCACTACACTTGCAACACTGATAGAAATTATATTTTTATACTCAATTTTTGCTCTAAACTAAACCCTACTGCCCTAATTAACATCTAGTTAAACCCTACTACCCTAATCCAACTTGCCTAGTACTTAAGCATCTACAAGTACTAACTAATTAGATGAACCCTACCTAGCACTACTAGGGAAATGCTTATACACAGGAGCTTAGTAGTAGCGCTGGAAAATAGTCACCACTGCTGTTAGTTAGCAGTAGCGCTGATACAGGGAAGCGCTACTAGTAACTCTATAGCAGTAGCGCTGGAAAACAACAATGCGCTACTACTATGTGGGACCAGACGAGGCCACCGACGGTAGCTGTAGTACCAGCGTTGTACAGAATCAAGCGCTACCACTAAAAAGTTTAGTAGTAGCTGTTAGTAGTAGCGTTGTATTTTACTGCGCCGCTACTGCTAATGGGCCCCACTTAGTAGTAGCTCTTTTTTAGGAAAGCACTACTACTAAGTACCGTAGCAGCAACGCGTTTTGGTAAGCAGCGCTATTGCTGGTTGCGGCTAGTGCCGCCTTTTCACCCCCTCCCCCTCCTCTCCCCCACTTTGCCCTCTCTCTCCTCCTTTCCCCTCTCCTCTCTCCACCAATGTTGCTCTTCTTCTCTCTTCCTCCTACCTCTCTTCTCTCCTCATTAATGTCCCCCTCCACCATAACTCTCCTCCATAAATGGCCTCTCTCGCATCTCTCTTTCATCTACCTCTCTTCCTCTCCCCATTAATGCCCCCATCCACCATAACTCCCTCTCCATTAGTTAGCTCGCTAGATTCACCTCTCCTCACCAAAAACTAGATATAGCTAGCTATTTAGCGATCCACGCGTGCTCTCTCGATCAATCTCTCTCATCATCTAATTAACCGCGTGCTCTCTCGATCGGTCTCTCTCGGGAGGTACATAGGTGATTAAAAAGTTGTTCATTTCAAGAATGGGAATATGTGTGTGTCAATGAGAATATGTGTGTTTGGGATATATAGAGAGATTCGTGCGAGTGACATGCCCTCGAGTTGCTTATGTTTTGCCGAAATGTCAATTTATTTCCGTTTCGGTGAATTTCGAGCAAACTCAATATGTCCTATTTTTAGGCAAGGTCATGCCAAAATTTTATATGACTTTGAAGCATGCATGCATTATTTATTTTATAACCCTTTTGCTTGTTATACCGTGCAGTCGGTCATGAAGGTGAGTGGATGGAACGTGGAGCGGTACATGCAATCCGCAGTGATGGACATGTATGCAAATAATCGGACTAGGATTAGATGTATGTGTGCAAGATTCAAGGAATGACTCCTTTTGGACCCTTTTGATCGTGGCACTTTGAAGGCACACCTGCTGATGAATGGTTTCATGGATGGCTACTGTCGATGTACAAAACTAGGGGTCCCTTTTTGTACCCCTTTACTTGTGCATGGGCAGTTGCAGCCCCACGCCCTTGGCCACGCTCAGCGGGGCAGAAGAGGGAAGCAAAGGCACAAGACGACCAGATCAATGCCAAGCCAGAAACACGAAGAGCAGAGGGGCGAGTAGAACTCCCCCGGCAAGGCCCTTGCCGGGGCGGCCTCCACAGGCCCGGCAAGAACCTTGTCGAGGCAACCTGCACGACAACAGCAGAGCCGCCACCCTTGAGCCCAAGAGTTCCAGCACCATCGACCACATTGGGACAAAGGCTCGAGAGGTGCCTCCGTGGTGGCACGCAGATCTTTGTGAAGACCAGAAGCATACAAGATTAGCTGAAGAACCAGAGGACGGCGATCCTCAGCAAGATCCTTTCCGAGGAAACACATGAGACCCTCGGCAAGATCCTTGCCGGGGATAACTGCGATGCCACGGCAAGACCCTTGCCGGGGCCCTGGCAAGACCCTTGCTGAAGACATCCGTGGGGCCGCAGCTAGGCCCTCATCAGCCACAATTCTGCCGCCGTTCCCATGTGGTTGCCAGCCCACCAACCAGGCGAGCACTTGCGTGGCGACGTGCGGCCTCTAGGCCAACTCAGCAAGCAGCTGCGTGGTGGCATGTAGATCTTCATGAAGACTCTGCCACTGCATCAACTCAGCAGCTAGCCAGCCGGCGTGGCACTACACGCCTCGTAAGTTCGGACGAGCGTCGAAGCCAGGCGAGGCGGCGACAGCTGGGACGAGCTTCCTTGCCATCCCTGATAAAGCAAGATGGGCACGTCGGCAGCGCATTAAATGCATTTGTCCTATGGTGCCAGTGGATAAACTCATCTACTTTATAGCTTTCCACCCCCTATGTGCCACTGTGGCAGCCCGTTTGTCTATAAAAGGAGGCCCGCGGCGTACTGAGAGAGGATTCGGATCTTTTGGACCCTACACATCTTGTAGCTAGTCCAAGAACACCTGGTAAACAGAAACATCACTTGCGGTCCGAACCTGGATAATCCCCCCATCGTTGATCTCTCAATCCCGCTCTTTCCACGGCCCCGCGCCCGCCATCTGTAGCAAAAGGGATTCCTCGTGATCCCGTAGGTGTCGCTTCCCCTGACATCTTTGGCACGCCAGGTAGGGGGCACTGGCTGTGAAAATCTGGTTTGAACGTTAGCACACCGACTTCATCGTCACCATGGCCCCCAAGAAAAAGGGGATCACAGCGACCGGCTCACCCGGAGCCGACCCGCCCACGCCAGCGCGAGCAAGCGGCCAGGTGCCTACGGACGGGGCGGGAGACGTCGCCCGCGAGCATCCACGACATTCTGGTGATCGGAGCCAGGCGAGCGGCGGCGTCCGAATCCGAGATGACGAGCCACGCGTCGCTGGGTCCGGGGGCGGGGCCGTGCGGCCCTACGGGCGGCGCAGCAGCCTCTATGGCACCCCAGTTGGCTCTCGCGCCGCGCCCTTCCCAGGCCACGCGCGATGAGCAACACCGCGATGCCAGAGCCTCTGGGCACCACCGCGGAAAGAGCCCTGTGCGCCACTCACATGACGAACCGGGCCGGCGTGCGCGCTCAGACGCCGGTGCGGGCGGCATGCGACCGCGAGAACGCGACAGAGCCACTTCTAAACCGGTTAGAAGTCGGAGCTTGTCAAGGTCTACACAGATCTCGTCGCCTCCTACTCCATCAGAAGTGCTAGCGTGCATGCAGCTGCTCCTCGACTTCCCCCCCAGCCGCGAAGAAGCTCGACGAGTGGAGAGCTACCATCCGATGCCTTGTCAGCTTCACCAACAAAGATGGGCCGCTCCCGACGGGACCCTCACACCGGCGTCCGGACGAGACGGTGCATGCCAGCGGTGGGGAGACCAGAGATATGCTGCGACCATGGTGCACTCCCCCCCCCCCGGCTGCGACAACAGCCACCGGCCCGTCAACCCGATGTTGCTGACAACGTTTCCACAACATCGTCCGACCCGCGAACACGCCACAACCAACGTCAAGTCCTTCGAGAACGGGACCAGGAAGATGCTCGAACTACCATCGAACGACGACGGGAGACGTGCCATCAGTCAGATCGGCATGCGGGGCCTACTATGGACCACCCGGCCCCAAGGGGGCCCGGCGACCTGCCTTACGAGGTGTGTTGTCCAGCCTTCACCCGAGAGCTGCGGCAGTTACAGTGGCCCTCCCACCGCATGTTCAAGCCTGATGTTTGAGAGAAGTACAACGGCAAGACCCACCCATCGGAGTTCCTTAGCATTTACACCATCATGATGCAAGCTGCTGGAGCTCGCGACGACAAGGTGCTCGCCAATTACTTCCCATTGCCGGGTGCAGTACAACATCCCCCAGAAAGATGGTGAAAACCTGCACAAGTACATACAAAGGTTCAGCCGGGTGCAGTACAACATCCCAGATGTTCATCCCACCGCCACTATCATCGCATTCCATCATAATGTGTGCAACCGCCAAATGCGTGAAGAGCTGGCGATGATCAAGGTCAAGGATGTGGCCGAACTTTATGTTCTGGCCGATAGATGCGCTCGAGCTGAAGAGGGGAGGAAGTACCCGGCTAGGACGCCGGTGCGGAAACCGACTCCACAGACGAAGTCACCGCCGCCCCGGCAAAGAAGGGCTGGTGCCGCAACAGGAAGTGCAATTGAAAGATTCTGCTTGCCGTTGAAGGGTTCGACGAGCTCAGCACCGCAAAAATGGCCAAGGCTGATGACCCCGGCAAGGAGGTTGCCGGGTGTGCCACTTACTTGGCCTTGGCGGCCGCGGGCAAGCCAGGAAGCTCCGACAAGTAGTACTGCAAGATCCACCGCACCAAGGGCCACGACCTCCAGAACTGCCGATAAGTTGAGCTACTTGCTGAGAAGCAAAAGGCTGAGTATGAGAGGTGGGACAAGGAGAAGAGTCAGGATGGTGCCGAGCGGTCTGACAAGAAGCGTGGCGGCCAAGGAGGTCGTTGCGATAAGGATAACCAACAAGAGAGGCCTGCTCGGGGCCGCGACAAGAAAGAGGATGATGATGATCACGACGAGGACGACGAGTCCAGGGAGCACGAGTTCCAGAAGGCTACGGAGGCTATGTGCATCGACGGTGGCGCCTCGTTGCACACCTCACACCGCCAACTAAAGCAGTGGACGCATGAGGTCACTGTGGCGGAGCCGTCGTTTGATGCCCAGAAGCCACGGAAGTGGTCCTGCACGCCCATCGTCTTTGACACCGAGGATCACCTGACCGCACAACTGCGGTCGGGTGTTTGCCGATGTTGGTTTCACTAACAATACACAACCTCAAGGTGACCAGAGTGCTGGTTAACGGTGGGGCCGGTCTGAATTTGATCTCGCCCACTGTGATCAAGAAGCTGCAGATCCCTGATGGAGACCTCGAAGAAACGGGCATGTTTCAAGGGGTCAACTCGGCAAGGAGCCAGCCCAAAGGTAAAATCATGCTTCCCATTACATTTGGGGGCGAGCTAAACTATAGGACAGAGAAGATCGTCTTCTCTGTCGCCGAGATCCCCTTGCCATACAATGGGATCCTTGGCCGCCCAGCGCTGGCCAAGTTCATGGCGGCATCCCACTACACCTACAACACGCTGAAGATGCCGGGGTCGTTGACCATCATCACTGTCCCCTCTGACAAGAAAGACACGCTCATCTGCGCCGACCAACTCTACCGAGAGGCAGTTGCAGCAACTGCCGTCAGGGCACTTGCTCCTGCCGCTGAAGCCTCAGGGAGGAAGAAGGCCTGCAAGACTCCTTCCGGCAAGACCTCTTTCGGCAAGACGTCTTGCACCCACTCCAGCAAGCACACCTCTTCGGAGTGTTGTGCTCCCGTTGAGGAAGTGCCAGAGAGCTCCACCGTCAAGAGCAAGAAGTCCAGGGCTGCACCACCAGAAACCAAGAAGGTGTCCGTCAAGCAGGACGGCACGGGCGGGGCTTTCACTATAAACTCCACCCTCGACAGCAAATAGGAAAGCGCGCTCATCGCCTTTCTGTGGGAGAATGTCGATGTGTTTGCATGGAAGCATCTGACATCCCCGGCGTTCCCAGGGAGGTGATTGAGCACCATCTCGCTGTCTGTCCTCATGCGCGGCCCGTTAAGCAGAAGGTCAGGAAGCAAGCGTTAGAGCGCCAAGAGTTCATCATTGAAGAGATCAGGAAGTTGGAGGCGGCATGCCTGGTAAGAGGAGTACTCCACCCCACATGGTTGGCCAATCCGGTGGTGGTGCGTAAGGGAAATGGGAAGTGGAGGCCGTGTATTGATTACACAGACATCAATAAAGCCTGCCCGAAGGACCCTTTCCTTCTGCCATGCATAGACCGGATTATAGACTCCACTACCGGGTGTGACTTGCTGTCCTTCCTCGATGCATATTCGGGGTACCACCAGATCTTCATGATGAAGGAAGACGAAGAGAAGACCGCGTTCATCATTCCATGTGGTACATACTATTTTGTACGAATGCCTTTCGAGTTGAAGAGCACTGGTTCGACTTTTGCCCGAGCAGTCCAGATTGGTTTTGAGCCCCAGCTGCACAGAAATATGGAAGCTTATGTGGATGACATAGTGGTCAAAACCAAGGACAGGGCCACGCTCGTGCAAGACTTAGAAGAAACATTCCCAAACCTGCGCAAGATCAACCTCAAGCTCAACCCAGAG
The DNA here is from genome assembly GCA_032464435.1 of Aegilops umbellulata. NCBI lineage: Eukaryota > Viridiplantae > Streptophyta > Magnoliopsida > Poales > Poaceae > Aegilops > Aegilops umbellulata. Next base: position 6,615,866 of record CP136058.1, on the reverse strand, counting down.
AAGTGCGTGTTCGGTGTCACCTTCGGCAAACATCTCTGGTTCTATGTGTCTCAACGCGGAATCGAAGCAAATCCTGACAAGATCAAGGCAATCAAGCAGATTGAGGTGCCGGAACGGGTCAAAGACGTCCGTAGGCTCGCCGGCTGCGTTGCTGCCCTGAGTAGGTTCATCTCCAAATCTGCTGAGTGCGCCCTCCCCTTTTTCAAAGTTTTGAAAAAGGTGGGTCCAGTAAAATGGACTCCGGAGGCGGCACTGCAAGATTTGAAGAGGTACCTCTCCTCCACGCCAATACTAGTCACACCTAAACCACGGGAGCGGTTGCTGTTGTACTTAGTAGCGACGAATCAAGTGGTCAGTGCCGCGCTGGTGGCGCAGACGAAACTTGAGGGAGGAGCAGCAGTTGCAGCAGAGCCATCGGATGGCGAGCTGGGGTCTTCCCCGGCAGAGCCTGGCGTCGGCGAATCAGGACCCCCGGCAAGGCTCGGACCCGCCGAGGCAGAACTTGAGCGGATGGGCGAAGTGGGACAGAAAAATAGGATGGTGCAGCACTCAGTGTATTTTGTTATTTCCCTCTTGAAGGGGGCTAGGTCAAGATATTCTGGAATACAGAAGCTGCTTTTCGGCCTTCTCATGGCCTCGAGAAAGCTGCGCCACTATTTCCAAGCACACAAGATCACCGTGGTCACTCGCATCCCTTTGCAGAAGATTTTGCCCAACCCATATGCGACAGGGAGGATTGTGGAGTGGCCACTGGAGCTATCGAGATTTGGCCTCAGGTTTGAAAGTACTTCGACGATCAAGAGCCGAGCTTTGGCGGAGTTCATTGCAGAGTGGACAGCAACACCCGACGAGGAGATCCAACAAACCAACGTTCCCGGCAAGGAGACGAGCAGTGAGTGGATCATGTACTTTGACGGAGCTTTCTCACTCCAAGGTGCCAGTGCTGGTGTGCTACTCATCGCACTCACCGGAGAGCACCTCAAGTACGTAGTCCAGATGCACTTCCCCAGGGAAAAATCAATGAACAATACGACGGAGTACAAGGGGTTGCTTGCCGGTCTCAGGATCGCGGCAGACCTCGGAATCAAGAAGCTCATCATCACTGGTGATTCGCAGCTTGTCGTCAAGCAAGTCAACAAGGATTACCAGAGCCCATTGATGGAGGCCTACGTGAATGAAGTGAGGAAGTTGGAAGAACATTTTGACAACCTGCAGGCGGAGCATGTTCCCCTAGCGAAGAACAGCATTACCGACGACCTGTCAAAATGCGCTGCCATCAAGTTGCCTGTGGAACCAGGTACCTTTGTACTTCAGTTAATACAACCATCCATACAGCCATCAACAGGGCAGAACAAGCGAAGGAGGACAAGCTCCGGCAAGTACCTTGCCGCTGAGCTCACAGGAGCCACCGAAAAGGAGACTGCTGGGTACCCCAAGCCTACCAAGGGGCAACTACCTCTGACGGGGCCCCATGCCCTGGACGTATAGGCAGCTGCCCCTGCGGCCAAAGATGTGCCTTTGGTCCTTGCCGTCGAGCCCCAGGCTCCGGCATGGGCGCAGCCCACCATCCGTTTCCTCTAAACAGGAGAGCTCCCCGAGGAGCAGGAACAAGCAGAGAAAGTAGCCCGTCGGTCCAACATATAACAGTTTGTGGATGATACCCTATACCGAAGGAGGCCGAGCGGAGTCAGGCTGAAGTGCATTCCTCGGGAGGACAGAGTAGAGTTGTTGGCAGAGATACAAGGAGGTATGTGTGGCTCACACATAGGGTCAAGGGCCCTTTCTGGAAGGCATTCCGACAAGGTTTCTTCTGGCCCACAGCCCTCCACGATGCGGCTGTGCCAGTTCCATTTGAAGAAGCTTCATCAACCAGCTCAAGCCCTTCAAACAATCCCTCTCTCCTGGCCATTTTCCATCTGGGGGCTCGACATACTGGGACCCATCCCCCGTGTTGTCGGCGGCTTTGTGTACTTGTACGTCGCAATCAAAAATTCACAAAGTGGCCTGAAGTTGAAGCAGTAAGGAAGGTGACAGCACAGTCAGTCATCAAGTTCTTCAAAGGGCTAGTTTGCCGCTTTGGTGTACCGAACAGAGTCATCACTGACAACGGCACGCAGTTCACAAGCTGCGCCTTCATGCAATACATTCAGGACCTCGGTAGCAAGGTCCGTTTCGCTTCAGTGGCACACCCATGGAGCAACGGCCAGGCAGAGAGGGCAAATGCTGAAGTACTGCGAGGCCAGAGGATAAACACTTTTGAGAGGCTACACAAGTGCGGAAGGCGCTGGATCGATGAGTTGTCGGCGGTTCTTTGGTTGATCAGAACGATGCCAAATCGAGCCACCGGCCAGACACCCTTTGCCCTGGTATACGGGGCAGAAGTAGTTCTCCCCATGGAACTCACATACGTGTCACCTTAAGTGCTCGCTTATGACGAGCTTGAGCAAGAGCAATTGCACCAAGATGACGCGACGCTCCTTGAGGAAGATCGTCTTCGGGCGGCTGTGCGAGCTACATGCTACCAGCAGGCCTTGCGCTGCTACCATAGCCGCAAGGTTCATACCTGAAGTATTGAGGAAGGCGGCCTTGTTTTTCGGCGCGTTCAGTCAGCCAAGAATTCCAACAAGTTGATGCCAAAGTGGGAAGGCCCTTATCGGGTAATGCGAGTCACCAGGCCCGGCGCAGCGCGCCTGGAGACCGAAGATGGTATCCGAGTGAGCAACTCCTGGAACATCGAACAAATTCGTAAGTTTTACCCATGAGGCGCCGTTGTCGGGCCTCCCGGCAAGCCACCTTTTGTACGAGCCTTGCCGACAAGGCATGTAACCCTTTGTACAAAGCCAGGCGCAGTCCCTGAGCATAAATAAATGAAGCACTAGCGCCCTAAGTTTTAGCATGCATGCTAGGTTAAGTCTCTCTCTAGTAGAGTTGATAGTGCCCGGCGGCAACTAACCCCTAGCATAGAGGTCGGTGTGTGTCTTTCCGTCCTTTCCAGTCTTTTCTTTGGTTCGCAGGCTACACAGGCGCTTCTGCCAAGGCATTTAAGGACAGGAAGACATATCACATCCCCGACCCTGGCAAGCCATTGTCGGGGGTGGGGGGCTGCAGATTCAAGCACCCGACCACGACAAGCCAGGATTGCCGGGGGCTGCAGATCCAGATAAGTCCTTTATCCCCTGTTATGCATTCTCGTATGGAATTGGGACGTATGAAGCCTCGCTCATTCCTAGGCCACCGTGCTCCCCCTTTCCTGTGCCAAAGAACTATTCCTTGGGCCGGAACTTGGTTGTAGTTGCGGTGACAAGGAAGCAAACGAAGGGCCTAACCCTACTTCACCCCTGCCTCCGACAAGAGCGTGAGTATGGTTATGAATGAAGTGAGGGGTCGACAAGGCCTATTGCCGGGCGACAATATTTATCTTAAAAATAACAAGGATTCGTTCCTTGGCATGGGCCTCGCTCACGCATAAAGAACCCGACGATCACCCTTTTTATTCATACGCTCCAAAAAGGTACAGTTCTTACAGAATACATACATGAGCAAAGGTATTACAAGGTTTAAATCTAATAGGAGCCCGCAGGCTTAAAAACTAAAAAAGATAAGTGCTCCGTGATCCCCGTTATTGCCCTTTTCCTCCTAGGTGCGGCGGGTGAAGGCAAAAAGGAGGTGACGGGGAACGCGCCGATGGAGAGCTTGATGAGGAAGGCCCTCGGCGGGGCGCGTGGCTGAGGGGGGGGGGGCGACGCGGTCATTCAGAGTCGGAGTCGGCGTCCTCCTGCTTGACACCCTCGTCGTCGCTGTCATTATCTTCCTCTCCACTCCAGCTTGAGGAGGAGTCTTCATTATCAGAGCAGCTCTCCATGCAACACTTTGGGCGAGTCCCAAAGTCCCCAAAGACCTTGATAGAGAGTAGGCCGTTCTCCATTAATTTGAAGTAGAGAACGAGCCCCTCTGACAGGCTGTGGGCACGAGCGAAGGTTTTCCATCCGCGACAAAGATACATGACGTGGGGGGCGGGGAAGTCGACATGGACCCGCATGCAACCTTCGCTCCATCTCCTGAGAGAACGGAGTAGGGAGACAAAGATGATGGCGCACTGGCCGATGCAACCTGAAAATGAACTCACGGGGGTGGTCTCCCACGTGGCCCTCCATTGGAGGAGGGGCCACTGGCGGAGGTGAGGCCGGTGCACCACCCCGTCCTCCTCTTCCTAGAGCGCCACGGCGGCCTCGGTCTCCCCCCTCCCCCTTCCTCTCGCGGCTGGCTCTACTGCTACAAGCTCTTGGGAAGGAGGTGCGCGCTGTCGAGCAGAGACTCTCGTCGCCACCATCGGAGTGCCGGCGCACCCTCTCGCCATAGAAGAAGAAAATAAGGAGCCAAGATGGAAAGAGATGAATGATGGAAGAGTGAGGGATGCCATCCCCCACCCCTTCTTATAAAGGGGCGGGGCCGGGGCTCGGCCACCCCGCTTAACCAATCCAGCCACCAGGGGCTCAAGGAATCGCGACCGGCCCACTGCTCCAATCCGCGATGACCCGATCCCCTGCCTCGTCATTTAAAGATCGTGTCCCCCCTCCCCCGCGTCCATCACCCACCATCTTCGAGGCATGTGGGACACATGGCGAGCAAGCCAGAATCAAGGAGACGAGTGAGGCGACCGTTTTCCACCCCGTGATCGTGGGGCACGGGCGCCTTGAAGGCCGCAACTTGAGTCCACTTAGTAAATGAGCCGCGCCCCTTCACTTTCCTCTTTTATGGGAAAGGAGCGAACCACCTCTTTACTACGATGTGACACAAGAGGGCAGCGACCACCCCACGCATGACCCCCACGTCACGCACGACCCCCACGTCGCGCATTCAACGCGGGTCGTGGGGAAGCGCAGCGGGCGAGGGAGTTCTTGCCAGGCCCAATAACGCCCCACGGTTATATGTTACCCAGGCCCGCGGGCTCCCGTCAGTGTACAAAAGTAGGGGTCCCTTTTAGTACCCCTTTACTTGTGCACGGGCAGTCGCAGCCCCATGCCCCTGGCCATGCTCAGCAGGGCAGAAGAGGGAAGCAAAGGCACAAGACGACCAGATCAATGCCAATTCAGAAACACGAAGAGCAGAAGGGCGAGGAGAACTCCCCCGGCAAGGCCCTTGCTGGGGCAGCCTCCACAGCCCTGGCAAGAACCTTGTCGGGGCAACCTGCCCGACACTAGCAGTGCCGCCACCCTTGAGACCAAGAGTTCTAGCACCATCGACCACATTGGGACCAAGGCTCAGGAGGCGTCTCCATGGTGGCATGCAGATCATTGTGAAGACCAGAAGCATACAAGACTAGATGAAGAACTAGAGGACGGCGATCCTCGGCAAGATCCTTGCCGAGGAAACCCACGAGACCCCTGGCAAGATCCTTGCTGGGGACAACCGCGATGCCACGACAATACCCTTGCCGGGGCCCCAGCAAGACCCTTGCTGAAGACATCCGTGGGGCCGCAGCCAGGCCCGCATCAACCAAGATTCGGCCGCCATTCCCATGCGGCTACCAGCCCACCAACCAGGACAGCACCTGCGTGGCGAGGTGCGGCATGTCGGCCAACTCAGCAAGCACCTGCGTGGTGGCATGCAGATCTTCGTGAAGACTCTTCCACCGCATCAACTCAGCAGCCAGCCAGCCGGCACGGCACTACACGCCTCTTCAGCTCGGACGCGCGTCGAAGCCAGGCGAGGCGGCGACAGCTGGGACGAGCTTCCTTGCCATCCCTGATAAAGCAAGAAGGGCATGATATAAACCCCATCTTTTTATCCTTGATGGCAACAATACAATACATGCCTCCACTGCAAGATTGAACCCAAAGTTAAGCACTTCTCCCATTGCAAGAAAGATCAATCTAGTAGGCCGAACCAAACTGATAATTCGAAGAGACTTGCAAAGATATAAAATCATACATAAAAGAATTCAGAGAAGATTCAAATATTGTTCATAGATAATCTTGATCATAAACCCACAATTCATCGGATCTCGACAAACACACCGCAAAAGAATTACAACGAATAGATCTCCAAGAAGATCGAGGAGAACTTTGTATTGAGATCCAAAGAGAGAGAAGAAGTCATCTAGCTAATAAGTATGGACCCGTAGGTCTGTGGTAAACTACTCATACATCACCGGAGAGGCTATGGTGTTGATGTAGAACCCCTCCGTGATCGATTCCCCCTCCGGCGGAGCGTCAGAAAAGGCCCCAAGATGGGATCTTGCGACTACAGAAGGTTGCGGTGGTGGAAATAGGGTTTCGTGGTGCCCTCAAATGTTTTCGGGGTATATGAGTATATATAGGCGAAAGAAGTAGACCGTTGGAGCCACGAGGGGCCCACGAGGGTGGGGGCGCGCCTACCCCCTGGGCGCACCTCCCTGCCTCGTGGCCGCCTCGTTTCCTCCTTGACGTCCACTCCAAGTCTCCTGGATTGCGTTTGTTCCAAAAATAACTCTCCCGAAGGTTTCATTCCGTTTGATATTCCTTTTCTGCGAAACACTGAAATAGGCAAAAAAACATCAATTTGCACTAGGCCTCTGGTTAGTAGGCTAGTCCCAAAAATAATATAGAAGTGCATAATAAAGCCAATTAAACATCCAAAACAGATAATATAATACATGGAACAATCGAAAATTATACATACGTTGGAGACGTATCAAGCATCCCCAAGCTTAATTCCTACTCATCCTCGAGTAGGTAATTGATAAAAACAGAATTTTTAATGTGGAATGCTACCTAGCATAATTCTCAATGTTATTTTCTTTATCGTGGCATGAATGTTCAGATCCGAAAGATTTAAGACAAAAGTTTAATATTGACATAAAAATAATAATACTTCAAGCATACTAATAAAGGAATCATGTCTTCTCAAAATAAAATGTCCAAAGAAAGTTATGCCTATAAAATCGAATAGTCTGGCTATGCTCTATCTTAATCACACAAAATATTTAAATCATGCACAACCCTGGTTTTAGCCAAGCAATTGTTTCATACTCTAGTATTCTAAAATTTGTTTCAATCTTCACGCAATACATGAGCATGAGCCATGCACATAGCACTATACGTGGAATTGAATATGGTGGTTGTGGAGAAGACAAAAAAGGAGAAGATAGTCTCATATCAACTAGGCGTATCAACGGGCTATGGAGATGACCATTAATAGATATCAATGTGAGTGAGTAGGGATTTCCATGGAACGGATGCACTAGAGCTATAAGTGTATGAAAGCTCAACAAAAGCAACTAAGTTGGTGTGCATCCAACTCGCTTGATCACGAAGACCTAGGGCATTTTGAGGAAGCCCATAACTGGAATATACAAGCCAAGTTCTATAATGTAAAATTCCCACTAGTATATGAAAGTGACAACATAGGAGACTCTCTATCATGAAGATCATGGTGCTACTCTGAAGCACAAGTGTGGAAAAAGGATAGTAACATTGTCCCTTCTCTCTTTTTCTCTCATTTTTTTATTTTTTTATTTTTTTGGTGGGCTTCTTTGGCCTCTTTTATTTTCCATAAAGTCCGAAGACTCATCCCAACTTGTGAGGGAATCATAGCTTCCATCAGCCTTTCCTCATAGGGACAACACTCTAATAATGAGGATCATCACACTTTTATTTACTTACAACTCAAGAATTACAACTCGATACTTAGAACAAAATATGACTCTATGTGAATGCCACCGGCGGTGTACCGGGATATGCAATGAATCATTAGTGACATGTATGAAAATTATGAATGGTGGCTTTGCCACAAATATGATATCAACTACATGATCATGCTAAGCAATATGACAATGATGAAGCGTGTCATAATAAACGGAATGGTGGAAAGTTGCATGGCACTATATTTCAGAAGGGCTATGGAAATGCCATGATAGGTAGGTATGGTGGCTGTTTTGAGGAAGGTATATGGTGGGTTTATGGTACCGGCGAAAGTTGCGCGACACAAGAGAGGCTAGCAATGGTGGAAGGGTGAGAGTGCGTATAATCCATGGACTCAACATTAGTCATAAAGAACTCATATACTTATTGCAAAAATCTACAAGTCATCAAAAACAAAGTACTACATGCATGCTCCTAGGGGAAGGGTTGGTAGGAGCTAACCATCGCGCGATCCCGACCTCCACACATAAGTAAGACAATCAATAAATATATCATGCTCCAACTTCATCACATAACGGTTCACCATACGTGCATGCTACGGGAATCACAAACTTTAACACAAGTATTCCTCAAATTCACAATTACTAGACTAGCATGACTCTAATATCACCATCCTCAAATCTCAAAACAATCATCAAGAATCAAACATCTCATAGTATTCATTGCACTTTATATGATAGTTTTTATTATACCTATCTTCGATGCTCATCATATTAGGACTAGTTTTATAACCAAAGCAAATTACCATGCTGTTCTAAAATACTCTCAAAATAATATAAGTGAAGCATGAGAGATCAATAATTTCTACAAAATAAAACCACCACCGTGCTCTAAAAAGATATAAGTGAAGCACTAGAGCAAAATTATCTAGCTCAAAAGATATAAGTGAAGCACATAGAGTATTCTAATAAATTCTGATTCATGTGTGTCTCTCAGAAAGGTGTGTACAACAAGGACGATTGTGGTAACCTAAAAAGCAAAGACTCAAATCATACAAGACACTCCAAGCAAAACACATATCATGTGGTGAATAAAAATATGGCCTCAAATAAAGTTACAGATAGACGAAGACGAAAGAGGGGATGCCTTCCGGGGCATCCACAAGCCTAGGCTCTTGGTTGCCCTTGAATTTTACCTTCAGGTGCCTTGGGCATCCCCAAGCTTAGGCTCTTGCCACTCGTTATTCCATAATCCATCGAATCTTTACCCAAAACTTGAAAACTTCACAACACAAAACTCAACAGAAAATCTCATGAGCCCCGTTAGCGAAATAAAAGAAACCACCACCTTAAGGTACTATAATGAACTCATTATTTATTTATATTGGTGTTAAACCTACTGTATTACAACTTCTCTATGTTTCATACCCCCCCCGATACTAGCCATAGATTCATCAAAATAAGCAAACAACACACGAAAAACAGAATCTATCAAAAACAGATCAATCTGTAGTAATCTGTATCAAACGCAAACTTCTGTAACTCAAAAACTTCTACCAAAATAGGATGACCTAGATAATTTGTTTATTAATCTTCTGCAAAAATAATCAACTGAAAAGCACGTTTCTGGGATTTATGAAAATTATTCTCGTGCGCACAAAAGTTTCTGTTTTTCAGCAAGATCAAATTAACTATCACCCAAGAAGATCCTATAGATTTTACTTGGCACAAACACTAATTAAAACATAAAACCACATCTAACCAGAGGCTAGATGAATTATTTATTACTAAACAGGAGCAAAAAGAAAAGAACAAAAATAAAATTCAATTGCCTCCCAACAAGTGCTATCGTTTAACGCCCCTAGCTGGGCATAAAGGCAAGAATAGATCTAAGTATCATCATCTTTGGTATGCAATCCATAAGTGGCTCTCATAATAGATTCATAAGCCAATTTCATTTTCTTTCTAGGAAAGTGTTCCATGCCTTTCCTTAATGGGAATTGGAATCTAATATTCCCTTCCTTCATATCAATAATTGCGCCAATCGTTCTAAGGAAAGGTCTACCAAGAATAATAGGACATGTAGGACTATAATCTATATCAAGAATAATGAAATCTACGGGCACATAATTCCTATTTGCAATAATAAGAACATCATTAATCCTTCCCATCGGTTTCTTAATGGTGGAATACGCAAGATGCAAATTTAGAGAACAATCATCAAATTCACGAAAACCTAACACATCACACAAAGTTTTTGGAATCGTGGAAACACTAGCACCCAAATCACACAAAGCATAGCATTCATGATCTTTAATTTTAATTTTAATAGTAGGTTCCCACTCATCATAAAGTTTTCTAGGGATAGAAACTTCCAATTCAAGCTTTTCTTCATGATATTGCATTAAAGCATCAACAATATGCTTAGTAAGAGCTTTATTTTGACTATAAGCAAGAGGAGAATTTAGCACGTATTGCAACAAGGAAATACAATCTATCAAAGTTCAATTATCATAATTAAATAGTGGGTTCGTTGTTATGTAAAGTTTTGACTTCTTCAATCCCACATTCACCAATTTTTGCATCAAGATCTAAAAACTCCGAATCATTGGGACGCCTTTTAACTAAAGTTGACTCATCTCCAGTCCCATCATTATCAAGGTTCATATTGCAAAAAAAAGATTTAATAGGAGACACATGAATAACTCTTAGATCTTCATCGTTATTATCATGAAAACTAGATGAACACGCTTTCATAAAGACATCTTTTTAGCATGCATCCTAGCGGTTCTTTATTTGCACTCATCAATGGAAATTCCCATGGCTTTGAGAGACTCATTGATATCATGCTTAGGTGGAATAGATCTATGTTTCAAAGAATCAACATCGAGAGAAATTCTATCCACGTTCCTAGCCAACTCATCAATCTTAGGCAATTTTTCATCAAGCAAAGCATTGAAATTCTTTTGTGAAATCCTAAATTCTTTAACACTGGTCTCAAAATCACAGGGCATCTTATTAAAATTTCCATAATAGTTATTGTATGAATTACCATAATTATTAGAGGAATTACTAGGAAACGACCTAGGATTAAAGTTTCCTTTATACGCGTTGTTACAAAATTATTCCTACCAACAAAATTCACATCCATAGATTCATTATTATTCTCAATCAAGGTAGACAAAGGCATATCATTAGGATCAGAAGAAACACTCTTATTAGCAAACAATTTCATAAGTCCATCCATCTTTCCACTCAAAATATTAATCTCTTCTATTGCATGAACCTTTTTACTAGTAGATCTTTCGGTGTGCCATTGAGAATAATTAACCATAATATTATCTAGGAGTTTAGTAGCTTCTCCTAACGTGATTTCCATAAAAGTGCCTCCCGTGGCCAAATCTAAAAGATTTCTAGAAGCAAAATTCAATCAAGCATAAATTTTCTGTATGATCATCCATAAATTCAAACCATGTAGGGCAATTATGTATCATTAATTTCATCCTCTCCGAAGCTTGTGCAACATGCTCATGATCAAGTTGCTTAAAATTCATAATATCATTTCTAAGAGAGATAATCTTAGCGGGAGGGAAATACTTAGAGATAAAAGCATCTTTGCACTTGTTCCATGAATCAATAATATTTTTAGGCAAAGACGAAAACCAAGTTTTAGCACGATCTCTAAGCGAAAACGGAAATAGCTTCAATTTAACAATATCATTATCCATGTCTTTCTTCTTTTGCATATCACACAAATCAACAAAGTTGTTTAGATGGGTAGCGGCATCTTCACTAGGATGGCCAGAGAATTGATCTTTCATAACAAGATTTAGCAAAGCAACATTAATTTCACAAGATTCAGCATCGGTAACAGGAGCAATCGGAGTGCTAAGAAAATCATTGCTGTTGGTATTGGAAAAGTCACACAAATTAGTATTGTCTTGAGCCATCGTGACAAACAATCCAACATACAAGCACACAAGAGGCAAGCAAAAAGAGGCGAACAGAAAAAGTGGGCGAATAAAACGGCAAAGGTGAAGTGGGGGAGAGGAAAACGTGAGGCAAATGGAAAATAATGTAATGCGAGGGATAAAAGTTTGCAATGGGTACTTGGTATGTCTTGACTTGACTTGACTTGGTGTAAGCCTCCCCGGCAACGGCACTAGAAATCCTTCTTGCTACTTCTTCAGCATGTGTTGGTTTTCCCTTGGAGAGGAATGGGTGATGCAGCAAAGTAGCGTAAGTATTTCCCTCAATTTTTGAGAACCAAGGTATCGATCCAGTAGGAGGATACACGCAAGTCGCCTTGTACCTACACAAACAAATAAGAACCTTGCAACCAACGCGATAAAGGGGTTGTCAATCCCTTCACGGCCACTTGCAAAAGTGAGATCTGATAGAGATAATAAGATAAATATTTTTGGTATTTTTATGATATAGATTGGAAAGTAAAGGTTGCAAAATAAAATAGATCAGAAACTTATATGATGGAAACTAGACCCGGGGGCCATAGTTTTCACTAGTGGCTTCTCTCAAGGTAGCATATTTTACGGTGGGTGAACAAATTACTGTCGAGTAATTGATAGAAAAGCGCATAGTTATGAGAATATCTAGGCATGATCATGTATATAGGCATCACGTCCACGACAAGTAGACTGAAATGATTCTACATCTACTACTATTACTCAACACATGGACCGCTATCCAGCATGCATCTAGAGTATTAAGTTCATAAGAACAGAGTAACGCATTAGGCAAGATGACATGATGTAGAGGGATACACTCAAGCAATATGATATAAACCCCATCTTTTTATCCTCGATGGCAACAATTTAATACGTGCCTTGCTGCCCCTGCTGTCACTGGGAAAGGACACCGCAAGATTGAACCCAAAGCTAAGCACTTCTCCCATTGCAAGAAGGGTTAATCTAGTAGGCCAAACCTAACTTATAATTCAAAGAGTCTTGAAAAGATATCAAATCATACATAAAAGAATTGAGAGAAGATTCAAATATTGTTCATAGATAATCTTGATCAAAAACCCACAATTCATCAGATCTCGACAAACACACCGCAAAAGAATTACATCGAATAGATCTTCAGGAAGATCGAGGAGAACTTTGTATTGAGATACAAAGAGAGAGAAGAAGCCATCTAGCTAATAACTAAGGACCCAAAGGTCTGTGGTAAACTACTCACACATCATCGGAGAGGCTATGGTGTTGATGTAGAAGCCCTCCGTGATCGATTTCCCCTCCAGCGGAGCGCCGGAAAAGGCACCAAGATGGGATCTCACACGTACAAAAGGTTGCAGCGGTGGAAATAGGGTTTCATGGCGCCCTCGGATGTTTACGGGTATATGAGTATATATAGGCGAAAGAAGTAGGTCGGTGGAGCCACGAGGGGCCCACAAGGGTGGGGGGCGTGCCTCCAAGCCTCGTGGTCGCCTTGTTGCTTCGTTGACATCCACTCCAAGTCTCCTGGATTGCGTTTGTTCAAAAAATAACTCTCCCGAAGGTTTCATTCCGTTTGGGTTCCGTTTGATATTCCTTTTCTGCTAAACACTGAAATAGGCAAAAATAAATCAATTTTCACTGGGCCTCCGGTTAGTAGGTTAGTCCCAAAAATAATATAAAAGTGCATAATAAAGCCCATTAAACATCCAAAACAGATAATATAATAGCATGGAACAATCAAAAATTATAGATACCTTGGAGACGTATCAGGGGGGAGGTGCCTTTATATAGATTTTGGGAGCTAGGAGAGGGCTATTGATGTGCAGTTGTCGCCCACAAGATCGTGATCCAACGATGGAGAGCATGGAGGGGGTTTCGATGGGCTATTGGGCTGTTGTGAAGGGGTGTTGGGCTGCAAAGAGAGAGGGGTCCGGTGGCTAACCTGGTTAACCGTTGGGGCATCAAATGACCTCCAAATGTAATGAATTAGATAGGAGGTCTACCGGTGATGTGCCAAGACCGCTTGTCAATTCTCGTCCCATTCCAAGAAAGGTTTTTCTCCCGCTCATGAATCAAGATCTAGGAGGCGCGACGAGTGCGTTTGAGAGTGTCTGGGCTCAGAACGGACAACGGGGAAAGTGACCCGATGCAAGTTTTGAAAAAAACATGCAGATGAAATGCACATGATGACATGGCAAAGTGCAACAAACAAGCAAAATACATGGCAACGACGGCAAATAACTGGAAGACACCTAGCGCATCGGTCTCGGGGCGTTACATGGGGTTTTGCATATTATTAGCACAATTGAATTAATAGAATTTATAGTAAAATCATTGCAATCATGCTTTTCATTCAAGGAGCTATCAGGAATAACTTCAAAAATTTCTTCATCACAATTTTTAGATTCATGAATCTCAAGCAAGACTTCATAAAGATAATCTAGTGCACTCAAATCACTAGCAATTGGTTCATGATAATTGGATCTCTTAAAAAGATTAGCAAGTGGATGAGGATCCATATCAATAGATTTTTAGCAAGCGAAGATGCAAGCAAAATAGAAGACCCACGGTCACACAAGCAAATAAGAGATCTGACAAGGAAAAGGCGAACGAAAAAGAGGGAGAGTGATAATCCCCAAGTGCAGGGAATCATCGTAGCAATTCCCAAAGGTGGAAGTGATAAGTATGGAGTGTCAAACCCACAAGTCCTATCTGCCACTGATACGACTCTACGTACACCGAATGTTTCTTCCAACTAGAAACGAGAAATAAAACTATGTTGTGGGAATGAAGAGGATAACTTTGCATGATGTCAGAGAGATAAAATATAAAAGTAGTTGTTGTTATCATAAAGTTAGAATATATTACTAAATATTATAAATAGCGGGTGTGGAATAATGATGGATCGATGTGCGGAATTGTCCTAGGAAATTATTAACAAGAACTGTGGTCGTCATTGCAATTTCATATGAGGGAGAGGCATAAGCTAACATACTTTCTCTTCTTGGATCATATGCACTTATGATTGAAAATCTAGCAAGCATCCGCAACTACTAAAGAACATTAAGGTAAAACCCAACCATAGCATTAAAGCATCAAGTCCCCTTAGTCCCGTACGCAACAACCCCCTTACTCGGTTTTATGCTTTTGTCACTCAAGCAAACCACTATAAGCGAATCATGAATGTATTGCAACACCCTACAGCGGGAATCCCTCACGCTTGCGCGACACTTAGGGCACAATAGGGCAGCACCAAAATAAAACATACAAATCATACCAATCTATATCATCAATCAACCCAAAGACTAAGGATATCTACTCAAAACATCATATGATGGCAACACTCATTGGATCATAATATGTGGCATAAAGCACCATGTTCAAGTAGCGATTACAGCGAGGTGCGGGAGAGTGGACGGCGTAAAATAGATGAGGATGGTGATGGTGATGGTGATGTTGACGAAGACGATCACCGCGACGATGATTCCCCTCCCGATGGCACTCCGGCGCCACCGAGAGAGAGGTGGAGAGGTTCTCTCCCTTGTGCTTCCTCCTCAATGGCCTCCCCTCTAGATGGGGAGAGGTTCTCCCTCTGGTCCTTGGCCTTCATGGCGATGATGGGCCCTCCGGGATCGTCCTCCATGGCCTCCGGTCATGATGGCCCCCTCCGGCAGGGTGCCGGAGAGGACCTAGATTCATTTCTCGTGGCTACAGAGGCTTGCGGCGAAGGAACTTCCTATCTAGGTTAATTTCTGGAGGTTTTTTTATTTATAGGAGGAGTCGGTGTTGATTTCACGTCAAGGGGGTCCTCGGGGAGTCCACGAGGCAAGGGGGCGTGCCCCAGGGGGAGGGCGCGCCCCCACCCTCATGGGGCCCACGGGACTCCCCTTCGGTAGATTTTTGCTCCAGTATTTTTCATATTTTCGAAAAAAATTCTGCGTTGATTTTCATCGCTTTACGAGAACTTTTATTTCTGCACAAATACAACACCACAGTAGTTCTGCTAAAAACATCGTCAGTTCGGGTTAGTTCTAATCAAATGATACCAAAATCATATAAAACTATTGTAAACATCATATGAATACTTCATAAATTATAGATACGTTGGAGATGTGTCAGCATCCCTAAGCTTAATTCCTGCTCGTCCTCAAGTAGGTAAATGAGAAAAGTAATAATTTATGAAGTGTGAATGCTAGCAAGTGCATAAGTTTGATCAATGATAATTTCGATCACCTTTTCTAGCATAATTATATGACATAATAGTAGCTCATCTCATAAAACTTCTCATGATCAAGTAACAAGCTATTCACATGTTAAAGTATAGATCATAAACTTTCTTGAAACTAACAAACTATATTCTTAGACATCAAACAATTGCAATTCATCTTATTTTCAGGAAGGGTCTGTGTCAGAGCTTTCATTCAACAAACTCCACATACTCAACTATCATTTAATATTTCACGATATTTATGGGTTCAAAGTTTTAATCGAACACAGAGAAAGATAGGGCCTTATAGTTTCACCTCCCAACATTTTACCTCAAGGGTAATGTCAACAATAATACTTTATGAAAACCTACATCCAAGTGGATATATATATATATATATATATATATATATATATATATATATATATATATATATATATATATATATATATATATATATATATATATATATATATATATATGGATCGCTCCAACACAAAGTGCTTGCCAAAGGAAAGGTGATGATCACCATGACTCTTTTATAAGGGTAGAAGATAAAATTAAAAGATAGGCCCTTCGTAGTGGGAAGAAGAGGTTGTCATGCGCTTTTATGGTTGGATGCACAAAATCTTAATGCAAAAGAACGTCACTTTATATGGCCCCTTGGGATAAAGACCTTTATTATGCAGTCCGTCGCTTTTATTACTTCCCTATCACAAGATTGTATAAAGCTTATTTTCTTCGCACTAATAGATCATACATATTTAGAGAGCAATTTTTATTGCATGCTCCGATGAAAACTTACTTGAAGGATCTTATTCAATCCATAGGTAGGTATGGTGGACTCTCATGGCAAAACTAGTTTATGGGATATTAGGAAGCACAAGTAGTATCTCTACTTGGTGCAAAGAATTTGGCTAGCATGAGGGGGAAAGGGAAGCTTAGCATATTGGATGATCCATGACAATATACTTTATTTCGGATATAAGAAAACACAACCCATTACGTTGTCTTCCTTGTCCAACACCAACCTTTTATCATGTCATATTTTAATGAGTGCTCACAATTACAATAGATGTCCAAGATAGTATATTTATATGTGAAATCTCTCTTCCTTCAATATTCTTTCATGAATTGTTCAAGTGACCAATTCTGCGCTTGCTAACTTTCAATAAGTTTACTACCTATACTTATTATGCGTGAAGTCATTACTCCCCATGTTATAAGTGTATGAAACATATATAAATTCAAATTTAGGATATTCAATTCATTCAACCATTTACTCATAGGATATACATGAAGCACGTGAGTAAATGACAAACTACTCCAAAAGATACAAGCGAAGAACTCTGAGTAGTCAAAAAATTAACTAGCCATGGGAGGATTCTTTTTCATTCAAGATTTCAGATCCAATTATTTTATTCAAACAGAAATTAAAAAAGAAAATACGCTTCAAGCAAAACACATATCATGTGACGAATAAAAATATAGCTCCGAGTAAGGTATACCGATAGTTTTGAAGACGAAAGAGGGGATGCCTTCCGGGGCATCCCTAAGCTTATGCGCTTGAGTCTTCCTTGAATGTTAGCTGGGGTGCCTTGGGAATCCCCAAGCTTAGGGTCTTTCCACTCCTTATTCTCCTCATATCGATATCTCACCGAAAGCTTGAAAACATCAATCACACAAAACTTAACGAGACTTCGTGAGATAGGTTAGTATGATAAAGAGTAAACTAGTCACTTTGGTACTGTCAAAGACAAGGTTCATAATTTTTATCACACAATTCCTACTTTACCATATAATTTCTACAATTTATATTGAGAAATATAAGCCATAGAAACTAGAAAACAAGCAAACTATGCAATGAAAACAGAATCTGTTAGAAATAGAACAGTCTGTAATGATCTGAATAGAAACCATACTTCTGCTACTCCAAAAATTATGAAATAAGTTGGTGAATGTGAGGAATTTGTCTATTAATCTTCTGCAAAAATAATCAACTCAAAATAACTCCTCCGTAAAAAATGACAGCTAATCTCGTGAGCGCAAAGTTTCTGTTTTTTACAGCAATATCACATTAACTTTCATGCAAGTCTTCCCAAAGGTCTTACTTGGCACTTTATTGAAAGAAAAGATATAAAACATGATTAATACAGTAGCTTAATCATGTAAACACACAAAAAAGTAAGGGTAAATATTGGGTTGTCTCCCAACAAGTGCTTTTCTTTAATGCCTTTTAGCTAGGCATGATGATTTCAATGATGCTCACATAAAAGATAAGAATTGAAACATAAAGAGAGCATCATGAAGAATATGACTAGCACATTTAAATCTAACCCACTTCCCATGCCTATGGATTTTGTGAGCACATAATTTATAGGGACAAGAATCAACTAGCATGGGAAGGCAAAACAAGTATAACTTCAAAACTTTAAGCACATAGAGAGGAAACTTGATATTACTCCAACTCCTACAAGCATGTATTCCTCCCTCATAATAATTTTCAGTAGCATAATGAATTAATTCAACAATGTAACCATCACATAAAGCATTCTTTTCATGATCTACAAGAATAGAAATTTTTCTACTCTCCACATAAGCAAAATTCTTCTCAGTCAAAGTAGTGGGATCACTAATTCCCAAAGTGGACACTCTTTCAAACACGCTTTAGATGATAGTATTATTCATACTCAAATATATAAGTGAAGTTCATGGAGCATTCTACAATTAATATAGACTAACCAATATCCAAGCTCAAAATATATAAGTGAAGCACACGAAGCATTCTATAAAACCATACTCAAAATATTTAAGTGAAGCACAAAGAGCAATTCTATAAGATCAAATATATAAGTGAAGCACATGAAGTGTTCTATAAATAAATGAAGGGTTATCTCATGCTAGCATGGTTCTTAAAGGAAAAACAAAAACACAAAGGACACAAATATGAACAAAACAAAAACCAAGGTATACCGATATTTGTTGAAGAAGAAAGATGGGATGCCAACCGGGGCATCCCCAAGCTTAGATGCTTGAGTATCCTTTGAAATATTTACTTGGGGTGCCTTGGGCATCCCCAAGCTTGAACTCTTGCCTATCTTTATTCTTCTCACATCGGTAACTCCTCGTTCTTCGAACACTTCATCCACAAAAAACTTTAACAAAAACTTTGTGAGATCCGTTAGTGTAATACAGCAAACTACCACTTTAAGGTACTGTAGTGAACTAATTATTTATTTATATTGGTGTTAATCCTACAGTATTCCAACTTTTATATGGTTCATACCCCCCGATACTAGCCACGGATTCATCAAAATAAGCAAACAACACGCGAAAAACAGAATCTATCAAAAACAGGACAGTCTGTAGTAATCTGGAAGTTTAGTAAACTTCTGTAACTCCAAAATTATGAAATAAATTTTAAAATTTGAACAAAAGTAACGTGCAAAAAGTTTTAGACCCATTTGACTTTCCAGTAAAAAGGTAAAATCACGCGCTACAGCCATAGTTTTTGTTTTTGTTCTGCACATAGTAAGCAAGCAATCTAAAATGAATCATGAACGTACGCAACAACCCCCTTACTCGGGTTTATGCTTCTGTCACTCAAGCAACCCACTATAAGCGAATTATGAACGTATTGCAACACCCTACAGCGGGAATCCCTCAGGCTTGCGCGACACGGAGGGCACAATAGGACAACATCAAAATAAAACATACAACTCATACCAATCTATATCATCAATCAACCCAAAGACAAAGGATATCTACTCAAAACATCATAGGATGGCAACACATCATTGGATCATAATATGTGGCATAAAGCACCATGTTCAAGTAGGGATTACAGCGGGGTGCGGGAGAGTGGACATCGTAAAATAGATGAGGATGGTGATGGTGAGGGTGATGTTGATGAAGACGATCACCGCGGCGATGATTCCCCTCCCGATAGCACTCCGGCGCCACTGAGAGAGAGGAGGGGAGGTTCTCTCCCTTGTCCTTCCTCCTCCATGGCCTCCCTCCTAGATGGGGAGAGGTTCTCCCACTAATAGAAAAGGGGGCTATGGTCCAGGCGGGTCAGCCCATTAGTCCTAGGGGGCCGGCCGGGCCACGTGGGCCATTGGTCCCGGTTCGTCTGGACCTTTTCATCCCGGTTGG
Source organism: Aegilops umbellulata (assembly GCA_032464435.1). Lineage (NCBI taxonomy): Eukaryota > Viridiplantae > Streptophyta > Magnoliopsida > Poales > Poaceae > Aegilops > Aegilops umbellulata. The sequence goes on along the minus strand of CP136058.1, from coordinate 6,595,927 downwards.
TGGGACGAACCAGGACCAATGGGCCTGGCTCCTGGCCCACCACCATTGGTCCCGGTTGGTGGCCTGAACCGGGACCAAAGGCTCCCATTTAGTCCAGGTTCATGCCACGAACCGGGACTAAATGGTCGGTCCTCGTTGTGATTCATAGTTTAGTCCCACCTCGCCAACCGAAGGGCGCCCACACTGGTTTATAAGCCCGTCCCTCTATGCATTGTTGAGCTCCTCTCAAAATGAAAATGGATGCCCCTATACAGGAAATTTGACCTAAATTCATAATGAATTTCTCTGGAATTCATGGAAATTGATTATGAATTTAGGTTGAATTTTCTCTATAGGCGCATCTATGTTCATTTTTTAGTAATTTTAATCACAAACTTGAGATTCACACAAATTTCAAAGAATTCAAATTATAACTATTCTAATTTGAAAACTAGAATCACTAACAGAAAGTTTATAATTTTTGGTATCTCTGTGCAGAAAGATTGTACGTAGTAAATATAATACACAAAGTGTTTTCACACAAATTTAGTAAACTAGTGATTCACACAAATTTTAAAAAATTCAAATTTAAACTATTCAAATTTTAAAGCTAATGGCACTGACAGAAAGTTTATAATTTTTGTGACCTAAAAGAAAAAAGAAATCACTAAAAAACTATAAGTATTTAGTTCTAAGTAGAAACGAAAAACTAATGGCACTAGTAAAGTTGATCACAAACTTGAGATTCACACAAATTTCAAAGAATTCAAATTATAACTATTCTAATTTGAAAACTAATGGCACTAATAGAAAGTTTATAATTTTTGTGACCTAAAAGAAAAGAGAAATCACTAAAAAACTATAATTATTTAGTTCTAAGTAGAAATCAAAAAAATAATGGCACTACTAAAGTTAATCACAAACTTGAGATTCACACAAATTTCAAAGAATTCAAATTTTAACTATTCTAATTTGAAAACTAATGGCACTAACAGAAAGTTTATAATTTTTGTGACCTAAAAGAAAAAAGAAATCACTAAAAAATTATAAGTATTTAGTTCTAAGTAGAAATGAAAAAATAATGGCACTAGTAAAGTTAATCACAAACTTGAGATTCACACAAATTTCAAAGAATTCAAATTTTAACTATTCTAATTTGAAAACTAATGGCACTAACAGAAAGTTTATAATTTTTGTGACCTAAAAGAAAAAAGAAATCACTAAAAAACTATAAGTATTTAGTTCTAAGTAGAAATGAAAAAATAAATAGGAAAAAAGAAAAAAAGATGCCACCTACTGGGCCACCACGGCGTGAATACGACTAGAAGCCCATCCATGGGCCAGGATTCAGGCCCGCAGAAGGCCCAGCAGGCCCACAGGCATAGCGGTGTGAGATTAGGCCCATAGGCCTGCTGTTCTAAGGAGTTCGATGGAGATGGCGAGGCTGCGCTTATAAACAGGTGTGGCCGCTCCTCAGCTAGCGAGGTGGGACTAAACATCCCACCGCACCACGGCTTTGGCAGGTGCAGGATATTGGTCCCGGTTGGTGCCACGAACCGGGACCAATGCATACCTTTGGTCCCGGTTCGTGGCACCAACCGGGACCAATGCCTCCCTTTAGTCCCGGTTGGTGCCACCAACCGGGACCAAAGGCCTCCGGGACCAAAGGCCTCCGCTTCCCGCCCTTTGGGCTGCCGAAAAGTGGCCTTTGGTCCCGGTTGGTGGCACCAACCGGGACTAAAGAGAGGCATTCGTCCCGGTTTCTGTCACGAACCGGGACCAATGCTTCGTCTATATAAGTAGGCACTTGTGAAATTTTCATTCAGTTCGTTCTTCCCCGCCCGATCGACGACGCCGCCAGGCTGCCCCTCGCCGTCGCCGTCGTCGCCGCGCGCCGTCCCGCGCCCCTCTGACGCCGTTGCCGCCCCGCGCCACCCCGACGTGGTCGCCCTCTCTGCCCCGACCTCACCGTCGCCGCCCGATCTGCCGCACCTCGTCGTCGCCGCCCAGTGAGCCTCGGCCCCTCCCTTCCCCCACGCCGCCGCCCCTGCCTTCTCTGCTTGCCGCGCGCCGCCGCCACCGCCCCGGCCTGCTCTGCATTGCCGCGCGCCGCCGCTGCCGCCCCGGCCTGCTTGATCTCTGTTTTTTTCATATATATTTTGGATGATCCACCGCCCCGACATGTATATATGGATGTTGCATGTATATGTATATATGTGCACATGTATGTATGATCCATTGATATGTATGAATTGATGTATGATATTTGTTTTGTTCATAGAATTATTTTTTTCAATTTATGTATACATATGTTCATATGTATATATGTGCATATTCAGAAAAAAAATTGTGTTGCAAAAGTTACATTTAAGGTTAGTTGATTTAATGCTCTTGAGGTTATTAGTTCTACACTGTTAGTGCATTTTAGGATAGTACATTCTAGGTTAATTAGTGCTTTGAACTAGTTTAATTAGTAGTTGAATTAGTTAATTTAATAAGTACTACTTTATTTTACTATATATACAAGTAGTTTATTTTTAGTTAGTACTACTTTATTTTATTTATAGTAATGAACTTCTTATATTATTAGTAGTTGAATTGGTTGATTTAAGAAAACTAGTTTATTTACTATATATAGAAATAGTTTATTTTTAGCAAGAAAATTAATAGAACTAGTTTATTTTTTTAGTTAAAGCAATTATTCCCGCATCGACGTGGACGATGCCTATCCCGCATCCTCGTCATCGAGTCGGCGGAGGACGACACCTGCTTGACCTGATGGGCCATGTCCGGGACTGGGCTCCGCCGGGGTGGTACTGGGAGGCGCTACCTTCCGGGGGGCGTACCTTGGTGAGGAGCCAGCCCGTCGTTGACCCGATCCTTGTTTGGTGGCGGTCGCGTGGGCCAGTGACGGTGCCGAGGCTTCCGGACACCGCGGGGGTGGTACGTCACCGTGTCAGCGAGGAGGACGAGCACGTCCGTCGCTACATGGTTGCGTTGGAGGGCAGATTCAAGAATACCTGGCAGGTTCTTCAGGGATCTCACTGGAGCTATGATCCTGTGATGGTTCCTTCCCTTTGGGTGTCCACCGCCCGCGCCGATACCCGTCGGGCGCTACGGTTCTAGCTGTACTGGCGATATGTATGATATATAGTATTCGACGTGTATTAGTGATAATATTCGATGTACGAACACATGGAGATGATGTAGTTTTTCTTATAATTGAAGGCATCCTAATTTGAATACTACTTTTATTTTGCGATTTGATTTTTCTTATTGAATGCTCAAATTGGAGAGCACTATATGCAAGGCATATGCATATGATTAGTTGAATAATAATGATCTAATTTAGTCTTTGAATTATGAACGTATTGGAAATGTCATCATCGGACGACGAAAGTCTCCCGGGGGAGTGCGACTGGTGCTACGACGATCGAGGTGAGTGCGACAGGCCTCACCTAGACGATGGTCGGCGCTTCAGCATTAAGCTCGAGGAGACCTTCGAAGTTGAAACGGTACGCAACGACGACAAGTGTGTTTTTTATAATTAAACATGACTTCAACTATTTCAACGTGTAATTTTCATCTTTTACAATTCGAGTATAGTTGATCCCATGCCATGCAATACACTATGTCTTGGAGAGGATGGATTTTGAAGACCATGAAAATTTTGAAACAAAGAAAATTCACCTAAGGACCCATCATGATGTGGATTTTGAAGTAAAGTTGTATAATGTTGAGAGCGTAACCCATTTTGGTTGCAAAAATTGGGAAGCATTTTGCAAATTGTATGGTTTTGATGAGGGTATGCTTGTCACCATGGATCTTGGTGATCCTGAAATCGAGCAAGACAATAAGGACATATGGGTCCTTGTTGATACTCCTCCAGTTCTACTGCTATGTGAGTTTCTCAAACATAGTTAATTATTAACTAATTTATATTGTTCATTTCAAAATAGTTGACAGCTTATTTCCATTGACAGCTTATTTTGAAGTATCAAAGAATGTGCAGAAGATGGTAGATAGAACTTACTACACCGATGGCTCTGAGTTAACTTACAAGGAGAAAACTCATCTGGTTGGATTTTGTAAATCTTGAGAATTACAATATCTACAATCAAACTCCTCAACATTATGGTCAATACGTGCCACTAGTGCACGTGTTGAACTACGGTAACTACCATGGAGATACCCTGGTAAGATTTTTTACTATTACGACATCCGTGCATCTTTTTGCATACTTATAAAACTAGTACATCATTGCTAACTACGAAGTTATTACTATGTTTTTCAACAGAGAATCCCAGAGGATTGTGTGCCTCATTTGATGTATCAAAATGGCGGCAGCCTTCGTGTTTTGAACATATATCCAGGTCATCCTACGAATCTCAACTGTCCATACCGGATTTCAAAAAGAAGTGGAGACATGACAATCAAAGGATGGAGAAAATGTATGGAGAGTCGTAATGAGCTTCTTGGAAGCAAAAGGAAGCGAGGCGCAAGAATTGGAGATAGGATGATCTCCATTCTTCATAATGGAGAGTCAGGGTCTATATTGTTTTATGCTATTTTACCTTAAGTGTGTTTAGGTCCTACCTGATACTGATGATCATGTGCTAAGAACAATTATGTAGGGTTGGGTTCAATGACTATGAGGATGATGATCGCATGACTTATTATTAATAACGAGTAGAAGTTGTATGATGATGCTTGATTAATTAGTAGGACTTGTTATTATATATGATGATGTACGTATGATGCGAGCATGCATGAGTTATTATATATATATCTGCGGGTGAAATGAACATAGCAGTAGCGTAGGTAAACCAAGGATGAAGATATAAGAGAGGACACTTCTCTCTATTAGCTAGCTAATAACAACCTAAAAATAACCCCCTAAACCCCTAAAACAGCCACTTTTTAAAAAAAAGAAAAACCTCAGCCCCAGCCAGCTGCTGACGCGTGGAAGCCTTTTGGTCCCGGTTTATGTCATCAACCGGGACCAAAGGCCCCCCTTCCTGGGCTGCCAGCAGCGGCCACGTGGAGGCCCATCTGTCCCGGTTCTGGTTTGAACCGGGACTAAAGGGTGAGGTTATTAGTAATGACCCTTTAGTCCCAGTTCAGGAACCGGGACTAAAGGCCCTTATGAACCGGGATAAAAGGCCGGTTTTCTACTAGTGTCCCTCTGGTCCTTGGCCTTCATGGCGATGATGGCCCCTCCGAGATCCTCCTCCATGCCCTCCAGTGACGATGGCCCCCTCATGCAGGGTGCCAGAGAGGGCGTAAATTGATTTCTCGTGGCTACAGAGGCTTGCGGCGGCGGAACTTCTGATCTAGGTTAATTTCTGGAGGTTTCTGTATTTATAGGAGGAGTTGGCGTTGATTTCACATCAAGGGGGTTCTTGGGGAGTCCATGACGCAGGGGGGCGCGCCCCCACCCTCGTGGGGTCCACGGGACTCCCCTCCGGTAGATTTTTGCTCCAGTATTTTTCATATATTCCAGAAAAATTCTCCGTTTATTTTCATCGCATTCTGAGAACTTTTATTTTTGCACAAAAACACCACCACGGTAGTTCTGCTGAAAACAACGTCAGTCCGGGTTAGTTGTAATCAAATCATACCAAAATCATATAAAACTATTGTAAACATGGCATGGATACTTCATAAATTATAGATACGTTGGAGACGTATCAGCTAGTAAAATGGCAAAATTTTGTGAAGTGGGGGCGAGGAAAACGAGAGGCAAATGCCAAATAATGTAAATTGCAAGGAGATGAGATTTGTGATTAGGAACCTGGTATATGTTGAAGATCCTCCCCGGCAATGGCGCCAGAAATTTCCTTTTGATGTTGCTTGAAGCTGCGTCGGTATTTCCCCAAAGAGGAAGGGATGATGCAGCACAGCGGTGGTAGGTATTTTCCTCATAAATAAAACCAAGGTTATCGAACCAGTAGGAGAACCAAGCAACACAACGTAAACAGCCCCTGCACACAAATAACAACCACTCGCAACCCGATGTGTTAAAGGGGTTGACAATCCCTTTCGGGTAACGGCGCCAGAAACGGCGTGTGGACGGGAAATAAATTGTAGTAGATTGAATAAATAGATTGCAAATAAAATAAAGTGCAGCAAAATATTTTTGTATTTTTTGTTTAATAGATCTGAAAGTAAATGCAAAGGAAAAGTAGATCTAAAAGGCAAATATATGAGAAAGAGACCCAGGGGGCGTAGGTTTCACTAGTGGCTTCTCTCGAGAAAATAGCAAACGGTGGGTGAACAAATTACTGTTGGGCAATTGATAGAACTTCAAATAATCATGAAGATATCCAGGCAATGATCATTATATAGGCATCACATGCAAGATTAGTTGACAGACCCCTGCCTGCATCTACTACCATTACTCCACACATCGACCGCTATCCATCATGCATCTAGTGTATTAAGTTCATGGGAAAACGGAGTAATGCAATAAGAACGATGACATGATCTAGACAAGATCTACCTATGTAGAGATAGACCCCATCGTTTTATCCTTTGTAGCAACAATACATAGGTGTCGGTTCCCCTTCTGTCACTGGGATCTAGCACCTTAAGATCGAACCCACTACAAAGCACCTCTTCCCATTGCAAGATAAATAGATCAAGTTGGCCAAACAAAACCCAAATATTGGAGAAGAAATACGAGGCTATAAGAGATCATGCATAAAGGAGATTAAAGAAACTCAAATACTTCCATGGATATAAAAACATATAACTGATCATAAACTCAAAGTTCATCAGATCCCAACAAACACACAGCAAAAGAGTTACATCATATGGATCTCCAAGAGACCATTGTATTGAGAATTCAGAGGAGAGAGGAAGCCATCTAGCTACTAACTACGAACCTGAAGGTCTACAAAGAACTACTCACGCATCATCGGAGAGGCACCAATGGAGGTGGTAAACCCCATCCGAGATGGTGTCTAGATTGGATCTGGTGGTTCTGGACTTTGCGGCGGCTGGATCAATATTACATCGACTCCCCTATGGTTTTGGGAATATTGGGATATTTCTAGAGCAAAGAGGCAGTCTGGGGGGCACCCGAGGTGGGCACAAACCACCAGGGCGCGCCTGGGCCTCCTGGCGCACCCTAGTCGGTTGTGCCCTCCTCGAGGGATAATCAATGCCTTCGCATGTCACCTATTACCGAAGATGCCGAGATTGTCAGCTAGGCCACAAGCATAGGAAAGACACCGGATCAACGAATCCAAGCGGAGTTTTATCACGTACAGTGTGAACTTGCCCAAGTGATGATGAAGCAGGTCCTCGAACCAACAGGGATATTCTACCATGGGCCAATCACGCGGGAAGATGTCTGAGCACTGCTACTCGCTCAGCATTTGGACCTGAAGCCTTTCAAGAAGCTCGGGTGCTTCCTCCCTGACTATGAAGATTGGTCCGCCGACATGGAGGACTAATTCTCGATGACAATGTGTTACTACTATCTTTCTATGGCAAAACTTTGAATTTATGCACGACGAAACTATGTGATGTAACTAAACTGTGGTCCTAAACTTGCGTAGATCGCTCTAGTTAATTAGTTTTGGTATGAGGAACTTCGTCATTATGTTTACTATTGTTTGCTTTTATTTTGCTAATTATGCCTCTTTGTTTTCTTAGGTACATTATGTTGCATATTATCGTTGAATGCATCAACTAACGATGCGCAGGTACATAGATCACTGGCGAGGGACCACTACGACGTGTTCGTTGGGAGGCTTCCAGGAGTCTACGACCACTGGCCAGATGCTCAGGCCCTGGTGGACAGGTACCCGTGTGCTAGCCACAGAGGGTTCGACAGCAGAGCCGAAGCGGAAAGTAGTTAATTGAGGTGGACACTCTGGTATGAGCGGGGGCGGGACCGCCAGTGCCTCAAGTACTACATAGTCGCGCTCTTGCTCATGTTGATCGCTCTTCTCTTCTACATCCTGGTTTAGATAGAGAAGATGAAACTTGTGTGTGTGTGCCATGACCATGCATTTTCACTTATTCGAGACATGACATGATCACTCTTGTGTATATCTATTTTCGAGATGTGATGATATTTGTGTTGAATGATGATGATGGTATGACGAGAGTACTGTATGTTTATGATATGCTGAGAATAGTGTATGTTTAGTGTGATCTGATGAAAACCACAATTCATCATCTTTTCAGGAAGGGTCGCGTTTCAACCGGAAACATCGAAAGATATGGGCTTATAGTTTCGCCTCCCAACATATTCACCTCAAGGGTGATGTCAACAATAATAACTCATGCTATCTATATTCAACTGGACATATGTGCGTAGATCTTTCCTCACCACATGATGCTTGCCAATGGAGAAAAATTAAAGGGAATAGAAGGAAAACTTTGACTCTTTGGATAAAAGTAAATACATAAAAGTAAAAGATAGGCCCTTCGCAGAGGGAAGCAGAGGTTGACATGCGCTTCTTTCTTTGTATGCTCAATCCCTTAGTGCAAGAGAACGTCGCGTTGTATTGCCCCTTAAGATAACAAACTTTATTATGTAGTCTGTCGTTTTTATTCTTCGTCATCCAAGTTCGTACAATGCTCAATTTTCTCTTACAGTAAATGATCTCACACATTTAGAAGCAATTTTTATTGCCTTTTTGCACCGATGACAACTTACTCGATGGATCTTTCTCAATCCCTAAGTGGGTATGGTGGTCACTTGAAAATAAGATTTAGATTTAAGGGTTTTTGGATGCACAGGTAGTATCTCTACTTGGTGTGGAATTTTTGGCTAGCAAAGATAGGGGGGCAAGCATCACATGTTAAAGGATCTATGACAATATGACTTCTATGTGAATATAAACAAACACAAACCATTAAGTTGTCTTCCTTGTCCAAGGTCAACAATTTTGGCATATAATATTTTGATGAGGGCTCACAATCACAAAAGATTTCTAGGATAGTATATTTATATGTGAATCTTCTCTTCCCTTATTAATTCTTTCATGAGTTGCAATATTGACTAATGCTATGTTTGTCAATCTCTATTAAAATTTCCTACGTATACTTTTCCTTATGTGGTGCCATCACCTACCATAGGAATAGTATATGATCTTATTGATTTATTTCCTTTCTTTTATTTATTTACTTCCTATTTTTTCTTTCTCTCTTATTTATTTTCTTTATTTGCAACATGAAACTAAAGAAAGGAAAAACTCAAATTAAACTTTATTATATAACTTGCACACGATTACAAGGATAGATCACTAAGCAAACTCTCAAATAAGAAAGGATCGGACTAAATTTATTTTATCTAAAGCAAAAGATCAAACTAAGATAAGTAAAAGCAAAAAGATAGTGGGATGATACGATACGGGGGCACTTCCCCAAGCTTGGCGGAAGCCAAGGGGAGTGCACATACCCGATACTCATTTCTCCTTTGGTGGTGAAGAAGGAGAAATCTTGTCCTCCGATTTCCATTGCAGCGGTCCACCATATTAAGAGGAGGAGTGAGTCTCACGGGTCCTGCAACTAGTAGCCAAACTCATACCTTTAAACCTCGCCTCATATTCAAAGACTTGGTTTTGAATATCATAGATCTGGCTTTGGAGAAAGTTGATTTGCTCGTTGTGGGTGAAGATGATGTCCTTCATGGGCTTGCCATCCACCTTGAGATCACGGGAGAGGTCCGTGACCATGAGGTGATTGGCATGGATACATCCCCTTGCACCAGAAGACTTCTTGTTCCATAGGTTTGAGCCTAGCCTCCATGGTTCCCGTCCCCTTGGGACAGGGCACATCGCGAAGGTGAAGCAACGCCTCATGCATCTCAATGACCTGAGGGTGCTGCACCACCACCCGCAGATATGGGTTGATGACGTTCTTGGAGAACTTGTCATTGGAAGAGCTTGAGGTAGCCATGGTAGATGGGATCTGACAGAAAACAACAAGGAGAAGAGAATAGAGGATTTCTCTGCGATACGGTGGTTAGCAGGTTCGGGAAGTATATATAGATTTTTTATCTTGGACAACAAGCATATGGAAGAAAAACAGAGTCCGTTTACTTACCGTATCACATACCTCCTTATTTTCATGATTCTGGAGTGTTCCGGAAGGACTCTTTTATGTGTTCTTTTGGTGTCAAAGTTTGGATTATATTACTTTCAACAATAATGGGCGTACCTGAGATATAATGCTTTATTCAGTGCCCATTGACAACCTTTAGGTTAGTACCTTCAGAATTATTTATTTTGTTGGCTCCAGACCGGTAAACCTCCTCGATGACATATGGGCCTTCCCATTTTGAGAGGAGAATTCCTGCAAAGAATCTAAAACGAGAGTTGTACAAAAGAACATATTCTCCAGCTTTAAACTCACGCTTTTGGATTCTTTTGTCATGCCATCTTTTAACTTTTTCTTTGAATAATTTTACATTTTCATAAGCTTGGGTTCTCCATTCATCTAATGAGCTAATATCAAATAACTTCTTTCCACCAGCAAGTTTTAAATCATAGTTGAGTTAACTGCCCAAAATGCTTTATGTTCTAACTCAAGAGGCAAATGACAAGCTTTTCCATAAACCGTTTTATAAGGAGACATACCCATAGGATTTTTTATATGTTGTTCTATAAGCCCAAAGTGCATCATCTAATTTCTTAGACCAATTCTTTCTTGACCTATTGACAGTCTTTTGCAAAATTAATTTTATTTCTCTATTACTAACTTCAACTTGACCACTAGACTGAGGATGATAAGGTGATGCAATTCTATTGTTAACATCATACATGGCAAGCATTTTAAGAAAAGCACCATGAATAAAGTGTGAATCACCATGAGTCATTAAATATCTAGGGACTCCAAACTTTGGGAAAATAACTTCCTTAAGCATTTTAATAGAGGTGTTGTGATCAACACTACTGGTTGGAATAGCTTCTACCCATTTATTAACATAATCAACAGCAACCGAAATATGTGTATACCCATTAGAGGAAGGAGAAGGTCTCATGTAATCAAATATATAAACATCAAATGGCTCAACAGCAAGTAAATAATTCATAGGCATTTCTTGATGCTTACCGATATTACCTATCCTTTGACATTCATCACATGATGAGACGTACTTACGGGCATCCTTGAAGAGAGTAGGCCAATAAAATCCAGATTGCAATACCTTATGAGCAGTTCTATCTCTAGCATGATGCCCTCCATAAGCTTCGGAGTGACATTTCCGTATGATTTTTCCATGTTCATGCTCAGGTACACAACGTCTAATAATACAATCTATTGCTTCTTTATAAAGATGTGGGTCATCCCAAAAGTAATGTCTTAAATCGTAGAAGAATTTTTGTTTTGTTGGTATGTAAAGCTAGGTGGCCAATATTTAGCAACAATGTAATTAGCATAGTTAGCATACCAATCAGTACTATGAGAAACATTTATGGCAGCTAACTGCTCATCAGGAAAACTATCGTTAATAGGTATGGGTCATCAAGCACATTTTCAAGCCTAGACAAATTATCAGCTACGGGGTTCTCAGCTCCTTTTCTATCAACTAGCAAAGTGGCCCGCCCGATGTGCGGGCTAGAATTTTTAAAGTTCTTTATTTGATTTTTTTTTGAAAATTGTAACCAAATGTGACGACGTTAGAAAACATAGCCTTTTGCAAACATATTTTTGTGTGAGGTAATTTAAGTTTTCTCATTAATATATAAATATGTATGTTACCAAGTAATCATGTGTCTGCTTGTTAGGATCACTATACACTATATTAACTATTCATAATAAGTCCTATGTGTAGTCTATATTTGTACCATTTTCTTGGCTTCCATGCTGGCTTGTTTGAAGGGTTTCTATTGAAACAAAGGTAGACACATGTATATTTGCTAATGTTGTGTAAGATTGGCACATTAACATGTCAGTTGTAGACGTGTGTACCTGTAATATTGGCCACTTATATCTGACTTGGTCTTTTAATTTGGAAATCTCAAAAAAAAAATATGGCCTAATTTTATGGAAGGAGGAAGTAAGAACAGAAGGAAAAGAACAAGATGTTTTTCTTGACCATATTTGTAAACATAGTAAGAGATCATTCCTAAAAGAAAAACTAAAAATAGTAATACTTGAGTACTTGTCATCAATTCAGATATGAACACAAACAATCTCTCTACTGTCGTCACTCACTTGAAACAAAGGCTAAGATAGATTTGTCGTCTCTAGCATCCATCACCTAAAGTCACCATGCCAAGATTGAGCGCTGACTTCTTTCATCAAAGGTTTGCACCATGGAGGCGGCGTTGAAGCAATAAGGTGGAAACATTACAATTGAGTAAGGTGCGGCTGATGAAAATACTCACTATATCAGCCTCCTCCATGATTCATCCCTCTTTCACTTAATCTGCATGTGTCCAGTGATTCTTCTCCATAGCATGACACCCTAGTTGACCGCCATCTGCAGTGGGATAAAACAAAAGAAGTTATTTATAATCAATATTTGTAGAACAAATAAACTTGGGGTTGGTAAGTCCATAAGTACTCTAGAAGGAACCAATATTTGATGGATCATGCTCATTCTCCTGTCATGTCATTTTATGGATGCCATGTGGTAGCAAACAACGCTTTTTACCTCTAAAAATGTTTTCGTTTACTTGTGATGGCTCTGATTTAATTATCTCTGAAGGGGAAATTTATATTGGTGCAAAAATATGTGATTCGAATATGGGAAGAGGAGCCGCTGGCGGAGGCGAGGCCGGCGAGCCGCCCCGTCCACCTCTTCCCCGAGCGCCTCGGCCTCGCCCTCGACCTCGCCCACGGCCTCGCCCCCTAACTCTTCCCCTTACGGCTGGCTCTGCCACCACGAGTGCGGGAGAAGGAGGGACGCGTTGCCTAGCGGCGACCCTCGCCGCCACCGTTGAAGGACCAGGGTTCCCTTTCTCCATGGCGAATGAGAGAGAGGGGAGCAGAAGCTGCAGGAAAGAGGAGATGAAAGAATATGGGCCTCCGTCCCTCCCCTCCCGCTCCTTATAAAGGAACAGGGTGGGGGCCCGGCCGCCCTGCCCAACTAATCAAGACATAGAAGGAGCAGGGAACTGGGACCGACCCGCTGCCTCGACCCACGACGGCCCGGTTTCCCGCCTCCACCGTTCGCCACCCCAAGCGCATGGAAGCCGCGTGGCGGGCGTACAGAACCGAGGCGACGGATGAGGCGACCTATCCCCACCCCGTGATCGTGGGGAGTGGACGCCTCGAAGACCACGCCTCCACGCCTCCCTCCGTTTATGGGGAAGGCGCGGACTCCTCCTGTTTCCCCTGCTTATAAGGAGGGAGGGGCGGACGTTCCGCCTTTCTGAATAAAGAAACCACCCACGATCTCTCCCACGACGCCGCAATCGACGTGTGTCGTTCGGGGAGGGCGCGGTGGATGCGGAGTCAGATGCGCCGTGACCCAGGCCGCGCATGCCCATGCCCTGTTTTGGGCCTGGCCCAATAGCGCTCGGCACCGTGTATGGCCCAGGCCCGGGGGCTCCTGTCAGTGTACTAGAGTAGGGGTACCCTAGTATCCCGAACTTGTGCACGGGCAGTCGCAGCGCCCCGCGACAAGGCTTGCCAGGTGACCGCCAAGGACCCCCGTGGTTCCTTTGGAGCCATTCAAGAACAAAGTATTTAAGCCAAGGAGACAAGGCCCGGGCAAGAGGAGCTTGCCGGGAAGGCCACTCAAGGCACAAGACCCCGACAAGAGGAGCTTGCCGGGAAGGCCAACCAAGGAATCTCAAGGAACTTGCCGCGATGCGCCACGCGTCCCGACAAGACCCGGCGAGCGACAAGCTCCCGGATGCGACAAGACAACGGCCACGGCAAGGCGTTTGCCGCGGCTAGCAACCACTCTGTACCCGCGCTCCAGCGCACCCACCAACGTGTCGCTCTGAGACCCTTCCAGGCGTACGTGGCGGGAGGCTGTGCAGCCAGGGGTGCACTGTGGCAAGCGGCGCTGACAAGATCGCCATCGTGGCGAGCGGTGGCGTCCCTGACGATCCTTTTTCTGCACTGTTTGGGCGACGTAGATAGGCATTTAATGCCCTTGTCCCCTGCCGTCAGGGTTAGGTATGATACACTGTGTAGGTAGCTGTACCTACCGCAACACCTTTTCCATTTTTGCCCTTGCCTACGTTGCCACCTGTTGGAGACCCCTTGAGCATATAAAAGGAGGCCCATGCATAATGTAGAGGGGGAGGACGGACAGAGGAACACTCGATCTCATTAGCCGCTTGTATGTACTGTAGCACTCAGCGCTCCCGAGCAAGAACTCAATACAAACCACAAAGCAGTAGTAGGAGTATTATCTCTCCGGAGAGCTCCGAAGCTGGGTAAACCGCTCGTGTGCTCCGCCTCGATCTGCTCTTCGTGCGACCTCCGCCCCCCGCCAAACCGAAAGGGGCTCCGTCCCCATAGGTGCTTGTGGAGGCAGTTTCCCCGACAACCATTCTCAATGTTTCAACCACCATGATAGTTAAATAAAATGTATTCCTTTGTTGTAGGGAAAATTTGGCTTTTTGCAAAAATCATATAACCATAGAGCCTCCACCAGCCATATATGCATGTAGTGATAGCATTTATCTGTTCATTGCTCTACTGTGTTATATTGCCAGCATATTCCATGTGCTCACCCATTTTCGGGCTGCAACATATCATGTTGCTGACTTTTCAGACGAGGAGTAAGGTGCGATAGGTCGTTTGTCATGCAGTCAGCTATGCCATTGGAGTTGATGGACTCACTTTATCTTCCAAGCCTTGCGCTGTTATCTTTTTAGATGGGATTAAGCCAGATTTATTGTAATAAGTTCTCTTTTGAGACATTCGATGTAATAAGTATGTGATTGCTACTCTATTATAAATCCTTCGAGTACTGTGTGTGTCAGCATTACCAATCCAGGGATGACACTGAACACAGAGACTTGACCGTCTGAGGTCGTATCACTACAAGATGGTATCAGAGCACACGCTGAATGTAGGACACGACCACTAAGAAAAGCCATAGATCACTCTTCTCTACTCATTTCTGACTTCTCCCCATTTTCTACTCTTTAGGATGGCGGACTCGAGGAACGAGTTTGCACAACCGGATGAAGACACACCTTTTGGACGACACTTGAAGGAAGTCACTAGGTATCTGAACATCGGAATACCAAGCTTCACCGGGACCTACATTGCTACTTTACTAGAAGAGGAGTGATGGATGATTCGAGTTCAAGTTCCAGGAAGGACATTCATGCCAGTCACTGAGCCCATAGAGTTTTCCTTTGATGCCCCAACCTGGAGTCTAGGCAAGAGCATGGCAGCCCACATCACCATGGGACACATCGGCGAAGTTTATCCCAAGGATCTCAAGGACACTATCTACCAGATATGTGGGCACCGAGACGAGCAATGGGAGATGGTCAGCACCAGGAAGGATAGGTCCATTGCAAATTTCATCCAGGAGTTAAACCAACACATTCGACGCCAGGAGAACCAGATGTGCGCTCTCATGATAGATTTGAAGAAGGTGATGACCAGGATCACAGAGCTAGAAGAGGAACTCAAGTCTACATGCAATGGATATGAGGAGGAAATGACGATACTCGTGGAGAATAATGACGACTTAATAAGAATAGGAGTATTCCTGGGAGACCCCGCGCCCGGAGGAGAAGACGATGAACCCAAGGAAATTCGTTGTGGAGACTACATCATCATCGATGACACCGACTCCGACCCTGATGGTAGTGATGAGGATTATGAAGACGAAGCTGGAGCGGATATCATGGAGTCTTCCACTGATCAAAATTTCTAGAATTACCACCATATGATTAGTAGACTTTCCCCATTTGTATAGTAGTAGTCCGAGCACTTTTGTAACGATAGTTCTAGACCGATTGTATTCCCTTGCTTGAATTGATTGGAGTGATACGTGTGTGTTTGTCTCATGGGCATACGGGTAGTGCTTCCTCACTAGACCTCATTTTTATTATAATCTCTCCCCTCTAAACCCATCAGATGCCTCCGAGACGTGACACCGGATTTTTCTTCCCACTGGAGATCACCCAGTTGATCCAGCAGCAGAATGCCTTGATGCAGATATTAGTCCAGAAGCAAGGCAACAACAACAACAACAACCCACCACCACCACCTCCAGTTGACAACTTAGCCCGGTTTCTGAGGTTGCAGCCATCGGTGTTTTCCAGTAGCACCAAGCCAATAGCTGCGGATGAATGGCTACGCAGGATTGAAAGGGAGTTGACCACCGCAGGTTGCATAGATGCTGAGAAGGTGCATTTTACCGCACACCAATTGGATGGACTAGCAGCTTCATGGTGGGAGAATTACACGACGACTTTCCCTATAGCCAATATCACTTGGGATCAGTTTCAGCAAGCATTCCGCACATCCCATGTCTCAACTGGAGCTATGAGCATGAAGAAGCGTGAGTTTCACAACTTGCGCTAGGGAAATCTTACTGTGGATCAGTACGTAGATGAGTTTAGTAAGCTATCTCGTTATGCCCCTGACGATGTGGCCACAGATGCCGCGAAGTAGGAGAAGTTTATGGAAGGGCTGAATGATGAGATGAGCATTCAGTTGATGGTGGCAACATTTGACAACTACCATGAGTTGGTAGACAAGGCTCTTATGATTGAAGGGAAGCAGCAGCAGATTGAGAGCCGCAAAAGGAAGTATGGACAAGGGAAGTACAATTCAGGAGCTCAGCAGAAGCCTCGTTTCACCCCAAACTCGGGAGGATTAACCCATAACCATGGAGGGCACACTCACAATGGAGGAAGTACGTGATAACCGACAAGTATAGGGGATAGCAACAGTTTTCGAGGGTAGAGTATTCAACACAAATTTATCGATTCGACACAAGGGGATCCAAAGAATATTCTCGAGTATTAGTAGTTGAGTTGTCAATTCAACCACAACTGGATAACTTAGTATCTACAGCAAAGTGTTTAGTAGAAAAGTAATATGATAGTAGCGGTAACGGTCGCAAAAGTAATATTTTTGGGGTTTGTAGTGATTGTAACAGTAGCAACGGAAAAGTAAATAAGCGAAGAACAATATGTGAAAAGCTCTTAGGCATTGGATCGGTGATGGAAAATTATGCCGGATGCGGTACATCATGTAACAGTCATAACATAGGGTGACTCAGAACTAGCTCCAATTCATCAATGTAATGTAGGCATGTATTCCGAATATAGTCATACGTGCTTATGGAAAAGAACTTGCATGACATCTTTTGTCCTACCCTCCCGTGGTAGCGGGGTCCTAGCGGAAACTAAGGGATATTAAGGCCTCCTTTTAATAGAGTACCGGACCAAAGATTAACACATAGTGATTACATGAACTCCTCAAACTATGCTCATCACCGGGTGTGGTCCCGATTATTGTCACTTCGGGGTTGCCGGATCATAACACATAGTAGGTGAATATAGACTTGCAAGATAGGATCAAGAACTCACATATATTCATGAAAACAAAATAGGTTCAGATATGAAATCATGGCACTCGGGCCCTAGTGACAAGCACTAAGCATAGCAAAGTCAAAGCAACATCAATCTCAGAACATAGTGGATACTAGGGATCAAACCCTAACAAAACTAACTAGATTACATGATAAATCTCATCCAACCCATCACCATCCAGCAAGCCTATGATGGAATTACTCACGCACGGCAGTGAGCATCATGAAATTGGCGATGGAGGATGGTTGATGATGACGATGGTGACGGATTCCCCTCTCCGGAGCCCCGAACGGACTCCAGATCAGCCCTCCCGAGAGAGTTTAGGGCTTGGCGGCGGCTCCATATCGTGAAACGTGATGAATCCTTCTCTCTGATTTTTTTCTCCCCGAACATGAATATATGGAGTTGGAGTTGAGGTCGGTGGAGCACCAGGGGGACCACGAGGCAGGCGACACGCCCAGGGATGGCAGGCGCACCTCCCACCCTCGTGGACAGGGTGTGGGCCCCTGGCCTTGATTCTTTCGCCAGTATTTTTTATTATTTCCAAAAATAATCTCCGTGGAGTTTCAGGTCATTCCGAGAACTTCTGTTTCTGCACAAAAATAACACCATGGCAATTCTGCGGAAAACAGCGTGAGTCCGGGTTAGTTCCATTCAAATCATGCAAGTTAGAGTCCAAAACAAGGGCAAAAGTGTTTGGAAAAGTAGATATGACGGAGACGTATCAACTCCCCCAAGCTTAAACCTTTGCTTGTTCTCAAGCAATTCAGTTGATAAACTGAAAGTGATAAAGAAAATTTTTTACAAACTATGTTTGCTCTTGTTGTTGTAAATATGTAATGCCAGCATTCAAGTTTTCAGCAAAGATTATGAACTAACCATATTCACAATAACACTTAGGTCTCATGTTTACTCATATCAATGGCATAATCAACTAGCGAGCAATAATAATAAATTTCAGATGACAACACTTTCTCAAAACAACCATAATATGATATAACAACATGGTATCTCGGTAGCCCTTTCCGAGATCGCAAAACATAAATGCAGATCACCCTTAAAGATCAAGGACTGACTAAACATTGTAATTCATGGTAAAAGAGATCTAGTCATAATCATACCCAATATAAATTAATAGTAATGGATGCAAATGACAGCGGTGCTCTCCAACTGGTGCTTTTCGATAAGAAGGTGATGACTTAAAATAAAAGTAAATAGATAGGCCCTTCGCAGAGGGAAGCAGAGATTTGTAGAGGTGCCAAAGCTCAGTTTTGAAATAGAGATGAATAATATTTTGAGTGGTATACATTCATTGTCAAGATAACAACCAAGAGATGGCGATATCTTCCATGTTACACACATTATAGGCGGTTCCCAAACAGAATGGTAAAATTTATACTCCCCCACCACCAACAAGCACACTCCATGGCTGGTCCGAAACAACGGGTACCGTCCAACTAACAACAATCCTGGGGGAGTTTTGTTTGCAAGTATTTTGGTTTGATTTGCATAAAGCATGGGACTGGGCATCCCGATGACCAGCCATTTTCTCGTGAGTGAGGAGCGGAGTCCACTCCTCTCGAGAATAACCCGCCTACCATGGAAGAAACATACAACCCTAGTTGATATATGAGCAATTCGAGCATATGAAGCAGAATTTCCTTTGAAGGTTTAAAGTTTGGCACGTACAAATTTACTTGGAACGGCAGGTAGATACCACATATAGGAAGGTATGGTGGACTCATATGGAATAACTTTGGGGTTTAAGGGATTGGATGCACAAGTAGTATTCCTACTTAGTACAAGTGAAGGCTAGCAAAAGACAGGGAAGCGACCAACTAGGGAGCGACAACAGTCATGAACATGCATTAAAATTAATAAACATTGAGTGCAAGCACGAGTAGGATATAATCCACCATGAACATAAATATCGTGAAGGCTATGTTGATTTGTTTCAACTACATGTGTGAACATGTGCCAAGTCAAGTCACTTGAATCATTCAAAGGAGGATACCAACCCATCATACCACATCACAACCATTTTAATAGCATGTTGGCACGCAAGGTAAACCATTATAAACTCCTAGCTAATTAAGCATGGCATAAGCAACTATAATCTCTACTTTTCATTGCAAACATGTTTATTCATAATAGGCCGAAGCAGGAACGATGAACCAATCATATTTACAAAAAACAAGAGAGGTCGAGTTCATACCAGCTTCTCTCATCTCAATCAGTCCATCATATATCGTCATAATTGCCTTTCACTTACACGACCGAACGGGGTGTATAATAATAATAGTGCACGTGGATTGGATTAAGCTGGATTTTGCAAGCATGTAATAAACAGGAGAAGACAAGGTAATATGGGCTCTTGGTTAATTCAACAATAATGCATATAAGAGCCACTTCAACATTTTAATCATGGTCCTCTCCTTTCGACCCCCAAAGAAAAGAAAAGAAATAAAACTTTTTACACGGGAAAGTTCCCAACAAACAAAAGAATAACGAGAAATCTTTTGAGTTTTCTTTTAATTATTACTACTACAAGCAAGAAAGTAAACTAGCTAAACGCTACAACTATTTTTTTGGTTTTTCTTAAGGTTTTTCAAACACACAAGAAGAAAGCATAAAAAAAGAAAAATAAACTAGCATGGACACTACAGTGAAAAAGTATGAGCACGGACAACTAGCATGAGTGTGTGAGCATAAATGTAATGTCGGTGAGAAATACGTACTCCCCAAGCTTAGGCTTTTGGCCTGAGTTGGTCTATTGCCACAGCTGGCCTGGCGGATATCCAAAGTTACAATTGGGGTCGTACTGAGATGCAGCGGCTATTGCTTCGTGTGCTGCAGCTTGGAGGCGAGCTGCCCTCGTCCTCCTCCCGTATTCATTTGCCTCCTCCCTGGTTATGACATATCTCCCCTTTGTCTGAAAGTCAAAGTGAGTAGGAGTAGGGAGGACAATATTGACGGCTTGACGCGTGTCAAAGATTAGTCGGTACTAGAGAGGCGGTTCATTCCTCTCAACAAACTGATGGTGAACCATGGCATTAAAATCTAGATAAGAAGGAGGCAATTCTCTATCATAATCACGAATAGGTATACCAAGAAAATTATCTAGACGGGTTTCATAAATTCTTCCAAAGAAATCCCCATTAATTCTATTATTATGCAACCTACGTGCAACAATAGCTCCCAAATTATAATGTTTATCTCCTAACACAGCACTCCTGAGAACACTGAGATCAGGGACACACATGTGACACGCTTCATCCTTACCATTGATGCACCTACCTATGAAGAGAGCAAAATAATGAATAGCAGGAAAATGAATGCTCCCTATGGTAGCTTGTGTTATATCTCTAGACTCCCCCACAATTATACTAGCAACAAAATCTCTAAACTCGGATTTGCGAGGCTCAGTAGTGCTACCCCATTATGGAAGTTTGCATGCAGTATTAAAATCCTCCAAGTACATAGTATAAGAATTTTCATAAAGATCAAATAGGATAGTTTGAGAATTGCGTGAAGATGAAAATTCAAACCTTCTCACAAAGGAATCAGTGAGATAGTGGTATTGACGGCACTTATCTGCCTCGAAGCTCAGAAGATCAGCGTTACGCACATATACGTTAAATTCTTCCTTGATTCCTGCTCTATCCATAAAGTCTTCTGAAGGGCATTCACAAGCCCACACTTGAGCTTCCCTCGGTGGTTCATCGTCCGCATCGTGTATTACGGGCCTGGGTCCTTGATTTCTTGAAGGATCACCTTGGTACATTTTCCTAAACATATTTCTCCCTCTGAAAAATTTCTGAAAATTTTAGTTACTTCAAATAAAAGTAAACCAAACTCAACAAAATTGATAGCAACTACTCCCACAAGTGCCTAGAGACTACATCATGCATTAGAACTACTTGGGCCCGAATAAATTTGACATGCAAGCTCAAGAACAGGGTCATCTAGGCAGCAAAAATTTGCAATGAATAAAGCACTAGAACAAAAACTAATTGGTGTTGGGGAACGTAGCAGAAATTCAAAATTTTCCTACGTGTCACCAAGATCTAACTATGGAGAAACCAGCAACGAGGGGAAGAAGAGTGCATCTACATACCCTTGTAGATCGCTAAGCGGAAGCGTTCAAGTGAACGGGGTTGATGGAGTCGTACTCGTCGTGATCCAAATCACCGATGACCAAGTGCCGAACGGACGGCACCTCCGCGTTCAACACACGTACAGCCCGGTGACGTCTCCCATGCCTTGATCCAGCAAGGAGAGAGGGAGAGGTTGAGGAAGACTCCATCCAGCAGCAGCACAACGGCGTGGTGGTGGTGGAGGAGCGTGGCAATCCAGCAGGGCTTCGCCAAGCACCGCAAGAGATGAGGAGGAGGGAGGCAGGGCTGCACCCACAGGGAGAGATCAGATCGCGTTGTGGGCAGCCCCTAGGCCGCACTATTTATAGGAGGAGGGGAGGAGGGTGCACCCCCTCTAGGGTTCCCACCCCTAGAGGGGCGGCAGCCCTAGATGGGAAAAGGGGGCGGCCAAGAGGGGAGGAGAGGGAGGCGCAGGGAGTATGGGCCTTAGGGCCCATCTGCCCTAGGGTTTGCCCCCTTCTCCTCTCCCTTGCGCCTTGGGCCCTTGTGGGGGGCGCACCAGCCCACCTGGGGCTGGTCCCCTCCCACACTTAGCCCATGCATGCCTCCGGGGCTTGTGGCCCCACTTGGTGGACCCCCGGACACCTCCGGTGGTCCCGGTACACTACCGGTGATGCCCAGAACACTTCCGGTGGCCAAAACCATACTTCCTATATATAAATCTTTACCTCCGGACCATTCCGGAACTCCTCGTGACGTCCGGGATCTCATCCGGGACTCCAAACAACATTCGGTAACCACATACGAACTTCCTTTATAACCCTAGCGTCATCGAACCTTAAGTGTGTAGACCCTACGGGTTCGGGAGACACGCAGACATGACCGAGACGTTCTCCGGTCAATAGCCAACAGCGGGATCTGGATACCCATGTTGGCTCCCACATGCTCCACTATGATCTCATCGGATGAACCACGATGTCAAGGACTTAATCAATCCCGTATACAATTCCCTTTGTCTATCGGTACGATACTTGCCCGAGATTCGATCGTCGGTATCCCGATACCTTGTTCAATCTCGTTACCGGCAAGTCTCCTTTACTCGTTCCGCAGCACATCATCCCGTGATTAACTCCTTGATCACATTGTGCACATTATGATGATGTCCTACCGAGTGGGCCCAGAGACACCTCTCCGTCACACGGAGTGACAAATCCCAGTCTCGATTCGTGCCAACCCAACAGACACTTTCGGAGATACCCGTAGTGCACCTTTATAGCCACCCAGTTACGTTGTGACGTTTGGCACACCCAAAGTATTCCTACGGTATCCGGGAGTTGCACAATCTCATGGTCTAAGGAAATGATACTTGACATTAGAAAAGCTTTAGCATACAAACTACATGATCTTGTGCTAGGCTTAGGATTGGGTCTTGTCCATCACATCATTCTTCTAATGATGTGATCCCGTTATCAATGACATCCAATGTCCATGGTCAGGAAACCGTAACCATCTATTGATCAACGAGCTAGTCAACTAGAGGCTTACTAGGGACATGGTGTTGTCTATGTATCCACACATGTATCTAAGTTTCCTATCAATACAATTCTAGCATGGATAATAAACGCTTATCATGAACAAGGAAATATAATAATAACCTATTTATTATTGCCTCTAGGGCATATTTCCAACAGTCTCCCACTTGCACTAGAGTCAATAATCTAGTTCACATCGATATGTGATTACAATGATTCCAACACCCATGGGGTTTGATCATATCTCGCTTGTGAAAGAGGTTACTAGTCAACGGGTCTGAATCTTTCAGATCCGTGTGTGCTTTACAAATATCTATGTCATATCCTAGATGCAGCTACCACGCTCTATTTGGAGCTATTCCAAATAACTGTTCTACTATATGAATCCAGTTTACTACTCAGAATAATCTGGATTAGTGTCCAAGCTTGCATCGGCGTAACCCTTTACGACGAACTCTTTTACCACCTCCATAATCGAGAAAATTCCTTAGTCCAGTAGTTACTAAGGATAACTTTGACCGTTGTCCTGTGATCCATTTCGAGATCACACTTGTACCCCTTGACTGACTCATGGTTTGGCACACTTCAGGTACGGTACATAACATAGCATACTTTAGATCCTACGACTAAAGCATAGGGGACGACCTTCGTCCTTTCTCTCTATTCTGCCGTGGTCATGTCTTCGAGTCTTACTCAATGTTCACACCTTATAACACAGCCAAGAACTCCTTCTTTGCCGATCCATTTTGAACTCATTCAAAATCTTGTCGTGGTATGTGTTTGTTCGAAAGTACTATTAAGCGATTTTGATCTATCCTTATAGATCTTGATGCTCAATGTTTAAGTAGCTTAATCCAGGTTTTCCATTGAAAAACAGTTTTCAAATAACCCTATATGCTTTCCAGAAATTCTACATCATTTCTGATCAACAATATGTCAACAACATATACTCATCAGAAATTCTATAGTGCTCCCACTCACTTCTTTGGAAATACAAGTTTCTCATAAACTTTGTATAAACCCAAAATCTTTGATCAACTCATCAAAGTGTACATTCCAACTCCGAGATGCTTACTCCAGTCCTCAGAAGGATTGCTGGTGCTTTGCATACTTGTTAGCATCTTTCAGGATTGACAAAACCTTCTGGCTGTATCACATACAACCTTTCCTCAAGAAAATCGTTGAGGAAACAATGTTTTGACATCCTATCAGCACAATTTCATAAATAATGCAGTAATCGCTAACATAATTCCAACAGACTCTTAGCATCGCTACGAGTGAGAAAGCCTCATTGCAGTCAACTCCTTGAACTTGTCGGAAAACATCTTAATGACAAGTCGAGCTTTCTTAATGGTTGCATTTCCATCATTGTCCGTCTTCCTTTTAAAATCCATATGTACCTAACAGCCTTACGACCATCAAGTAGTTCTTCCAAAGTCTACACTTTGTTTTCATATATGGATCCTCTCTCGGATTATATGGCCTCGAGCCATTCATCGGAATCCGGGCCCACCATTGCTTCTCCATAGCTCGTAGGTTCATTGTTGTCTAGCAACATGACTTCCAAGACAGGATTACGTACCACTCTGAAGTAGCACGCATCCTTGTCATCCTACGAGGTTTGGGAGTGACTTGATCCGAAGTCTCATGATAACTATCATAAGCTTCCACTTCAATTGGTGTAGGTGCCATAGGAACAATTCCTGTGCCCTGCTACACACTAGTTGAAGTGACGGTTCAATAACCTCATCAAGTCTCCACCATCCTCCCACTCAATTCTTTCGAGAGAAACTTTTCCTCGAGAAAGGACCCGATTTGAGAAACAATCCTTATTGCTTTCGGATCTGAGACAGGAGGTATACCCAACTGTTTTGGGTATCCTATGAAGATGCAGTTATCCGCTTTGGGTTCGAGCTTATCAGCCTGAAACTTTTCATATAAGCGTCGCAGCCCCAAACTTTTAAGAAATGACAGCTTAGGTTTCTCTAAACCATAGTTCATACGGTGTCATCTCATCGGAATTATGTGGTGCCCTATTTAAAGTGAGTGCGGTTGTCTCCAATGCCTAACCCATGAACGATAGTGGTAATTCGATAAGAGACATCATGGTACGCACCATATCCAATAGGGTGCAACTATGATGTTCGGACACACCATCACTCTATGGTGTTCCAGGCGGTACTAGTCGTGAAACAATTTCCACAGTGCCAAACTCGTAACTCAGATATTCATTTCTTTGATCATATCATAGACATTTTATCCTCTTGTCATGAAGATCTTCAACTTCATTCTGAAATTACTTGAACCATTCAATAATTCAGACTTGTGTTTCATCAAGTAAATATACTCAGTATCTACTCAAATCATTTGTGAAGTAAGAGCATAACGATATCCACTGCGCGCCTCAGCACTCATTGGACTGCACACATCAAAATGTGTTACTTCCAACAAGTTGCTTTCTTGTTCCATTTTACTGAAACCGAAGCTTTCAGTCATCTTGCCCATGTGGTATGATTTGCATGTCTCAAGCGATTCAAAATCAAGTGAGTCCAAACGGTCCATCTGCATGGAGTTTCTTCATGCGTACATACCAACAGACACGGTTCACATGTCTCAATCCTTTTCAAAAATGAGTGAGTCCAAAGATCCATCAACATGGAGCTTCTTCATGCGTTTTATACCAATATGACTTACATGGCAGTGCCACAAGTAGGTGGTACTATCATTACTATCTTATATCTTTTGGCATGAACATGTGTATCACTATGATCGAGATTCAATAAACCATTCATTTTAGGTGCAAGACCATTGAAGGCATTATTCAAATAAATAGAGTAACCGTTATTCTCCTTAAATGAATAACCGTATTGCGATAGACATGATCCAATCATGTCTATGCTCAACGCAAACACCAAATAACAATTATTTAGGTTTAACACCAATCTCGATGGTAGAGGGAGCGTGTGATGCTTGATCACATCAACCTTGGAAACACTTCCAACACATCTCGTCAGCTCACCTTTAGCTAGTCTCCGTTTATTCCGTAGCTTTTATTTCGAGTTACTAACACTTAGCAACCGAACCGGTATCTAATACCCTGATGCTACTAGGAGTACTAGTAAAGTACACATTCACATAATGTATATCCAATATACTTCTATCGACAGCCTTCTCATCTACCAAGTATCTAAGGTAATTCTGCTCCAGTGGTTGTTCCCCTTATTACAGAAGCACTCAGTCTCGGGTTTGGGTTTAACCTTGGGTTTCTCCACTAGAGCAGCAGCTGATTTGCCGTTTCATGAAGTATCCCTTCTTGCCCTTGCCCTTCTTGAAACTAGTGGTTTCACTAACCATCAACAATTGATGCTCCTTCTTGATTTCTACTTTCGCGGTGTCAAACATCGCGAATATTTCAAGGATCATTTTATCTATCCCGGATATGTTATAGTTCATTATGAAGCTCTAGCAGCTTGGTGGCAATGACTTTGGAGAAACATCACTATCTTATCTGGAAGATCAACTCCCACTCGATTCAAGTGATTGTCGTACTCAGACAATCTGAGCACAAGCTCAACGATTGAGCTTTTCTCCCTTTGTTTGCAGGCTAAGAAAATCGTCGGAGGTCTTATACCTTTTGACGTGGGCACGAGCCTGAAATCCCAATTTCAGCCCTCGAAACATCTCATACGTTCCGCGACATTTCAAAAATGTCTTCGGTGCCTCAATTCTAAACCATTTATCATTACCGAACTACCATGTAGTCATCAAAACGTGTATGTCAGATGTTCGCAACATCCACATACCACGTTCGAGGTCCAGCACACCGAGCGGTGCATTAAGGACACAAGCCTTCTACTGTCCGCATAATTGCTACTATCAACTTTCAACTATATTTTCTCTAGGAACATATCTAAAAACAGTAGAACAAAAGCGCGAGCTTACGACATAATTTGCAAAGATCTTTTGACTATGTTCAGGATAAATAAGTTCATCTTATGAACTCCCACTCAGATAGACATCCCTCTAGTCATCCAAGTGATTACATGATCCGAGTCAACTAGGCCGTGTCCGATCATCACGTGAGACGGACTAGTCATCATCGGTGAACATCTTCATGTTGATCGCATCTACCATACGACTCATGCTCGACCTTTCGGTCTCTTGTGTTCCGAGGCCATGTCTATACATGCTAGGCTCGTCAAGTCAACCTAAGTGTTTCGCGTGTCTAAATCTGTCTTACACCCGTTGTATGTGAACGTAAGAATCTATCACACCCGATCATCACGTGGTGCTTCGAAACGACAAACTTTCGCAATGGTGCACAGTTAGGGGGAACACTTTCTTGAAATTTTAATGAGGGATCATCTTATTTACTACCGTCGTTCTAAGCAAATAAGATGCAAAAACATGATAAACATCACATGCAATCAAACAGTGACATGATATGGCCATCATCACTTTGCTCCTTTTGATCTCCATCTTCGGGGCTTCATGATCATCGTCGTCACCGGCATGACACCATGATCTCCATCATCGTGTCTTCATGAAGTTGTCACGTCAACTATTACTTCTACTACTATGGCTAATGCTTTAGCAATAAACTAAAGTAATTACATGACGTTTATGTTGACACGCAGGTCATAAATAAATTAAAGACAACTCCTATGGCTCCTGCCGGTTGTCATACTCATCGACATGCAAGTCGTGATTCCTATTACAAGAACATGATCATCTCATACATCACATATATCATACATCACATCCTTTGGCCATATCACATCACATGGCATACCCTGCAAAAACAAGTTAGACGTCCTCTAATTGTTGTTTGCATGTTTTACGTGGCTGCTATGGGTTTCTAGCAAGAACGTTTCTTACCTACGCAAAACCACAACGTGATATGTCAATTGCTATTTACCCTTCATAAGGACCCTTTTCATCGAATCCGATCTGACTAAAGTGGGAGAGATTGGCACCCGCTAGCCACCTTATGCAACTAGTGCATGTCAGTCGGTGGAACCTGTCTCACGTAAGTGTACGTGTAAGGTCAGTCCGGGCCGCTTCATCCCACAATGCCGCCGAATCAAGATTGACTAGTAACGGTAAGCATATTGAACAAAATCAACGCCCACAACTACTTTGTGTTCTACTCGTGCATGGAATCTACGCAACAGACCTAGCTCTGATACCACTGTTGGGGAACGTAGCAGAAATTCAAAATTTTCCTACGTGTCACCAAGATCTAACTATGGAGAAACCAGCAACGAGGGGAAGAAGAGTGCATCTACATACCCTTGTAGATCGCTAAGCGGAAGCGTTCAAGTGAACGGGGTTGATGGAGTCGTACTCGTCGTGATCCAAATCACCGATGACCAAGTGCCGAACGGATGGCACCTCCGCGTTCAACACACGTACAGCCCGGTGACGTCTCCCATGCCTTGATCCAGCAAGGAGAGAGGGAGAGGTTGAGGAAGACTCCATCCAGCAGCAGCACAACGGCGTGGTGGTGGTGGAGGAGCGTGGCAATCCAGCAGGGCTTCGCCAAGCACCGCAAGAGATGAGGAGGAGAGAGGCAGGGCTGCACCAACAGGGAGAGATCAGATCGCGTTGTGGGCAGCCCCTAGGCCTCACTATTTATAGGAGGAGGGGAGGAGGGTGCGCCCCCACTAGGGTTCCCACCCCTAGAGGGGCGGCAACCCTAGATGGGAAAAGGGGGAGGCCAAGAGGGGAGGAGAGGGAGGCGCAGGGAGTATGGGCCATAGGGCCCATCTGCCCTAGGGTTTGCCCCCTTCTCCTCTCCTTTGCGCTATGGGCCCTTGTCGGGGGGGGCGCACCAGCCCACCTGGGGCTGGTCCCCTCCCACACTTAGCCCATGCATGCCTCCGGGGCTTGTGGCCCCACTTGGTGGACCCCCGGACACCTCCGGTGGTCCCGGAACACTACCGGTGATGCCCAGAACACTTCCGGTGGCCAAAACCATACTTACTATATATAAATCTTTACCTCCGGACCATTCCGGAACTCCTCTTGATGTCCGGGATCTCATCCGGGACTCCGAACAACATTCGGTAACCACATACGAACTTCCTTTATAACCCTAGCGTCATCGAATCTTAAGTGTGTAGACCCTACGGGTTCGGGAGACACGCAGACATGACCGAGACGTTCTCCGGTCAATAGCCAACAGCGGGATCTGGATACCCATGTTGGCTCCCACATGCTCCACGATGATCTCATCGGATGAACCACGATGTCAAGGACTTAATCAATCCCGTATACAATTCCCTTTGTCTATCGGTACGATACTTGCCCGAGATTCGATCGTCGGTATCCCGATACCTTGTTCAATCTCGTTACCGGCAAGTCTCTTTTACTCGTTCCGCAGCACATCATCCCATGATCAACACCTCGATCACATTGTGCACATTATGATGATGTCCTACCGAGTGGGCCCAGAGATACCTCTCCGTCACACGGAGTGACAAATCCCAGTCTCGATTCGTGCCAACCCAACAGACACTTTCGGAGATACCCGTAGTGCACCTTTATAGCCACCCAGTTACGTTGTGACGTTTGGCACACCCAAAGTATTCCTACGGTATCCGGGAGTTGCACAATCTCATGGTCTAAGGAAATGATACTTGACATTAGAAAAGCTTTAGCATACGAACTACATGATCTTGTGCTAGGCTTAGGATTGGGTCTTGTCCATCACATCATTCTTCTAATGATGTGATCCCGTTATCAATGACATCCAATGTCCATGGTCAGGAAACCGTAACCATCTATTGATCAACGAGCTAGTCAACTAGAGGCTTACTAGGGACATGGTGTTGTCTATGTATCCACACATGTATCTAAGTTTCCTATCAATACAATTCTAGCATGGATAATAAACGCTTATCATGAACAAGGAAATATAATAATAACCTATTTATTATTGCCTCTAGGGCATATTTCCAACAATTGGACCATTGGAGGAGTCAAATACCAAAGATCAATCCCCCAAAGCAGTTTTGTGAGAGGAGCTTTAATCAAGGAGATCGAAAATCGCAGCAAGATGAGCAAGAACTCGTGCTTGAGCTGGTTGGCAATTTTTTTGAGAGATATAAGGAGTGTGTGGTTGCTGGAATAAGTGGAGGGGAGCCACCATGGGCCCACGAGGCAGGGGGCGCGCGCAGGGGGTGGGCGCGCCCTGGACCCTCGTGGCCAGGTGCTTGCTCCCCGTGTTGTGTTCTCAGTGCCAGATAATCTCAAATATTCCAGAAAAAATCATATTTCAATTTCGGGGTATTTTTTATTGCACGTATAATTCAGAAAACAGATAGAAAATACTATTTTTACTTTATTTAATCTAAATAACAGAAAGTAAAAGGGGGTTACAGAAGGTTGTGCTTTCTTACTTCATCCATCTCATGCTCATCAAAAGGAATCCACTAACAAGGTTCATCAGGTCTTGTTAACAAACTCATTGCGAATAGCATGGAACCGGAGAAATTTCGAATAACACTATGTTACCTCAACGGGGATATCCACGTCCCTAATAATAAGAATATCATATCTCTTTTTGACAGTAGGAAGAGGAAATTCAAAACCTCCAAAAATAATCAAAGGAATTTTTCCAATAGAGTTTATACTATGAACTTGAGGTTGTTTCCTCGGAAAGTGTACCGTATGCTCATTGCCATTAACATGAAAACTGACATTGCCTTTGTTGCAATCAATAACAGCCCCTGCAGTATTCAAAAAGGGTCTTCCAAGAATAATAGACATACTATCCTCCTCGGGAATATCAAGAATAACAAAGTCCGTTAAAATAGTAACGTTTGGAACCACAACAGGCACATCCTCACAAATACCGAAAGGTATAGCAGTTGATTTATCAGCCATTTGCAGAGATATTTCAGTAGGTTTCAACTTATTCAAATCAAGTCTACGATATAAAGAGAGAGGCATAACACTAACACCGGCTCCAAGATCGCATAAAGCAGTTTTAACATAGTTTCTTTTAATTGAGCATGGTATAGTGGGTACTCCTGGATCTCCTAACTTCTTAGGTATTCCACCCTTAAAAGTATAATTATCAAGCATGGTGGAAATTTAAGCTTCCAGTATCTTTCTTTTATTTGTAACAATTTCTTTCATATACTTAGCATAAGGATTCATTTTGAGCATATCAGTCAAACGCATATGCAAAAAGGTTGGTCTAATCATTTCAGCAAAGCGCTCAAAATCCTCATCATCATTTTTCTTGGATGGTTTGGGAGGAAAAGGCATGGGTTTCTGAACCCATGGTTCTCTTTCCTTACCATGCTTCCTAGCAACAAAGTCTCTCTTATCATAACGTTGATTCTTTGATCGTGGGTTATCAAGATCAACAGTAGGTTCAATCTCTACATCATTATTATTGCTAGGTTGAGCATCAACATGAACATCATCATTAACATTATCACTAGGTTCATGTTCATTACCATATTGTGTTTCGGCATCAGAGATAGAAATATCATTGGGATTCTCAGGTATGTCAACAATAGGTTCACCAGCAGCATGCAAAGTCCTATTATTTTTCTTTTTCTTCCTTTTAGAAGGACTAGGTGCATCTAAATTATATCTCTGAGAATCCTGCTCGATTCTCTTAGGGTGGCCCTCAGGATACAAAGGTTCCTGAGTCATTTTACCTCCCCTAGTTGCAACTCTAACAGCAAAGTCGTTGTTCTTACTATTCAATTCATCGAGCAAATCATTCTGAGCTTTAAGTACTTGTTCTACTTGAGTGGTAACCATAGAAGCATGTTTACTAATGAGTTTAAGTTCACATTTAACTCTAGACATATAATCACTCAAGTGTTCAATCATATAAGCATTGCGTTTTAATTGTCTACCAAAATAAGCATTAAAGTTTTCTTTTTGACAATAAAATTATAAAATTCATCTAAGCATTGGCTAGCAGACTTATAACGAGGAATATCACCTTCATCAAATCTACAGAGAGAATTTACCTTTACTACCTGTGTCAGGTTATCAAGACCATGAACTTCTTCAACATGCGGTAAATTAAGACCATGTATTTCTTCAACAGGAGGTAAATTCTTAACATCTTCAGCTTTTATACCTTTTTCTTTCGTAGATTTCTTTGCCTCTTGCATATCTTCAGGACTGAGAAATAGAACACACCTTTTCTTCAGAGTTGGCTTAGGAGTTGGTTCAGGAAGTGTCCAATTATTTTCATTTGTCAACATATCATTCAATAGAATTTCAGCTTGACCGACAGTTCTTTCCCTGAAAACACAACCAGCACAACTATCCAGGTGGTCTCGAGAAGCATCAGTTAATTAGTCCATTATAAAAGATATCAAGTATTTCATTTTTCTTAAGAGGATGATCGGGCAAAGCATTAAGTAATTGGAGAATCCTCCCCCAAGCTTGTGGGAGACTCTCTTCTTCAATTTGCACAAAATTATATATTTCCCTTAAAGCAGCTTGTTTCTTATGAGCAGGGAAATATTTAGCAGAGAAGTAATAAATCATATCCTAGGGACTACGCACACCACCAGGATCAAGAGAATTAAACCATATATTAGCATCACCCTTTAATGAGAACAGAAATATTTTAAGGATATAATAGTAGCGAGTTTTCTCATCATTACTGAACAGGGTGGCTATATCATTTAATTTAGTAAGATGTGCCACAACAATTTTAGATTCATAACCATAGAAAGGATCAGATTCAACCAAAGTAAATATATCAGGGTCAACAGAGAAATCATAATCCTTATCAATAACAAAGATAGGTGAAGTAGCATAAGAAGGATCATATTTCATTCTAGCATTCAGAGATTTTTGTTTCATCTTAGCTAATAATTTCTTAAGATCACTTCTATCATTCCAAGCAAGAAAGTCCCTAGCAGTTTCTTCATCCATAACATAACCCTCGGGCACAACAGGCAATTCATATCTAGGGGGAGAATCTTCACCATCACTTTTATCAATATTATCAGTTTCAATAATCTCATTCTCTCTAGCCCTAGCAATTTGTTCATCAAGAAATTCACTAAGTGGCACAGT
This sequence comes from Aegilops umbellulata, assembly GCA_032464435.1. Lineage (NCBI taxonomy): Eukaryota > Viridiplantae > Streptophyta > Magnoliopsida > Poales > Poaceae > Aegilops > Aegilops umbellulata. The sequence goes on along the minus strand of CP136058.1, from coordinate 6,562,765 downwards.
AGTATCAAGCATAGAACTAGTTTCATCATAAGTATCATGCATATAGAAGTGGCATCATCAATAACATGTGACATATCAGAATTAATAGAAGAAGCAGGTTTAGGTGTCGCAAGCTTACTCAAAACAGAAGGTGACTCAAGTGCAGAGCTAGATGGCAGTTCCTTACCTCCCCTCTTAGTTGAGGGATAAATTTTAGTTTTCTCGTCTTTCAAGTTCTTCAGAGTGACCAGCAGATATAAATCCCAAGTGACTCAAAGAATAGAGCTATGATCCCCGGCAACGGCGCCAGAAAATAGTCCTTATAACCCACAAGTGTAGGGGATCGCAACAATTTTCGAGGGTTGAGTATTCAACCCAAATTTATTGATTCAACACAAGGGGAGCAAAAGAATATTCTCAAGTATTAGCAGTTGAGTTGTCAATTCAACCACACCTGGATAACTTAGTATCTGCAGCAAAGTGTTTAGTAGCAAAGTAATTTGATAGTAGCGGTAACGGTAGCAAAAGTAATATTTTTGGGTTTTGTAGTGATTGTAATTGTAGCAACGGAAAAGTAAATAAGCAAAGAACAATATGTCAAAAGCTCGTAGGCATTGGATTGGTGATGGAAAATTATGCCGAATGCGGTTCATCATGTAATAGTCATAACATAGGGTGACACAGAACTAGCTCCAATTCATCAATGTAATATTGGCATGTATTCTGAATATAGTCATACGTCCTTATGGAAAAGAACTTGCATGACATCTTTTCTCCTACCCTCCCGTGGCAGCGGGGTCCTAGCGGAAACTAAAGGATATTAAGGCCTCCTTTTAATAGAGTACCGGACCAAAGCATGAACACATAGTGAATACATGAACTCCTCAAACTATGGTCATCACCGGGAGTGGTCCTGATTATTGTCACTTCGGTGTTGCCGGATCATAACACATAGTAGGTGACTATAGACATGCAAGATAGGATCAAGAACTCACATATATTCATGAAAACAAAATAGGTTCAGATATGAAATCATGGCACTCGGGCCCTAGTGACAAGCACTAAGCATAGCAAAGTCATAGCAATATCAATCTCAGAACATAGTGGATACTAGGGATCAAACCCTAACAAAACTAACTTAATTACATGATAAATCTCATCCAACCCATCACCATCCAGCAAGCCTATGATGGAATTACTCACGCACGGCGGTGAGCATCATGAAATTGGTGATGGAGGATAGTTGATGATGATGATGGCGACGGATTCCCCTCTCCGGAGCCCCGAACGGACTCCAGATCAGCCCTCCCGAGAGAGTTTAGGGCTTGGCAGCGGCTCCATATCGTGAAACGTGATGAATCCTTCTCTCTGATTTTTTTCTCCCCGAACATGAATATATGGAGTTGGAGTTGAGGTCGGTGGAGCACCAGGGGGCCCACGAGGCAGGCGACACGCCCAGGGATGGCAGGCACGCCTCCCACCCTCGTGTACAGGGTGTGGGCCCCCTGACCTTGATTCTTTCGCCAGTATTTTTTATTATTTCCAAAAATAATCTCCGTGGAGTTTTAGGTCATTCCGAGAACTTCTGCTTCTGCACAAAAATAACACCATGGCAATTCTGCAGAAAACAGCGTGAGTCCGGGTTAGTTCCATTCAAATCATGCAAGTTAGAGTCCAAAACAAGGGCAAAAGTGTTTGGAAAAGTAGATATGACGGAGACGTATCAACTCCCCCAAGCTTAAACCTTTGCTTGTCCTCAAGCAATTCAGTGGATAAACTGAAAGTGAGAAAGAAAAAAATTTACAAACTATGTTTGCTCTTGTTGTTGTAAATATGTAATGCCAGCATTCAAGTTTTCAGCAAAGATTATGAACTAACCATATTCACAATAACACTTAGGTCTCATGTTTACTCATATCAATGGCATAATCAACTAGCGAGCAATAATAATAAATCTCGAATGGCAACACTTTCTCAAAACAACCATAATATGATATAACAAGATGGTATCTCGCTAGCCCTTTTCGAGATTGCAAAACATAAATGCAGATCACCCTTAAAGATCAAGGACTAACTAAACATTGTAATTCATGGTAAAAGAGATCCAGTCATAATCATACCCAATATAAATTAATAGTAATGGATGCAAATGGCAGCCGTGCTCTCCAACTGGTGCTTTTCGATAAGAAGGTGATGACTCAAAATAAAAGTAAATAGATAGGCCCTTCGCAGAGGGAAGCAGAGATCTGTAGAGGTGCCAAAGCTCGGTTTTGAAATAGAGATGAATAATATTTTGAGTGGTATACATTCATTGTCAAGATAACAACCAAGAGATGGCGATATCTTCCATGTTACACACATTATAGGCGGTTCCCAAACAGAATGGTAAAATTTATACTCCCCCACCACCAACAAGCACACTCCATGGCTGGTCCGAAACAACGGGTACCGTCCAACTAACAACAATCCTGGGGGAGTTTTTGTTTCCAAGTATTTTGGTTTGATTTGCATAAAGCATGGGACTGGGCATCCCGATGACCAGCCATTTTGTCGTGAGTGAGGAGCGGAGTCCACTCCTCTTGGGAATAACCCGCCTACCATGGAAGAAACATACAACCCTAGTTGATATATGAGCAATTCGAGCATACGAAGCAGAATTTCCTTTGAAGGTTTAAAGTTTGGCACATACAAATTTACTTGGAACGGCAGGTAGATACCACATATAGGAAGGTATGGTGGACTCATATGGAATAACTTTGGGGTTTGAGGGATTGGATGCACAAGTAGTATTCCTACTTAGTACAAGTGAAGGCTAGCAAAAGACAGGGAAGCGACCAACTAGGGAGCGACAACAGTCATGAACATGCATTAAAATTAATAAACATGGAGTGCAAGCACGAGTAGGATATAATCCACCATGAACATAAATATCATGAAAGCTATGTTGATTTGTTTCAACTACATGTGTGAACATGTGCCAAGTCAAGTCACTTGAATCATTCAAAGGAGGATACCAACCCATCATACCACATCACAACCATTTTAATAGCATGTTGGCACGCAAGGTAAACCATTATAAACTCCTAGCTAATTAAGCATGGCATAAGCAACTATAATCTCTACTTTTCATTGCAAACATGTTTATTCATAATAGGCCGAAGCATGAACGATGAACCAATCATATTTACAAAAAACAAGAGAGGTCGAGTTCATACCAGCTTCTCTCATCTCAATCAGTCCATCATATATCGTCATAATTGCCTTTCACTTACACGACCGAACGGGGTGTATAATAATAATAGTGCACGTGCATTCGATTAAGCTGGATTCTGCAAGCATGTAATAAACAGGATAAGACAAGGTAATATGGTCTCTTGGTTAATTCAACAATAATGCATATAAGAGCCACTTCAACATTTTAATCATGGTCCTCTCCTTTCGACCCCCAAAGAAAAGAAAAGAGATAAAACTTTTTACACGGGAAAGTTCCCAACAAAGAAAAGAATAACGATAAATCTTTTTGAGTTTTCTTTTAATTATTACTACTACAAGCAAGAAAGTAAACTAGCTAAACGCTACAACTATTTTTTTGGTTTTTCCCAAGGTTTTTCAAACACACAAGAAGAAAGCATAAGAAAAGAAAAATAAACTAGCATGGATAGTACAGTGAAAAAGTATGAGCACGGACAACTAGCATGAGTGTGTGAGCATAAATGTAATGTCGGTGAGAAATACGTACTCCCCAAGCTTAGGCTTTTGGCCTGAGTTGGTCTATTGCCATAGCTGGCCTGGCGGATATCCAAAGTTACAGTTGGGGTCGTACCGAGATACAGCGGCTATTGCTTCGTGTGCTGCAGCTTGGAGGCGAGCTGCCCTCGTCCTCCTCCCGTATTCATTTTCCTCCTCCCTGGTTATGACATATCTCCCCTTTGTCTGAAAGTCAAAGTGAGTAGGAGCAGGGAGGACAATATCGACGGCTTGACACGTGTCAAAGATTAGTCGGTACTAGAGAGGCGGTTCATTCCTCTCAACAAACCGATGTTGAACCATGCCATTAAAATCTAGATAAGAAGGAGGCAATTCTATATCATAATCACGAATAGGTATACCAAGAAAATTATCTAGACGGGTTTCATAAATTCCGCCAAATAAATCCCCATTAATTCTATTATTATGCAACCTACGTGCAACAATAGCTCCCAAATTAAAATGTTTATCTCCTAACACAGCACTCCTGAGAACACTGAGATCAGGGACACACATGTGACACGCTTCATCCTTACCATTGATGCACCTACCTATGAAGAGAGCAAAATAATGAATAGCAGGAAAATGAATGCTCCCTATGGTAGCTTGTGTTATATCTCTAGACTCCCCCACAATTATACTAGCAACAAAATCTCTAAACTCGGATTTGCGAGGCTCAGTAGTGCTACCCCATTATGGAAGTTTGCATGCAGTATTAAAATCCTCCAAGTACATAGTATAAGAATTTTCATAAAGATCAAATAGGATAGTTTGAGAATTGCGTGAAGATGAAAATTCAAACCTTCTCACAAAGGAATCAGTGAGATAGTGGTATTGACGGCACTTATCTGCCTCGAAGCTCAGAAGATCAGCGTTACGCACATATACGTTAAATTCTTCCTTGATTCCTGCTCTATCCATAAAGTCTTCTGAAGGGCATTCACAAGCCCACACTTGAGCTTCCCTCGGTGGTTCATCGTCCGCATCGCGTATTACGGGCCTGGGTCCTTGCTTTCTTGAAGGATCACCTTGGTACATTTTCCTCAACATATTTCTCCCTCTGAATTTTTTTTGAAAATTTTAGTTACTTCAAATAAAAGTAAACCAAACTCAACAAAATTGATAGCAACTACTCCCACAAGTGCCTAGAGACTACATCATGCATTAGAACTACTTGGGCCCGAATAAATTTGACATGCAAGCTCAAGAACAGGGTCATCTAGGCAGCAAAAATTTGCAATGAATAAAGCACTAGAACAAAAACTAATTGGACCATTTGAGGAGTCAAATACCAAAGATCAATCCCCCAAAGCAGTTTTATGAGAGGAGCTTTGAGCAAGGAGATCGAAAATCGTAGCAAGATGAGCAAGAACTCGTGCTTGAGCTGGTTGGCAATTTTTTTGAGAGATAGAAGGAGTGTCTGGTTGCTGGAATAAGTGGAGGGGAGCCACCATGGGCCCACGAGGCAGGGGGCGCACGCAGGGGGTGGGCGCGCCCTGGACCCTCGTGGCCAGGTGCTTGCTCCCCGTGTTGTGTTCTCAATGCCAGATAATCTCAAATATTCCAGAAAAAATCATATTTCAATTTCGGGGTATTTTTTATTGCACGTATAATTCAGAAAACAGATAGAAAATACTATTTTTACTTTATTTAATCTAAATAACAGAAAGTAAAAGGGGGTTACAGAAGGTTGTGCTTTCTTACTTCATCCATCTCATGCTCATCAAAAGGAATCCACTAACAAGGTTCATCAGGTCTTGTTAACAAACTTATTCCGAATAGCATGGAACCGGAGAAATTTCGAATAACACTATGTTACCTCAACGGGGATATGCACGTCCCCAATAATAAGAATATCATATCTCTTTTTGACAGTAGGAACAGGAAATTCAAAACCTCCAAAAATAATCGAAGGAATTTTTTCAATAGAGTTTATACTATGAACTTGAGGTTGTTTCCTCGGAAAGTGTACCGTATGCTCATTGCCATTAACATGAAAACTGACATTGCCTTTGTTGCAATCAATAACAGCCCCTACAGTATTCAAAAAGGGTCTTCCAAGAATAATAGACATACTATCCTCCTCGGGAATATCAAGAATAACAAAGTCCGTTAAAATAGTAACGTTTGGAACCACAACAGGCACATCCTCACAAATACCGAAAGGTATAGCAGTTGATTTATCAGCCATTTGCAGAGATATTTCAGTAGGTTTCAACTTATTCAACTCAAGTCTACGATATAAAGAGAGAGGCATAACACTAACACCGGCTCCAAGATCGCATAAAGAAGTTTTAACATAGTTTCTTTTAATTGAGCATGGTATAGTGGGTACTCCTGGATCTCCTAACTTCTTAGGTATTCCACCCTTAAAAGTATAGTTATCAAGTATGGTGGAAATTTAAGCTTCCGGTATCTTTCTTTTATTTGTAACAATTTCTTTCATATACTTAGCATAAGGATTCATTTTGAGCATATCAGTCAAAGGCATACGCAAAAATGTAGGTCTAATCATTTCAGCAAAGCGCTCAAAATCCTCATCATCATTTTTCTTGGATGGTTTGGGAGGAAAAGGCATGGGTTTCTGAACCCATGGTTCTCTTTCCTTACCGTGCTTCCTAGCAACAAAGTCTCTCTTATCATAACGTTGATTCTTTGATCGTGGGTTATCAAGATCAACAGTAGGTTCAATCTCTACATCATTATTATTCCTAGGTTGAGCATCAACATGAACATCATCATTAACATTATCACTAGGTTCATGTTCATTACCATATTGTGTTTCAGCATCAGAGATAGAAATATCATTGGGATTCTCAGGTATGTCAACAATAGGTTCACCAGCAGCATGCAAAGTCCTATTATTTTTCTTTTTCTTCCTTTTAGAAGGACTAGGTGCATCTAAATTATATCTCTGAGAATCCTGCTCGATTCTCTTAGGGTGGCCCTCAGGATACAAAGGTTCCTGAGTCATTTTACCTCCCCTAGTTGCAACTCTAACAGCAAAGTCGTTGTTCTTACTATTCAATTCATCGAGCAAATCATTCTGAGCTTTAAGTACTTGTTCTACTTGAGTGGTAACCATAGAAGCATGTTTACTAATGAGTTTAAGTTCACCTTTAACTCTAGACATATAATCACTCAAGTGTTCAATCATATAAGCATTGCGTTTTAATTGTCTACCAAAATAAGCATTAAAGTTTTCTTTTTGACAATAAAATTATAAAACTCATCTAAGCATTGGCTAGCAGACTTATAACGAGGAATATCACCTTCATCAAATCTATAGAGAGAATTTACCTTTACTACCTGTGTCAGGTTATCAAGACCATGAACTTCTTCAACAGGCGGTAAATTAAGACCATGTATTTCTTCAACAGGAGGTAAATTCTTAACATCTTCAGCTTTTATACCTTTTTCTTTCGTAGATTTCTTTGCCTCTTGCATATCTTCAGGACTGAGAAATAGAACACACCTTTTCTTCAGAGTTGGCTTAGGAGTTGGTTCAGGAAGTGTCCAATTACTTTCATTTGTCAACATATCATTCAATAGAATTTCAGCTTGACCGACAGTTCTTTCCCTGAAAACACAACCAGCACAACTATCCAGGTGGTCTCGGGAAGCATCAGTTAATTAGTCCATTATAAAAGATATCAAGTATTTCATTTTTCTTAAGAGGATGATCGGGCAAAGCATTAAGTAATTGGAGAAGCCTCCCCCAAGCTTGTGGGAGACTCTCTTCTTCAATTTGCAAAAAATTATATATTTCCCTTAAAGCAGCTTGTTTCTTATGAGGAGGGAAATATTTAGCAAAGAAGTAATAAATCATATCCTAGGGACTACGCACACCATCAGGATCAAGAGAATTAAACCATATATTAGCATCACCCTTTAATGAGAACAGAAATATTTTAAGGACATAATAGTAGCGAGTTTTCTCATAATTACTGAACAGGGTGGCTATATCATTTAATTTAGTAAGATGTGCCACAACAGTTTTAGATTCATAACCATAGAAAGGATCAGATTCAACCAAAGTAAATATATCAGGGTCAACAGAGAAATCATAATCCTTATCAATAACAAAGATAGGTGAAGTAGCATAAGAAGGATCATATTTCATTCTAGCATTCAGAGATTTTTGTTTCATCTTAGCTAATAATTTCTTAAGATCACTTCTATCATTGCAAGCAAGAAAGTCCCTAGCAGTTTCTTCATCCATAACATAACCCTCAGGCACAACAGGCAATTCATATCTAGGGGGAGAATCTTCACCATCACTTTTATCAATATTATCAGTTTCAATAATCTCATTCTCTCTAGCCCTAGCAAGTTGTTCATCAAGAAATTCACTAAGTGGCACAGTAGTATCAAGCATAGAACTAGTTTCATCATAAGTATCATGCATACAGAAGTGGCATCATCAATAACATGCGACATATCAGAATTAATAGAAGAAGCGGATTTAGGTGTCGCAAGCTTACTCAAAACAGAAGGTGACTCAAGTGCAGAGCTACATGGCAGTTCCTTACCTCCCCCCTTAGTTGAGGGATAAATTTTAGGTTTCTCGTATTTCAAATTCTTCAGAGTGACCAGCAGATATAAATCCCAAGTGACTCAAAGAATAGATCTATGATCCCCGGCAACGGCGCCAGAAAATAGTCCTTATAACCCACAAGTGTAGGGGATCGCAACAGTTTTCGAGGGTAGAGTATTCAACCCAAATTTATTGATTCAACACAAGGGGAGCCAAAGAATATTCTCAAGTATTAGAAGTTGAGTTGTCAATTCAACCACACCTGGATAACTTAGTATCTGCAGCAAAGTGTTTAGTAGCAAAGTAATTTGATAGTAGCGGTAACGGTAGCAAAAGTAATATTTTTGGGTTTTGTAGTGATTGTAACAGTAGCAACGGAAAAGTAAATAAGCAAAGAACAATATGTGAAAAGCTCGTAGGCATTGGATTGGTGATGGAAAATTATGCCGAATGCGGTTCATCATGTAATAGTCATAACATAGGGTGACACAGAACTAGCTCCAATTCATCAATGTAATATTGGCATGTATTCTGAATATAGTCATGCGTCCTTATGGAAAAGAACTTGCATGACATCTTTTCTCCTACCCTCCCGTGGCAGCGGGGTCCTAGCGGAAACTAAAGGATATTAAGGCCTCCTTTTAATAGAGTACGGGACCAAAGCATTAACACATAGTGAATACATGAACTCCTCAAACTAGGGTCATCACCGGGAGTGGTCCCGATTATTGTCACTTCGGTGTTGCCGGATCATAACACATAGTAGGTGACTATAGACATGCAAGATAGGATCAAGAACTCACATATATTCATGAAAACATAATAGGTTCAGATCTGAAATCATGGCACTCGGGCCCTAGTGACAAGCATTAAGCATAGCAAAGTCATAGCAACATCAATCTCAGAACATAGTGGATACTAGGGATCAAACCCTAACAAAACTAACTCGATTACATGATAAATCTCATCCAACCCATCACCGTCCAGCAAGCCTATGGTGGAATTACTCACGCACGGCGGTGAGCATCATGAAATTGATGATGGACGATGGATGATGATGATGATGGCGATGGATTCCCCTCTCCGGAGCCCCGAATGGACTCCAGATCAGCCCTCCGGAGAGAGTTTAGGGCTTGGCGGCGGCTCCGTATCGTAAAACACGATGAATCCTTGTCTTCGATTTTTTTTCTCCCCGAACGTGAATATATGTAGTTGGCGTTGAGGTCGGTGGAGCACCACGGGGCCCACGAGGCAGGGGGCGCGCCAAGGAGGGGCAGGCGGGCCTCCCACCCTCGTGGACAGGGTGTGGGCCCCTAGCCTTGATTCCTTCGCCAGTATTTTTTATTATTTCCAAGAATAATCTTCGTGGAGTTTCTGGTCATTCAGAGAACTTTTGTATCTGCACAAAAATAACGCCATGGCAATTCTGCTGGAAACAACGTCAGTCTGGGTTAGTTCCATTCAAATCATGAAAGTTAGAGTCCAAAATAAGGGAAAAAGTGTTTGTAAAAGTAGATACGACGGAGACGTATCAGTACGCATAACCACAGTGGCCCCAAGAATGGAAACGGGAACGGAACAGGCAGCAATCAGAACTGCTCTAATCCAGCCACACCCGCCAAGAAGGATCGAAGTCACATTACCTGTTTCAAGTGCGGGAAGACTGGGCACTACACCAATGATTGTCCAGAATTGAAGAACAGAAATGGCAATGGAGGCGCTGGGAAGAAGCCCAACCCTTTCAACAGGGGATAAGTGAACCACGTGAACACGTAGGAGGTTAAAGAGCAGCCCGATGCAGTTATCGGTAAGTTTCTGGTTAAGTCATTTACCGCTCTCGTTCTTTTTGATACCAGTGCATCGCATTCATACATTTCAAGGGGATTTGTGGACAAGTTTAAGTTACCCACCCTAGCCCTTAGGATACCTTTGCTAGTGAGCTCACCCGGTGCAGAGTATATGACCAGCCGATGGTGTGACCGGTTACCCTTAACCATTGGTAGCCATGTTTTCCCCTCACACCTAATAATCCTGGAGTCACAAGGATTGGATGTGATAATAGGTATGGATTGGAGATACGTCTCCAACATATCTATAATTTTTTATTGCTCCATGCTATATTATCTACTGTTTTGGACAATATTGGGCTTTATTTTCCACTTTTATATTATTTTTGCGACTAACCTATTAACCGAAGGCCGGCCCAGAATTGCTGTTTTTGCCTATTTTAGAGTTTCGAAGAAACGGAATATCAAATGGAGTCCAAACAGAATGAAACCTTCGGGAACGTGATTTTCTCACCGAACATGATCCAGGAGACTTCGACCCTACGTCAAGCAACCAACAGGGAAGGCACGAGGTAGGGGGGCGTGCCCTCCCCCCCTCCCCAGGCGCGCCCTCCACCCTCGTGGGCCCCCTGTTGCTCCACCGGCGTACTTCTTCCTCCTATATATACCTACGTACCCCCAAACGATCAGAGACGGAGCCAAAAACCTAATTCCACCGCTGCAACCTTTTGTACCCACAAGATCCCATCTTGGGGCCTGTTCCGGAGCTCCACCGGAGAGGGCATCCACCACGGAGGGCTTCTACATCATCACCATAGCACCTCCGATGAAGTGTGAGTAGTTTACTTCAGACCTTCAGGTCCATAGTTAGTAGCTAGATGGCTTGTTCTCTCTTTTTGGATCTCAATACAATGTTCTCCCCCTCTCTCGTGGAGATCTATTCGATGTAATCTTCTTTTTGCGGTGTGTTTGTTTAGACCGATGAATTGTGGGTTTATGATCAAGATTATCTATGAACAATATTTGAATCTTCTCTGAATTCTTTTATGTATGATTGGTTATCTTTGCAAGTCTCTTCGAATTATCAGTTTGGTTTGGCCTACTAGATTGGTTTTTCTTGCCATGGGAGAAGTGCTTAGCTCTGGGTTCAATCTTGCGGTGTCCTTTCCCAGTGACAGCAGGGGCAGCAAGGCACGTATTGTATTGTTGCCATCGAGGATAACAAGATGGGGTTTTTATCATACTGCATGAATTTGTCCCTCTACATCATGTCATCTTGCTTAATGTGTTACTCTGTTTTCTTTAACTTAATACTCTAGATGCATGCTGGATAGCGGTCGATGTGTGGAGTAATAGTAGTAGATGCAGGGAGGAGCCGGTCTACTTGTCTCGGACGTGATGCCTATATACATGATCATACCTAGATGTTCTCATAACTATGCTCAATTCTGTCAATTGCTCAACAGTAATTTGTTCACCCAGCGTACAATACTTATGCTCTTGAGAGAAGCCACTAGTGAAACCTATGGCCCCCGGGACTATCCCCATCATATTAATCTTCCATCACTTTATTTATTGTCTTTGCTTTTTTACTTTGCTTTTATTTTACTTTGCTTTTATTTTACTTTGCATCTTTATCATAAAAATACCAAAAATATTATCTATCATCTCTATCAGATCTCACTCTAGTAAGTGACGTGAAGGGATTGACAACCCCTAATCCCGTTGGTTGCGAGGAGTTATTTGCTTTGTGTAGGTACGAGGGACTCGCGCGTAGCCTCCTACTGGATTGATACCTTGGTTCTCAAAAACTGAGGGAAATACTTACGCTACTTTGCTGCATCACCATTTCCTCTTCAAGGGAAAACCAACACAGTCCTCAAGAGGTAGCAAGAAGGATTTCTGGCACCGTTGCCGGGGAGTCTACACAAAAGTCAACATACCAAGTATCCATCACAAGCCCTTATCTCCCGCATTACATTATTTGCCATTTGCCTCTCGTTTTCCTCTCCCCCACTTCACCCTTGCCGTTTTATTCGCCCTCTCTTTTTCCGTTCGCCTTCTTTTTGCCCCTCGCTCTCTCTGTCGCTATGTCTGAAATTGGGGAAATTATTGCCGATATGGACAATAATAACGTCATGGACAATTCTGATGCTCCGGCTGAAGAACCCCCTGCCTTGCATACAAAAAAATTCGAATTGGTAGTGGTAATATTATTGGAAAAGGGGTTATTCAAGATTTCTTTACTTATGCCGGTGCTTTGCCTTCTATGGGCGGTTCTATTCTTCATAGAACTAGTAGTCTTGCGGACGCTATCGCCATGCTTATAGTTGAACTTGAAAGGCAATTTATGCACATGCATCCTTGCATACAAAGAATTTTCAAAATTTTCTAATATAGAGCACTCTTCTGTCAAGCGTGCCGCTACTATCTTTTTGGCTAATGAGTTCAGATTTATAATAAAAGAGGCCAAACAAATCCTTGCGCATTATAGGATGGACGCTGGCCGTCCTCCCATAGAAGCTATCCTCTTTGATCAACAAGAAATAATGCGTTTTCAATCTCTAGACTATGTTGCTTTCAATGAAACCTTAGAAAAAAGGTTCCTGCCAATGTTCTAGTTGATAGAATTTCTGAACTTAATGATGATTTGGCTATTCGAAATAATGAGCTAGGATATTCTCTCGAGTATAGGCTCACCAAGTTCTGTCAAAAGAATGCTTATAATGATGAATTCGTTGTGCAATACGAAGGGCCGAAGGAGGAACCTATACCTCCTAAAATTGATCTTGTGGACTTTTGTCCCATTAAATTTAGCCCTTTTGATTACTTTTGCTTGCCTCAAAGAAAAATTGCAACCGAACGTAGACAGTATGAGATGAGTTTCACTGATCTATCCTATTACTATAGCACTACCTAGATCTATCCTTGTTTTTATGCCTAGGCGTTAAACGATAGCGCTTGTTGGGAGGCAACCCAATTTTATTTTTGTTTTTTGCTTTTGCTTCTGTTTAGGAATAAATCTTTGATCTAGCCTCTGGTTAGATGTGTTTTTATGTTTTAATTAGTGTTTGTGCCAAGTTAAACCTATAGGATCTTCTTGGATGATAGTTATTTGATCTTGCTGTACTTTCCAGAAACTTTCTGTTCACGAAAACAATTGATAAAAATCACCAGAACGTGATAAAATAGTGATTCCAATTGATTCTGATCAATAAACAAATTGCCTAGGTCGTCCTATTTTGGCTGATTTTTTGGACTTCCAGAAGTTTGCGTTAGTTACCTATTACTACAGACTGTTCTGTTTTTGACAGATTCTGTTTTTCGTGTGTTGTTTGCTTATTTTGACGAATCTATGGCTAGTAAAATAGTTTATAAACAATGGATAAGTTGGAACACAGTAGGTTTAACACCAATATAAATAAAGAATGAGTTCATTACATTACCTTGAAGTGGTCTTTTGTTTTCTTTCGCTAACGGAGCTCACGAGATTTCTGTCGAGTTTCGTGTTGTGAAGTTTTCAAGTTTTGGGTGAAATCTTTTGATGGATTATGGAACAAGGAGTTGCAAGAGCCAAAGCTTGGGGATTCCCATGGCACCCCCAATATAATCTAAGGACACCAAAAAGTCAAATCTTGGGGATGCCCCGGAAGGCATCCCCTATTTCGTCTACTTCCATCGGTAACTTTACTTGGAGCTATATTTTTATTCACCACATGATATGTGTTTTGCTTGGAGCGTCTTGTATGATTTGATTATTTGCTTTTTAGTTTACCACAATCATCCTTTCTGTACACACCTTTTGAGAGAGCCATACATGATTTGTAATTTGTTAGAATACTCTATGTGCTTCACTTATATCTTTTGAGCTATATAGTTTTGCTCTAGTGCTTCACTTATATCTTTTAGGGCACGGTGGTGGATTTGTTTTATAGAAACTATTGATCTCTCATGCTTCACTTAGATTATTTTGAGAGTCTTAAATAGCATGGTAATTTGCTTAAACAATCCTAATATGCTTGGTATTCAAGATTTGTAAACTTTCTTTTGAGTGTGTTGAATACTATGAGAAGTTTGATGCTTGATAATTGTTTTGAATTATGAAGATGGTGATATTAGATTCATGCTAGTTGAGTAGTTGTGAATTTGAGAGATACTTGTGTTAAAGTTTGTGATTCCCGTAGCATGCACGTATGGTTAACCGTTATGTGATTGTCGGGGGATATCTGGCCTCCACGAGCACCTATGGGGACGGAGCCCCTTGTCGGTTCGGCGGGGGCGGAGGATGCACAAAGAGCAGATCGAGGCAACACACACACACACAACGATTTTACCCAGCTTCGGGCCGCATGGATGCGTAAAACCCTACTGCTGCATGTCTGGTTGATTCGGGTTCTTGCTCTGGAGCGCAAGAAGCTACAGTAAGTTGGAGCTGGACGTAGGCGAGGGCCTCTTGGGTCCGATCCCCCCTCTACGTGCGCATGGGCCTCCTTTTATATGCCAAGGGGTTTCCCACAGGGAGCGACGCAGGTGAGCGTAAAAATGGCAAGGGATTGTGTGAATAGTGGCCGCACAGTGCTATCGCACCTAATTCTGACGGCGGGGGACAAAGGCATTAAATGCCCGTCTGGATCGCTTGAATAGTGCCGAGGCGGACCGTTAGGAGCGCCTCCGCTCGCCACGGGGGCGACTCTGCCAACGTCGCATGCCACCGCGCGTCTCAGGTTGCGCGGCGCCCCGCCACGTGCCTCCGGGGAAGCCCCAGAGCGACGCGTGGGCAGGTGAGCTGGAGCGCGGGCCTGATGTGGTGGTTTGCCGCGGTAGTTGCCTTGCCGCACCTAGGAGCTTGCCGCTCGCCAGGCCTTGCCGGGGCGCGCGGCGCGCCGCGGCGGGCTTCTCTTGGGGTGCCTTGGCTTGGCCGTCCCGGCGAGCTCCTCCCGCTGGGGCCTTGGTGCTTCGGCTTAGTCGTCCCGGCAAGCTCCTCTTGCCGGGGCCTTGTCGCCTTGGTCCGGCAAGCTCCTCTTGCCGGACCTTGCCTTCCCGACCCGGCAAGCTCCTCTTGCCCTGGCTTGGTCTTTTAGGCTCGATCACTTGGCCTTCGTCCGGCCTAGAAAGGGCCGTGGAGACTCTTGTCGCTCCCCTGGCAGGCCTTGCCGCGGGAGGCTACTACTGCCCGTGCACAAGTTCGGGGTACTAAGGTACCCCTACTTTAGTACACCGACAGGAGCCCCCGGGTCTGGGCCATGCACTGTGCCGAGCGTTGTTGGGCCAGGCCCTAACAGTGCACGGGCACGCGTGGCCTGGGTTGCGCTGCTCCTTAACTCCGTGCTCGTCGCGCCCTTCCCAAGTGGCGCGCGCTTATCGCGGCGTCGTGGGGGAGGCGAGGCGTGCGAGGCGTGCGTGACGTGGGTGGCGTGCGCGGGGCTTGAGGACCGCAGGCATGCGTCACGTCGGGCACGATCTCTTTTATTTGGAGAAGCGAAACGTCCGCCCCCACTTTCGAGTGGGGGAGAGAGAGGTCGCCTCATCAGTCGCCTCGGCCCTGCTCGCCCGCCACGCGTCCTCCATGCGCTTGGGGTCGCGGAGGTGGAGGCAGGAAGCCGGGCCGACGCGGGTCGAAGTAGAGGGTCGCCCCCGTCGCCTGCCCTTCCTCTGCTTTGATTGGTTGGGCGGGGCGGCCGAGCCCCAACTCCGCCCCTTTATAAGGAGCGGAAGGGGATGACGAGGGTCCGCACTCCTTCCTTCTTCCTTCTCTTAGATCCCTGGTCCCCTCTCCCCAGCTGTCATGGAGGAAGGGAACCCTGGTCCTTCTTCGGTGGCGGAAAGGGTTGCCGCGAGGAAGCGAGCCCCTCCTCCCCTTGCACCCGCGGCGGCGGAGCCAACCGTAAGGGGAAGGGGGAGGGGGCGAGGCCGCGGACGAGGCCGTGGACGGGGCCGAGGCGCTCGAGGTGGGCAGGACGGCGCGCCGGCCTCACCTCCGCCTGCGGCTCCGTTTCCCCCGGTGGTTCATCTCGGGGACGACCCCTGCGAGTTCATCATCAGGCTGCGCCGGGCGCCTCGCCGTCGCCTCCGCCTCCCGGCCCCCTTCGCGGACGTCTTGGAGGCGGAACAACACGAGACGCTAAGGCTGCGCATGAGGGCCTGCGGGATCAGTGGTACGCGAGTCCACGTCGAATCCTGAGCCCCCGGCGTGATGTGTCTGGGTCGAGGGTGGAAGTCGTTCGCCCGGATCCACAGCTTGACGGCGGGGTTCACCCTCCATTTCAAGCTGATGGAGGGCGATCTGCTCTCCGTCAAGGTCTTCGGGGACCTCGGCACCCGCGCCCGGTGCTGCGTGGATAGCTCCTCCGACAGCGAAGGCTCCTCCTCGAGCGAGAGTGACGAGGAGGGGAGCGACAGCGACGACGAGGGCGGGCGGTCGCCGGGGTGACGGGCACGACTAGGCGCTAGTCGCAGCTCCACGTGGCACCGGCGGCCCCCATCGTCCGCGTCGCTGGCGCCGTGAACTCCCCGGGGTCGTCTCCTTGGGCGGCTGGCGTAGGGAGGATGCGGAAGAGGAGGAGGACGGGCGGCAAGGCCGCTGCCTCGTCTTCCAACCTCGCCCCAGACGCCGTCACCACCCCTGCTCGCGGCGACGACCACCGGGGTCTTCTCTCCGGCCCGGCAAGCTCCTCTTGCCGGGGCTGCGTCTTCTCGGCCGGAGTGGCGAGGTTGAGGAACAGGCTGGCGGCAAGGCCGTCAACTCGGAGTACGAGGGCTAGATGCCCTCGACAGCGTGTTGACGTCTCACCGCCTCCTTCTCGAGTTCCGCTTCCGGCGTCGCCGTCTTCTTCCGGCCTCCCGAGCTCCGGGGTGGGGCCTCGGACGCTCTCTTGGCGTCTTCTGCCACCTGTAGCTCGTCTAGGCGCCCCTTTTGCCCTTCTCGCCTCCTTGCCGTACCTCCTGAGGAGAGAGACAAGAAAGGGATTACGGGCACCTTATCTCTTTTTATCTTGTAAGCCCTCGGGCCTTAGTTGCACTAAAATCTTGTAATCCCATCTTTCATGTTTTTCATTCTCTCTGAACTGTACCTGAGTGGAATGTTTTTAATGAAAAGGGGTTGTTTGCCGGATCATTTGTCTCGCGGGTACATCCCGCGGCAAGGGGCGGACCATTTGCACCGTTAAGATAGACACTTCCCCGCCCGGCAACGGACCCTGTCGTCCCCCGCGCCCCTTGGCCCTCCTCCCGCTCTAGGCGGAGGCAGGGAGAAGGCGGGTTCTGGCCCCTCGCTTCCTCCCCTTGCCGCCGCGGCTACTATCCGAAGCGGGCCCCGGGAATGCGCTCCGGGGTTTGCCGCTCAAGAGAGCACGCCAGTTTTTTTTTGGAGGGAGCAAGGTTTTCACATTCCGCAGCTCATGAGAGAATGCATGATAAGGGATGTAAAGACTTATCTGAGGTTGCAGCCCCCGGCAATTCTGGCTTGTCGGGAGGCGGGTGCTGGCTCGTCCTTCTCCCCTTCTTCGTCCTTGAGCGGCTCGGCAAGGGTAGGCGGCTCCCGCGAGCCAAAGGGAAAGGACGGGAAAAAGACGCGGACTCGACCTCCAAGTTAGGGGTTAGCGACTGTTAGGCACTATCGACCCTAACCAAGGACGAGACTCGACTCAGCATGCATGCTAAAACTTGGGGGGCCCCAGCGCGTAATTGCGGCTAGGGTCTGCGCCTGGCTTTGGACAAAGGATTACATGCGTCTGCGGCAAGACTTTTGTACAAAGAGTTGGTTGCCGGACGGGGTCCGACAACCGCGCCTTATGGGTAAAACTTGCGAAGATGCTCAATGTTCCAGGAATTGCTCACCGGAGTACCATCTGCGGTCTCGAGGCGGACGGCGCCGGGCCTCGTGACTCGTTTCACCCGGTAAGGGCCTTCCCACTTCGGCGTCAACTTGTTGTGTATCTTGGCCGACTGAACGCGCCGAAGAACAAGGTCGCCTTCCTCGAGGCTCCTGGCCTTAACTTTGCGGCTATGATAGCGACGCAGAGCTTGCTGGTAGCGAGCGGATCGCACAGCGGCCTGGAGACGATCCTCCTCGAGGAGCAGTGCGTCATCTTGACGCGACCGCTCTTGCTCAAGCTCATCATAAGTGAGCACTCGAGGTGACCCGTATACGAGTTCCGTGGGGGTAACTGCTTCTGCTCGATAGACTAGAGCAAATGGTGTCTGGCCGGTGGCTCGATTTGGCGTCGTTCTGACCGACCAAAGAACCGCCGGCAGCTCCTCGATCCAGTTCCGTCCGCGCTTGAGTAGCTTGTCAAAACTTCTGGTCTTGAGCCCGCGCAGTACCTTGGCGTTGGCCCTTTCCGCTTGACCGTTGCTCCGGGGATGAGCAACAGAAGCGAAGCAGACCTTGGTGCCGAGATCTTGGGTGTACTGCATGAAGGCGTGGCTTGTGAACTGCGTACCGTTGTCGGTGATGATCCTGTTGGGGATCCCGAAGCGGCAGACAATCGACCTGAAGAATTTGATCGCGGACTGGGCGGTCACCTTCCTCACTGGTTCCACTTCTGGCCACTTTGTGAACTTGTCGATGGCAACGAACAACTACTCAAATCCCCTGACGGATCGGGGGAAGGGGCCGAGGATATCGAGCCCCCAGACCGAGAAGGGCCAGGATAAAGGGATCGTCTGGAGAGCTTGAGCTGGCTGGTGTATCTTCTTGGAATGGAACTGGCACGCTTCACACTTGGTTACTTGTGCAGTTGCATCCTGGAGGGCTGTGGGCCAGAAGAAGCCTTGCCGGAACGCCTTTCCGGCAAGTGCTCTGGCGCCAATGTGGTGCCCACATATGCCTCCGTGTATCTCCGCCAACAGCTTCTGTCCGCCTTCCCGGTGGATGCACTTCAATTTCACCCCATTGCGTCCTCTTCTGTACAGTGCGCTGTCGACGAACTGGTACATACTGGACTGCCGGGCTACTCTTTCAGCTTCTTCTTGTTCTTCGGGAAGCTCTCCTGTCTGGAGGAAACGGACGATCTGCTGTGCCCACGTCGGAGCCTGTGGCTCGACGACGAGGACTAGAGGCATGTCAGCGGCTGCGGGAACATCAGCTTCCACGGCGAGGACTTGGGGCTCAGCCGGAGCTTGACGTTCCCCGGCAGGCTTGCCGGGGGGTGGCTTGCCGGGAGCGCCTGATTCGTCGGGGCAAACCCTGGGGCTTGCCGGAGCGGGCAGCTCCTCAGCACTCTTGGCATCGATCTCGGGGACTCTCTTGGCGGCGGCTTCGGGAAGCTCTTCCGGGAGAGAGCCATCAGAGACCGGTCTTCTCTTCTTGCTTGGCCCAGTCGATGGCGTCACGGATGGCGGAGTCAGCTTGAGCACAAAGGTCCCTGGTTCCACAGGTAGCTTTAGTGCGGCGCATTTTGACAGGCCGTCGGCGATGTCGTTTTCCTCTCTTGGAACGTATTCCATTTGCAGGCCGTCAAAGCGCTCTTCCAGCTTCCTCACTTCATCAACGTAAGCCTCCATCAACGGGCACTGGTAATCCTTGTTCACTTGGCGGACGACGGGCTGCGAGTCACCCCTGACAATGAGCTTCTTGATCCCAAGTTCCGCCGCGATCCTGAGACCGGCGAGCAAACCTTCATACTCTGTCGTATTGTTGGTTGCTTGCTCCTTGGGAAAGTGCATCTGGACGACGTACTTGAGGTGCTCTCCGGTGGGCGCGATGAGCAGCACGCCGGCACCGGCGCCTTCCAGCGAAAAGGCACCATCAAAGTACATCAGCCACTCTTTGGTTGCTTCCTTGCCGGGGATGCTCGTTTCTGGAATTTCTTCGTCTAGTGTCGGCGTCCACTCTGCTATGAATTCTGCCAATGCTCGGCTCTGGATGGTCGATGTGCTCTCGAACTTGAGGCCAAAGCTTGACAGTTCTAGTTCCCAATCGACAATCCTGCCTGTCGCTTCGGGATTCTGCAGTATCCTCTTAAGCGAAAAGCGAGTGACCACTGTGATCTCGTGCACTTGGAAGTAATGGCGCAGCTTCCTCGAGGCCATGAGGAGGCCGAAGAGCAATTTCTGCACACCAGAGTACCTCGACCTAGCCCCCTGCAGGAGGGAACTGACGAAGTAAACTGGGCGCTGCACCATCCTTTTCCTCTGCACTTCCCCTTGCGCTTGCGCGGATCCGCCTTTGCCGGGGCCAGAGCTTGTCGAGGAAGCCCCCTGCTTGTCGTCGGACGTGCTTGCCGTGGCTGCTGGCTCGTCATCAGCTTCCCTCTCCGCAACTAACGCAGCACTAGCCACTTGATTGGTTGCCGCTAGGTAGAGCAGCAACTTCTCTTGTGGTCTAGGCGCGACAAGTATAGGGGCGGAGGACAGGTATTTCTTCAAGTCTTGCAGCGCAGCCTTTGCTTCCGGAGTCCATTTTACTGGACCTGCCTTTTTCAAGATTTTGAAAAACGGCAGGGCGCGTTCCGCGGACCTGGAAATAAATCTGCTGAGAGCCGCCACGCAGCCGGCAAGTCTTCGCACGTCCTTGACACGCGTTGGCGCTTCAATCTGCTCGATGGCCTTGATCTTGTCGGGGTTGGCTTCGATCCCACGCTGAGACACGAAGAACCCGAGAAGCTTGCCGGAGGGAACTCCGAACACGCACTTCTCGGGGTTGAGCTTGAGGCTGATCTTGCGCAAGTTTGCAAAGGTCTCTTCCAAGTCTTGTACCAAGGTTGCCTTGTCTCTGCTCTTGACCACAATGTCGTCCATGTAGGCCTCCACATTTCTATGGATCTGTGGCTCAATAGCAGTGTGGACAACCCTCGCAAATGTCGAGCCCGCGTTCTTCAGTCCAAAAGGCATCCGCACAAAACAGTACGTGCCGCACGGAGTGATGAACGCAGTCTTCTCTTCGTCTTCTTCGGCCATGAAGCCCTGGTGGTACCCGGAGTAGGCGTCAAGGAATGAAAGCAGGTCGCATCCGGCCGTGGAGTCAACAATCTGGTCGATGCGCGGCAAGGGAAATGGATCTTTAGGGCAAGCTCTATTGACATCGGTGAAATCGATGCAAAGCCTCCACTTCCCGTTTGCCTTGCGCACGACGACAGGATTGGCCAACCACGTCGGATGGAGCACGCCCCTGACGAGGCCCGCCGCTTCCAACTTCTTGATTTCCTCCGCGATCAACTATTGGCGCTCCACCGCTTGTTTCCTGACCTTTTGCTTGACGGGCCGCGCATGAGGACAGACGGCAAGGTGGTGCTCAATCACTTCCCTGGGAACGCCGGGGATGTCAGATGGTTGCCAGGCAAACACATCGACATTCGCTCGCAAGAAAGCAACGAGCGCGCCTTCCTATTTGGGGCCGAGAGTGGCACTGATGGTGAAGGTACCACCAGTGCCGTCCTCCTTGGCGGGCACCTTCTTGGTCGCGGGTGGAGCAGCCGTCGTCTTCTCGTGTTCGCCGGCGGGGCTTGATGGCACGTCCTCGACGGCAGCGCAGCACTCCGAAGAGGCGCGCTTGCCGGAGTGGGCACCAGAGCATTCGCCGGGCTTGGCCTTCTTGCCGGCGGGGCTCGATGGCATGTCCTCGACGGCAGCGCAGCACTCCGAAGAGACGTGTTTGCCGGAGTGGGCGCCAGAGCACTTGCTGGACTTGGTCTTCTTGCCGGCGGGGCTCGATGGCACGTCCTCGACGGCAGCGCAGCACTCCGAAGAGGCGCGCTTGCCGGAGTGGGCGCCAGAGCACTTGCCGGACTTGGTCTTCTTGCCGGCGGGGCTCGATGGCACGTCCTCGACGGTAGCGCAGCACTCCGAAGAGGCGCGCTTGTCGGAGTGGGCGCCAGAGCACTTGCCGGACTTCTTCTTTCCCCCGGAAGCTCCAGCGGCGAGCGGACCGCGGGCCGTTGCCGCTGTTGCGTCCCGGTATAATTGGTCGGCGCAGATAAGGGCATCCTTCTTGTCGCTGGGGACAGAAATGACGCTTATCAGGCCGGGCATCTTGAGCATGTTATACGCATAGTGAGAGGCCGCCATGAACTTGGCGAGTGCTGGTCGGCCGAGGATCCCGTTGTAAGGCAACGGAAGGTCGGCGACGTCAAAGGTGACCTTCTCAGTTCTAAAATTCAGCTCGCTGCCAAATGTTACCGGCAGCGTGATCTTTCCCTTCGGCTTGCTCCTTCCCAGGTTGATTCCTTGGAATGTGCCGGTTTCTTCGAGCTCACTGTCGGGAACTTGGAGTCTCCGGAGAACAGCAGAGGAGATCAGGTTCAGGCCGGCCCCGCCGTCAACTAGCATCTTAGTGACCTTGAGGTTGCGGATCGTTGGGGAAACCAACATCGGCAAGCACCCGACCGCGGTTGTGCGATCAGGGTGGTCCTCAATGTCAAAGATGATAGGCGTGCTGGACCATCTCAGGGGTCTGCGTGACTCGACGGGTGGCTCCACTGCATTGACCTCCCGCACCCACCGTTTAAGCTGGTGGTGGGAAGCGTGCAGGGAGGCACCGCCGTCCACACACAAGACCTCAGTGGCTTTCTGAAACTCCTGCTCGCTGGTCTCGGGGTCTTCCATGTCTTCGTCGTCGTCTTCGTCTTTGCTCTTGTCGCGGCCCCGGGGTGGTCTGTCTGCTTGCCGCTGCTTGTCCTTGCCGCGGCGCTCCCCCGGGCCGGGACGCTTCGTGCCGGATCCCCCGCCACCTGCTTGGGCCCTCTCCTTGTCGCGTCGTGCATACTCGGCCTTTTGCAGGTCGACGAGTCGCTCGACTTGCTTGCAACTCTGGAGGTCGTGGCCCCTGGTGCGGTGGATCTTGCAGTACTTCTTGTCGGTACCGTCCCGCTTATCGGCAGCTGCCACCGCCCGGCAGTTGGCGCACCCGGCAACCTCCTTGCCGGGGCCTCCCGCCTGGACTTTCTTGGCGGAGCCCTCGCTGCCGGACTTCTCGACAACCAGTACCTCTGGGTTTTTCTTCTTCTTGCCGTTCCGCCGCTGGCCTCTCCTTGCCGGGGCGGTACCTTCACTGTCGGAGTCTCCTTCTCCAACACTTTCTCCGGGGAGCCGCCTCCCCTCCTCAGCGCGTGCACACTTGTCGGCCAGGGCGTAAAGCTCGCTGACCTCCTTGATTTTGCAAATCGCCATCTCCTCCCGCATCCTGCGGTTACGCACGTTCTGGTGGAATGCGCTGATCACCGTGGCGGGGTGGACGTCTGGGATGTTGTAGTGCACACGGCTGAACCTCTGGATGAACTTGCGCAAAGGCTCCCCCTCCTTCTGAACAAGCAGCTCACCTGGCCATGGGGTTTGTGGCCGCCCGTGAAGGCGCCCACGAACTGATGGCATAGATCTGGCCAGGAGGAGATGGAGCCGTCCGGCAAGTGCATGAGCCAGGATCTGACGTTGGGCTTGAGTACCAGCGGGAAGTAGTTGGCAAGGATCTTATTGTCCCGTCCCCTGGCAGCCTGCACCGCAATGGTGTAGATGCTAAGGAACTCAGACGGATGCGACTTGCCGTCGTACTTCTCGGGCACGTCGGGCTTGAAGTTCTTTGTGCTGGGCCACTGGACTTGCCGCAGCTCGCGGGTGAACGCAGGGCAACCTATTGAATACGGCAGTTCGCCTGGTTCCCCCGGCGCGTGCATGTCTCCAGTGGGCCCAACGCGCTGGTCTGATTGACGCCGCGCCTCTCTTCTGCGCTCGATGCGGGTTCGAGCGTCTTCTTCCCTTCGTTCGTGAAGGACTTGGCGTTGGTCGCGGCGAGTTCGCGGATTCGACGACGCGGTAGAATCGTCGTCGAGGTGAGCCCGGCGAGTCGGCGACCGTGGCTTCTGAGGCGGGGAGTGCACGGTGGTCGCACCCCCGCCATGCCTGGAGCCATCGGTTCTCGCCTGGGTGACTGGCCGCGGCTGCGACGCGCTGTGCTGCCGCGGAGTGTCACCGTTGGCGAAACCGATGAGGCTCTGGATGGTTGCCCTCCAGCCGTCGAGCTTGTCCGCCGTTGGAGGGTAGTCTAGGAGCAGCTGACCTCGCGCGAGAGCTTCCGCTGGGGTGGCGGGCAGAGGCGGCGAGCGGCGCGAGGAGCGGGATGTGCTCGAACTCCTAACCACGTTAGAAGGAGAAGCACCCGGTCCAGGCAGCCGCGCGACGCTTGTCCCGGCACGCTGGATTGCATGCCGGTCCTGAGCGCCCTGGGATCCACCGGCGTGGTTCGGGTCCAGCGAGCGTATGGTACCATGGGTACCATGACGCTGCTGGTTTCGCGCCTCCTGAGCGGGGCGCGGGGCGAGCTCGGACGCCGCGGGAGCAAGAACTGGCTCGACGGTGCCCGTTCCTCCGCCGGCGTCCTCCCCACCACCCGTCTGCTCCATGGGCGGTGGGTTCGACGCTGACGGGCCGGTCACCTCCGGAGCTTTCTTCTTCGGTGCCATGCTGGCGCAAACGATGAGAGTCTGGCTCGTGCGGACGCCGGATCTGATTCACACAACCTCGACGCACCCCCTGCCTGGCGCGCCAAAGATGTCGGGGGATATCTGGCCTCCACGAGCACCTATGGGGACGGAGCCGCTTGTCGGTTCGGCGGGGGCGGAGGATGCACAAAGAGCAGATCCAGGCGACACACACACACAACGATTTTACCCAGCTTCGGGCCGCATGGATGCGTAAAACCCTACTGCTGCATGTCTGGTTGATTCGGGTTCTTGCTCTGGAGCGCAAGAAGCTACAGTAAGTTGGAGCTAGACGTAGGCGAGGGCCTCTTGGGTCCGATCCCCCCTCTACGTGCGCATGGGCCTCCTTTTATATGCCAAGGGGTTTCCCACAGGGAGCGGCGCAGGTGAGGGTAAAAATGGCAAGGGATTGTGTGAATAGTGGTCGCACAGTGCTATCGCACCTAACTCTGACGGCGGGGGACAAAGGCATTAAATGCCCATCTGGATCGCCTGAATAGTGCCGAGGCGGACCGTTAGGAGCGCCTCCGCTCGCCACAGGGGAGACTCTGCCAACGTCGCATGCCACCGCGCGTCTCAGGTTGCGCGGTGCCCCGCCACGTGCCTCCGGGGAAGCCCCAGAGCGACGCGTGGGCAGGTGAGCTGGAGCGCGGGCCTGATGTGGTGGTTTGCCGCGGCAAGTGGCTTGCCGCGGTAGTTGCCTTGCCGCACCTGGGAGCTTGCCGCTCGCTAGGCCTTGCCGAGGCGCGCGGCGCGCCGCGGTGGGCTTCTCTTGGGGTGCCTTGGCTTGGCCGTCCCGGCGAGCTCCTCCCGTCGGGGCCTTGGTGCTTCGGCTTAGTCGTCCCGGCAAGCTCCTCTTGCCGGGGCCTTGTCGCCTTGGTCCGGCAAGCTCCTCTTGCCGGACCTTGCCTTCCCGACCCGGCAAGCTCCTCTTGCTGGGGCTTGGTCTTGTAGGCTCGATCACTTGGCCTTCGTCCGGCCTGGAAAGGGCCGTGGAGACTCTTGTCGCTCCCCTGGCAGGCCTTGCCGCGGGAGGCTACTACTGCCCGTGCACAAGTTCGGGGTACTAAGGTACCCCTACTTTAGTACACCGACAGTGATGAAGTCGGAGCACGATTTATTTATTGATTGTCTTCCTTATGAGTGGCGGTCGGGGACGAGCGATGGTCTTTTCCTACCAATCTATCCCCCTAGGAGCATGCGCGTAATACTTTTCTTTGATAACTTGTAGATTTTTGCAATAAGTATATGAATTCTTTATGGCTAATATTGAGTCCATGGATTATACGCACTTTTCTCACCCTTCCACCATTGCTAGCCTCTCTAATACCGCGCACTTTTCGCTGGTATCAATACACCCACCATATACCTTCCTCAAAACAGCCACCATACCTACCTATCATGGCATTTCCATGGCCATTCCGAGATTTATTGCCAAGCAACTTTCCACCATTCCGTTTATTATGACACGCTCCATGATTGTCATATTGCTTAGCATGATCATGTAGTTGACAACGTATTTGTAGCAAAGCCACCGTTCATAATTCTTTGATACATGTCACTCTTGATTCATTGCATATCTCGGTACACCGCCGGAGGGATTCATATAGAGCCATATATTTTTCTAAGTATTGAGTTGTAATTGCTGAGTTGTAAGAAAATAAAAGTGTGATGATCTTCATTTTTAGAGCATTGTCCCAAGTGAGGAAAAGGATGATGGAGACTATGATTCCCCCACAAGTCGGGATGAGACCCCGGACGAAAAAGAAAAGAAAAGAGGCCATAAAAAAAGGAGAAAGGGCCCAAAAAAATGAGAGAAAAAGAGAGAAGGGACAACGTTACTATCCTTTTTCCACAATTGTGCTTCAAAGTAGCACCATGATCTCCATGATAGAGAGTCTCTCATTTTGTCACTTTCATGTACTAGTGGGAATTTTTCATTATATAACTTGGCTTGTATATTCCAATGATGGGCTTCCTCAAAATTCCCTAGGTCTTCGTGAGCAAGAGAGTTGGATGCACACCCACTTAGTTTCTTTTGTTGAGCTTTCATATACTTATAGCTCTAGTGCATCCATTGCATGGCAATCCCTACACACTCGCATTGATATCTATTGATGGGCATCTCCATAGCCCATTGATACGCCTAGTTGATGTGAGACTATCTTCCCCTTTTTGTCTTCTCCACAACCACCATTCTGTTCCACATATAGTGCTATATCGATGGCTCACGCTCATGTATTGCATGAAGATTGAAAAAGTTTTGAGAAAGTCAAAAGTATGAAACAAATGCTTGGCTTGTCATCGGGGTTGTGCATGATTTAAATACTTTGTGTGGTGAAGATAGAGCATAGCCAGACTATATGATTTTGTAGGGATAACTTTCTTTGGCCATGTTATTTTGAGAAGACATAATTGCTTAGTTAGTATGCTTGAAGTATTATTATTATTTTTATGTCAATATGAACTTTTGTCTTGAATCTTTTGGATCTGAATATTCATAGCACAATTAAGAAGAATTACATTGAAATTATGCCAAGTAGCATTCCGCATCAAAAACTCTTTTTTTTTCATTTACCTACTCGAGGACGAGTAGGAATTAAGCTTGGGGACGCCTGATACGTCTCCAACGTATCTATAATTTTTTATTGCTCCATGCTATATTATCTACTGTTTTGGACAATATTGGGCTTTATTTTCCACTTTAATATTATTTTAGGGACTAACCTATTAACCGGAGGCCCAGCCTAGAATTGCTGTTTTTTGCCTATTTCAGAGTTTCGAAGAAACGGAATATCAAACGGAGTCCAAATGGAATGAAACCTTCGGGTACGTGGTTTTCTCACCGAACATGATCCAGGAGACTTGGACCCTACGTCAAGCAACCAACAGGGAAGGAACGAGGTAGGGGGCGCGCCCTCCCACCCCAGGCGCGCCCTCCACCCTGGTGGTCCCCCGGTTGCTCCACCGACGTACTTCTTCCTCCTATATATACCTATGTACCCCCAAACGATTAGATACGGAGCCAAAAACCTAATTCCACCGCCGCAACCTTCTGTACCCACGAGATCCCATCTTGGGGCCTGTTTCGGAGCTCCGCCGGAGACGGCATCCACCACGGAGGGCTTCTACATCATCACCATAGCCCCTCCGATGAAGTGCGAGTAGTTTACTTCAGACATTCGGGTCCATAGTTAGTATCTAGATGGCTTCTTCTCTCTTTTTGGATCTCAATACAATGTTCTCCCCCTCTCTCGTGGAGATCTATTCGATGTAATCTTCTTTTTGCGGTGTGTTTATTGAGACCGATGAATTGTGGGTTTATGATCAAGACTATCTATGAACAATATTTGAATCTTATCTGAATTCTTTTAGGTATGATTGGTTATCTTTGCACCTCTCTTCAAATTATCAGTTTGGTTTGGCCTACTAGATTGGTTTTTCTTGCCATGGGAGAAGTGCTTAGCTTTGGGTTCAATCTTGCGGTGTCCTTTCCCAGTAACTACAGGGGCAGCAAGGCACATATTGTATTATTGCCATCGAGGATAACAAGATGGGGTTTTTATCATATTGCATGAATTTATCCCTCTACATCTTGTCATCTTGCTTAATGCGTTACTCTGTTTTCTTGAACTTAATACTCTAGATGCATGCTGGATAGCGGTCGATGAGTGGAGTAATAGTAGTAGATGCAGGAAGGAGTCGGTTTACTTGTCTCGGACGTCATGCCTATATACATGATCATACCTAGATATTCTCATAACTATGCTCAATTATGTCAATTGCTCAACAGCAATTTGTTCACCCATCGTAGAATACTTGTGCTCTTGAGAGAAGCCACTAGTGAAACCTATGGCCCCCGGGTCTATCCCAATCATATTAATCTTCCATCACTTTATTTATTGTCTTTGCTTTTTTACTTTGCATTTATTTTACTTTGCATCTTTATCATAAAAATACCAAAAAAATTATCTATCATCTCCATCAGATCTCACTCTCGTAAGTGACCGTGAAGGGATTGACAACCCCTAATCGCGTTGGTTGCGAGGAGTTATTTGCTTTGTGTAAATACGAGGGACTCGCGCGTAGCCTCCTACTGGATTGATACCTTGGTTCTCAAAAAATGAGGGAAATACTTACGGTACTTTGCTGCATCACCCTTTCCTCTTCAAGGGAAAACCAACGCAGTGCTCAAGAGGTAGCAATTGGTTATCGAAGTATGGACGGAATATTGACTGTGCTAGCAGATCAATTCTACTCACTACCCCGGATGGAAAAAGGATCAAGTATGTATCTTGGCATGCGCCTAGGAGGACCCAAGCAAATTCTCTCACAGGAGTTGTTCGGGAGGAAGTGCCTGTAGTGAAGGATTAACCAAAAGTATTTCCAGAGGAGTTACCAGGCATGCCGCCAGATCGAGACATTGAGTTTTTGATAGAGCTATTGCCAGGCACCGGACCGATATCGAAGAGACCATACCTGATGCCCGCAAATGATCTGGAGGAGATTAAGAAGCAGATTAAGGAGTGGTTGGAGAAAGGCTACATCCGACGAAGTTCATCACCATGGGGAGCCCAGTGATCTTGGTTGAGAAGAAGGATGGATCATTGAGGATGGTTGTTGATTATCGTGCGTTGAATGAAGTGACGATCAAGAACAAGTACCCACTGCCGATGATCAATGATTTGTTTGATTAGCTGCAAGGAGCTAAAGTGTTTTTGAAGATTGATTTGCGAGCAGGGTATCACTAGCTGATGATCCAAGAAAAGGATATACCTAAAACAGCTTACACCACAAGGTACGGGTTATACGAGTATACGGTTATGTCATTTGGACTGACTAACGCCCCTGCCTATTTCATGAGTATGATGAACAAGGTGTTCATGGAGTTCTTCGATAAGTTTGTTGTGGTGTTCATTTATGATATCTTGGTATACTCTAAGAATGAAGAGGAAAACAAGGATCATTTGCGTTTAGTTCTCAAGAAGCTCAGGGAACATCAGTTATATGCCAAGTTTAGAAAATGTTAGTTTTGGTTGAAGGAAGTTGGATTTCTTGGACATGTTATATCAGGAGAAGGTATAGCCGTGGATCCTATCAAGGTCTAGTCGGTCACTGAGTGGTTGGCACCCACCTCAGTTGGAGAGATCCGCAGTTTTCTTGGACTCGCTGGATACTATCATAGATTCATAGAGAATTTTTCCAAGATTGCGAAGCCTATGACGACATTGTTGTAAAAGGACACCAAGTTCCATTGGACTGAAGAATGTGAAGCAAGTTTCCAGGAGTTGAAGAAACATTTGACTAGAGCCCCAGTACTGATTCTTCCGGATATACGCAAGGATTTCCAAGTGTATTGCGACGCCTCTCACCTAGGACTGGGAGGAGTACTTATGCAAGACGGAAGAGTTGTTTCATATGCCTCACGGTAACTTTGACCGCATGAGTTTAATTATGCCACACATGATTTGGAGTTAGCAGCCGTAGTGCATGCCCTCAAGACCTAGAGACATTTTCTTATTGGAAACCGTTGTGATGTGTACATGGATCACAAGAGTTTGAAGTACATTTTTACTCAGAAGGAGCTGAACCTAAGGCAGAGGAGATGGTTGGAACTCATAAAGTATTATGATATGAAGTTGCACTATCATCCAGGCAAGGCCAATGTCGTAGCAGATGCTTTGAGCCAGAAGAGTTACGTCAATACCCTCGTAAGAGGAGGACTGCCGAAGGAGTTACCAGAAGATCTCAGGGAGCTATGTTTGGAGATTGTTCCTAGAGGTTTTGTTGCAGCAATGGAGGTTTAGTCAACATTATTGGAAAATATTCGAAAAGTTCAGAAGGAAGATAAAGAAATTGCTGAAATAAAGGAGAGAATGAGCAAAGGAAAAGCCAAAGGTTTTCGTGAGGATGAGCACGACCCCTTGTGGTTTGAGGACCATGTATATGTGCCCAGTAATGCAGAGATCAGGAAGTTGATAATTTAGGAAGCTCATGATTCGCCATACTCGATACACCCCGGAAACACTAAGATGTATTTGGATTTGAAGGAGTGTTTTTGGTGGACTGGAATGAAGAAGGATATTGCCAAGTATGTAGCCATATGTGATGTATGTCAGAGGGTGAAGGCAGAACATCAGAAGCCAGTAGGACTACTGCAGCCTATGTCGATACCCGAATGGAAGTGGGAAAAGCTTGGCATGGATTTTATCACCGGATTACCCAGGACCCGATCGGGATATGATTCTATCTGGGTAGTAGTGGATTGTTTGACCAAAGTAGCCACTTTATCCCAGTGAAAACCACTTATACCAATGCAAAGTTGGCCAAGATATACACGACTAGGATCGTATGTCTGCACGGAGTTCCGAGGAACATCGTATCAGATAGAGGAACACAGTTTACTTCAAAGTTTTGGCACCAGCTGCACTAGGGTACCAGGCTGGAGTTCAGTACAGCTTTTGACCCGCAGACAGATGGACATGTCGAGAGAGTCAATCAGATTCTGGAGGACATGTTGCGAGCTTGTGCATTAGATTATGGATCTAGTTCGGATGACAACTTGCTGTACGCGGAGTTCTCGTACAACAACAGCTACCAGGCCAGTTTGAAGATGGCACCTGAGGGAGTCCTCGATTAGGGGGTATTCGGGTAGCTGGACTATACCTTCGCCGGACTCCTGGACTATGAAGATACAAGATTGAAGACTTTGTCCCGTGTCCGGAAGGGACTTTCCTTGGCGTGGAAGGCAAGCTAGGCGATGCGTATACTCAAGATCTCCTACCATTGTAACCGACTCTGTGTAACCCTAACCCTATCCGGTGTCTATATTAATCGGAGGGTTGTAGTCCGTAGGACGAATCATCATCATACATAATCATACCATAGGCTAGCTTCTAGGGTTTAGCCTCCTTGATCTCGTGGTAGATCTACTCTTGTACTGCCCATATCATCAATATTAATCAAGCAGGAGTAGGGTATTACCTCCAACGAGAGGGCCCGAACCTAGGTCAAAACATCGTGTCCCTTGTCTCCTGTTACCATCCGACCTTGACGCACAGTTCGGGACCCCCTACCCGAGATCCGTCGGTTTTGACACCGACATTGGTCCTTTCATTGAGAGTTCCTCTGTGTCGTCGGCTTTAGGCCCGATGGCTCCTCTGATCATCAACAACGACGAGGTCCAGGGTGAGACCTTGCTCCCTGCACAGATCTTTGTCTTCGGCGCCTTCGCTCTGCGGGCCAATTCGCTTGGTCATCTGGAGTAGATCGAAAGCTACGCCCCTGGCCATCAAGTCAGGTTTGGAAGCTTAAACTACACGGCTGATATCCGCGGAGACTTGATCTTCAATGGGTTCGAGCCACAGCCAAGTGCGCCGCACTACCTCAAGGGGCATGATCTAGCTCTGCCTCCGAACAGTGTCCTGGAGGCCGCATACGCACTGGTTCCGACCCTAGACTCGGAGCCTATTACACCAATCGAGGATGAGCGGTTGGACGTCACCTTGGGGGCTGCGATCTCAAAGGCAATCGAGCCGAATGCCAGCCCCGCACTCCGCATGACCCGTGACTCCGATGGTCCGGACTCCTATCCGGACTTCGAACCCCCCGTGCCCCTACCAATCGAATCCGATTGGGCAACCATAATGGAGTTCACCGCCGCGGACATCTTTCAGCACTCGCCTCTTGGCGACATCTTGAACTCTCTCAAGTCTCTCTCTCTTTATCAGGAGAGCCCTGGCCGAATTACGGTCAGCGAGGATGGGATACGGATGATGAAGAAATTCAAAGCCCACCCACCACCCACTTTGTAGCTACCGTCGACAACCTAAACGACATGCTCAACTTCGACTCCGCAGACATCGACAGCATGGATGACGATGCAGGAGATACCGATGAACCAACGCTCATAGGGCATCGGACAGCCACCTTATCTCACGATGTGTACATGGCGGATACCCCTAAAGGAAATGACAACGAGGAAAAAGGGGATGGGACGGGAGATAGACCCCCCGGAAAGCAATCAAAGCGTCGGCATAAACGCCGACCCAAGCCCCGCCTCGATAAAAAACCCAGCCATAGAGCAGGACAAGCCGATAGATGACGAGCAAGCCTTAGAGCAGCCGTCCGAACAGGGCAACACGGATAGAGAAACCGAAACTCCCTCCCCCGGCGAAAACGGCACTCCGGACAACCTTACGCCGGATAAATCCATGGAGCAGAAGAGTCTCCACAAGAGGCTCGTTGCAACTGCATGCAGCCTGAAAAAGCAGAAGCGGAAGCTAAAGACAGCGGAAGATGCACTCCGTATTAGATGGAATAAAGTAATCAACACCACAGATAAATACGGCGAAGGTTGCCGTACTAAAAGCTATCCAAAGAGAAAGCTACTGCCCGAATTCGACGAAGAGGCCCTAGAGCCCTCGCACTCAAAAAATAAGAAGGCCATACGGTCGGATAGACGACCCCATAAGGCGGCAAGTGGCACCGCACTCAAATCGGTATGCGACCCACCTAAGGATTCGCATCATGGCCCAGCCAGGTCCATTTATGGGCCAAGAAAGCAAGCTCTTGTAAGCAATGCAAAAAAGCGATCATCAGAATCTGGCACACCCAAATACAGGGGCGCCGCACATCCCCTATGCTTCACCGATGAGGTTCTGGACTATGAATTTCCAGAGGGATTCAAACCCGTCAACATAGAGGCGTATGATGGAACAACAGACCCTGGAGTCTGGATCAAGGACTATATCCTCCACATACATATGGCTAGATGAGATGATCTCCACACCATTAAATATTTACCACTACAGGAAACAGCTAGTTTGCCGTCAGTGAGCATCTATGTCGTCAGCTTTTCATCGGGGTAGACGGCAAAGAGCACTTTTGCCATCAGCTGCTGTCGGCAAAGAATAACTGACGGCAAAGAAAACTTTGCCGTGTGCGGTTTTTATTACAGACGACAAAGAAAAGTTTGCCGTCTATGATTTTTACTACAAATGGCAAAGAGCTAGTTTACTGTCTGTAATAAGACCCGCATACGGCAAATAACTTTGTCGTCTGCCATTTTTATTACAGACGGCAAAGTAGGTCTTTGCCGTTTGTAGTAAAAATGGCAGACGGAAAAGAAGAAACACACCTCACGGATCCATCCCCCGGATCGATGAGGTGGCACGATCCACACCCCATGTTGTATCTCTCTCCCACGCCCCCCACCACGTTCTCTCTGCCCCCACGTTCTCTGTCCCTCAGCCGACCGCACCATGTTCTCTCTCCCTTATCCCGCTAACTCTCTCTATCTCTTACGCATCTCTCTCTCCCGTAACTCCCCAAACGCCCCGCCATGGTCGCCGCCAGCCACGCTCCCCTCCAACTACCACGTCCTCTCTCCTCGCTCGAGCCGGCCCCGTTCCCCATCCCCGTCGAGTCGGCCCCGTTCCCCATCCCCGTGGAGTCGGCCCCGTCCTTCGTCGCCATGGAAGCCGATGCCGGCCTCCTGGCTTGCTCCGTCGTCCGCTCCCCAGCGCCCCATGCCGGAGGCCTCGCACCGCGGCCCGCTCCTAGCACAGGCCAACGTGTAGCGCGGCTCCTTCACTAGCGCCTCCTCACTCTAGGCAGCGCAGCCTCCTCCCTCTGGTGTCTCCTCCATCCAGCGCCTCCTCTCTCCGGCGAGCCGCACGGCGCAGACGGCCTGAACAGCGCGGGCGGCACGACGCGGGCCGGTGAGCAGTGTGGCTTCCACCTTCCGGCGAGCAGTGCGGGTGGCGTGAGTTCCTCCCTCCATTGCCTCCTCACACCGATGAGCAGCGTGGGCTGCGCGGCGCGGGCCAGTGAGCGGCGCGGCCTCCTTATTCCGGCGAGTAGTGCGGGCTCCTCCCTCCGGTGCCTCCACACTCCGGCAAGCAGCCCGGCCTCCTCCTTCTACCGCCTCCTCACTCTGGCGTGGCCTCCCTCTGGCAGCGGCGCTTCTCTCCGGTGAGGTCGGGCACGGCCAACAGCTCTTCTCCGGTGAGGTCAGCATTGTGAGCAGCTTGGCTGTCGGGCGCGTGCGGCCTCTGCTCCATACGTACGGGCGGCAAGAATATTTGCTCGGGCGAGCTTTGGACGAGATGATGTGGACGTGCGGTGACGAGACTGTTGGTCTAATTTTTTTAATAATAAAGAATGCTTTGCCGTTTGTGATATTTCGGCCTAACGGCAAAGAAGTAGTTTGCCTGACGGCAAAACACTAACGCCGTCCGTCAGGGGCACGGGTCTGTTAGGTTGCTTTTCTTTGCCGTCTGGATGGTCTCGTTAACAGCAAATAATATAGACTGACGGCAAAATCTTTGCCGTCATCCAGAAAAATAGCAGACGGCAAAGTATTCTTTGCCGATTAATCCTTGCCGTCTGACTTTGCCGTCTACTTCCTGATGGCAAACTCTTTGCCATCTAGATTTACGCCTTTGCCGTCTGTGATCCACAGACGACAAATTACCTGTTTCCTGTAGTGTACCCCTTAAGCTTAAAGGGCCAGCCCGGCACTGGCTTAAAAGCCTTCCCAAAAACACAATTGGAAGTTGGGAAGAGCTCGAGGATGCTTTCCGAGAAAATTTCCAAGGGACCTATGTCCGCCCTCCGGATGCAGACGATCTTAGTCACATAACTCAACAGCCCGGAGAATCAGCTCGGCAGTTCTGGAATAGATTCCTCACCAAAAAGAATCAGATAGTCGACTGTCCGGACGCCGAAGCCTTAGCAGCTTTCAGGAATAATGTCCGAGACGAATGGCTCGCCAGACACCTCGGCCAGGAAAAGCCAAGAACAATGGACGCACTCACAAGCCTCATGACCCGCTTTTGCGCAGGAGAGGACAGCTGGTTGGCAAGATGCAACCCCAGCGACCCAAGTACATCCGAAACTAGGGATGGAAACGGAAAACCGCAACGCAATAAGGATCGTTGCCGAACTACAGAAAAAAGTCCGAAGAGCACGACAGTCAATGCCGGATTCAAAGGCTCGCGACAAAATCAGACAAAACCACCCCTGCAGGATAATAGGGATGATCCGTCCAACTTAAATAGAATCCTGGACAGGATATGTCAGATACACAGTACTCCGGGGAAGCCTGCTAACCATACCCACAGAGATTGTTGGGTTTTCAAACAATCCGACAGACTCAATGTCGAACACAAGGGGCTCGACACACCAAGCGAAGACGAGGACAAACCCCAGAAGCAGAGTACCAGGAGACAAAAGAACTTCCCACAAGAAGTAAAAACAGTGAACTTACTTCACGTAACAAAACGTGTGGCACCCATAAAGGTATGCACAATACGACATATCCCCAAGGGGTCCCGTCACTGGTTATTAAAACCAATCACCTTCGATCAGCTAGACTATTCTAGAAATATCAAAAACGCAGGCTGGACTGCCCTGATACTCGACCCAATAATTGGCAGATTCCAGTTTACAAATGTCCTTATGGACGGCGGCAGTGGACTAAACCTGATATATCAGGATACAATCCATCACATGGGGATAAACCCAGCAAGAATCCGCCGCAGCAAAACCTCCTTTCAAGGGGTAGCACCTGGTCCAGACACCATTGTATGGGTTTTCTCCGGCTCGAAGTTATATTCGGCTCTGTTGATAACTTTCGTCACGAAAAGCTGACCTTCCACGTCGTCCCGTTTTCAAGTCGCTATCAAGGACTACTGGGACGCGAAGCTTTCGCTCGCTTTAACGCAATACCGCACTATGCATCTCTCACGCTTAAGATGCCCGGTCCAAGCGGAGGACTGTGCGGCCGCTTAGACAGCCGCACAATAAAATGGCCTCACCAGCCAAAAAACTTTTCGACATAGGTCATTAAAGGCCACAAACGCGGAATAGATGAGTTCGACACAAGTCCATCATTAATGCAGGCTTAGAGGCCATATACCCCCGTACTAGGGGCTACACGCAGAGACAATAAAGCTAAATTTTACATTTTATTTTATACTTCATTTATTTTGAAACCTTTTGTTCGGCACGACCCGTTTTCAATTTAGTTCCTCTCTTTTAGAGATGACCGTCGTGCGGCGCCCGTCCAGGATACGGCACAACGGAGACACAGGCGCAGACGTGCAGTAGGGACCCATCCTAAAGGATTCTTTTCAGATTAAGACCCTGCGTAAACCTTTTTTACTGTCCCTTGTTGCAATACATCCCTTGGTTTTTTCCGATATTACCAAGGAGGAGGCTGGCGTCTTGGCATGTGGCCACGTCAAAATTTTTTGCACGTACCTGGACACTAGGGGCTTTTTTAGCAAAGAGTGTTGTTTAGCCCGCACTCATAAAGACCGAACACCTTAGGGAGTGTTCGGCGTCGTGAGTTTTGGCATTATATGCATCAACTCCGAATCATGTCTTTGGTCAAATGTTGGGTTGCCCGACTCCTGAGTTCGGCTACCTTACGTTCCGCTCTATCGACTAAGGTAGCACCAGGAGAACTACTGCGACTGTGCCCCGGTTCGGCCGGGCGAGCACCTCAGTAGAGAAAGCTGAAAACTGACTGTCATGATGTAGCGTGAGACTAGTCAGCCACTCGATGACCTATTGGAATCAATCGGATTCCTCCGCTTTAACGAAGGGCCGCTTCCCGTCAGGCACATACGCGCCCCGAACTCGGGCGAGCGTAGTCGCCACTAATGGGCTACGTAAATAGTCCCACTGTCAAGCTCCTATTGCTAAGTTAAAGTGTTAAAGCATTATAGTCCGATTGCCTGGCCCGCTGCGCTATCACCTCCTTTGTAGGACCAAGACGTTGGGTTAAGACTGAAAATGCGTCTTCTGCGTGCACCCCCGCACTATGTGCGTGGGGGTTGAAGCCAACGACTGCAATCTTTCAGATTTTATACATATATTTTAAACGGCCGCACAGGAGGTGTTCACAATACTTGAAGGCACAAGTATAAAAAGGCCACTAGAGTTTATCAACATATTACTTCATCATTACATATGCTATAATAACTTAGCATCCTTTGAGCACTGCGTCTCTATTACACGAGCGCCTTCAAGGACTTCCTGAAAATAGTGCTCGGAGGACACTCGGCTTTTATCCGAATCTCGGGACGCAATAACGGTGGTCTCCATCTCTGCCCAGTATGTCTTGACACGGGCAAGAGCCCTCCTTGCACCCTCTATACACGCCGACCTCTTCATTGCATTAATGCGCGGCACTGCGTCAAGGAATTACTGCACCAAGCTAAAATAACTCTTCGACTCCGACCTCCCTGGCCACAGATGACCCATGACGTACTTCATGGCGAGTCCGGACAACCTATTAAGTTCGGCCCATTGAGCCAAACGATCGTCCATTGCCAGTGGATGCTCTGGATTGTGAAATTGCGACCAGAACAGGTTTTCCACTTCACGATCTTTCAGATCCCGAAAGTGTTTGGTCGCATCAGCAGCACTCGCTGCCAAATCTAGATAGGTGTCCTCCACACTCCACATCCGGTCCAACGGAGCAAACTTCGGATCGCAAAATTTTCTTCGCAGCATGAAGGGCTTTACAGCCGCAATCTGTTCGGCCTGATGCAGCTCCTCCTTCGCAACTCTCATCGTAGAGCGCGTGTCCTTGGCATCAGCAACGGCCTTCTCTAGGACCGCCTGTCTCGCCTGGTCTTCTTTCTCAAGAAGTATGCAACGGTCTGCAGTGCTCTTTACCTTTTCGGCCATATTGGCCATCTCTTCCTTGCTTCGGCAATGAGCATCCTGTTCGGCTCTCAGCTCTTCAAGGGCCTTCTTGGCAGCCGCATCACTTTTCCTGGCTTGATCTTTAGCCCGGGCAAGTTTTGCCCTAAGACTCTCCACGGTGGCCGCACCATCTGCGTCAAGCACACATATCGTAAGACACTGGCATAAAACTCTTCTTACCTACTGCCGCCCGAGGAATCACATACCTTGAGCCTCATCCAACCGCTTGTTGACAAGCACGATGTCGGCATCTGCCACGTCCAGTTGCCGCTTTAGTTCGGCAAAACCAGCCGTTCGGCTTGATTCCGGACACCCTGCAGCCTACATTAAAAGGCGACATTTTAGACCTGGGATTATGATCCTCCGCGTGCCGTCATTTCTTGACGACATGCAGAGTCTCAGGGGCTACTATCTACATAGGGTGCATCTTATTTACGTGCAACTAACAAAAGTACACATTATCTAATGTACCTCAAAACCCGTCAATAAACTTTCGACGACCACAGGCAATCCGCTCTTTGCGGACGAAATCCTTTCAATCACCGTGCCCATTAATGCACGGTGCTCCTCTGAAATAGAAGCTCGCCCTAGCAGAACCTTCAGCTCCTCCGGCCGAGCACTAGACGGTGCCGTACTTATCTCATGACTTCTTTCAAAGGCCGGACGCGGAGAACCTCGGGGGGGCCCATAGCGATCTTCCGCCCCTGCCGGACTCGGAGAAACCCTCCGTGACGACACCTCAGGGTCGCCCGCCTCGTTAGGCGGTACAGCAGAAGGAGGCGTCCCGCTCTCCATCATCTCGGGAAGAAGATCCCCCGAAGACGAGCTCTGCTGAGAAGGGCTGAGGTTCGAACTACAAGGTAAAAATTCGGTTAAACTTCTTAGATATAAATCAAGGATTTCTCTCATCCCATGAAAGGAAAAATCTTTCTCTACTCAAGGCCCGCTGGAGGGCTGATCTCCTTGAGTACGCAGTCCGGCTGTGGAACTCCCTGGTGTCGGACCCTCTGGCGAGGATCTTTTCCCCCGCTTCGAGACCATGGTCTTCGGGTCATCAGAGGCGGCTCTCTTCCTTCCCTTAGGAGAAGACTCGGCGGTTCCTCCCTATGGAGCAGCCTCCTTCGAGGAGGCCATAGTTTCCTTGTCCTCCCCCTTGCTTCCCTCCAAAGGCACTACCTCCAGCATCCTTACTAGCACGGGATCCGGCCTAGTTTCGGGACGGGAGTCGGACACCTGATCAGCTTCGCCTTCACTATCCACTCCTATTTAAAAAGGACAACTCTTTTAAGGGCAATTTTATGATAATTATATGGATAAAAGGTCCGGGCACAAGGTTACTTACTTGAGTATCCAGGCGATTGCGGCTTAGGCATGCGTCCTTGGTTAAATCCGGACACACTTCTTGTGATCCGCAGAACAGTTTATACATCTCCGCGGGCGTCGCGCTCATAAAATCCCGGAGAGCTCGTGCTCCCTCTGGATTGAACTCCCACAGGCGAAGGGGGCGACGTTTGCCGGGCAGTGTCCGGCGAATCAGCATGACCTGCGTCACCTTGACCAGGTTGAGGTCTCCTTCCAAGAGATCCTTAATGCGGCCCTGCAACAAGGGTACGTCTTTGGGCAAACCCCAATTTAACCCTCTATTGATCGACGACGCTAGCCGTGGTGGGGGACCCGAGCAAAAGGCAGGAGGCGCCACCCATGTGGTGCCCCGGGGAGCGGTGATATAAAACCACTCTCGTTGCCACAAGCCTAGCTCCTCTT
Organism: Aegilops umbellulata; assembly: GCA_032464435.1. Classification (NCBI taxonomy): domain Eukaryota; kingdom Viridiplantae; phylum Streptophyta; class Magnoliopsida; order Poales; family Poaceae; genus Aegilops; species Aegilops umbellulata. Next base: position 6,522,818 of record CP136058.1, on the reverse strand, counting down.
GAAAAGAGCCCTCGGGCCATGGAGCATCGGCATTTTTTCTTATAACAGCGCCTCCGCACTCTGCGTGCCGTCCCTCGATCATCTTCGGCTCCACTTTGAAGGTCTTGAGCCATAATCCGAAGTGAGGGGTAACATGGAGGAATGCTTCACACACGACAATAAACGAGGAGATATGGAGGATGGACTCCGGAGCTAAATCATGAAAATCCAGCCCATAATAAAACAACAGTCCCCTCACAAAGGGATCCATGGGGAAGCCTAACCCTCGGAGGAAGTGAGACATGAACACGACGCTCTCGTCGGGCTGGGGACTGGGAATAACCTGTCCTTGAGCAGGAAACTATGCGAAATCTCGCCGATCAGGAACTTAGCCTCCCTCAACCTTAATACGTCCTCCTCCGTGACGGAGGAAGCCGTCCATCGACCTTGAAGGTCAGAACCGGACATTGTCAAAGGTCCGAAGCGCCTGGAATCTGGATCCTGGGATGTTGGAACTCGAGGCGACAGGAGAACTCGTTTGACAATAAGAAAAGGAGCGAGGCCTTGGTCTCTTTATAAGAGGCTGAATACCAAGAGCCCTCCCCGTAACCGGTTTGGACTCGCCTTTAATCGAGGGAACGTGCTAACGGGCATGATTGGGTTACCCACATCCGTATTGATGAGAATCCCGTTAAAAGGGGCACACGATCTCTGCTTTGACAAGACGTGCCAAGGAAACCGCCTCGCTAAACATGCTGAGGTGGAAAAGTGAAATAATTTGTATAAAGAGCTTGGCGGCAGTGCGATGACGCACTGCGGAATACGTCAGCAGATTTGATTTGTGTTAATATTATTCTCTCTATGGCAATATGTGGAAACTTATTTTGCAGAGCCGGACACTATTTTTGGTGTTTACAATCTTCTATGAAGGACTTGGAGGAGGAACCCGCCTTGTAATGCCGAAGACAATCTGCGCGCCGGACTCGTCGTCATTGAAGCCTAGTTCAGGAGCTACTAAGGGAGTCCTGGATTATAGGGTGTTCGGGTGGCCGGACTATACCTTCACCGGACTCCTGGACTATGAAGATACAAGATTGAAGACTTCGGCCCATGTCCGGAAGGGACTTTCCTTGGCGTGGAAGGCAAGCTAAGCGATGCGGATACTCAAGATCTCCTACCATTGTAACCGACTCTGTGCAACCCTAACCCTATCCGGTGTCTATATAAACCGGAGGGTTGTAGTCCGCAGGACGAATCATCATCATACACAATCATACCATAGGCTAGCTTCTAGGGTTTAGCCTCCTTGATCTCGTGGTAGATCTACTCTTGTACTACCCATATCATCAATATTAATCAAGCAGGAGTAGGGTACCTCCATCGAGAGGGCCCGAACCTGGTTAAAAACATTGTGTCCCTTGTCTCCTGTTACCATCCGACCTTGACGCATAGTTCGGGACCCCCTAACCGAGATCCGCCGGTTTTGACACCGACAGCACCGTTTGAAGCTCTGTATGGAAGAAGATGCCGAACACCGTTGATGTGGGATGAAGTTGGAGACTGCCAGTTGTTTGGACCAAATTTGATTAAGGAGTCCGAAGAGAAGGTTAAGCTGATTCGAGATAGACTAAAGGTAGCTCAGTCTAGACAGAAGAGTTATGCAGATTCAAAACGCGAGGAGGCAGTTCATGAAATTGGAGACAGAGCCTATCTACGTGTGTCACCACTACGTGGTGTTAAACGTTTTGGAGTTAAGGGAAAGTTAGCCCCGAGATTTGTGGGACCGTACCGTGTTTTGGAACGCATGGGAGATGTTGCCTACAAGTTGGAGTTACCCGAAGGACTGTCAGGAGTTCATGATGTGTTTCACGTTTCCCAGTTGAAGAAGTGCCATGCTGAAATGGTTGATATTCCTCTGAGAGTTACAGTGCCCCTGGAAGAAATTCAGTTGGATAGTGATCTGACATATGAGGAGAAACCAGTCAAGATTCTCGGGTTTGCCAGCCGAGTTACTCGCAGCAAGGTTATCAAGTTTTGCAAAGTTCAGTGGAGCCACCATACCGAGGATGAAGCCACCTGGGAACGAGAGGATCAACTACTCAAAGACCACCCACACGTATTTTCTAGCCAACCCGAATCTCGGGACGAGATTCATCTTAAGGGGGTAGGTTTGTAACATCCCAAATTTTCAATTTGGAATGTTATACATAGGTCATTCATGCATATCATATTTTATTGTAGTTTGTTTTGCGATCTTCGAAATCCTAAGCAACTCAAGGACCCACGGAGAGAGTTGGGGATTTCACGTTCTTCATATTTGAACTTTATCAAATATTGGAACAAGGATCAATTTAGTTTTAATTATTTTTTCTCTCCGAAAATATTTCGTATTAAAAATATATGAGAGGGGATAATATGACTTCTCCAAAATAAATAAATATTCGATGAAAAATATTAAAATCAAATAAAAAAATTATTTGGATTTTGTTTGCAATTTCATTTGAATTAGAAAAATATGCATTTTTCACAATAGCATTTTAGGACCAATAAAATGTTCATCTTGGTCTAAATATTTTATTTAGACGACAAAAATTTGTTGTGGTATTTTTAGATTTTTATATATTTATCTAGGATTTTTCCAGCGAAATCCGTTTTAAAAAAAGTGCGTATCGACCTAACCGGGCCGTGTCCGACTAGGACTCCAGCCCGGCCAGCCTTTATAAGCCGGGATGCCCGAGGCCCCACCCCAAGTCGCCAGCCCAAGCCGCCGCCCTAACCCTAGCGCCGACCTGCCACCGCCGCCCGCGCGCGCCGCCGCCTCGCGCCGCCGTCCCGCGCCGCGCCGACCTCACCGGAGGTAGCCTCCGTCACCGCTGTTCGTCGGTTTTCTCAGAAAATAGATCGGTTTTTTAACCCAAATCTAGTTTTTTTTAAAATAGATCGGTTTGGTTTTTTTTTCAATTTAAGTTATTTAGCGGACGTTCGTTCGTTCGTTCGTTTTAACGAACGCTGTTCATCCGTTAGCCACAGACAGTGAACGTTCGTTAGTTAGCCTGTTCATCAGTTTTTCTTTTTCCAGGGTTTTTCCGCGATTATTTTCGATCGTGATTTCTGCCATAATCTTTGATCTAGTATAACTTTTCGCTCGTTTATCCAAATCAGGTGAAACAAGCGCCTACATCTTCGTCTCGAAGCCATCTTTCTGTTTAACCAACTTGAAAAAGATTTCGGTACTGTAAAATTTGACTTTAGTCCAGATTAGTAATGGGATCTTGTTTCTTTCGCAGTTTGAGTTTCGTTGCTCCGTTTGTTTTGATTCTTTTTGCAAACCGGAGTTCTTTAGTTGAACTTTCTGGTTAGATCTTCTTATTTGAGTTTTACTCATGCATCTTTGCTTGATTGCTTATGTATGCTATTGTTTATTTGCGGTAGAATTTCCGGAGTGCGAAGCGTGCTACTACGAGTCTCTAGGATTTGCAGATCGTCAGCAAGGCAAGTAACACACAGATCATACTCTTTTCATACCCAGTTTTTATGCATTAGTTACAATCCTCAAACATTGCATGATTAGGATGTGATTAACTTGTGGGTATTGGGATGTAGATGATGAGGTAGAACCTATCACCTATTTATTATCAAACCCTTGGGAGTTACTTCTACGTTATGCTTATATTGCCATGCTATGCTTGTAGACATCGATTGGGTTGAGCGTATCCATGACAAATGTGAGACTATAAATTAATGGTTCAACTTAAGGTGGCAACTTTAATACACATCTGGGTGGATTGCTTGTGGGCACCTGGGGTTATATCAGTGTTGTCCTAGGAGATCCCGGGGTTATACCGTGTGATCCTCCTATGGTCCACCACCCAGGATCAAAGGGATCATAAGATTATTCATGCTAGAAACTTCCGTGTGCAGCCACAAGCCATTATGGGCTCTGGCATAGTTGAGTATGTTGCATGACCTCTTCCAGTGGTAGGCTAGCAGATGTAGGGGATGTAGGTTGGTACTATCTACCCGGGGTTAGAGTTAATGCTTCTGAAAGACTATGTCTCGGTCATCCGTTTCTCAAACACCATGTAGTGCGAGAAATCCAACGGAGGAGATCGAGTCTTGTGGGGAAAAGTGCGCAAACCTCTGCAGAGTGTATAAACTAATCATGGTTAGCCGTGTCCCCGGTTATGGACATCTTGAGTATCTAGTACTTGAATTATTGATTTGATCTCATCACTCTAAATTAATTTGTTGGGTTGATAATTACCTTTCTAATTGGGATTGAGATGGGGGTACCATTCTTAATGTTTCAACCACCGTGATAGTTAAATAAAATTTATTCCTTTGTTGTAGGGGAAAATTGGCTTTTTTCAAAAATCATATAACCATAGATCCTCCACCAGCCATATATGCATGTAGTGATAGCATTTATCTGTTCATTGCTCTACTGTGTTATATTGCCAGCATATTCCATGTGCTGACCCGTTTTCGGGCTGCAACATATCGTATTGCAGACATTTCAGACAAGGAGTAAGGTGCGATAGGTCATTTGTCATGCACTCAGCTATGTCGTTGGAGTTCATGGACTCACTTTATCTTCCAAGCCTTCCGCTGTTATCTTATTTAGATGGCCTTAAGCCATATTTGTTGTAATAAGTTCTCTTTTGAGACATTCGATGTAATAAGTGTGTGATTTCTACTTTGTTATAAATCTTTCGAGTACTATGTGTGTCAGCATTACCGATCTAGGGATGACACTGAACACAGAGACTTGACCATCTGAGGTCGGGTCGCTACAACGTTGTTCAAAGAAAATCTTATCTATTTCATTTATTTCATTCATATGTAAATCATTTTCATGGTCTAGCAAATATTGTTCTAAAGGATCAGTAGGTGGCACAACAATAGAAGCAAGACCAATTAATTCATCCTTACTAGGCAATTCTTTTTCATGAAGATTTCTACTAACCTTGAAAACAATAAAATCATGAGACTCATCACCAAAACTACCACCCACAGTTTGTTTCTTACAATCTATCTTAGCATTAACTGTGTTCAAGAAAGGTCTACCAAAGATAATGGGACAGAAGTCATCTTGTTGGGAACCAAGAACAAGAAAATCAGTAGGGTATTTTATTTTCCCACACAAGACTTCAACATCTCAAACAATCCCAAATGGTGATATGGTGTCTCTATTAGCAAGTTTAATAGTAACATCTATGTCTTCCATCTATGCAGGTGCTATGTCTTTCATAATTTCTTGATATAAGGTATAAGGAATAGCACTCACACTAGCACCCATGTCACATAAACCATGATAACAGTGATCTCCTATCTTAACTGAGATGACAGGCATGCCCACAACAGGTCTATGTTTATCAATTTTATCGGGTTTAGCAATTCTGGCACCTTCTTCACAGAAATAAATAACATTCCCATCCATATCTTCTTTGAAGAGATCTTTAACCATAGCAATGCTAGGTTCTACTTTAATTTGTTCATCAGGTTTAGGTGTTCTAACATAGCTTTTGTTAACCACTGTTGAAACTTTAGCATGTTCCTTTATCCTAACAGGAAAAGGTGGTTTCTCAATATAAGCAGAATGGACAACTGGATCAACATAATAAATTATAGTTTCGTCTTTAACTAGTACCGGTTCTTTAATTTCTTCTTTAATATGTGGGTGATATTTAAACTACTTCTCTTTATGGATTTCAACATGAGTAGCAAATGATTCACAAAAGGAGGCTACTATCTCAGAGTCAAGTCTATATTTAGTGCTATAAACTTTTGAAAAGCATCGGTATTCATAAAAGATTTAACACAATCATACTTAAGTTTAATACCTGAATCTTTACCTTTGTCAAGTTCCCAATCTTCAGAGTTGCGTTTAATTATTTCCAAAAGATCCCACAGGAATTCAATGGTCTTCTTCATAAAAGAACAAGCACAAGAAGTATCAAGCATGGTTTGATCATTACGAGAAAGCCGAGCATAAAAATTCTGGATAATAATTTCTCTTGAGAGCTCATGATTGGGGCATGAATATAACATTGACTTAAGCCTCCCCCAAGCTAGATCGATAATTTCTCCTTCACGAGGCCAAAAATTATATATATAATTCCGATCACGATGAACTAGATGCATAGGATAAAAAATTTGGTAGGACTCCAATTTCAAACGATTCCATTTCCACGATCCAATATCATCTCATAGCCTATACCATAGCAATGCTTTTCCCTTCAAATATAAAGGGAAAACCTTTTTCATCACCTCATCTCCATGTATACCTACAAGCTTAAACAATCCACAAATTTGTTCCACATATATCAAGTGCATATCAGGATGTTCGGTTCCATCTCATCCATAAGGATTAGCGAGCAATTGTTCTATCATACCCGATGGAATTTCATATTAAATATTTTCAGTAGGTGCAGTGGGTTGAGGGGTAGATAATTGTGGTTCCCGACGAGGTGAAGATACCCCAAACAAACCCCTCAAAGGATTGTTTTCCATAGTAACAAGTGACAAAAAAATCAGCACACTATATAAATGCTTCCTTACCAAATTCCACTTACCAAAGGCGCTTCACTCCCCAGCACCAGCGCCAGAAAATAGCCTGGATGACCCACAACTATAGGGTATTAATTGTCGAACCCAACGAGGAGCAGAAGGAAATGACAAGTAGTTTTCAGTAAGGTAATGTCTACAAGTGCAGAAATTACAAGTAGCAGAGTAGTTTGATAGCAAGGTAATTTGTAACGAGCAAGTAACGATAGTAGTAAAAAAAGTGCAGCAAGGTAGCCCAATACTTTTGAGGTAAAGTACAGGCCAAAACGGTCTCTCATGATAAGCAAAGCGTTCTTGAGGGTACACGGGGATTTCATCTAATCACTTTCATCATGTTGGTTTAATTCGTGTTCGCTAGATTAATAATTTGATATGTGGGTGTACTGGTGCTTAGGTGTTGTTCTTACTTAAACAAACATCCTACTTGTGATTAACCCTCCTGCAAGCATCCGCAACTACGAGAAAAGTTTTAAGAATAAATTCTAACCATAGCATGAAACTTTTGGATCCAAGCGGTCCATTACGGAATAGCGCATAAACTGGGGTTTAAGCTTCTATCACTCATGCAATCCATCATCTAATTGCTACTCCACAATGCATTCCCTTAGGCCCAAATATGGTGAAGTGTCATGTAGTCGACGTTCACATGACACCACTAAGGGAATAACTGAAGGAAATATGCCCTAGAGGCAATAATAAAGTTATTATTTATTTCCTTATTTCATGATAAATGTTTATTATTCATGCTAGAATTGTATTAACCGGAAACTTAGTACATGTGTGAATACATAGACAAAAAAAGTGTCCCTAGTATGCCTCTACTTGACTAGCTCGTTTACCAAAGATGGTTATGTTTCCTAACCATAGACATGTGTTGTCATTTGATGAACGGGATCACATCATTAGGAGAATGATGTGATGGACAAGACCCATTAGTTAGCATAGCATTATGATCGTTAAAAGTTTCATTGCTACTCCTTTCATTATGACTTAAACATGTTCCTCAGACTATGAGATTATTCAACTTCCGAATACTGGAGGAACACCTTTTGTGCTATCGAACGTCACAATGTAACTGGGTGATTATAAAGATGCTCTACAGGTGTCTCCAATTGTGTTTGTTGAGTTGGCATAGATCAATATTAGGATTTGTCATTCTGTGTATCGGAGAGGTATCTCTAGGCCCTCTCGGTAATGCACATCACTATAAGCCTTGCAAGCATTGTGACTAATGAGTTAGTTGTGCGATGATGCATTACGAAACGAGTAAAGAGACTTGCTAGTAACGAGATTGAACTAGGTATTGAGATACCGACGATCAAATCTCGGGCAAGTAAGATACCGATGACAAAGGGAACAAAGTATGTTGTTATGCGGTTTGACCGATAAAGATCTTCGTAGAGTATCAAGGAACCAATATGAGCATCCAGGTTCCGCTATTGGTTATTGACCGGAGATGAGTCTCGGTCATGTCTACATAGTTCAAGAACCCGTAGGGTCCGCACGCTTAACATTCGGTGACGATTTGTATTATTAGTTATGTGATTTGATGACTGAAGTTTATTCGGAGTCCTGGATGAGATCGGGGATAGGACGAGGAGTGTCGAAATGGTCGAGACGTAAAGATCGATATATTGGAAGGCTATATTCAGACATCGGAAAGGTTCCGAGTGATTCGGGTATTTTTCAGAGTACCGGAGAGTTACGGGAATTCGTATTGGGCCTTAATGGGCCATACAGGAAAGGAGAGAAAGGCCTCATGGGTGGGCGCGCCCCTTCCCCATGGACTAGTCCGAATTGGATTAGGGAAAGGGGGCACACCCTTCCTTCGTTCTCCTTCTCCCTTCCCTTTTTTCCTATTCCATGTGGGAGGTGGAATCCTACTAGGAGTAGGGAGTCCTAGTAGGACTCCACACTTTGGGAGCGCCCTATGAGGGCCGACCTCCTCCTCCCTCCATCCTTTATCTACGTGGCCAGGGGGCACCACATAGACACACAAGTTGATCATTGATCTCTTAGCCGTTTGCGGTGCCCCCCTCCACTATAATCCAGCTCGGTCATGTCGTCATAGTGCTTAGGCGAAGCCCTGCGTCGGTAGCTTCATCATCACCATCATCACGCCGTCGTGCTAACGAAGCTCTTCCCCAACACTCTGCTGGATCGTGAGTTCGTGGGACGTCACCAAGCCGAACGTGTGCAGATCGCGGATGTGTCGTACCTTCGGTGCTAGGATCGGTCGATCGGGAAGACATACGAGTACATCAACCGCGTTGTCATAACGCTTCCGCTTATGGTCTAAGAGGGTACGTAGACAACACTCTCCCCTTTCGTTGCTATGCATCACCATGATCTTGCGTGTGCGTAGGAATTTTTTGAAATTATTATGTTCCCCGACAGTGGTATCAGAACCAGGTTATGCATAGATGTTATATGCACGAGTAGAACACAAAGAGTTGTGGGCAATAATAGTCATACTTCTTACCATCATGTCATACTTTGATTCGGCGGTATTGTTGGATGAAGTGGCTCGGACCGACATTACGCGTACGCTTACGCGAGACTGGTTCTACCGACGTGCTTTGCACACAGGTGGCTGGCAGGTGTCAGTTTCTCCAACTTTAGCTGAATCGAGTGTGACTACGACCGGTCCTTGTTGAAGGTTAAAACAGCACATACTTGATGAAAAATCATTGTGGTTTTGATGCGTAGGTAAGAACGGTTCTTGCTCAGCCTGTAGCAGCCACGTAAAACTTACAACAACAAAGTAGAGGACGTCTAACTTGTTTTTGCAGGGCATGTTATGATGTGATATGGTCAAGACGTGATGAGATATAAATTGTTGCATGAGATGATCATGTTTTGTTAAAGTTATCGGCAACTGGCAGTAGCCTTATGGTTGTCTCTTTATTGCATAAGATGCAAGTGCCATGTAATTGCTTTACTTTATCGGTATGCGATAGCAATAGTTGCAACAGCAATAGCTGGTGAGACGACCATGTGACGACACATTGATAAAAGATCAAGATGATGGAGATCATGGTGTCATGGCGGTAACAATGGAGATCATGATAGTACTTCGGAGATGGAGATCAAAAGCACAAGATGATGATGGCTATATCATGTCATATATTTTGATTGCATGTGATGTTTATCTTTTATACATCTTATTTTGCTTAGTTCGGCGGTAGCTTTTATAAGATGATCCCTGACTAAAATATCAAGGTATAAGTGTTCTCCCTGAGTATGCACCATTGCGACAGTTCTTCGTGCCGAGACACCACGTGATGATCGCGTGTGATAAGCTCTACGTTCACATACAACGGGTGCAAGCCAGTTTCGCACACGCAGAATACTCGGGTTAAACTTGACGAGCCTAGCATATGCAGATATGGCTTCGTAACACTAAGACCAAAAGGTCGAGCGTGAATCATATAGTAGAGATGATCAGCATACTGATGTTTACCATTGAAAACTACTCCATCTCATGTGATGATCGGACATGGTTTAGTTGATATGGATCACGAGATCATTTAGAAGACTAGAGGGATGTCTATCTAAGTGGGAGTTCTTAAGTAATATGATTAATTGAACTTTATTTTATCATGAACTCAGTCGTGATAGTATTTGCATACCTATGTTGTAGATAAATAGCTCGCGATGTAGCTCCCCGTTTATTTTTGATGTGTTCCTAGAGAAAAATAAGTTGAAAGATGATAGTAGCAATGATGCGGACTTGGTCCGTGATCTGAGGATTATCCTCATTTCTGCACACAAGTATTATGTCCTTGATGCATCGCTAGGTGACAGAACTATTGCAGGAGCAGATGCAGATGTTATGAACGTTTTGACAAGCTCATTATGATGGCTACTTGATAGTTTAGTGCACCATGCTTTACGGCTTAGAACCGGGACTTAAAAAATGTTTTGAACGCCACGGAGCATATAAGATGTTCCAAGAGTTGAAATTAGTATTTCATACTCATGCCCGTGTCAAGAGGTATGAGACCTCTGACAGTACTTTGCCTACAAGATGGAGGAGAATAGCTCAACCAGTGAGCATGTGCTCAGATTGTCTGAGTACTACAATCGCTTGAATCAAGTGGGAGTTAATCTTCCAAATAAAATAGTGATTGCCAGAATTCTCTAGTCACTATCACCAAGTTACTAGAACTTCGTGATGAACTATAATATGCAAGGGATAAAAAAAATGATTCCTGGGCTCTTCGTGATGCTGAAATTGACGGAGGTAGAAATCAAGAAAAGCATCAAATGTTGATGGTTGAAAAGACCACTAGTTTCAAGTAAAAGGGCAAGGGAAAGAAAGGGAACTTCAGGAAGAATGGCAAGACAGTTGCCACTCCCATGAAGAAGCCCAAAGCTAGACCCAAGCCTGAAATTGAGTGCTTCTACTTCAAAGGTCATGGTCACTGGAAGTGGAACTGCCCCTAGATACTTGGCGGATAAGAAGGATGGCAATGTGAACAAAGGTATATTTGATATACATGTTATTGATGTGTACTTTACTAGTGTTTATAGCAACCCCTCGGTATTTGATACTTCTTCAGTTGCTAAGAGTAGTAACTCGAAACAGGAGAAGCAAAATAAACAGAGACTAGTTAACCGCGAGGTGACGATGTGTGTTGGAAATGATTCCAAGGATGATAAGATCACCATCGCACACTCCCTTTACCTTCCGGATTAGTGTTGAACCTAAAATAAATGTTATTTGGTGTTTGTGTTGAGCATGAATATGATTAGATCATGTATAATGCAATACGGTTATAATTATAAGTCAAAGAATAATTGTTGTTCTGATTACATGAATAAAACCTTCTATGGTCATACACTAAAAATAAATGGTTTATTGGATCTCGATCGTGTTAATACACATATTCATAATATTGATGCCAAAAGATGCAAAGTTGATAATGATAGTGCAACATATTTGTGGCACTGCCGTTTAGGTCATATTGGTATAAAGCGCATGAAGAAACTCCATGATGATGGGCTTTTGGAATCATTTGATTATGAATCACTTGATGCTTGTGAACCATGCCTCATGGGCAAGATGACCAAGACTCCGTTCTCCGGAACAATCGATCAATTCACTGACTTATTGGAAATAATACATACCGATGTATGCGGTCCAATGAGTGTTGAGGCTCACGACGGGTATCATTGTGTTCTGACCTTCACAGATGATTTGAGGAGATATGTGAAGGAAATATGCCCTAGAGGCAATAATAAAGTTATTATTTATTTCCTTATATCATGATAAATGTTTATTATTCATGCTAGAATTGTATTAACTGGAAACATAATACATGTGTGAATACATAGACAAACAGAGTGTCACTAGTATGCCTCTACTTGACTAGCTCATTAATCAAAGATGGTTATGTTTCCTAGCCATGAACAAAGAGTTGTTGTTTGATTAACGAGATCACATCATTAGTTGAATGATCTGATTGACATGACCCATTGCATTAGCATAGCACCCGATCGTTTAGTATATTGCTATTGCTTTTATCCATGACTTATACATGTTCCTTTAACTATGAGAATATGCAACTCCCATTTACCGTAGGAACACTTTGTGTGCTACCAAACGTCACAACGTAACTGGGTGATTATAAAGGTGCTCTACAAGTGTCTCCGAAGGTACATGTTGAGTTGGCATACTTCGAGATTAGGATTTGTCACTCCGATTGTCGGAGAGGTATCTCAGGGCCTTCTCGGTAATGCACATCACATAAAGCCTTGCAAGCATTGCAACCAATGAGTTAGTTGCGAGATGATGTATTACGGAACGAGAAAAGAGACTTGCCGGTAACGAGATTGAACTAGGTATTGGATACCGACGATCGAATCTCGGGTAAGTAACATACCGATGACAAAGGGAAACGACGTATGTTGTTATGCGGTATGACCGATAAAGATCTTCGTAGAATATGTAGGAGCCAATATGGGCATCCAGGTCCCGCTATTGGTTATTGACCGGAAACGTGTATCGGTCATGTCTACATTGTTCTCGAACCGTAGGGTCCGCACGCTTAACGTTACGATGACAGTTATTATGAGTTTATGAGTTTTGATGTACCGAAGGAGTTCGGAGTCCCGGATGTGATCACGGACGTGACGAGGAGTCTCGAAATGGTCGAGACATAAATAATTATATATTGGAAGCCTATGTTTGGACATCGGATGCATTCCAGGTGAAATCAGGATTTTACCGGAATACCGGGAGGGTTACCGGAACCCCCCGGGAGCATAATGGGCCAACATGGGCCTTGGAGGATAGGTGAGAGGGCTGCCCTCATGGGCTGTGCGCCTCCCCCCTTCCCCTAGTCCTATTAGGACTAGGAGAGGTGGGCGCCCCCTCTCTCTCTCTCTCCCCCTTGGAGAATCCTAGTCCAACTAGGATTGGGGGGAGGAATCCTACTCCCAGAGGGAGTAGGACTCTCTGGCGCGCCCTAGCTTGGCCGGCCAGCCCCTCCCCCTTGACTCCTTTATATACGGGGGCAGGGGGCACCCCAAAGACACACAAGTTGATCTACGGATCGTTCCTTAGCCGTGTGCGGTGCCCCCTTCCACCAAATTCCACCTCGATTATATCGTTGCAGTGCTTAGGCGAAGCCCTGCGCCGGTAACACATCAAGATCGTCACCACGCCGTCGTGCTGACGGAACTCTCCCTCGACGCTTTGCTGGATCGGAGCCCGGGGATCGTCATCGAGCTGAACGTGTGCCAAGAACTCGGAGGTGCCGGAGTAACGGTGCTGTGATCGGTTGGATCGCAAGGAGAACGTACGACTACTTCCTCTACGCACGACTACTTCCTCTACGTTGTGTCAACGCTTCCGCTTCGGTCTACGAGGGTACGTAGACAAACACTCTCCCCTCTCGTTGCTATGCATCACCATGATCTTGCGTGTGCGTAGGAATTTTTTTGAAATTACTACGTTCCCCAACAGTGGCATCCGAGCCTAGGTTTTATGGTTGATGTTATTTGCACGAGTAGAACACAAGTGAGTTGTGGACGATACAAGTCATACTGCCTACCAGCATGTCATACTTTGGTTCAGCGGTATTGTTGGATGAGACGATCCGGACCAACCTTACGCGTACGCTTACGCGAGACCGGTTCCCTCGACGTGCTTTGCACAGAGATGGCTTGCGGAAGACTGTCTCTCCAACTTTAGTTGAACCGAGTGTGGCTACGCCCGGTCCTTGAGAAGGTTAAAACGGAGTCTATTTGACAAACTATCGTTGTGGTTTTGATGCGTAGGTAAGATGAGTTCTTGCTTAAAGCCCGTAGCAGCCACGTAAAACTTGCAACAACAAAGTAGAGAACGTCTAACTTGTTTTTGCAGGGCATGTTGTGATGTGATATGGTCAAGACGTGATGCTAAATTTTATTGTATGAGATGATCATGTTTTGTAACCGAGTTATCGGCAACTGGCAGGAGCCATATGGTTGTCGCTTTATTGTATGCAATGCAATCGCGATGTAATGCTTTACTTTATTGCTAAACGGTAGTGATAGTCGTAGAAGCATAAGATTAGCGAGACGACAACGATGCTGCGATGAAGATCAAGGTGTCGCGCCGGTGACGATGGTGATCATGACGGTGGTTCGAAGATGGAGATCACAAGCACAAGATGATGATGGCCATATCATATCACTTATATTGATTGCATGTGATGTTTATCCTTTTATGCATCTTATCTTGCTTTGATTGACGGTAGCATTATAAGATGATCTCTCACTAAATTATCAAGAAGTGTTCTCCCTGAGTATGCACCGTTGCGAAAGTTCTTCGTGCTGAGACACCACGTGATGATCGGGTGTGATAGGCTCTACGTTCAAATACAACGGGTGCAAAACAGTTGCACACGCGGAATACTCAGGTTTAACTTGACGAGCCTAGCATATACAGATATGGCCTCGGAACACAGAGACCGAAAGGTCGAGCGTGAATCATATAGTAGATATGATCAACATAATGATGTTCACCATTGAAACTACTCCATCTCACGTGATGATCGGACATGGTTTAGTTGATTTGGATCACGTGATCACTTAGAGGATTAGAGAGATGTCTATCTAAGTGGGAGTTCTTAAGTAATATGATTAATTGAACTTTAATTTATCATGAACTTAGTACCTGATAGTATCTTGCTTGTCTATGTTGTGTAGATAGATGGCTCGTGCTGTTGTTCCGTTGAATTTTAATGCGTTCCTTGAGAAAGCAAAGTTGAAAGATGATGGTAGCAATTACACGGACTGGGTCCGTAACTTGAGGATTATCCTCATTGCTGCACAGAAGAATTACGTCCTGGAAGCACCGCTAGGTGCCAGGCCTGGTGCAAGAGCTACGCCAGATGTTATGAACGTCTGGCAAAGCAAAGCTGATGACTACTCTATAGTTCAGTGTGCCATGCTTTACGGCTTAGAACCGGGACTTCAACGACGTTTTGAACACCATGGAGCATATGAGATGTTCCAGGAGTTGAAGTTAATATTTCAAGCAAATGCCCGGATTGAGAGATATGAAGTCTCCAATAAGTTCTATAGCTGTAAAATGGAGGAGAATGGTTCTGTCAGTGAGCATATACTCAGAATGTCTGGGTATAACAATCACTTGATTCAACTGGGAGTTAATCTTCCGGATGATTGCGTCATTGACAGAATTCTCCAATCACTGCCACCAAGCTACAAGAGCTTCGTGATGAACTATAATATGCAAGGGATGACCAAAACTATGCCCGAGCTCTTCGCGATGCTAAAAGCCGCGGAGGTAGAAATCAAAAAGGAGCATCAAGTGTTGATGGTTAACAAAACCACTAGTTTCAAGAAAAAGGGCAAAGGGAAGAAAAAGGGGAACTTCAAAAAGAACAGCAAGCAAGTTGCTACTCAAGAGAAGAAACCCAAGTCTGGACCTAAGCCTGAAACTGAGTGCTTCTATTGCAAGCAGACTGGTCACTGGAAGCGGAACTGCCCCAAGTATTTGGCGGATAAGAAGGATGGCAAGGTTAACAAAGGTATATGTGATATACATGTTATTGATGTGTACCTTACTAATTCTCGCAGTAGCACCTGGGTATTTGATACTGGTTCTGTTGCTAATATTTGCAACTCAAAACAGGGGCTACGGATTAAGCGAAGATTGGCTAAGGACGAGGTGACGATGCGCGTGGGAAATGGTTCCAAAGTCGATGTGATCGCGGTCGGCACGCTACCTCTACATCTACCTTCGGGATTAATATTAGATCTAAATAATTGTTATTTAGTACCAGCGTTGAGCATGAACATTATATCTGGATCTTGTTTGATGCGAGACGGTTATTCATTTAAATCAGAGAATAATGGTTGTTCTATTTATATGAGTAATATCTTTTATGGTCATGCGCCATTAAAGAGTGGTTTGTTCTTACTTAATCTCGATAGTAGTAACACACATATTCATAATGTTGAAGCCAAAAGATGCAGAGTTAATAATGATAGTGCAACTTATTTGTGGCACTGCCGTTTAGGTCATATCGGCGTAAAGCGCATGAAGAAACTCCATACTGATGGACTTTTGGAGTCACTTGATTATGAATCACTTGGCACTTGCGAGCCGTGCCTTATGGGCAAGATGACTAAAACACCGTTCTCCGGTACTGTGGAGAGAGCAACAGATTTATTGGAAATCATACATACTGATGTATGTGGTCCAATGAATGTTGAGGCTCGTGGCGGATATCGTTATTTCCTCACCTTCACTGATGATTTAAGCAGATATGGGTATAACTACTTAATGAAACACAAGTCTGAAACATTTGAAAAGTTCAAAGAATTTCAGAGTGAAGTGGAAAATCATCGTAACAAGAAAATAAAGTTTCTACGATCTGATCGTGGAGGAGAATATTTGAGTTACGAGTTTGGTCTACATTTGAAACAATGCGGAATAGTTTCGCAACTCACGCCACCCGGAACACCACAACCCAATGGTGTGTCCGAACGTCGTAATCGTACTTTACTGGATATGGTGCGATCTATGATGTCTCTTACCGATTTACCGCTATCTTTTTGGGGTTATGCTCTAGAGACGGCCGCATTCACGTTAAATAGGGCACCATCAAAATCCGTTGAGACGACGCCTTATGAACTGTGGTTTGGCAAGAAACCAAAGTTGTCGTTTCTTAAAAGTTTGGGGCTGCGATGCTTATGTGAAAAAGCTTCAACCTGATAAGCTCGAACCCAAATCGGAAAAATGTGTCTTCATAGGATACCCAAAGGAGACTATTGGGTATACCTTCTATCACAGATCCGAAGGCAAAATTTTTGTTGCCAAAGTCGGAAACTTTCTAGAGAAGGAGTTTCTCTCGAAAGAAGTGAGTGGGAGGAAAGTAGAACTTGATGAGATAACAGTATCTGCTCCTTTATTGAGAAGTAGTACATCACAGAAATCTGTTTCTGTGACACCTACATCAAATAGGGAGGAAGCTAATGATAATGATCATGAAACTTCAGATCAAGTTTCTACTGAACTTCGTAGATCAACCAGAGTAAGATCCGCACCAGAGTGGTACGGTAATCCTATTTTGGAAGTCATGTTACTAGACCATGATGAACCTACGAACTATGAAGAAGCGATGGTGAGCCCAGATTCCGCAAAATGGCTTGAGGCCATGAAATCTGAGATGGGATCCATGTATGATAACAAAGTGTGGACTTTGGTTGACTTGCCCGATGATCGGCAAGCAATAGAAAATAAATGGATTTTCAAGAAGAAGACTGACGCTGATGGTAATATTACTGTCTATAAAGCTCGACTTGTTGCAAAAGTTTTTCGACAAGTTCAAGGGATTGACTACGATGAGACTTTCTCACCCGTAGCGATGCTTAAGTCTGTCCGAATCATGTTAGCAGTTGCCGCATTTTATGATTATGAAATTTGGCAAATGGATGTCAAAACTGCATTCCTGAATGGATTTCTGGAAGAAGAGTTGTATATGATGCAACCAGAAGGTTTTGTCGATCCAAAAGGAGCTAACAAAGTGTGCAAGCTCCAGCGATCCATTTATGGACTGGTGCAAGCCTCTCGGAGTTGGAATAAACGCTTTGATAGTGTGATCAAAGCTTTTGGTTTTATACAGACTTTCGGAGAAGCCTGTATTTACAAGAAAGTGAGTGGGAGCTCTGTAGCATTTCTGATATTATATGTAGATGACATATTACTGATCGGAAATAATATAGAATTTCTGGATAGCATAAAGGGATACTTGAATAAAAGTTTTTCAATAAAAGACCTCGGGGAAGCTGCTTACATATTGGGCATTAAGATCTATAGAGATAGATCAAGACGCTTAATAGGACTTTCACAAAGCACATACCTTGACAAAGTTTTGAAAAAGTTCAGAATGGATCAGGCAAAGAAAGGGTTCTTGCCTGTGGCACAAGGTGTGAAATTGAGTAAGACTCAATGCCCGACCACCGCAGAAGATAGAGAGAAGATGAAAAATGTTCCCTATGCTTCAGCCATAGGCTCTATCATGTATGCAATGCTGTGTACCAGACCTGATGTGTGCCTTGCTGTAAGTTTAGCAGGCAGGTACCAAAGTAATCCAGGAGTGGATCACTGGACAGCGGTCAAGAACATCCTTAAGTACTTGAGAAGGACTAAGGATATGTTTCTCATTTTTGGAGGTGACAAAGAGCTCGTCGTAAACGGTTACGTCGATGCAAGCTTTGACACTGATCCGGACGATTCCAAATCGCAAACCGGATACGTATTTACATTAAACGGTGGAGCTGTCAGTTGGTGCAGTTCTAAACAAAGCGTCGTGGCGGGATCTACATGTGAAGCTGAGTACATAGCCGCTTCAGAAGCGGCCAATGAAGGAGTCTGGATGAAGGAGTTCATATCCGATCTAGGTGTTGTACCTAGCGTATCGGGTCCAATGAAAATCTTTTGTGACAATACTGGTGCAATTGCCTTGGCAAAGGAATCCAGATTTCACAAAAGAACCAAACACATCAAGAGACGCTTCAACTCCATCCGGGATTTGGTCCAGGTGGGAGACATAGAGATATGCAAGATACATACGGATCTGAATGTTGCAGACCCGTTGACTAAGCCTCTTCCACGAGCAAAACATGATCAGCACCAAAACTCCATGGGTGTTAGAATCATTACTTTGTAATCTAGATTATTGACTCTAGTGCAAGTGGGAGACTGAAGGAAATATGCCCTAGAGGCAATAATAAAGTTATTATTTATTTCCTTATATCATGATAAATGTTTATTATTCATGCTAGAATTGTATTAACTGGAAACATAATACATGTGTGAATACATAGACAAACAGAGTGTCACTAGTATGCCTCTACTTGACTAGCTCATTAATCAAAGATGGTTATGTTTCCTAGCCATGAACAAAGAGTTGTTGTTTGATTAACGAGATCACATCATTAGTTGAATGATCTGATTGACATGACCCATTGCATTAGCATAGCACCCGATCGTTTAGTATATTGCTATTGCTTTTATCCATGACTTATACATGTTCCTTTAACTATGAGAATATGCAACTCCCATTTACCGTAGGAACACTTTGTGTGCTACCAAACGTCACAACGTAACTGGGTGATTATAAAGGTGCTCTACAAGTGTCTCCGAAGGTACATGTTGAGTTGGCATACTTCGAGATTAGGATTTGTCACTCCGATTGTCGGAGAGGTATCTCAGGGCCTTCTCGGTAATGCACATCACATAAAGCCTTGCAAGCATTGCAACCAATGAGTTAGTTGCGAGATGATGTATTACGGAACGAGAAAAGAGACTTGCCAGTAACGAGATTGAACTAGGTATTGGATACCGACGATCGAATCTCGGGTAAGTAACATACCGATGACAAAGGGAAACGACGTATGTTGTTATGCGGTCTGACCGATAAAGATCTTCGTAGAATATGTAGGAGCCAATATGGGCATCCAGGTCCCGCTATTGGTTATTGACCGGAAACATGTATCGGTCATGTCTACATTGTTCTCGAACCGTAGGGTCCGCACGCTTAACGTTACGATGACAGTTATTATGAGTTTATGAGTTTTGATGTACCGAAGGAGTTCGGAGTCCCGGATGTGATCACGGACGTGACGAGGAGTCTCGAAATGGTCGAGACATAAAGAATTATATATTGGAAGCCTATGTTTGGACATCGGATGCATTCCAGGTGAAATCAGGATTTTACCGGAATACCGGGAGGGTTACCGGAACCCCCCGGGAGCATAATGGGCCAACATGGGCCTTGGAGGATAGGTGAGAGGGCTGCCCTCATGGGCTGTGCGCCTCCCCCCTTCCCCTAGTCCTATTAGGACTAGGAGAGGTGGGCGCCCCCTCTCTCTCTCTCCAACTTGGAGAATCCTAGTCCAACTAGGATTGGGGGGAGGAATCCTACTCCCAGAGGGAGTAGGACTCTCTGGCGCGCCCTAGCTTGGCCGGCCAGCCCCTCCCCCTTGACTCCTTTATATACGGGGGCAGGGGGCACCCCAAAGACACACAAGTTGATCTACGGATCGTTCCTTAGCCGTGTGCGGTGCCCCCTTCCACCAAATTCCACCTCGATTATATCGTTGCAGTGCTTAGGCGAAGCCCTGCGCCGGTAACACATCAAGATCGTCACCACGCCGTCGTGCTGACGGAACTCTTCCTCGACGCTTTGCTGGATCGGAGCCCGGGGATCGTCATCGAGCTGAACGTGTGCCAAGAACTCGGAGGTGCCGGAGTAACGGTGCTGTGATCGGTTGGATCGCAAGGAGAACGTACGACTACTTCCTCTACGCACGACTACTTCCTCTACGTTGTGTCAACGCTTCCGCTTCGGTCTACGAGGGTACGTAGACAAACACTCTCCCCTCTCGTTGCTATGCATCACCATGATCTTGCGTGTGCGTAGGAAAATTTTTGAAATTACTACGTTCCCCAACAATATGTGTATATCTACTTGATGAAACACAACTCTGAAACACTTGAAAAGTTCAAAGATTTTCAGAGTGAAGTAGAGAATCATCGTAACAAGAAAATAAAATTTCTACGATCTGATCGCAGAGGCTAATATTTGAGTTACAAGTTTGGCCTTCAATTAAAACAACGTGGAATAGTTTCACAAACTCATGCCACCTGGAACACCACAACATAATGGTGTGTCCGAACGTCATAACCATACGTTATTGGATATAGTGCAGTCTATGATGTCTCTTACCAATTTACCACTATAATTTTTTGGGTTATGCATTAGAGACAGCTACATTCACGTTAAATAGGGCACCGTCTAAATCCGTTGAGACGACACCGTATGAACTATGGTTTGGCAAGAAACCTAAGATGTCGTTTCTTAAAGTTTGAGGTTGCAATGCTTATGTGAAAAACTTTCAACATGATAAGCTCAAACCCAAATAGGAGAAGTGCATCTTCACAGGAAACCCAAAATAAAATATTGGGTACACCTTCTACTATAGATCAGAAGGCAAGATCTTTGTTGCTAAGAATGGATCCTTTCTAGAGAAGGAGTTTCTCTCGAATGAAGTGAGTGGGAGGAAAGTTGAACTTGATGAGGTAATTGTACGTGCTCCCGAATTGGAAAGTAGTTCATCATAGAAATTAGTTCCAGTGATTCCTACACCAATTAGTGAGGAAGTTAATGATAGTGATCATGAAACTTCAGATCAAGTTACTACCAAACCTCGTAGGTCAACCAGAGTAAGATCCGCACCAGAGTGGTATGGTAATCCTGTTTTGGAGGTCATGTTAGTTGACCATGACGAACCAATGAACTATGAGGAAGCGATGATGAGCCCAGATTCCGCAAAATGGCTTGAGGCCATGAAATCTGAGCTGGGATCCATGTATAAGAACAAAGTATGGACTTTGATTGACTTGCCCGTTGATCGGCAAGCAATAGAGAATAAATGATTCTTCAAGAGGAAGACGGACGCTGATAGTAGTGTTACTATCTACAAACTCGAATTTTCTCAAAAATGTTTTCAACAAATTCAAGGTGTTGAATACGATGAGATTTTCTCACTTGTATCGATGTTAAAAAGTCTGTCCGAATCATGTTAGCAATTGCCGCATTTTATGAAATTTAGCAAATGGATCTCAAACCTACATTCCTTAATGCATTTCTTAAAGAAGAGTTGTATGTGATGCACCCGGAAGGTTTTGTCGAACCTAAAGATGCTAACAATATGTGCAAAGTTCCAGCGATCCATCTATGGACTGGTGCAAGCATCTCGGAGTTGGAATATACGCTTTGATGAGTTGATCAAAGCATATAGATTTATACAGACTTGCGGTGAAGCCTGTATTTACAAGAAAGTGAGAGGGACCACTACAGTTTTCTGATAAGTATATGTGAAAGACATATTGTTGATCGGAAATGATGCAGAATTTTCTGGAAACCATAAAGGAGTGTTTGAAAGGAGTTTTTCAAAGAAAGACCTCAGTAAAGCTACTTACAAATTGAGCATCAATATCTATAGAGATAGATCAAAACGCTTGATAAAATTTTCAATTAGTACATACCTTGACAAGATTTTGAAGTAGTTCAAAGTGGAACTGTCAAAGAAAGAGTTCTTGCCTGTGTTGCAAGGTGTGAAATTGAGTAAGACTCAAAGCCCGACCACGACAGAAGATAGAAAGAGAATGAAAGTCATTCCCTATGCCTCAGCCATAGGTTCTATAAAGTATGCCATGCTGTGTACCAGATCTATTATATACCCTACACTGAGTTTGGCAAGGGAGTAGAATAGTGATCTAGAAGTAGATCACTGGACAATGGTCAAAATTATCCTTAGTGGAATAAGGATATTTTTCTCGATTATGGAGGTGACAAAAGGTTCGGCGTAAAGGGTTACATCGATGCAAGTTTCGAAACTGATCCAGATGACTCTAAGTCTCAATCTGGATACATATTCAAAGTGTGAGCAATTTGCTAGAGTAACTCCGTGCAGAGCATTGGTAACATAGAAATTTGCAAAATACATACGAATCTGAATATGACAGACCCGGTGACTAAACTTCTCTCACAAGCAAAATATTATCACACCTTAGTACTCTTTGGGTGTTAATCACATGGCGATGTGAACTAAAATTACTGACTCTAGTAAACCCTTTGAGTGTTGGTCACATGGCGATATGAACTATGGGTGTTAATCACATGGTGATGTGAACTATTAGTGTTAAATCACATGGCGATGTGAACTAGATTATTGACTCTAGTGCAAGTGGGAGACTGAAGGAAATATGCCCTAGAGGCAATAATAAAGTTATTATTTATTTCCTTATTTAATGATAACTATTTATTATTCATGCTAGAATTGTATTAACCGGAAACTTAGTACATGTGTGAATACATAGACAAAACAAAGTGTCCCTAGTATGCCTCTACTTGACTAGCTCGTTTATTAAAGGTGGTTATGTTTCCTAACCATAGACATGTGTTGTCATTTGATGAATGGGCTCACATCATTAGGAGAATGATGTGATGGACAAGACCCATTCGTTAGCTTAGCATTATGATAGTTACAACTTCATTGCTATGGCTTTCATCATGACTTATACATGTTCCTCAGACTATGAGATTACGCAACTCCTGAATACTGGAGGAAGTAACTGGGTGATTATAAAGATGCTCTACAAGTGTCTCCGATGGTGTTTGTTGAGTTGGCATAGATCAAGATTAGTATTTGTCACTCCGTGTATTGGAGAGGTATCTCTAGGCCCTCTCGGTAATGAACATCACTATAACCCTTGCAAGCATTGTGACTAATGAGTTAGTTGCGGGATGATGCATTACGAAACGAGTAAAGAGACTTGCCGGTAACGAGATTGAACTAGGTATTGAGATACCAACGATCGAATCTCAAGCAAATGACATACCGATGACAAAGGGAACAACGTATGTTGTTATGCGGTTTGACCGATAAAGATCTTCGTAGAATATGTAGGAACCAATATGAGCATCCAGGTTCTGCTATTGGTTATTGACCGGAGATGAGTCTCGGTCATGTCTACATAGTTCTCGAACCCGTAGGGTCCGCACGCTTAACGTTCGGTGACGATTTGTATTATGAGTTATGTGATTTGATGACCGAAGTTTATTCGGAGTCCCGGATGAGATTAGGGACAGGATGAAGAGTCTCGAAATGGTCGAGTCGTAAAGATCGATATATTGGAAGGCTATATTCAGACATCGGAAAGGTTCCGAGTGATTCGATTATTTTTCGGAGTACCGAAGAGTTATGGGAATTCATATTGGGCTTTAATGGGCCATACGGGAAAGGAGAGAAAGGCCTCAAGGGTGGCCGCGCCCTTTCCCCATGGACTGGTCCGAATTGGACTAATGAAAGGGGGCGCCCCCTTCCTTCCTTCTCCTTCTCCCTTCGCTTTTTTCCTATTCCATGTGGGAGGTGGAATCCTACTAGGACTAGGGAGTCCTAGTAGGACGTACCACTTTGGGCGCGACCTATGAGGGCCGGCCTCCTCCTCCCTCCATCCTTCATATACGTTACCAGGGGCACCCCATAGACACACAAGTTGATCATTGATCTATTAGCCGTGTGCGGTGCCCCCCTCCACCATAATCCACCTCGGTCATATCGTCGTAGTGCTTAGGTGAAGCCCTGCGCCGGTAGCTTCATCATCACCGTCATCACGCTGTCGTGCTAACGAAGCTCTTCGCCAACACTCTGCTAGATCGTGAGTTTGTGGGACGTCACCGAGCCAAACGTGTGCAGATCGCAGAGGTGTCGTAGCTTCGGTGCTAGGATCATTGGATCGTGAAGACGTACGACTACATCAACTGCGTTGTCATAATGCTTCCGCTTACGGTCTACGAGGGTACGTAGACAACACTCTCACCTCCCGTTGCTATGCATAACCATGATCTTGCGTGTGCGTAGGAATTTTTTTGAAATTACTACGTTCCCCAACATACTATCAGAATATTGAACACATATCAAATTCACATGATTACTGGCAACATGATTTCTCCCGTGACCTCAAGAACAAAGGTAACTACTCATAATTGATAAACATTCTCATGATCAGAGGAGTATTAAATAGCAGAATGGGTCTGAACATGTAATCTTCCACCAAATAAACCATATAGTAATCAACTACAAGATGTAATCAACACTACTAGTCACCCACAAGTAGCAATCTATAGTTCCAGTAACAAGATTGAACACAAGAGATGAAGTAGGGTTTGAGATGAGACGGTGCTGTTGAAGATGTTGATGGACATTGCCCTCCCCAAGATGGGAGAGTTGTAGGTGATGATGATGACGATGATTTCCCCCTCTGGGAGGGAAGTTCCCCCGGCGGGATCGCTCCGCCGTAGGGCAAAAGTGCTCCTGCCCAAGTTTCGCCTCAACACGGCGGCGCTCCGTCCCGAAAGTCCTCTCCTTATTTTTTCTAGGTAAAAATGACTTATATACCAGAAGATGGGCCGGCGAGTGCACAACCCACCAGGGCCCAGGTGGGTTGTACCCACCTGGTAGGCCCCTTTGGTACTTATTTGCTACAATAATTCTTAAATATTCCAGAAAAACTCTCCGTGAAGTTTCAACCTGTTTGAGTTGTGCAAAATAGGTAGCCTGACGTAGCTTTTTCAGGTCCAGATTTCCAGCTGCCGGAATTCTCCCTCTTTGTGTGTACCTTGCAAATTGTGAGAGAAAAGGCATTATCATTACTCCAAAAAGCATTATTATGGATAAAATCATTATAAATAACAGCAAGAAAACATGACGCAACCATGGCAGTGCGGTGGGGCGGGGAGCGGGGTTTTGGTCGGGGCCACGGATGGCGGAGGCAGGCTGCTCTGCCGGTGGTCGCTGGCTCTTCGAACAGTGTCAGTGGGGAGGCACAAGACGGCCATCAAGCCATCCGGCGTAGATCGGACAATACCAAAATAAAATAAAATTGTGTGACCCCAATTAAGTCTTCAATCAACAAACGTGTGACCACTCTCGTACCTTGCTGTTGCTCTCTTAGGGTATTTCTTCAGGTCAGAGAGATGTGTCGTTCTTAACATTATGCGTTTTCTGCATCTTCAGCCACACCGTCTTCCGACTCACCACAGGTACTCCAACAAGGGAAGCATACACCAGAAGGGAGCCATAGTCCCCAGTCAACAGTTCCCTGCATCGAATGCGCGTGCCCGACATGGACAACCACAACAACTGTAGGGCCATCGACAAGTCAGCAGATGGTGCTCATTCCTATGGATGGCGGCCAGATAGGTTGTAGCCTCATCTTACTTGTGTGCAACATTTATGGCTTTGTTATTCATCTAAGGATGGAAAATAGATTATCACATTTCACTGTATATTCATGTTGATCTCTTACGGGTCTTGTTGAGGAGTTAACGATGTTCCATAGTTCAGCTAAGAGACCTGTTCTTTAGGTAACGTTGTTCCATAGTTATCATCCATCAGCCAATGCTATCCCACAGGCTGGTGATTATAGTATTATACCACTTCTAGTATTACCTATGTTGTTCTTTTATACTTCCGTGTGCCATCTAGTTAATCTCGAGTACAAATGATATATATTATGTAGCTTTCATCTGTGTTCTCCCTTTAGTTTTTGAGACCTGTTGCCGCTAGTTAACCCCAGTCCTACTATTATGTCGTCTCCTACAGGCGCTCATTACATAAATCTAACTACTAGTTGTCTTTCATGCATGTCAGATATAATTGCACACACTGATTTATCCAGAAGAACCTCACGGAGCAATGTAACGGCCTACAAACCTGACGTCAATAATACCCAATATGATGGAACATCTAAAGGTAGTTAGTCACAAGACTTGCAAAAAGATGATGAATCCTATTCACCCCATAAGGTCTTTGCTCTAACTTTGCCACTACAGAAACAGGTAATTTGCCGTCTGTGGATCACAGAGGGCAAAGACCTAAATCTAGACGGCAAAGAGTTTACTGTTAGGAAGCAGACGGCGAAGTCAGACGGCAAAGATTAATCGGCAAAGAATACTTTGCCATCAGCTTTTTATCGGACAGACGGCAAAGATTTTGCCATCAGCCACTACAGATTTGTCGTCTGGCAAAAAATAGCAGACATCAAAGAACGTGGTCTTTGCCATCAGTCAGAACATGTTCTTTGCCGTCATCCGGACTTAAACAACAGACGGCAAAGTTTGTTTTTTATTTATTTTTAAATGATCGTCAGAGCCCGGCAAAGTTTATTTTTATTTATTTTCAAATGAACGTCAGAGCACATCATGTCACCGGACACATGAACATCAAAGAAGGTTCCGCCCACGAAGAAATGGGAACAGACGGCCGTGCTGCCTATTCATCGTTGTTGAAACAGAGAAATTACAGTTACAGAGTTGTCCTACAAATTTACATAAAGCACCCTAGAAAGTAAAAATGAAAAGCAATCAAGTCCTTCTTCTCCACCCCAGCAAGAGGGACTTCACCGCTGGCCATCCTTCTCGCTGGGGACTCCACTGCCGCCGCCCAGCCCTACTCGCCGCGCCACCGCACAGCCGCGGTTACCCGCGCCGCTCGCCTGGCCCTACTCGTCGTGCCACCGCACAACCGTGCTCGCCTGGCCCTGGTCTCCGCACCACCGTCCGGCCGTGCTCGCTGGTTCTGGGAGAGAGAGAGAGAGAGAGAGAGAGAGAGAGAGAGAGAGAGAGAGAGAGGCACCGCCATGCGCCAGTGCAGCGTCGGGTGGCCGACGCCGGAGGGAGGAGCTCCTCTGCAGTGGCCGTCGATGCGTTGCGTTGGATAATCGATGCACATGGGAAGAGGCCACCGCGCACCCGCACTGAGTAGTCGGCAGTGGAGGGAGCGGCCGCGCGCCATGGTCACCGGCCATGCGTTCGCCATGGTCGCCATTCGCGCTGCTCGCCGCCCAGCACGCCTCTGCTGGCCGCTCACGCGGCCTCCCTGCTCGCCGCCCAGCAAGCTCGTTGCTTGCGCGACCTCCCTGCTTGCGCATGCGCGGCCGCCATGCTCGCCGCCAAGCAAGCTCGCCGCCCGCGCGTGGATGTGTGGTGTGCGTCTGCTGCGGATGCGTGTTGTGCATGGATGTGTGGTGTGGGTGTGTGGGTTTCCCGTGGGTGGGGCTGCATTGGTTTTGGAGGGGCCGCCACATCATCGATCCGTGGGATCGATCCGCGTGCTGTGCTTCTTCTTTGCCGTCTGCATTTTTAATTATACACCACAATGTATGTCTTTGCCGTCTGCATTTTTAATTACAGACGGCAAAAGACGTACTTTGCCGTCTGTAAAGAAAAACATCAAAGACTTTGCCGTCTGTTTTTTCTTTACAGACAGCAAAATATGCCTTTTGCCGTCTGTAATTGAAAACACAGACGGCAAAGTGTCTTTGCCGTCTGTAACATAAGATGCAGACATTTTGCCGTTAGTCATTCTTTGCCGTCAGCAGCCGACGGCAAAAGTGCTCTTTGCCGTCTGTCCCGACAAAAAACTGACGGCAAAGATGCCCACTGACGGCAAATTAGTTGTTTCCTGTAGTGTGTCCGTGATATGGGTACAACATGCATATAATGTCCTAGAGTGCATCTACTCTGTTGCAATGCCTTGTGCTTAGCCTGCTGATCATGCATGTAAATATGGCATGCATTCCCATTTTTCGGTACCTATTCCATTCATGATAACATGTTTTAAAATTCAAGTATTGTCAATCTACTCTATCGCAATGCCATCTGCTTAGTTTGGACATCATGCTTCTCAATATCTTATGCATTGTTATTCATTAGTATGTACTTCATCTGTTTACCATACCATATTCTTTTTTTACATTGAAGTGTTGTTCTAGTGGTCTCTTGCAATGCCATCTTAGTTTCCCAATCATACACGCATATGTTGCCTTAGTGTTTTTTCTGTATGTATTCCGCTAGCATACAGTTTTACATTCAAGTAGTGTTTTTCCACATTGTTGTCCTATCGTAGCCCTAACTCTTACATCATACTCCCTCCGTCCGGATTACATGTCGCAGAAATGGATAAAACTAGATATATCTAGAACTGATATACGCCTAGACCCATCCATTTATTTCCGAATGGAGGGAATCATGTCAATATGTCATGCCTTTCTATTCTTTAGTACCTATTCCATCTCTACTGTAGCATGTTTTATAATTGAAGCACCATTCTTCTATATAAGGCATGCAAGGGGAAGACGGCTATGTTAGAATCTGAAGGGTTACAAGCCAGGTCTTTGTAAAAGATCCAAACACCAGGAGATAATAAACCAACTCCATTTTTCATAGATACTGATCCAGCACAGAGAAACCCAACTCCCACTGAAAATAAGCAGATTCCAGTGGCCAAAGCAGTAGTCCTCTCTGGTCTAGCAAAAATATGTCAACTCCATTCTAAGAAGCGTGTGCGTATCCTCGCATCATGAAATTTTATAGCATTCTGATAATATTTTCTACATGTTTCGTACCCATTTATCTTTTATAAAATAAGGTTAAATGGTAGAAGACTTCCTCCATTGGGATCGTATTCGAGGAAAGTATCATGCGGGAATTCCCTGTGCTCCAATGCTGATGTAAGTACCTGTTGTATATCACTATATTTTTATATCAGCATGTATTTTATTAATCGGCGTGAATCCAACCTTTATCTAATCTAAAATTAGTTGTAGCAAAATGTTAAAGGCGAAAATGTTGATTTTTGTAAGGAAAACTGCCGGGTAGTTTTGCATACTAAGATGCATGATTGTACTATCTCATGTCATGCACATTACTGAATTGTAGTGCTGCTCTGGTTGCCCATTCATTCATTGTGTCAATGTTGCTTTCGTATTAATTACCTTATGTAACGCCCCGGATGTAACTTGCCATATTTGTATTCCAACTCTTGCCATTTTCGGCATTGTGATATAATATTTCCTCCGTGGTTGGGTTTCCCTTCGTTTTGCATTTAGTTCATGTCATGCATTTCATATCATGTCATCATGTGCATCGCATTCGCATACGTGTTCGTCTCATGAATCCGAGCATTTTCCCCGTTGTCCGTTTTGCAATCGGCGCTCCTATGTCCCCCGGCGTCCCCTTTTACATTTCTTCGTGAGCAGGTATTAAACTTTCTCGGAATGGACCGAGGTTTGTTAGACGGCCTTGGTGTAGCACCGGTAGACCGCCTGTCAAGTTTCGGGTCAATCGGAGATCGTTTGGTACTCCAACGGTTAACCGGGTAACCGTGAAGGCCTCGTGTGTGTTGCAGCCCAACACCCCTTCTAAACAGCCCAACAACCCATCTAAGACACTCCCATGTCCTCCGTCGTTCGATCACGATCGCGTGGCCGAAAACTGCTCTCCATTTGGAGCTTCCTAGCCCCCTCTATGCCTATATATAGACCCCCTCTTTTCCAATCCCGGGTCCAAACCCTAGCTCCTCCGTCTCCCTCCGCGCCGGACGTGTCCGCCGGCGCCGGACACCGTCCGCCGCCTCCGCCCCCTCCAATCGGGAGCCGCCACGTGGCGCTCCTCCTCCACCCGCGCAGCCGGCCTGCCGGGCCCAAGGCCGGCCCTCCCGCGCCCGATCCGGGCCGCGCCCCGCCACGCCTCCGCCCGGGCCGTGCCCCGCCCGCGCCCAGGCGCCTCCCCGTCGCCACTCCGCCGCGCCCGCGCGCCCGGAGCTCGGCGCCGCCTCGCCGGACTGCGTCGCCCGCGCCGCCGCCGACCGCAGCCGCAGCGCCGCCCGCGCCCGCCACCGCGCCGCGCCGGAGTTCCCTCGCGCCGCCGCAACCGTCGCCGTCGCCGGCCCCGCCTCGGCTTCCGCGCCCCAGATCCGATCAGATCCGCTAGAGTTGACTTTCGTCCCCCTCAAAATTTCTCCAAGTCCTTTGATTTTCACATTACTGTCACATGTTCATCGCATCATAACTTGCTGTATATTGCTCCGTTTCATGCGTATAATATGTCGAATTGTTCGCCTCGAAGAGTACATCATTTCATTCCATTGCATAATTTTCATTTGAGGTCATCTTGATGCCGTAAATGCTGTTAGAAGAGGGCTATGTGATGTTAGTTTCTGATTCTTATCAGAACATGCACTTTTGTCATTTTTGCCATGATTGATGTGTGCACCCTATGAAGTTGAGTCCTACATGAGTTTTGTAGTATTCCATGTTACCTTTCCATAGAATTATGCCATGTATTTTTATGATCTTTGTGGTGACTAGCACAAGCATGCGAACTAGGGTACTTGGTGTTGCTGATTTCAGAGACTTAGTAATTTCACTAAGTTCCTGCCTGCTGTTATTTTTATGCCATGTGTTCATGTTGTTTTCGAGAGAGCTATGCCTCTTTTGAGCATGATCATTAAGAGTGTTTTGAGCATATGGATTTGCTCTATCCATCCATGCCTTTGTTTGTAATTATGGAGTGCCATTGCTCGATTCAATCGAGCTCTACTTTTGCTATAAAATGTTGCTGGCAGATTGTTTACATGTTATTCGATTTTGCCAAGCTTGTTGTATTTGATCCTTGTATGCTATGATGTTATTCTTGCCATGTATATCTTCTATGCCATGTCTTCTTGATGTATGTATGCTTAGTTTATCGTGACATGCTCTGTAGTGAGTGCATCGAGCTCGTAAACATGCCTACTTGTTATCTGTTTTTGACATGTCCAGTTTTCTGCTAATTCTGAAACCTGTAACGAAACTTGCTTATTTGACATGGGTGTTATCATATTTTCCTATTTTTTTGGCTTATGGTCATCAAGGGACTTTTGTTAAGTGCTTTGAGTAGATTCATGCCATGCCTTACTTTTCTATGTCCTGGTCCTGTAGCATGTTGTTTCATTGCTCTAAACTTGTCATCCTGATGTTAGTTTCTGGCATGTTGCTATTTTCACAAAGTCTGTGAACCTGTTATCTTTTGCACTTTTGCCATGCTTGTTTGGACCTGTTGTGATGTGATTTAGCCGTAGTTCAGTGTTCATCTTTTGTCAAGCATCTTGTGTAGATTACTGTCATATGATTTGTTGATATGTTTGGGTGCAGTAGCCTAATTTCTTGTTGCTTGCTAAGTAGCATCATGCTGTTAATGGCAGATTATTGTCATTCTTGTTTTGCTTGTCATTTGCAAACCGTGCATCCGATTCCGGCGATCTTTATATCGATTTCAACCGAAATAACCTCACCTATCCAGTGGCATACTTGGTTTGCCAAGATTATGCCTTGTTCATCTTTTCCCTTCCGGAGCACGCATAAGCATTGCATATCACATCTCGCATATCATGCCATGTTTTGCATCATGTTGGTTGTGCATTGCATCGTGATTGATGTTTGTCCACTTTTCTTGTGTTCTTCTTGTGGGTAGAGACGGGAGATGAGTACGTGAACGAGGAACCTGTTGAGAACGCTTTCGAGGGCCAAGCTTTCGACAACTCTGAGAACCTTGCAGGCAAGATGACCATACCCTCGAAATCACTTCTATCTTTGCTTGCTAGATGCTCGCTCTTTTGCTATGACTATGCTGCGATACCTACCACTTGCTATATCATGCCACCCATATTGCCATGTCAAACCTCTAACCATCCATGTCCTAGCAAACCATTGATTGGCTATGTTACCGCTTTGCTCAGCCCCTCTTATAGCGTTGTTAGTTGCAGGTGAAGATGAAGTTTGTTCCTTGTTGGAACATGGACTCATGGTTCCTTGTTGGAACATGTTTACTTGTTGGGATATCACAATACCTCTTATTTAATTAATGCATCTATATACTTGGTAAAGGGTGGAAGGCTCGACCTTATGCCTGGTGTTTTGTTCCACTCTTGCCACCCTAGTTTCCGTCATACCGGTATTATGTTCCTTGATTTTTGCGTTCCTTACACGGTTGTGTGATTTATGGGACCCCCTTGACAGTTCGCTTTGAATAAGACTTTTCCAGCAAGGCCCAACATTGGTTTTACCATTTGCCACCTAAGCCTTTTTCCCTTGGGTTTTCGCGAGCCCGAGGGTCATCTTTATTTTAACCCCCCCCCCCCCCGGGCCAGTGCTCCTTCGAGTGTTGGTCCGAACTGTCAGTCGCCGGTGGTCGCCAGGGGCAACTCTGGACTGGCCTACCGGAAGTTTGGACAATCCGGATGTGCCCTGAGACCGACATTTGTGCAGCTCCTATCAGGATTTGTCGGCACAATCGGGCGGCTTTGCTGGACTTGTTTTATTACTGTCGAGATGTCTTGTAGTCCGGGATTCCGAGACTGATCGGGTCTTCCTGGTAGAAGGAATATCCTTCGTTGACCGTGAGAGCTTATAATGGGCTAAGTTGGGACACCCCTGCAGGGTATTATCTTTCGAAAGCCGTGCCCGCGGTTATGAGGCAGATGGGAATTTGTTGATGTCCGGTTGTAGAAAACCCGAAGTTGACCTTAATAAAAACACATCAACCGCGTGTGTAACCGTGATGGTCTCTTCTCGGCGGGGTCCGGGAAGTGAACACGGTGTTGGAGTAATGTTTGACGTAGGTTGTTCTAGGATCACTTCTTGATCACTTCTAGTTTCACGACCGTGCTTTGCTTCTCTTCTCGCTCTCTTTTGCGTTGTAGTCACCATATATGCTAGTCACTTGCTGCAGCTCCACCTCACAATCCTTCCCTACCTATAAGCTTAAATAGTCTTGATCTCGCGGGTGTGAGATTGCTGAGTCCCCGTGACTCACAGGTTCTACCACTACAGTTGCAGGTGCCAACGATGCCAGTGCAGATGACGCGACCGAGCTCACTTGGGAGTTCGACGAGGAACGTGGCCGTTACTATGTGTCTTTTCCAGATGATCAGTAGTGGAGCCCAGTTGGGGTGATCCGGGGATCTATGTAGCATTTGGGGTAGTCTTCTTTCATTTTGGTACCGTAGTCGGACCTTGAGTGTAATCTGGATGATAAATGTTTATTTATGTATTGTGTGAAGTGGCGACTGTAAGCCAACTATGTAACTCTTTCCCTTTATGTATTACATGGGTTGTGTGAAGATTACCTCACTTGCGACATTGCTTTCAATGCGGTTATGCCTATAAGTCGTGCCTCGACACGTGGGAGATATAGCCGCATCGAGGGCGTTACAAGTTGGTAATCAGAGCCTTCCCCGACCTTAGGAGCCCCCACTTATTGATCGTTTTTAGCGACCGAGTTGTGTCTAGAAAAATGTTTTGAGTCATTTAGGAATTATATATCAGAGAGTTTAGGAATTCCTTTTACTTCCCAGTCTCCTCATCGCTCTGGTAAGGCATCCTGACGTAGAGTTTTGACTCTTCTCTTCTCAAATTTCACTAAAAAAAATTTTAGGATCACGCGGGTATCTTAGAATCGTTCCGATGGTTTTATGATGACAACATTGTCTTGGTTGCCTCCTGTCAGCAGGGGTTTTAGTGGAGGTGTCCCGGGGAGTTGAGCTCCGAGGTGTTGTCGTCATAATTTTATCGTTGCAGTTCTGGAATACCTGAGTTTAGTACGCCGACATCGGAAATCTCTTTTGTACAGTTGTTGGTGAGATAACCCTGATAGCCCAGTACTGAGGTGAGTGCGGGAGTATTGCCATGACTTGTATAAGGGATGCTTTTCGAAGGTTGAGGTAGATGATTTCCGAGAATTTCTTGGTTATGTGTTGAAGGATGGATACAGCTGGATCTAGGTATTGTTAGTTTGGATGATATATTTTGTGTCCCCTGTATCCCCAACACCTGATTGCATAAACAGAAAGTTTCGGGAGTTTATAAGTGGGAATTCATGTAGCTCTAGTTCTTCTTCCTGCAGATATTTGGTTCGTGATTGGGTAATCCTTACCAAGTATTTGTTCTCATCCGTACCTTGTTGATTTTATTCCATACCTTTTTCTAAGTGGCTTCTCAGCTTATGGAAGTGTGATGCTTTACTTTGGAATTCATTCGTTCATTCTCGTTCGAATGTTTATTGTGAAGACTATATGTTGCAATTTCGTTCCTTTGATTCAGCTTGAATATATATCTTTTTTAAAGATGCTAATGGATGTCACCCTCTTCAGGGTGGCTCCGCCAACGCGTCAGAATCCAGAACGCAATGAAGGAAGTCAGGCTAACCCTCCGCCACCACCTCCGCCTCCGGAGGCATGGCAAGCCTTGATGACTGCCACAAATGCCAACGCTCAGATTCTGATTCAGCTCTTGCAAGATCGCAACCAAGGGCAAGGTAATCAAGGGAATCAAGACCAAGGCAACAATCAGCCGCACTTCGCTTCACTCAATCAGTTCCTTGCTAATCAGCCAAAGACCTTCAGCTACTGTGTCGAGGCCACAGACGCCGATGATTGGCTCGTGGACATCAGCAAGCATTTCGAGTGCAGCAATGTCAGACCTGAGGACTTTGTCAAGTTTGCCTCTTTTCAACTCAAAGATCAAGCTGCTGAGTGGTTCCAGCAATACAAAGATTCCAGAGGAGGTCGTGTGATTACCTGGGATGATTTCCGTCGTGACTTCAAAGCTCACCACATTCCAGAAAGTGTTGTTGAGAGTAAGCGTGAGGAGTTCCGCAATCTCAAGCAAGGCAACATGTCTGTCTATCAATACAACACTCAGTTCCAGAAGCTCTCTCGTTTTGCGAGGCAAGACATCCCTGATGAGAAGAGTATGATCTACCAATTCAGGCGCGGTCTCAGAGAAGATCTGCAACTTGCTATCGTGCTTTTCGAGCCATTAAAGTATGATGAATTCTACAACATGGCGCTGAAACAAGAAGCTGCTCGGCTCAAGTGTGAGACATCTAAGAAGAGAGTCAGAGACGCAGTTCAGTCTTCTTCTTCCTCACTTGTGGCAGCTAAGCAACAGAAGTTCTGGTTGCCTCCTCCTCCTCCGTTCCGTCAGCCTTATCAGCAGAAGAACTCAAGTGGTCGTGGATCTTCCCACCCACCCAACCCTGGCTATCAGAACAAGTCTCAGAATCAAGCTCCAAGGCCAAGTGCTCCTTACCATCGTCTGCTCTCAGAGGTGACTTGTAACAAATGTCAGCAAAAGGGTCACTGTCCGCCTCCTCCTCCTGTGAAATCTTCCAGCAATGCAGTGGTCAAGCATAATCCTAAGTATGCTAAGGTGAACATGTTGAATGCAGCTCAAGCAGAGGAGTCTTCTGAAGTGATCATGGGTAACCTTCCTGTTAATGATATTCCTGCAAAAGTCTTATTTGATACTGGTGCATCACATTCCTTCATCTCAAAACCTTTTGCATCGAAGCACGAATTGTATTTCCAAGGTTTGCCTAAACGGTTATCAGTTGTCTCTCCGGCTAAATGCATGAACGCAAGTTATATGGTTCCGGATGTTTCTATCAAGATGGGCGACTATAGATTTCTATCTTCTCCAATGGTGCTTGGTGACTCTGATATTGATCTAATTCTCGGGATGGACTGGCTCTATAAGCACAAGGCTCAGCTTGATTGTGCTGCCAGGGAAATCAAATTGACTCACTCTTCTAACGATGTGATCATCTATGCCTCTCGTGATGATACCATTCGGTTGTTTTCTCTCAATGAGAATGATGAATTGGAGGATATCTCTCAGATTCCAGTCGTTTGTGAGTACCAAGATGTCTTTCCAGAAGAGCTTCCGGGTATGCCTCCCCGCCGGCCAGTTGAATTCGTTATTGATCTTGAGCCTGGCACGGAACCCGTTTGCAAGCATCCTTACAAGCTTGGACCAGATGAGCTCAAGGAAT
This sequence comes from Aegilops umbellulata, assembly GCA_032464435.1. NCBI lineage: Eukaryota > Viridiplantae > Streptophyta > Magnoliopsida > Poales > Poaceae > Aegilops > Aegilops umbellulata. Next base: position 6,486,528 of record CP136058.1, on the reverse strand, counting down.
TAAAGAAACAACTCGATGAACAAGAGCGTCTGGGTCTGATCAGACCGAGTTCTTCTCCTTGGGGTTGTGGTGTTCTTTTGGTCAAGAAGAAGGATGGCACGGACCGACTTTGCGTTGATTACCGTCCATTGAACAAGAAGACTATCAAGAACAAGTACCCACTTCACAACATCAATGAGCTATTCGAGCAACTTAAAGGTGCTAAGGTGTTCTCCAAGCTTGACCTTCGTATGGGTTATCATCAAATTCGCATTCGTGAAGAAGATATTCCCAAGACAGCATTCAGAACAAGCTTTGGTTCTTATGAATATACTGTCATGTCTTTCGGCCTTGTCAATGCTCCTCCAACTTTCCACCCTCAGACTAGTGGACAAGTCGAGCGTGTCAACCAAATTCTTGAAGATATGCTCAGAGCTTGTGTTATCTCTTTCGGCATGAAGTGGGAGGATTGTCTTCCTTACGCTGAATTCTCTTACAACAACAGTTTTCAAGCCAGCTCGGGCAAAGCCCCATTCGAGATTCTCTATGGCAGAAAGTGCCGTACTCCTCTCAACTGGTCTGAAACCGGTGAACGCCAATTGCTTGGAAATGGTTTGATCTCAGAGGCTGAGGCCATGTGCAAGGTCATTCGTGAGAACCTCAAAGCCGCGCAATCGCGCCAGAAGAGCTATTACGATAGCAAACATCGTGATTTGGCATTCGAGATCGGAGACCATGTCTACCTCCGCGTCTCTCCAATGAAAGGAACTCGGCGCTTCGGTATCAAGGGGAAACTTGCCCCTAGATACGTCGGTCCTTTCAAGATCATCGGTAAACGAGGCGATCTCGCCTATCAACTTGAGCTTCTCTCCAACTTTGCTAATGTGCACGATGTCTTCCATGCGTCACAGCTTCGCAAGTGCTTCAAGACGCCTGAGCGCACCATCAACTTCGAAGAGATTGATCTTCAAGAAGATTTGTCCTCTCATGAGCACCCCGTTGCTATTCTTGAAGAAATTGAGCGCAAGACTCGCAACAAGTCAATCAAATTCCTGAAAGTGAAATGGTCACACCATTCAGACCGAGAAGCCACCTGGGAGCGCGAGGATCACCTACGTTCCGAGTATCCGGAGTTCTTTCAGTCCTAGATCTCGGGACGAGATCCTCTCGTAGTGGTGGAGTGTTGTAACGCCCCGGATGTAACTTGCCATATTTGTATTCCAACTCTTGCCATTTTCGGCATTGTGATATAATATTTCCTCCGTGGTTGGGTTTCCCTTCGTTTTCCATTTTGTTCATGTCATGCATTTCATATCATGTCATCATGTGCATCACATTCGCATACGTGTTTGTCTCATGAATCCGAGCATTTTTTCCGTTGTCCGTTTTGCAATCCGGCGCTCCTATGTCCCCCGGCGTCCCCTTTTACATTTCTTCGTGAGCGGGTATTAAACTTTCTCGGAATGGACCGAGGTTTGTCAGACGGCCTTGGTGTAGCACCGGTAGACTGCCTGTCAAGTTTCGGGTCAATCGGAAGTCGTTTGGTACTCCAACGGTTAACCGAGTAACCGTGAAGGCCTCGTGTGTGTTGCAGCCCAACACCCCTTCAAAACATCCCAACAAGCCCATCTAAGACACTCCCATGTCCTCCGCCATTCGATCACGATCGCGTGGCCGAAAACCGCTCTCCATTTGGAGCTTCCTAGCCCCCTCTATGCCTATATATAGACCCCCCCCTTTTCCAATCCCGGGTCCAAACCCTAGCTCCTTCCTCTCCCTCCGCACCGAACGTGTCCGCCGGCGCCGGACACCGTCCGCCGGTTCCGGACACCGTCCGCCGCCTCCGCCCCCTCCAATCGGGAGCCGCCACGTGGCGCTCCTCCTCCACCCGCGCCGCCGGCCCGCCGGGCCCGAGGCTGGCCCTCCCGCGCCCGATTCGGGACGCGCCCCGCCGCGCCTCCCCCCGGGCCGCGCCCCGCCCGCGCCCAGGCGCCTCCCCATCGCCACTCCGCCGCGCCCGCGCGCCCGGAGCTCGCCGCCACCTCGCCGGACGGCGTCGCCCGCGCCGCCGCCGACCGCAGCCGCAGCGCCGCCCGCGCCCGCCACCGAGCCGCGCCGGAGTTTCCTCGCGCCGCCGCACCCGTCGCCGTCGCCGGCCCCGCCTCGGCTTCCGCGCCCTAGATCCAATCGGATCCGCTAGAGTTGACTTTCGTCCCCCTCAAAATTTCTCCAAGTCCTTTGATTTTCACATTACTGTCACATGTTCATCGCATCATAACTTGATGTATATTGCTCCGTTTCGTGCATATAATATATCAAATTGTTCGCCTCGAAGTGTAAATTATTTCATTCCATTGCATAATTTTCATTTGGTGTCCTCTTGATGCCCTCAATGCTGTTAGAAGAGGGCTATGTGATGTTAGTTTCTGATTCTTATCAGAACATGCACTTTTGTCATTTTTGCCATGATTGATGTGTTCACCCTATGAAGTTGAGTCCTACATGAGTTTTTTAGTATGCCATGTTACCATTCCTTAGAATTATGCCATGTATTTTTGTGATCTTTGTGGTGACTAGCACAAGCATGCGAACTAGGGTACTTGATGTTGCTGATTTCAGAGACTTGGTAATTTCACTAAGTTCCTGCCTGCTGTTATTTTTATGCCATGTGTTCATGTTGTTTCCGAGAGAGCTATGCCTCTTTTGAGCATGATCAGTAAGAGTGTTTTGAGCATATGGATTTGCTATATCCATCCGTGCCTTTATTTGTAATTATGGAGTGCCATAGCTCGAGTCAATCGAGCTCCACTTTTGCTATAAAATGTTGCTGGCAGATTGTTTACATGTTATTCGATTTTGCCAAGCTTGTTGTATTTGATCATTGCGTGCTATGATGTTATTCTTGACATTTATAGCTTCTATGCCATGTCTTATTGATGTATGTATGCTTAGTTTATCTTGAAATGCTCTGTAGTGAGCGCATCGAGCTCGTAAACATGCCTACTTGTTATCTGTTTTTGACATGTCCAGTTTTCTGCCAAGTCTGAAACCTGTAACGAAACTTGCTTATTTGATATGGGTGTTATCATATTTTCTGTTCCTTTTTGGCTTATGGTCAGTAAGGGACTTTTGTTAAGTGCTTTCAGTAGATTCATGCCGTGCCTTATTTTGCTATGTCCTGTTCCTGTAGCATGTTGTTTCATTGCTCTAAACTTGTCATCCTGATGTTAGTTTCTGCCATGTTGCTATTTTCACTAAGTCTGTGAACCTGTTATCTTTTGCACTTTTGCCATGCTTGTTTGGACCTGTTGGGATGTGATTTAGCCATATCTCAGTGTTCATCTTTTGTCAAGCATCTTGTGTAGATTACTTTCATATGCTTTGTTGATATGTTTGGGTGCAGTAGCCTAACTTCTTGTTGCTTGCTAAATAGCATCATGCTGTTAATGGCAGATTATTGTCATTCTTGTTTTGCTTGTCATTTGCAAACCGTGCATCCGATTCCGGCGATCTTTATATCGATTTCAACCGAAATCACCTCACCTATCCAGTGGCATACTTGGTTTGCCAAGATTATGCGTTGTTCATCTTTTCCCTTCCGGAGCACGCATAAGCATTGCATATCATACCATGTTTTGCATCATGTTGGTTGTGCATTGCATCGTGATTGATGTTTGTCCTCTTTGCTTGTGTTCTTGTTGTGGGTAGAGCCAGGAGACGAGTACGTGAACGAGGAACCTGTTGAGAACGCTTTCGAGGGCCAAGCTTTCGACAACTCTGAGAACCTTGCAGGCAAGATGACCATACCCTCGAAATCACTTCTATATTTGCTTGCTAGATGCTCGCTCTTTTGCTATGCCTATGCTGCGATACCTACCACTTGCTATATCATGCCACCCATATTGCCATGTCAAACCTCTAACCATCCATGTCCTAGCAAACCGTTGATTGGCTATGTTACCGCTTTGCTCAGCCCCTCTGATAGCGTTGTTAGTTGCAGGTGAAGATGAAGTTTGTGTTGGGAATCGTAGCAGAAATTAAAATTTTCCTACGCATCACCAAGCTCTATCCATGGAGTATTCTAGCAACGAGGGGATAGGAGAGCATCTACATACCACTTGTAGATCGCAGCGGAAGCGTTCAATTTGAACGTGGATGATGGAGTCGTACTCGCCGTGATCCGAATCACCGATGACCAGCGCCGAAAGGACGGCACCTCCGCGTTCAACACACGTACGGGACGATCGACGTCTCCTCCTTCTTGATCCAGCAAGGGGGAAGGAGAGGTTGATGAAGATCCAGCAGCACGACGGCGTGGTGGTGGATGCAGCAGAGTTCCAACAGGGCTTCGCCAAGCTTCTGTGGAGAAAGGGAGAGGTGTAACGGGGAGAGGGAGGCGCCAAGGCTGCAGGGTGCGGCTGCCCTCCCTCCCCCCTTTATATAGGCCCCCTAGGGGGGGCACCGGCCCTGGAGATCCATCTCCAGGGGGGCGGCGGCCAGGGGGGATGGCTTGCCCCCCAAGCCATGTGGGGCGCCCCCTGCCCTAGGGTTTCCAACCCTAGGCGCAGGGGGGAGGCCCATGGGTGGGCGCACCAGCCCACTATGGGCTGGTTCCCTCCCCACTTCAGCCCACAAGGCCCCCCGGGATAGGTGGCCCCACCCGGTGGACCCCCGGGACCCATCAGGTGGTCCCGGTACAATACCGGTGACCCACAGATCATTCCCGATGGCCGAAACGACACTTCCTATATACAATTCTTTACCTCTGGACCACTCCGAAACCTCTCGTGACGTTCGGGATCTCATTCGGGACTCCGAACAACCTTCAGTTTGCTGCATACTAATATCTTTACAACCCTAGCGTCACCGAACCTTAAGTGTGTAGACCCTACGGGTTCGGGAGACATGCAGACATGACCGAGACGATCTCCGGTCAATAACCAACAGCGGGATCTGGATACCCATGTTGGCCCCCACATGCTCCTCGGTGATCTCATCGGATGAACCACGATGTCAAGGACTTAATCAATCCCGTACTCAATTCCCTTTGTCCATCGGTACGATACTTGCCCGATATTCGATCGTCGGTATACCGATACCTTGTTCAATCTCGTTACCGGCAAGTCTCTTTACTCGTTCCCGTAATACATCATCCCGTGAACAACACCTTGATCACATTGAGCTCATTACGATGATGTCTTACCGAGTGGGCCCAGAGATACCTCTCCGTCACATGGAGTGACAAATCCCAGTCTCGATTCATGCCAACCCAACAGATACTTTCGGAGATACCTGTAGTGCACCTTTATAGTCACCCAGTTACGTTGTGACGTTTGATACACCCAAAGCATTCCTTCAATATCCGGGAGTTGCATAATCTCATGGTCTAAGGAATGATACTTGACATTCAGAAAAGCTCTAGCAAACGAACTACACGATCTTTGTGCTATGCTTAGGTTTGGGTCTTGTCCATCACATCATTCTCCTAATGATGTGATCCCGTTATCAATGACATCCCCATGTCCATAGTCAGGAAACCATGACTATCTATTGATCAACGAGCTAGTCAACTAGAGGCTTACTAGGGACACATTGTGGTCTATGTATTCACACATGTATTATGATTTCCGAACAATACAATTATAGCATGAACAATAGACAATTATCATGGACAAGGAAATATAATAATCCATTTATTATTGCCTCTAGGGCATATTTCCAACAGTCTCCCACTAGCACTAGAGACAATAGTCTAGTTACATTGTGATGAATCGCACACCCATGGAATTTTGGTGTTGATCATGTTTTGCTCTAGGGAGAGGTTTAGTCAACGGATCTGCCACATTCAGGTCCGTATGTACTTTACAAATCTCTATGTCTCCATTTTGAACACTTTCACGAATGGAGTTGAAGCGACGCTTGATATGCCTGGTCTTCCTGTGAAACCTGGGCTCCTTCGCAAGGGCAGTTGCTCCAGTGTTGTCACAGAAGAGAGTCATCGGGTCCGACGCATTGGGTATGACTCCTAGGTCGGTAATGAACTCCTTCACCCAGACTGCTTCTTGTGCTGCCTCCGAGGCTGCCATATACTCTGCTTCACATGTAGATCCCGCCACGACGCTTTGCTTGCAACTGCACCAGCTTACTGCCCCTCCATTCAAAATATACACGTATCCGGTTTGTGACTTTGAGTCATCCAGATCTGTGTCGAAGCTAGCGTCGACGTAACCCTTTACGACGAGCTCTTCGGCACCTCCATAAACGAGAAACATATCCTGAGTCCTTTTCAGGTACTTCAGGATGTTTTTGACCGCTGTCCAGTGTTCCTTGCCGGGATTACTTTGGTACCTACCTACCAAACTTACGGCAAGGTTTACATCGGGTCTGGTACACAGCATGGCATACATAATAGACCCTATAGCTGAGGCATAGGGGATGACACTCATCTCTTCTATATCTTTTGCCGTGGTCGGGCATTGAGCCGTGCTCAATCGCACACCTTGCAATACAGGCAAGAACCCCTTCTTGGACTGATCCATTTTGAACTTGTTCAAAATCTTGTCAAGGTACGTACTTTGTGAAAGACCGATGAGGCGTCTCGATCTATCCCTATAGATCTTGATGCCTAATATATAAGCAGCTTCTCCAAGGTCCTTCATTGAAAAACACTTGTTCAAATAGGCCTTTATGCTTTCCAAGATTTCTATATCATTTCCCATCAATAGTATGTCATCCACATATAATATGAGAAATGCTACGGAGCTCCCACTCACTTTCTTGTAAACGCAGGCTTCTCCATAAGTCTGCGTAAACCCAAACGCTTTGATCATCTCATCAAAGCGAATGTTCCAACTCCGAGATGCTTGCACCAGCCCATAGATGGAGCGCTGGAGCTTGCATACTTTGTTAGCATTCTTAGGATCGACAAAACCTTCCGGCTGCATCATATACAATTCTTCCTTAAGGAAGCCGTTAAGGAATGCCGTTTTGACGTCCATTTGCCGTATCTCATAATCATAGTATGCGGCAATTGCTAACATGATTCGGACGGACTTCAGCTTCGCTACGGGAGAGAAAGTCTCATCGTAGTCAACCCCTTTAACTTGCCGATAACCCTTAGCGACAAGTCGAGCTTTATAGATGGTCACATTACCATCCGCGTCTGTCTTCTTCTTAAAGATCCATTTATTTTCTACGGCTCGCCGACCATTGGGCAAGTCATTCAAAGTCCATACTTTGTTTTCATACATGGATTCTATCTCGGATTTCATGGCTTCTAGCCATTTGTCGGAATCTGGGCCCGCCATTGCTTCTTCATAGTTCGAAGGTTCACCGTTGTCCAACAACATGATTTCCAGGACAGGGTTGCCGTACCACTCTGGTGCGGAACGCGTCCTTGTGGACCTACGAAGTTCAGTAGGAGCTTGATCAGAAGTATCTTGATCATCATCATTAACCTCCTCTCTTATCGATGCAGGCACCACAGGAACATTTTCCTGAGCTGCGCTACTCTGATTTTCAAGAGGTAGCACTTCATCAAGCTCTACTTTCCTCCCACTTACTTCTTTCGAGAGAAACTCTTTCTCTAGAAAGGACCCGTTCTTGGCAACAAAGACCTTGCCTTCGGATCTGAGGTAGAAGGTATACCCAACTGTTTCCTTGGGATATCCTATGAAGACGCATTTTTCTGATTTGGGTTCGAGTTTTTCAGGTTGAAGTTTCTTGACATAAACATCGCAACCCCAAACTTTCAGAAACGACAGCTTAGGTTTCTTCCCAAACCATAGTTCATACGGTGTCGTCTCAACGGATTTTGACGGAGCCCTATTTAAAGTGAATGCGGCTGTCTCTAGAGTGTATCCCCAAAATGATAGTGGTAGATCTGTAAGAGACATCATAGACCGCACCATATCCAATAGAGTGCGATTACGACGTTCGGACACACCGTTACGCTGAGGTGTTCCAGGCGGCGTGAGTTGTGAAACGATTTCCACATTTTCTTAAGTGTGTGCCAAATTCGTGACTTAAATATTCTCCCCCACGATCTGATCGTAAGAACTTGATTTTTCTGTCACGTTGATTCTCAACCTCACTCTGAAACTCCTTGAACTTTTCAAAGGTCTCAGACTTGTGTTTCATTAAGTAGACATACCCATATCTACTTAAATCATCAGTGAGAGTGAGAACATAACGATAGCCTCCGCGAGCCTCAACGCTCATTGGACCACACACATCTGTATGTATGATTTCCAACAAGTTGGTTGCTCGCTCCATTGTCCCTGAGAATGGAGTCTTGGTCATTTTGCCCATGAGGCACGGTTCGCACGTGTCAAACGATTCATAATCGAGAGACTCTAAAAGTCCATCAGCATGGAGCTTCTTCATGCGCTTGACACCAATGTGACCAAGGCGGCAGTGCCACAAGTAGGTGGGACTATCGTTACTAACTTTACATCTTTTGGTATTCACACTATGAATATGTGTAACATCACGTACGAGATTCATTAAGAATAAACCATTAACCATCGGAGCATGACCATAAAATATATCACTCATATAAATAGAACAACCATTATTCTCGGATTTAAATGAGTAGCCATCTCGTATTAAACGAGATCCAGATACAATGTTCATGCTCAAACTTGGTACTAAATAACAATTATTGAGGTTTAAAACTAATCCCGTAGGTAAATGTAGAGGTAGCGTGCCGACGGCGATCACATCGACCCTGGAACCATTCCCGACGCGCATCGTCACCTCGTCCTTCGCCAGTCTCCGTTTATTCCGCAGCTCCTGTTTCGAGTTACAAATATGAGCAACGGCACCGGTATCAAATACCCAGGAGCTACTACGAGCACTGGTAAGGTACACATCAATTACATGTATATCACATATACCTTTAGTGTTGCCGGCCTTCTTATCTGCTAAGTACTTGGGGCAACTCCGCTTCCAGTGACCAGTTCCCTTGCAATAAAAGCACTCAGTTTCAGGTTTGGGTCCATTCTTTGACTTCTTCCTGGCAACTGATTTACCAGGCGCGGCAACCTCCTTGTCGTCCTTCTTGAAGTTCTTCTTACCCTTGCCTTTCTTGAACTTAGTGGTTTTATTCACCATCAACACTTGATGTTCCTTTTTAATCTCCACCTCTGCAGATTTCAGCATTGAATACAACTCGGGAATGGTCTTTTCCATCCCCTGCATATTGTAGTTCATCACGAAGCTCTTGTAGCTAGGTGGGAGCGACTGAAGGATTCTGTCAATGACCGCCTCATCCGGGAGATTAACTTCCAGCTGAGTCAAGCGGTGGTGTAACCCAGACATCTTGAGTATGTGTTCACTGACAGAGCTATTCTCCTCCATCTTACAGCTAAAGAACTTGTCGGAGACATCATATCTCTCGACCCGGGCATGAGCTTGGAAAATCAATTTCAGCTCCTCGAACATCTCATATGCTCCGTGTTGCTCAAAACGCTTTTGGAGCCCCAGTTCTAAGCTGTAAAGCATGCTGCACTGAACGAGGGAGTAATCATCAGCACGAGACTGATGGGCGTTCATAACGTCCTGGTTTGCTGGGAATGGTGCATCACCTAGAGGTGCTTCTAGGACATAATCTTTCTTGGCAGCTATGAGGATGATCCTCAGGTTCCGGACCCAGTCCGCATAGTTGCTGCCATCATCTTTCAGCTTGGTTTTCTCTAGGAACGCGTTGAAGTTGAGGGTGACATTAGCGTGGGCCATTTGTAAAGATTTAGACTAAGTTCATGATAATTAAGTTCATCTAATCAAAATAATGAATGAACTCCCACTCAGATTTGACATCCCTCTAGTCATCTAAGTGATACATGATCCGAGTCAACTAGGCCGTGTCCGATCATCACGTGAGACGGACTAGTCATCATCGGTGAACATCTCCATGTTGATCGTATCTTCTATACGACTGATGTTCGACCTTTCGGTCCTCCGTGTTCCGAGGCCATGTCTGTACATGCTAGGCTCGTCAATCCAACCTAAGTGTATTGCGTGTGTAAATCTGGCTTACACCCATTGTATGCGAACGTAAGGACCTATCACACCCGATCATCACGTGGTGCTTCGGAATGACGAACCTTAGCAACGGTGCACAGTTAGGGAGAACACATCTTTGATATTTTAATGAGGGATCATCTTATTTATTCTACCGTCATTCTAAGCAAATAAGATGTAAAACATGATAAACATCACATCAATCAAATAGTGACATGATATGGCCAACATCATTTCGCTCCTTTGATCTCCATCTTCGGGGCGCCATGATCATCATCGTCACCGGCATGACACCATGATCTCCATCATCATGATCTCCATCATCGTGTCTTCGTGAGGTTGTCACGTCAACTATTACTTCTACTACTATGGCTAACGCTTTAGCAATAAAGTAAAGTAATTACATGACGATTTAAGTTGACACGCAGGTCATAAATAAATAAAGACAACTCCTATGGCTCCTGCCGGTTGTCATACTCATCGACATGCAAGTCGTGATTCCTATTACAATAACAAGATCATCTCATACATCACATGATTCATCACAACTTCTGGCCATATCACATCACAAAGCACTTGCTGCAAAAACAAGTTAGACGTCCTCTAATTGTTGTTGCAAGTTTTTACGTGGCTGTTATAGGTTGCTAGCAAGAACGTTTCTTACCTACGTTAAAACCACAACGTGAATTGTCAATCTCTATTTACCCTTCATAAGGACCCTGTTCATCGAATCCGATCCAACTAAAGTGGGAGAGACAGACACCCGCCAGCCACCTTATGCAACTAGTGCATGTCAGTCGGTGGAACCGGTCTCACGTAAGCGTACGTGTAAGGTTGGTCCGGGCCGCTTCATCCCACAATACCGCTGAACCAAGATAGGACTAGTAACGGAAAGAAGAATTGACAATTCGCCGCCCACAACTACTTTGTGTTCTACTCGTGCATAGAAACTACGCATAGACCTGGCTCATGATGCCACTGTTGGGAATCATAGCAGAAATTAAAATTTTCCTACGCATCACCAAGATCTATCCATGGAGTATTCTAGCAACGAGGGGATAGGAGAGCATCTACATACCACTTGTAGATCGCAGCGGAAGCGTTCAAGGAGAACGTGGATGATGGAGTCGTACTCGCCGTGATCCGAATCACCGATGACCAGCGCCGAAAGGACGGCACCTCCGCGTTCAACCCACGTACGGGACGATCGACGTCTCCTCCTTCTTGATCCAGCAAGGGGGAAGGAGAGGTTGATGAAGATCCAGCAGCATGACGGCGTGGTGGTGGATGCAGCAGAGTTCCAGCAGGGCTTCGCCAAGCTTCTGTGGAGAGAGGGAGAGGTGTAACGGGGAGAGGGAGGCGCCAAGGCTGCAGGGTGCGGCTGCCCTCCCTCCCCCCTTTATATAGGCCCCCTAGTGGGGGGGCGCCGGCCCTGGAGATCCATCTCCAGGGGGGGGGGGGGCGGCCAGGGGGGATGGCTTGCCCCCCAAGCCATGTGGGGCGCCCCCTGCCCTAGGGTTTCCAACCCTAGGCGCAGGGGGGAGGCCCATGGGGGGGGGCGCACGAGCCCACTATGGGCTGGTTCCCTCCCCACTTCAGCCCACGCGGCCCTCCGGGATAGGTGGCCCCACCCGGTGGACCCCCGGGACCCATCTGGTGGTCCCGGTACAATACCGGTGACCCCCAGATCATTCCCGATGGCCGAAACGACACTTCCTATATATAATTCTTTACCTCCGGACCACTCCGGAACCTCTCGTGACATCCGGGATCTCATCCGGGACTCCGAACAACCTTTGGTTTGCTGCATACTAATATCTTTACAACCCTAGCGTCACCGAACCTTAAGTTTGTAGACCCTACGGGTTCAGGAGACATGCAGACATGACCGAGACGATCTCCGGTCAATAACCAACAGCGGGATCTGGATACCCATGTTGGCTCCCACATGCTCCTCGATGATCTCATCGGATGAACCACGATGTCGAGGACTTAATCAATCCCGTACTCAATTCCCTTTGTCCATCGGTACGATACTTGCCCGAGATTCGATCGTCGGTATACCGATACCTTGTTCAATCTCGTTACCGGCAAGTCTCTTTACTCGTTCCCGTAATACATCATCCCGTGAACAACACCTTGATCACATTGAGCTCATTACGATGATGTCTTACCGAGTGGGACCAGAGATACCTCTCCATCACACGGAGTGACAAATCCCAGTCTCGATTCATGCCAACCCAACAGATACTTTCGGAGATACCTGTAGTGCACCTTTATAGTCACCCAGTTACGTTGTGACGTTTGATACACCCAAAGCATTCCTATGATATCCGGGAGTTGCATAATCTCATGGTCTAACGAATGATACTTGACATTCAGAAAAGCTCTAGCAAACGAACTACACGATCTTTGTGCTATGCTTAGGTTTGGGTCTTGTCCATCACATCATTCTCCTAATGATGTGATCCCGTTATCAATGACATCCCCATGTCCATAGTCAGGAAACCATGACTATCTATTGATCAACGAGCTAGTCAACTAGAGGCTTACTAGGGACACATTGTGGTCTATGTATTCACACATGTATTATGATTTCCGAACAATACAATTATAGCATGAACAATAGACAATTATCATGAACAAGGAAATATAATAATCCATTTATTATTGCCTCTAGGGCATATTTCCAACAGTTTGTTCCTTGTTGGAACGTGGACTCGTGGTTCCTTGTTGGAACATGTTTAATTGTTGGGATATCACAATACCTCTTATTTAATTAATGCATCTATATACTTGGTAAAGGGTGGAAGGCTCGGCCTTATGCCTGGTGTTTTGTTCCACTCTTGCCACCCTAGTTTCCGTCATACCGGTGTTATGTTCCTTGATTTTTGCGTTCCTTACACGGTTAGGTGATTTATGGGACCCCCTTGACAGTTCGCTTTGAATAAGACATTTCCAGCAAGGCCCAACATTGGTTTTACCATTTGCCACCTAAGCCTTTTCCCCCCGGGTTTTCACGAGCCCGAGGGTCATCTTTATTTTAACCCCCCCGGGCCAGTGCTCCTTCGAGTGTTGGTCCAAACTGTCAGCCGCCGATGGTCGCCAGGGGCAACTCTGGACTGGCCTACCGGAAGTTTGGACAATCCGGATGTGCCCTGAGACCGAGATATGTGCAGCTCCTATCAGGATTTGTCGGCACAATCGGGCGGCTTTGCTGGACTTGTTTTATTACCGTCGAGATGTCTTGTAGTCGGGATTCCGAGACTGATCGGGTCTTCCTGGTAGAAGGAATATCCTTCGTTGACCGTGAGAGCTTATAATGGGCTAAGTTGGGACACCCCTGCAGGGTATTATCTTTCGAAAGCCGTGCCCGCGGTTATGAGGCAGATGGGAATTTGTTGATGTCCGGTTGTAGAAAACCCGAAGTTGACCTTAATAAAAACACATCAAGCGCGTGTGTAACCGTGATGGTCTCTTCTCGGCGGGGTCCGGGAAGTGAACACGGTGTTGGAGTAATGTTTGACGTAGGTTGTTCTAGGATCACTTCTAGTTTCACGACCGTGCTTTGCTTCTCTTCTCGCTCTCTTTTGCGTTGTAGTCACCATATATGCTAGTCGCTTGCTGCAGCTCCACCTCACAATCCTTCCCTACCTATAAGCTTAAATAGTCTTGGTCTCGCGGGTGTGAGATTGCTGAGTCCCCGTGACTCACAGGTTCTACCACTACAGCTGCAGGTGCCAACGATGCCAGTGCAGATGACGTGACCGAGCTCACTTGGGAGTTCGACGAGGAACGTGGCCGTTACTATGTGTCTTTTCCAGATGATCAGTAGTGGAGCCCAGTTGGGGTGATCCGGGGATCTATGTAGCATTTGGGGTAGTCTTCTTTCATTTTGGTACCATAGTCGGACCTTGAGTGTAATCTGGATGATGAATGTTTATTTATGTATTGTTTGAAGTGGCGACTGTAAGCCAACTACGTAACTCTTTCCCTTTATGTATTACATGGGTTGTGTGAAGATTACCTCACTTGCGACATTGCTTTCAATGCGGTTATGCCTCTAAGTCGTGCCTCGACACGTGGGAGATATAGCCGCAATGAGGGCGTTACACCTTACCGAACTGATGATAGGTGTGCCATATTGTGTTAATTTAGTGTAGGCTGGTGTGGTCTGGTTGCCCAAATGTTCGTTGTGTCAATGTTTCTTTCCTATTATCTGACCTGGCCAATGATAGTAATGCTAGTGTGTTAATTTGGTGCAGGCTGCCGAAGATAATAAGAAAAACTCTGTAAACGGCAAGGTAACCCCATTGTTTCTTTCCAATAAATCTAGGCCAGGTAATATGGCAATAACTCTTGATTAATCTGTTCAGTTCCCCTTCTAATTTATGTTATGATGCAGTGGTCAAGACACTCTCCACTATCAATAATACAAGCCTGCCTAAATCGCCATCAGAATCTGTTCAGTTTCCTCTATCTCGGATGCAACGGAAAAAAATGTATGTTTGTGAACCAATTAATGGTAGAAGCAATGATGGAAATGGTGGAGGAATCAGAGGTGCACATTCGTGCGCAACAACAACTGATCAATGTTTTCAGAGACAGTGCAACAAAGCAGCAAGAACTTGCCCACATGCTTATGGGCGTCATCCGGGCTGAGGCTGCAGATTGTGACATTGTAGATCGTTAGGTTCTCTTCATTTATTTGCACTGGCATCAATCTTTGATTGCCTAGTGGATGTAATTTCCTCTAATATATGCTAGATGTGCAACATTTTTCCTGTATGCCGTACCTTTGCTTGATCGGTTTTGGTCCTGTGCATAATTGCTCGTCGTAATGGGCTAAAATTCTCTAATTGGGCCTAAAGACATGTACGAACTTTAGTGGGCCCATTAAGTTAATGGGCCGTTACCAGGACGAAAGTTAATGGTCGGCCCTCTTACCTCCCGGGTCGTTAACAGGCTGACATCGAAGCGGGCAACAGGTGGGCCCATTTGATATCATGGGCCGTTAACAGGACGATACTAAGGTCGGGCTACATATGGCCCAACTATACTATGGGCCTTTAGTAGGCCAAAAGAGACAGCGGGCTCGTACTGGACCATGAAGAGCATGGGCCGCTAAGAGGCCGAAAGTCAGGTCGTACTGTAAAATGGCCCAATTGTGTTGTGGGCCTTTAGCAGGCCGAAAGAGAAACCGGGCTGGTATTGGACCATGAAGAGCATGGGCCGTAAAAGGCTAAAACTCTGGTCCGACTACAAATGGCCCAACTCATTTATGGGCCGTCAACAGGCTGAAAGACACACCGGGCCGGAAATTGGCCCAACACTTAAATGGGTCGCTAAAAGGCCAAAAGATGTACATCCTGAAAATTGGCCCATCCCTTGAATGGGCCGTTACCAGGCCGAAACCACATCGGGCCGATATTGAGTCCAAATATATAGCGGGCTGTGAACGGGCTCGAAATGACGATCGGCTGCAATGGTGTCAAATCATTAATGGTCCATTGACGGGCCGAATTGGCACATCTCGTATGGGTTGTGGGCTTAAATGGACCTAACACAAGTAGGCCTTATATGGCCGGCCTGCTAATATTTACTTGGCCGGCCTTTTTCACAGGAATGGGCCACTGTTGGGCCGTGCCACGTGTCGACCTATAATAGGAGCCTCATGTCTAATGAGTGGATGACATCTGTCCCAACGTTGAGCCAATACGTGTTTCCTCCGGCCATTGAGAATTTTACACATGGAAAATCGGCATTGGTCATGGTTGTTAGCGGGTTATTGGATCGAAAACCGGACCCGAGAGCTTAACGGCGACCCGTTAAGGTATGCCATGTGTCGGTCACCCTTGATGAAAGCACTTCCTTGATGCGACATTTATCGTCATGGAAGTGGACACTTCCGTGATGATAATTTTGGTAATGTCATGGAACACTTCTACGACAGCACATGTATGACTATCTTGATTTTGTCATAAAATCATTATGGATGTACATGCATGACAGAAAACGTGACCTACTGTGACAAACACGTATCATCACGGAAGTCTATTTTTTTGTAGTGACTACTCCATCTCACGTGACGTTCGGACATGGTATAGTTGATATGGATCACCTGATCATTTAGATAACTAGAGGGATGGCTATCTAAGTGGGAGTCTCAAGTAATATGATTAATTGAACTTTAATTTACCATGAACTTAGTCCTGATAGTTTTTGCATATATATGTTGTAGATCAATGGCCCAAGCTACTGTTCCCTTGAATTTTAATGCGTTCCTAGAGAAAGCTAAGTTGAAAGATGATGGTAGAAACTACACTGACTGGGTCCGTAACTTGAGGATTATCCTCATTTCTACACAGAAGAATTTTGTCCTTGAAGCACCGCTAGGTGCAAGGCCTGCGATAGGAGCAGATGCTGATGTTATGAACGTCTGTGAAGCTCGATCTGATGACTACTTGATAGTTCAGTGTGCCATGCTTTAGAGCTTAGAATCGAGACTTCAAAGACGTTTTGAACGTCATGGAGCATATGAGATGTTACAAGATTTGAAGTTAATATTTCAAGCAAATGCCCAAGTTGAGAGATATGAAGTCTCCAACAAGTTCTATAGCTGCAATATGGAGGAGAATAATTCTGGCAGTGAACACATACTCAGAATCTCTGGTCACCATAACCACTAGACTCAGCTGGGAGTTAATCTTCCCGATGATAGTGTCATTGACAGAGTTCTTCAATCACTGCCACCAAGCTATAAAGGCTTCGTGATGAACTATACTATGCAAGGGATGGAAAAGACAATTCCTGAGCTCTTTGCAATGTTGAAGGCTGCGGAGGTAGAAATCAAGGAGCATCAAGTGTTGATGGTTAACAAGACCACTAGTTTCAAGAAAAAGGGCAAAGGGAAGAATGGGAACTTCAAGAAGAATAGAAAGCAAGTTGCTGCTCCCGGGAAGAAGCCCAAGTCTGGACCTAAGCCTGAAACTAAGTGCTTCTACTGCAAAGGCGCTGGTCACTCGAAGTGGAACTGCCCCAAGTATTTGACGGATAAGAAGGATGGCAAAGTGAAAGGTATATTTGATATACATGTTACTAATGTGTACCTTACTAATGCTCGTAGTAGCGCCTGGGTATTTGATACTGGTTCTATTGCTCATATTTTCAACTCGAAACATGGGCTACAGATTAAACGAAGATTGGCTAAGGACGAGGTGACAATGCGCGTCGGAAATGGTTCCAAGTTCGATGTGATCGCCGTCGGCACGCTACCTTCGGGATTAGTTTTAGACCTGAATAATCGTTATTTGGTACCAGCGTTGAGCATGATCATTATATCTAGGTCTTTGTTTGATGCGACATGGTTATTCATTTAAACCAGAGAACAATGGTTGTTCTATTTATATGTGTAATATCCTTTATGGTCATGCACCCTTGATGAGTGGTCTATTTTTGTTGAATCTCGATCGTAGTGATACACATATTCATAATATTGAAGCCAAAAGATGCAAAGTTCCTAATGATAGTGCAACTTATTTGTGGCACTGTCGTTTAGGTCATATTAGTGTAAAGCACATGAAGAAACTCCATGCTGATGGACTTTTGGAACCACTTGATGCTTGCGAACCAGGCCACGTGGGGAAGATGACTAAGACTCTGTTCTCCGGAACAATGGAGCGAGCAACTGACTTATAGAAAATAGTACATACTGATGTATGTGGTCCGATGAGTGTTGAGGCTCGCGGCGGGTATCGTTATTTTCTAACCTTCACAGATGATTTGAGAAGATATGGGTATATCTACTTGATGAAACATAAGTCTTAAACATTTGGAAAGTTTAAAGAATTTCAGAGTGAAGTGGAAAAACATCATAACAAGAAATAAAGTTTCTATGACCTGATCGCGGAGGCGAATATTCGACTTACAAGTTTGGTCTTCATTTGAAACAATATGGAATAGTTCCGCAACTCACGCCACCTGGAACACCACAGCGTAATGATGTGTCCGAAAGTCGTAACAGTACTTTATTAGATATGGTGCAATCTATGATGTCTCTTACCGATTTACCACTATCGTTTTAGGGTTATGCATTAGGGACAGCTGCATTCACGTTAAATAGGGCACCATCTAAATCCATTGAGACGTCACCGTATGAACTATGGTTTGGCAAGAAATCTAAGCTGTCGTTTCTTAAAGTTTGGGGTTGCGATGCTGTCGGGGGATATCGGCCTCCACGAGCACCTATGGGGACGGAGCCCCTTGTCGGTTCGGCGGGGGGGGGGGGGGCGGAGGTTGCACAAAGAGCAGATCGAGGCGACACACACACACACAACGATTTTACCCAGCTTCGGGCCGCATGGATGCGTAAAACCCTACTGCTGCTTGTCTGGTTGATTCGAGTTCTTGCTCTGGAACGCAAGAAGCTATAGTAAGTTGGAGCTGGACGTAGACGAGGGTCTACTGTGTGTCCTTCTTCCGGTATGGATCCCTCCTAGGGTTCGATCCTTTCGGTCCACAGGGTTCGATCCTTTCCGTCCCCCTCCCTACGTGCGCATGGGCCTCCTTTTATATGCTAAGGTGTTTTCCACAGGTAGCGACGCAGGTGAGGGTAAAAATGGCAAGGAACTGTGCGAACAGTGGCCGCACAGTGCTATCGCACCTAACTCTGACGGCGGGGGACAAAGGCATTAAATGCCCGTCTGGATCGCCTGAACAGTGCCGAGGCGGACCGTTAGGGGCGCCTCCGCTTGCCACGGGGGCGACTCCGCCAACGTCGTATGCCACGCGCGCGCCCCAGGTTGCGCGGAGCCTCCCCACATGCCTCTGGGGAAGCCCCAGAGTGACGCGTGGGCAGGTGAGCTAGAGCACACGCCTGAGGTGGTGGTTCGCCGCGGCAAGTGGCCTGCCGCGGTGGTTGTCTTGCCGCACCTGAGAGCTTGCCGCTCGTCAGGCCTTGCCGGGGCGCGCGGCGCGCCGCGGCGGGCTTCTCTTGGGGTGCCTTGGTTTGGCCGTCCCGGCGAGCTCCTCCCGCCGGGGCCTTGGTGCTTCGGCTTAGTCGTCCCGGCAAGCTCCTCTTGCCGGGGCCTTGTTGCCTTGGCCCGGCAAGCTCCTCTTGCCGGACCTCGCCTTCTTGGCCCGGCAAGCTCCTCTTGCCGGGGCTTGGTCTTCTCGGCTCGATCACTTGGCCTTTGTCCGGCCCAGAAAGGGCCGTGGAGACTCTTGTCGCTCCCCTGGCAAGCCTTGCCTTGGGACGCTACTACTGCCCATGCACAAGTTCGGGGTACTAAGGTACCCCTACTTTAGTACACCGACAGGAGCCCCCGGGTCTGGGCCATACACGGTGCCGAGCGTTGTTGGGCCAGGCCCTAACAGTGCACGGGCACGCGTTGCCTGGGTTCCGCTGCTCCTTAACTCCGCGTCCGTCGCGCCCTCCCCAAGTGGCGCGCGCTTATCGCGGCGTCGTGGGGGGGCGAGGCGTGCGAGACGTGCGTGACGTGGGTGGCGTGCGCGGGGCTTGAGGCCCGCAGGCATGCGTCACATCGGGCACGATTCCTTTATTTGGAAAGGCGAAACGTCCGCCCCCACTTTCGAGTGGGGGGGGGGAGAGGTCGCCTCATCTGTCGCCTCGGCCCTGCTCGCCCGCCACGCGTCCTCCATGCGCTTGGGGTTGCGGTGGAGGAGGCAGGAAGCCGGGCCGACGCGGGTCGAAGTAGAGGGTCGGCCCCGTCGCCTGCCCTTCCTCTGTTTTGATTGGTTGGGCGGGGCGGCCGAGCCCCCACTCCGCCCCTTTATAAGGAGCGGAAGGGGATGACGAGGGTCCGCACTCCTCCCTTCTTTCTTCTGTTAGAGCCCTGGTCCCCTCTCCCCAATTGTCATGGAGGAAGGGAACCCTGGTCCTTCTTCGGTGGCGGCAAGGGTTGCCGCCAGGCAGCTCGCCCCTCCTCCCCTTGCACCCGCGGCGGCGGAGCCAACCGTAAGGGGAAGGGGGAGGGGGCGAGGTCGTGGACGAGGCCGTGGACGGGGCCGAGGCGCTCGAGGCGGGCGGGGCGGCGCGCCGGCCTCGCCTCCGCCGGCGGCTCCGTTTCCCCCGGCGGTTCATCTCGGGGACGACCCCTGCGAGTTCATCATCAGGCTGCGCCGGGCGCCTCGCCGTCGCCTCCGCCTCCCGGCTCCCTTCGCGGACGTCTTGGAGGCGGAACAACACGAGACGCTGAGACTGCGCATGAGGGGTTGCGGGATCAGTGGTACGCGAGTCCACGTCGAATCCCGAGCCCCCGGCGTGGTGTGTCTTGGCCGAGGGTGGAAGACGTTCGCCCGGATCCACAGCTTGATGGAGGGGTTCGCCCTCCATTTTAAGCTGATGGAGGGTGACCTCCTCTCCGTCAAGGCCTTCGGGGACCTCGGCACCCGGGTCCGGTGCTGCGTGTATAGCTCCTCCGACAGCGAAGGCTCCTCCTCGAGCGAGAGTGACGAGGAGGGGAGCGACAGCGACGACGAGGGGAGCGGCCGCCGGGATGACGGGTCCGACTAGATGCCGGTCGCAGCTCCGCGTGGCACCGGCGGCCCCCATCGTCCGCGTCGCTGGCGCCGTGAACTCCCCGGGGTCGTCTCCTTGGGCGGCTGGCGTAGGGAGGCTGCGGAAGAGGAAGAGGGCGGGCGGCGAGGCCGCTGCCTCGTCTTGCAACTTCGCCCCAGACGCCGTCACCACCCCCGCGCGCGGCGACGACCACCGGGGTCTTCTCTCCGGCCCGTCAAGCTCCTCTTGCCGGGGCTTCGTCTTCTCGGGCGGCCGGAGTGGCGAGTCTGCGAAAGAGGCTGGCGGCAAGGCCGTCAACTCGGAGTACGAGGGCTAGATGCCCTCGACAGCGTGTTGACGTCCCGTGGCCTCCTTCTCGAGCTCCGCTTCCGGCGTCGCCGTCTCCATCCGGCCTCCGGAGCCCCGGGGCGGAGCCCCGGATGCTCTCTTGGCATCTTCTGCCACCCGTAGCTCGTCTAGGCGCCCCTTTTTCCCTTCTCGCCTCCTTGCCCTACCTCCTGAGGAGAGAGACAAGAAAGGGATTACGGGCACCTTATCTTTTTTTTATCTTGTAAGCCCTCGGGCCTTAGTTGTGTTTAAATCTTGTAATCCCATTTTTCATGTTTTTCATCCTCTCTGAGCTGTACCTGAGTGGAATGTTTTTAATGAAAAGGGAGTGTTTGCCGGACCATTTGTCTCGCGGGTACATCCCGCGGCAAGGAGCGAACCCATTGCATCGTTAAGATAGACACTTCCCTGCCCGGCAACAGACCCTGTCGTCTCCCCGCGCCTCTTGGCCCTCCTCACGCTCTTGGCGGAGGCAGGGAGAAGGCGGGTTCTGGCCCTTCGCTCCCTCCTCTTGCCGCCGCGGCTACTATCAGAAGCGGGCCCCGGGAACGCGCTCCGGGGTTTGTCGCTTAAGAGAGCACGGTAGCTTTTAGGAGGAAGCAAGGTTTTCGCATTCCGCAGCTCATGAGAGAATGCATGATAAGGGATGTAAAGACTTATCTGAGGTTACAACCCCCGACAACTCTGGCTTGCCGGGGCGCGGGTGCTGGCTCGCCCTTCTCCCCTTCTTCGTCCTTGAGCGGCTCAGCAAGGGTATGCAACTCCTGCGAGCCAAAGGGAAAAGACGGGAAAAAGACGCGGACTCGACCTCTAAGTTAGGGGTTAGCGACTGTTAGGCACTATCAACCCTAACCAAGGACGATACTCGACTCAGCATGCATGCTAAAACTTGGGGGCGCCAGCGCTTCATTCCGGCCAGGGTCTGCGCCTGGCTTTGTACAAAGGATTACATGCAACTGCGGCAAGACTTTTGTACAAAGAGTTGGTTGCCGGACGGGGTCCGACAACCGCGCCTTACGGGTAAAACTTGCGAAGATGCTCAATGTTCCAGGAATTGCTCACCGGAGTACCATCTTCGGTCTCGAGGCAGACGGCGCCGGGCCTCGTGACTCGTTTCACCCGGTAAGGGCCTTCCCACTTCGGCGTCAACTTGTTGTGTATCTTGGCCGACTGAACGCGCCGAAGAACAAGGTCGCCTTCCTCGAGGCTCCTGGCTTTAACTTTGCGGCTATGATAGTGACGCAGAGCTTGCTGGTAGCGAGCGGATCGCACAGCAGCCTGGAGACGATCCTCCTCGAGGAGCAGTGCGTCATCTTTACGCGACCGCTCTTGCTCAAGATCATCATAAGCGACCACTCGAGGTGACCCGTATACGAGTTCCGTGGGGGTAACTGCTTCTGCTCCATAGACTAGAGCAAATGGTGTCTGGCCGGTGGCTCGATTTGGCGTCGTTCTGATCGACCAAAGACCGCCGGCAGCTCCTCGATCCAGTTCCGTCCGCGCTTGAGCAGCTTGTCAAAACTTCTGGTCTTGAGCCCGCGCAGTACCTCGGCGTTGGCCCTTTCCGCTTGATCGTTGCTCCGGGGATGAGCAACAGAAGCGAAGCAGACCTTGGTGCCGAGGTTTTGGGTGTTCTGCATGAAAGCGTGGCTTGTGAACTGCGTACCGTTGTCGGTGATGATCCTGTTGGGGATCCCGAAGCGGCAAACAATCGACTTGAAGAGTTTGATCGCAGACTGGGCAGTCACCTTCCTCACCGGTTCCACTTCTGGCCACTTTGTGAACTTGTCGATGGCAACGAACAAGTACTCAAAGCCCCCAACGGATCGGGGGAAGGGGCCGAGGATATCGAGCCCCCAGACCGAGAAGGGCCAGGACAAAGGGATCATCTGGAGAGCTTGAGCTGGCTGGTGTATCTTCTTGGAATGGAACTGGCACGCTTCACACTTGGTTACTTGTGCAGTTGCATCCTGGAGGGCTGTGGGCCAGAAGAAACCTTGCCGGAATGCTTTGCCGGTAAGTGCTCTGGCGCCAATGTGGTGTCCACATATGCCTCCGTGTCTCTCCGCCAACAGCTCCTGTCCGTCTTCCCGGTGAATGCACTTGAATTTCACCCCATTGCGTCCTCTTCTGTACAGTGCGCCGTCGACGAACTGGTACATACTGGACTGCCGGGCTACTCTGTCCGCTTCTTCTTGTTCTTCGGGAAGTTCTCCTGTTTGGAGGAAACGGACGATCTGCTGTGCCCACGTCGGAGCCTGTGGCTCGACGACGAGGACCAAAGGCATGTCGGCAGCTGCGGGAACATCAGCTTCTACGGCGAGGACTTGGGGCTCAGCTGGAGCTTGACGTTCCCCGGCAAGCTTGCCGGGGCATGACTTGCCGGGAGCGCCTGCTTCGTCGGGACAAACCCTGGGGCTTGCCGGAGCGGGCAGCTCCTCTGGACTCTTGGCGTCGATCTTGGGGACTCTCTTGGCGGCGGCTTCGGGAAGCTCTGCCGGGAGATTGTCACCAGAGACCGATTTTCTCTTCTTGCTTGGCCCAGTCGATGGTGTCACGGATGGCTGAGTCAGCTTGAGCACAAAAGTCCCTGGTTCCATAGGTAGCTTTAGTGCGGCGCATTTTGAGAGGCCGTCGGCGATGTCGTTCTCTACTCTTGGAGCGTATTCCATTTGCAGGCCGTCAAAGCGCTCTTCCAGCTTCCTCACTTCATCAACGTAAGCTTCCATCCACGGGCACTGGTAATCCTTGTTCACTTGGCGGACGACGAGCTGCGAGTCACCCCTGACAATGAGCTTCTTGATCCCAAGTTCCGCCGCGATCCTGAGACCGGCGAGCAAACCTTCATACTCTGCCGTATTGTTGGTTGCTTGCTCCTTGGGAAATTGCATCTGGACGATGTACTTGAGGTGCTCTCCGGTGGGCGCG
Organism: Aegilops umbellulata; assembly: GCA_032464435.1. Lineage (NCBI taxonomy): Eukaryota > Viridiplantae > Streptophyta > Magnoliopsida > Poales > Poaceae > Aegilops > Aegilops umbellulata. The sequence goes on along the minus strand of CP136058.1, from coordinate 6,462,731 downwards.
ATGAGCAGCACGCCGGCACCGGCGCCTTCCAGCGAAAAGGCACCATCAAAGTACATCAGCCACTCTTTGGTTGCTTCCTTGCTGGGGATGCTCGTCTCTGGAATTTCTTCGTCCGGTGTCGGCGTCCACTCTGCTATGAACTCTGCCAATGCTCTGCTCTGGATGGTCGATGTGCTCTCGAACTTGAGGCCAAAGCTTGACAGTTCTAGTGCCCACTCGACAATCCTGCCTGTTGCTTCGGGATTCTGCAGTATCCTCTTAAGCGGAAAGCGAGTGACCACTGTGATCTCGTGTGCTTGGAAGTAATGGCGCAGCTTCCTCGAGGCCATGAGGAGGCCGAAGAGCAATTTCTGCACACCAGAGTACCTCGACCTAGCCCCCTGCAGGAGGGAACTGACGAAGTAAACTGGGCGCTGCACCATCCTCTTCTTCTGCACTTCCCCTTGCGCTTGCGCGGATTCGCCTTTGCCGGGGCCAGAGCTTGTCGGGGAAGCCCCCTGCTTGTCGTCGGACGCGCTTGCCGTGGTTGCTGGCTCGTCATCAGCTTCCCTCTCCGCTACTAACGCAGCACTAGCCACTTGATTGGTTGCCGCTAGGTAGAGCAGCAACTTCTCTCGCGGTCTAGGCGCGACAAGTACAGGAGCGGAGGACAGGTATTTCGTCAAGTCTTGCAGTGCAGCCTCCGCTTCCGGAGTCCATTTTACTGGACCTGCCTTTTTCAAGATTTTGAAAAACGGCAGGGCGCGTTCCGCAGACCTGGAAATAAATCTGCTGAGAGCCGCCACGCAGCCGGCAAGTCTTCGCACGTCCTTGACACGCGCTGGTGCTTCAATCTGCTCGATGGCCTTGATCTTGTCGGGGTTGGCTTCGATCCCGCGCTGAGACACAAAGAACCCGAGAAGCTTGCCGGAGGGAACTCCGAACACGCACTTCTCGGGGTTGAGCTTGAGGCTGATCTTGCGCAAGTTCGCAAAGGTCTCTTCCAAGTCTTGAACCAATGTTGCCTTGTCTCTGCTCTTGACCACAATGTCGACCATGTAGGCCTCCACATTTCTGTGGATCTGTGGCTCGAAAGCAGTGTGGACAACCCTCGCAAACGTCGAGCCTGCGTTCTTCAGTCCAAAAGGCATCCGCACAAAACAGTACGTGCCGCATGGAGTGATGAACGCAGTCTTCTCTTCGTCTTCTTCAGCCATGAAGATCTGGTGGTACCCGGAGTAGGCGTCAAGGAATGAAAGCAGATCGCATCCGGCCGTGGAGTCAACAATCTGGTCGATGCGCGGCAAGGGAAATGGATCTTTAGGGCAAGCTTTGTTGACATCGGTGAAATCGATGCAAAGCCTCCACTTCCCGTTTGCTTTGCGCACGACAACAGGATTGGCCAACCACGTCGGATGGAGCACGCCTCTGACAAGGCCTGCCGCTTCCAACTTCCTGATCTCCTCCGCGATAAACTCTTGGCGCTCCACCGCTTGTTTCCTGACCTTTTGCTTGACGGGCCGCGCATGAGGACAGACGGCAAGGTGGTGCTCAATCACTTCCCTGGGAACGCCGGGGATGTCAGACGGTTGCCAGGAAAACACATCGGCATTCGCCTGTAGGAAAGCAACGAGCACGCCTTCCTATTTGGGGTCGAGAGTGGCACTGATGGTGAAGGTACCACCAGTGCCGTCCTCCTTGGCGGGCAACTTCTTGGTCGCTGCTGGAGTAGCCGTCGTCTCCTTGTGTTTACCGGAGGGGCTCGATGGTGCGTCCTCAACGGTAGCACAGCGCTCTAAAGAGGTGCGCTGGCCGGAGTGGGCACCAGAGCATCCGCCGGGCTTGGCCTTCTTGCCGGCGGGGCTCGATGGCACGCCCTCGACGGTAGCGCAGCACCCCGAAGAGGCGCGCTTGCCGGAGTGGGCGCCAGAGCATCCGCCGGGCTTGGCCTTCTTGCCGGCGGGGCTCGATGGCACGTCCTCGACGGCAGCGCAGCACTCCGAAGAGGCGCGCTTGCCGGAGTGGGCGCCAGAGCATTCGCCGGACTTGGTCTTCATGCCGGCGGGGCTCGATGGCACGTCCTCGACGGCAGCGCAGCACTCCGAAGAGGCGCGCTTGCCGGAGTGGGCGCCAGAGCATTCGCCGGACTTGGTCTTCATGCCGGCGGGGCTCGATGGCACGTCCTCGACGGCAGCGCAGCACTCCGAAGAGGCGCGGTTGCCGGAGTGGGCGCCAGAGCACTTGCCGGACTTCTTCTTTCCCCCGGAAGCTCCAGCGGCAAGCGGGCCGCGGCCCGTTGCCGCTGTTGCGTCCCGGTATATTTGGTCGGCGCAGATAAGGGCATCCTTCTTGTCGCCGGGGACAGAAATGACGCTTATCGGGCCAGGCATCTTGAGCATGTTATACGCGTAGTGGGAGGCCGCCATGAACTTGGCGAGCGCTGGACGGCCGAGGATCCCGTTGTAAGGCAACGGAAAGTCGGCGACGTCAAAGGTGACCCTCTCAGTCCTGAAATTCAGCTCGCTGCCAAATGTTACCGGCAGCGTGATCTTTCCCTTCGGCTTGCTCCTTCCCGGGTTGATTCCTTGGAATGTGCCAGTTTCTTCGAGCTCGCTGTCGGGAACTTGGAGTCTCCGGAGAACAGCAGAAGAGATCAGATTCAAGCCGGCCCCGCCGTCAACTAGCATCTTGGTGACCTTGAGGTTGCGGATCGTTGGGGAAACCAACATCGGCAAGCACCCGACCGCGGTTGTGCGATCAGGGTGGTCCTCAATGTCGAAGATGATAGGCGTGCTGGACCATCTCAGGGGCCTGCGTGACTCGACGGGTGGCTCCGCTGCATTGACCTCCCGCACCCACCGTTTCAGCTGGTGGTGGGAAGCGTGCAGGGAGGCACCGCCGTCCACACACAAGACCTCAGTGGCTTTCTGAAACTCCTGCTCGCTGGTCTCGGGGTCTTCCATGTCTTCGTCGTCGTCATCGTCTTCGCTCTTGTCGCGCCCCCGGGGAGGTCTGTCTGCTTGCCGCTGCTTGTCCTTGACGCGGAGCTCCCCCGGGCCGGGGCGCTTCGTGCCGGATCCCCCGCCACCTGCTTGGGCTCTCTCCTTGTCGCGTCGTGCGTACTCGGCCTTCTGCAGGTCGACGAGCCGCTCGACTTGCTTGCAACTCTGGAGGTCGTGGACCCTGGTACGGTGGAACTTGTAGTACTTCTTGTCGGTACCGTCTCGCTTATCGGCAGCGGCCACCGCCCGGCAGTTGGCGCACCCGACAATCTCCTTGCCGGGGCCTCCCGCCTGGGCTTTCTTGGCGGAGCCCTCGCTGCCGGACTTCTCGACAACCAGTACCTCTGGGTTTTTCTTCTTCGGCGCCATGCCGGCGCAAACAATGAGAGTCCGGCTCGCGCGGACGCCGGATCTGGTTCACACAACCTCGACGCACCCCCTACCTCGCGCGCCAAAGATGTCGGGGGATATCGGCCTCCACAAGCACCTATGGGGACGGAGCCCCTTGTCGGTTCGGCGGGAGGGGGGGGGGGCGGAGGTTGCACAAAGAGCAGATCGAGGCGACACACACACACACACACACAACGATTTTACCCAGCTTCGGGCCGCATGGATGCGTAAAACCCTACTGCTTCTTGTCTGGTTGATTCGATATCTTGCTCTGGAACGCAAGAAGCTATAGTAAGTTGGAGCTGGACGTAGACGAGGGTCTACTGTGTGTCCTTCTTCCGGTCTGGATCCCTCCTAGGGTTCGATCCTTTCGATCCCCAGGGTTCGATCCTTTCCGTCCCCCTCCCTACGTGCACATGGGCCTCCTTTTATATGCTAAGGGGTTTTCCACAGGTAGCGAAGCAGGTGAGGGTAAAAATGGCAAGGAACTGTGCGAACAGTGGCCGCACAGTGGTATCGCACCTAACTCTGACGGCGGGGGACAAAGGCATTAAATGCCCGTCTAGATCGCCTGAACATTGCCGAGGCGGACCGTTAGGGGCGCCTCCGCTTGCCACGGGGGCGACTCTGCCAACGTCGTATGCCACGCACGCGCCCCAGGTTGCGCGGCGCCTCGCCACGTGCCTCTGGGGAAGCCCCAGAGTGACGCGTGGGCAGGTGAGCTGGAGCGCACGCCTGAGGTGGTGGTTCTCCGCGGCAAGTGGCCTGCCGCGGTGGTTGTCTTGCCGCACCTGAGAGCTTGCCGCTCGTCAGGCCTTGCCGGGGCGCGCGGCGCGCCGTGGCGGGCTTCTCTTGGGGTGCCTTGGTTTGGCCGTCCCGGCGAGCTCCTCCCGCCGGGGCCTTGGTGCTTCGGCTTAGTCGTCCCGGCAAGCTCCTCTTGCCGGGGCCTTGTTGCCTTGGCCCGGCAAGCTCCTCTTGCCGGACCTCGCCTTCTTGGCCCGGCAAGCTCCTCTTGCCGGGGCTTGGTCTTCTCGGCTCGATCACTTGGCCTTCGTCCGGCCCAGAAAGGGCCGTGGAGACTCTTATCGCTCCCCTGGCAAGCCTTGCCGCGGGATGCTACTACTGCCCGTGCACAAGTTCGGGGTACTAAGGTACCCCTACTTTAGTACACCGACAGATGCATATGTGAAAACGCTTCACCCTGATAAGCTCGAACCCAAATCGGAGAAGTGCGTCTTCATAGGTTACCCAAAAGACCGTTGGGTGCACCTTCTATAACAGATCCGAAGGCAAGATATTTGTTGCTAAGAATGGATCATTTCTAGAGAAGGAGTTTCTCTCGAAAGAATTGAGTGGGAGGAAAGTAGAACTTGATGAGGTAGTTGTACCTGTTGGAAATATGCCCTAGAGGCAATAATAAAAGCATTATTATTACATTTCCTTGTTCATGATAATTGTCTTTATTCGTGCTATAATTGTGTTATCCGGAAATCGTAATACATGTGTGAATAACAGACAACAATATGTCCCTAGTGAGCCTCTAGTTGACTAGCTCGTTGATCGACAGATAGTCATGGTTTCCTGACTATGGACATTGGATGTCATCGATAACGAGATCACATCATTAGGAGAATGATGTGATGGACAAGACCCAATCCTAAACATAGCATAAGATCGCATAGTTCGTTTTGCTAGAGTTTTCCAATGTCAAGTATCCTTTCCTTGGACCATGAGATCGTGTAACTCCCGGATACTGTAGGAATGCTTTGGGTGTGCCAAACGTCACAACGTAACTAGGTAACTATAAAGGTATACTACGGGTATCTCTGAAAGTGTCTGTTGGGTTGACATGGATCGAGACTGGGATTTGTCACTCCGCTTGACGGAGAGGTATCACCGGGCCCTCTCGGTAATGCATCATCATAATGAGCTCAATGTGATCAAAGTGTTTGATCACGGGATCATGCATTACGGTACGAGAAAAGTGACTTGTCGGTAACGAGACTGAACGAGGTATTGGGATACCGACGATCAAATCTCGGGCAAGTAAAATACCGATTGACAAAGGGAATCGTATACGGGATTAATTGAATCCTCGACATCATGGCTCATCCAATGAGATCATCGTGGAGCATGTGGGAGCCAACATGGCTATCCAGATCCCGCTGTTGGTTATTGCCCGAGAGCCGTCTCGGTCATGTCTGCATGTCTCCCGAACCCGTAGGGTCTACACACTTAAGGTTCGGTGACGCTAGGGTTGTGAAGATATGTATATGCAGTAACTCAAATGTTGTTCGGAGTCCCGGATGAGATGCCGGACGCCACTAGGAGTTCCGGAATGGTCCGGAGGTAAAGAATTATATATAGGAAGTGTTGTTTTGGCCATCGGGACAAGTTTCGGGGTTATCGGTATTGTACCGGGACCTCCGGAGGGTCCCGGGGGGTCCACCGGGTGGGGCCACCTGCCCCGGGGGGCCACATGGGCTGTAGGGGGTGCGCCTTGGCCTTCTTGGGCCAAGGGGAACCAGCCCCAAGAGGCCCATGCGCCTAGGGTTCCAAAGGGGAAGAGTCCCACTTGTGGAAGGCACCTCCTAGGTGCCTTGGGGGGGAAGAAATCCTCCCTGGCCGCCGCCCCCCTTGGGAGATAAGATCTCCCAGGGCCGGCGCCCCCCCCAAGAGGCCTATATAAAGGGGGTAGGGGAGGGGGCCAGCCGCACCCTTGCTCCTGGCGCCTCCCTCTCCCTCTCCAACACCTGCTCCTCCTCCGTAGAGCTCGGCGAATCCCTGTCGGAGTACTGCGGATCCACCATCACCACGCCGTCGTGCTGCTGCTGGAGTCTTCTTCCCCAACCTCTCCTTTGCCTTGCTGGATCAAGAAGAAGGAGACGTTACGCTGACCGTATGTGTGTTGAACGCGGAGGTGCCGTCCTTTCGGTGCTAGGATCTCCGGTGATTTGGATCACGTCGTGTACGACTACGTCATCCCCGTTCGTTGAACGCTTCCGCTCTCGATCTACAAAGTGGTATGTAGATGCAATCTCTCTCCCATGACTCGTTGCTTAGATGAACTCATAGATGGATCTTGGTGAAACCGTAGGAAAAATTAATTTTCTGCAACGTTCCCCAACAGTGGCATCATGAGCTAGGTCTATGCGTAGTTCTCTATTGCACGAGTAGAACACAATTTGTTGTGGGCGTATATGTTGTCAACTTTCTTGCCGCTACTAGTCTTATCTTGCTTCAGCGGTATTGTGGGATGAATCGGCCCGGACCAACCTTACACGTACTCTTACGTGAGACCGGTTCCACCGTCTAACATGCACTAGTTGCATAAGGTGGCTGGCGGGTGTCTGTCTCTCTCACTTTAGTTGGAGCGGATTCGATGAAAAGGGTCCTTATGAAGGGTAAATAGAAGTTGACAAATCACGTTGTGGCTTTTACGTAGGTAAGAAAACATTCTTGCTAGAACCCTAATTCAGCCACGTAAAAACTTGCAACAACAATTAGAGGACGTCTAACTTGTTTTTGCAGCAAGTGCTTTGTGATATGATATGGCCAAAGTTGTGATGTATGATGAATGATCTATATGTGATGTATGAGATGTTCATGCTATTGTAATAGGAATCACGACTTGCATGTCGATGAGTATGACAACCGGCAGGAGCCATAGGAGTTGTCTTTATTTTTTGTATGACCTGCGTGTCATTGAGAAACGCCATGTAAATTACTTTACTTTATTGCTAATCGCGTTAGCCATAGTAGTAGAAGTAACAGTTGGCGAGCAACTTCATGGAGACACGATGATGGAGATCATGATGATGGAGATCATGGTGTCAAGCCGGTGACAAGATGATCATGGAGCCCCAAGATGGAGATCGAAGGAGCTATGTGATATTGGCCATCTCATGTCACGTTTATTATTTGATTGCATGTGATGTTTATCATGTTTTGCATCTTGTTTACTTAGAACGACGGTAGTAAATAAGATGATCCCTCATAATAATTTCAAGAAAGTGTTCCCCCTAACTGTGCACCGTTGCGACAGTTCGTTGTTTCGAAGCACCACGTGATGATCGGGTGTGATAGATTCTAACGTTCACATACAACGGGTGTAAGACAGATTTACACACGCAAAACACTTAGGTTGACTTGACGAGCCTAGCATGTACAGACATGGCCTCGGAACACAGAAGACCGAAAGGTCGAGCATGAGTCGTATAGAAGATACGACCAACATGAAGATGTTCACCAATGTTGACTAGTACATCTCACGTGATGATCGGACACGGCCTAGTTGACTTGGATCATGTAATACTTAGATGACTAGAAGAGGGATGTTTATCTAAGTGGGAGTTCATTAAATAATTTGATTAAATGAACTTTATTATCATGAAATTAGTCTAAAATATTTACAATATGTCTTGTAGATCAAATGTCCAACGTAGTCCTCAACTTCAACGCATTCCTAGAGAAAACCAAGCTGAAAGATGATGGCAGCAACTATAATGACTGGGTCCGGAACCTGAGGATCATCCTCATAGCTGCCAAGAAAGATTATGTCCTACGAGCACCGCTGGGTGACGCACCTATTCTCCCTGCAGAACAAGATGTTATGAACGCTTGGCAGTCACGCTGCGATGATTACTCCCTCGTTCAGTGCGGCATGCTTTACAACTTAGAGCCGGGGCTCCAAAAGCGTTTTGAGAGACATGGAGCATATGAGATGTTCGAAGAGGTGAAAATGGTTTTCCAAGCTCATGCCCGGGTCGAGAGATATGAAGTCTCCGACAAATTCTTTAGCTATAAGATGGAGGAAAATAGCTCTGTCAGTGAACACATACTCAAAATGTCTGGGTTGCACAACCGCTTGACTCAACTGGAAGTTAATCTCTCGGATGAAGCGGTCATTGACAGAATCCTCCAGTCGCTTCCACCTAGCTACAAGAGCTTTGTGATGAACTACAATATGCAGGGGATGGTAAAGACCATTCCTGAGGTATATGCTATGCTGAAATCAGCAGAGGTAGAAATCAAGAAGGAGCATCAAGTGTTGATGGTGAATAAAACCACTAAGTTCAAGAAGGGCAAGGGTAAAAAGAACTTCAAGAAGGATGGCAAGGAAGTTGCCGCGCCCGGTAAGCAAGTTGCCGGGAAGAATCCAAAGAATGGACCCAAGCCCAAGACTGAGTGTTTTTATTGCAAGGGAAGTGGTCACTGGAAGCGGAACTGCCCCAAATACTTAGCGGACAAGAAGGCCGGCAAAACAAAAGGTATATGTGATATACATGTAATTGATGTGTACCTTACCAGTACTCGTAGTAGCTCTCGGATATTTGATACCGGTGCAGTTGCTCACATTTGTAACTCAAAACAGGAGTTGCGGAATAAACGGAGATTGGCGAAGGACGAGGTGACGATGCGCGTCGGGAATGGTTCCAAGGTCGATGTGATCGCCGTCGGCACGTTACCTCTACATTTACCTACGGGATTAGTTTTAAACCTCAATAATTGTTATTTAGTGCCAAGTTTGAGCATGAACATTGTATCTGGATCTCGTTTAATTCGAGATGGCTACTCATTTAAATCCGAGAATAATGGTTGTTCTATTTATCTGAGAGATATGTTTTATGGTCATGCTCCGATGGTTAATGGTTTATTCTTAATGAATCTCGTACGTGATGATACACATATTCATAGTGTGAATACCAAAAGAGTTAAAGTTGATAACAATAGTCCCACATATTTGTGGCACTGCCGCCTTGGTCACATAGGTGTCAAACGCATGAAGAAGCTCCATGCAGATGGACTTTTAGAGTCTCTTGATTATGAATCATTTGACACGTGCGAACCATGCCTCATGGGTAAAATGACCAAGACTCTGTTCTCAGGAACAATGGAGCGAGCAACCAACTTATTGGAAATCATACAAACCGATGTGTGCGGTCCAGTGAGTGTTGAGGCTCGCGGTGGTTGTCGTTATGTTCTCACCCTCACTGATGACTTGAGTAGATATGTGTATGTCTACTTAATTAAACACAAGTCTGAGACCTTTGAAAAGTTCAAGGAATTTCAGAGTGAGGGTGAAAATCAACGTGATAGAGAGATCAAGTTTCTACGATCAGATCGTGGAGGAGAATACTTGAGTCACGAATTTGGCACGCACTTAAGAAAATGTGGAATAGTTTCACAACTCACGCCGCCTAGAACACCTCAGCGTAATGGTGTGTCCGAACGTCGTAATCGCACTCTATTAGATATGGTGCGATCTATGAGGTCTCTTACCGATTTACCGCTATCTTTTCGGGGCTATGCTTTAGAGACAGCCGCATTCACTTTAAATAGGGCTCCGTCAAAATCCGTTGAGACGACACCGTATGAATTATGGTTTGGGAAGAAACCTAAGCTGTCGTTTCTAAAAGTTTGGGGATGCGATGCTTATGTCAAGAAACTTCAACCTGAGAAGCTCGAACCCAAGTCGGAAAAATGCGTCTTCATAGGATACCCTAAAGAAACTGTTGGGTATACCTTCTACCTCAGATCCGAAGGCAAGATCTTTGTTGCCAAGAATGGATCCTTTCTAGAGAAAGAGTTTCTCTCGAAAGAAGTAAGTGGGAGGAAAGTAGAACTTGATGAAGTGTTACCTCTTGAACCGGAAAATGGCGAAACTCAATAAAACGTTCCTGAGGTGCCTGCACCGACTAGAGAGGAAATAAATGATGATGATCAAGATACTTCTAATCAAGCTCCTACTGAAATTCGGAGGACCACAAGGACACGTTCCGCACCAGAGTGGTACGGCAACCCTGTCTTGGAAATCATGTTGTTAGACAACGGTGAACCTTCGAACTATGAGGAAGCAATGGCGGGCCCGGATTCCGACAAATGGCTAGAAGCCATGAAATCCGAGATAGGATCCATGTATGAAAACAAAGTATGGACTTTGACAGACTTGCCCGATGATCGCCGAGCGATAGAAAATAAATGGATCTTTAAGAAGAACACAGACGCGGATGGTAATGTGACCATCTATAAAGCTCGGCTTGTCGCTAAGGGTTATCGACAAGTTCAAGGAATTGACTACGATGAGACTTTCTCACCGGTAGCGAAGCTGAAGTCCGTCCGAATCATGTTAGCAATTGCCGCATTCTACGATTATGAAATATGGCAAATGGACGTCAAAACGGCATTCCTTAATAGTTTCCTTAAGGAAGAATTGTATATGATGCAGCCGGAAGGTTTTGTCGATCCTAAGAATGCTGACAAGGTGTGCAAGCTCCAACGCTCGATTTATGGGCTGGTGCAAGCATCTCGGAGTTGGAACATTCGCTTTGATGAGATGATCAAAGTGTTTGGGTTTACACGGACTTATGGAGAAGCCTGTGTTTACAAGAAAGTGAGTGGGAGCTCTGTAGCATTTCTCATATTATATGTAGACGACATACTTTTGATGGGAAATGATGTAGAACTCTTGGACAGCATTAAGGCCTACTTGAATAAAAGTTTTTCAATGAAGGACCTTGGAGAAGCTGCTTATATATTAGGCATCAAGATCTATAGAGATAGATCGAGACGCCTCATAGGTCTTTCACAAAGCACATACCTTGATAAAATATTGAAGAAGTTCAATATGGATCAATCTAAGAAAGGGTTCTTACCTGTGTTACAAGGTGTGAAATTGAGCTCAGCTCAATGTCCGACCACGACAGAAGATATAGAAGAGATGAGTGTCATCCCCTATGCCTCAGCCATAGGTTCTATTATGTATGCCATGCTGTGTACCAGACCTGATGTAAACCTTGTCGTAAGTTTGGTAGGAAGGTACCAAAGTAATCCCGGCAAGGAACACTGGACAGCGGTCAAGAATATCCTGAAGTACCTGAAAAGGACTAAGGAAATGTTTCTCGTTTATGGAGGTGACTAAGAGCTCGTCGTAAAGGGTTACGTCGACGCTAGCTTCGACACAGATCTGGATGACTCTAAGTCACAAACCGGATACGTGTATATTTTGAATGGTGGGGCAGTAAGCTGGTGCAGTTGCAAGCAAAGCGTCGTGGCGGGATCTACATGTGAAGCGGAGTACATGGCAGCCTCGGAGGCAGCACATGAAGCAATTTGGGTGAAGGAGTTCATCACCGACCTCGAAGTCATACCCAATGCATCGGGGCCAATCAAACTCTTCTGTGACAACACTGGAGCTATTGCACTTGCCACGGAGCCCAGGGTTCACAAGAAGACCAGGCACATCAAGCGTCGCTTCAACTCCATTCGTGAAAATGTTCAAGATGGAGACATAGAAATTTGTAAAGTGCCCACGGATCTGAATGTCGCAGATCCGTTGACTAAACCTCTCCCTAAGGCAAAACATGATCAGCACCAGAACTCTATGGGTGTTTGATTCATCACAATGTAACTAGATTATTGACTCTAGTGCAAGTGGGAGACTGTTGGAAATATTCCCTAGAGGCAATAATAAAAGCATTATTATTATATTTCCTTGTTCATGATAATTGTCTTTATTCGTGCTATAATTGTGTTATCCGGAAATCGTAATACATGTGTGAATAACAGACAACAATATGTCCTTAGTGAGCGTCTAGTTGACTAGCTCGTTGATCGACAGATAGTCATGGTTTCCTGACTATGGACATTGGATGTCATCGATAACGAGATCACATCATTAGGAGAATGATGTGATGGACAAGACCCAATCCTAAACATAGCATAAGATTGCATAGTTCGTTTGCTAGAGTTTTCCAATGTCAAGTATCCTTTCCTTAGACCATGAGATCGTGTAACTCCCGGATACTGTAGGAATGCTTTGGGTGTGCCAAACGTCACAACGTAACTGGGTGACTATAAAGGTATACTACGGGTATCTCTGAAAGGTTCTGTTGGGTTGACACGGATCGAGACTGGGATTTGTCACTCCGCTTGACGGAGAGGTATCACCGGGCCCTCTCGGTAATGCATCATCATAATGAGATCAATGTGATCAAAGTGTTTGATCACGGGATCATGCATTACGGTACAAGAAAACTGACTTGCCGGTAAAGAGATTGAATGAGGTATTGGGATACCGACGATCAAATCTCGGGCAAGTAAAATATCGATTGACAAAGGGAATCATATACGAGATTAATTGAATCCTCGACATCGTGGTTCATCCGATGAGATCATCGTGGAGCATGTGGGAGCCAACATGGGTATCCAGATCCCGCTGTTGGTTATTGCCCGAGAGCCGTCTCGGTCATGTCTGCATGTCTCCCGAACCCGTAGTGTCGTGGGTTTGTCACGGCAGATGTCCTAGTGAAAGGACTTAGTCGTGGAGCCATCGCAACGGGATAACTCGAAGGGGTTAAAGCGGACGCAAGGACACAGAGTGTTATACTAGTTCGGCCCCCTCGAGGAGGGTAAAAGCCTACGTCTAGTTGTGATGGAATTGATGTGTTTCGAGGGCTAGGGAGCAATAAGCTTCGCCTAAACCTCGAATTGTTGTCCTAAACCGTCGTCGGGCCGTCCCCTTATATACGCGGGTGATGCCCGTCGGTTTACAAAATCCCAACCTCCGGTTCATAAACGTGCCCGGGTTGGTCTCTCTATTCCTAACTTACAATGCAAGTTTACCTCAGGCCGGTTCACGGCCATAAACCTTTAAACCGATTATAGGCCTTGGGCCCTTCTATTTCTCCTTGGGCTTTAACATCTTGGGTCCATTGACGGAGCTAACCCGGGCCCTGTAGGCCGGTTTACCCCAAATAGCAATATCCCCAACATTAGGCCCCAGATTGATTTGAACAGGTTCATGTCAATCCTTAATAAAAATTTCTGTCTTCAAATGTCTTCCAGTAACTGTTAAACCGCCGTTCCATCGTCTCCTCTTTCTGCTGTAAACCGATAGGACGTCAGCACAAAGTTACCGTTTCTTTTTACTAAATCCGCAATAATCAAGGCGACAGCTGGGCTCCCGAAATCACCGGCTCCTGGATTCGCGCGCCTGGCACGCGCGCCGCACCTTATAAATAGGACTAGAAGGCCATCTTCCTTTCCTCCCTTTCGTCCCCTTCTTCTTCGTCTTCCTCGCGACTCAGACTCCGGAGCTCCGCCGCCGCCGTCAACTACTGCATCAACTCAGGCCGCTGCATCAACCTGGCCGGACCAGAGTACCGCGGCGACCCTCCGCATCCGTTTGGATCCCGGTAAGGCTCCTGTTCTTCTTGCTTTAGATCTGTTCTAGGGTTCGTCATCCCTATCCTGCCACTGTTCATTGTTCATCTCCATAGCAAGTTTTTGTGAACAGATTATGATACTTATATTGTGATTTGTAGTCACTCTCAGTATTCGCCATAAATCTGTACTCATCTCCTTAGATCTCACTCATTTCCCTGCTTGTCGAACTTGTGCTGTTCTGCTGTGAGCCAAACCTCATATTTTTACTTCTTTTTTGCCCTAGCTGTAGATCCATTGTTTTGAAAGAATCAGTACGGGATCTGTTTCTGCTTTCATATTCATAACTGTTAGATCTGGTCGGTTTAACTTTTAGCAGAGCGAACAACCCAAACTATATATCCATTAGTCCCCTTGATGAACCGCCAGATGATATCATTCTAGATAACTCCGGTCTATATAAGAGCATCTTTGGTTTACAATCACGCCTGTTCTCAAACCGGAATACCTTTGTCTTGTAGATTTCCTCATGGCAAAATAGATATACGAATGCAACTGGGTTCCCTCTCGCATCACCGAGACCCAATTAAACAACTTAGTTCTGACTGGCGCCTTGAGTAGCAAAAATGCCATCCATTGGAGGGTTCCAGGGAATGAATGTCCTCCTACCCCACAGGAAGGAGAAGTTGTTGTGTTTGCGGATCACCTGGCCCGGGGTTTTAATCCACCCGGTTCAAAATTTTACCGGGACGTCCTGGCTAATTTTCAGTTACGCCCACAAGATGTTGGTCCAAACTCAGTCACGAATATCTGCCATTTTCAAGTGCTTTGTGAGGTGTACTTCCAGGAGGAACCTACTGTAGAGTTGTTCCAAGACTGTTTTCATTTAAACCGACGTACTGAATTCACCGATGGCCCTAACATGGAACTGGGTGGTATGGCAATTCAAAAGAGGAAAGAAGTGACTTATCCTCACGCCAAGCTGCATAGTCATCCGCAAGAATAGAATCACACTAGGTTCTATTGCAAAGATACTTCCCCTGCTGAAGAAAATCCTCTGCCTGGCTTCCGTCCAGAGAGACTTAGCAATACACACCCCTTCCCCCCAAGGCTAACCGCCAAAGAGAGGAGTAAATATGCCCCTCAACTGTCCAAGCTCAGAGCCTTCATGGCTAACGGTTTAACAGGAGTGGATCTTGCCCGTTGCTGGATTTCATGGAGTATCCTGCCCCTTAGTGTCCGCTCCGGTTTAATGTGCAAATACACGGGCCGAGTTAATGATCCTCTGAGGCACTGCAACATTCAGCTGACGGAAGACGAAGTTACTGAAGCTGTGAAAAAGATGCTGAATGAACCGGAATATGTTTGCGCCCGAACCGGCCTGCTTCCCTTTTGTGCTACAAATAAACCACCTGCTGTAAGCATCTCACCTCTGTTTGTTATAGAATTTATGATCTCCTTATATGTATACTGTTAACTCCAATCCTTTCTGAAACAGAGAGATGATCCGTTTTGGAGCAAGAAGCTTCTTCAAGAGCCAACAGAAAAGGTAACCCGACCCAAAACAAGGGTGAAGAAGCCTGCTCAGAAGCAAAGGAACACCGCTTCCTCTACCCCGGAATTAGATGAGGATGATGTGGGTAATCCGGACCTTGAGGTAGACCTTGATTCAGTTGGCTTACTTTTTATACGCCTTATTGATGATGATATTTGTCAGGACGACGCTGAAGCGAGTAATGCTGAAGGCCCAGAGGTAACTATTCTTTCTTCTGATCTAGTCCCTTTGCCTTTGAAAAAAACTCGCCAAGCAAACCGGAAAGTTAAATTTTCTCATCCCCTTGCTTACTTGGATCCCAAATTTCTTGTGAAGACCCAGCAACATGAAGCTCGTCGCACCACCCGGCATAGTGGCCAGGTAGTTACCTCCGCCGGTTTACCGAACAGCCCGGTTCGGAAACGCCGCTCAGAGGTCTCTGATTTATGCGCTAGCTTTCCTCCTAAAGCAGGTTTAATTCGTCAGCCTCTTAATCCATCTGACTCCGATTATCAGGTCACTTCCCATTCATCTTCTGGTGAATCTTCAGCCACTCAACTGCCACCGCTAAAGATAGTTATTGGGTAAGTTGGACTGATCACAACATATTTCCATATGGGTTTCTTAATCCATCTTACACCGTTCTTCAATCTTTGGGTCTCTCCCAGGGCTAAACCTAGACCGAGCAAGAAGGCTCGTCTGGATAATTCGGCCGAAGGAACTGCCGCTCCTGAACCGGAGAAAACTCCTGGTGCTGATGCTCTAGTTCGTGAAGACATTCAGAATCATCCACCTCCACAAGATGACGCCTATGCTGAAGAAAGGCCTACCAATCCTGCCAGCCATACCGATCAGCCTGCCAGTCCTGTTCGGGTTGAGGAATCCGTCCACCCTTCTGGAACTGTTGATAAACCGACAGTGCCCATGCAGAGCAGCGATTCCAAAGATGATGATGTTGTGATTACCGGCATTGGTCGCTCTGAACCGGGGAACTCTGCTACCTTAGCCAAGCATACTGCTAAGGAAGAAATCTCGGCCATAATGGGCAAATGGGACGTTGATTCCTCAACGTATGCCGCTTTAAGCGCCCAAGATCTTTATTCTGGGTACCTGAACCGACTGTATACCAGTCGCGATTATGAAGCTGGTATGATCAGGATGATGAAAGAAAAACTTGAGGTAACTCTCTTGTGCTTCATTCTATTGCAACTTAGCTTCTCAATTTCTTCCAACCCGAGATGGTAATCCGAATCATGCTACCTTGTCAACCAAGGTCCGGTTCAATAAAAACAGGGCTTCAACATAGGTCGTAACCAGAAAACATCATCAAATAACCATTAGCCCCCAAGTGCCAAGTTTAAATACTTGTATTAATCTTGGGACTTTTGTAATGTAAAACATGCCTTAAGATCAAGTACGCATTAGCCCCCAAGTATTGAGCACATAACTTGCTTGTGTGGTTGATACTTCCAAACCGAGCAATATTTTCTGAACACTGCTGATGACCTGCTGCAGGCGGATCTGAAGACCAAAGAGAAACAAGTCTCGGACCTTCAGGAAATCTTAAAAACCCAGCAGGCTGAAACTGCAAAAGCGAAGGAAGAATTGACCAATGCCTTAAACGTTATGGAACAGCTGAAAGAAAGCCGCAAAAAGGAACAAGCTGATTGGGCTACTGAAAAGGCTCTTTTGATTAAAAGGGCTGAAAATGCCGAAGCTGCTCTCAAACCGGTGGTTGATGAATTATCCACCGTAAAGCGACAAATACACTCCATGGCCTCTGCCGTCTTTGGTAAATTTCTTTCGATGCCCTTCCTCCAATTTGCACCTTGTCTGCTATATCCTATGTCCGGTTTGTAATCCTTCTTGAAACACTGCAGGCACACGTATTGGACACTTGGGTTCTGATGTGCGGATGAAACTCAAAGCTGCTTATACTTTGATTGAACAGTTGTATACCGGAGCACAGAGAGCTATCACCACGGCATCGCATAACAACCCCGCACCATCTTTGATTCAAGACACGTTAAAAAGGTTATCCATGCTTCCTGCCCGGATTGAAGAGTTAAAAAGATCAGCTGATCGAACCGGAGCCATCACTGCCTTGCTTCGGGCCAAAGCGTGGGTACCAGACTTTGATCCTGTCGAAGCGGCACAAGGATACCCCAGCTTGAAAGAAGACGGTTCAGATTTCGGTGAAAATGACTTGAGGGCGATAAACCGAGCAGTGCGCCCCCTAGCTTGTCAATTGGCTGAAGAAGCAGATCTGACATATTATCAGGCCCAATATGATAACCAGAACAAGCGAGTAGCTGCCCCGATCCCTGAAGCGGAAAACCTTATTCCTCCGATCCGTAAGCATACCTACGCCCCTGATACTGAACCGTCTTTCCTGATTCATGAAGAAGCTGTCTTTCAAGCATTAATGGGAATCGACTGGACCACTGCCGATTTCCAGCCAATGGGTAGCCATGAGGAGGCTGAAGCGGCGCAGGATGATCCACAACCTTGGAACCGAGGCGGCGAACAGGCGTAATCAAAGCTCCGGTTTACCTTAGTTGGTGACGTTAACCCGTCAAAAAACAATATATTCAGGCACTACGCTGCCTTGTAATAAGATAGTTAATACTTCTGCCTTTGAATGCGCCTTTGTGCACGGGTACTGATGCCCTTGCCATGACTTTTTCCAACTTGTGTTTCCTGTCTTTACTGTGTACAAAGGACGGTCTTTCGACCATATGAACCGTGCTGCGCCTTTGCCGAACCGGGCAACTTGCCTCCGGGTTAAAAAACGGACCAGGCTGTGTCAGCTGAATCGGTTTAAAAGTATTTGTCGTTCCAAAGAACAAAAACACCACGGGAAGGAAGATAACAAACAACCAAATACGAGGAAACGCAATAGAAAAACGCGTGCAAATGGTGGTTGCTATGAACCGTTCAGAAAGCATTACCATCGTCAAAAAAACAAACCAAGCCCCCAAGGGGTGTAACTACGGTTTAAGTCAACTAGGTTCCTAACTGAATCGTGGCAAATATGCCGGTCAAATGGCATTGCATTGGTTTGGATTCGACCAAGCCCCCAAGTGACTCAGTGGCCTAGGGCCGATCAAGTGGCATTGCATTGGTTCGGACACGACCAAGCCCCCAAATGACTTATTGGCTGTTTAAAAGCCGATCAGAAGGCATTACCATTATCAAGACATGACCGAGCTCCCATAAGGTGTAACTACGATTCAAGCCGTTAGGTCCCCAACTGACTTAGTGGCAAATGTGCCAGCCAGAAGGCGTTACCGTCGTCAAGACATGACCAAGCTCCCAGGAGATGTAGCTACGGTTCAGGTCGACTAGGTCCCCAACTGACTTTGTTGATCTTCTGTGAAGCGACCTCAAGGGGTAAACCGGAGGTTGCCCTAAAGCGAATCAACTCCGTGTAACCACGCATGATGTGAAGAAAAACAGAGACCCCGCTTTACTCGAGGCTCTGGTTAATTATATTGATCATAATATATACATGGTCATGATATGTACATAAGCAGAGCCCAAGGCTCATGTATAGTAAGGCCGAAGATGAGCTATGTTCCACGGCCTGCTGGTCTCCTCCTCTGATGTGCGTGAATCTTTGTGCTCTCGAATATCAATCAGGTAGTATGACCCATTATTCAGATTCTTGCTGACCACAAAAGGTCCTTCCCAAGGCGGGGATAATTTATGCATATCAGACTGATCCTGGATGAGCCGGAGCACCAAATCCCCCTCCTGAAAGGTTCTGGTTCTAACCCGACGGCTGTGGTAACGGCGAAGATCTTGCTGGTAAGTCGCTGAACGGGCAGCTGCTAAGTCACGTTCTTCATCCAACAAATCAAGAGCGTTCTGCCGTGCCTGCTCGTTGTCCGCTTCAACATAAGCTGCCACACGAGGTGAATCATGTCGTATATCACTTGGGAGAACCGCCTCTGCTCCATAGACCATAAAAAACGGCGTAAACCCCGTGGATCTGTTAGGCGTGGTGTTGATACTCCATAATACAGACGGTAGCTCCTCAACCCAACAACCCGGCGTCCTCTGCAAAGGGACCAGAAGCCGGGGTTTGATACCTCTCAAGATCTCTTGATTCGCTCGTTCTGCTTGACCATTAGATTGTGGGTGAGCTACAGAAGAAACATCAAGCCGTATATGCTCACGTGCGCAGAACTCTTTCATGGCACCTTTGGATAGATTGGTACCATTATCTGTGATGATGCTGTGTGGAAAACCAAACCGGAAGATCACCTTCTTTATAAACCGAACCGTCGTGGCCGCATCACATTTACTGACAGGTTCTGCCTCCACCCACTTTGTAAATTTGTCAACCGCCACCAATAGGTGGGTCTTCTTATCTTTGGAACGTTTAAAAGACCCAACCATATCGAGCCCCCAAGTCGCAAACGGCCAAGTAATTGGAATCATCCTTAATTCTTGAGCTGGTATGTGCGCTCGTCTAGAAAATTTCTGGCAACCATCACATAGCCTGACCAGGTCTTCTGCATCAGCATGAGCAGTTAACCAGTAGAAACCGTGGCGGAACGCTTTAGCCACCAATGATTTTGAACCGGCGTGGTGGCCGCAATCCCCTTCATGTATTTCACGGAATATTTCGCACCCCTCCTCAGGGGATACGCACCGTTGCAGCGCTCCTGACACGCTGCGATGATGTAGATCCCCTTTGAGAATGGTCATAGACTTGGACCGCCGTACTATCTGCCGAGCCAAGATTTTGTCTTCTGGCAACTCGCCCCGGTTCATATATGCCAGATAAGGAAGCGTCCAATACGGGATGACGTGAAGAGCCGCCACTAATTGAGCCTCCGGATCAGGAATAGCCAACTCCAATTCACCGGGGAGCTGTACCGATGGGTGATACAATACATCCAAGAAAACATTGGGTGGGACCGGTTTACGCTGAGAGCCCAAGCGGCTTAAAGCGTCCGCTGCCTCATTCTTTCTGCGGTCCACATGGTCCACTTGATAGCCTTTGAAATGCCCTGCCACCATATCTACTTCACGACGGTATGCAGCCATGAGCGGGTCCTTAGAATCCCAGGTGCCAGATACTTGCTGAGCCACTAGATCCGAATCACCAAAGCACCTAACGCGGCTCAGATTCATCTCTTTAGCCATCCGAAGACCATGAATCAAAGCTTCATACTCAGCCGCATTGTTTGTACAGGGGAACATTAAACGGAGGACATAACAAAACTTGTCTCCTCGTGGGGAAGTTAAAACGACTCCAGCCCCCGAGCCTTCCAATTGTCTGGATCCGTCAAAATGAATAGTCCAATATGTGTTATCTGGCTTCTCCTCAGGTGCTTGTAACTCTGTCCAATCGTTTATGAAGTCGACAAGTGCTTGTGACTTTATGGCCGTCCGGGGTACGTATCTTAAACCGTGTGGCCCAAGCTCGATAGCCCATTTGGCAATCCGACCGGTCGCCTCCCGGTTCTGTATGATGTCACCCAAAGGAGCAGAACTGACCACCGTGATGGGGTGCCCTTGAAAATATTGCTTCAGCTTCCGGCTTGCCATAAAAACACCATATACCAGCTTCTGCCAATGCGGATACCTTTGCTTGGACTCGATAAGCACTTCGCTGATATAGTAAACCGGACGCTGAACTGGATGCTCCTTCCCAGCCTCCTTGCGTTCTACCACAATCACCACGCTGACCGCTCTGGCGTTCGCAGCAACGTATAACAGGAGTGGCTCTTTATCAACGGGGGCTGCCAACACTGGCGGATTGACTAACTGTCGCTTCAAGTCCTCAAACGCTTTATCAGCCTCCGGACTCCAGACAAATTGATCTGTCTTCTTGAGCATTTGATATAAGGGGATCGCTTTTTCACCGAGGCGGCTGAAAAACCGGCTTAACACAGCAATCCGCCCGGCCACGCGCTGAACATCATTGACGCATTTCGGTTTGGCTAGGGAGGTGATGGCTGTGATCTTTTCCGGATTGGCCTCAATTCCTCTATGGGATACTAAGAATCCCAACAATTTGCCTGCAGGTACACCGAAAACACATTTAGCTGGGTTGAGCATCATTTGGTACACCCTCAAGTTATCGAAGGTTTCCTTCAAATCGTCAACCAGGGTCTCCTTCTTTCGTGACTTGACCACAATGTCATCCACGTAGGCATGTACATTACGACCAATCTGTTCATGGAGGCAATTTTGCACACACCGTTGATAAGTAGCATGCGCACTCTTGAGCCCGAAGGGCATAGAAACATAGCAGAAGGCTCCAAAGGGAGTAATGAACGCTGTCTTCTCTTGGTCCTTAACTGCCATCTTGATCTGATGATAACCCGAATAGGCATCCAAAAAACTCAAACGCTCGCAACCTGCCATAGCATCAATGATTTGATCAATACGGGGGAGAGCAAAAGGATCCGCTGGACAAGCTTTATTCAAGTCTGTGTAATCCACACACATGCGCCAGGTGTCGTTTTTGTTAAGAACCAGCACCGGATTAGCAAGCCACTCGGGATGAAAAACCTCAATAATAAAACCAGCTGCCAGGAGCCTGGCTACTTCCTCACCAATCGCTTTACGTCTTTCTTCGTTAAACCGGCGTAGAAACTGTTTTACCGGTTTATACTTAGGATCCACATTAAGAGTGTGCTCAGCGAGTCGCCTCGGTACACCAGGCATGTCAGACGGCTTCCATGCAAAGATGTCCCGATTCTCACGGATGAACTCGATGAGCGCGCTTTCCTATTTTGGATCCAAGTTTGCACTGATGCTGAACTGCTTGGACGAATCGCCAGGGACGAAGTCAACAAGCTTAGTTTCGGCAGCTGATTTGAACTTCAGGGTCGGATCGTGGTCCGTAGTTGGCTTCTTTAATGAAGTCATGTCCTCCGGATCAACATTGTCTTTGTACTGCTTTAGCTCCTCCGTAACACAAACCGATTCTGCATAAGTCGCATCTCCTTCCTCGCATTCCAAAGCGATTCGACGGCTCCCATGAACCGTTATAGTGCCATTGTAACCCGGCATCTTGAGTTGCAGATATACATAGCAGGGTCGTGCCATAAATTTTGCATAGGCCGGTCGTCCGAACAAAGCGTGGTATGGACTTTGGATTTTAACCACTTCAAACGTCAGCGTCTCTAATCTGGAATCATGACTATCGCCGAAGACCACTTCTAGGGCTATCTTACCAACAGGGTACGCAGACTTGCCAGGCACCACCCCGTGGAACACCGTATTGGTCGGTTTGAGATCCTTATCCACCAGTCCCATGCGACGGAAGGTCTCATAATACAAGATGTTAATGCTGCTTCCTCCATCCATGAGTACCTTGGTGAGCTTGTAACCTCCCACCTGAGGCGCCACCACCAATGCTAACTGACCCGGATTATAAACCCTGGGAGGATGATCTTCTCGACTCCATATGATTGGTTGTTCCGACCAGCGCAGATAGTGAGGCGTGGCCGGTTCAACAGCACTAACTGCCCGCCTCTGAATCTTTCTATCCCGTTTATCCAAGCTTGTAGTAAAAACATGATACTGCCCACTACTCAACTGTTTCGGGTTGCTCTGATAACCTGATTGCTGCTGCTGCTGGCTGTAACCACTTTGATTACCTTGATTATTTTGGCTGTTCTGTCCGCCCGGATTACCATTGAACCCTCGACCGGAATTTCCGCCGCCAGAGCCGTGATCATATTGGAAAATGTTTGAGCTTTTGAATTCCTTCATGATGTAACAATCCTTCCAAAGGTGGGTTGCTGGCTCCTCCTTTGTTCCGTGCTTCGGACAGGGCTGGTTTAAGAAAAAGTTCAAACGCTCCGGATTAGGACCGGGATTTCCGCGAAAACCTGGCTGTTTCCCCTTACGTCGCTGGCCCTTATTCTGTGCACTGGTGTTGGCCACAAAATCCATGCTCCCATCCGGTTTACGCTTACCTCCGCCTCCATTGCCTGTTGGTTGATGCTGCTGGCCTTTGGTATTGCTATTCTTCTTTCCCTTCCCTGCTTTGTCGTCACCAGAGTCAGGGTCCTTGGTACTGTCAGAATCCGCATACTTCACTAAAGCGGTCATGAGCGTTCCCATATCCGTGCAATCACGCTTCATCCGACCTAACTTTAGCTTCAAAGGGCCAAACCGACAGTTGCCTTCCAACAGCACCACGGCGGTGTCTGCGTTGATGCGATCTGATGAGTGCAAAACTTCTGATACCCGGCGTACCCAATGGGTAGTTGACTCCCCTTCTTGCTGAACGCAAGCTGCTAGGTCAACTATCGACATTGGCTGTTTGCACGTGTCCTTGAAATTCTTGATAAACCGGGCTCGCAACTGGGCCCACGAATGAATGGAATTAGGCGGTAGGCTCTTTAGCCAAGTCCGGGCCGTCCCTTCTAACATCATGGTAAAATACTTCGCACACGCCGTGTCATCCACATCCAGCATCTCCATAGCCATCTCATAGCTCTCCACCCATGTCTCCGGAGGCTGATCCGCCGTGTAATTTAGTACCTTGCGGGGGCCTTTGAAGTCCTTAGGCAGGCGTACGTTGCGCAAAGCGGGAACGAGGCACGGTACTCCCAAGGAACTAGAAGCCACCCCCGGTTCAATCGTAGCAGTTGGGAAGATAGGTGTAAGCTGATGAGCCTGATGCTGCGCTGCTAATCCGGCCTCCTGCGCACGGGCACGATCCACCATCCCCTGAGCATTGTTGATGCCAGCCGGATTGTTGCCGCGGAGCGCTTCACGCCTGGCATTACTTGAAACAGCCGGCTCCTCCATGCGCCTGCTATAGCTCCTGCTGGGGCGAGGGGTGGAGTGAATCCGATCACGGCTTTGCGAATATGCTTCTTGTTGGGCCAAAGCGGTCCTAAGGAGCTGCTTGACTCAGCGTGTCTCTACATCCTGCGGTGAATCGCCTTCGATCGGAATGGCTTCCAACCGAGCTGCCGCCGCAACGAGGTTATCCATCGGGTTGGAATAATGGCCCGATGGTGTTGGCACGGCCTGTGGTGTACCAGTGTTGTGACGAGGTAGGTTTATTATACGGTGCTGAACCGGGGTGCCAACTGTTGCTTCCGCACGGTTTACCCCCGGCGGATTATTGGCCCCCGCTCCAGGGGTGTTGAAGAGATTTCTGGCATCGAGGGCTGCGGGCAATCGAGATCGGAATTTCCTCTTCAGGACTTCCTGAGATGCATTCTGGTCCATCATGAGCCTGTAAGCCTGTGCATCTAAAGCGGCGCGCTCTGCCGTCATCCTGGCCTCTTCTGCTGCCAGCCCTGCTTTAGCTTGAGTGATCTGTTCTCTCACTTTGGCAATCTCGGCATTGTGAACCTCCTGATCCACCGGGTTGGCCTCCGCCATAAGCACTGCCAGTGCGTCAAACAGATCTAACAATACTTGGGCTGGTGAGCCCGCAGGGCCCCCTGCTCGCGCAGCCGTTGCCGCTGCCGATCCGGAGATCACTGCTGCCGCAGTTGATGAATGTGGCGCCGCCTGTGTTCCAGCCATGAAGATCCCAACTTGATTGGGCAGACCAGAGGGGTCCGGAATACTGTCGCCATCGGAGCTGCCCCCAATCCGGTCATCTTGCAGCTGATATAGAGACTCGGTTTCCCCGGTTGACGTTTCATCGCCGGAGTAGATGGCGGTTTCGCCACCGGATTCGGATCCTTCCTCGTAGCTTCCTCCGTGGATGACTCCCACGAAGGCGCGCTTCCTGGTCGGTTTAACCAGGGTCGATCTCATGTGCTGAGCTGTCTCGACGAGGTCGGTGCAGATGCCCAGGTCGGGGCCTGGTTCACCGATCTTCCCGATGAAAACATGGATGCCGCCAAAGAGGACCCGGTACCCGTACTCGATCGAGCCGGCGTCGGGGCCCCAGCCTGTGCTGTCGATGTAGAGTTTTCCGCGACGACTTTTGGTCATCCGGCCCACAGCGTAACCCTCGAGTCCTTCAAAGCGGCCCTCCAAGAACTTGAAACCATCTCGCGATGGCCCCACGGTGAGCGCCAACTGTCGTGGGTTTGTCACGGCAGATGTCCTAGTGAAAGGACTTAGTCGTGGAGCCATCGCAACGGGTTAACTCGAAGGGGTTAAAGCGGACGCAAGGACACAGAGTGTTATACTAGTTCGGCCCCCTCGAGGAGGGTAAAAGCCTACGTCTAGTTGTGATGGCATTGATGTGTTTCGAGGGCTAGGGAGCAATAAGCTTCGCCTAAACCTCGAATTGTTGTCCTAAACCGTCGTCGGGCCGTCCCCTTATATACGCGGGTGACGCCCGTCGGTTTACAAAATCCCAACCTCCGGTTCATAAACGTGCCCGGGTTGGTCTCTCTATTCCTAACTTACAATGCAAGTTTACCTCAGGCCGGTTCACGGCCATAAACCTTTAAAAGGATTATAGGCCTTGGGCCCTTCTATTTCTCCTTGGGCTTTAACATCTTGGGTCCATTGACGGAGCTAACCCGGGCCCTGTAGGCCGGTTTACCCCAAATAGCAATATCCCTAACACGTAGGGTCTACACACCTAAGGTTTGGTGACGCTAGGGTTGTGAAGATATGTATATGCAGTAACTCAAATGTTGTTCGGAGTCCCGGATGAGATCCCGGACGTCACGAGGAGTTCCGGAATGGTCCGGAGGTAAAGAATTATATATAGGAAGTGCTGTTTTGGCCATCGGGACAAGTTTCGGGGTTATCGGTATTGTACCGGGACCTTCGGAGGGTCCCGGGGGGTCCACCGGGTGGGGCCACCTGCCCCGGGGGGCCACATGGGCTGTAGGGGGTGCGCCTTGGCCTTCTTGGGCCAAGGGGAACCATCCCCAAGAGGCCCATGCGCCTAGGGTTCCAAAGGGGAAGAGTCCCACTTGTGGAAGGCACCTCCTAGGTGCCTTGGGGGGGAGGAAATCCTCCCTGGCCGCCGCCCCCCTTGGGAGATCAGATCTCCTAGGGCCGGCGCCCCCCCAAGAGGCCTATATAAAGGGGGAGGGGAGGGGGGCAGCCGCACCCTTGCTCCTGGTGCCTCCCTCTCCCTCTCCAACACCTGCTCCTCCTCCGTAGAGCTCGGCGAAGCCGTGTCGGAGTACTGCGGCTCCACCATCACCACGCCGTCGTGCTGCTGCTGGAGTCTTCTTCCCCAACCTCTCCTTTGCCTTGCTGGCTCAAGAAGAAGGAGACGTTACGCTGACCGTACGTGTGTTGAACGCGGAGGTGCCGTCCTTTAGGTGCTAGGATCTCCGGTGATTTGGATCACGTCGTGTACGACTACCTCATCCCCGTTCGTTGAACGCTTCCGCTCGCGATCTACAAAGTGGTATGTAGATGTAATCTCTCTCCCATGACTCGTTGCTTAGATGAACTCATAGATGGATCTTGGTGAAACCGTAGGAAAAATTTTAATTTTCTGCAACGTTCCCCAACAGTACCTTCTCTCGAATAGGAAAATGGTTCATCACAGAAACTAGTTCCAGTGATGCCTACACCAATTAGTGAGGAAGTTAATGATGATGATCATGAAAATTCAGATCAAGTTACTACCGAACCTCGTACGCCAACCAGAGTACGGTCCGCACCAGAGTGGTACGGTAATCTTGTTCTAGATGTCATGTTACTGGACCATGATGAAACTACGAACTATAAGGAAGCGATGATGAGCCAGATTCCGCAAAATGGCTTGAGGCCATGAAATCTGAGATAGGATACATGTATGAGAACAAAGTATGGACTTTGGTTGACTTGCCCGATGATCGGCAAGCCATAGAGAATAAATGGATCTTCAAGAAGAAGACTGACGCTGACGGTAATGTTACTGTCTACAGAGCTCGACTTGTTGCAAAAGGTTTTCGACAAGTTCAAGGAGTTTACTATGACGAGACCTTCTCACCTGTAGCAATGCTTAAGTCTGTCCGAATCATGTTAGCAATTGCCGCATTTTATGCTTATGAAATTTGGCAAATGGATGTGAACACTGCATTCCTTAATGGATTTCTTAAAGAAGAGTTGTATATGATGCAACCGTAAGGTTTTGTCGATCCTAAAGGTGCTAACAAAGTGTGCAAGCACCAGCGATCCATTGATGGACTGATGCAAGCCTCTCGGAGTTGGAATATACGCTTTGATAGTGTGATCAAAGCATATAGTCTTATACAGACTTTTGGAGAAGCTTGTATTTACAAGAAAGTGAGTGGGAGCTCTGTAGCATTTCTAATATTATATGTGGATGACATATTGTTGATTGGAAATAATACAGAATTTCTGGATAGGATAAAAGGAATTTTTCAATGAAAGACCTCGGTGAAGCAGCTTATATATTGAGGATCAAGATCTATATAGATAGATCAAGACGCTTAATTGGAATTTCACAAAGCACATACCATGATAAAGTTTTGAAAAAGTTCAAAATGGATTAGTCAAAGAAAGGGTTCTTGCCTGTGTTACAAGGTGTGAAGTTGAGTCAGACTCAATGCCCGACCACTGCAGAAGATATGGAGAAAATGAAAGTCATTCCCTATGCCTCAGCCAAATGTTCTATCATGTATGCAATGCTGTGTACCAGATCTGATGTGTGCCTTGCTATAAGTTTAGCAGGGAGGTACCAAAGTAATCCAGGAGTGGATCACTGGATAGCGGTCAAGAACATCCTGAAATACCTGAAAACGACTAGGGATATGTTTCTCGTTTACGGAGGTGACAAAGAGCTCGTCGTAAATTTTTACGTTGATGCTAGCTTTGACACTCACCCGGATGACTCTAAGTCGCAAACCGGATACATATTTATATTGAATGGTGGAGCAGTCAGTTGGTGTAGTTCCAAGCAGAGCATCGTGGCGGGATCTACGTGTGAAGCGGAGTACACAGCTGCTTTGAAAGCAGCAAATGAAGAAGTCTGGATGAAGGAGTTCATATCTGATCTAGGTGTAATACCTAGTGCATCGGGTCCAATGAAAATCTTTTGTGACAATACTGGAGCAATTGCCTTAGCAAATGAATCCAGATTTCACAAGAGAACCAAACACATCAAGAGGCGCTTCAACTCCATCCGCGATCAAGTCGAGGGAGACATAGAGATTTGCAAAATACATACGGATCTGAATGTTGCAGACTCGTTGACTAAGCCTCCCCCACGAGCAAAATATGATCAGCACCAAGACTCCACGGGTGTTAGAATCATTACTATGTAATCTAGATTATTGACTCTAGTGCAAGTGGGAGACTAAAGGAATATGCCCTATAGGCAATAATAAAGTTCTTACTTATATTTCCTTATATCATGATATATGTTTTTTATTCAGGTTAGAATTGTATTAACCGGAAACTTACTACAAGTGTGAATACATAGAGAACACAGAGTGTCCCTAGTATGCCTCTACTTGACTAGCTCGTTAATCAAAGATGGTTAAGTTTCCTGACCATGGACATGTGTTGTTGATGTCTACTACGCAACTTTATTCTTGTAGACACGTGTTGGGCCTCCAAGCGCAGAGTTTTGTAGGACACTAGCAATTTTCCGTCAAGTGGATGACCTAATGTTTACCAATCCGTGGGAGGCGTAGGATGAAGATAGTCTCTCTCAAATGACTGTGCAACCAAATACAAGAAATCTCTTGTGTCCCCAACACACCTAATACAATGGAAAATTGTATAGGTGCACTAGTTCGGCGAAGGGATGGTGATAAAAGTGTAATATGGATTGTAGAAATATATTTTTATAATCTGAATAAATAAAAACGGCAAGGTAACAAATAGTAAGCGGGCACAAAAACGGTATTGCAATGCTTGAAAACAAGGCCTAGGATCCGTACTTTCGCTAGTGCAATCTCTCAACAGTGCTAATATAATTGGATCATATAACCATTCCTCAAGGTGCGATGAAGAATCACTCCAAAGTTCTATCTAGCGGAGAACATAAGAATAAATTGTTTGTAGGGTACGAAACTGTTGGAAATATGCCCTAGAGGCAATAATAAAAGTGTTATTATTATATTTCCTTGTTCATGGTAATTGTCTTTATTAATGCTATAATTGTGTTATCTGGAAATCGTAATACATGTGTGAATACTAGACACCAATATGTCCCTAGTAAGCCTCTAGTTGACTAGCTCGTTAATCAATAGATAGTCATGGTTTCCTGACTATGGACATGGGGATGTCATTGATAACGAGATCACATCATTAGGAGAATGATGTGATGGACAAGACCCAAACCTAAGCATAGCACAAGATCGTGTAGTTCGTTTTGCTAGAGCTTTCCAATGTCGAGTATCTTTTCCTTAGACCATGAGATCGTGTAACTCCCGGATACTGTAGGAGTGCTTTGGGTGTACCAAACGTCACAACGTAACTGGGTGACTATAAAGGTGCACTACAGGTATCTCCGAAAGTATCTGTTGGGTTGACACGGATCAAGACTGGGATTTGTCACTCCGTATGACGGAGAGGTATCACCGGGCCCACTCAGTAGTGCATCATCATAATGAGCTCAAAGTGACCAAGTGTTTGGTCACGGGATCATGCATTACGGTACGAGTAAAGTGACTTGCCGGTAACGAGACTAAACGAGGTATTGGGATACCGACGATCGAGTCTCGGGCAAGTAACCTACCGACTGACAAAGGGAATAGTTTACGGGGTTGCTTGAACCCTCGACATCGTGGTTCATCCGATGACATCATCGAGGAACATGTGGGAGCCAACATGGGTATCCAGATCCCGCTGTTGGTTATTGCCCGAGAGTCGTCTTGGTCATGTCTGCATGTCTCCCGAACCCGTAGGGTCTACACACTTAAGGTTCGGTGACGCCAGGGTTATTAGGAAGACTTGTATGTGATTACCGAATGTTGTTCGGAGTCCCGGATGAGATCCCGGACGTCACGAGGAGTTCCGGAGTGGTCCGGAGGTAAAGATTTATATATGGGAAGTTGTCATACGGACACCGGAATAGTTCGGGGGCATATCGGTATTGTACCGGGGCCACCGGAGGGGCCTCGGGGGTCCACCGGGAGGGGCCACCTCTCCCGGAGGGGCACATGGGCTGCAAAGGGGAAGGGAACCAGCCCAAAGTGGGCTGGTGCGCCTCCCCCCAAGGGCCCATGCGCCCTAGGGTTTGGGGGAACCCTAAAGGGGGCGCCCCCCTTGCTTGGGGGGCAAGCCCCCTCCCCCTTGGCCCTTCCCCTATAAATAGAGGGGTGAGGGGAGGGCTGCATAAAAACAACTGAAGGCGCAGCCCCTCCCCTCCCCAACACCTCTCCTCCTCCGTACGCGCTTGGCGAAGCCCTGTCGGAGTTCTGTGGCACCAACCTCACCACGCCGTCGTGCTGCCGTTGGAGTCTTCTTCCTCAACCTCTCCTTCCCCTTGCTGGATCAAGAAGGAGGAGACGTCGATCGTCCCGTACGTGTGTTGAACGCGGAGGTGCTGTCCGTTCGGCACTTGGTCATCGGTGATCCGAATCACGACGAGTACGACTACGTCATCACCATCCCCTTGAACGCTTCCGCACGCAATCTGCAAGTGGTATGTAGATGCAATCTCTCTCCCATGACTCGTTGCTTAGATGAACTCATAGATGGATCTTGGTGAAACCGTAGGAAAATTTTAATTTTCTGCAATGTTCCCCAACAGTGGCATCATGAGCTAGGTCTATGCGTAGTTATCTATTGCACGAGTAGAACACAAAGAAGTTGTGGGCGTCGAATTGTCAATTCTTCTTGCCGTTACTAGTCCTATCTTGTTTCAGCGGTATTGTGGGATGAAGCGGCCCGGACCAACCTTACACGTACGCTTACGTGAGACCGGTTCCACCGACTAACATGCACTAGTTGCATAAGGTGGCTGGCGGGTGTCTGTCTCTCCCACTTTAGTTGGATCGGATTCGATGAACAGGGTCCTTATGAAGGGTAAATAGAGATTGACAAATTCACGTTGTGGTTTTAACGTAGGTAAGAAACGTTCTTGCTAGCAACCTATTACAGCCACGTAAAAACTTGCAACAACAATTAGAGGACGTCTAACTTGTTTTTGCAGCAAGTGCTTTGTGATGTGATATGGCCAGAAGTTGTGATGAATCATGTGATGTATGAGATGATCTTGTTATTGTAATAGGAATCACGACTTGCATGTCGATGAGTATGACAACCGGCAGGAGCCATAGGAGTTGTCATTATTCTTTTAATGACCTGCGTGTCGCCATGTAAATTACTTTACTTTATTGCTAAACGTGTTAGCCATAGTAGTAGTAGTAATAGTTGGCAAGCAACTCCATGGAGACACGATGATGGAGATCATGATGATGGAGATCATGGTGTCATGCCGGTGACAAGATGATCATGGAGCCCCAAGATGAAGATCGAAGGAGCTATATGATGATGGCCATATCATGTCACTACTATATAATTGCATGTGATGTTTATTATGTTTATGCATCTTGTTTACTTAGAACGACGGTAGTAAATAAGATGATCCCTTACAAAATTTCAAGAAGTGTTCTCCCCTAACTGTGCACCGTTGCTAAAGCTCGTCGTTTCGAAGCACCACGTGATGATCGGGTGTGATAGATCCATACGTTCACATACAACGGGTGTAAGACAGTTTTACACATGCAAAACACTTAGGGTTAACTTGACGAGCCTAGCATGTACAGACATGGCCTCGGAACACGGAGACCGAAAGGTCGAACATGAGTCGTATAGAAGATACGATCAACATGGAGATGTTCACCGATGATGACTAGTCCGTCTCACGTGATGATCGGACACGGCCTAGTCGACTCGGATCATGTAACACTTAGATGACTAGAGGGATGTCTAATCTGAGTGGGAGTTCATTCATTAATTTGATTAGATGAACTTAATTATCATGAACTTAGTCTAAATCTTTACAATATGTCTTGTAGATCAAATGGCCCACGGTAATGTCAGCCTCAACTTCAACGCGTTCCTAGAGAAAACTAAGCTGAAAGATGATGGCAGCAACTACTCGGACTGGGTCCGGAACTTGAGGATCATCCTCATAGCAGCCAAGAAAGATTATGTCCTAGATGCACCGCTAGGTGATGCACCATTCCCAGAAAACCAGGACGTTATGAACGCCCATCAGTCACGCACTGATGATTACTCCATCGTTCAGTGCGGCATGCTTTACAGCTTAGAACCGGGGCTCCAAAAACGTTTTGAGAAGCACGGAGCATATGAGATGTTCGAGGAGCTAAAATTAATTTTCCAAGCTCATGCCCGGGTCGAGAGATATGAAGTCTCCGACAAGTTCTTTAGCTGCAAAATGGAGGAAAATAGCTCTGTCAGTGAACATATACTCAAGATGTGTGGGTTGCACAACCGCTTGACTCAGCTGGAAGTTAATCTTCCGGATGAGGCGGTCATTGACAGAATCCTTCAGTCGCTCCCACCTAGCTACAAAAGCTTCGTGATGAACTACAACATGCAGGGGATGGAAAAGACCATTCCCGAGTTGTATTCAATGCTGAAATCCGCGGAGGTGGAGATCAAAAAGGAACATCAAGTGTTGATGGTGAATAAAACCACTAAGTTCAAGAAAGGCAAGGGTAAGAAGAACTTCAAGAAAGACGGCAAGGAGGTTGCCGCGCCTGGTAAATCAGTTGCCAGGAAGAAGTCAAAGAATGGACCCAAACCTGAAACTGAGTGCTTTTATTGCAAGGGAAATGGTCACTGGAAACGGAATTGCCCCAAGTACTTAGCGGATAAGAAGGCCGGCAACATTAAAGGTATATGTGATATACATGTAATTGATGTGTACCTTACCAGTGCTCGTAGTAGCTCCTGGGTATTTGATACCGGTGTTGTTGCTCATATTTGTAACTCACAGCAGGAGCTGCGGAATAAGAGAAGACTGGCGAAGGACGAGGTGACGATGCGCGTCGGGAATGGTTCCAAGGTCGATGTGATCGCCGTCGGCACGCTACCTCTACATTTACCCACGGGATTAGTTTTAAACCTCAATAATTGTTATTTAGTGCCGAGTTTGAGCATGAACATTGTGTCTGGATCTCGTTTAATACGAGATGGCAACTCATTTAAATCCGAGAATAATGGTTGTTCTATTTATATGAGTGATATGTTTTATGGTCATGCTCCGGTGGTTAATGGTTTATTCTTAATGAATCTCGTGCGTGATAATACACATATTCATAGTGTGAATGCCAAAAGGTGTAAAGTTGATAACGATAGTCCCACATACTTGTGGCACTGCCGCCTTGGTCACATTGGTGTCAAGCGCATGAAGAAGCTCCATGCTGATGGACTTTTGGAGTCTCTCGATTATGAATCGTTTGACACATGCGAACCATGCCTTATGGGCAAAATGACCAAGACTCCGTTCTCCGGAACAATGGAGCGAGCAACCAACTTATTGGAAGTTATACATACTGATGTGTGCGGACCAATGAGCGTTGAGGCTCGCGGAGGATATCGTTATGTTCTCACACTCACTGATGATTTGAGTAGATATGGCTATGTCTACTTAATGAAACACAAGTCTGAGACCTTTGAAAAGTTCAAGGAGTTTCAGAGTGAGGTTGAGAATCAACGTGACAGGAGAATCAAGTTTCTACGATCAGATCGTGGAGGAGAGTACTTAAGTCACGAATTTGGCACACACTTAAGAAAATGTGGAATAGTTTCACAACTCACGCCGCCTGGAACACCTCAGCGTAATGGTGTGTCCGAACGTCGTAATCG
Organism: Aegilops umbellulata; assembly: GCA_032464435.1. Taxonomy (NCBI): domain Eukaryota; kingdom Viridiplantae; phylum Streptophyta; class Magnoliopsida; order Poales; family Poaceae; genus Aegilops; species Aegilops umbellulata. Next base: position 6,428,945 of record CP136058.1, on the reverse strand, counting down.
CACTTTATTGGATATGGTGCGATCTATGATGTCTCTTACCGATTTACCGCTATTGTTTTGGGGATATGCTCTAGAGACAGCCGCATTCACTTTAAATAGGGCACCGTCTAAATCCGTTGAGACGACACCGTACGAATTATGGTTTGGAAAGAAACCTAAGCTGTCGTTTCTAAAAGTTTGGGGATGCAAGGCTTATGTCAAGAAACTTCAACCTGAAAAGCTCGAACCCAAATCGGAAAAATGCGTCTTCATAGGATACCCTAAGGAAACCATAGGGTATAGCTTCTACTTAAGATCCGATGGCAAGATCTTTGTTGCCAAGAACGGAACCTTTCTGGAGAAAGAGTTTCTCTCGAAAGAAGTAAGTGGGAGGAAAGTGGAGCTTGATGAAGTACTGCCTCTTGAAACGGAGAATAGCGCAGCGCAGGAAAATGTTCCTGTGGTGCCTGCTCCAATTAGAGAGGAGGTTAATGATAATGATCAAGATACTTCGGACCAAGCTCCCACTGAACTTCGTAGGTCCACAAGGACACGTTCCGCACCAGAGTGGTACGGCAACCCTGTCCTGGAAATCATGTTGTTGGACAACGGTGAACCTTCGAACTATGAAGAAGCGTTGGCGGGCCCGGATTCCAACAAATGGTTAGAAGCCATGAAATCCGAGATAGGATCCATGTATGAAAACAAAGTATGGACTTTGACAGACTTGCCCGATGATCGGCGAGCAATAGAAAATAAATGGATCTTCAAGAAGAAGACGGACGCGGATGGTAATGTCACCATCTATAAAGCTCGACTTGTCGCTAAGGGTTATCGGCAAGTTCAAGGGATTGACTACGATGAGACTTTCTCTCCCGTAGCGAAGCTGAAGTCCGTCCGAATCATGTTAGCAATTGCCGCATACTATGATTATGAGATATGGCAAATGGACGTCAAAACGGCATTCCTTAACGGCTATCTTAAGGAAGAACTGTATATGATGCAGCCGGAGGGTTTTGTCGATCCCAAGAATGCTAACAAGGTGTGCAAGCTCCAGCGATCCATTTATGGGCTGGTGCAAGCATCTCGGAGTTGGAACATTCGCTTTGATGAGATGATCAAAGCGTTTGGATTTATGCAGACTTATGGAGAAGCCTGCGTTTACAAGAAAGTGAGTGGGAGCTCCGTAGCATTTCTCATATTATATGTGGATGACATACTATTGATGGGAAATGATATAGAATTCTTGGAAAGCATAAAGGCCTATTTGAACAAGTGTTTTTCAATGAAGGACCTTGGAGAAGCTGCTTATATATTAGGCATCAAAATCTATAGAGATAGATCAAGATGCCTCATAGGTCTTTCGCAAAGCACATACCTTGATAAGATTTTGAAGAAGTTCAAAATGGATCAGTCCAAGAAAGGGTTCTTGCCTGTATTGCAAGGTGTGAAATTGAGCTCGGCTCAATGCCCGACCACGGCAAAGGATAAACAAGAGATGAGCGTCATCCCCTATGCCTCAGCCATAGGATCCATTATGTATGCCATGCTGTGTACCAGACCTGATGTAAACCTTGCCGTAAGTTTGGTAGGTAGGTACCAAAGTAACCCCGGCAAGGAACACTGGACAGCGGTCAAGAATATCCTTAAGTACCTGAAAAGGACTAAGGACATGTTTCTCGTTTATGGAGGTGACGAAGAGCTCGTCGTAAAGGGTTACGTCGATGCTAGCTTTGATACAGATCTGGATGACTCTAAGTCACAAACCGGATACGTGTATATGTTGAATGGTGGAGCAGTGAGCTGGTGCAGCTGCAAGCAAAGCGTCGTGGCGGGATCTACATGTGAAGCGGAATACATGGCAGCCTCGGAAGCAGCGCATGAGGCAATTTGGGTGAAGGAGTTCATCACCGACCTAGGAGTCATACCCAATGCGTCGGGGCCGATCAAACTCTTCTGTGACAACACTGGAGCTATTGCACTTGCCAAGGAGCCCAGGTTTCACAAGAAGACCAGGCACATCAAGCGTCGCTTCAACTCCATCCGTGAAAATGTTCAAGATGGAGACATAGAAATTTGTAAAGTGCACGCGGATCTGAATGTCGCAGATCCGTTGACTAAACCTCTCCCTAGGGCAAAACATGATCAGCACCAGAACTCTATGGGTGTTCGATTCATCACAATGTAACTAGATTATTGACTCTAGTGCAAGTGGGAGACTGTTGGAAATATGCCCTAGAGGCAATAATAAAAGTGTTATTATTATATTTCCTTGTTCATGGTAATTGTCTTTATTCATGCTATAATTGTGTTATCTGGAAATCGTAATACATGTGTGAATACTAGACACCAATATGTCCCTAGTAAGCCTCTAGTTGACTAGCTCGTTAATCAATAGATAGTCATGGTTTCCTGACTATGGACATGGGGATGTCATTGATAACGAGATCACATCATTAGGAGAATGATGTGATGGACAAGACCCAAACCTAAGCATAGCACAAGATCGTGTAGTTCGTTTTGCTAGAGCTTTCCAATGTCGAGTATCTTTTCCTTAGACCATGAGATCGTGTAACTCCCGGATACTGTAGGAGTGCTTTGGGTGTACCAAACGTCACAACGTAACTGGGTGACTATAAAGGTGCACTACAGGTATCTCCGAAAGTATCTGTTGGGTTGACACGGATCAAGACTGGGATTTGTCACTCCGTATGACGGAGAGGTATCACCGGGCCCACTCGGTAGTGCATCATCATAATGAGCTCAAAGTGACCAAGTGTTTGGTCACGGGATCATGCATTACGGTACGAGTAAAGTGACTTGCCGGTAACGAGACTAAACGAGGTATTGGGATACCGACGATCGAGTCTCGGGCAAGTAACCTACCGACTGACAAAGGGAATAGTTTACGGGGTTGCTTGAACCCTCGACATCGTGGTTCATCCGATGACATCATCGAGGAACATGTGGGAGCCAACATGGGTATCCAGATCCCGCTGTTGGTTATTGCCCGAGAGTCGTCTTGGTCATGTCTGCATGTCTCCCGAACCCGTAGGGTCTACACACTTAAGGTTCGGTGACGCCAGGGTTATTAGGAAGACTTGTATGTGATTACCGAATGTTGTTCGGAGTCCCGGATGAGATCCCGGACGTCACGAGGAGTTCCGGAGTGGTCCGGAGGTAAAGATTTATATATGGGAAGTTGTCATACGGACACCGGAATAGTTCGGGGGCATATCGGTATTGTACCGGGGCCACCGGAGGGGCCTCGGGGGTCCACCGGGAGGGGCCACCTCTCCCGGAGGGGCTCATGGGCTGCAAAGGGGAAGGGAACCAGCCCAAAGTGGGCTGGTGCGCCTCCCCCCAAGGTCCCATGCGCCCTAGGGTTTGGGGGAACCCTAAAGGGGGCGCCCCCTTGCTTGGGGGGCAAGCCCCCTCCCCCTTGGCCGCCGCCCCCCCCCCCTCTAGATCCATCTGGAGGGGGCCGGCCCCCCTTGCCCCTTCCCCTATAAATAGAGGGGTGAGGGGAGGGCTGCATAAAAACAACTGAAGGCGCAGCCCCTCCCCTCCCCAACACCTCTCCTCCTCCGTACGCGCTTGGCGAAGCCCTGTCGGAGTTCTGTGGCACCAACCTCACCACGCCGTCGTGCTGCCGTTGGAGTCTTCTTCCTCAACCTCTCCTTCCCCTTGCTGGATCAAGAAGGAGGAGACGTCGATCGTCCCGTACGTGTGTTGAACGCGGAGGTGCTGTCCGTTCGGCACTTGGTCATCGGTGATCCGAATCACGACGAGTACGACTACGTCATCACCATCCCCTTGAACGCTTCCGCACGCAATCTGCAAGTGGTATGTAGATGCAATCTCTCTCCCATGACTCGTTGCTTAGATGAACTCATAGATGGATCTTGGTGAAACCGTAGGAAAATTTTAATTTTCTGCAACGTTCCCCAACAGAAACCACCTCAAAGCTATTCTTTACGTTTGATCTATTCAAGAGTTCATACAAAAATAACACAAAGCTACTCTTTCCATTTGATCTATCCTAGAGTTCGTACTAAAATAACGCCAAAGCAAATTCATATTCATAATACTCAATCCAACACAAAGAAATTCATACAGTGCCCGAGATTTCTACCGGAGAAACAAAGAAAAGAACGTGCATCGACCCCTATGCATAGATTACCCCAATGTCACCTCGGGAATCCGCGAGTTGAGTGCCAAAACATATATTAAGTGCATTAATATGATACCCAATTGTCACCACGAGTATTCAATTGCAAGAAATATATCAAGTGTTCTCAAATCCATGAAAGTATTTAATCAGATAACAATGAAATCTCAAAGGGAAAACTCAATTCATCACAATAAGATAGAGAGGGGAAAACACCATATGATCCGACTATATTAACAAAGCCCGTGATACATCAAGATCGTGACATCTCAAGAACATGAGAGAGAGAGAGAAATTAAACACATAGCTACTGGTACAAACCCTCAACCCCGAGGGTGGACTACTCCCTCCTCATCATGGTGGCCGCCAGGGGGATGAAGATGGCCACCGGTGATGATTCCCCCCTCCGGCATGGTGCCGGAACGAGGTCTAGATTGGATCTCATGGATACAGAGGCCTTGCGGCGGTGGAACTTCTAATCTAGGGCTACCCCGAAGGGCTTTGGAATATTTGGGAAATAATAGGGCGAAGAGGGGGTGCGGGAGGCCACCGAGGTGGGCACAACCCACCTGGGCCCAGGCGCGCTCTCGTGGGTTGTGCCCCCCTCGGGGCACCCCCCAAGTTCTGCTCTGGCCCATCCTGGGTGTTCTACTCAGTAAAAATTCTCCAAAAAGTTTCGCTGCATTTGGACTCCCTTTGATATAGATTTCCTACGGTATAAAAAACAAGCAAAAAATAGCAACTGGCACTGGGTCAATAGGTTAGTCTGAAAAAATGATATAAAGTTGCTATAAAATGATTGTAAAACATCCAAGAATGATAATATAACAACATGAATACTTCATAAATTATAGATATGTTGGAGACGTATCAGCATCCCCAAGCTTAATTCGTACTCGTCCTCGAGTAGGTAAATGATAAAAGAAACAATTTATGAAGTGTGAATGCTAGCAAAGTGCATAAGTTTGATCAAAGATAATTTCAATCACTTTTCCTAGCATCATGACAACGACTTCTTCTTATAAAATTTATCATTTTAAAGTAGCAACCAATTCACATGTTAAGGTTCAAACGATGAATTCTCTTGAAACTCAACAACCTATGTTCTCAGTCACGAAGCAATTGCAATTCAACTTATTCAACAGAGTCTAAGTAAGATCTCCACATACTCAAACATCATATAGTATTCTATGATTGCTAACACTCACCGCATACACATGAGAAAAACGTTTCAACCAGACACATAGAAAGATAGGGGCTTATAGTTTGGCCTCCCAACGTATTCACCTCAAGGGTGATGTCAACAATAATAACTCATGCCACCCATATTCAACTGGACATATGTGCATAGATCTCTCCTCACCACATGATGTTTGCCAAAGGAGAAAAATAAAAAGGAATAGAGAGAAAAACTTTGACTCTTGCATAAAAGTAAATACATAAAAGTAAAAGATAGGCCCTTCGCAGAGGGAAGCAGAGGTTGCCATGCGCTTATTTGTTTGTATGCTCAACCCCTTAGTGCAAAAGAACATCACATAATATTGCCCATTGTGATGGAAACCTTTATTATGTAGTCTGTCGCTTTTATTCTTTACCATCACAAGTTCGTACAACGCTTAATTTTCTCTTACACTAAATGATCTCACACTTTTAGAAGCAATTTTTATTGCCTTATTGCACCAGTGACAACTTACTTGAAGGATCTGACTCAATCCTTAGGTAGGTATGGTGGACACTTGAAAATAAGATTTGGGTTTAAGGGTTTTTGGATGCACAAGTAGTATCTCTACTTGGTGCGTAATTTTTGGCTAGCAAAGATGGGGGGCAAGCACCACATGTTGAAGGATCTATGACAATTTAACTTGTACGTGAATATGAACAAACATAACTCATTACGTTGTCTTCCTTGTCCAACGTAAACAATTTTGGCATATAATAGTTTGATGGGGGCTCACAGTCACAAAAGATTTCCACGATAGTGTATTTGCATGTGAAATTTCTCTTACTTATACTAATTATTCGTGAATTGCTTGTATGACCAATATTGTGATTGTCAAGCCTCAAAAGATTTCACTTTCTAAACCCAATGTGAAGCTACCACTAGGCATGATATGATTTCTACTTCATGACATTCAATTTATTCAATACTCATAGGATATAAGTGAAGCACAAGAGTAATTCCATAGAAAAGAGCTTCGTTGACGGGATGTAAGTACCGCTTACCTAGCCTCCCTGGCAACTATTTGAGGACTCTATTTTATTTAAAAACTTTCAGATCTAAGTATTTTATTGAAACAGAAAGCAAAATGAAAATAAAATTACATTTCTAAGATAGCACAACTCATGGGAAGAAGCAAAAACTTAGGATCAACCGATACTAACCGATAATTGTTGATGAAAAAAGGTGGGATGCCTACCGGGGCATCCCCAATCTTAGATGCTTGAGACTTCTTGGAATATTAACTTGGGATGCCTTGGGCATCCACAAGATTGAGCTTTTGTGTCTCCTTAATTCTTCTCATATCATGGTTTGCCTAATACTAAAAACTTCATCCACACAAAACTCAACAAGAACTCGTGGGATAAGTTATTATAAACCAATGCAAAAACATAATCATTCTATACTGTAGAAAATCACTAAAATTATTATTCAACATTGCATACTAAATGCCTCTACATATTTAATAATCCTATCCTCAAATAGAATCATTAAACAAGCAAAGATATGCAAACAATGCAAACATAACAACAATCTGCCAAAACAGTACAGTCTATAAAGAATGCAAGAGTATCAATACTTCCCTAACTCCAAAAATTATGAAATTTTTCCACACTGTAGAAAGCTTATTATGCAAAAAGTTTCAACATTTTATCACATTCTGACTTCTCCAGGGAATTTTTGTAACAGCGGTAACTTTCTGTTTTGAAATAGCAACATGTAGACTTGCAAAATAAGCATGGTAAAGGCTATCCTTGGCATTTTTATTGAAAGGAAAGATGCAAAAAATTATTACAAATTACATCAAGCAAATCCTAACAAACAAAATGACGCTCCAAGAAAAACAGATATCATGTGACGAATAAAAATGTAGCTCCAAATAAGGTTACCTATAATGTTGGAAACGAAAGAGGGGATGCCTTCCGGGGCATCCCCAAGTTTAGTTGCTTGGATGTTCCTTGGATATTAACTTGGGGTGCCTTGGGCATCCCGAAGCTTAGGGTCTTGTCACTCCTTATTCTCCTCATATCGACATCTCACCTAAAACTTGAAAACTTCAATCACACAAAACTTAACGGAACTTCGTGAGATAGGTTAGTATGATAAAGAGCAAACGATTTCACTTTGGTACTGTCAAAGAAAAGATTCATAATTGTTTCCACACAATGCCTACTGCAGCATACCATTTCCACAATTTATATTGAGCAATATAAGCCATAGAAACTAGAAACATGCAAACTATGCATTGAAAACAAAATCTGTCAAAAACAAAACAGTCTGTAGTAATATGTACTCCAACCATACTTCTGCTACTGCAACAATTCTGAAAAATTAGGACCACATGAGCAATTTGTATATCAATCTTCTGCAAAAAGAATCGACTCAATAGAAGTCTTCTGTTAAAAATGAGAATTATTTTCGTGAGCGCAAAAGTTTCTGTTTTTCAGCAACATCTAAGTAACTATCACCCAACATGATCCCAAAGGCTTTACTTGGCACTTTATTGAAACAAAAGCAATAAAACATGATTACTACAGTAGCATGGTCATGTCAACACACAAAAACAGTAGGTAAAAGTGTTGGGTTGTTTCCCAACAAGCAGTTTTCTTTAATGCCTTTTAGCTAGGCATGATGATTTCAATGATGCTCGCATAAACGAGAAGAATTGAAACATGAAGAGAGCATCATGAAGCATATGACTCGCACATTTAAGTCTAACCCGCTTCCTATGCATAGGGATTTTGTGAGCAAAAAATTTATGGGAACAAGAATCAACTAGCATAGGAAGGCAAAACAAGCATAACTTCAAAACTTTCAACACATAGAGAGGAAACTTGATATTACTGCAATATGTAAAACCATATGTTCCTCACTCATAATAATTTTCAGTAGCATCATGAATGAATTCAACAATATAACTATCACATAAAGCATTCTTTTCATGATCCACAAGCATAGAAATTTTATTACTCTCCACATAAGCAATTTTATTCTCATCAATAGTAGTGGGAGCAAACTCAAAAAAATAACTATCATGGGATTGAAAATTAAAATCATGATGACAATTTTCATGGTTATCATTATTCTTTATAGCATACATGTCATCACCACAATCATCATAGATAGCAACTTTGTTATCATAGTCAATTGAAGCCTCATCCAAAATGGTGGATTCATCACTAAATAAAGTCACAACCCCTCCAAATCCACTTTCATCATTATAATCATCATAAATGGGAGGCATGCAATCATTATAGCAAATTTGCACATCAAATCTTGGGGGACTAAAAATATCATCTTCATCAAACATAGCATCCCCAAGCTTATGGCTTTGCATATCATTAGTATCATGGATATTCAAAGAATTCATACTAACAACATTCCAATCATGCTCATCATTCAAATATTTTGTGCCAAACATTTTATTGACTTCTTCTTCTAGCAATTCAGCACAATTTTCCTTTCCATCATTTTCAGGAAAGACATTAAAAAGATAATCAATAATATGATGCAACCTCAATTCCATTTTTTATGTAGTTTTCTTTTATAAACCAAACTAGTGATAAAACAAGAAACTAAAAGATTCAATTGCAGGATATAAAGATATACCTTCATGCACTCACCTCCCCAACAACGGCGCCAGAAAAGAGCTTTTTTTGCGGGGGATGCCTGAAAAGAGCTTGATGTCTACTAGACAACTTTATTCTTGTAGACACGTGTTGGGCCTCCAAGCGCAGAGTTTTTTAGGACAGTAGTAATTTTCCCTCAAGTGGATGACCTAAGGTTTATCAATCCGTGGGAGGCGTAGGATGAAGATAGTCTCTCTCAAACGACCCTGCAACCAAATACAAGAAATCGCTTGTGTCCCCAATACACCCAATACAATGGCAAATATTATAGGTGCACTAGTTCCACAAAGATATGGTGATAAAATTGTAATATGGATGGTAGAAATATATTATTATAATCTGAATAAATAAAACATCAAGGTAACAAATAGTAAACAGGCACAAGAACGGTATTGCAATGCTTGAAAACAAGGCCTAGGATCCATACTTTCGCTAGTGCAATCTCTCAACAGTGCTAATATAATTGGATCATATAACCATCCCTCAAGGTGCGACGAAGAATCACTCCAAAGTTCCTATCTAGCAGAGAACATAAGAATAAATTGTTTGTCGGGTACCAAACCACCTCCAAGCTATTCTTTCTGTTCGATCTACTCAAATCCATAAAATTATTCAATCCGATAACAACGAAATCTCAAAGGGAAAACTCAATTCATCACAACAAGATAGAGAGGGGAGAACACCATATGATCCGACTATATTAACAAAGCATGCGATACATCAAGATCATGACATCTCAAGAACATGAGAGAGAGAAAAATTAAACACATAGCTACTGGTACAAACCCTCAGCCCCGAGGGTCGACTACTCCCTCCTCACCGTGGCGGCCACCGGGATGATGAAAATGGCCGCGGGTGATGACTCCCCCTCTGGCAGGGTGCCGGAACGGGGTCTAGATTGGATCTCGTGGATACAGAGGCCTTGCGGCAGCGCAACTTCTGATCTAGGGCTACCCCGAAGGGTCTCGGAATATTTGGGAATTTATAGAGTGAAGAGGGAGTGTGGGAGGCCACTGAGGTGGGCACAACACGCCTGGGCGCGCTTGGGTGTTTGGTCCATAAAAATTCTCCAAAAAGTTTGGCTGCATTTGGACTCCGTTTGATATTGATTTCTTGCGATGTAAAAAACAAGCAAAAAACAACTACTAGCATTGGGCACTAGGCCAATAGGTTAGTCCCGAAAAATGATATAAAGTTTCTATAAAATGATTGTAAAACATCCAGGAATTATAATATAACAACATGAATACTTCATAAATTATAGATACGTTGGAGACGTATCAGTTGTCATTTGATGAATGGGATCACATCATTAGAGAATGATGTGATGGAAAAGACCCATCCATTATCTTAGCATAACGATCGCTAAGTTTTATTGTTATTGTTTTTTCATGACTTATACATATTCCTTTGACTATGAGATTATGCAACTCCCAAATACCAGAGGAACACCTTGTGTGCTATCAAACATCACAACGTAACTGGGTGATTATAAAGATGTTATACAGGTGTCTCCGAAGGTGTTTGTTAGGTTGGCATAGATCAAGATTAGGATTTGTCACACCGAGTATCGGAGAGGTATCTCTGGGCCCTCTCGGTAATGCACATCATAAAAGCCTGGCAAACAATGTTACTAATGAGTTAGTTACGGGATGGTGCATTACGGAACGAGTAAAGAGACTTGCCAGTAACGAGATTGAACTAGGTATGAGGATACCGACAATCGAATCTCGGGCAAGTAACATACCGATGATAAAGGGAATAACGTATGTTGTCATTGCGGTTTGACCGATAAAGATCTTCGTAGAATATGTAGGAACATATATGAGCATCCAGGTTCTGCTCTTGGTTATTGATCGGAGATGTCTACATAGTTCACGAACCCGTAGGGTCCACACACTTAACTTTTGATGACGATTTGTATTATGAGTTATGTGTTTTGGTGAACGAAGATTGTTCGGAGTCTCAAATGAGATCACAGACATGACGAGGAAACTCGAATTGGTCGAGAGGTAAAGATTGATATATTGGAAGATGATATTCGGAAACTGGAATGGTTTTGAGTGGTTCAGGTATTTTTCCAGAGTATCGAGGGGTTACCGGAACCCCCCGGGGAAGTAATGGGCCTTCATGGGCCATAGGGGAGAAAGAGAGGGGAGCCCTCAGGGTGCCCCCCCCCCAAGCAAGTTTGAATTGGATTACGGGGAGGGGGCGCGGCCCCCTTTCCTCTTTCCTCTACCTCTTCCTCTCCTTCCCTTTTCCCTCCGATGAGAAAGGAAAAAGAGGGGGCCCCGAATCCTACTGGGAGTGGAGTCCTAGTAGGACTCCCCCCTTGGCACGCCCCCTTGGTGGCTAGCCTCATCCTCCTCTCCTTTATATATGGGGGTAGGGGGCATCCCGGCCCAAAGGACATCAGTTGTTGTCTTAGCCGCGTGCGGTGCCCCCTTCCACAGTTTACTCCTCCGGTCATAGCATCGTAGTGCTTAGGCGAAGCCCTGCACGGATCACATCACCGTCGCCACGTCGTTGTGCTGACGAAAACTCTCCCTCGACACTCTGCTGGATCAAGAGTTCGAGGGACGTCATCGAGCTGAACGTCTGCTGAACTCGGAGGTGTACTACGTTCGGTAGTAGATGGGTTGGATCATGAAGTCGTTCGACTACATCAACCGTGTTAACCTAACGCTTCCGCTTTCGGTCTATGAGGGTACGCGGACACACTCTCCACCTCTCGTTGCTATGCATCTCCTAAATAGATCTTGCGTGATCGTAGGAAAGAATTTGAAATTGCATGCTACGTTCCCCAACAGTAGCGAGGGTGTAAACCCACGCTACCAATAACTAGTAGTAGCGCGGGTGGCACTCGCGCTACTACTAACGGACGCAGTAGTACCGTGGGTGGCACTCACGCTACTACTAATGGACATAGTAGTAGCGCAGGTGGCACCCGCCCTACTACTACCGGGTGGCTGTAGCAACCTAGTAGTAGCGCGGGCACCCACGCTACTACTAATCCTTTACCCCATGCTACTAGTAGGCTTTTTCGTAGTAGTGTAGGTCACGACCAGGGACTCGCGGGTGACCATATGTACCTCACTAGGGCTCCTGGAGTTGTGTGGTGTCACTCACTGTCCGGCGCATCCGACACAGGCGAGTGTGCGGCGGAAAGCGAGGCAGAGATAGGGGATGACCTCCTGGGGGCATGGGTTGTGCACTGTGCAGTGGCAGCCCACCAGTAAGTCCTTTCTTTTTTTCGTTGTTTTCTTTATTTCTTTGTTGTTTTGCAACTCATTCAGTCATTAAATGAATTTAGTAAAATATGGTACTTAGCACATGAATACTAGTTAGTATTTTGATATAACACACAAAGTTTTAGGACATTTTAAAACAATTTTATTTATGTTAGAATTTAAATGGGTTAAATAAGTGCTGCTGGTAGACTAAGTTAACAGCCATGGACAATTTTGGTATCAAATGGAGTTGATATTACTTTCACCAATACATGGAGATTTTATGGCATATTGTAAACATTTTTGTTTTGCTATATGGATAATTATTATTTTAGATTTTTGTTCAGATTTTAATTTGAACTGGATTTGGATCAAAGTGAATTTTTGCAAAATTAATTGTGATGACATGACACCATGGGCATGAGTTTACTTTGCATGATACGAGGGTTGTTACACTTTCTGGCCTAGTGTGAAGTAAAGACTGGTGTGGCTTCCATATGATCTATGTTTAAGAGGATGACTAAAACGCTTGATGTCCGAGTATGAAAACACTTGTTTTCGCCATGATTGATTGGGCTCGGGAGCGAACTTACGGCATCGTATTGTTAAAGGCATTGTTTTCTGGATACCGGATTGAACATATTAATTTGGGGTTGACGCACACCCCTTGGCAACTGCCTGCACTCCGCTGCCTTGTCCCAATCTCCGCCCCTAAGCGCCACCTACGAGACTCCTTCTAGTCTTCAGATGTATTAAGGTCTTCTTGGTCTAGTTCAACTAGGTCTTTTTTTATTAGGAATTTGCATCACTTCTAGCAGGTCTTCAAAAGAAAAAATTGGCGTACATGTAGAACATATTCTTTTTTATAGTCCAAGATTTGTCTGCTAGCATGCATGTGCGTGTGTTTGAACAAGTTCTTCGCCCATGGTGTGGTATAGCAAACCTGTCTTTTTATGAATCCAAGGTTCCCATTTTCCATAGTGGCAGTGGGCTGGAGAATTTTTCATTTTATGAAATGGAAGTAAACAAGTTCTTACAAATGATGCCATGACTGTGTGTGGTTAGAATATAAAAATTGTGTTTTGCGAGTACATAGTATAATCTACTCCCTCCGTCCCAAAATGAAAATGTTTTTTTGACATTATCATAGTATCAATAAACGTCTTGCATTTCCGGACGGAGGGAGTACAAAATTATCAACTTACATATCTAACCGATCTCATCTAATTTAACGCATGGTTTGCTTCGTACCTTCTGGTTGTCATGTCGTGTGGTAAACTTGCTAATTAATAACTATCATGTCCCGACAAACAAGACAAGCTATCTTTGGTTACTGCCCAGCAGTCTAGTTGTTAGTATTATTAAGGTCTACACAGTCTAGTTCTTCAACTAGATATTTTCTTATTAGGACTTATGGTCATTTGCTTTAAGTCTTTCAAAAAATGCTTGTATACACCCACCGTAACTAAGAAAGAAATTGGACGGTAGCAACGGGCAGTTTCGAGAAGAACTTATTTCTAATTGTGACATGAGTGTGTGCTGTTAAGAACTCACTCATGAGTGTGTGCTGTTAGGTTCGATCTAGTGGAGACATACCATTATATTTGTGTACACATCCTTGATTATAAAATATTTGTAAATAGATGTTCAACTTTGTCACATTCAACAGCTATGCACATGTTACTCTGGTTGTGTATCTCCAGAACCCACGTTCGATCTAGAGAGAGAAGTTAGACCCCAAGCTATATTTTTTAAGTCTAATAAAGGCATCTGCAATGAAGACCCTCGAACCCCCCCACAATAGTCCTGACTGCATGGTCGAAACATGTTTTGCCATCCAACACGGTCCTACATCGGTCCGTTCTTTGGTCCAGACGTACTTTTTCCTGGAAACCGGAGACAAACTGGCGGGCTTTCAGAGCATCCGGACCTCTGTCACACCCAAATAACCTGGCACACCCAAATAACCCTCCCTTGCCAGCTCATGTTCCCGCCCGAAAAGGTCAGTGCAGCTCCTTAGCACTAGCGAGCGACGCAACCTGTCACAATGCTCCGGCATTGAAATGGCCCGATGACCGAGAGTGCCACCCTCGCCACTTCCCGGTGAATGTACTTGTCCGATGTTCAAACGACAACCCATCTGTTTGCCTGCCTACCTTAAACATGTGTGCGGTTGGCGAGGAACAATGAGCCGACGCCACCCATCTGTCCGTCTACCGCCCACCATTAATTACCTTGCCGGTTTCCCTTCCATCCGCCCGTGACATCCACCGGCGCTGGTCGAATCCTATCGCACAGGACGTGACATCTGCAATACGCAACCCCAAACACCCATCGTAGTATTAGTTAGTTGTTAGGCAATCTCCAACATGCAGTAGTAAAAGGAATACAGGTAATATTAGCAGTAGCGTTGGTTAGACGAAAGCAGTAGCGCAAGTTTTGCAGTAGCAATGGTGCCCGGTCCTCGCTACTGCTAAGTACCAGTAGCGCGGGTCCAACAAACACTAGTAGAAAATAGGGCTTTGGTTGAGGCCTGGGTAAGGGCATTAATCCCGGTTCACTTACGAACCAGGACTAAAGGGGCATCAGTACCGGTTCGTTAGGCCATGGGTCGGCCGGGCCTCGGGGACCATTGGTCCCGGTTCGTCTGACCCCTTTGGTCCCGGTTCCAGACACGAAAAGAGACCAATGGGCCTCGTTCCTAGCCCACAACCTCTAATCCCGGTTGGTGGCTAGAACCAGGACCAAATGTGGTACTTTAGTCCCGGTTTTAGCCACCAACCGGTACTAAAGAGAGGCCTATATATACCCCGTACCTGCGAGCAGAGCAGTGCAGTGCTCTGTTTTTTTGGCCGGCCGTGGGAGAGCTTTGTGGTGCTCTAGCTCACCCCCTATGCACATGAGGTGTTCGATGAAATGCCCGAGCCACACTTAAGCTTTCTCCTCTCGAAGCTCCTTGTCCAAACTTCATTTTCCTCAAGATTTGTCTAGGTTTGGCGGTCCGTCAGGTCTAGTCCCCGTCCTCACCGCCATCGATCGCCCGCGCCGATCTTGTCGCCGGCACCACCGTGGTGAACCTCTTGTTCTTATCTTCTTTCTAAAAGAAAAAAATTCCTACTTGTATGATTTAGATAGATACTTGTATAGTTTTCTTACTTTTATTAATTTTTGTTATTATATAGTGCGATTGTTTTGGTATCCGCCCCCGTGGGCTCTGTCCTGTCTATCATTCGGATGTGGTATATATTATGTTTTATAACTATTTGTTTCATTTAGTGTTTATGACAATTATTCCGACCAACATGACATAGATGTTTTATTTAGGATGTATGTGAACCGGAAATTCCAACCGACCCTCTTGTCGAGAGGTTAAATTTAGTTGAAAAAGAAAACGATTACTTAAAGAAAAAATTGAAAAGAATTGATGAGGAGAAGATGGCATTGGAGTTGCATGTTGCGGATATCGTCGATGATCACAAGATCAAGATGGATAAAATGCGCTAGAAAGATTAAAAAATATGCCATTCATACTGAGGCTTGGTATCATGATGCCATTGGATCAATTGTTACCTTAGTTGCGATTATGATCGCATTTGTTGTTGCATTGAAATGTTTTACATAGTTACAATGTATGTTATTATTAGATGCTCTAGAGAGCTATATGTTGCTCAATGAGAACTATGTATGAACTTTATGTATTTATTTTTTCTATAATAACATTTGATCACTACTGTACTTTGGTTTTAATGTGATGATGAATTTCTATTAACTTCGTCAGTTCTCTATTCATGATGTTCGGCAATGGTTTTTGCCACACTTAATTATATATAATGCACGCAGATGAACCGGCAATAGGTGTACGGTGACAGACACACATCCGAGTACATTAAGTGCGTGCATAATTTTCTCGAAGTGGCTGATGCAAACATGCAGAATGGTTTTATGTGTTTTCCATGCCCTATCTGTGGGAATACGAAGTCTTACTCTAATGCGAAAACCCTTCACACCCACCTGCTTGAGAAGGGTTTCATGCCACACTATAATGTTTGGACCAAGCACGGAGAAAGAGGGGTTATGATGGAAGACAACGAAGAAGAGGATGATGACAACTATGTGCCCCCTAAATAAGGTGATGCTCCAATGGGGGAAGCTGGAGATCAAGAAGAACCAGACGATGTGCCCGATGATGATCTTCGTCGGGTCATTGTAGATGCAAAGAGACAATGCAAAAGTGAAAAGGAGAATTTGAAGTTCGATCGCATGATAGAGGATCAAAAAAAGGGTTGTACCCCAATTGCGAAGATGGCAACACAGAGCTCGGTACCACACTGGAATCGCTGCAATGTGATGTCTACTACGCAACCTTCTTCTGGTAGACGTTGTTGGGCCTCCAAGTGGAGAGCGTTGTAGGACAGTAGAAAATTTCCCTCAAGTGGATGACCTAATGTTTATCAATCAGTGGGAGCCGTAGGATGAAGATGGTCTCTCTCAGGTAACCCTGCAACCAAATAACAAAGAGTCTCTTGTGTCCGCAACACACCCACACTAGTAGAAAAAGGGTCAAACGTGAAGCACATTAGTGCCGGTTTGAATTAGAGTCAGCACTAATGTGTATATTAGTGCCGGTTCGTGGCGGCAATCAATAGTACCGGTTCGTGGAGAACCTTTAGTACCGGTTCGTTAGCCTGCGGTCAGACTATGGCCCCACCATCACCATTTAGTACTGGTTCGAACCACGAACCGATACTAATGACATTGTGGCAGGCTGTTTTTAGTCCCACCTCGCTCCCCTAACAAGCCTTTTACCACCTTAAATATGTTATTTCTCAAACTATCACAAGCACTTGGTCTTCATTGAACTCTATGTGTAGAATTTGTTGCCGCAATATGAGTCTTCATCGGTTTATAAATCGTTGATGACTCATATTGACAATTCAGATTGTACACACAAAGATCATTGATAATCCAAGTGCTTTTTATGTTATAAGATCATATTGACAATTTAGACTACAAAGAAATATAAGATCATGATGTAAATGCTCTTATATTTTTTGCGTTCAGTATGCACCATTCAAAGCGACGCCATCAACTTTCAACCATTTCTGCCTTCATTTGCTATTTTTCATGCATTCAATGATTTGTTTTGAGAACTAAATGACCTGGAAATTGAAAAGCACTACAAATGAACTCTGAAAAAGTTGAAACTTGGCATGGTATCATCATTTCACCCACATAGCATGTGCAAGAAAGTAGAGAGGCTTATGGCTAAAACTGGATGCACTTCGTTTACAAACTGGACAATCTCTTTCGAAGTATTCAGGTTTCTAACAAAACTAAACTCATCTGTTACAAAGGCATTTCATTTTTTTAAACTTATTACAACTCCAGAATTTTTGTGCATTGAGTATGCACCATTCAAAGCGACGCCATCAACTTTCAACCATTTCTGCCTTCATTTGCTATTTTTCATGCATTCAATGATTTGTTTTGAACTAAATGACACTAAATTTTGTGCAGGCATAGCACTACCTTTAGTACCGGTTGGTGGCTTCAACCGGTACTAAAGGGTGACCAGTACTACAGTTTCTTAGTAAGCTATTTTTTAGTCCCACCTCGCCAAGAGAAAGGGACTAGGAGCAGTTTATAAGCCCTGAGTGCAGAGACGATGAAGAAGAGGCTCAATGCTCACGTTGCTTAGCTTCAAGCCTTCAGAAATATGGTAGATTGCACGGAGCTACGCGCAGTGCAGTTTACACTATTCCGAAAGGCTTGAAGCAAATTAACGAAGCATTGCACCTCTTTTTTATTTTTAATAACTTATTACAACTCCGGACTTATTACACTACACGTCGGCATTTCTTTTTTTAAAACTTTGGTTATAACTCCAGACTTTGACCATCAAGTTTTGCAGAAAAGAAAAAATAGCAGAAAAGAAAAAAATTATATAAAAAAACTACTCAGAAATAAATGGAAGAAAATAAAGCAGAAAAGAAAAACAAATAAAAAAAATTGGGGCGCTGCCCTGTGGGCCTGCTAGGCCACGGGCGTGCAATTACAAGCCTTAAAGGCCCAGCAGACTAACAGGGCAGCGCGCAGAGTTTAGGCCCATAAGCCTGCTATACAAAGGAGTTCGAAAGGGCAGCCGCGGCTGGGTTTATATACCAGTGCGGCTGCCCTTCACCCGGCGAGGTGGGACTAAACTTTGTGCAGGCAGCGCGAGGCCTTTAGTACCGGTTGGTAGCTCCAACCGGTACTAAAGACCACGCTTTAGTACCGGTTGGAGCCACCAACCGGTACTAAAGGCCTCGTCTTCCCGCCTCCTGACCTGGCCAAAGTTGGCCTTTAGTACCGGTTGGTGGCTCCAACCGGTACTAAAGGCTCATCCTATATATACAACACTTACGAAATTTCAGTTACATCTCCAAGTATTTCTCGTCAACCTCTCGCGCGCCACTCCCGTCGTCGCCACCCGTCGCCCGTCGTCGTCATCGTCGTCCCCGTCGCCACCCCGAACGCCGCCGCGCCGCCGTCCGTCGTCGTCGCCGTCCGCCCCGAACGCCGTCGCGCCGCCGTCCGTACGTATCTCGCTCTCTCTCCTCGCGCGTACCCGGCCGCCGTCCGCCCTGAATGCCGCGCGCCGCCGTCCGTCCCCGCCGCCGCCCCGAACGCCGGCGCCCCCGCGCCGTACGCCGCCGCCCCCGCCCGGTACGCCGGCGCCCCCGCTCGTACGTACGGGGCGGCGGTGTACGGGCCGGCGGGCCGCACACACACACACACATATACCACACACGCATACACACACACACACACATACACACATACGTACTAGATTAATGTCGAATGTTAGATTAATGTCGAACTAGAGATTAGAACTAGTTCAATAATTAATATAACTAGTTCATATAATTTTTTCATAGAATTTTTATGAATTTTTTTGTTGTAATTTTGTTCATAGAATTTTTATTATGTTCATATTTTTGTTATCGGGTATGTCGTTGTCGATATACCCCCCCTCCCCGATAACTTTTAGTAATTAGTACTACTTAGAAAGTGTTTAATGGACTTAGTTAGAGGGCAACTTGTTTATTTTGAGTAAGTATATACTACATTATTCTATTTATAGTAAGTGCTTAGTAGTTCAACTAGTTGAAGTAGTTTATTTTTAGCAAGAAAATTAATAGAACTAGTTTCTTTTTTTAGTTAAAGCAATTATTCCCGCATCGACGTGGACGATGCCTATCCCGCATCCTCGTCGTCGAGTCGGCGGAGGACGACACCTGCTTGACCAGATGGGCCATGTCCGGGACTGGGCTCCGCCGGGGTGGTACTGGGAGGCGCTACCTTCCGGGGGGCGTAGCTTGGTGAGGAGACAGCCCGTCGTTGACCCGATCCTTATTTGGTGGCGGTCGCGTGGGCCAGTGACGGTGCCGAGGCTTCCGGACACCGTGGAGGTGGTACGTCACCGTGTCAGCGAGGAGGACCAGCACGTCCGTCGCTACATGGTTGCGTTGGAGGGCAGGTTCGAGAATACCTGGTAGGTTCTTCAGGGATCTCACTGGAGCTATGATCCTATGATGGTTCCTTCCCTTTGGGTGTCCATCGTCCGCGCCGATACCCGTCGGGCGCTACGGTTCTAGCTGCACTGGCGATATGTATGATATATAGTATTCGACGTTTATTAGTGATAATATTCGATGTACGAACACATGGAGATGATGTAGTTTTTCTTATAATTGAAGGCATCCTAATTTGAATACTACTTTATTTTGCGATTTGATTTTTCTTATTGAATGCTCAAATTGGAGAGCACTATATGCAAGGCATATGCATATGATTAGTTGAATAATAATGATCTAATTTAGTCTTTGAATTATGAACGTATAGGAAATGTCATCATCGGACGACGAAAGTCTCCCGGGGGAGTGCGACTGGTGCCACGACGATCGAGGTGAGTGCGACAGGCCTCACCTGGACGATGGTCGGCGCTTCAGCATTAAGCTCGAGGAGACCTTCGAAGTTGAAACGGTACGCAACGACGACAAGTGTTTTTTTTCATAATTAAGCATGACTTCAACTATTTCAACGTGTAATTTTCATCTTTTACAATTCGAGTATAGTTGATCCCATGCCATGCAAGACGCTATGTCTTGGAGAGGATGGATTTTGAAGACCATGAAAATTTTGAAACGAAGAAAATTCACCTAAGGACCCATCATGATGTGGATTTTGAAGTAAAGTTGTATAATGCCGAGAGCGTAACCCATTTTGGTTGCAAAATTGGGAGCATTATGCAAATTGTATGGTTTTGATTAGGGTATGCTTGTCACCATGGATCTTGGTGATCCTGAAATCGAGCAAGACAATATGGACATTTGGGTCCTTGTTGATACTCCTCCAGTTCTACCGCTATGTGAGTTTTCAAACATAGTTAATTATTAATAGAACTTATATTGTTCATTTCAAAATAGTTGACAGCTTATTTCCATTGACAGCTTATTTTGAAGTATCAAAGAATGTGCAGAAGATGGTAGATAGAACTTACTACACCGATGGCTCTGAGTTAACTTACAAGGAGAAAACTCATCTGGTTGGATTTTGTAATGATATTGAGAATTACAATATCTACAATCGAACTCCTCAACATTATGGTCAATACGTGCCACTAGTGCACGTGTTGAACTACGGTAACTACCATGGAGATACCCTGGTAAGTTTTTTACTATTACGACATTCGTGCATCTTTTTGCATACTTCTAAAACTAGTACATCATTGCTAACTACGAAGTTATTACTATGTTTTTCAACAAATTATCCCAGAGGATTGTGTGCCTCATTTGATGTATCAGAATGGCGGCAGCCTTCATGTTTTGAACATATATCCAGGTCATCCTACGAATCTCAACTGTCCATACCGGATTTCTAAAAGAAGTGGAGACATGACAATCAAAGGATGGAAAGAAATGTATGGACAGTCGTAAGGAGCTTCTTGGAAGCAAAAGGAAGCGAGGTGCAAGAATTGGAGACAGGATGATCTCCATTCTTCATAATGGAGAGTCAGGGTCTATATTGTTTTATGCTATTTTACCTTAAGTGTGTTTAGGTCCGATCCTACCTGATACTTGATGATCATGTGCTAAGAACTATTATATGTAGGGTTGGGTTCGATGACTATGAGGATGATGATCGTATGACTTATTATTAATAACGAGTAGAAGTTGTATGATGATGCTTGATTAATTAGCTAGTAGGACTTGTTATTATATATGATGATGTATGATGCGAGCATGCATGAGTTATTATATATATATATCTGCGTGTGAAACGAAAAAGAATTAAAATGGAAAACAGAAAATTAAATGAAAAAGAAATCATAAAACCAAAAACCCCCCAAACATTTTAGTACCGGTTGGTGATACCAACCGGTACTAAAGGGCTCCCGGCCCCCGGAGCTAGCTGGTGCCACGTGGTTGCCCTTTAGCACCGGTTCGTGCTGAACCGGTACTAAAGGGCGGGGGGGCTTTAGTGCCCACACTTTAGTGTCGGTTCCTAAACCGGCACTAAAGGGCCTTACGAACCGGTGCTATTGCCTGGTTCTGCACTAGTGCCAATACAATGGTAAATTGTATAGGTGCACTAGTTCGGCGAAGAGATGGTGATACAAGTGCAATATGTATGGTAGATATAGGTTTTTGTAATCTAAAATTATAAAAACAACAAGGTAACAAGTGGTAAAAGTGAGCATAAACGGTATTGCAATGCTAGGAAACAAGGCCTAGGGATCATACTTTCACTAGTGCAAGTTCTCTCAACAATAATAACATAATTGGATCATATAACTATACCTCAACATGCAACAAAGAGTCACTCCAAAGTCATTAATAGACGAGAACAAACGAAGAAATTATTGTAGGGTATGAAACCACCTTAAAGTTATTCTTTCGGATCGATCTATTCAAGAGTTCGTACTAGAATAACACCTTAAGACACATATCAACCAAAACCCTAATGTTACCTAGATACTCCAATGTCACCTCAAGTATCCATGGGTATGATTATACGATATGCATCACAATTTTAGATTCATCTATTCAACCAACACCAAGAACTTCAAAGAGTGCCCCAAAGTTTCTACCGGAGAGTCAAGATGAAAACGTGTGCCAACCCCTATGCAGAAATTCACGAGGTGACGGAACTCGCAAGTTGATCACCAAAACATACATCAAGTAGATCACGTGAATATACCATTGTCACCACAGATAAGCACATGCAAGACATACATCAAGTGTTCTCAAATCCTTAAGGACTCAATCCGATAAGATAAATTCAAAGGGAAAACTCAATCCCTTACAAGAGAGTAGAGGGGGAGAAACATCATAAGATCCAACTATAATAGCAAAGCTCGCGATACATCATGATCGTTCCACCTCAAGAACACGAGAGAGAGAGAGAGAGAGAGAGAGAGAGAGAGATCAAACACATATCTACTGGTACATACCCTCAGCCCCGAGGGTGAACTACTCCCTCCTCGTCATGGAGAGCGCTAGGATGATGAAGATGGCCACCGGTGAGGGATCCCCCCCTCTGGCAGGGTGCTAAAATAGGGTCCCGATTGGCTTTTGGTGGCTACAGAGGCTTGCGCCGGCGGAACTCCCGATCTATTCTGTTCCCAGATGTTTATAGGGTATATGGATATATATATATATATATATATATATATATATATATATATATATATATATATATATATATATATATGCGAAAGAAGTTGGTCAGGGGAGCCACTAGGGGCCCACGAGGGTTGGGGGCGCGCCCAGGGGGGTAGGCACGCCTCCCTGCCTTGTGGCCACCTCGAAGCTTCATTGAATTCAACACCATGTCTCCTGGATCACGTTCGTTCCAAAAATCATGCTCCTGAAGGTTTCATTCCGTTTGGACTTCGTTTTATATTCCTTTTCTGCGAAACACTGAATAAAAGAAAAAACAGAAACTGGCACTGGGCTCTGGGTTAATAGGTTAGTCCCAAAAATAATATAAAAGTGCATAGTAAATCCCATTACACATCCAAGATGGATAAGACAATAGCATGTATACTTCATAAATTATAGATACGTTGGAGACGTATCACAATGGAAGGCAGATAATGGGGTATCTGACAACGGATTTGAGAAGCTACTGAAAATATTGAAGAAGAAGCTTCCAAACGATAATGAATTGCCCGACAGTTTGTACAGAGCAAAGCAAGTTCGATGCCCTCTAGGATTCACCAGGGCCAGTATGAAGATACGTGCATGTCCTAATGACTGCATCCTCTATCACGGTGCGTACGAGGATTTGAACGCATGCCCGGTATGCAGTGCATTTCAGTATAAGATCAGACGAGATGACCCTGGTGATGTTGACGACGAGCGCCCCAGGAAGAGGTTTCCTGCCAAGGTGATGTGGTATGCTCCTATAATACGACGGTTGAAACGTCTGTTCAGAAACAAAGAGCATGCCATGTAGATGTGATGTCACAAAGAGGACCGTAAGAAAGACGGGAAGTTGATTGCACCCGCAGACGGGTCGCAGTGGATTAAAATCGAGAGAAAGTGGGGGGACTTTGCAGGTGACGCAAGGAATGTATGGTTCTGTTTAAGCGCGAACGGCATTAATCATTTTGAGGAGTAGAGTGGCAATCATAGCAGCTGACCCGTGACTCTATGTATATATAACCTTCCTCCTTGGTTGTGCATGAAGCAGAAGTTCATTATGATACCAGTGCTAATCCAAGGCCCTAAGCAGCCCGGCAACGACATTGATGTGTACCTAAGTCCATTAGTTGAAGAACATTTACAGCTATGGAATGGAAAAGGTGTACGTGTGTGGGATGAGCACGACCAGTAGAAATTTGACCTACGTGCGTTGTTGTTTGTAACCATCAATGATTGGCCTGCTCTCAGTAACCTTTCAGGACAGAAAAACAAGGGATACCACACATGCACGCACTGTTTAGATGCCACCGAAAGTATATATTTGGACAAATGCAGGAAGAATGTGTACCTGGGGCATCGTCAATTTCTTCCGACCAACCATCAATGTCGAAATAAAGGCAAGCATTTCAAAGGCGAGGCATATCACCAGAAGAAGCCCGCCGTCCGTACTGGTGATCACATACTTTCTATGGTTAATGATTTACAAGTAATCTTTGGAAAGGGTCCTGGCAGACTATCTATTCCAAATGACACTGAGGGACACGCACCCATGTGGAAGAAGAAATCTATATTTTGGGACCTACCCTACTGGAAAGACTTAGAGGTCCACTCTGCAATTGATGTGACGCACGTCACGAAGAATCTTTGCGTGAACCAGCTAGGCTTCTTGGGCGTGTATGGGAACACAAAAGATACACCGGAGGCACGGGAGGACCAGCAACGTGTGCAAGAAAAAGATGGTATGCCTCCAAAGCAGTATGAAGGTCCTGCCAGCTACGCTCTTACCAAAGAATAGAAGGAAATCTTCTTTGAATACCTGCTCAGTATGAAGGTCCCGTATGGCTTTTCGACGAATATAAAGGGAATAATAAATATGGCAGAGACAAAGTTTGAGAACCTAAAGTCTCATGACTGCAACGTGATTATAACGCAACTACTTCCGGTTGCATTGAGGGGGCTTCAACCGGAAAACGTTCAATTAGCCATGCATTGTGAAGCTATGTGCATTCCTCAATGCAATCTCTAAGAAGGTGATCGATCCAGAAATCCTACCAAGGTTAAGGAGTGATTTGGTGCAATGTCTGGTCAGTTTCGAGCTGGTGTTCCCACCATCCTTCTTCAATATCATGATGCACGTCCTAGTTCATCTAGTCGACGAGATTGCCATTCTGGGCCCTGTATTTCTACACAATATATTCCCCTTTGAGAGGTTCATGGGAGCCTTAAAGAAATATGTTCGTAACTGCGCTAGGCCAGAAGGAAGCATCTCCACGGGCCATCAAACAGAGCAGGTAATTGGGTTTTGTGTTGACTTCATTCCTGACCTTAAGAAGATTGGTCTCCCTCAATCGCGGTATGAGGGGAGACTGACTGGAAAAGGCACGCTAGGAGCAGACTCAATAATATGTGGGGACGAGCATTCTTGGTCTCAAGCACACTACACAGTTCTACAGAATTCTACCTTGGTGACCACGTATGTCAATGAACACAAGAATATTCTGTGCTCCAAACACCCGGTGCACTGTGACGACTGGATTACATGTGAACACATCAGGACTTTCGGCAGTTGGTTGAAAACACATTTAATGGGTGAAAACACTATTTCTGATGAGTTGTACTCATTGACTAGAGGACCATCTTCGACTGTAATGACTTACAAAGGGTACAAGATAAATGGGAATACATTCTACACGATCGCCCAAGATCAAAAGAGCACCAACCAAAACAGTGGTGTCCGCTTTGATGCAGCAACCAAGAGGGGAAAGGACACATATTATGCTTACATAGTGGACATATGGGAACTTCACTATGGACATGATTTTAAGGTCCCTTTGTTTCAGTGCAAATGGGTCAATATATCAGGAGGCGGGGTAGAGGTAGACCCATAGTACGGAATGGCAACACTGGATCTGAATAATCTTGGGTACACAGACGAACCATTCGTCCTAGCCAATGATGTGGTGCAGGTTTTCTATGTGAAGGACATGTCTATCAAACCGAGGAAAAGAAAAGATAAGGAAGTGAATACATCATACGAGGAGCCAAAGTGCCACATAGTTCTTTCAGGAAAAAGAGGCATCGTGGGAGTTGTGGGCAAGACAGACATGTCTGAAGATTATGAAAAGTTTCACGAAATTCCTCCCTTCAAAGTCAAGGCTAACCCAAGCACCATGTTAAACGATGAAGATTATCCATGGTTACGGTGCAATAAGCAAAGGACACAAGCGAAGAAAAAGTGAAGACTTTCTCTCACAACTATTATGATGATGCCTTTGATCTAGCATATCATTGTAGTTACATGTGAAGAAATGAAACGTCTTTTGTAACAGATGAGTTTTCGTATGAAACCCTGATACTTTGAAAGATATTGTCCGTTTTGTACACAAAGTGCATCCAGTTTTTTTCGTAACCCTCTCAAATTTTCAGAACATGCTATGTGGGTGAAATGATTATACCATGCCAACTTTCAACATTTTTAGAGTTCATTTGTAGTGCTTTTCAATTTCAGGGTCATTTAGCTTTAAAAAAACAGTAAATGCATGAAAAATACCAAATGAAGTCAGAAAGGGTTGAAAATTGATGATTTTGCTTTAAATGGTTCATTTTGAACACACAAAAAGTTGGGAGTTCAAATAAGTTCAGAAAAATGAAATACTTTGTAACAGATGAGTTTTCATCCGAAACCCTGATACTTCGAAAGAGATTGTCCGTTTGCTACACGAAGTGCATCCAGTTTTTCTTGGAACCATCTCGACTTTTAGAACATGCTATGTGGGCGAAATGGTGATACCATGGCAACTTTCAACCTTTTCAGAGTTCATTTGCAGTGCTTTTCAATTTCATGGTCATTTAGCTTAAAATAAATCAGTGAATGCATGAAAAATACCAAATGAGGTCTGAAAGGGTTGAAAATTGATGATGTGGCTTTGAATGGTTCATTTTGAACACAGAAAATGTCTGGAGTTCAAATAAGTTCAAAAAAATGAAATACCTTCGTAATAGATGAGTTTTCGTCCGAAACCCTGATACTTCGAAAGAGATTGTCCGTTTGGTACACGAAGTGCATCCAGTTTTTGCCGTAACCCTCCAACTTTTTAGAACATGCTATGTGGGTGAAATGATGATACAATGCAAACTTTCAACCTTTTCAGAGTTCATTTGTAGTGCTTTTCAATTTCATGGTCATTTATCTTAAAAATCAGTAAATGCATGAAAAATACCAACTGAATTCAGAAAGGGTTGAAAATTGATGATGTGGCTTTGAATGGTTCATTTTGAACACACAAAAAGTCTGGAGTTCAAATAAGTTCAAAAAAAATGAAATACCTTCGTAACAGATGAGTTTTCGTCCGAAACCCTAATACTTCGAACGAGATTATCCGTTTGGTACACGAAGTGCATCCAGCTTTTGCCGTAACCCTCTAAACTTTTTAGCACATGCTATGTGCGTGAAATGATGATACCATGCCAACTTTCAAAATTTTTAGAGTTCATTTGTAGTGCTTTTCAATTTCAGGGTCATTTAGCTCAAAAGAATCAGTAAATGCATGAAAAATACCAAATGAAGTCAAGAAGGGTTGAAAATTGATGATGTGGCTTTGAATGGTGCATTTTGAATGCACAGAAAGTCTGGAGTTCAAATAAGATCAAGAAAAATGAAATCCCTTTGTAACAGATGAGTTTTCGTATGAAACTCTCATACTTCGAAATAGATTGTCCATTTTGTACACGCAGTGCATCCAGATTTTGCGGTAACCCTCTCAACTTTTTAGCACATGCTATATGAGTGAAATGATGATACATTGCCAACTTTCAACATTTTCAGAGTTCATTTGAAGTGCTTTTCAATTTTAGGGTCATTTAGCTCAAAGAACGAACTAATAGAAAAAAGAATGAACTAGAAAACTTTTATGAGACTCAAATAGCAAAAAGAATGAACTAAAAATAATTATTAAAATATTCTGTTATATCAACAAAAACAAAACTATAATATTCTTCAATAGCAAAAAGTATCAACTAAAAAGCTTTTTTAAAACTCCAATAGCAAAAGGAATCAACTAAAAAGATTTTATAAACCTCTAGTATTATTAAACTAATTTTTAATAAAATTTATGCAACTAAAATCATCAAAGTATTTTTTGTTCAAAACATTAATAGCAAAAAGAATTTTCAATAAAGAATGTTTTTGTTAGAAACTTTAAGAGCAAACTAAAATAACAAAATTTGTTTTTGATTAAAACATACATTTAAAGTAACCTAAAAATTACCAAATTGAATATAATGATAAAGCACAGTAATATTAAATAGCATAAAAAGAATCACTCAAAAATCTATTTTTATAGTAAAGTTATTCACAAACTAGTGATTCACACAATTTAAACTATTTAAATTTGAAAACTGATGTCACTAACAGAAAGTTTATAATTTTTGTGACCTAAAAGCAAAAAGAATCACTGAACAACTGTAAGTATTTAGTAAGTACAAACAAAAGAAAACAAATAAAGCATCAAAGAAAACAAATAAACTAGAAAATAATAATAAGCCGCCTACTGGGTCACCACGGCCTGAATATGACTAGAAACCCACCGGGCCAGGATTCAGGCCCGCAGGAGGCCCAATAGGCCCACAGGCAGAGGATTGTGACATTAGGCCCGTAAGCCTGCAGTTGAGAGGAGCTCGAGAGGGTCCGCGCAGCAGCGCTTATAAACAACTTTCGAGCCGTCTCCGCTAGCGAGGTGGAACTAAACTTTTGGCCCCGTGCGGCACCAACCGGGACCAATACCTACCTTTGGTCCCGGTTGGTGGCACCAACCAGGACCAATGCTACCCTTTGGTCCCAATTCATGCCACCAACCGGGACCAACGATCCTGCTTCTACTAGGTGGGGATAGCAGTAGCGTCGGTCGAATCCTATCGCACAGGACGCGACATCTGCAATACACAACCCCAAACATCAATCGTAGTATTAGTTAGCTAGTTAGGCAATCTCCAACACGCAGCAGTAAAAGGAATACATGTAATATATAGCGTTGGTTAGACGAAAGCAGTAGCGCAAGTTTTGCAGTAGCAATGGTGCCCGGTCCTCGCTACTGCTAAGTAGCAGTAGCGCGGGTCCAACAAAATCTACTGTTAGGTGGGGATAGCAGTAGCGCGGTTTTAACCAGGGCTACTACAGGTTAGTTGTAGCGCCGCGGTAATAGCGCGGGTACCCACGCACTATTACTATGGCAAAAACCAGCGCTAGTACTAGATTTTTCCCTAGTAGTGAGGATTTCTGGATGCTCCAGGAGCATGCATGATGCACAGAGGTGAGAAAATGATAGCGGAAGCACGTGCTTCACCACACATGGTAGATGACGAGGTTCGGTTGCAGGGGAAAGCTAGGTACAACACGCACACGACAAAGAGAAGGGAGGGGAAAGAAGGCAGAGTGCACAGTGATTTTGAAGAGATGCTCAGTGGGCTCGGGGGTGCACTGGATCAGTCGATTTGGCTATGGTGACCGTAGGGATGCAGCGGCGAAGATGAGCTTAGTGGCGACGGGTGAGAGCCTCCCGGCTTGTTCGAGTAGGCGTAGCCGACGAGGTCGACCGAGAGGAATCTACCAGACAAGGAGTCAGGCATCGGGGAGCTGGTTGGCCACGGTGGCGATGGAGTCCATGGCAGTGACTTTGTGGGCGAGAACATGAGCGACGGAAGAGGCGCGAGAGGAGGGGAGATATGGAGCTAGCACTACTAGAAAATACATTATAGATAGATCTTTAGCCGTAGCGAGGGGTATAAAGGTCTTCTTTGTCTAGTTCAACTAGATCTCGCCCCCAAGCGCCACCGTAGCTACCGGCCTCCGTCTAGTCTTCAGATGGTTTGCTTCGTACCTTCTGGTTGTCATGTCGTGTGGTAAACTTGCTAATTAATAACTATCATGTCCTGACAAACAAGACAAGCTATCTTTGGTTACTGCCCAGCAGTCTAGTTGTTAGTATTATTAAGGTCTACACAGTCTAGTTCTTCAACTAGATATTTTCTTATTAGGACTTAGGGTCATTTGCTTTAAGTCTTTCAAAAAATGCTTGTATACACCCACCGTAACTAAGAAAGAAATTGGACGGTAGCAACGGGCAGTTTCGAGAACAACTTCATTCTAATTGTGAAATGAGTGTGTGCTGTTAGGAACTCACTCATGAGTGTGTGCTGTTAGGTTCGATCTACAGGTTAGCTGTAGCGCCGCAGTACTAGCGCGGGTACCCGCGCTACTACTAGGGCAAAAACCAGCGCTACTATTAGAGTTTTCCCTAGTAGTTAGGGTTTCTGCATGCTCCAGGAGCATGCGTGACGCACATAGGTGAGAAAATGACCGCGGGAGCACGCGCTTCGCCGGACATGGCGGATGACGAGGTTCGGTTGCAGGGGAAAACTAGGTAGTGCACGCACATGACGAAGAGAAGGGAGGGGAAAGAAGGCAGAATACATAGTGAGTTTGAAAAGATGCTCAGTGGGCTCGGTGGTGCACTAGATCAGTCGATTTGGCAACGGTGATTGTCTGGATGCAGCGGTGGAGATGAGCTCAGTGGCGACGGGTGAGGGCATCCAGGCTCGTTCGAGTAGGCGTAGCGGACGAGGTCGGTAGAGACGAAGCTACCGGACAAGGAGTCACGCACCGGTGAGCTCGTTGGCCACGGTGGCGATGGAGTCCATGGTAGTGAATTTGTGGGTGATAACATGAGCGACGGAAGCGGCACGAGAGGAGGGGAGATATGGAGCTAGCACTACTAGGAATTACCGTATAGATAGGTCTTTAGCAGTAGCAAGGGGTATAAACCCCGCGCTACTACTAAGTGGTCGCCACCGTGCTCCCTGGGACAAGCCATAGTAGTAGCGCGGGGTATAAACCCACGCTACTACTAAGTTGATAGTAGTAGCGCAGGGTCTAAACCCGACGCTACTACTAAGTGGTGTCCACCGTTCCACTAGGACATGCCATAGTAGTATCGTGGGGTATAAACCCGGCGCTACTACTATCGACCCACCAGTAGCACGCGGAGGCCCAAACCTAGACCCACACTCTCTCAATTCCCCTTCTCCCTCCCACCCGCGATGCCCTTCCTAACCCACCGCCTCTGCCGGCCTCGCACCTCGATGTCTCCCCCTAATCCGACGACCTCCTCTCCCACCGCAGGCCCTCCCCTGCCGCTCCTACCTCCACATTCTCCGCTGCTGGAAGGAGAGGGAGATCCAACAGAGCATCGGGCGATGGCCAGATCTGCCATGGACGCAACCACTTTCACTTCCTCGTCAGGAAAAGGCCTCGTGAGGACGTGAGGTCCCCGGAACAATAGTAGAAGGTCACGGGCGTCGTCTAGGGTTTCGGGCATCGGCTCCAACTCCGACGGCCACCAGTGAATTGCTGCTCCTACTCTTCTCTATCTCTCCTGTCATCTTCTAATTCTTTTCTCTTTTTGTAGAAGCAGCAAAGGAGAGGTATGGGGAAGCACCATCACTGTGGACGACTTCATCCCCTCCAGGATTAGCATCAGCCATGGATGAAGAGGCCGATGACACCGAGCAAGCAGTAGCCATGGCTGGAATTTATTTTTTAATTCCTAATTAGTTAGTAGTAGCGAGGGTGTAGACCCACGCTACATGTAACTAGTAGTAGCGCGGGTGGCACTCGCGCTACTACTAATGGACGTAGTAGTAGCGTGGGTGGCACCCGCCTACTACTGCCGGTTAGCTGCGGCGCCCAAGTAGTAGTGCGGGCACCCGTGCTACTACTAGTTCTTTACCCCATGCTACTAGTAAGCTTTTCGTAGTAGTGTAGGTCACGACTAGGGGCTCGCGGGTGACCATATGTACCTCACTAGGCCTCCCGGAGTTGTGCGGTGTCACTCACTGGCCGGCGCATCGGACACATGCGAGTGTGTGGCAAAAAGCGAGGCAGAGATAGGGGATGACCTCCTGGTGGCCTGGGTTGTGCATTGTACAGTGGCAGCCCACCAGTAATACCTTTCTTTTCCTCTTTGTTGTTTTCTTTATTTCTTTGCTGTTTTGCAACTATTTCAGTCAATAAATGAATTTAGTAAAATATGCTACTTAGTACATGAATATATACTAGGTAGTATTTTGAAACAACACACAATGTTTTAGGCCATTTGAAAACAATTGTATTTATGGTAGAATTTGGATGGGTTAAATAAGTGTTGCTGGTAGACTAACATAACTGCAGGGGGCAATTTGGGTATCCAATGGAGTAGATATTATTTTTACCAATACATGGGGATTTTATGGCATATTGTAAACATTTTTGTTTTGCTGTATGGATAATTATTATTTTAGATTTTAGTTCAAATTTGATTTTGAAGCGGATTTGGATCAAAGTGAATATTTGCAAAATTAATTGTGATGACATGACACCATGGGCATGAGTTTACTTAGCATGATATGTGGGGTGTTACACTTTCTGGCCTAGTGTGAAGTAAAGATTGGCGTGGCTTCCATATGATCTGTGTTTAAGATGATGACTAAAGCACTTGATGTCCGATTATGAAAACACTTGTTTTGGCCTTGATTGATTGGGCTCGGGAGCTAACTTACGGCATTGTATTCTTAAATGCATTGTTTTCTTGCTACCGGATTGAAGATATTAATTTGGGGTTGATGCACACCCCTTGGCAACCGCCTACACTCCGCTGCCTTGTCCCAATCTCCGCTCCCAAGCGCCACCGTAGCTACGGGCCTCTGTCTAGTCTTCAGATGTATTAAGGTCTTCTTGGTCTAGTTTAACTAGATCATTTTTATTAGGAATTTGCACTACTTCTAGCAGGTCTTCAAAAGAAACAAAGTGGCGTACATGTCGAACATATTCTTTTTTATAGTCCATGATCTGTCTGCTTGCATGCATGTGCGTGTGTTTGAACAAGTTCTTCGCCCGTGGTGTGGTATAGCAGACCTGTCTTTTTATGAATCCATGGTTCCCATTTGGCATAGTTGCAGTGAGGTGCACAATTATTGATTTTATGAAATGGAAGTAAACAAGTTCTTACAAATGATGCCTTGACTGTGTATGGTCAGAATATAAAACTAGTGTTTCGCGAGTACATAGTATAATGTACTCCCTCCGTCCCAATATGAAAAATGTTTTTTGACACTATCGTAGTATTAAAAAACGTCTTGCATTTTCGGACGGAGGGAGTAGAAAATTATCAACTTGCATATCTAACCGATCTCATCTAATAATGCATGGTTTGCTTTGTACCTTCTGGTTGTCATGTCGTGTTGTAGACTTGCTAATTAATAACTATCATGTCCTGACAAACAAGACAAGCTGTCTTTGGTTACTGCCTAGCAGTCTAGTCGTTAGTATTATTAAGGTCGACACAGTCAAGTTCTTCAACTAGATATTTTCTTATTAGGACTTAGGGTCGTTTGCTTTAAGTCTTCGAAAAAATGGCAGCGTACATAGATGTCCAACATGTATGTTTGTATACACCCATCCTAATTAACAAACCAATTGGACGGTAGCAACGGGCAGTTACGACCACAACTTGTTTCTAGTTGCGACATGAGTGTATGCTGTTTGGTTAGATCTAGTGGACGCCCGCAAAAAAAAAAAGTTCGATCTAGTGGAGACAAATCGTTATATTTGCGTACACACCCTTGGTTATAAAATATTTGTAAATAGGTGTTCGACTTTGTTACATTCAACAGCTCTCCACATGTTACTCTCGTTGTGTATTATGGTCCTTCAGAACCCATGTTCGATCTAGAGAGAGAAGTTAAGACCCCAAGCTATATTTTTTAAGTCTAATAAAGGCATCTGCAATGCTGTCCCTCAAACCACCCACAACAGACCTGACTACGCGGTTAGAAGATGTTTTGCCATCCAACGCGGTCCTGCATCGGTCCGTTCTTCGATCCAGACACACTTTTTCCTGCAACCGAAGACAAACTGGCAGGCTCTCAGAGCGTCTGGACCGCTGCCACACCCTAGTCTGACTAACCTGGCGCAGCCAAATAACCCCCCCTCGCCTACTGATGTTCCCGCCAGAAAAGGTCAGCGCCGCTCGTGAGCACCAGTGCCGCAATCATGCCGACTCAGAGCGACGCGACCTCTCACAATGCTCCGGCAGTGAATGGCACGACGACCGAGAGTGCCACCCTCGCCACTTCCCGTTGTCTGTAGTTGTCCGAAGTTCAAACGACAGCCCATCTGTCTGCCTGCCTACCTTAAACATGTGTGCGCTTGGAGAGGAACGACAAGCCGACGCCAGCCATCTGTTCGTCTACTGCCCACCATTAATTACCTTGCCGGTTTCCCTACCATCAGCCCGTGATATCCACCGGCGCTGGTCGACGGCTATCGCACATGCGGTGACATCCTCCACGACCTCTGGCGGTATCGGCATCATCAGGCGGACTTAGAGGCCACCTACAAAGACTTCGACGAGGCGCTGAATGAGGTGTTTGTCAAGGGCGAGCACTAAGGCGAGGTTGCCAGCTCGGCAGTGCACCGCCACCGCGACCACGAAGTCGGTATGTCTAACGGTGCCTCCAACAACGATGAAGAGTAGCGCATGGGAAGTCGCCGGCACTTGTATTCCATGAACCACACTGCTCCTCCCCTCTTTTTGGAGCCAAGCTTGGCGGGCTCAACATCGTCAGCCAATTAGTCGTTTGGTGGCAGTGTGGAGGCGGATGGCTTCAGTTCCCAACAATGATGGCTGCAAAGTAGCAGGAGGTTCATTTTTTGGGACCCATGGCCGGCCGGAGATGGGAATGGGTGCTAGCGGTCGTTTTAGAATAGGTTTACAGTCCAGTCTAGTTGAAATATGTCTAAATGTAATGAATTTGCTCTAGTTTAGATGAAACGCACATGGTTTTATGTTAAAAAAAATCAAGTATGTATGAATATCGTCCGATGCATTCAAATATGCATCGAATTTGTTCATTTTCGTTAAAATTCTTACAAAATGTAATCAGACGTATGCAGACAGCTTTGGATGGTCGACTCCCGTATCCGTGTCCACAGACTGGTCCACCCTTGTCCGTGGACAAATGCGGTGTTAGTTTGGGGTTGCGTGTTGGAGATGCCCTAACAATCTAACAATACTTCATTTGTTCATAACGAAAAGGTGCGACAACAACCGGGAGTCCAGGCACCCGCTTATCCTGCTCGTCCAGCGCTTTTAAGATTCGTGACAGTCTTTGTACAGCTGCAGACGTTTAGCTGGTTCAAAGTAATTTGGCAGCTGCCGCTAGGCAGACAAACAATTACTCCTTTTTTTCCGGTTTATAAGGCTTATCTTAACTTTTTTGTTTTTCCAATTTAGAGGGCTCATCTCCATGTCATTTTTAGTTTTCAATGCGCATTAAATCTTTGCGTGCAAGAACTAAAAAGGAACACACCAATGCATGTAATGTTCCTACTCATCTAGTGGCCAAGCATGCATGAAATGGAATTAATAAAAATTAATACATGAGTTTAATTGGGGTAGTTTTGTAAAGTACGAGATACATTCCTCCACTCACAAAATGCCTTGATTCATGAGATTTGAGATTTGAGCCCTATAAATCGGAAGTGAGGGAATATGTGTGAAGTAGGCAACATGAAGAAATAGGGGTGGTAGGTCTAGCTCCCGCAGTAGGTCGTCGCAGTCCACGAGATGGCTGAAGCAACAACATAGGTGGTTGCGGTCCACGAGTGTATGCGCCCGTCAGCATAAAAGAGATTCCCATTCGCCACGTGGTCTTTAGTTTGGTCTCCTGTTTCAGCTTTATGTTCCCCTTCAGAGTTCAGCACACAGTATTCAATGGAGCTCGTCTTGCTCGGCAATGCCCGGCAAATTTGACAAATTTGACCTATAAATGAAATCAAATCACAGAATGAACTGTCCGTTAAACTATTTCACGCAGCTGACCCATGGCGCCTAGCTCTCAGGCGCTGCACTATTGCAACGCCTGGGAGCTAGGCGCTGCACTAGTGCAACCCCTAAGAGTTAGGCGCTACACTGTATAGTGTGGCGCCTAGCTCTTAGGCGCTGCACACTGATTTAATAATTTTTGAATTACACGGGTACGACGCTGGCCGTGTAGCGCCTATCTGTAAGGCGTTGCACAGTGTAGTGTGGCGCCGTCGTGGCGGGCGCTACACAAAAGGGTCAGGCGTGTGAAATAGTTTCACGGGTAGTTCATTCCGTGAATTGATTTCGTCCATAGGTCAAATTTGTCAAATTTGCCGCAATGCCCTCCCGTTAGGCCCATCGCGATATCTGTTCCATTGTACTACCTCTATAAACTAATATAAAAACGTTTAGATCACTACTTTAGTATTCTAAATAATCTTATATTAGTTTACGAAGGGAGTAATAAGCAACAATTAAAACTGACATGATTAAATAAGATGACACGATTATCCTTTAGTTTGAATATGTATCGAGAAACAAGTCTGATAGACAAGCACTTAGTTGGATAACTTGAAGTTTAACTGGAGCTGCAATATTTTTGTAGGTGAAAAGTGAGGGTTTCCTAGCTGCATATTTCAATATAATTTGTTTGTACGTACTAAATATTTTTCAATCTACACATACCTTATCATTATCATTATGAAATTTTACTAGAGAAAACTAACTAAATATTTTTCGGCCAATGATAGGCGTCGGTCGCGCCGCATCCGCTTGATTAACAGCATAACAGCCGTTAGATAGGTGCTCCACCTGCAAAAAAAGTCAAACACGCTTTCGCCAACCTTCCAAGCATAGTCCCGCACTAGCACGGCTGTTTCCGCTCGCAAAGAAATCGCTGCCCAGCGCGCTCATGGCCGGAGACACCTGTGTGCGAAGCACGTCGGTAGAACCAGTCTCATGAACGTGGTTATGTAATGTAGATCCGGGCCGCTTCATCCAGCAATACCGCCGAATCAAAGTAAGACGTTGCTGGTAAGCAGTATGACTATTATCGCTCACAACTCTTTGTGTTCTACTCGTGCATATAACATCTACGCATCCTTCCTCGTCGAAAACTGTCACCGCTTGGCGCTCGTTGAGTCGCCGCATCAGTAGCTTGCTCCCGCCGCCTCTGGTTGCAACACTGGGCGCCTTGGTTTTTGCTCGTCGCCATGACGGTTGCAACATCGGCTTCTCCAGTTCCAGCTTGCCGTGTGTCGATTGTAGGATCAGCTGGCTTTGCTTGCAGCTCGCTGTCGTGCTAGTTCCAGCATGCCGTCATGCTGGTTCTAGCACCGGGCACTCCTCCCAGATGCAACTCGCCGCCGTCCTCACCGATCTAGAAGGACGCGGCCGCCCTCGTAGCAAAACGTCACCGTCTTGTAGCACGCCGATGCCTCTGTCGTTGTAGCACCTAGCAGCCGACATCGTAGCACATTCGTGGCTGTACCGTCGTGCCGCCGTCCGCAGCTCTCAACATCGCCGCTCACACCATTGGCGCGTCAAGTGAAGCTTTTTCTCACAGCAGTTGAAGCCATTTTCATGCCGGTTGAAGCTTTTTTCATATGTTGAAGTTTTGCATCGTGCCAATTGAAGCTTTTTTCATCTACGACCAAATCTTGTTCGGCAAAGAGTTGTAGCTTTTTTCATCTTGCAGTGCGTGCTTGAAACTTTGTATATCTTTTGGTTGTATCTTTTTTCACCTAGGTTTGAAGCTTTCTTCGTAACGCTTGCAGCCTTTTCAGTTTGACATTGGCTGGTTGAAGCTTCACTTGATGGTAGAAGCTTTTTCGATCTAGGCTTGAAGCTTTTTTCATGCCGGTTGTTGCAATTTGTGACCTTGGTTATAGCATGTAGCAAAAGCAGCGACACTGTGAGTTGCTCGGAGCAGCGCCGGCGTCCTCGCAGCCCGTGGTTGCCGCGCTCGCCGTCCATGATCGTAGCTCTCCTGGGCACGGATTGCAGCTCCCGTCGGCAGGAACCATGGCGTGTAATGCATGGATGGAGGAGAAAAAGGAGAGAGAAAGAAAGGGATTGCATGGGAGCAGGATGGAAATGAGTGGACGGGGGCCACGTACTTGGAGGAGAAAGTATCCAGTGCACCGGTTCAATTGGTGCACCAGATGCACCCGTCATATGTGAGCCCTTGGATAAGAAATCAAGGGATGAGAACACGTTGAAAGATAGATTAGTGGGCCATTTGCAAAACAGACCTCGTGCTATGCGAAAAGCAGCCCGCACTCCACCCTTTCCTCGATCCATGCATTTTCTGACGTGGGGTTCTCTTCCATCATTGAATCACTGTATTTTTTTTATTTCTTTCTTCAAACATAAACATGGTCACATGTTGATCCATCCATCCAAATTCTGTTTTTCTTTGACCACAGTTTTTTGTTTTGAAAACATGTTCGAAACAAGATCACTGTTAAATATATATTCCAAAATTATTTTTGTTTATTATCAAACTTAAATTAAAATTTTAGAAGTTCTTTTATTGAAACTTAAATGTATTTTGTAATTTTTAGCACTGCATCTCCCTCCACATGCCTGTCCCACACATATGCTTTTGCCCCAAATAGATAGCTTCCGAGTCAAGTTTCAAACAGCAAAAAATATATAAATCAAAAAGATATTCAACATTAATCCTGTTTCAAAGATCTCGTCAAGACAAAGATAATAGTCAAAGCGGATCTGGAATCGAACATTCGATTCAAAATATATGACCATTTTTGTTTGAGGGTCAAAATTTTAACCTACAGATTTATTGAAGGAAGAGTGTGGTGCAGAGTGCGGTTCAAATGAAATGAACTATAAGGATGTTTCTATAAAAATGGCATGGTCCAATCTGACCCATTGCCTTTTCATCTAATGGTTGAAAAGTCACTTGAGCATTCGGTGCACCAATTCGACCGGTGCACTGGATAGGTCCTCGTACTTGAAGAGATAAGGGAAGCGGCAGTGGGAAAGCGACGGGTGGGACCACGAACATGTGGGGCGGAGCCTCGCGAGTGGCATGCGACAGGCCCAGCATTCGTGCAGCGCCGCTGTAAAACGTTTCCCATATTTTTTTTAGACTGTGCTAATATCCGACCGCGGACGACTTTTCCTTTATTCAATTGAAGTAGGTGCATGCATGCATGTGGTTGGTTTCTTCGAAATAAACAGAAAACGCACACGGATTCTTTTCCTCAATTGTTGCATGCATGCATATAAGACGAAATTGAGGATGTCGGCATAGATTCAATCGAATTCAAATATTCAAAATGTTTTGTAGTTCTAACCATCGCTCCGATTGAAAAACAGTTTTCACATAAAAGATTTGTCGCGATAAGACCTTCAAAACTAGATCCCGTGTTGATATGTTCCGATGACCTTTTTTTCGGGTCAAAAGTTACCAGCCCCACGCTAAGTAAGTTATCAAATCCGTGGTATATAAGTTATTGTCATGTTTACATAGAAATTACGGGGGCATAAAAATGGCTCCTCGAACATTCTCTCCACATGCAAATGCGGTAGAGCACGGGAAACCTGATGTCATTGTAAATTCTCGCTATTTTGAAACTATAAAATGTTTTATAGCTAAAACTGTCATTTTTGATTGAAAAATCATTTTCACATAAAAAATCCATCGCGATGAAAACTTCAAAACTAGACCTCATGTTGGCATGTTTTGATCACTTTTTTGGTCAATAGTTACCGTAAAGTTATGAGTTATGTTATATGTGTACTAACATGTTATTTATGCAGAAGTGACCGGAGATGTGTCTCAACGAATTCTTTCCCCTAAGTCAAATTTACCGTGCTTTTTATACCTAAGTTATCAGTGTCGGATGCATACATTACCATGCTATTTGCACAGAAGTAACCAGGGTATGTTTTAATAACTTTTTATTCGGGTCTTAAGTTATCGAGTTGGTTATACCGTAGTTATCAGGTCAATGATGTGTGAGTTACCATGCTATTGATAAAAAGTTACCAGAGGTATATTTCATCAATAACCCTCCCCCACCCATCATCACTGTTGCCAAAAGTTACCACGACTGGGGCACATAAGTTATCAGGTCTGCAATGTGTGAGTTATGATGTTATTCGCACAAAAAGTTACCAAGGGTATATTGCATCAACCACCCTCCCCCCTTCCGGTCACCAAAATTTATCAAGACTGGGGTATATTAGTTATCACGTCTATGATGTGTGAGTTACCGTGATATGCACATACAAGTTACCGAGGGGATATTTCATCACCCCTCCCTCGCGAAAAGTACCATGACCGGGGTGCTTAAGTTATTGGGTCTTCGATGTCTGAGTTACCATGCTATTCACACAAAAGTTACCGAGGGATATTTGATCGCCACCCCCCTCCCAGGCAAACTTATCAGGACTCGGGTACATAATATATTAGGACTGTGATGTGTGAGTTATCATGATATTCCATAACTTATAATGTTGTATGAAATAATGTACTCCCTCTGTATAAAATTAGTACAAAGTCGAATCACGTATTTTGATAGAGGCGAGGGTGTCCCGATCTTTCGATGAGATGATAACTATCGATTTGTGGAGACGACTTTGACGATCCAACTACAAACATGCATGACGCTGCGCCTTAGCAACCGCTAAACCAATCTCCGTGAGGTTACCAACGATGCCGGAAGCACGATCAGCCTGACCCCAAATGTCTATTCCTGCATGCAATTGAAGAACAATCAAGAATATGATAAAAGCAATTTGAATATTGCAAATATGGATGAAGTATTGATAAAGGTGGGGATCTGGAAGTGGTCTTGGTCTAGTCGTTGGACACAAACGAAATACACGAAGTTGCAATGACTAACTTTTAACTAAACAAATCCCAAGGAAAAAGCTACTAGATGGATCTACTTATATAGGGGAAAGGGGTGGTGGCCAAGGAGGTGGAAGGACGTCCCAAGGCAGCCTAAAACTAACCTTTGGTCGTACAAGGCTCATGGGCCCAAGTGGAGGTAATGCAACACCTTTGGACTTGTTGTTTGACTCGGATTCTGCTGCAGCGTCAGATTGTTTCGTCGATATCTCAACGCTCCGGATGAATTTGAAGGTGAATCCAGTTGGGTCAGAAAGACCACGAAATCTACTTTCCAACAGAAAAAAGAATCACCCAGTTCGGAATTCATATGAAAAAGTTGTTGGCATTTTGATTCAGGTATGTCCGTGTAGTCCAAACCTGAATCCAGAACGTGAGAGACTTGGACTCTATCTTCTCTTGGCAAAAAATGATGTGAGAGGACTTTTTGAACAAAACCTAAACTTCTCATTTTTCCTTATCTTCGCATGTGGATTGTACAAATGTCGCATACACCTGCATTTAGACAAAACACATAATTGTGTGAAGTATTTCTGTTCTGAATAACATAAATAAATTATTGAATAGTTTGCATTAGAAATCACCTGACAAATATGTATGTATGAAATATTTTTTTCATACCCAAGGTAGTAATGTCCTCATCATACTTTGGGGTGGAGGAAGTATAAGAAAAGGCCAACAAACAACAAAAGAACAGTTTTTTATTTCCTGCCATGGGGTTTAAAAAGGTTAAATAGATAGTTTCCATTCGTAAGACAATAAGTTGTATTAGGTGAGTTGGTCATTGGCATTGTACGACAATCAACGGACCTGGGTTCTAACCCTACTACTATATGCGGATTATTTTTACTCGAGCGGAATGGAAAAACGAAAATGAAAATCAGTAGCGACAGCGATAGCGACGTTCCTTTGGACCGGGAAAGGAAAAAAGAAAAAGAAAAACAGCAGCGACAGCGACGTTCGGTAGGAGCAGGATCG
This sequence comes from Aegilops umbellulata, assembly GCA_032464435.1. Lineage (NCBI taxonomy): Eukaryota > Viridiplantae > Streptophyta > Magnoliopsida > Poales > Poaceae > Aegilops > Aegilops umbellulata. The sequence continues at coordinate 6,387,267 of CP136058.1, read as the reverse complement.
ACAGCGACGGATAGCAGCAAGAGCGGTAAACACGTAGGCTAAACGCGCGCTGTCGGATTCGAAGCGGACGGCATCCAAACAGTGCGGATCTATTGTAAACGACCAGTCGGCAGGAAATTAGCTGTTGCGTTTTCTTTAATAGAATTTCGTGCCATTACCTGCAAGTCTACACATAGAAATATAACAAGCGTAACATGTTACACCTGCTGTTTGTGTGTGTCTACTTCGGTTAGACCTCGAGCTTGAATTTTTATAAGTACTCGCTTGCAAATTTTTGTTGGGTGAACTTGCTAGCTAATTTCTTTGTTCCATTCACAATAAACCAACCATATTATGTGAGATCTATATAAATTAATCACTCCTACAATATGTTCAACGATAATTATCAACTTGCATACCACCAAACTCGTTTTCGACAATGCATGGTTGGCTTGGTAGCTTGTTGTAATGTAATGTGCTTGTCTTGCTTCAAAAATATTTTTTTTTGCAAGGAGCTAGTGTCATGCCAATTAACGATCATGTGCTGAACAATTAGACAAGCTGAGTTTGGCCAATGCCCAGCAGCCTAGTCTTTAGAAGTATTAAGGTCTTCCCAATCTAGCTAGTTCTTCAACTAGATATTTTTTTATTATGGCATAGGGTCATTTGCTGTAAGTGTTCACAAAAATGGCTGCTTACATTGCGTGTGCGTGGATATGTCCTTTGCCAGTTGCTATGGTTCAACAAATTCCCCTTTAATGAATCAAAGACACCCCCACCCCCCACCCACCTCTAATTAACCAAGAATATTAGACGGTAGCAATGGGCAGTTAGGAAAATATCTAGTGCTATGGGAGCACCTCACATTAGGTGCTCCCGCGCGACCTCGACCGTCGATCTTAGATCGAATGGGCAGCATGACAGGATGTGGACCAAAGTGTCATTTCGAGAATGTTTGGGAGATTTTCTGCAAAACATTCATGCTGGATTTGTCTTTTTTGTTTCTTAACGTGTATTCAAAATTTTGACTTAATTTTTTTAGGGATTTTACATTCATGTGATCCTAACATCCATAATTTTTTTCAGAATTTTCTAAAGGATTTAAATGTGCATTTTGAAAACTAGGAGCACCTAATGTGAGGTGCTCCCGTAGCACGAGATACTCACCCCAGTGTACAAGTTCTTGCTACTTATGCCATGACTGTGTGCTGCCCGAAACTCCAAATATGAAAAATGTTTTTTATGAGTACGTAGTGTAAAAATGTTTTATACACACACAAAGGGTTAATCTACTGGCTGAAGTTCAGGGCCCAAGCTAGTAAAAATTACTCAGGCTTTGAAGCTTGGGCTGGTCCCCTTAGATAGTTTCTTCATGAGCCTTTGTGCTCTTGCTGTTGTAATTTTTGTTTCATCTTTAGATTTTCTTTATTCTTTCTACAACCTTTGCTGCTTTCTCTTATGTTCTTGACTTTGTATCATTTATATAAAAATATATAGAAATACGCAGTAGAGTACTTGTCGGTGTCAAAACCGGCGGATCTCGGGTATGGGGTCCCGAACTGTGCGTCTAGGCGGATGGTAACAGGAGACAAGGGACACAATGTTTTACCCAGGTTTGGGCCCTCTTGATGGAGGTAAAACCCTACGTCCTGCTTGATTAATATTGATGATATGGGTAGTACAAGAGTAGATCTACCACGAGATCAAGGAGACTAAACCCTAGAAGCTAGCCTATGGTATGATTATTGTATGATGAAGTTGTCCTACGGACTAAAGCTCTCCGGTTTATATAGACACCGGAGAGGGTTAGGGTTACACAAAGTCGGTTACAATGGTAGGAGATCATGAATATCCGCATCGCCAAGCTTGCCATCCACGCCAAGGAAAGTCCCTTCCGGACACGGGACGAAGTCTTCAATCTTGTATCTTCATAGTCCTGGAGTCCGGCTGAAGGTATAGTCCGGCTACCCGAACACACCCTAATCCAGGACTCCCTCAGTAGCCCCCGAACCAGGCTTCAATGACGATGGGTCCGGCGCGCAGATTGTCTTCGGCATTGCAAGGCCGGTTCTCCTCCAAATTCCGTGTACCTACTGAATAATGTCTGGTTTTTTGTAATATGGTGCTTCTCGACTTCTGCGCCCAATAATGGTCGTCTTCCACGTGTCCAACGAATACGAAAAGTCTGAGTGTTTTTACATTCACACCCCTAGCCGCATAAACGAGCCGCCTATTTAAAGGGATGGGGATTCAGATCCAAACCACACCTTCTCCTTTCCGCGAGTAATCATCAGAGCGCCTCCACCAAAGGTCCATTCCACCATGGCCAACCGTCGTAGCTCCTCCTCTCGCCCTTCCAGTCCTAAGCCTGGAGACTAGGAGAGGTGCTCCATCCCGCACAGCGAGCTAGTATCACTCCAGGTCAAGGGATTTCTCCCTCAGGCCTATATGGTCCCGGTCCGAGCCGGACTCGCCACCTATAATGGCGGAGAGCAAGCGGAGAGCACCCCCAATCCCTCCAAAGGAGAGTGGCACTAGTAGAAAAGGGAGCTTTAAAACCGGTTTGTAAGGGCCTTTAGTGCCGGTTATGGAACCGACACTAAAGTGTGGGCACTAAAGGCCCCCCATTTAGTACCGGTTCGCACGAACCGGCGCTAAAGTGCCACCACGTGGCGTGAGCTCGCGCCCTGGTATGGGGGACCTTTAGTACCGGTTGGTGTTACCAACCGGTACTAAAGGTTTTTTTTCTGAAATTTTTTTAAAAAATTGGAAAAAATGATATTTTTTTGATTTTTAATTTTTCTGAATTTTTTGATATATTATATGTTTTTTTCCGACATCGTATGCAAAAGTTATAGCCGTTTTACATTTTCCCTACACTTTTTACAAAACATGTCCAAATTTAAGTTTTTAAATTTTCCTAACTAGTAGATGTAGTAATATAACTACCTCTCGAAGGATTTTATTTTTTGAAGTTTTTATCATTTTCTTTTGATTTTTTCAAAACTGATATGGCGATACGGGGGGGTAGAGTTTGAAAATTGCCCCCTTTAGTGTGGGTTCGTGGCACGAACCGGTACTATAGGTTAGACCTTTAGTACCGGTTTGTGTCACAAACCGTCACTAAAGGGGCTCGTGGGGCCCTGGCCTGACTCCAGCCTGCCACCTCCCCTTTAGTACCGGTTCATGGCACGAACCGGTACTAAAGGTTCATTACGAACCGGTACTATTGATCGCCGCCACGAACCGGTACTATTGATCATATTAGTGCCGGTTTTTTTACAAACCGGCACTAATGTTCTTCACGTTTGACCCTTTTTCTACTAGTGCGGGTATGCCTCGTCCCTTATCTAATAAGAGGACTTGGATTTCCAATTCATCCGTTTCTCCGTGGGCTTCTGGAGTTCTACGGCCTCCAGCTGCACAACCTCACGCCCGCCTCTATATTGCATATCGCGGGCTTCGTCGCCCTTTGCGTGCTATTCTTGGGTGTTGAGGCTCATTTCGTGCTGTGGAAGAGGATATTCTGCCTGGTGCCCCGTTCTCAAAAGGGGTCCATATATCAAGTGGGCGGAGCCGAAGTATGGTGCATCGCCGGGACCGGATACCTATCCGGAACCCCAAAGAAGGCGTCAGAGGACTGGCCTTCGGAATGGTTTTACATAGATGATGTCCCTGAAGGAAATATACCCTAGAGGCAATAATAAAGTTATTATTTATTTCCTTATATCATGATAAAGGTTTATTATTCATGCTAGAATTGTATTAACCGGAAACATAATGCATGTGTGAATACATAGACAAACAGAGTGTCACTAGTATGCCTCTACTAGACTAGCTCGTTAATCAAAGATGGTTATGTTTCCTAACCATGAACAAAGAGTTGTTATTTGACTAATGAGGTCACATCATTGGTTGAATGATCTGACTGACATGACCCATTATATTATCTTAGCACCCGATCGTTTAGTATGTTGCTATTGCTTTATTCATGACTTATACATGTTCCTATGACTATGAGATTATGCAACTCCCGTTTGCCAGAGGAACACTTTGGGTACTACCAAACGTCACAACGTAACTGGGTGATTATAAAGGAGTATTACAGGTGTCTCCAATGGTAGATGTTGGGTTGGCGTATTTCGAGATTAGGATTTGTCACTCTGATTGACGGAGAGGTATCTCTGGGCCCTCTCGGTAATGCACATCACTTAAGCCTTGCAAGCATTTGCAACTAAAGAGTTAGTTGCGGGATGATGTATTACGGAACGAGTAAAGAGACTTGCCGGTAACGAGATTGAACTAAGTATTGGATACTGACGATCAAATCTCGGACAAGTAACATACCGATGACAAAGGGAACAACGTATGTTGTTATGCGGTCTGACCGATAAAGATCTTCGTAGAATATGTAGGAGCCAATATGGGCATCCAGGTCCCGCTATTGGTTATTGACCGGAGACTTGTCTCGGTCATGTCTACATTGTTCTCGAACCGTAGGGTCCGCACGCTTAACGTTACGATGACAGTTATTATGAGTTTATGTATTTTGATGTACCGAAGGTTGTTCGGAGTCCCGGATGTGATCACGGACATGACGAGGAGTCTCGAAATGGTCGAGACATAAATATTGACATCGGAAGTGTTCCAGGTGAAATCAGGATTTTACCGGAATACCGGGTGGGTTACCGGAACCCCCCGGGAGCGATATGGGCCTTAATGGGCCTTAGTGGAAAGGAGAAAGGGGCAGCCCTAGTGGCCGCGCACCTCCCCCCTTCCCTAGTCCTATTAGGACTAGGAGAAGGTGGCCGGCCCCCCTCTCTCTCTTTCCCCCCCTTGAGGAATCCTATTCCAACTAGGATTGGGGGGGGGGGGATCCTACTTCCGGAGGGAGTAGGACTCCCTGGCGCGCCACCCCTTGGCCGGCCAGCCCCTCCCCCTTGGCTCCTTTATATACGGGGGCTGGGGAGCACCCTAGAACACACAAATTGATCCTTGAGATCGTTCCTTAGCCGTGTGCGGTGCCCCCTTCCACCAAATTCCACCTCGGTCATATTGTCGCAGTGCTTAGGCGAAGCCCTGCGTCAGTAGTACATCAAGATCGTCACCACGCCGTCGTGCTGACGGAACTCTTCCCCGACGCTTTGCTGGATCGGAGCCCGGGGATCGTCATCGAGCTGAACGTGTGCTAAGAACTCGGAGGTGCCGGAGTAACGGTGCTTGGATTGGTCGGACCGGGAAGAAGACGTACGACTACTTCCTCTACGTTGTGTCAAACGCTTCTGTTGCGATCTACAAGGGTACGTAGATCATACTCTCCTCTCGTTGCTATGCATCACCATGATCTTGCTTGTGCGTAGGAAATTTTTTGAAAATACTACGTTCCCCAACAGTGGCATCCGAACCTAGGTTTTTATGGTTTGATGTTATTTGCACGAGTAGAACACAAGTGAGTTGTGGACGATACAAGTCATACTGCCTACCAGCATGTCATACTTTGGTTCAGCGGTATTGTTGGACGAGACGATCCGGACCAAACTTACGCGTACGCTTACGCGAGACCGGTTCCCTCGACGTGCTTTGCACATAGATGGCTTGCGGAAGACTGTCTCTCCAACTTTAGTTGAAACGAGTGTGGCTACGCCCGGTCCTTGAGAAGGTTAAAACGGAGTCTATTTGACAAACTATCGTTGTGGTTTTGATGCGTAGGTAAGATGAGTTCTTGCTTAAAGCCCGTAGCAGCCACGTAAAACTTGCAACAACAAAGTAGAGGACGTCTAACTTGTTTTTGCAGGGCATGTTATGATGTGATATGGTCAAGACATGATGCTAAATTTTATTGTATGAGATGATCATGTTTTGTAACCAAGTTATCGACAACTGGCAGGAGCCATATGGTTGTCGCTTTATTGTATGCAATGCAATCGCGATGTAATGCTTTACTTTATTACTAAGCGGTAGTGATAGTCGTGGAAGCATAAGATTGGCGAGACGACAACGATGCTACGATGGAGATCAAGGTGTCGCGCCGGTGACGATGGTGATCGTGACGGTGCTTCGGAGATGGAGATCGCAAGCACAAGATGATGATGACCATATCATATCACTTATATTGATTGCATGTGATGTTTATCTTTTTATGCATCTTATCTTGCTTTGATTGACGGTAGCATTATAAGATGATCTCTCACTAAATTATCAAGAAGTGTTCTCCCTGAGTATGCACCGTTGCAAAAGTTCTTCGTGCTGAGACACCACGTGATGATCGGGTGTGATAGGCTCTACGTTCAAATACAACGGGTGCAAAACAGTTGCACACGCGGAATACTCAGGTTATACTTGACGAGCTATGCATATAAGATATGACCTCGGAACACAGAGACCGAAAGGTCGAGCGTGAATCATATAGTAGATATGATCAACATAACGATGTTCACCATTGAAAACTACTCCATATCACGTGATGATCGGTTATGGTTTAGTTGATTTGGATCACGTGATCACTTAGAGGATTAGAGGGATGTCTATCTAAGTGGGAGTTCTTAATTAATTTGATTAACTGAACTTAAACTTATCATGAACTTAGTATCTGATAGTATCTTGCTTGTTTATGTTGATTGTAGATAGATGGCTCGTGCTGTTGTTCCGTTAAATTTTAATGCGTTCCTTGAGAAAGCAAAGTTGAAAGATGATGGTAGCAATTACACGGACTGGGTCTGTAACTTGAGGATTATCCTCATTGCTGCACAGAAGAATTACGTCCTGGAAGCACCGCTAGGTGCCAGGCCTGCTGCTAGAGCAACACCAGAAGTTATGAACGTCTGGCAGAGCAAAGCTGATGACTACTCGATAGTTCAGTGTGCCATGCTTTACGGCTTAGAACCGGGACTTCAATGACGTTTTGAACGTCATGGAGCATATGAGATGTTCCAGGAGTTGAAGTTAATATTTCAAGCAAATTCCCGGATTGAGAGATATGAAGTCTCCAATAAGTTCTATAGCTGCAAAATGGAGGAGAACAGTTCTGTCAGTGAGCATATACTCAAAATGTCTGGGTATAATAATCACTTGATTCAACTGGGAGTTACTCTCCCAGATGATTGCGTCATTGACAGAATTATCCAATCACTGCCACCAAGCTACAAGAGCTTCGTGATGAACTACAATATGCAAGGGATGACCAAGACTATTCCCGAGCCCTTCGCAATGCTAAAAGCTGCGGAGGTAGAAATCAAGAAGGAGCATCAAGTGTTGATGGTTAACAAAACCACTAGTTTCAAGAAAAAGGGCAAAGGGAAGAAAAAGGGGAGCTTCAAGAAGAACGGCAAGCGAGTTGCTGCTCAAGAGAAGAAACCCAAGTCTGGACCTAAGCCTGAAACTGAGTGCTTCTACTGCAAGCAGACTGGTCACTAGAAGCGGAACTGCCCCAAGTATTTGGCGGATAAGAAGGATGGCAAGGTGAACAAAGGTATATGTGATATACATGTTATTGATGTGTACCTTACTAATGTTCGCAGTAGCACCTGGGTATTTGATACTGGTTCTGTTGCTAATATTTGCAACTCAAAACAGGGACTACAGAATAAGCGGACACTAGCAAAGGACGAGGTGACGATGCGCGTGGGAAATGGTTCCAAAGTCGATGTGATCGCAGTTGGCACGATACCTCTACATCTACCTTCGGGATTAGTATTAGACCTAAATAATTGTTATTTGGTGCTAGCGTTGAGCATGAACATTATATCTGGATCTTGTTTGATGCGAGATGGTTATTCATTTAAATCAGAGAATAATGGTTGTTCTATTTATATGAGTAATATCTTTTATGGTCATGCACCATTGAAGAGTGGTCTATTTTTGATGAATCTCGATAGTAGTGATACACATATTCATAATGTTGAAGCCAAAAGATGCAGAGTTGATAATGATAGTGCAACTTATTTGTGGCACTGCCGTTTAGGTCATATCGGTATAAAACGCATGAAGAAACTCCATACTAATGGACTTTTGGAGTCACTTGATTATGAATCACTTGGCACTTGCGAACCATGCCTCATGGGCAAGATGACTAAAACACCATTCTCCGGAACTATGGAGAGAGCAACAGATTTGTTGGAAATCATACATACGGATGTATGTGGTCCAATGAATGTTGAGGCTCATGGCGGATATCGTTATTTTCTCACCTTCACAGATGATTTGAGCAGATATGGGTATATCTACTTAATGAAACACAAGTCTGAAACATTTGAAAAGTTCAAAGAATTTCAGAGTGAAGTTGAAAATCATCGTAACAAGAAAATCAAGTTTCTACGATCAGATCGTGGAGGAGAATATTTGAGTTACGAGTTTGGTGTACATTTGAAAAATTGTGGAATAGTTTCGCAACTCACGCCACCCGGAACACCACAGCGTAATGGTGTGTCCGAACGTCGTAATCGTACTTTACTAGATATGGTGCGATCTATGATGTATCTTACTGATTTACCGCTATCGTTTTGGGGATACGCTCTGGAGACGGCCGCATTCACGTTAAATAGGGCACCATCTAAATCCGTTGAGACGACGCCTTATGAACTATGGTTTGGCAAGAAACCAAAGTTGTCGTTTCTTAAAGTTTGGGGCTGCGATGCTTATGTGAAAAAGCTTCAACCTGATAAGCTCGAACCCAAATCGGAGAAATGTGTCTTCATAGGATATCCAAAGGAAACTGTTGGATACACCTTCTATCACAGATCTGAAGGCAAGACTTTTGTTGCTAAGTTCGGAAACTTTCTAGAGAAGGAGTTTCTTTCGAAAGAAGTGAGTGGGAGGAAAGTAGAACTTGACGAGGTAACTGTACCTACTCCTTTATTGAGAAGTAGTACATCACAGAAAACTGTTTCTGCGACACCTACACCAATAAATGAGGAAGCTAATGATGATGATCATGAAACTTTAGATCAAGATACTACTGAACCTCGTAGATCAACCAGAGTGAGATCCGCACCAGAGTGGTATGGTAATCCTATTTTGGAAGTCATGTTACTAGACCATGATGAACCTACGAACTATGAAGAAGCAATGGTGAGCCCAGATTCCGCAAAGTGGCTTGAAGCCATGAAATCTGAGATGGGATCCATGTATGAGAACAAAGTATGGACTTTGGTTGACTTGCCTGATGATCGGCAAGCAATTGAGAACAAATGGATCTTTAAGAAGAAGACTGACGCTGATGGTAATGTTACTGTCCACAAAGCTCGACTTGTCGCGAAAGGTTTTCGACAAGTTCAAGGGATTGACTACGATGAGACTTTCTCACCCGTAGCGATGCTTAAGTCTGTCCGAATCATGTTAGCAATTGCCGCATTTTATGATTATGAAATTTGGCAGATGGATGTCAAAACTGCATTCCTGAATGGATTTCTGGAAGAAGAGTTGTATATGATGCAACCGGAAGGTTTTGTCTATCCAAAGGGAGCTAACAAAGTGTGCAAGCTCCAACGATCCATTTATGGACTGGTGCAAGCCTCTCGGAGTTGGAATAAACGCTTTGATAGTGTGATCAAAGCATTTGATTTTATACAGACTTTCGGAGAAGCCTGTATTTACAAGAAAGTGAGTGGGAGCTCTGTATCATTTCTAATATTATATGTGGATGACATATTACTGACTGGAAATGATATAGAATTTCTGGATAGCATAAAGGGATACTTGAATAAAAGTTTTTCAATGAAAGACCTCGGAGAAGCTGCTTACATATTAGGCACAAAGATCTATAGAGATAGATCAAGACGCTTAATTGGACTTTCGCAAAGCACATACCTTGACAAGATTTTGAAGAAGTTCAAAATGGATCAAGCAAATAAAGGGTTCTTGCCTGTTTTACAAGGTGTGAGATTGAGTAAGACTCAAAGCCCGACCACTGCAGAAGATAGAGAGAAAATGAAAGATGTTCCCTATGCTTCAGCCATAGGCTCTATCATGTATGCAATGATGTGTACCAGACCTGATGTGTGCCTTGCTATAAGTTTAGCAGGGAGGTACCAAAGTAATCCAGGAGTGGATCACTGGACAGCGGTCAAGAACATCCTGAAATACCTGAAAAGGACTAAGGATATGTTTCTCATATATGGAGGTGACAAAGAGCTCACCGTAAGAGGTTACGTTGATGCAAGCTTTGACACTGATCCGGACGATTCTAAATCGCAAACCGGATACGTGTTTACATTAAACGGTGGAGCTATCAGTTGGTGCAGTTCTAAACAAAGCGTCGTAGCGGGATCTACATGTGAAGCGGAGTACATAGCTGCTTCGGAAGCACAAAATGAAGGAGTCTGGATGAAGGAGTTCATATCCGATCTAGGGGTCATACCTAGTGCATCAGGTCCAATGAAAATCTTTTGTGACAATACTGGTGCAATTGCCTTGGCAAAGGAATCCAGATTTCACAAAAGGACCAAACACATCAAGAGACGCTTCAACTCCATCCGGGATCTAGTCCAGGTGGGAGACATAGAGATTTGCAAGATACATACGGATCTGAATGTTGCAGACCCGTTGACTAAGCATCTTCCACGAGCAAAACATGATCAGCACCAAAACTCCATGGGTGTTAGGATCATTACAGTGTAATCTAGATTATTGACTCTAGTGCAAGTGGGAGACTGAAGGAAATATGCCCTAGAGGCAATAATAAAGTTATTATTTATTTCCTTATATCATGATAAAGGTTTATTATTCATGCTAGAATTGTATTAACCGGAAACATAATGCATGTGTGAATACATAGACAAACAGAGTGTCACTAGTATGCCTCTACTAGACTAGCTCGTTAATCAAAGATGGTTATGTTTCCTAACCATGAACAAAGAGTTGTTATTTGATTAACGAGGTCACATCATTGGTTGAATGATCTGATTGACATGACCCATTATATTAGATTAGCACCCGATCGTTTAGTATGTTGCTATTGCTTTATTCATGACTTATACATGTTCCTATGACTATGAGATTATGCAACTCCCGTTTGCCAGAGGAACACTTTGGGTACTACCAAACGTCACAACGTAACTGGGTGATTATAAAGGAGTATTACAGGTGTCTCCAATGGTAGATGTTGGGTTGGCGTATTTCGAGATTAGGATTTGTCACTCTGATTGACGGAGAGGTATCTCTGGGCCCTCTCGGTAATGCACATCACTTAAGCCTTGCAAGCATTTGCAACTAAAGAGTTAGTTGCGGGATGATGTATTACGGAACGAGTAAAGAGACTTGCCGGTAACGAGATTGAACTAAGTATTGGATACTGACGACCGAATCTCGGACAAGTAACATACCGATGACAAAGGGAACAACGTATGTTGTTATGCGGTCTGACCGATAAAGATCTTCGTAGAATATGTAGGAGCCAATATGGGCATCCAGGTCCCGCTATTGGTTATTGACCGGAGACGTGTCTCGGTCATGTCTACATTGTTCTCGAACCGTAGGGTCCGCACGCTTAACGTTACGATGACAGTTATTATGAGTTTATGCATTTTGATGTACCGAAGGTTGTTCGGAGTCCCGAATGTGATCACGGACATGACGAGGAGTCTCAAAATGGTCGAGACATAAATATTGATATATTGGTAGCCTATGTTTGGACATCGGAAGTGTTCCAGGTGAAATCAGGATTTTACCAGAATACCGGGTGGGTTACCGGAACCCCCCGGGAGCGATATGGGACTTAATGGGCCTTAGTGGAAAGGAGAAAGGGGCATCCCTAGTGGCCGCGCGCCTCCCCCCTTCCCTAGTCCTATTAGGACTAGGAGAAGGTGGCCGGCCCCCCTCTCTCTCTTTCCCCCCCTTGAGGAATCCTATTCCAACTAGGATTGGGGGGGGGGGAATCCTACTCCCGGAGGGAGTAGGACTCCCTGGCGCGCCACCCCTTGGCCGGCCAGCCCCTCCCCCTTGGCTCCTTTATATACGGGGGCAGGGGAGCACCCTAGAACACACAAGTTGATCCTTGAGATCGTTCCTTAGCCGTGTGCGGTGCCCCCTTCCACCAAATTCCACCTCGGTCATATTGTCGCAGTGCTTAGGCGAAGCCCTGCGTCAGTAGTACATCAAGATCGTCACCACGCCGTCGTGCTGACGGAACTCTTCCCCGACGCTTTGCTGGATCGGAGCCCGGGGATCGTCATCGAGCTGAACGTGTGCTAAGAACTCGGAGGTGCCGGAGTAACGGTGCTTGGATCGGTCGGACCGGGAAGAAGACGTATGACTACTTCCTCTACGTTGTGTCAAACGCTTCCGTTGTGATCTACAAGGGTACGTAGATCATACTCTCCTCTCGTTGCTATGCATCACCATGATCTTGCTTGTGCGTAGGATTTTTTTTGAAATTACTATGTTCCCCAACAGTCCCGCTGTCGGATCCTATCCGGGTCGGTCTCCCCGAATTCAGCAGTGCTCCCTTAAAGAAACGCTTAAGCTGGCGTCCACGGAGCTCTCAGAGAGAAAGTGACAGGGACGTCCTTTACCTGATGGGCCGGATAAGACTATTGACTCATTCCCGACTAACCATGATTGGAGTCATGGCCGCATGCATTATGCGGGGGGTGCAGCCGCTTCAGTATAGAGGCCACCCCATGTGGGATTTTAACGGGGAGGATGACGCCACCCGTTACGGTCGTAAGGGGCCGGCCTCAGTTGCCGCTCTAGTAAAGATCTTATCCTCTTTGTACAAGGGAGAAGAGGAGGAATTCCTCTGTGTCAACCCGCAGGGCGGATTTACTATGTACAACCCTCCGAGTTGGGTAAGTGGACAATTTTGCTCGCCCATCCGTTTTATATTCCCGTGATTAAATATGTAGTCTAACGACTTCAACGCAGGAACTGCGTCAGGAAGTAAAGGATATAAATAGCCATCCTCCACAGCCCAAGGATCTAGAATGGTTCCTCGATCCGGACTCCGAAGAGGATCCGGACATATCGGTGGAGCTGATTGACGGGGTGTTTCATCAGCTAAGCAGGGACAACACCTTGGTGGCCATTACGGCCGATTACCCAGGGTTAATCCCGGCCTCCCAGGTAACAGAGACCGGAGTCTCATCACTTTGGGGAGAAATCCATCCTCACATGTTTCAGTTTCCCTGACAACAACCGTGTTTTGCAGGGGAGGTTTCCGAGGCGGGAGGCCGACCCTGCGGCGGCTAGCCAACGAGGGGCCGCAGGACCCCGTGGGGTAAAAAGGAATGTAGTACGTACTGAGACGCCAACGCAAAGGTATGGCGCACCATCTTTTTCCCAGGTGTTATTCCTTCAGGGCATATTAATGCTCGTGCTCTTTTCAGGACGAAGAGACTTCGCCGAACTATATCCGGAGAGGTTGCCAATCGCGCCTCCACCAGCCAGGCTCCAAAGCCTGGCATGGAAGCGGAGGCGAACACAAGGTGCGCACCGGACGCTCCTCCAACAAAGGGTGCGGACAGGCTGTCTGCCACCAATTCTGAGGTGGAGAGTGCCATGAACCACAGGCGTCGCCAGACAGTTATTCGCGACGCTTGTTTCTCCAAAGAGGCATTGGATGCATTCAATTCGGGAGATGCGTACTTCCGTGCCGCTCAAAATGAATTAACCAGAGCCACGGAGCAATATGTAAAAGACATACGGGTAAGAATTTTTTTGATAAATATATATATATATATACCAGTAGCACCCGAGACTTGAAATAGTTAGAATAACTGATTTAAGGATCATTTGTTATGCAGGTTCTAACAGAAAAGAATACCCTACTGTCCCAGGAGCTGGAAGAGTGCAAAGCCCAACTTGAGGCCGCACTAGCCGCGGCAGGGGAGCCCAAGGAGACACCCTCTGGTAATTTACGCTTCAAAAGATAAATATTTTGCGAAGTGCGGCGTGGGTGCAAATCTGACAAATGAAATTGCAGATGGCGCCGGATTAAATCCGGAAAAGCAACAACTCCTACGCCAGCTGAAGTCTGGTGAGAGCGTGCTGACAAAGGTGAGGCGGGAGAAGAACGATCTCCAAGATGCCAACACCAAGCTGGGCGTTGAAGTGAAGGATGTTCGGGCCCAGCTGTCGGACTCCACTAAGGAGAATCAACCGCTTCAACGCGGCATATATAGTAAGTGCTTAAACCGACTCTAAAAAGGGAGTTCGGCGGGGAAGTCGACTAACAGAGTTTTGTCTGTAGGTATGCTAACAGGTCGTCCTGCAGAGGAGATGCCCGGTTCCATGGGTGACCTTCTTCCCGAGCTCTCGCAACTGCACGAGCGAGTTCGGCAGGCGATGCAAGGCGTTGCCCAAGCCTTATGGCCATCCCTCCCCAGGCTCGAGGGCCTTGGAGAGCTTGCAGAGAAGCTAATGGGAGCGCGACGGCGCTTCCGGTTGTGGAAGATATCAGCCTGCCGCCAAGGCGTGAGGGAGGCCTGGGCCATGGTGAAGACGCGGTACACAAAGGCTGACCCAAACCACATGGCCGAGGTCGGACCTCTAGGGCCAGACGGGAAGGAGATCCCTGTAAGCTTAGTATACGGCCATATAGAATTGGCCGCGAAGTATTCCCAGCAGGACTGTAAATTAGACAGCCTGTTAGATGGTATTGAAGAGGAATACAATCAGTCAGAGTGACTATGTAATTTTTAATTGACATGTGTAATGCCTTCTAGCCGGATTGTAGATCGTTTGTCGTTGCCGACCTTTTCGCTTCAACCTCGGGACCTGACGGTGCGGAGTGTGTCCGAATACCCTAGCGGTTATGTAAGAACCGGGGTACGCATGGAGACCAGGCGTATGGGTCATTAGTGCTTTATCAAACAAGGGCCCAACTAGTTATGTTATATTACATGGTTAGTAAGAAACATCTTCCAGAGAGAATAGTTTCATTAGGGGTTCCTTTCTCTGGGAGGCATGCCCTAAAGTGCATGTCCGGACTGCAAACGCAGGAAAATCATCTGAGGGCATATATATAAATAAGTAAAAAAGTGTTGGGGAACGTTGCAGAAAATTAAAATTTTTCCTACGGTTTCACCAAGATCCATCTATGAGTTCATCTAGCAACGAGTATTCAGATTAGATAGCATCTACATACCACTTTGTAGATCGCAATGGAAGCGTTCGAGTGAACGTGGATGAGGTAGTCGTACTTGTCGTGATCCAATTCACCGATGATCTAGTGCCGAACGGACGGCACGTCCGCGTTCAACACACGTACGGAAAGCGTGACGTCTCCTCCTTCTTGATCCAGCAAGGCAAAGGAGAGGTTGGGGAAGAAGGCTCCAGCAGCAGCACGACGTCGTGGTGATTGTGGAACTGCAGTACTCCGGCAGGGCTTCGCCGTGCTCAATGGAGGAGGAGGAGGTGTTGGAGAGGGAGAGGGAGGCGCCAGGGCAATAGGTGGTCAGCCCCCCCTCCCCTCCCCCCTTTATATAACCCCTTGGGGGGCACCGGCCCTAGGAGATGAGAACTTCTAGGGGGGGCGGTGGCCAGGGAAGGGGGGCTTGCCCCCCAAGCAAGGGGGGCGCCCCCTTTAGGGTTTTCCCTTCCCCCCAAACCCTAGGCGCATGGGCCCATGGGGGGAGGCGCACCAGCCCACTATGGGCTGGTTCCCTCCCTCATACAGCCCATGGGGCCCTCCGGGATAGGTGGCCCCACCCGGTGGACCCCCGGGACCCTCCGGTGGTCCCGGTACAATACCGATAACCCCGAAACTTGTCCCGATGTCCGTATGATGACTTTCCATATATAAATCTTTACCTCCGGACCATTCCGAAACTCCTCGTGACGTCGGGGATCTCATCCGGGACTCCGCACAACATTCGGGTTACTGCACATACATATCCCTATAACCCTAGCGTCACCGAACCTTAAGTGTGTAGACCCTACGGGTTCGGGAGACATGCAGACATGAACGAGACGGCTCTCGGGCAATAACCAACAGCGGGATCTGTATACCCATGTTGGCTCCCACATGCTCCACGATGATCTCATCGGATGAACCACGATGTCAAGGATTCAATTAATCCCGTATACGATTCCCTTTGTCAATCGGTATTTTTACTTGCCCGAGATTCGATCGTCGGTATCCCAGTACCTCGTTCAATCTCGTTACCGGCAAGTCACTTTTCTCGTACCGTAATGCATGATCCCATGATCAAACACTTTGATCACCTTGAGCTCATTATGATGATGCATTACCGAGAGGGCCCGATGATACCTCTCTGTCAAGTGGAGTGACAAATCCCAGTCTCGATCCATGCAACCCAACAGACACTTTCAGAGATACCCGTAGTATACCTTTATAGTCACCCAGTTACGTTGTGACGTTTGGCACACCCAAAGCACTCCTATGGTATCCGGGAGTTACACTATCTCATGGTCTAAGGAAAGGATACTTGACATTGGATAACTCTAGCAAACGAACTATGCGATCTTATGCTATGTTTAGGATTGGGTCTTGTCCATCACATCATTCTCCTAATGATGTGATCTCGTTATCGATGACATCCAATGTCCATAGTCAGGAAACCATGACTATCTGTCGATCAACGAGCTAGTCAACTAGACGCTCACTAGGGACATGTTGTTGTCTGTTATTCACACATGTATTACGATTTCCGGTTAACACAATTATAGCATGAATAAAGACAATTATCATGAATAAGGAAATATAATAATAATGCTTTTATTATTGCCTCTAGGGCATATTTCCAACAGTCTCCCACTTGCACTAGAGTCAATAATCTAGTTACATTGTGATGAATCGAACACCCATAGAGTTCTGGTGCTGATCATGTTTTGCCTTAGGCAGATGTTTAGTCAACGGATCTGCGATATTCAGATCTGTGTGCACTTTACAAATTTCTATGTCTCCATCTTGAACATTTTCACGAATGGAGTTGAAGCGACGCTTGATGTGCCTAGTCTTCTTGTGAAACCTGGGCTCCTTTGCAAGTGCAATAGCTCCAGTGTTGTCACAGAAGAGCTTGATTGGCCCCGACGCATTGGGTATGACTCCGAGGTCGGTGATGAACTCCTTCACCCAAATTGCTTCATGTGCTGCCTCCGAGGCTGCCATGTACTCCGCTTCACATGTAGATCCCGCCACGACGCTTTGCTTGCAACTGCACCAGCTTACTGCCCCACCATTCAAAATATACACGTATCCGGTTTGTGACTTAGAGTCATCCAGATCTGTGTCGAAGCTAGCGTCGACGTAACCTTTTACGACGAGCTCTTCATCACCTCCAGAAACGAGAAACATTTCCTTGGTCCTTTTCAGGTACTTCAGGATATTCTTGACCGCTGTCCAGTGTTCCTTGCCGGGATTACTTTGGTACCTTCCTACCAAACTTACGGCAAGGTTTACATCAGGTCTGGTACACAGCATGGCATACATAATAGAACCTATGGCTGAGGCATAGGGGATGACGCTCATCTCTTCTATATCTTCTGCCGTGGTCGGACATTGAGCTGAGCTCAATTTCACACCTTGTAATACAGGTAAGAACCCTTTCTTAGATTGATCCATATTGAACTTCTTCAATATTTTATCAAGGTATGTGCTTTGTGAAAGACCTATGAGGCGTCTTGATCTATCTCTATAGATCTTGATGCCTAATATATAAGCAGCTTCTCCAAGGTCCTTCATTGAAAAACTCTTATTCAAGTAGGCCTTAATGCTGTCCAAGAGTTCTATATCATTTCCCATCAAAAGTATGTCGTCTACATATAATATGAGAAATGCTACAGAGCTCCCACTCACTTTCTTGTAAACACAGGCTTCTCCATAAGTCTGTGTAAACCCAAACGCTTTGATCATCTCATCAAAGCGAATGTTCCAACTCCGAGATGCTTGCACCAGCCCATAAATCGAGCGTTAGAGCTTGCACACCTTGTCAGCATTCTTAGGATCGACAAAACCTTCCGGCTGCATCATATACAATTCTTCCTTAAGTAAACCATTAAGGAATGCCGTTTTGACGTCCATTTGCCATATCTCATAATCATAGTATGCGGCAACTGCTAACATGATTCGGACGGACTTCAGCTTCGCTACCGGTGAGAAAGTCTCATCGTAGTCAACCCCTTGAACTTGTCGATAACCCTTAGCGACAAGCCGAGCTTTATAGATGGTCACATTACCATCCGCGTCTGTCTTCTTCTTAAAGATCCATTTATTTTCTATGGCTCGCCGTTCAACGGGCAAGTCAGTCAAAGTCCATACTTCGTTTTCATACATGGATCCTATCTCGTATTTCATGGCTTCCAGCCATTTGTCGGAATCCGGGCCCGCCATTGCTTCCTCATAGTTCGAAGGTTCACCGTTGTCTAACAACATGATTTCCAAGACAGGGTTGCCGTACCACTCTGGTGCGGAACGTGTCCTTGTGGACCTTCGAATTTCAGTAGGAGCTTGATTAGAAGTATCTTGATCATAATCATTAATTTCCTCTCTAGTCGGTGCAGGCACCTCAGGAACGATTTCTTGAGTTTCGCCATTTTCCGGTTCAAGAGGTAACACTTCATCAAGTTCTACTTTCCTCCCACTTACTTCTTTCGAGAGAAACTCTTTCTCTAGAAAGGATCCATTCTTGGCAACAAAGATCTTGCCTTCGGATCGGAGGTAGAAGGTATACCCAACAGTTTCTTTAGGGTATCCTATGAAGACGCATTTTTCCGATTTGGGTTCGAGCTTTTCACGTTGAAGTTTCTTGACATAAGCATCGCATCGCCAAACTTTTAGAAACGACAGCTTAGGTTTCTTCCCAAACCATAATTCATACGGTGTCGTCTCAACGGATTTCGACGGAGCCCTATTTAAAGTGAATGCGGCAGTCTCTAAAGCATAGCCCCAAAAAGATAGCGGTAAGTCGGTAAGAGACATCATAGATCGCACCATATCTAATAGAGTGCGAGTACGACGTTCGGACACACCATTATGCTGAGGTGTTCCAGGCGGCGTGAGTTGTGAAACTATTCCACATTTTCTTAAGTGTGTGCCAAATTCGTGACTCAAGTATTCTCCTCCACGATCTGATCGTAGAAACTTGATCTTTTTCTCACGTTGATTTTCAACCTCACTCTGAAATTCCTTGAACTTTTCGAAGGTCTCAGATTTGTGTTTCATTAAGTAGACATACCCATATCTACTTAAGTCATCAGTGAGGGTGAGAACATAACGATAGCCACCGCGAGCCTCAACACTCATTGGACCGCACACATCGGTATGTATGATTTCCAATAAGTTGGTTGCTCGCTCCATTGTTCCTGAGAATGGAGTCTTGGTCATTTTACCCATCAGGCATGGTTCGCACGTGTCAAATGATTCATAATCAAGAGACTCTAAAAGTCCATCTGCATGGAGCTTCTTCATGCGTTTGACACCTATGTGACCAAGGCGGCAGTGCCACAAATATGTGGGACTATTGTTATCAACTTTAACTCTTTTGGTACTCACACTATGAATATGTGTATCATCACGTACGAGATTCATCAAGAATAAACCATTAACCATCGGAGCATGACCATAAAACATATCTCTCATATAAATAAAACAACCATTATTCTCGGATTTAAATGAGTAGCCATCTCGAATTAAGCGAGATCCAGATACGATGTTCATGCTCAAACTTGGCACTAAATAAGAATTATTGAGGTTTAAAACTAATCCCATAGGTAAATGTAGAGGCAGCGTGCCGACGGCGATCACATCGACCTTGGAACCATTCCCGACGCGCATCGTCACCTTGTCCTTCGCCAGTCTCCGTTTATTCCGTAGCTCCTGCTTTGAGTTACAAATGTGAGCAACTGCACCGGTATCAAATACCCAAGAGCTACTACGAGTACTGGTAAGGTACACATCAATTACATGTATATCACATATACCTTTGGTTTTGCCGGCCTTCTTGTCCGCTAAGTATTTGGGGCAGTTCCGCTTCCAGTGACCACTTCCCTTGCAATAAAAACACTCAGTCTCGGGCTTGGGTCCATTCTTTGGCTTCTTCCCGGCAACTTGCTTACCGGGCGCGGCAACTTCCTTGCCATCCTTCTTGAAGTTCTTTTTACCCTTGCCCTTCTTGAACTTAGTGGTTTTATTCACCATCAACACTTGATGCTCCTTCTTGATTTCTACCTCTGCTGATTTCAGCATAGCATATACCTCAGGAATGGTCTTTACCATCCCCTGCATATTGTAGTTCATCACAAAGCTCTTGTAGCTAGGTGGAAGCGACTGGAGGATTCTGTCAATGACCACTTCTTCCGGGAGATTAACTTCTAGTTGAGTCAAGCGGTTGTGCAACCCAGACATTCTGAGTATGTGCTCACTGACAGAACAATTTTCCTCCATCTTACAGCTAAAGAATTTGTTGGAGATCTCATATCTCTCGACCCGGGCATGAGCTTGAAAACCATTTTCAGCTCTTCGAACATCTCATATGCTCCATGTCTCTCAAAACGTTTTTGGAGCCCCGGCTCTAAGCTGTAAAGCATGCCGCACTGAATGAGGGAGTAATCATCGCATCGCGACTGCCAAGCGTTCATAACATCTTGTTGTGCAGGGAGAATAGGTGCGTCACCCAGCGGTGCTCGTAGGACATAATCTTTCTTGGCAGCTATGAGGATGATCCTCAGGTTCCGGACCCAGTCCGTATAGTTGCTACCATCGTCTTTCAGCTTGGTTTTCTCTACGAACGCGTTGAAGTTGAGGACTACGTTGGCCATTTGATCTACAAGACATATTGTAAAGATTTAGACTAAGTTCATGATAATAAAGTTCATTTAATCAAATTATTTAATGAACTCCCACTTAGATAGACATCCCTCTTCCAGTCATCTAAGTATTACATGATCCGAGTCAACTAGGCCGTGTCCGATCATCACGTGAGACGGACTAGCCAACATCAGTGAACATCTTCATGTTGATCGTATCTTCTATACGACTCATGCTCGACCTTTCGGTCTTCCGTGTTCCGAGGCCATGTCTGTACATGCTAGGCTCGTCAAGTCAACCTAAGTGTTTTGCGTGTGTAAATCTGTCTTACACCCGTTTTATGTGAACGTTAGAATCTATCACACCCGATCATCACGTGGTGCTTCGGAACGACGAACTGTCGCAACGGTGCACAGTTAGGGTGAACACTTTCTTGAAATTATTATGAGGGATCATCTTATTTACTACCATCGTTCTAAGTAAACAAGATGCAAAACATGATAAACATCACATGCAATCAAATAATAAACGTGACATGATATGGCCAATATCACATAGCTCCTTCGATCTCCATCTTGGGGCTCCATGATCATCTTGTCACCGGCTTGACACCATGATCTTCATCATCGTGTCTCCATGAAGTTGCTCGCCAACTATTACTTCTACTACTATGGCTAACGCATTTAGCAATAAAGTAAAGTAATTTACATGGCGATTCTCAATGACACGCAGGTCATACAAAAAATAAAGACAAGTCCTATGGCTCCTGCCGGTTGTCATACTCATCGACATGCAAGTCGTGATTCCTATTACAATAGCATGAACATCTCATACATCACATATAGATCATTCATCATACATCACAACTTTGGCCATATCATATCACAAAGCACTTGCTGCAAAAACAAGTTAGACGTCCTCTAATTGTTGTTGCAAGTTTTACGTGGCTGAATTAGGGTTCTAGCAAGAACGTTTTCTTACTACGTTCAAACCACAACGTGATTTGTCAACTTCTATTTACCCTTCATAAGGACCCTTTTCATCGAATCCGCTCCAACTAAAGTAGGAGAGACAGACACCCGCCAACCACCTTATGCAACTAGTGCATGTTAGTCGGTGGAACCGGTCTCACGTAAGCGTACGTGTAAGGTTGGTCCGGGCCGCTTCATCCCACAATAACGCTGAAGCAAGATAAGACTAGTAGCGGCAAGAAGAGTTGACAACATCTACGCCCACAACAAATTGTGTTCTACTAGTGCAAGAAGAACTACGCATAGACCTAGCTCATGATGCCACTGTTGGGGAACATTGCATAAAATTAAAATTTTTCCTACGGTTTCACCAAGATCCATCTATGAGTTCATCTAGCAACGAGTATTCAGATTAGATAACATCTACATACCACTTTGTAGATCATAACGGAAGCGTTCGAGTGAACGTGGATGAGGTAGTCATACTTGCCGTGATCCAATTCACCGATGATCTAGTGCCGAACGGACGGCACCTCCGCGTTCAACACACGTACGGAAAGCGTGACGTCTCCTCCTTCTTGATCCAGCAAGGCAAAGGAGAGGTTGGGGAAGAAGTCTCCAGCAGCAGCACGACGGCGTGGTGATGGTGGAACTGCAGTACTCCGGCAGGGCTTCGCCGTGCTCAATGGAGGAGGAGGAGGTGTTGGAGAGGGAGAGGGAGGCGCCAGGGCAATAGGTGGTCAGCCCCCCCTCCCATCCCCCCTTTATATAACCCCTTGGGGGGGGGCGCCGGCCCTAGGAGATGAGAACTCCTAGGGGGGGCGGCGGCCAGGGAAGGGGGGCTTGCCCCCCAAGCAAGGGGGGCGCCCCCTTTAGGGTTTTCCCTTCCCCCCAAACCCTAGGCGCATGGGCCCATGGGGGGGGGAGGCGCACCATCCCACTATGGGCTGGTTCCCTCCCTCATACAGCACATGGGGCCCTCCGGGATAGGTGGCCCCACCGGGTGGTCCCCCGGGACCCTCCGGTGGTCCCGGTACAATACCGATAACCCCGAAACTTGTCCCGATGTCCGTATGATGACTTTCCATATATAAATCTTTACCTCCGGACCATTACGAAACTCCTCGTGACGTCCGGGATCTCATCCGGGACTCCGAACAACATTCGGGTTACTGCACATACATATCCCTATAACCCTAGCGTCACCGAACCTTAAGTGTGTAGACCCTACGGGTTCGGGAGACATGCAGACATGACCAAGACGGCTCTCGGGCAATAACCAACAGCGGGATCTGGATACCCATGTTGGCTCCCACATGCTCCACGATGATCTCATCGGATGAACCACGATGTCAAGGATTCAATTAATCCCGTATACGATTCCCTTTGTCAATCGGTATTTTTACTTGCCCGAGATTCGATCGTCGGTATCCCAGTACCTCGTTTAATCTCGTTACCGGCAAGTAACTTTTCTCGTACCATAATGCATGATCCCGTGATCAAACACTTTGATCACCTTGAGCTCATTATGATGATGCATTACCGAGAGGGCCCGGTGATACCTCTCCGTCAAGCGGAGTGACAAATCCCAGTCTCGATCCATGTCAACCCAACAGACACTTTCAGAGATACCCGTAGTATACCTTTATAGTCACCCAGTTACGTTGTGATGTTTGGCACACCCAAAGCACTCCTACGGTATCCGGGAGTTACACGATCTCATGGTCTAAGGAAAGGATACTTGACATTGGATAACTCTAGCAAACGAACTATGCGATCTTATGCTATGTTTAGGATTGGGTCTTGTCCATCACATCATTCTCCTAATGATGTGATCTCATTATCGATGACATCCAATGTCCATATTCAGGAAACCATGACTATCTGTCGATCAACGAGCTAGTCAACTAGAGGCTCACTAGGGACATGTTGTTGTCTGTTATTCACACATGTATTACGATTTCCGGTTAACACAATTATAGCACGAATAAAGACAATTATCATGAATAAGGAAATATAATAATAATGCTTTTATTATTGCCTCTAGGGCATATTTCCAACAAAAAGGTCATCTTTTAGTTCACCGATCGAATATTCCCTTTAGAACGCTAGCTTTTGGCTTCACCCAGTCTGAGGTACACATCCGGCTGATCCGGCAGTAACAATCGCAGAGGTGCTCCCTTTACCACCTAGCGGAACAATCGGAAACGTAGGGGTAATCATAGGATCTAGGCAACCTAGCTTGGCCAAAACTTAAGTCATATCAATGCATATAATGGTGAAGAAAAGGCACATGCGGAAGTTTGACACATGTGTTGGGCGTGAAGCCTGTATAAATAAGCTTATGTTTAAAGAAGCCCCCAGGTGTAGTGAGCGCGAGTAGCGCGTCACTTGTTGAGCCTTTAATGGCTATAAGAGGAGAAAAAAAGAAAGGGTGGAAGGAGAGAAATGTAAAACAAAAGGTGTAAAAAATGGACAGAGGAAGGAGATGAACACAGAGTCCGGCGCTAGGCGTAGAATCTTCAGAGACGGCCTGCGTTCCATGGGTTCGGCTCGAGTCGGTTATCCGAGGCATCTCGCAGGTGGTACGCTCCACCAGTCAGGACTTGGTCGATTATGAAGGGACCTTCCCACTTGGGCTTGAGCTTGTCCTTTTACTTGTCCGGCAGGCGTAGAACTAATCCGCCAACGTTGTAATTTTTGGCCCGCACTTCTCTGCTTTGATATCTTCGAGCCTGCTGTTGATAGAATGCGAAACGGGCTTTTGCCATGTCGCGCTCCTCCTCCAAGGCATCCAGACTGTCCTGCCGATCGAGCTCGGCTTCTCTTTCTTCGTACATGCGCACTCGAGGTGAGTCATGAATTATGTCGCAAGGCAGAACTGCGTCTGCGCCGTACACCATAAAGAATGGTGTGTATCCGGTGGTGCGATTCGACGTGGTCCGCAGCCCCCAGAGTACGGAGTCGAGCTCCTCTACCCAGTGCGTGTTAGATTCCTTGAGGGACCGCACTAATCTGGGTTTGATGCCACTCATGATAAGACCATTTGCACGTTCGACCTGGCCATTAGTTTGTGGGTGATAGACGAAAGCATAATCGAGCTTGATGCCCATATTTTTGCACCAGAGTTTTACCTCGTCGGCAGTAAAGTTTGTGCCGTTATCAGTGATGATGCTGTGGGGGACGCCGTAACGGTGTACATCCCCGGATATGAAGTCTATTACCGGTCAGGATTCGGCCGTCTTAACAGGCTTGGCTTCTATCCATTTGGTGAACTTATCCACCATGACCAGTAAGTATTTTTCCTTGTGGGTTCCGCCTTTACGGGGTCCAACCATGTCAGGCCCCTAGACCGCGAAAGGCCAAGTGATGGGGATAGTTTGGAGGGCGGTGGGTGGCATATGGCTTTGGTTTGCAAAAAGCTGGCAACCGACGCATCGTTGGACCAAGTCCTGAGCGTCCGCCCGGGCCGTTGGCCAATAAACGCCTGCACGGAAAGCCTTGCTTACAAGGGACCGAGCTGCAGCGTGATGGCCACCAAGTCCGGCATGAATTTCAGCCAGCAGGTTCCGCCCTTCCTCTTCGGAGATGCACCTTTGAAGGACTCCGGTAGTGCTTTTCTTATAAAGTTCTCCCTCATGGACTTTATAGGCTTTAGATCGCCGCACTATACATCGTGCCTCATTTTGGTCCTCTGGGAGTTCCTGTCTAGTAAGGTAGGCTAGGAATGGTTCTGTCCACGAGGCGATGATGGCCATTATTACGTGGGCTGAGGTTGTGATTTCATTGGCAGAGCCTCCGATTGTGTCAGATTGTTCGGCGTCGGACAGTGCGGTTGGGTCCGGGATAATATTACCATGTTCCCCTTCCCATACTGTCGGCGTCAAAACCGGCGGATCTCGGGTAGGGGGTCCCGAACTGTGCGTCAAGGCCGGATGGTAACAGGAGACAAGGGACACGATGTTTTTACCCAGATTCGGGCCCTCTCGATGGAGGTAATACCCTACTCCTGCTCGATTAATATTGATGATATGGGTAGTACAAGAGTAGATCTACCACGAGATCAAGGATGCTAAACCCTAGAAGCTAGCCTATGGTATGATTGTGTACGATGATGGTTCCTCCTACGGACAACAACCCTCCGGTTTATATAGACATCGGATAGGGTTAGGGTTACATAGAGTCGGTTACAATGGTAGGAGATCTTGAGTATCCGCATCGCCTAGCTTGCCTTCCACGCCAAGGAAAGTCCCATCCGGACACGGGACGAAGTCTTCAATCCTATATCTTCATAGTCCAGGAGTCCGGCGAAGGTATAGTCCGGCTACCCGAACACCCCCTAATCCAGGACTCCCTCAGTAGCCCCTGAACCAGGCTTCAATGACGACGAGTCCGGCGCACAGATTGTCTTCGTCATTGCAAGGCGGGTTCCTCCTCCAAGTCCTTCATAGAAGATTGTAAACACCAAAAATAGTGTCCGGCTCTGCAAAATAAGTTTCCACATATTGCCATAGAGAGAATAATATTAACACAAATCAAATCTGCTGACGTATTCCACAGTGCGTCATCACACTGTGGCCAAGCTCTTTATACAAATTGTTTTCAGTTTTCCACCTCAGCACGTTTAGCGAAGCGGTTTCCTCGGCACGTCTTGTCAAAGCAGAGATCGTGTGCCCCTTTTAACGGGATTCTCATCAATACGGACGTGGGTAACCCAACCACGCCATTTACCACGGCGCTTGGGAGGCAAGCGAGTTTTATTAGGTAGGTGGGGACGCATAACCGCATCCGCTCATATAAGGGGATAAGGATCCACCTTTTTTACCTACGCCTTCTTCCTCTTTTGCCATTCCTTCTCTCGCGCACTCAAGCTCCAGCGCCCAAGCCCGCTCTTTTCACCTCAACCTTCTCCAACAATGTCCGGAGCAGGAGGCAAGTGGATGGTCTCCTCCGTCACGGAGGCCCAAGTAAAAAAGCTGAGGAAGGCCGGATACCTGTCAAGGACATCCCGCACCGGCTTCCCGAGAAGGGGCAGCTTCTCCCCACCCCAAGGCCCCCTGAGAGGGTAGTTTTCCTTCCCCACTTCCTCCGTGGACCGGGTTTTCCACTCCACCCATTCGTCCGGGGACTCATGTTCTACTACGGCCTAGATTTCCATGATCGGGCCCCAAACTTCATCCTCAACATCTCGACGTTTATCGTCATGTGCGAGGCCTTCCTCCGCGTCCGCCCCCATTTCGGCCTCTGGCTTAAGACTTTCAACGTCAAGCCCAAGGTGGTGCGCGGCAGCCAAGCGGAGTGCGGAGGCGCCATGGCGGGCAAGATGGCCAACGTCCTATGGTTCGAGGGCTCCTTTGTGGAGACCCTAAAGGGGTGGCAAGCAGGGTGGTTTTACATCACCGAGCCACGCGATCGGAAATGGGTCGCAACCCCCGAGTTCCGATCCGGACCCCCCACGTGGCTAATGTCTTGGAAAGAGACGAGCCTGTTGTGGGGCAATGAAGAAGAGGTGACCGGATTGCAAACTTGCATCCAGTCCCTGGTGAACAAGCCAATCCGGCTTGTTAATATAGTCCAGGTTATGCTCGTCCGTTGGATCCTCCCATGCCAACAACGGGGCTTCAATTTGTGGGAGTTCGACCCGGCGCAGCACCAAACCCTCAATAGGCTCTTCGACACGACGTACGAAGATGCTTGGAAGGTGCTTTTCAAGGGCGCCGAGGCTCCCGCGTCCGCCTCCGAGGATTGCGGATATAGCTCGCAGCGTCACGCTAGCGAGGTAAGCTATCTATACCTTTGACAGGATTATTAAGCTCTTTTTCATAGATTAACTCTATGCGGGATCCAAACTCCCTTACCTTTGACAGGCTTGGCAGGCGATATCCGGACCAATTAACTATCGGACTCCCCTGCCCGAAGACCCAACCCCAGCTCTCCTAGTGAAGCTGCTGACTCTGGCGCCTTATGTGGTGCCGGAGAAGAAGGTCAAGAAGAAGAAGACCACCGGGACTCGAAAGAGTGCCCGTAACTTGGTGGTGTCGGACTCGTCGTCTGACGAGTCCGAGGCGCCCTCCTCTCATGAAAACGAGGAGGAGGAAGAAGACGGCTCTCCCCCCTGCGGTGGGAGGAGAGAAGAAGAAGGCCGCCCCATCAGGGGAGGCCGAGGGGTCTAGGAAAAGGAAGACCCCTCCGTCGGACTACTCCCATGACGCCGAAGAGAGCGGAGCGGAGTGGCCGAACAGGGCCAAGTGTCCGGCGAAATCGTAAGTATTCGTATACCAGAGTGACTCATGATATTCCTAGGTTGTTCAACTTTCCATAATGCCGAACATAATTGTGCAGCCCGCCCCGGGCCAAACTCGACGATTCGTCGAGCGGCTCCCTGGATACGTTGGACGTGAACTCAGTTCCGCCCGCTGTCTCCCCCCGCACTGTAGACGACGCCGAAGTGGCGTCGCAACAAGCTCCAGGGCAGGAGGAGGTGGTCCTGGAGGAGCTGAAAGGCGACCTCCCGGACCCTAGGAATAAAGGGGACAAGACCCCCCAGGGCTCCGAGTCCGGCTTTGTGCCGGACGCCGCGCCAGACTCTTCAACAGCGCCGGTCCGCGGGAGGCGAACTCCTTCCAAGAGGAGTAAGCCTTCTGAGCCGGTGGCCTACGTCCAACCAGAGGTGCCGGTCAATCTGCTGGAGGTGCTTGACGGCACCTCCATCGACAAGGAACACCGTACTATTATGAGTACGGTGATCCAAAGGGTTCTGTCCGCCAAGAGCGGACTGATAGGCTTCGAGGTAAGTAAAAATATGTCAAAATATTACCGCATAGACAGTAGCCCCTGATGCTCTATTCGGCGTTCGGAAAGAAAAGCCGAATAGAGGATCTATTAATTCTCACAGGAGTCTAACAATAAAGAGTCAATATGCGTATGCAGGCTTTGCTGCTATCCACCGCCGCACTGACTGCGCAGGTGGATGTCCTAAAAAAGGACCTCGGGCGGACCGAGCAAGAGCTCGGCCTTGCCAAATGGCAGCTCAAGTAAAAAGAAGGTAAGAAATACCCTACAAAGAAAAAAGGTGCCTATAGAGAGGCGTGATTGCAAAGAATAACAGTATCGTACTGCTTATTGTAGGGGCCACAACTGAGGTGGCGACCCTCAAGCAGGCGCTATCTGAGGCCGAAAAGAAAACGGCCGAGGAGCGCACCGAGCGAGAAAGACTTGGGGCTCAGGTTGGCGAGGTGCTGCAAGAGCTGCAGGCTCTCATGAAAAAACATGAGAGCATGGAGCTTGAGTCAAAGGCGCAAGCATCCGAGCTCGCGTCGGCCCTTGAGACCGCTAACGGTGCCAAGGCCGAAGCCCAAAAGGCCCTCCAAGAGTTGGAGGAGATGAAAAAGATAGCAGCGGGTAAGGCATTCTTAATGCAAAGTAGAAATATAAAAGTAAACTACTTGTCACTTACCCGAATCCGGAGTTCTCCAGGGGCGTTCGCAGATCTTCCCTGCAGCGTATCCGCCGCCGCCGCATTCTACCGAGCTGAAGAGGGCAACTCGGCGGAGAGTGTGTTCTGGTCTTAGTATTTTGAGGCCGGACACCCTGTGCCCTTGAGCGACCAGCTGAAACTGCTGGTCGAGCTCCACAAGGTGACCGAACAAGCCATGAAGGGCTTCATAGTTTGGCTGTGGCCCGGAGAGGCCCTGCCTGGGAGCTACTTCGGGTTGGTGCGGCGGCTGGTGGAGGCCTGTCCAAGGCTTGAGGTCATCAAGCGTTCCGCCTGCATCGAAGGTGCCCGGAGGGCCCTTGCTCATGCAAAGGTGCACTGGGGTAAGCTTGACGGCGAGAAGCTGGTGAAGGACGGGCCGCCGCAGGGGAAGGAGCATCGCAAGCCCGAGAACTACTACAAGGATGTTCTTGCAGGTGCCCACCTTATTGCGGATGAATGTACGAAAGATGTAATTTTTGAATGAACTCGCTCATGTTTATCCTGTGCGCTGAAAACTTGTTCATATGCGCTAAGCAATGCTTATTGAATTTAAAATATTATTTTCTGTGCGGCCGTTTATCAAAAATTGAGAGATGGCCAGTCGTCGGCTTCTGCCCCCATGCCGCTAGTGCTGGGGTGTTCGGGATAAACCTGAGCGCTCTTTTTCCCATGGTTGGGTCCTTCTAGGGAGGCGCTCAGCACAACGAACCAGGCAATCGGACTATAATGCTTGAACACTCTCACTTAGCCATTGAACTTTATAATTTGAAATTTCGGCGAAGCCCCTAGTTTGGAAGACCGAATTTGTGGCGCTATCCACGCCTTTGGCCGGACAAAGCCAGCTCCTCGCTCGAAGCGGCATAAGTCTTTAGGGACTCGAAAAACCTCTCGAACAGCGACCGGTCTCTCGCCTTATCATGACAGTCAGTTTTAGCTTTCTCCACTGAGGTGCTTAACCTAGCTGAACGGGGCACAATCGCAGTGGTTCTCCTAGTGCTACCTTAGCCGATATAGCGGAACGTAAGGCACCAAAACATATGAGTCGGGCAAACCCAACTATTGACCCAAATCATGATTCGGAGCCGATGCATATAGTGCTATAAGTTCGGGGTGCCGCACTTGTGAAAGTGTACGGACTTCTCACACCAGATCGAAGGGTACTGAAGCCCCTGGCGTGTTTGCCGTACCATGGTGTATGGGTGCGATCATGTTATTTAATAAACATATATATGAAAAGAGGATAATGCAAAAAAATGGGCAAAAAACTATGCATTGTTTATAAAGAGGCTATTTATCAAAGCCGAACGATACAAGTAGTGCGATAAGCAAAAAGATATTAGACTATTTAACCTGTCCTGACCAGGGGCAGGCCGCGGAGTTGCATTAGTAACAGATATACCGCTCGTAATAGAGACCACCTGAGAGTTCCATAATGCGGCGTAGCTTTGTCTGCTTCCCTGGATCTTGCATCGTTTGTGCGGCAGTCGAATTGCCGCACAGGTCGTCCAAAGTGTGGAGTCCTGAAAGTAAAAAAAAGAATCCGACAGCCCATAGTACGTTTTAAGCCGTATTCCGGGCATGCCGTTACTGTGCCCCTTCCCCTGTGCCCACGGTATTTCAAGGGCGTAATTATGTACGCGAGGTACTAGCTTCGCTATGTCGCGATGGCTGGCGTTGGGCCGCATTGCTACGCCTGCTCAGATCGTGCCAGGCGGTCTTGTTGTAGGTTACTCCGTGCGCGCTTGACAGTGTCTGGCTTTTTAACGGCCGGACTGGAGAGTTGCCTAAAAAGGCTGCTTTGTACTTCCACTGCGAGAGCCGGCGTGTGCTCCTCCGTACGGAGGGAGCGTTCGGTGTTTCCATTGACCGTGATTACTCCTCGAGGGCCTGGCATCTTGAGCTTGAGATATGCGTAGTGCGGCACCGCATTGAACTTGGCAAATGCGGTTCGTCCGAGCAGGGCGTGATAGCCACTGCAGAACGGGACTATGTCGAAGATTAACTCTTCACTTCGAAAGTTATCCGGAGATCCGAAGACCACATGAAGTGTTACGGAGCCTGTACAGTTGGCTTCTACACCTGGTATAACGCCTTTAAAGGTCGTCCTTGTGGGCTTAATCCTTGATGTATCTATGCCCATTTTCCGCACTGTATCCTGGTAAAGCAGGTTCAGGCTACTGCCGCCGTCCATGAGGACTCTTGTGAGATGAAATCCGTCGATGATTGGGTCGAGAACCAATGCGGCCAAGACGCCATGACGGATGCTAGTGGGGTGGTCCCTTCGATCAAAAGTGATCGGGCAAGAGGACCATGGGTTGGACTTTGGGGCGACTGGCTCCATCGCGTATACGTCCCGTAGCGCACGCTTCCGTTCCTTCTTGGGAAAGTGGGTTGCGTATATCATGTTCACCGTCCGCACTTGTGGGGGAAACCCCTTCTGTCCATTGTTGTTCGGCGGCCTAGGCTCCTCCTCGTCATCGCTATGCAGCCCCTTGTCTTGGTTTTCGGCTCTTAACTTGCCTGCCTGCTTGAAGACCCAGCAATCCCGGTTGGTGTGATTGGCTGGCCTTTCGGGGGTGCCATGGATCTGGCACAAGCGGTCGAGTATTCGGTCCAAAGTGGACGGGCCCTGAGTATTCTTTTTAAATGGCTTTTTCCGCTGACCAGATTTATAGCCTCTGAATCCGGCGTTGACTGTCGTATCTTCATTGCTGTCGCTGCTAACGTGGCGCTTTTGCTTATTTCGACGTGTCCTGCCACTTTTGTCCTTGGTATCCGAATTACCAGGGTTCTTTGATAAGTTGTTGCTGCGAGCTACCCAGCTATCTTCGCCCGCGCAAAAGCGGGTCATGAGTGTCGTGAGGGCTGCCATAGATTTCGGATTTTCCTGTCACAGGTGCCGGGCATGCCACTCGTCGCGGATGTTGTGGTTGAAGGCTGCTAGGGCCTCTGCGTCCGGACAGTCAACTATCTGGTTTTTCTTTGTTAGAAAACGTGTCCAGAATTGCCTGGCCGATTCCTCTGGCTGCTGAATTATGTGGCTCAGGTCATCGGCATCCGGTGGTCGCACATAAGTGCCCTGGAAGTTGTCGAGGAATGCGGCTTCCAGGTCCTCCCAAGAACCCATTGAGTCCGCTGGCAGGCTGTTGAGCCAGTGCCAGGCCGGTCCTTTGAGTTTGAGCGGGAGGTATTTGATGGCATGTAGATCGTCGCCACGTGCCATGTGGATGTGAAGGAGATAATCCTCGATCCATACCGCCGGATCTGTTGTGTCGTCATATGATTCGATGTTTACGGGTTTGAAACCCTCTGGGATTTTATGATCCATTACTTCATCTGTGAAGCATAGTGGGTGTGCGGCGTCCCTGTACTGGGCTATGTCACGACGCGGCTTGGAAGAGTTATGTCTGCTGTGTTCGGCCCGGCCGGATTTATTGTGTTCGGCGTGAAGATCATCGTCACGTGTCGTCGTGCTCCTGTGCGATCCATAGATCGATCTTGTTTGCCTTGCTTTATCCTCCAGTGCATCTCGCAGGTCTGGCGCATTTTCCCGTGCCTTAGTTGAGCGGCGTTGGGGCATGGCTTGGGTGGAGGTTCGACAGGCCTCTCTGTCGTGGCCGCGAGGTGGCCTGTCTGCCATGTCGTGCGCTGGTGATGTAGGCGCTTCCTCCTCGGATCGGGGTAGCAGCCTGCGCTTTGGATAATTCTTGGAGGGGCGTTCGAGTTCATACTCTTCAGCCGCAAGGACTTCAGTCCATATATCAGCTAGCAGATCTTGATCAGCTCTAAGCTGTTGCTGCTTTTTCTTTAGGCTGTTTGCCGTGGCTAAAAGCCTGCGTTTGAAATGCTCTTGTTCGGCGGGGTCTGATGGTACGACGAACTCATCGTCATCGAGGCTTGCCTCGTCTTCGGAGGGAGGCATATAGTTATCATCCTCAACCTCTCATTCTGCCGCTCTCTCATGAGGGTTGGCTTCTCCATCTTCCTGCGCCCAATCTTGCTGGGTTGGGTGTTCTTCGGCGCTATCCGGGGTACTATTGTCTCCCGTGCCGGAATCACCGTTTTTGCTTTGGCGGGATTAAGAGCGGCGCCGCTGATGCCGGCGCTTTGGCTGTTTCTTGGGGGTGTCATCCCCCACTGTTCCATCACCATCTCCATCTTTTGGAGTATCCACCATGTATATGTCATATGAAGAGGTGGCCTTCCAGCGCCCTAAAGGTGCTGGTTCCTGTTCGTCTCCTACCTCGTCGTCCATACCGTCGAAGTCTTCGGAGCCGA
Source organism: Aegilops umbellulata (assembly GCA_032464435.1). Taxonomy (NCBI): domain Eukaryota; kingdom Viridiplantae; phylum Streptophyta; class Magnoliopsida; order Poales; family Poaceae; genus Aegilops; species Aegilops umbellulata. The sequence goes on along the minus strand of CP136058.1, from coordinate 6,353,861 downwards.
AGTCAAGCATGTCGGTAATCGTCGACAGTGGCTATCAAGTGGGTGGTGGGTGGGCTTTGAATTTCTTCATCGTCCGTATCCCATCCTCGCTGACCGTAATCCGGCCAGGGCTCTCCTAATAAAGAGAGAGACTTGAGAGAATTCAGGATGTCGCCAAAAGGCGAGTGCTGAAAGATATCCGCGGCGGTGAACTCCACTATCGGTGCCCAATCGGCTTCCACTGGCAGGGGCGGGGGTTCGGAGTCCGGGAAGGAGTCCGGGCCCTCGGCATCACGGGTCACGCGGAGTGCGGGGCTGGCGTTCGGCTCGATCGCCTTTGAGATCGCAGCCCCCGAGGTGACGTCCAACCGCCCATCCTCAATTGGCGCAATAGGCTCCGAGTTAAGGGTCGGAGCCGGTGCGTGTGCGGCCTCCAGGACACTGTTCGAAGGCAGAGCTAGATCATGCCCCTCGAGATAGTGCGGTGCGCTTGGCTGTGGCTCGAACCCGTCGAAGATCAAGTCTCTGCGGATATCAGCCGTGTAGTTTAAGCTTCCAAACCTGACTTGATGGCCAAGGGCATAGCTTTCGATCTGCTCCAGTTGACCAAGCGAATTGGCCCGCAGAGCGAAGCCGCCGAACACAAAGATCTGTCCGGGGAGAAAAGTCTCACCCTGGACCTCATCGTTGTTGATGATCAGAGGAGCCATCGGGCCTAAAGGCGACGACACAGAGGAACTCTCAATGAAAGCACCAATGTCGGTGTCAAAACCGGCGGATCTCGGGTAGGGGGTCCCGAACTGTGCGTCAAGCCCGGATGGTAACAGGAGACAAGGGACACTATGTTTTTACCCAGGTTCGGGCCCTCTCGATGGAGGTAATACCCTACTCCTGCTTGATTAATATTGATGATATGGGTAGTACAAGAGTATATCTACCACGAGATCAAGGAGGCTAAACCCTAGAAGTTAGCCTATGGTATTATTGTGTATGATGATGGCTCCTCCTACGGACTACAACCCTCCGGTTTATATAGACACCGGATAGGGTTAGGGTTACATAGAGTCGGTTACAATGGTAGGAGATCTTGAGTATCTGCATCGCCTAGCTTGCCTTCCACGCCAAGGAAAGTCCCATCCGGACACGGGACGAAGTCTTCAATCTTGTATCTTCATAGTCCAGGAGTCCGGCGAAGGTATAGTCTGGCTACCCGAACACCCCCTAATCCAGGACTCCCTCACATACTACGGATGGCTTGAACAACCTTTCCAGGAAGATGTTGGGGGGGGGACCGCATCTCGTTTTGCGCCGATGCATGCCAGGACGTCTGCCGCCTGATTGTTTTCTCGGGCTATATGGTGAAATTCGAGCCCCTCGAACCGAGCTGACATTTTTAGGACGGCATTGCGGTAAGCTGCCATTTTTGGATCCTTGGCATCGAAGTCTCCATTTATTTGGGATATCGCGAGGTTCGAGTCCACGCGCACCTCTAGGCGTTGAATGCCCATGGATACTGCCATTCGGAGACCATGTAAAAGGGCCTCATATTCGGCTGCATTGTTGGAGTACGTGTACATAATCTGGAGTAAATATTGAACCGTGTCTCCTGTGGGGGACGTCAAAACAACGCCGGCCCTAGTCCGGCCAACATTTTGGAACCGTCGAAATGCATGATCTAATTTGAGTATGTGCCGTACTCTTTAGGGAGTTCGGCCTCCGTCCATTCTGCGACGAAGTCAACCAAAACTTGGGACTTGATAGCGCGCCGTGGCTTACAAGTTATGTCGAACGGGAGGAGCTCGATGGCCCATTTTGCAATCCAGCCCGTTGCGTCGCGGTTGTTTATAATATCGTTGAGTGGTACTTCCGATGCTACTGTGATTGAACACTCTTGAAAGTAGTGTCGTAGCTTCCGGGATGCCATGAATACCGCATATGCAATCTTTTGATAATGTGGGTACCGTGATTTGCATGGAGTGAGGACAGTGGACACGTAGTAAACCGGCTTTTGAAGAGGGAATTTGTGTCCGTCCGTTTCCCGCTCGACGACGAGTACTGCGCTGACAACTTGATGGGTTGCTGCAATGTACAATATCATTGGTTCACCGTTGTTTGGCGTGGCCAGGATTGGGTTTGTTGCCAATATGGCTTTTATTTCCTCGAGTCCGGCGGTGGCGGCATCCGTTGTTGGGGAACGTAGCAGAAATTTAAAATTTTCCTACGTGTCACCAAGATCTATCTATGGAGAAACAAGCAACGAGGGGAAAGAGAGTGCATCTACATACCCTTGTAGATCGCTAAGCGGAAGCGTTCAAGTGAACATGGTTTATGGAGTCGTGAACGTCGTGATCCAAATCATCGATGACCAAGTGCCGAACGGACGGCACCTCCGCGTTCAACACACGTACAACCCGGTGACTTCTCCCGTGCCTTGATCCAGCAAGGAGAGAGGGAGAGGTTGAGGAAGACTCCATCCAGCAGCAGCACAACGGCGTGGTGGTGGTGGAGGAGCGTTGTGATCCAGCAGGGCTTCGCCAAGCACTACGAGATATGAGGAGGAGAGAGGCAGGGCTGCACCAACAGGGAGAGAATAGATCGCGTATGTTGGGCAGCCCCTAGGCCTCATATATATAGGGGAAGGGGAGGAGGGTGCGCCCCCTCTAGGGTTCTCACCCCTAGAGGGGCGGCAGCCCTAGATGGGTTGTGGGTGGCGGCCAAGAGGGGGAGGAGAGGGAGGCGTAGGGAGCATGGGCCTTAGGGCCCATCTGCCTTTAGGGTTTGCCCCCTCTCCTCTTCCCTTGCACCTTGGGCCTTGTGGGAGGGCGCACCAGCCCACCTGGGGCTGGTCCCCTTGCACACTTGGCCCATGCAGCCCTCCGGGGCTTGTAGCACCACTTGGTGGACGCCCGGACACCTCCGGTAGTCCTGGTACACTACCGGTGATGCCCAGAACACTTCCGGTGGCCAAAACCATACTTCCTATATATAAATCTTTACCTCCGGACCATTCCAGAGCTCCTCATGACGTCCGGGATCTCATCCGGGACTCCAAACAATATTCGGTAACCACATATGAACTTCCTTTATAACCCTAGCGTCATCGAACCTTAAGTGTGTAGACCCTACGGGTTCGGGAACCATGCAGACATGACCGAGACGTTCTCCGATCAATAACCAACAGCGGGATCTGGATACCCATGTTGGTTCCCACATGTTCCACGATGATCTCATTGGATGAACCACGATGTCGAGGATTCGATCAATCCCGTATACAATTCCCTTTGTCTAGCGGTATAGTACTTGCCCGAGATTCGATCGTCGGTATCTCGATACCTTGTTCAATCTCGTTACCGGCAAGTCTCTTTACTCGTTCCGTATCATATCATCCCGTGATCAAATACTTGATCACATTGTGCACATTATGATGATGTCCTACCGAGTGGGCCCAGAGATACCTCTCCGTCACACGGAGTGACAAATCCCAGTCTCGATTCATGCCAACCCAACAGACACTTTCGGAGATACCCGTAGTGCACCTTTATAGCCACCCAGTTACGTTGTGACGTTTGGCACACCCAAAGTATTCCTACGGTATCCGGGAGTTGCACAATCTCATGGTCTAAGGAAATGGTACTTGACATTAGAAAAGCTTTAGCATACGAACTACACGATCTTGTGCTAGGCTTAGGATTGGGTCTTGTCCATCACATCATTCTTCTAATGATGTGATCCCGTTATCAATGACATCTAATGTCCATGGTCAGGAAACCGTAACCATCTATTGATCAACGAGCTAGTCAACTAGAGGCTTACTAGGGACATGGTGTTGTCTATGCATCCACACATGTATCTGAGTTTCCTATCAATACAATTCTAGCATGGATAATAAACGATTATCATGAACAAGGAAATATAATAATAACCTATTTATTATTGCCTCTAGGGCATATTTCCAACAGTCTCCCACTTGCACTAGAGTCAATAATCTAGTTCACATCGCCATGTGATTAACACTCACAGAGTTCTAGGTTCGATCATGTTATGCTTGTGAGAGATGTTATAATCAACGGGTCTGAACCTTTTAGATCCGTGTGTGCTTTACAAATCTCTATGTCATCTCCTAGATGCAGTTACCACACTCTACTTGGAGCTATTCCAAATAACTGTTCTACTATATGAATCTAGTTTACTACTCAGAATAATCTGGATTAGTGTCAAAGTTTGCATCGACGTAACCCTTTACGGCGAACTCTTTTACCACCTCCATAATCGAGAAAATTCCTTAGTCCAGTAGTTACTAAGGATAACCTTGACCGTTGTCCTGTGATCCAGTTCTAGATCACACTTGTACCCCTTGACTGACTCATGGTTTGGCACACTTCAGGTGCGGTACACAACATAGCATATTTGAGAGCCTACGACTAAAGCATAGGGGAGGACCTTCATCCTTCTTTCTTCTACCGTGGTCGAGCTTTTAAGTCTTAACTTCATACCTTACAACTCAGGCAAGAACTCCTTCTTTGACTGATCCATCTTGAACACCTTCAAGATCATGGTAAGGCATGTGCTCATTTTAAAGTACCATTAAGCATTCTGATCTATCCTTATAGATCTTGATGCTCAATGTTCAAGTAGCTTAATCCAGGTTTTCCATTGAAAAACACTTTTCAAATAACCCTATATGCTTTCTAGAAATTCTACATCATTTCTGATCAACAATATGTCAACAACATATACTCATCAGAAATTCTATAGTGCTCCCACTCTCTTCTTTGGAAATACAAGTTTCTCATAAACTTTGTATAAACCCAAAATCTTTGATCATCTCATGAAAGTGTACATTCCAACTCCGAGATGCTTACTCCAGTCCTTAGAAGGATTGCTGGAGCTTTGCATACTTGTTAGCATCTTTCAGGATCGACAAAATCTTCTGGTTGTATCACATACAACCTTTCCTCAAGAACAAGGAAACAATATTTTGACATCCCATCTGCAAGATTTCATAAATAATGCAGTACCTGCTAATTCCAACAGAATCTTAGCATCGCTACGAGTGAGAAAGTCTCATCATAGTCAACTCCTTGAACTTGCCGGGAAACATCTTAACGACAAGTCGAGATTGCTTAATGGTGACATTTACCATCATTGTCCGTCTTCCTTTTAAAATCCATCTGTACTCAATAGCCTCACGACCATCGAGCCGGTCTGCCAAAGTCTACACTTTGTTTTCATACGTGGATTCTCTCTCGGATTTTATGGCCTCGAGCCATTCATCGGAATCCGGGCCCACCATCGCTTCTCCATAGCTCGTAGGTTCATTGTTGTCTAGCAACATGACGTCCAAGACAGGATTAGGTACCACTCTGAAGTAGCACGCAATCCTTGTCATCCTACGAGGTTTGGGAGTGACTTGATCCGAAGTCTCATGATCACTATCATAAGCTTCCACTTCAATTGGTGTAGGTGCCATAGGAACAACTCCTGTGCCCTGCTACACACTAGTTGAAGTGACGGTTCAATAACCTCATCAAGTCTCCACCATCCTCCCACTTAATTCTTTCGAGAGAAACTTTTCCTCGAGAAAGGACCCGATTTGAGAAACAATCCCTATTGCTTTCGGATCTGAGACAGGAGGTATACCCAACTATTTTGAGTGTCCTATGAAGATGCAGTTATCTGCTTTGGGTTCGAGCTTATCAGCCTGAAACTTTTCATATAAGCGTCGTGACCCCAAACTTTTAAGAAACAACAGCTTAGGTTTCTCTAAACCATAGTTCATACGGTGTCATCTCATCGGAATTACGTGGTGCCCTATTTAAAGTGAGTGCGGTTGTCTCTAATGCCTAACCCATGAACGATAGTGGTAATTCGATAAGAGACATCATGGTATGCATCATATCCAATAGGGTGCAGTTATGATGTTCGGACACACCATCACACTATGGTGTTCCAGGCGGTACTAGTCGTGAAACAATTTTCACAATGTCTCAATTGTGTACCAAACTCGCAACTCAGATATTCATCTCTATGATCATATCATAGATATTTTATCCTCTTGTCACGACGATCTTCAACTTCATTCTGAAATTACTTGAACCATTCAATAATTCAGACTTGTGTTTCATCAAGTAAATATGCTCAGTATCTACTCAAATCATCTGTGAAGTAAGAGCATAACGATATCCACTGCGTGCCTTAGCACTCATTGGACTGCACACATCAAAATGTGTTACTTCCAACAAGTTGCTTTCTTGTTCCATTTTACTGAAACCGAAGCTTTCAGTCATCTTGCCCATGTGGTATGATCTACATGTCTCAAGCGATTCAAAATCAAGTGAGTCCAAACGGTCCATCTGCATGGAGTTTCTTCATGCGTATATACCAATAGACATGGTTCACATGACTCAATCCTTTTCAAAAATGAGTGAGTCCAAAGATCCATCAACATGGAGCTTCTTCATGCGTTTTATACCAATATGACTTACATGGCAGTGCCACAAGTAGGTGGTACTATCATTACTATCTTATATCTTTTGGCATGAACATGTGTATCACTATGATCGAGATTCAATAAACCATTCATTTTAGGTGCAAGACCATTGAAGGTATTATTCAAATAAATGGAGTAACCATTATTCTCCTTAAATGAATAACCGTATTGCTATAGACATAATCCAATCATGTCTATGCTCAACGCAAACACCAAATAACAATTATTTAGGTTTAACACCAATCTCGATGGTAGAGGGAGCGTGCGATGCTTGATCATATCAACCTTGGAAACACTTCCAACACATCTCGTCAGCTCACCTTTATCTAGTCTCCACTTATTCCGTAGCTTTTATTTTGAGTTACTAACACTTAGCAACCGAACTGGTATCTAATACCCTGGTGCTACTAGGAGTACTAGTAAAGTACACATTTACATAATGTATATCCAATATACTTCTATCGACTGCCTTCTCATCTACCAAGTATATAGGGTAATTCTGCTCCAGTGGCTGTTCCCCTTATTACAGAAGCACTCAGTCTCGGGTTTGGGTTCAACCTTGGGTTTCTCCACTAGAGCAGCAGCTGATTTGCCGTTTCATGAAGTATCCCTTCTTGCCCTTGCCCTTCTTGAAACTAGTGGTTTCACTAACCATCAACAATTGATGCTCCTTCTTGATTTCTACTTTCGCGGTGTCAAACATCGTGAATATTTCAAGGATCATCATATCTATCCCTGATATGTTATAGTTCATTACGAAGCTCTAGCAGCTTGGTGGCAATGACTTTGGTGAAACATCACTATCTTATCTGGAAGATCAACTCCCACTCGATTCAAGTGATTGTTGTACTCAGACAATCTGAGCACAATCTCAACGATTGAGCTTTTCTCCCTTAGTTTGCAGGCCAAGAAAATCGTCGGAGGTCTTATACCTCTTGACGTGGGCACGAGCCTGAAATCCCAATTTCAGCCCTCGAAACACCTCATGTGTTCCGCGACATTTCAAAAATGTCTTCGGTGCCTCAATTCTAAACCATTTATCATTACCGAACTATCATGTAGTCATCAAAACGTGTATGTCAGATGTTCGCAACATCCACAGACCACGTTCGAGGTCCAGCATACCGAGCGGTGCATTAAGGACACTAGCCTTCTACTGTCCGCATAATTGCTACTATCAACTTTCAACTATATATTATCTAGGAACATATCTAAAACAGTAGAACTAAAGCACGAGCTTACGACATAATTTGCAAAGATCTTTTGACTATGTTTAGGATAATTAAGTTCATCTTATGAACTCCCACTCAGATAGACATCCCTCTAGTCATCCAAGTGATTACATGATCCGAGTCAACTAGGCCGTGTCCGATCATCACGTGAGACGGACTAGTCATCATCGGTGAACATTTTCATGTTGATCGTATCTACCATACGACTCATGCTCGACCTTTCGGTCTCTTGTGTTTTGAGGCCATGTCTGTACATGCTAGGCTCGTCAAGTCAACCAAAGTGTTTCGCGTGTGTAAATCTGGCTTACACCCGTTGTATGTGAACGTAAGAATCTATCACACCCGATCATCACGTGGTGCTTCGAAACGACGAACTTTCGCAACGGTGCACAGTTAGGGGGAACACTTTCTTGAAATTTTAATGAGGGATCATCTTATTTACTACTGTCGTTCTAAGCAAATAAGATGTATAAACATGATAAACATCACATGCAATCAAATAGTGACATGATATGGCCATCATCACTTTGCTCCTTTTGATCTCCATCTTCCGGGCTCCATGATCATCGTCGTCACCGGCATGACACCATGATCTCCATCATCATGATCTCCATCATCGTGTCTTCATGAAGTTGTCACGTCAACTATTACATCTACTACTATGGCTAACACTTTAGCAATAAAGTAAATTAATTACATGACGTTTATGTTGACACGCAGGTCATAAATAAATTAAAGACAACTCCTATGGCTCCTGCCGGTTGTCATACTCATCGACATGCAAGTCGTGATTCCTATTACAAGAACATGATCAATCTCATACATCACATATATCATTCATCACATCCTTTTGGCCATATCACATCACATGGCATACGCTGCAAAAACAAGTTAGACGTCCTCTAATTGTTGTTTGCATGTTTTACGTGGCTGCTATGGGTTTCTAGCAAGAACGTTTCTTACCTACGCAAAGCCACAACATGATATGTCAATTGCTATTTACCCTTCATAAGGACACTTTTCATCGAATCCGATCCGACTAAAGTGGGAGAGACTGGCACCCACTAGCCACCTTATGCAACTAGTGCAAGTCAGTCGGTGGAACCTGTCTCACGTAAGTCTACGTGTAAGGTCGGTCCGGGCCGCTTCATCCCACAATGCCGCCGAATCAAGATTGACTAGTAACGGTAAGCATATTGAACAAAATCAACGCCCACAACTACTTTGTGTTCTACTCGTGCATGGAATCTACACAATAGACCTAGCTCATGATGCCACTGTTGGGGAAAGTAGCAGAAATTTAAAATTTTCCTACGTGTCACCAAGATCTATCTATGGAGAAACCAGCAACGAGGGGAAAGAGAGTGCATCTACATACCCTTGTAGATCGCTAAGCAGAAGCATTCAAGTGAACGGGGTTGATGGAGTCGTGCTCGTCGTGATCCAAATCACCGATGACCAAGTGTCGAACGGACGGCACCTCCCATTTCAACACACGTACAGCCCGGTGACGTCTCCCGTGCCTTGATCCAGCAAGGAGAGAGGGAGAGGTTGAGGAAGACTCCATCCAGCAGCAGCACAACGGCGTGGTGGTGGTGGAGGAGCGTTGTGATCCAGCAGGGCTTAGCCAAGCACTACGAGATATGAGGAGGAGAGAGGCAGGGCTGCACCAACAGGGAGAGATTAGATCGCGTATGTTGGGCAGCCCCTAGGCCTCATATATATAGGGGAAGGGGAGGAGGGTGAGCCCCCTCTAGGGTTCCCACCCCTAGAGGGGCGGCAGCCCTAGATGGGTTGTGGGTGGCGGCCAAGAGGGGGAGGAGAGGGAGGCGCAGGGAGCATGGGCCTTAGGGCCCATCTGCCTTTAGGGTTTGCCCCCTCTCCTCTTCCCTTGCGCCTTGGGCCTTGTGGGAGGGCGCACCAGCCCACCTGGGGCTGGTCCCCTTCCACACTTGGCCCATGCAGCCCTTCGGGGCTTGTGGCCCCACTTGGTGGACCCCCGGACACCTCCGGTGGTCCCGGTACACTACCGGTGATGCCCAGAACACTTCCGGTGGCCAAAACCATACTTCCTATATATAAATCTTTACCTTCGGACCATTCCGGAACTCCTCGTGACGTCCGGGATGTCATCCGGGACTCCGAACAACATTCGGTAACCACATATGAACTTCCTTTATAACCGTAGCGTCATCGAACCTTAAGTGTGTAGACCCTACGGGTTCGGGAACCATGCAGACATGACCGAGACGTTCTCCGATCAATAACCAACAGCGGGATCTGGATACCCATGTTGGTTCCCACATGTTCCACGATGATCTCATCGGATGAACCACGATGTCGAGGATTCGATCAATCCCATATACAATTCCCTTTGTCTAGCGGTATAGTACTTGCCCGAGATTCGATCGTCGGTATCTCGATACCTTGTTCAATCTCGTTACCGGAAAGTCTCTTTACTCGTTCCGTAACACATCATCCCGTGATCAAATACTTGATCACATTGTGCACATTATGATGATGTCCTACCGAGTGGGCCCAGAGATACCTCTCCGTCACACGGAGTGACAAATCCCAGTCTCGATTCGTGCCAACCCAACAAACACTTTCGAAGATACCCGTAGTGCACCTTTATAGCCACCCAGTTACGTTGTGACGTTTGGCACACCCAAAGTATTCCTACGGTATCCGGGAGTTGCACAATCTCATGGTCTAAGGAAATGATACTTGACATTAGAAAAGCTTTAGCATACGAACTACACGATCTTGTGCTAGGCTTAGGATTGGGTCTTGTCCATCACATCATTCTTCTAATGATGTGATCCCGTTATCAATGACATCCAATGTCCATGGTCAGGAAACCATAACCATCTATTGATCAACGAGCTAGTCAACTAGAGGCTTACTAGGGACATGGTGTTGTCTATGCATCCACAGATGTATCTGAGTTTCCTATCAATACAATTCTAGCATGGATAATAAACGATTATCATGAACAAGGAAATATAATAATAACCTATTTATTATTGCCTCTAGGGCATATTTCCAACATCCGTCCACTCGAAGTGTTCGGTGCGCCGAAGGAGGCGATAGAGGGGTAGCGCCTTTTCTCCCAAATGGGAGATAAAGCGGCTTAGAGCCGCCATGCATCCGGTTAATTTTTGTATTTGTTTGAGGTCCTTTGGGATATCCAATTGTGACAAAGCTCGGATCTTGGCTGGATTTGCTTCGATTCCTCTACCGGATACAATGAAGCCCAAGAGCTTTCAGGCTGGAACACCGAAAACGCATTTTTCTAGATTTAGCTTGATGTCATATGCTTGGAGGTTGTCAAATGTGAGCCTCAAGTCGTCTACTATAGATTCGACATGTCTTGTTTTTACGACCACATCATCCACGTATGCCTCCACTATTTTGCCGATCTGGTTTGCCAGACATGTCTGAATCATGCGCTGATATGTTGCGCCGGCGTTTTTGAGCCCAAAAGGCATTGTGTTGAAGCAGAATTGGCCGTATGGGGTGATGAATGCCGTTGCGGCTTGGTCTGACTCGGCCATCTTGATTTGATGGTAGCCGGAGTATGCGTCGAGGAAGCACAACGAATCGTGTCCTATAGTGGCGTCGATAATTTGATCGATGCGGGGGAGGGGGAAAGGATCCTTTGGGCAGGCCTTGTTAAGGTCCTTAAAATCAACGCACAGGCACCAGGATTTGTCCTTCTTTGGTACCATCACCAAGTTTGCTAGCCAGTCCGGATGTTTTATATCTCTGATGAATCCGGCCTCCAATAGTTTGGCTAGCTCCTCTCCCATTGCCTGTCTCTTGGGTTCAGAGAAACACCGAAGGGCTTGTTTGACAGGTTTGAATCCTTTTAGGATATTTCAGCTGTGTTCGGCCAGCCTGTGTGGGATTCCTGTCATGTCTGAAGGGTGCCAGGCAAAAATGTCCCAGTTCTCACGTAGGAACTCTCGCAGTGCGGCGTCTATATCAGGGTTTAATCATGCCCCGATGGAAGCTGTTTTATTGGGGTCCGTTGGATGGACCTGGAATTTGACTATTTCATCCACTGGCTTAAAGGAGGTGTACTTGGATCTTTTGTCGAGTATCACATCGTCCCTGTTTACCGTGGAGCGCAGCATAGTCAGTTCCTCAGCCGCTAGGGCTTCGGACAGTGCTTCAAGGGCCAATGCAGTTGTCTTGTTTTCTGCGCGGAGTGCTACGTCTGGATCACTAGCGAGAGTGATGGTTCCGTTCGGCCCGTGCATCTTGAACTTCATGTACCCGTAATGGGGTATTGCTTGGAAGATTGTAAACACTTCCCGCCCTAGCAGACCGTGGTATCCACTACTGAACGGGGCCACCTGGATTGTAACCTCTTCGGACCTATAATTATCCGGCGTGCTGAACACCACATCTGGTGTGATTTTTCCTGTACAGCGCGCTTCCCGACTGGGGATTATTCCTCTAAAGGTTGTGCTGCTTCGCTCAATGCGGTTCTAGTCTATTTCCATTTTTTGGAGGTTTTCCTCATAAATGAGGTTCAATCCGCTGCCTCTGTCCATGAGTACCTTGGTGAGGCGAAGCCGTCCACTATTGGACTGAGGACCAATGCGACTGGTGCTCGAGCTGTTCAGAATTTAGGTTCATCACTGGCATTAAAAGTAATGGCCGTGTCGCTCCATGGGTTTATTGTTGCTACTTGATAGACTTCGGCGAGGCTGCGGAGTGTTCTTTTTCGCATATTATTCGATGTGAAAGTCTCGAAGACTATTAAGACTGTACTGGAGTCCCTGAGGTGGCTTTCTGCGGCCTCCGAATTTAGGAGATCTTCGCCCCTTTTGGCCACCTGCCGGAGTATACAACATGCTCTAAGGCTGTGAGTTGGTGTGGCTTTCTCTGTATTATGAATTTTACAGGGTCCATTAAGCCATCCCTCCAGTACGGTTCCATGCCCTGTAGAGGGTTTTGGTTTTTTGGTTTTTAACCCGGGTGTCTGATGATGATGCACCCTTTTATTTCGGACGAGGTTTCTATTCAGGGCCGGATTGTCCCAAAATTTAATTTCGGTTTTCTAGGCGCTTTCCATCGCACAATACTTTTGTACTATGGACGCCAAGTCAGCGAAGCGTGTAATATCATGACGACCTGTGGCGTTGAGGATTCCTTTGTCCGTGCAATTATTGCAGAAGATTGAGATTGTGTCTTCCTCGGGGCAGTCCTTTATCCTGTTCATAACCAGGAGGAACCTTGCCTAGTAATGATGTACTATTTCTTCGGGCTTTTGCCTGATTTGGGATAGATCGCTTATGTTCAGGTGGGTGGGAGGAATTAAATCCGAACCCTCACCCAATCTGAGACTCAGAGGCCAAGGAATTTCGAAACTCTGAAGTTTGGATTCTTGGATGTTGTCCAGTGAATCTAGCATGTTGCCTGATTCTAAGTTCAGGTCTTGAGTTACATCCTCCCCTCCGCGGGTATCCGGCTTGGAGGGATCGGGAATCCGTACGTAGCTAGTACTTAAGATAGATGAAGGGTCGCCGCTCTGTGCCTCTACCACGGCAACGTGATGGGTGACTTGGGCAGAATTAATCTCTCTTAGATCGGGTTTAAGCCCAACCTAGTCGTAATCTGTAGTGACCCCCAAGGCGGCGATGCGATCCAAGAGCTCGTTTACGGAAGAGAGCTCCATTGGATCTAACTGCTCGACAAATTCCGAGCTGACGTGAAGATTGCTTTTAACGACCCGAGAAGTCACCGTCGGCGCAACGGCCGAACAGGCGGTCATGAGAAAACCACCTAGCCGGAGAGTTTGGCCAACAGCCAAGGCTCCCGTAGTAACGGCGCTGTCTTTAAAGACGGGAAGAGGCATCCTTCCTGATTGTGACGGCACAGAGGAACTCTCAATGAAAGCACCAACGTCGGTGTCAAAACCGGCGGATCTCGGGTAGGGGGTCCCGAACTATGCGTCTAGGCAGATGGTAACAGGAGACAAGGGACACAATGTTTTACCCAGGTTCGGGCCCTCTTGATGGAGGTAAAACCCTGTTGGAAATATGCCCTAGAGGCATTAATAAAATCATTATTATTATATTTCCTTGTTCATGATAATTGTCTTTATTCATGCTATAATTGTGTTATCCGGAAATCGTAATACATGTGTGAATAATAGACACCAACATGTCCCTAGTAAGCCTCTAGTTGACTAGCTCGTTGATCAACAGATAGTCATGGTTTCCTGACTATGGACATTGGATGTCATTGATAACGAGGTCACATCATTAGGAGAATGATGTGATGGATGAGACCCAATCCTAAACATAGCACACGATCGTATAGTTCGTTTGCTAGAGTTTTCCAATGTCAAGTATCCTTTCCTTAGACCATGAGATCGTGTAACTCCCGGATACCGTAGGAGTGCTTTGGGTATACCAAACATCACAACGTAACTGGGTGACTATAAAGGTATACTACAGGTATCTCCGAAAGTGTTTGTTGGGTTGACACGGATCGAGACTGGGATTTGTCACTCCGCTTGACGGAGAGGTATCACTGGGCCCACTCTTTAATGCATCATCATAATGAGCTCAATGTGATCAAAGTGTTTGATCACAGGATCATGCATTACGGTACGAGTAAAGTGACTTGCCGGTAACGAGATTAACGAGGTATTGGGATACCGACATCGAATCTCGGGCAAGTAAAATACCGATTGACAAAGGGAATCGTATACGGGATTAATTGAATCCTCGACATCGTGGTTCATCCGATGAGATCATCGTGGAGCATGTGGGAGCCAACATGGGTATCCAGATCCCGCTGTTGGTTATTGCCCGAGAGCCGTCTCGGTCATGTCTGCATGTCTCCTGAACCCGTAGGGTCTACACACTTAAAGTTCGGTGACGCTAGGGTTGTGAGGATATGTATATGCAGTAACCCGAATGTTGTTTGGAGTCCCGGATGAGATCCCGGACGTCACGAGGAGTTCCGGATTGGTCCGGAGGTGAAGAATTATATATATGGAAGTGCAGTTTCGGCCATCGGGAGTGATCTGGGGGTCACCGGTACTGTGCCGGGACCACCAGATGGGTCCCGGGGGTCCACCGGGTGGGGCCACCCATCCCGGAGGGCCCCATGGGCTGAAGTGGGAGGGGGGACCAGCCCTTAGTGGGCTGGTGCGCCCCCCAAGGCCCACCCCCTACGCCTAGGGTTGGAACCCTAGGGTGGGGGGGGGCGCCCACTTGCCTTGGGGGGCACTCCACCCCCTTGGCCGCCGCCCCCTTGGAGATAAAGGGGGGAGGGAGGGGCAGCCGCACCCTTGCCCCTGGCGCCTCCCTCCCTCCCTGCTACACCTCTTCCTCTCGCAGTACTCGGTGAAGCCTTGCTGCTGTGACGCCCTGCATCCACCATCACACCGTCCTGCTGCTGGATCTTATTCAACCTCTCCTTCCCCTTGCTGGATCAAGAAGGAGGAGACGTCACGCTGACCGTACGTGTGTTGAACGCGGAGGTGCCGTACGTTCGGTGCTAGGATCTCCGGTGATTTGGATCACGTCGTGTACGACTACCTCATCCCCGTTCTTTTGAACGCTTCCGCTCGCGATCTACAAAGGTATGTAGATGCATCCGATCACTAGTTGCTAGATGAACTCATAGATGGATCTTGGTGAAACCATAGGAAATTTTTTGTTTTCTGCAACGTTCTCCAACAGTGGCATCATGAGCTAGGTCTATGCGTAGTTCTTCTTGCGCGAGTAGAACACAATTTGTTGTGGGCATAGATTTGTCAACTTTCTTGCCGCTACTAGTCTTATCTTGCTTCAGCAGTATTGTGGGATGAAGCGGCCCGGACCAACCTTACACGTACGTTTACGTGAGACCGGTTCCACCGACTAACATGCACTAGTTGCATAAGGTGGCTGGCGGGTGTCTGTCTCTCCCACTTTAGTTGGAGCGGATTCGATGAAAAGGGTCCTTATGAAGGGTAAATAGAAGTTCACAAATCACGTTGTGGCTTTCACGTAGGTAAGAAAACGTTCTTGCTAGAACCCTAATTCAGCCACATAAAACTTGCAACAACAATTAGAGGACGTCTAACTTGTTTTCGCAGCAAGTGCTTTGTGATATGATATGGCTAAAGTTGTGATGAATGATGAATGATCTATATGTGATGTATGAGATGTTCATGCTATTGTAATAGGGATCACGACTTGCATGTCGATGAGTATGACAACCGGCAGGAGCCATAGGAGTTGTCTTTATTTTTATATGACCTGCGTGTCATTGAGAAACGTCATGTAAATTACTTTACTTTATTGCTAAACGCGTTAGCCATAGTAGTAGAAGTAATAGTTGGCGAGCAACTTCATGGAGACACGATGATGGGGATCATGATGATGGAGATCATGGTGTCAAGCCGGTGACAAAGATGATCATGGAGCCCCAAGATGGAGATCAAATGAGCTATGTGATATTGGCCAAATCATGTCACGTTTATTATTTGATTGCATGTGATGTTTATCATGTTTTGCATCTTTTTTACTTAGAACGATGGTAGTAAATAAGATGATCCCTCATAATAATTTCAAGAAGTGTTCCCCCTAACTGTGCACCGTTGCGACAGTTCATTGTTTCGAAGCACCACGTGATGATCGGGTGTGATAGATTATAACGTTCACATACAACGGGTGTAAGACAGATTTACACATGCAAACACTTAGGTTGACTTGACGAGCCTAGCATGTACAGACATGGCCTTAGAACACAGAAGACCGAAAGGTCGAGCATGAGTTGTATAGAAGATACGATCAACATGAAGATGTTCACCGATGTTGACTAGTCCGTCTCACGTGATGATCGGATATGGCCTAGTTGACTCGGATCATGTTATACTTAGATGACTAGAATAGGGATGTCTATCTAAGTGGGAGTTCATTAAATAATTTGATTATATGAACTTTATTATCATGAACTTAGTCTAAAATATTTACAATATGTCTTGCAGATCAAATGGCCAACGTAGTCCTCAACTTCAACGTGTTCCTAGAGAAAACCAAGCTGAAAGACGATGGCAGCAACTATACGGACTGGGTCCGGAACCTGAGGATCATCCTCATAGCTGCCAAGAAAGATTATGTCCTACAAGCACCGCTGGGTGACGCACCTGTTCTCCCTGCGGAACAAGACGTTATGAACGCTTGGCAGTCACGTTCCGATGAGTACTCCCTCGTTCAGTGCGGCATGCTTTACAGCTTAGAGCGGGGGCTCCAAAAGCGTTTTGAGAGACATGGAGCATATGAGATCTTCGAAGAGCTAAAAATAGTTTTCCAAGCTCATGCCCGGGTCGAGAGATATGAAGTCTCCGACAAATTCTTCAGCTGTAAGATGGAGGAAAATAGCTCTGTCAGTAAACACATACTCAAGATGTCTGGGTTGCACAACCGCTTGACTCAACTGGAAGTTAATCTCCCGGATGAAGCGGTCATTGACAGAATCCTCCAGTCGCTTCCACCAAGCTACAAGAGCTTTGTGATGAACTTCAATATGCAGGGGATGGAAAAGACCATTCCTGAAGTATTTTCTATGCTGCAATCAGTAGAGGTAGAAATCAAGAAGGAACATCAAGTGTTGATGGTGAATAAAACCACTAAGTTCAAGAAGGGCAAGGGTAAAAAGAACTTCAAGAAGGACGGCAAGGAAGTTGCCGCGCCCGGTAAGCAAGTTGCCGGGAAGAAGCCAAAGAATGGACCCAAGCCCGAGACTGAGTGCTTTTATTGCAAGGGAAGTGGTCACTGGAAGCGGAACTGCCCCAAATACTTAGCGGACAAGAAGGCCGGCAAAACAAAAGGAATATGTGATATACATGTAATTGATGTGTACCTTACCAATACTCGTAGTAGCTCTTGGGTATTTGATACCGATGCAGTTGCTCACATTTGTAACTCAAAACAGGAGCTGCGGAATAAGCGGAGACTGGCGAAGGACAAGGTGACGATGCGCGTCGGGAATGGTTCCAAGGTCGATGTGATCGCCGTCGGCACGCTACCTCTACATTTACCTACGGGATTAGTTTTAAACCTCAATAATTGTTATTTAGTGCCAAGTTTGAGCATGAACATTGTGTCTGGATCTCGTTTAATTCAAGATGGCTACTCATTTAAATCCGAGAATAATGGTTGTTCTATTCATATGAGTGATATGTTTTATGGTCATGCTCCCATGGTTAATGGTTTATTCTTGATGAATCTCGTACGTGATGATACACATATTCATAGTGTGAATACCAAAAGAATTAAAGTTGATAATGATAGTCCCACATACTTGTGGCACTGCCGCCTTGGTCACCTAGGTGTCAAACGCATGAAGAAGCTCCATGCAGATGGACTTTTAGAGTCTCTTGATTATGAATCATTTGACACGTGCAAACCATGCCTCATGGGTAAAATGACCAAGACTCCATTCTCAGGAACAATGGAGCGAGCAACCAACTTATTGGAAATCATACATACTGATGTGTGCGGTCCAATGAGTGTTGAGGCTCGCGGTGGCTATCGTTATGTTCTCACCCTCACTGATGTAACGCCCTCGATGCGGCTATATCTCCCACGTGTCGAAGCACGACTTAGAGGCATAGCCGCATTGAAAGCAATGTCGCAAGTGAGGTAATCTTCACACAACCCATGTAATATATAAGGGAAAGAGATACATAGTTGGCTTACAATCGCCACTTCACAAAATTACAAGAGTAAAGCATTACAACATACAGGTACAATCAGGGCCCGACTACGGAGCCAAAATAAAAGAAGAACCCCAAAAGCGACAAAGGTCCCCGATCGACCCCAACTGGGCTCCACTACTGATCGACTAGAACGAAACAACATAAAGGACAAGATCTTCATCGAACTCCTCCTTGAGCTCGGGTGCGTCACCTGCACGGATTTATCGGCACCTGCAAACTGGTTTTGGAAGTATCTGGTGAGTCACGGGGACTCAGCAATCTCACACCCACGAGATCAAGACTATTTAAGCTTAAAGGTAGGACAGGGTAGTGAGGTGGAGCTGCAGCAGCGACTAGCATATATGGTGGCTAACATACGCAAATGAGAGCGAGAAGAGAAGGCAAAAGCACGGTCGAACAACTATGATCAATAAGTGATCCTGAACTACTTACACCAAGCATAACTCCAACAACCGTGTTCACTTCCCGGACCCCGCCGAGAAGAGACCATCACGGTTACACACGCGGTTGGTGTATTTTAATTAAGATCGACTTCGGGTTTTCTACAACCGGACATTAACAAATTCCCATCTGCCACATAACCGCGGGCACGGCTTTCGAAAGTTCAAACCCTGCAGGGGTGTCCCAACTTAGCCCATGATAAGCTCTCGTGATCAACGAAGGATATTTCTTCTCCCCGGGAAGACCCGATCAGTCTCGGAATCCCGGCTACAAGACATTTCGACAGTAATAAAACAAGTCCAGCAAAGCCGCCCGATGCGCCGACATCCTGATAGGAGCTGCACATATCTCGTTCTCAGGGCAACACCGGATGAGCAGTCCGTACAACTAAAACCAAGTCTCAAGTTTCCTTGAGAGGGCGCTGCAAAGGGCTCTAGTTCGGACCAATACTTAGACAAGCATTGGCCCGGGGGGGGCTGAATAAAGATGACCCTCGGGTTAGCTACTCCCAAGGGAAAGGTATAAGTGGTAGGCAAATGGTAAAACCAATGTTGGGCCTGCTGGAAAAGTCTTAATCAAAGTGAACTGTCAAGGGGGTCCCATAAATCACCCGACCGCGTTAGGGACGCAAAATCCGGGAACATAACACCGCTATGACGGAAACTAGGGCGGCAAGAGTGGAACAAAACACCAGGCATAAGGACGAGCCTTCCACCCTTTACCAAGTATATAGATGCATTAAATTAAATAAGATATATTGTGATATCCCAACAAGTAAACATGTTCCAACAAATGTTACAACATCTCCATGTTCCAACAAGGAACAAACTTCATCTTCACCTGCAACTAACAACGCTATAAGTGGGGCTGAGCAGAGCGGTAACATAGCCAAACAACGGTTTGCTAGGACAAGGTGGGTTAGAGGCTTGGTTTGACAATATGGGAGGCATGATAAGCAAGTGGTAGGTATCGCAGCATAGGCATAGCAAAAGAGCGAGCAACTAGCAAGCAAAGATAGAAGTGATTTCGAGGGTATGGTCATCTTGCCTGAGATTCCGCAAGGAAGAAGAACGAGTCCATGAAGAAGACAAACGGATGGAGTCGAACGAATCCTCACAATTCCGGAACGAAACCGAAGCTAACGAGAAACAAACAAACAACATAGTAAACAACCCCCACATAAACATGGCATGATATGCGAGATGTGGTATGCAATGCATATGCATGTTCCGGAAGGAAAAGATGAACAAGGCATAATCTTGGCAAACCAAGTATGCCACTGGAAAGATGAGGTGATTTTGGTTGAAATCGATATAAAGATCACCGGAATCGGATGCACGGTTTGCAAATGACAAGCAAAACAAGAATGGCATATTTCTGTGATTAACAGCATGATGCTACTTAGCAAGCAACAAGAAATTAAGCTACTGCACCCAAACGTACGAACAAAGCATATGGCAGTGATCTAATCAAGATGCCTGACAAAAGATGAACACTGAGATAAGGCTAAATCACACCACAACAGGTTCAAACAAGCATGGCAAGAGTGCAAAAGATAACAGGTTCACAGACTTAGTGAAAATACTATCATGCCAGAAATTAACATCAGGATGACATGTTTAGATCAAGAAAACAACATGCTACAGGAACAGGACATAGCAAAGTAAGGGATGGCATGAATCTACTCAAAGCAATTAATAAAAGTCCCTTACTGACTATAAGCCAAAAGGGATCAGAAAATATAATAGCACCCATGTCAATTAAGCAAGTTTTGTTATAGGTTTCAGACTTAACAGATAACAAGTAGGCATGTTCGTGAGCTCGATGCACTCACTACAAAGCATTGCATGATAAACTAAGCATACATCCATCAAGAATACATGGCATAGAAGCTAGACGTGTCAAGAATAACATCATATCATTCAAGGATCAACTACAACAAGCTTGGCAAAATCGAATAACATGTAAACAATCTGCGAGTAACATTTTATAGCAAAAGTAGAGCTCGATTGACTCAAGCTATGGCACTCCATAAATACAAACAAAGGCATGGATGGATACAGCAAATCCATAAGCTCAAAACACCCTTACTGATCATGCTCAAAAGAGGCATAGATCTCTCTGAAACAACATGAACACATGGCATAAAAATAACAGCAGGACATGACTTAGCAAAATTACTATGTCTTTGAAATCAACAACAATATGTACCCTAGTTTGCATGCTTGTGCTAGTCACCACAAAGATCACGAAAATACATGGCATAAATCTCTGGAAATATGGCATGGCATATTACAAAACACATGTAGGACTCAACTTCATAGGATGCACACATCAATCATGGTAAAAATGACAAAAGTGCATGTGCTGATAATAATCTGGAACTAACATCACATAGCCCTCTTCTAACAGCATTTCGGGCATCAAGATGAGTTGAAATGAAAATGACGCAATGAAACGAAATGATGTACTCATCGAGGCGAACAAATCGATATGCTATACGTCCAAAACGGAGCCACGGATGCAGAGATATGGTATGATGAACATGGCAATAAAATGATAGAATTTTGGGGAATTAGTGGAATTCTCAGGGTCAACCTCGAGTGCACGCTTCCCGATGCACGATCGGATCTCGCCGGAGAGACGCCGGAGAGGAGGGAGAAGGCCGGGGAAGGGCTCCGGCAACGAGCGGGAAGCCGGGGAGGCGCGGAGGAAGGCGCGGGCGGCAAGCGACGGCGCCGGCCGGGGCGTCGCCGGAGCGAGGCGGGGCCACGCGGGCAGAGCCGCGGGGCGGCACGCGTGAGGCGAGGCGGCGCCGGCGATGGGAAGGCGGGAGGCGCGGCGCCGGTGGCTTGCGGTGGCGCGGAGGAGGAGCGCCGGTGCGGAGGAGGTGGCGCACGAGCGGCGGAGCGAGCAGGGCGGCAGCGCGGCTGGCAGGCGCAGGCTCGCGCGGAAGCCGAGGCGCGGCGGCGGCGAGCGGACGGCGGCGGCAGCTCGGGCTCGCGCGGGCCCGATCTGGGTCCCGTGGGCCGCGCTGTGGTGGGAGGAGAGAGAGGGCGAGGTGGCGCGCTGCGGCGAATCTGGAGGCGACATGTGGCGGCGGAGCTGAGGTGGTGGGCTCCCATTGGCCGGAGTGAGGTGGTGGGGCGGGGTGGACACGTCCGGCCGGGAGCTGGACATGTCCGGCGGCGCGAGAGGAGCGGGTTAGGGTTTCATCTGCGGGAATTTAGGAGGGGGAGGTATTTATATAAGTAGAGGGGGCTATGAAGCTCCAAATGGAGTGAGGTTTTCGCCCACACGATCGTGATCGAACGACCGAGAAGATGGAGCGGGCTTAGATGGGTTATGGACCACTTTGAAGGGGTGTTGGGATGCACACAAAAGAGGCCTTCTCGGCTACCCGGTTAACCGTTGGAGTATCAAACGGCCTCCGGTTGACCCGAAACTTGACAGGCGGTCTACCGGTGCTATACCAAGGCCGGTTGGCAAACCTCGGTCCATTCCGAGAAAGTTTAATAACCGCTCATAGAAAAAGGTAAAAGGGGATGCCGGGGAACATAGGAGCGCCGGATTGCAAAACAGACAACGGGGAAAATGCTCGGATGCATGAAACGAACACGTATGCAAATGCGATGCACATGATGACATGATATGAAATGCAGATGATGACATGGCAAAGTGCAACATGCAAACACATGACATGGCAACGACGGCGAATAACTAGCGGACACCTGGTGCATCGAACCCAGGGCGTTACAACTGATGACTTGAGTAGATATGGGTATATCTACTTAATGAAACACAAGTCTGAGACCTTTGAAAAGTTTAAGGAATTTCAGAGTGAGGTTGAAAATCAACGTGACAGAAAGATCAGGTTTCTACGATCAGATCGTGGAGGAGAATACTTGAGTCACGAATTTGGCACACACTTGAGAAAATGTGGAATAGTTTCACAACTCACACCGCTTGGAACACCTCAGCGTAATGGTGTGTCCGAACGTCGTAATCGCACTCTATTAGATATGGTGCGATCTATGATGTCTCTTACCGATTTACCGCTATCTTTTTGGGGCTATGCTTTAGAGACTGCCGCATTCACTTTAAATAGGGCTCCGTCGAAATCCGTTGAGACGACACCATATGAGTTATGGTTTGGGAAGAAACCTAAGCTGTCGTTTCTAAAAGGTTGGGGATGCGATGCTTATGTGAAGAAACTTCAACCTGAAAAGCTCGAAGCCAAGTCGGAAAAATGCGTCTTCATAGGATACCCTAAAGAAACTATTGGGTATACCTTCTACCTCAGATCCGAAGGCAAGATCTTTGTTGCCAAGAATGGATCCTTTCTAGAGAAGGAGTTTCTCTCGAAAGAAGTAAGTGGGAGGAAAGTAGAACTTGATGAAGTGTTACCTCTTGAACCGGAAAATGGCGCAACTCAAGAAAACGTTTTTGAGATGCCTGCACCGACTAGAGAAGAAATTAATGATGATTATCAAGATGCTTCTGATCAAGCTCCTACTGAAATTCGTAGGTCCACAAGGACGCGTTCCGCACCAGAGTGGTACGGCAACCCTGTCTTGGAAATCATGTTGTTAGACAACGGTGAACCTTCGAACTATGAAGAAGCGACGGCAGACCCAAATTCCGACAAATGGGTGGAAGCCATGAAATCCGAGATAGGATCCATGTATGAAAACGAAGTATGGACTTTGACTGACTTGCCCGTTGAACGGCGAGCCATATAAAATAAATGGATCTTCAAGAAGAAGACAGACGCGGATGGTAATGTGACCATCTATAAAGCTCGGCTTGTCGCTAAGGGTTATCGACAAGTTCAAGGGGTTGACTACGATGAGACTTTCTCACCGGTAGCAAAGCTGAAGTCCGTCCGAATCATGTTAGCAATTGCCGCATTCTACGATTATGAAATATGGCAAATGGATGTCAAAACGGCATTCCTTAATGGTTTCCTTAAGTAAGAATTGTATATGATGCAGCCGGAAGGTTTTTGTCGATCCTAAGAATGCTGACAAGGTGTGCAAGCTCCAACGCTCGATTTATGGGCTGGTGCAAGCATCTCGGAGTTGGAACATTCGCTTTGATGAGATGATCAAAGCGTTTGGGTTTACACAGACTTATGGAGAAGCCTGCGTTTACAAGAAAGTGAGTGGGAGCTCTATACCATTTCTCATACTATATGTAGATGACATACTTTTGATGGGAAATGACATAGAACTCTTGGACAACATTAAGGCCTACTTGAATAAAAGTTTTTCATTGAAGGACCTTGGAGAAGCTGCTTATATATTAGGCATCAAGATCTATAGAGATAGATCAAGACGCCTCATAGGTCTTTCACAAAGCACATACCTTGATAAGATATTGAAGAAGTTCAATATGGATCAATCTAAGAAGGGGTTCTTACCTGTGTTACAAGCTGTGAAATTGAGCTCAGCTCAAAGTCCGACCACGGCAGAAGACATAGAAGAGATGAGTGTCATCCCCTATGCCTCAGCCATAGGTTCTATTATGTATGCCATGCTGTGTACCAGACCTGATGTAAACCTTGATGTAAGTTTGGTAGGAAGGTACCAAAGTAATCCCGGCAAGGAACACTGGACAGCGGTCAAGAATATCCTGAAGTACCTGAAAAGGACTAAGGAAATGTTTCTCGTTTACGGAGGTGACGAAGAGCTCGCCGTAAAGGGTTACGTAGACGCTAGCTTCGACACAGATCTGGATGACTCTAAGTCACAAACCGGATACGTGTATATTTTGAATGGTGGGGCAGTAAGCTGGTGCATTTGCAAGCAGAGCGTCGTGGCGGGATCTACATGTGAAGCGGAGTACATGGCAGCCTCGGAGGCAGCACATGAAGCAATTTGGGTGAAGGAGTTCATCACCGACCTCGGAGTCATACCCAATGCGTCGGGGCCAATCAAACTCTTCTGTGACAACACTGGAGCTATTGCACTCGCCAAGGAGCCCAGGTTTCACAAGAAGACCAGGCACATCAAGCGTCGCTTCAACTCCATTCGTGAAAATGTTCAAGATGGAGACATAGATATTTGTAAAGCACATACGGACCTGAATATAGCAGATCCGTTGACTAAACTTCTCCCTAGAGCAAAACATGATCAACACCAGAATTCCATGGGTGTTCGATTCATCACAATGTAACTAGATTATTGACTCTAGTGCAAGTGGGAGACTGTTGGAAATATGCCCTAAAGGCAATAATAAAAGCATTATTATTATATTTCCTTGTTCATGATAATTGTCTTTATTCATGCTATAATTGTGTTATCCGGAAATTGTAATACATGTGTGAATAATAGACACCAACATGTCCCTAGTAAGCCTCTAGTTGACTAGCTCGTTGATCAACAGATAGTCATGGTTTCCTGCCTATGGACATTGGTTGTCATTGATAACGAGATCACATCATTAGGAGAATGATGTGATGGATGAGACCCAATCCTAAACATAGCACAAGATCGTATAGTTCGTTTGCTAGAGTTTTCCAATGTCAAGTATCCTTTCCTTAGGCCATGAGATCGTGTAACTCCCGGATACCGTAGGAGTTCTTTGGGTATACCAAACGTCACAACGTAACTGGGTGACTATAAAGGTATACTACAGGTATCTCCGAAAGTGTCTGTTGGGTTGACACGGATCGAGACTCGGATTTGTCACTCCCCTTGACGGAGAGGTATCACCGGGCCCACTCGGTAATGCATCATCATAATGAGGTCAATGTGATCAAAGTGTTTGATCACGGGATCATGCATTACGGTATGAGTAAAGTGACTTGCCGGTAACGAGATTGAATGAGGTATTGGGATACCGACGATCGAATCTCGGGCAAGTAAAATACCGATTGACAAAGGGAATCGTATACGGGATTAATTGAATCCTCGACATCGTGGTTCATCCGATGAGATCATCGTGGAGCATGTGGGAGCCAACATGGGTATCCAGATCCCGCTGTTGGTTATTGCCCGAGAGCCGTCTCGGTCATGTCTGCATGTCTCCCGAACCCGTAGGGTCTACACACTTAAGGTTTGGTGACGCTAGGGTTGTGAGGATATGTATATGCACTAACCCGAATGTTGTTCGGAGTCCCGGATGAGATCCCGGACGTCACGAGGAGTTCCGGATTGGTCCGGAGGTGAAGAATTATATATAGGAAGTGCAGTTTCGGCCATCGGGAGTGATCTGGGGGTCACCGGTAATGTGCCGGGACCACCAGATGGGTCCCGGGGGTCCACCGGGTGGGGCCACCCATCCCGGAGGGCCCCATGGGCTGAAGTGGGAGGGGGGAACAGCCCTTAGTGGGCTGGTGCGCCCCCCAAGGCCCACCCCCTGCGCCTAGGGTTGGAACCCTAGGGTGGGGGGGCGCGCACTTGCCTTGGGGGGCACTCCACCCCCCTTGGCCGCCGCCCCCTTGGAGATTAGATCTCGCAAGGGCCGGCGCCCCCCAGGGGCCTATATAAAGGGGGGGAGGGAGGGGCAGCCGCACCCTTGCGCCTGGCGCCTCCCTCCCTCCCTGCTACACCTCTTCCTCTCGTAGTACTCGGCGAAGCCCTGCTGCTGTGACGCCCTGCATCCACCATCACGCCATCCTGCTGCTGGATCTTCATCAAACTCTCCTTCCCCTTGCTGGATCAAGAAGGAGGAGACGTCACACTGACCATACGTGTGTTGAACGCGGAGGTGCCATCCGTTCGGTGCTAGGATCTCCGGTGATTTGGATCACGTCGTGTACGACTACCTCATCCCCGTTCTTTTGAACGCTTCCGCTCGCGATCTACAAAGTTATGTAGATGCATCCGATCACTATTTGCTAGATGAACTCATAGATGGATCTTGGTGAAACCGTAGGAAATTTTTTGTTTTCTGCAACGTTCTCCAACAAACCCTACGTCCTGCTTGATTAATATTGATGATATGGGTAGTACAAGAGTAGATCTACCACGAGATCAAGGAGGCTAAACCCTAGAAGCTAGCCTATGGTATGATTGTTGTATGATGAAGTTGTCCTACGGACTAAAGATCTCCGGTTTATATAGACACCGGAGAGGGTTAGTGTCGGTGTCAAAACCGGCGGATCTCGGGTAGGGGGTCCCGAACTGTGCGTCAAGGTCGGATGGTAACAGGAGACAAGGGACACTTTATTTTACCCAGGTTCGGGCCTTCTCGATGGAGTAAAACCCTACTCCTGCTAGATTAATATCGATGATATGGGTAGTACAAGAGTAGATCTACCACGAGATCAAGGAGGCTAAACCCTAGAAGCTAGCCTATGGTATGATTGTATGTGATGATGGTTGTCCTACGGACTACAACCCTCCAGTTTATATAGACACCGGATAGGGTTAGGGTTACACAGAGTCGGTTACAATGGTAGGAGATCTTGAATATCCGCACGCCTAGCTTGCCTTCCACGCCAAGAAAAGATTCTTCCGGACACGGGACGAAGTCTTCAATCTTGTATCTTCATAGTCCTGGAGTCCGACTGAGGGTATAGCCCGGCTATCCGAACACCCCCTAATCTAGGACTCCCTCAGTAGCCCCTGAACCAGGCTTCAATGACGACGAGTCCTGCGCACAGATTGTCTTCGGCATTGCAAGGCGGGTTCCTCCTCCAAGTTCTTCAAGAAGATTGTAAACACCAAAAATAGTGTCCGGCTCTGCAAAATTAGTTTCCACATATTGCCATATAGAGAATAATATTAACACAAATCAAATCTGCTGACGTATTCCGCAGTGCGTCACAACACTGCGGCCAAGCTCTTTATATAAATTGTTTTAATTGTTCCACCTCAGCGTGTTTAGCCAGGCGGTTTCCTTGGCACATCTTGTCAAAGCAGAGATCGTGTGCCCCTTTTAACGGGATTCTCATTAATACGGACGTGGGTAACCCAGTCGCGCCCGTTAGCACGTTTTGCCTTAATTAAAGGCTAGTCCAAAACGGTTACGGGGAGGGCTCTTGGTATTCTGCCTCTTATAAAGAGACCAAGACCCTGTTCCCCTCTTCTATTCTCAAAACGAGCTCGCCCGTCGCCTCGAGTCCCAACACCCTAGGCTTCCAGATTCCAGGCGCACCGGACCTTCGACGATGTCCGGTTCTGACCTCCAAGGCCGATGGATGCCCTCCTCCATTACGGAGGAGGACGTATTAAGGTTGAGGGAAGCTAAATTCCTGACTGGCGAGATTTCGCACAGGTTGCCTGTTCAAGGACAGGTGATCCCTAGCCCTCAGCCCGGTGAGAGTGCGGTATTCATATCCCACTTCCTTCGGGGATTAGGCTTCCCAATGGATCCCTTTGTAAGGGGGCTGATGTTTTATTATGGGCTGGAATTCCATGACTTAGCTCCGGAGTCTATCCTCCATATCTCCTCGTTCATTGTTGTGTGCGAAGCGTTCCTCCGTGTTACCCCTCACTTCGGATTATGGCTCAAGACCTTCAAAGTAGAACCGAAGATGATCGAGGGGCGCCACGCAGAGTGCGGAGGCGCTGCTATAAAAAGAAATGCCGATGCTCCATGGCCCGAGGGCGCTTTTCAAGAGGAGCTTGGCTTATGGCAACAGGAGTGGTTCTATATCACCGCTCCTCGGGGCACCGCATGGGTGGTGCCTCCTGCCTTTTGCTCGGGTCCCCCAACGCAGTTAGCGTCGTGGATCAACACAGTGCTAGATCGGGGCTTGCCCGAAGACGTACCTCTGCTGGAGGGCCGCATTAAGGATTTCTTGGAAGGAGAACTCAACCTGGTCAAGGTGACACAAGTCATGCTGATTCGCCGGACACTGCCCGGCCAACGTCGCCCCCTTCGCCTGTGGGAGTTCAATCCAGAGGGACCGCGAGTTCTCCGGGATTTTATGGGCGTGACGCCCGCGGAGATGTATAAACTGTTCTTCGGATCACAAGAAGTGAGTCCCGATTTGACCGAGTATGTGTGTTTAAGCCGCAATCGCCCGGATACTCAAGTAAGTGACCTTGTGCCCGGACCTTCTACCCGCATAATTGACTTGCTCTTAACAGTGCTTCTCCTTTTAAGCAGGAGTGGATAGCGAAGGCGAAGCTGATCAGGTGTCCGGCTCCCCTTCCCGAGGCCAGGCTGGATCCTGTGTTAGTCAGGATGCTGGAGGTAGTGCCTTTGGAGGGAAATAAGGGGGAGGACAAGGAAACCGTGGCCTCTTCGAAAGAGGCCATTCCGAAGGGGGGAATCGACAATTCCTCTCCTAAGGGAAAGAAAAGGGCCACCTCTGACGACCCGGAGACCGTAGCCTCGAAGCGGGGGAGAGAATCCTTGTCAGTGGGCCCGACGCCGGGGAGTCCCTCGGCCGAACTAAGCCCTCAAAGGGACCAGCTCTCCAGCGAGCCGTAAGTAGAAGAAGAGTTTTTGTTTTAAGAGAAATCCCTGATTTATATCTGAGAAGTTTTAACCGAAACCTTACTTTGTAGTTCGGATCTCAGCCCTTCTCAGCAGAACTTGTCCTCGGGGGATCTTCTTCCGGACATGATGGAGAGCGGAACGCCTCCTCCTTCTGTATCGCCTAGCAAGGCGGGCGACGCTGAAGTGTCGTCGTGGAGGATTTCTCCTGATCCGACAGGGGCGGAATGTGGCCATGTGGCCCCTCGAGGTTCTCCACGTCCGGCCTTTAAGGGAGGCCATGGGACGAGTACGGCACCATCTGGTGTTCGGCCGGAGGGGCTAAAGATTCTGCTGGGGCGAGCCTCTGTCTCAGAGGAGCATCGTGCGTTGATGAGCACGATGATTGAAAAGATTTCATCCGCAGAAAGCGGATTGCATGAGGCCGTCAAAAGTTTACTGGCCGGCCTTGAGGTACGTTTTAAATAATGTACACTTGTGTTAGTTGCGCATAAATAATGTGCGCCCTGTGTAGATAGTAGCCCCTGAGACTCTGTGCGTCGTTAAAATTGACGGCGCGCAGAGGATCTTAATCCCAGGTCCTTTAAGAGGCACCTTTATATGTAGGTGGCGGATTGTCCGAAGTCAAGCCGGACTGGCGAATTTGCCGAACTGAAGTGACAACTTGATGAGGCAGAAGCCGACGTCGTGCTTGTTGACAAGCAGCTTGATGATGCTCAAGGTATTGAAATCATCGGGCGATGGTTAGTAAGAGGAGCTTTATGTCAATATCTTACCGTGTGCATGCTTGACGCAGATGGTGCGGCCTCCGTGGAGGGTCTTAGGGCCGAACTCGCCCGAGCGAAGGAACAAGCCAGGAAAAGTGATGCGGCTGCCGTGAAAGCCCTTGAAGAGCTGAAAGCCGAACAGGCTGCCCATTGCCGAAGCAAGGAGGAGATGGCTGATATGGCCGTAAAGTTAAAGAGTGCTACTGACCATTGCAAGCTTCTTGAAGAAGAGGGTCGGGCGAGGCAAACGAGCTTAGAGAAGGCTGTTGCTCACGCCAAGGACGCCCGCTCTACAATGAGAGCGGCAAGGGAAGAGCTGCGTCAAGCCGGACAAATTGCGGATGGAAAGCCCTTCTCGCTGCGGAGAAAATTTTGTGATCCGAAATTTGCCCCGTTAGACCGGATGTGGAGTGTAGAGGACACCTATCTGGATTTGGCGGCTAGTGCTGCTGATGCGACCGAACACTTTCGAGATAAAAAGGATCATGAAGTGGAGAAGCTCTTTTGGTCGCAATTCATCAATCCAGAGCGTCCACTGGCAGTGGACGATCGCCTGGCCCAATGGGCCAAACTGAATAGGTTGCCCGGACTCGCCATGAAGTACGTCATGGATCATCTGTGTCCGGGGAGATCGAAGCCACAGAGTTATTTTAGCTTGGTGCAGCAATTTCTAGACGTGTTGCCACGTGTCGATGCTATGAAGAGGTCAGCGTGCATAGAGGGCGCTCGGCTGGCTCTTGCCCGTGTCAAGACATACTGGGCAGATATGGAGCCCACCATTGTTGCGTCCCGGGATTCGGATAAAAGCCGAATACCTTCCGAGCACTATTTTAAGGAAGTCCTCGAAGGCGCTCGCGTAATAGAGACGCAATGCTCGAAGGATGCTATATTATGATAGCATATGTAATCATAAAACAGTATTTTGATAAATTGAAGTGGCATTTTTTAGACTTGTGCCTTCAAGTATTAAGAACACCTCCTGTGCGGCTGTTTTGATATATAAATTCTGAAAGATTGCAGTCGTTGGCTTCAGCCCCCACGCACATAGTGCGGGGGTGCACGCAGAAGACGCATTTTCACACTTAACCCAACGTCTTGGTCCTACAAAGGAGGTGATAGCGCAGCGGGCTAGGCAACCGGACTATAATGCTTTAACACTTTCACTTAGCCATAGGAGCTTGACAGTAAGACTCTTTAGGTAGCCCTTTAATGGCGACTGTGCTTGCCCGAATTCGGGGTGCATACGTGCCTGACCGGGAAACGGCCCTTCATCAAAACGGAGGAATCCGATAAATTCCTATAAGTCATCGAGTGGCGACCAGTCTCGCGCTGCATCATGATAGTCAGTTTTCGGCTTTCTCTACTGGGGTGCTCGCCCGGCTGAACCGGGGCACAATCGCAGTAGTTCTCCTGGTGCTACCTTAGCCGATAGAGCGGAACGTAAGGTAGCCGAACTCAGGAGCCGGGCAACCCAACATTTGACCAAAGACATGATTCGGAGCTGATGCATATAGTGCCAAAACTCGCGACGCCGAACACTCCCTAAGGTGTTCGGTGTTTATGAGTGCGGGTGAAACAACACCCCTAAAAAAAAGAAGAGCCGCTATTGTCCAGGTACGAGCAAAAATTCTGGCGTGGCCACATGCCAAAATGCCAGCCTCCTCCTTGGTTATAGTGGAAAAAACCAGGGGATGTATAGCAGCAAGAGACAGTAAAAAAGGTTTACGCAGGGTCTTAATCTAAAAAGAATCCTTAGGACGGGTCCCTACTGCACGTCTGCGCCTGTGTCTCCGCTGTGCCGTGTCCTGGACGTGCGCCACACGATGTTCATCTGTAAAAGAGAGGAACTAAATTGAAATTGGGTCGTGCGGAACAAAAAGATAATAAACAAAATATAAAGTAAAAAAATATAAAGTTGACCTTTATTTTCTCTGCGTATAGCCCCGGTACAGGGGTATATGGCGTTTAAGCCTGCATTGATGATGGACTTGTGCCGCACTCACTTAGTCCGGGTCCGTGGCCTTTAATGACTTATATCGAAAAAGTCTTTTGGCTGGCGAGGCCATTTTATTGTGCGGCTGTTTAAGCGGCCGCGCAATCCTCCGTTTGGAGGAGGCGTATTTTAGTGCGCTCCCTTTAAAGAGATGATGCCTCGTGGACCGGGCATCTGAAGCGTGAAAGATGCATAGTGCGGTATTGCGTTAAAGCGAGCGAAAGCTCCGCGTCCCATTAGTGCTTGATAGCGACATGAAAACGGGACGACATGGAAGGTCAGCTTTTCGCGAAGGAAGTTATTGGCGGAGCCAAATATGACTTCAAACCGGAGAAAACCCATACAATGGGTGTCCGGGCCTCGTGCTACCCCTTGAAAGGAGATTTTGCTGTGGCGGATTCTTGCTGGGTTTATGCCCATGCGGTGGATTGTATCCTGATATATCAGGTTTAGTCCACTGTCGCCGTCCATAAGGACATTGGTAAACTGGAATCCGTCAATTATTGGATCGAGTATCAGGGCAGTCCGGCCTGCGTTTTTGATATTTCTAGAATAATCTAGCTGATAAAAAATGATTGGTTTTAATAACCAGTGGCGGGACCCTTGAGGTATAGGTTTTATTGTGCGTACCTTTATGGGTGCCACACGTTTTGTTACGTGAAGTGAGTTCACTGTTTTAACTTCTTGTGGTAAGTTCTTTTGTTTCCTGGTGTTCTGCTTGTGGGGTTCGTCCTCGTCTTCGCTTGGTGTATCGAGCCCCTTGTGTTCGACGTTAAGCCTTCCTGATTGTTTAAAAACCCAACAGTCTATGTGGGTGTGATTAGCAGGCTTCCCAGGAGTACTGTGTATCTGACATACTCTGTCCAGGATTCCGTTTAAGCTGGGCGGATCATCCCTATTGTCCTGAAGGGGTGATTTTGTCTGATTTTGCCGTGAGCCTTTGAATCCGGCATTGACTGTCGTGCTCTTCGGACTTTTTTCTTTGGTTCGGCGACGGTCCTTATTTCATCGCGGTTTTCAGCTTCCATCCCTAATTTCGGATGTACTTGGGTCGCTGGGGCTGCATCGTGCCAACCAGCTGTCCTCTCCTACGCAAAAGCGGGTCATGAGGCTTGTGAGTGTGGCCATTGTTCTTGGCTTTTCCTAGACGAGGTGTCTGGCGAGCCATTCGTCTCGGACATTATGCCTGAAAGCTGCTAAGGCTTCGGCGTCCGAACAATCCACTATCTGATTCTTTTTAGTAAGGAATCTGTTCCAGAACTGCCGAGCTGATTCTCCGGGCTGTTGAGTTATGTGACTGAGATCGTCTGCGTCCGAGGGGCGGACATAGGTCCCTTGAAAATTTGCTCGGAAAGCATCCTCGAGCTCTTCCCAACTTCCAATTGTGTTTTCGGGAAGGCTTTTAAGCCAGTGCCGGGCTGGCCCTTTAAGTTTAAGGGGTAAATATTTGATGGCGTGGAGATCATCTCCTCTAGGCATATGTATGTGGAGGATATAATCCTCGATCCGGACTCCGGGGTCTGTTGTTCCATCGTACACCTCTATGTTGACGGGTTTGAATCCCTCTGGAAATTCGTATTCCAGGACCTCATCGGTGAAACATAGGGGGTGTTCGGCGCCCCTGTATTTGGGTGTGCCGGATTCTGATGATGGCTTTGATGCATTGCTTGTGAGAGCTTGCTTTCTTGGCCCATAAATGGACCTGGCTGGGCCATGATGCGAGTCTTTAATTGGGTCGCATGCCGCATTGAGTGCGGCGCCGCTTGCGGTTTTATGGTGGCCGTGGGGTCGTCTATCCGACCGTGTGGCTTTTTTATTTTTTGACTGCGTGGGCTCTAGGGCCTCTTGGTCGAATTCGGGCAGTAGTTTTCTCTTCGGATAGCTTTTAGTGCGGCGGCTGCCGCCGTATTTGTCTGTGGTCTTGATTACCTTGCTCCATCTTATTCTGAGTGCATCTTCCGCCGTCTTTAGCTTCCGCTTCTGCGTTTTTAGGCTGCGTGCTGTGGCAACGAGCCTTTCGTGGAGATTCTTCTGCTCCGTGGTCTTATCCGGCGTGAGATCGTCCGGAGTTCTGTTATGGCCGGGGGAGGGCTGTCTATCCTCTGTATCCACGTTGCCCTGTTCGGACGGTTGCTCTGAGGCATGCTCGTCGTCTACTGGCTCATCCTGCTCTACGGCTGGGTCTTGATCGAGGCGGGGCTTGGCTCGGCGTTTTCGTCGCCGCTTTGATTGCTTTTCGGAGGGTTTATCCCTTTTTTCGTCCCCTTTTTCCTCGTTGTCATTTCCTTTAGGGGTATCCACCATGAATACATCGTGAGATGGGGTGGCGGTCCAGCGCCCTACAGGTGCTGGTTCCTGTTCGTCTCCATCTTCGTCGTCCATATTGACGAAGTCTTCGGATCCGAAGTCAAGTATGTCGGTTAAATTATCGACAGTGGCTATTAAGTGGGTGGTGGGTGGGCTTTGAATTTCTTCGTCGTCTGAATCCCAACCTCGCAGACCGTAATCCGGCCTGGGCTCTCCTGATAAAGAAAGAGACTTTAGAGAATTCAGGATATCACCGAAAGGTGAGTGCTGAAAGATGTCCGCGGCGGTGAACTCCATTATAGGCGCCCAATCCGATTCGATCGGCAGGGGCACGGAAGGTCCGGAATTTGGAGAAGAATCCGATCCCTTGGAGTCATGGGCCGTGCGGAGTACGGGGCTGGTGTTCGGCTCGATCGCCTTCAAGATCGCAGCCCCCGAGGTGACGTCCAACTGTTCATCCTCAAAGAACGCAGCGGGCTCCGAGTCGAAGATCGGGGCCAGTGCGTGTGCGGCCTCCAGGGCACTATTCGGAGGCAGAGCTATATCATGCCCCTCGAGGTAGTGCGGCGCGCTTGGCTGTGGCTCGAACCCGTCGAAGATCAAGTCTCCGCGGATATCTGCCGTGTAGTTTAAGCTTCCAAACCTGACTTGATGGCCAGGGGCGTGGCTTTCGATCTGCTCCAGACGACCAAGCGAATTGGCCCACAGAGAGAAGCCGCTAAAGACGAAGATTTGTCCAGGGAGGAAAGTCTCACCCTGGACCTCATCGTTGTTGATGATCAAAGGAGCCATCGGGCCTAAAAGCGACGACACAGAGGAACTCTCAATGAAAGCACCAATGTCGGTGTCAAAACCGGCGGATCTCGGGTAGGGGGTCCCGAACTGTGCGTCAAGGTTGGATGGTAACAGGAGACAAGGGACACTTTATTTTACCCAGGTTCGGGCCCTCTTGATGGAGGTAAAACCCTACTCCTACTAGATTAATATTGATGATATGGGTAGTACAAGAGTAGATCTACCACGAGATCAAGGAGGCTAAACCCTAGAAGCTAGCCTATGGTATGATTGTGTATGATGATGGTTGTCCTACGGACTACAACCCTCCGGTTTATATTGACACCGGATAGGGTTAGGATTACACAGAGTCGGTTACAATGGTAGGAGATCTTGAATATCCGCACGCTTAGCTGGCCTTCCACGCCAAGAAAAGATCCTTCCGGACACGGGACGAAGTCTTCAATCTTGTATCTTCATAGTCCTGGAGTCCGGCTGAGGGTATAGTCCGGCTATCCGAACACCCCCGAATCCAGGACTCCCTCAGTTGGGGTTACACAAAGTTGGTTACAATGGTAGGAGATCTTGAATATCCGCATCGCCAAGCTTGCCTTCCACGCCAAGGAAAGTCCCTTCCGGACACGGGACGAAGTCTTCAATCTGGTATCTTCATAGTCCTGGAGTCCGGCTGAACGTATAGTCCGGCTACCCGAACACCCCCTAATCTAGGACTCCCTCAGAACTGCTGTTTCCCTCAAAAAATAATACAAGGGCTAATCTTGTGGAGGCATCACTATTTTTCTATACACCCCCTTGACTGCATAATAATTGCAAATGGATGTTCAATTTCTTCTGGAGTCATTCAATAGCTCGGCGGTAGCTGTTTGTAACAAAAGAAAAAGATGAAGGAAAGCTAGTAATCGGGGAAGCCCTCTGCAATACAGAAAGATATTTTTCAACGCTTCCAACATAAAAAGAAGTATTGTTCAGCTTCCTGCCCAGACTTGTCTACATGGAACAGTATCTACTTTACGTTTTGTTTGTATCAGGTGAAGGGTACGTGGATGTGACTGTCTAGGTTGGAACATTTGTAACTGAGGTAAGTCCAACCGAATCATCATTTTGGAGCCTTAATTGATTATTCTTAATTGTTTAGGACCTAGTGCACATTACTCATTCCTAGCAAGTCGTCGCATATAAATAAATATCTATTGACAAGGGGCAAACCTCCCTTTTTATTAGGCCATGATTGCCTCCTGAATTTAGAATGTTCGCAGTGGCCAATTTTAGTGAGGTGCCCAATTTCTTAGGTCTAGGAGAATAGGCTGAAGACTTTGTGTTGTGAGATGAATCTCCAGCCTCTCCAATCAGATAAAGACTTGTTGTCACGGGAATTTAGCTGGTCAAATAATTCCTCTGTCTTCCCTTGTCTGAGCAACTAGCTTCATTTTTTCGCCCTTTACATTCTGTACTTGTGTGTTCTGAAAGACTTGGTATCCTCCTCTCTCCAAAGACTTTCTTATTCCGTTGTGCATGCTATGCTTTGCTTGGTCTACAGTCTAGTACTACTTAAGTGTGTTTAGTTGTTTGTGCATTTAGTTCACTAGGAGTATATTGCTACTTACTATACATACTTTCTATTGTTTTCATGACTTTTTCTCGACATTGAATTCATGCTTAGCGCAATTTCTCTTCCGCAAGTATTTCTATATACTGCTAACTTCCCGATTACTCGAAGAATCTGCTTCCTCAATTTGTTTTTGTGAAAATCACCCATTCAACCCCCTCTGGTACATAATACATTCACACAAATTGTATCAGAGCAAGGTAATCTCTTTTTACGTGTAATTTGGTTTTCATGATATCGGTGTCATGATTGCAGTAGTTGGGTTCCTAGTGAGATGATAGTCCGGGGTGGGGACCATTTGTCAATCTAAAATATCGTAACAAAGAGTTATGAAAGAAACCTAAAAAGTAATATCGACAGAAAATTTTGGCATGACTGCTAAAATTTGGCTAGATTCAGTGCTTGATATTTGACGAAATAGAAATGAATCGATATTTCGTCAAAACATTGACAATCTTATTAATTCATGCAAATTGAAATACAAGATTTTACATCAAACAACACCAATATTGTATTGGTACGTAGAATAACATCTAAATACCGTTGTGGCATTTCATCGAGCACATCACATGTCGAGAAACATCTTACTCTATGGAAACGGAAAAGGAGTGTGCCAACACATTGACAGACGCGGTGGTGGCAGAGGAGATGCGATGGTGGTGGAGGGGACAAGATAGTGGTGGATGAGGTGTGCGACGATGGAGTAGTGCCGGCACTAGGCGATGCCAACGGCGGCAATAGCAAGGCATGACGCCAGTAAAGGACAACATCCATGGAGTATGGCAAACGTCACATGCAATGGTGGAGAGGACAGGGAGAACCTTCGTGGGGGTGACCAACGTGACGTTGGGGTCGAGGCATGACAAGACAAAGGGGATGAATGAAATTGAAATTCAGAAACCGTCAAATAAACTAAATGCGGATGCATTGTCAATGTGGCGAGCGTTGTCCAACGCTCTCCACCGCAAAGCTTTGGGGTGGCGGGAGGTGCTAATGACAGACAAGTATAGGAGATCAATCATAGTCCTTTCGATAAATAAGAGTTCCGAAACCAACGAGGAGCTAGCAGAAGAAAATGATAAGCGGTTTTCCGCAAGGTATTCTCTGCAAGCACTGAAAGTAGCGGTAATGAATAGTTTACCAACTGTGCGTTTCTGGAACCACGCTACTGCTAAAAGCTGCAGCGCGCCTGTCTACCACACGCTGCTACTAACATGGCGCTGCTGCTGCTATACACAAACCGAGTGCTACTATTTCTATTTTCTGTATATTTTTTCTGCAATGTTTTTACTTTGTTTTTAATAGGTTTTATAAAATGGCCTCTGTCATATCATACACACAACACTCTCATGATATCATACCTTGGAAATAGTCAAATCAAGTCATCATCATCCAACACAAATGATGTCTCTCATCATCATTGAGGGAGTCCTGGACTAAGGGGTCCTCGGGCGTCCGGCCTGTTCCTCACTGGGCCGGACCGATGGGCTATGAAGACTGAAGACTGCACCCGTGTCCGGATTAGACTCTACTTGGCGTGGAAGGCAAGCTAGTCGATCGATTATGAAGATTCCCTCCTTAATGTAATCGACTCCATGCAACCCTAGATCTCTCCGGTGTCTATATAAACCGGAGAGCATAGTGCGGATAGGACAGATTCATTACCATATACTCATATGCCAGACTTCTAAGGTTTAGCCATTACGATCTCATGGTAGATCAACTCTTGTAACATTCATATTCATCAAGATCAATCAAGCAGGAAGTAGGGTATTACCTCCATAGAGAGGGCCCAAACCTGGGTAAACATTGTGTCCCCCGTGTCCTGTTACCATCGATCTTAGACGCACAGTTCGGGACCCCCTACCCGAGATCCGCTGGTTTTGACACGGACATTGGTCCTTTCATTGAGAGTTCCACTATGCTGTCGATGAAAGGATTCGATGGCCCATTCGATTGTCATTGTTGACGCCGTCCTGGGAGAGACCTTCCTCCCTAGACAAATCTTTCTGTTCGACGGCTTTGTACTGCGGGCCAACTCGCTTGGCCGTCTGGAGCAGATCGATAGCTACGCCCATGACCACCAGGTCAGATTTGGGAGCCTAAACTACGTCGTGGATATCCGTGGAGACTTGATCTTCAATGGATTCGAAACCGCAGCGGTTGCTTCCCCTTGCTCCGACGAATATGACTTAAATCTGTTATCAGACTACGTCCAGGAGATGGATCATGTTGCTGCAACGGCTCCAGAACCAGAGTAGACTGTGCCCTCCGAGGCCACAAAGCCTACGGCGTTGGAGCCACACACAGACTTGACATCCTGTGATGCTTGCATCAATGGAACTCCGGACTCGTATTCGGCCAT
Source organism: Aegilops umbellulata (assembly GCA_032464435.1). Classification (NCBI taxonomy): domain Eukaryota; kingdom Viridiplantae; phylum Streptophyta; class Magnoliopsida; order Poales; family Poaceae; genus Aegilops; species Aegilops umbellulata. The sequence continues at coordinate 6,314,756 of CP136058.1, read as the reverse complement.
ACATTCCGGACTTGATGCGCCTACGGACACCGAGCTGGATCAGTTATCGATTTTCAAATTTAGCGCCGCAGACATCTTCCAGCATTCGCCTTTGGGTGACGTACTAAACCCTTTGAAGAAATTGTCCTTGGAAGAAGACTCACGACCAAACTATGTTCGGTTTGAGCTAGAGGCGGATGACAAGGAATTTTGCTTCCCACCCGCCACCCACTTCATAGCCAGCGTCGATGACTTAACCGACATACTTGACTATGGCTCCGAATACATTGACGGTATGGACGAAGATGCCGACAATGAGCAAGGCCAAGACCCGCCATTCACTGGACGTTGGACAACCACTTCTTCGTACGGCGTATACATGGTTGAGACACCCAAAGGATCTGGCGACGACAAAGAAGAGCCGGATAAGAACAAACCCTCGGACACGCAGTCGAATCGCCGCCGCCCAAACACCGTTCTAAGCCTTGTCACTCAAAAGATGGCAATATGGGCACCGGAGAAAATAGTACTCCGGGTGACGCCAAAAATAACAAAGACCCTGTTGGAGCTACATCTGAACAGGAGGAGAACTGGAACAAGCAGGATAACCCTGATGAACAGGCCATAGAAGATGACCTGGAGGACGATAGCTATCATCCACCCTCCGAGGAGGAGCCATGCCTCGGCAACGGCGATTTCATTGTGCCTGAGGACCCTCTGAAGCAGGAGCGCTTCAAGCTACGGCTCATAGCTACTACAAGGAGCCTGAAAAAGAAACAGCAGCAGCTCCAAGGTGAACAAGATCTGCTCATCGACAGATGTCTTGACAGCTGAAGAATACAGCCTCAATCGCCCAGCCAAGAGCTACCCAAAATGCAAACTGCTCCCTCAGTTCGATGAGGAGGCACCAGCTCCCATACCCGCCTCGCGCAATGCGGAACGACCACCACATGGTCGAGAGAGAGCAGCTGACCGACCACCCCACGGTCGGGACACAACAGAAAACAAGGCCGAACAGCAGCCCGCCCCACCGCTTCGCAAAAACAGAGACAAACCAGCTCGGAACCATACGTACGACCTTCGGCAGACCCTGGATAGTAAAGCAGGACATACAAGATCGATCTACGGATCGCGAGGACGTGCCTCGAGGCACGAAGAAGGCTACCTATTTGGACGTGATAAATCTAACCACGCCCGGGCCGAATACCGCAGATGGACTCCATCAGAGCTACGCCTCGACTCGGCCCGTTATAGAGGTGCCGCACACCCTCTCTGCTTCATGGACGAAGTACTGGATCACGAATTCCCCGAGGGATTCAAGCCCTTCAATATTGAATCATACGACGGCACAACCTATCCCACAGTATGGATCGAGGATTTCATCCTCCACATCCACATGGCTCGAGGAGACGACCTCGACGCCATCAAATACCTCCCACTAAAGCTCAAAGGGCTAGCTCGCCACTGGCTTAACAAACTTCTTTAAAATTCTATCGGCAGCTGGGAGGACTTGGAAGAAGCCTTCCTGGACAACTTCTAAGGAACTTATGTCCGGCCACCTGACGTCGATGACTTAAGCCACATAGTTCAACAATCCGGAGAATCAGCCAGAAAATTCTGGACCAGGTTCCTAACAAAAAAAACAAGATCGTTGACTGTCCGGATGCCGAGGCCTTAGCAGCCTTCAAACATAGCTTCCATGACGAATGGCTAGCACGCTACCTCGGCCAAGAAAAACCAAGGTCCATGGTATCCCTCACGGCACTCATGACCCGCTTTTGCACGTGAGAGGATAGTTGGCTGGCTCGTAGTAACAACAGAGCTAGCGAGACAGGCCCCTCTGAGGCCAAAAACAACACAGGCATGTCCCGACACAACAGAAACAAATGCCGAAACAATGGCAATAACACCAATGACACAACAGTTCATGCCGGATTTAGTGGCTCCAAGTCCGGCCTGTGAAAGAAGCCCTACAAAAGGAGCAACGGAAAACCATCCAGCTTGGACCGCATACTTGATCGTCCCTGCCAAATACATGGCACCCCAGATAAATCGGTCTACCATAATAATAGAGATTACCGGGTCTTCAAACAAGCCAGCAAGGTAAATAGCAGAAGCAAAGAAGGGGGATCACAAAGTGAGGACGAGGACAAAGAGCCCCATCAGCCAAACACCGGAGGGCAGAAGAAATTCCCCCCTCACGCCAAGACGGTAAACATAATATACGCTACACACGTCCCCAAAAGGGAGCGTAAGCAAGCTCTTAGGGACATCTAAACGGTAGAGCCAGTAGCCCCTAAATTCAATCTATGGTCGTCATTTCCGATCACCTTCGATCGTCGAGATCACCTAACTAGTATCCGTTATAGCGGTTCGGACGCTTGGTTCTCGACCGAATCATCGATGGATTTCACCTCACTCGAGTCCTAATGGACGGGGTAGCAGCCTCAACCTGATCTATCATGACAGAGTACGTGAAATGAGCATTGACCCCTTACGAGGCAAACCAACGAAGACTACCTTTAAAGGAGTCATACCAGGCGTAGAGGCCCGTTGTACAGGCTCAATAACGCTGGAAGTAGTATTCGGTTCTCCGGATAACTTCCGAAGTGAAGAACTAATCTTTGATATAGTCCTGTTCCGCAGTGGCTATCACACACTGCTCGGACGAACTGCATTCCCTAGATTCAACGCGGTGCCGCATTATGCTTATCTTAAGCTCAAGATGCCCGGTCCATGCGGCGTCATTACATTAAATGGAATCCCGGAACGCCCCTCCGAACGGAGGACCATACCACCGAAGTATAGAGTGCCTTCTCAAGCAGCACTATAATCCGGCTGCTGAGCCCCTGGACATCGTCAAGAGGGTCCGGATTACACTGCCGCAGGTCAGCTCGGCTTGTCACGGGCCAAACTAGCAATTTTTTCCCCCGTATCAGCCCCGACGAGGCAATGGTATTATTACCGCGCGCATATAAATTACGCACTCGAGGCCCCATGGGTACTGACGGAGGCACAACTCGCTCGCGATCCATAGTACGGCCTGATAGACCCTGGGATTCGCACACTTTCACTTTTTCTTTTTACGGGTTTTCTTCTCTAATCAAGATCCACATGGACGACCCGCTCGGAGAACACACCAAGGAGGCAACGAGCTCTGGCCTACGAGGGAACCCCCGGGTGGTTTATAATAAACGATTACCGTACTTGTTTTACATACAGCTCGCCCTTGGTTACGGCATGTTAAATTGCCTTACTTGCTTATCACATTACTTGTGCAAAGTGCGCCTTGACGTACTAGTTACATCCTAATGGTGAATAAATGGTGGCGTCAGCCCATTAACTAATCTTTACCATTTTTCACCTCAGTATCTATTACTCATTGCACGCGTACATCATTGTACATATTAGTATGCCAGGGGCTTCATTACACCCCGCATCATGGCAATAAATATCCGAACACTTTCGCATTATAGTTCGGCACCCCGAACTTATAGCATTATATGCATCGGCTCCGAATCATGTCTTTGGTCAATAGTTGGGTTGCCCGGCTCCTGTGCTTACTACCTTACATTCCGCTATATTGGCTAGGGTAGTAAAGGGAGAACTACTGCGATTGTGTCCCGGTTATTCCGGATGAGCACTTCAGTAGAGAAAGCCGAAAACAGGCTATCATGATGCGGCGTGAGCTGGTCAGCTGTTCGTGAGGTCCCAAATCGTTGGAGATTGTTTCCGCTTCTTGCGAAGAGTTGGTTCTTCCGATTAGGCGTGTATAACGCCCCTAATTCGGCCTTCCAAATACCAGGGGCTTCGCCAACTTTATTCATTGTCAAACTCCTTTGGCTAAGTGAGGGCGGTAAAGGCCGCATAGTCCGATTGCCTTGTTCGTTGCGCTAAACACCTCCTTTAAGGACCAGAATGTGGAGTAAAGAGTGTTTAGATTTATCCCGAACACCCCCGTACTATCTACGTGGGGGCAGAAGCCGACGACTGGTCATCTCTCAGATTTAATAAACGGCCGCATAGGAGGTAAAAATTTAAAATCATAAACATTATATTATATAACATCTTTGTTCCATATTACAGGGCAAGATAATATGCATGTTCTCATGGAAAAATAGTATCCTTCGAACATTGCTCCGCCGCAAGGCGTGATCCCTCTAGGACACCATCAAAATAATGCTCGGGTCGACGGTGCTCCTTGCCCTCCGGCGGCCCCTCGATCATCAGCTTCTTGGCATCCAGCTTTGCCCAATGCGTCCTGACGCGAGCAAAAGCCATACGCGCACCTTCAATGTAGACCGACCACTTCACGGCTTCGAGCAGCGAACAGGCACTCACCAGCCGCTGCACAATTCCGAAATAGTTGCCAGGTGCACGATCAGCAGGCCACAGTCGGGCTATCAGGTCCTTCATGGCCAGCTCGGCCAACCTATGCAGTTCGACCAGCTGCTTTAGCTGGTCGCTGAAGGTCACCGGATGTTCGGATCCCAGATTTTGGGACCAGAACAACTTCTCCGTCGACATCCCTTCTTCGGCCATATAATGCTCGGCCGTGTCCGGCACACTGTGCGGTAGACCTGCAAATGCCCCTGGACAACCAAAATTCGGGACGAGCACAAGGGGCGTTTTCTCTATATATTTTCTTGGCATGGTAAAAGACTCACGGCTGCAATTTTTTGGGCTGCTTGAACCTCCTGGAGGGCGCTCTGGGCCTCGGCTCGCGCATCCCGCGTGCTATGGCGAGTCTTCGCCAATTCGGACTCCCGCGCCTTAAAATCAGGCTCCAAGGACTCAAGCTTATCTATCGCGCCCTGGAGCTGCTATTGCGCCTCGCCAACCCGGGCCTCGTGCTTCTCATGAGATGCGCATTCCTTGGCCAATTTGTCCTCGGCCTCGGCTATCTCCGCCCTAAGGATTCCCACCTCGGTCATGGCCCCTAATAAAGTTTATGAAACTTTCAGTTCGGTCAGACTATTCATTTTTTCGATATACCCACGGGTTACTGCATACCTTGGCTATCCTCCAACTGCTTCTTCACGCGGCCGAGATCTTCCTCGCCCCGCTCTTGTTTCTGCTTTAGTCCTGAGACCTTCGCAGTTTGAGCAGTTGCAACCTGCAGCGATACCTGCTTATTCACATAGACAACTCACGTTCGACTCCTGCGATTTTTGATCCTCTGTTCGTCTTTTCTGAACACCAAACAGAGCATCAGGGGCTACTGTCTATACTGTGATATTTTTCTTACAATTACATTGCTTACCTCAAAGCCTGTTAGAAGGCTAGTGCAGGCTTCGGTCAGTCCGTTTTTAACGAAGTGAACCTTCTCTATTACCGTGTCCATAAGTACGCGATGTTCATCCATGATAGAAGCGCCTCGTAGCGCCTCCAACAGATTATCATGTGCCTCTAGTTGGACAGAGGTCACCGGTCGAGCGGGCACACTCCCTCTTGTGGAGAATGTCATTCGCCGGACCCCGGAACCGTGTGGGTTTCCGGAATGATATCCAGCTGGGGTCCAAAGGGAACCTAGGCCCCGTCACCAGTCCCCATGGGGGCTTTCTCCCCCATGTGTCCGGCGTCCGAGGAATCATCCTGGTGCGTCACTTCGATGATCTCCGGAACCTCCCCCCGACCTAGGAAGGTCTTTTTGGACACCACCTCGTCACCACCCTTGGGTGAGGCGGAATGAGCAGGTGGTGGAGACATGCTAGCCATCTCCTCCTTATCCAACGAATATTACAATCCAGGAAGAATAGACTTTTGCAAATTCTGGTACTTACGAAGCGGCCCGAGGCTTGGTCCGGCTACGTCGTTCTGGACTGCTGTCAACGTCCCACGCGGAGTTTTCTGCGAGGGAGCCTTTAACCCTCTTAGGCGCTTCCACCTCCGGGATCGTGGGGGCCACTCTCTTCTTCTTCCCCGCTTCAGGTGGGGAGTTGTTTTTTTCTTCCTCTTCATCACCGTCGTCAGCAGACGAAGAGAAAGTCACGCTTTCGGACGTCTCGTCCGGAGTGCTTCTTCGGCGATGGTTTTTCTTGGCCCCTTGGGCCGCCTTCTTAGTCGTCTTCCCCGGCACCTCATAAGGTGCAGGGAACAGCTTCTTCTCCAATAATGGAAACCCCTGGTCCTCGGGTAGCGGAGCCGGACAGTTAATATTCTCGGCCAATTTAACCCAAGCCTGAAAATAGGGGAAGGAAGCTTGAGTTTTTCCTCAAAATATGTTAGTAGGGGGTACTCCTTGAAAATATTAAAGAAACTGACCGGATTAGGCTGACACTTTAAGCTAAGCCCGCGGTCTTCGGTCGTAAGCGGGAGCGTCTCGCGGGCCTTGAAGAGACCTTCCAGATTTCTTCGTGCGTTGTGCCGAAGAGCTCCAGTAGCGTCTGGTGCTCGGCTGGCTCGAACTCCCACAAACTATAAGTTCAGCGTTGGCACGGAAGGATCCGACTTACAAGCATAACCTGGACTATGGTGAAAAGCTTGGTCTTGTTCTCTATCATGTTCTGGATGCACGTCTGGAGCCCTGTCAGCTCGGCCAAGGGACCCCATGTTAGGCCCCGCTCTTGCCAAGAAGTGAGCCGCATCGGGACTCTAGATCGGAATTCGGGGGCCGCCACCCAGTTGGCGTCGCGTGGCTCGGTGATATAAAACCACCCCGATTGACACCCCTTCACCGCCTCTGCCAATGAACACTCGGGCCAGGTGACGCTAGGAATCTTACCTACCATGGCACCTCCACACTCTGCTTGTTGACCGCGCACTACCTTCGGCCTTACATTGAGGGTCTTCTGCCACAAGCCGAAGTGAGGCGGGATGAGGAGAAAGGCCTCACAAACGACGATAAACGCCGAAATATTGAGGATGAAGTTTGGGGCTAGGTCATGAAAATCTAGCCCGTAGTAAAACATCAACCCGCGGACGAATGGGTGAAGAGGGAACCCAAGCCCACGGACGAAGTGGGTAAGAAAAACGACCCTCTCATGGGGCTCGGGAGTGGGGACGATCTGTCCCTTGGCCGGGAGTCTATGGGCAATCTCTTTGGCCAAATATTCGGCCTCCCGAAGCTCCTTGATATCCTTCTTCTTCACAGAAGAGGCCATCCATTTACCTCCGGCTCCGGATCCGGACATTTCTGGAGTACTTTCTTGAGCTAGGGCTTGGGCGCTGGAGCTCAAGGATGGAAGGGCTAAGGAAGAGAAAGGGTGTGGGTGAAAGAAGGGGATCCTTACTCCCTTATAAGAGGCCGCGAATGTCAAACGCCTCCCCACTCGCTTTAAACTCACCTATTCCCAAAGGCGGCATAAACGGCACAGTTGGGTTACCCATGCCCGCCTTGATGAGGATCCTGCAATAAGGGGACACGATCCCTGCATCGCCGAGACGTGCCAATAGCAACCGCATCTTAAAACGTGGGACAACGGTTCGAAATTATGATCGGAAAGGCATAACGTTGCATTGCAAGGGGCTGGCAGCAGAGTAGACTCGTGTACAAATATTATGTTCTCTCTATGATTGTGTGTGGTATGTGACAAGTCTGGATATAATCATTACATCTGAAGACCATCTTGGAGTTCGGAAGAAGGGGAACCCTCCTTGCAATGCCGAAGACAATCTGCACGCCGGACTCCTCCTCATTGAATTCAGGTTCAGGGGCTACTGAGGGAGTCCTGGACTAAGGGTTCCTCGGGCGTCCGTCCTGTTACTCATTGGGCCGGACTGATGGGCTATGAAGAACGAAGACTGCACCCATGTCCGGATTGGACTCTACTTGGCATGGAAGGCAAGCTGGGCGGTCAATTATGAAGATTCCCTCCTTAATGTAACCGACTCCATTTAACCCTAGAACTCTCCGGTGTCTATATAAACCAGAGTGCATTGTCCGGATAGGACAGATTCATTACCATATACTCATAGGCTAGACTTCTAGGGTTTAGCCATTACAATCTCGTGGTAGATCAACTCTTGTAATATTCATATTCATCAAGATCAATCAAGCAGGAAGTAGGGTATTACCTCCATAGATAGGGCCCGAACCTGGGTAAACATTGTGTCCCCCATCTCCTGTTACCATCGATCATAGACGCACAGTTCGGGACCCCTACCCGAGATCCGCCGGTTTTGACACCGACAATCATCGATCACGGAATAGCGATACAAGTTATGATATGTCTCGAATACATGCAACTACATCATCATCCCATACGCATGTTTCATCATCGATCTAAACAATGATATAGAAGAGCAGAGCTATCACTATGAGTAACAGCGGAATTATGCTATACATGAGCCGTTGGTTCCGATTCCTCTGTTGAAGTAGCGTTAACCTCAAGTAACTGCTTCCGCTTCTTGTCTGCTATCGAACCCTTTGTGGCTGCCACCCGAGAACCGCTCTACTTGGGCCTGACACTCTATCCACTCGTGGTACACTCCCGGAACACTCCCTATGTGCACAGCATAACACTTCTTTGCTATCAAGGACCTATGTACCTGGTAGAGATGCATCTTCATCAAGCGATTTTGACAATAATATGCAACATATTATAATTGAGCAACACGAAAATAAAGAGTTAGCAAATTGATGCAACGTGTACTAAACATAATTAATAAACATGTGTTCATCATAGCCAAACTAGTTAACTAGATGTACGCAGGTCATCGTAGCAAATATAACAAACTAGTGTTACGCAAGTTTAGTCAGACCGTTGACATCATAAAGTTCATTGCCACATAAAGTACAAGTTCAACCGACACATCATTATTGACATCGTCAATCACAGGAAGTTCCATCCATCCAGATCCTGGTGGATGCACACTAGCTTTGTGAACGACGTCGGGTCCTCACATTGTAGGCCTATGTGAGTTAGGACGTCAGCTCGCGATATAGGGTTGTGGTGAAACATCCCCTTGTCTTCGATGAGTTCTCTCATGATGATCATTGCAATGTCCTCTGGATGAGAAAAAAGTCATCTCTGAGTTTATAATCCGGTTCGTATCTGTCGGTGTGGAATGACACCTATGGGATAACAAGAATCCCTACCACGGTTGCCAGGGCGCAGGGTTGCGAGGAGAGCAGGGCTAGTAGACAGCACAAGGATCGTTTACCTAGGTTCGGGCCGCGAGGATGCGTAAAACCCTAGTCCTGCTTTGGTGGGTGTATTTCTGAGAGTTCTTGAGCTCTCGAACTGGCTGTAGTCAGCGCGTGGTTCGAAAGAGCTGAATCCTTCTCCTGGTCGCCTCGGGCCTCCTTTTATAGGAAAAAGGGGCTGCCACAGTGGCACACAGGAGGTGGAAATGCGTACAGTGTTGCGAGGTTATCCCTCATATTACAGGACAAGACGCATTTAATGCACGGCATAGCTGTCCCCTTGCTTTATCGGGGATGGTGGCGAGGCCCGTCCCGTCCGTCGCCACTCCCTGGCCAGCGATGCATGCGGTGCAATGTAGGCAGGCAGGCAGATGAGGTGTAGCGGTGGTGGAGCCTTCACGAAGATCTGCATGCCGCTACTCAGGCGCTTGATGAGTGGGCCTAGGAGCTGCACGTTGCCACGCAGGTGCCCGCCCAGCTGGTTGGGCTGGCAGCTGCATGCGAACGGCGGCGGAAGCTTGGTATCGCGGGCCTGGCGGTGGTCCTGCCGGCGTCCTTGGAGAGGGCCTTGCCAGGTGGCCCGGCAAGGGTCTTGCCGTGCGGCCCGGCAAGGGCCTTGTCGTGGCGCGCTGTCGTCCCCGGCAAGGGTCTTGCCAGGGGTCTTGGTAGCCTTCCTCGGCAATGATCTTGCTGAGGATCATCGTCTTCTAATCCTCATCTGATCTTGAAAATGCCTTCACAAAGATCTGCATGCCACCACAGAGGTGCCTTCCCGAGCCCTGGCCCCACGTTGATGATGGCGTTGGCGGCCGTGGGCTCAAGGGTGGCTTGCTCTGTTGGTGCCGGGCGAGCTGTCCCGGCAAGGATCTTGCCGGGACCGTTGGGGTCGCCCTGGCAAGGGTCTTGCCAGGGGAACTTGCTTCGTCCCTCTACTCTTTCTGGTGTTTGCCTTGGCGTTGCCCTGATTATCCTGGGCTTCTGTCTTAACTTGGCTCACCTCCCTGCTCTGCTTGGTGTGGTCGTGGGCGCGGCTCTGACTGCCCGTGCACAGGCAAAGGGGCACAAAAAGTGCACCCTTCTTTTTGTACACCGACAGGAGCCCCCGGGCCTGGGCCACACATAAGCGCGACGCATTGTTGGGCTAGGCCCAGAACGATGCACGGGCAGGTGGGGCGGTTTTTACCGCGGTAAAACGTTTCGCGCACTGTGCTTACCACGACCCGCGCGCGGTGCGGCGTGGAGGGGTGTGCGTGACGTGGGCGGCATGCGTGGGGCGGTTCCCGCACGCATGCGTCACGTCACAGTAAATGGGCAGCTTGACCCGTGGCTTCCCCATAAAAAGGGATAACCGTGGGCGCACTGTTCCTTTTACCCTTCGCGCAACCCCGATCTCGGAAATCTCCACCTATCTCCCTCTTCTTCTTCAAGCTTTGTTTCTGCTCGCCTCCGTTGCGCTTCCGCTGCCCTTTGTCCTGCCCTCCTCCTCCAGCCGCCATGGCGCCAAAATCCACCAAGGGCAAGGGGGCGGCCAAGGACGCCGGAGCTGTGGAGCCGCCGAAGAACGCGCTGGCGGGGCAGCGGACGCAGTCCGCCTTCTTCTTCCCCTCGATGGTTGATGTGTTCGAGCTTCGGGACTCCTCAGGCATCTGTGGGGAGTGTAGATGGGGGGGCATTCGGGGCATCCAGCTATGCGCGTCATCCCTGCCGACTGCGCCGAGCCTGCCCCAAATCGATACCCCTTCTTTGTTGATTATTTTTCTTGTGGGCTCTGTCCTCCCTTCTCTGATTTCTTCAGCGACATCATGCACACCTTCGGCTTCCGCCTCCTGGATTTTACTTCGAATGTGGTGGCGTGCATGGCTCTTTTCGCGCACCTCTGCGAAGGCTTCGCCGGGGTGCACCCCAACACGGCGCTCTTCCGCCAATGCTTCTTCCCTCGGATCCAGATGGGAGGTGCCATCTCGGGGTGCATCGCCTGGATCCCAAAATCCAAGGGAGCGTACCCGGACAGTGCCATGAAGGAGAGGTGGGAGGAATGGCGGGGCTGGTGGTGCTGGATCGAAGAGAAGGACCACCGGCGTTCTGCAGAGTTCGCCGGGCGCCGCCGGTTCGCGGAAGTGATTGGAGCGACGTCGACACCGATGACGGAAAGCTCACGGTTGCCACCACCAGGATTCTTCGGCTTACCCAGGCCAGGCTCACCCTTGAAATAATCGGGTCGGACTTCATCCGTCGCCGGATCGCTCCTCTGCATAACAAGGGGAGGCCATCCGGGCTCTTCACGAACCCCGCCGACATCATGCGGCTCCGCTCCAGCCTCGACCATAACTTCACGGTGATGGAGCACGCCCATTTCTACCAGCGGCTCTTCCAGCTTGACGTGGGCCGTGACAGCGAGGTCGCGAGGGCTGCCGTGAAGGCCGGCAAGGTCCTTAAGGGGCCGTTGTTCAAGCTGCCAATGGGGGTGGTCCCGTTGTGCAACAATTTGCGTCGGTCCGAGATCATCGCCATGATGCTGGACTGCAACGCGCATGGCCCCGATCCGAGATGGAAGGAGCCGGAGGACGCTGAAGTGCAGCAGTTCTTTGACACCCTGCACGAGGGGTACGTCAACGCCGACGCCGAGCGGCTACTTGTCCAGGACACCACCCAGGCGGAGCTGGACTACATCGCCACCAGGACGAGGGACGCACAACTTGCCAGGGAGGCCGGTAGTGCCGGCGGTGTGGAGGACAAGGCCGCGACGATCGCGGAGGAGGAGGAGCTCGCCCGGTGGGCGGCGGCCGCCGGGGGAGCCAACAGCACCGGCACCGAGGCTCCTCTGGTTGAGGATGTGACCGACGAGTCGTCGGAGGAGGAGGCCGAGACCGTAGGCCTGACGCCGGCTATGGCGAGAGGGCGAGTCTTGCGGCAGGCCAGTTCCGGCGAGCTGGTCCGGCCTGGCAGGGCTGCGCAGCAACAGCTGACCCTGGAGGGGTCCCGGCCCCACACGAGGGCCGCGGCGGCGAAGAAGCCGGTGAAGGTCGCGGTGAAGAAGAGGACAGCCGCCCCTTCTTCATCCAAGCGTGCCCAGACGCCACCTCCTTCCCCTCCTCCGGCGGATGTTGACACGGAGGTCATCTTTGATTATGGATCCCTCAGCCCGAGGAGGAAGAGGAAGATAGCAGAGGAGGAGGTGGACGACGAGTAATCATCTGGTTCCTTTTCGTCATCCCTGCCTCCATACTATGTGTTGCATGCCTTGACTTGTCATAATCCTTGCAGGGACGTGGAGACGCTGGCCCAGAGAGTGAAGAGGGCCAGGGTCTCGGCGGGTGGCCAGGCCCCGCCTGGTACTTCAGGTTACCCCTAGTGGTGTTGAGCGGCCCGGAGAGCAGCCCCCGGCACAACCCCCAGCGTAAATTCATCATTCTCCCCTCTTCGACATGTGTTAGGGGAATGACACTTTGGTCCTAACCTTGCCAGGTATGCAGGAGGAGAGCAGCAGCAGGAGGAGCCACAGAGGGCTACTCCCAACACACCGCCCCCATCGACCACGCCGCCCCGAGGGACGTCCCCGGCAAGGGCGTCAACCACTGAGCCCACACACATGGAGGAGGAGGAAGAGAACTTGGGCGCCGACGGCTTTGCCTCGACGCCAAACATTGGCGGGGAGGGGACTTCCGTTTCCCAGCCAGGCGTTGGCACCGGTAAGTCGTTCGCCGTTCGTCCCTGCTTTTTTTTTCATTCCGGCTCTTGGTCCTGACCTTGCCTCACCCCCTTCTTTGGCGCCCAAATTCCTCCCCGGTGAACCCGGAGGACATGGACGCGTCATCGAGGGCATCGCCAAGGCCGCCGAGGCGGACACCGATAATATCGCCGCCGAGGAGGCCGCCAAGGATGCTGCCGAGGAGGCCGCCGAGGGGCCTACCGGGGAGGCCGACAAGGCTGCCACTAAGGAGGCCGGCAAGGGGCCTGCCGGCGAGGGCAGCGGGACAGCCACCGCTGAGGAGGAGGAGGAGGAGCAGGTGGCCGAGGACCAACCTTCCTCTTCCGCTGCTTCCGGCTCCGGCAAGTATCTGAGGGTGAGCGACGACTTGTTCATCCACCTTCCAGGCGCGTCGAGCACCAGGACACATGTTGAGGGAGAGGTGTTTGACAATGAGGTGCTTGCCGCTGCCGGGCTTGACGTCGTCGATGAGCCGATCATTGGCGGCGACGGTTCGCAGGAGGAGCGGCTCCTACGTGCCACGGGCGCCAGCTTCCGGAAGCTCCAGGCACTCCACCGCGCCCGTCTGGACAAGGTTATATCCAGGACGGCGATGGTGGAGAAGGCGGATGCGGACCTCCAGAATCGCGTTGCCGAGGTGCAGGACTGGTTCCGCGAGTCACGACGAGCTCAAGGCTGCCCAGGGCGAGCAGGCCATGCACGACGTGGAGCTCACCATGATGCTCGCCGACGTTGAGAAAGCTCAGGAGACGACGAAGATCTTGGCCGCGGCCGCCGAAGCCGCTCGGACCCAGCATGAGTCCATGCTAAACTCCCAGGAGGAGGACCTCGCCGCACGCGAGGCGAAACTTGCCGCCATGCTTCGCGGCAAGGATGCAGAGGTGGAGATGCTTGTCTTGCAGCGGACCAGTGAGCTGGAGCAGAGGCACAAAGAGGCACTCAATGCCCAGGCCCAGGTTCACGCCGGCAAGGTGGAGGAGCCGAAGGCAGAGCGTGACAGGCTGAAGGAGCAGGCACTAAAGCTATCCCAAGAGAGGGACATGCTTAAGAGTGCTCTGACAGAGGCACAGGGCGCGGTCATCAGCAAGGCTGGGGAGCTCTCCGAGGCCAACAACTCCATCAAAGAACTCAAGCTGAAGCTGGAGGGTCTCAAGAAGGTGCTGGAGGAGGCCAAGACCCGAGAGGGGACCCCGGCCAAGGAGATGGAGGCCGAGAAGGAGTTGCGGACGAACAAGGGCCTCAACTTCGCGGATCACGTGGCGGGCAAGAGCCATTGGCTCGATCGCCTCGCCACCATCGCCAACCAGCCGCCGCCCAGCTAGCCATCATGGGGATGCTGGACGTGAGGTATGTCCCGGGTCGGAGCATGAGCGCCAATTGCAGCCAGACCTTGTTCTTTGAGAAGGTCGTCGGTGCTCTGGAGCGGCCCCATGCCAACCGGGCGGCCTCGCTAGCTGAGGAGTCCCGGAGGCTTTGCCAGGGTGCCATGACCAAGGTTCTCACCAAGGTGGCGCACTGGTACCCCGACCTCGACTTTGACGCCGCTCTGGAGAGCTTGCTGGAGGGTACTGACCTCGCGCCGCTCAGGGAGCATACCAAGCCCATCGTCAGCCGTGTCTGCGGAATTCTGAGGGTGGAGGGCTAGCGCCGGGATTAGGCATCCCATTCTTTATCGCCGCTGCAGGTCCACAACCAAGACAATCACAATCTCTAGTTAGGACCGCAGCAACAATCTGATGTAATATAACTCTGCAGCACTTTCAGTATTATGCATGTTATTTTCTTGTTCGATTTTCCTTTGCATGTCCACCCTACGTAACTCGGTAGGCCTTGCTGGCGCGTAAACCCAAGGCGGCGTCTTGGGGACGGATCCCCATTAGCATGTCGGGTGTGCTTGCTGCCGGGTGGGCCACCTTACCGCCCTTAGCGCGGCCGCCCGAACTGTTGAGCTTGACTCGAGTTAGAGTCAGAGTGAGGAGCGTTGCCAGGTGCGGAAGGCTACCCCGCCACTCTCGACGCGACAGCTTTGAGCTGTTGAGCGGACTCGAAACAGAACAAAGGCGTTGCCAATCGCGGGGGGGGGGGGGAGGGGCTTTGCGTGCAGGTTTCCCATACATAGGCCAGATCTTCGAGGACGATAACCTCAAGTGTAAAAGGAAATAATCCAAGGCTCTGAATAACTTAGCTTTTCTGTTGCCGAGGCGGCGTCATTCCTCCAGCCGCCTTCTTCTCAGAAACGAAAAGCGACGAAGAACCGCTAGGCTAACTACCAGACCAGATTCTCACAATTGCGCCCCCTACCTGGCGCGCCAAAGATGTCGGTGTGGAACGACACCTATGGGATCTCAAGAATCCCTACTACGGTTGTCGGGGCATAGGGTGGCCAGGAGAGCAGGGCTAGTAGACAGCACAAGGATCATTTACGCAGGTTCGGGCCATGAGGATGCGTAAAACCCTAGTCCTGCTTTGGTGGGTGTATTTCTGAGAGTTCTTGAGCTCTCGAACTAGCTGTGGTCAGCGCGTTGTTCGAAAGAGCCGAATCCTTCTCCTGGTCGCCTCGGTCCTCCTTTTATAGGAAAAAGGGGCTGCCACAGTGGCACACAGGAGGTGGAAAGGCATACAGTGTTGCGAGGTTATCCCTCATATTATAGGACTAGACACATTTAATGCACGGCATAGGTGTCCCCTTGCTTTATTGGGGACGGGGGCGAGGGCCGTCCCGTCCGTCGCCGCTCCCTGGCCAGCGTTGCGTGCGGTGCCATGTAGGAAGGCAGGCAGCTGAGGTGGCGTGGTGGTGGAGCCTTCACGAAGATCTGCATGCCGCTACGCAGGCGCTTGATGAGTTGGCCTGGGAGCTGCACGTTGCCACGTAGGAGCCCGCCCAGCTGGTTGGGCTGGCAGCAACATGCGAATGGCGGCGGAAGCTTGGTCCTCGTGGGCCTTGTGGTGGTCCTGCCGGCGTCCTTGGCGAGGGCCTTGCCGGGTGGCCCGACAAGGGTATTGCCGTGTGGCCCGGCAAGGGCCTTGTCGTGGCGCGCTGTTGTCCCCGGCTATGGTCTTGCTGGGGGTCTTGGTAGCCTTCCTCGGCAAGGATCTTGCCGAGGATCATCGTCTTCTAATCCTCATCTGATCTTGAAAATGCCTTCACAAAGATCTGCATGCCACCACAGAGGTGCCTTCCCGAGCCCTGGCCTCACGTTGATGATGGTGTTGGCGGCTGTGGGATCAAGGGTGGCTCGCTCTGTTGGTGCGAGGCGAGCTGTCCCGACAAGGATCTTTCCGGGGCCGCTGAGGTTGCCGCGGCAAGGGTCTTGCCGGGGGAACTTGCTTCATCCCTCTGCTCTTTGTGGTCTTGGTCTTGGCGTTGCTCTGATTATCTTGGGCTTCGGTCTTACCTTGGCTCACCTCCCCTGCTCTGCTTGGTGTGGTTGTGGGCGCGGCTCTGACTACCCGTGCACAGGTAAAGGGGCACAAAAAGTGCACCCCTCATTTTGTACACCGGCAGTATCCTAAGGATTCTGCCCATTTGCGGACATGATCATCGTTTCTGGTTGTCATGCCAAGCTATTGGTGATCCCTTCTGAACTCCATCATGAGATGGAGGAGGTAGAATCCATCGTTCTTGCTTGTTGTCGGTTGATGGATGTAGCACAAGGTAGTTTATGCGAGAAACCCGACCTGCTCTTCCCTTGTTTCCTGATCTCGATGTGGCCACCCCTCATGTTGTAGCCGTGGAGAGCATCATCCAGAATATTCATTATGTGGGTGTAGTCCATCTTCTCATTGTTTCTGGAAGAGTCGAAATACACATCGTGGGAAACTCACGGGAAAAGAATGATAAGGACAGCGTGCCCATTGCTGCGGGAAAAAAACCACGTCAAATTATTCTCCATATGAGCGAAGGAATGACTGAAATGTATGAAAGGGTTGTCTGGCAACGACTTACATTGGGTGATAAGGCAGGAGAACGATTTCCTTGTCCTTATTCATTATCATGAAGTTTTCGGTGTACTCCCTTGCTGCTTTACGCTCAAAGTCACCTAGATTCAAGAAGGACTCATGCATGTAGTATGGATCCGCCACACAGATTTGCGAGATTTGTTCTCTCCTGATGATGAAGTTCATATGTACCGTAAAATGGCAGACGATCCAAAATCAAGCCGGCCCATGAGAAACATCTCGAAGATGTGTCAAACCGTAGGAAGATCACCTCCGTGGGGAGTGTGTCGACGTAGCACTTGTCCTACGTCACACGAACCGTGTAAAGCAGATATCCTGGATCCTCCGAGGCGAGAAGGCTTTTCTCAGTCGACAACACATGGTAGTGTAGTCTCCTGAGATCCCCTAATATTCCATCTAGTGATTTTGGCGGTAGGACCAGTTCGCCTGCGACATGGTACATCACCGCACCTTCGTCCTATACACGGTCTGGAAAATCGGTCGACGGAGCTGACTAGCTACTAGAAGTTTTGGCAGCTTTGGCGTTAGTAGAGCCTCTCTTCAGCGGTTTCTCCCTCCCCTTTTTCTTAGGTTGGCCTAGCAGACCCTTCATTACCCCGCCACCAGTGTTGTGGGGCTAAGTGTTGTATGACCCTTAACTAGTTCTGCCTGCATCGGGGCGGCATCTGGAGGCGTGTCATCTAAGGTTTGCATGATGAGAGACTTCTTGCATTCAACAATAGGACGTTCCTACCTGGGCACATCATCCATCTTATCATTCGCATGTTGATAGCCAGAGTCACATGGCTGATTCATCATTTGTCCGTCGTCATAGGCGTCTGTATTGAGGAACCGAAGAGGGTCCTCCTCGCCCATATCATCATCCATTCCTTGTTCTACGGGGGCAGTTACATCATCCACTATTGGGTAAGTGTGTAGGCTAGGTGGTGTTCATATATTGCTGATGTGTGGTCACTGGTGTGCTCTCGGTCGCCTCCCCACGAAGAAGATTCTTTTCATTTTATTTTCTCCTTTCTCCTTTTTCTTTTTCTTTTCACTTTCTAATATGTTCCTTGCATTTTCCTTTTGATTTTTTTCCTTTCCATTCTCTTCTTTCCTTTCTCATTTTTCACTTCCGATGGACGACCGTGTCGGAACCATGCATATGTATTACACCTAATTTGACCGATAACGAACAAGTGCGTAAACTATATATATATATATATATGATGGTTTCTCAATGTCGACATTTTCTTTTTTGAGTGAGGTTCTTTCCCTTCTTGTTCGTTGTCGAATAACCGAGCCACTCGTTGTAACTTTTCCTTTTCCATGGACTTCGATCTTTCTTATGTAATGTAGTATTGATTCTTCTTTTGACCTATGCTTCATCGATATCATCATCTTCCCAAAGTGGGTTGTCACACTGGTCGTAGTCTTCCTCGTTGGCGACTTCATCAATTCCAATGATGTTCCTTTTGCCTCTCCTCACGACAGCACAGCTGAGATTTCTCGTGTCGGTTATGAAGAAGAATTGTGTCACGTGCTTGGCCTGTACCCATGGCTCATTTTTTGCGATGGTGTTCATGGTAGCGCTCTTGGCCTCGGGTATATACATGGTAGTAAAATACCGGATTTCTCTTTCGACGTTCTTAGCCCATCTGACACGAAACATCGTCGCACTATGCAGTCAAATGTAGTCAAGCTTCCACCTCTACTCGACCCTTTCATAGAATCTTTCAGTTGCGGCCGTTGGTTTGACCTTCTCCTTCGAGCCTCCCAAGGTGCTTCTTAACGGGCAAACCAACAACAAGGATTCTTCCATATAGATAATTCTTGCAGAAAGAGATGCACTCTCGGGTCAGATAGACCTGGATGATGCTTCCATCCGGACGAGATATGTTATGAACGAAACCTTTGATGACCCCATTCATCCTCTTGAATGGCATCATGTTGTGTAGGAATGTCGGCCCTAGGTCTGTGATGTCGTCCATAATGTCGACACACAGATGCACCATGACGTCAGAGAACACGGGAAGGAAGTACATCTCAAGCTCATTGAGTATCACAATGATCTCTTCCTGTAGCCTTTGGAGCTATGACACGTATCCAACGTATCTATAATTTTTGATTGTTCAATGATGTTATATTATCAATCTTGGATGTTTTGCATACATTTTCTAGCAACTTTATATTATTTTTTGGGACTAACCTATTGACACAGTGGCCAGTGCCAGTTGTAGTTTTTTGCTTGTTTAGTACTTTGCAGAATATCAATAATAAACGGAGTACAAAGGCAACGAGACTTTTTGGAAATTTTTTTGCCCAGAAGAGACCCAGATAGCCCAAGAGGTGTACCAAAGGAGGCCCGCGGAGCCCACAATACACCAGGGCGCGCCAGGAGGCCCAGGCGCGCCATGGTGCCCTATGGGGCCCACGGTGCCCTTCTTCACCGACCTCTAGCTCTATAAATAATGAAATATTCCAGAAACCCTAGGGAGTTGACCAAAAATTGTTTCAGCCACTGCACGTTCCAGAACCATGAGATGCAATCTAGAGGCCTTTTCTGGCACTCTATTGGAGAGGAACACGATAACAGAGGTGTTAATCATCCACATTGGTGCTCCTCTGATCATGGGTGAGTAGTTTACCACAGACCTACGGGTCCATAGTTAGTAGCTATATGGCTTCTACTCTCTTTTTGATCTTCAATACATTGTTTCCTTTGGAGATCTATTTGATGTAATTCTTTTTGCGGTGTGTTTGTTGGCATCCGATGAATTATGAGTTTGTGATCAAATCTATCCATACATGATTATTATAGCCTCGTGTTTCTTTTTCGATATTTCAGTTTTTTTGGCCAACTTGATTGATTTATCTTGCAATGGGAAGAGGTTCTTTGTAATGGGTTCTGTCTTACGGTGCTCAATCTCAGTGACAGAATGGGACATGACACACATGTATCCTCGCTATTAAGGATAACAAGATGGTGTTTATTCCTACATGAATAGATGTTGTCTACATCATGTCATCGTTCTTAAAGCATTACCCCATTTGTCCATGAATTTAATACACTAGATACATGTTGGATAGCGGTTGATGTGTGCAGTAATAGTAGTTGATGCACATCAGAGTCGGTCTACTAATCTTGGACATGATGCCTATATACATGATCACTGTCTTGGATATCGTCATAATTATTTTCTCTTCTATCAATTACCTAGCAGTAATTTGTTTACCCACCATATGCTATTTTCTCGAGAGAAGCCACTAGTGAAATCTACGCCCCCAGGTCTATTTCCTATCATATATTTTCAAACATGTTTTGCCAAAAAATCCAAAAACACTTTATTTACCTTTATTTTATTTTGCATCTATCAATCTGTCTACTTTACTAGATTGGAGGGATTGTCAACCCCTCTACTCGTTGGTTTGCAAGGTTTTGATAACCTTGGTTTCATAACTAAGGGACATAGTTACCGCTATTGTGCTGCATCATCCCCTCCTCTTTGGAGAATTTACCAACGCGGATCACAAGTAGCAGGAAGAATTTCTGGCGCCATTGCTCGGGAGGATCAATTCAAGATAGTATCCTATCAACACACCAACTTCTAGTGTGGTTGTCGGGGAGGCATCATCAACATTTATCAGGTTCCTACCCATAAACTCTCATCTCCTTGCAATTACATTATTTGCCATTTTCCTCTCATTTACATCACCTGACTGCTAAAACGTTGTTTTACAAAAACACAAAAATATTTAGCTTCTTCCTGCTTGCCTTTATCCTTTGCCCTTATGTCTTACTTGGTAGATTAGCTTGTTTGTTTGGAATAATTGTGTGTTTATTGGAAATCAGAAGGAAAAGGTTTATGGGTCGTCATCCACTTGCTATTTTAAAAAAATCCAATTATGGTGAACCAATTTCTAGTGGGTTGAGTGCACAAGATTATGTTTATGAAGTTTTGCTTGAGATTCATGAATCTGAAAACTGTGATGAAGTGCTAAAAGAAGAAATTCTTGAAGCGATTCATAATAGCTCCTTGAATGAAAAACATGATCGCAATGGTGTTAAATTCTATTAATGTCAATTATGCTAATAATATGCAGAACCCCAAGCTTGGGGATGCCAATTTTGATATGTCCTCTACTTATTGCAATGATCATGATTGGGGTGATTCTTCTTATGATCTTGAAAATTTATTTAAGCCTCATGATGAATAGGTTTGCGATAATATTGAAAGTGGGTTTGGAAGAGTTCCAGCTTTATGTAATAATGATCCCACTACTTTGGAGAATGATCAATCTTATGAAATTTTTTATAAAAGTGGTCTTGGAGAGGTCATGACTTTATTTGATAATACTGCCACTATTTTGGAAGAGTGTCATCTTTGCATGCATTTGGATCCTATAGAGAAAATGTTATGTGATAGCTATAATGTTAAATTTTATTATGACCCTACATGCAATTATTATGAGAGAGTAAAATATGGTTGTAGAAATCTTCATGATACTAAATTACCTCTCTTGATGCTTAAATTTTCAAAGTTTTATTCTTCTTCCTTGCACATGCTAGTTTTTGCTTGCCCTGATATTTTTTTGCTCATAAAATGCCTCTGAATACGAAGCATGTTAGACTTAGATGTGTTTGACACGTGTTTTATGATGCTCCCTTTGTGCTTCGATTCTTTTCTTTCATGTGAGAATCATTAAAATTAGCAATGCCTAGATAAAAGGTTGCAAAGATAAAGCGCTTGTTGGGAGACAACGCAGTATTTTTATTTTCTATTTTAAGTAAAAATACGCAAATAAACTACTGTTTTGATTGTGTTTTTGGTGTTTTAGTTAGTCTTTGTGCCAAGAAAAGCCTTTGGGTTGATTTGGGTGATAGCTGTTTGATCTTGTTGGAAAACAGAACTTTTGCGCCCAATACAGAAAATTCTAAAAATCACCAGAGCGTGATAAATTTCTGAATTTTTTAGACAAGATTGATATACAAATTGGCCACGCTGTCCTAATGTTTCAGAATTGTTAGATTTAAATAAGTATGGTCAAAGTTCAGATTACTACAGATTGTTCTGTTTTTGACAGATTCTGTTTTCATTGCATTGTGTGCCTATTTTGATGAATCTATCGATTGAACCGGGGGGTATAAGCCATGGTAAAGTTAGAAGTTGCTCCGCTGGCCTCAGACGCCCCTGCCATCAATCATACAAGCCTGGAAGAGCGCTCCTCTTCTTCAGCATAATTAGCTGCCTTCGATGCCTCTTTTGCGTAACTAGGATGTCCTATGTTGGAACATTCACGGGTTACAGATAAAAAACATCTCACACTGTCTAATGCGACCTCTGTTATGGGTGTGCTATCGTGTGTTTGCAGGAAACTTAAAAACCGGTTGTCGATCTAGCTTTTATTGAAACTTGCTGTCCTAAGCGCTTTGATAAATTCGCTTATATTCCTTCTCGTGGCGCATCTGGTGGCTTGCTTACTGTCTGGAATAGTTCCATATTTTCTAGCACTGTTATTGTTCAGGAGGATTTTGATTTGGGTATTCAGTTCACCAGCATGCTCTCTACACAAGCCTGGATGTTTTACAATATCTATGGCCCACGTACAGGACCTGCACGAGACTCTTTTATCCAATGGCTGTATGACAGGGATATTCATGCAGATGATGATTGCTTATTCCTCGGTGATTTTAATTATATCCAAGGTCCAGGGAACCACAATAATCCAGGGGGTGATGTAAACGACATGTCAACTTTCAATGATATTATCCATAAACACAATTTCATTGAGTTACCAATTAAGCGCAGGCTATATACATGGAGCACCATGCAACAAGACCCCGTGCTCGAGCAACTCGATTGGTTCTTTACCTCTATCCACTTGACGAATGTTTATCCCAATACTATGGTACAACCTCTTTGCAAACCTACATGGGATCACATGCCATGTGTAGTAAACATAGAGACAAAAATTCCACATGCCAGGCTTTTCATATTTAAATCGTATTGGTTACTGCACCCTGGCTTTATGGATGTGGTTAAGAAAGTTTGGGACCGACCTATCAATACGACAAATGCGGCCACCATGCTCTGTCGCAACTTCAAGACTCTGAGACAAGAGCTAAAAGCTTGGAGTAAGAATATATCTCGGCTCTCAGTGGCTATTGAAAACACCAACAAAACCCTTGCTGACTTGGATGCTCTTGAGAACCTACGGCCACTCACACTCCCTAAAAATGAATTCCGCAAGCTCATCCAGAAGCACCTCCTCCATTTGCTGCATTATCATAAGCAATATTGGAAGAAATATTGCACAATATGCTGGGTCAAATTTGGCGATGAAATATGAAATTCTTCCAAGCAGTAGCCATGGAAAGGTATAAAAAACAATATTGCAAACCTACAAACTCCTGATGGACTCATGGTGGAAGATCACACTGGCAAAGAGGCACTTCTCTTCCAAGCCAACACTGACAAACTAGGCAGATCAAACCCTACGCAAATGTTGTTTGATCTTCCATCTTTGATCAGACCAAATGAAAATCTAGACCACCTCACTCTGCCTTTCACCCATACGGAGATCGATTCGGTAGTTAAAGAGATGCCGGGCGATCGGGCACCTGGCCCGGACGGATTCAGCGGCCTATTCCTTAAAGCTTGTTGGCCAATCATGAAGCAAGATTTCTACACATTGTGAAATCAATTCTATGCAGGAACACTTAATCTCCAAATCATTAATGATGGACTGATTAGTCTTATCCCAAAAAACATGTCTCCCTCCATAGTCAATGATTACCAGCCAATCACTCCGCTCAATTGCTGCCTCAAACTCA
The DNA here is from genome assembly GCA_032464435.1 of Aegilops umbellulata. Classification (NCBI taxonomy): domain Eukaryota; kingdom Viridiplantae; phylum Streptophyta; class Magnoliopsida; order Poales; family Poaceae; genus Aegilops; species Aegilops umbellulata. The sequence goes on along the minus strand of CP136058.1, from coordinate 6,291,206 downwards.
TTACAAAACTCCTTGCCAACCGACTCCAAAAAGTCATTCTAAAAATTATACACCGTAACCAATATGGCTTCATACGTGGAAGATCTATCCAAGATTGCCTTGCTTGGACATTCCAATACATCCATCAATGCCAAGCGTCTAAACGCCCGATCGTGCTGCTTAAATTGGACTTCACCAAAGCTTTCGACATTATTGAGCATGATCCCATGATAAACATCATGAAACACATGGGCTTGAATGACAAATGGTTATCCTGGATCAAATCAATTTTTTCTTCAGGGAGATCTTCCATTCTTCTTAATGGCGTACCTGCCCGACAGTTCCATTGCCGACGTGGAGTCAGACAGGTTGATCCCCTTTCTCCACTCATCTTCGTGCTTGTGGCCGACCTCATCCAATCAGATATGAATGATCCCTATAGGGAGGGACTGATTCAACTCCCCTTTCCTTGCAATGGCCAAATGGACTACCCTATCATCCAATACGCCGATGAAATGATCTTGCTCATGCATTTCTGTTTTCGACAAGGTTTGATTATTAAAAATATCCTCACAAAATATGCCCAATCCATCGGCCTCAAGATCAACTTCCATAAATCAACACTCATTCCCATTAACTTGGAGGCTGATCTTGCATCACAAATTGCATCTATCTTCGAGTGCTCAATTGGTGCCATGCGATTCACCTACTTAGGCCTTCTCCTGGCACATCACGGCCCACCATTCAAAACTTCATGCACTTGTCAGTACTACTGAAAGGATTTTGTCATCCACGCTCTCTCTTATGCCCCATGTAGGAAAATTGACGCTACTCAACTCTACAATAACTTCCCTACTCATATGTGCGATGTGTACGCTCCATTTTGCACCAAAGCTTATAGATGTGTTGGATAAGATCAGGCGCAGGTGCTTGTGGATCAAGGAAACTGAACAATGTGACAAATGCAACTCATTGGCTGCTTGGGACATGGTATGCAAACCAAAAAATAAAGGAGGGCTCGGCGTCCTCAACATCCGAATTCAAAATGGAGCCTTGCTTTTGAAATTTTTACACAAATTCTACAATAAGATTGATATTCCATGGGTGCAACTCAGTTGGGACTCATACTATGCTCAGAAAATACCAAATGCTCATGATCCGGTTGGATCCTTTTGGTTGAGGGATGTACTCAAGCTTTCTCCCAAGTTCAGGGGGTTTCCCGTGTTAACATTGTGTGTGGCACCACGACTCTGTTCTAGAAAGACCTTTGGTCCGATCGGCTCCTACAAGATTCACATCCATGTGCATTCTCCCACTCTTTGAATGAAGATGTCTCTGTCAAGGATTTCTTGGGGATCACGTCGCTGGTAGAAACGTTCCATCTTCCTCTTACCCCTCAAGCTCATGTAGAAGTCAGACACATACAGATGATTGCGGCAGAGATACAACCATCGACGGTGGTCGTGTACGTGTGGCACTACATTTGGGGCAAAACGGTCTTCAAATCAATGGATTACTATCGTTTCTTCTTTAGGGATATTCAATCTCACCAAGCTTTTTGCTGGATCTAGAAATCAAAGTGCACGATGAAATTAAAGGTTTTTGCCTGGTTGCTATTCCATGATAGACTCAACACAAGGAATATGCTCAAAAGGAGGCACTATAACATAGGAGACGATCATAACTACCTCCTCTGCGGCCTGGACATAGAGGAAACAATTGAGCATATGATTTTCACCTTCTCCTTGAGCAAGCAATGTTGGGATAAACTTGATATTAAATGGGAGCCCTTCCCCGGCCCCTTGCAAGCTATTGACGACCAAAAAATGTCCACCCATCACCAATGTTTCTAGAGAAATTCATAGTGGTGGCCTGGAGCATTTGGAAGGAGAGGAATATAAACATTTTAGAGCTATAGCCCCCTCACTCAGTTCTTGGCTTGATAGGTTCAAGAGGGATTTCGAGCTACATCACCACAGGGGTAAAGACGCGCGTAGGCCCTTTGTTCTAAATTTTGTGCACTCTCTATAGTAGGTTCCTTGCTCGTTTAGTCTCCCCTCTCTCTTGCCACAATGTGCACAAGACTCCCCACCATGTAAATACTCCATTGTACAGTATTACCATTATATTAATATATTAACACAGTAGGAGCCTTTCCTACTGTTCATGGGCAATTTTTTTTACAATATAGTAGGTATAATGCAATAATAAAATATGAATGGTTTTGCAGCAGTACTTAATATGGTGATTTGCTTTATTATACTAACGGATCTCACGAGGTTTTGTTAAGTTTTCTGTGATTGAAGTTTCCATGTTTTGTGTGAGATCGCAATGGATGAAGGAATAAAGAGTAAAAAGAGCCTAAGCTTGGGGATTCCCCATGGCAGGCCAGGTTAATTTTCAAGGGGAACCAAACTACTAAGCTTGGGGATGCCTCGGAAGGCATCCCCTCTTTTTTCTAATGGCCATCGGTAATTTTAGTTGGAGCAATAGTTTATTCATCACATATCATGAGTTTTGCTTGGAGTGTCTTGTATTATATGAGTCTTTTCTTGTGTTAATTTTTATTTTGTCACAATCATACTTGCAGGACACACCTACACGAGAGAGCCATAATTATGCTATGATTTGTTAGAGTTTCTCTATGTGCTTCGCTTAAATTTTTGAGCAATGAAATTGCTGTACTGCTTCACTTATATATTTTTTAGCACGGTGGTGCTGTTATTTTACAGAAATATGCTCTAATGCTTCACTTAGGTAACTTTGGGACTTGGTATAATTTTCGAAGAAATACTCTCATGCTTCACTTATAGGCGTTTGAGAGTTGAAATTTTGAAGAAATATGCGCTCTCGCACTTCACTTAAATTTGTTCGAGAGCTTGTTATTAGCACTGGCAATATGCTTTAAGAGAATTTGGTCCCAAAGTGATAGATATTCAAGAGGGATAAACATTCATGTAGATCATTGGATATTAAACTTGATTCCTTGCAATAGTTTTGCGATATGAAGATAATGATATGTGAGTTATGTTGGTGAGTAATTATGCTATTAGTAGGAATATTGGTGTTCAGGTTTGTGATTCCCTATGCATGCACGTTAAGTCAATAATTATGCAATGAAGTTATATCCTACTTGTGGTGCATTATTCAATGTTAGTTATATTTAATGTTCTTTTATGATGGTTTTCGTTTCATGGTTGGTCGCTTCTCAATCTTTTTGCTAGCCTCCACTTGTACTAAGCTGGAATACTGCTTGTGCATCCAACTCCTAAAACCGAAGTTGTGCCAAATGAGTCCACCCACTACTGCAGGATGCTGCTAACGCGACACTACGATCAGAGACCCTTTGACGAAACTGTGTGCGATGCATTTATCACAAACCGTGCTCTAATAAAACCATCAAAAAGATGCAAAACGTTTGCGATGGCGGTGACATCAAACACGGTTCATATTAGAGTTGTGACTATGATGCATGGCAAACGGTTAATCCAGATGGACTATTCGCGATGAGGCAGAACAACAGAAATTGGAAGCCAGATGAGGGTGTGTGCCATATACGACATACAGTTCACTAGGATGAACTGTGTGTGATTAGGCAACACAATAAAAACGGTTCAACTGAACAAGATGTATGTGATACACAGCAAACTGGTCCGTAATCAGAAATCTATGTGAAGGCCAATAATAACACAGACGATGGCTACTAATAATCTGTGTGATTTGGTTTGTCTATAGAAGAATAACACACACACACACACAGATATATATATATATATATACATACATACATATATATATATATATATATATATATATATATATATATATATATATATATATATATATATATATATATAACTGAAATAAGCATCCAATTACATAAGTGACTATATAGATCATTCGCACAAACCTCAATGAACAATTGTATGCATTCTAAACTAGGAGAAACAATCGTCTAGTCATCTACTACTTGTGACGCTCCCGCCACTGCTCTGTGGCTCGATCCCTCGTCTGGGGCAGGAAGAAGAAACTCCCTCATGTCAACGATCCGCATGTACATCTCGTAGCTTGTGTACGCGTCCTTGGCTGCGTACTTGACGTGTTGTTCATCCAGTCTCTCATGGAAGACAATGTGCCAGGCGTTCTCGTCCTTCTTGCTATCATCCTTCATCTTTATGTGGTAGGGGTCAATGTTAGCCGAGGCGAGGTCAACCAGGGAGTTCTTTTTGTTTTTGTTGCTGCCCCAGACCTTGTAGTGGTCCTGGAAGTTGACAAGATTCAGGCATTTCATGCACGAAACCTTAAGCGCTTTTAGATTATTGGTGGTGTCCACTATAGCGAAACTGTAGTCGGAGCTGTTGATAAATCTGGAGAAACGCTCGCAAGGCCTTGTGGCCAGGTGGTAGTGGTAGACGAGGACGTCCTGTCGCACGCTCAACTAGGTGACGGCAACCTTCTGCGCCATTCTTTGCCCTTAAATTTGACCCAAAAAATGTTAATGCATGTTATAAAAATTACATAATTGGAAACTATCACTACTAGGAAAAAGCTTATACACAGAGACTTATCAATATCGCTTGTTAAAACAAAGCGCTACTACTAAGTAATAATAGCGTGTGACGATGCAGAACGCTACTACTACCCAAATAGCAGTAGCGCTTCCCCCATAAAACGCGCTGCTACTATGACTGTTCTAACTATTGCTGCCAGGCTTGGCATAGTAGTAGCGCCCTTCTATAAACCGTGCTACTGTGAAAAAATAGTAGCTGCGCATTTTAAGGCGATAGTGCCGCAACTAACAAAAGGAAAATAAAATAAAATAAAATAAAGGAAAGGAAAAACGAAAAGGAGGATTAAAGAAAAAGAAAAAAATGAAAGCAATAGCAGTAGCGCATTTTGTCAAAAGGGCTATAGCTACTTTAGCTATAGTGTGTTTTCACTCACAATCGTTATAGCTAACTTATCTATAGTAGCAGCACGGTTTTCCAAAAAGCGCTATAGCTAAGTAGCTATAGCGCTTGTTTGGTAAAAGCGCTACTACTAAGTTTGACTTGCCCCTGCGCAGGCGTCCCTCCTTCCCCCAATTCCCCATTCTTCTCGCGTCTCCCCAACCTCTACATCACCGCCCTTCTCCCTCATTGCCCCTGCCTCCGTCGCCTTCACCGGAGCCATGCGCCATCGCCATCACCGGAGCTGCACTCCCCCGGAGCCACCCTCGTCCGCTCCTCGCCGCTCCAGCTCCCTTGTCACCCCTGCCTCCATAGCCGTCACCGGAGGCTCCACCGGAGCCGCGCGCCATCGCCTCCACCAGAGCCGCACGTCCCCGGAGGCACCCTCGTCCGCTCCTCGCCGCCCTGCCTCCCTCAATGCCCTCCTCTCTATAAGCCCCACCCTCATCTCCAGGTTAATTAACTTAGGTGAATTTTGTTATGAACCCTAGGAATTAGCTAGGTTAAGAAGGTTAACTAGGTAGGTTAATTTGGTTAACTAACTAGGTTAACTAGGTAGGTTAATTAGGTTCATTAGGTTAACTAGCTAGGTAAACTAGGTTGGCTAGGTTAGAGTAAATATTTAGTTTAGAGCAAATATGTACTTAGGGCACTAGGGTTTAACTTGGGCAGTAGGATTTAGAGAAAATATTTAGTTAGGGCAGTAGGGTTAAATTATGGTTTTTATTTTCATAGTAGTTTTTTAGAAGAAAAAATGAAGAAAATGTTGCAGCAGTGCTGCTAGTAGTATATATATTGGTACTAGTAGATTTTAATTAGGACAAATTTATATATGCTTAAGTACTTAACTAAATATTATTTTTAGGACAAACTTGTATATGCTTAAGTAGTTAACTAAATACATTATAGGGTTCTACATAGAGTTTCTTAAGTACTTGTATAGTTGTTCTGCACCCAATGTATACTTAATTAGTTGTATAATTCCTAGGGTTTATCAATTCCTAGGGTTAATCATTGGGTGCTTAAGTAGTTGTAGATGCTTAAGTAGCTACACTACTAGGGTTTTCCCTAGCAGTAGCGCTTGAAATATGCATAGCAGTAGCGTTGGGTCCAACGCTTCTGTTACCGCGCTACAGCTAAGTCGTAGGAGTAGCGCTGGTATGGGTAGCGCTACTGGTATGTATTGTTAACGGTAGTGCTTCCCTGACCCGCGCTACTAATAACTATCTGTAGTGGTTGTTTATACGAAGCGCTGCTGCCAATCAAGCGCTGCTAGTAGATGCTTTCAAGCGCTACTTCTAGTAGTCCTTCTTTCAAATATTTACACCCCCTCTATGTATTTGTGATGTACTTGAGAACTTAATGGTTTGTGTTTGTTTGTCTCGAGGCGGAACTTGGGCAGGAGCACTTTTGCCCTCCGGCGGAGCGATCCCGGAGGGGGAAATCATCGTCATCTTCATCACCAACAACTCTCCCATCTTGGGGATGGCAATCTCCATCAACATCTTCAATAGCACCATCTCATCTCAAACCCTAGTTCATCTCTTGTGTTCAATCTCGTTACCAGAACTATAGATATATTGGTGCTTGTGGGTGACTAGTAGTGTTGATTACATCTTGTAGTTGATTACTATATGGTTTATTTTGGTTGAAGATTATATGTTCAGATCCATTATGCTATTTAATACTCCTCTGATCATGAGCATGTTCATCAATTGTGAGTAGTTACCTTTGTTCTTGAGGTCACGGGGGAAATCATGTTGCAAGTAATAATGTGAATTTGATATGTGTTCGATATTTTGGTAGTATGTATGTTGTAATTCCCTTAGTGGTGTCATGTGAACATCGATTACATGACACTTCACCATATTTGGGCCTAAGGGAATGCATTGTGGAGTAGCAATAAGATGATGGGTTGCGAGAGTGACAGAAGCTTAAACCCCAGTTTATGCGCTATTCCGTAAGGGACCGCTTGGATCCAAAGTTTAATTATATGGTTAGAACTTATTCTTAATACTTTTCTCATAGTTGCGGATGCTTGCGGGAGGGTTAATCATCAGTAGGAGGTTTGTTCAAGTAAGAAGAGCACCTAAGCACTGGTCCACCCACACATCAAATTATCAAAGTAGCGAACACGAATTAAACCAACATGATGAAAGTGACTAGATGAAATTTGTTGGGGAACGTAGTAATTTCAAAAAAATTCCTATGCACACGCAAGATCATGGTGATGCATAGCAACGAGAGGGGAGAGTGTTGTCTATGTACCCTCGTAGACCGAAAGCGGAAGCGTTACAACAATGCAGTTGATGTAGTCGTACGTCTTCACAATCAACCGATCCTCAGCACCAAACGTACGGCACCTCCGCGCTCACCACACGTTCAGCTCGGTGACCTCCCGTGAACTCACGATCCAGTAGATCTTTCGGGAAGAGCTTTGTCAGCACGATGGCGTGGTGACGATGATGATGATGCTACCGACGCAGGGCTTCGCCTTAGCACCGCTACGATGTGACCGAGGTGGATAATGGTGGAGGGGGGCACCGCACACCACTAAGAGATCAACAGATTAATTGTTGTGTCCATGGGGTACCCCCTGCCCCCGTATATAAAGGAGCCAGGGGGAGGCAGCCGGCCAGGAGGAGGGTGCGCCACGGGGGGAGTCCTACTCCGATCAGGAGTAGGACTCCTCCTTTTCCCAGTAGGAGTAGGAGAAGGGAGAAGGGAAGGAGAGAGGTGGAAGGAAAGGGGGGCACCCCCCTCCTTGTCGAATTCGGACAAGAGGGGAGGTGTCGGTGTACTAGAGTAGGGGTACCCTAGTATCCCGAACTTGTGCACGGGCAGTCGCAGCGTCCCGCGGCAAAGCTTGCCAGGTGACCGCCAAGGACCTACTTGGTTCCTTTGGAGCCATTCAAGAACAAAGTATTTAAGCCAAGGAGACAAGGCCCCGGCAAGAGGAGGTTGTCGGGAAGGCCACTCAGGACATAAGGCCCCGGCAAGAGGACCTTGCCGGGAAGGCCACTCAAGGCACCAAGCCCCGGCAAGAGGAGCTTGTCGGGAAGGCCAACCAAGGCATCTCAAGGAACTTGCCACAACGCGCCACGCGTCCCGGCAAGACCCGGCGAGCGACAAGCTCCCGGACGCGACAAGACAACAACCGCGGCAAGGCGTTTGCCGCGGCCAGCGACCACTCTGTACCCGCGCTCCAGCACACGCACCAACGTGTCGCTCTGAGACCCTTCCGGACGCACGTGGCGGGAGGCTGTGTAGCCAGGGGTGCACTGTGGCAAGCGGCACGTGACGGTCCCTTTGCTACACTGTTTGGGCGATGTAGATAGGCATTTAATGCCCTTGTCCCCTGCCGCCAGGGTTAGGTATGACACACTGTGTAGGTAGCTGTACCTACCGCAGCACCTTTCCATTTTTACCCTTGTCTATGTTGCCACCTGTTGGAGACCTCTTGAGCATATAAAAGGAGGCCCATGCACAACGTAGAAAGGGGAGGGACAGAAGAAACCTCACGCTCGGTCTCGTTAGCTGCTTGTGTGTACTGTAGCACTCAGCGCTCCCGAGCAAGAACTCAATACAAACCACAAAGCAGCAGTAGGAGTATTATCTCTCCGGAGAGCTCCGAAGCTGGGTAAACTGCTCGTGTGCTCCGCCTCGATCTGCTCTTCGTGCGACCTCCGCCCCCCGCCGAACCGAAAGGGGCTCCGTCCCCATAGGTGCTCGTGGAGGCAGTTTCCCCGGCATCTTTGGCGCGCCAGGTAGGGGGCGTCGAGGTTGCGTGAACCTGATCCGGCGTTCACATGAGCCAGATCTTCATCGACTTCATCGACATGCCGCCGAAGAAGAAGGCTTTGCAGGCGGCTGCTCCATCCGCGTCGAACCCACCATCGCCGGGGCAAACGGCTGGTGGGGAAGACGCCGGCAGAAGAACGGGCGTTGACGAGGAGCCCACGGTGCCGCCAGGTCCAAGGACAAGGCTGCGCTGCCCATCGGCGGTATAGCCGGCTCCACGACGACCGAGCATCCGTAGATGCACCGCGCCCATCTCAGGAGGCGCAGGACCGGCAGCGTCGTGGTACTCACGGTACCATACGCTCGCTGGACCCAGATCGAGCTGGCGGATCTTGGGATGCTCCAGGCCAGCATGTGCGCCAACGTGCTGGCGCGAGCGAGGCACGGTCGCCTGGACGGGATATTGTTCCTTCTAACGTAGTGAGAAGTCCGAGCATATCCCGCTCCTCGCACCGTTCGCCACCGCTACCCGCCACTCAAGCGGAAGCTTTGGCGCGAGCTCAACTGCTCCTAGACTTCCCTCCAACGCCAGACAAGATCGACGACTGGAGGGCCACCATTCAGAGTCTCATTGGCTTCGCCAACGGCGACACTCCACGGCAGCCGACCACATCGCAGTCGCGGCAAGTCAGCCAGGTGCGAGCCGATGGCAACAAGACCGGTGGGGGTGCAACCACCGTGCACTCTCCGCCCCGAAGGCCAAGATCGCCGACTCGCCGGGTCCACCACGACAGCGACTCCACTGCTTCATCAGATCCGCGGGCTCGCCGCGATCAGCGCCAAGTTCCCCACGAACGACAGCAAGAAGACACTCGTACTCGCATCGAGCGCCGAAGAGAAGCGCGGTGTCAATCAGACCGGCGCGCTGGACCCACTGTCGACATGCATACGCCAGGGGAACCAGGCGACCTGCCGTACGCGGTAGGTTGCCCTGTGTTTACCCGTGAGCTGCGGCAAGTCTAGTGGCCCAGCACGAAGAATTTCAAGCCAGACATACCAGAGAAGTACGACGGCTGGTTGCATCCGTCGGAGTTCCTCAACATCTACACCATCGCGGTGCAAGCTGCTGGGGGGCGCGACGACAAGATCCTTGCCAACTACTTCCCGCTGGTGCTCAAGCCCAACGTCAGGTCCTGGCTCATGCACTTGCCGGACAACTCCATATCTTCCTGGGCAGACCTATGCCATCAGTTTGTCAGCGCTTTTACAGGCGGCCACAAACCTCATGGCCAGGAGAGTGACCTTCACCTGCTCGCCCATAAGGAAGGAGAGCCCCTGCACAAGTACATCCAGAGATTCAGCCAAGTGCAACGCAACATCCGAGATGTCCACCCTGCCGCAGTCATCAGTGCGTTCCACCAGAACGTGCGTAACCGCAGGATGCGGGAGGAGATGGCGATGTGCAAGATCGGAGACGTCGGTGAGCTATATGCCCTGGCCGACAGGTGTGCACGTGCTGAGGAAGGGAGGAAACTCCCCGGAGAGGATATAGGAGCAGGAGGATCTGACAGCGATAATGCTGCCCCGTCAAAGAAAAACCGGCGGCGGAACAACAGGAAGAGGAAAGGCAAAGATGTGCTAGTTGTTGAGCAGTCCGGCAACGAAGGTGGTGCCAAGACAGCCAAGACTGGTAGCTCCGGCAAGGAGGTTGCCGCATGCACCAACTGCCAGGCTGTGGCGGCCGCCGACAAGCAGGACGACACCAACAAGCAGTACTGCAAGATCCACCGCACCAAGGGCCACGACCTCCAGAGTTGCAAGAAGGTCGAGCAGCTTCTCGAGCTGCAAAAGGCCGAATACGAGCGACGCGACAAGGAGAAAGCCCAAGGACGTGCAGGAGGATCCGGTACGAAGCGCACCGGCCGGGGAGGATGCCGCGACAAGGCCAAACAACGACAAGGAGACAGACCTCCCCGCGGCCGCGACAAGGATGAAGATGACGACGATGAAGACATGGATGATGACGAGACCAGTGAGCAGGAATTCCAGAAAGCCACAGAGGTCTTGTGCATTGACGGCGGTGCTTCTCTGCATACTTCACACCGCCAACTCAAGCAGTGGGTGTGGGAAGTCAATGCGGCAGAACCACCCGTCGAGTCACGCAAGCTTCTGAAATGGTCCAGCACGCCTATCATCTTTGATATTTAGGACCACCCTGATCGCACAACTGTGGTCGGGTGGTTGCCGATGTTGGTCTCACCAACTATCCGCAACCTCAAGGTCACTAAGATGCTAGTTGACGGCGGGGCCGGCTTGAACCTGATCTCCTCCGCCGTGATCCGGAAACTCCAAGTCCCTGACAGCGAGCTCGAAGAGACCGGCATGTTCCAAGGAATCAACCCGGGAAGGAGCAAGCCGAAGGGGAAGATAACGCTGCCGGTGACATTTGGCAGCGAGTTGAACTTCAGGACTGAGAGGATCACTTTTGACGTTGCCGATTTTCCATTGCCTTACAATGGGATTCTCGTCCGTCCAGCGCTCGCCAAGTTCATGGAGGCCTCTCACTACGCGTACAACATGCTGAAGATGTCAGGCCCGATAAGTGTAATCTCTGTCCCTGGCGACAAGAAAGATGCTCTTATCTGTGCCGACAAGATCTACCGGGAAGCAGCAGCCGCAACGGATCGCGAGACACTTGCCGCTAAAGCTCCCAGGGGAAAGAAGAAGACCAAGTCCGGCAAGAGTTCTGATGCCCACTCCGGCAAGCGCACCTCTTCGGAGTGCTGCGCTACCGTCGAGGACACACCATCGAGCTCCACCGGCAAGTGTAAGAAGACAATGGCAGCTCCGCCAGCGACCAAGAAGGTGTCCTCCAAGGAGGACGGCACTGGTGGTACTTTCACCATCAGTGCCACTCTCGACCCTAAATCGGAAAGCGCGCTCATTGCTTTCCTGCGGGCGAATGTCAATGTGTTTGCATGGCAACCATCTGACATCCCCGTTGTTCCCAGGAAAGTAATTGAGCACCACCTTGCCGTCTGTCCTCGTGCGCGGCCCGTCAAGCAGAAAGTCAGAAAGCAAGTAGTGCAGCGCCAAGAATTCATCGCAGAAGAAATCAAGAAGTTGGAAGCAGCAGGCCTCGTCAGAGGAGTGCTCCATCCTACGTGGTTGGCCAATCCTGTAGTCGTGCGCAAGGCAATAGGGAAATGGAGGCTTTGTATCGACTTTACTGATGTCAATAAAGCTTGCCCCAAAGACCCATTTCCCTTGCCGCGCATCGACCAGATTGTTGACTCCACGGCCGGATGTGACTTGCTTTCATTTCTTGACGCATACTCAGGATATCATCAGATCTTCATGGCGGAAGAGGATGAGGAGAAAATCACATTCATCACTCCATGTGGCACCTACTGTTTCATACGGATGCCTTTCGGTTTAAAGAATGCTGGTTCAACATTTGCAAGGGTAGTCCATACTGCTTTTGAACCGCAAATACACAGAAATGTGGAAGCCTACATGGATGATATAGTGGTCAAGAGCAGGGACAAAGCAACTCTGATTCAAGATTTAGAAGAGACCTTTGCAAATATACGCAAGATCAGCCTCAAGCTCAACCCCGAGAAGTGCGTGTTTGGAGTCCCTTCCGGCAAGCTTCTCGGGTTCTTCAGGTCTCAACGGGGAATTGAAGCCAATCCCGACAAGATCAAGGCCATTGAGCAGATTGAAGCACCGATGCGCGTCAAGGATGTAAGGAGACTTGCCGGCTGCGTGGCGGCTCTCAGCAGGTTTATCTCTAAGTCTGCTGAGCGCGCCCTGCCGTTTTTCAAAATTTTGAAAAAGGCAGGTCCAATGAAATGGACTCCGGAAGCGGAGGCTGCGCTGCAGGACTTGAAGAGATACCTGTCCTCCACTCCAATACTTATCGCACCTAAGCCACAAGAGAAGTTGCTGCTGTATCTGGCGGCAACCAATCAAGTGGTTAGTGCTGCGTTAGTAGCGGAGAGGGAGGCAGATGATGAGCCAGCAGCCCGGCAAGCGCATCCAGCGACAAGCAGGGGGCTTCCCCGACAAGCTCTGGTCCCGGCAAAGATGGATCTGAGCAGGCACCCGAGGAGATACAGAAGAAAATGGTGCAGCGCCCTGTCTACTTTGTCAGTTCCCTTCTGCAGGGGGCTAGGTCAAGGTACTCTGGTGTGCAGAAATTGCTTTTCGGCCTTCTCATGGCGTCGAGAAAGCTGCGCCATTACTTCCAAGCACATGAGATCACAGTTGTCACTCGCTTTCTGCTGAAGAGGATACTGCAGTATCCAGAAGCAACAGGCAAGATTGTTGAGTGGGCACTGGAACTGTCAAGCTTTGGCCTCAAGTTTGAGAGCACTTCAACTATCCAAAGCAGAGCTTTGGCAGAATTCATAGCAGAGTGGACGCCAACACCAGATGAAGAAATTCCAGAGACGAGCATCCCCGTCAAGGAAGCAAGCAAAGAGTGGCTGATGTACTTTGATGGTGCCTTCTCACCGCAAGGCGCCGGTGCTGGCGTGCTGCTTGTCGCACCCACCGGGGAGCACCTCAAGTACGTAGTCCAGATGCACTTTCCCAAGGAGCAAGCAACAAACAATACTGTAGAGTATGAAGGTTTGCTTGCCGGTCTGAGGATCGCGGCAGACCTTGGGATCAAGAAGCTCATTGTCAGGGGTGACTCGCAGCTTGTCGTCCACCAAGTGAATAGGAATTATCAGAGTCCGTTGATGAAGTAAGGAAGCTAGAAGAACACTTTGTCGGCCTACAGATGGAACATGTTCCAAGAGCTCAGAACGACATTGGCGATGGTCTGTCAAAGTGCGCAACACTTAAGTTACCTGTGGAACTAGGGATCTTTGTGCTCAAGCTGACTCAACCGTCTGTAACGCCATCAACTGGACAGAGCAAGAAGAGGAAGTTGATTTCTGGTGACTATTTTCCGACAGAGCTTCCCGAAGCCGCCGCCAAAAAGGTCCCCAAGATCAACGCCAAGAGTGCGGAGGAGCAGTCTGCTCCGACAAGCCCCAGGGTTTGTTTCATTGAAGCAGACGCTCTCGACAAGTTTTGCTCCCGCAAGCTTGCCGGGGAACGTCAAGCTCCGGCTGAGCCGCAGTTTCTCGCCGTAGAAGCGGATGTTCCCACAGCAGCAGATGTGCCTTTAGTCCTTGTTGTCGAGCCACAAGCTCCAGCATGGGCACAGCAGATTGTCCGTTTCCTTCAGAGAGGAGAACTTCCCGAAGAGCAAGAAGAAGCGGAAAGAGTAGCCCGGCAGTCAAGTATGTACCAGTTCGTCGACAACGTATTGTACAGAAGAAGACTCAACGGTGTGAAATTGAAGTGTATTCACCGGCAAAACGGACGAAAGCTGTTGGCAGAGATACATGGAGGCATATGTGGTCACCACATTGGCGCCAGAGCACTTGCCGGCAAGGCATTCCGGCAAGGTTTCTTTTGGCCGGCAGCCCTCCAGGATGCATCTGCACAAGTAACCAAGTGTGAAGCGTGCCAGTTCCATTCCAAGCAGATACAACAGCCAGCTCAAGCTCTCCAGACGATCCCTTTATCCTAGCCATTTTTGGTCTGGGGGCTCGACATCCTCGGCCCCTTCCCTCGAGCAGTCGGGGGCTTTGAGTACTTGTACGTCGCAATCGACAAGTTCACAAAGTGGCCGGAAGTGGAAGCAGTGAGGAAGGTGACAGCACAGTCAGCAGTCAAGTTCTTCAGGTCGATTGTTTGCCGCTTCGGGATCCCTAACAGGATCATCACCGACAACGGTACACAATTCACGAGCCGCACCTTCATGCAGTACGTCCAAGATCTTGGCGCCAAGGTCTGCTTCGCTTCTGTTGCTCACCCCAGGAGCAACGGTCAAGCGGAGAGGGCAAATGCTGAAGTGCTGCGTGGGATCAAGACCAGGACTTTCGACAGGCTGCACGGGTGCGGAAGAAACTAGATTGAGGAGCTGCCGGTGGTTCTTTGGTCGCTCAGGACGACGCCAAATCGAGCCCCTGGACAGACACCTTTCGCTCTAGTCTGTGGAGCAGAGGCAGTTCTCCCCACGGAACTCGTATACGGGTCACCTCGAGTGCTCGCTTATGATGAGCTTGAGCAAGAGCAGCTGCGGAAAGATGACGCGCTGCTCCTTGAGGAGGACCGTCTTCAGGCTGCAGTACGAGCTGCTCGCTACCAGCAAGCTTTGCGCCGCTACCATAGCCGCAAAGTTAACGCCAGAAGTCTCGAGGAAGGAGACCTTGTTCTTCGGGGCGTTCATTCCGCCAAGAATTCCAACAAGTGGACGCCGAAGTGGGAAGGCCATTATCGGGTGAAACGAGTCACTAGGCCTGGCGCTTGTTGGGGAACGTAGTAATTTCAAAAAAATTCCTACGCACACACAAGATCATGGTGATGCATAGCAACGAGAGGAGAGTATGATCTACGTACCCTTGTAGATTGCAACGGAAGCGTTTGACACAACGTAGAGGAAGTAGTCGTACGTCTTCTTCCCGGTCCAACCGATCCAAGCACCGTTACTCCGGCACCTCCGAGTTCTTAGCACACGTTCAGCTCGATGACGATCCCCGGGCTCCGATCCAGCAAAGCGTCGGGGAAGAGTTCCGTCAGCACGATGGCATGGTGACGATCTTGATGTACTACTGACGCAGGGCTTCGCCTAAGCACTGCGACAATATGACCGAGGTGGAATTTGGTGGAAGGGGGCACCGCACACGGCTAAGGAACGATCTCAAGGATCAACTTGTGTGTCTATGGGGTGCCCCCTGCCACCGTATATAAAGGATCCAAGGGGGAGGGGCTGGCCGGCCAAGGGTGGCGCGCCAGGAGAGTCCTACTCCCTCCGGGAGTAGGATTCCTCCCCCCCCAATCCTAGTTGGAATATGATTCCTCAAAGGGGGAGAGAGAGAGGGGGGCCGGCCACCTCTCCTAGTCCTAATAGGACTAGGGGAAGGGGGAGGCGCACAGCCCATGAGGGCAGCCCTTTCACCTTTGCACCAAGGCCCATGTTGGCCCATTTGGCTCCCGGGGGGTTCCGGTAACCCTCCCGGTATTCCGGTAAAATCCCTATTTCATCCGGAACACATCTAATGTCCAAACATAGGCTTCCAATATATCAATCTTTACGTCTCGACCATTTCAAGACTCCTCGTCATGTCCGTGATCACATCCGGGACTCCCATCAACCTTCGGTACATCAAAATGCATAAACTCATAATAACTGTCATCGTAACGTTAAGCGTGCGGACCCTACGGTTCGAGAACAATGTAGACATGACCGAGACACGTCTCCGGTCAATAACCAATAGCGGGACCTGGATGCCCATATTGGCTCCTACATATTCTACGAAGATCTTTATCGGTCAGACCGCATAACAACATACGTTGTTCCCTTTGTCATCGGTATGTTACTTGTCCGAGATTCGGTCGTCAGTATCCAATACTTAGTTCAATCTCGTTACCGGCAAGTCTCTTTACTCGTTCCGTAATACATCATCCCGCAACTAACTCATTAGTTGCAATGCTTGCAAGGCTTAAGTGATGTGCATTACCGAGAGGGCCCAGAGATACCTCTCCGACGATCGGAGTGACAAATCCTAATCTCGAAATACGCCAACCCAACATCTACCATTGGAGACACCTGTAGTACTCCTTTATAATCACCCAGTTACGTTGTGACGTTTGGTAGTACCCAAAGTGTTCCTCCGGCAAACGGGAGTTGCATAATCTCATAGTCATAGGAACATGTATAAGTCATGGATAAAGCAATAGCAACATACTAAACGATCGGGTGCTAAGCTAATATAATGGGTCATGTCAATCAGATCATTCAACTAATGATGTGACCTCGTTAATCAAATAAAAACTCTTTGTTCATGGTTAGGAGACATAACCATCTTTGATTAATGAGCTAGTCTAGTAGAGGCATACTAGTGACACTCTGTTTGTCTATGTATTCACACATGTATTATGTTTCCGGTTAATACAATTCTAGCATGAATAATAAACCTTTATCATGATATAAGGAAATAAATAATAACTTTATTATTGCCTCTAGGGCATATTTCCTTCAGTCTCCCACTTGCACTAGAGTCAATAATCTAGATTACACTGTAATGATCCTAACACCCATGGAGTCTTGGTGCTGATCATGTTTTGCTCGTGGAAGATGCTTAGTCAACGGGTCTGCAACATTCAGATCCATATGTATCTTGCAAATCTCTATGTCTCCCAACTGGACTAGATCCCGGATGGAGTTGAAGCGTCTCTTGATGTGTTTGGTCCTTTTGTGAAATCTGGATTCCTTTGCCAAGGCAATTACACCAGTATTGTCACAAAAGATTTTCATTGGACCCGATGCACTAGGTATGACACCTAGATCGGATATGAACTCCTTCATCCAGACTCCTTCGTTTGCTGCTTCCGAAGCAGCTATGTACTCCGCTTCACATGTAGATCCCGCTACGACGCTTTGTTTAGAACTGCACCAACTGACAGCTCCACCGTTTAATGTAAACACGTATCCGGTTTGCGATTTAGAATCGTCCGGATCAGTGTCAAAGCTTGCATCAACATAACCTCTTACGGTGAGCTCTTTGTCACCTCCATATATGAGAAACATATCCTTAGTCCTTTTCAGGTATTTCAGGATGTTCTTGACCGCTGTCCAGTGATCCACTCCTGGATTACTTTGGTACCTCCCTGCTAAACTTATAGCAAGGCACACATCAGGTCTGGTACACAGCATTGCATACATGATAGAGCCTATGGCTGAAGCATAGGGAACATCTTTCATTTTCTCTCTATCTTCTGCAGTGGTCGGGCTTTGAGTCTTACTCAATCTCACACCTTGTAACACAGGCAAGAACCCTTTCTTTGCTTGATCCATTTTGAACTTCTTCAAAATCTTGTCAAGGTATGTGCTTTGTGAAAGTCCAATTAAGCGTCTTGATCTATCTCTATAGATCTTTATGCCTAATATGTAAGCAGCCTCTCCGAGGTCTTTCATTGAAAACCTTTTATTCAAGTATCCCTTTATGCTATCCAGAAATTCTATATCATTTCCAATCAGTAATATGTCATCCACATATAATATTAGAAATGCTACAGAGCTCCCACTCACTTTCTTGTAAATACAGGCTTCTCCGAAAGTCTGCATAAAACCAAATGCTTTGATCACACTATCAAAGCATTTATTCCAACTCCGAGAGGCTTGCACCAGTCCATAAATGGATCGCTGGAGCTTGCACACTTTGTCAGCTCCCTTTGGATTGACAAAACCTTCCGGTTGCATCATATACAACTCTTCTTCCAGAAATCCATTCAGGAATGCAGTTTTGACATCCATCTGCAAAATTTCATAATCATAAAATGCAGCAATTGCTAACATGATTCGGACAGACTTAAGCATCGCTACGGGTGAGAAAGTCTCATCGTAATCAATCCCTTGAACTTGTCGAAAACCTTTTGCGACAAGTCGAGCTTTGCAGACAGTAACATTACCATCAGCGTCAGTCTTCTTCTTAAAGATCCATTTGTTCTCAATTGCTTGCCGATCATTGGGCAAGTTAACCAAAGTCCATACTTTGTTCTCATACATGGATCCCATCTCAGATTTCATGGCTTCAAGCCACTTTGCGGAATCTGGGCTTACCATCGCTTCTTCATAGCTCGTAGGTTCATCATGATCTAATATCATGACCTCCAGAACAGGATTACCGTACCACTCTGGTGCGGATCTCACTCTGGTTGATCTACGAGGTTCAGTAGCATCTTGATCTAAAGTTTCATGATCATCATCATTAGCTTCCTCACTTATTGGTGTAGGTGTCGCAGAAACAGTTTTCTGTGATGTACTACTTCTCAATAAAGGAGTAGGTACAGTTACCTCGTCAAGTTCTACTTTCCTCCCACTCACTTCTTTCGAAAGAAACTTCTTCTCTAGAAAGTTTCCGAACTTAGCAACAAAAGTCTTGCCTTCGGATCTGTGATAGAAGGTGTATCCAACAGTTTCCTTTGGATATCCTATGAAGACACATTTCTCCGATTTGGGTTCGAGCTTATCAGGTTGAAGCTTTTTCACATAAGCATCGCAGCCCCAAACTTTAAGAAACGACAACTTTGGTTTCTTGCCAAACCATAGTTCATAAGGCGTCGTCTCAACGGATTTAGATGGTGCCCTATTTAACGTGAATGCGGCCGTCTCTAGAGCGTATCCCCAAAATGATAGCGGTAAATCAGTAAGAGACATCATAGATCGCACCATATCTAGTAAAGTACGATTACGACGTTCGGACACACCATTACGCTGTGGTGTTCCGGGTGGCGTGAGTTGCGAAACTATTCCACAGTTTTTCAAATGTACACCAAACTCGTAACTCAAATATTCTCCTCCACAATCAGATCGTAGAAACTTTATTTTCTTGTTACGATGATTTTCAACTTCACTATGAAATTCTTTGAACTTTTCAAATGTTTCAGACTTGTGTTTCATTAAGTAGATATACCCATATCTGCTTAAGTCATCTGTGAAGGTGAGAAAATAACGATATCCGCCACAAGCCTCAATATTCATCGGTCCACATACATCGGTATGTATGATTTCCAACAAATTTGTTGCTCTCTCCATCGTATCGGAGAACGGTGTTTTAGTCATCTTGCCCAAGAGGCACGGTTCGCAAGTACCAAGTGATTCATAATCAAGTGGTTCCAAAAGTCCATCAGTATGGAGTTTCTTCATGCGCTTTACACCGATATGACCTAAACGACAGTGCCACAAATAAGTTGCACTTTCATTATCAACTCTGCATCTTTTGGTTTCAACATTATGAATATGTGTATCACTACTATTGAGATTCATCAAAAATAGACCACTCTTCAAAGGTGCATGACCATAAAAGATATTACTCATATAAATAGAACAACCATTATTCTCTGATTTAAATGAATAACCGTCTCGCATTAAACAAGATCCAGATATAATGTTCATGCTCAACGCTGGCACCAAATAACAATTATTTAGGTCTAATATTAATCCCGAAGGTAGATGTAGAGGTAGCGTGCCGACCGCGATCACATCGACTTTGGAACCGTATCCCACGCGCATCGTCACCTCGTCCTTTGCTAGTGTCCGCTTATTCTGTAGTCCCTGTTTCGAGTTGCAAATATTAGCAATAGAACCAGTATCAAATACCCAGGTGCTACTGCGAGCATTAGTAAGGTACACATCAATAACATGTATATCACATATACCTTTGTTCACCTTGCCATCCTTCTTATCCGCCAAATACTTGGGGCAGTTCCGCTTCCAGTGACCAGTCTGCTTGCAGTAGAAGCACTCAGTTTCAGGCTTAGGTCCAGACTTGGGTTTCTTCTCTTGAGCAGCAACTCGCTTGCCGTTCTTCTTGAAGTTCCCCTTTTTCTTCCCTTTGCCCTTTTTCTTGAAACTAGTGGTTTTGTTAACCATCAACACTTGATGCTCCTTCTTGATTTCTACCTCCGCAGCTTTTAGCATTGCGAATAGCTCGGGAATAGTCTTGTTCATCCCTTGCATATTATAGTTCATCACGAAGCTCTTGTAGCTTGGTGGCAGTGATTGGAGAATTCTGTCAATGACGCAATCATCTGGAAGAGTAACTCCCAATTGAATCAAGTGATTATTATACCCAGACATTTTGAGTATATGCTCACTGACAGAACTGTTCTCCTCCATCTTGCAGCTATAGAACTTATTGGAGACTTCATATCTCTCAATCCGGGCATTTGCTTGAAATATTAACTTCAACTCCTGGAACATCTCATATGCTCCATGACGTTCAAAACATCGTTGAAGTCCCGGTTCTAAGCCGTAAAGCATGGCACACTGAACTATCGAGTAGTCATCAGCTTTGCTCTGCCAGACGTTCATAACTTCTGGTGTTGCTCTAGCAGCAGGCCTGGCACCTAGCGGTGCTTCCAGGACGTAATTGTTCTGTGCAGCAATGAGGATAATCCTCAAGTTACGGACCCAGTCCATGTAATTGCTACCATCATCTTTCAACTTTGCTTTCTCAAGGAACGCATTAAAATTTAATGGAACAACAGCACGAGCCATCTATCTACAATCAACATAAACAAGCAAGATACTATCAGGTACTAAGTGCATGATAAGTTTATGTTCAGTTAATCAAATTAATTAAGAACTCCCACTTAGATAGACATCCCTCTAATCCTCTAAGTGATCACGTGATCCAAATCAACTAAACCATAACCGATCATCACGTGATATGGAGTAGTTTTCAATGGTGAACATCGTTATGTTGATCATATCTACTATATGATTCACGCTCGACCTTTCGGTCTCTGTGTTCCAAGGTCATATCTTATATGCATAGCTCGTCAAGTATAACCTGAGTATTCCGCGTGTGCAACTGTTTTGCACCCGTTGTATTTGAACGTAGAGCCTATCACACCCGATCATCACGTGGTGTCTCAGCACGAAGAACTTTTGCAACGGTGCATACTCAGGGAGAACACTTCTTGATAATTTAGTGAGAGATCATCTTATAATGCTACCGTCAATCAAAGCAAGATAAGATGCATAAAAAGATAAACATCACATGCAATCAATATAAGTGATATGATATGGTCATCATCATCTTGTGCTTGTGATCTCCATCTCTGAAGCACCGTCATGATCACCAACGTCACCGGCGCGACACCTTGATCTCCATCGTAGCATCGTTGTCGTCTCGCCAATCTTATGCTTCCACGACTATCACTACCGCTTAGTAATAAAGTAAAGCATTACATCGCGATTGCATTGCATACAATAAAGCGACAACCATATGGCTCCTGCCAGTTGCCGATAACTCGGTTACAAAACATGATCATCTCATACAATAAAATTTAGCATCATGTCTTGACCATATCACATCACAACATGCCCTGCAAAAACAAGTTAGATGTCCTCTACTTTGTTGTTGTCCAAACATAGGCTTCCAATATATCAATCTTTACATCTCGACCATTTTGAGACTCCTCGTCATGTCCGTGATCACATCCGGGACTCCGATGAACCTTCGGTACATCAAAATGCATAAACTCATAATAACTGTCATCGTAACGTTAAGCGTGCGGACCCTACGGTTCGAGAACAATGTAGACATGACCGAGACACGTCTCCGGTCAATAACCAATAGCGGGACCTGGATGCCCATATTGGCTCCTACATATTCTACGAAGATCTTTATCGGTCAGACCGCATAACAACATACGTTGTTCCCTTTGTCATCGGTATGTTACTTGCCCGAGATTCGATCGTCAGTATCCAATACTTAGTTCAATCTCGTTACTGGCAAGTCTCTTTACTCGTTCCGTAATACATCATCCCGCAACTAATTCATTAGTTGCAATGCTTGCAAGGCTTAAGTGATGTGCATTACCGAGAGGGCCCAGAGATACCTCTCCGACGATCGGAGTGACAAATCCTAATCTCAAAATATGCCAACCCAACATCTACCATTGGAGACACCTGTAGTACTCCTTTATAATCACCCAGTTACGTTGTGACGTTTGGTAGTACCCAAAGTGTTCCTCCGGCAAACGGGAGTTGCATAATCTCATAGTCATAGGAACATGTATAAGTCATGGATAAAGCAATAGCAACATACTAAACGATCGGGTGCTAAGCTAACATAATGTGTCATGTCAATCAGATCATTCAACTAATGATGTGACCTCGTTAATCAAATAACAACTCTTTGTTCATGGTTAGGAAACATAACCATCTTTGATTAACGAGCTAGTCTAGTAGAGGCATACTAGTGACACTCTGTTTGTCTATGTATTCACACATGTATTATGTTTTCGGTTAATACAATTCTAGCATGAATAATAAACCTTTATCATGATATAAGAAAATAACTAATAACTTTATTATTGCCTCTAGGGCATATTTCCTTCAGCGCTGTCCGCCTTGAGACCAAAGATGGCATTCCGGTGAGCAACTCCTGGGACATCGAGCATCTTCGTAAGTTTTACCCGTAAGGCGCGGTTGCCGGACCCTGTTCCGGCAACCACCTTTTGTACAAGTCTTGCCGCTGTTGCATGTAATTCTTTGTACAAAGCCAGGCGCAGACCCTGAGCATAGATTAAGCGCTGGCGCCCTAAGTTATAGCATGCATGCTAGATCGAGTCTCGTCCTGAAGGAAATATGCCCTAGAGGCAATAATAAAGTTATTATTTATTTCCTTATATCATGATAAATGTTTATTATTCATGCTAGAATTGTATTAACTGGAAACATAATACATGTGTGAATACATAGACAAACAGAGTGTCACTAGTATGCCTCTACTTGACTAGCTCATTAATCAAAGATGGTTATGTTTCCTAGCCATGAACAAAGAGTTGTTGTTTGATTAACGAGATCACATCATTAGTTGAATGATCTGATTGACATGACCCGTTGCATTAGCATAGCACCCGATCGTTTAGTATATTGCTATTGCTTTTATCCATGACTTATACATGTTCCTTTAACTATGAGAATATGCAACTCCCATTTACCGTAGGAACACTTTGTGTGCTACCAAACGTCACAACGTAACTGGGTGATTATAAAGGTGCTCTACAAGTGTCTCCGAAGGTACATGTTGAGTTGGCATACTTCGAGATTAGGATTTGTCACTCCGATTGTCGGAGAGGTATCTCAGGGCCTTCTCGGTAATGCACATCACATAAAGCCTTGCAAGCATTGCAACCAATGAGTTAGTTGCGAGATGATGTATTACGGAACGAGAAAAGAGACTTGCCGGTAACGAGATTGAACTAGGTATTGGATACCGACGATCGAATCTCGGGTAAGTAACATACTGATGACAAAGGGAACGACGTATGTTGTTATGCGGTCTGACCGATAAAGATCTTCGTAGAATATGTAGGAGCCAATATGGGCATCCAGGTCCCGCTATTGGTTATTGACCGGAAACGTGTATCGGTCATGTCTACATTGTTCTCGAACCGTAGGGTCCGCACGCTTAACGTTACGATGACAGTTATTATGAGTTTATGAGTTTTGATGTACCGAAGGAGTTCGGAGTCCCGGATGTGATCACGGACGTGACGAGGAGTCTCGAAATGGTCGAGACATAAAGAATTATATATTGGAAGCCTATGTTTGGACATCGGATGCATTCCAGGTGAAATCAGGATTTTACCGGAATACCGGGAGGGTTACCGGAACCCCCCGGGAGCATAATGGGCCAACATGGGCCTTGGAGGAAAGGTGAGAGGGCAGCCCTAGGGGCTGCGCGCCTCCCCCCCTTCCCTAGTCCTATTAGGACTAGGAGAAGTGGGGCGCCCCCTCTCTCTCTCTCTCCCCCTTGGAGCAATCCTAGTCCAACTAGGATTGGGGGGGGGGGGAATCCTACTCCCAGAGGGAGTAGGACTCTCTGGCGCGCCCTAGCTTGGCCGGCCAGCCCCTCCCCCTTGACTCCTTTATATACGGGGGCAGGGGGCACCCCAAAGACACACAAGTTGATCTACGGATCGTTCCTTAGCCGTGTGCGGTGCCCCCTTCCACCAAATTCCACCTCGATTATATCGTTGCAGTGCTTAGGCGAAGCCCTGCGCCGGTAACACATCAAGATCGTCACCACGCCGTCGTGCTGACGGAACTCTTCCTCGACGCTTTGCTGGATCGGAGCCCGGGGATCGTCATCGAGCTGAACGTGTGCCAAGAACTCGGAGGTGCCAGAGTAACGGTGCTGTGATCGGTTGGATCGCAAGGAGAACGTACGACTACTTCCTCTACGCACGACTACTTCCTCTACGTTGTGTCAACGCTTCCGCTTCGGTCTACGAGGGTACGTAGACAAACACTCTCCCCTCTCGTTGCTATGCATCACCATGATCTTGCGTGTGCGTAGGAAATTTTTTGAAATTACTACGTTCCCCAAAAGTGGCATCCGAGCCTAGGTTTTATGGTTGATGTTATTTGCACGAGTAGAACACAAGTGAGTTGTGGACGATACAAGTCATACTGCCTACCAGCATGTCATACTTTGGTTCAGCGGTATTGTTGTATGAGACGATCCGGACCAACCTTACGCGTACGCTTACGCGAGACCGGTTCCCTCGACGTGCTTTGCACAGAGATGGCTTGCGGAAGACAGTCTCTCCAACTTTAGTTGAACCGAGTGTGGCTACGCCCGGTCCTTGAGAAGGTTAAAACGGAGTCTATTTGACAAACTATCGTTGTGGTTTTGATGCGTAGGTAAGATGAGTTCTTACTTAAAGCCCGTAGCAGCCACGTAAAACTTGCAACAACAAAGTAGAGAACGTCTAACTTGTTTTTGCAGGGCATGTTGTGATGTGATATGGTCAAGACGTGATGCTAAATTTTATTGTATGAGATGATCATGTTTTGTAACCGAGTTATCGGCAACTGGCAGGAGCCATATGGTTGTCGCTTTATTGTATGCAATGCAATCGCGATGTAATGCTTTACTTTATTGCTAAACGGTAGTGATAGTCGTAGAAGCATAAAGATTAGCGAGACGACAACGATGCTGCGATGAAGATCAAGGTGTCGCGCCGGTGACGATGGTGATCATGACGGTGCTTCGAAGATGGAGATCACAAGCACAAGATGATGATGGCCATATCATATCACTTATATTGATTGCATGTGATGTTTATCCTTTTATGCATCTTATCTTGCTTTGATTGACGGTAGCATTATAAGATGATATCTCACTAAATTATCAAGAAGTGTTCTCCCTGAGTATGCACCGTTGCGAAAGTTCTTCGTGCTGAGACACCACGTGATGATCGGGTGTGATAGGCTCTACGTTCAAATACAACGGGTGCAAAACAGTTGCACACGCGGAATACTCAGGTTTAACTTGACGAGCCTAGCATATACAGATATGGCCTCGGAACACAGAGACCGAAAGGTCGAGCGTGAATCATATAGTAGATATGATCAACATAATGATGTTCACCATTGAAACTACTCCATCTCACGTGATGATCGAACATGGTTTAGTTGATTTGGATCACGTGATCACTTAGAGGATTAGAGAGATGTCTATCTAAGTGGGAGTTCTTAAGTAATATGATTAATTGAACTTTAATTTATCATGAACTTAGTACCTGATAGTATCTTGCTTGTCTATGTTGTGTAGATAGATGGCTCGTGCTGTTGTTCCGTTGAATTTTAATGCGTTCCTTGAGAAAGCAAAGTTGAAAGATGATGGTAGCAATTACACGGACTGGGTCCGTAACTTGAGGATTATCCTCATTGCTGCACAGAAGAATTACGTCCTGGAAGCACCGCTAGGTGCCAGGCCTGGTGCAAGAGCTACGCCAGATGTTATGAACGTCTGGCAAAGCAAAGCTGATGACTACTCTATAGTTCAGTGTGCCATGCTTTACGGCTTAGAACCGGGACTTCAACGACGTTTTGAACACCATGGAGCATATGAGATGTTCCAGGAGTTGAAGTTAATATTTCAAGCAAATGCCCGGATTGAGAGATATGAAGTCTCCAATAAGTTCTATAGCTGTAAAATGGAGGAGAATGGTTCTGTCAGTGAGCATATACTCAGAATGTCTGGGTATAACAATCACTTGATTCAACTGGGAGTTAATCTTCCGGATGATTGCGTCATTGACAGAATTCTCCAATCACTGCCACCAAGCTACAAGAGCTTCGTGATGAACTATAATATGCAAGGGATGACCAAAACTATGCCCGAGCTCTTCGCGATGCTAAAAGCCGCGGAGGTAGAAATCAAAAAGGAGCATCAAGTGTTGATGGTTAACAAAACCACTAGTTTCAAGAAAAAGGGCAAAGGGAAGAAAAAGGGGAACTTCAAAAAGAACAGCAAGCAAGTTGCTACTCAAGAGAAGAAACCCAAGTCTGGACCTAAGCCTGAAACTGAGTGCTTCTATTGCAAGCAGACTGGTCACTGGAAGCGGAACTGCCCCAAGTATTTGGCGGATAAGAAGGATGGCAAGGTTAACAAAGGTATATGTGATATACATGTTATTGATGTGTACCTTACTAATTCTCGCAGTAGCACCTGGGTATTTGATACTGGTTCTGTTGCTAATATTTGCAACTCAAAACAGGGGCTACGGGTTAAGCGAAGATTGGCTAAGGACGAGGTGACGATGCGCGTGGGAAATGGTTCCAAAGTCGATGTGATCGCGGTCGGCACGCTACCTCTACATCTACCTTCGGGATTAATATTAGATCTAAATAATTGTTATTTAGTACCAGCGTTGAGCATGAACATTATATCTGGATCTTGTTTGATGCGAGACGGTTATTCATTTAAATCAGAGAATAATGGTTGTTCTATTTATATGAGTAATATCTTTTATGGTCATGCGCCATTAAAGAGTGGTTTGTTCTTACTTAATCTCGATAGTAGTAACACACATATTCATAATGTTGAAGCCAAAAGATGCAGAGTTAATAATGATAGTGCAACTTATTTGTGGCACTGCCGTTTAGGTCATATCGGCGTAAAGCGCATGAAGAAACTCCATACTGATGGACTTTTGGAGTCACTTGATTATGAATCACTTGGCACTTGCGAGCCGTGCCTTATGGGCAAGATGACTAAAACACCGTTCTCCGGTACTGTGGAGAGAGCAACAGATTTATTGGAAATCATACATACTGATGTATGTGGTCCAATGAATGTTGAGGCTCGTGGCGGATATCGTTATTTCCTCACCTTCACTGATGATTTAAGCAGATATGGGTATATCTACTTAATGAAACACAAGTCTGAAACATTTGAAAAGTTCAAAGAATTTCAGAGTGAAGTGGAAAATCATCGTAACAAGAAAATAAAGTTTCTACGATCTGATCGTGGAGGAGAATATTTGAGTTACGAGTTTGGTCTACATTTGAAACAATGCGGAATAGTTTCGCAACTCACGCCACCCGGAACACCACAACGCAATGGTGTGTCCGAACGTCGTAATCGTACTTTACTGGATATGGTGCGATCTATGATGTCTCTTACCGATTTACCGCTATCTTTTTGGGGTTATGCTCTAGAGACGGCCGCATTCACGTTAAATAGGGCACCATCAAAATCCGTTGAGACGACGCCTTATGAACTGTGGTTTGGCAAGAAACCAAAGTTGTCGTTTCTTAAAGTTTGGGGCTGCGATGCTTATGTGAAAAAGCTTCAACCTGATAAGCTCGAACCCAAATCGGAAAAATGTGTCTTCATAGGATACCCAAAGGAGACTATTGGGTATACCTTCTATCACAGATCCGAAGGCAAAATTTTTGTTGCCAAAGTCGGAAACTTTCTAGAGAAGGAGTTTCTCTCGAAAGAAGTGAGTGGGAGGAAAGTAGAACTTGATGAGATAACAGTATCTGCTCCTTTATTGAGAAGTAGTACATCACAGAAATCTGTTTCTGTGACACCTACATCAAATAGGGAGGAAGCTAATGATAATGATCATGAAACTTCAGATCAAGTTTCTACTGAACTTCGTAGATCAACCAGAGTAAGATCCGCACCAGAGTGGTACGGTAATCCTATTTTGGAAGTCATGTTACTAGACCATGATGAACCTATGAACTATGAAGAAGCGATGGTGAGCCCAGATTCCGCAAAATGGCTTGAGGCCATGAAATCTGAGATGGGATCCATGTATGATAACAAAGTGTGGACTTTGGTTGACTTGCCCGATGATCGGCAAGCAATAGAAAATAAATGGATTTTCAAGAAGAAGACTGACGCTGATGGTAATATTACTGTCTATAAAGCTCGACTTGTTGCAAAAGGTTTTCGACAAGTTCAAGGGATTGACTACGATGAGACTTTCTCACCCGTAGCGATGCTTAAGTCTGTCCGAATCATGTTAGCAGTTGCCGCATTTTATGATTATGAAATTTGGCAAATGGATGTCAAAACTGCATTCCTGAATGGATTTCTGGAAGAAGAGTTGTATATGATGCAACCAGAAGGTTTTGTCGATCCAAAAGGAGCTAACAAAGTGTGCAAGCTCCAGCGATCCATTTATGGACTGGTGCAAGCCTCTCGGAGTTGGAATAAACGCTTTGATAGTGTGATCAAAGCTTTTGGTTTTATACAGACTTTCGGAGAAGCCTGTATTTACAAGAAAGTGAGTGGGAGCTCTGTAGCATTTCTGATATTATATGTAGATGACATATTACTGATCGGAAATAATATAGAATTTCTGGATAGCATAAAGGGATACTTGAATAAAAGTTTTTCAATGAAAGACCTCGGGGAAGCTGCTTACATATTGGGCATTAAGATCTATAGAGATAGATCAAGACGCTTAATAGGACTTTCACAAAGCACATACCTTGGCAAAGTTTTGAAAAAGTTCAGAATGGATCAGGCAAAGAAAGGGTTCTTGCCTGTGGCACAAGGTGTGAAATTGAGTAAGACTCAATGCCCGACCACCGCAGAAGATAGAGAGAAGATGAAAAATGTTCCCTATGCTTCAGCCATAGGCTCTATCATGTATGCAATGCTGTGTACCAGACCTGATGTGTGCCTTGCTGTAAGTTTAGCAGGCAGGTACCAAAGTAATCCAGGAGTGGATCACTGGACAGCGGTCAAGAACATCCTTAAGTACTTGAGAAGGACTAAGGATATGTTTCTCATTTTTGGAGGTGACAAAGAGCTCGTCGTAAACGGTTACGTCGATGCAAGCTTTGACACTGATCCGGACGATTCCAAATCGCAAACCGGATACGTATTTACATTAAACGGTGGAGCTGTCAGTTGGTGCAGTTCTAAACAAAGCGTCGTGGCGGGATCTACATGTGAAGCTGAGTACATAGCCGCTTCAGAAGCGGCCAATGAAGGAGTCTGGATGAAGGAGTTCATATCCGATCTAGGTGTTGTACCTAGCGTATCGGGTCCAATGAAAATCTTTTGTGACAATACTGGTGCAATTGCCTTGGCAAAGGAATCCAGATTTCACAAAAGAACCAAACACATCAAGAGACGCTTCAACTCCATCCGGGATTTGGTCCAGGTGGGAGACATAGAGATATGCAAGATACATACGGATCTGAATGTTGCAGACCCGTTGACTAAGCCTCTTCCACGAGCAAAACATGATCAGCACCAAAACTCCATGGGTGTTAGAATCATTACTCTGTAATCTAGATTATTGACTCTAGTGCAAGTGGGAGACTGAAGGAAATATGCCCTAGAGGCAATAATAAAGTTATTATTTATTTCCTTATATCATGATAAATGTTTATTATTCATGCTAGAATTGTATTAACTGGAAACATAATACATGTGTGAATACATAGACAAACAGAGTGTCACTAGTATGCCTCTACTTGACTAGCTCATTAATCAAAGATGGTTATGTTTCCTAGCCATGAACAAAGAGTTGTTGTTTGATTAACGAGATCACATCATTAGTTGAATGATCTGATTGACATGACCCATTGCATTAGCATAGCACCCGATCGTTTAGTATATTGCTATTGCTTTTATCCATGACTTATACATGTTCCTTTAACTATGAGAATATGCAACTCCCATTTACCGTAGGAACACTTTGTGTGCTACCAAACGTCACAACGTAACTGGGTGATTATAAAGGTGCTCTACAAGTGTCTCCGAAGGTACATGTTGAGTTGGCATACTTCGAGATTAGGATTTGTCACTCCGATTGTCGGAGAGGTATCTCAGGGCCTTCTCGGTAATGCACATCACATAAAGCCTTGCAAGCATTGCAACCAATGAGTTAGTTGCGAGATGATGTATTATGGAACGAGAAAAGAGACTTGCCGGTAACGAGATTGAACTAGGTATTGGATACCGACGATCGAATCTCGGGTAAGTAACATACCGATGACAAAGGGAACGACGTATGTTGTTATGCGGTCTGACCGATAAAGATCTTCGTAGAATATGTAGGAGCCAATATGGGCATCCAGGTCCCGCTATTGGTTATTGACCGGAAACGTGTATCGGTCATGTCTACATTGTTCTCGAACCGTAGGGTCCGCACGCTTAACGTTACGATGACAGTTATTATGAGTTTATGAGTTTTGATGTACCGAAGGAGTTCGGAGTCCCGGATGTGATCACGGGCGTGACGAGGAGTCTCGAAATGGTCGAAACATAAAGAATTATATATTGGAAGCCTATGTTTGGACATCGGATGCATTCCAGGTGAAATCAGGATTTTACCGGAATACAGGGAGGGTTACCGGAACCCCCCGGGAGCATAATGGGCCAACATGGGCCTTGGAGGAAAGGTGAGAGGGCAGCCCTAGGGGCTGCGCGCCTCCCCCCCTTCCCTAGTCCTATTAGGACTAGGAGAAGTGGGGCGCCCCCCCTCTCTCTCTCTCCCCCTTGGAGCAATCCTAGTCCAACTAGGATTGGGGGGGGGGGGGAATCCTACTCCTAGAGGGAGTAGGACTCTCTGGCGCGCCCTAGCTTGGCCGGCCAGCCCCTCCCCCTTGACTCCTTTATATACGGGGGCAGGGGGCACCCCAAAGACACACAAGTTGATCTACGGATCGTTCCTTAGCCGTGTGCGGTGCCCCCTTCCACCAAATTCCACCTCGATTATATCGTTGCAGTGCTTAGGCGAAGCCCTGCGCCGGTAACACATCAAGATCGTCACCACGCCGTCGTGCTGACGGAACTCTTCCTCGACGCTTTGCTGGATCGGAGCCAGGGGATCGTCATCGAGCTGAACGTGTGCCAAGAACTCGGAGGTGCCGGAGTAACGGTGCTGTGATCGGTTGGATCGCAAGGAGAACGTACGACTACTTCCTCTACGCACGACTACTTCCTCTACGTTGTGTCAACGCTTCCGCTTCGGTCTACGAGGGTACGTAGACAAACACTCTCCCCTCTCGTTGCTATGCATCACCATGATCTTGCGTGTGCGTAGGAAATTTTTTGAAATTACTACGTTCCCCAACACGTCCTTGGTTAGGGTTGATAGTGCTTAGTAGCGGCTAACCCTTAGCTTAGAGGTCGGGTGTGCGTACCTTTGCCGTTCTTTCGTTTCCCTTGGTTCGCAGGGCTCGCATATCCTGGCCGGACCACTTGCGGACGAAAAAGAGAAGGAGGACGGACCAGCATCTGGACCCCGGCAAGCCAGTGTTGCCGGGGGCTGCAAGTACAAAGACTCACCCACGGCGAACCAGAGTTGCCGGGGGCTGCAATCCCAGATAAGTTTCTCATCCCTTATCATGCATTCTCTTATGGACTGAGGTAGGCGAAACCTCGTTTCTTCCTAAAAGCTACCGTGCTCCCTTAACTCTAGGCCCTAGGGCTCGTTCCTGGGGCTAGGTTTGGTTGTAGTCGCGGCAGCAAAGGAACGAAACGAGGAGCCTGAACCCGCCTAATACCTACCTCCGCCAAAAGCGTGAGAAAGGTCGAGCGACGTGGGAAGACGGCATGGCCTGCTGCCGGGAAAAGAAGTGTCTATCTTAAAGATATTAAGGATTTGCTCCTTGACGTGGGTTCCACCCACAAGACAAGTGACCCGGCAAGCATCCCCTTTTCACAAAAAAACATTCCACTCAGGTACAGTTCATAGAGAATGAAAAACATGAATGATGGGATTACAAGTTTTAAATACAGCTAAGGCCCGAGGGCTTACAAATTAAAAAAAGATAAGGTGCCCGTAATCCCTTTCTTGTCCCTCTCTTCAGGAGGTACATCAAGGAGGCGAAAAGGGCAAAAGGGGCGCCTAGGCGAGCTACGGGTAGCAGAAGACAGCAAGAGAACATCTCGGTGGTCCTCCAAAGGCTGGATGGTGATGGCGGCGCCGGAAGCAGGGCTCAAAGACAAGGCGGCAGGACGTCAGCACGCTGTCGAGGGCGTCACGCCCACGTACTCCGACTTGACGGCCTTGCCGCCCGCCCTCTTCCTCTTTCGCAGCCTCCCTACGCCAGCCGCCCAAGGAGACGACCCCGAGAAGCTCAAGGAGCCGGCGACACGGATGATGGGTTCGCCGGTGCCGCTCGGAGCGACGCCCGACACCTAGTCGGACCCGTCATCCTGCCGCCCGCTACCCCCATCGTCGCTGCCGCTGTCCCCCTCGTCACTCTCGCTCGAGGAGGAGTCTTCGCTATCAGAGGAGCTCTCCACGCAGCACCTTGCCCACGTTCCGAAGCACCCGAAGACCTTGACGGAGAGGAGACCGCCCTCCATCAGCTTAAAATGGAGGGTGATCCCCTCCGTCAGGCTGTGGATACGGGCGAACGTCTTCCACCCTCGACCAAGATACATCACATCAGGGGCCGGGAAGTCAACGCGGACTCGCATACCGCTGATTCCATAGCCCGTCATGTGCAGACTCAGTGTCTCGGGCGGATCCAACTCCATCTCGCTCGCAAATGGAGTCACGAGATGAAGGCGACAATGAGGCGGCCGACGCAGCCTGACAAAGAACTCGCAAGGGCCGTCCCCAATATGGACCGCCATGGGAAGAGGAGCCGCTGGCGGAGGCGAGGCCGGCGCGCCGCCCCGTCCACCTCTTCCCCGAGCGCCTCGGCCTCGCCCTCGACCTCGCCCGCGGCCTCGCCCCCTCCCTCTCCCCCTTACGGCTGGCTCGGCCACCACGGGTGTGGGAGAAGGAGGGACGCGTTGTCTAGCGGCGACCCTCGCCGCCACCGTTGAAGGACCAGGGTTCCCTTTCTCCATGGCGAATGAGAGAGAGGGGAGCAGAAGCTGAAGGAAAGAGGAGATGAAAGAATACGGGCCTCCCCCCCTCCCGCTCCTTATAAAGGAACAGGGTGGGGGCTCGGCCGCCCTGCTCAGCTAATCAAGACGCAGAAGGAGCAGGGAACTGGGACAGACCCACTGCCTCGACCCACAACGGCCCGGTTACCCGCCACCACCGTTCGCCACCCCAAGCGCATGGAAGCCGCGTGGTAGGCATACAGTACCGAGGCGACGGATGAGGCGACCTCTCCCCACCCCGTGATCGTGGGGAGTGGACGCCTCGAAAACCACGCCTCCACGCCTCCCTCCGTTTAAGGGGAAGTTGCGAACTGCCCCTGTTTTCCCCTGCTTATAAGGAGGGAGGGGGCGTACGTTTCGCCTTTCCGAATAAAGAAACCACCCACGATCTCTCCCACGACGCCGCAATCGACGCGTGCCGTTCGGGGAGGGCGTGGTGGATACGGAGTAAGATGCGGCGTAATCCAGGCCGCGCGTGCCCGTGCCCTGTTTTGGGCCTGGCCCAAAAGCGCTCGGCACCGTGTATGGCCCAGGCCCGGGGGCTCCTGTCGGTGTACTAGAGTAGGGGTACCCTAGTATCCCGAAATTGTGCACGGGCATTCGCAGCGTCCCGCGGCAAAGCTTGCCAGGTGAACGCCAAGGACCTACTTGGTTCCTTTGGACCCATTCAAGAACAAAGTATTTAAGCCAAGGAGACAAGGCCCTGACAAGAGGAGCTTGCCGGGAAGGCCACTCAAGACATAAGGCCCCGGCAAGAGGAGCTTGCCAGGAAGGCCACTCAAGGCACCAAGCCCCGGCAAGAGGAGCTTGTCGGGAAGGCCAACCAAGGCATCTCAAGGAACTTGCCACGACGCGCCACGCGTCCCGGCAAGACCCGGCGAGCGACAAGCTCCCGGACGCGACAAGACAACAACCGCGGCAAGGCGTTTTCCGCGGCCAGCGACCACTCTGTACCCGCGCTCCAGCACACCCACAAACGTGTCGCTCTGAGACCCTTCCAGGCGCACATGGCGGGAGGCTGTGCAGCCAGGGGTGCACTATGGCAAGCGGCGCTGACAAGATCGCCATCGTGGCGAGCGGTGGCGTCCCTGACGGTCCCTTTTCTGCACTGTTTGGGAGACGTAGATAGGCATTTAATGCCCTTGTACCCTGCCGCCAGGGTTAGGTATGACACACTGTGTATGTAGCTGTACCTACCGCAGCACCTTTCCATTTTTACCCTTGTCTACGTTGCCACCTGTTGGAGACCCCTTGAGCATATAAAAGGAGGCCCATGCACAACGTAGAAAGGGGAGGGACAGAAGAACACTCACGCTCGGTCTCGTTAGCTGCTTGTGTGTACTGTAGCATTCAGCGCTCCCGAGCAAGAACTCAATACAAACCACAAAGCTGGGTAAACCGCTCGTGTGCTCCGCCTCGATCTGCTCTTCGTGCGACCTCCGCCCCCCGCCGAACCGAAAGGGGCTCCGTCCCCATAGGTGCTCGTGGAGGCAGTTTCCCCGGCAGGAGGGGGCACGCGGCCTACCCTGGCCGCCCCTCCTCTTCTCCACTAAGGCCCATAAGGCCCAATATACTCCCCGGGCGGATCCGCTAACCCCCGGTACTCCGCTATATGTCTGAAACCTCCCGAAGCACTTCTGGTGTCCGATATATCAACCATTATGTCTCGACCATTTCGAGACTCCTCGTCATGTCCGTGATCATATCCGGGACTCCGAACTACCTTTGGAACATCAAAACACAAAAACTCATAAAACCGATCGTCATAGAACATTAAGCGTGCGGACCCTATGGGTTTGAGAACTATGTAGACATGACCGAGACACGTCTCCGGTCAATAAACAATAGTGGAACCTGGATGCTCATATTGTTTCCTACATATTCTACGAAGATCTTTATCGGTCAAACCGCATAACAACATACGTTGTTCCCTTTGTCATCGGTATGTTACTTGCCCGAGATTCGATCGGCGGTATCTCAATAAATAGCTCAATCTCGTTACCGGAAAGTGTCTTTACTCGTTCCGTAATGCATCATCCCGCAACTAAATCATTACTCACATTTCTTGCAAGGCTTATTGTGATGTGCATTACCGAGAGGGCCTTGAGAAACCTCTCCGACAATCGGAGTGACAAATCCTAATCTCGATCTATGCCAACTCAACGAACACCATCGAATACACCTGTAGAGCACCTTTATAATCACCTAGTTATGTTGTGACGTTTGGTAGCACACAAAGTGTTCCTCCGGTATTCAGGAGTTGCATAATCTCATAGCCACAGGAACATGTATAAGTCATGAAGAAAGCAATAGTAGTAAACTAAACAATCAAGTGCTAAGCTAACGGAATGGGTCAAGTTAATCACATCATTCTCGTAATGATGTGATCCCATTTATCAAATGACAACTAATGTCTATGGTTATGAAACTTAACCATCTTTGATCAACGAGCTAGTCAACTAGAGGCATACTAGTGACACTCTGTTTGTTTATGTATTCAAACATGTATTATGTTTCCGGTTTATACAATTCTAGCATGAATAATAAACAGTTATCATGATATGAGGAAATAAATAATAAATTTATTATTGCCTCTAGGGCATATTTCCTTCACTCTCCCACTTGCACTAGAGTCAATAATCTAGATTACGCAGTAATGATTCTAACACCCATGGAGCCTTGGTGTTGATCATGTTTTGCTCGTGGGAGAAGCTTAGTCAACGGGTCTGCAACATTCAGATCCATATGTATTTTGCAAATATCTATGTCTCGCCCACCTGGACTTGATCCCGGATGGAATTGAAGCATCTCTTGATGTGCTTGGTTCTCTTGTGAAATCTGGATTCCTTTGCCAAGGCAATTGCACCAGTATTGTTACAAAAGATTTTTATTGTACCCGATGCACTAGGTATGACACCTAGATCGGATATGAAATCTTTCATCCAGACTCCTTCATTTGCTGCTTCCGAAGCAACTATGTACTCCGCTTCACACATAGATTCCGCTACGATGCTTTGTTTAGAACTGCACCAACCGACAACTCCACCGTTCAATATAAACACGTATCCGGTTTGCGATTTAGAATCGTCCAGATCAGTGTCAAGTCTTGCATTGATGTAACCATTTACGACGAGCTCTTTGTCACCTCCATAAACGAGAAACATATCCTTAGTCCTCTTTAGGTACTTCAGGATGTTCTTGACCGCTGTCCAGTGATCCTCTCCTGGATTACTTTGGTACCTCCCTGCCAAACTAATAGCAAGGCAAACATCCGGTCTGGTACACATCATTGCATACGTGATAGAGCCTATGGCTGAAGCATATGGAACACTTTTCATTTTCTCTCTATCTTCTGCAGTGGTCGGTCATTGAGTCTGACTCAACTTCACACCTTGTAACACAGGCAAGAACCCTTTCTTTGCTTGATCCATTTTGAAATTCTTCAAAACTTTATCAAGGTATGTGTTTTGTGAAAGTCCAATTAAGCGTATTGATCTATCTCTATAGATCTTGATGCCCAATATATAAGCAGCTTCACTGAGGTCTTTCATTGAAAAACTCTTATTCAAGTATCCTTTTATGCTATCCAGAAATTCTATATCATTTCCAATCAACAATATGTCATCCACATATAATATTATAAATGCTACAGAAATCCCACTCACTTACTTGTAAATACAGGCTTCTCCCAAAGTCTGTATAAAACCATATGCTTTGATCACACTATTAAAACGTTTATTCCAACTCCGAGAGGCTTGCACTAGTCCATAAATGGATCGTTGGAGCTTCCACACTTTGCTAGCTCCCTTTGGATCGACAAAACCTTATGGTTGCATCATATACAACTCTTCTTCCAGAAATCCATTCAGGAATGCAGTTTTGACATCCATTTGGCAAATTTCATAATCATAAAATGCGGCAATTACTAACAAGATTCGGACAGACTTAAGCATCACTACGGGTAAGAAAGTCTCATCGTAGTCAACCCCT
The DNA here is from genome assembly GCA_032464435.1 of Aegilops umbellulata. Taxonomy (NCBI): domain Eukaryota; kingdom Viridiplantae; phylum Streptophyta; class Magnoliopsida; order Poales; family Poaceae; genus Aegilops; species Aegilops umbellulata. The sequence goes on along the minus strand of CP136058.1, from coordinate 6,253,792 downwards.
TGAACTTGTCAAAAACCTTTCGCAACAAGTTGAGCTTTGTAGACAGTAACATTACCATCAGCGTCAGTCTTCTTTTGAAGATCCATTTATTTTCTATGGATTGCCGATCATGGGTCAAGTCAACCAACGTCCACACTTTCTTGTCATACATGGATCCCATCTCAGATTTCATGGCCGCAAGACAGTTTGCGGAATCTAGGCTCACCATCGCTTCTTCATTGTTCGTAGGTTTTCCTTGGTCAAGTAACATGACCTCCAGAATAGGATTACCGTACCACTATGGTGCGGATCTTGCTCTGGTTAACCTACGAGGTTCGGTAGTAACTTGATCTAAAGTTTCATGATCTACATCATTAGCTTCCTCACTAATTGGTGTAGGTGTCACAGGAACCGGTTTCTGTGATGAACTACTTTCAAATAAGGGATCGGGTACAGTTACCTCATGAAGTTCTACTTTCCTCCCACTCACTTCTTTCAAGAGAAACTCGTTCTCGAGAAAGGATCCACTTTTAGCAAAAAATGTTCTGCCTTCGGATTTGTGATAGAAGGTGTACCCAATAGTTTCCTTTGGGTATCCTATGAAAACACATTTCTCCGATTTGGGTTTGAGCTTATCAGGTTGAAGCATTTTTCACATAAGCATCACAGCCCCAAACTTTAAGAAACGACAACTTTGGTATCTTGCCAAACCACAATTCATAAGGCGTCATCTCAACGGATTTTGATGGTACCCTATTTAACGTGAATACAACCGTCTCTAAAGCATTACCCCAAAACGATAGCGGGAAATCAGTAAGAGACATCATAGATCGTACCATATCTAGTAAAGTACGATTACGACGTTCGGACACACTGTAGGATCGAAAGTATGTCTAGAGGGGTGGTGATTAGACTACTTGACCAAATAAAAATCTATCCTTTTCCCAATTTTAGTTCTTGGTAGATTTTAGCAACCTTGGACAAGTCAAGCAATCTTAACACAATTCAAGCAAGCATGCAAAGAGTATATGAGCAGCGGAAAGTAAAGCATGCAACTTGCAAGAATGAAAAGGGAAGGGTTTGGAGGATTCAAACGGAATTGGAGACACGGATGTTTTTGTCGTGGTTCCAATAGGTGGTGCTATCGTACATCCACGTTGATGGAGACTTCAACCCACGAAGGGTAATGGTTGCACGAGTCCACGGAGGGCTCCACCCACGAAGGGTCCACGAAGAAGCAACCTTGTCTATCCCACCATGGCCATCGCCCACGAAGGACTTGCCTCACTAACGGTAGATCTTCACGAAGTAGGCGATCTCCTTGCCCTTACAAACTCCTTGGTTCAACTCCACAATCTTGTCGGAGGCTTCCAAGTGACACCTAGCCAATCTAGGAGACACCACTCTCCAAGAAGTAACAAATGGTGTGTTGATGATGACCTCCTTGCTCTTGTGCTTCAAATGATAGTCTCCCCAACACTCAACTCTCTCTCACAGGATTTGGATTTGGTAGAAAGAAGATTTGTGTGGAAAGCAACTTGGCGAAGGCTAGAGATCAAGATTCATATGGTAGGAATGGAATATCTTGGCCTCAACACAAGTGTAGGTGGTTCTCTCTCAGAAAATGTAGGTTGGAAGTGTAGGTTCGTTCTGATGTCTCTCTCCATGAATGAAGAGGAGGTGGAGGGGTATATATAGCCTCCACACAAAATCTAACCATTACACACAACTTGCCAAACTCGGTGGGACCGAATTGAGAAACTCGGTCGGACCGATTCAGCAAATCTTGTGACCGTTTGGATTTTCGGTGGGACCGACATGCAACTCGGTAGGACCGATATGGTTAGGGTTAGGGCATAATGTAATCTCGGTGAGATCGATTACACACACTCTGTGAGACCGATTTTGGTAATAAGCTTACCAGGTAAACTCGGTGGGACCGATTTGCTCATTTCGGTGAGACCAAAATGTTACAAAAAGGGAAACACAGAGTTTACATTGCAATCTCGGTGGGACCGATCGCTCATCTCGGTGGGACCGAAACGTTACGAAGGGAAACAGAGAGATTACAATCCGATCTCGGTGAGACCGAGATCCCTATCGGTGAGACCGATTTTCCTAGGTTGGTGGCAGTGGCTATGACATCTGAACTCGGTGGCTCCGGATCGAAAGAATCGGTGGGGCCGAGTTTGACTTTTGGTTTAGGTCATATGAGGATGTGAGAAAGTAGTTGAGGGCTTTTGAGCATATCACTAAGCATTTTGAGCAAGTGCCACATTAAGCAACACCTCATCCCTTCTTGATAGTATTGGCTTTTCCTATAGACTCAATGTGATCTTGGATCACTAAAATAGAAAATATAGAGTCTTGAGCTTGAAGCTTGATCCAATCCTATTGTCCTTAGCATTTTCAGGGGTCCACTTTTCTCATCCAAGCCATGCCAATCATTCAGCTTTCCTGAAATATTATTCTTGAAATACTATTAGCTCAATGAGCTATATGTTGTTAGGAATTACCAAAACCACCTAGGGATAGTTGCACTTTCACACACCATTATGTTGTGGTGTTCCGGGTGGCGTGAGTTGCGAAACTTTTCCGCATTGTTTGAAATGTAGACCAAACTCGTAACTCAAATATTTTCCTCCACGATCAGATCGTAGAAACTTTATTTTCTTGTTACGATGTTTTCCACTTCACTCTGAAATTGTTTGAACTTTTCAAATGTTTCAGACTTATGTTTCATTAAGTATATATACCCATATCTTCTCAAATTGTCATGGAAGGTGAGAAAATAACGATACCCGCCGCGAGCCTCAATATTCTTTGGACCGCATACACCATTATGTATGATTTCCAACAAATCTGTTGCTCGCTCCATTGTTCCGGAGAACGGCGTTTTAGTCATCTTGCCCATGAGGCACGGTTCGCAAGTACCAAGTGATTCATAATCAAGTGATTCCAAAAGTCCATTAGTATGGAGTTTCTTCATGCGCTTTATACCAATATGACCCAAACGGCAGTGCCATAAATAAGTTGCACTATCATTATCAACTCTGCATCATTTGGCTTCAACATTATGAACATGTGTATCACTACTATCTAGATTCAACACAAATAGACCACTCTTCAATGGTGCATGACCATAAAAGATATAACTCATTTAAATATAACAACCATTATTCTCAGGTTTAAATGAATAACCGTCTCGCATTAAACAAGATCCAGATATAATGTTCATGCTTAACCCTGGCACCAAATAACAATTATTCAGGTCTAAAACTAATCCCAAAGGTAGATGTAGAGGTAGCGTGTCGATGGCGATCACATCGACTTTGTAACCATTTCCCACGCGCATCGTCACCTCGTCCTTAGACAGTCTTCGCTTAATCCATAGTCCCTAATTCGAGTTGCAAATATTAACAACAGAACTAGTATCAAATACCCAATTGCTACTTCGAGCTCTAGTAAGGTACACATCAATAACATGTATATCACATATACCTTTGTTCACCTTTCCATCCTTCTTATCCACAAAATACTTGGGGTACTTCCGCTTCCAGTGACCAGTCTGTTTGCAGTAGAAGCACTCAGTCTCAGGCTTATGTCCAGACTTGGGTTTCTTCTCATGAGCAACAACTTGTGTGCCGTTCTTCTGGAAGTTGCCCTTCTTCTTCCCTTTACCCTTTTTTTGGAAACTGATGGTCTTGTTGACCATCAACACTTGATGCTCCTTCTTGATTTCTACCTCTGCAGCCTTTAGGATTGCGAAGAGCTCGGGAATTTTCTTATCCATCCCTTGCATATTATAGTTCATAACGAAGCTCTTGTAGCTTGGTGGCAGTGATTGAAGAATTCTGTCAATGACACTATCATCTGGAAGATTAAATCCCAGTTGAATCAAGTGATTGTTATACCCAGAAATTTTGAGTATATGTTCACTGACAGAACTATTCTCCTCCATCTTGCAGCAGTAGAACTTACTGGAGACTTCATATCTCAATCTGGGCATTTGCTTGAAATATTAACTTCAACTCCTGGAACATCTCATATGCTCCATGATGTTCAAAACGTCGTTGAAGTACCGGTTCTAATCTGTAAAGCATGGCACACTAAACTATCGAGTAGTCATCAGCTTTGCTCTGCCAGACGTTCTTAACATCGTCAGTTGCATCTGCAACAGGCCTGGCACCCAGCGGTGCTTCCAGGACATAATTCTTCTATGCAACATTGAGGATAATCCTCAAGTTACGGACCCAGTCTGTGTAATTGCTACCATCATATTTCAATTTTGCTTTCTCAAGGAACGCATTAAAATTCAAGGGAACAACAGCATGGGCCATCTATCTACAACAACATAGACAAGAAAAATACTATCAGGTACTAAGCTCATGATAAATTTAAGTTCAATTAATCATATTACTTAAGAACTCCCACTTAGATAGACATCCCTCTAATCATCTAAGTGATCACGTGATCCATATCAACTAAACCATAACCGATCATCACGTGAGATGGAGTAGTTTTCAATGGTGAACATCACTATGTTGATCATATCTACTATATGATTCACGCTCGACCTTTCGGTCTCAGTGTTCCGAGGCCATATCTGCATATGCTAGGCTCGTCAAGTTTAACCCGAGTATTCTGCGTGTGCAAAACTGCCTTACACCCGTTGTAGATGAATGTTGAGCTTATCACACCCGATCATCGCATGGTGTCTCGGCACGACGAACTTTGGCAACGGTGCATACTCAGGGAGAACACTTTTACCTTGAAATTTAGTGAGAGATCATCTTATAATGCTACCGTCAAACAAAGCAGAATAAGATGTATAAAGGATCAACATCACATGCAATCAATGTAAGTGATATGATATGGCCATTGATCTCTATCTCCAAAGGAATTACAGGGCGATTGCATTGCATACAGTAATGCGACACCCATATGGCTCCTGCCAGTTGCCGATAACTCTGTTACAAAACATGATTATCTCAGACAATAAAAAATAGCATCATGTCTTGACCATATCACATCACAACATGCCCTGCAAAAACAAGTTAGACGTCCTCTACTTTGTTGTTGCAAGTTTTACGTGGCTGCTACGGGCTGAGCAAGAACCATTCTTACCTACGCATCAAAACCACAACGATAGTTCGTCAAGTTAGTGCTGTTTTAACCTTCTCAAGGACCGGGCGTAGTCACACTCGGTTCAACTAAAGTTGGAGAAACTGACACCCGCCAGCCACCTGTGTGCAAAGCACGTCGGTAGAACTAGTCTCGCGTAAGCGTACGCGTAATGTCAGTCCGAGCCGCTTCATCCAACAATACCGCCGAACCAAAGTATGACATGCTGGTACGCAGTATGACTTGTATCACCCACAACTCACTTGTGTTCTACTCATGCATATAACATCTACGCATAAACTTGGCTCAGATGCCACTGTTGGGGAATGTAGTAATTCCGAAAAAATTCCTACGCACACACAAGATCATGGTGATGCATAGCAACGAGAGGGGAGAGTGTTGTCTACATACCCTCGTAGACCAAAAGCGGAAGTATTATAACAACGCAGTTGATGTTGTCATACGTCTTCACGATCAAAGAATCCTCAGCACCAAACATACGGCACCTCCGCGTTCAACACACATTCAGCTCAGTGACGTTCCGCGAACTCACGATTCTATAGAGCTTCCGGGGAGAGCTTCGTCAGCACGACGGCATGGTGATGTTGATTATGATGCTATCGACGCAGGGCTTCGCCCAAGCACCACTACAATATGAACGAGGTGGATTATGGTGGAGGGGGGCACTGCACACGGCTAAGAGATCAATATATCAATAGTTATGTCCATAGGGTGCCCCCCTGCCCCCGTATATAAAGGAGCTAGGGGGGAGGCGGCCGGCCAGGAGGAGGGCGCGCCAAGGGGGAGTCCTACTCCCACCGGAAGTAGGACTCCTCCTTTCCTAGTACGAGTAGGAGAAGGGAGAAGGGAACAAGAGAGGAGGATGGAAAGGGGGGCGTCGCCCCCCTCCTTGTCCAATTCAGACTAGAGGGGGAGGGGGTGCGCGGCCTGCCCTGACCGCCCCTCCTCTTCTCCACTTAGGCCCATTAGGCCCAATATACTCCCCGGGGGGTTCCGGTAACCCCCCGGTACTCCGGTATATGTCCAAAACCTACTGAAACACTTACGGTGTCCGCACATAGTCGTCCAATATATCGATCTTTACATCTTGACCATTTCGAGACCCCTCTTCATGTTCGTGATCATATCCAGGACTCTGAACTACCGTCGGTACATCAAAACACAAAAACTCAAGTGGGACCGCAGTTGAGCAAACCGACTATCGGCAAACCCCCACCCTGCCCACCGCGTGATGGCTGAGAAAACAGGAGGGAGAAGAGATGGCTATAGCACGGACTCCAAGAAAATTGGTGTCAGATGGGACTCATGTGGGTGGCGTGTGTCGTACTGCTAGACGTGAATGCTAGTTATGGCCCATGCCACCCCACTATATCGAGCATATATTGAGGTGCTGGTTATGTAGAACAAATTTCGTGGAGTCCGTGCTCATACCTCCTCTATCTCTCTTCTCTGCCAGCTAGCAGACGCGCAGAGCCCATCGTCTGTTTGCTCACATGCGGTCTCACATGTCAGTGAAAACACAAGAGGACCCACTGAACCTGCACATCTTACCTCGACATGCTGGTGATGAAAAACAAATCCAATAAAGATCTTCGGTGGCCGCTTTTGGAGTTACTCAAGAGTAGTAAGATTCTATTTACAGTTTAACCCAAGATGCACATCATGTGGCTTCAACTAGCACTCCATTTTCTTGCATGACACGACCTGGATGCTGGATTTCCCACGTGTCGGCAAAAGGAGGAAGAACTCGACCAAATCCTCTCCACATTTAGACTGGAGGAGTAGGAAACACGGCAAGCCCTGTGCCTGCATCATACTACGTACAAGCCCACCTCACGCAGTCATGCTATCACCTTATTTCTCGGCCTCCATGCGACATCGAGCTCTAGTTGGTCTAACTAGAACTAACTATTGTGCTAGCATACTCCAATATTGGTTGGCTCTATGTGATGTGGAAACTTCACATAAGTGGATGTTGGCTATACTACTACGGCACTAACACTCCAAGAAGTGAGTCGAAAACCATTCATAAATTGAGTTTATAACATGCATATGCAAATGTACCATTCATTACATACAACAAGTCATCAACACACAACGACAACGAGGATACATGTTGGATTGTAGATTAGTTCCAACAAAACATTCTAGTAAATACTAAAGTTTTCATGACACAACAAATAACAAGCAGAGGAGGGAGGCGTGTCGCGTCGGTGCCGGGGCCGGGGTCGGGGCCAATCGTCGGGACGGGCGCGAGCGCCGGGGTCGGGGGCAAGCGTCAGGACGGGCGTGTAACACCCCGGATACAACTTTCCATATTTGTAATTCCAACTCTTGCCATTTTCGGCAATGTGTTATGTTATTCCCTCGTGGTTGGGTTCTTCTTCGTTTTGCTTTTGTCCGTGTCATGAATTCCTTATCATGTCATCATGTGCATCGCATTTGCATACGTGTTCGTTTCATGAATCTGAGCATATTCCCCGTTGTCTGTTTTGCAATCCGGCGCTCCTATGTTCCCCGGCGTCCCCTTTTACCTTTTTCCGTGAGCGGGTATTAAACTTTCTCGGAATGGACCGAGGTTTGTCAAGCGGCCTTGGTATAGCACCGCAAGACCGCCTGTCAAGTTTCGGGTCATTCGGAGGTCGTTTGATACTCCAATGGTTAACCGGGTAACCATGTAAGCCCCTTTTGGGTTGCAGCCCAAAACCCCTCCAAATCAGCCCAATAACCCATCTAAGCCACTCCCATGTCAATCGCCGTTCGATCACGACCGTGTGGCCGCAAACCGCTCTCCATTTGGAGCTTCCTAGCTCCTTCTACCTATAAATATACCCTCTCCCCCGAAATCCGGGTCCAAACCCTAAAAAATCCTCCCCCGCCGCCACCGGACACGTCCGGCCCGAGCCGGACGAAATTCCGCCGCCACCCGCCGCCACTCACCGCGCGCCACATGGCCCGGCCACCGCGCGCCACCGCCAGCCCGCCGCGGCCCATCGCGGGTCCGCCCGGCCCGGATCACCGCGCCGCCGTCTCCCGCGGGCTCCGCCCCGCGCGCCGCCCCTTCGCCCCACCGGTCGCCGGCTCCGCCCCGCCGTCGCGCCACACGCCGACGAGCTCGCCGCCCATGCCTGCGCGACGCGTCGCCGCCCAACTCCGCCGCGGGACCCGCGCCATGCCGCGCCTCCGCCGCCGCCGGATGGCCGCCGCCGCCCCAGCTCCGGCCAGATCCGGGCATGGCGCCCCCCGGATCCGGCCCCGCGCCCCATCTCCCTCCGCTCCGGTGCCTCCTCCGTCGAACAGCTCCGGCCCCGCCTCGGTTTCCGCGCCCGGGTCAACTTTCAGATCCGGAAGTGAAATTCGTCTAAGTCCCGATATATTTTGCATAATCATGCCATGTTCATCGCATCATAACTTGCTGCATACTGCTCTGTTTCGTGCGTGCAATATGTCAAATTGTTCGACCCGATCAGTACATCATTTCGTCTCATTGCATCATTTTGATTTGAGCTCATCTTGATGCCCGAAATGCTGTTGGAAGAGGGCTATGTGTTGTTAGTTTCAGATCTGTTTCAGTAGATGCACTTTTGTCATTTTTGCCATGATTGATGTGTGCACCCTATGAAGTTGAGTCGTACATGTGTTTTGTAATATGCCATGCCATCTTTACAGGGGTGTATGCCGTGTATTTTTGTGATCTTTGTGGTGACTAGCACAAGCATGCAAACTAGGGATTATATTGTTGCTGATTTCAGAGACTTGGTAATTTCACTAAGTTATTTCTTGCTGTTATTTTTATGCCATGTGCTCATGTTGTTTCAGAGAGATCTATGCCTCTTTTGAGCATGATCGGTAAGGATGTTTTGAACATACGAATGCGCTCTATCCATCCATGCCTTTGTTTGTAATTTTGGAGTGTCATAGCTTGAGTCAATCGAGCTCTACTTTTGCTATAAAATGTTTCCTGGCAGATTGTTTACATGTTATTCGATTTTGCCAAGCTTGTTGTAGTTGATCCTTGCATGCTATGATGTTGTTCTTGCCATGATTAGATTCTATGCCATGTCTTCTTGATGGGTGTATGCTTATTTTATCATGAAATGCTCTGTAGTGAGTGCTTCGAGCTCGTAAACATGCCTACTTGTTATCTGTTTTTGACATGTCCAGTTTTCTGCTGTCTGAAAACTGTATACGAAACTTGCTTAATTGACATGGGTGTTATTATATTTTCTGTTCCTTTTTGGCTCATGGCCAGTAAGGGACTTTTGTTCAATGCTTTGTGTAGATTCATGTCATGCATTGTTTTGCTATATTGTGTTCAATTAGCAGGTTCTTTCCTTGCTCTAAACATGTCATCCTGATATTAATTTCTGGCATGATAGTATTTTCACCAAGTCTGTGAAGCTGATATGTTTTGCACTTTTGCCATGCTTGTTTGAACCTGTTATGGTGTGATTTAGCCGTAGCTCCGTGTCCATCTTTTGTCAAGAATCTTGAGTAGCCCACGGTCATATGCTTTGTTGGTACGTTTGGGTACAGTAGCTTAATTTCTTGTTGCTTGCCAAGTAGCATCATGCTGTTAATGGCAGAATCTTGTCATTCTTGTTTTGCTTGTCATTTGCAAACCGTGCATCCGATTCCGGTGATCTTTATATCGATTTCAACCGAAATCACCTCACCTTTCAAGTGGCATACTTTGTTTGCCAAGATTATGCCTTTTTCATCTTTTTCCTTCCGGAGCACGCATATGCATTGCATACCACATCTCGCATATCATGCCATGGTTTGCATCATGTTGATTGCGCATTGCATCGTGATTGATGTTTCTCCCCTTTGCTTGCGTTCTTGCCTTGGGTAGAGCCAGGAGACGAGTACACTTACGAGGACCAAGCTTTCGACAACTCTGAGAACTTTGCAGGCAAGATGACCATACCCTCGAAATCACTTCTATCTTTGCTTGGTAGTTGCTCGCTCTTTTGCTATGCCTATGATGTGATACCTACCACTTGCTTATCATGCCTCCCATATTGTCAAACCAAGCCTCTAACCCACCATGTCCTAGCAAACTGTTGTTTGGCTATGTTACCGCTTTGCTCAACCCCTCTTATAGCGTTGTTAATTACAGGTGAAGATGAAGTTTGTTCCTTGTTGGAATATGGAGATGTTGTTCCTTGTTGGGACATGTTTACTTGTTAGTATATCACAATATATCTTATTTAATTAATGCATCTATATACTTGGTAAAGGGTGGAAGGCTCGGCCTTATGCCTGGTGTTTTGTTCCACTCTTGCCGCCCTAGTTTCCATCATATCGGTATTATGTTCCCGGATTTTGTGTCCCTAACGCGGTCGGGTGATTTATGGGACCCCTTGACAGTTTGCTTTGAATAAAGCTTTTCCAGCAAGGCCAAACTTTTGTTTTACATTTGCCTCACCACCACCTACTTTTCCCTTGCGAGTCGCTCTCTCGAGGGTCATCTTTATTTAGCCCCCTCGGGCCAATGCTTGTCTAAGTTTTGGTCCAAACTAGAGCCACTTGTGGTGCCACCCCTAGGCAACTTGGGGTATCTTCGGTTGCCGTACGTAGTGTTCATCCGGTGTTGCCCTGAGAACGAGATATGTGCAGCTCCTATCAGGATATCGGCGCATCGGGCGGCTTTGCTGGTCTTGTTTTATTACCGTCGAAATGTCTTGTAGCCGGGATTCCGAGACTGATCAGGTCTTCCCGGGGAGAAGGAATATCCTTCATTGATCGCGAGAGCTTATCATGGGATAAGTTGGGACACCCCTGCAGGGTTTGAACTTTCGAAAGCCGTGCCCGCGGTTATGTGGCAGATGGGAATTTGTTAATGTCCGGTTGTAGAAAACCCGAAGTTGATCTTAATTAAAATACATCAACCGCGTGTGTAACCGTGATGGTCTCTTCTCGGCGGAGTCCGGGAAGTGAACACGGTGTTGGAGTTATGCTTGACGTAGGTTGTTCTAGGATCACTTCTTGATGATATTTCATCGACCGTGCTTTTGCCTTCTCTTCTCGCTCTCTTTTGCGTATGTTAGCCACCATATATGCTAGTCGCTTGCTGCAGCTCCACCTCACTACCTTCTCCTACCTTTAAGCTTAAATAGTCGATTGCTGAGTCCTCGTGACTCATAGATACTTCCAAACCAGTTTGTAGGTGCCGATGAAACTGTGCAGGTGAAGCACACGAGCTCAAGGAGGAGCTCGATGAAGATCTTGTTTATTGTGTTGTTTCATTTCAGTTGATCAGTAGTGGATCCCAGTTAGGATGATCGGGGATCTGTGTAGCATTTGGGGTAGTCTTATTTTATTTTGGTTCCGTAGTCGGACCTTGATTGTATCTGTTTGATGTTATGCTTTACTCATGTATTGCGTGAAGTGGTGATTGTAAGCCAACTATGTATCTCTTTCCCTTATGAATTACATGGGTTGTGTGAAGATTACCTCACTTGCGACATTGCTTTCAATGCGGTTATGCCTCTAAGTCGTGCTTCGACACGTGGGAGATATAGCCGCATCGAGGGCGTGACAAATTGGTAATCAGAGCCTTCCCCGACCTTAGGAGCCCCCACTGATTGATCGTTTTTAGCGTCCGAGTTGTGTCTAGAACAAAATGTTTTGAGTCATTTAGGAATTATGTATCGGAGAGTTTAGGAATTCTTTTTACTTCCCAGTCTCCTCATCGCTCTGGTAAGGCATCCTGACGTAGTGTTTTGACACTTCTCTTCTCAAATTTCACTAAATTTTTTTTAGGATCACGCGGGTATCTTAGAATCGTTCCGATGGTTTTGTGATGACAACATTGTCTTGGTGCCTCCTGTCAGCAGGGGTTTAGTGGAAGTGTCCCGGGGAGTTGAGCTCTAAGGTGTTGTCGTCATAATTTTATCGTTGCAGTTCTGGAATACCTGAGTTTAGTACGCCGACATCGAAAATCACTTTTGTACAGTTGTTGGTGAGATAACCCTGATAGCCCAGTACTGAGGCGAGTGCGGGAGTATTGCCATAACTCGTATAACGGATGCTTTTTGAAGGTTGAGGTAAACGATTTCCAGAGTTTTCTTCGTTATGTGTTGAAGGATGGATACAGCTGGATCTAGGTATTGTTAGTTTGGGTGATATATTTTGTGTCCCCTGTATCCGAAACACCTAATTGCATAACCAGAAAGTTTCGGGAGTTTATAAGTGGGAATTCAAGTAGCTCCTAGAATATCTTTCCGACAGATGCATGATATGCGATTGGGTAAATCTCTATCATATGTATTTGTTTCCGGCTTATTCTGCAAGTCAAATCCTTTGTTTTTGTTTTGTTTTGTGGTATTCGAGTTGCTTCGAAGTCAAGTGTTGATTCCATACCTTTTCTAAGCTGTGTTCCCATACTCCGATGTGAATACTAATCCTTCATGATAATCGAGATTGTCATGTCAATCCTTTTCAACTGATGTTTTCTCTTCAAGTGGATCTGATCATTTACAACATCCGCAAGATAAACTCTAAGTATTCTCAATGGTGTTTGTTTCATTCGTCCCAAGTTGTCTTTTTTTTTCTGCCCTCCCACCCTTTTTCTTCAAGGACTCGGATTTCTTAATCATGTATCCTTTTATTTGTGGAAAGTCTCTTCATTCTTTTCTTTCAATGTTCTTATCCGGTGATTTCCATGAAGATGCTCAACAGTTTCAAGTTCATCATTCTTCATTCACATATTCTTTTCCGGTGGTTTTAACTCAAGCTTTTGGTGTTGCTCATATCCCTTTCCTCGTTTAAAATGCTATCCCGTGCCGGTGCATCCCATAATCGTTCACCTCTCTCTATTCGTATCAGGAGTGCTAAAGATATCTCAGAAGAATCATGTTTCCATTCTTAATCCGTTCGAGTTACTTCAAGGTTTTTTTCCCTCTCATTCAAGCTATTTAATTCAACCGGTGCAATCTCCCTTTCAAGTAATCGTTCAACGGTGTTTCTTTTGAGTGGGCCCTAACCCACATGTCTTTTCCCAGGATCTTACCTGACACTTTTTATTTTCCCGGAGCTATTCCCAAATTCTTCTCGAAGTTTGACATAAGAATGAATTATCATCAGTCAAATGGCTTTCTCCAGAATCGCTTCAAATTCTTTTCATAGTTGGTTCAACCTTTTCTACTCTTCATTGTTCCGGAGTGCCTCAACATATTATGGTGGTGTTTCTCGTCGTCATTCTCAGATTTTGAAGACCGAAGAAGTGCTTCCTCTAAATTTTGTCCGTTCCATTCAAGATTAGTGTTCTAGCTTCATGCCATCCTCTCATAATTGTTTTTGATTGCGAGAATTCTTTTCACCCATCCGGAGCATTTCAGGAGTCTTTTCAGTTTAATTCTCCGGAGCCATCATCTCAATATTATTCATTCTCAGCTTTCAGCTCTCGTTCTCCAAATCATACCGGTACATCATTCAAGTAGCCTCTAATCAGTTCATGATCTCTTCGTTCTCATGTATCTAAATTCTGTCAAGTATCTTCATTCATTTTCTAATTCTTCCCGGTGTATTGTGCCTTTACTACTTTCATTTTCAATTTTTATGGTGGTTCGTTCAAGAGTTCCCTTCCTTGGTTATCATGTCAATTCATTCGTTCTTTCTAAATCCTACCAGTGGTTTGTTGAAGACCTTCCCAAATTTGCGCCATATCTATCTTGATCCTTTCTACGAGAATAAGTAGTATGCCAAATCCGTTGCTTGTCATCAATCTAAATTGGTGAAGGATAAGCATAATGTAATTCTTATTCTTGTTTCATCGAGTTAACTCAATTCCCTATTCCGGAGGTTCTTCAAATTCTTGATTTCAATTGTTTCACCTTATCTTCCTCGGAGTTCCAAGCTCTCGCAATTATATCACCACGGAGATCCATCTAATCATTGCAAGGCTTCAACCTTATTCTTTTCATCCTTCATTTCATTTGATCATCCTTTTATTACCGGAGTTCTTTATGGAGGCTACATGATGATTCACAAAGGATTTAATTCCTTCTCGAAGTGTTCATCGAGATTCTTTTCATAGGAGCTCAAGTATTCTTTATCTTGCATTTTAAAGTGCAATTCTTTCAACTGTATCATTCGAGGTGGTATTATGTCATTCTTGATAATTTGAGTTCATGTCTCATGATTCACATGTTGTTAAGAATGAGATATATTAAATCCATCAATTTCTTCCTTGGAGTTATCTTGGTTTATATTTCATCTAAAGCATTCCCTAAGGATTGTTGTTTTTTATGGTGCTTATAAATGACCCAAGTTCTTCGTTTGTCCTCCCGGTGAGATAAGTTTCTCGTCTCCTTGTTGATATCAATAAAAACATTTGTTTTCGTTGGTGGCAGAAGCTCACCTCATAGTTTTGAGAAGTTTTTCCATAAGCCCACATCAAGCCTACTCTTTTTGTTGTTGTTGCTTTTCCAACAACTTCGTTTAACCCTTCTCCTAAAGGTGCTTTCCAAGCTCATTTGTGGCAGAAATTGTCATTTCCTTCTACATTCTGTTATTCCAATGATCTATTTTCTATTCTTTCTTCCGGAAGCATTGTGATGTTGCTCTCTTCACTCATCATCTCGAATTGTCAAGATCATGTCCTTTTCCTTCCTAATCCATTTAACCAGAGTGTTGTGTCTATCATTCCTCTTTTAACCGGAGTCTAATCCAAGTGCTTTATTTTGCCAAGTTCATATTCTATTCCTTCCATTTCCAACCGGAGTGTTGTTGTAATTGTTCTTTATCGTTCCTTCTACATCTTGTTTCAACCGGAGTGGTTTCAACGTCTATCTTGTCACTTAAGCTCTTCTTTCTCGCCGTATTCCTTGTTCCTTGTCCAACGGAGTATTTCATTTCGTTCATCTCCATGGTATTCTTTCTTTCATTTTGCTCAACCTCTCAAGGTTCTTTGGTTTCACTCGTTTGTCAAAGAAGCAACTTAGTGTTACCTCTTCTCTTCCTCTTCCGTTTCTCTCCGGTGCCATCCTAGATCTCGGGACGAGATCCTCTCGTAGTGGTGGAGTGTTGTAACGCCCCGGATACAACTTTCCATATTTGTAACTCCAACTCTTGCCATTTTCGGCAATGTGTTATGATATTCCCTCGTGGTTCGGTTCTTCTTCGTTTTGCTTTTGTCCGTGTCATGCATTCCTTATCATGTCATCATGTGCATCGCATTTGCATACGTGTTCGTTTCATGAATCCGAGCATTTTCCCCGTTGTCCGTTTTGCAATCCGGCGCTCCTATGTTCCCCGGCGTTC
The DNA here is from genome assembly GCA_032464435.1 of Aegilops umbellulata. NCBI lineage: Eukaryota > Viridiplantae > Streptophyta > Magnoliopsida > Poales > Poaceae > Aegilops > Aegilops umbellulata. Next base: position 6,238,399 of record CP136058.1, on the reverse strand, counting down.
CCTTTTACCTTTTTCCGTGAGCGGGTATTAAACTTTCTCAGAATGGACCGAGGTTTGTCAAGCGGGCTTGGTATAGCACCGGTAGACCGCCTGTCAAGTTTCGGGTCATTCGGAGGTCGTTTGATACTCCAATGGTTAACTGGGTAACCGTGTAAGCCCCTTTTGGGTTGCAGCCCAAAACCCCTCCAAATCAGCCAATAACCCATCTAAGACACTCCCATGTCCATCGCCGTTCGATCACGATCGTGTGGCCGCAAACCGCTCTCCATTTGGAGCTTCCTAGCTCCTTCTACCTATAAATATACCCTCTCCCCCGAAATCCAGGTCCAAACCCTAAAAAATACTCCCCCGCCGCCGCCCGCGGCCACTCACCGCGCGCCACGTGGCCCGGCCACCGCGCGCCACCGCCAGCCCGCCGCGGCCCATCGCGGGCCCGCCCGGCCCGGATCACCGCGCCGCCGTCTCTCGCGGGCTCTGCCCCGCGCGCCGCCCCTTCGCCCCACCGGTCGCCGGCTCCGCCCCGCCGCCGCGCCACGCGCCAGCGAGCTCGCCGCCCATGCCCGCGCGACGAGTCGCCACCCAACTCCGCCGCGGGAGCCACGCCGTGCCGCGCCTCCGCCGCCGCCGGATGGCCGCCGCCGCCCCAGCTCCGGCCAGATCCGGGCATGGCGCCCCCCGGATCCGGCTCCGCGCCCCATCTTCCTCCGCTCCGGTGCCTCCTCCGTCGAACAGCTCCGGCCAGATCCGGGCATGGCGCCCCCCGGATCCGGCTCCGCGCCCCATCTTCCTCCGCTCCGGTGCCTCCTCCGTCGAACAGCTCCGGCCCCGCCTCGGTTTCCGCGCACGGGTCAACTTTCTGATCCGGAGGTGAAATTCGTCTAAGTCCCGATATATTTTGCATAATCATGCCATGTTCATCGCATCATAACTTGCTGCATGCTGCTCTGTTTCATGCGTGTAATATATCAAATTGTTCGACTCGATGAGTACATCATTTCGTATCATTGCATCATTTTCATTTCAGCTCATCTTGATGCCCGAAATGCTGTTGGAAAAGGGCTATGTGTTGTTAGTTTCAGATCTGTTTCAGTAGATGCACTTTTGTCATTTTTGCCATGATTGATGTGTGCACCCTATGAAGTTGAGTCCTACATGTGTTTTGTAATATGACATGCCATCTTTACAGGGGTGTATGCCATGTATTTTTTTGATCTTTTTGGTGACTAGCACAAGCATGCAAACTAGGGATCATATTGTTGCTGATTTCAGAGACTTGGTAATTTCACGAAGTTATTTCCAGCTGTTATTTTTATGCCATGTGCTCATGTTGTTTCATAGAGATCTATGCCTCTTTTGAGCATGATCAGTAAGGATGTTTTTAACATGTGAATGTACTCTATTCAACCATTCCTTTGTTTGTAATTTTGGAGTGCCATAGCTTGAGTCAATCGAGCTCTACTTTTGCTATAAAATGTTTCCTGGCAGATTGTTTACATGTTATTCGATTTTGCCAAGCTTGTTGTAGTTGATCCATGCATTCTATGATGTTGTTCTTGCCATGATTAGCTTCTATGCCATGTCTTATTGATGGGTGTATGCTTAGTTTATCATGCAATGCTCTGTAGTGAGTGCTTCGAGCTCGTAAACATGCCTACTTGTTATCTGTTTTTGACATGTCCAGTTTTCTGCTAAGTCTGAAAACTGTATACGAAACTTCCTTAATTCACATGGGTGTAATTATATTTTCTGGTCCTTTTTGGCTCATGGTCAGTAAGGGACTTTTGTTAAATGCTTTGTTTATATTCATGCCGTGCCTTATTTTGCTATATTGTGTTCCTGTAGCAGGTTGTTTCCTTGCTCTAAACATGTCATCCTGATGTTAATTTCTGGCATGATAGTATTTTCACCAAGTCTGTGAAGCTGATATGGTTTGCACTTTTGCCATGCTTGTTTGAACCTGTTATGTTGTGATTTAGCCGTAGCTTAGTCTTCATCTTTTGTCAAGCATTTTGAGTGTCTCACGTTCGTATGCTTTGTTGGTACGTTTGGGTCCAGTAGCTTAATTTCTTGTTGCTTGCCAAGTAGCATCATGCTGTTAATGGCAGAATCTTGTCATTCTTGTTTTGCTTGTCATCTGCAAACCGTGCATCCGATTCCGGTGATGTTTATATCGATTTCAACCGAAATCACCTCAACTTTCCAGTGGCATACTTGGTTTGCCAAGATTACGCCTTGTGCATCTTTTTCCTTCAGGAGCACGCATATGCATTGCATACCACATCTCGCATATCATGCCATGTTTTGCATCATGTTGATTGTGCATTGCATCGTGATTGATGTTTGTCCCCTTTGCTTGTGTTCTTGCCTTGGGTAGAGCTGGGAGACGAATACACTTACGAGGACCAAGATTTCGACAACTCCGAGAACTTTGCAGGCAAGATGACCATACCCTCGAAATCACTTCTATCTTTGCTTGCTAGTTGCTCGCTCTTTTGCTATGCCTATGTTGCGATACCTACCACTTGCTTATCATGCCTCCCATATTGTCAAACCAAGCCTCTAACCCACCATGTCCTATCAAACCGTTGTTTGGCTATGTTACCGCTTTACTCAGCCCCTCTTATAGCGTTGTTAGTTGCAGGTGAAGATGAAGTTTGTTCCTTGTTGGAACATGGAGATGTTGTTCCTTGTTGGAACATGTTTACTTGTTGGGAAATCACAATATCTCTTATATTATTAATGCATCTATATACTTGGTAAAGGGTTGAAGGCTCGGCCATATGCCTGGTCTTTTGTTCCCCTCTTGCCGCCCTAGTTTCCGTCATATCGGTATTATGTTCCCGGATTTTGCGTCCCTAACGCGGTCGGGTGATTTATGGGACCCCCTTGACAGTTCGCTTTGAATAAAGCTTTTCCAGCAAGGCCCAACTTTGGTTTTACATTTGCCTCACCACCACCTACTTTTCCCTTGGGAGTCGCTCTCTCGAGGGTCATCTTTATTTAGCCCCACCGGGCCAATGCTTGTCTAAGTGTTGGTCCAAACTAGAGCCAGTTGCGGTGCCACCCCTAGGCAACTTGGGGTATCTTCGGTTGCCGTACGTAGTGTTCATCCGGTGTTGCCCTGAGAACGAGATATGTGCAGCTCCTATCAGGATGTCGGCGCATCGGGCGGCTTTTGCTGGTCTTGTTTTAGTACTGTCGAAATGTCTTGTAGCCGGGATTCCGAGACTGATTTGGTCTTCCCGGGGAGAAGGAGAGCTTATCATGGGATAAGTTGGGACACCCCTGCAGGGTTTGAACTTTCGAAAGCCGTGCCCGCGGTTATGTGGCAGATGTGAATTTGTTAATGTCCGGTTGTGGAAAACCCGAAGTTGATCTTAATTAAAATACATCAACCGCGTGTGTAACCGTGATGGTCTCTTCTCGGCGGAGTCCGGGAAGTGAACACGGTGTTGGAGTTATGCTTGACGTAGGTTGTTCTAGGATCACTTCTTGATCATAGTTCATCGACCGTGCTTTTGCCTTCTCTTCTTGCTCTCTTTTGCGTATGTTAGCCACCATATATGCTAGTTGCTTGCTGCAGCTCCACCTCACTACCTTCTCCTACCTTTAAGCTTAAGTAGTCTTGATCTCGCGGGTGTGAGATTGCTGAGTCCTCGTGACTCACAGATACTTCCAAACCAGTTTGCAGGTGCCGATGAAACTGTGCAGGTGAAGCACACGAGCTCAAGGAGGAGCTCGATGAAGATGTTGTTCATTGTGTGGTTTCATTTCAGTTGATCAGTAGTGGAGCCCAGTTGGGACGATCGGGGATCTGTGTAGCATTTGGGGTAGTCTTCTTTTATTTTGGTTCCGTAGTCGGACCTTGATTGTATCTGTTTGATGTTATGCTTTACTCATGTATTGCATGAAGTGGCGATTGTAAGCCAACTATGTATCTCTTTCCCTTATGAATTACATGGGTTGTGTGAAGATTACCTCACTTGCGACATTGCTTTCAATGCGGTTATGCCTCTAAGTCGTGCTTCGACACGTGGGAGATATAGCCGCATCGAGGGCGTGACAGGGCGCGAGCGCCGGGGTCGGGGGCGAGAGCCGGGGCGCGGTGAGGGTAGGGCTCCGGTGGCGACGACTCGGGGGAAGAGAGACTGGGGATTTTGGGGAAAAGAGGCAGGAAGAAACAGAGAGAAGGGGGGTTAAGTCGACATAGTAGCAGCACGTTTAGAGCAAACGCGCTGTAGCTAAGTTACCTATAGCGCCTTTACGCAAACAGCGCTACTGCTAATACAAGCAGCTATAGCGGTTTTTTACGAAAAGCGCTAATGCCACCTTGACTAGTTGTAGCTCTTTTTGAGAAAAGCGCTACTGCTATAACCAGTACCTATAGCAGTTTTCCTGTTTGTTTGATCTACTTTCTTTTCCTTTCTTTTCTCTCACTTTTCTTTTCCTTTATTCCGAGAGTGGTGAACGAAGGGAAGGTGATACAATGTATATAACGAAGGTGATATATATTGCATCATTTGACGGTGAAATATTTATACAAAATAGGAACATATATATATTACATCATTTGACCAATGCATAATGGCTAAGTGTGTACACAAAATAGGAACATATATATTCCATCATTTGACCGATAATATACGGTTCCTCAGCGTTGACATTTCTGTTTTTGAGTGAGCTTCTTTCCCTTCTTGTTTGTTAAAGAATAATTGAGCCCCTCATTGTGACTTTTCCTTTTCCATGGAGTACGATCTTTCTTAGATAATGTAGTATTGATTCTTCTTTTGACGTATACTTCCTCGTCATCGTCATCTTCCCTCATTGGGTTGCCATACTGGTCGTAGTCTTCCCCGTTGGTGACCCCATCCATTCCAATGATTTTCCGTTTGCCTCTCCTCACGACAAAATGGCTAGGATTGCATGGGTCGGTTATGAAGAAGCATTGTGTCACGTGCTTAACGTGTACGCTTGGCTCGTTTTTTGTGATAGCGTTCACGGTAGAGCTCTTGGCGTCGGGTATAGTCATGGTAGTGAAATACCAGTTTTCTCTTTCGACATTCTTAGCCCATCTGACACGGAACATTGTCATGTGGTGCAGTCTAGAGTAGTAAAGCTCCCATATCTCCTCGACCCTTCCGTAAAATCTCTCAGTTGCGCCGTTGTCGCTGCCGGTCATGCATTCCACCGTCATCCCAGAGTTCTGATCATCACTGTTCATCTCTTTGGCCTTCGTGTAGAACGTTTATCCGTTGATATCGTATGCCTGATAGGTGTTAAGGTTGGGCGAGGGGCCATGTGCTAAGGCGTATACGAGCAATCCGTCCTTAGAGCCCTCTTACGGGGATTAGCAAATAATATGCTCTTTGAACCAATGCAGGAAAGTGGAGTTGTGCTCTCTAGTAACTTCAGCGTCCGTCCTGCATACCCCTCGGTCATGATGCTTCTTTGAAATAATTTCTTTATGCAGTGCCTCGAAAGGATCTACCTCGTCTAGGTGTTGTAGCACTACCAATTTTGCTCTGTCAAAGTCGTTGCGTTGATCTGAGTATGCCATGTGCAGTTCCCTGCGACCGTTGGAGTGACCTTCTCCTTCGAGCCTCCCATCTTTCTTATTAACGGGCAAACCAACACCAATACCAGGCGGCTGGTCTGCGCCATATAGAAAGTTCTCGTAGAAAGAGATGCACTCTTGTGTCAGATAGCCCTGGACGATGCTTCCATATTGATGGGACATGTTATGAACGAATCCTTTGATGATCCCATTCATCATCTCAAACGACATCATGTTGTGCAGGAATGACGGCCCAGGTCTATTATGTCGTCCACAATATGGACAGACAGATGCATCATGACGTCAAAGAATGCCGGCGGGAATTAAATCTCAAGCTCATTCAGTATCATAACGATCTCTTCCTGTAGCCTTCGGAGTTGCTTCACACTGATCGACTTTTGAGAGATGGCGTCGAAAAAGTTGCAGAGACCAATAGGCGTGTCACAGACGTGCTTGTCCATTATCCCTCTAAGGGCAATAAGTAGTATCTGCGTCATCATCACATGATAGTCATGGGACTTCATCCTGCTGAACCTTTCCTTGTTCGTGTCTAGATATCTGCTTATCTTGCCACAGTAACTGGAACTAACTTTGATTCCGGTAAGGCACTTAAAGAATTGATCGATCTCAGCCTGACTTAAGGCGAAGCAAGAAGGGGGCAATAATCCTCTTCCTTTACTTTCTTGCCCTTCTTCTCCCGCGCCTCTGTCCCCGTCTCTGTCTCTTCTGACTTTTTACGGGGAGGCATGTGCAGATCTTCAATGATATTCAAATCTTGCAAGTCTTTTCTTGCCTTCAGCCCACCCTTGGTCTTATCCGGCATGTTCATCAGTGTGTCGAGTTTGTGCCAGTACTCCAAGTCCCAGAACACAAACCTCATCTTCCATGCATTCAGCAGCGGCTCAGGCGCCATTTTCATCGTCTTTCCTAGCGTGGGGCACTGTTCCCAGTTTTTCAACATCTCATCAATTTTGGCGCCGCTCCGCTTACGTGGAGGTCCTTGATGCACAGCGTGACCATTGAATAGATCTCCACGGTTTCTCCACGGGTCGTCCTGATCAAGCCATCTTTGATGCCCCATGTACACGATTTTCGCGGACCAGCCATCTTTCATTGACATTAGCTGCTGAGACATCATATCATCCATGCACCGTGTGCATCCACAATATCCATGGCACACCTGGCATGCGACATATCCGTAATTGAGATAGTCGTGCACCGTATGATCAGCACGACTCTCAAAATACTCGCCTTTGCTGGCGTCCCATGTCTTGGCGGGTCTTTTCCATAACGTGTCTAACTCCTCTTGAAGTAGCCCAAGATACAGATTAATATTATTTCCTGGTTGTTTCGGCCCTTGAATCAGCATGCTCATGTGAATGTACTTCGACTTCATGCACAACCAGGGGGGAGGATGTACATCCATACAAACACGGGCCATGTGCTATGGTTGGTGTTCTGGTTGCCAAACGGATTCATTCCATTGGTACACGTGCCGAGCATGATGTTCCTTGCATCACATTCAAAATACCGATAGAATCCATTCAACGCTCTCCACTGGCTTCCATCATTGACGTGTCTCAGCTTCAGATCAGCTCCATCGTCGGGCTTCTTCCTCTCTGCGTGCCAGCGCATGAGCTTTGTGAAGGAAATATGCCCTAGAGGCAATAATAAAGTTATTATTTATTTCCTTATATCACAATAAATGTTTATTATTCATGCTACAATTGTATTAACCAGAAACTTAGTACATATGTGAATACATAGACAAAAACAGAGTGTCCCTAGTATGCCTCTACATGACTAGCTTGTTTGTCAAAGATGGTTATGTTTCCTGACCATAGACATGTGTTGTCATTTGATGAACAAGACAAGACCCATCCGTTAGCTTTCCATAATGATTGTTTAGTTTTATTGCTATTGCTTTCTTCATGACTTATACATGTTCCTCTGACTATGAGATTATGCAACTCCCGAATACCGAAGGAACACCTTGTGTGCTATCAAACGTCACAACATAACTGGGTGATTATAAAGATGCTCTACAGGTGTCTCCGATGGTGTTTGTTGAGTTGGCATTGATCGAGATTAGGATATATTTGTCACTCCGAGTATCAGAGAGGTATCTCTGGGCCCTCTCGGTAATGCACATCACTATAAGCCTTGCAAGCATTGTGACTAATGAGTTAGTTGCAGGATGATGCATTACGGAACGAGTAAAGAGACTTTCCGGTAATGAGATTGAACTAGGTATGATGATACCGACGATCAAATCTCGGGCAAGTAACATACCGGTGACAAATGGAACAACGTATGTTGATATGTGGTTTGACCGATAAATATCTTCGTAGAATATGTAGGAGCCAATATAAGCATCCAAGCTCCGCTATTGGTTATTGACCGGAGATGTGTCTCCGTCATGTCTACATAGTTCTCGTACCCGTAGGGTCCGCACGCTTAACGTTCGATTACGAGTTGTATTATGAGTTATGTGATTTGTTGACCAAAGTTTGTTTGGAGTCCCGGATGAGATCACGGACATGAAGAGGAGTCTCGAAATGGCCGAGAGGTAAAGATCGATATATTGGAAGGCTATATTCGGACAAAGGAAAGGTTCCGAGTGATTCGGGTATTTTTTGGAGTACGGAGAGTTACGGGAATTCGCAGAGGAAAGTTGTGAGCGCCATACGGGAAAGGAGAGAAGTTCCTCAAGGGGTGGCCGCGCCCCACCCCCCATGGCAAGTCCAAATTGGACTAGGGATGGGGCAGCGCCCCCATCTCTTTCCTTCGCCCTCTCCTACTCCCTCCCTCTCTCCCCTCTTGAAAAAGGAAGGGGACTCCAACTAGCATTGGGAATCCTAGTTGGACTCCCCCTAGAGGTGCGCCCCTCCTAGGCCGGCCTCCTCCTCCTCCCTCCTTTATATACGTGGCCAAGGGGGCACCCCAAAGCACAAAGAGACAATCTCTTAGCCGTGTGCGGTGCCCCCTTCCATAGTTACACACCTCGGTCATATCGTCATAGTGATAGGCGAAGCCATGCGCTGGTAGCTTTGTCATCACCGCCGCCACGCCGTCGTGATGATGGAACTCTCCCTCGGCCTCAACTGGAACAAGAGTACGAGGGACGTCATCGAGCTAAACGTGTGCTGTACACGGAGGTGTCGTACGTTTCGTTCTTGGATCGGTTGGATCGTGAAGACGTATGACTACAGCAACCGCGTTGATATATCGCTTCCGCTTTCGGTCTACGGGGGTACATGGACACACTCTCCCCGCTCGTCGCTATGCATCACCTAGATAGATCTTGCGTGATCGTAGGAATTTTTTTGAAATTACTGCATTTCCCAACAGTGGTATCATAGCCAGGTCTAAGCATAGATGTTATATGCACGAGTAGAACACAAAGAGTTATGGGCGATAATAGTCATACTGCTTATCAGCATGTCATACTTTGATTCGGTGGTATTGTTGGATGAAGAGGCCCAGACCACATTACATGACCGCATTCATGAGACTGGTTCTACCACTGTGCTTCGCGCATAGGTGGCTAGTGGGTGTCTGTTTCTCCAACTTTAGTTGAATCGAGTGTGACTACGCCCGGTCCTTGTTGAAGGTTAAAATAGCACAATTGACGAAAAATCGTTGTGGTTTTTGATGCGTAGGTAAGAACGGTTTTTGCTAAGCCCGTAGCAGCCATGTAAAACTTGCAACAAGAAAGTAGAGGACGTCTAAACTTGTTTTTGAAGAGCATGTTGTGATATGATATGGTCAAGGCGTGATGAGATATGGTTGGTGTTCTGGTTGCCAAACGGATTCATGCCATTGGTACACGTGCCGAGCATGATGTTCCTTGCATCACATTCAAAATACCGATAGAATCCATTCAACGCTCTCCACTTGCTTACATCATCGACTTGTCTCAGCTTCGGATCAGCTCCATCGTCGGGCTTCTTCCTCTCTGCGTGCCAGCGCATGAGCTTTGTGAAGGAAATATGCCCTAGAGGCAATAATAAAGTTATTATTTATTTCCTTATATCATGATAAATGTTTATTATTCATGCTACAATTGTATTAACCGGAAACTTAGTAAATGTGTGAATACATAGACAAAAACAGAGTGTCCCTAGTATGCCTCTACATGACTAGCTTGTTTGTCAAAGATGGTTATGTCTCCTGACCATAGACATGTGTTGTCATTTCATGAACAAGACAAGACCCATCCGTTAGCTTGGCATAATGATTGTTTAGTTTTATAGCTATTGCTTTCTTCATGACTTATACATGTTTCTCTGACTATGAGATTATGCAACTCCCGAATACCGGAGGAACACCTTGTGTGCTATCAAACGTCACAACATAACTGGGTGATTAAAAATATGCTCTACAGGTGTCTCCGATGGTGTTTGTTGAGTTGGCATTGATTGAGGTTAGGATTTGTCACTCCGAGTATCGGAGAGGTATCTCTGGGCCCTCTCATTAATGCACATCACTATAAGCCTTGCAAGCATTGTGACAAATGAGTTAGTTGCGGGATGATGCATTACGGAACGAGTAAAAAGACTTTCCGGTAACGAGATTGAACTAGGTATGATGATACTGATGATCAAATCTCGGGCAACTAACATACCGATGACAAATGGAACAACGTATGTTGTTATGTGGTTTGACCGATAAATATCTTCGTAGAATATGTAGGAGCCAATATAAGCATCCAAGTTTCGCTATTGGTTATTGACCGGAGATGTGTCTCCGTCGTGTCTACATAGTTCTCGTACCCGTAGGGTCCGTACGCTTAATGTTCGATGATGAGTTTTATTATGAGTTATGTGATTTGTTGACCAAATTTTGTTCGGAGTCCCGGATGAGATCACGGACATGATGAGGAGTCTCGAAATGGTTGAGAGGTAAAGATCGATATATTGGAAGGCTATATTCGGACAACGGAACGGTTCCGAGTGATTCGGGTATTTTTCGGAGTACCGGAGAGTTACGGGAATTCGCCGAGGAAAGTTGTGAGCGCCATACGGGAAAGGAGAGAAGGGCCTCAAGGGGTGGTCGCGCCCCACCCCCCAAGGCAAGTCCAAATTCGACTAGGGAGGGGGCGACGCCCCCCTCTCTTTCCTTCGCCCTCTCCTACGCCCTCCCTCTCTCCCCTCTTGGAAAAGGAAGGGGACTCCAACTAGCATTGGGAATCCTAGTTGGACTCCCCCTAGAGGCGCGCCCCTCCTAGGCCGGCCTCCTCCTCCTCCCTCCTTTATATACGTGTTCAAGGGGGCACCCCAAAGCACAAGAGACAATCTCTTAGCTGTGTGCGGTGCCCCCCTCCATAGTTACACACCTCGGTCATTGAGGGAGTCCTGGATTAGGGGGTGTTCGGGTAGCCGGACTATACCTTCGTCGGACTCCTGGACTATGAAGATACAAGATTGAAGACTTCGTCCCGTGTCCGGATGGAACTTTCCTTGGCGTGGAAGGCAAGCTAGGCGATGCGGTTACTCAAGATCTCCTACAATTGTAACCGACTCTGTGTAACCCTAACCCTATCCGGTGTCTATATAAACCGGAGGGTTGTAGTCCGTAGGACGAACCATCATCATCATACACAATCAAACCATAGGCTAGCTTCTAGGGTTTAGAGTCCTTGATCTCGTGGTAGATCTACTCTTGTACTACCCATATCATCAATATTATTCAAGCAGGAGTAGGGTTTTACCTCTATCGAGAGGGCCCGAACCTGGGTAAACTTTGTGTCCCTTGTCTCCTGTTACCATCCGACCTTGACGCACAGTTCGGGACCCCCTACCCGAGATCCGCCGGTTTTGACACCGACATTGGTGCTTTCATTGAGAGTTCCTCTGTGTCGTCGCCTTTAGGCCCGATGGCTCCTCTGATCATCAACAACGATGAGGTCCTGTGTGAGATAGATCTTCGTCTTCGGCGGCTTCGCTCTGCGGGCCAATTCGCTTGATCATCTGGAGCAGATCAAAAGCTACGCCCCTGGCCATCAAGTCAGGTTTGGAAGCTTAAACTACACGGCTCATATCCGCGGAGACTTGATCTTCGACGGGTACGAGCCACAGCCAAGCGCACCGCACTATCTCGAGGGGCATGATCTAGCTCTGCCTCCGAACAGTGTCCTGGAGGCCACACACGCACCGGTTCCGACCCTTAACTCGGAGCCTGTAGCACCAGTTCAGGACGAGCGGTTGGACGTCACCTCGGGGGCTGCGATCTCATAGGCGATCGAGCCGAACGCCAGCCCCGTACTCCGCGTGACCCGTGGTCCCGAGGGCCCGGACTCCTCCCCGGACTCCGAAACCCCCGCGCCCCTGCCAGTCGAAACCGATTGGGCGCCGATAATGGAGTTCACCGCCGCGGACATCTTTCAGCACTCGCCTTTTAGCGACATCCTGAATTCTCTCAAGTCTCTCTCTTTATCAGGAGAGCCCTGGCCGGATTACGGTCAGCGAGGATGGGATACGGGCGATGAAGAAATTCAAAGCCCTCCCACCACCCACTTGGTAGCCACCGTCGATGATTTAACCAACATGCTTGACTTCGGCTCCGAAGACTTCGACGGTATGGACGATGAGGTAGGAGACGAACAGGAACCAGCATCTGTAGGGCGCTGGACGGCCACCTCGTCATATGACGTATATATGGTGGACACTCCAAAAGATGGAGATGGCGATGGAACAGCGGGGGATGACACCTCCAAGAAACAGCCAAAGCGCCGGCGTCAACGGCGCTGCTCTAAATCCCGCCAAAGCAAAAACGGTGATTCCGGCACGGGAGATAATACTACCCCGGATAGCGCCGAAGAACACCGAATCGAGCAAGATTCAATGCAGGAAGATGGAGAAGCCAGCCCTCATGATAGAGCGACAGAACGAGAGGTTGAGGATGATAAATATATGCCTCCCTCCGAAGATGAGGCAAGCCTCGATGACGACGAATTCGTCACCGTCAGACCCCGCCGAACAAGAGCTTTTCAAACGCAGGCTTTTAGGCACGGCGAACAGCCTAAAGAAAAAGCAGCAACAGCTTAGAGCTGATCAAGATTTGCTAGCTGATAGATGGACTGAAGTCCTTGCGGCCGAAGAGTATGAACTCGAGCGCCCCTCCAAGAATTACCCAAAGCGCATGCCGCTACCCTGATCAGAGGAGGAAGCGCCTACATCACCAGCGCACGACATGGCAGACCGGCCACCTCGCGGCCGCGACAGACAGGCCTGTCGGACCTCCAACCAAGCCATGCCCCGACGCCGCTCAACCAAGGCAGGGAAAATGTGCCAGACCTGCGAGATGTACTGGAGGATAAATCAAGGCAAACAAGATCGATCTACGGATCACGCAGGCGCCCGACGACATGTGACGATGATCTTCACTCCGGACACAATAAATCCGACCGGGCCGAACACAACAGACATAGCTCTTCTGAGTTGCGTCGTGACATAGCCCAGTACAGGGGCGCCGCACACCCACTATGCTTCACAGATGAAGTAATGGATCATAAAATCCCAGAGGGTTTCAAACCCGTAAACATCGAATCATACGATGGCACGACAGATCCGGTGGTATGGATCGAGGATTATCTCCTTCACATCCCCATGGCACGTGACGATGATCTACACACCATCAAATACCTCCCTCTCAAACTCAAAGGACCGGCCCGGCACTGGCTTAACAGCCTGCCAGCGGACTCAATCAGTTCTTGGGAGGACCTGGAGGACGCATTCCTCGACAACTTCCAGGGCACTTATGTGCGACCACCGGATGCCAACGACCTAAGCCACATAATTCAGCAACCAGAAGAATCGGCCAGGCAATTCTGGACACGGTTCCTAACAAAGAAAAACCAGATAGTCGACTGTCCGGACGCAGAGGCCCTAGCAGCCTTCAAGCATAACATCCGCGACGATTGGCTTGCCCGGCCCCTGGGACAGGAAAAGCCGAAATCTATGGCAACCCTCACGACACTCATGACCCGCTTTTGCGCGGGCGAAGATAGCTGGCTAGCTCACAGCAACAACTTATCAAAGAACCCTGGTAATTCGGATACCAAGGACAAAAGTGGCAGCACACATCGAAATAAGCAAAAGCACCGCGTTACCAGCGACAGCAATGAAGATACGGCAGTCAACGCCGGATTCAGAGGCTATAAATCCGCTCAGCGGAAAAAGCCATTTAAGAAGAATACTTAGGGCCCGTCCAGTTTGGACCGAATACTCGACCGCCTGTGCCAGATCTATGGCACCCCCGAAAGGCCAGCCAATCACACCAACAGGGATTGTTGGGTGTTCAAGCAGGCAGGCAAGTTAAGAGTCGAAAACAAAGACAAGGGGCTGCATAGGGATGACGAGGAGGAGCCCAGGCCGCCGAACAACAATGGACAGAAGGGGTTTCCCCCACAAGTGCGGACAGTGGACATGATATAAGCAACCCACATTCCCAAGAAGGAGCGGAAGCGTGCGCTACGGGACGTATACAAGATGGAGCCAGTCGCCCCAAAGTTCAACCCATGGTCCTCTTGCCCGATCACTTTTGATCGAAGGGACCACCCCACTAGCATCCGTCATGGCATCTTTGCCGCATTGGTTCTCGACCCAATCATCGAAGGATTTCATCTCACAAGAGTCCTCATGGACGGCGGCAGTAGCCTGAACCTGCTTTACCAGGATACAGTGCGGAAAATGGGCATAGATCCATCAAGGATTAAGCCCACAAGGACGACCTTTAAAGGAGTTATACCAGGTGTAGAAGCTAACTATACAGGCTCCGTAACACTTGATGTGGTCTTCGGATCTCCAGATAACTTTCGAAGCGAAGAGTTAATCTTCGACATAGTCCCGTTCCGCAGTAGCTATCATGCCCTGCTCGGACGAACCGCATTTTCCAAGTTCAATGCAGTGCCGCACTACGCATATCTCAAGCTCAAGATGCCAGGCCCTCGAGGAGTAATCACGGTCAACGGAAACACCAAACGCTCCCTCCGTACGGAGGAGCACACGGCGGCACTCGCAGCGGAAGTACAAAACAGCCTTTTTAGGCAACTCTCCAGTCCGGCCGTTAAAAAGCCAGACACTGTCAAGCGCGCCCGAAGTAACCTACAACAAGACCGCCTGGCACGATCTGAGCGGGCGTAGCAATGCGGCCCCAACCCCAGCCATCGCGACATAGCGAAGCTAGTACCTCGCGTACATAATTATGCCCTTGAAATACCATGGGCATAGGGGAAGGGGCACAGTAACGGCATGCCCGAAATACGGCTTAAAACGTACTAGGGGCTGCCGGATTCTTTTTTTTTTACTTTCAGGACTCCACACTTTGGACGACCTGTTTGGCAATTCGACTGCCGCACAAACGATGCAAGATCTAGGGAAGCAGACAAAGCTACGCCGCATTATGGAACTCTCAGTTGGTCTCTATTACGAGTGGTATATCTGTTTCGAACACAATTCCGCGGCCTGCCCCTGGCTAGGATATGTTAAATAGTCTAATATCTTTTTGCTTATCGCACTACTTGTATCGTTCGGCTTTGATAAATAGACTCTTTTATAAACAATGCATAGCTTTTTGTCTATTTTTTGCATTATTCCCTTTTAATATATATGTTTATTAAATAACATGATCGCACCCGTACACCATGTTACGGCAAACACGCCAGGGGCTTCAGTACCCTACGATCTGGCGTGAGAAGTCCGGACACTTTCACAAGAGCGGCACCCCGAACTTATAGCACTATATGCATCGGCTCCGAGCCATGATTTGGGTCAATAGTTGGGTTTGCCCGGCTCCTATGTTTTGGTGCCTTACGTTCCGCTATATCTGCTAAGGTAGCACTAGGAGAACCACTGCGATTGTGCCCCGGTTCAGCTGGGTTAAGCACCTCAGTGGAGAAAGCTAAAACTGACTGTCATGATAAGGCGAGAGACCGGTCGCTGTTCGAGAGGTTTTTCGAGTCCCTAAAGGCTTATGCCGCGTCGAGCGAGGAGCTGGCTTTTGTCCGGCCAAAGGCGTGGATAGCGCCCGGAATTCGGCCTTCCGAACTAGGGGCTTTGCCGAAATTTAATATTATAATGTTCTATGGCTAAGTGAGAGTGTTCAAGCATTATAGTCCAATTGCCTGGTTCGTTGTGCCAAGCGCCTCCCTCGAAGGACCCAACCATGGGAAAAAGAGCGCTCAGGTTTATCCCGAACACCCCAGCACTAGCAGCATGGGGGCAGAAGCCGACGACTGCCATCTCTCAATTTTTCATAAACGGCCGCACAGAAAATAATATTTCAAATTCAATAAGCATTGCTTAGCGCATATGAACAAGTTTTCAGCGCATAGGATAAACACAAGCGAGTTCATTCAAAAATTACATCTTTCGTACATACATCCTCAAAAAGGAGGGCACCAGCAAGAACATCCTTGTAGTAGTTCTCGGGCTTGGGATGCTCCTTCCCCTACGGCGGCCCGTCCTTCACCAGCTTCTCACCGTCAAGCTTACCCCAGTGCACGTTTGCACGAGCAAGGGCCCTCCGGGCACCTTCGATGCCGGCGGAATGCTTGATGACCTCAAGCCATGGACAGGCCTCCACCAGCCGCTGCACCAGCTCGAAGTAGCTCCCAGGCAGGGCCTCTCCGGGCCATAGCTGAACTAGGAAGCCCTTCATGGCTTGTTCGACCACCTTGTGGAGCTCGACGAGCTGTTTCAGCTGGTCGCTCAAGGGCACAGGGTGTCTGGCCTCAGAATACTGAGACCAGAACACACTCTCGTCGAGCTGCCCTCTTCAGCTCGGTAGAATGCGGCGGCGTCGGATACGCTGCGGGGAAGATCTATGAACGCCCCTAGAGAACTCCGGATTCGGGTAAGTGACAAGTAGTTTACTTTTATATTTCTACTTTGCATTAAGAATGCCTTACCCGCTGCTATCTTTTTCATCTCCTCCAACTCTTGAAGGGCCTTTTGGGCTTCGGCCTTGGCACCCTTGGCGGTCTCAAGGGCCGATGCGAGCTCGGATGCTTGCGCCTTTGACTCAAGCTCCAAGCTCTCAAGTTTTTTCATGAGAGCCTGCAGCTCTTGCTGCACCTCGCCAACCTGAGCCCCAAGTCTTTTTCACTCGGTGCGCTCCTCGGCCGTTTTCGTTTCGGCCTCAGATAGCGCCTGCTTGAGGGTCGCCACCTTAGTTGTGGCCCCTACAATAAGCAGTACGATCCTGTTATTCTTTGCAATCACACCTGTCTATAGGCACCTTTTTTCTTTGTAGGGTATTTCTTACCTTCTTTTTCCTCGAGCTGCCGTTTGGCAAGGCCAGGCTCTTGCTCGGTCCGCCCGAGGTCCTTTTTTAGGACATCCACCTGTGCAGTCAGTGCGGCGGTGGATAGCAGCGAAGCCTGCATACGCATATTGACTCTTTATTGTTAGACTCCTGCGAAAATTAATAGATCTTCTATTCGGCTTTTCTTTCCGAACGCCGAACAGAGCATCAGGGGCTACTGTCTATGCGGTAATATTTTGACATATGTTTACTTACCTCAAAGCCTGTCAGAAGGCTAGCGCAAGATTCAGTCAGTCCGCTCTTGGCGGACTGAACCCTTTGGATCACTGTACTCATAATAGTATGGTGTTCCTCGTCGATGGAGGTGCCGTCAAGCACCTCCAGCAGATTGTCCGGCACCTCCAATTGGACGGAGGCCGCCGGCTCAGAAGGCTTGCTCCTCTTGGAAGGAGTTCGCCTACCGCGAACCGGAGCTGTTGAAGAGTCCGGCGCGACGTCCGGCACAAAGCCGGACTCGGAGCCCTGGGGGGTCTTGTCCCCTTTATTCCTAGGGTCCGGGAGGTCGCCTTTCGGCTCCTCCAGGACCACCTCCTCCTGCCCCGGAGCTTGTTGCGAAGCCACTTCGGCGTCGTCTATAGTGCGGGGGGAGACAGCGGGCGGAACTGAGTTCACGTCTGACGTATCCAGGGAGCCGCTCGACGAATCGTCGAGTTTGGCCCGGGGCGGGCTGCATAATTCTATTCGGCGTTATGGAAAGCTGAACAACCTAGGAATATCATGAGTCACTCTCGTATACGAATACTTACGATTTTGCCGGACGCATGGCCCTGTTCGGCCACTCCTCTCCGCTCTCTTCGGCATCGTGGGAGTAGTCCGTCGGAGGGGTCTTCCTTTTCCTAGACCCCTCGGCCTCCCCTGATGGGGCGGCCTTCTTCTTCTCTCCTCCCTCCACTTGGGGGGGAGAGCCGTCTTCTTCCTCCTCTTCGTTTTCACGAGAGGAGGGTGCCTCGGACTCGTCAGACGATGAGTCCGACACCACCAAGTTACGGGCACTCTTTCGAGTCCCGGTGGTCTTCTTCTTCTTGACCTTCTTCTCCGGCACCACATAAGGTGTCGGAGTCAGCAGCTTCACTAGGAGAGCTGGGGATGGGTCTTCGGGCAGGAGAGCCGGACAGTTAATTGGTCCGGATATCGCCTGCCAAGCCTGTCAAAGGTAAGGGAGTTTAGATCCCGCATAGAGTTAATCTATGAAAAAGAGCTTAAAAATCCTGTCAAAGGTATTGATAGCTTACCTCGCTAGCGTGACGCTGCGTGCTGTATCCGCGGTCCTCGGAAGCAGATGCGGGGACCCGGCGCCTTTGATTAGCACCTTCCATACGTCTTCATACGACGTGTCAAAGAGCCTATTGAGGGTTCGGTGCTGCGCCGGTCGAACTCCCACAAATTGAAATCCCGTTGTTGGCACGGGAGGATCAGACGAACAAGCATGACCTGGACTATATTGACCAGCTGGATTGGCTTGTCTACCAGGGACTAGATGCAGGTCTTCAGTTCGGTCACCTCTTCCTCGTTGCCCCACGACAGGCCCGTCTCTTTCCAGGACACAAGCCGCGTGGGGGGTCCGGATCTGAACTCGGGGGCTGCGACCCATTCCGGATCGCGTGGCTCAGTGATGTAAAACCACCCGGCTTTCCACCCCTTTAGGGTCTCCACAAAGGTGCCCTCGAACTAGAGGACGTTGGCTATCTTGCCAGCCATAGCACCTCCGCACTCCGCTTGGCTGTCGCGCACCACCTTGGGCTTGACGTTGAAGGTCTTGAGCCAAAGGCCGAAATGGGGGTGGACGCGGAGGAAGGCCTCACACACGACGATGAACGCCGAGATGTTGAGGATGAAGTTCGGGGCCAAATCGTGGAAATCTAGGCCGTAGTAGAACATGAGTCCCCGGACAAATGGGTGAAGTGGAAAACCCAGTCGGACACTATCTTTGGTGTTTACAATAATCTATGAAGGACTTGGAGGAGGAACCCGCCTTGCAATGCCGAAGACAATCTGCGCGCCGGACTCATCGTCATTGAAGCCTGGTTCAAGGGCTACTGAGAGAGTCCTGGATTAGGGGGTGTTCGGGTAGCCGGACTATACCTTCGCCGGACTCCTGGACTATGAAGATACAAGATTGAAGGCTTCGTCCCGTGTCCGGATGGGACTTTCCTTGGCGTGGAAGGCAAGCTAGGCGATGCGGGTACTCAAGATCTCCTACCATTGTAACCGACTCTGTGTAACCCTAACCCTATCCGGTGTCTATATAAACCAGAGGGTTGTAGTCCGTAGGAGGAACAATCATCATCATACACAATCAAACCATAGGCTAGCTTCTAGGGTTTGGCCTCCTTGATCTCGTGGTAGATCTACTCTTGTACTACCCATATCATCAATATTAATCAAGCAGGAGTAGGGTTTTACCTCCATAGAGAGGGCCCGAACCTGGGTAAACTTCGTGTCCCTTGTCTCCTGTTACCATCCGACCTTGACGCACAATTCGGGGCCCCCTATCCTAGATCCGCCGGTTTTGACACCGACAACCATATCGTCGTTGTGCTTAGGCGAAGCCCTGCGCTGGTAGCTTCGTCATCACCGCCGCCACGCCATCGTGCTGATGGAACTCTCCCTCGGCCTCAACTGGAACAAGAGTACGAGGGACGTCATCGAGCTGAACGTGTGCTGTACACGGAGGTGCTGTACGTTTGGTGCTAGGATCGTTTGGATCGTGAAGACGTACAACTACAGCAACCGCGTTGATATATCGCTTCTGCTTTCGGTCTATGGGGCTACATGGACACACTCTCCCCGCTCGTCGCTATGCATCACCTAGATAGATCTTGCATGATCGTATGAATTTTTTTGAAATTACTGCATTTCCCAACAGTGGTATCATAGACAGGTCTATGCATAGATGTTATATGCACGAGTAGAACACAAAGAGTTATGGGCGATAATAGTCATACTGCTTACCAGCATGTCATACTTTGATTCGATGGTATTGTTGGATGAAGAGGCCCAGACCGACATTACATGACCGCATTCATGAGACTGGTTCTACCACTGTGCTTCGCGCACAGGTGGCTAGTGGGTGTTTGTTTCTCCAACTTTAGTTGAATCGAGTGTGACTATGCCCGGTCCTTGTTGAAGGTTAAAATAGCACAATTGACGAAAAATCATTGTGGTTTTCGATGCGTAGGTAAGAACGGTTCATGCTAAGCCCGTAGCAGCCATGTAAAACTTGCAACAAGAAAGTTGAGGACGTCTAAACTTGTTTTTGAAGGGCATGTTGTGATATGATGTGGTCAAGGCGTGACGAGATATGGTTGGTGTTCTGGTTGCCAAACGGATTCATGCCATTGGTACATGTGCCGAGCACTATGTTCCTTGCATCACATTCGAAATACCGATAGAATCCATTCAACGCTCTCCACAGGCTTCCATCATTGACATGTCTCAGCTTCGGATCAGCTCCATCGTCGGGCTTCTTCCTCTCTGCGTGCCAGCGCATGAGCTTTGTGAAGGAAATATGCCCTAGAGGCAATAATAAAGTTATTATTTATTTCCTTATATCATGATAAATGTTTATTATTTATGCTACAATTGTATTAACCGGAAACTTAGTACATGTGTGAATACATAGACAAAAACAGAGTGTCCCTAGTATGCCTCTACATGACTAGCTTGTTTGTCAAAGATGGTTATGTTTCCTGACCATAGACATGTGTTGTCATTTGATGAACAAGACAAGACCCATCCGTTAGCTTGGCATAATGATTGTTTAGTTTTATAGCTATTGCTTTCTTCATGACTTATACATGTTCCTCTGACTATGAGATTATGCAACTCCCGAATACCGGAGGAACACCTTGTGTGCTATCAAACGTCACAGCATAACTGGGTGATTATAAAGATGCTCTACAGGTGTCTCCGATGGTGTTTGTTGAGTTGGCATTGATCGAGATTAGGATTTGTCACTCCGAGTATCGGAGAGGTATCTCTGGGCCCTCTCGGTAATGCACATCACTATAAGCCTTGCAAGCATTGTGACTAATGAGTTAGTTGCGGGATAATACATTACGGAAGGAGTAAAGAGACTTCCCGGTAACGAGATTGAACTAGGTATGATGATACCGACGATCAAATCTCGGGCAAGTAACATACCGATGACAAATGGAACAACGTATGTTGTTATGTGGTTTGACCGATAAATATCTTCGTAGAATATGTAGGATCCAATATAAGCATCCAAGTTCTGCTATTGGTTAATGGCCGGAGATGTGTCTCCGTCATGTCTACATAGTTCACGTACCCGTAGGGTCCGCACGCTTAACGTTCGATGATGAGTTGTATTATGAGTTATGTGATTTGTTGACCAAAGTTTGTTCGGAGTCCCGGATGAGAGCACGGACATGACGAGGAGTCTCGAAATAGTCGAGAGGTAAAGATCGATATATTGGAAGGCTATATTCGGACAATGGAAAGGTACCGAGTGATTCGGGTATTTTTTGGAGTACCGGAGAGTTACGGGAATTCGCAGAGGAAAGTTGTGAGCGCCATACGGGAAAGG
The DNA here is from genome assembly GCA_032464435.1 of Aegilops umbellulata. Classification (NCBI taxonomy): domain Eukaryota; kingdom Viridiplantae; phylum Streptophyta; class Magnoliopsida; order Poales; family Poaceae; genus Aegilops; species Aegilops umbellulata. The sequence goes on along the minus strand of CP136058.1, from coordinate 6,216,968 downwards.
AGAGAAGGGCCTCAAGGGGTTACCGCGCCCCACCCCCCATGGCAAGTCCAAATTGGACTAGGGAGGGGGAGGCCCCCCCCTCTCTTTCCTTCTCCCTCTCCTACTCCCTCCCTCTCTCCCCTCTTGGAAAAGGAAGGGGACTCCAACTAGCATTGGGAATCCTAGTTGGACTCCGCCTAGAGGCGCGCCCCTCCTAGGCCGGCCTCCTCCTTCTCCATCCTTTATATACGTGGCCAAGGGGGCACCCCAAAGCACAAGAGACAATCTCTTAGCCGTGTGCGGTGCCCCCCTCCATAGTTACACACCTCGGTCATATCGTCGTAGTGCTTAGGCGAAGCCCTGCGCTGGTAGCTTCGTCATCACCACCGCCACGCCATCGTGCTGATGGAACTCTCCCTCGGCCTCAACTGGAAAAATAGTACGAGGGACGTCATCGTGCTGAACGTGTGTTGTACACGGAGGTGCCGTACGTTTGGTCCTAGGATCGTTCGGATCGTGAAGACGTACGACTACAGCAAGCGCATTGATATATCGCTTCCGCTTTCGGTCTACGAGGGTACATGGACACACTCTCCCCACTCGTCGCTATGCATCACCTAGATAGATCTTGCGTGATCGTAGGAATTTTTTTAAATTACTGCATTTCCCAACAGTGGTATCATAGCCAGGTCTATGCATAGATGTTATATGCACGAGTAGAACACAAAGAGTTATGGGCGATAATAGTCATACTGCTTAACAGCATGTCATACTTTGATTCGGTGGTATTGTTGGATGAAGAGGCCCAGACCGACATTACATGACCGCATTCATGAGACTGGTTCTACCACTGTGTGCTTCGTGCATAGGTGGCTAGTGGGTGTCTGTTTCTCCAACTTTAGTTGAATCGAGTGTGACTACGCTCGGTCCTTGTTGAAGGTTAAAATAGCACAATTGACGAAAAATCATTGTGGTTTTTGATGCGTAGGTAAGAACGGTTCTTGCTAATCCCATAGCAGCCATGTAAAACTTGCAACAAGAAAGTAGAGGACGTCTAAACTTGTTTTTGAAGGGCATGTTGTGATAGGATATGGTCAAGGCATGATGAGATATGGTTGGTGTTCTGGTTGCCAAACGGATTCATGCCATTGGTACACGTGCCGAGCACGATGTTCCTTGCATCACATTCGAAATTCTGATAGAATCCATTCAGCGCTCTCCACTGGTTTCCATCATTGACGTGTCTCAGCTTCGGATCAGCTCGGGTGTGATAAGCTGTATGTTCACATACAACTGGTGCAAGCCAGTTTTGCACACGCAGAATACTCGGGTTAAACTTGACGAGCCTAGCATATGCAGATATGGCCTCGGAACACTGATATCGAAAGATCGAACGTGAATCATATAGTAGATATGATCAACGTAGTGATGTTCACCATTGAAAACTACTCCATCTCACGTGATGACGGGACATGGTTTGGTTCATATGGATCACTTGATCATTTAGATGACTAGAGGGATGTCTATCTAAGTGGGAGTTCTTAAGTAATATGATTAATTGAACGTTAATTTATCATGAACTTAGTCCTAATAGTATTTGCATATCTTTGATGTAGATTAATAAGCTCGGGTATAGCTTCCCCATTTATTTTTGATTTGTTCCTAGAGAAAAATAAGTTGAAAGATGATAGTAGCAATGATGCAGATTAGGTACCGTGATCTGAGGATTATCCTCATTGCTCCACAGAAGAATTATGTCATTGATGCACCACTAGGTGACGGACCTATTGCAGGAGCATCTACAGACGTTATGAACGTTTGTCAAAGCTCGGTATGATGAATACTTGATAGTTTAGTGCACCATGCTTTACGGCTTAGAACCTGGACTTCAAAAATGTTTTGGACGCCATGGAGCATATGAGATGTTCCAAGAGCTGAAATTGGTTTTTCATACTCATTCCCATGTCAAGAGGTATGAGACCTCTAACAATACTTTGCCTACAAGATGGAGGAGAATAGCTCAACCAGTAAGCATGTGCTCAGATTGTCTGGGTACTATGATTGCTTGAATCAAGTGGGAGTTAATCTTCCGGATAAGATAGTAATTGACAAAGTTCTCTAGTCACTATCACCAAATTACTATAACTTCGTGATGAACTATAATATGCAAGGGATGACGAAAGTAATTCCCGAGCTCTTTGTGATGCTGAAATCAGCGTACGTAGAAATCAAGAAAGAGCATCAAGTGTTGATGGTTAACAAGACCACTAGTTTCAAGAAAAGGGAAAAGGGATAGAAAGGGAACTTCAAGAAGAATGACAAGTAAGTTGTCACTCCCATGAAGAAGCCCAAATCTAGACCCAAGCCTGAAACTGAGTGCTTCTACTGCAAAGGAAATGGTCACTAGAAGTGCAACTACCCTAGATACTTGGCGGATAAGAAGGATGGAAAAGTGAACAAAGGTATATTTGATATACATGTTATTGATGTGTAATTTACTAGTGTTTATAGCAACCCCTCAGTATTTGATACTGGTTCAGTTGCTAAGAGTAGTAACTCGAAACGGGAGTTACAAAATAAACAGAGACTAGGTAAGGGCGAGGTGATGATGTATGTCGGAAGTGATTCCAAGGTTGATAAGATTACCATCGCACACTCCCTTTAACTTCGGGATTAGTGTTGAACCTAAATTAAATGTTATTTGGTGTTTGCATTGAGCATGGATATGATTGGATCATGTTTATTGCAATATGGTTATTCGTTTAAGTAAAAGAATAATTGTTGTTCTGTTTACATGAATAAAACCTTCTATGGTCATACACTCAATATAAATGGTTTATTGAATCTCGATCGTAGTGATACACATATTCATAATATTAAAGCCAAAAGATGCAAAGTTAATAATGATAGTGCAACTTATTTGTGGCACTGCCGTTTAGGTCATGCTGATGGGCTTTTGGAATCACTTGATTATGAATCACTTGATGCTTGCGAACCATGCCTCATGGGCAAGATGACTAAGACTCCATTCTCCAGAACAATGGAGTGAGCAACTGACTTATTGGAAATAATACATACCAATGTATGCAATCCGATGAGTGTTGAGGCTCGTGGCGGGTATCGTTATTTTCTGACCTTCACAGATGATTTGAGCAGATATGGGTATATCTACTTGATGAAACATAAAGTCTGAAACATTTGAAAAGTTCAAATAATTTCAGTGTGAAGTGGAAAATCATCATAACAAGAAAATAAAGTTTCTACGATCTGATCGCGGAGACGAATATTTGAGTTACGAGTTTGGCCTTCAATTAAAACAATCTGGAATAGTTTCACAAACCCATGCCACCTAGAACACCATAGCATAATGCTGTGTCCGAACGTCGTAACCGTACCTTATTGGATATGATGCGATCTATGATGTCTCTTACCAATTTACCACTATCGTTTTGGGGTTATAGTGATGTGCATTACCGAGAGGGCCCAGAGATACCTCTCGGATACTAGGAGTGACAAATCCTAATCTTGATCTATGCCAACTCAACAAACACCATCGAAGACACCTCTGGTCTGTCTCTAATGCGTAACCCCAAAACGATAGTGGTAAATTGGTAAGAGACATCATAGATCGCACCATATCCAATAAAGTACGGTTACGACGTTCGGAAACAGCATTATGCTGTGGTGTTCTAGGTGGCATGAGTTTGTGAAACTATTCCACATTGTTTTAATTGAAGGCCAAACTCGTAACTCAAATATTCGCCTTCGTGATCAGATCGTAGAAACTTTATTTTCGTGTTACGCTGATTTTCTACTTCACTATGAAATTCTTTGAACTTTTCAAATGTTTTAGACTTTATGTTTCATCAAATAGATATATCCATATCTGCTCAAATCATCTGTGAAGGTCAGAAAATAACGATACCCGCTGCGAGCCTCAACACTCATCGGATCGCATACATCCATATGTATTATTTCCTATAAGTCAGTTGTTCACTCCATTGTTCCGGAGAATGGAGTCTTAGTCATTTTGCCCATGAGGCATGGTTCGCAAGCATCAAGTGATTCATAATCAAGTGATTCCAAAAGCCCATCAACATGGAGTTTCTTCACGCGCTTTACTCCTTCCCTCTCTCCCCTCTTGAAAAAGGAAGGGTACTCCAACTAGGATTGGGAATCGTAGTTGGACTCCCCCTATGGCGCGCCCCTCCTAGGCCGTCCTCCTCCTCCCTCCTTTCTATACGTGGCCAAGGGGGCACCCCAAAGCACAACCGACAATCTCTTAGCCGTGTGCGGTGCCCCCCTCCATAGTTACACACCTCGGTCATATCGTCGTATTGCTTAGGCGAAGCCCTGCACCGGTAGCTTCATCATCACCGTCGCCACGCCGTCATGCTGACGGAACTCTCCCTCGGCCTTGATGACTGTCGGTGTCAAAACCGGCGGATCTCGGGTAGGGGGTCCCGAACTATGCGTCAAGGTCGGATGGTAACAGGAGACAAGGGACACTTTATTTTACCCAGGTTCGGGCCCTCTCGATGGAGGTAAAACCCTACTCCCGCTAGATTAATATTGATGATATGGGTAGTACAAGAGTAGATCTACCACGAGATCGAGGAGGCTAAACCCTAAAAGCTAGCCTATGGTATGATTGTGTATGATGATGGTTGTCCTACGGACTACAACCCTACGGTTTATATAGACACCGGATAGGGTTAGGGTTTACACAGAGTCGGTTACAATGGTAGGAGATCTTGAATATCCGCACGCCTAGCTTGCCTTCCACGCCAAGGAAAGATCCTTCCGGACACGGGACGAACTCTTCAATCTTGTATCTTCATAGTCCTGGAGTCCGGCGAAGGTATTGTCCGGCTATACGAACACCCCCTAATCCAGGACTCCCTCAGTAGCCCCTGAACCAGGCTTCAATGACGACGAGAATGGCGCGCAGATTGTCTTCGGCATTGCAAGGCGGGTTCCTCCTCCAAGTTCTTCAAGAAGATTACAAACACCAAAAATAGTGTCCGGCTCTGCAAAATAAGTTTCCACATATTGCCATATAGAGAATAATATTAACACAAATCAAATCTGCTGACGTATTCCGCAGTGCGCCATAACACTGCGGCCAAGCTCTTTACATAAATTGTTTTCATTGTTCCACCTCAGCGTGTTTAGCGAGGCGATTTCCTTGGCACGTCTTGTCAAAGCAGAGATCGTGTGCCCCTTTTAACGGGATTGTCATCAATACGGACGTGGGTAACCCAACCGCGCCATTTACCACGGCGCTTGGGAGGCAAGTGAGTTTTATTAGGTAGGTGGGGATGCCTAACTGCACCCGCTTGTATAAAGGGATAAGGATTCACCTTTTTACCTACGCCTTCTTCCTCCTTTGCCAATCCATCTCTCGCGCACTCAAGCTCCAGTGCCCAAGTACGCTCTTCCTTCTTCAACCTTCTCCAACAATGTCCGGAGCGGGATGCAAGTGGATGGCCTCCTCCGTTACGGAGGCTCAAGTAAAAAAGCTAAGGAAAGCCGGATATTTGTCTAAGGACATCCCGCATCGGCTTCCTGAGAAGGGGCAGCTTCTTCCTACCCCAGGGCCGCATGAGAGGGTAGTTTTTCTTCCCGACTTCCTCTGCGGACTGGGCTTTCCAATTCACCCATTTGTCCGGGGGCTTATGTTCTACTACGGCCTGGATTTCCATGATCTGACTCCGAACTTCGTCCTCAACATCTCGGCATTTATCGTCGTGTGTGAGGCCTTTCTCCGCGTTCGCCCCCACTTCGGCCTCTGGCTCAAGACCTTCAACGTCAAGCCCAAGGTGGTGTCCGGTACCCCATGGCCTGTTCGAGGTCTCCTTTGTGGAGTCCCTAAAGGGGTGGCAGGCCGGGTGGTTTTACATCACCGAGCCACGCGATCTGAAATGGGTCGCAGCCCCCGAGTTCAGATCCGGACCCCCCACGCGGCTCATGTCCTGGAAGGAGACGGGCCTGTCGTTGGGCAACGAGGAAGAAGTGACTGGGTTGCAAACGTGCATCCAGTCCCTGGTGAACAGGCCAATCCGGCTGATCAATGTGATCCAGGTCATGCTCGTTCGCCGGATCCTCCCGTGCCAACAACGGGATTTTACTTCGTGGGAATTCGACCCGGCGCAGCACCAAACCCTCAGTAGGCTCTTCGACACGACGTATGAAGACGTCTGGAAGGTGCCGACCAAAGGGGCCGAGTCCCCCACATCCGCTTCCGAGGACCGCGGATACAGCTCGCAGCGTCACGCCAGCGAGGTAAGCTATCTATACCTTTGACAGGTTTGTTAAGCTCTACTTCATAGATTAACTCTATGCGAGATCTAAACTCCCTTTGCCTTTGACAGGCTTGGCGGGCGATATCCGGACCAATTAACTGTCCGGCTCCCCTGCCCGAAGACCCAGCCCCAGCTCTCTTGGTGAAGCTGCTGGCTCCGGCACCTTATGTGGTGCCAGAGAAGAAGGCCAAGAAGAAGAAAACCACCGGGACTCGAAAGAGTTCCCGCAACATGGTGGTGTCGGATTCATCATCTGACGAGTCCGCGACGCTATCCTCTCGTGAAAACGAGGAGGAGGAACAAGAAAGCTCTCCCCCCCTAGCGGGGGGAGAAAAGAAGAAGAAGGCCACCCCAACGAGGGAGGCCGAGGGGTCGAGGAAAAGGAAGACCCCTCCGCCGGACGACTCCCACGACACCGAAGAGGGTGGAGAGGAGTGGCCGGACAGAACCAAGCATCCGGCGAAATCATAAGTACTTATATACCAGAGTGACTCATGATATTCTTTAATGCGCGGCTTTCCCTAATATCGCTCGTAATTTATGCAGCCCGCCCCGGGCCGAACTCGACGATTCATCGCGCGGCTCCCTGGATTCGTTGGACGTGAACTCTGTTTCGCCCGCTGTCTCCCCCTGCAGGGCGGACGACGCCGAAGTGGCATCCCGCCAAGCTCCAGGGCAGGAGGAGATAGTCCCGGAGAAGCCGCATGGCAATCCTACGGACCCCAGGAGTAAAGGGGATGAAACCCCCCAGGCTCCAAGTCCGGCTTTGTGCCGGACACCGTGCCGGACTTGACAGTCCTGGTCCGCGGTGGGCGAACTCCTTCCGAGAGGATTAAGCCGTTTGAGCCGGCGACCTCCGTCCAACCAGAGGCGCCGGACAATCTGCTGGAGGTGCTTGAGGGCGCCACCATCGACGAGGAGCACCGTACTGTTATGAGTACGGTGATCCAAAGGGTTCAGTCCGCCAAGAGCGGACTGACTGAAGCTTGCGCTAGCCTTCTAACAGGCTTCGAGGTAAGTAAAAATATGTCAAATTATTACCGCATAGACAGTAGCCCCTGATGCTCTGTTCGGTGTTCAGAAAGGAAAGCCGAATAGTGGATCTAGTAATTTTCGCAGGAGTCTAACAACAAAAAGTCAAATATGCGTATGCAGGCTTCGCTGCTGTCCACCGCCGCACTGACTGCGCAGGTGGATGTCCTTAAAAAGGACCTCGAGCGGACCGAGCAAGAGCTCGGCCTTGCCAAACGGCAGCTCGAGGAGAAAGAAGGTAAGAAATACCCTAAAAAATGGTGCCTATAGAGAGGCTTGATTGCAGAAAGAAATAACAGGATTGTACTGCTTATTGTAGGGGCCACAACCGAGGTGGCAACCCTGAAGTAGGCGCTAGCTGAGGCCGGAAAGAAAACGGCCGAGGAGCGCGCCGAGCGAGAAAGGCTTGGGGTTCAGGTCGGCTAGGTGCAGCAAGAGCTGCAAGCTCTCATGAAAAAACATGAGAGTTTGGAGCTTGAGTCAAAAGCGCAAGCATCCGAGCTCGCGTCGGCCCTTGAGACCGCCAAGAGTGCCAAGGCCGAAGCCCAAAAGGCCCTCCAAGAGTTGGAGGAGGTGAAAAAGATAGCAACGGGTAAGGCGTTCTTAATGTAAAGTAGGAATATAAAAGTAAACTACCGGTTACTTACCCGAATCCGGAGTTCTCCAGGGGCATTCACCAATCTTCCCCGCAGCGTATCTGACGCCGCCGCGTTCTACCGAGCTGAAGAGGTCAGCTCGACGGAGAGTGTGTTCTGGTCTCAGTATTCTGAGGCCGGACACCCTGTGCCTTTGAGCGATCAGCTGAAACAGCTGGTCGAGCTCCACAAGGTGGCCGAACAGGCCATGAAGGGCTTACTAGTTCGGCTGTGGCCTGGAGACGCCCTTCCTGGGAGCTATTTCGGGCTAGTGCGGCGGCTGGTGGAGGCCTGTCCACAGCTTGAGGTCATCAAGCGCTCCTCCTGCATTGAAGGTGCCCGGAGGGCCCTTGCCCGTGTAAGGGTACACTGGGGTTAGCTGGACGGAGAGAAGCTGGTGAAGGACGGGCCGCCGCCGGGGAAGGAGCATCGCAAGCCCGAGAACTACTACAAGGAAGTTCTTGCCAGAGCCCGCCTTGTCGCGGATGAATGTACTAAAGAAGTAGTATTTGAATGAATTCGCTCGTTTGTATCCTGTGCGCTGAAAACTTGTTCATATGCGCTAAGCAATGCTTATTGAATTTAAAATATTATTTTTTGTGCGGTCGTTTATCAAAAATTGAGAGATGGCCAGTCGTCGGCTTCTGCCCCCATGCCACTAGTGCTAGGGTGTTCGGGATAAACCTGAGGGCTCTTTTCCCCATAGTTGGGTCCTTCGAGGGAGGCGCTCAGTACAACGAACTAGGCAATCAGACTATAATGCTTGAACACTCTCACTTAGCCATAGAACGTTATAATTTTAAATTTCGGCGAAGCCCCTAGTTCAGAAGGCCGAATTCGAGGCGCTATCCACGCCTTTGGCCGGACATAGCCAGCTCCTCGCTCGAAGCGGCATAAGTCTTTAAGGACTCAAAAAACCTCTCAAACAGCGACCGGTCTCATGCCTTATCATGACAGTGTGTTTTAGCTTTCTCCACTGAGGTCCTTAACCCAGCTGAACCGGGGCACAATCGCAGTGGTTCTCCTAGTGCTACCTTAGCCGATATAGCGGAACGTAAGGCACCAAAACATAGGAGCCGGGCAAACCCAACATGTGACCAGAATCATGATTCGGAGCCGATGCATATAGTGCTATAAGTTCGGGGTGCCGCACTTGTGAAAGTGTACGGACTTCTCACACCAGATAGAAGGGTAATGAAGCCCCTGGCGTGTTTTGTCGTACCATGGTGTACGGTTGCGATCATGTTTATTTAATGAACATATATATTAAAAGAGGACAACGCAAAAAATAGGCGAAAAGCTATGCATTGTTTATAGAGAGGCTATTTATCAAAGCCGAACGATACAAGTAGTGCGATAAGCAAAAAGATATTAGACTATTTAACATGTCCTGACCAGGGGCAGGCCGCGGAATTTAGAAACAGATATATCGCTCGAAATAGAGACCACCTGAGAGTTCCATAATGCGGCGTAGCTTTGTCTGCTTCCCTGGGTCTTGCATCGTCTGTGCGGCAGCAAAGCCGAACAGGTTGTCCAGAGTGTGGAGTCCTGAAAGTAAAAAAAAATCCGGCAGCCCCTAGTATGTTTGACGCCGTGTTGTAAGCATGCCGTTAATGTGCCCCTCCCCCTGTGCCCATGGAATTTCGAGGGCGCAATTGTGTACTCGAGGTACTAGCTCCATTATGTTGCGATGGCTGGGGTTGGGGTCGTATTGCTACGCTTGCTCCGAACGTGCCAGGCGGTGTTGTTGCAGGTTACTCCGGGCGCGCTTTGCATTATCCGGCTTTTCAACGGCCGGACTGGAGAGTTGCCTTGAAAGGCTGCTTTGTACTTCCGCTGCGAGGGCCGCCGTGTGCTCCTCCGTACGGAGGGAGCGTTCAGTGTTTCCGTTGACCGTAATTACTCCTCGAGGGCCTGGCATCTTGAGCTTGAGATATGCGTAGTGCGTCACCGCATTGAATTTAGCGAATGCGGTTCGTCCGAGCAGGGCGTGATAGCCACTGTGGAACAGGACTATATCGAAGATTAACTCTTCGCTTTGGAAGTTATCCGGAGATCCGAAGACCACATCAAGTGTTACAGAGCCTGTGCAATTGGCCTCTACACCTGGTATGACGCCTTTAAAGGTTGTCCTTGTGGGCTTGATCCTTGATGGATCTATGCCCATTTTCCGCACTGTATCCTGATAAAGCAGGTTCAGGCTACTGCCACCGTCCACGAGAACTCTTGTGAGATGAAATCCGTCAATGATTGGGTCAAGAACCCATGCGGCCAAACCGTCGTGACGGATGCTAGTGGGGTGATCCCTTCGATCAAAAGTGATCGGGCAGGAGGACCATGGGTTGAACTTTGGGGCGACTGGCTCCATTGCGTATACGTCCCGTAGAGCACGCTTCCGCTCCCCCTTGGGAATGTGGGTCGCGTATATCATGTTCACCGTTCGCACTTGTGGGGGAAACCCCTTCTGTCCATTGTTGTTCGGCGGCCTGGGCTCCTCCTCGTCGTCGCTATGCATCCCCTTGTCTTTGTGTTCGGCTCTTAACTTGTCTGCCTGCTTGAACACCCAACAATCCCTGTTGGTGTGATTGGCTGGCCTTTCGGGGGTGCCATGAATCTGGCACGAGCGGTCGAGTATCCGGTCCAAACTGGACGGGCCCTGTGTATTCTTTTTAAATGGCTTTTTCCGCTGACCGGATTTATAGCGTCTGAATCCGGCATTTACTGCCGTATCCTCATTGCTGCCACTGCTAACGCGACGCTTTTGCTTATTTCGACGTGTCGTGCCACTTTTGTCCTTGGTATCCGAATTACAAGGGTTCTTCGATAAGTTGTTGCTGCGAGCTAGCCAGCTATGTTCGCCCGCGCAAAAGCAGGTCATGAGTGTCGTGAGGGCTGCCATAGATTTTGGCTTTTCCCGTCCCAGGTGCCGGTCAAGCCACTCGTCGCGGATGTTATGTTTGAAGGCTGCTAGGGCCTCTGCGTCCGGACAATCGACTATCTGATTTTTCTTTGTTAGGAACCGTGTCCGGAATTGCCTGGCCGATTCTTCTGGCTGCTGAATTATGTTGCTTAGGTCGTCGGCGTCCGGTGGCCGCACATAGGTCCCCTGGAAGTTGTCGAGGAATGCGGCTTCCAGGTCCTCCCAAGAACCGATTGAGTCCGCTGGTAGGCTGTTAAGCCATTGTCGGGCTGGTCCTTTGAGCTTGAGGGGGAGATATTTGATGGCGTGTAGATCGTCGCCACGTGCCATGTGGATGTGAAGGAGATAATCCTCAATCCATACTGCCGGATCTGTCGTACCATCGTACGACTCGATGTTGACGGGTTTGAAACCCTCTGGGATTTTATGATCCATTACTTCATCTGTGAAGCATAGTGGGTGTGCGGCGCCCATGTACTGGGCTATGTCACGACGCAGCTCGTAAGAGCTATGCCCGTTGTGTTCGGCCCGGCCGGATTTATTGTGTCCGGAGTGAAGATCATCACGTGTCGTCGGGCGTCTGCGCGATCCATAGATTGATCTTGTTTGCCTTGCTTTATCTTCCAGTACGTCTTGCAGGTCTGGCTCATTTTCCCGTGCCTTAGTTGAGTGGCACCGAGGCATGGCTAGTTTACAGGTTCGACAGGCCTCTCTGTCGCGGCCGCGAGGTGGCCGGTCTGCCATGTCATGCATTGGTAATGTAGGTGCTTCCCCCTCTGATTGGGGTAGCGGCCTGCGCTTAGGATAATTTTTGGAGGCGCGCTCGAGTTCATACTCTTCGGCCGCAAGGACTTCAGTCCATCTGTCAGCTAGCAAATCTTGATCAGCTCTAAGTTGTTGCTGCTTTTTCTTTAGGCTATTCGCCATGGCTAGAAGCCTGCGTTTGAAATGCTCTTGTTCGGCGGGGTCTGATGGTACGACGAGTTCGTCGTCGTCGAGGCTTGCCTCGTCTTCGTAGGGAGGCATGTAGTTATCATCCTCAACCTCTCGCTCTGCCGCTCTCTCATGAGGGCTGGCTTCTCCATCTTCCTGCGCCGAATCTTGCTAGATTTTGTGTTCTTCGGCGCTATCCGGGGTAGTATTATCTCCCGTGCCGGAATCACCGTTTCTGCTGTGGCGGGATTTAGAGCGGCGCCGTTGACGCCGGCGTTTTGGCTGTTTTTTCGAGGTGTCATCCTCCGCTGTTCCATCGCCATCTCCATCCTTTGGAGCGTCCACAATATATATGTCATATGACGAGGTGGCGGTCCAGCGCCCTACAGGTGCTGGTTCTTGTTCGTCTCCTCCTTCGTCGTCCATACCGTCGAAGTCTTCGGAGCCGAAGTCAAGTATGTCGGTTAAATCATCGACAGTGGCTATTAAGTGGGTGGTGGGTGGGCTTTGAATTTCTTTGTCTTACGAATCCCAACCTCGCAGACCATAGTCTGGCCTGGGCTCTCCTGATAGAGAGAGAGACTTGAGAGAATTCAGGATATCACCGAAAGGTGAGTGCTGAAAGATGTCCGCGGCGGTGAACTCCATTATAGGTGCCCAATCGGATTCGATCGGCAGGGGCATGGGAGGCCCGGAGTTCGGAGAAGAATCCGACTCCTTGGAGTCATGGGCCGTGCGGAGTGCGGGGCTGGCGTTCGGCTCGATCGCCTTCAAGATCGCAGCCCCCGAGGTGATGTCCAACCGTTCATCCTCAAAGAACGCAGCGGGCTCCGAGTCGAGGATCGGGGCCGGTGCGTGTGCGGCCTCCAGGGCACTATTCGGAGGCAGAGCTATATCATGCCCCTCGAGGTAGTGCGGCGCGCTTGGCTGTGTCTCGAACCCGTCAAAGATCAAGTCTCCGCGGATATCCGCTGTGTAGTTTAAGCTTCCAAACCTGACTTGATGGCCAGGGGCGTAGCTTTCGATCTGCTCCAGACGACCAAGCGAATTGGCCCGCAGAGCGCAGCCGCCGAAGACGAAGATTTGTCCGGGGAGAAAGTCTCACCCTGGACCTCATCGTTGTTGATGATCAAAGGAGCCATCGGACATAAAAGCAACGACACAGAGGAACTCTCAATGAAAGCACCAATGTCCGTGCCAAAACCGGCGGATCTCGGGTAGGGGGTCCCGAACTGTGCGTCAAGGTCGGATGGTAACAGGAGACAAGGGACACTTTATTTTACCCAGGTTCGGGCCCTCTCGATGGAGGTAAAACCCTACTCCTGCTAGATTAATATTGATGATATGGGTAGTACAAGAGTAGAACTACCACGAGATCAAGGAGGCTTAACCCTAAAAGCTAGCCTATGGTATGATTGTGTATGATGATGGTTGTCCTACGGACTACGACCCTCCAGTTTATATAGACAACGGATAGGATTAGGGTTTACACATAGTCGGTTACAATGGTAGGAGATCTTGAATATCCGCATGCCTAGCTTGCCTTCCACGCCAAGGAAAGATCCTTCCGGACACGGGACAAAGTCTTCAATCTTGTATCTTCATAGTCCTGGAGTCCGGCGAAGGTATTGTCCGGCTATCCGAACACCCCCTAATCCAGGACTCCCTCAATGACCCACGAGTGTAGGGGATCTATCGTAGTCCTTTCGATAAGTAAGAGTGTCGAACCCAACGAGGAGCAGAAGGAAATGACAAGCGGTTTTTAGTACGGTATTCTGTGCAAGCACTAAAATTATTGGTAACAGATAGTTTTGTGATAAGGTAATTTGTAACGGCTAACAAGTAATGAAAGTAAATAAGGTTCAGCAATATGGACCAATCCTTTTTTTAGCAATGGACAAGCCTAGACAAACTCTTATATGAAGGAAAACGCTCCCGAGGACACATGGGAATTATCGTCGAGCTAGTTTTCATCATGCTCATATGATTCGCGTTCGTTACTTTGATAATTTGATATGTGGGTGGACCGGTGCTTGGGTACTGCCCTTTCTTGGACAAGCATCCCAATTATTATTAACCCTATTGCAACCATCCGCAAATACAAAAGAAGTATTAAGGTAAACCTAACCATAGCATGAAACATATAGATCCAAATCAGCCCCTTACGAAGCAATGCATAAACTCCGGTTTAAGCATCTGTCACTCTAGCAACCGATCATCTACTTATTACTTCCCAATGCCTTCCTCTAGGCCCAAACAATGGTGAAGTGTCATGTAGTCGACGTTCACATAACACCACTAGAGTAAACACAACATACATCCCATCAAAATATCGAACGAATACCAAATTCACATGACTACTTATAGCAAGACTTCTCCCATGTCCTCAGGAACAAACGTAACTACTCACAAATCATATTCATGTTCATAATCAGAGGGGTATTAATATGCATAAAGGATCTGAACATATGATCTTCCACCAAATAAACCAACTAGCATGAACTACAAGGAGTAATCAACACTACTAGCAACCCACAGGTACTAATCTGAGGTTTTGGGACAAAGATTGGATACAAGAGATGAACTAGGATTTGAGAGGAGACGGTGCTGGTGAAGATGTTGATGGAGATTGACCCCCTCCCGAGGAGAGGATCGATGGTGATGACGATGGTGATGATTTCCCCCTCCCGGAGGGATATTTCCTTGGCAGAGCTCCGCTGGAGCCCTAGATTGGTTCCGCCAAGATTCCGCCTCGTGGGGGCGATGCTTCGTCTGGAAAGCTTCCTTCAGATTTTTTCCAGGTGAAAGACTTTATATAGCAGAAGATGGGCACCGGAGGCTTGCCAGGGGCCCCATGAGACAGGGGGCGCGCCCCCCACCCTCGTGGCCAAGGTGTGGGCCCCCTCTGGTTAATTGTTTCACCAATATTTTTTATTAATTCCAAAACGTGCCTCCGTGAAGTTTCAGGACTTTTGGAGTTGTGTAGAATAGGTCTCTAATATTTGCTCCTTTTTCAGCCCAGAATTCCAGCTGCCGGCATTCTCCCTCTTCATGTAAACCTTATAAAATAAGAGAGAATAGGCATAAGTATTGTGACATAATGTGTAATAACAGCCCATAATGTAATAAATATCCATATAAAATCATGATGCAAAATGGACGTATCAACTCCACCAAGCTTAGACCTCGCTTGTCCTTAAGCAGAAGCCGATAACGAAAAATACGTCCACATGTTTAGTGATAGAGGTGTTGACAAAATAAAATACAGACATGAGGGCATCATGATTTTTCTTATAACAGCAACATATATAAATATTTTATCATATGATTCCTTATGTTAAAGTAACAATCTATTCACAATGTCAAGTATGAATCAGAAACTTCATAAACTATGATCTCGGTCATTGAGGCAATTGCAATTTATCATAACATAGGAAAGAGTCAATATAAGAGATTTTTAGCAAGTCCACATACTCAACTATTATTTAGTCTTTCACAATTGCTAACACTCACGCAATAATGGTTATAGAGTTTTAATCGGACACAGAGAAAGATAGGGGCTTATAGTGTAGCCTCCCAACCTTTTACCTCAAGGGTAATTTCAACAATAATAATTCATGCTAACTTACATCCAATTGGATATATATATCAGGATCTTTCCAACACAATGTTCTTGCCAAAGGATAAAATGTAAAAAGGAAAGGTGAAGATCACCATGACTCTTGTATAATGTGTAAGACAAGAATAAAAGATAGGCCCTTTGTAGAGGGAAGCAGAGATTGTCATGTGCTTTTATGGTTGGATGCACAAAATCTTAATGTGAAAGAACGTCACTTTATATTGCCACTTGTGACATGTACCTTTATTATGCAGTCCGTCGCTTTTATTTCTTCCACATCACAAGATCGTATAAAGCTTATTTTCTCCACACTAATAAACCATACATATTTAGAGAGAAATTTTTATTGCATGCAACAATGACAACTTACTTGAAGGATCTTACTCAATCCATAGGTAGGTATGGTGGACTCTCATGGAAAAACTGGGTTTAAGGATATTTGGAAGCATAAGTAGTATCTCTACTTGGTGCAAAGAACTTGGCTAGCATGAGGGCTAAAGGCAAGCTCAACATGTTGGATGATCCATGACAATATACTTTATTTCGGATATAAGAAAACATAACACATTACGTTGTCTTAATTGTCCAGCATCAACTTTTTAGCATGTCATATTTTAATGAGTGCTCACAATCATAAAAGATGTTCAAGATAGTATATTTGTATGTGAAAACCTCTCTTTCTTTATTACTTCCTATTAATTGAAACGATGACCAAAACTATGTTTGTCAACTCTCCACAACTTTTATTCATCATACTCTTTTATATGTGAAGTCATTACTCTCCATAAGATCAATATGATCTCTTTATTTCTTTTTATTCTTTCTTTCTCTTTTATTCCCTCAAGATCATAGCAAGATAATCAAGCCCTTGACTAAAAACTAATCTTTATTATATATAGCTCACGGACTCGATTACTTAGAAGGATCATAAAGAAAAACTCAAAACTGAATCATACTAAAACTTTATTCTACCGGATCAAGATATTACTAAAAGGATCAAACTAAGAAAAACGGTAAAGATAGGAGTGTGATGGTGATACGATACCGGGGCACCTCCCCCAAGCTTGGCAGTTGCCAAGGAGAGTGTCCATACCCATGTGATTATGTCTCTTTCTTCGACAGTGAGGAAGGTGGAGTTGTTGATTGAGGGAGTCCTGGATTAGGGGGTGTTCGGGTAGCCGGACTATACCTTTAGCCGGACTTCAGCACTATGAAGATACAAGATTGAAGACTTCATCCCGTGTCCGGAAGGGACTTTCCTTGGCGTGGAAGGCAAGCTTGGCGATGCGGATATTCAAGATCTCCTACCATTGTAACCGACTCTGTGTAACCCTGACCCTATCCGGTGTCTATATAAACCGGAGGGTTGTAGTCCGTAGGACAATCATCTTCATACACAATCATACCATAGGCTAGCTTCTAGGGTTTAGCCTCCTTAATCTCATGGTAAACCTACTCTTGTACTACCCATATCATCAATATTAATCAAGCAGGAGTAGGGTATTACCTCCATCGAGAGGGCCCGACTCTGGGTAAAAACATTGTGTCCCTTGTCTCTTGTTACCTTCCGGTTATGACGCACAGTTCGGGACCCCCTACCCGAGATCCGCCGGTTTTGACACCGACGTTGGTGCTTTCATTGAGAGTTCCTCTGTGTCGTCACCTTTAGGCCCGATGGCTCCTTCGATCATCAACAACGATGAGTTCCAGGGTGAGACTTTTCTCCCCGGGCAGATCTTCGTCTTCGGCGGCTTCGCTCTGCGGGCCAACTCGCTTGGTCACCTGGAGCAGATCGAAAGCGACGCCCCTGGCCATCAAGTCAGGTTTGGAAGCTTAAACTACACGGATGATATCCGTGGAGACTTGATGTTCGACGGGTTCGAGCCACAGCCAAGCGCGCCGCACTATCTCGAGGGGCATGATCTAGCTCTGCCTCCGAACGGTGTCCTGGAGGCCGCACACGCACCGGTTCCGACCCCTAACTCGGAGCCCATTGCGCCAATTGAGGATGAGCGGTTGGACGTCACCTGGGGGGCTGCGAACTCAAAGGCGATCGAGCCGAACGCCAACCCCGCACTCCGCGTGACCCGTGACTCCGAGGGTCCGGACTCTTCTCCGTTCTCCGAAACCCCCGCGCCCCTGCCAATCGAATCCGATTGGGCGCCGATAATGGAGTTCACCGCCGCAGACATCTTTCAGCACTCGCCCTTTGGCGACATCCTGAATTATCTCAAGTCTCTCTCTTTATCAGGAGAGCCTGGCCGGATTACGGTCAGCAAGGATGGGATACGAACGATGAAGAAATTCAAAGCCCACCCACCACCCACTTTGTAGCCACCGTCGACAACCTAAACGACGTGCTCAACTTCATCTCCGCAGACATCGACAGCATGGATGACGACGCAGGAGATACCGATGAACCAACGCCCATAGGGCATTGGACAGCCACCTCATCTAACGATGTGTACATGGTGGATACCCCTAGAGGAAGTGATAACGAGGAAAAAGGGGATGGAACGGGAGATAGACCCCTCGGAAAGCAATCAAAGCGTCGGCATAAACGCCGACCCAGGCCCCGCCTCAGTAAAGACCCAGACATAGAGCGGGACAAGCCGGTAGGCGACAGGCGGGCCTTAGAGCAGCCATCCAAACAGGGAGAAACCGAAACTCCCTCCCCCGGCGAAAACGGCATTCCGAACGACCTTACGCCGGATAAATCCATGGAGCAGAAGAGTCTCCACAAGAGGCTCGTTGCAACTGCACGCAGCCTGAAAAAGCAGTAGCGGAAGCTAAAGATAGCGGAAGATGCACTCCAGATTAGATGGAGTAAAGTTATCAATACTGCAGATAAATACGGCGACGGTCACCGTACTAAAAGCTATCCGAAAAAGAAAGCTACTGCCCGAATTCGACGAAGAGGCCCTAGATCCCTCGCATTCAAAAAACAAGAAAGCCACTGATGAGGACATGACTACCTTGGATATGACCAAAAATATTGCATACATGCATATTTGTCAGGTGATTTCTAGTGTCAACTATTCAATAATCTATTTATATTATCCAGAACAAAAATACTTCACACACTTTTGTGTTTTGTCTAATTGCAGGTGTATGCGACATCTGTACAATCCACATATGAAGATAAGGGAAAAAGAGAAGTTTAGGTGCTGTTCAAAAAGTCCCTTCACGTCACTTTTGGGCCAAGAGAAGATAGAGTCCAAGTCTCTCATGTTCTAGATTCAGATTCCGACTGCACAGACATACCTGAATCAAAACAGCAAGAAATTTTTCATACGGACTCCGAATTGGGTGATTCTTTTTTTGTTGGAAACTAGATTTCGTACTCTTTCCACTCCAGTTGGATTCACCTTTAAATTTGTCCGGAGCATTGAGATATGGACGAAACAATCTGACGCTGCAGCAGAATCCGAGTCAAACAACAAGTCCAAAGGTGTTGCATCACCTCCACTTGGGCCCACGAGCCTTGTACGACCTATGGTTGGTTTTAGGCTTCCTTGGGACATCCTCCCACCTCCTTGGGCGCCACCCCTTGCACCTATATAAGTAGATCCATCTAGTAGCTTTTTGCTCGGGATTTATTTAGTTAAAAGTTAGCCAATGCAACTCCGTGTACTTCGTTTGTGTCCAACGACCAGACCAAGACCGCTTACGGATCTCCACCTTTATCAATACTTCATATATACTCGCAATATTCAGATTGCTTTTATCATATTCTTGCTTGTTCTTCAATTGCTTGCAGGAATAGACCTTCGTGGTCAGGTTGATTGTGCTCCGGCGTGGTCAATAACCTCTCGAAGTTGGTTTAGCGATTGCTAAGGCGCAACGTCGTGCATGTTTGTAGTCGGATCGTCAAAGTCATCTCCACCAAATCGATAGTTATCATCTCATCGAAAGATCGGGACAGCCCCGCCTCTATCAAGTGGTATCAGTTTTCAGGTTGCTCGGTGAGAATTTCCAGTTATCCATAGATTAAATTTATATTCTTACCTATTGTCCTAGAAAAAGCCACACAAAAAAGTTAGATCTGTTCATCCTTTGTCCAAGCCAGTCTGAGCCTTTGCATAATCTTTTTAGTGTTTTGCTTTGTTGAATTTGCGGTTACATCGTTGTGTCAAGTTGCTGGTCTTAGTGTCTAGTCCTTTAGAGTTTCGAGTTCTGTTCACAGTTTGTCACGCCACCATCGCACTATCTTCATTGTCGTTGCCATATACCACCACCGCGTCATTATTGCATCCGCTGTTCACCACCGCCATCCATCAATTTCCACCACGTACTCCCCATCATTCATTGTCATAATCATACTTGAGGTCGTTCGCGTCATCACTAGATCCAATCTGCATCTTATCTAGCTTGTTTGTGAAAAAAAAAGAAAGAAAAAAAAAGAAAGAAAAAAAAGAAAGAAAAAAAAAGAAAAAAAGTGAGAGAAAAAAAAAGAAAAAAAGAGGAAAAAAAGAGGAAAAAAGTGAAAAACATTCTGTGAAAAAAGGAGGAAAAAAAGGATGCCTTACCAGAAGGTCGAAGGGACTGGGGAGTAAAAAGAATTCCTAAACTCTCCGATATATAATTCCTAAATGACTCAAAACATTTTTCTAGACACAACTCGGCCACTAAAAACGATCAATCAGTGGGGGCTCCTAAGGTCGGGGAAGGCTCTGATTACCAACTTGTAACGCCCTCGATGCGGCTATATCTCCCACGTGTCGAAGCACGACTTAGAGGCATAACCGCATTGAAAGCAATGTCGCAAGTGAGGTAATCTTCACACAACCCATGTAATACATAAGGGAAAGAGATACATAGTTGGCTTACACTCGCCACTTCACACAAATACATGAATAAAACAATACATCATACAGTTACAATCAGGGCCCGACTACGGAGCCAAAATAAAAGAAGAAACCCCAAAAGCGACAAAGGACCAAGATCGACCCCAACTGGGCTCCACTACTGATCGACTAGACGAAACAACATAAAGGACAAGATCTTCATCGAACTCCTCCTTGAGCTCGGGTGTGTCACCTGCACGGTCTCATGGGCACCTGCAAACTGGTATTGGAAGTATCTGGTGAGTCACGAGGACTCAGCAATCTCACACCCGCGAGATCAAGACTATTTAAGCTTATAGGTAGGGTAAAAAGTATGAGGTGGAGCTGCAGCAAGCGACTAGCATATATGGTGGCTAACATACGCAAAAGAGAGCGAGAAGAGAAGGCAAAGCACGGTCGAACAACTATGATCAATAAGTGATCCTGAACTACTTACGCCAAGCATAACTCCAACAACCGTGTTCACTTCCCGGACCCAGCCGAGAAGAGACCATCACGGTTACACACGCGGTTGGTGTATTTTAATTAAGATCAACTTCAGGTTTTCTACAACCGGACATTAACAAATTCCCATCTGCCCATAACCGCGGGCACGGCTTTTGAAAGTTCAAACCCTGCAGGGGTGTCCCAACTTAGCCCATGATAAGCTCTCGCGATCAACGAAGGATATTCCTTCTCCCCGGGAAGACCCGATCAGTCTCGGAATCCCGGCTACAAGACATTTCGACAGCAATAAAACAAGTCCAGCAAAACCGCCCGATGCGCCGACATCCTGATAGGAGCTGCACATATCTCGTTCTCAGGGCAACACCGGATAAGTGAAGCGTACAGGAACCAACATAACCCAAGTTGCCAAGGGACGGTCCCGCACGGTGCTCTAGTTTGGACCAACACTTAGACAAGCATTGGCCCGGGGGGCTAAATAAAGATGACCCTCAGGCTGATCAGGCCCAAGGGAAAGGGATAGGTGGTAGGCAAATGGTAAAACCAAGGTTGGGCCTGCTTGAAAAGTCTTATTCAAAGCGAACTCTCAAGGGGGTCCCATAAATCACCCGACCGCGTTAGGGACGCAAAATCCGGGAACATAACACCGATATGACGGAAACTAGGGCGGCAAGAGTGGAACAAAACACCAGGCATAAGGCCGAGCCTTCCACCCTTTACCAAGTATATAGATGCATTAATTAAATAAGATATATTGTGATATCCCAACACGTAAACATGTTCCAACAAGGAACAACAAGTCCATGTTCCAACAAGGAACAAGCTTCATCTTCACCTGCAACTAACAACGCTATAAGAGGGGCTGAGCAAAGCGGTAACATAGCCAAACAACGGTTTGCTAGGACATGGTGGGTTAGAGGCTTGGTTTGACAATATGGGAGGCATGATAAGCAAGTGGTAGGTATCGCAGCATAGGCATAGCAAAAGAGCGAGCAATCTAGCAAGCAAAGATAGAAGTGATTTCGAGGGTATGGTCATCTTGCCTGAGATCCCGCAAGGAAGAAGAACGAGTCCATGAAGAAGACACACGGATGTAGACGAACGAATCCTCACAACTCCGAAACGAAAGCGAAGCTAACGAGAGAAGCAACCCGGAAACAAACAAACAACAAAGTAAACAACCAACACATAAACATGGCATGATATGCGAGATGGTATGCAATGCATATGCATGCTTCGGAAGGAAAAGGATGAACCAGGCATAATCTTGGCAAACCAAGTATGCCACTGGAAAGATGAGGTGATTTCGGTTGAAATCGATATAAAGAACACCGGAATCGGATGCACGGTTTGCAAATGACAAGCAATACAAGAATGACAATAATCTGCCATTAACATGGCAACAAAGCATATGAAAATAATCTACACAAGATGCACGACAAAAGATGAACACTGAGCTACGGCTAATTCACATCATAACAGGTCCAAACAATCATGGAAAAAGTGCAAACGATAACAAGTTCACAGACTTGGTGAAAATAATTAACATAGCAGAAAGTAACATCAGGATGACATGTTCAGAGCAATGAAACAATATGCTACAAGTTCAGAATATAGCAAAGCAAGGCATGGCATGAGTCTACTCAAAGCACTTGACAAAAGTCCTTTAATGACCATAAGCCAAAAAGGATCAGAAAATAATATTACACCCATGTCAAATAAGCAAGTTTCGTTACAGGTTTCAGACTTAGCAGAAAACTGGACATGGCAGAAAACTAATAACGACTAGGCATGTTCATGAGCTCGATGCACTCACTACAGAGCATTGCATGATAAACTAAGCATACCTACATCAAGAAGACATGGCATAGTAACAATACATGGCAAGGATAACATCATATCATGCAAGGATCAACAACACCAAGCTTGGCAAAATCGAATAACACGTAAACAATCTGCCAGCAACATTTTGAAGCAAAAGTAGAGCTCGATTTACTCAAGATATGGCACTCCATAATTGCAATCTAAGGCATGGATGGATAGAGAAAATACTCAAGTACAAAACTCCCTTACTAATCATGCTCAAAATATGCATGGATCTCTCAGAAACAACATGAACACATGGCATGAAAATAACAGCAGTCAGGGACTTAGTGAAATCACTAAGTCTCTGAAATCAGCAACATCAAGTGACCTAGTTTGCATGCTTGTTCTACCCACCACATAGATCAAAAAAATACATGGCATAATTCCCTGGATAGGTGGCATGGCATATTTCAAAACTCATGTAGGACTCAACTTCATAGGAGGTACACATCAATCATGGCCAAAATGACAAAAGTGCATGTTCAGATAAGGTCCAGCAACTAACATCAACTAGCCCTCTTCTAACAGCCTTTCGGGCTTCAAGATGGCCTCAATTGAAAATGATGCAATTGTATGAAATGATGTACTCTTCGAGGTGAACAAACCGACATATTAAACGCGCGAAATGGAGCTACAGATGCAAAGTTATGGCATGACGAACAGATGATGATAATGTAAAATGCACGGGACTTAGACGGATTTTTGGACCTCCGGATCTAGGGTTCGTCCGGCACGGAAATCGAGGCGGCGGCGCGGATCGCCGGAGACATAAGAGCACCGGATTGCAAAACGGACAACGGGAAAAATGCTCGGATTTATGAGACGAACATGTATGCGAATGCGATGCACATGATGACATGATATGAAATGCAGATGATGACATGGCAAGGAGCGACACGCAAGCACATGACATGGCAACGACGGCGAATAACTGGCGGACCACTGGCACATCGAATCCGGGGCGTTACAACACTCCACCACTACGAGAGGATCTCGTCCCGAGATCTAGGATGGCACCGGAGAAAAGCGGAAGAGGAAGAGGTAAAACTAAGTTGCTTCTTTGACAAAAAAGAGAAACCAAAGAACCTTGAGAGGTTTAACAAATTGAAAGAAAGAATACCATGGAGATGAACGAGATTTCCAACACTCCGTTAGCAAAGAGGAACAAGGAACATATGAGAACCTTGTTGTTTTGAAGACAAGAAACAAGGGCTTAACGAACCAAAGAATATGAAACCACCGGTATAATGTGATCGCCAAGGAACAAGGATGATAGAATTTGGACAGCACTCCGGTAGAAACGAGATGTACAAGGAATGATAAGGATCAATAACGACAACACTCCGGTTAAACAAGATAGAGAAGGAAAAAGAATGAAATAATTTTGACAGCACTCCGACTGTAAATGGAAGGAATTGAACAAGAACTAGACAAGATGAGAGGATACTTGATGAAATCAACAACACACTGCCTCGAAAACAATTATAAGAATGACACAAGGGGTAAGAATGATTCCAAACAGCACTCCGGTTGAGAAGAGAGGATAAACTTGATAAGATGATAGAACTTGAATGAAGGACACGACACTCCGGTTGAATGGATAAGCAAAAGCAAAGAACATGATCCTCACCATTCGAGGAGAAGAGTGAAGGGAGCAACATCACAATGCCTCCGGAAGAAGAAATATAAGATAGATCATTGAAATAAAGGAATGGAGAAGAAAATGATAACTTCTGCCACAAATGAAGTAAGAAAACATCCTTGCAAAGAAGAATCGAACGGAGTTGTTAGCAAATCAACAACAAGAAGCACAAGCTTGATATGGTCTTAAGGAATGCATCTCAAATTATGAGGTGACAACCTGCCACTCACGGGAAAAGAATTGGATTGATAAGAACAAGGAGACGAGAAAGCTATATCATCGGGAGGATAAAAGAAGAACTTGGGTCATTAATGATCACCATAAATAGCAACAATCCTTAGGGAAGGCTTTAGTTGAAATATAACTTGATTACTCCAATGAAGAGATTGATGGATTTAAAATACCTCATTCTTGACAACATGTGAGTCATGAGACATGAACTCAAATTATCGAAAATGACATAATACCACCTCGAATGATACGGTTCAAAGAATTGCACTTTAAAATGCAAGATAAAGAAATGCTTGAACTCCTCCAAACAAAACATGTGTTGAACACCATCTTTATTTTTGAAGTATAACTTGGCGGATCTTAGCTCCGAGAGAAAACTTGAAGAACAATTGAAGAACGAAAAGAATCCTTGACGAAGCGCCATGTAGAGCCTCCATGAAGAACTCCGGTAAGAAAAAGGATGATAAACGAAAGAGAAATTAAAAACACAAGGTGAAGCCTTGCAGTGATAAGATGAAGCTTTGAAATGATATAACCGAGAAAAACTTGGAACTCCGGAAAGAAAGATGAACAAAAGAAATCAAGAATTTGAAGAACCTCCGGAATAGGGAATAGAATTTACTCGATGAAAAAGAATAAGAATTACATTATGCTTATCCTTCACCAATTTAGATTGATGACAAACAATGGATTTGGCATACTACTTATTCTCGTAGAAAGGATTAAGAGAGATATATCGCAAACTTGAGAATGTCTTCATGAACCACCGGTAGGATTTGGAAAGAAAGAATGAATCTATATGATAACAAAGAAAGAAGGATCTTGAACGAACCACTGTAAGAATTGAAAATGAACGAAGAAAAGAGAACGAATCACCGGGAAGAATTTGCAAATGAACGAAAATGCTTGCTAGGATTTAGATACAAATGAACGAATAGATCATGAACTGATTAGAGTAAACTTGAATGATGCACCGGTAAGATTTGGAGAACGATAGACGAAGCTAAGAAAGAATAATTCTGAGATTATGGGCTTCGGAGAATCAAACTGAAAAGACTCCTGAAATGCTCCGGATGGGTGAAAAGAATTCTCACAATTGAAAACAATTATGAGAGGATGGCATCAAGCTAGAACCATGAATCTTGAAGAGAATGAGGCAAGATTTAGGAGAAACTCTTCTTCGGTCTTCAAATGTTGAGAATGACGATGAGAAACATCACCATGAATTATTGAAGCACTCCGGAATGAAAATTAGAAAGGTTGAATCAACGATGAAAAGAATTTGGAAGATCTAGGAGAAAGACAAATGACTGATGATAATTCATTCTTACGTCAAACTTTGAAAAGAATTTTAGAAGCTCCGGGAAGATTAGAAGAGTCAGGTAAGATCCTGGGAAAAGACCTGTGGGTTAGGGCCCACTCAAAAGATACAACGTTGAAGTGATTGCTTGAAAGGGATATTGCACCGGTTGAATTAAATGGCTTGAATGAGATAGCATCCTCAAAAGAATTTGAGTGAATTGAGAATGGAAACTTGAATCTTCTGAGATATCTTCCGCACTACGGAACAAATGAATAGCGAGAAGTGAAAGATTAAGAGGTGCACCGGTATGAGAAAAACATTAGAAAGGAGAAAAAGAATACGAGCAATACTGAAAGCTTGACTTGGATCCACCGGAGAAGAAAAGAATGACGAATGATGAACTTGAAACTGTTGAGCATCTTCATGATAAACACCGGATAAGAAACAATGAAGGAAAGAATGGAGAGGCTTCACAAGAATAAAATGGATACTTGATTAAGAAATCTGCGTCCTTGAAGAAATAAGGGTGGGAGGGCGGGAAAACAAAGACAACTTGGAACGGATGAAGCAAACACCGTTGAGAAGAACTGATACTTGATCTTGCGAATGTTGAAGTGATCGGATCCACTTGAAGAGGGACACACCGGTTGAAAAAGAATTAACATGACAACCTCGATGAACAAAAAGGATTGGTATCCACATAGGGATATGAGAACACCGCTTAGAATAAGGTATGGATTCAACACTTGACATTGAAGCAGCTCGAATACCACAAAACAAAACAAAAACAAAGGATTGGCTCGCAGAATAAGCCGGAACAAACATATGATAGCTCCCATATCGTATCATGTGTCTGTTGGAAAGAATCCCTACGAGATACTTGAATTCCCACTTATAAACTCCCGAAACTTTCTGGTTATGCAATCAGGTGTTGGGGATACAGGGGAAGCATAATATCTCACCCAAGCTAGCAAATCCTACAACCAGCTGTATCCATCCTTCAACACATAACCAAGAAACCTTCGGAAATCATCTACCTCAACCTTCGAAAAGCATCCGTTATACGAGTCATGGCAATACTCCTGCACTCGCCACAGTACTGGGCTATCAGGGTTATCTCACCAACAACTGTACAAAAGACATTTTCGATGTCGGCGTACTAAACTCAGGTATTCCAAAACCGCAATGATAAGATTATGACGACAACACCTCGGAGCTCAACTCCCCGGGACACTGCCACAACCCCTAAATGTCAGGAGGCAACCAAGACAATGTTGTCATCATAAAACCATCAGAACGATTGTAATATACCCGCGTGATCCTAAAATTTTTTTTAGTGAAATTTGAGAAGAGAAGAGTCAAAACTATACGTCAGGATGCCTTACCAGAAGGTCGAAGGGACTGGGGAGTAAAAAGAATTCCTAAACTCTCCGATATATAATTCCTAAATGACTCAAAACATTTTTCTAGACACAACTCGGCCACTAAAACGATCAATCAGTGGGGGCTCCTAAGGTCGGGGAAGGCTCTGATTACCAACTTGTAACGCCCTCGATGCGGCTATATCTCCCACGTGTCGAAGCATGACTTAGAGGCATAACCGCATTGAAAGCAATGTCGCAAGTGAGGTAATCTTCACACAACCCATGTAATACATAAGGGAAAGAGATACATAGTTGGCTTACACTCGCCACTTCACACAAATACATGAATAAAACAATACATCATACAGTTACAATCAGGGCCCGACTACGGAGCCAAAATAAAAGAAGAAACCCCAAAAGCGACAAAGGACCAAGATCGACCCCAACTGGGCTCCACTACTGATCGACTAGACGAAACAACATAAAGGACAAGATCTTCATCGAACTCCTCCTTGAGCTCGGGTGTGTCACCTGCACGGTCTCATCGACACCTGCAAACTGGTATTGGAAGTATCTGGTGAGTCACGAGGACTCAGCAATCTCACACCCGCGAGATCAAGACTATTTAAGCTTATAGGTAGGGTAAAAAGTATGAGGTGGAGCTGCAGCAAGCGACTAGCATATATGGTGGCTAACATACGCAAAAGAGAGCGAGAAGAGAAGGCAAAGCACGGTCGAACAACTATGATCAATAAGTCATCCTGAACAACTTACGCCAAGCATAACTCCAACAACCGTGTTCACTTCCCGGACCCAGCCGAGAAGAGACCATCACGGTTACACACGCGGTTGGTGTATTTTAATTAAGATCAACTTCGGGTTTTCAACAACCGGACATTAACAAATTCCCATCTGCCCATAACCGCGGGCACGGCTTTTGAAAGTTCAAACCCTGCAGGGGTGTCCCAACTTAGCCCATGATAAGCTCTCGCGATCAACGAAGGATATTCCTTCTCCCCGGGAAGACCCGATCAGTCTCGGAATCCCGGCTACAAGACATTTCGACAGCAATAAAACAAGTCCAGCAAAACCGCCCGATGCGCCGACATCCTGATAGGAGCTGCACATATCTCGTTCTCAGGGCAACACCGGATAAGCGACGCGTACAGGAACCAACATAACCCAAGTTGCCAAGGGACGGTCCCGCACGGTGCTCTAGTTTGGACCAACACTTAGACAAGCATTGGCCCGGGGGGCTAAATAAAGATGACCCTCAGGCTGATCAGGCCCAAGGGAAAGGGATAGGTGGTAGGCAAATGGTAAAACCAAGGATGGGCCTGCTGGAAAAGTCTTATTCAAAGCGAACTGTCAAGGGGGTCCCATAAATCACCCGACCGCATTAGGGACGCAAAATCCGGGAACATAACACCGATATGACGGAAACTAGGGCGGCAAGAGTGGAACAAAACACCAGGCATAAGGCCGAGCCTTCCACCCTTTACCAAGTATATAGATGCATTAATTAAATAAGATATATTGTGATATCCCAACACGTAAACATGTTCCAACAAGGAACAACAAGTCCATGTTCCAACAAGGAACAAGCTTCATCTTCACCTGCAACTAACAACGCTATAAGAGGGGCTGAGCAAAGCGGTAACATAGCCAAACAACGGTTTGCTAGGACATGGTGGGTTAGAGGCTTGGTTTGACAATATGGGAGGCATGATAAGCAAGTGGTAGGTATCACAGCATAGGCATAGCAAAAGAGCGAGCAATCTAGCAAGCAAAGATAGAAGTGATTTCGAGGGTATGGTCATCTTGCCTGAGATCCCGCAAGGAAGAAGAACGAGTCCATGAAGAAGACACATAGACGTAGACGAAAGAATCCTCACAACTCCGAAACGAAAGCGAAGCTAACGAGAGAAGCAACCCTAAAACAAACAAACAACAAAGTAAACAACCAACACATAAACATGGCATGATATGCGAGATGGTATGCAATGCATATGCATGCTCCGGAAGGAAAAGGATGAACCAGGCATAATCTAGGCAAACCAAGTATGCCACTGGAAAGATGAGGTGATTTCGTTTGAAATCGATATAAAGAACACCGGAATCGGATGCACGGTTTGCAAATGACATGCAATACAAGAATGACAATAATCTGCCATTAACAGCATGATGCTACTTAGCAATCAACAAATAATTAAGCTACTGCACCCAAACATGGAAACAAAGCATATGAAAATAATTTACACAAGATGCACGACAAAAGATGAACACTGAGCTACGGCTAATTCACATCATAACAGGTCCAAACAATCATGGCAAAAGTGCAAACGATAACAAGTTCACAGACTTGGTGAAAATAATTAACATAGCAGAAACTAACATCAGGATGACATGTTCAGAGCAATGAAACAATATGCTACAAGTTCAGAATATAGCAAAGCAAGGCATGGCATGAGTCTACTCAAAGCACTTGACAAAAGTCCTTTACTGACCATAAGCCAAAAAGGATCAGAAAATAATATTACACCCATGTCAAATAAGCAAGTTTCGTTACATGGCAGAAAACTAATAACGACTAGGCATGTTCATGAGCTCGATGCACTCACTACAGAGCATTGCATGATAAACTAAGCATACCTACATCAAGAAGACATGGCATAGTAACAATACATGGCAAGAATAACATCCTATCATGCAAGGATCAACAACACCAAGCTTGGCAAAATCGAATAACACGTAAACAATCTGCCAGCAACATTTTGAAGCAAAAGTAGAGCTCGATTGACTCAAGATATGGCACTCCATAATTGCAAGCTAAGGCATGGATGGATAGAGCAAATACTCAAGTACAAAACTCCCTTACTAATCATGCTCAAAATATGCATGGATCTCTCAGAAACAACATGAACACATGGCATAAAAATAACAGCAGTCAGGGACTGTGAAATCACTAAGTCTCTGAAATCAGCAACATCAAGTGACCTAGTTTGCATGCTTGTTCTACCCACCACATAGATCACAAAAATACATGGCATAATTCCCTGGATAGGTGGCATGGCATATTTCAAAACTCATGTAGGACTCAACTTCATACGAGGTACACATCAATCATGGTGAAAATGACAAAAGTGCATGTTCAGATAAGATCCAGCAACTAACATCAACTAGCCCTCTTCTAACAGCCTTTCGGGCTTCAAGATGGCCGCAATTTAAAATGATGCAATGGTATGAAATGATGCACTCTTCGAGGCGAACAAACCGACATATTATACGCGCGAAACGGAGCTACCGTTGCAAAGTTATGGCATGACGAACAGATGATGATAATGTAAAATGCACGGGACTTAGACGAATTTTTGGACCTCTGGATCTAGGGTTCGTCCGGCACGGAAATCGAGGCGGCGGCGCAGATCGCCGGAGACATAGGAGCACCGGATTGCAAAACGGACAACGGGAAAAATGCTCGGATTTATGAGACGAACATGTATGCGAATGCGATGCACATGATGACATGATATGAAATGCAGATGATGACATGGCAAGGAGCGACACGCAAGCACATGACATGGCAACGACGGCGAATAACTGGCGGACCACTGGCACATCGAATCCGGGGCGTTACAGAAAATTATTCTCGGATTCTGTTTCTTGTTTTTCTACTAAATATGGCAGGTTCCAGAGTCAGTTGGGCTTCATCAATCGTGGGAGACGTGCCGCCAGCTCCGAAAATACGACCACCGTCACAAGAGGTGCAAAGACATAAGAATATGCACAATCAGGTTTTTGTTTCCATGCCACCTTTTAATGGTCGTTTTGAGCCTGATTTATATATTGAATGGGAGTTCGAAATAAATGTTATATTTGCTTCCCATGATTTTTCGAAACGTAAAAAAGTTAAGCTTGTGGTTGGTTCTTTCACTAGTTTTGCTACTGTTTGGTGGAGTGAACATTGTCGGTTATACCCTGATTATGTACCTACTACTTGGGATGATTTAAAACTTGTCATGAGAGATAGATTTGTCGATGTTTATTATACTCGTGGCATGATTAAAAAACTACAACATTTAAAGCAAGGTAGTGACACTGTAAGAAAATATTATGATGATTTACAAACTACCTTGTTGCATTCATTTTTAGAGGAAAGTGAAGAAGATTTTATGGATAGATTTTGGGGAGGATTAAACCGTGATATTCAGGAGATACTAATTCATGAAGAATGTTATCCTATGGACCATTTGTTTCATCTTGCTTGCAAAGCTCAACAGGAAATAAAGAGGCGTGATGCCCACAAGACAAACAAGCATAAGTTGCACATCCAAGGAGTTGAGACGGTCCTTCCTTCTACCACTGCGCCTACTATGACAACAACATCCGTTGTTGTGAGCACTGCATCATCTCCATATTATGACCGTCACTGCCGAGAGTTCCAACATTGTTTGAGTTGATAACACGAGGTAATGACAAAGGTACTGATCTTCTAACTTCGCATGTGAATGATGAATGCCTTGTCGATTTAAATACACCATGTGATGCTCTAGCCACTACATTGATCACACCACCTATTTTAGATGATTATGCTGATGATTTCACTTTGCCATGTGATCAAACAACTGCAATATCAAGAATTTTGAGTGCACCCATTGAATTAACCGTTGATGTGAAAGAACCATGTGAATCAGGCACTAAAACAAATTTGGATCAACTACGTTTGAAAATAATTGTGCCAATGTTTAATCATTTTGATATGACCTATAATCTTGGTGATGATTTTGTGTCAAATGACTTATTGCATGTTGGCTTATTTAAGCATGTTGTAGCATGAAAATTTTATGCAAGTAAGGTTTATTCACCAATATTGGGATGGTTTAATGATGAATATTGTCAATCTTTTCATATGAATAAGAGCTTCATTTATATGTGCAAACTGAGTTGCAATACTTTCATGCCTTCTACTTCTTGTGATAATATTTTGGCTTTATATTTTATTCACTATGAAAGCTACTCATGTATACATGTGTCATATGTGCAAATTCCACGGGAAGTAAAAATTGATGATATATACATATACAACATGTACGCCTTGTCTCTTTTGTTAGCCACATTACAGATAAAGCAACGCCGAGGACGGCTTTATTTTCAAGAAGGGGAGGATGATGAGGACATGACTACCTTGGATATGACCAAAAATATTGCATACATGCATATTTGTCAGGTGATTTCTAGTGTCAACTATTCAATAATCTATTTATATTATCCAGAACAAAAATACTTCACACACTTTTGTGTTTTGTCTAATTGCAGGTGTATGGGACATTTGTACAATCCACATATGAAGATAAGGGAAAAAGAGAAGTTTAGGTGCTGTTCAAAAAGTCCCTTCACGTCACTTTTGGGCCAAGAGAAGATAGAGTCCAAGTCTCTCACGTTCTGGATTCAGATTCGGACTGCACAGACATACCTGACTCAAAATGGCAAGAACTTTTTCATACGGACTCCGAATTGGGTGATTCTTTTTTTGTTGGAAACTAGATTTCGTCCTCTTTCCACTCCAATTGGATTCACCTTTAAATTCGTCCGGAGCATTGAGATATGGACGAAACAATCTGATGCTGCAGCAGAATCCGAGTCAAACAACAAGTCCAAAGGTGTTGCATCACCTCCACTTGGGCCCATGAGCCTTGTACGACCTAGGGTTGGTTTTAGGCTGCCTTGGGACGTCCTCCCACCTCCTTGGACGCCACCCCTTGCACCTATATAAGTAGATCCATCTAGTAGCTTTTTGCTTGGGATTTGTTTAGTTAAAAGTTAGCCATTGCAACTTTGTGTACTTCGTTTGTGTCCAACGACCAGACCAAGACCGCTTACGGATCTCCACATTTATCAATACTTCATATATACTCGCAATATTCAGATTGCTTTTATCATATTCTTGCTTGTTCTTCGATTGCTTGCAGGAATAGACCTTCGTGGTCAGGTTGATTATGATCCGGCGTGGTCAATAACCTCTCGAAGTTGGTTTAGCGATTGCTAAGGCGCAACGTCGTGCACGTTTGTAGTCGGATCATCAAAGTCATCTTCACCAAATCGATAGTTATCATCTCATCGAAAGATCGGGACACCCCCGCCTCTATCAGCCACACGGTCGGATAGACGACCCCATAAAGCGGCAAGCGGCGCCGCACTTAAATCGGCATGCGACCCACTCAAGGATTCGCATCATGCCCCACTTCGGTCCATTTATGGGCCAAGAAAGCAAGCTCTCGCAAGCAATACAATAAAGCCATCGTCAGAATCCAGCACAACCAAATACAGGGGCGCCGCACACCCCCTATGTTTCACTGATGAGGTTCTGGACTATGAATTTCCAGCGGGATTCAAACCCGTAAACATAGAGGCATATGATGGAACAACAGACCCTGGAGTCTGGATCGAGGAGTATATCCTCCACATACATATGGCCAGAGGAGATGATCTCCACGCCATCAAATATTTACCCCTCAAGCTTAAAGGGCCGGCCCGGCATTGGCTTAAGAGCCTTCCCGAAAACACAATTGGAAGTTGGGAAGAGCTCGAGGATGCTTTCCGAGCAAACTTTCAAGGGACCTATGTCCGCCCTCCGGATGCAGACGATCTCAGTCACATAACTCAATAGCCCGGAGAATCAGCTCGGTAGTTCTGGAATAGATTCCTGACTAAAAAGAATCAGATAGTCGACTGTCCAGACGCCGAAGGCTTAGCAGCTTTCAGGCACAATGTCCGAGACGAATGGCTCGGCAGACACCTCGGTCAGGAAAAACCAAGAAAAATGGCCGCACTCACAAGCCTCATGACCCGCTTGTGCGCAGGAGAGGATAGTTGGTTAGCAAGGCGCAGCCCCAGCGACCCAAGTACATCCGAAACTAGGGATGGAAACAGAAAACCACGACATAACAAGGATCGTCGCTGGACTAAAGAAAAAGTCCGAAGAGCATGACAGTTAATGCCGGATTCAAAGGCTCACGACAAAATCAGACAAAACCGCCCCTCCAGGATAACAGCGATGATCCGTCCAACTAAAATAGAATCCTGGACAGGATATGTCAGATACACAGTACTCCTGGGAAGCCTGCTAACCATACCCACAGAGATTGTTGGGTTTTCAAACAATCCGGCAGACTCAATGCCGAACACAACGGGCTCGACACACCAAGCGAAGACGAGGACGAACCCGAGAAGCAGAGCACCAGGAAACAAAATAACTTCCCACAAGAAGTAAAAACAGTGAACTTACTTCACGTAACAAAACGTGTGGCAACCATAAAGGTACGCACCACACAACCTATCCCCAAGGGGTCCCCCCACTGGTTATTAAAACCAATCACCTTCGAACAGCTAGACTATTCTAGAAATATCAAGAACACAGGCTAGAATGCCCTGATACTCGATCCAACAATTGGCGGACTCCAGTTTTCAAATGTCCTTATGGACGGCGGCAGTGGACTAAACCTGATATATCAGGATACAATCCATCACATGGGGATAAACCCAGCAAGAATCCGCCGCAGCAAAGCCTCCTTTCAAGGGGTAACACCTGGTCCGGACACCCATTGTATGGGTTGTCTTCGGCTCAAAATTATATTCGGCTCTACCGATAACTTCCGCTGCGAAAAGCTGACCTTCCATATCGTCCCGTTCTACAGGTGCTATCAAGCACTACTGGGACGCAAAGCTTTGGCTCGCTTTAACGCGATACCGCATTACGCATCCCTCATGCTTAAGATGCTCGGTCCACGAGGCATCATCTCTTTAAATGGGACGCACTAAAGCACGCCTCCCACAAGCGGAGGACTGTGCGGCCGCTTTGACAGCCACACAGCAAAATGGCCTCACCGGCCAAAAAACTGCGAAATAGGTCATTAAAAACCACGAACGCGGATAGACGAGTTCGGTAAAAATCATCATCGATGCAGGCTCAGTGGCCATATACCCCCGCACGAGGGGCTACATGCAGAGACAATAAAGCTCAATTTTATATAAACTTACTTTACATCTTGTTTATTTTAAACTTTTGTTCGGCACGACCCGCTTTCAACTAAGTTCCTCTCTTTTACAGATGAACGTCGTGCGGCGCCCGTCCAGGATACGGCACAACGGAGACACAGGCGCAGACGTGCAGTAGGGACCTGTCTTAAAGGTTTCTTTTTAGATTAAGACCCTACGTAAACCTTTTTTACTGTCTCTTGTTGCTAAACATCCCCTGATTTTTTCCGACATAACCAAGGAGGAGGCTGGCGTCTTGGCATGTGGCCACGTCAGAATTTTTCGCATGTGCCTGGACACTAGGGGCTTTTTTAGCAAAGAGTGTTGTTTCGCCCGCACTCATAAAGAGCGAACACCTTAGGGAGTGTTCGGCGTCGCGAGTTTTGGCATTATATGCATCAGCTCCGAATCATGTCTTTGGTCAAATGTTGGGTTGCCCGGCTCCTGAGTTCACCTACCTTACGTTCCGCTCTACCGGCTAAGGTAGCACCAGGAGAACTACTGCGACTGTGCGCCGGTTCGGCTGGGCGAGCACCTCAGTAGAGAAAGCTGAAAACTGACTGTCATGATGTAGCGTGAGACTGGTCAGCCAATTGATGACCTATCGGAATCTATCGGATTCCTCCGGTTTAACGAAGGGCCGCTTCTCGGTCAGGCACATACGCGCCCCGAACTCGGGCGAGCGCAGTCGCCACTAATGGGCTACCTAAATAGTCCCACTATCAAGCTCCTCTAGCTAAGTGAAAGTGTTAAAGCATTATAGTCCGGTTGCCTGGCCTGCTGCGCTATCACCTCCTTTGTAGGACCAAGACGTTGGGTTAAGTGTGAAAATGCGTCTTCTGCGAGCACCCGCGCACTATGTGCGTGGGGGCTGAAGCCAACGACTACCATCTTTCAGATTTTTATTTTTAAACGGACGCACAGGAGGTGTTCACAATACTTGAAGGGACAAGTATAAAAAGGCCACTACAGTTTATCGAAATATTACTTCATCATTACATATGCTATAATAACATAGCATCCTTCGAGCACTGTGTCTCTATTACACGAGCGCCTTCAAGGACTTCCTGAAAATAGTGCTCGGAGGACACTCGGCTTTTATCCGAGTCTCGGGACGCAATAACAGTGGTCTCCATCTCTGCCCAGTATGTCTTGACACGGGCAAGAGCCATCCTTGCACCCTCTATGCACGCCGACCTCTTCATTGCATTAATGCGTGGCACCGCGTCAAGGAATTGCTGCACCAAGCTGAAATAACTCTTCGGCTCCGACATCCCCGGCCACAGATGACCCATGACGTACTTCATGGCGAGTCCAGACAACCTATTAAGTTCGGCCCATTGAGCCAAACGATCGTCCACTGCCAGTGGACGCGTCGGATTGTGAAATTGCGACAAGAACAGCTTTTCCACTTCGCGATCTTTCAGATCTCGAAAGTGTTCGGTCGCATCAGCAGCGCTCGCTGCCAAATCCAGATATGTGTCCTCCACACTCCACATCCGGTCCAACGGAGCAAACTTCGGATCACAAAATTTTCTTCGCAGCATGAAGGGCTTTCCAGCCGCAATCTGTTCGGCCTGACGCAGCTCCTCCTTCGCAACTCTCATCGCAGAGCGCGCGTCCTTGGCATCAGCAACGGCCTTCTCTAGAACCGTCTGGCTGGCCTGGTCTTCTTTCTCAAGATGTCTGCAACGGTCTGCAGTGCTCTTTAAATTTTCGGCCATCCCGGCCATCTCTTCCCTGCTTCGGCAATGAGCATCCTGTTCGGCTCTCAGCTCTTCAAGGGCTTTCTTGGCAGCCGCATCACTTTTCCTGGCTTGATCTTTAGCTCGGGCAAGTTCTGCCCTAAGACTCTCCATGACGGTCGCACCATCTGCGTCAAGCACACACATGGTAAGACACTGGCATAAAACTCTTCTATCCTAATGCTGCCCGAGGAATCACATACCTTGAGCCTCGTCAAACTGCTTGTTGACAAGCGCGATGTTGGCATCTGCCACGTCCAGTTGCCGCTTTAGTTCGGCGAAACCAGCAGTTCGGCTTGATTCCGGACACCCTGCAGCCTACATTAAAAGGCGACATTTTAGACCTGGGATTATGATCCTCCGCGTGTCGTCATCTCTTGACAACGCGTAGAGTCTCAGGGGCTACTATCTACATAGGGCGCATTTTATTTATACGCAACTGACAAAAGTGTACATTATCTAATGTACCTCAAAACCCGTCAATGAACTTTCGACGGCCTCACCAAATCCGCTCTCTGCGGATGAAATCCTTTCAATCACCGTGCCCATCAATGCATGGTGCTCCTCCGAAATAGATGCTCGCCCCAGCAGAAACTTCAGCTCCTCCTGCCGAGCACCAGACGGTGCCGGACTTGTCCCATGACCTCTTTCGAAGGCCGGACGCGGAGAACCTCGGGGGGCCCCATAGCTATCTTCCGCCCCTGCCAGACTTAGAGAAACCCTCCATGACGACACCTCAAAGTCGCCCGCCTCGTTAGGCGGCACAGCAGAAGGAGGCGTCCCGCTCTCCATCATCTCTGGAGGAAGCTCCCCCGAAGACGAGCTCTGCTGAGAAGGGCTGAGGTCCGAACTACAAGATAAAAATTCGGTTAAAACTTCTCAGATATAAATCACGGATTTCTCTCATCCCTCGAAAGGAAAATCTTTCTCTACTCACGGCTTGCTGGAGGGCTGATCTCCTTGACTACGTAGTCCGGCCGAGGAGCTCCCCGTCGTAGGACCCTCTGAAGAAGACTTTTTCTCCTGCTTCGAGGCCATGGTCTCCGGGTCGTCAGAGGCATCTCTCTTTTTCCCTTTAGGAGAGGAATTGTCGGTTCCTCCCTTCGGATCGGCCTCCTTTGAGGAGGCCATAATTTCCTTGTCCTCCCCCTCGCTTCCCTCCAAAGGCATTATCTCCAGCATCCTGACTAGCATGGGATCCGTCCTGGTTTCAGGAAGGGGAGCCGGACACCTTATCAACTTTGCCTTCGCTATCCACTCCTGTTTAAAAGGGCAGCTCTTTTAAGGGCAAGTTTTTTACAATTATGCGAATAGAAGGTCCGGGCACAGGGTTACTTACTTGAGTATCCGGGCGATTGCAGCTTAGGCCTGCGTCCTCGGTTAAATCCGGACATGCTTCTTGTGATCCGAAGAACAGTTTATACAACTCCACGGGCGTTGCGCCCATGAAATTCTGGAGAGCTCGCGGTCCCTCCGGATTGAACTCCCACAGGCGAAGGGAGCGACGTTTGCCGGGCAATATTCGGCGAATCAGCATGACCTGCTTCACCTTGACCAGGCTGAGGTCTCCCTCCAAGAGATCCTCAATGCGGCCCTGCAACAAGGGCACGTCTTTGGGCAAACCCCAATCTAACCCTCTATTGACCCATGACGCTAGCCGTGGTGGGGGACCCGCGTGAAAGGCAGGAGGCGCCACCCACTTGGAGCCCCGGGGAGCAGTGATATAAAACCACTCTCGTTGCCACAAGCCTAGATCCTCTTGAAAAGAGCCCTTGGGCCATGGAGCATCGGCATTTTTGCTTATAACAGCGCCTCCACACTCTGCATGACGTCCCATGATCATCTTCGGTTCCACTTTGAAGGTCCTGAGCCATAATCCGAAGTGAGGGGTGACGCGGAGGAATGCTTCACACACGACGATAAACGAGGAGATATGGAGGATGGACTCCGGAACTAAATCATGAAATTCCAGCCCGTAATAAAACAATAGTCCCCTCACAAAGGGATCCATTGGAAAGCCCAACCCCCGGAGGAAGTGAGACATGAACACCACGCTCTCACCGGGCTGGGGACTGGGAATAACCTGCCCTTGAGCAGGCAACCTGTGTGAAATTTCACCGGTTAGGAACTTAGCCTCCCTCAACTTTAGCACGTCCTCCTCCGTGACGGACGAGGGCGTCCACCGGCCTTGAAGGTCAGAACCGGACATTGTCGAAGGTCCGAAGCGCCTAGAATCTGGAGCCTGGGGTGTTGGAACTCGAGGCGACGGGCGAACACGATTGAGATTGGAAAAAGAAGTAAGGCCTTGGTCTCTTTATAAAAGGTCGAATACCAAGAGCCCTCCCCGTAACCGTTTGGGACTTGCCTTTAATCGAGGGAAATATGCTAACGGGCATGGTTGGGTTACCCACGTCCGTATTGATGAGAATCCCATAAAAAGGGCACACGATCTCTGCTTCGACAGGACGTGCCAAGGAAACCGCCTCGCAAAACGTGCTGAGGTGGAAAAGTAAAAACGATTTGTAAAAAACATGGCCGTAGTGTGATGACACACCACGGAATACGTCAGCAGATTTGATTTGTGTTAATGTTATTCTCTCTATGGCAATACGTGGAAACTTATTTTGTAGAGCCGGACACTATTTTGGTGTTTACAATGTTCTATGAAGGACTTGGAGGAGGAAACCACCTTGCAATGTCGAAGACAATCTGCGTGTCGGACTCGTCGTCATTGAAGCCTGGTTCAGGGGCTACTGAGGGAGTCCTGGATTAGGGGGTGTTCGGGTAGCCGGACTATACCTTCAGCCGGACTCCAGGACTATGAAGATACAAGATTGAAGACTTCGTCCCGTGTCCGGAAGCGACTTTCCTTGGCATGGAAGGCAAGCTTGGCGATGCGGATATTCAAGATCTCCTACCATTGTAACCGACTCTGTGTAACCCTAACCCTCTCCGGTGTCTATAT
Source organism: Aegilops umbellulata (assembly GCA_032464435.1). Lineage (NCBI taxonomy): Eukaryota > Viridiplantae > Streptophyta > Magnoliopsida > Poales > Poaceae > Aegilops > Aegilops umbellulata. The sequence continues at coordinate 6,177,104 of CP136058.1, read as the reverse complement.
AAACCGGAGGGTTGTAGTCCGTAGGACAATCATCTTCATACACAATCATACCATAGGCTAGCTTCTAGGGTTTAGCCTCCTTGATCTCGTGGTAGATCTACTCTTGTACTACCCATATCATCAATATTAATCAAGCAGGAGTAGGGTATTACCTCCATTGAGAGGGCCCGAACTTGGGTAAAAACATCGTGTCCCTTGTCTCATGTTACCATCCGGCCTTGATGCACAGTTCGGGACCCCCTACCCGAGATCCGCCGGTTTTGACACCGACATTGATGATGTAGGCTTGTCGTCCATCTTCCAAGGCATAGGCTCACCATCATAGAAAGATGACCGAGTCTCTGGGATCCTTAAATCTGCAGCCAAACTCATCCTCTTGAACCTATATTCGTACTCATAGTTTTGGTTTTGTAGGTCATAGATCTGGGCCTGGAGACGCTCAATTTTCTCGTGAAGCTTGAAGATGGCCTACCCAATGTTCTTGGCGTCCAGCTTGTGGTTGTTGGTGAACTCCATGATTATTATGTGATTGGCATCGAGTCCACGTTTCACCATCTCCTGGCACTTGAAAACTTGTTGCTCCATTGCTTCAAGCCTTGTCTCCATGCTTCCGGTCCTCCTTGGTCCCTCAACATCACGGATGTGCAGCAACCCCTCACGCATCTCAATGGTTTGAGGATGTTACAGCACTTCTGCGAGGTAGGGGTTGATGACCTTCTCGAAGAACATGTCCTTGGGGGAACTTGGAGACATCATGGTGATCTAGATCTGTCAAAAAAAAACAGCTCGAAACAAGAACAGAGGATATTTGCATGATACGGTGGTCAAAACCTTCGGGAGATTATATAAAAAAAATTTACTGACCAAATAAGTATCGTGCAAGAAAACGGAGTCCGGAGAGCACACGAGGTGCCCACGAGGCAGGGGGGCGCGCCCAGGGGGGTAGGGCGCACCCTCCACCCTCATGGACGCCTCGTGTCCTTCCCGGATTACTTCTTATTTTCCTATTTTCTTAAATATTCTAAAACGGAGAAAAATTACCATTAGAACTGTTTTGGAGTCGGTTTACTTACCGTACCACATACCTATTCCTTTTCGGAGTCTGAAACGTTCTGGAAGGTGTCCCTTATGTACTCCTCCGGGGTTACAGTTTTAATAATATTAGTTTAAACATTTATAAAATTACCTCAGATATAATGTTTGATTCTTTGACCATTCACCACCTTCGGATTTCTGCCTTCGAAGTTGTTGATTTTTATGGCACCGGAACGATAGACCTCCTCGATAATGTAAGGACCTTGCCATTTAGAGAGAAGCTTTCCTGCAAAAAATCTTAAACGAGAGTTGAATAGCAACACATAATCACCTACATTAAACTCACGCTTTTGTATCCTTTTGTCATCGCATCTTTTAACTTTTTCTTTAAACAGTTTGGCATTCTCATAGGCTTGGGTTCTCCATGCAACAAGTGAGCTAATGTCAAATAGCCTCTTCTCACCGGCAAGTCTGAAATCATAGTTGAGCTCTTTAATGGCCCAATATGCCTTATGTTCTAGTTCGAGAGGTAACTCACATGCTTTTCCATAAACCATTTTATACGGAGACATACCCATAGGATTTTTATATGCAGTTCTGTAGGCCCATAATGCATCATCAAGTTTCTTGGACCAATTCTTTCTAGATCTATTAACAGTCTTTTGCAAAATTAATTTAAGATATTTCTCAATTCTACTTAACCACTAGACTGTGGGTGGTATGGAGATGCTATTTCATGATTAACGTCATACTTAGCAAGCATTTTACGAAAGGCACCATGAATAAAATGTGAACCACCATCAGTCATTAAATACCTAGGGACTCCAAACCTCGGAAAAATAACTTCTTTAAGCACCTTAATAGAGGTGTTATGATCAGCACAACTAGTTGGAATAGCTTCTATCCACTTAGTAATGTAATCAATAGCAACTAAAATATGTGTATACCCATTAGAGGAAGGAAACGGTCCCATATAATCAAAGCCCCAAACATGAAATGGTTCAATAACAAGTGAATAGTTCATAGGCATTTCTTGACGTCTAGTAGTATTACCAATTTTTTGACATTAATCACAAGACAAGACAAACTTATGGGCATCTTTGAAGAGAGTAGGCCAATAAAAACCGGATTGCAATACCTTATGTGCAGTTCTATCTCCAGCGTGGTGTCCTCCATAAGCCTCGGAGTGACACTTGCGTAGGATCTGTTCATGTTCATGCTCAGGTACACAACATCTAATACACCATCTACTCTTTCTTTATAAAGGTGTGGGTCATCCCAGAAGTAATGTCTTAAATCATTGAATTTTTTTTATTTTGCTGGTATGTGAAACTAGGTGGTATAAATTTAGCAACAATGTAATTAGCATAATCAGCATACCATGGAGCAGTATAAGAAGCATTTATGATAGCTAATTGTTCATCAGGGAAGCTATCATCAATATGTAGTGGGTCATCAAGAACATTCTCTAACCTAGATAAATTGTCTGCAACGGGGTTCTCAGCTCCCTTTATGCTAGTAATATGCAAATCAAATTCTTGTAGCAAGAGAACCCATCTAATATGTCTAGGTGTGAGCAGTTACTTTGGAATCAACAATATAAGGTCTGAACTTATCACAAGCAAATACAACTGCTAAAAATTCTTTTTCAGTAGTAGCATAATTTCTCTGGGCACTGTCTAGAGTTTTACTAGCATATTGGATAACATTTAATTTCTTATCAACTCTTTGTCCTAGAACATCACCTACCGCATAATCGCTAGCATCACATATAATTTCAAAGGGTAAATTCCACTCAGGTGGCTGAACAATAGGTGCAGAAATCAAAGCTTTCTTAAGTATTTCAAATGCTTCCACACAATCATCATCAAAGATAAAAGGAACATCTTTCTATAAGAGATTAGTTAGAGGCCTAGAAATTTTCGAGAAGTCCTCGACGAACCTCCTATAAAAACCGGAATGACCAAGGAAACTTCTTATACCTTTAATGTCCTTGGGACACGACATCTTTTCAATAGCATCAACTTTATCTTTATCAACTTCAATACCTCTTTTAGAAATTTTATGCCCCAAGACAATACCTTCATTAACCATAAAGTGGCACTTCTCCCAATTCAAGACAAGATTAGTTTCTTCACATCTCTGCAAAACTCGATCAAGGTTGCTTAAGAAATCATCAAAACAAGATCCATATACGGAGAAATCATCCATGAAAACCTCAACAATCTTTTCACAAAAATCGGAGAATATAGCCATCATGCATCTTTGAAAAGTATTAGGTGCATTGCATAAACCAAAATGCATACATCTACAAGCAAAGGTACCGAAAGGGCAAGTAAAAGTAGTCTTTTCTTGATCCTCTTTTGACACAGGTATTTGAGAGAAACCAGAATAACCATCTAGAAAGAAAAAATGTGTATGTTTGGATAATCTTTCTAGCATTTGATCAATAAAAGGTAAAGGGTAATGATCCTTTTTAGTAGCTTGCGGAAATCAATTGGCATTCTATAACATGTAACAATTCTTTGCGGGATCAATTCATCTTTATCATTAGGAACAACAGTAATACCTCCCTTCTTAGGGACACAATGGACAGGATATACCCACTGACTATCAGCAAAGGGATAAATTATACCTACCTCCTGAAGCTTTAGTATTTCTTTTCTTACCACTTCTTTCATCTTAGGATTTAACCGTCGTTGGTCATAAACAACCGGTTTAGCGTCTTTCTCCAATTTTATTTTGTGTTGGCATAGAGTGGGACTAATGCCCTTAAGATCATCAAGAGTATATCCAATAGCATCACGGTACTTCTTCAGAGTTTTCAATAATTTCTTTTCTTCCTGCTCTGAAAGGTTAGCACTAATAATAACATGATATATCTTTTTTCTCATCAAGATAAGCATATTTAAGATTATCAGGTAATGGTTCTAGCTCGAACACGAGATCACCCTTGGGTGGAGGAGGATCCCTAGGATTTCAACAGGCCAGTTGTGTTTCAAAATAGATCCCTGTTTAAAGAATACTTCATCTATTTCCCTTCTTTCATTCATAAACATATCATTTTCATGGTCTAGCAAATATTGTTCTAAAGGAACATTAGGAGGCACGGCAATAGAAGCAAGACCAATAATTTCATCTTTGCTAGGCAATTCTTTATCATGGGGTTGTCTACGAAATTTAGCAAAATTAAACTCATGAGACATATCCCCCAAACCAATAGTAACAACATCCTTTTTGCAGTCTATCCTAGCATTAACAGTATTCAAGAAGGGTCTACCAAATATAATGGGACAAAAGTTATCTTGTGGGGAACCAAGAATAAGAAAATTAGTAGGATATTTAACTTTCCCACACAAGACTTCAACATCTCTAACAATCCCTACTGGTGAAATAGTGTCTCTATTGGCAAGCTTAATTTTAACATCGATTTCTTCTATCTCAGCAGGTGCAATAACATGCATAATTTCTTTGTATAAGGAATGAGGTATTGCACTTGCACTAGCCTCCATATCACACAAGCCATGATAACAATGACCCCCTATTTTAACAAAAATAACAGGCATGCATACAACAGGTCTATGTTTATTTTTAGTATCAGGTCTAGCACTTGTAGCAGCTTCATCACAAAAGTAAATAACATGCCCATCAATATTATCGGCCAAGAGATCTGTAACCATAGCAATAATAGGTTCAACTTTAATTTTCTCAGGGGGTGTAGGTGTTCTAGTATTACTCTTACCAACCACAGTTGAAGCTTTAGCATGATCCTTTATTCTAAGGGAAAGGTGGTTTCTCAATATAAGCAGTAGGAACAACAGGATCAACATTATAAGTGATAGTCCTTTATTCAATTTTAATAGGTGCAACTACTTTTACTTCAATGGGAGGATTATATTTAAACCACTTCTCCTTAGGGAGATCAACATTAGTAGCAAAGGATTCACATAAAGGAGCTAATATCTCAGAGTCAAGTCCATATTTTGTACTAAATTCACAGAAAACATCGGTATCCATAAAAGATTTAACACAATCAAACGTAGATGTTATACTGACTCCTTACCTTCGTCGAGATCCCAATCTTCAGAGTTGCGTTTAATTCTTTCCAATAAATCCCATTTGAATTCAATAGTCTTCATCATAAAAGAGCCAGTACAAGAAGTATCGAGCATGCAACGATTATTGAGAGAAAGCCGAGCATAAATTTTTTGAATAATAATTTCTCTTGAGAGCTCATGATTGGGAAACGAATATAACATTGACTTAAGCCTCCCCCAAGCTTGAGCGATGCTTTCTCCATTGCGAGGCCAAAAATTATATATATAATTATGATCTCGACGAACAAGATGCATAGGATAAAACTTTTGATGAAATTCCAATTTCAATTGGCTGTAGTTCCACGATACCATATCATGACATAGCCTAAACCACGTCAATATCTTTCCCTTCAAAGATAAAGGGAAGACCTTCTTCTTGATAACATCCTCGGGCATACCTGCAAGCGTAAATAATCCACAAACTACATCCACATAGATTAGGTGTAAATCGGGATGCAATGTTCCATCTCCTGTAAAAGGATTAGCTAGCAGTTTCTCTATCATACCCGAAGGAATTTCAAAGTAAACATTTTCAGTAGGTTCAGAAGGTTGAGGAGCAACTCTTTGCTCTACTGGTCGGGGTGAAGATACCCCAAACAAGCCCCTCAAAGGATTACTTTCTGTAGTAACAAGTGACAATAAATTTCACCACACTATATAAATTTTTCCTTGCCAAATTCCACATACCAAAGGCGCTTCACGCCCCGGCAACGGCGCCAGAAAAGAGTCTTGATGACCCCCAAGTGTAGGGGAACTATCGTAGTCCTTTCGATAAGTAAGATTGTCAAATCCAACGAGGAGCAGAAGGAAATGACAAGCGGTTTTCAGTTAGGTATTCTCTGCAAGCACTGAAATTATCGGTAACAAATAGTTTTGCGATAAGGTAATTTGTAAAGGGTAACAAGTAATGTAAGTAAATAAGGTGCAACAATATGGCCCAATCCTTCTTGTAGCAAAGGGCAAGCCTGGACAAACTCTTATATGAAGGAAAACGCTCCCGAGGACACATGGGAATCATCGTCAAGCTAGTTTCATCATGCTCATATGATTCGCGTTCGTTACTTTGATAATTTGATATGTGGGTGGACCAGTGCTTGGGTACTGCCCTTTCTAGGACAAGCATCCCACTTATGATTAACCCCTATTATTGCAAGAATCCGCAACTACAAAAGAAGTACTAAAGTAAACCTAACCATAGCATGAAACATATGGATCCAAATCATCCCCTTACGAAGCAACGGATAAACTAGGGTTAAGCTTCTGTCACTCTAGCAACCCATCATCTACTTATTACTTCCCAATGCCTTCTTCTAGGACCAAACAACGGTGAAGTTTCATGTAGTCGACGTTCACATAACACCACTAGAGAAAAGACAACAGACATCTCATCAAAATATCGAACGAATACCAAATTCACATGACTACTTATAGCATGACTTCTCCCATGTCCTCGGGAACAAACAAAACTACTCACAAATCATATTCATGTTCATAATTAGAGGGGTATTAATATGCCTAAAGGATCAGAACATATGATCTTCCACCAAATAAACGAACTAGCATCAACTACAAGGAGTAATGAACTCTACAAGCAACTAGTATGTACATCACAATGACATCCTCTGTTTGATGGCCCATGGAGATGCTTCCTTCTTCCACCATGTCCCCTCTCCTCTTCTCTCCTCTCCTCTCCCACCCGCTCCACACCACTCACCATGGATCTAGCCTATAATTTTCACCATGGAAGGTCTCCTACATTGGGATTTCAACCCTGGCCTTGTGGTTGCAGATCAGGTACGTCGATGTTTTGGAGAAAATGTCCATTTTTCGCCCTCCCGCACTACCAAGGAATTTTTCTTGGTGGTCTCCTTCTCCTCAGCTTCCTTCCCTCTCTCTGAAGAATCTGTGGGTGTGTCTCTACAATGTTGCATTGGTGGTCATCATAAAGGTTTTAAGGTTTCTCGGAGCAATGAGAGGTCATTTCATTTCTCTGTGGCTGGTAACAAGGTTGGTCATTTCATTCATGGCCTTAAGGATCGTATTTGGCCGGATTTCATTTTCCACTTCCATTTGTTCAATGGCCGTCTCAATGGTTACAAGCATTCCATCTCTCAATGGCATGTTGATGAAAGCATTGAAGCTATTGCCAGCCGCAGTCCAATGGCTATTCAAGTTGCTAAAGCATCTATTATGCATTTTACTACATCTGATCCGGCTTCTACCAAGGAGTTATGCAAATTTTGACTCATTCCTCTAGCTTCCATGGATTTCAATGACAAGAATAGTCATGAAGCTCCATGCTCCGATGTGCCACCACCGGCACGGGTCGCTCCGGCAGCTTCTCCGGCGACCGTGCCCCCATCTCAGGGGATTAATCAATGCTTCATTGATATGCAGGGGCAATTATTGTTGATTGGCAGTGTTCGGTTTCCTTATACTATCACGTACCCGTAATTGCCACAAAGGTTCCTCTCGTCTGCATTCAAATATGCCTTATTACATTCCGATCTTCTCAATTGTTGGGGCGTGCTATGTGCCAAATGTTTATAATGGGGCCATCATAAAAGCAATTGCCATGCAAGGATTATTTTCCTAAACTGCTCTGCCCCGAGACACAAAGGTATTAATTGTCCCAAATGACATAGTTCTTCCATTGAAGGTAATGCTTTTATGATAGTTGATACTAATGATCTAGTCAAATCAATTACTCCTGGGCATCAAATTAGCCATTCCTTACTGGCCCCTACTTGCCCCTCCATGGTTCCAAGGAGCCAACCCCCCACCACCATTCGATGTGATTCGTGTGGCCATTACGGACACCTGGTGTACTCTGTTGGCGGAGGCGGTGGGCACAACGTTGGCAGTGGAAGACAGAAATCAACTCCGCCACCCTAGATGCCTCACATTCGCCCTCTCCGTCCGCCTTCCCAATGTTGCAGAGCACTCTGCTCTAGCTACGCCACCACCAAGAACCACCACCACCGCTCCCCGCACCACTGCTCCTCGCACCACCGCCCTCGCCGCCCCCATGGCCAACTATCCAGTGAATCCGATCCCTTCCTCCCTGCAGGTTGGTCCATCGAGTCGGGTCCTGCTGACAGAAAGGTTTGCGCGGACATGGAGGTCAATCCTATCCCCTTCTCAACAACAGCTTTCTTTCCATTGCAGAAGCCAACACATTTGTTGCTCTACATCAACGGCAGGGGCTCTGCAATACCATTGAAGGTTGATGCACGAAGCTGGCCTCCACACTAAGGAATTTTCTGACCATCCGCTCTGTATTGGTATGTTCACTTTTGCCAACTCATTCATCAGAGACACTGCAGTCAATACTACCTTTCAGTTAGATGATGAGGATTTGGTAGTCTCGTTTGTCCGCCATAATGCTGCTCTGAACATGCGCAACACTACTTATGGCCCTGAAGTATGGTTGATGTATATCGGGTTTCTAGGTGACTATCAGACTGATTTTTATCTCCAGCGCTCAGTTGATGATTATGGTAGATTGGTCAGTTGGAATAGCCCTAACATGGATCATAGTGTGGTGCTCATCAAGGTTCATGTTATTCTTATGCGTCTGATCCCCAAGAGCATTGTTGTGCATCAGTTAGGAGCGGACAGAGCTTGCTGGGCTGCCTTGGTATATATTTTGTGTGGAGCTGACTGGAACGCAAATGATACGGAGGTTCCCACGGCTAATGAGGAGCCGCCTCCGCCCAATGGTATCCCACATCCTATGTTTGGAGATGGCCTCACCGCTGAGCAGCTGTATCAACAGCAACTACAGAATTGCCTCCTTCACAATGGTGTGGGTAATGATCAGGCTCCACATAATGCCCCGCAAAAGGATGGACCTCAAAATGCTAAGTGGGATCCTTGGCCTCAACCCCCTGCTCCATAGATGCCTGCTGCTCTGTTTACTTCCAAGCTTGGCTTGCAGCTCAAGGCCTTCGTGTGTAAGATGGGATTCTTCCTGAGGATAACATGTCTGACAGTCTGACTTCAGCATGGCTGGAATCTAGCTCCACTGCAAGCACACAGAGCTCCTCCCCCAGGAGCAATCAGCAGATCAACACCTTGTTTGTGGTGCCTCCTTTGCCCCAGAATCCTATCAATGTGGATGTGGCCATCAATGCTGCTTCTATGCATGTGAGCATATCTTTTGAAGGCAATGAACTCACCGCAGTTCTGGCCTTTGATATGATTCCATGCAGCATCTTCACTGAATATCTTTCCAGGTCAATCATTTCTATTGTTGCTGCTCATGGTCCTTGGAGTGCTGGCTATGGGGTACCACCTTTGGAGTTGCAGGTGGCCTCACCTAGGTCATATATTCAGGTGGTGGACAATCATGGTACACATCTGGTCAGTTTCTCTGCTAGCATGTGCAACACTGAGTCCACCTCCTTGGTTTAGATTTCTGAAATTGATACTGATGATTCTGCTTTGGCGCTGCCTCCCCTGCTGCACAATGAACTTAATATCCCTTCATCAGTGACTGCTGCTTGTGACATTGGAGTTAATCTTAGCTTTTCTGAGGCCTTCGATGATGTCCCGACTGTTGCTGCTGATAGCTCAAATCTGGCGCCAACAGATAGTTCAAATGATGGGCCTCCACTCTCACTGCTTGAGCCCACAGTTGGTGAGCCTGATTTGGGCCTGGCCCAAGTGCTCTCCGATATGCTTGGGCCCTCTACTGCTCACCCACGGCACTCCAAGTGCAAAGCTCCACTAGTGACCACTAAGGTCCGTCGCAGCACCAGATCCACTAGGTATGATGGCTTCAGAGTGCCCCAAATTACTGACGTGCGAGTCACCTAATCCAAAGTCAAGCCACGGGTGACTCCTTCTGCTGCTGCACCTGGGTCTTCTGCTCCAATGGATCAACCACCCCCACCACCGACCCCACTTCGAGTCATGCAGGACATTGGCACTACTTGTTGCGCCGTCCCTCCTCAGGAGCTCATGGAGACGGCACTTCTGGCCTCGGATGACCCGGTTGATACCTCTGCAAGCTTGGAGGAGGAATCTTCTGCCTCTGCGTAATTTGGCCCCCTCCGATGCCCCTTTGCATAATTGGAATGTCCTGTGTTGGAACATTCGCGGTTTAAATTTAGACAAAAAACTTTTAGCGCTTCTTAATGCAATTTCGGTTAGCGGTTGTGCTATCGTGTGTTTGCAAGAAACTAAGAAATATGCCGACGATCTAGCTTTTGTTAAGTCCTGTTGCCCGAAGCGATGTGATAAATTTGCTTATGTCCCTTCTCGTGGTGCTTCGGGAGGCTTGCTCACAATTTGGAATAGCTCCATTTTTTTGGTACTGTTATTATTCAAGAGGATTTTGCTCTGGGTATTCAATTCACCAGTACGCTATCCACACAGCCTTGGACACTATACAACATTTATGGGCCCTGCACTGGCCCTGTCCGTGATACTTCCACACAATGGCTTTATGACAGGGACATACCTGTGGATGAAGATTGCCTTTTCTTTGGAGATTTTAATTATATCCGTGGACCTGAAAACCATAATAAACCAGGTGGAGATGTTAATGACATGTCAACTTTTAATGATATCATCCGCAAGCACAATCTCGTTGAATTACCCATTAAAGGCAAGATGTTTACATGGAGTAACACGCAACAGGACCCCCTTCTTGAGCAACTTGATTGGTACTTCACTTTGATACAATGGACTCATGTATACCCCAATACCTTGGTCAAAACCCTCTACAAGCCAACATCTGATCACACGCCTTGCGTTGTCACAATAGAGACAAAAATTCCACGTGCAAAACTATTTCGATTTTAGTCTTATTGGCTTCTTCATCCTGGCTGTATGTACGTGGTTAAAAAGGTTTGGGACAGACCTGTCAACTCAGAGAATGCAGCCACAGTTTTGTGTCGTAAATTCAAGTTCTTGCGGCAGGAGCTTAATGCTTGGAGTAAAAATATCTCTCGCCTCTCAATTGCAATTGAAAACACTAACAAAACCCTAGTTGATTTGGATGCTCTTCAGAACCTTCGGCCACTCACACTCCCGGAGAGTAACTTCCGCAAGATCATCAAGAACCATCTACTCAGATTGCTGGATTATTAGAAGCAATATTGGAAGAAACGTTGCACCATTCACCGGGTCAAATTTGGGGATGAAAATTCAAAAAAATTCCAGGCAATGGCCATGGAGAGATATCGTAAAAACATCATTGCCAATTTGGAAACACCGGAGGGGCTCATGGTTGAAGATCACACTAGAAAAGAGGCCCTCCTATTTTAGGCCTACACTGATAGGCTAGGCACCTCAAACCCCGCGCAAATGCAATTTGATCTTCGGTCTTTAATCAAACTAACTGAAAATCTTGATCACCTCACTCTACCCTTTACCCACGCGGAAATTGACTCTGTCATCAATGAGATGCTAGGAGATCGGGCGCCCGGACAGGATGGTTTCAGTGGCCTCTTTCTTAAAGCTTGCTGGCCTATCATTACGGCGGACTTCTACATGTTATGTAGTCAATTCCATGATGGCACGCTTAATCTCTAGAGCATTAATGATGGACTAATTACACTAATCCCGAAAAATGTGTCACCATCTACTGTTAATGATTATCGTCCGATTACTCTGCTCAATTGCTGCCTCAAGCTCATCACTAAGCCACTGGCTAATCGGCTACAAAAAGATATTCTGAGAATTGTGCATCGCAATCAATACAGATTCATACATGGGAGATCTATACAAGATTGTCTTGCATGGACTTTCCAATATATCCATCAATGTCAAGCTTCAAAACGACCCATCGTGTTGCTTAAATTAGATTTTGCCAAGGCATTCGACGCCATTGAACATGACCCAATGATCAACATCATGACACACATGGGTTTCAATGACAAATGGCTTTCTTGGATTAACTCCATCTTCTCTTCAGGGAGATCATCCATTCTCCTTAATGGCGTACCAGGCAGGCAGTTTCATTGTCGTCGAGGGGTTCGTCAGGGTGACCCTCTCTCGCCCCTCACCTTCGTTCTTGCGGCTGACCTCCTCCAATCTGCCGTTAATGATGCATATCAAAAGGGTTTGATCGACCTGCCCTTCCCCAACAACGGCCAAATGGACTACCCGATCGTTCAATACGCCGATGACACAATTCTTCTCATGCCCGCCTGCCCTCGTCAAGCGATGATTATTAAGAACATCCTCACAAACTATGCCCAATCCATTGGCTTGAAGATCAACTTTCATAAATCAAAGCTCATTTCTATTAACTTGGACGATGATTTTGCCTCACAATTTGCCTTGATCTTTGAGTGCTCGATCGGTGCCATGGCCTTCACATACCTAGGCCTTCCTTTGGGCACTTCTCGCCCCACAATCCAATATCTCATGCCACTGGTCACCTCTACCGAGAGGACTGTTTCCTCGACGCTCTCGCTCATGTCACATGCAGGGAAGTTCACCCTGCTAAACTCGACCGTCACGTCTCTACTCATTTATGCAATGTGCAAACTTCATTTCCTACCCAAGCTTATTGAAATGCTTGATAAAATTAGACAGAGATGCTTATGGATAAAGAAAATCGAGCAAGGTGACAAATGTAACTCCCTGGCAGCCTGGGATATGGTGTGTAAGCCAAAAAATATAGGTGGACTAGGGGTAATCAATCTACGCACTCAGAATGAAGCTTTTCTCTTTAAATTTCTGCACAAATTCTACAACAAGATGGATATTCCTGGGGTGCAATTGTCTTGGGACTCATACTATACTGACAAAATACCACATGCTTCTGATCCCATTGGTTCATTTTATTGGCGTGACATTCTCAAACTCTCTCCGGAATTCAGAGGGGTCTCTCGTGTCAATACCGTGTGTGTCACCACAGATCTGTTCTGAAAGGATCTCTGGGCTGATCAGCTTCTCCAAGACTCACATCCACGTGCTTACTCCCACTCTCTGAACGAGGATGTCTCGGTCAAAGATTTCTTGGGGATCACGTCGCTAAACAAAGCGTTCCAGCTCCCCCTGACACCCCAAGCCCATGACGAGGTTCAACACATGCAAACCATTGCTGTAGAACTGCAACCGTCGACAACAACTTCGGATCTGTGGCATTACATCTGGGGCAAAACGAACATAAAATCTACGGATTACTATCAATTCTTTTTCAGAGAAGTCCACTCGCATCAAGCTTTCGGTTGGATCTGGAAATCAAAATGCACGATGAAATTAAAAGTTTTTGCTTGGTTGTTGTTCCATGATTGGCTCAACATGCGCAATATGCTTAAGAGAAGGCACTACAACATCGGGGACGACCACAACTGCCTACTCTGTGATCAAACCATCGAGGAAATAGTTGAACATATGATTTTCACCTGTTCATTCAGTAAACAATGCTGGGACAAGCTAGATATTCACTGGGCCTTTCCCCGGTCATCTGCAAGCTATTCAAGATCAAAAAACTGTCCACCCGTCACCTTTTTTCCTTGAAAAAATCATCATGCTGGCTCGGAGTATCTGGAAGGAGAGGAACAACAACATTTCAGAGCCATACCTCCCTCCTTTTAGTCCTGGCTAGATAGATTCAAGAGGGACTTTGAACTACTCCAACACAGGGCTAAAGAGGCAAATAGGCCTTTGATACTTAGCTTTGTAAACACTCTTTCATAATACTCTAAGTTCATTTTTTCCTCTCTCTTGCCACAAAGTGGCTGAGACACTCATCATGTAAATACTCCATTGTACAGTGCCTACCTTTTTAGTAATATATTAACACAGTAGGAGCCTTTCTGTTCCTGGTAAAAAAACACTACTAGCAACCCACAGTTACCAATCTGAGGTTTTGGGACAAAGATTGGATACAAGAGGTGAACTAGGGTTTGAGAGGAGATGGTGCCGGTGAAGATGTTGATGGAGATTGACCCCCTACCGATGAGAGGATCGATGGTGATGACGGTGGTGATGATTTCCCCCTCCTGGAGGGGTATTTCCCCGACAGAACAGCTCCGCCGGAGCCCTAGATTGGTTCCACCAAGGTTCCGCCTCGTGTCGGCGGTGTTTCGTCTCGAAAGCTTCCTTCTAATTTTTTCTAGGGCGAAAGACTTCATATAGCAGAAGATGGGCACCGGAGGCCCGCCATGGGGCCCACGAGACAGGGGGCGCGCCCAGGCGGTAGAGCGTGTCCCCCACCCTCGTGGCCAGGGTGTAGGCCCACTCTGGTTAATTCTTTCGCCAGTATTTTTTATTAATTCCAAAACATGCCTCCGTGAAGTTTCAGGACTTTTGGAGTTGTGCAGAATAGGTCTCTAATATTTGCTCCCTTTCTAGCCCAGAATTCCAACTGCCCGCATTCTCCCTCTTCATGTAAACCTTATAAAATAAGAGAGAATAGGCATAAGTATTGTGACGTAATGTGTAATAACGGCCCATAATGCAATAAATATCGATATAAAAGCATGATGCAAAATGGACGTATCAGGCCTCAACTGGATCAAGAGTACGAGGGACGTCATCGAGCTCAACGTGTGCTGAACACGGATGCGCTGTACGTTTGGTGCTAGGATAGGTCGGATCGTGAAGACGTACGACTACATCAACCGCGTTGATACAACGCTTCCGCTTTCGGTCTATGAGTGTACATCAACACACTCTCCCCACTCGTTTCTATGCATCACCTAGATAAATCTTGAGTGATCATTGGATTTTTTTTTGAAATTACTGCATTTCCCAACACTTCGCTTCCTTGGGATCTATGAAATACCGCTGGAGATGGGGAGTGATCGGTAAGTACCGTACAACTTTCTGGGGACATTTCTTCCTGGCCTTCTTGTATCAGGAAGCATTGCACACCATACATCTTGTTTTCTTCGCGTGCTCCTTCCGATAAATTATGCAATCGTTGATGCATCCATGGCATCTAACGTGCCGCAGATCAAGAGGGCACACGATCTTCTTGGCCTCGTCCGCACTAGTAATGGGTGGAGAAGTAGTGAGGAAGAAGAAAAGTGAAGGAGAGAGGAGGTGGGAGGTGGGGAAAGTGAGGAAGAGAGGATGGGGGAGGGGGAGAGGGGGAGGGGGAGGGGTAGGGAAAAAGGTGGTATATGTTGCGGCTTAGCAGTAGCGCTGGTGGTAAATCGCGCTACTGCTAAAGTTATAGCAGCAGCGAGCTTCTTGCACACGCGCTACTGCTAAGCGGGGCCCGCCATGTGGCCTACTTCAAAATTAGCGATAGCTTCACCCAAAAAAAGCGCGCTACTACTATTACTTTATCAGTAGCATGGTTATCTCGATCTCGCTACTCCTAAACATAGGGTGGCGGGAACTGTCGGTGGATTTTAGTAGCAGCATGGTTCCAGCGGGCCACGCAACTGCTAACTATGTAGCAATAGCGCCTCTTCTGCTCCCGCACTACTGATAATTAGCAGTAGTGCTTGTTTCTGTACCGCCCAGCTGCTACGATTCTGTGTATAAGTTTTTCCTTAGTAGTGGAGTCTTGTATCTCTTGGTTGAAAAAGGTAGAAAGCATGACAACGCAATAGAGAATGACCAGGTCGATCGGTTTTTTGTCCTCACATAGGAAAAAGGTGGCTAAAGAGAACAAAAATGGGACGTAATCCACATATGCTGCCTGGATATTTGTTCCTCTATGCGTCCGTGGAGGTACATCGTACTAGTGCGCCCACTGTTCGAATCGGCCTCCCATGCTCCTATTGCCACTTTTTTGCTGTTAGTATCACGCCAGCGGTTAAGTCAAGCAATGCTACTGCTAAAGTGATGCCTCATTTAACTAATGCCGCACTCAGTCCAATGCCACCGATAAATTCAAGAAATGCCATTAAATTTCACTGGATTATTTCAGGGTAGCTGTTGATTGTGGATGTATTAAAGATTTTTTAGCTAAGGCATTCTAATGCTGTTGCACAACAAGTATACCAACGATGAAACTTGTTACCACCTTCAGATTTTTGCACTATTAATACTTATAGATTACATACCAAACTTTCATGAGATAAGTCAATATTTTTTGTATAGTGTCACCGAAATGCCAAGGAGCTGATGTCTTTTTATTTTGGTTAAACTGCACAAAAAATTATGAAGAAAAGAGGAAAGGTCAAGAGTGGGCACCTCCTCCTCCTGTTGTTTTCTTGATTCGTTCGATCAAGTTTTTATGTTTGACGATTATCAAGATTGGGATAGCAATTTTTAGATCCCCTCGAGTTCGAAATGATATTTACCTTGAAGGTACATGGTTTGTAGTTTTTTTATACTGTCATTAGTTAATAATGCTAGTTACCTTTAGACTTTTGTATTTGGTTTAATGCTCTTGCACAACTAGTATACCAATGCTGAAACTTGTTACCTTTACATTTTGTATTGTTAATGCTTATAGAAATCTACCAATGCTAGAGCTTATGGAAACCTGTTCAGTAAAACCATTGTACTGTACCTTGTAATAAATAAAAACTACTCTATTGTTGCAGTAGCCACTGAATTAGTTTATATTTGTACTATTCGAATGGTGTTGCATTAGCGTACGGACATATATAAAGTGTGGCAAGCTTTCCCAGATATGTGCTCAAGAAAACTACTACCTGTTTTTTCGAAATATTAGACGTTTAGGTACTTTAAATTGAACTGCGAAAACATCTTATATTAAGGAACAGAGGGTGTAGAGTTCACTCAAATTATCCCAGTGAAGCGAGTCACACCTTTGTTAAAATTAATGTTCATTACGTTATCGGAGGAGGTCTGTACGGTTATCTCTAATGCCTGTCGACTAGATACCTGACATCATGATGTAATGTTAAGTCATTTCTTTTTGTATAGTGTCGCTGAATTGGCAAGGCGGTGATGGAATTTTATTTTGGTTGAACTGCACAAAATATGCTTAAAAGAAGAAGAAAGGTCAGGAATGGTTCAATTTTTCAGAAAAAACTATGTATGCCTTCCTGACAGCAGCCGTGGTTAGAAACAGTCTTGCTACCTTCTCCCATTAAGAAATTGGAATGCTTATATTTGTGAGTCTATGCTTCAACTAGTGCCACTTTTATAGTAATTAATCACACTTTCAATATCTATGCAAACAGGGATGCTCGATTTTAGTGGAACTGCACAAAAATTCCAAATGGTTCAACATTAGGAGCATGTTTTCTTCCAAACCTTTATATCCAATTGGTGGCACTATGAGTTGTTCATTACGAAGGTACATGGTTTGCTACTATCTTGCTACTCTTTTTGTACTGTCATTAGATAGTAATATTAGTGGTTTGCATGTGAATTTATTGGCAGGGTGGACCTACATTGGAGGTGCAGGACATGATTCAATGATTGGATGCTCAATTTCGGTTGTATCGATTACACCTCTTCCATCACTTCGAACAAGGATATCCTTGGTCTGATGAAGAATAGGCGCTATATTTGTGCCCTGAACCAGCAAATCGATTCAGCATGAAATTGTCCATGGAAAAACATGACAGTATGAAATTGTCCAGTGCAAAACATGACAGATGCTAAGCGAAGAGACGTGTTTAAACCGAAAATACAAGGTGGGGTATATGTTTACTAGCTGCTTGATATTTGTACAAAGTGACTGCAATTTTAGTTGAACTGGACAAGGGAATAGTATAGTCACTGCATGCAGTGCCATTCGAAAATAGACACAGAAAGATTGGATAGTCACTCCATGGACTGCACAAAAGTAGTACTATACTATTAATTAGCCAACACTAGGTGCTTCAATGTTTTGGTATGATTATACAATGGGCATCATTTTGCCTAATTTAAAGTTTGTATTCCGAAAATAGTCTCGTCATGCGATCGAGAGAAGACCAAATCATATTGCAGTGGATGTTCCTCCGTCATGTGTGGTTCATTCTCATTGTTCCAGCTGTTGGTGAAACCACTTATGTTTGCAAGAGGAATTGTAGACTTCACAAACAAGTTTGTCTTTCACTCTGTACTGAATGCTGGCCAAGAGGAGCATCCATGTTAGTAGGAAGAACATATGCTTTTTCTAGATCTTTGCTTTTGGAGCTACATATTTGTATATGATCTGGGAATCATTGAGATGCATTAACATGTTGATCTTATCTATGGGAATCGTACTAGTTGGTTTTGAATTTGGGCTACTAATGTGAACATATTACAATGCCAGGCATGTGAGTCTCGTGTGAACATTTCGAACGGATCGGCTCTTACTGTTGTGCACAACATGATCCTTATTTATGTGTTCTCAGTGTTTGTAAGTTACTAACAATTCCTTATTTCTGTTCGCTCAGTGTTTACAAGTTACTGCTTGATCACTAGCTAGCCTACTAATGCGCTCCCAGGAGTTCTAGTTGCAACGCAAGATCTGAAGTGACAGCTTTTTGAATGAAAATGCCTACCTTTGAAGAAAATGACAAGCTGCTCTAAAGAAAATGCCATGCGAATCTGAAGAAACTGCCAGGAAAAATGATCGCAAATGCCTTATATTCGAGTGAACGTTCATCAGCTAATTCAATCCTACACGTACACCATCCAAACTACTTGATCCTACATGTACAATATCCGTCCTACTCGATCCTACATGAATAAATAGTGGATCAAGCACGTACTACCTCCTTTCCGGTTTGCAGGGCTCCATTCAAAAGTCTCACCAACCAAGGTAGATGATGAGTGGTGGAATCATTTTTGACAAGGAGGGAGTACCTCATCTGGATGATTCGAGTGCACTCATTTGGCCGTCATGCTGACGTGTGACCCAGCACGGACGGGACACACCACTGATAGGATGGGACGGGACAGCATAGTCATAATTTCAGTTTTTCTAGTTTTCCACGGCAAGCTGGCGCGTTAAGCCATGCCTGCTTATGCATTGAATTCGGATGACCACGATGACCATCGTGTTTCCTGTGACATGCTGGTTGGCCTACCTTCCACCTATAATTACTGTTTCCCGGCCTTCTCCGATGGCACCATCACCCAACTCGCCATATCCTCATAAGCCCCCACCGGCCCGATGTCGCTCGCCACTTATCCTTGCTCTCGCCACGTCCGCCATGCCCCCGCCCGTCCGCAATAGGCGACACCGGAGGCGGTCATCGCCAGAACTAGTGTTCGGTTTTTCACCGGAAGGCAGACAGAGGGAGGAGGCATTCTATCGGTCTTTAGATGGCAATGCGGAGTATGAGGAGTTGTTGGAGCGCGACTGCCTGGCGGAAGAGCAGCATATTGTCGATTTTTGCCGCTAGCGGGGCTTGGAGCAGCAGCGCACCGACGCTCTGAGTCGCGAGCAGAGCGCCCGCAACTGGGCCGACTACGCGGAGGCTGGCGCCCGGCAAATAGCCCTGGAGGCTATCGGGCATGCACGCGTTCGCGACGCCGAATTTTACTACCAGCTCGTCAAGTTGGTTTCCCGCTTAGAAGCCAAAGCTTCGGTGGACCACGCCGGCAAGGAAAGCACCAACGCGCGCGAGCAATGCGCCCTATCGCACCTCTGGAAAGTCCGAGGCGAGGCGGAGGACGTCGGTGTCGGTGTACTAAAGTAGGGGTACCCTAGTATCCCGAACTTGTGCACGGGCAGTCGCAGCACCCCGCGGCAAGACCCGCCCGGTGATCGCCAAGGCCCTCTATGGTTCCTTTGGAGCCATACGAGAACAAAGTATTTAGGCCAAGGAGGCAAGTCCCCGGCAAGAGGAGCGTGCTGGGAAGGCCGCTCGAGGCACAAGACCCCGGCAAGAGGAGCTTACCGGGAAGGCCAACCAACTTGCCGGGAAGGCCAACCAGAGCATCTCAAAGAACCTGCCGCGACGCGCCACGCGTCCCGCCCGGACTCGGCGAGCGACAAGTTCCCGGGCGCGGCAAGACAACGGCCGTGGCAATGCACTTGCCGCGGCGGACAACCACTCTGTACCCGCGCTCCAGCTCACCCACCAACGTGTCGCTCCGGGACCCTTCCCAGCGTACGTGGCGGGAGGCTGTGTAGCCAGGGGTACACTGTGGCATGCAGCGCTGACAAGATCACCATCGTGGCAAGCGATGGCGCCCCCGAGGGTCCCTTTTCTGCATCGTTTGGGGGACGTAGATAGACATTTAATGCCTTTGTCCCCTGCCGTCAGGGTTAGGTATGATACACTATGTAGGTAGCTGTACCTACCACGACATATTTCCACTTTTACCCTTACCTATGTTGCCACCTGTTGGAGACCCCTTGAACATATAAAAGGAGGCCCATGCCCAACGTAGAGGGGGGATCGTCCCTCGGAGAACGATCTCTCAGAGGAAACAGAAGAACGCTCGGTCTCGTTAGCTGCTTGAGTCAACTGTAGCACTCAGCGCTCCCGAGCAAGAACTCAATACAATCCACAAAGCAGCAGTAGGAGTATTATCTCTCCGGAGAGCTCCGAAGCTGGGTAAAAAACCCCCCGCGTGCTTCGCCTTGATCCGCTCTGCGCGCGGCCTCCGCCCCCCGCCGAACCGAGAAGGGGCTCCGTCCCCATAGGTGCTCGGGGAGCCAGAAAACCCCGGCATCTTTGGCGCGCCAGGTAGGGGGCGTCGAGGTCGTGTGGACCTGATCCAGCGTTCACGCGAGCTAAATCTTCATCGACTTCATCGACATGCCGCCGAAGAAGAAGGCTTTGGAGGCGGCTGCGCCGTCCGCGTCGAATCCACCACCGCCATAGCAAACGGCCGGTGGGGAGGACGCCGGTGGAAGAACGGGCGTCGATGAGGGACCCACGGTTCCATCAAGTCCAAGGACAAGACCGCGCTACCCGTTGGCAGCGTAGTCGGCTCCCACAACGACCGGGCATCCGTAGACGCACTGCGCCCATCTCAAGAGGCGCAGGACCGGCAGCGTCGTGGTACTCACGGTACCATACACTCGCTGGACCCGAATCGAGCTGGTGGATCCCGGGATGCTCAAGGCCAACATGCACACCAACGTGTTGGCGCGAGCGAGGCAGGGTCGCCTGGACGGAATACTGCTCCTTCTAACGTCGTTGGAAGTCCGAGCATATCCCGCCCCTCGCACCATTCGCCACCACTACCCGCCACTCCAGCAGAAGCTTTGGCACGAGCTCGACTACTCCTAGACTTCCCTCCAACGCTAGACAAGATCGACGACTGGAGGGCCACCATTCAGAGTCTCATCGGCTTCGCCAACGGCGACACTCCGCGGCCAGCGACCACATCGCAGCCGCGGCAGGCCAGCCAAGTGCGAGCCGATGGCAACAAAACCGGTGGAGGTGCAGCCACCGTGCACTCGCCGGGTCTGCCGCGACAGCGACTCCACTCCTTCCTCAGATCTGCGAACTCGTCGCGATCAGCTCCATGTTCTTCACGAACGGCAGCAAGAAGACGCTCGTACCCGCATCGAGCGCCGGAGAGAAATGCGGCGTCAATCAGACCGACGTGCTGGCCCCGCTGTCGACATGCAAGTGCCAGGGGAACCAGGCGACCTGCCGTACGCGGTAGGTTGCCCTGCATTTACTCGTGAGCTGCGGCAAGTCCAGTGGCCCAGCACGAAGAATTTCAAGCCAGACGTACCAGAGAAGTACGACGGCAGGCTGCATCCGTCGGAGTTCCTCAGCATCTACACCATCGCGGTGCAGGCTGCCGGGGGGCGAGATGACTAGATCCTCGCCAATTACTTCCCTCTGGTGCTCAAGCCCAACATCAGGAACCAGGGATCTTTGTGCTCAAACTAACTCAACCATCCGTGACGCCACCAACTGGACAGAGCAAGAAGAGGAAGTTGATTTCTTGTGACTATCTTCCGGCAGAGCTTCCCGAAGCCGCCGCCAAGAAGGTCCCCAGGATCAACGCCAAGAGTGCTGAGGAGCAGTCCGCTTCGACAAGCCCCAGGGTTTGTTTCGTTGAAGCAGACGCTCCCGACAAGTTTCGCTCTGGCAAGCTTGCCGGGGATCATCAAGCTCCGGCTGAACCGCAGGTTCTCGCCGTAGAAGCGGATGTTCCCGCAGCAGCAGATATGCCTTTAGTCCTTGTTGTCGAGCCACAGGCTCCAGCATGGGCACAGCAGATCGTCCATTTCCTCTAGTCAGGAGAACTTCCCGAAGAGCCAGAAGAAGCGGAAAGGGTAGCCCGGTAGTCTAGTATGTACCAGTTCGTTGACAACGCACTGTACAGAAGGAGACTCAATGGAGTGAAATTGAAGTGTATCCCCCGGGAAGATGGACAGAAGCTGTTGGCAGAGATACATGGAGGCATTTGTGGCCACCACATTGGCACAAGAGCGATTGCCGGCGAAGTATTCCGGCAGGGCTTCTTTTGGCCGACAGCCCTCCAGGATGCAGCTGCACGAGTAACCGAGTGTGAAGCGTGCCAGTTCCATTCCAAGCAGATACACCAGCCAGCTCAAGCTCTCCAGACGATCCCTTTATCCTAGCCATTTTCGGTCTGGGGGCTCGACATCCTCGGCCCCTTCCCCCGAGCAGTCGGGGGCTTTGAGTACTTGTACGTCGCAATCGACAAGTTCACAAAGTGGCCGGAAGTGGAACCAGTGAGGAAGGTGACAGCACAGTCAGCAGTCAAGTTCTTCAGGTCGATTGTTTGCCGCTTCGGAATCCCTAACAGGATCATCACCGATAACGGTACACAATTCATGAGTCGCACGTGCATGCAGTACGTCCAAGACCTTGGCGCCAAGGTCTGCTTCGCTTCTGTTGCTCACCCCAGGAGCAACGGTCAAGCACAGAGGGCAAATGCTGAAGTGCTGCGTAGACTCAAGACCCGGACTTTCGACAGGCTGCACAAGTGCGGAAGAAGCTGGATCGAGGAGCTGCCGGTGGTTCCTTGGTCGATCAGGACGACGCCAAATCGAGCCACTGGCCAGACACCTTTCGCTCTAGTCTATGGAGTAGAGGCAATTACCCCCACGGAACTCGTATATGGGTCACCTCGAGTGCTCACTTATGATGAGCTTGAGCAAGAGCAGCTGCGACAAGATGACGCGCTGCTCCTTGAGGAAGACCGTCTTCAGGCTGCTGTACGAGCTGCTCGATACCAGCAAGCTTTGCGCCACTACCATAGCCGCAAGGTTAAAGCCAGGAGTCTCGAGGAAGGCGACCTTGTTCTTCGGCGCGTTCATTCCGCCAAGAATTCCAACAAGTTGACGCCGAAGTGGGAAGGCCCTTACCGGGTGAAACGAGTCACTAGGCCTGGCACTGTCCACCTTGAGACCGAGGATGGCTTTCCGGTGAGCAATTCCTGGAACATCGAGCATCTTCGTAAGTATTACCCGTAAGGCGCGGTTGTTGGACCCTGTCCGGCAACCACCATTTTCTACAAGTCTTGCCGCTGTTGCATGTAATCCTTTGTACAAAGCCAGACGCAGACCCTGAGCGAAGATAAAGCGCTGGCGCCCTGAGTTTTAGCATGCATGCTGAGTCGAGTCTCGTCCTTAGTTAGGGTTGACAGTGCTTGGTAGCGGCTAACCCCTAACTTAGAGGTCGAGTGTGCGTACTTTTGTCGTTCTTTCGTTTCCCTTGGTTCGCAGGACTCACGCACCCTGATCGGACCACTTAAGGACGAAAAAAAGAAGACGGACGGACCAACACCCGGACCCCGACGAGCCAATGTTGCCGGGGGCTGCAACACCCCGGAAAGCCGGCGTTGCCGGGGGCTGCAAGTGCAAAGATTATCCCACAACGAACCGAAGTTGCCGGGGGCTGCAAGTGCAAAGATTAGCCCACGACGAACCGAAGTTGCCGGGGGCTTTGACCTCAGGTAAGTTTTTCATCCCTTATCATGCATTCTCTTATGGGCTGGGGTATGCGAAACCTGGTTTCTTCCCAAAAGCCACCATGCTCCCTTAACTCTAGGCCCTCGGGCTCATTCCCAGGGCCAGATTTGGTCGTAGTCGCGGCAGCAAAGGGACGAAGCGAGGAGCCTGAACCCGCCTCCTCCCTGGCTCCGCCAAACTCGTGAGAAAGGGCGAGCGACGTGGGAAGAAGGCAGGGCCTGCTGCCGGAAAAAGTAGTGTCTATCTTAAAGATATAAAGGATTCGCTCCTTGACGTGGGTTCCACCCACAAGACAAGTGACCCGGCAAGCATCCCCTTTTCATTAAAAAGCATTCCACTCAGGTACAGTTCATAAGAGAATGAAGAACATGAATAATGGGATTACAAGCTTTAAATGCAACTAAGGCCCGAGGGCTTACAAATTAAAAAGAGATAAGGTGCCCATAATCCCTCTCTTGTCCCTCTCTTCAGGAGGCAGGTCAAGGATGCAAAAAGGGCAAAAGGGGCGCCTAGATGAGCTGCGGGTGCCAGAAGACACCAAGAGAACGTCTCGGCGGCATGGTGATGGCGGCGCCGGAGGCAGAGCTCGAAGACGAGGCGGCAGGAGGTCAGCACGCTGTCGAGGGCGTCGTGCCCTCGTACTCCGAGTTGACGGCCTTTCCGCCTGCCCTCTTCCTCTTCCGCAGCCTCCCTACGCCATCCGCCCAAGGAGACGACCCCGAGAAGCTCCAGGAGCCAGCGACGCGGATGATGGGGTCGCCGGTGCCACGCGGAGCGGCACCCGACACCTAGTCGGACCCGTCATCCCGCCGCCCGCCGCCCTCGTCGTCGCTGTCGCTGTCCTCCTCATCACTCCCGCCCGAGGAGGAGCCTTCGCTATCGGAGGAGCTCTCCACGCAGCACCGTGCCCGAGTCCCGAAGCACCCGAAGACCTTGACGGAGAGGAGACCACCCTCCATGAGCTTAAAATGGAAGGTGAGCCCCGCCATCAAGCTGTGGATGCGGGTGAACGTCTTCTACCCTCGACAAAGATACATCACATTAGGGGCCGGGAAATCAACGCGGACTCGCGTACCGCTGATTCCACAACCCCTCATGTGCAATCTCAGTGTCTCGGGCGGATCCAACTCCATCTCGCTCGCAAACGGAGTCGGGAGACGAAGGCGACGGCGAGGCGGCCGACGCAGCCTGATGAAGAACTCGCAAGGGTCGTCCCTGATATGGTCCGCCATGGGGAGAGGATCTACTGGCGAAGGCGAGGCCGGCGGACTGCCTCGCCCACCTCTTCCCTGACCGCCTCGGCCTCGCCCTCGACCTCGCCCGCCGCCTCGTCCCCTCCCTCTTCCCCTTGCAGCTGGCTCTGCCACCACGGGTGCAGGGGGAGGAGGGACGCGTTGCCTCGCGGCAACCCTCGCCGCTACCGTCGAAGGACCAGGGTTCCCTTTCTCCATGGTGAATGAGAGAGAGGGGAGCAGAAGTTGAAGAAAGGAGGAGATGAGAGAATGCGGGTTTCCGTCCCCTCCTATCCCGCTCCTTATAAAGGAGCGGGGTGGGGGCTCGGCCGCCCCGCTCGGCCAATCGCGACATAGAAGGCGCAGGGAACTGGGCCCGACCCGCTGCCTTAACCCGTGACGACCTGGTTTCCCGTCTCCACCGTTCGCCACTCCAAGCGCATGGAGGCCGCGTGGCAGGAGGGCAGAGTTGAGGCGACGGATGAGGCGACCTCTCCCCACCCCGTGATCGTGGGGGGTGGACGCCTCGAAGACCACGCCTCCACGCCTCCACGCCTCCCTCCGTTTATGAGTAAGATACGAACCGCCAGGGGGCAGACGTTTCACCTTTTCGAGTAAAGGAACCACCCATGACCTCTCCCACGACGCCGCAATCGACGCGTGCCGTTCGGGGAGGGAGTGGTGGATGCGGAGCGAGGTGCGACGTGACCCAGGCCATGCGTGCCCGTGCCCTGTTTTGGGCCTGGCCCAACAGCGCTCGGCACCGTGTGTGGCCCAGGACCAGGGGCTCCTGTCGGTGTACTAAAGTAGGGGTACCCTAGTATCCCGAACTTGTGCACGGGCAACCGCAGCACCCCGCGGCAAGACCCGCCAGGTGATCGGCAAGGCCCTCTATGGTTCCTTTGGAGCCATTCGAGAACAAAGTATTTAAGCCAAGGAGGCAAGTCCCCGGCAAGAGGAGCTTGCCGGGAAGGCCGCTCGAGGCACAAGACCCCGGCAAGAGGAGCTTGCCGGGAAGGCCAACATAAGCATCTCAAAGAACCTGCCGCGACGCGCCACGCGTCCCGCCCGGACTCGGCGAGCGACAAGTTCCCGGACGCGGCAAGACAACGGCCGCGACAAGGCACTTGCCGCGGCGGACAACCACTCTGTACCCGCACTCCAGCTCACCCACCTACGTGTTGCTCCGGGACCCTTCCCAGCGTACGTGGCGGGAGGCTGTGCAGCGAGGGGTACACTGTGGCATGCAGCGCTGACAAGATCGCCATCGTGGCGAGCGATGGCGCCCCCGATGGTCCCTTTTCTGCACCGTCTGGGCAACGTAGATAGGCATTTAATGCCTTTGTCCCCTGCCGTCAGGGTTAGGTATGATACACTGTGTAGGTAGCTGTACCTACCACGGCATATTTCCACTTTTACCCTTACCTACGTTGCCACCTGTTGGAGACCCCTTGAACATATAAAAGGAGGCCCATGCCCAACGTAGAGGGGGGATCGGCCCTCGGAGAACGATCTCTCAGAGGAAAACAGAAGAACGCTCGGTCTCGTTAGCTGCTTGAGTGCACTATAGCACTCAGCGCTCCCGAGCAAGAACTCAATACAATCCACAAAGTAGTAGTAGGAGTATTATCTCTCCGGAGAGCGCCGAAGCTGGGTAAAAAAAACCCCCGCGTGCTTCGCCTCGATCCGCTCTTCACGCGGCCTCCGCCCCTCGCCGAACCGAGAAGGGGCTCCGTCCCCATAGGTGCTCGGGGAGCCAGAAAACCCCGGCAGTCGGTGCCGGCGTTTAGAGTGTACCACAGATGGCGGCCGGCATCGTCTAGTTAGCGAAGAGTAAGTTAGTACTTGTACACTACTAAAGTATTAGTGGGAGTAGATAGTTAAATTGGCTATGATGGTTGTCAACGTGGAAGTTCAACACACTATATCTGGATCAGACCTATTACTTTGCTCTGAATGTTGAATTTTCTGTTTGAATGTATGGAATGGGCTGTTATTTTTTAAATGGGTTGTATTTGTCCGCCACAGATTTAGAGGCTGACTTGTGGGCCTACCAGGTTGACATGTACAAAATTAGGAGATGATTGTACGTGGAGAGGATGACAGCAAGGAACCACCAAGTTAATGGCAGTACGCAAGCAAGTGCCTCCTTATTTCAAGCCAATAAAGAAATGGCTACTCCTAATGGATTTCTCACATCTGGGTCCCATGCCATTGTCAACATAGTCAATAAACGAGAGAATTGCACAACGAGTGGCTGACACCAGGTACCCAGCAGGTTGCCTAGTTATTTTTTTTTTGGGTTAATTTGATAAATGCCACTCTAAATCTGGTGATTCCGAGAAATGTCATTGCAATTTTGAAACTTTGGAAAATGCCATTTCATGCCATTTCCAATGGCATTTTTTGAAGTCTGGAGTGGCATTTTTTAAAGTTTGCAAAAATTGTCACGACATTTTTTTAATCGCCATAATTGGAGTGCCATTTATCTAATTTGTTTTTGAGACAGAAGCAGGGTGTGTGTATGAATTTTGATTTTGCTAACCACATGTCCCATGCGGTATGGAAGCAGGGTGTGAACTAGGCCGTGTGGGGCACTCTGACCTGTCTAGACAGCCTTTTCTTTTAGGTTTACCACAAGACCAGCCCAGTATTCTATTTCTTTCTGAAAATGGCTAACCCATTTTTTTGTGCTTTGTCAAGTAAGTCGCTTTCTCAGGCCTGTTGGGCTACAAATGTTTCAAGACGAGGAGAGCTACATTCGGCTGGCCCAGAAAATGGCCTATCAGTAATGAGAAATGGGTTGTACATTTTTAAAACACATGAAACCGGCAATTAGTTTCAAATTTATTTATTTATTCATTTTGAGATTTTAAGTTCCATTGATTTTTATGCGTGGACAATTTGTTGGATTTTATATTGATATACATTTATTTTTAAAATCAGTTTGAATGTGACTCGAAATTTCGGGATTAAAAACAGTTCTGACAGCACCGAAATATGCGAAATTTCGTATAATTTTTTAACCGTGGCCACAATATGGGCTGTAATCCTAACAAAAAGAATATGGGCTCCAAAGAAAACCTTAATAATTAGCAAATGGGATGTAAATTATTAGAAATAATGGTAGATGGGTTGTATGTCGTTTTCCATAGATTTGAGCCTTTCCTAAAGAAAAAAGGTTGACGCACACGCAACGCCATGTGAACTTGGTGAACACACGAGAGCAGTGACTGTTGGATGTCCATCCAACGGCCGTCGTGCTTCTTCAATCTCTGCTCTTCCTGCTCCACCCGCTCAAGCAAGTGCCGGCGGGACTGCCTGCTCCCACCTCTCGTGGCCGGCTGTGCTACAACACAGGCCTCACCGCCCCGCCCTACTCCCATCGCTGGCCTGACCATCCCTCTACTCACCCACACTTGTTGTTGTTCTCCAGCGATGGTAGACGAACCAGTAAACCCTCTTACTCCTCCCCCCCCTGCATGGGAAACAACTGTCGAGTCTTCTCTGGCTCCATGTCGTTCCTTTCCTAGGCCTCGCCATGGCCCACCGCCCTGGTGCTCTCGGCGCGGCATGGTCAATGTGGTCAACGAATGACATCCATCAGAAGTGGACTGTACGTGGAGAGGCTGACAGCTGGGTCCACGGCGGCACGCAAGGAAATGCCTCCTTATTACGCGCAAAATAATTGTTCCTCCACCTGATAGCTGGGACCCACCCGAAGGGCCTCTGTATTTCGTGAAAAAAACGTTCCCCCCGGCTGACTGGTCAAACTCACCAGCTGTATCTTCACACGCAAGGAAGTGCCTCCTTATTACGCACAAAAAAATGAATACTCCCCCTACTAGCTGGGAATCACCAAGTGGGAGGTTGACTTGTGGGCCTACTTAGTTGACGGGGACGGAGCGCTTTGTCAACTTAGTCAATATGAAAGATTCTAGCTCCAGTGATCGTACGATGTCCATCCATTGACGTAGTGCTTCTTCAACCTCTAGTCATATTGCTCCAACCACCCAAACCAGCGTCGGTCGTGCCACGTGCTCCTGCCTCCCGTGGCCGGCTGTGATGCCTCGGAAGACTCACCACCCCCTACTACTCCCATCGCTGGCCAGGCCATCCGTCTACTCACCCACACCCCATGTTATTCTGTCACGATGGCAGCCTCACACCGCGGCCGAACCAGTGAACCCTCATACTCCTCTCCCCATGGGCATCCACTGACGCATTTTCCCCGGATCCACGTCGTCCCCTTCCTAGGCCATGCCATCGTCCACCGCCCTGGTGCTCTCGGCGCGGCGTGGTCAATGTGGTCAAGGAACGACTTCCATCAGAAGAGTACTGTAGGTGGAGAGGCTGACTGCTGGGTCCACGGCCACAACAAGGAAGTGCCTCCTTATTACGCGAAAAATAATGATTCCTCCACCTGACAGCAGGGACCCACCGGACGGTCCACCGTATTTTGCGAAAACAATGTTTCCCCTTGACTGCTGGGACCCACCAGCTACAGCTTCGCACGCAAGGAAGTGCCTGACAGTCGGGACCCACCTGGTCGAAGCATACATAGCGTTTTCATTCTGGTCGCTGATACTTCTCCGTCATATCTACTTTTCCAAACACTTTTTCCCTTGTTTTGGACTCTAACTTGCATTATTTGAATGGAACTAACCCGGACTGACGCTGTTTTCAGCAGAATTGCCATGGTATTATTTATATGCAGAAACAAAAGTTCTCGGAATGACCTGGAACTCCACGGAACTTATTTTTGGAAAATATTAAAAATACTAGAAGAAGAATCCACGTCAGGGGGCCCTCCACCTGTCCACAAGGGTGGGGGCACCTGCCCCCCTAGGCACGCCCCTGCCTCGTGGGCCCCCTGACGCTCCACCGACCTCAGCTCCAACTCCATATATTCATGTTCGGGGAGAAAAAAATCAGAGAGAAAGATTCATTGCATTTTACGATACAAAGTCGTCGCCAAGCCCTAAAACCTCTTGGGAGGGCTGATCTGGAGTCCGTTCGAGGCTCCAGAGAGGGGAATCCGTCGCCGTCGTCATCATCAACCATCCTCCATCACCAATTTCCTGATGCTCACCGCCGTGCGTGAGTAATTCCATCGTAGGCTTGCTAGACGGTGATGGGTTGGATGATATTTATCATGTAATCGAGCTAGTTTTGTTAGGGTTTGATCCCTAGTATCCACTATGTTCTGAGATTAATGTTGCTATGACTTTGCTATGCTTAATGCTTGTCACTAGGGCCCGAGTGCCATGATTTCAGATCTGAACCTATTATGTTTTCATGAATATATGTGAGTTCTTGATCCTATCTTGCCAGTCTATAGTCACCTACTATGTGTTATGATCCGGCAACCCCGAAGTGACAATAATCGGGACCACTCCTGGTGATGACCGTAGTTTGAGGAGTTCATGTATTCACTATGTGTTAATGCTTTGGTCCAGTACTCTATTAAAAGTAGGCCTTGATATCCCTTAGTTTCCGCTAGGACCCCGCTACCACGGGAGTGTAGGACAAAAGATGTCATGCAAGTTCTTTTCCATAAGCACGTATGACTATATTCGGAATACATGCCTACATTACATTGATGAATTGGAACTAGTTCTGTGTCACCCTATGTTATGACTGTTACATGATGAACCGCATCCGGCATAATTCTCCATCACCGATCCAATGCCTACGAGCTTTTCACATATTGTTCTCCGCTTATTTACTTTTCCGTTGCTACTATTACAATCACTACAAAACCCAAAAATATAACTTTGCTACTGTTACCGTTACTTCCAAACTACTGTGACGCCCCGATTCAATCGTACACTAATCATGCACGCAAATGTGTACGATCAAGATCAGGGACTCACGGGAAGATATCACAACACAACTCTACAAATAAAATAAGTCATACAAGCATCATAATACAAGCCAGGGGCCTCGACGACTCGAATACAAGTGCTCGATCATAGACGAGTCAGCGGAAGCATCAATATCTGAGTACAGACATAAGTTAAACAAGTTTGCCTTAAGAAGGCTAGCACAAATAGGGATACAGATCGAACGAGGCGCAGGCCTCCTGCCTGGGATCCTCCTAACTACTCCTGGTCGTCGTCAACAGGCTGCACGTAGTAGTAGGCAGCTCCGGTGTAGTAGGAGTCGTCGTCGACGGTGGCGTCTGGATCCTGGGCTCCAGCATCTGGTTGCGGCAACCGGGTAGAAGGGAAAGGGGGAAAAGGGGAAGAAAAGCAATTGTGAGTACTCATCCAAAGTACTCGCAAGCAAGGAGCTACACTACATATGCATGGATATATGTGTAAAGGGCCATAGCAGTGGACTGAACTGCAGAATGACAGAATAAGAGGGGGATAGCTAGTCTTATCGAATACTATGCTTCTGGTCGCCTCCGTCTTGCAACAGGTAGAAGAGAGTAGACTGAAGTCCTCCAAGTAGCATCGTATAGCATAATCCTACCCGGCGATCCCCTCCTCGATGCCCTGTTAGAGAGCGATCACCGGGTTGTATCTGGCACTTGGAAGGGTGTGTTTTATCAAGTATCCGGTTCTAGTTGTCATAAGGTCAAGGTACAACTCTGGGTCGTCCTTTTACCTAGGGACACGGCTATTCGAATAGATTAACTTCCCTGCAGGGGTGCACCACATAACCCTACACGCTTGATCCCATTTGGCCGGACACACTTTCCTGGGTCATGCCCGGCCTCGGAAGATCAACACGTCGGAGCCCCACCTAGGCACAACAGAGCGGTCAGCACGCCGGTCTAAACCTAAGCGCGCAGGGGTCTGGGCCCATCGCCCCGAGCACACCTGCACGTTGCGAACGCGGCCGGAAGCAGACCTAGCCTAGTGGCATTCCAGTCCAATCCGGCGCACGCCACTCAGTCGCTGACGTCAAGAAGTGCTTCGGCTGATACCACGACGCCGAGTGCCCATATCTTTCCCGCGTAGTTGGTTAGTGCGTATAGACCAAATGGCCAGACTCAGATCAAATACCCAGATCTCGTTAAGCGTGTTAAGTATCCGAGAACGCCAACAGGGCCAGGCTCACCTCTCACCCAGGTAGCCCCGAACTGCCCTGCCGCTCCGCCACAAAGACCCACACAGAGGGTCGTCGGGGCAAAGGTCCTTTCAGCCCCCAATCCGTGAATCACTCGCGGGTACTACTCGAGCCAACCCGACTTTGGTCACCACATGTATCATGTTTAAAGTATAATATATATCCATGATCACCTCCCGAGTGATCACGGCCCGATAGTATAGCATAGCAGACGGACAAGAATGTAGGGACACTGATGGTAATCTAGCATCCTAAACTAAGCAAGTAGGATTGCAGGTAAAGGTATCAACAGTAGTATCAAAGACAGGCTATGCATCAGGATAGGAATAACGAAAGCAGTAACATGCTACACTACTCTAATGCAAGCAGTATAGAGGAGAGTAGGCGATATCTGCTGATCCAGGGGGGGCTTGCCTGGTTGCTCTGGCAAGAGAGAGGGATCGTCAACTCCGTAGTCGAACGGGGCAGCAGCAGCGTCGGTCTCGGTGCATATCGAGAGATGAGGGGGGACAAACAATAAATATTTAAGCAAGCAGATGCATAGTGATGCATGACATGACAAGTAACGGCGTTAGAGGTGCCCAAACGCGGTATGGGACGATACCGGTGAAGGGGGGAAACATCCGGGAAAGTTTTCCCGGGGTTTCGTGTTTTCGAGCAGTGGAGCCGGAGGGGGAAAAGTTGCGAGTTTGATATGTTAGGAATGTGTGGCGGACGAAAGGGCTGCGTATCTGGGTTCGTCTCGTCGTTCTGAGCAACTTTCATGTTGAAATTAATTTAATCCGAGTTACGGATTAAAAGATATGATTTTCTAATTTTTTTATTAATTTCTAGAATTTAACTAATTATTTGAATTAATTCGAAAATGAATTAATGACATCAGCATGATGTCAAGCTGATGTCAGCAGTCAACAGAGTTGACTGGTCAACCTGACGTGTGGGTCCCGCATGTCATACTCTGTTTACTCTAATTAGTATTTAACTAATCTAATTACAGTTTAATTAATTCATAGTAGTTAATTAGGTTAATTATACCAGATTAATTAAGTTAATTAATTAATTAATTAACATTTTTATTTACTTATTATTTATTTATTTATTTGTAATTCATTATTTATTTATTTTTTTAACAGTTCTCAGGGGGCGTGGGGCCCCCATGTCATTGGCCCTAGGGGCCAAACAGGCGTGGGCGACGGGCGCTGGGCGCCAGCCCGATACGGCGCTGGGCCGTGGGTGTGCACCCGACTGGTCGCTGCGGGGCGGTTGGCGGGCGCGGGCCCGGCGCGCCGGCGAGTGAGTCCGGCGGCGGGTCAGCGGATGAGCAGCGGCAGCGGCAACAGTGGAGCGGGCCGCGGTCATGCGGTCGTGCCGCGACAGCGGAGGGTGGAGCCGACACGGCCACGGCTCGATGGGGCAGAGGGTCGCGGCGCGGCTGGGTGCCGCAGGCGAGGCAGCGGGATGCAGGGGAGGCGAGGCGCAACGATGCGGGGGAAATGGGGCGGTTGCACGGCGAGCGAGCGGCGCAAGCATGGCGCGTCAGCGCGGGGTGACGGTCGCGGCCCGGGCACGGCCCGGCCGCGGTGAGCGCGCACGAGGGGGTTGTGGGAGAGTGTGGAGACCTCATTGCCGAGCAGGGAAAAGGGGAGGACGAACGGGTCCTCATCGGCGTTGGTGAGCAGGGGGGCGTCGAGGTGCGTGGAGGCCGTTCGAGGAGGAGGACGGGGACGACAGGGCGGCGATGGAGACGAGGTCGTCGACGGAGAGGACGGCGGCGTCATGGTCGAGGCGGTAAGGTGCTCCGGCGAGGTAGGCGCTAAGAGAGTGGTGAGGAGGCGACGCCGGCGAAGACCTCGGGCGATGGTGGACAACGACGGGCAGCCGCAGGGCATCGGGGCCGATCTCGATCTAGTTCGATGGGGGAGGAGAACAGGATCATGGGGAGGGCAAGTGGGGGTGTCAGTTAGGGTTTTCCTGGGGGTGGGGGGGGCATGTATGCCAGGCGCGGGATGGGCCGGCTGGGCCTAAGGGGCCAGTGGGCAGTGCTGGCTGGCCGCGCCTCTTGGACCAGTTGGGCCGGTGCAGGCCAGCTGGGCCACTTGGCCCAGCGGAGGGGGGGTGTCTTCCTTTCTTCCTTTTCTTTTGTTCTTTTCATTTTATTTATTTTCTATTCTGTTTTAATTCATTTCAAAATATTTAGGCACTTTATAAAAATGTGTTTACTACACCATAATTACATATGCAAATTATGGCACCGCACGAACATTTAAGTTTTAATGTTTGAAAACTTTTACCGTTTGGCTTGTTTTTGAATTTGAATTTGAATTGGTTTCGAACTAACGCGAGATTAGCAACGGTAACCGTAGTGATGTGGCATCATTAGCGTAGGTTTACTGTAGCATAATTATCCAGGTGTCACAATTCTCCTCCACTACAAGAAATCTCGTCCCGAGATATAAGAGGTAGAGTGAGGGCAAAAAAATTGGTTACGAAATTCTAACGAATCTTCTCAGTCTTGGTTGCTCTTCTCGAAGAGGTTGATCCATTACATTGATGTCTTCCTTTCGCTGTTTCAGGTCATCATGATGAAGTCGTCATCCTTTCTTCGGGGGTCTCATCGCACTTATGAAAAATGATAAGGGTTATCTTCAAAAGAACTGACCTCTACAAGGTCACGTATCTGGTAGAGAACATCAGGGAGGGTGACGGATAGTAACTCTCGAATTGAAACTTAAGAAATTATCGAGAGCAAAGTAAGGAGGTGAAATATGGAAGTTTCAAACGCTTAGGCAAACATTCGTTGCCTAAAAAGAAGTGTGAAAGAGGGTTCAGAGCAATGGGAATAAGTATTGCATCTGATACCATAATAGATCACTAGGCAGGTGGCCCGTGAATTACATACGAAGTCAAGCGCAAGGAATAACTTTGACAATAGGTTGTAAAGGAGAGTCAGGTTTCGATCCTGTGGAACTATGGGTTATGGGCCCACCATGTGGGTTTAAAGTAGGAAAGGTGCTGACATCTTGCACGGTTATGCTAGCAAGGCATGGCAGGGAATAGCTTGTCGATTATGTCGGCAACAACGTCGGTACCAAGGGCGAGGGACGAAGAGAACCATTTTTCCTGCTCGTTGCAACGAGGCAGACCAATAGGCAAGGTTGTCGTCCATCGGTGGTTACCGAAATGTCATCAACAAAAGTAACAATGTCTTACTGACAGAATTGTACACGAGGGGTTGACATAAGCAGGGAATTAATATTGCTTAGACCATAATGATCACCATAAAGGTCAAACCAAATAATGGAAAGGATAATATGATTATCAGATATTTCAGGGGTATATCCTTCCCAATGATAAGCAGAGCACGATATCCATGACCGGATATAATGTAGAAAACCCTTTAGGCAAGGGGAGAAAAATTTCATGACATTACCCCTACAACGGTGTTAGGATAAATGACAAAGAAAATTTAGCATTGTGCTTCAAATGCTCTTACTGAAAATTGGATTACCATAGCCATGCTTCGAGATAACATTGACATGGTCTTCAAGCAAAGGTCAGACTTTGGATACAGGAAGGGTCCATCAGGAACAACTTGTAGAATAAATCTTACAATTGCCTCATGGAAGAATGGATAACCTTGCTAATAAGGAAACTATAACAGTAGGTTCCCCGGCCAGGTGTGCTGGGCATGACATCACCTTACCGGGTCAAATACTAATGTTATAACTCTTGAGAATTTGTTCTAACCATCATATCTGACTGAGATTCAGATCTGAAGGGTGTCAGGATACCTCAGACTCTAGATGCCTGAGAAGAAAAGCTGCGACACATATTAACAAGGTGACATTGTAAGACTCTCGGGGAGCAAACTATGGAAGAGAGTTCCAAAACAAGAGTTCATCATTAAACCAAGGAGAGAGTGAGGGGTGGCTGATGATCTCAGCGACAATTCATCAAGATTTCCAAAAGGATGGATTTCCCACAGTTATGTGAACAAGGAGATAACATTTGTCGGATCAAATGGTAAAATGATGTATGCTCGAGGAAAACATACACAACTAAACATTGGTTGAAAGGTGCACCCGAAATATGGGTTGGGTTGCACGACCGATGTCAGAATGGTGATTCAATAATCAATAGTCAAACAATGAATGGCCGACCATTAACTTCAAAGCAATAGGATTGCTAGAAGGGCAGAATCCAAACAGCACCATTCACTTGTTGGTACCCCGTTTGGAATCAACTCGAGGACCAAGAAAGAATGATGATGGGGAGAAGTATCACTATACCAAGAATTCCTGAGAGGTGGAGCAATCCTCACAACATCCTTGACATAAAAGACAGTACTACTTCAATGTAGAACAAAATACAAGCTGGAAAGCAAATTGCATCCATAACATGAACAAGTTAGTGATGAAAGGGATTAAGGATGTTGTCGGTGGCAACTCAAATTACCAAGGGACGAGGATGGTACTCATCATCATGAATTCGATCAATATCCTGAAAGGAGTCAAATGTTGTTGATGATCACGACAAATTTTGTCGAGAGATTTCATGAGGATGTAATCGACCAGCGATGACATCAAGTCAAAGGAATGATGAAGCAAGAGGTCAATGGAAGCACAGGTACGACACAAATTCGAATTCAAGCCTGCTTTTCAAGGTAAAATGATATGACAACGAAAATCGACGTAAGCTTAGCTCATCGTCGAAGTGGTGCTCCGAGAATAAGGTCCAGGTAGCACAGTTAAAATCACCACGACAATGATATAGCCATGCAGGCTAGGAATGGCGTGATCGCGTACAAATTCATACTTAAAGAAGATTATCATGTGTCGTTGAACCGTAGTGCAGACTCAGTTCAGTTATCGGTATTTTTGAGTGTTTAATAACTCAGAGCCCATGAACAATTGTAATCAATGAGTATGTAGTACTTAATGAAGAACTCATAAGAAATTATGCAGTTCCAAGATAGTCTCGAGATACCAGGGGGTAATACTCGACGACAGATCAAAGTAGAGGTTGGACTAGGGTATTGCTCTATAGAGGATAAGTGCTTAAACTTGCACATGAAATGGTATTTAACGGAGAACATGGTCGGAACCATGATTGCAAAGGATCAATTCACCGATACCAAAGGGTATTATATCACGGAAATAGTTACAAGAAGCTTCCATGATAGGATCTACATCGTGTCCATGGGTATGAACACAAAGTTCAAGGTCGACTCCCACTTCTCCAATGCATAACCTTTCATTCACTTCTCACGTTCGATGAAGTTGTATTGTTGAAATTTTATCTGGCAAAATACCAGAAGAGTATGACTCGTGAAAACTTTCGAGTTCACACATATTAAGGAAGGCATAGGTTCAACCCATCAGGGTATCGTGGAAATACATACCACAAGCTTTAATGGTAAATACCACCAGCTCGAAAGCTGAGCATGGTTGAGAAAGCATAGGATACAATTTACCAAAGGCATTATGTAACTAAGGGAAGGCTCAAAAGGTTATTGAATATGAAGGACGCTTGTTGGATAAAATCCAACAATGGATTTGTTGGTCCCTAACTAAGATGATGCGAACATCGGCTCACAATCAGAGGAAGAAACAATGCAAAGGCATTGGTTTTTAGAAGCCACTGACTAATTCAAAGATCAAATGCAAAACAATTATCATTTCCAAACCAAGGGATCAAAAGCCAACGGTCTGATTAAGAATGGATCAGTTGATTAGACATAGGGGTACAATTGACGGCAATTCGATGGGTCGATAACCAGCTCATGTTCAAAATGACATCTAAGTCGGAAAGATAATTTAAGAGGATCAACCGATGACTGCGTGCATTCGCATTCATGTTGAATCAATAAGATCAAAATGATGGTGTCAAAGGAGACTAATGAATATTGCTCGCCAAGCAGACAAGTATTTGCAGAGCAATAAGTTACTAAGGATTTTCGGAGGACTGAATAGTATTTCGAAGACTTTTGTGAAACACCTGAACAACTGGGGATGAGCGGATACTCGGAAAGTGCGAGAAATTATTCTTAGGGGTATTCAGGTGGCTAAGAACTGCAAGGCAGTAGGCACAAAATATTCTCGGGGTATCTGGTAATAACAAGATCGACTAGGAATAAAAGTAATAACGACAGGTGTAAGTATTTATCCATAGGGATTTTTCAGTGGTAGGGAATTGCAAAAGCAACAGGCACAAGGTCTCGAGAAAATATCGGAAAGTATTGTCAAAATCATTTGTTGAAGCAGTCGATCATCCGTAATGAAAGGGCTCTCCGGGAGGAAGTGGTAACGAGAACCTAGAGTTAGATTTTAGCAAAATCATTTAACCCGAATAGAAGAGAGATTAGAGTCCCAGAGTATAGATTGAGGAATAAAAGATCCTAATACCACCCAATGGCGACGTGGGCCTATGGGCCGCAAAGCCATGTTAGTAAAGGTTTTGCAATGTCTAGACTCGACTTCGGCCAAGGAGTGTGGAAGGGGGATTCCTATAGGCAGTCGGGTCTGATACCAACTTGTGACGCCCCCGATTCAATCGTACACTAATCATGCACACAAATGTGTACGATCAAGATCAGGGACTCACTGGAAGATATCACAACACAACTCTACAAATAAAATAAGTCATACAAGCATCATAATACAAGCCAGGGGCCTCGACGGCTCGAATACAAATGCTCGATCATAGACGAGTCAGCGGAAGCATCAATATCTGAGTACAGACATAAGTTAAACAAGTTTTCCTTAAGAAGGCTAGCACAAACAGGGATACAGATTGAACGAGGCGCAGGCCTCCTGCCTGGGATCCTCCTAACTACTCCTGGTCGTCGTCAGCGGGCTGCACGTAGTAGTAGGCACCTCCGGTGTAGTAGGAGTCGTCGACGACGGTGGCGTCTGGATCCTGGGCTCCAGCATCTAGTTGCGGCAACTGGGTAGAAGGGAAAGGGGGAAAAGGGGGAGAAAAGCAACCGTGAGTACTCATCCAAAGTACTCGCAAGCAAGGAGCTACACTACATATGCATGGATATATTTGTAAAGGGCCATATCAGTGGACTGAACTGCAGAATGCCAGAATAAGAGGGGGATAGCTAGTCTTATCGAAGACTCCGCTTCTGGTCGCCTCCGTCTTGCAGCAGGTAGAAGAGAGTAGACTAAAGTCCTCCAAGTAGCATCGTATAGCATAATCCTACCCGGCGATCCCCTCCTCGATGCCCTGTTAGAGAGCGATCACCGGGTTGTATCTGGCACTTGGAAGGGTGTGTTTTATTAAGTATCCGGTTCTAGTTGTCATAAGGTCAAGGTACAACTCCGGGTCGTCCTTTTACCGAGGGAAACGGCTATTCGAATAGATTAACTTCCCTGCAGGGGTGCACAACATAACCCAACACGCTTGATCCCATTTGGCCGGACACACTTTCCTGGGTCATGCCCGGCCTCGGAAGATCAACACGTCGCAGCCCTACCTAGGCACAACAGAGCGGTCAGCACGCCGGTCTAAACCTAAGCGCGCAGGGGCCTGGGCCCATCGCCCTGAGCATACCTGCACATTGCGAACGCGGCCAGAAGCAGACCTAGCCTAGTGGCGTTCCAGTCCAATCTGGCGCGCGCCACTCAGTCGCTGACGTCAAGAAGTGCTTCGGCTGATACCATGACGTTGAGTGCCCATATCTTTCCCGTGTAGTTGGTTAGTGCGTATAGACCAAATGGCCAGACTCAGATCAAATACCCAGATCTTGTTAAGCGTGTTAAGTATCCGCGAACGCCAACAGGGCCAGGCTGACCTCTCACCAAGGTAGCCCCGAACTGCCCTGCCGCTCCGCCACAAAGGCCCACATAGAGGGGCGTCGGGACAAAGGTCCTTTCAGCCCCCAATCTGTGAATCACTCGCGGGTACTCCTCGAGCCAACCCGACTTTGGTCACCACATGTATCATGTTTAAAGTATAATATATATCCATGATCAACTCCCGAGTGATCACCGCCCGATAGTATAGCACAGCAGACGGACAAGAATGCAGGGCCACTGATGGTAATCTAGCATCCTAAACTAAGCAAGTAGGATTGCAGGTAAAGGTATCAACAGTAGTATCAAAGGCAGGGTATGCATCAGGATAGGAATAACGAAAGCAGTAACATGCTACACTACTCTAATGCAAGCAGTATAGAGGAGAGCAGGCGATATCTGGTGATCAAGGGGGGGGGGGCTTGCCTGGTTGCTCTGGCAAGAGAGAGGGATCGTCAAGTCCGTAGTCGAACGGGGCAGCAGCAGCGTCGGTCTCGGTGTCTATCGAGAGAAGAGGGGGGAGAAACAATAAATATTTAAGCAAGCAGATGCATAGTGATGCATGACATGACAAGTAACGGCGTTAGAGGTTCCCTAACGCGGTATGGGACGATACCGGTGAAGGGGGAAACATCCGGGAAAGTTTTCCCGGGGTTTCGTGTTTTCGAGTAGAGGAGCCAGAGGGGGAAAAGTTGCGAGTTTGATATGTTAGGAACGTGTGGCAGACGAACGGGCTGCGTATCCGTGTTCGTCTCGTCGTTCTGAGCAACTTTCATGTTGAAATTAATTTAATGCGAGTTACGGATTAAAAGATATGATTTTCTAAAGATTTGATTAATTTCTAGAATTTAATTAATTATTTGAATTAATTCGAAAATGAATTAATGACACCAACATGATGTCATGCTGATGTCAGCAGTCAACAGAGTTGAGTGGTCAACCTGACGTGTGGGTCCCGCATGTCATACACTGTTTACTCTAATTAGTATTTTAACCTGACGCGCGCACGAGGGGGTTGTGCGAGAGCGTGGCGACCTTATTGCCGAGCAGGGAAAAGGGGAGGACGAACGGGTCCTCACCGGCATTGGTGAGCAGGGGGGCATCGAGGTGCGTGGAGGCCGTTCGGGGAGGAGGACGGGGACGACAGGGCGATGATGGAGACGAGGTCGTCGACGGAGAGGACGGCGGCGTCATGGTCGAGGCGGCAAGGTGCTCCGGCGAGGTAGGCGCTGAGAGAGTGGCGAGGAGGCGACGCCGGCGAAGACCTCGGGCGATGGTGGACAGCGACGGGCAGCCGCAGGGCGTCGGGGCCGATGGGATCGGGGCCGATCTCGATCTAGCTCGATGGGGGAGGAGAACGGTATCGTGGGGAGGGCAACTGGGGGTGTTGGTTAGGGTTTTCCTGGGGGTGGGGGGCATGTATGCCAGGCGCGGGATGGGCCGGCTGGGCCTGAGGGGCCAGTGGGCAGTGTTGGCTGGCCGCGCCTCTTGGCCCAGTTGGGCCGGTGGAGGCCAGCTGGGCCACTTGGCCTAGGGGGGGTTCTTCCTTTCTTCCTTTTCTTTTGTTCTTTTCATTTTATTTATTTTCTATTCTGTTTTAATTCATTTCAAAAAATTTAGGCACTTTATAAAAATGTGTTTACTACACCATAATTACATATGCAAATTATGGCACCGCCCGAACATTTAAGTTTTAATGTTTGAAAACTTTTACCATTTGGTTTGTTTTTGAATTTGAATTGGTTTCGAACTAACGCGAGATTAGCAACGGTAACCGTAGTGACGCGACATCATTAGCGTAGGTTTACTGTAGCATAATTATCCGGGCGTCACAACTACTTTGCTACTAAATACTTTGCTGCAGATGCTAAGTTATCTAGGTGTGGCTGAATTGACAACTCAGTTGCTAATACTTGAGAATATTCTTTGGCTCCCCTTGTGTCGAATCAATAAATTTGGGTTGAATACTCTACCCTCGAAAACTGTTTTGATCCCCTATACTTGTGGGTTATCAAGACTATTTTCTGGCGCGTTTGCTGGGGAGCATAGCTCTATTCTTTGAGTCACTTGGGATTTATATCTGCTGGTCACTATGAGGAACCTGAAAGACGAGAAAACAAAAATTTATCCCTCAACTACGAGGGGAGGTAAGGAACTTCCATCTAGCTCTGCACTTGATTCACCTTCTGTTTTGAGTAAGCTTGTGATACCTTAACCTGCTTCTGCTATTAATTCCGATATGTCGCATGTTATTGATGATGCCACTTCTGCTATGCATGATACTTATGATGAAACTACTTCTATGCTTGATACTACTGGGCCACTTGGTGAATTTCTTGATGAACAACTTGCTAGGGCTAGAGAGAATGAAATTATTGAAACTGGTAATTTTGATGATAGTGATGATGAAGACTCTCCCCCTAATAAATATGAATTACCTGTTGTGCATGAGGGTTATGTTCTGGATGAAGAATCTGCTAGAGCTATTCTTGCTTACAATGATAGAAGTGACCTAAAGAGGCTATTAGCTAAATGGAAGCAGCAATCTCTTAATGCTAGAATGAAACCTGACCCTGCTTTTGCTACTTCACCTATCTGTGTTACTGATAAGGAATATGAATCCTCTGTTGATCCTGATATATTTACTTTGGTTGAATCTGATCCTTTCTATGGCTATGAATCTGAAACTGTTGTGGCACATCTTACAAAATTAAATGATATAGCCACCCTATTCACTGATGATGAGAGAACTCGCTACTTTTATATCCTTAAAAAGAATTCGTTCTCATTAAAGGGTGATGCTAAAATATGGTTTAATTCTCTTGATCCTGGTTGTGTGCGTAGTCCCTAGGATATGATTTATTACTTCTATGCTAAATATTTCCCTGCTCATAAGAAACAAGCTGCTTTAAGGGATATATACAACTTTGTGCAAACTGAAGAAGAGAGTCTCCCACAAGCTTGGGGGAGGCTTCTCCAATTACTTAATGCTTTGCCTGATCATCCTCTTAAGAAAAAATGAAATACTTGATATCTTTTATAATGGACTAACCGATGCTTCTAAAGATTACCTGGATAGTTGTGCTGGTTCTATTTTCAGGGAAAGAACACCGGTTGAAGCTGAAATTTAATTGAATAATATGTTGACAAATGAAAATAATTGGACACTTCATGAGCCAACTCCTGAGGCTATTCCTAAACCAACTCCGAAGAAGAGGGGTGTTCTATTTCTCAGTCCTGAAGATATGCAAGAGGCAAAGAAATCTATGAAAGAAAAATGTATTAAAGCTGAAGACGTTAAGAATTTACCTCCTATTGAAGAAATACATGGTCTTAATTTACCGCCTGTTGAAGAAATATATGATCTCAATCCATTACCTATTGAAGAAACACGTGGTCTTGATAACCCGACACAGGTAGTAAAGGTAAATTCTCTCTATAGATATGATAAAGCTGAAATCCCTCCTACTAAGTTTGCTAGTCAATGTTTGGATGAGTTTGATGATTTTATGGTTAAACAAGAAAATTTCAATGCTTATTTTGGTAGACAATTAAAACAAAATGCTTATTTGATTGAACACTTGGGTGATTATTTGTCTAGAGTTAAAGGTGAACTTAAACTCATTAGTAAACATGCTTATATGGTTACCACTCAAGTAGAACAAGTACTTAAAGGTCAAAATGATTTGCTCAATTAATTGAATAGTAAGAATAATAACTATGATGTTAGAGTGGCTACTAGAACTGGTAAAATGACTCAGGAACCTTTGTATCCTGAAGGCCATCCTAAGAGAATTGAGCAGGATTCTCACAGAAATAATTTAGATGCACCTAGTCCTTCTAAAAAGAAGAAAAATAAAAATGATAGGACTTTGCATGCTTCTAGTGAACCTATTGCTGAACCACCTGAGAATCCAAATGATATTTCTATTTCTAATGCTGAAACACAATCTGGTAATGAACATGAACCTAGTGATAATGTTAATGATAATGTTCATGTTGATGCTCAACCTAGCAATGATAATGATATAGAAATTGAACCTGCTGTTGATCTTGATTACCCACAATCAAAGAATCAACGTTATGATAAGAGAGACTTTGCTGCTAGGAAACACAGTAAAGAAAGAGA
This sequence comes from Aegilops umbellulata, assembly GCA_032464435.1. Taxonomy (NCBI): domain Eukaryota; kingdom Viridiplantae; phylum Streptophyta; class Magnoliopsida; order Poales; family Poaceae; genus Aegilops; species Aegilops umbellulata. The sequence continues at coordinate 6,132,999 of CP136058.1, read as the reverse complement.
ACCATGGGTTCAGAAACCCATGCCTTTTCCTCCCAAAACATCCAAGAAAAAGGATGATAAGGATTTTGAGCGCTTTGCTGAAATGATTAGACCTATCTTTTTGCGTATGCGATTAACTGATATGCTCAAAATGAATCCTTATGCTAAGTATATGAAAGAAATTGTTACAAATAAACGAAAGATACCGTAAGCTGAAATTTCCACCATGCTTGCTAATTATACTTTTAAAGGTGGAATACTAAAGAAACTTGGAGATCCAGGGGTAACAACTATACCATGCTCCAATAAAAGAAACTATTTTAAAACTGCTTTATGTGATCTTGGAGCCGGTGTTAGTGTTATTCCCCTTTCTTTATATCGTAGACTTGATTTTAATAAGTTGACACCTACTGAAATATCTTTTCAAATGGCTGATAAATCAACTGCTATACCTGTCTGTATTTGTGAGGATGTGCATGTTGTGGTTGCAAACATTACTATTTTAATAGACTTTGTTATTCTTGATATTCCCAAGCACGATAGTATGTCTATTATTCTTGGAAGACCCTTTTTGAATACTGCAGGGGCTGTTATTGATTGCAACAAAGGCAATGTCACTTTTCATGTTAATGACAATGAGCATACGGTACACTTTCCGAGGAAACAACCTCAAGTTCGTAATATTAATTCTATTGGGAAAATTCCATCGATTATTATTGGAGGTTTTGAATTTCCTCTTCCTACTATCAAGAAGAAATATGATATTCTTATTATTGGGGATGTGCATATCCCCATTGAGGTAACATAGTGTTTTTCAAAATTTCTCCGGTTCCATGCGATTCGGAATGAGTTTGTTAACAAGACCTGATCAACCTTGTTAGTGGATTCCTTTTGATGAGCATGAGATGGATGAAATTAGAAGGCACAACCTTCTGTACCCTCCTTTTACTTTATGTTATTTAGTTGAAATAAAGTAAAAATAGTATTTTTCTGTCTGTTTCTTGAATTATCCGTGCAATATAAAAATACCCTGAAAATAAAAGTTCTCCAAATGCCCTAAAATTGGAATATGATTTTTTCTAGAATATTTGAGAATATCTGGCACTGAGAAGACAACAGGGGGAGTAAGCACCTGGCCACGAGGGTCCAGGGCGCGCCCACCACTAGAGGGCCTGCCCCCTGCCCCGTGGGCCCACGGTAGCTCCCCTCCACTTATTCCTGCACCCACACACTCCTTCTTCCACACGAGTTCTAGCTTATTTTGCTGCGCTTTTCGATCTCCTTGCTCAAAGCACCTCTCACATAACTGCTTTAGGGGATTGTTCCTTGGTATGTGACTCCTCCATTGGTCCAATTAGTTTTTGTTCTAGTGGTTTATACTTTGAAAATTTGTGCTCCATAGGTGACCATGTTCTTGAGCTTGCATGTCAAATTTATATGGTTCCAAGTAGTTCTAATGCATGATTTGAGCTCTAGGCACTTGTAGGAGTAGTTGCTATCAATTTTGTTGAGCTTGGTTAACTTTTATTTGAAGTTACTAAAAATTTCAGCAATTTTGCAGAAGAAGAAATATGCATAGGAAAATGTACCATGGTGGTCCTTCAAGGAAGCAAGGACCCAGGCTCGCAATGCGCGATGCCGATGATGAGCCACCAAGGAACGCTCCAGTGCGGCCTTGTGAATGGCCTTCAGAAGGCTTTATGGATCGAGCGGGAATCAAGGAAGAATTTAACGCATATTTGCGTAACGTTGATCTTGTGAGCTTCGAGGCAGAGAAGTGCCGCCAGTACCACTATCTCACTAGTTCATGTGTGCTAAGGTTTGAATTTTCATCTTCACGCAATTCTCAAACTGTCTTATTCGATCTCTATGAAAAATCTTACACTATGGACTTAGAGGATTTTACCAATGCTTGCAAACTTCCACAATGGGGTAGTACTAGTGAACCTCGCAAATATGAATTTAGAGAATTTCTTGCTAGTATAACTGTTGGGGAATCTAGAGATATAGCACAAGCTACCATAGGGAGCATTCACTTTCCTGCTATACATTATTTTGCTCTTTTCATAGGTAGGTGCACAAATGGTAAGGATGAAGCATGTCACATGTGTGTCCCTGGCCTTAGTATTCTTAGGAGTGCTGTGTTAGGAGATAAATCTTATAATTTGGGAGCCATTGTTGCACGTAGGTTGCATCATAATAGATTTAATGGAGATTTCTTTGGTGGAATTTATGCAACCCGCTTAGCTGATTTTCTTGGTATAACCGTACCTGATGATGATATTGAATTGCCTCCTACTTATCTAGACTTTAATGCTATGGCCCACCATCAGGTTGTCGAGAGGAATGAACCACCTCTCCAGTACCGACTAATCTTTGACAGGGGTCACGCCGTCAATATTATTCTTCCTGCCCCTACTCTCTTTGACTTTCAGGAAAAAGGGAGACATTACTGAACCAGAGAGGAGGCAGAGGAGTATAGGAAGAGGGCTGAGATAGCTCGCCTCCAAGCTACAGCACACGAGACAATGACCGCTGCATCTCAGTACGACCCCGGCTATAACTATGGATATCCGCCAGGCCATCCGTGGCAATATACCAACTTAGGCCAAAAGCCTAAGCTTGGGGGAGTACGTATTTGTCACCGACATTACATTCATGTTCACAAACACTCATTGCTAGATGTCGGTGCTCATACTCTTTCACTTTATTATCCATGCTAGTTTATTTTCCTTTTTCTTGCTTTCTTCTTGTGTGTTTGATTAAACCTTATGAAAAACAAAAAAAATTAGTTGTAGCTTTTAGCTAGTTTACTTCCTTGCGGTAGTAGCAATAATTAAAAAGAAAACCCAAAATGATTTCCTGTTCTTCTTTTGCTTGTTGGGAGCTTTCCCGTGTAAATAGTTTTATTTCTTTTCTTTTCTTTGTGGGTCGATAGGAGAAGACCATGATTAAATTGTTGATGTGGCTCTTATATGCATTATTGTTAATTTAACCAAGAGCCCATATTGCCTTGTCGTCTCCTATTTATTGAATGCTCACAGATTCCAGCTTAGTCCAATGCACGTGCACTCTTATTATTATTCACATCGTTCGGTCGTGCAAGTGAAAGGCAATTATGACGATATATGATGGACTGACTGATATGAGAGAAGCTGGTATGAACTCGACCTGTCTTGTTTTTGTAAATATGATTAGTTCATCGTTCCTGATTCAACATATTATGAATAAACATGTTTGCAATAACAATTAGAGATCATAGTTGATCGTGCCATGCTTGATTATCTATGAGTTACAATGGTCTATCTTGCATGCCAACATGCTATTAAAATGGTTGTGATGTGGTATAGCGGGGTGGTCTCCTCCGTTGAATGATTTAATTGACTCGACTTGGCACATGTTCACATATGTAGTTGAAATAAATCAACATAGCCTTCACGATATTTATGTTCATGGTGGATTATATCCTACTCATGCTTGTACTCAATGTTTATTAATTTTAATGCATGTTCATGACTGTTGTCGCTCTCTAGTTGGTCGCTTCCCAGTATTTTGCTAGCCTTCACTTGTACTAAGCGAGAATAATGCTTGTGCATCCAATCACTTAAACCCCAAAGTTATGCCATATGAGTCCACCATACCTTCCTATATGCGGTATCTACCTGTCGTTCCAAGTAAGTTTGTATGTGCCAAACTCTAAACCTTGAAATGAAATTCTATTTTGTATGCTCGAATAGCTCATGTATCAACTAGGGTTGTCCTTATGTTCCATGTTAGGCGGGTTATTCTCAAGAGGGTGGACTCCGCTCCTCACTCGCGAGAAAATGGCTGGTCACCGGGATGCCCAGTCCCATGCTTTATGCAAACTAAATCAAAATAATTGCAAACAAAACTCCCCCTGGGACTGTTATTAGTTGGAGGCACGCGTTGTTTCGAGCAAGCCATGGATTGATGCTTGTTGGTGGAGGGGGAGTATAAACTTTACCATTCTGTTTGGGAACCGCCTATAATGTGTGTAGCATGGAAGATATCGCCATCTCTCGGTTGTTATGTCGACAATGAAAGTATGCTGCTCAAAATATTATTTATCTCTGCTTTAAAATCGAGCTTTGGCACCTCTACAAATCCCTGCTTCCCTCTGCGATGGGTCTATCTATTTACTTTTATGTTGAGTCATCACCCTCTTATTAAAAGCACTAGCTGGAGAGCGCTGCTGTCATTTGCATCGATTACTATTAATTTATATTGGATATGACTATGACTGGATCTCTTTTACCATGAATTACAATGTCTAGTCAGTCCTTGATCTTTAAAGGTGCTCTGCATTTATGTTTCGCGGTCTCAGAAAGGGCTAGTGAGATACCATCTTGTTATATCATATTAAAATTGTTTTGAGAAAGTGTTATCGTCCGAGATTTATTATTATTGCTCGCTAGTTGATTATGCCCTTGCTATGACTAAAAATGAGACCTAAGAGTTATTGTGAATGTGGTTAGCCATAATCTTTCCTGAAAACTTGAATGCTGGCTTTACATATTTACAACAAGAGCAAACAGAGTTTGTAAAAGTTTTTCTTTATCACTTTCAGTTTACCAACTGAATTTCTTAAGGACAAGCAAAGGTTTAAACTTGGGGGAGTTGATACGTCTCCGTCGTATCTACTTTTCCAAACACTATTGCCCTTGTTTTGGACTCTAACTTGCATTATTTGAATGGAACTAACCCGGACTAGCGCTGTTTTCAGCAGAATTGCCATGGTGTTATTTATGTGCCGAAACAAAAGTTCTCGGAACGACCTGAAACTCCACGGAACTTATTTTTGGGAAATATTAAAAATACTAGAAGAAGAATCAATGACAGGGGGGCCTCCACCTGTCCACGAGGGTGGGGGGCGCGCCTGCCCCCTCTGGGCCCGCCCCCCTGCCTCGTGGGCCCCCTGGTGCTCCACCGGCCTCAACTCCAACTCCAGATATTCGTGTTCGGGGAGAAAAAAATCAGAGAGAAAGATTCATCACGTTTTAGGATACTGAGTCGCCGCCAAGCCCTAAAACCTCTCGAGAGGGCTGATCTGGAGTTCGTTCGGGGCTCCGGAGAGGGGAATCCGTCCCCGTCGTCATCATCAACCATCCTCCATCACCAATTTCATGATGCTCACCGCCGTGCGTGAGTAATTCCATCATAGGCTTGCTGGACGGTGATGGGTTGGATGAGATTTATCATGTAATCGAGTTAGTTTTGTTAGGGTTTGATCCCTGGTATCCACTATGTTCTAAGATTGATGTCCCTATGACTTTGCTATGCTTAATGCTTGTCACTAGGGCCTGAGGGAGTCCTTGATTACGGGGTATCCGGAGAGCCGGACTATATCCTTTCGCCGGACTATTGGACTATGAAGATACAAGATTGAAGACTTCGTCTCGTGTCCGGATGGGACTCTCCTTAGCGTGGAAGGCAACCTTGGCGATACGGATATGTAGAACTCCTCCCATTGTAACCGACTCTGTGTAACCCTAGCTCCCTCCCGTGTCTATATAAACCGGAGGGTTTTAGTCCGTAGGACAACAACAATCATACCATAGGCTAGCTTCTAGGGTTTAGCCTCTACGATCTCGTGGTAGATCAACTCTTGTAATACTCATATCATCAAGATCAATCAAGCAGGAAGTAGGGTATTACCTCCATCGAGAGGGCCCGAACCTGGTTAAACATTGTGTCCCTCGCCTCCTGTTACCATCCGCCTTAGACCCACAGTTCGGGACCCCCTACCCGAGATCCGCCGGTTTTGACACCGACATTGGTGATTTCATTGAGAGTTCCATTTGCCGTCACCGCAAGGCTTGATGGCTGCTTCGATCATCGGTAACGATGCGGTCCAGGGTGAGGTCTTCCTCCCCAAACAAATCTCTATATTCGGCGGCTTCGCACTGCGGGCCAACTCGCTTGGCCATCTGGAGCAGATCGAAAGCTACGCCCCTGGCCGTCAGGTCAGGTTTGGAAACTTGAATTACACTGCTGACATCCGCGGAGACTCGATCTTCGATGGATTCGAGCCCATGCCAGGCGTGCAGCACGATCACGACGAGCATGATATAGATCTGCCGTCAGACAGTGTTCGGGAGATCACACCGGCAACTACTCCGGCCTTCAATCCGGGGCAAATTGCGCCATCCGAGGGAGGGCGGATAGACCCTGCCTTGGAGGCTGCACTCTCAGCGACGATAGAGCCGGATACTGACCTTACCCCTCACGAGAGCCATGACGCCGAACCACTTGATTCATCTCCGGCCATGGACTCCGAACCGCCTGCGCCGACGCCTATCGAATCCGATTGGGCACCGATCGTGGAGTTCACCTCCGCGGATATCTTACAGCATTCGCCCTTCGGCGATGTGCTAAACTCGTTAAGGTCTCTCTCCTTGTCAGGAGAAATTTGGCCGAACTATGTCCGGCTAGAATGGGATGCGGATGACGAAGAAATTCACCCCCGCAGACATCGATGGTATGAACTATGTCCGGAACTTAGTAGCCACTGTCGACGATTTAACCGACATGCTCGACATCGACTCCGAAGAAATCGATGGTATGGACGACGATGCGGGAGACGAACAGGAACCACTGCCCACAGGGCACTGGACCGCCACCTCATCCTACGATATACACATGGTGGATACACCCAAAGAAGGCAATGGCGACAAGACAGCAGAGGATGACCCCTCCAAGAAGCAACCCAAGCGCCGACGTCAGCGGCGCCGCTCTATGTCTCGCCACAGCAAAAGTGGTGATACCGGCACAGGAGATAATAGTATTCCGGACAGTGCCGAAGACGACGACAATCCCCTCCAGCAAGATTTAAGGACGGAGGATGAACAAGCCAACCCTCCTGAGCGAGCGGCAGAGGGAGAGGCGGAAAGTGACAATTACATGCCTCTCTCCGAAGACGAAGTGAACCTCGGCGACGAAGAATTTGTCGTGCCTGAGGATCCCGTCGAACAGGAGTGCTTTATGTGCCCGCTTATAGCCACAGCAAATAGCCTGAAGAAAAAGCAACAAAAGCAAACTGATGGACTGAAGTCCTTGCGGCCGAGGAATATGAACTCGAACGCCCTTCCAAGGGTTACCCAAAGAGCAGGTTGCTACCCCGACTTGAGGAGGAAGCACTGAAACCTACATCACTAGCGTACGATGCGGCTGATCGGCCACCTCGTGGCCGAGATAGAGAGGCATTCCAGCCTGAAGCTCCGCCCGCACCCCGCCGCCACTCAAACAAAAATACCAAGGCACGGGGCAACACACGAGACCTGCGAGATGTATTGGAAGATAGGGCAAAGCACGCAAGATCGATCTATGGACCACGAGGGCGCACGCCTCCGCGCGACGATGACCGTCACGCCGGATACAGTAAAAGTACATCTGGCCGGGCCGAACACAACAGGCAAGAATCACATGAGCTGCATGGTGATATTGCCTAGCAGAGAGGCGCTGCACACCCCCTATGGTTCACTGACGAAGTAATGGATCATGAATTCCTAGAGGGTTTTAAACCCGTAAATATTGAATCATATGATGGTGCAACAGATCCTGTAGTATGGATCGAGGATTTGCTCCTCTACATCCACATAGCGCGCGGTGATGATCTACATGCCATCAAGTACCTCCCACTAGAACTCAAAGGACCAGCTCGGCATTGGCTGAACAGCTTCCCAGCAGACTCCGTTGGCTGTTGGGAGGATCTAGAAGATGCATTTCTTGACAATTTCCAGGGCACTTATGTGCGACCACCGGATGCCAATGACTTGAGCCATATAACTCAGCAGCCGGGGGAATCGGCCAGGCAATTCTGGACATGGTTCCTAACCAAGAAAAATCAAATCGTGGACTGTCCGGATGGAGAGGCCTTAGCGGCATTTAAGCACAACATCCGTGACGAGTGAGCCGCCTGGCACCTCAGCCAGGAAAAGCCGAAGTCTATGGCAGCCCTCACGACACTCATGACCCGCTTTTGCGCGGGAGAGGATAGCTGGCTGGCTCGTAGCAACAACATATCAAGGAACCTTGGCACTTCGGATACCAAGGAGAGTAACGGCAGACCACATCATAGCAAACACAAACGCCGTAACAACGGCGATAGCGCCGACGATACGGCAGTCAATGCCGGATTCAGTGGCTCTAAATCCGGTCAGCGGAAAAGGCTATTCAAAAGAAGTACTTCGGGCCCGTCCTTTTTGGACCGCATACTCGATCGCTCGTGTCAGATACACGGCACCCCCGGTAAGCCAGCCAATCACACTGTCGGTGTCAAAACCAGCGGATCTCGGGTAGGGGGTCCCGAACTGTGCGTCTAGGCGGATGGTAACAGGAGACAAGGGACACGATGTTTTTACCCAAGTTCGGGCCCTCTCGATGGAGGTAAAACACTACTCCCGCTTGATTAATATTGATGATATGGGTAGTACAAGAGTAGATCTACCACAAGATGAAGGAGGCTAAACCCTAGAAACTAGCCTATGGTATGATTGTTGTTCTGTCCTACGGACTAAAACCCTCTGGTTTATATAGACACCGGAGAGGGCTAGGGTTACACAGAGTTGGTTACAATGGTAGGAGATCTACATATCCGTATCGCCAAGCTTGCCTTCCACGCCAAGGAAAGTCCCTTCCGGACATGGGACGAAGTCTTCAATCTTTTATCTTCATAGTCTAGGAGTCTGACCGAAGGTATAGTCCGACTATCCGGACACCCCCTAATCCAGGACTGCCTCAGTAGACCCCGAACCAGGCTTCAATGACGACGAGTCCGGCGCGCAAATTGTCTTCGACATTGCAAGGCGGGTTCTCCTCCAAATTCCGTGTACCTGTTGAATAATGTCCGGTTTCTTGTAAATATAGCGCTCCTTGGCTTCTAAGCCCAATAATGGTCGTCTTCCACGTGTCAAATGAATACGAAAAGTCAGGGTGTTTTTACATTTACACCCCTAGCCGCGTAAATGAGCCGCCTATTTAAAGGGACGAGGATATAGATCCAGACCACACCTTCTCCCCTCCGCGAGTATTAATCAGAGCGTATCCGACAGAGGTCCATTCTATCATGGCCGGCCGCCGCAGCTCCTCCTCTCGCCCTTCCAGCCCCTAACCTAGAGATTGGGAGAGATGCTCCATCCCGCACAGCGAGCTAGTGATGCTCCAGACTAAGGGATTTCTCCCCCCGGCCTATATGGTCCCGGTTCGAGCCGGACTTGCCACCTATAATGGCGGAGAGCAAGCGGAGAGCGCCCCCAATCCCTCCAAAGGAGAGCGAGTATGCCTTGTCCCTTATTTAATAAGAGGGCTCGGATTTCCAATTCATCGTTTCTTTGGGGGCTCCTGGAGTTCTATGGCCTCCAGCTGCACAACCTCACGCCTTCCTCCATATTGCATATCGCGGGCTTCGTAGCCCTTTGTGAGCTGTTTTTGCGCTGTGAGGCTCATTTCGCACTATGGAAGAGGCTATTCTGCCTTGTGCCCCGTTCTCAGAAGGGGTCAATATATCAAGTGGGCGGAGCCGAAGTGTGGCACATCGCCGGGACCGGATATCTATCCGGAACCCCAAAAAAGGCGTCCGAGGACTAGCCTTCGGAATGGTTTTATATAGAGGACGTCCCGCTGCCGAATCCTATTCGGATCGGCCTTCCTGAGTTCGACAGTGCTCCCCTAAAGAAGTGCCTAAGCTGGCGTCCACGGAGCCCTCAGAGGGAAAGTGACAAGGACGTTCTTTACTTGATGGGCCGGAAAAGATTGTTAGCTCATTCTGGACTGACCATGATCGGGGTCATGGCCGCATGCATCATGCGGGGGGTGCAGCCGCTTCAGTATAGAGGCCACCCCATGTGGGACTTCAACGGGGAGGACGACACCACCCGCCACGGTCGTAAGGGGCCGGAATCGGCTGCCGCTCTAATAAATATCTTGTCCGCTTTGTACAAGGGAGAAGAGGGGGAATTTCTCCACGTCAACCCACAGGGTGGATTTTCTATGTACAATCCTCCAAGTTGGGTAAGTGGACACTTTTACTTGCCCATCCGTTTTATATTCCCATCGTTAAATATTCAGTCTAACGACTTCAACGCAGGAACTGCGCCAGGCTGTTAAAGAAATAAACAGCCCTCCTCCACAACCCGAGGATCTGGGACGGTCCCTCGACCCGGCCTCCCAAGAGGATCTGGACTTATCTATGGAGCTGATTGATGGGGTGTTTCATCCATTGAGCAAGGAAAACGCCTTGGTGGCCATTACGGCCGATTATCCCGGGCTACTCCCCGCCTCACAGGTAACTAAGACCGAAGTCCCAACACCTTGAAAAGGGATCTGTCGGTGTACTAAAGTAGGGGTACCTTAGTACCCCGAACTTGTGCACGGGCAGTAGTAGCGTCCCGCGACAAGGCTTGCCAGGGGAGCGACAAGAGTCTCCACGGCCCTTTCTGGGCCGGACGAAGGCCAAGTGATCGAGCCAAGAAGACCAAGCCCCGGCAAGAGGAGCTTGCCGGGCCAAGAAGGCGAGGTCCGGCAAGAGGAGCTTGCCGGGCCAAGGCGACAAGGCCCCGGCAAGAGGAGCTTGCCGGGACGACTAAGCCGAAGCACCACGGCCCCGGCGGGAGGAGCTCACCGGGACGGCCAAACCAAGGCACCCCAAGAGAAGCCCGCCGCGGCGCGCCGCGCGCCCCGGCAAGGCTTGACGAGCGGCAAGCTCTCAGGTGCGGCAAGACAACCACCGCGGCAAGCCACTTGCCGCGGCAGACCACCACCTCAGGCATGCGCTCCAGCTCACCTGCCCACGCGCCACTCTGGGGCTTCCCCAGAGGCACGTGGCGAGGCGCCGCGCAACCTGGGGCGCGTGGTGGCATGCGACGTTGGCAGAGTCGCCCCCGTGGCAAGCGGAGACGCCCCTAACGGTCCGCCTCGGCACTGTTCAGGCGATCCAGACGGGCAGATGCTTGAAAAATGGCTTCCTCATGTATCAGTGACGACGGTTCAATATCAGGGGCATAAGTGTGCTTACGGATTGGAGGAATTAAGTTTTCCGCTTTAGGGATTGGCACAGCTACTCGCTTGTTCTGATCGTCATACTGGGCTTGATAATGAGACAAGTTTGCTTCTTCTACCAATTGGCAGGCCAAAGGGCGCACTGCCCGGTTTATCCTTCTCAATTCTTCTTCATCGAACTCGGAGCCATCCTCCTTTAAGCTAGGATAGCCTTGAGCCGCTTCAACGGGATCAAAATCAGGCACCCATGCTTTGGCCCGGATTAAGGCATTAATGGCTCCGATTCGAGCAGCAGATCTTTTTAGTTCTTCAATCCGAGCAGGGAGCATCGACAACCTCTTCAGTGTGTCCTGGATCAATGTGGGTGCTGGATTGTTGTGTGAAGCAGTGGTGATAATCCGCTGAGCGCCCGTATACAGCTGCTCGACTAAGGTATAGACCGCTTTCAGCTTCATACGCACGTCTGATCCCAAGTGATGGATGTGAGTGCCTGTAATACGATCAGCAGGTCGTAAACCGAGCTGTTTTGTAGAAGAATCAAGGGCATTGCACATGTTATAGGAGGCTTACCAAAGATGGCTGCAGCCATTGCGTGCACCTGTCGCTTCACACTGGTCAATTCATCCGTTACCGTTTTAAGGGCAGCTTCTGCGGTTTCAATCTTCTTGGTTAAAGCGGCCTTTTCTGTAGCCCAGTCCGCCCGCTCCTTGTTAAAACCTTCCTTCAATTGTTCCATGCTTCCCAAAGTACTGGTTAGTTCCTCCTTGGCTTTGGAAGATTCTGCTTGCCGGGACTTCACATTCTCTTGAAGATCAGCGATTTGGCTCTCTTTGACCTTCAGTTCAGCCTCCAGTCCGACAAGTTATACAGTTTAAACAAAGAAAGTACCAAGCACATAACAAGTTAGATACTTTGTACTTGGGGGCTAATGCTTATTTGATCTCAAGTTCTCAGGTCATTATCAAAGTCCCAAGCTCAATACAAGTATTCAACTTGGCACTTGGGGGCTAATGGCTATTTGCTTTAATGATATTTCGGATGCTACGGTATGATGATTGGAAGTGTCGATTCAACTATGATAAAGTTAAACCGACCCTTGGGGGCTACAGTGGTAAGAAGCAGGAGTGAGGGCATGGAAGTTACCTCAAATTTGTCTTTCATCATCTTCACAAGATTGGCTTCATAGTCGCGGCTAGTATATAGCCGGTTTAAATAGCCCGAATGAATGTCTTGAGCGCCAAGAGTGGAGTACGTGGCCAAATCAACATCCCATTTACCTTTACTTAAAGCAGAAATTTCTTCTTTAGCAGTGTGCTTGGCCAAAGCGATGGGAGTTCCCGGTTCAGTACGACCTATGCCGGTAATCATGACTTCATCATCGTTGTGGTCGTCGGCCTGGACTGGCACGGTTGGTTTCTCGACAGGCTTCGAGGAACTAATGGTTTTCTCAGCACGAATCGGGCTGGCTGGTTGATCCATTGGGCCGGAGGGGTTAACAGAGCCTTCTTCAGGAACAATGACTTCATCTCGGATTAATGGGTCATCAATTACATCCTCAGGGGTGGTCGTTTCAACGTTCGGGGCAGTGTCCGGCTCAGGAGGAGCGTTTTCTTCTCCTGTTTTGTCTTGGCGAGCTTTTTTGCTCGGCCTTGGTTTAGCTCTGAAAGAAGCAGCAAAGTTGAAGACAACATATGGTGAAAATTACAACAATGGACAACTTGATGAGAAAAGTAAGCTTACCCAAGCACGGTTTTGAGCGGAGGCAGCTGAGTACCAGTTGACTCGCCAGAGGATGAGTGCGAGGTGACCTGATAATCGGAGTTAGACGGATTAAGCGGTTGACGAAAACAGCCCGCTTGAGGACTAAATTTGACAAGCAAGTTAGAGACCTCTGAACGACGTCTCCGAACCGGACTATTCGGTAAACCGGCGGAGGTAACTACCTGACCACTGTGTCGGGTTGTACGGCGCACCTCGTGTTGACGGGTCTTCATAAGAAAGTTGGGACCCAAGTAAGCAAGAGGATGGGAAAATTTAACTTTACGGTTCGCCTGACGGTTTTTGTGGAAAGGCAGAAGGCTGGAATCAGAAGAAATGGTAATTACCTCTGCATCATCAGCATGGCTCGCTTCGGCATCATCCTGACAAATTGCATTGTCAATAAGCTGTACGAACAACAAACCGAGGGAGTCAAGATCAGCTTCAAAACCCGGATTACCCACTTCATCATCGGCAGGATCGGAAGAGGCCGTGGTTTTCCTCTTGTGAGCAGACTTTTTGACGACTCTCGTCTTAGGCCGGGTCGATTGCTCCGGTTTATCCGCCTTTCCTTGAGGGAGTTTTTTGCTCCAGAACGGGTCGTCACCCTGCGTCAACAGACATTAGAATCAGTCATATGCACACAAAATAACATCAGACTTAATGAGAAGAAATTTTTACCGCTGGTGGTTTGTTGATGGCGCAGAAGGGAAGAAGGCCAGTTCATGCACAGACGCGTTCCGGTTCATTTAAAATCTTCTTTACGCCTTCGGTGACCTCGTCATCCGTAAGCTGGATGTTTACATGACGTAACGGATCATCAACACTCCCTGTGTATTCACACATCAAACCGAAGCGTTGACTGAGTGGCAATATGCTCCAAGATATCCAGCAACGAGCGAGGTCAACTCCTGTTAAACCATTGGCCATGAAGGCTCTGAGTTTGGATAGTTGGGGAGCGTATTTACTCCTCTCTTTAGCAGTCAGCCTCGGAGGAAGGGGGTGAGTGTTGCTGAGCTGTTCTGGACGAAAACCGGGAAGGATATTCTCGTTCTCTGGGGAGGTGTCTTTACAATTAAACCAGGAGTTATTCCACTCTTGGGGGGGGACTATGCAGTTTCGCATGAGGGTAAGTGACCTCTTTCCTCTTCTGGATTGACACGCCGCCCAGTTCCATGTTGGAGCCATCAGTAAATTCTGTGCGGCGGTTTAAGTGAAAGCAATCTCGGAACAACTCAACTGTGGGTTCCTCTTGAAAAAACACCTCACAGAGCACTTGAAAGTGGCATATGTTAGTGACAGAATTGGGGCCAATATCTTGTGGATGGAGTTGGAAATTAGCCAAAACGTCGCGATAAAATTTTGAACCGGGCGGGTTGAAACCGCGGGCTAAGTGATCCGCAAACACAACGACTTCGCCATCTCGGGGTGTAGGGGGGCACTCTTTGCCTGGCACCCTCCAATGAATCGCGTTTTTGTTGCTCAATGCGCCGGTCAGGACCAGATTGTTCAGCTGAGTTTCGGTGACCCGGGAAGGAGCCCAGTTGCACTCATACACTTGCTTAGCCATGAGGAAGTCTACAAAATGACAATGATTCTGGTTCAGGACTGTGTTGTGCATAGGTTTTTTTCATGTTGATACTATCAAAGTTAAACCGGAGGAAATCAATTACAAACCGACGTTGGTGAAGCGGTGTGATCTATCAAGGGATTACAGGCGGTTCAACAAGGGGACTCATGGTGTGTACCGATTTGGTAATATTCTGCAACAGGGTTAAACCGCTGGACCTAAGACCGTGAAACAGTGGAAATTGTAAAAGAGCAAGTGTGCGGAAACAGGTTTCACATTATCTCAGTATGATATTGGATCTGGGGCGATCCCGTAAAAGGGGTAAAATACTCATGATTTAAAGAAAATTGTGCAAGAACAGCAAGGTCAAGCTATGGATCAGATCTACGGTCCAGGTATATTGAAATGAAAACAGATGCTGAAAACTACTGCTGAACGGAGCAAAGGTCATGGGGTCATCTGAAGGTGCATCTCAGTTTAGGTACGAAGAACGCGAAGAACGCGAAGAACGTGAAGAACGTGAGGAACGTGAAGAACATAGTAAACCCTAGAGGCAGATCTGAGATGAGAAGGTAGGGATCTCACCGGAGCTCGGAGGGATGCGGAAGCACGCCGCAGTTTCTCTGGTCCAGGCAGGTTGATGCAGCGGCCCGAGACGATGCGGAGGTCAGCGACAGCGGTGGAGCTACGAAGCTGACGGCGCGGAGAAGACGAAGAGGAAAGGGGTGAAAGAGAAATGACCCTTCGCCCCTATTTATAAGGCAAAACACGTGTCAGGCGCGCGAATCCAGGAGCCGCAGATTTCGGAAGCAGAGCTGACGCCTCGGTTATTGCGAATTGGTTAAACAAAGAAGGCATCATAAAGGCTAGCGTCATGATGATGTCATGCCGGTTTACGTCCACCGACGAAGATGACGACGTAGCGGTTTAGCGACGAAGGGAAGGTGCTGAATATGAAGATTTATACTAAGGGTTGACATGAACTCATTCAAATCAACCTGGGGCCTAATGTTGGGGATATTACTACTGAGCGTAAACCGGCCTATACGGGCCGGGTTAACTTCATCTGTAGTTCAAGAATGGTAAAGCCCAGGAGGCTATGTAAAGGCCCGAGGCCGTAGTCGGTTTAACATCTATAGCCGTAAACCGGCCTGTGTACAACTTGTATTGTAAGTTAGGGGTAAGAAAGAGACCAACCCGGGTACGAGTATAAACCGGAGATTGGGACTCTATGAACCGACGGGCGTCACCCGTGTATATAAGGGGACGACCCAATATCGGTTCAAGGACAGACAACCACAACTCGAGGCCTAGGCGAAGCTTATCTGCTCCCTAACCATCGAGACTTCATCAATTCCACCACAAAGTAGTATAAACCCTCTGTGTCCCTGTGTCCGCTTTAACCCCTTCGAGTTAACCCGTTGCGATGGCTCCACGACTAAGTCCTTTGGCTAGGACATCTGCCGTGACAAACCCACGACACCGACCGTGGGAGGAACCTTGCTAGCGCGGCCGTCGGAACCCGTTCCGTCGGCCACCCTCTCTGTCCAAGTCTTGCCGCAGTTGCATGTAATCCTTGGTACAGAGACGGGCGCAGATCCCAAGCATAGCTTATGTGCCCCGCACATCTTGTCGATTTCGCGCCTCTCCGCTTGGCGCATGCATTATTTGACACGATTGTGCAGCACTCGACTCCGGCAAGCGATGGCAGGTCGTGAAGCCCCGAGCCCTCGTTATTCCCTTACCTCGAGAAGGGGGGATGACAGGATAGGCTGGGCATCGCCCGAGGAAGCTGCGCCTTGCCGGACTGCAAACAACAGAAAAGCTAAGTTGCCAAAGTTTGAGCAATTAAGCTCCTTTTTATCCTTAAGTTATCTTCCTCGAACGGCCGAGCTTCGTATGGGAAACCTGTGCGCGGAGGGTCCGGCTCGTGGCTGGTTGCGCCCTTATTTCGTTTCGAGTCCGCTCAACGACTTAAGTGTGCTACATCCAGAGTGGCGTCCTTACTTTGTTTCGAGCTTGCTCGGCAGCTTGAGTGTGCCGCGACTGCAGTCGCCACGCTTACCTCGCCCTGAGCCTGCTCAACATTGTTAGTGAGTTGCGCCAGCCGCAGCAAGGTTTCTTGCCGGTGGAGGCACCGCCAGCGGGTCGATGATGTCCTGCACTCGGCACCCGTGGCAAGGCGGAGGCTTGCGCCGACAAGTTCCTGGGAGCGTAGGGCGTGAACGTACGAAGCACAAAGACGAACAAGGGAGATAACAGCGCAATGAACTGCCTAAGATAAAAGTTATATTCCAAAATGACTTGCCGCTGCTCTAATCAGCTGTTTCTATGACATGCTCAGCAGCGACAAGGGAAGAAAAAGAAAGAGGTGGGCGGCCTAATCCGCGCGGTCACCCTCGACCCTCCTGATCCCGGCCACCCTTTCCACAATGGGGGTGACGAGGGCCCTGATCTCCGTCAGGTCGGCGTCTTCCGGCAGGTGCATGAGGACGTTGGTAAGCCTGATAGTGGGGTTGCGGAAGACGATCTTCACCAGCACCCTCTCGAGGGCCCCGGAGACGGCTTCCCGCGTCTCCTCGGCCAGCTGCTCTGGGATCGTTTCCCGGAGATGCTGGAGCACCCCCACCAAGCCCTTGAAGAAGGAAGTGAGCTTGACGCTCGGCGGGACGTTCTCGTCGGGGGGGTACTCGTGGCCCTCCAAACCCAGCAGCTTCAGCTCCTTGTCGATGGTGGTGGCGATGTCGACGAGGCCTTCGGTCCACCGCTCCACCATCTCCTGGAAGGCGTTCTGGGTAACGGCGGCACGCTTCAATAGCTCCTCGTTGCCAGCAACCTCCTTCCGCAAGGTCGCTTCCTGCCCCTTGGCGCTCTCCAGCGCCTTGGACAGGGTGTCCAGCTTCAGCTCGAGGTCAGCCTTGGAATCCTTGGCGGCGTCGAGCTCCTGGATCTTCTCGACGAAGCGGCCCTGCAGCTCGCAAAGGGTGTGAGCGCCCTTCTCGCGCTCCTGTTTGAGCGCGCCAAGCTCCTCACCGCTCGCCTTGAGGTCGCTGACAAGCTGCGCCACCCTCGTCTCCAACTCCCCCTTGACGACCTCGGCGGCCGCGGCAGCGTCCTGCGCTTTCTGCAGGGCCCCGCCAAGCGCCTGCTCGCGCGCGGCAACCTCCTCCTCGTGGCTGGCGAGGCTGGCCTTCTGCTGCACCAGTTCGCTTTCCCGCGCGGATAGCCCCGCAGCGGCAAGCCTCTGCTGCTCTTCAGCCTCTGCCTTCCCGAGGAGAAAGGCCGTCCGCGCCTCGTCGAGCAGCCTCCGCTCCTCCGCCAAAGACCGGAGAGCCTCCTGGTTGAGCTCCCGGAGCTCCTCGGCACGCTTCTCCATGTCCGCGCCGGCCCCCGCGACGAGTGCCTCCTGGTGTTCCACCTTAGCCTGCCGGGCGCGGTAGAGCGACACAAGCTTTCGGAGCAGCCGCTCCTCCTCAGGCTCGCCACTGCTGGTGCCTGGCGCGTCGACCACTGTCAGCCCGACGGAGGCGAGCACTTCTCCGTCCAAGGCCTCCCCCTCGACCGGCGCCCTGGAGCTAGGCTCCCAGGGGAACCTGATGAAGACGCCATCGCCGGCCTTCAGGTAGGCACCCGTCGGGTGCTCCTCGGGGCCCGACGCGGCGGCAGCAGCGGGATCACCGGACGGCGGAGTGCTTGACGCCCCTGCCTCCCCGGGGTCGTCGGCACGGTCGCCGGTCCCCTCGCCGTCTGCCCCCGCGGCGGCCTTGGCGGCTTCGGCCTCCCCGCCGCCTGTGGGGTCGTCAGTGTCGTCCGCCTCCTCGATGACGATGACGTCGTCCACGTCGCCGCGCGCGCCCTCCTCGACGACGACCTCGGTCTCCATCGGGTCCGCGGTGGGCCGGTCTGACGGCCGGAAAAGGGGAGAAGAGTCAACCGAGCAGCCGACAAAAAGGCTCATAAGGAAAGATAACCAGGGACAGATTTCCGTGCAGGGGGGCTTACCGGTGGCAGGGTCCGTGGCCGCGGCCTCCGCTGCCGGGGGATCGCTGGCCGCGTCCCTCGCCGGAGATCCCTCCCTTGCCAGAGAGGTCTTCCTTGCCGGGGGCTCCTCCCTTTCCGGGGAGGTCTCCCCTGCCGGGGGCTCCTCCCTTGCCGGAGATTTCTCCCTAGGCGGGGTGGTCGACGCAGACGGCGCGGCAGGAGTGCCCCCCGGGGTCGCCTGCTGGGACTGCTCTGCTCCTACCCAACGACAACAACAACAGCCACATGTCAACCACAAAGAGAAGGGGAGCTCACGCGCGCGCCAAACGGCAAGAACTAGCCGTGCACTCACCCTGGAGGCTGCGCTGTGGGCTGCCCTGGGGACCCGCTGCCAAGTCCGGCAAGGTCAACTCCGGCACCTCCCCAGTTGCCGGGGGAGATTCGCCCTCAAGGACGACCAGCGGGACCTTGGCCCTCTTCGCCCTCCTCTGGGCCAGGCTCCTGAAAAGGAACGGTTTCGGGGGAGGATGAGTGGGCTGCGAAACAAGACGAAGCAACAGAAATCAAGAAGATACAAGCTCTACCAGGAACTTACTCTTCGTCCTCCTCTTCGTCGTCGGAGCTAAGCGCGGAATAGTCAAAAACCGGCTTGCTCCAGGCGCGAGGAGACAGGGGAGTGGGTTCCCGGGACCGCTTGGCGGGGACGGTGGACGACCCCGCCCCCGTTTCCGCCGCGGTACGGGGAGCGGCGGGAGTAGAAGCCATGGCCCGTAAGGACCCCGCTCCCGCTGCTTTGGAGGCGCGTGTCACGCGGGGCTGCGGTTGCTGGTCGGCCTGCCGCACCACCTCTCCGGCCCTGCGGAGACGCCTCCTCGGCTGGGCAGGGGGCTCCGCCTGCGACGAGCTGCCCGGGAGCTGCGAGGAGAACGCGTCAACCTCCGGCAAGCCGCTCGCGTCCTGAGCGGGCTCGCCCGCGCCACCGTGTCCGGCTGGTTCCTCCGCGTCGACGAGCTCCATTTGGTCGGCGAGGCTCTCCGCCTCCACCGCGTCTGCTTCGGCCAGGGTGAAGCCAGACTCGCCCGCGGCCGCGGCGGCCGCCGCCTCCTCCATCCTGGAGGCGATGTATGCCAGCTCCTCGGGGGTGGTGTCCCGCGTGAGGCCCCTCTTCTCGTCGGGGTCGACCGGCACCTCCTCCAAGTTGTTGAAGAAGGCCTGCACGACGTCGTCCGCCGGCTCCTGCCAGGTCGCGTCCATCCCGTGCGAGTCGCACAGTGGCATCATCGCGAGGATGCGGCTGAGCGCCGAATTGTTGCACAGGGGGACGACGCCCGGCGGCAACCTGAACCATTCTGGGTGCTCGGAGTCATACTTGAACAGCTCCTTCAACACTCCGACGAGCTCCAGAACGGTGAAGTTGTAGTTAAGGCCCGGGCGCAGCCTCATGATGTCCGCCGCGTTTTGGAATTCCCAAGCCGGCTTCCCCCTCTCCTGCAGGGGGGCGATACGCCGGCGAAGGAAATCCGTGTCGACGGCGCCGACGGTGAGCCTGGCAAACCTGAGGCGCAGGATTCGGGTGGCGGCAATCTTCAGCTTGGCGTCGTCCGGGGCTAGGTCGCTCCAGTCACGGCCGCGCAATACTGGAGTTCGCCGCACGGCGGTGAACGGCGGTGGATTCTCCTCGACGATCAGGCGCCACTCGGCCCTCCACTCCTCCCATCTGCCACGGAGTTCCCCCTCCAAGTAGACCTCTTTCTTGCCGGTCCTGGAGACCCAGGCGACTCCGCCGGACAGCGGCTCTCCTTTCTCCACCCGGGGAATAAAGAAGTGGCGGAAGAGGGCTACGTTGGGGCGGACTCCGACAAAGTTCTCGCAAAGGTGTGCGAAAACCGCCATTGTCAGAATGGCGTTGGGGGTGAAGTCAAGGAGGTGGAGGTTGTAGGTGTGCATGATGTCGCAGAAGAACTCGGAAAAAGGCGGGCAGAGCCCGCAATAGAAGAACACGACGAAGAAAGGGTACCCGGTCGGGTACAGCTTCTGGGCGATGGCGGGAAGAACTCGCGTGCGCGGATGCGCTCGCGTCGCCGTCGACCAGAAGAGACGGTATCCGTTCTTTAGCCTCAGCGCATCGAGCTGAGGGGGGAACGTCGCCGTCTCCTTCCGAAGCGCTTCCAGCTGCAGCGCCACGGTCGACTTCACGGCCTTCCCCTTCGCCTTGTCGCTCTTCGGGGCCATGGCAGAAACGGGGAGGGGGAGTTGTCGGCGTTGGCGGCGCCGGGGGCTGCGAGGGCGAATCGCTGCTTTCTCTAGTAAGGAGGAAGTGGCGGAGATTTTCGAGGAACAACAATCGGCGGAATGGCGAACTGCCCCTGTTCCCCTCCGCTTATAAAGGGGGGAAGGAGTGGGGGCGGACTTTCCGCCTTTCCAAATAAAGAGGTCGTGCCCGACGTGACGCGTGCCTGCGGGCCTCAGCCCCGCGCACGCCACCCACGTCACGCACGTCTCGCACGCCTCGCCCCCCCACGATGCCGCGATAAGCGCGCGCCACTTGGGGAGGGCGCGACGAGCACGGAGTTAAGGAGCAGCGCAACCCAGGCACGCGTGCCCGTGCACTGTTAGGGCCTGGCCCAACAACGCTCGGCACCGTGTATGGCCCAGACCCGGGGGCTCCTGTCGGTGTACTAAAGTAGGGGTACCTTAGTACTCCGAACTTGTGCACGGGCAGTAGTAGCGTCCGCGGCAAGGCTTGCCAGGGGAGCGACAAGAGTCTCCACGGCCCTTTCTGGGCCGGACGAAGGCCAAGTGATCGAGCCAAGAAGACCAAGCCCCGGCAAGAGGAGCTTGCCGAGCCAAGAAGGCGAGGTCCAGCAAGAGGAGCTTGTCGGGCCAAGGCGATAAGGCCCCAGCAAGAGGAGCTTGCCGAGACGACTAAGCCGAAGCACCAAGGCCCCGGCGGGAGGAGCTCGCCGGGACGGCCAAACCAAGGCACCCCAAGAGAAGCCCGCCGCGGCGCGCCGCGCGCCCCGGCAAGGCCTGACGAGCGGCAAGCTCTCAGGTGCGGCAAGACAACCACCGCGGCAAGCCACTTGCCGCGGCAGACCACCACCTCAGGCATGCGCTCCAGCTCACCTGCCCACGCGCCACTCTGGGGCTTCCCCAGAGGCACGTGGCGAGGCGCCGCGCAACCTGGGGCGCGCGGTGGCATGCGACATTGGCAGAGTCGCCCCCGTGGCAAGCGGAGGCGCCCCTAACGGTCCGCCACGGCACTGTTCAGGTGATCCAGACGGGTATTTAATGCCTTTGTCCCCCGCCGTCAGAGTTAGGTGCGATAACACTGTGCGGCCACTGTTCGCACAGTTCCTTGCCATTTTTACCCTCACCTGCGTCGCTACCTGTGGGAAACCCCTTAGCATATAAAAGGAGGCCCATGCGCACGTAGAGGAGGGGATAGAAGGGATCGAACCCTAGGAGAGGATGGAGACCGGAAGAAGGACACCCTGTAGACCCTCGTCTACGTCTAGCTCCAACTTACTGTAGCTTCTTGCGCTCCAGAGCAAGAACTCGAATCAACCAGACAAGCAGCAGTAGGGTTTTACGCATCCATGCGGCCCGAAGCTGGGTAAAATCGTTGTGTGTGTGTGTCGCCTCGATCTGCTCTTTGTGCAACCTCCGCCCCCCGCCGAACCGATAAGGGGCTCCGTCCCCATAGGTGCTCGTGGAGGCAGATATCCCCCGACAGGATCCATTCTCGCGTGTTTTTGATTTCGTATAACAGCCGTGTTTTGCAGGGGAGGTCCTTGAGACGGGAGGCCGAACCGGCGGCGACTAGCCAACGCGGGGCTGCAAGGCCCCGTGGGCTGAAAAGAAGTGCAGTCCGGACTGAGACGACGGCGCAAAGGTATAGCGCTCCATCTTATTCCCAGGTGTTATTCCTTCAAGGCATATTAACGCTCGTACTCTCTTTAGGACAAAGAGACCTCGCCGGACCATATCCGGAGAGGCTGCCAATCGCGCCTCCACCAGCCAGGCCCCAAAGCCTGGTCCGAAGGCGGAGGCGAACACGAGGCGCGCATCGGACGCTCCTCCGACAGAGGATGCGAACAGGCTGTCTGCCACCAATTCTGAGGTGGAGAGTGCCATGAACCACAGGCATCGCCGGACAGTATTTCGCGACGCTTGTTTCTCCCAAGAGGCATTGGATGCCTTCAATTCGGGAGATGCATACCTCCGTGCCGCTCAAAATGGTCTAGCCAGAGCCACGGAGCAATATGTACAAGACATACGGGTGAGAAAATTTAATGGTTATATGTATCAGTAGCCCCCGAGACTTGAAACTGTTAGAATAACTGATTTAAGGATCATTTATAATGCAGGTTCTTGCATAAAAGAATACCCAAATGTCCTAGGAGCTAGAAGAGTGCAAAGCCCAACTTGAGGCCACACTAGCTGCGATAGGGGAGCCGAAGGAGACCCCCTCTGGTAATATACGCTTCGAAAGATAAGTATTTTTTGAAGTGCAGCATGGGTGCAAATCTGACAAATGAAATTGCAGATGGCGCCGGATTAAATCCGGAAAAGCAACAACTCCTACGCCAGCTGAAGGCTGGTGAGAGCGTGCTGACAAAGGTGAGGCGGGAGAAGAACGATCTCCAAGATGCCAACACCAAGCTGGGCGTTGAACTGAAGGATGTTCGTGCCCAGCTGTCGCACTCCGTTAAGGAGAATTAGCGGCTTCGACGCGGCATGTTCAGTAAGTGCTTAAACGAACTTTTGAAAAAAGAGTTCGGCGAGGAAGTCGACTAACAGAGTAATGTCTGTAGGTATGCTAACAGGTCGTCCTGCAGAGGAAATGCCCGGTTCTACGGGTGACCTTCTTCCCGAGCTCTCACAACTGCACGAGCGAGTTCGGCAGGTGATGTAAGGCGTCGCCCAGGCCTTGTGGCCGTCCGTCTCCATGCCCGAAGGCCTTGGAGAGCTTGCAGAGAAGCTGAAGCGAGTGCGGCGGCGCTTCCAATTGTGGAAGATATCGGCCTGCCGTCACGGCGTCGGGGAGGCCTGGGCCATGGTGAAGACGCGGTACACGAAGGCTGACCCAAATCACATGGGCGAGGTCAGACCTGTGGGGCTCGATGGGAAGGAGATCCATGTGAGCTTAGTATACGGCCAAGTAGAATTGGCCGCGAAGTATTCCCAACAGGACTGTAAACTAGACAGCCTATTAGATGGTATTGAAGAGGAATACAATCAGTCAGATTGACTATGTAATTTTAATTGACATGTTTAATGCCTTCTAGCCGGATTGTAGATCGTGTGTCATGGCCGACCTTTTCGCTTCAACCTCGGGACCTGACGGTCCGGAGTGTGTCCGAATACCCTCGCGGTTATATGAGAACCGGGGTATGCATGGAGACTAGGCGTAGGGGTCATTAGTGCTGGAACAGTCAAGTGCCCAACTAGTTATGTTATATTACATGGTTAGTAAGAAACATCTTCCAGGGAGAATAGTTCCGTTAGGGGTTCCATTCCCTGGGAGGCATGCCCTAAAGTGCATGTCCGTTCTACAAAAAGAGACGCGGGAAAAACATCTGGGGGCGCATAAATAAATAAGTGAAAAGATCATCTTTAGTTCACCGACCGAATATTCCCTTAAGAACGCTAGCTTTCGGCTTCACCCAGTCTGAGGTACACATCCGGCTGACCCGGCAGTAACAATCGCAGAGGTGCTCCCTTTACCACCTAGCCAAACAATCGGGAACGTAGGGGTAAGCACAGGAGCCAGGCAACCTAGCTTGGCCAAAACTTAAGTCATATCGATGCATATAGTGGTGAATAAAAGGTACATGCGGAAGTTTGACACATGTGTTGGGCATGAAGCCCGTATAAATAAGCTTCTGTTTAAAGAAGCCCCCAGGTTTAATGAGCGCGGACAGTGCATCACTTGATGAGCCTTTAATGGATATAAGAGAAAGGGAGGGGAGAAAGAGAGAAATGTAAGACAGAAAGTATAAAAAATGGACAGAGGAAGGAGACGAACACAGGGTCCGGCGCTGCGTTCCTTGGGTTCGGCTCAACTCGGTTATCCGATGCATTTCGCAGGCGGTACGCTCCACCAGTCAGGACTTGGTCAATTATGAAGGGACCTTCCCACTTGGGCTTGACTTTTTCCTTTTTCTTGTCCGACAGGCGTAGAACTAATTCGCCAACGTTGTAAATTTTAGCCCGTACTTCTCTGCTTTGGTATCTTCGAGCCTGCTGTTGATAGAATGCAGAACGGGCTTTTGCCACGTCACGCTCCTCCTCCAAGGCGTCCAAACTGTCCTGCCGATCGAGCTCAACTTCTCTTTCTTCGTACATGCACACTCGAGGTGAGTCATGAATTATGTCGCAGGGCAAAACTGCCTCTGCGCCGTTCACCATGAAGAATGGTGTGTATCCGGTGGTGCGATTCGGCGTGGTCCGCAGCCCCCAGAGTACGGAGTCGAGCTCCTCTACCCAGTGCGTATTAGATTCCTTGAGGGACCGCACTAATCTGGGTTTGATGCCGCTCATGATAAGACCATTTGCACGTTCGACCTGGCCGTTAGTTTGTGGGTGATAGACGGAAGCATAATCGAGCTTGATGCCCATGTTTTTGCACCAGAGTTTTACCTCGTCGGCCGTAAAGTTTGTGCCGTTATCAGTGATGATGTTGTAGGGGACGCCGTAACGGTGTACAACCACGGATATAAAGTCTATCACCTGTCTGGATTTGGCCGTCTTAACAGGCTTGGCTTCTATCCATTTGGTGAACTTATCCACCATGACCAGTAAGTATTTTTTCTTGTGGGTTCCGCCTTTAAGGGGTCCAACCATGTCATGCCCCCAGACCGCAAAGGGCCAAGTGATGGGGATAGTTTGGAGGGCGGTGGGTGGCATATGGCTTTGGTTTGCAAAAAGATGGCAACCGACGCATCGTTGGACTAAGTCCTGGGCGTCTGCCCGGGCCGTCGGCCAATAAAATCCTGTACGAAAGGCCTTGCTTACAAGGGACCGTGCTGCAGCGTGATGACCGCCGAGTCCGGCATGAATTTCAGCCAGAAGTTCCGCCCTTCCTCTTCGGAGATGCACCTTTGAAGGACTCCGGTAGTGCTTTTCTTATAAAGCTCTCCCTCATGGACTTTATAGGCTTTGGATCGCCGCACTATGCAGCGTGCCTTGTTTTGGTCCTCAGGGAGTTCCTGCCTAGTAAGGTAGGCTAGGAATGGTTCTGTCCACGGGGCGATGACGGACATTATTACGTGCGCTGAACGTGTTATTTCATTGGCAGAGCCTCCAATTATGTCAGAGTGTTCGGTGTCGGGCAGTGCGGTTGTGTCCGAGCTGTTATTGCCCGGTTCCCCTTCCCATACAACGGATGGCTTGAACAGCCTTTCCAAGAAGATGTTGGGGAGGGGGGACTACATCGCGTTTTGCGCCGATGTGTGCCAGGACATCTGCCGCCTGATTATTTTCCCGGGCTATATGGTGAAATTCGAGCCCTTCGAACCGAGCTGACATTTTTAAGACGGTGTTGTGATAAGCTGCCATTTTTGGATCCTTGGCATCAAAGTCTCCATTTATTTGGGATATTGCGAGGTTCGATTCCCCGCGCACCTCTAGGCGTTGAATGCCCATGGATACTGCCATCCGAAGACGATGTAAAAGGGCCTCATATTCGGCTGCATTGTTGGAGCCTGTGTACATTATCTGGAGTACGTATCGAACTGTGTCTCCTGTGGGGGACGTCAAAATGACGCCAGCCCCTAGACCGGCCAACATTTTGGAGCCGTCGAAGTGCATGACCCAGTTTGAATATGTGTCGTACTCTTTAGGGAGTTCGGCCTCCGTCCATTCTGTGACGAAGTCGGCCAAAACATGCGACTTGATAGCCTGTCGTGGCTTGTAAGTTATGTCGAACGGGAGGAGCTCAATGGCCCATTTTGCAATCCGGCCCGTCGCGTTGCGGTTGTTTATAATATCGTTAAGTGGCACTTCCGAGGCTACTGTTATTGAACACTCTTGAAAGTAGTCTCGCAGCTTCCGGGATGCCATAAATACCGCGTACGCAATCTTTTGATAATGCTGGTACCGTGACTTGCACGGAGTAAGGACAGTGGACACATAGTAGACCGGCTTTTGAAGGGGGAATTTGTGTCCGTCCGTTTCTCGTTCGACGACGAGCACTGCGCTTACGACCTGATGGGTTGCTGCAATGTATAATAGCATTGATTCGCCAATGTTTGGCGCGGCCAGGATTGGGTTTGTTGCCAAGATGGCTTTTATTTTGTCGAGTCCGGCCGTGGCTGCATCCGTCCACTCGAAGTGTTCAGTGCGCCGAAGGAGGCGGTAAAGGGGTAGTGCCTTTTCTCCCAGGCAGGATAAAAAGCGGCTTTGGGCCGCCACGCATCCGGTTAATTTTTGTATTTGTTTGAGGTCCTTTGGGATATCCAATTGTGACAGAGCTCGGATCTTGGCTGGATTTGCTTCAATTCCTCTACCGGATACAATGAAGCCCAAGAGCTTTCCGGCTGGAATGCCGAAAACGCATTTTTCCGGGTTGAGCTTGATGTCGTATGTTCGGAGGTTATTGAATGTTAGCCTCAAGTCGTCTACTAGAGATTCGACATGTCTTGTTTTAACGACCACGTCATCTACGTATGCCTCCACTGTTTTGCCGATCTGGTTTGCCAGACATGTCTGAATCATGTGCTGGTATGTTACGCCCACTGTTCAAGAAATCGGCGATTAAATCAGTTAACGGGCCAGTTAATCGCTACTCGCTAGGTGGCCAACTCGAATAGTGCCTATTCGTGGTGTTAACTGCCCAAGCCGATTAACGGGTCTGTCAGGCCGAGTAATCGGTTGTCAGACCGATTAGTCGCCATGACCAGTTAACTGTTTGAAACAAAAGCCCAATACTTTGGCCCGCTCGGCCCCCTCCCGCTCCTAAATTAGCTAGGTTTTGGCTCCTGTCTGCCCTCCCACTCCTTTTCCCATCCAGCCCCGATCTGGCTGGCGGCTGGCAGGTCCTCGCCGGCGCCCGGTCGAGTAGCTCCGCTGCTGCATGCTGCAGTAGCCCTGCCGCTAGCCTACCTGCTCCTCCTTCCCATCCATCGGCTGGACTCCTTCACCCGTGGGCTCCTCCCAATCTCTCGTCCCAGCAGCTGGTCGCCATCTGCTTCCGACTGCCTGCTGCCGACCTGCTCCTCCATGGCTTCACCGGTGAGCAAGGTCACATCTTCTTCCCCTCTCAGTCTCTGTAGCCGTTGTGGTCTGGTACATCATTGATTCAATTTCCAATTTCATACAGCCATAAAGTGAGATGTGTGAGTGTGATGACTGATCAATATGTGTGAGTCGTGATGATCTATTTGGGGAGTAGGCGTAATGTAAGTATGTAACTAATTAAGATTAGTAGATGGATGGGTTGTTCCAACTAAATTCTGCGGACATTCACTCCAATTACATTAAATTAGTAGACGGATGGATGGCTTGATGTATGCCTTTCTATTATAGTAATAATTGATGTGTTAAAATGTTAATGCAGAAACACTCCAATTATAGCAATGAACTAATAATCCATGGATATTCTGCTTAGGGTATATTAAATATTAATTGTGGGATGATCGTTACATTAAAAACTCGTTGTTTAGCAAGTTAGGTGTAGGTTATATTAATTTTGGGTGGATCTGTACGCGCAATAGTTGCCTAGCTGGGATTTCTTATGCTACTGTAACATACTCCAAAGTCCTAGCAAATCTGATTTTCTATGGTATGATATGTATACTATGGATTAATTATTTAATACTACAGATCGCTCATTGATACTTATTATGTTTGCTCTTTTAATATATTTGTAGGGGTCTACGGTTGCCTCTACCGGTGCAAGTTCTCATACTCTCAAAAGAAATTCAGATGACATGGGGTGGGAATTTGCAACCTTGATCAATCCTTTAGATCTACAGCGAGTGAAGTGCAAGTTGTGTGGAAAGGAGATGGCTGGAGGCTTCAATAGGATGAAGCAACATATTGGGCAGGTAAAGGTAAGCGTAACAAGTTGCAATGTAGCCACACCAGATCAGCAGAAAAGGTGTAAGTATGCTTATGAGGCACCACAAAAGAAGAAGAAGCTGAAAGAAAAACATGATGAGGAAGTACGTGTTGAGGTTGTCATTCAAGTTGACGATGACAAGAACGAGGAAGAGCTTCATGCAATTGGAGAAGGTGAAGCTCGCAAGTCAGGGCCTATTGATAAATATGTGATGCCAATTGATCCTTCCATCCCATTGAAGAAGTTCCAACAGAATATAAATGATGCAATTGACAAGGAGAAAGCTTACATGGTAGGGCAATATTTGGCTAGATGGATGTACAAGAAAAATATTCCTTTCAATGCTGTCAATGATGATGACTTCAAGCAGTTTTGTGAAGCCCTTGGTTGGTTTGGTCCTAAATGGAAGCCACCTTCCCAATATATGCTCCAAGAGAAGATGTTGCTGCAAGAGGTGGAAAGAACAAAGGATTTGATGAAGCCACATGAGCTTGAGAGGGTGGAAACCGGGTGCTCTATCATGACCGATGCTTGGACCAACAAGAAAAGAAGAAGTATAATGAATCTGTGCGTGCATTGAAAGTTAGGGACCGCCTTTCTTGAATCAAAGGAGGCATCGGCTGATGCACACACAAGTCTATACATCTTCAATTATGTAGTTGAGTGCATTGAGAAAATTGGTATGATTCTTGAAGTCTCAAGTTTACTTTCATTCATTGATAATGTTGTAGGTGCTGATTTTGAGATTTTCCATCTTGTAGGTGCTGAAAATGTTGTGCAAGTGGTCACGGACAATGCTTCCAACAACATGGGAGCAAAGGAGATGCTCAAAGGAAGTCTACCAAGTTGAAGCAATTTGGCCCTACAATCATCAAAGCTAAGCAAATGACGATTTTTCTTTATGCACATCATAAAATATTGTCCTTGATGAGGTCTTTCACGAAAAAAAGAGACGTTGTTAGACCGGGGGTGACACGATTTGCTTCGGCATTTCATACGTTGCAAAGTTTGGTTTCTAAAAAGAAAGAACTAAGGGCAATGGTTTGTAGTGATGAATGGGAAGCATGCAAGCACACGAAAACGGTGAAAGGAAAGGCCGCCAACGCCACAATAATGAGTAGGGGCTTTTGGAAAAATGTATCACTTTGCATCAAGGTATGTTTATGGGGGCTGTTTGCATCTAGTCATATCTTGGGGTGTTTGCATCTATATATTGCTACATTGGGGCTGTTTGCATCTTGTCAAGTAGTCATAGTTGTAGTTGTAACTTGTGCATTTCTAATGTTGGGGCTGTTTGCACGTGCTTATATGACTCATTTGATCATTTTTATGTTACCTTGCAAGGTTTTTGAGCCATTGGTGAAGGTGCTTCGGTTGGCTGATGGGGATGGTCCATCTATGGCCTCTATGTATGGAGAACTAATAAGTGCAAAAAGGGAAATCAAGGTTGCTGTTGAAAATTCAGAAAAAGACTATTTGGTGATCACTAATGCCATGAATACCAAGATGAGTGGGAGGCTGGATTCTCCATTGCACATGGCAGCATACATCTTGAATCCCAAATATAGTTATGTTGAGCCGAGCATCTTTACGGATGTGGAGGTAGTGGATGCGCTTATGGAAGTCATGGAGACATTTTATTATGATGATGACATCAAGCAAAATAAGGTGTTTAACATTGACTTCACCAAGTTTAAAAAGAAAGAGGGTATGTTTGGGAAGGTGGCTGCATTGAAGGCAATGGAGAATAACAATTTTGATGCCGGTAAGCATGTTCTCAAAGCAAAAAAAAATTATTACGACATTTATGAAATTATGGGCTGATTGCATGTTATTTCACTTGGATCAAATTGTAGCTGATTGGTGGTCAACTTATGGATTACAAACTCCTACATTGCAACACATGGCCATAAGGATACTCAACTTGACCACAAGTTCATCCGGATGCGAAAGAAATTGGAGCACTTTTGAAATGGTAACTCTTAGACTTCCAACAATTAGTCAAATCTGAATATTCTTCTCACAATTTGTCAAATCTGAATATTCTTATCACAATTTATTTCATGAGGCTTCCATTTTCATTTTGTAGGTAGATGCAAAGAGGAGAAATAAACTAGATGTGGCCCATAGGGACAATCTAGTTTATATCCAATTTAATGGAAGGATGATTGATAAAAGAAAGAAGTTATCCTCCTCTAGTGATGTTCTTCTTGGTGAAGATGTGTCACGAGCACATTGATGATGAGTTTGATCCAACTACGGGGGTGCCATACAACATCATTGATGAAGCAATGGGGGAAAGCGAACCTACAGAGCTTCGTAGGAGTGCATGAGTTAGAGAACTCCATGAAGTTGAAGAATACGTTGAGGATGATGATGATGAATCTGATCATGCGGTAGATATGGAGGATGATGAGATTGATTACGAGTCCGAAGATGATGGGGTGATGGCAACCAAAGATGATGATGATGATGAGGAGCCCCCGCAGCCTTGAGCCATTCGTCGCAAACTTGTTTTGCTTGCTATTTGTGTGCCCGAACCTTATGTTCCTAATCCTTATTACCTTGATACCTATTTCTATGTGTGTGGCCGAACCTTGTTAGCATGTTACTTATTTGGCTATTTCTATCTATATAGCTGAACTTATTTGGACCTTGTTACCTATATGTCTTGTGAACCTTATTATGAATTATATTCGGTATTTCCTATTTGCGTGGCTGCTATTTATCTTTACATGTGGATGCATATTTTGTGGCTGCCATTTATTTTGTATTCCCTATTTGTGTGGCTGCCATTTATATTGACATGTTGGATTGCATACTGTACTGTGTGGTTGCATATTTATCTTGATATGTTGGATGCATATTGTTTGTTATTTCCTATATTCAGAGTTAACAATTTTACCTCTTGTGATCTTGTTTATGATTTTTATTTTTCATATGCCTACAGTACCATATTTTGCTATATCATATGGTTAGGAGCATGGGAGTGTAGTACAATACATAATTTTTTTTGAATATATATTGCTAAATTCCTATTTAATCTACCGATTAATGTTCGACCGATTAATCCAGTTAATAGGCTGATTCACCGATTAATCCTTACTCCCAAGCCGACCGAGCAGTTACCAGTTACCGAGTTCCTCAACATTGGTTACGCCGGCGTTTTTGAGCCCGAAGGGCATTGTGTTGAAGCAGAATGGGCCGTACGGTGTGATGAATGCCGTTGCGGCTTGGTCTGACTCTGCCATCTTGATTTGATGGTAGCCGGAGTATGCGTCGAGGAAACTCAACGAACCGTGTCCTGTGGTAGCGTCGATAATTTGATCGATGCGGGGGAGGGGGAAGGGATCCTTTGGGCAAGCGTTGTTAAGGTCTTTAAAATCAACGCACGGGCGCCAGGATTTGTCCTTCTTTGGTACCATCACCAGGTTTGCTAGCCAGTCCGGATGTTTTATATCTTTGACGAATCCGGCCTCCAATAGCTTGGCTAGTTCCTCTCCCATGGCATGTCTCTTAGGTTCGGAAAAACGCCGAAGAGCCTGTTTGAATGGCTTGAATCCTTTTAGGATATTTAGGCTGTGTTCGGCCAGCCTGCGTGGGATTCCTGGCATTTCTGAAGGGTGCCAGGCGAAAATGTCCCAATTCTCACGTAGGAACTCTCGCAGTGCGGCGTCTACATCAGGGTTTAACTGTGCCCCGATGGAAACTGTTTTATTGGGGTCCGTTGGATGGACCTGGAATTTGACTATTTCGTCCGCTGGTTTAAAGGAGGTGGACTTGGATCTTTTGTCTAGTATCACATCGTCCCTGTTCACCGTGGAGCGCAGCGCAGTCAGTTCCTCAGCCGCTAGGGCTTCGCACAGTGCCTCGAGGGCCAGTGCGACTGTCTTATTTTGGGCGCGGAGTGCTGTGTCCGGATTCCGTTAGGCCCGGGCATCTTGAGCTTCATGTACCCATAATGGGTTATTGCTTGGAAGATTGTAAACGCTTCCCGCCCTAGCAGAGCGTGGTATCCGCTACAGAACGGTGCCACTTGGAACGTGACCTCTTTGGACCTGTAATTATCCGGCGTGCCGAACACCACATCTAGTGTGATTTTTCCCGTACAGCGCGCTTTCCGGCTGGTGACTATTCCTCTAAAGGTTGTGATGCTTCGCTCAATGCGGTTCCAGTCTATATCCATTTTTTGAAGGGTTTCCTCATAAATGAGGTTCAATCCGCTGCCTCCATCCATGAGTACCTTGGTAAGGCGAAAGCCATCCACTATTGGACTGAGGACCAATGCGGCTGGTGCTCAGGTTGTTCGGAATTTAGGTTCATCACTGTCATTAAAAGTAATAGCCGTGTCACTCCATGGGTTTATTGTTGCTACTTGGTAGACTTCGGCAAGGCTGCAGAGTGTTCTTTTTCGCATATTATTTGATGCAAAAGTCTCGAAGACTGTTAATACCGTACCAGTGTCCCTGGGGTGGCTTTCTGTGGCCTGGAGAATTAGAAGATCTTCGCCAATTTTGGCCACCTGCCAGAGTATCCAACATTCTCTAAGGCCGTGAGTCGGTGTGGTGCCCTCTATACTGTGAATTTTACAGGGTCCATTAAGCCATCCTTCCAGTACGGTTCCATGCCCTATAGATGGTTTTTGCTTTTGGTGTTTAACCCGGGTGTCTGGTGATGATGCACCCTTTTATTTCGGACTGGGTTTGTATTCAGGGCCGGATTGTCCCAAAATTTTATTTCGGTTTTCCAGGCGCTTTCCATCGCACAGTACTTTCCTACTATGGACGCCAAGTCAGCGAAGCGTGTAATATCACGACGACTTATGGCATTGAGGATTCCCTTGTCCGTGCAATTATTGCAGAAGAATGAGATTGCGTCTTCCCCGCGGCAATCCTTTGTCCTGTTCATAACAAGGAGGAATCGGGCCCAATAATGATGTACTGTTTCTTCGGGCTTTTGCCTGATTTGGCATAGATCGCTAATGTTCGGGTGGGTGGGTGGAATTAAATCCGGCACCGTACCCAATCTGAGACTCAGAGGCCAAGGAGTTTTCGAACTCGAAAGTTTGGATTCTTGGATGTTGTCCAATGAATCTAGCCCGTCTCCTGACTCCTAGTTCAGGTCTTGAGTGTTGTCCTCCCCTCCGCGGGTATTCGGTTTGGAGGGATCGGGAATCCAGACATAGCTAGTCCTTAAGATAGATGAAGGGTCGCCGCACTGTCCCTCTACCACGGCAACGTGATAGGTGACCTGGGGAGAGTTAATCTCTCTCAGATCGGGTTTAGGCCCAATCTGGTCGTAATCCGTAGCGACTTCCAGGGCGGCGATGCGATCCAAGAGCGCATGTAGGGAAGAGAGCTCCATTGGATCTAACTGCTCGGCGAGTTCCGAGTTGACATGAAGATTGCTTTTGATGACCCGAGAGGTCATCGTCGGCGTAGCAGCCGAACAGGCGGTTATAAGAAAACCACCCAGACGGAGAGTTTGGCTGACAGCCAGAGCTCCCTTAGCAATGGTGTCGTCTTTAAAGACTGGACGAGGCATCCTACCTGATGGCGACAGCACAGAGGAGCTCTCAATGAAAGCACCAATGTCGGTTTCAAAACCGGCGGATCTCGGGTATGGGGTCCCGAACTGTGCGTCTAGGCGGATGGTAACAGGAGACAAGGGACATGATGTTTTTACCCAGGTTCGGGCCCTCTCGATGGAGGTAAAACCCTACTCCTGCTTGATTAATATTGATGATATGGGTAGTAGAAGAGTAGATCTACCAGGAGATCAAGGAGGCTAAACCCTAGAAGCTAGCCTATGGTATGATTGTTGTTCTGTCCTACGGACTAAAACCCTCTGGTTTATATAGACACCGGAGAGGGCTAGGGTTACACAGAGTCGGTTACAATGGTAGGAGATCTACATATCCGTATTGCCAAGATTGCCTTCCACGCCAAGGAAAGTCCCTTCCGGACACGGGACGAAGTCTTCAATCTTGTATCTTCATAGTCCAGGAGTCCGGCCGAAGGTATAGTCCGGCTATCCGGACACCCCCTAATCCAGGACTCCTTCACACACCAACAGAGAATGCTGGGTGTTAAAGCAGGCTGGCAAATTAAATGCCGAAAACAAGGACAAGGGGCTACATAGTGACGACGAGGAAGAGCCCCGACCACCGAACACAGAAGGACAAAAGAGGTTCCTCCCACAAGTGAGGACGGTGAACATGATATACGCAACCCACATTCCCAAGAGGGAACGGAAGCGCGCACTAAGGGACGTCTATGCGATGGTGCCTGTCGCCCCAAAGTTCAACCCATGCATGGTCCTCTTGTCCGATCACCTTCGATCGCAGGGACCACCCCACTAGTATCCGTCATGGCGGATCTGCCGCATTGGTCTTAGATCCCATCATCGACGGATTTCACCTCACTCGAGTCCTTATGGATGGCGGCAGCAGCCTGAACCTGCTTTATCAGGATACAGTGCACAAAATTGGCATAGACCCCTCAAGGATCAAACCCACAAAAACAACCTTTAAAGGTGTCATCCCAGGTGTAGAGGCCCATTGCACGGGCTCAATCGCACTGGAAGTGGTCTTCGGATCTCCGGACATCTTCCGAAGCGAGGTGTTAATCTTCGATATTGTCCCGTTCCGCAGTGGCTACCATGCACTGCTCGGGCGAACCGAATTGGCAAAATTCAATGTGGTACTTCACTACGCATACCTCAAGCTCAAGATGTCAGGACCTAAGGGGTTCATAACAGTCAATGGAAACGCAGAACGCTCGCTCCGCACGGAGGAGCACACTCCGGCCCTCGCAGCAGAAGCACAAAGCAGCATCTTAAGGCAATCCAGCAATTCGGCGATAAAGCCCCCGGACACTGTCAAGCGAGTCCGGAGTAACCTGCAACAAGATCGCCTGGCACGTTCAGATCTCGCCTAGCAAGTCGGCCCCCGCCCTAGTCCCAAACAAATGGCGCAATCCGTGCCGCGCGTACATAATTATGGATTGAAAATACCATGGTCATAGGCGGAGGCACAACAACGGCAGGTCCCCCAGTGCGGCTCAACCGCCCTAGGGGCTGAATACCTTCATCATTCTCTCTCTTTCTGGACCTTACGCTCTGGAAGCCCTATCCGGTAGTATGATTGCCGGACAAACAATACAACAACCAAGGAGGCATGAAGCTACGTCGTCCAACGGAATCCCCAGGTCTCTAATAAACGAGCGGAATACCTTCTTTAAATACCAGTCCGCAGCTTGCCCTTGGATAGGACATGTTAAATAATCCTATTTTTTGCTTATTGCACTACTTGTATTAGTACGTTTCAACGTATTGCTTGAATAACAATGCATAGCACTAGTCTATTATTGCGTTATCTATTCTTTTTTATATATGTATATTTACGACAATCAGCACCCGTACATTATGGTACGGCCAGTACGCCAGGGGCTTTCGCATACCCCATAATACGGCATAAGAAGTCCGAACACTTCCAACAGTGCGGCACCCCGAACTTATAGCACTATATGCATCAGCTCCGAATCATGACTTGGGTCAATAGTTGGGTTTGCCCGGCTCCCACGTTTTGGTACCTTACGTTCCGCTATATCGGCTAAGGTAGCACTGGGAGAGGTTCTTCCGGACGAGCACCTCAGTAGAGAAAGCCAAAACTGACTGTCATGATGAGGCGAGAGTTGGTCACTGTTCGAGAGGTCTCAAGTCCCTAAAGACTTTTTCCGCTTCGGGCGAGGAGTTGGCTTTGTCCGACTTAGGCGTGTATAGCGCCCCAAATTCGGCCTTCCGAATACTAGGGGCTTCACCAAAATTTAAAATTGTAGACTTCTATGGCTAAGTGAGAGTGATAAAGCATTATTGTCCGATTGCCTGGTTCGTTGCGCTGAGCACCTGCCTCGAAGGACCCAAAAATGGGAAAAAGAGTCCTCAGACTTATCCCCGGCACTAGTTGCATGGGGGCAGAAGCCGACGACTGGCCAAATCCCAGATTTTATAAACGGCCGCACAGAAGGTAATATTTTAAATTCAACAAGCGTTGCATAACGCAAATGAACTAGTTTTCACATTACAGGATCACATGATTACGTTCATTCAAAAATTACATCCTTGGTACACTCCTCCGCCACAAGACAGGCACCCTTCAGGACACCCTCATAATACATCTCGGGCTGGCGATGCTCCTTGCCCTGCGGCGGCCCCTCCTTCACCAGCTTCTCGGCGTCCATCTTCGCCAGTGCACCTTTGCACAGGCAAAAGCCCTGCGTGCACCTTCGTTGCAGACAGACCGCTTGATGACGTCCAACCGAGGGAAGGCATTCACAATCCGCCCTACCAGACCGAAGTAGCTGTTGGGCAGGGGATCGCCAGGCCACATCCGGACTATAAGGCCCTTCATGGCCTGTTCGGCAGCCTTGTGGAGCTCGACGAGCTGCTTCAGCTGGTCGCTCAAGGGCATCGGGTGTTCGGTCCCAGTATACTGAGACCAGAACAACTTCTCCGTCGAGCTCCCCTCCTCGGCCCGGTAGAACTCCGTGGCATCAGACACACTACGGGGCAGATCTGCGAACGCTCCTGCAGAGCTCCGAACTCGGGTAAGTAAAAAGAAATTTTCTTTCACGTGCTTGCTTTGCATAATGAATGCTTTACCCGCCGCTATCTTATTAACCGCCTCAATTTCCTGGAGGGCCTTTTGGGCTTCGGCCTTGGCATGTTTCGCGCTATCGAGCGCCTTTCCAAGCTCGGAGTCTCGCGTCTTAGAGTCAAGCTCCAAGGCCTCGTGCTTCTTGACGAGAGCCTGGAGCTCTTGCTGCACCTCGCCCACTCGGGCCTCTTGTTCCTCTCGCTCGGTGTGCTCCTGGGCCACTTTGCTTTCAGCCTCGGACAGCGCCTTCTTCAGGGTCGCCACTTCGGTCGCGGCCCCTGGTACATTCATGATGATCCAATTATTCTGCAACCAATTCCTTTTTTCATCTAGACAAGCTATTGCTTACCTTTGTTCTCTTCGAGCTGCCTCTTGATAAGGCCGAGCTCCTCCTTGGACCGCTCAAGGTCCTGCTCCAGCACAACAACCTCCGCTGTACGTGCGGCAGCGGCCAGAAGTGAGGCCTGCATATACAAATAGACATATTCTAGTTAGACTCCTGAGTCATGATTTGATCCTCTATTCGGCCTTTCTTCGTGAACGCCAAACAGAGCATCAGGGGCTACTGTCTATGCGGCAACATTTTCCTACAATTACTTACCTGAAAGCCTGTTAGGAGGCTTGTGCATGCTTCAGTCAGTCCGTTTTTGGCGGACTGAACCTTCTCGATCACCGCACTCATGATAGTGTGGTGCTCTTCGTCGATGGAAGCACCCTAAAGCGCTTCCAACAAGTTGTCCGGTGCCTCTGGATGGACACAGGTCACCGGCATGGACGGCTTGCCCCTCTTAATAGGGGGTCGCCTGAAGGAGTCTGGAACCATCGGAGGTTCCGGCGCGGTGTTCGGCTGGGGTCCGAACCTGGAGCCCGTGGGAGTCTTGCTCCCTTTGCGCCCAGGGTCTGGAAGGTCGCCCTGAGACGTCTCCTGGACTAGCTCCCCTCGGCCTGGTGCCTTCTGAGACAATACCTCGGTGTTGTCCGTAGGGCGAGGGGTGGAGGCCGTCGGAAGGGAACCGCTACTCATATCCGATGGGTCCAAGGAACCGTCCAACGAAGATACGTTGATACGGGCTCACGACGGAGTGCATAATCATGTTCGGCGTAAGGTGAAGCAGTGCAATATAAACATATCATGAATTACTATGGTATCCGGATACTTACGACTTTGCTAGGGGCTTGTCCCTGGGCAACCACTCGTCGTCGTTGTAGGCGGCGGTCGTGGAGTAGTTCGGAAGGAGGGTCCTCTTCTTCTTGGACCCTTCGGCCTCCCCGGTTGGGGCGGCCTTCCTTTTCTTATCTCCCCCGGTTGGGGGGAAGAACTTTCCTCCTCCTCGTCGTCTTCATGGGAGGAGTGCGTCTCGGAGTTATCGTACGATGAGTCCGATATCACCTGGCGCCGGAGACCCTTTCGGGTCCCCATGGCCTTCTTCTTGGTCTTCTTCTCCGGCACCTCATAAGGTGTCAGAGATAGCATCTCCGTCACGAGAGCGTCTGCTGGATTTTCGGGTAGGGGGGCTGGGCAGTCAATCTGCTCGGCCGTCTCCACCCAGTCCTATCAAAGGCATGGGGGCTTAGATCCTGCACTTGATTAAACTGGGGAAAATAAAATACCCTATAAGGTGTAGAGAACTTACCGGATTCGCAGGGCACTTTGTGCTAAGTCCGCGGTCCTCGGTAAGAGAAGGAGGTACCTCGGCGCCCTTGAACAGCACCATCCAGACATCTTTGTGCGTCATGTCAAAGAGCTCGCACAGTGTCTGGCGGTGGGCCGGGTCGAACTCTCACAAATTGAATGCCCGTCGTTGACACAGGAGGATCCGGCGGAAAAGCATGACCTAGACCATGTTGACAAGCTTAAGTTTCTTGCTTATCATATTCCGGATACATTTCTGGAGTCCGGCCAGCTCCATCGATTGACCCCAGGACAGGCCCTTCTCCTTCCAGGAGATGAGCCGGGTAGGGATTCCGGATCTGAACTCAGGGTCGCTACCCAGTTGGTGTCGCGTGGCACGGTGATGTAGAACCATCCTGATTGGCACCCCTTTATGGTCTCCACATAGGAGCCCTCGAGCCATGTGACATTGGGCATTTTGCCCGCCATGGCGCCTCCGCATTCCGCTTGTCGGCCACCAACCACCTTTGGTTTGACATTGAAGGTCTTCAGCCACAGGCAGAAGTGGGGCCGGACGCAGAGGAAGGCCTCGCACACGACGATAAACGCCGAAATGTTGAGGATAAAGTTCGGGGCCAGATCACGGAAGTCCAGCCCGTAGTAGAACATGAGGCCGCGGACGAACTGGTTGAGAGGAAATCCCAGTCCGCGGACGAAGTGTGTGAGGAAGACTACCCTCTCATAAGGTTCCGGGGTAGGGACGATCTGCCCCGCGTCGGGCAGCCGGTGCGCGATATCCGCGGCCAAGTATCCGGCTGCCCGCAGTTTTTTCTGACCTCCTCAGTGATGGAGGATTTCATCCACTTGCCTCCCGCTCCGTACATGATGGGAACAGTTTGAGGAGAAAGACGCGAACTTGGGTGTTGGACCTCGAGTGCACGAGAATGATTATGCGAGGAGGAAGAAGGCATGGATGAAAAAGGGGAATCCTTATCCCTTTATAAGGGCGGACGGAGATGTACGCCCCCACATGCCTAGTAAACTCGCTTATTCCCCAAGCGTCGTAATTGATGGCATGTTTGTATTGATGAGAATTCCGTGATAAGGGGACACGATCTCTGCTTCGACAAGACGTGCCAAGGAAACCGCCTCGCAATATGCACCGGGGCTGGTTGAGAAAAAATGGTTCGAATAATGACCGGTCCATGGTGTGATGTCATACTACGAAATGCGTTAGCAGATTAAATGTGTGGAAATATTATTCTCTCTACGGTGGTATGTGGACTTGTTTTTGCAAAGCCGGACACTATCCTTACGTTCAATATCTTCTACGGAGTATTCGGAGGAGGAACCCACCTTGCAATGCCGAAGACAATCGGCGCGCCGGACTCATCGTCATTGATGCCTGGTTCAGGGGCTACTGAGGGAGTCCTGGATTAGGGGGTATCCGGACAGCCGGACTATATCCTTTGGCCGGACTGTTGGACTATGAAGATACAAGATTGAAGACTTCGTCTCGTGTCCGGATGGGACTCTCCTTGGCGTGGAAGGTAAGCTTGGCGATACGGATATGTAGATCTCCTCCCATTGTAACCGACTCTGTGTAACCCTAGCTCCCTCCCGTGTCTATATAAACCGGAGGGTTTTAGTCCGTAGGACAACAACAATCATACGATAGGCTAGCTTCTAGGGTTTAGCCTCTATGATCTCGTGGTAGATCAACTCTTGTAATACTCATATCATCAAGATCAATCAAGCAGGAAGTAGGGTATTACCTCCATCGAGACGGCCCTAACCTGGGTAAACATTGTGTCCCCCGCCTCCAGTCACCATCCGCCTTAGACGCATAGTTCAGGACCCCCTACCCGAGATCCGCTGGTTTTGACACCGACGGGGCCCGAGTGCCATGATTTAAGATCTGAACCTATTATGTTTTCATCAATATATGTGATTTCTTGATCCTATCTTGCAAGTCTATAGTCACCTACTATGTGTTATGATCCGGCAACCCCGAAGTGACAATAATTGGGACCACTCCCGGTGATGACCGTAGTTTGAGGAGTTCATGTATTCACTATCTGTTAATGCTTTGGTCCGATACTCTATTAAAAGGAGGCCTTAATATCCCTTAGTTTCCGCTAGGACCCTGCTGCCACAGGAGGGTATGAGAAATGATGTCATACAAGTTCTTTTCCATAAGCACGTATGACTATATTCGTAATACATGCCTACATTACATTGATGAATTAGAGCTAGTTCTGTGTCACCCTATGTTATGATTGTTACATGATGAACCGCATCCGGCATAATTCTCCATCACCGATCTAATGCCTACGAGCTTTTCACATATTGTTCTCCGCTTATTTACTTTTCCGTTGCTACTGTTACAATCACTACAAAACCCAAAAATATTACTTTGCTACTGTCACCGTTACTTCCATACTACTTTGCTAATAAATACTTTGCTGCAGATACTAAGTTATCCAGGTGTGGCTGAATTGACAAGTCAGTTGTTATACTTGAGAATATTCTTTGGCTCCCCTTGTTTTGAATCAATAAATTTGGGTTGAATACTCTACCCTCGAAAACTGTTGCGATCCCCTATACTTGTGGGTTATCAGTCACGAACATGTACATACATACTGGTCTATCGGTCTGTCTGCAGGCTGCAGCGATGAACCATTGCCGAGTAAGGAAGGGCACGTGTCATAGTAGAGGCGCACACGTAGCATGTACACATAGGTACATTCAGGGTGCAAGAAACTAAATACGGCCACGTACGTACATACGGGCGGGGTCTCGAACGCCTAATCGCGCATACGTACGGGGAGGGCTCATGTACATGGCTGGGTCGGTACGGAGAAACTGTGTTGTCGTGTTCGTCGGGAACCAACCGGCCTGGAAGGAACAGTCGATCGAAACAAGGCCTGGCGTACCGCAGAACGGATGAAACGGCCTTGTGTTCGA
This sequence comes from Aegilops umbellulata, assembly GCA_032464435.1. Classification (NCBI taxonomy): domain Eukaryota; kingdom Viridiplantae; phylum Streptophyta; class Magnoliopsida; order Poales; family Poaceae; genus Aegilops; species Aegilops umbellulata. Next base: position 6,091,394 of record CP136058.1, on the reverse strand, counting down.
CCGGCCACGGTCGAAACGGGATCCTCTTCATCGGGAGGGGTCTGGCGTACCGCAAAACGAAGGAAACATACTTCTCTTGGATCTCATACGGTCAAAACAGGGTCCTGTTGATCGGGAGGGGTGTGGCGTACAGCAAAATGGAGGAAACGAACGTGTGTTGGAGCGCTACGGTGGAAACAGGGGTCATGTTCATCGGTAGGGGTGTGGCGTACTGCAAAAGGGACTCCACAGGATACTGTTCATCTCCACCGTCGACTGCCTCCATGGCCTACTGTTCATCCACTGTCGACCTCCTCCAGCCTCCACCTGCAACTGTTCATCCACAGGCTCCTGTTCATCCAACCTCCACCGCTCCTCCACCAGCTACTCTTCAACCAGCCCTCTCCACGGGGTCCTATTCAACCACCCCTCCATGGGCTATTGTTCATTCAGCCCTCCACCGGCTCCTATTCAACCAGCCCTTCACGGGGTCCTGTTCACCAAATGGCTCGATCGGGGTCCTGTTCATCCAGCGGCAATGGCCTCAACTACCACGGCGTCATGTTCATCCAACCCCCCCCCAACAACGATCACTGTTCATCAAGAGGCAGCATCTATTGGCTTCAGTTAGTAGCACTAGCGAAGGAATCACTCGGTTCAGTTAACAGCAAGGGATCGATCGGGGTTCAGTATCGTAGATAGTGCAATCACTCGGGTTCAGTTAGAGCGCAACGCCTCGCACACATGCCCGTAGATGTACGAGAGAAACGTGCAAACCTCCGTGCATCGCTCGGCCCCGACCACCTACCGTAACCGGGAACTCCCCGATATCTTCCTCACCGTCGCTTCTACCACGGCCTGCCTAAAGATATCATGCAGCTGCGTGTCCGGCCTGCCCAGGACGAAAAGCCCACTTTTTGTCATGATTTTTTGTCATAGAAGTAGGAGCCCACCACATCTATGATGATACCAGGTTTTGTTACAATTATCATCATAGAACTGTCATAAGAATGACAGAAAAAAATTTGTTCGGCCCAAAACATCAATATCACGGATGTGTCTTTTTTCGTAGTGAGTTCTCTCTATGTTGATCATATCTACTATATGATTCATGTTCGACCTTTCGTTCTTAATGTTCCGAGGCCATATCTTCATATGCTAGGATCATCAAGTTTAACCCAAGTATTCTGCACGTGCAAAACTGTCTTGCACCCGTTGTATGTGAACGTAGAGCTTATCACACCCGATCTTCACGTGGTGTCTCGGCACGACGAACTGTTGCGGCGGTGCATACTCAGGGAGAACACTTATACCATGAAATTTAGTGAGGGATCATCTTATAATGCTACCGCCGTACTAAGCAAAAATAAGATGCATAAAAGATAAGCATCACATGCAAACAAAATATGTGACATGATATGGCCATTATCATCTTGTGCCTTTGATCTCCATCTCCAAAGCAACGTCATGAGCTCCATCGTCACCGGCTTGACACCTTGATCTCCATTGTAGCATCGTTGTCGTCTCGCCAACTATTGCTTCTACAACTATCGCTATCGCATAGTGATAAAGTAAAGAAATTACATGGCGATTGCATTTCATACAATAAAGCGACAACCATAAGGCTCCTGCCAGTTGTTGATAACTTTTACAAAACATGATCATCTCATACAATAAATTATATCACATCATTTCTTGACTATATCACATCACAAGATGCCCTGCAAAAACAAGTTAGACATCCTCTACTTTGTTGTTGCAAGTTTAACGTGGCTGCTACGGGCTTCTAGCAAGAACTGTTCTTACCTACGCATCAAAACCACAACAATTTTTCATCAAGTGTGCTATTTTAACCTTCAACAAGGACCTGCCGTAGTCAAATTCGATTCAACTAAAGTTGGAGAAACAGACACCCGCCAACCACCTGTGTGCAAAAGCACGTTGGTAGAACCGGTCTCATGAACGTGGTCATGTAATGTTGGTCCGGGCCGCTTCTCCAACAATACTGCCAAATCAAAATAAGACGTTGGTGGTAAGCAGTATGACTATTATCGCCCACAACTCTTTGTGTTCTACTCGTGCATATCATCTACGCATAGACCTGGGTCGGATGCCACTGTTGGGGAACGTAGCATGCAATTTAAAAAAATTTCCTACGATCACTCAAGATCTATCTAGGAGATGCATAGCAACGAGAGGGGGAGAGTGTGTCCACGTACCCTCATAGACCGAAAGCAGAAGCCTTCGGTTAACGCGGTTGATGTACTCGAATGTCTTCACGATCCAACCGATCTTGTACCGAACGTACGGCACCTCTGAGTTCAGCACTCGTTCAGCTCGATGATGTCCCTCGAACTCTTGATCCAGCAGAAGGTCGAGGGAGAGTTTTCGTCAGCAGGACGGCGTGGCGACGGTGATGGTGATGTGATCCGCGCAGGGCTTCACCTAAGCACTACGATGATATGACCGGAGGAGTAAACTGTGGAGGGGAGCACCGCACACGGCTAAGAGAATAACTGATGACCTTTGGGGTGCCCCCTGCCCCCGTATATAAAGGAGGGAAGGAGGAGGCCAGCCACCAAGGGGGCGCGCCAAGGGGGGTCCTACTAGGACTCCACTCCCAGTAGGATTCAACCCCCTCTTTTTCCTTTCTCATCAGAGGGAAAAGGGAAGGAGAGGGAGAGGGAGAGGGAAAGAGGAAAGGGGGCCGCGTCCCCCTCGCCGTAGTCCAATTTGGACTCCCTTGGGGGCGCCACCCTGCGGGCTCCCCTCTCTTTCTCCCCTATGGCCCATGGAGGCCCGTTACCTCCCCGGGGGGTTCCGGTAACCCCTCGGTACTCCAGAAAAATATCCAAACCACTCGAAACCATTCCAGTGTCCGAATATCATCTTCCAATATATCAATCTTTACCTCTTGACCATTTCGAGACTCCTCGTCATGTTTGTGAGCCCATCCGGGACTCCGAAAAATCTTTGGTCACAAAAACACATAACTCATAATACAAATCATCATCGGACGTTAAGCGTGCGGACCATACGGGTTCGAGAACTATGTAGACATGACCGAGACACATCTCCGATCAATAACCAATACCGGAACCTGGATGCTCATGTTGGTTCCTACATATTCTACGAAGATCTTTATCGGTCAAACCGCAATGACAATATACGTTATTCCGTTTGTCATCGGTATGTTACTTGCCCGATATTTGATCATCGGTATCCTCATACCTAGTTCAATCTCGTTACTGGAAATTCTCTTTACTCATTCCGTAATGCATCATCATGTAAGTAACTCATTAGTCACATTGCTTTCAAGGCTTATATGATGTGCATTACCAAGAGGGCCCAAAGATACCTCTCCGATACTCGGAGTGACAAATCCGAATCTTGATCTATGCCAACCTGACAAATACCTTCGTAGACTCCTGTAGAGCATCTTTATAATCACCCAGTTACGTTGTGACGTTTGATAGCACACAAGGTGTTCCTCCTGTATTCGGGGGATGCATAAAGTCATTGTCAAAGGAATATATATAAGCCATGAAGAAAGCAATAGCAATAAAACTTAACGATCATTATGCTAAGCTAACTAATGGGTCTTGTCCATCACATCATTCTCTAATTATGTGGTCCTGTTCATCAAATGACAACACATGTCCATGGTCAGGAAACTTAACCATCTTTGATTAACGAGCTAGTCAAGTAGAGGCCTACTAGGGAAACTCTGTTTTGTCTATGTATTCACACATGTACAAAGTTTCTGGTTAATACAACTCTAGCATGAATAATAAACATATATCATGATATAAGGAAGTATAAGTAACAACTTTATTATTGCCTCTAAGGCATATTTCATTCAGGGGATGAAGTCATGCATGGTGATGGTGCTTCCCCATTCACCTCTTCCTCAGACCTCTCCTTTGCTGCTTCTAAAAAAAGAGAAAATAGTTAGAAGAGGATGAGAGAGATAGAGAAGAGTTGGAGCCGACGCCCAAAACCCTAGATGACGCCCGTTGACCTTTTACCGCTTTTCCGGCGACCTCATGTCCTCATGAGGCCCTGTCCCAACGAGGAAGTACAAGTGGTTGCATCCATAGAAGATCTGGCCATCGCCGTGGACGACGCTCTGCTGGATCTCCCTCTCCTTCCAGCAACGGAGAATGTGGAGGCAGGACCAGCAGGGGAGGGGGCTTTGGTGGGAGAGGAGGTCATCGAATTTGGAGGAGACATCAAGGTGGGAGAGAGAACGGGAGCCGAGGGAGTCTGGGTCTAGGCTTGGGCCTCCGCGTGCTATGTGTATACATGTGCTGGTGGGTCGATAGTAGTAGTGCTGGGTTTATACCCCACACTACTAATATGGCCTGTCCTAGGGAGCAAGGTGGAGACCAATTAGTAGTAGTGTGGGGTTTATATCCCGCGCTACTACTAATTAGTAGTAGCGCGGGGTTTATACCCCTAGCTATTGATAAAGATCTATCTATAAGGTATTTTCTAGTAGTGCTAGCTCCATATCTCCCCTCCTCTCGCACCGCTTCCGTTGCTCACGTTCTCACCCACAAAGTCACTCCCATGGACTCCATCACCACCATGGCCAACGAGCTCCCCGGTCCGTGACTCCTTGTACGGGAGCTTCCTCTCCGTCGACCTAGTCGGCTACGCATACTCGAACAAGCCAGGAGGCCCTCACCCTTTGCCACCGAGCTCATCTCCGCCGCTACATCCAGACAATCACCTACGCCAAATCGACTGATCTAGTGCACCATCGATCCCAGTGAGCATCTCTTAAAACACACTGTGTGCTATACCTTCTTTCCCCTCCCTTCTGTTTGTCGTGCGCGTGCTCTTCCTAGTTTTCCCCTACAAATGAACCTGATCATACGCCATGTCCGGCGAAGCACGTGCTCCTGCGGTCATTTGCTCACCTCCGTGCGTCACGCATGCTCTTGGAGCATCCAGAAACCCTCACTACTAGGGAAAACATTAGTAGTAGCGCTAGTTTTCCCCCTAGAAGTAGCGCGGGTACCCGCGCTACTACTGCTACAACTAACCTATAGCAGTAGCGCTGTTTAAAACCGTGCTACTGCTATCCACACCTAGCAGTAGCGTATGTTGGCCCCGCGCTACTACTACTTAGCAGTAGCGAGGACCCGACACCAGTGCTACTACTAAACTTGCGGTACATGTTTAGGGTTGTGATGTCGCTTGAAGCTACATCGGTATTTCCCCAAAGAGGAAGGGATGATGCAGCACAACTACGGTAGGTATTTCCCTCAGTGATGAAACGAAGGTTATCGAACCAGTAGGAGAACCACTCAACATTATGTAAACGGTACTGCACGCAAAGAATAAATACTTGCAACCCGACGTGTTAAAAGGGTTGTCAATCCCTTTCGGGTAACGGTGCCAGAAATTGCCAAGTGACCGAATAAAATTGTAGTAGATTGAAAGATGCAAATAAAAGCAAATAAAATGCAGCAAGGTATTTTTGTGTTTTTGATAATATATATCTTAAAGTAAAAGTTGCAGAAAGAGGAAAAAGCAAATAGCAATATAGATCTGAAAGTATTTGATAGGAAAATAGACCCGAGGGCCTGTAGATTTCACTAGTGGCTTCTCTCGAAAAATAGCAACGACGGGTAGACAAATTACTGTTGGGCAATTGATAGAAAAGCCAATAATTTTGACGATATACAAGACAATGATCATGTATATTAGCATCACGTCTAAGATTAGTAGACCGACTCCTGCTTGCATCTACTACTATTACTCCACACATCGACCGCTATCCAGCATGCATCTAGTGTATTAAGTTCATGGAAAATGGAGTAATGCAATAAGAACGATGACATGATGTAGACAAGATCTATTCATGTAGGAATAGAGCCCATCTTTTTATCCTTAATACCAACGATACATGTGTGTCTTGCTGCCCCTTCTGTCACTGGGAAAGGACACTGCAAGATCGGACCCATTACAAAGCACCTCTTCACATTGCAAGATATATTGATCAAGTTGGCCAAACAAAACCCAAATATCAAAGAAGAAATACGAGGCTATAATAATCAACAAAGGATGTTGAATCAAGGCAAATCTGATCATAAACTCACAATTCATCGGATCCCAACAAACACAACGCATAAAGTCATTACATCAAATAGACCTCTAAGAGACCATTGTACTGAGATACAAAGAGGGAAGACGCCATCTAGCTACTGCCTATGGACCCGTAGGTCTGAGTGGAACTACTCACGCATCATCGGAGAGGCACCAATGAGGAAGATGAACCCCTCCGTGATCGTGTTCCCCTCCAGTGGAGTGCCAGAAAAGGGCTCTAGATTGGATCTCGTGGCTGTGGAACTTGCGGTGGCTGGAATAAAATTTCGTCGACTCCCCTAGGGTTTTTGGAGAATGGGCGTATTAATAGAGAAAAGGGGTGGCGCGGGAGGCCACCGAGGTGGGCACAACCCACCTGGGCCCCTAGGCGCGCCCTGGTGTGTTGTGCCCCCTCGGGGCACCCCCCAGGTGCTTCTCTGGCCCACTGGATGTCTTCTGGTCCAAAAAAATTCTCCAAAAAGTTTCACTTCGTTTGGTATTGATTTTCTGCGATGTAAAAAACAAACAAAAGCCAGCAACTGACACTGGGCACTATGTCAATAGGCTAGTCCCAAAAAATGATATAAATGATTATAAAATGATTGTAAAATATCCAAGAATGATAATACAACAGCACGCAACAATTAAAAATTATAGATACGTTGGAGAGGTATCAGGTTGCGTCTTAATGTCACGGCCCGTGCGATAGGATTCGACAAGCGCCGGTGGATGTCACGGGCGGATGGTAGGGGAACCGGCAAGGTAATAAATGGTGGGCAACAGACGGACGGACGGATGGGTGGCGTCAGCTCATCGTTCCTCTTCAACCGCACACATGTTTAAGGTAGGCAGGCGGACAGACGGGATGTCACTTGAAGGTCGGACAACTACATACACCGGGAAGCGGCGAGGGTGGCACTCTCGTCGCTATGCCATTTCAGTGCCTGAGCATTGTGAGAGGTCACATCGATCTGAACCGGCATGAATGCGGCACGGTGCTAAGGATCGGCGTTGACCTTTTTGGGCGGGAACATGAGCGGGCGAGGGAGGGTTATTTGTGTGTGCCTGATTAGTCAGACTCGGGTGTGACAGCGGCCCGGGCGCTCTGAAAGCCTGCCAGTTTGTCTTCAGTTTGCTGGAAAAAGTGCGTCCGGACCGAAGAACGGATCGATGTAGGACCGCGTTAGATGGCAAAACATGTTCGGACCGCGCAGTAAGAACTGTTGTGGGTGGTTTGAGGGTCGGCACTGCAGATGCCTTTATTAGACTTCAAAAATATAGCTTGGGGTCTAACTTGTCTCTCTAGATCGAACATGGGTTCTGGAGGACCAAAATAAACAACGAGAGTAACATGTGCAGAGCGCGATCGAATGCGACAAAGTCGAACACCTATTTACAAATATTTTATAATGAAGAGTGTGTACACAAATATAACGATATATCTCCACTAGATCGAACCTAACAGCACACAGTCATGAGTGAGTTCCTAACAGAACACACTCATGTCACAATTAGAAAGAAGTTGTTCTCGTAACTGCCCGTTGCTACCGTCCAATTTCTTTGTTAATTAGGGTGGGTATATACAAGCATAGATGTTGGACATCTACGTACGCTGCCAATTTTCTGAAGACTCAATGCAAATGACCCTAAGTCATAATAAGAAAATATCTAGTTGAAGAACTAGGCTGTGTAGAGCTTAATAATACTAACGACTAGACTGTTGGGCAGTACCCAAAGACAGCTTGTCTAGTCTGTCAGGACATGATAGTTATTAATTAGAAAGTTTACCAAACGACATGACAAGCATAAGATACAAACCAAACCATGCGTTAAATTAGATGAGATTGGTAAGATATGCAAGTTGATAATTTTCTACTCCCTTCGTCCGGAAATGCAAGACATTTTTTAATACTATTATCGTGTCAACAAACATTTTACATTTTAGGACCCAGAGAGTAGATTATAATGTGTACTCGCAAAACACATTTTTTATATTCTGACCACACACAGTCATGGCATCATTCGTAAGAACTTGTTTACTTCCATTTCATAGAATAAAAAATTCTGCACCTCACTGCAACTACGCAAAATGGGAACCTTGGATTCAGAAAAAAAGACAGGTCTGCTATACCACACCATGGGCGTAGAACTTGTTCAAACACATGCACATGCGTGCAAGCAGACAGAACATGGACTATAAAAAAGAATAAGTTCGACATGTACGCCACTTTGTTTCTTTTGAAGACCAGCTAGAAGTGATGCAAAGTCCTAATAAAAACGATCTAGTTGAACTAGACCAAGAAGACCTTTATATATGTGAAGACTAGATGGAGGCCGGTAGCTATGGTGGCGCTTGGGGGCGGAGAGTGTGGGACAAGGCAGCGGAGTGCACGCGGTTACCAAGGGGTGGGCATCAACCCCAAATTAATATCTTCAATCCGGTAGCAAGAAAACAATGCGTTTAACAATACAATGCGGTGAGTTCGCTCCCGAGCCCAATCAATTAAGGCCAAAACAAGTGTTTTCATACTCGGATATCAAGCGTTTTAGTCATCATCTTAGACACAAATCATATGGAAGCCACGCCAGTCTTTACTTCACACTAGGCCAGAAAGTGTAACACCCCTCATGTCATGCTAAGTAAACTCATGCCCACCATGTCATGTCATCAAATTAATTTTGCTAAAATTCACTGCATTCAAACCTAGCTCAAATTCAAATTTGAACTAAAAACTAGAATAATACTTATCCATACAGCAAAAAAAATGTTTACGATATGCCATAAAATCCCCATGTATTGGTAAAAATAATATCAACTCCATTGGATACCCAAATTGTCCCTCGCAGTTATTTTAGTCTACCAACGGCACTCATTTAACCCATTTAAATTCTAACATAAATACAATTGTTTTCAAATGGCCTAAAACTTTTTGTGTTGTTTCAAAATACTACCTAGTATTCATGTGCTAAGTACCATATTTAACTAAATTCATTTAGTGACTAAATGAGTTACAAACAACAAAGAATTAAAGAAAACAATGAAAAGGAAAAGAAAGGACTTACCGGTGGGCTGCCACTGTACACTGGCCGCGCTACCAGTAGGTCACTACAGCTAACTGGTAGTAGGAGTGCGGGTGCCACCTGCGCTCACTACTAGAAAAACGGCTATACCTAATATGGACATTAATGGCGCACCATGTATGTGGTGCGCCACTGCTATATAGCAGTGGCGCATCAGATATTGGCACGCCATTATTGGCCACATTACTAATGGCGCACCTGGTGTGTGGTGCGCCATTACTATTTTTGAAAAAAAATAAAAATAATTATTAGCAGTGGCACACCAGGGGATAGTGCGCCATTCTTAGTTGACATAGTAATGGTGCACCTTTACAAAGTGCGACATAACTATGTGTATGACTGGGTCAAACCTTGGTCAAACTTACTAATTGCGCACTTTGCAAAGGTGCGCTATTACTATGTCAAACTTAGTAATGACTAATGACGCATCTATACAAAGTGCGTTATTAGTAAGTTTGACCAAGGTTTGACTAAGTCATACACATAGTAATGGCGCACTTTGTGGTGCGCTATTGCTAAATGCACCCCCCTAGTGGACCGCCTTTTCAGTTAAAAAAATAAAAGAAATGAAGCCAATGTCAAAAAAAATAAAAAAAATAAGTTCCCCATGTGATATGTGGTCTAGTTGTTGGGAAAATTTACGAATATGAATTTCGACTTTATTTTCAAAATACCTCTGGAATTTAGTAAAATGGGCATAACTTTTGCATACGAACTCGGATTAAAAAATTTATTATATGAAAAATCATCTACTGAAAAGCTACATCTGAATTTTTTTAGAACCCCGTTGAAGATTTTTAGAATCCCCAAAAACCTAACAGAATAAAAGATACATGGCTTTTAAGATCTAGAGGGGGAAAATGGAAAAAAATCAAACTTAGTAATGGCGCACCATTTGCTAGGTGCGCCACTAGTTATAGAAAAAAATTGGTTTCGAATTTTTAAAAAAATGTTCAAAATATGATACGTAATATGACCGGGAAGTTTAAAATATTTTTTCAAAATTTCATCACACTCATGAAATGAACAAAGTCCTAGACATCACCAAGGTTTAATAGGATTGATATGATAAATATATCAACAAGTGCCTGTTAAGTGAGCTGGTGCTGAGGGTGGATAGAACTGAGAAGTTAAGCGTGCTCGGTCTAGAGTAGTGTGAGGTGGGTGACCTTCCGGAAAGTTTGACCACAGAGTACGATTTGACTTGAGATTAAGCATATTGACCCGAGATTAAGCCATAGTGACCTGAGACTAAGAAAAAAACAAAAAAATCTGGAAAAAAAATTGAAAACAAAATTTCTGAAAAAAATTGAAAAAAATTGTTAGTAATATCGCACTTCTATGTGGTGCGCCATTACTAAGTCAGATAGTAATGGCGCACTGTTGGACATAGTAATGGCGCACTATGTGGTGCGCCACTATTATATGGGATACTAATGGCGCACCAGAGGTGAGCCATTACTATTTGTTACTGGTGACGTGTTAATAGTGGCGCAGCTATAGTGCGCCATTAACAGCAAAAACTGTTGCGTCACTAACAGTCTTTTTTCTAGTAGTGGCTACTACTAAGTCCGTTAGTAGTAGCACAGGTGCCAGCCGTGCTACTACTAGTTATCTGTAGCATGGGTCTACACCCTCACTATTACTAACTAATTAGGAATTAAAAAATAAATTCCAGCCATGGTTGCTGCTGTTGGACGTCATCGTCTTCTCCATACATGCCTGATGTTGATCCTGGAGGGGATGAAGAAGTCCATGGTGATGGTGCTTCCCCATTCACCTCTTACCCACACCTCTCCTTTGCTCCTTCTAAAAAAAGAGAAAAGAATTTGATGAGGACGGGAGAGATAGAGAGGAGTAGGAGCAACAGCTCACCGGTGGCCGTCGGAGTTGGAGCCAATGCCCGAAACCCTAGATGACGCCCAGCGACCTTCTACTGCTTTTCTTGGGTCCTCATGAAGCCCTGTCCCGACGAGGAAGTGCAAGTGGTTGCGTCCATGGCAGATTTGGTCATCGCCATGGATGGCGCTCTGTTGGATCTCCCTCTCCTTCCAGCAGGGGAGAAGGAGGAGGAAGGAGTGGCAAGGGATGGGGCTGCAGTTGGAGAGGAGGTCGCCGGATTTTTGGGAGACGTCAAGGTGCGAGGTTGGAAGTGGCGATGGGTTAGGAAGGGCATTGCGGGTGGGAGGGAGAAGGGGAATCAAGAGAGTGTGGGTCTAGGTTCGGGCCTCCGCGCGCTATGTGTATACATGTGCTGGTGGGTCGATAGTAGTAGGGCTGGGATTTTATATCCTACGCTACTACTATGGCCTGTCCTAGGGCACGGTGGAGACTACTTAGCAGTAGCGTCAGGTTTATAACCAGCGCTACTACTATCACTTAGTAGTAGCGTGGGTTTATACCCCGTGCTACTACTATGGCTTGTCCGAGGGAACACAGCGGAGACCACTTAGTTGTAGTGTGGGGTTTCTAACCCGCGCTACTACTAATTGCTACTGCTAATGATCTATCTATAAGGTATTTCCTAGTAGTGCTAGCCCCATATCCCCCCTCGTCTCACGCCGCTTCGTTCATGTTCTCGCCCACAAACTCATGCCATGGACTCCATCGCCATCGTGGCCAACGAGCTCCCCGGTGTGTGACTCCTTGTCCGGAAGCTTCCTCTCTGTAGACCTGGTCGGCTACGTCTACTTGAACAATCATGAGGCCCTCACCCGTCGCCACCGATCTCATCTTCGGCGCTGCACCACCGAGCCAACTGAGCATCTCTTCAAACTCACTGTGTACTCTGCCTTCTTTGCCCTCCCTTCTCTTCATCGTGTGTGTGCTCTGCCTACTTTTCAACTTCACCGAACCTCGTCATCCGCCATGTCCTACGAAGCATGTGCTCCCGCGGTCATTTGCTCACCTCCGGGCATCACACATGCTCCTGGAGCGTCCAGCAACCCTCACTACTAGGGAAAAGCCTAGTAGTAGCGTTGGTTTTTCCTTAGTAGTAGCGCGGGTACCCGCGCTACAACTGCGGCGGTACAACTAACCTGTAGTAGCATCACTAGTTAAAGCGGCACTACTGCTATCCTCACTTAGCATTAGCGTTTGTTCGACCCGCGCTACTGTCTCTTAGAAGTAGCGAGGACCGGGCACCAGTGTTACTGCTAAACAAGCGCTACTACTTTTGTCTAATCATCGCTACTTCTAATATTACATGTATTCCTTTTACTGTTGCGTGTTGGAGATGCCCTCGCTAGCTAACTAATACTACGATGGATGTTTGGTATTGTGTATTACAGATCTCACGGCTTGTGCAATAGGATTCGACCAACGCCGGTGGATGCCAAGGTGGGATAGGGAAACCGGCAAGGTAATTAATGGTGGACGGCAGACGAATGGATGGGTGGCATCGGCTCGTCGTTCCTTGCCAATTGCACACATGTTTAATGTAAGCATGCAGAAAAATGGGCTCTCGTTTGAACGCCGGACAAATAGATACACTAGGAAGCAGCGAGGGTGGCACTCTCGGTCGTTGGGCCATTTCAATGCCGGGGCATTGTGAGAGGAATGCGTCACTGGTACTCAGGAGCGGCGCTCACTTTTTCAGGCGGTAATATGAGCGGGCGAGGGAGGGTTATTTGGGTGTGGCAGCACTCCGGACGCTCTAAAAGCCCGCCAGTTGTCTTCGGTTTGCCGGAAAAAGTGCATCTGGACCGAGGAACAGACCGATGCAGGACCGTGTTGGATGGTAAAACATATTCGGACTGCGCAGTCACGACGGTTGTGGGTGGTTTGAGGGTCGGCAACTCGGCATTGCAGATGCCTTTATTAGACTTGGAAAATATAGCTTGGGGTCTAACTTCTCTCTTAATCGAACATGGGTTCTGGAGGACCAAAAAACACAACGAGGGTAACATGTGCAGAGCTGTTAGAATGTGACAAAGTCGAACACATATTTACAAATATTTCATAATCAAGGGTGTGTACACAAATATAACGATATGTCTTCACTAGATCGAACCTCATAGATGGCCGTACGCATCGTCCTGATGCAGAGGCCGGGGGTGCATCCTCCTTTTCTAAAAAAAAAAGATCGAACCTCACAGCACACACTCATGAGTTAGTTCCTCACAGCACACACTCTTCTCGTAATTAGAAAGAAATGTTCTCCTAACCGCCCGTTGCTACCGTCCAATTTCTTTGTTAATTAGGGTGGGTGTATACAGGCATAGATGTTCGACATCTACGTACGCTGCCATTTTTTTGAAGACTTCAAGCAAATGACCCTAAGTCCTAATAAGAAAACGTCTAGTTGAAGAACTAGACTGTGTAGACCTTAAAAATACTAACGACTAGATTGCCGGGCAGTAACCAAAGACAGCGTGTTTAGTTTGTCAGGACATAATAGTTATTAATTAGCAAGTTTACCTAACGACCTGACAACCAGAAGGTACAAGCAAAACCATACGTTAAATTCGATGAGATCGGTTGGATATGCAAGTTGATAATTTTCTACTCCTCCGTCCGGAAATGCATGACGTTATTTGATGCTATGATAGTGTCAAAAAATATTTTACATTTTAGGACGGAGGGAGTAGATTATACTATGTACTCGCAAAACACATTTTTTATATTCTGACCACACACTATGTACTCGCAAAACACATTTTTTATATTCCGACCACACACACTCATGGCATACTCGTAAGAACTTGTTTACTTCCATGTCATAAAATAAAAAATTGTGCACCTCACTGCAACTATGCAAAATGGAAACCTTGGATTCATCAAAAGACAGGTCTGCTATACCACACCATGGGCGAAGAACTTGTTCAAACACACGCACATGCATCCAAGCAGACAGATCGTGGACTATAAAGAAGAATATGTTCGACATGTACGCCACATTGTTTCTTTTGAAGACCTGCTAGAATATGCAAAGTCCAAATAAAAAAGATCTAGTTGAACTAGACCAAGAAGACCTAAATACATCTGAAGACTATAGACGGAGGCCGGCAGGTACGGTGGTGCTTGGGGGTGGAGGAGCGTTTTAGTCTTCATCTTAAACATAGATTTACTTCACAATAGGCCAGTCTTTACTTCACACTAGGCCAGAAAGTGTAACACTCCTCATGTGATGCTAAGTAAACTCATGCCCATGGTGTCATGTCGTCACAATTAATTTTACTAAAATTCACTTTGATCCAAACTCAGTTCAAATTCAAATTTTAACTAAAATCTAAAATAATAATTATCCATACAGCAAGAAAAAAAGTTTACAATATGCCATTAAATCTCCATGTATTGGTAAAAATAATATCAACTCCATTGGATACCTAAATTTTCGCTGGTAGTAATTTTTGTCTACCAGTAGTACTTATTTAAGCCATTTAAATTCTAACATAAATACAATTGTTTTCAAATGGCCTAAAAGTTTGTATGTTGTTTCAAAATACTACCTAGTATTCATGTGCTAAGTACGATATTTAACTAAATTCATTTAGGGACTGAATGACTTGCAAAACAGCAAAGAAATAAAGAAAACAACGAAAAAGAAAAGAAAGGACTTACCGGTGGGCTGCCACTGCACAGTGCACAACCCAGGCCACCAGGATCCCCTATCTCTGCGTCGTTGTCGGCCGCACGCTCGCCTGTCTCAGATGTGCCGGCCAATGAGTGACACCGCTCAACTTCAGGAGCCCCAGTGGGTTACATATGGTCACATGCGAGCCCCTGGTCGTGACTTACACTGCTACGAAAAAGCCTATTAGTAGTGCTGGATAAAGGACTAGTAGTAGCGCGGGTGCCCGCGCTACTATTAGGGTGCTACAGCTAACCGGTAGTAGTAGCACTGGTGCCACCCGCGCTACTACTACATCAGTTAGTAGTAGCGAGGGTGCCACCCGTGCTATTACTAAGTCAGTTACTAGTAGCGCGGGTGCCACCCATGCTACTACTAGTTATCTGTAGTGTGGGTCTACACCCTCGCTACTACTAACTAATTAAGAATTAAAAAATAAATTCAAGCCATGGTGGCTGCTGATGGGCGTCATCGTCCTCTCCAACCATGGCTGATGTTGATCCTAGAGGGGATGAAGTCGTCCATGGTGATGGTTCTTCCCCATTCACCTCTTCCCCACACCTTTCCTTTGCTGCTTCTAAAAAAAGAAAAGAATTAGAAGAGGACGAGAGAGATAGAAAGGAGTAGGAGCAGCGTGTGGCCGTTCGAGTTGGAGCCGACGCCCGAAACCCTAGACGACGTCTGGTGATCTTCTATTGCTTTTCCTGGGACCTCATGTCCTCACGAGGCCCTGTCCAGATGAGGAAGTGCAAGTGGTTGTGTCCAAGGAAGATTTGTCCATCGCCATGAACGGCGCTCTGCTGGATCTCCCTCTCCTTCCAGCATCGGAGAAGGAGGAGGAAGGTGTGGCAGGTTGTGGGGAAGGGGGCTTGATGACCCACAAGTATAGGGGGTCAATCATAGTCCTTTCGATAAGTAAGAGTCTTGAACCTAACAAGATAATAGATAATTTGATAGCAAGATAATTTGTAACGAGCAAGAGACGACAACGACAAGTAGTATGCTGCAAGGTAGCCCAATCCTTTTGTGGCAAAGGACAGGCCAAAACGGTTTCTTATAATAAGCAAAGGGTTCTTGAGGAGACACGGGAATTTCATCTAGTCATTTTCACCTTGATGGTTTGATTTGTGTTCACTACTTTGATAATTTGATATGTGGGTGGATCGGTGCTTAGGTGCTATTCTTTCTTGAACAAACCTCCTATTTATGGTTAACCCCTCGTACGTATCTGCAACTATGATAAAAGTATTAAAATAAAATCTAACCATAGCATTAAACATTTGGATCCAAATCGGTCCCTTACGAAGTAGCGCATAAACTACGATTTAAGCTTTTGTCGCTCTAGCAGCCCATCATCTAATGCATTCCCTTAGGCCCAAATATGGTGAAGTGTCATGTAGTCGACGTTCACATGACACCACTACAGGAATCACAACATACATATCATCAAAATATCGAACACATATCAAGTTCACGTGATTACTTGCAACAAGACTTCTCCCGTGACCTCATGAACAAAAGTAACTACTCAAAAATGATAAACATGCTCAACATCAGAGGAGTATTAAATAGCATAATGGATCTGAACATATAATCTTCCACCAAGTAAACCTTATAGTAATCAACTACAAGATGTAATCAATACTACTAGTCACCCACACGTACTAATCTGAGGTTCTGGTACAAAGATTGAACACAAGAGATGAACTAGGGTTTCAGAGGAGATGGTGTTGTTCAAGATGTTGATGGAGATTTGCCTCCCAAAGATGAGAGGGTTGTTGGTGATGAGGTTGATGATGATTTCCCCCTCCAGCAGGTAAGTTCCCCCGGCGGAATCGCTCCGCCGAAGGGCAAAAGTGCTCCTGCCCAAGTTCTGCCTCGAGATGGCGGGCTCCTTCCCGAAAGTTCTCTCCTTATTTTTTTCTAGGTCAAAATGACTTATATACCAGAAGAGGGGCCCCGGATGTGGGCCGAGGAGAGAACAACCCACCAAGGCGCGCCTGGGGGGGGGGGGGCTGGCGCGCCTAGGTGGGTTGTGCCCACCTGGTGGGCCTCCTCTCGTACTTATTTGCTCCATTATTCATCATATATTCCAAAAATAATTCTTCGTAAATTGTCAGCTCATTTAGGGTTGTGCAAAATAGGTGGCCTGACGTAGCCTTTTCAGGTCAAGAATTCTAGCTGCCGGTATTCTCCCTCTTGGTGTAAACCTTGCATATTATGAGAGAAAAGGCATTATAATTACTCCATAAAGCATTAGTATGCATAAAAACATTATGAATAGCAGCAACAAAACGTGATGCAAAATGGACGTATCAACTCCCCCAAGCTTAGACCTCGCTTGCCCTAAAAAAGCGAAATCGAAAAACATGTCCACATGCTCAGAGAGAGAGAGGTGTCTATAGAAACAAAATACGGACATAGAAGCATCATGTTTATTATCGTAGTAGCAAAAAACTTTATTATAACACATTACCACATAGTATTATCATATAACTTCTTATGCACAAGTAAAAATTCATCACAATATCAAAGTAGAAGCATAAACTCTATTGAAAACTAACAAACTATTTTCTCAGTCAACTTTGCAACTACAATTCATCATCTTTTCAGGAAGGGTCTTGTATCAGAGCCTTTAGGCAAGTCCACATACTCAACCATCATATAGTCTTTTATGATTGCTAACACTCACCGCAGACCAATGAGCAAAAAGTTTCAACCGGACACATAGAAAGATAGGGGCTTATAGTTTCGCCTCCCAACATATTCACCTTAAGGGTGATGTCAAAAATAATAAGTCATGCTCACCCATATCCAACTAGACATATGTGCCTAGATCTTTCCTCGCCACATGATGCTTGGCAAAAGCGAATATAAAAACTGGAATAGGGAAGAATACTTTGACTATTGCATAAAAATAAATTCATAAAAGTAAAAGATAGACCCTTCGCAGAGGGAAGCAGAGGTCGTCATGCACTTTTTGGTTTGCATGCTCAGTCTCTTAGTGCAAAAGAATGTCAAGTTATATTGCCCCTTGTGATAGCAACCTTTATTATGCAGTATGTCGCTTATATTATCTTGCCATCACAAGTTCGTTCAACGCTCAATTTGCCTTGCACTAAATTATTGCCTTATTGCACCGATGACAACTTACTTGAAGGATCTTACTCAATCCATAGGTAGGTATGGTGGACTCTCAAAAAATATTTTGGGTTTCAGGGTTTTGGGATGCACATGTAGTATCTCTACTTAGTGCGGAATTTGTGGCTAGAAAAGATATTGAGAAAGCACCACATGTTAAAGGATCTATGACAATATAACATCTATGTGGATATGAACAAGCATAAGTCATTAAGTTGTCTTCCTTGTCCAACGTCAAAAATTGTCGCATGAAATATTTTGGTGGGGCACTACTAGGAAAAAGGCTGTTAGTGGCGCACCTATTTTGGCTATTAATGGCGCACTATATGTGCGCCACTATTATCACGCCACTACTAATAAATAGTAATGGCGCACGCCTGGTGCGCCACTGTTAATCTACATAACAGTGGCGCACCACCTGGAACTTCTGCTACATACATGTCCCAAAACCAAGCAAGAAGGATGGATTCTACATCCTCCATCTCATGATTGAGTTCAACACGGATCACCAAAAGCTTCGCATGACAAGCAGAAATGATGATCATATCCACAAGTGGCTAAAATCTCATGGCGAAGCGGATTATAAAATTAGAGATGACTTCTTTCGCATCCAAAGGGACATTGCGACGATCATCATGAAAGAAGTCGTCAATGAGAAGGGGATGTTCCACCACGGCCCTATATCGCGAGCTGACGTCCGAACTCGCATAGGCATGCAACGTCAAGACCTCGCGCCGTTCAAGAAGCTAGGGTCCATCCTCGATGATATGGAAGGGTGGAACTTCTAGTGATTTACGATGCCGATGATGATGATATTTGTCGGTTCAACTTGTATACTTTGTGTAGCGATGAAACTTTATGATGTCTATCTAGTATATTTTTATATTACATATTGCTTTCTTTAATAGAGAAATTACTCTGGCTTGCAAGTCCTCAAATGTAGGACAAGTTGTCCACTGCAAAAAGGGATTATTATATCACTAAGTTATTGGATAACTCATGCCGGTTTATATCACGGTTAAATAAGAAGAATCTCAAGCGAACTCCTCGAGTAGTCTTGAGACTCGGGGGATACAATGACATGACTCGGGAACTCCGGGTCATTGGAGGGAAGGATAACCCGGTTCCGGAGGCCACCGCCATATTGATGAAAATTTAAAGGCCGTCAGAAAATTGTCGGTTCAAATTAAAGATTCCGGTTTAAAATCCGGCCCAAGAGGCATCTTTTGTTGGGGATCGTAGCAGAAATTAAAATTTTCCTACGCATCACCAAGATCTATCCATGGAGTATTCTAGCAACGAGGGGATAGGAGAGCATCTACATACCACTTGTAGATCGCAATGGAAGCGTTCAAGAAGAACGTGGATGATGGAGTCGTACTCGTCGTGGTCCAAATCACTGATGACCTAGTGCCGAACGGACAACACCTCCGCGTTCAACACACGTACGGTCGGGATAACGTCTCCTCCTTATTGATCCAGCAAGGGGGAAGGAGAGGTTGATGAAGATCCAGCAGCACGACGGCGTGGTGGTGGATGCAGCAGAATTCCAGCAGGGCTTCGCCAAGCGTCTACGGAGAGAGGGAGAGGTGTAACAGGGGAGAGGGAGGCGCCAAGGCTGCAGGGTGTGGCTGCCCTCCCTCCCCCCCCCTTTATATAGGCCCCCTAGGGGGGCGCCGGCCCTGGAGATGCATCTCCAGGGGGGCGGCGGCCAAGGGGGGAGCCTTGCCCCCCAAGGCAAGTGGGGCGCCCCCTGCCCTAGGGTTTCCAACCCTAGGCACAGGGGGAAGGCCCATGGCGGGCGCACCAGCCCACTATGGGCTGGTTCCCTCCCCACTTCAGCCCACGAGGCCCTCCGGGATGGGTGGCCCCACCCGGTGGACCCCCGGGACTCATCTGGTGGTCCCGGTACAATACCGGTGACCCCAGATCACTCCCGATGGCCGAAACCTCACTTCCTATATATAATTCTTTACCTCCGGACCATTCCGGAACCTCTCGTGACGTCCGAGATCTCATCTGGGACTCTGAACAACCTTCGGTTTGCTGCATCCTAATATCTTTACAACCCTAGCGTCACCGAACCTTAAGTGTGTAGACCCTACGGGTTCGGGAGACGTGCAGACATGACCGGGACGATATCCGGTCAATAACCAACAGCGGGATCTGGATACCCATGTTGGCTCCCAAATGCTCCTCGATGATCTCATCGGATGAACCACGATGTCGAGGACTTAATCAATCCCGTACTCAATTCCCTTTGTCTATCGGTACGATACTTGCCCGAGATTCGATCGTCGGTATACCGATACCTTGTTCAATCTCGCTACCCGCAAGTCTCTTTACTCGTTCGCGTAACACATCATCCCGTGAACAACACCTTGATCACATTGAGCTCATTATGACGATGTCTTACCGAGTGGGCCCAGAGATACCTCTTCGTCACACGGAGTGATAAATCCCAGTCTCGATTCATGCCATCCCAACAAACACTTTGAGAGATACCTGTAGTGCACCTTTATAGTCACCCAGTTACGTTGTGACGTTTGATACACCCAAAGCACTCCTACGGCATCCGGGAGTTTCATAATCTCATGGTCTTAGGAATGATACTTGACATTCAGAAAAGCTCTAGCAAACGAACTATACAATCTTTGTGCTATGCTCAGGTTTGAGTCTTGTCCATCACATCATTCTCCTAATGATGTGATCCCGTTATCAATGACATCCCCATGTCCATAGTCAGGAAACCATGACTATCTATTGATCAACGAGCTAGTCAACTAGAGGCTTACTAGGGACATATTGTGGTCTATGTATTCACACATGTATTATGATTTCCGAACAATACAATTATAGCATGAACAATAGACGATTATCATGAACAAGGAAATATAATAATCCTTTTATTATTACCTTTAGGGCATATTTCCAACAGTCTCCCACTTGCACTAGAAACAATAGTCTAGTTACATTGTGATGTATCGCACACCCATGGAATTTTGGTGTTGATCATGTTTTGCTCTAGGGAGAGGTTTAGTCAACGGATCTTCCACATTCAGGTCCGTATGTACTTTACAAATCTCTATGTCTCCATTTTGAACACTTTCACGAATGGAGTTGAAGCGACGCTTGATATGCCTGGTCTTCCTGTGAAACCTGGGCTCCTTCGCAAGGGCAATTGCTCCAGTGTTGTCACAGAAGAGAGTCATCGGGTCCGACGCATTGGGTATGACTCCTAGGTCGGTAATGAACTCCTTCACCCAGAATGCTTCTTGTGCTGCCTCCGAGGCTGCCATATACTCTGCTTCACATGTAGATCCCGCCATGACGCTTTGCTTGCAACTGCACCAGCTTACTGCCCCTCCATTCAAAATATACACGTATCCGGTTTGTGACTTGGAGTCATCCAGATCTGTGTCGAAGCTGGCGTCGACGTAACCCTTTACGGCGAGCTCTTCGGCACGGCCATAAATGAGAAACATATCCTTAGTCCTTTTCAGATACTTCAGGATGTTTTTGACCGCTGTCCAGTGTTCCTTGCCGGGATTACTTTGGTACCTACCTACCAAACTTACGGCAAATGTTTACATCGGGTCTGGTACACAGCATGGCATATATAATAGATCCTATGGCTGAGGCATAGGGGATGACACTCATCTCTTCTATATCTTTTGCCATGGTCGGGCATTGAGCCGTGCTCAATCGCACACCTTGCAATACAGGCAAGAACCCCTTCTTGGACTGATCCATTTTGAACTTCTTCAAAATCTTGTCAAGGTACGTACTTTGTGAAAGACCGATGAGGCGTCTCGATCTATCTCTATAGATCTTGATGCCTAATATATAAGCAGCTTCTCCAAGGTCCTTCATTGAAAAACACTTGTTCAAATAGGCCTTTATGCTCTCCAAGAATTCCATATCATTTCCCATCAATAGTATGTCATCCACATCTAATATGAGAAATGCTACGGAGCTCCCACTCAGTTTCTTATAAACGCAGGCTTCTCCATAAGTCTGCATAAACCCAAACGCTTTGATCATCTCATCAAAGCGAATGTTCCAACTCCGAGATTCTTGCACCAGCCCATAGATAGAGCGCTGGAGCTTGCATACTTTGTTAGCATTCTTAGGATCAACAAAACCTTCCGGCTGCATCATATACAATTCTTCCTTAAGAAAGCCGTTAAGGAATGCCGTTTTGACGTCCATTTGCCATATCTCATAATCATAGAATGCAGCAATTGCTAACATGATTCGGACGGACTTCAGCTTCGCTACGGGTGAGAAAGTCTCATCGTAGTCAACCCCTTGAACTTGTCGATAACCCTTAGCGACAAGTCGAGCCTTATAGATGGTCACATTACCATCCGCGTCTGTCTTCTTCTTAAAGATCCATTTATTTTCTATGGCTCGCCGATCATCGGGCAAGTCATTCAAAGTCCATACTTTGTTTTCATACATGGATTCTATCTCGGATTTCATGGCTTCAAGCCATTTGTCGGAAGCTGGGCCCGCCATCGCTTCTTCATAGTTCGAAGGTTCACCGTTGTCCAACAACATGATTTCCAGGACAGGGTTGCCGTACCACTTTGGTGCGGAACGTGTCCTTGTGGATCTACGAAGTTCAGTAGGAGCTTGATCAGAAGTATCTTGATCATCATCATTAACCTCCTCTCTAATCGGTGCAGGCACCACAGGAACATTTTCCTGAGTTGCGCTACTCTGATTTTCAAGAGGTAGTACTTCATCAAGCTCTACTTTCCTCCCACTTATTTCTTTCGCGAGAAACTCTTTCTCTGGAAAGGACCCGTTCTTGGCAACAAAGATCTTGCCTTCGGATCTGAGATAGAAGGTATACCCAACTGTTTCTTTGGGATATCCTATGAAGATGCATTTTTCCGATTTGGGTTCGAGCTTTTCAGGTTGAAGTTTCTTGACATAAGCATCGCAACCCCAAACTTTTAGAAACGATAGCTTGGGTTTCTTGCCAAACCATAATTCATACGGTGTCGTCTCAACGGATTTTGACGGAGCCAAGTGAATACGGCAGTCTCTAAACACTACTAGAAAAAGGGCTATCCGTAATATCACTATTAGTGGCGCACCGTGGATGTGGTGCGCCACTGCTATATAGCAGTGGCGCACCATAAGCAGGTGCGCCATTACTATTTTTTTACTAGTGGCGCACCTGGTGTGTGGTGCGCCACTAGTAAGTTTGTTCTGTGCACACCCCCCTCCCCAGACATACTAGTGGCGCACCGTGTGGAGGTGCGCCATTACTAGTTTAACTAGTAATGGCGCACCTCCACACGGTGCGCCACTACTAACATTTTTTTTAAAAAAAAAAATTCAAAGTTAGTAGTGGCGCACCGTGTGGAGGTGCGCCATTACTAGTTTGAACTAGTAATGGCGCACCTCCACACGGTGCGCCACTACTAACATTTTATTTTTTAAATTTTTTTTCAAAGGTAGTAGTGGCGCACCGTTGCAGAGGTGCGCCATTACTAGTTTTAACTAGTAATGGTGCACCTCTGCCACGGTGCGCCACTACTAACATTTCTATCATTTTTCAGATTTAACGCATTTTCACCAAATGCACCCCCCCTGGACCGCCTTTTCAGTTTAAAAAAAATAAAGGAAAATGATAGAAATGTCAAAAAAATAAAAAAAAATAAGATTCCAATGTGATTTGTGGTCTAGTTGTTAGCAAAATTTACAAACATGAATTTCGACTTTTTTTGCAAAATCTCTCGAGAATTTGTAAAATGGGCATAACTTTTGCATACGAACTCCGATGAAAAAGTTTTTTATATGAAAAAGAATCTACTCGAAAAGTTACGGGGCTTTTAAGATCTACCCGTTGAAGATTCTTAGAATCCCCAAAAACCTAACCGAATAAAAGATACGGGGCTTTTAAGATCTAGAGGCAAAAAAATTCAAAAAAATTCAAAAATAGTAGTGGCGCATCGTGGGTGTGGTGCGCCACTAATATAGTTCTTTTTTTGAATTTTTTTTTGAAAAACTATTTTTTTTGGAATAAATATTTTTTTTTGAAAAAAAATTTTTTGGGAAAAAAATGGTTTTTTTGAAAAAATGTTTTTTTTGAAAAAAAAATAGTTTTTTTGAAAAAAAAATGGTTTTTTTTTAAAAAATAGTTTTTTAAAAAAAATTCAAAATATGATATGTAAAATGACCGGGAAGTTTGAAATATTTTTTCAAAATTTCATCACACTCATGAACATGAACAAACTCCTAGACATCAACAAGGTTTAATAGGATTGATATGATAGATATATCAACAAGTGCCTGCTAAGTGAGCTGGTGCTGGGGTTGGATAGAACTCAGAAGTTAAGCGTGCTTGGGCTGGAGTAGTGTAGGATGGGTGACCTTCCGGGAAGTTTGACCACGGAGTGCGATTTGACCCGAGATTAAGCCATATTGACCCGAGATTAAGCCATAGTGACCCGAGATTAAGGAAAAAAAATTCCCGCCAAAATTGACAAAAAAATTGAAAAAAAAAATTATGGAAAAAAATTTGAAAAAAAAATTGTTACTAGTGGCGCACCTGTAGCAATATCAGTGGCACACCTGTAGCAATTCTGGAATAAAATTTGAAAAAAAAATTTGAAAAAAAAAATTCTGAAAAAATATCAGTGGCGCACCCTTATACTTAGTAGTGGCGCACCAGCAGGCCACCCCTATACATTATCAGTGGCGCACCCGAGGGATATCAATGGCGCACCAGGTGGTGCGCCACTGATATCTGAATTAGTAATGGCGCACCTCTGGTGCGCCACTAATACACATTACTAGTGGCGTGGTAATAGTGGCGCACCAGAGGTGCGCCACTAATACCCAAAAGTGGTGCGCCACTAATGAGCTTTTTTCTAGTAGTGAAAGCATAGCCCCAAAATGAGAGCGGTAGATCGGTAAGAGATATTATAGATCGCACCATATCCAATAGAGTGCGATTACGACGTTCGGACACACCGTTACGCTGAGGTGTTCCAGGCGGCGTGAGTTGTGAAACGATTCCACATTTTCTTAAGTGTGTGCCAAATTCGTGACTTAAATATTCTCCCCCACGATCTGATCGTAAAAACTTTATTTTTCTGTCACGTTGATTCTCAACCTCACTCTGAAACTCCTTGAACTTTTCAAAGGTCTCAGACTTGTGTTTCATTAAGTAGACATACCCATATCTACTCAAATCATCAGTGAGAGTGAGAACGTAACGATAGCCTCCGTGAGCCTCAACGCTCATTGGACCACACACATCTGTATGTATGATTTCCAACAAGTTGGTTGCTCGCTCCATTGTCCCTGAGAATGGAGCCTTGGTCATTTTGCCCATGAGGCATGGTTCGCATGTGTCAAATGATTCATAATTGAGAGACTCTAAAAGTCCATCAGCATGGAGCTTCTTCATGCGCTTGACACCAATGTGACCAAGGCGGCAGTGCCACAAGTATGTGGGACTATCGTTATTAACTTTACATCTTTTGGCATTCACACTATGAATATGTGTATCATCACGTACGAGATTCATTAAGAATAAACCATTAACCATCGGAGCATGACCATAAAACATATCACTCATATAAATAGAACAACCATTATTCTCATATTTAAATGAGTAGCCATCTCGAATTAATCGAGATCTAGATACAATGTTCATGCTCAAACTTGGCACTAAATAACAATTATTGAGGTTCAAAACTAGTCTCGTAGGTAAATGTATAGGTAGTGTGCCGACGGCGATCACATCGACCCTGGAACCATTCCCGACGCGCATCGTCACCTCGTCCTTCGCCAGTCTCCGTTTATTCCGCAGCTCCTGCTTTGAGTTACAAATATGAGCAACCGCACCGGTATCAAATACCCAGGAGCTACTACGAGTGCTGGTAAGGTACACATCAATAACATGTATATCACATATACCTTTGGTGTTGCCGGCCTTCTTATCCGCTAAGTACTTGGGGCAATTCCGCTTCCAGTGACCATTTCCCTTGCAATAAAAGCACTCAGTTGCAGGTTTGGGTCCATTCTTTGACTTCTTCCTGGCAACTGATTTACCAGGCGCGGCAAACTCCTTGCCGTCCTTCTTGAAGTTCTTCTTACCCTTGCCTTTCTTGAACTTAGTGGTTTTATTTACCATCAACACTTGATGTTCCTTTTTGATTTCCACCTCCGCAGATTTCAGCATTGAATACAACTCGGGAATGGTCTTTTCCATCCCCTGCATATTGTAGTTCATCACGAAGCTCTTGTAGCTAGGTGGGAGCAACTGAAGGATTCTGTCAATGACCGCCTCATCCGGGAGATTAACTTCCAGCTGAGTCAAGCGGTTGTGCAACCCAGACATCTTGAGTATGTGTTCACTAACAGAGCTATTTTCCTCCATCTTGCAGCTAAAGAACTTGTCGGAGACATCATATCTCTCGACCCGGGCATGAGCTTGGAAAACCAATTTCAGCTCCTCGAACATCTCATATGCTCCATGTTGCTCAAAACGCTTTTGGAACCCCGGTTCTAAGCTGTAAAGCATGCCGCACTGAACGAGGGAGTAATCATCAGTACGTGACTGATGGGCGTTCATAACGTCCTGGTTTTCTGGGAATGGTGGTTCACCTAGTGGTGGTTCTAGGACATAATCTTTCTTGGCTGCTATGAGGATGATCCTCAGGTTCCGGACCTAGTCCGAATAATTGCTGCCATCATCTTTCAGCTTGGTTTTCTCTAGGAACGCGTTGAAGTTGAGGGTGACATTAGCGTGGGCCATTTGATCTACAAGACATATTGTAAAGATTTAGACTAAGTTCATGATAATTAAGTTCATCTAATCAAATTAATGAATGAACTCCCACTGAGATTTGACGTCCCTCTAGTCATCTAAGTGATACATGATCCGAGTCAACTAGGCCGTGTCCGATCATCACGTGAGACGGACTAGTTATCATCGGTGAACATCTCTATGTTGATCGTATCTTTTATACGACTCATGTTCGACCTTTCGGTCCTCCGTGTTCCGAGGCCATGTCTGTACATGCTAGGCTCGTCAATCCAACCTAAGTGTATTGCGTGTGTAAATCTGGCTTACACCCGTTGTATGCGAACGTAAGAACCTATCACACCCGATCATCACGTGGTGCTTCGGAACGATGAACCTTAGCAACGGTGCACAGTTAGGGAGAACACATTTTTTATATTTTAATGAGGGATCATCTTATTTATGCTACCATCGTTCTAAGCAAATAAGATGTAAAAACATGATAAACATCACATCCAATCAAATAGTGACATGATATGGCCAACATCATTTCGCTCCTTTGATCTCCATCTTCGGGGCGCCATGTTCATCGTCGTCACCGGCATGACACCATGATCTCCATCATCATGATCTCCATCATCGTGTCTTCCTGAAGTTGTCACGTCAACTATTACTTCTACTACTATGGCTAACGCTTTAGCAATAAAGTAAAGTAATTACATGACGATTTAAGTTGACATGCAGGTCATAAATAAATAAAGACAACTCCTATGGCTCCTGCTGGTTGTCATACTCATCGACATGCAAGTCGTGATTCCTATTACAATAACAAGATCATCTCATACATCACATACATGATTCATCACAACTTCCGGCCATATCACATCACAAAGCACTTGCTGCAAAAACAAGTTAGACGTCCTCTAATTGTTGTTGCAAGTTTTTACGTGGCTGTTATAGGTTGCTAGCAACAACGTTTCTTACCTACGTTAAAACCACAACGTGAATTGTCAATCTCTATTTACCCTTCATAAGGACCCTGTTCATCGAATCCGATCCAACTAAAGTGGGAGAGACAGACACCCGCCAGCCACCTTATGCAACTAGTGCATGTCAGTCGGTGGAACCGGTCTCACGTAAGCGTACGTGTAAGGTTGGTCCGGGCCGCTTCATCCCACAATACCGCTGAATCAAGATAGGACTAGTAACGGCAAGAAGAATTGACAATTCGATGCCCACAACTACTTTGTGTTCTACTCGTGCATAGAAACTACGCATAGACCTAGCTCATGATGACACTGTTGGGGATCGTAGTAGAAATTAAAATTTTCCTACGCATCACCAAGATCTATCCATGGAGTATTCTAGCAACGAGGGGATAGGAGAGCATCTACATACCACTTGTAGATCGCAACGGAAGCGTTCAAGAAGAACGTGGATGATGGAGTCGTACTCGTCGTGATCCAAATCACCGATGACCTAGTGCCGAACGGACAGCACCTCCGCGTTCAACACACGTACGGTCGGGATAACATCTCCTCCTTCTTGATCCAGCAAGGGGGAAGGAGAGGTTGATGAAGATCTAGCAGCACGACGGCGTGGTGGTGGATGCAGCAGAATTCCAGCAGGGCTTCCCCAAGCGTCTATGGAGAGAGGGAGAGGTGTAACAGGGGAGAGGCAGCAGGGTGTGGCTGCCCTCCCTCCCTCCCCCCCTTTATATAGGCCCCCTAGTGGGGACGCCGGCCCTAGAGATGCATCTCCAGGGGGGCGGCCAAGGGGGAACCTTGCCCCCCAAGGTAAGTGGGCGCCCCCTGCCTAGGGTTTCCAACCCTAGGCGCAGGGGGAGGCCCATGGGGCGGCGCACCAGCCCACTATGGGCTGGTTCCCTCCCCACTTCAGCCCACGGGGCCCTCCGGGATGGGTGGCCCCACCCGGTGGACCCCCGGGACTCATCTGGTGGTCCCGGTACAATACCGGTGACCCCCAGATCACTCCCGATGGCCGAAACATCACTTCCTATATATAATTCTTTACCTCCGGACCATTCCAGAACCTCCCGTGACGTCCGGGATCTCATCTGGGACTCCGAACAACCTTCGGTTTGCTGCATACTAATATCTTTACAACCCTAGCGTCACCGAACCTTAAGTGTGTAGACCCTACGGGTTCGGGAGACGTGCAGACATGACCGAGACGATCTCCGGTGAATAACCAATAGCGGGATCTGGATACCCATGTTGGCTCCCACATGCTCCTCGATGATCTCATCGGATGAACTACGATGTCGAGGACTTAATCAATCCCGTACTCAATTCCCTTTGTCTATCGGTACGATACTTGCCCGAGATTCGATCGTCGGTATACCGATACCTTGTTCAATCTCGTTACCGGCAAGTCTCTTTCATTCGTTCCCGTAACACATCATCCCGTGAACAACACCTTGATCACATTGAGCTCATTATGATGATGTCTTACCGAGTGGGCCCAGAGATACCTCTCCGTCACACGGAGTGACAAATCCCAGTCTCGATTCATGCCAACCCAACAAACACTTTCGGAGATACCTGTAGTGCACCTTTATAGTCACCCAGTTATGTTGTGACGTTTGATACACCCAAAGCACTCCTACGGCATCCGGGAGTTGCATAATCTCATGGTCTAAGGAATGATATTTGACATTCAGAAAAGCTCTAGCAAACGAACTATACGATCTTTGTGCTATGCTCAGGTTTGGGTCTTGTCCATCACATCATTCTCCTAATGATGTGATCCCGTTATCAATGACATCCCCATGTCCATAGTCAGGAAACCATGATTATCTATTGATCAACGAGCTAGTCAACTAGAGGCTTACTAGGGACATATTGTGGTCTATGTATTCACACATGTATTATGATTTCCGGACAATACAATTATAGCATGAACAATAGACGATTATCATGAACAAGGAAATATAATAATCCTTTTATTATTGCCTCTAGGGCATATTTCCAACATCTTTCTCCCGCAAAGCTTTGAAGCTCTCAAATCCGGTTCAACATCCGGCTCGAGGTAAATTTGTCTCTTACAAAGCTTTGAAGCTCTCAAGTTTGGTTTAAAGTTCCGGTAGAAAAAGAATTAATCTCTCGCAAGTTCGAGTTCTCAAACAAATGAAGGGTTGCCAAAAGACAACTTGTTTCCATGATGCGCGGTTCAAACATTGGTATCCTGCCTTACGGCTTATCTTATTATTGTCACTTGCGGGCTTCCTGTTCAAACATAGGTCATATTCAAACCAAAGAAAACATAGTTGTCGGTACCCTTTTGATCGGCACACTGCCAAACTCACTAGGGGGCTTCTTGATCGTACTCAAAACATAGCTCAACCCCTTTTGGGTCCGACGTGGATACCCTCTTGATCGGCAACGCCAAAGCCACTGGGGGCTACATGATCGTATTCGAATCCTAGCTTAACCCCTTTGGAACGGTTTACTGATCGTATTCGAATCAGAAGCCTTGATTTTCTTTTTGTCTGGATTAAGTTTTTTGAACACAATCTTTTGGATTTTGAGACTTTTTGCTCATATCTGAAGCATATATATGTGGTTTCTATTAACCCTCCCAGGCTTTCGACGAACAAGTCGCCAGCATATGACCATATTAATACTTGGAAGTTTTGACTTCTAAGTTTTGGGTTATCACCCTTACTGCACAGGTATCATAAGCTGGCAGTACGATTCAATATCACAGGTTTGATATTGTTTATACATGATTATGTTTAAACCAACCCTGGCTATGGACTTTAAGCCACCGGTATATTTTGAATTACGCCATTGGAATCATGCGCGTTTCAAAGATTGGGTTATCACCCTTACTGTGCAGGTCACATAGGCTGACAGTGCAAATTCAATATCACAGGATAAGACTACATTCGGGTGGTTACCCGCCCTGGCTTTTGACATTAAGTCGCCAGGGTGTATGTTGTTTAAACTTTGTGCAGGATTTGCAGAACTATGACTTATATAAATGCTTAAGTCCAAGCCCATCATTTAAATTGATGCTTCAGAATGATCATCTGTGTTGAATTTACTCAAAGGCTATAAATAGTCGGGTTATAAAAATTCCATCTTACAATGGAGGCGTATTAAATCGCCATCGGCCAAGAGCTGCTAGGTATTTAAAACCCCGAATTTACTTGTCAACAGATAAGGTACTTGAATCTTTAAATAGCCAAACTTGGCTGGATTTTCCATTATGATATTGAATGATTGAGGTTTTCAAACCGGGTTATTCAAATCTTTAATAGCCAACATGGCTAGATTTTTATTATGGTTATTAGTAACTAATATCATGATTGAGGTTTTCAAAGTCGCTTCAGCGCAATGGCTAGTATTTTATCAATGGATATGATTTATTCTACATTGAAAGGAATGGTCCCGACTTGCTGCAGGCTTACGACCCGGCACTTGGGGGCTACATTATTCAAATTAAGATTACATCGAATATGCAAAGTCCCATGTCACTGCCAGCATGCACCATGGCACTTGGGGGCTAATGCAAAGTCATTTTTTGCTCAACTTATTGAAGACCCAACTCATCACATTCTAAATGAGCTGGCCCTTGGGGGCTACCAATTATTCCTGTCAAAATTTCATGGTACACAAGCCTTATTCCATTATATTGAAAGATCCACTACTCAGTTGGTAGAGTACAAAGCTCTTAATCTTATGGACGTGGGTTCAAGCCCCATGGTGGAGATTACATCATATGATGTTATTATCAATGAATTATATACAAAGTCCCAGCTCAGTAAGATCTTACTGACCCGGCCCTTGGGGGCCACATGTTGCTACTTCAGTTTACATGATCATATTTACAAAATCCTTGCTCATTATTGCATAATCACCCGGCCCTTGGGGGTTATACTAGTTGAAGTTTTATAAGTATAAGGCAATTACAAGTCCCAGATTGCTCAAGCATGACAACCCGACACTTGGGGGCTACACGTGATATACATATAAGGAGGAAAAATCTTCAAATTCTCAGTTTTGAGAGGATCAGATTGACCTGGTGTTTGTAACAATCATGATCCGGTGTCACCAATAATTATGACCCGGCGTCGGCAACAATTATGACCCGGTGCTATCAATATTTACAAGCAGCAAATTTTGGTTATGATAAACCGGCAAGTTATACCTCTTCAAGCCAGCTGAAAGTCAGATGAGTATTTCAAGACCAATATGCACTACTAGGAAAAGGCTTATATATAGAATTTTACCAGTAGCGTGTATTATGGACCACGCGCTACTGATAATTACTAGTAGCGTCTGTTATAAATCGCGCTAATGGTACAACATAATAGCAGCGTTGGTTTTTGGAGCCCACGCTACTGGTAAGTTTGCCACAGCACACCACCCGACCAAAAAATATTAGCAGCGTTTGTTGTCTAACCAATGCTACTGTTAAGAATGTAGCTGTAGCTCCTGTGCACCTAGAAGCGCTACTGTTATTTCTTCTATGGGTAAACTTATACCAGTAGCGCTGTTTTTGTACAAGCGCTATAGCTAGTTTTATGTACCAGCAGATATTTTGGCTGGCACTCATAGCAGTAGCGTGCTTTGGCACCCCGCGCTACTGCTATGGTTGCCACCCACCTACCAGCTTTCCCCTCCTTCCTCCCCTTTCTTCTTCCTCTCCGCCTTCCTTTCTCCCCCTTTCCTTGCACCTTGCTTGTTCCATTCAATGCACCCCCTCCACCACCCCTCCATTAGAGCCCTGCCTCCCCCTCTTCTTTGCCCTCCACCAACCCCTCTTCTATGCAATCCACCACCCCCCTCGATTAGAGCCCTCTTCTTTGCCCTCCACCCCCCTCCATTAGAGCCCTCTTCTTTACCCTCCACCACCCCCCTCTTCTTTGTGCCCTCCACCACCACCCCCTCCATTAATGACCTCCCTCCCCCTCTTCTTTTCCCTCCAACCCCTTCCATTAATGCCTTCCCTCTCCTCTCCCACTATCTCCCTAGCTAGCTCTCTCTCTCTCCCTAGCTAGCTAGCTAGCTAGTTAGAGCTATATATATCTAGAGCTACTAGGTAATTAAGAAGAAAGGTGCTTGATATCCCTCTCAACACATAGGTGAGCAAAAAAAGGTGTTTGTGTGGATAGGATCGCAACTATATATATATGGGCGATATGAGAATATATATACCGATTTGTGTGTGGCATAATTTGAGTTTCCTACATTGTGTATTTTATGAAATAATGTGGGTGACACGAGTTGCCTATGTTTTGCCGAAATGTCGATTCAAATCCGTTTCGGCGGATTTCGGGCAAACTCAATATGTCCTATGTTTAGGGAAGGTCACGCTGAATTTTTGTATGAAATTGATCCATGCATGCATATATATGTGGTTATAATATTTGCTCCGCGCGCAGGTGATCATGAAGGTCAATGGAAGGATGGTGGAAAGATACTGGCAATCCGCTGTGGATGACATGTATGAAAAAAGACTGAAGGATGCTTTATGTCCGTGTCGAAAATGCAAAGGAAATGTCAGGCTCGAACCCTTTGAGGGTGGCACATTCAAGGCGCACCTGCTCATGTATGGTTTCATGCATGGCCATACTTGGTGCATAAGTCAAGATGATGATGATGAGAATGTCGACGGGGTAAGAAATAACGACATGGGGCCACCAGACGAAGAAAGGACCGATTGTGTGCCTGAAGAGGAAGACGGCCTCGGAAATGTCAATGGCAAAGAGGAAGTTCAAGGCGGAGAAGACGCGGAAACGCCACCGTCTTCGTCGCCACTAAGTTCAGCCATGCGGGACCCGCATGTTCGAGACCTGCTTCGCAAGAAGACGACTAGCAACAGAGCTGCTTCTAGAGAGGAGCCCAAACTGGCGCAACTGGAGGTAGACTCGATGACTCCTTTGTATGATGGTTGCAATAATCCCGAGGTGACCCGCTTGAGTTTCACACTAGAACTTCTAAAGGTGAAGGCAAAAAACAAATGGACAGATACAAGCCTGGATGAGCTTCTGAAGTACCTAAAGAAGGTTCTTCCCGCGGGAAGCCTGTGTCCTACTAGTCTCGAGGAGGCAAAGAAAATCGTGTGCCCTCTTGATCTGCCACATATTAGATATCACGCACGCATCAATGATTGCATCATATATCAGAATGAGTACGCTGAAAAAACCATTTGTCCAAAGTGCAATGCTTCACGATATAAAAAGGCCAGAAAGAAAGCTCCACAGAAAGCTGTATGGTACTTTCCGATCACTCCGCGTCTACAGCGGTATTTCGTAAATCCTAAGGAAGCAAAGCTTATGCGCTGGCACGCGGAGAGGATGAAGCCAGATGACAGAGATGAGCCGAAGCTGAGACACCTCGTAGATGCTAGCCAGTGGAGAGCATTAAATGCTGAATTTGATTTTTTTTCGCAAATGATCCAAGGAACATCGTGCTTGGCGCTAGTAGTGATGGCATGAATCCATTTGGCTACCAGAACACCAGTCATAGCACATGTCCCATGTTTGTATGGATGTACAACCTCCCCCCCCCCTAGTTGTGCATGAAGGAAAAATACATACACATGGCTATGCTTATTCAAGGGTCGAGACAACCGGGAAATGATATAAATCTGTATCTCGGGTTACTGAAAGAGGAGTTACAGACCTTATGGACAACGCCGACCAAGACATGGGATGCAAGCAAAGGAGAGTATTTCTACATGAGAGCCGCGCTGATCACGACGGTGCAGGACTATCTCAGTTACGGCTATCTCTCCGGCCAGGTGTGCCACGGATATTGCGGATGCACGAGGTGCATGGATGATACAACTTCTCTACAGCTATCGAAAGATGGCGGGTCTTCAAAAATCATGTACATGGGGCATAGAAGATGGCTCGAGAAGGATGGCCCATGGAGAAGATGCATCTATGTGTCCACATCATGGATGACATCATCGACCTAGGGCCGACATTCCTGCATAGCATGATGCCATTCGAGATGATGAATGGGTTCATCAAAGGAATCATTCGTAACATGTCCCGTCCAGATGGAAGCATAGCCCAGGGATATCTGACCAAAGAGTGTATCTCTTTCTGTGAGAGTTATCTGACCAAAGACCGTGTTGTTGGTTTCCCATTCAACAAGCACTGTGGAAGGCTCGAAGGTGAAGGTCACACCAACGGTCATAGGGATGTGAATGTGTTACGCTCGGGCTGACAAAACAACATTGACAGGGAAAACTTAGTAGTGCTACAACACCTACATGTGCTAGAAGATTTTGTGACACTGCACAAAGAGACCATCGCAAAGAAATACCATGACCGTGGGGTGCACAGGACGGACGCTGAAGTTATTATAGAGCACAACTCCACTTTCGTGCGTTGGTTCAAAGAGCGAGTTCTGGCTAATCCCCCGGAAGAGGGTTGTCTGAACGGAACACTCATATACGCCTTAGCACATGGCCCCTCGACCAACCTCGCGACTTATCAAGCATACGATATCAACGGATACATGTTCTACACGGAGGAGAAACATATAAACAGTGATGACCAAAACTCAGGGGTGTCGATGGAAGCCATGACCAGGAATGTAATTGAAAGATATTATGGAAGGGCCGAAGAGATATGGGAGCTTAACTACTCTGGATTGCATAGCGCGACGATGTTCCGTGTTAGATGGGCTAAAAATGTACACAGAGAAAACCGACATTTCACTACCATGTGTATACCCGACTCCGATGATAGCGGTACCGTCAATGCCATCGCCAAAAATGAGCCATGGGTACACGCTAAACACGTGACACAATGTTTCTTCATAACTGATCCGATCAATCCCAACTGTGTTGTCATCATGGGAAGCAAAAGGAGCATCGCCGGAATGGATGCAGTCGCCAACGAGGAAGATTATGACCAGTACGGTGCTCCAATGAGGGAAGATGATGCTGATGATGACGAAACATATGTCAAAAGAAGAATGAAGGCTACATTACCTACGAAAGATCGTAATCCCCGGAGAAGGAAAAGTCACGACCATCGGCTCAATTATTCGACAACAAACAAAAGAGGGAAGAAGATCAGTCTGAAGCGTCGTCGTCGCCCAAGATGACAAACTAATCCCAAAGTTTGTGTGTGTCTAGCTATTTTGTATACCGCCGATAGCGGTCAAATGATGCAAGATATATATTATACTAATTATTGTCCGGAGGGTAACAGTGGTATTGCTCTAACACAGACCAAATTAAACCCCTGAGTTTGTGGAATATGAAAAAGAACAAGAAAAGTAAAAAGAGAAATAAAAATAAAATAAAAAAGAAGGAAGTTTGTGGAATATGAAAAAGAAAAAGAAAAATAAAAAATAAAAAGTTAGTAGTAGCGCGTTTTCGCTAGGGCAGCGCTGTAGCTAAGAAAAAGAATAATAAAAAAAGAAGAAGAAAAAGTTAGCAGTAGCGCGTTTTTGCCAGGGCAGCGCTATAGCTAAGAAAAAGAAACAGAAAAAAGAAAAAGAAAAAGTTAGCAGTAGCGCGTTTTCGCTAGAGCAGCTCTATAGCTAAGTTAGCTATAGCGTGCTTTGCCAAGACGCGCTATAGCTAAGTTGCGTATACAGAGCCGCTGCACCCATCTCTTTCGCCTCTGTCTCACTCTCGCTCGATCCGATCGATCCCCTTTCTCTGTGCCGCCCCTCCCCCGCTG
Organism: Aegilops umbellulata; assembly: GCA_032464435.1. NCBI lineage: Eukaryota > Viridiplantae > Streptophyta > Magnoliopsida > Poales > Poaceae > Aegilops > Aegilops umbellulata. The sequence goes on along the minus strand of CP136058.1, from coordinate 6,055,073 downwards.
CCGACGCCGCACCAGACCCTGATGCCGCTCCCGCCCACACCACTGCCGACACCGCACCACCCACGCCGCCGCCAATGCCGGACTCGACCTCAGCCCCGACCCTGACACCAGCCACCGACCCCGACCCCGGCCCCCTCCCACTCCTGTACGCCCCCCCTCTTCCTTCCTCTCCCAGGCTGCTCGCGTGCTATAACCCCCTCCCCGGGCTTCTTGCGCTGCCGCTGCCGCTGTCTCTCCTGTAGCCTGCTGCCGCTGCGCCCTACGGCGGCCGTCGTGCCGCAGCTTAGCATCGACGCGGGCATCCCTGGTACCTCCATCCCGCCCCTGAGTCTTCGGTGATTGATTTAGTGACATATGCACGAGCTTTTAGTCAGTGATTTCCTTCACGAATTTAGGGAGTGTGCCGGCGCCCCGTGGCTGGTCTTCTGTCTTCACGAATTTGGGTGGATTGATTTAGTGCTACTCAACATTTGCTATGCAATGTGCTTCAGTCATTGCATAGGTGAAATGACTTAGGTGAATTTGGGTGAAAATAAACTTAGGTGAAAGCAACAAGTTTTTGTTAGAATTCAGCTTCAATCATTGAATTTGAACCTACTATAGTTTTGTTGTTAAAATGCTTGCTGTTAAAATGCTTAAAATGCTTCCGGTTAAAATGCCTATTGTTAGAATGCTGTTAATATGCTTGTTTTTTATTTTGTTGCTAGAGTAAATGAAAATGAGTGTTTAGTTTGTTGATAGAGTAAATTTGGTCTCTCTGCAGATCGACGAGGAGGAGAAGGACCCCCTCAGCCCCGGCGACCCCGACGCCACCCCCTCAGCCCCAACGAGCCCTGACCCGATGCGCGGTGAGCCAACCCCTCGTGTCATGAAGTCTGAATCAGTGAACATATACAGATGAAAATGATACATTTCTGAATCTTAACTTGCATCTAGATAGAGGCACTGTTGCCTTCTTAGTCTACAGCTTTTGTTCTTTGCCTAGCTAGCCATGTGGAGATGTAATGAGTTTTCTTCTATTGCCAAAACTAAAGTGCACTTGATGTTGCGAGACTTGATCATTGTTGCACACCTCTGGGTAATGTGAACCCACTTGACATGCATGTGATGACACACATCACTTCAGCACATAGTGCTTACTGCCATTTGCAGGGAAACCGATTGCGAGTGACCTATGTTTTGCCGGAAATGCTGATTCATTTCCATTCCGACAAATTTCAGGCGCTCTATATGTGCACTTTCTAGCAAAGGTCATGCCGAAATTTTCCGTGAATTTCGGCATGACCTGTGCTAGAAAGTTGGACATATCGAGTGCTCGAGATTTGTCGCTCTGGGAATGAAACGACATTCCCGGTAAAATAAAGGTCACTTTTTGTCGTGGGTTTGTCACGGCAGATGTCCTAGCGTAAGTACTTAGTCGTGGAGCCATCGCAATGGGTTAACTCGAAGGGGTTAAAGCGGACAAGGGACACATGGAATTTATACTAGTTCGGCCCCTTCGATGAAGGTAAAAGCCTACGTCTAGTTTGTGATGGAATTGATGGGGTTTCGATGACTAGGGAGCAAACAAGCTTCGCCTAGGCCTCGAGTTATGGTTGTCTCTCCTTGAACCGCTATCGGGTTGTCCCCTTATATACACGGGTGACACCCGTCGGTTCATAGAGTCCCAATCTCCGGTTTATATTCGTATCCGGGTTGGTCTCTCACTATTCCTAACTTATGATACAAGTTTATATACACGCCGGTTTACGGCCACAGATACTGAACCGACTATAGCCTTGGGCCTTTACCTAGCCTTTGGGCTTTAGCAACTTTGGACTACTGATGAAGTCAACCCGGCCCAGTTAGGCCGGTTTACGCCCAGTAGTAATATCCCCAACATTAGGCCCCAGATTGATTTGAACTGGTTCATCTCAATCCTTAGCAAAAATCTTTGTCTTCATCATCTTCCTGTATCTGTTGAACCGTCATGTCGTCATCTTCTTTGGTTGCTGTAAACCGGCATGACGTCATCATGAAGCTAGCTTTTATGATGCCTTCTTTATTTAACAGATCCGCAATAATTGAGGCGACAACTCCGAAATTTGTGGCTCCTGGATTCGCGCGCCTGACACCTGTCCTTTGCCTCATAAATAGGGCCGAAGGGTCATTTCCTTTTCTCCCCTTCATCCCCTTTCTCTTCGTCTTCTTCGTGCCGCCAGCCTCGGAGCTCCGCCGCCGCTGCTGACCTCTGCATCATCTTGGGCCGCTGCATCGACCTGACCATACCAGAAAACCGCGGCGTCCTTCCGCGTCTCTCCCAGCTCCGGTAAGATCTCTGTTTTTATCAACCTGGATCCATACTAGGGTTTCCTGTTCTTGCCGTGTTCTTGCTCACTGTTCATATTCCTGCTCATACCTCTGGATAGATCCAAGAAAAACCCTACTGTGATTACCAATGGGCCTTTAGCATTCGTCTTGTAGATTCATGCTTAAGTTCATAGATCCCAATATCCTTTCTGCTCTTTGAATCAATATTGTTCCGCCTTAAGCTTCTAAATATTTTCCTTTTCCTGAACTGGCTTTAGATCCATCGTTGTAGAGAAATCTTGTGAAATCTGTTTCTGTATCTATACACCCTCAATTGCTTTCAGTGTTCAGATCCGGCGGTTTAACTTTGGCATAGAGAATGTAAAGGATCGGTATATATCATTAGTCCCCTTGTTTGAACCGCCAGACGTCGCCACCTTGCATAACTCTGGTTTATATAGGACTGCCTTCGGTTTAAATAGATATGCATCCGGTTTAATCAAACATATACTTGAACCGGAACCACTTGTCTTGTAGATTTTCTCATGGCCAAGCAAATATATGAGTGCAACTGGGTTCCTTCCCGTGTTACGGAAACAAAGCTGAACAACTTAGTTCTCACCGGCGCTTTAAGCAGTAAAAACACCATCCACTGGCGAGTCCCAGGCACAGAATGTCCTCCCACCCCTGAAGAGGGAGAGGTTGTTGTTTTTGCGGATCACCTGGCCCGGGGCTTTAGTCCGCCCGGTTCAAAGTTTTAACGGGATGTCTTAGCCAATTTCCAACTGCGCCCACAAGATATCGGTCCCAACTCTGTTACTAATATATGCCACTTCCAAGTGCTTTGCGAAGTGTACTTCCAAGAGGAACCCACAGTGGAATTGTTCCGAGACTTCTTTCACTTGAACTGTCGCACAGAGTTTACTGATGGCCCTAATATGGAACTGGGTGGTATGGCGATTCAGAAAAGGAAAGAAGTCACTTATCCTCATGCGAAACTGCACAGTCATCCCCAGGAGTGGAATAATTCCTGGTTCTATTGCAAAGACACCTCCCCTGCCGAAGAGAATCCATTGCCTGGTCTCCGTACGGAACGGCTTAGCAACACTCACCCCTTTCCTCAGAGGTTAACTGGCAAAGAGAGGAGTAAGTACGCTCCCCAATTGTCCAAGCTCAGAGCTTTTCTAGCCAACGGTTTAGCTGGAGTTGATCTTGCCCGTTGTTGGATATCCTGGAGTATACTACCCCTCAGCCGACGCTCCGGTTTGATGTGTGAATATACGGGAAGTGTTGACGATCCGCTGCGGCATGTAAACATCCAGCTTACTGATGAAGAAGTCACAGAAGCCGTAAAGAAAATTTTGAACGAACCAGAGCACGTCTGCGCTCGTACCGGCCTGCTTCCTTTTTGCGCCACCAACAAACCGCCAGCCATAAGTCTGCATTTTTCCTTTGTACTAGTTTTGATGCTATTGTACTTGTCTATTATTGATGCCGACATCTGTTTGATGCAGGGTAATGATCCATTATGGAGCAAGAAAATCACACAAGAGAAAACCGATAAATCGGACAGACCAATCCGGCCTAAGACCAAGGTCATTAAGAAGTCTGCTCATAAAAGGAGAACCACCGCTTCCTCTGATCCGCCCGCTGATGACGATGTGGGTAATCCGGACCTTGAATTAGAACTTGATTCCCTCGGTTTACTTTTTATACACCTTATTGATGATGATATTTGTCAAGATGATGCCGAAGCTAGCCATGCTGACGATGTAGAGGTAATTGTTCTTTCCTCTGACTCAAGCCTTCCGCCTTCACATAAAATCCGTCAGGCAAACCGCAAAGTTAAATTTTCTCATCCTCTTGCTTATTTGGATCCCAACTTTCTTATGAAGACCCACCAGCATGAGGTGCGCCACACAACTCGCCACAGCGGTCAGGTAGTTACCTCCGCCGGTTTACCGAACAATCCGGTTCGGAGACGTCGTTCAGAGGTCTCTAATTTGCTTGTCAAATTTTGTCCTAAAGCGGGTTGCTTTCGTCAACCGCTTAATCCGTCTGACTCCGATTATCAGGTCACCTCGCACTCATCTTCTGGCGAGTCAACTGGCACCCAGCTGCCTCCACTTAAAACCGTGCTTGGGTAAGCTTGCACTTATCATAACATTGTTGATTTTTGTAGCTTTCAATATGTACTGTCTTTGATTTTGCTGCTTCTTTTTAGGGCCAAACCGAGGCCAAGTAAGAAAGCTCGCCTGGATAAGCCAGCTGAGGAAGACGCTGCTCCTGAACCGGATGCTACCCCAAACATTGAAGCGGCCATCCATGAAGATGTGGTTAATGACCCACTAGTACGGGATGAAGTTGTTACTCCTGAAGAAGGTTTTGTTAACACCTCCGGTCCTGCTGACCAACCAGCCAGTCCCATCCGGATTGAGAAAACTACCAGTCCCTCCAAACCTACCGATAAACCGACTGCGCCAGTTCAAACCGGCGAGTCTAAGGATGATGAAGTCATAATCACTGGCATTGGTCGTTTGGAACCGGGGAATCCCATCGTTTTAGCCAAGCATACTGCCAAAGAAGAATTTTCTGCCATGAGCAAAGGCAAATGGGATGTTGATCTGGCAACATACACTGCTCTCAGCGCCCAAGATATTCATTCTGGTTATTTAAACCGGCTATATACTAGCCGTGATTATGAAGCCAATCTGGTAAAGATGATGAAGGAAAAATTTGAGGTAATCGCCATGTACTTATTCTTGTTTATCACCACTGTAGCCCCCAAGGGCCGGTCCAACCTTAGTATAATTGAATCGGGTCTTGTCATAAAACTCAATACTTCAAGGTTTGCTGATGTAGCCCCCAAGGGTCGGTTCAACTTAATATAGTTAGAACCATGACTTTAATCTTCAAACAGTAGCATCCGAAATATCGTCAGAGCAAATGGCCATTAGCCCCCAAGTGCCAAGTTGAATACTTGTTTTGAGCTTGGGACTTTGATAATTAATTGATAGCTGTAAATCAAATAGGCATTAGCCCCCAAGTACAAAGCGCATAACTTGTTATGTGGTTGGTACTTCATTGGTTAAACCGTATATCTGTCGGATTGCAGGCTGAACTGAAGGTCAAAGAGAACCAAGCCGCCGACCTTCAAGAGAACTTAAAGTCCCAGCAAGCTGAAACCTCCAAGGCCAAGGAGGAGTTAACCAGCACTTTAGGCACCATGGAGCAGCTGAAGGAGGGCTTCAAGAAGGAACGGGCTGACTAGGCCACAGAAAAGGCCGCTTTAACCAAGAAGATTGAAGATGCGGAGGCTGCCCTTAAACCGGTAACTGATGAATTAACCAGCGTAAAGCGACAAGTGCACGCAATGACTGTCGCCATCTTTGGTAAGCTTCTTGTGACTTGTATAATAATCGTGATCCTCTTATAAACAGCCCGGTTTGTAAACTGCTGATCATGTTACACGCACTCGCATTAACCACTTGGGGTCGGATGTGCGGATGAAACTGAAAGCCGCCTACACCTTAATCGAGCAGCTGTACACTGGAGCGCAGCGGATTATCTCAACTGCGTCACACAATAATCCAACACCCACTTTGATCCAAGATACTCTGAAGAGACTGTCAATGCTCCCTGCTCGGATTGATGAGCTAAAAAAGTCTGCTGCTCGAACCGGAGCCATCAATGCCTTAATCCGAGCCAAAGCATGGGTGCCCAATTTTGATCCTGTTGAAGCGGCTCAAGGCTATCCCAGCTTGAAGGAGGATGGCTCAGAATTCAGCGAGGAGGATTTAAGAGAGATAAACCGGGCGGTGCGCCCTCTGGCCTGCCAATTGGTAGAGGAAGCAAATTTGTCGCATTTTCAAGCCTAGTATAATGACCAGAACAAAAGAGTGGCTGCACCAATCCCTGAAGCGGAAAACCTGATTCCTCCAACCCGTAAGCATACTTACGCCCCTGATATTGAACCGTCTTCACTGATCCATGAAGAGGCTATCTTTCAAGCATTAATGGGAATCGATTGGACCACTGTTGACTTCCATCCGCTGGGTAGAGACGAGGAAGCTGAAGCGGCGCAGGATGATCCAGAACAATCAAACCGGGGTGGCCAGCAGGCGTGAACCGCAGGCAGCTTTAACTAGCTTCCTTGTTATATCTTGTCAAGAAAACAATGATCTCATTTGGGCACCAAGCTGCCTTGTAATAGGATAGACAATACTTTTTGCTTCTTGAGATGCCTTCGTGCATCTGTGCTGATACCTTTATTTGGAAGGTCAATATTGCCAACTTATATCTCCTGCAATCATAAAATCTTAAACTACCAGGGCGGTTGTACCGCCATCCGGTTTATGAATCTTTATGTAGATACGCAATGAGACTTGCAAATATGATCAAATTTTGTGATACGAAATACCTGCTATTTATTGGGCACGAAGTAGGCGTGTAGCCAATCTTGAAACGGGGGTTTGATAACCCTAAACCGTCATGGGAGAAAACAACACCTGTATATATAACGCCGGTTTACTGTGTAAACCGTGCTTTGATCATAATAGCCTTTTGTTACTCCAAAAAAGGATGTGAACAGAAGAAATCAAACCGGGCAAATAATCTTCGGTTTAAAAATGGACCATGTTCCGCCAACTTGGCTGTTTGAACCGGTACAAAGCACTGTCGGTTTTAAAAAAAACGCAACGGAGATAAAATAGCAGCTCCTTAAGAAAGGCTATTTAAAGCAAAAGCAATGATAAACTTTTTGAAAAAAGAAAGGCTTTACTGAGCCGATCAGATGGTGTTACCATGGTCAGACGCAACCAAGCTCCCCGAAGGTGTAGCTATGGTGCCAGTCGGCCAGGTCCCCAAATGACTCGTGGCATTACGCCGGCCAAGTGGCATGGCAATGGTTCGGGTTCGACCAAGCCCCCAAGTGACTCTAAGGCCTGTAGGCCGACCAAGAGGCGTGACCGGTTCAGACTTGACCGTGTCCCCAAGTGATCTGGTGGCTTTCGCCGATCAAGAGGTGTTGCATCGGTTCGGACACGACCGAGCCCCCAAGTGGTCTGGTGGCTTTCGCCTATCAAAAGGTGTTGCATCGGTTCAGACATGACCGAGCCCCCAAGTGATATTGATAATTTTTGCAAGGGGTAAACCGGAGGCCGTCTTTAAACAGAATAACTCCATGTAACCACACATGATATAAAAGAACAGATACCCCGCTTTAGCTGAGGATTCGGTTTATTATAATATATACATTGTCATAATATGTACATAAGCAGAGCCAATGGCTCAAGTATAGTAAGGCCGAAGATGAGCTATGTTCCACGGCCTGGTGGTCTCCTCCTCTGACTTACGTGAGTCCTTATGCTCTCGAATATCAATCAGATAGTATGACCCATTGTGCAGATTTTTGCTAACCACGAACGGTCCTTCCCAAGGTGGAGATAACTTATGCATATCGGTTTGATCTTGAATGAGTCGAAGCACCAAATCTCCTTCCTGAAAGGTTCTGGTTCTGACCCGACGACTGTGATAGCGATGAAGATCGTGTTGGTAAATCGCCGAGCGGGCAGCTGCTGTGTCTCGCTCTTCATCTAACCGGTCCAAAGCGTCTTGTCGAGCCGTCTCGTTGTCCGCTTCAACATAAGCCGCAACCCGAGGTGAATCGTGACGGATATCACTAGGGAGAACCGCCTCTGCTCCATAAACCATGAAGAACGGCGTGTATCCTGTCGATCTGTTGGGTGTAGTATTAATACTCCATAACACGGATGGTAACTCTTCAACCCAACAACCCGGCGTCCTCTGCAAAGGGACCATAAGCCGGGGCTTGATGCCTCTCAAGATCTCCTGATTAGCTCTTTCTGCTTGACCATTGGACTGTGGGTGCGCTACTGAAGACACGTCAAGGAGGATGTGCTCTCGGTCGCAGAACTCTCTCATGGCACCCTTGGACAAATTGGTACCATTGTCTTTGATGATACTGTGTGGAAAGCCAAACCGGAAAATCACCTTTTTGATTAACTGAACCGTGGTGGCTGCATCACACTTACTAACAGGCTCTGCTTCCACCCACTTTGTAAATTTATCAACCACCACCAGGAGGTGGGTCTTCTTGTCCTTGGACCTTTTGAAAGGCCCAACCATATCCAGCCCCAGGTTGCAAATGGCCAAGTAATTGGAATCATCCTCAATTCTTGAGCCAGAACATGAGCGCGTCTTGAAAACTTTTGGCAGCCATCACATCGTCGGACCAGATCCTCCGCATCGGCATGGGCAGTTAACCAATAGAAACTGTGGCGGAACACTTTAGCCATCAGAGATTTTGAACCAGCGTGTTGACCACAATCCCCTTCATGGATCTCACGCAAAATTTCACAGCCTTCCTCAGGAGACACACAGCGTTGAAATGCTCCTGATACACTGTAATGATGCAACTCGCCGTTGATGATTGTCATTGACTTGGACCGCCGTATTATTTGTCTGGCCAGAGTCTCATCCTCTGGTAACTCGCCTCGGTTCATGTACGCCAGGTAGGGAAGTGTCCAATCTGGAATGACGTGGAGTGCTGCCACCAACTGAGCCTCCGGATCAGGAACAGCCAAATCTGCTTCTCCAGGTAGCTGAACCGATGGGTTGTGTAGTATGTCGAGAAATACATTGTGCGGGACCGGTTTACGCTGTGAGCCTAGCCGGCTCAAAGCGTCCGCCGCTTCATTCTTCCGACGGTCCACATGGTCCACATGATAACCCTTGAAATGACCAGCAACAGCATCAACCTCACGATGATATGCAGCCATGAGTGGGTCTTTAGAATCCCAAGTACCAGACACTTGTTGAGCTACCAGGTCCGAGTCACCGAAGCACTTAACCCGGCTCAAGTTCATCTCTTTAGCCATCCGGAGACCATGGAGCAAGGCTTCATACTCAGCTGCATTGTTAGTACAAGGGAACATTAAGCGGAGAACATAACAAAACTTGTCACCTCGTGGGGAAGTTAATACGACTACAGCCCCCGAGCCCTCCAATTGCCGTGATCCGTCGAAATGGATGGTCCAATATGTGTGATTCGGCTTCTTTTCAGGGGCCTGCAGCTCTGTCCAGTCATTGATGAAATCGACAAGTGCTTGGGACTTCACCGCCGTCCGAGGCACGTATTTCAAACCGTGTGGCCCAAGCTCTATAGCCCACTTGGCAATCCGACCTGTTGCTTCCCGGTTCTGGATGATGTCACCCAAAGGGGCAGAGCTGACCACTATGATGGGATGCCCTTGGAAATACTGCTTCAGCTTCCGGCTTGCCATGAAATCTCCGTATACCAGCTTCTGCCAATGCGGATATCTTTGTTTGGACTCAATAAGCACTTCGCTGATATAATAAACCGGACGCTGAACCGGGTACTCTTTGCCCGCCTCCTTCCGCTCCACCACTATAGCTACACTGACCGCACAAGCATTAGCAGCGACATACAGCAATAATGGTTCTTTGTCAACGGGGGCGGCGAGTACAGGCGGATTGGCCAATTGCCGCTTTAAATCCTCCAAAGCCTGATCAGCGGCAGAACTCCAGACGAACTGATCCGTTTTCTTCAACATCTGATACAACGGGATCGCTTTCTCACCAAGGCGGCTGATAAACCGGCTCAACGCGGCAATCCGACCAGCCAAACGTTGAACATCATTAATACATTTTGGTTTAGCCAGAGAAGTGATAGCCGTGATCTTCTCCGGATTAGCCTCAATTCCCCTGTTGGACACCAGAAAACCCAATAACTTGCCTGCTGGTACACCAAAGACACATTTGGCCGGATTGAGCATCATCTTGTACGTCCTCAGGTTATCAAAGGTTTCCTTCAAGTCATCGACCAAAGTCTCCTTCTTCCTCGATTTAACAACGATATCATCCACATAAGCATGCGCATTACGGCCAATCTGTTTGTGGAGACAATTTTGCACACATCGTTGATAGGTTGCCTGGGCACTTTTGAGCCCAAAAGGCATAGACACATAGCCGAAGGCTCCAAAAGGAGTTATGAACACCGTCTTCTCCTGGTCCTTAACTGCCATTTTGATCTGATGATAGCCAGAATATGCATCCAGGAAACATAAACGCTCGCAACCCGCCGTAGCATCAATAATCTGATCAATACGGGGGAGGGCAAAAGGATCTGCTGGACAGGCTTTATTAAGATTAGTATAATCCACATACATGCGCCAGGTGCCGTTTTTCTTAAGGACTAGCACCGGATTAGCAAGCCACTCAGGGTCAAAAACTTCAACAATGAAACCAGCTGCTGAGAGCCTGGCCACCTCTTCTCCAATAGCTTTTCGCCTCTCCTCGTTGAACCGATGAAGGAACTGTTTCACTGGTTTGTATTTAGGATCCACGTTAAGAGTGTGCTCAGCGAGTCGCCTCGGTACACCAGGCATGTCAGAAGGCTTCCACGCAAAGATGTCATGATTCTCACGGATGAATTTGATGAGTGCGCTTTCCTATTTTGGATCCAGATTGGCACTGATGCTGAACTGCTTGGACGAATCGCCAGGTACGAAGTCAACAAGCTTGGTCTCAGCGGCTGACATAAACTTCAGGGCCGGATCATGCTCTGTAGTAGGCTTGTTTAAAGGAGTCATATCCGTCGGATCAACGTTGTCTTTGTAATGCTTGAGTTCCTCGGTGCTACAAACCGACTCTGCGTAAGCCGCATCTCCTTCTTCGCATTCCAAAGCGACCTTGCGGCTTCCGTGAACCGTGATGGTCCCCCTATGCCCTGGCATCTTGAGCTGCAAGTATACATAACAGGGCCGTGCCATGAATTTCGCATAGGCCGGCGTACCGAACAGGGCGTGATACGGGCTTCGGATTATTACCACCTCAAACGTCAGCGTCTCAGACCGGGAATCATGATCATCTCCAAAGGCCACTTCCAATGCTATCTTCCCAACGGGGTATGCTGACTTGCCAGGTACCACACCGTGAAACACCGTATTCGAAGGCCGGAGTTCCTTATCTGTTAGCCCCATTCGACGGAAAGTCTCATAATACAGGATGTTAATGCTGCTACCTCCATCCATGAGTACCTTGGTGAACTTATACCCTCCCACCTGAGGTGCCACCACTAAAGCCAGCTGACCCGGATTGTAAACCCGGGGAGGGTGATCCTCTCTACTCCATATGATTGGCTGCTCTGACCAGCGCAGATACCGGGGCACCACCGGTTCAACAGAATTGACTGCCCGCTTCTGGACCTTCCGGTCCCGCTTGTCCAAGCTAGTGGTGAATACATGATACTGCCCACTATTTAGCTGCTTTGGATTGCTCTAGTAACCCGACAGCTGCTGTTGCTGATTGTTACCACCCTAGTTATTCTGATTATGCTGATTGTTATGTCCGCCCGAGTTACCATTAAATCCTGAACCGGAATTTCCTCCACCGTGACTCGGTCCAGATCCAGAACCACCACCAGAGCCGGGGTCATACCAGAAGGCATAGGAGCTCTTGAACTCTTGCATAATATAGCAATCTTTCCAAAGGTGGTTTGCTGGTTCCTCCCTTGTCCCATGCTTTGGACAGGGCTGGTTCAACAGATAGTTCAGTCGTTCCGGATTAGGACTGGGCGCTCCACCGCGGTTTTTGCCCTTATGTCACTGGCCTCCGTTCTGCACGTTTGTATTGGCCACAAAGTCCATGTTGCCATCCGCTTTACGCTTGCCTCCGCCACCGTTTCCTGCTGAGTGATGCTGATGACCTCTGAAGTTGTCGTTCTTCTTTCCCTTCCCTGTCTTCTCATCATCAGACTCGGGATCCTTGGTACTATCAGAATCGGCGTACTTCACCAAAGCGCCCATGAGGGTTCCCATGTCAGTACAATGGCGTTTCATTCGTCCTAGCTTCAGCTTCAAAGGCCCAAACCGGCAATTGCCTTCCAAGGTTATAACTGCTGTGTCCGCATTGATGTGGTCTGAAGAATGCAGAACTCGTGAGACCCTGCACACCCAATGAGTCGTTGATTCTCCTTCCTCCTAGACGCAGGCAGCTAAATCCACTATTGACATGGGCTGCTTACACATGTCTTTGAAATTATTGATGAACCGGTCTCGCAACTGGGCCCATGAACTGATAGAATTGGGCGGCAGGCTTTTTAACCAAGTGCGGGCCGTCCCTTCAAGCATCATGGTAAAAAAAATTGCACATGCTGCCTCATCAACGTCAAGCATCTCCATGGCCATCTCATAACTCTCCACCCACGTCTCTGGGGGTTGATCCGCCGTATAGTTCGGCACTTTGCACGGGCCCTTAAAATCCTTGGGCAGGCGCACATTGCGTAAAGCGGGGACAAGACAAGGCACTCCCAAAGCGCTAGAAGTGAGCCCCGGTTCAACCGAAGTGGTGGGACGAACCGGCGTGAACTGATGAGTCTGATACTGCGCTGCTAACTCAGCTTCCCTGTGCGCTCGGGCCCGGTGTACCACTTCCTGGGCATCGGGAGCCGGATTGTTGCCACGGGGTGCTTCACGCCGCGTGTTACTTGACACAGCTGGCTCCTCCATACGCCTGCTATAACTCTGGTCCGGACGTGGGGTAGAGTGAATCCGGTCACGGTTGTATGAGTATGCTTCCTGTTGGATCAAGGCTGTCCTAAGGAGCTCCTTAACCCGGCGCGTTTCGATCGCCTGTAATGAATCACCTTCAACCGGAATAGCCTCCAGCCGTGCCGCAGTTGCAACGAGGTTATCCATCGGATTAGAATAGTGACCCGGAGGTGTAGGCACGGCTTGCGGTACACCAGCATTATAACGAGGCAGATCTATTAAACGGGGCTGAACCGGCGCTCCTGTCGCAGGTGCCTCCGCCCGGTTTACTACCGGTGGATTATTGATTCCTGCTTCAGGGGTGTTGAAAAGGTTCCTTCCTTCAAAAACTAAGGGCAAACGAGATCGGTATTTCCTCCTCATGACTTCCTGTGAGGCGTTCTGGTCCAGCATGATTTTATAAGCTTGGGCGTCCAAAGCGGCCCGCTCCGCAGTCATCCTGACCTCTTCGGCTGCCAGATCCGCTTTGGCCTGGGTAATCTGCTCCCTCACCTTTGCGATCTCTACGTTATGAGCATCCTGATCCACCGGATTAGCTTCCGCCATGAGTGCAGTCAATGCGTCGAATAGATCGGATAACACTTGAGCCGGCGGGCGCCCCGAGCCTCCTGCTCCGGCAGCCATTGCTGCCACTGAACCGGAAATCATTGCCGCGGCAGTCGATGAGTGAGGTGCTGCTTGGGTACCGGCCATGAATATTCCAACTCGGTTGGGCAAATCGGAGGGGTCCAGAATACTGTCGCCATCGGAACAGCCCCCAATCCGGCCATCTTGTGACTGATACAACGACTCAGTTTCTCCGGTCGATGACTCGTCGCCAGAGTAAACGACGGTTTCACCACCAGATTCTGTTCCGTCCTCATAGCTTCCTCCATGGATGACTCCCACAAAGGCATGTTTCACGGCCGGTTTAACCCGGGCAGGTCGTGCACGCTGAGCTGTCTCGACGAGGTCGGTGCAGGTGTCTAGCTCAGGGCCCGGTTCACCGATCTTGCCGATGAAGACATGTATGCCACCAAAGGGGACCCGGTACCCGTACTCAATTGAGCCGGCCTCGGGGCCCCAGCCTGCATCGTCGATGTAGATCTTGCCGCGACGACTCTTGGTCATCCGGCCCACGGCGTATCCCTCGAGTCCTTCAAAGCGGCCCTCCAAGAACTTGAAACCATCGTGCGATAGCCCCACGGTGGGCGCCAGCTGTTGTGGGTTTGTCACGGCAGATGTCCTAGCGAAAGGACTTAGTCGTGGAGCCATCGCAATGGGTTAAAGCGGACATGGGACAAAGGGAATTTATACTAGTTCGGCCCCTTCGATGAAGGTAAAAGCCTACGTCTAGTTTGTGATGGAATTGATGGGGTTTCGACGACTAGGGAGCAAACAAGCTTCGCCTAGGCCTCGAGTTATGGTTGTCTCTCCTTGAACCGCTATCGGGTTGTCCCCTTATATACACGGGTGACACCCGTCGGTTCATAGAGTCCCAATCTCCGGTTTATATTCGTATCCGGGTTGGTCTCTCCCTATTCCTAACTTATGATACAAGTTTATATACACGCCGGTTTACGGTTACAGATACTGAACCGACTATAGCCTTGGGCCTTTACCTAGCCTCTGGGCTTTAGCACCTTTGGACTACTGATGAAGTCAACCCGGCCCAGTTAGGCCGGTTTACGCCCAGTAGTAATATCCCCAACACTTTTTGTCATTATTCACTTTATTATATAAACCTCGATAATTAAACCACTACGACATTGAACCCTAGGAAACATGACCGACAACGATGAGGCCGGAGGTTCTCAGTCCCAATTAGGTCAAGCACACGCCTACCTCGACTTTCTGGCGGATCAGGAGAGACGGCAAGCTGGGTGTCCGGACCGCCTTTTCATGACGGATGACGACGGTGGTGGCGCCGACACTGATGCCACCAACGACACCGGATCTGAGACTGGCGCTGATGATGTTCCTAACTGCAGCATGGAAGGTGGGACCTCCCAAGCCAGTGAGGGACATAAGGAAAAGAGGACACGACGCCCAAATGAGCTCGGTACCGGAAGAATGGTGGTCACGGCAGTGCACCCTGGAGAGTTCGAGCCAACAGAGCTGCGAGAAGTGGCAGCGTGTTACGGCAACCAACTAGGATGCATCCTACGGGATACCGCTAACATCAACACCACAAAAATACGGAAGGATAAACATTTGAAGAAGCTGCTTCTAACTAGGTTGCACACAAGATTCCAGTTCCCCGGTCGGAATGACGACGTCGACCGATGGGATGATGAGGGCATGAAAAAAATCAACAACAAAGCCCTAGGGAAGTTCAGCAACGCATTGAGCGCTTGGAAAACTAGGGTGAAAAGGGCGATTCAAGTAGACCATGAAACCTACGCCGAGATTGTTGCAGAAAATCCGAAAATTACGATAGAGGACTTTGAAAGGTTCAAGGAGACTTGCAATGAAGAAGCTGCCAAGGTCAGGTCGGAGAGAGGCAAGCAGCTGCAGGCAAAGAACATGGGGAACCACCGCCTTGGAAGTCGTGGTTACATGGGAAAGAGGCCCGTGTGGGCTAAGGAGGACGCAGAACGTGAACGTCAGGGGATCCCAGACCCATTGGCTGAGTTCACCGACCAGCCGGAGCACGACTTCATCACGGCCCAATTCTCGTGGGACCCCAAGAAAAAGATTTTTTTTCACCGACGGGCCGACTAGGCAATATATGAGATTACTGGTAATTGTCCTTTTTACCACCTTACATATTAGGTTCTGATCAACGAAGTCTGCTACATTCTAGTTGCATTCGTAAATGATTCACGGTCCATTTTGCAGAGCGAGCAACACAAGCTTGCGGCTGAGAGCGACTCATCGACTCAGTCGACTCAGTTGTCGGCGAATTACCAGTGGGACACTCCTTTCAGCCGGGCCATGAACATAAAGATGGGACACCCGCCCGGCCAGCGGCCGCAATATGGACGTGTACATGGTGTCAGGGATGGGGCCACTTGGATGTACTATTATAATGAGGACCCCGAGGCCAAAAGACAGAGAAAGAAGTTTAGTCAAGTGACTATCAACGAGAAGGTGGCGCGAGCGATGCAGAAAGCAAAAGCTGAGACCAAAGCTGAGATAGTCGCTGCCTGTAGATCTGATATGGTGGCTGCCTTTACAAGCTTGATTCCAACAGTGGTCACATGGGTGCAACAAAATCCAAATGCGCCACCGAGTGATTTTCCCATGCCCAGCTTCACCGGGAGCAACTCAATGAACACCGCACCCATACCCATACCTCGTATGGCAACCAGCACACCCGCACCTCCTCCAGCGGCACCTGCTCCTCCGCCCAGTTCTCACAGTAGCCCTAGCTTCGTCTCTGGCTTGAATGTCGTGTCGTCAACCTTGGCTGAGCTTGACGCCCTCACGGTAAATAGGCGTTGTCGCACCTTCATCAACTCAACTAATTAATTAATCTTCAGTTGCCGTTCTTCTTGGATCTCTGACACCGCACGTATATGTCTTTGTAGGTCGACTCCACTCCGTGCACCCTCCTTTACAACATGAAGGGCGGGTTGGTGGATGTGGGGAAGGGTACTATAGTTAAGCCTAAAGGATCGATTGTTTCACCGCCGGCAGATGCCTGATAACGCCTTAAGGGTCTCCGTGGCGAGTGTGAAAGCGGGCTACGAGGGTCTCCCTCGTCCGATACAAACCGATGGAGAGGATGACGAGACCCCCACGTAGCTTGGGCAATGCAAAAATTGGCCGATCCTGTGGCCGAAAAATCTTCTTCGTGTCGAGGTGGCCGGGAGCACACCAACGGGACCTCAGGAAGGTATGACCACAACACCACCTACACAATTACAACCATCGTCTGTGTTGCTTGCTGAGATCGAGAGACATGAGGAAGGAGGGCCAACCGTTCCGCCCCATGGAAGAGGATAGGGATCATGACATGGAGGAGGAAGACGATGACCCTAACTATTATTTCAATAGTGCCTTTGACAACGAAGTAACAATGAGTCAACCATATGAATATGAGATGCATGTACCAGAGTCAGAACGTCCTCGGCAGTGCAAGAAGTCTTTGTTCATGCAATCATCGCAGGACATGCCTCCAGATGCCGGCTCCACCCAAGCTCAACTGATTAGCCAGAGTCGTCCAAAGCTGAGCCCGACAACACTAGGGGTGGTGGTCAGGGAGGGTCTGACAGACCCACCAGCACCTGAGCCCACCAAGAAGAAGCAGAGGAAGAGACCGGCGGCGAGAAAATCCAATAAAGCTGGCAATGTTGGTTTTAGCAGCCAGCTGCCTTCGACCAAGGTTGACCGTGTATCGATGAAACATGCGCCATTAATCCATGTCGCGGGACAGCCAATGGTACCGGCGAATGCACTAGCTGCCATAGAAGGGGATCTCAGGAGACTCCATGACCCTGTGTTTTCGACAAAGAGAAGCCTCCTTGCCTCGGATGATCCAGGATACCCACTTTATACGATTCATGTGCCGATCAGTTGCAAGATGTATGTCCACACATGCCCCGTGGACCTATTCTTCCTGAGGTTTGATTACATCTTCCAGATGTTTCAAATGAGGACACTCGATTTTACCTTCGTCCTCCTGTATGCGCTGCACATGAACTACATCGTGAGGAGAGCAAGTCACCGGTCTTGCGGTCGCGGACCCATACTACATGCATGAGGGCTGCTTGTCAATCAACGACGCCAACCGTCAATATGCGAGTCGGTACATCGAAGAATTCTTGGTCAGCAACAAGGACAAAGAAACTATTCTCCTACCTTATCATCCTAGGTAAGTCATCCGCGGATAGCACTATAACACATACATCCTTTCATGCATTTCGATAGTTTCTTTGCACGCATGGAGGCTAAACTTGATCGTGTATTTGTCGCTGCGGGGGGGTGTCGTGCCGTTCTCATTGTTCTTTACCCGCGTTACTCCCGCGGTCTATATTTGGACCCGTCGAAGAACATACAGAAGAAAGATTACACACACATAAAGTATGTTCTGGACAGAGCTATACTGGGCTTCAGCATGCGGGGTTGCTACGTCCAACGCAAAAAAAAATAAGGTCGGGCTTTGTTTCAGCCACAAGACTGACTTCTGTTGCATCCAGCAACCGGCAAGAAGTGAGAATGATGGATTCTACGTCATCCATCTAATGATGGAGTACAGAAGGGATGTTTAATCACTTTGCATGAAATCTTCATCCGATACCCATATCCAGAGATGGGCCGAAGCCTTTGGAGCCGTGCCGGATAATCGACTTTGAAATGATTTCTACCGGATCAAACAAGAAATTGTGTCCATCATCATCAAAGATGTCCTCGAAGAGAATGGGATGTTCTACGGCGGCCCAATATCGTGAGCTGACGTCCGAACCCGCATTGCCCTACAATGTCAGGACATGATGCCTTTCACTAAGCTTGGGTGCACCCTTCCAGATATGGACAGATGGGAAGAGTGCATTGCTTAAAAACAATGTGTCTGTTTAGTTACTTGTTACTTTTTGTACGACGAAACTTCGAATCTCTCAATACGACGAAACTATTAGATATATGGTGTCGCGCTCTAGTTAATTACTTTCGGTACGATGAAATTTGTTAACTATGTTTACTATATAGGTTGCTTCTATTTCATAGTTGTTTTGTTGAATTCGCTTCATGGTATATATATGTGCATCTCTAAGAGGTATATAGATCAACGATGGCGAGGAAGTGGTATGCCGTGTATGTAGGGCATGTTCCGGGTGTGTATGATGAGTGGCCAGAGTGTCAGGCCCAAGTCTCTGGCTTCTCCGGTGGAAGCCAGAAAGGGTTTGATAGGAGAGCGGAAGCCGAAGCTAGTTACTTGAGATTCATAGCACAACAGGGGATTCAGAACCAGCGCCGCCGCAAAAACTACTACAACATACCGCTTTTGATCATCGTGATCGCTCTTATCGTTTATACCTTAGTTTAGGTAGATGATGAAACATGTGTCTACGGTGACAGTGTAAGAGACATGTGATCATTAACTTGTATCGCTATTTCGAGATGATGATGAGATCGACATCATTTGTGTTGAGACTATGTTGATGTGATGAGACTATGTTGTACCACTTCGACGATGATGATGAGACATTACTTTTTCATATAGTTCCAGTGTATCTGTATGTTGTAACTATATAAAACCTGTAAAAATACGAATACAGCAACATAAAAAAAGAAAATACTAGCAGCAGCGTGGGGTATTGGAGTAGTAGCGGCGCTGCTTACCAGTAGGTTTGTTTTGAAGGGCCACGCTACTAGTATTAGCAGTAGCGATGGACAGAGGCGTGCTACTGCTAGATACAGATAGCAGTAGCGCTGGCTCAAACAAGCGCTACTGCTAAAAAATAGCTGTAGCGCCATAGCAGTAGCGTGCCTGCCCGCGCTACTAATAGCCAAAAAACCAGCGCTACTGGTAAGGGTTTTCCTAGTAGTGATGTTTTAAGCCAGCGCTTTGGAAGCCGATTCAAGTGGATTATTTCTTACAATATTTCTCTTCAAGAGACCAATGCCAGCAAATTGACTCTGAAGCTGGCCTATTGACCAGGATTTCTCAAAAGATGTATCTAGATTTTTTTTGCATTCACAAATTTTGAACATATCTACTAAAGGAGATTTGCTATGAGTTCATGGGCATGTATCAAGAAGGAAATGACAAGGATTTAAAGATGATCAGGTGCTGTCGGTGCACAAAAAGGGGGGTACACTTTTTGTACCCCTATGACTGTGCACGGGCAGTTTGAGCCACGGGCGCCGCCACACCAAGCACGACAAGGGAGGTAAACCAAGGTAAGGCCGAAGCTGAAGAGAAGCGGGACGACGCCAAGACCAAGACCACAAAGAGCAAATGGGGCCAGAGCAGACCCCCCCCCCCCGGCAAGATCCTTGCCGGGGGGCAGCTTTAGCTTGCCCTGCAAGATCCTTGTCGTGGCAGCTCGCCCCACGCCTAGGGAGCAAGGTCACCCTTGAGTCCACAGCCCCCATGGGGCAAGGATTCGGGAGACATCCCCGTGGTAGCATGCATATCTTTGTGAAGACATTCAAGACCAGATGCCCACTTAAGAAGGTAATGACCCTTGGCGAGATTCCAGCCAAGGAGGACCACAAGGCCCCCGGCAAGAGCCTTGCCAGGGATGACAGCAAGCGCCGCGGCAAGACCCTTGCCGGGATCCCGGCAAGGCCCTTGCCAAGGACACCCGCGGGGCCACCATCACGCCCGCACCAGTCGCACCTCCACCGCCGTTCGCATACAGCTGCCGACCCAACCAGTTGGGCAGGCACCTGCGTGGTGGCGTGCGGATCTTCGTGGAGACCCACCGCTGCGCCACCTCAGCTGTTGCCTGCCTACATGGCACCGCAAGCACCGCTGGCCAGGGAGCGTGTCAACGCAAGAGGGAGCGGCGACGGATGGGATGGGGCTCTCCCCCGTCCCCGATAAAGCAAGGACAGCTAAGCAAGGCGCATTAAATGCGCCTTGTCATGTAATGCGAGGGATAAACTCGCATTACAGTACCATTTCCACCTCCTGTGTGCCACTGTGGCAACCCCTTTCCTATAAAAGGAGGCCCAAGGCGACCAGGAGGGGGATTCGGCTTTTTGGAGCTCTTCACGCCCCATAGCTTGTTCAAGAACACTGATATACGATCCACCAAAGCAAGAGTAGGGTTTTACGCGTCCTTGCGGCCCGAACCTGGATAAGCGAACCGTGTGCTACCTGTTTGGTCTGCTCTTCTCACGACCCCGCGCCCTGCAACCGTAGTAGGGATTCTTGTGATCCCATAGGTGTCGTTTCCCACCGACATCTTTGGCGCGCCAGGTAGGGGGCAGCGCAGTTGTGAGAATCGGATTTAGCAGTTAGTTCGACGCTCCTTCATCGTCATGGCGCCCAAGAAGAAGACGACGGTGGCCGTTTGCCCGTCGAAAGCCGGACATCCCGCCCTGACGCGGGCGAGCAGCGGACCGGTCGCGGAAAGGACCCCGGGCGCCGTTCGCGAACACCAACACCGTCCCAGCAGCCGACGTTTGGGAGGCGGCGATGTTCGTGCGCCTGGCAACGGGCTGCACGCCGTCAAATCCAAAGATGGAGCTAGGCCCTCCGCAGGTGGCGCGGGGCCTTCCAAGATTGCTGCCACCCCGCCCGAAGGCGACGCGAGGGCTTCCCAGACTCCCACACCGGCGTCGACGGCGCGCTCCTCTCAAGCGGCGCGCGACGAACGGTGTAATCACACCGAAGACCCCGGGCGTCGCCGCGGGAAGAGCCCCGAGCGCCCTTCTCTGGATGTAGAAGACATGCCCGCTCGCCGAGGCGCTGGCGAAGATGGCACGCGACCGCGGGGTCGTGATAGAGCTCCTTCCGACATGGTCAGAAGTCGAAGCACGTCGCGATCCGTGCAGGTTTCACTGCCACCAACATGAGCAGAAGCCCTGGTGCGCGCGCAGTTGCTCCTCGATTTCCCTCCCACTACGGGGAAACTCAATGAATGGAGAGCCACCATCCGAAGCCTTGTTGCGGTGGCCAACAAAGACGAACTGAGCCCGATGGAGCTGTCACGCCCAAGATGCGACCCTATCCTAAAGGAACTCAAAGGTCCCACCAAGGATAGAAGCGCATCTTGAAGACGCTTATGTAATGTTGATGTAATGATATCTACCTTGCAAAAGCGTCTTCAAGATGCGCTTCTATCCTTGGTGGGACCTTTGAGTTCCTTTAGTATAGGGTCGCATCTTGGGCGTGACAGGATCCCCCGGGTCGACGCTCCGACGGAATCCCACGCACCAGTGGCAGGAGAGCTGGCGGCGCCGCGACCACGATGCACTCGCCCCTTCCTCGCACGGCGCCGCGGACGCCAGCCCATCATGACGTCACGGGCGATGAAATCTCCATAGCATCGTCCGACTCGCAGACCCACTGCGACCAGCGCCAAGTCCTTCGGGAACGAGAACATGAAGACGCTCGAACCACTATCGAGCGCCGGCGCGGAGCGCGCCACCAATCAGACAGGCGAGCCGGGCCTGCCGTGAACCACCCGGCACCGGAGAGCCCTGGAGGCCTACCTTACGAGGTAGGATGTCCGGCTTTTACCCTTGAGCTGTGGCAGTTCCAGTGGCCCACTCACCACACTTTCAAACCTGACGTGGGCGAAAAGTACAGCGGCAAGACTCACCCGTCTGAGTTCCTCAGCGTTTACACCATCGCGATGCAAGCTGCCGAAGCCCGCGATGATAAGGTGCTTGCAAATTACTTTCCGTTGGCTCTTAAACCCAACGACATGTCATGGTTGATGCAGTTGCCGGTATACCCCATTTCCTCTTGGTCGGATTTGTGCCATGAGTTCATGAGCTCCTTTGCTGGAGGCCACCAAGCCCATGGCCAGGCGAGTGACCTGCACGTCATTCCCTAGAAGGGAGGTGAGAGTCTCCGCAAGTATATACAGAGGTTCAGCCGGATACAGTACAATATCCCTGATGTTCACCCTACCGCCATCATCAGCGCGTTCCATCAGAACGTGCGTAACCGCAAGATGCGCAAAGAACTGGCGATGAACAAGGTGAAACATGTAGCAGAACTCTGTGTTCTCACTGACAGATGTGCCCGGGCTGAAGAGGGAAGGAAGTACCCCGGCGAAGATGCCGGCGTGGAAACCGACTCCTCAGATGAGGATACCGCCGCCCCGGCGAAGAAAGGCCGGCACCGCAACAGGAAGCGCAAAGGAAAAGCCGTGCTTGCCGTCGAGGGGTCTGATGACACCAGCTCCACCAAGAAAACCAAGGCAGATGACCCCGGCAAGGAAATTGCCGGATGTGTCGCCTGCCGGGCCTTGGCGGCTGCCGAGAAGCTAGGCAACTCCGACAAGCGGTACTGCAAGATCCATCGCACCAAAGGCCATGCTCTCCAGGACTGCCGACAGGATGAGCTCCTCGCTGAGAAGCAGAGGGCTGAATATGAGAGGCGGGACAAGGAGAAGGGCCAAGACGGTGCTGAGGGATCCGACAAGAAGCGTGACGGCCACGCGGGCCGTCGCGGCAAGGATAAACAACAGGAGAGGCCCGCCCGGGGCCGTGACAGAAAGCCAGAAGACGATGATCACGAAGAGGACCACGAGTCCGGCGACCAAGAGTTTCAGAAAGCTACAAAGGCCATGTGCGTCGACGGTGGCGCCTCGCTGCATACCTCTCATCGCTGGCTTAAACAGTGGGCGCGTGATATTACAGCGACAGAGCCGTCGTTTGATGCCCAAATGCCGCTGAAGTGGTCCAGCACACCTATCATTTTTTACACTGAGGATCACCCTGATCGCACTACTGCGGTTGGGTGCTTGCCGTTGTTGGTTTCACCAATGATACGCAACCTGAAGGTGACAAGGATGCTAGTCGATCGCGGGGCCGGTCTGAACTTGATCTCGCCTGCCGTGATCGAGAAGCTGCAGATTCCTGATGGAGACCTCGAAGAGACGGGCACGTTTCAGGGGGTCAACCCGGGAAGAAGCCAACCCAAGGGAAAGGTCGCGCTGCCCGTGACCTTTGGAAGCAACCTGAACTACAGGACGGAGAGGATCGTGTTTGATGCTGCCAAGATCCCCTTGCCCTACAACGGGATCCTTGGCCGCCCAGCGCTGGCCAAGTTCATGGCGGCGTCACACTACGCCTACAACACCCTGAAGATGCCAGGACCTGTGGCGATCATCAACATCCCCTCCGACAAGAAAGTGCGCTGATTTGCGCTGACCAACTATACCAGCAAGCAGTTGCAGCAGCTACCGCCACTAGGGCACTTGCCCCTGCCGCTGGGGCCCCGGGAGGGAAGAAGAAGAAGGCCGGTGAGACCTGGACACCCACTCCGGCAAGCGCACCTCTTCGGGTTGTAGCGCTGCCGTTGAGGACGTTCCAGAGAGCTCCACCGGCGCAAACAAGAAGTCCAGGGCTACGCCGCCGGGAACCAAGAAGGTTTCCGTCAATGAGGACGACACGTGAGGACCTTTTACCATAAGCTCCACCCTTGATGACAAATAGGAAGACGCGCTCGTCACCTTCCTGCGGGCGAATGTCGATGTGTTTGCATGGCAAGCTTCCGACATCCCCGGCGTTCCCAGGGAGGTGATTGAGCACCACCTTGCTGTCTGTCCTCATGCGCGACCCGTCAAGCAGAAGGTCAGGAAGCAAGCTTTGGAACGACAAGAGTTCATCACAGAAGAGATCCAGAAACTGGAGGCAGCGGGTTTGATAAGAGGAGTGCTCCATCCAACATGGTTGGCCAATCCGGTCGTAGTGCACAAGGCAAATGGCAAATGGAGGCTGTGTATTGATTACACAGTTATCAATAAGGCTTGTCCTAAAGACCCCTTCCCATTGCCGCGCATCGACCAGATTGTTGACTTCACAGCTGGGTGTGATCTGTTGTCATTCCTCGATGCCTACTCCGGCTACCACCAGTTCTTCATGATGAGAGAAGATGAAGACAAAACAGCATTCATCACCCCATGTGGTACGTATTGTTTCATACAGATGCCTTTCAGGTTGAAGAGTGCTGGTTCGACATTTGCGAGGGCGGTCCAGATTGGTTTTGAACCCCAGCTCCATAGAAATATGGAAGCTTATATGGACGACATAGTGGTCAAAACCAAGGAAAGGGCAACCCTCATACCAGATTTGCAAGAGACGTTTGCAGACCTGCGCAAGATCAATCTCAAGCTGAACCCTGAGAAGTGCGTCTTCGGCGTCCCGTCCGGCAAGCTTCTCGGGTTCTTTGTGTCACCGCATGGGATAGAGGCCAATCCGGACAAGAACAAAGCTATAGAACAAATTGAAGCACCCAAGCGAATCAAGGATGTGTGTCGGCTTGCTGGTTGCGTCGCCGCCATGGGCAGATTCATTTCCAAGTCTGCCGAGCGCGCCCTTCCCTTTTTCAAGATCCTGAAAAAGGCGGGCCCGATAGATTGGACGCCATAAGCCGAGGCAGCATTACAAGATTTGAGGAAATACCTCTCTTCCACGCCAACACTATTTGCGCCTAGGCCATAGGAGCCGTTGCTGCTATACCTGGTGGCAACGAACCAGTTGGTCAGCGCTGCACTAGTGGCCCAAAGAGAGGTTGACGACGAGGTAATGGCAGCAACAGAGCCCGACACCACCAATGCGGAGACGGCACAGCCATTCGAAGTGCCGCCGAAGAAGAAAATGATGCAGCCCCCGGTCTACTTTGTTAGCTCCCTCCTACAGGGGGCTAGATCAAGCTATTCCGGCGTGCAGAAAATGCTCTTCGGCCTTCTTATGGCCTCGAGGAAGCTATGTCACTACTTCCAGGCACACGAGATCACTGTCGTCACCCGCCTCCCTCTGCAACGGATATTGCACAATCCAGATGCAACGGGGAGGATTGTGGAATGGGCGCTGGAGCTGTCCAGTTTGGGCCTCAAGTTTGAAAGTACTTCGACGATCCAGAGCCGGGTCCTGGCGAAGTTCATCGCAGAGTGGACCGCAACACCTGATGAAGAAGCCCAAGAGACCGCTCTCCCCGGCAAGCAAGCAAGTTGCAATTGGATCATGTACTTTGATGGAGCTTTCTCCCTACAAGGTGCCGGGGCTGGCGTACTGCTTGTCGCCCCCACCGGAGAGCACCTTAGATACGTGATCCAGATGCACTTCCCCAGGGAGGTGTCGACAAACAATATGGCAGAGTACGAAGGGCTACTTGCCGGTCTTAGGATCGCGGCAGACCTCGGAATCAAGAAGCTCATCGTCAGGGGCGACTCGCAGCTTGTCGTCAAGCAAGTCAACAAGGATTACCAGAGCCCGTTGATGAATGCCTACGTTGATGAAGTGAGAAAGCTGGAAGAGCGTTTCAACGGTATACAGGCTGAATACATTCCCCGAGTGGAGAAAATCAGGGCCCGGCAAGTACTTTCCCGCCGAGCTGCCCGGAGCCGCCGGCAAGGATGTTGCCGGGGACGCTGAGCCCGCCACGGGATGGCTAGCTCCGGCGGAGCGTCAAGCTCTTGCCGTCGAAACAGCCGCCCCAATAGCAGAGGAAATGCCTTTAGTCCTCGCCGTTGAGCCTCAGGCTCCGGCGTGGGCACAGCATACAGTTTGATTCCTCCAAACAGGGGAACTTCCTGAGGAGCAGGAAGAAGCGGAAAAAGTAGCCCGTCGCTCTACCATGTACCAGTTCGTCGATGATGTCCTGTACAGGAAGAGGCCGAACGGCGTGAAATTGAAGTGCATCCCTCGAGAGGAAGGACTGGGGCTGTTGGCAGAGATACACCAAGGCATATGTGGATCCCACATCGAGTCAAGGGCCCTTGCCGGCAAGGCATTCCGGCAAGGTTTCTTCTGGCCCACCGCCCTCTAGGATGCGACGACACTAGTCACCAGGTGTGAAGCGTGTCAGATCCATTCAAAGAAGCTTCATCAGCTAGCTCAAGCCCTTCAAACCATCCCTCTCTCCTGGCCCTTCTCGGTCTGGGGGCTCGACATACTGGGACCTTTCCCCCGCGCTATCGGGGGCTTTGAGTACTTGTACATTGCAATCGACAAGTTCACAAAGTGGCTGGAGGTGGAAGCAGTGAGGAAGGTCAATGCTCAGTCAGCCGTCAAGTTCTTCAAGGGGCTAGTATGCCGTTTCGGTGTACCCAACAGGGTCATCACCGACAACGGCACACAGTTCACAAGCCGCACCTTCATGCAATATACTCAAGACCTCGGCAGCAAAGTCTGTTTCGCTTCCGTTGCCCACCCACGAAGCAACGGTCAAGCTGAGAGGGCAAATGCTGAAGTACTGCGGGGCCTAAGGACAAAGACCTTTGACAGGCTGCACAAGAGCGGGAGGCGCTGGATTGATGAGTTGCCGACGGTTCTTTGGTCAATCAGAACGACGCCAAATCGAGCCACCGGCGAGACATCCTTTGCCCTAGTATACGGGGCAGAGGCAGTTCTCCCCACTGAACTCATACATGGGTCACCTCGAGTGCTCGCTTATGATGAGCTTGAGCAAGAGCAACTGCGGCAAGATGACGCAATGCTCCTTGAGGAAGATCGTCTTCGGGCGGCTGTGAGAGTAGCATGATACCAGCAAGCCTTGCGCCGCTACCATAGCCGCAAGGTTCATGCCCGAAGCCTTGAGGAAGGCGACCTTGTCCTTCGGCGCATTCAATCGGGCAAGAATTCCAACAAGTTGACGCCAAAGTGGGAAGGCCCTTATCGGGTAATACGAGTCACCAGGCCCGGCGCAGTCCGCCTGGAGACCAAAGATGCCGTTCCGGTGAGTAACTCCTGGAACATTGAGCATCTTCGCAAGTTTTACCCGTAAGGCGCGGCTTGCTGGCCCCCCCGGCAAGCCACCTTTTTTACAAGCATTGCCGATGATGCATGTAACCCTTTGTACAAAGCCAGGCGCAGACCCTGAGCATAAATAAATGAAGCGTTAGCGCCCTAAGTTATAGCATGCATGCTAGGTCGAGTCTCGTCCTTGGTTAGGGTTGATAGTGCTTAGCGGCGACTAACCCCTAGCTTAGAGGTCGAGTGTGCGTCCCTTTGTCGTTCTTTTGTCTTCTTTTGGCTCGCCGGACTCACACATATCCTTGCCGGACCACTTAAGGACGAAAAAGAGAAGGAGGACGGACCAGCATCTAGACCCCGGCAAGCCAGTATTACCGGGGGATGCAAGAGCAAAGATTCACCCACGGCAAACCAAAATTGCCGGTTGCTACATCTTCAGATAAGTTCTCCATCCCTTATCATGCATTCCCTTATGGACTGAGGTATGTGAAACCTCGTTTTTCCTAAAAGCTATCGTGCTCCTCTAACTCTAGGCCCTAGGACTCGTTCCTGGGGCTAGGTTTGATCATAGCCGTAGCAGCGAAAGGATAAAACGAGGAGCCTGAACCCGCCTCATCCCTGCCTCAGCCAAAGGCGTGAGAAAGGTCGAGTGAGGTGGAGAGACGACAAGGCCTGTTGCCGGGAGAGGAAATGTTTATCTTAGAGATATCAAGGATTTACTCCTTGTCGTGTGTTCTACCCGCAAACAAATGGCCCGGCAAACATCCCTTGTTCATTAAAAACATTCCATTCACGTACAGTCCATAGGGAATGAAAAACATGAATGATGGGATTACAAGTTTTAAATTCAGCTAAGGCCCGAAGGCTTACAAATTAAAAAGAGATAAGGTGCCCGTAATCCCTTCCTTGTCCCTCTCCTCAGGAGGCAGGTCAAGGAGGCGAAAAGGGCAAAAGAGGCGCCTAGGCGAGCTACGGGTGGCAGAAGACACCAAGAGAACATCCCGGTGGTCGTCCAAAGGCTGGATGGTGATGGCGGCGCCGGAAGCAGAGCTCGAAGACGAGGCGGCAGGACGTCAGCACGCGTCGAAGACGTCGGTGCCCGTGTACTCCGAGTTGACGGCCTTGCCGCCCACCCTCTTCCTCTTCCGCAGCCTCCCAACGCCAGCCGCCCAAGGAGACTACCCCGAGAAGTTCAAGGAGCCGGCGACACGGATGATGGGGTCGTCGGTCTCGCGCGGAGCGACACCCGACACCTAGTCGGACCCGTCATCCTGCCGCCTACTGCCCTCGTCGTCACTGCCGCTCTCCTCCTCGTCACTCCCGCCCGAGGAGGAGTCTTCGCTATCAGAAGAACTCTCCACGCAGCACCTTGCGCGGGTCCCGAAGAGCCCGAAGACCTTGACGGAGAGGAGGCCGCCCTCCATCAGCTTGAAACGGAGAGTGAGCCCCTCCGTCAGGCGGTGGATGTGAGCGAACGTCTTCCATCCTCGACGAAGATACATCACATGAGGGGCTGGGAAATCCACGCGAACCCGTGTGCCGCTGATCCCGCAACTCCTCATATGCAGCCGCAATGACTCCGGCGGATCCAGCTCCATCTCCCGCGCAAATGGAGTTGGGAGACGAAGGCGACGACGAGGCGGCCGGCGCAGCCTGACGAAGAACTCGCAAGGGTCGTCCCCAACGTGGCCCTCCATGGGAGGAGGAACCGCTAGCGGAGGCGTGGCCGGCGCGTCGCCCCGTCCTCCTCTTCCCGAGCACCTCGGCCTCGCCCGCGGCCTCGCCCCCTCCCCCTTCCCCTTGCGCCTGGCTCTGCCACCACAGGTGCGGGAGAAGGGGAACGCGTTGTCGTGCGGCGACCCTCGCCGCCACCGTTGAAGGACCAGGTTTCCCTCTCTCCATGCGGATGAAACGGGGGAGCAGAAGCTGAAGAAAAGAGGAGATGAAAGAATGCGGGGCGCCGTCCTCCCCCTCCCGCTCCTTATAAAGGAACGCCGTAGGGGCTCGGCCGCCCCACTCCGCCAATCAAGACACGGAAGGCGTAGGGAACTGGGACCGACCCGCTGCCCCGGCCCGCGGCGGCCCGGTTTCCCGCCTCCATCGACCGCCCCCCTTTTTTTGCTACGACGTGACGCATGCATGCGGAGCTCAGCCCCACGCATGCTGCTCACGTCACGCACGCCTCCCCTCACCGTGCCATGCGCGGGACGCATGGAAGGTGTAGCGCGCGAAGAAACTTACCACGGTAAAAACCACCCCGCCTGCCCGGGCACCGTTTTTCGGCCTAGCCCAACAACGCATTGCACTTATGTATGGCCCAAGCCCGGGGGCTCCTTTCAGTGCACAAAAAGGGGGGTACACTTTTTGTATGATTTGCTATGAGTTCATGGGCATGTATCAAGAAGGAAATGACAAGGATTTAAAGATGATCAGGTGCTGTCGGTGCACAAAAAGGGGGGTACAATTTTTGTACCCCTATGTCTGTGCACGGGCAGTCTGAGCCACGGGCGCCGCCACACCAAGCACGACAAGGGAGGTAAACCAAGGTAAGGCCGAAGCTGAAGAGAAGCGGGACGACGCCAAGACCAAGACCACAAAGAGCAAAGGGGACAGTGCAGAGCCCCCCCCCCCCCCCCGGCAAGATCCTTGCCGGGGGCAGCTTTAGCTAGCCCAGCAAGATCCTTGCCGTGGCAGCACGCCCCACACCTACGGAGCAAGGTCACCCTTGAGTCCACTGCCCCCATGGGGCAAGGACTCGGGAGACATCCCCGTGGTGGCATGCATATCTTTGTGAAGACATTCAAGACCAGATGCCCACTTAAGAAGGTAATGACCCTTGGCGGGATTCCAGCCAAGGAGGACCACAAGGCCCCCGGCAAGAGCCTTTCCGGGGATGACAGCAAGCGTCGCGTCAAGACCCTTGCCGGGATCCCGGCAAGGCCCTTGCCAAGGACACCCGTGGGGCCACCATCAGGCCCGCACCAGTCGCACCTCCACCGCCGTTCGCATACAGCTGCCGACCCATCCAGTTGGGCAGGCACCTGTGTGGCAGCGTGCGGATCTTCTTGGAGACCCACCGCTGCACCACCTCAGCTGCTTGCCTGCCTACATGGCACTGCAAGCACCGCTGGCCAGGGCGCGTGTCAACGCAAGAGGGAGCGGCGACGGATGAGACGGGGCTCTCCCCCGTCCCCGATAAAGCAAGGACACCTAAGCAAGGCGCATTAAATGCGCCTTGTCATGTAATGCGAGGGATAAACCCGCATTACTGTACCCTTTCCACCTCATGTGTGCCACGATGGCAACCCCTTTCCTATAAAAGGAGGCCCGAGGCGACCAGGAGGGGGATTCAGCTTTTTGGAGCTCTTCACGCCCCATAGCTAGTTCAAGAACACTGATATACGATCCACCAAAGCAGGAGTAGGGTTTTATGCATCCTCGCGGCCCGAACCTGGATAAGCGAACCGTGTGCTACCTGTTTGATCCGCTCTTCTCACGACCCCCATGCCCCGCAACCGTAGTAGGGATTCTTGTGATCCCATAGGTGTCGTTTCCCACCGACAGGTGCCGGCTTACAAAAATTTAACCCGGAGCACAACCTATCAAGTTTGTTCTTGTGTTTATTTTACAGGATCAGTTTAACATGGATAAATCAAAATTAAACTAGGGGCTAATGTCGGGGATATACCCCGCGGTATGACCCGGCCGGAATTGGCGACTCACTGGTGACCCGCCCGGAGCTTGGAGATTCACAGATAACCTGCCCGATCTTGGTGACTCATTAGTAACCCGACGGGCGGGTCAGATGGACAACAAGGCCCAAAGCCCAGAAGGCCGGCTCACGTTATGATGGGCAGGATTAAGAAGAAAGGGATGACGAATATTTCCTTTACGAGGAAGCAAGACCCGGACTTGTAATGAACTTGTAAGAGAAGATAGACTAGTCCTAGTCCTACTAGGACTCCACATGTAACCCGCCCCTCTAACTTATATAAGGAGGGGCAGGGCTCCCCAAGAGGTACAAGCAACAAGAAACAATATCTAGGGTTAGACCCAAAGGGGGAGCCGGTTGATGCGGCGACTCCCTCATGAGCATAATGAGACCTAGCCACAAACAACATGTAGGGCTATTCCGGATGATGTTCCCCGGGGCCCGAAGCTGTCTAAATCCTTGTCTTGTGTGATGATCCGCCTCGCGTCTCTTGTCCCGATCAACCCCTCTCAAGCTACCAGATAGATGCGCTGGCCTCACGACTAAGTCCTCACACTAGGACATCTATCGTGATAAATCCACAACACGGTCCCTGCCGAACTTGCGTAATGCTACTTTGTTTGTTTGGGTACGATGACCTACGTACCTCTAGTTAATTAGTTTGTGTACTGTATGTTGCATCTAGTTGCTAATTAACCCTTTCTTTTTCGTGTTTCCCTAATATATTTTGTTGCATATGATTGTACATCCTCTTGATGAACATGCATCTCTAACAGGTACCTAGTTTCTTGATGGCGAGATGGCGGTGCTATGTCGTGTACAAAGGGAAGGTTCCAGGGGTGTACAACGAGTGGCCTGAGTGTCAGGCGCAAGTGAATGGGGTCTCGGGCGCCAGCCATAGAGGCTTCAAAAGCAGACAAGAAGGAGAAGCTACTTACTTGAGGTTCACGCTAGCGCAAGAGTGGACTCGTAATCGCCGCCTCATGTACTGCATAGTTCCGCTCTCACTCATAGTGATAGCTCTTCTCACGTATACCATTGTTTAGATGGATGACGTTGTAGTTGCAAGTATTCGAGACTTGCATGTATCGCTATTTTCAAGATGATGACGAGATACCACTTTGTATTGGATGATGATTATGATGAGACTATTTGTATGTATATGCTATGATTACATTTCTGGTCTCGCAGCCATTTGTATGTGTATCATGATGACATTTGTATCTGCTAAAGATTCTTGTATAAAGCCTGTTCAAATACAAAACAAATATGCAGAAAAAACAAAAACTACTGAAACTAGCAGTAGCGAGTGGAGAAAAGTTAGCAGCAGCGCCACAGTAGCAGTAGCGCGTCCCGGCAAAGTGCGCTAGAGCTATTAGCAGTAGCGAACTTCCACGAAGCGCGCTGCTGCGACACTTGTATAGCACTAGCGCGGGTGTGCACACGCTACTTCTACGGGTTAGCTGTAGCGCCTTACTAGTAGCGCTGGTCCCTGTGCTACTGATATACCTAGAACCCGCGCTGCTGCTAGCCTTTTCCCTAGTAGTGATATGTCATCCACATATAATATCAGAGATGCTACAGAGCTCCCACTCACTTTCTTGTAAATATAGGATTCACCATAAGTTTGTATAAAACCATATGCTTTGATCACCTCACCAAAGCGTATATTCCAACTCCGAGATGCTTGTACCAGTCCATAGATGGATCGCTAGAGCTCGCACACTTTGTTAGCACCTTTAGGATCGACAAAACCTTCTGGTTCCAGCATATACAACTCTTCTTTCAAATATCCATTAAGAAATGTAGTTTTGACATCCATTTTCCAGATTTCATAATCATAAAATGCGGCAACTCCTAACATGATTCGCATAGACTTAAGCATCGCTATGGGTGAGAAAGTCACATCGTAGTCAACTCCTTGAACTTGTCGAAAACCTTTTGCGACAACTCGAGCTTTGTAGACAGTAACATTACCATTAGCGTCAGCCTTCTTCTTGAAGATCCATTTATTCTCTATGGCTTGCCAATCATGGGGCAAGAAAACCAATGTCCATACTTTGCTCTCATACATGGATCCTATCTCAGATTTCATGGCCTCAAGCCATTTTTCGGAATCTGGGCTCATCATAGCTTCTTCATAGTTAAATGGTTCGTCGTTGTCTAACTACATGTGTTCCAGAAAGGGTTACCGTACCACTTTGGTGCGGTACGTGTTCTGGTCGACCGTCGAGGTTCAGTAGTAACTTGATCCGAAGTTTCATGATCATTATCATTAGCTTCTTCTCTAGTTGGTGTAGGCATCGTGGGAACAGTTTTCTCTGATGATCTCCTTTCCAATTGGGCGAAGGTACAATTACCTCATCAAGTTCTACTTTCCTCCCACTCACTTCTTGCGAGAGAAACTCTTTCTCTAGAAAGGACCCATTCTTAGCAACAAAAATCTTGCCTTCGAATCTGTGGTAGAAGGTGTACCCAACAGTTTCTTTTGGGTATCCTATGAAGACGCACTTTTCCAATTTGGGTTCGAGCTTATCAGGCTGAAGATTTTTGACATAAGCATCGCAACCCCAAACTTTAAGAAACGACAGCTTTGGTTTCGTGCCAAACCATAGTTCATATAGTGTCATCTCAATGGATTTAGATGGTGCCCTGTTTAACGTGAATGCAGTTGTCTCTAATGCATATCCCCAAAATGATAAAGGAAAATTGGTAAGAGACATCATAGAACACACCATATCCAATAGAGTAAGGTTACGACGTTCGGACACACCATTACGTTGTGGTGTGTTCCTGGTGGTGTCAGTGGTGAAACTATTCCACATTGTTTCAAATGAAGACCAAACTCGTAACTCAAATATTCGCCTCCGCGATCGGATCGTAGAAACTTTATTTTCTTGTTATGATGATTCTCTACTTCAGTCTGAAATTCTTTGAACTTTTGAAATGTTTCAGACTTGTGTTTCATCAAGTAGATATACCCATATATCTACTCAAATCATCTGCAAGGTGAGAAAATAACGATACCCGCCGCATGCTTCAACACTCATCGGACTGCATACATCGGTATGTATTCTTTTCAATAAGTCATTAGCTCGCTCCATTGTTCCGGAGAACGGAGTTTTAGTCATCTTGCCCATGAG
The DNA here is from genome assembly GCA_032464435.1 of Aegilops umbellulata. Taxonomy (NCBI): domain Eukaryota; kingdom Viridiplantae; phylum Streptophyta; class Magnoliopsida; order Poales; family Poaceae; genus Aegilops; species Aegilops umbellulata. The sequence goes on along the minus strand of CP136058.1, from coordinate 6,021,030 downwards.
GCGTTGTTCACAAGTATCAAATGATTCATAATCAAGTGATTCCAAAAGTCCATCATAATGGAGTCTCTTCATGCGCTTTACACCAATATGACCTAAACGACAGTGCCCCAAATATATTGCACTATCATTATCAAAATTACATCTTTTGGCATCAATATTATGAATATGTGTATCACTATGATCGAGATTCAATAAACCGTTTACATTGGGTGTATGACCATAAAAGATATTACTCATATAAATAGAACAACAATCATTCTCTGACTTAAATGAATAATCGTATTGCAATAAACAAGATCCTATCTTGTTCATCCTCAAGGCAAACACCCAACAACAATTATTTAGGTTCGACACTAATCCCGAAAGTATAGGGAGTGTGCGATGATGATCATATGAATCTTGGAACCACTTCCAACACACATCGTCACCTCACCCTCAACTAGTCTTCGTTTATTCTTCAACTCCTATTTCGAGTTACTAATCGTAATAACCTAACAGGTATCAAATACCCAGGGGCTACTACGAGAACTTGTAAGGTACACATCAATAACATGTATATCAAATATACCTTTGTTCACTTTGCCATCCTTCTTATCCGCCAAATATTTGGGGTAGTTCTGCTTCTATTGACTATTTCCTTTGCAGTAGAAGCACTCAGTTTCAGGCTTGGGTCTAGCTTTGGGCTTCTTCTCAGGAGTGACAACTTGCTTGTCGTTCTTCTTGAAGTTCCTTTCTTTACCTTACCCTTTTTCTTGAAACTAGTGGTTTTGTTAACCATCAACACTTGATGCTATTTCTTGATTTCTATCATTGCCGATTTCAGCATCGCGAAGAGCTCGGGAATCGTTTTCTTCATCCCTTGCATATTATGGTTCATCACAAAGTTCTTGTAGCTTGGTGATAGTGACTAGAGAACTCTGTCAATCACTATCTTATCTCGAAGATTAACTCCCACTTGATTCAAGTGATTGTAGTGCCCAGACATTCTGAGCACATGCTCACTAGCTGAGCTATTGTCCTCCATCTTGCAGGCAAAGTACTTGGCAGAAGTATCATACCTCTCGGCATGGGCATGAGTCTGAAATACCAATTTCAGCTCTTGAAACATCTCATAGCCTCCGTGGAATTCAAAACATTTTTGAAGTCTAGGTTCTAAGTCGTAAAGCATGCGCACTAAACTATTAAGTAGCCATCATATCGAGCTTGCCAAACATTCATAATGTCTGCATCTGCTCCTGCAATAGGTCTGTCACCTAGTGGTGCATCAAGGACATAATTCTTCTGTGCAACAATGAGTATAATCCTCAGATCACGAACCCAGTCCGCATTATTGCTACCATCATCTTTAAACTTAGTTTTCTCTAGGACCGTATCAAAAACATGGGAGCTACATCGCAAGCTATTGATCTACAACATAATATACAAAGACATTATGACTAAGTTCATGATAAATTAAGTTCAATTAATCAAATTACTAATAAACTCCCACTTAAATGAACATCCCTCGAGTTATCTAAGTGATACGTGATCCAAATCAATTAACCCATGTCCGATCATCACGTGAGATCGGGTAGTCTTCAATGGTGAACATCTCTATGTTGATCATATCTACTATATGACTCACGTTTGACCTTTCGGTCTCCAGTGTTCCAAGGCCAGGTCTGTACATGCTAGGCTCGCCAAGTTTAACCCAAGTATTCCACGTGTATAAAATTGTCTTACGCCCATTGTATGTGAACGTAGAGTCTATCACACTCGATCATCACGTGGTGTCTCGAAACGTCGAACTGTAGCAACGGCGCATACTCAGGGAGAACACTATTATCTTGAAATTTCATGAAGGGGTCATCTTATAATGCTACCGTCGATCTAAGAAAAATAAGATCAACATCACATGCAATCAAAATATGTGACATGATATGGCCATCATCATCTTGTGCTTTTGATCTCCATCTCCAAAGCATCATCATGATCCCCATCGTCATCGGCTGAACACCTTGATCTCCATCGTAGCGTCATGGTCGTCTCGCCAACTATTGCTTCTATGACTATTTCTAACTCATAGTGATAAAGTAAAGCAATTATATGGCTCTTGCATTTCATACAATAATTAAGAGACAACCATAAGGCACCTACCGGTTGCCGATAATTTACAAAGCATGATCATCTCATACAATAATGTATAACTCATCCTGTCTTGACCATATCACATCACAACATGCCCTACAAAAACAAGTTAGATGTCCTATACTTTGTTGTTGCAAGTTTTACGTGGCTGCTACGGGCTTCTAGCAAGAACCGTTCTTACCTACGGCACAAAACCACAATAGTGATTTATCAAGTTTGTTGTTTTAACCTTCAACAAGGACCAGCTGCAGTCAAATTCGATTCAACTAAAGTAGGAGAAACAGATACCCGGCAGCCACCTTTATGCTGGAATTTAGTATATTGTGGGCAGCCCAATAACTATTTCAGAAATTCCTAATAAATCCTAGAGGCCCACTTAGCCCATTTGTGCAAGGCAAGGGATACTACTAAAGTTTAGTCCCACATTGCTAGTTTAGTGGGAGTTGGACCTCCTTATAAGGGAGGCTCTTTCCCCACTTGTACGAGCATGAGAACAAGAGGGATATCCACGCGCGCTCCTCCTTCGCCGCCCGCCTCGCCACGCCACGCCTCGTCACGACGCGCCGCGGTTGAGGGAATGAGCCGAGCGGATGTCTAAATTTTTGCCACGCACTACGGGTATACGAAAGGCCACTCGGGAGCTGGAAAGTTTTGCTGTAGTGGATATTGAATACGAACGTTGCACCCTTCGGCTGCTGCCTCTTCGTTTCGTCTCCCTCGATCCCTTTAGCTCCCGGCATAGCCTCTCGCCTCCTTCACGTGCGCCTATAAAAGGGAGGTCGCTCCTCCCAGAGAGATTCACCAGAACCTCTTCCTCCTCTCGCCACAAGTTCCTGAGCACTGCGCTGCCGCTACGATCTTCCCCATCCCGGCTTGCGGCGTGCACCGCAGGTCGGGACAGTAGGCCTCCGAAACCGCACCTCTTTGAGTCCTGTACGGGACAAGGGTGATAAGGTTTTTGGGGAGCGCTCTGCGCGACTACTGACTGACTCCTTCATCACGGACGCTCCGGACTCCGACGACTACTTCCCCGACGACGACTTCTTCCCCGACGTCGACAACCTCCTCGACGACATGGCTGGCGAGGACACCGACCCCAAGTCCAGTGCTACTGCTGTTGCTGTCCCGTATGTGTTCTTCTTTAAGTTAGATGTCATGCCACAGTTTCTCATACTACTACTTGCCCTACACATGTTAGGTTCTTCTTCATATATGCAACTAGTTCTACTATCTACTATAGATATGTTAGCCTACGGTTCATATATGCAGAAGCTATTTACCTTCTCTCTGTCAGAACGTATGACTTGTTTTATCTCTACTATACTAGTCATGCTTTATCTTGTATTTCTCTTAATAAAATCATTTGGTAAATTGCTCATATTTCCAACAATCCAAAAACCTTATTATTGGCTATTAACACCAAGTGGTTTTGCTGCTTCCATGAGACCTCCTATGTTTGAGGGTATCCACTATAAGAGGTGGCGCGTGAGAGCAGTCTTATGGTTTCAAACCATGAGTTGCTATGACGCCACTCTTGGCAAACCTGAAGGGGAGCTTGATGCTCAACAGGCACAAGCCTTTTAGAAAATGGATACTCTGTTTAAGGCTGCTCTCTTGAGTGTTCTTGGTGAGAACATAGTTGATGCTTATGCGTCAATTGATAATGGAAAAGATATGTGGGATGCACTCGAGGCCAAGTTTGGGGTCTCGGATGCTGGCACTGAGCTGTACATCATGGAGCAATTCTATGATTACAGGATGACTGAAGAGCGCTCCGTGGTTGAGCAAGCTCATGAGATACAGTCATTTGCTAGAGAACTTGAGCACTTCAGTTGTATGCTACCGGACAAGTTTGTTGCCGGAGGTATCATCACTAAGCTTCCTCCTTCATGGAGGAACTTTGCTACCTTACTGAAGCATAAGAGGCAGGAGTTTTCCGTTCCGGATCTCATTGGCACTCTTGATGTGGAAGAAAAGGCGAGAGCAAAGGACACACGTGCTCGAGGTATTGAGGGAGGATCTAGTGCCAATGTGGTACAGAAGCAGAACTTCTAGTCCCACAAGTTCAAGAACAAGGGCAAGTTTGATGGTAAAGCAAAGTTTGATGGGAAGAACAAGGCTGTGCAACACACGAACTTCAAGAAGAAGAATGGCAAGAAGAAAGGTTCTTGTCATGTGTGTGGGGATCCTGATCATTGGGCTCCTAGTTGCCCTAATCGCTATGACAAGCGTCATCCTGGGAAAGGCGGCAAGACCGCTAATGTTGTCATTGTAGACACTGACATGAAGGATGTTGGGTATGGTATATTTCCCACTATTCTTTCAGTATGTCATTCTCCTGACTGGTTGATTGACCCGGGTGCTAATGTGCATGTATGCGGTGATATTTCCATGTTTTCATCTTATCAGACCGCAGGGACTTCAACCGTGCTGATGGGCAACAGTTCAAGTGCTTCTGTTCGTGGTGTTGGCACGGTCGATCTGAAGTTTACTTCGGGGAAGATCGTGCGGCTGAAGAACGTGCATTATGTCCCCTCCGTCAATAAAAATCTTGTTAGCAGATCTCTTCTGTGTAGAGATGGCTACAAGCTTGTCTTTGAGTCGAACAAATTTGTAATATACAAGTATGGAACCTTTGTTGGTAAAGGCTATGAGTCAGGAGGTCTGTTTCGTTTATCCTTATCAGACGTTTGCAATAAAGTTGTTAATCATATTTGCAACAACAGTGAATCAAATGTGTGGCATTCACGTCTTTGTCATGTTAATTTTGGTTGCATGTCGCGACTAGCGAAGTTGAACTTAATCCCTAGCTTCACCACTGTCAAGGGATCTAAGTGTCAAGTGTGTGTGCAAGCTAAGCAACCTCGTAAGTCTCACACGACTACGGAAACGAGAAATCTTGCACCACTAGAGCTTATACATTCAGATCTATGTGAAATGAATGGTGTTTTGACAAAAGGTGGAAAGAAATATTTCATGACGTTAATTGATGACTCCACTAGATACTGCCGTATGTATCTTCTGAAATCTAAGGATGAGGCTTTGAACTTTTTCAAGATCTATAAAGCTGAGGTGGAAAACCAACTTGATCGAAATATCTAGAGGCTTAGGTCCGACCGTGGTGGAGAGTATTTTTCCAATGAATTTGATGCTTTTTGTGTGGAACATGGTATAATCCATGAGAGGACGCCTCCCTATTCACCTCAGTCAAATGGGGTGGCCGAAAGAAAGAACCGTACTCTAACACATTTGGTTAACGCCATGTTAGACACTTCGGGTCTCTCCAAGGCATGGTGGGGGAGTCAAAATTGACTGCATGTCATGTCCTAAACCGAGTTCCACAAAGAACAAAGAGATAACTCCATTCGAGGAATGGGAGAAGAAAAGGTTAAAACTCTCTTATCTACGAACATGGGGTTGTTTGGCGAAAGTCAATGTTCCAATTCCAAAGAAGCGGAAGCTTGGACCAAAGAGTGTGGATTGTGTTTTCCTGGGATATGCTTTTCATAGCATTGGCTATAGATTCTTGGTTGTAAAATCTGAGGTACCTGACATGCATGTTGGTACGATCATGGAGTCGAATGATGCGACTTTCTTTGAAGATATCTTTCCCATGAAGGATATGGATACCTCATCTAATCAGGAGATGCCTAGTTCATCGAATCAGGAACCAGTTACAATAACCGAATCTGCCATTTCGATGGAACACTTTGAAAGTCCTGTGGAGGAGAACAATGAAGTTCCTACTAGGAGCAAGAGACAGAGGACTGCAAAGTCCTTTGGTGATGATTTTCTTGTGTATCTCATAGATGACACTCCCAGTTCTATTTCAGAGGCCTATGCATCTGAAGATGCTGACTACTGGAAGGAAGCGGTTCGTAGCGAGATGGATTCCATCTTGACGAATGAAACCTGGGAGATAACTGATCATCCTTATGGGTGCAAACCTATAGGATGCAAGTGGGTATTCAAGAAGAAGCTTAGGCCTGATGGTACTATCGAAAAATACAAGGCTCGGCTCGTGGCTAAGGGTTATACCCAAAAGGAAGGTGAAGACTTCTTTGATACTTACTCACCTGTGGCTCGACTGACCACTATTCGAGTTCTACTTTCACTAGCTGCCTCGCATGGTCTTCTCGTTCATCAAATGGATGTTAAGACTGCTTTCCTAAATGGAGAGTTGGACGAGGAAATTTATATGGAACAACCAGATGGGTTTGTACTAGATGGTCAGGAAGGGAAAGTGTGCAAGTTGCTGAAGTCTTTGTACTGACTTAAGCAAGCACCCAAACAGTGGCATGAGAAGTTTGAAAGAACTTTAACAACTGCAGGCTTTGTTGTGAACGAAGCTGACAAATGTGTGTACTATCGCCATGGTGGGGGCGAGGGAGTTATCTTGTGCTTGTATGTTGATGACATACTGATTTTCGGAACAAATCTGAATGTTACTAAGGAGGTCAAGGATTTCCTATCTCGTTGTTTTGAGATGAAGGATTTAGGAGTGGCTGATGTCATTCTGAACATCAAGTTGTTGAGAGAGGATGATGGTGCGATTACATTGCTTCAATCTCACTATGTGGAAAACATCTTGAGTTGCTTTGGCTATAGTGACTGCAAGCCCTCTCCAACACCATATGATGCGAGTGTGTTACTTCGAAAGAATCGAAGAATTGCTAGAGATCAATTGAAATATTCTCAGATTATTGGCTCGCTTATGTACTTAGCAAGTGCTACAAAACCTGACATCTCTTTTGCTGTTAGCAAACTGAGTCGGTTTGTCTCAAAACTAGGAGGTGTGCATTGGAAAGCTCTAGAGAGAGTTTTGCGTTATTTGAAAGGCACTGCAAATTATGGAATTCACTACACCGGGCATCCAAAGGTGCTTGAAGGGTATAGTGACTCGAACTGGATCTCAGATGCTGATGAGATAAAGGCCACGAGCGGTTATGTATTCACTCATGGAGGTGGCGCTGTTTCTTGGAAGTCTTGCAAGCAGACCATCTTAACGAGGTCAACAATGGAAGCAGAACTCACAGCATTAGATACAGCTACGACTGAAACAGATTGGCTTCGCCGACTCTTGAATGACTTGCCGGTTGTTGAGAAACCTGTACCGGGTGTCCTTATGAACTGCGACAATCATACTGTGATCACGAAAGTGAGCAGCTCGAAGGATAACATGAAGTCATCAAGACACGTTCAGAGAAGGTTAAAGTCTGTCAGGAAAATGAAAAACTCCGGAGTTATTGCGTTGGATTATATCCAAACGTCTAAAAATCTGGCAGATCCTTTTACTAAGGGTATATCACGTAATGTGATAGATAATGCATCGAGGGAGATGGGTATGAGACCCACAATATGAGTTGTTCACAGTGGTAACCTATTCTTTGTGATCGGAGATCCCGTGAATTAGATGTGGAAGACAAGCTGTTGGTCAACTGAGAGGAGAGTATCCTTACTATTTACAATACCACTCCATGAAGATGCAATACTCTTATAATCTGCATGGCAGGTTGATGTATATCTTAATGTGTTCTAAGTGGCTTATTTAAGTAGAGATGTTATCCTGCAGAACATCTTTTGAAGAACACACCTATATGAGTCTGATTGTCAAACGTCGCAATCTATGAGAGTAGGGTTCTCTCTAGTAAACTCATGAAAGGTCACGGAGTATGACACATAAGCTCCACCAGCGGGGAAGACCCACGGTAGCCACGTATCGGTCAAGGCTTTATGTGAAACTAGATTCGCAGAAAACTTGCAGTTCAAGGCCCAGTCCACTATTCAAGTTGCTTAATAGTGTAACATAGAGTTCTAGGTGGAAGTTCAACTTAACAGTCTCCACTGCAGTACCGGTATATAAAACAGTGTTTTGGAACCAAAGGCAAATTTCTGTGTGCCTCTTGGATCTGGTGGGGGATTGCTGGAATTTAGTATATTGTGGGCAGCCCAATAACTATTTCAGAAATTCCTAATAAATCCTAGAGGCCCACTTAGCCCATTTGTGCAAGGCAAGGGATACTACTATAGTTTAGTCCCACATTGCTAGTTTAGTGGGAGTTGGACCTCCTTATAAGGGAGGCTCTTTCCCTACTTGTACGAGCATGAGAACAAGACGGATATCCACGCGCGCTCCTCCTCCATCACCCGCCTCGCCATGCCACGCCTCGTCACGACGCGCCGCGGGTTGCGGGAATGAGCCGAGCCGATGTCTAAATTTTTGCCACGCACTACGGGTATACGAAAGGCCACTCGGGAGCTGGAAAGTTTTGTTGTAGTGGATATTGAATACGAACGCTGCACCCTTCGGTTGCTGCCTCTTTGTTTCGTCTCCCTCGATCCCTTCAGCTCCCCGCGCAGCCTCTTGCCTCCTTCTCGTGCACCTATAAAAGGGAGGTCGCTCCTCCCAGAGAGATGCACCAGAACCTCTTCCTCCTCTCGCCACAAGTTCCTGAGCACTGCGCTGCCGCTACGATCTTCCCCATCCCGGCTTGCGGCGTGCACCGCAGGTCGGGACAATAGGCCTCCGAAACCGCACCTCTTTGAGTCCTGTACGGGAGAAGGGTGATAAAGTTTTTGGGGAGCGCTCTGCGCGACTACTGACTGACTCCTTCATCACGGACGCTCCGGACTCCGACGACTACTTCCCCGACGACGACTTCTTCCCCGACGTCGACAACCTCCTCGACGACATGGCTGGCGAGGACACCGACCCCAAGTCCAGTGCTACTGCTGCTGCTGTCCCGTATGTGTCCTTCTTTCTGTTAGATGTCATGCCACAGTTTCTCGTACTACTACTTGCCCTACACATGTTAGGTTCTTCTTCATATATGCAACTAGTTCTACTGTCTAGTATAGATATGTTAGCCTACGGTTCATATATGCAGAAGCTATTTACCTTCTCTCTGTCAGAATGTATGACTTGTTTTATCTCTACTATACTAGTCATGCTTTATCTAGTATTTCTGTTAATAAAATCATTTGGTAAATTGCTCATATTTCCAACACTTTATGCAAAACAAGTTGCATGTCTGTCAGTGGAACCGGCCTCATGTACGTGGACATGTAAGGTTGGTCCATGCCGCTTCATCTTAGAATGCAACCAAATCAAAATAAGACGTTAGTGGTAAGCGGTATGACGATCACCGCCCACAACTCATTGTGTTCTACGCATAGACCTAGCTCATGATGCCACTGTTGGGAAACGTTGCATGGAAAACAAAAAATTTCTATGCACATGTAATCATCTATCCATGGAGATGCATAGCAACGAGGGGGAGAGTGTGTCTACGTACCCTCGTAGACCGAATGGGGATGCGCTTAGTAATGCGGTTGATGTAGTCGAACTTCTTCGCGATCCAACCGATCACGCACCGAACGTACGGCACCGCCGCATTCAGCAGACGTTCAGCAAGACGGGTGAAGTTGTAGATGAGTTCCGGCAGCACGAAGGCGTGGTGACGGTGATGTTGAAGTGATTTCCACAGGGCTTCGCCTAAGCACTACGAAAATATGACCGGGCGAGGAAACGATGGACGGGGGCGCCGCACACGGCTAAGACAATGATGTGTCCTTGTGTGGCGCCCCCTCCCCACATATATATAGGTGGGAGGGGAGAGGGAGGCGGCCTAGGGGCTGACCGCGGGACCTAGGGCCCCCGCCCTCTTGCCCCCCCCCCCACTTCCTTGTATGCACTTGGGGGAAGGAAAGAGGGGGGAGAGGGAAGGAACGGGGAGTCCTACTCCACACTTTCCTTTCCCTTCCCATCTTTCCTTCTCCTCCTCCTAGGGCCGGCCCCTATTGGGCTCACCAGCCCCTTATGGGCTGGTGTGTTCCCTAACTTGGCCCATAAGGCCCATACGGTTGCCGAGGGTGCCCAAAACTCCTTCCGGTGACCCGATAAGTACCCGATACCTTTCGGAACACTTCCGGTGTCCGAATACCATCGTCCTATATATCAATATTTACCTATTGACCATTTAGAGACTCCTTGTCATGTCCATGATCTCATCCGGGACTCTGAAAAACATTCGGTCACCAGATCACATAACTCATACGGGTTTGAGAACTATGTAGACATGACCGAGACACCTCTCCAGTCAATAACCAATAGTGGAACCTGGATGCCCATATTGGCTCCCACATATTCTATGAAGATCTTTATCGGTCGAACCGTTATGACAACATACACAATTCCCTTTGTCCGTAGGTATGTTACTTGCCCCAGATTCGATCGTCGGTATATCTATACCTAGTTCAATATCGTTACCGGCAAGTCTATTTACTCGTTCCGTAATACATCATCCTGTGACTAACTCATTAGTCATTTGCTTGCAAGGCTTATTATGATGTGTATTACCGAGAGGGCCCAGAGATACCTCTCCGATACTCGGGGTGACAAATACTAATCTCAAGTCACGCCAACCCAACAAAACACCTTCAGAGATACCTGTAGAGCATCTTTATAATCACCCAATTAGGTTGTGACGTTTGATATCACACAAGGAATTCCTCCGGTATCCGGGAGTTGCAATAAACTGTACGATCAAATGCTAAGCTAACGGATGGATCTTGTCCATCACATCATTCTCATAATGATGTGATCCCGTTATCAAATGACAACTCATGTCCATGGTTACGAAACCTTAACCATCTTTGATTAACGAGCTAGTCTAGGAGAGGCTTACTAGGGACATGGTATTTTTTTACGTATTCACACATGTATTTAGGTTTCCGGTCAATACAATTCTATCCCGAAGAATAAACCTTTATCATGAATAAGGAAATATAAAATAATAAAAATTTTATTATTGCCTCTAGGGCATATTTCCATCAGAAGGATGAGAACAAGAAGGACAGTTACTCTGGCACAATGTCTCGGATCAAAGACTAGATTGAGAACATATCAAGTACGCGTCCAAGGACGTGTACACAAGCTATGAGATGTACAGGCGGATCGTTGACATGAGGAAGTGTCTTCTTCCTGCCCCAGACGAGGGATAGAGCCATAGAGCAGTGGCAGGAGCGTCATAAGAAGTAGATGACTAGATGATCGTTTCTCCCAGTTTAGAATGCATGCAATTTTTATTGAGGTGTGTACAAACGATCTGTTTAGCCATTTATGTAATTGGATGTTTATTTTAGTTATATATATGTTGTTCTTCTGTAGACAGAAGAAATCACACGGCTTATTAGCAGCTATCGTCCATGTTCTTATTGGTCTTCGCACACATTTCTGATCACGAACATGTTTGCCGCGTAACACACACATCTTGTTTAGTTGAACTGCTTCTGTTGTCTTGGCTCATCGCAAACAGTTCATATGAGTGAATTGTATGCCCTCCATCGCACACACCTTGATCAAGCTGACCGTTTCTATTGTGTTTCCTCATCACAGACAGTTCATCCCAGTGAACTATATGTCGTATATCACACACACCCTCATCTGGATAACCTTTTATTGTTCTGTATCATCGCAAATAGTTCGTACGGATTAATCGTATGCCACGCATTGCACACGCAACTCTGATCTGAATCGTGTTTCATGTGTGTGCCATCCCAAATAGTTCGTCTCATTTTTGACGATTTTCTTACACCACTGTTTGCGATTAATGCATCACACACAGTTTCATCGAAGGGTCTCCGATTGGACTATCATGTTTGGACCATCCTACAGTAGTGATGTGCTGGTGGATCGAGAGTAGTAGCACTAGGTTTATACACCATGCTACTACTATGGCATGTCCTAGGGGTAGCGTGGGTTTATACCCCACGCTACTACTATGTCTTGTTAGGGGGCATGGTGGAGACCACTTAGTAGTAGTGTGGGTTTTATAACCCGTGCTAAATAGTAGCGCAGGGTTTATACATCTCCCTACTGCTAAAGATCAATCTATAAGGTATTTCGTAGTAGTGCTAGCTCCACATCCCCCCTCCTAACCGTGCCGCTTCTGTCGCTCATGTTCTCGCCCACAAAGTCACTGCCATGGACTAAATCACCACCGTGGCCAACGATCTCCCCGGTGCATGACTCATTGTCCGGGAGCTTCCTCTCTGTCAACCTCGTTGGCTACACCAACTTGAACAAGCACGAAGGCCCTCACCCATCGCCACCGAGCTCATCTCTGACATTGCATCCCGACAGTTACCGTCGCCAAACTCACTGTGTGCTCTTACTTCTTTCCCCTCCCTTCTCTTCGTCGTGTGCTTGGTCTACCTAGTTTTCCCCTGTAACTGAACCTCCTCTGGCGAAGCACGTGCTCTTGCGGTCATTTGCTCACCTCCGTGCATCACTCGTGCTCCTGGAGCGTCCAGAAACCGTCACTACTAGGGAAAATCCTAGTAGTAGCACTGGTTTTTGTCCTAGTAGCAGTAACGCTGGTTAAAGTCACGCTACTGCAATCCCCACCTAGTAGTAGCGTTTGTTGGACCCGCGCTACTACTACTTAGCAGTAGTGAAGACCGGGCACCAGCGCTACTGCTTTTGTCTAACCAACGCTACTACTAATATTACCTGTATTCCTTTTACTGTTGCATATTTGAGTTGTATTTGTGTTGGTTTTATATGGTAGCCTACATATCATAAACATACAATATTCTAATGATATCATACACATAATAGTCTCATCATATCATACACATAATAGTATCATCACATCATCCAACATAAATGATGTCTCTCATCATCATCTCGATATAGAGATACAAGTTTTGTCACATGTTTCATCATCTATATCTAAACTATGATATAGAAGAGAAGACCGATCACTAGGAGAAAGAGCATGATAATGTAGTAGTTCTTGAGGTGCCGATTACGATCCCTCTCTCGCGCTAGCATGAACCCCAAATAACTAGATTCCGCTTCGCCTCTGCTGTCAAACCCTCTCTAGCTACCGCCCGTGAACCCCGATACCTACGCCTAACACTCTGGCCACTCATCGTACACTCCTGGAACCTTACCTACGTACACGGCATAGCACTTGTTCGCCATCGATGATCTATATATCTACATCTTCATGTGATGAATTCATAGATAATATGCAACATAATATATAGTTGAGCAACACAAAGATGAGACAGGGTTAGCAAATACAAGCGGCATATCATAAACATAACTAACAAAGTTCATCATACCCAAGCTAATTAACTAGAGTGACCTACGCTAGTTGAGGAGGACGGTTTACATCACAAAGTTTCATCATGCATAAGTTCAAAGTTTTGTCATAGAGAAAGTAGCTACTGAGTAAACAGGCACATTGTCATCATCAATCACTACAACATGTTGTGCCATTAGTCCAAATCGGGAAGGATGTCGCCGAGCATCATGAAAGACTTCAAGTCTAGACACTGAGTGGCTACGTGCATTCAAAGGTCAGCCCGTGACATCGGCTTTTCTTCATAGAACATCCCTGTTTTTTCCATGACCTCCTTCATGATGATTTGGGCAAGTTGATGCTGGATGTGATAGAACTCAGCTCTGAGTCGATGATCTGGTATATTTCCAAGTTTCTTGGCCAACTACAGAATCTCAGCATCGATGGAAGTAGGTGACGTGTGAAGTTTTCGCACATACCTTCTGTACTCCAGCATGTGGTTCATGACGTAGAATCCATCACTAAGACTATCCTTCAGTTGTTGGATGCAGCAAGATGAAGGAGAATGGCTCAACCAGTGAGCATGTGATCATAATGTCTGGGTATTACAATCACTTGAATCAAGTGGGAGTTAATCTTCCAGATAAGATAGTGATTGACAGAGTTCTCTAGTCACTATCACCAAGCTACTAGAACTTTGTGATGAACTATAATGTGCAAGGGATTATGGAAAAGATTCCCAAGGTCTTCGCGATGCTAAAATCGGCGAAGGTAGAAATCAATAAAGAGCATCAAGTGTTGATGGTTAATAAGACCACTAGTTTCAAGAAAAAGGGCAAAGGAAAAGAAAGGGAACTTCAACAAGAATGGCAAGCAAGTTTCCACTCCCGCGAAGAAGCCCACAGCTAGACCTAAGCCTGAAACTGAGTGCTTCTACTGCAAAGGCAATGGTCCCTTGAAGCGGAACTACCCAAAATACTTGGCGAATAAGAAGGATGGCAAAGTGAACAAAGGTATATTTGATATACATGTTATTGATGTGCACTTTACTAGTGTTCATAGTAACCCCAGGGTATTTGATATCGGTTCAGTTGCTAAGATTAGTAAGTCAAAAATGGAGTTACAAAATGAACAGTGACTACTTAAGGGCGAGGTGACAATGTGTGTTGGTAGTGATTCCAGGGTTGATAAGATCACCATCGCACACTCCCTCTACCTTCGGGGTTAGTGTTAGACCTAAATAAATGTTATTTGGTGTTTGTGTTGAGCATGAATATGATTGGATCATCTTTATTGTGATACAGTTATTCATTTAAGTCAGAGAATAATTGTTGTTCTGTTTACATGAATAAAACCTTCTATGGTCATACACCAAATATAAATGGTTTGTTCAATCTCGATCGTGGTTATACACATATTCATAATATTGATGCCAAAAGATGCAAAGTTGATAATGATAGTGCAACATTTTTGTGGCACTGCCGTTTAGGTCATATTGGTGTAAAGCGTATGAAGAAACTCCATGTAGATGGACTTTTGGAATTACTTGTTTATGAACCATATGATGCTTGCGAACCATGCCTCATGGGCCAGATAACTAAAACTCCGTTCTCCAGAACAATGGAGCGAGCCACAGACTTGTTGGAAATAATACATACCGGTGTATACGGTCCGATGAGTGTTGAGGCTCGCGGCGGGTATCGTTATTTTCTTACCTTCACAGATAATTTGAGCTGATATGGGTATATCTACTTAATGAAACACAAGTCTGAAACATTTGAAAAGTTCAAAGAATTTTAGAGTGAAGTGGAGAATCATCATAACAAGAAAATAAAGTTTCTACGATCTAATTGCGGAGGTGAATATTTGAGTTACGAGTTTGGCCTTCATTTAAAACATTGTGGAATAGTTTCACAACTCACGCCACCTGGAACACCACAACGTAATGGTGTGTCCGAACATCGTAACTGTACTTTATTAGATATGGTGCGATCTATGATGTGTTTTACCGATTTACCACTATCATTTTGGGGTTATGCATTAGAGACAGTAGCATTCACGTTAAATAGGGCACCGTCTAAATCAGTTGAGACGACACCGTATGAACTATGGTTTGGCAAGAAACCTAAGCTGTCGTTTCTTAAAGTTTGTGGTAGCGATGCTTATGTGAAAAAGCTTCAGCCTAATAAGCTCGAACCCAAATCGGAGAAGTGCGTCTTCATCGGGATACCCAAAAGAAACTGTTGGGTACTGTAATGCCCCAGATGTAACTTGCCATATTTGTAATCCAACTCTTGCCATTCCCGGCTATGTGTTATGATATTCCCTCCGTGGTTGGGTTTTCCCTGTGTTTTGCATTTTGGTCATGTCATGCATTTCATATCATGTCATCATGTGCATCGCATTCGCATACGTGTTCGTCTCATAAATCCGAGCATCTTTCCCGTTGTCCGTTTTGCAATCCGGCGCTCCTATGTCTCCCGGCGTCCCCTTTTACATTTCTTCGTGAGCAGGTATTAAACATTCTCGGAATGGACCGAGGTTTGACATGCGGCCTCGGTATAGCACCGGTAGACCGCCTGTCAAGTTTCGGGTCAATCGGAGTTCGTTTGGTACTCCAACGGTTAACCGGGTAACCGTGAAGGCCTCGTGTGTGTTGCAGCCCAACACCCCTTGAAAACAGCCCAATAACCCATCTAAGTCACTCCCATGTCCTCCGCCGTTTGATCACGATCGCGTGGCCGAAAACCGCACTCCATTTGGAGCTTCCTAGCTCCTTCTAGCTATAAAAAGGCCTCCCCCTCCTCAAATCACGGGCAAAATCCACCCCGAAACCCTAATTTCGTCGCTCCGCGCGGGCGGACGTGTCCGCCGCCGCCGGACGCTTCGCCGCCGCCGCCCGCAGCCAACCACGCAGCGCCACGTGGCCTGCTCCGCCGTCCCCGCCGCCCGGCCCACCGAGCCCGTCCCCGGCCCTCCGGGCCCATCGCCGCCGCCCCGCCGCCTGGCGCCCCGCGCCCGTGGCCGCCTCCTCCCGCGCCCCCGCGCACCTTCCCGCCGGCGCCGGCCGCTCGTCGCCGCCGCCCGTCACTCCGGCCGGCCGCCCCGCGCCGCCCTCCGCCTCCGCCATCCCGCGGCGCCGCGCCGCCACCGCGCCGGAGCTCCGCCTCCGCCGCCCCTCGCCGCGCCACCACGCCGCGCCGTCGCCGGAGCTCGCCGCCGCGCCGGAGCTCCCGATCCAGATCTGGATCCACTAGGGGTTGACTTCGCACCTCCCCCTCTTTTCTCTAAGTCTTTTATTTTCACATCAACATCACCTGTTCATCGTGCCATAACTATGCATCCGTTGCTCGGTTTCGTGCGTATAATAGGTCTGTTTGTTCGTCTCGAAGAGTACAACATTTTGTTCCATTGCATCATTTTCTTTTGAAGTCATCTTGATGCCCGAAATGCTGTTAGAAGAGGGCTAGTTGATGTTAATTGTTGGATCTTATCTGAACATGCACTTTTGTCATTTTTGCCATGATTGATATGTACCTCCTATGAAGTTGAGTCCTACATGAGTTTTGTAATATGCCATGTTACCTTTCCAGAGAATTTTGCCGTGTATTTTTGTGATCTATGTGGTGACTAGAACAAGCATGCAAACTAGGTCACCTGATGTTGCTGATTTCAGAGACTTAGCGATTTCACTAAGTCCCTGACTGCTGTTATTTTTATGCCATGTGTTCATGTTGTTTCCGAGAGATCTATGCATAATTTGAGCATGATCAGTAAGGGTGTTTAGAGCTTGAGTATTTTCTTAATCCATCCATGCCTTTGTTTGTAATTATGGAGTGCCATATCTTGAGTCAATCGAGCTCTACTTTTGCTTCAAAATGTTGCTGGCAGATTGTTTACGTGTTATTCGATTTTGCCAAGCTTGGTGTAGTTGATCCTTGCACGATATGATGTTATTCTTGCCATGTCTAGTTACTATGCCATGTCTTATTGATGTATGTATGATTAGTTTATCATGAATTGCTCTGTAGTGAGTGCATCGAGCTCACGAACATGCCTAGTCGTTAACAGTTTCTGCCATGTCCAGTTTTCTACCAAGTCTGAAACCTGTAACGAAATTTGCTTAATTGACATGGGTGTAATCATATGTTCTGATCCTTTTTGGCTTATGGTCAGTAAAGGACTCTTGTCAAGTGCTTTGAGTAGATTCATGCCATGCCTTACTTTGCTATGTTCTGATCCTGTAGCATGTTGTTTCATTGCTCTGAACATGCCATCCTGATGTTAGTTTCTGCTTTGTTGATATTTTCACAAAGTCTGTGAACCTGTTATCTTTTGCACTTTTGCCATGCTTGTTTGGACCTGTTATGATGTGATTTAGCCGTAGCTCAGTGTTCATCTTTTGTCGTGCATCTTGTGTAGATTGTGGTCATATGCTTTGTTGCCATGTTTGGGTGCAGTAGCTTAATTAATTGTTGTTTGCTAAGTAGCATCATGCTGTTAATGGCAGGTTCGTGTCATTCTTGTATTGCTTGCCATTTGCAAACCGTGCATCCGATTCCGGTGAACTTTATATCGATTTCAACCGAAATCACCTCATCTATCTAGTGGCATGCTTGGTTTGCCAAGATTATGCCCTGTTCATCCTTGTCCTTCCGGAGCATGCATACGCATTGCATATCACCTCTCGCATATCATGCCATGTTTTGCATCATGTTGCTTGCGCATTGCATCGTGGTTGATATTGGTTCCTTTGCTTGTTATCTTGCCTTGGGTAGAGCCGGGAGACGAGTACATGACCGAGGATTCCGTTGAGAACGCTTTCGAGGACCAAGCTTTCGACAACTCTGAGACTCTTGCAGGCAAGATGACCATACCCTCGAAATCACTTCTATCTTTGCTTGCTAGATTGCTCGCTCTTTTGCCATGCCTATGTTGCGATACCTACCACTTGCTATATCATGCCTCCTATATTGCCATGTCAGCCCCTAACCATCCATGTCCTAGCAAACCGTTGTTTGGCTATGTTACTGCTTTGCTCAGCCCCTCTTATAGCGTTGCTAGTTGCAGGTGAAGATGAAGTTTGTTCCTTGTTGGGACATGATCTTGTTGTTCCTTGTTGGAACATGTTTACTTGTTGGGATATCACAATACCGCTTATTTAATTAATGCATCTATATACTTGGTAAAGGGTGGAAGGCTCGGCCTTATGCCTGGTGTTTTGTTCCACTCTTGCCACCCTAGTTTCCGTCATACCGGTGTTATGTTCCCGGAGTTTGCGTCCCTTACACGGTTGGGTGATTTATGGGACCCCCTTGACAGTTCGCTTTGAATAAGACTTTTCCAGCAAGGCCCAACATTGGTTTTACCATTTGCCACCTAAGCCTTTTTCCCTTGGGTTCTGCAGACTCAAGGGTCATCTTATTTTAACCCCCCCGGGCCAGTTCTCCATCGATTGCTGGTCCAAACTAGAGCATCGTGCAGGGCCGTCCCTTGGCAACTTGGGTTATGTTGGCTCCTGTACGCTTAGCTTATCCGGATGTGCCCTGAGACCGAGATATGTGCAGCTCCTATCAGGATTTGTCGGCACAATCGGGCGGCTTTGCTGGACTTGTTTTGTTGTTGTTGAAATGTCTTGTAGTCCGGGATTCCGAGATTGATCGGGTCTTCCCGGTAGAAGGTATATCCTTCGTTGACCGTGAGAGCTTATCATGGGCTAAGTTGGGACACCCCTGCAGGGTATTATCTATCGAAAGCCGTGCCCGCGGTTATGAGGCAGATGGGAATTTGTTGATGTCCGGTTGTAGAAAACCCGAAGTTGACCTTATCTAAAACACATCAACCGCGTGTGTAACCGTGGTGGTCTCTTCTCGGCGGGGTCCGGGAAGTGAACACGGTTGTTGGAGTTATGCCTGACGTAGGTGTTTCAGGATCACTTCTAGCTTCACGACCGTGCTTTGCCTTCTCTTCCCGCTCTCTTTTGCGTTGTAGCCACCATATGCTAGTCGCTTGCTGCAGCTCCACCTCACAAACCCCTTTCCCACCTTTAAGCTTAAATAGTCTTGATCTCGCGGGTGTGAGATTGCTGAGTCCCCGTGACTCACAGATATTATCACCACAGTTGCAGGTAACAACGATGCCAGTGCAGATGACGCGACTGAGCTCACTTGGGAGTTCGACGAGGAACGTGGCCGTTACTGTGTTTCTTTTCCAGATGATCAGTAGTGGAGCCCAGTTGGGTGATCCGGGGATCTGTTTAGCATTTGGGGTAGTCTTCTTTCATTTTGGTGCCGTAGTCGGACCTTGAGTGTAATCTGTATGATGGATGTTATTTATGTACTTGTGTGAAGTGGCGATTGTAAGCCAACTATGTATCTTTCCCCTTTATTTATTACATGGATTGTGTGAAGATTACCTCACTTGCGACATTGCTTTCAATGCGGTTATGCCTCTAAGTCGTGCCTCGACACGTGGGAGATATAGCCGCATCGAGGGCGTTACAGGTACACCTTCTATCATAGATCCGGAGGCAAGATTTTTGTTTCTAAGAATGGGTCCTTTTCTAGAGAAGGAGTTTCTCACGAAAGAAGTAAGTGGGAGGAAAGTAGAACTTGAGGAGGTAACTGTACCTTCTCTCGAATTGGAAAGTAGCTCATCACAGAAAACCGTTCCCGTGATGCCTACACCAACTAGAGAGGAAGCTAACGATAATGATCATGAAACTTCAGATCAAGTTACTACCGAACCTCGTAGGTCAACCAGAGCACGTTCCGCACCAGAGTGGTACGGTAATCCTATTCTGGAAGTCATGTTACTAGACCATGACAAACCTACGAACTATGAAGAAGCGATGATGAGCCTAGATTCCGATAAATCTGAGATAGGATCCATACAATAAGAACAAAGAGCGGACTTTGGTGGACTTGCCCGATGCTCGGCAAGCCATTGAGAATAAATGGATCTTCAAGAGGAAGACAAATCCTGATGGTAGTGTTACTATCTCCAAAGCTCGAATTGTCGCAAAAAGGTTTTTGACAAGTTCAAAGTGTTGACTACAATGAGATTTTCTCACTCGTATCGATGCTTAAGTCTGTCCAAATCATGTTAGCAATTGCCGCATTTTATGAAATCTGGCAAATTGATATCAAAACTGCATTCCTTAATGGATTTATTAAAGAAGAGTTGCATATGATGCAACCACAAGGTTTTATCAATCCTAAAGGTGCTAACAAAATGTGCAAGGTCCAGCGATCCATCTATGGACTGGTGCAAGCATCTCGGAGTTGGAATATATGCTTTGATAAGGTGATCAAAGCATATGGTTTTATACAGACTTGTGGTGAAGCCTGTATTTACAAGAAAGTGAGTGGGAGCACTACAGCCTTTCTGATAAGTATATGTGAATGACATATTGTTGATTGGAAATGATGTAGAATTTCTGGATAGCATAAAAGGATAATTGAATAAGAATGAATCAATGAAAGACCTCAGTGAAGCTGCTTACATATTGGGCAACTAGATCTATAGAAATAGATCAAGACGCTTGATAAGACTTTCGATGAGTACATACCTTGACAAGATTTTTAAGAAGTTCAAAATGGATCAGTCAAAGAAAGGATTCTTACCTATGTTGCAAGGTGTGAAGTTGAGTAAGACTCAAAGCCCGACCACGGCAGAAGATAGAGAGAGAATGAAAGTCATGACCTATGCCTCAGCCATTCGTTCTATAAAATATGCCATGTTGTATACCAGACCTATTGTGTACCTTACCATGAGCTTGGCAAGGGGGTACAATAGTTATCCAGGACTAGATCACTGGACAGCGGTCAAAATTATCCTTAGTTACCTTAAATAGGACTAAGGAAATGTTTCTCGGTTATGGAGGTGACAAAGAGTTCGTCGTAAAGCTTTAACACTGATCTGGATGACTCTGAGTCTCAATCTGGATACATATTGAAAGTGGGAGCAATTAGCTAGAGTAGCTCCGTGCAGACATTGTAGACATAGAAATTTGCAAAATACATACGGATCTGAATGTGGCAGACCCGTTGACTAAACTTCTTTCACAAGCAAAACATGATCACACCTTACTACTCTTTGGGTGTTAATCACATGATGATGTGAACTAGATTATTGACTCTAGTAAACACTTTGTGTGTTGGTCACATGGCGATGTGAACTATAGGTGTTAATCACATGGTGATGTGAACTATATTATTGACTCTAGTGCAAGTGGGAGACTGAAGGAAATATGCCCTAGAGGCAATAATAAAGTCATTATTTTATATTTCCTTATATCATGATAAATGTTTATTGTTCATGCTAGAATTGTATTAACCGGAAACTTGATACATGTGTGGATAAACAGACAAAACACTATGTCCCTAGTAAGCCTCTACTAGACTAGCTCGTTAATCAAAGATGGTTAAGTTTCCTAACCATAGACATGTGTTGTCATTTGATGAATGGGATCACATCATTAGGAGAATGATGTGATGGACAAGACCCATCCATTAGCTTAGCATATTGATCGTTCAGTTTTATTGCTATAGCTTTCTTCATGTCATATACATATTCCTTCGACTATGAGATTATGCAACTCCCGGATACCGGAGGAATACCTTGTGTACTATCAAACGTCACAGCGTAACTGGGTGATTATAAAGATGCTCTACAGGTATCTCCGAAGGTGTCTTTTGGGTTGGCATAGATCGAGATTAGAATTTGTCACTCCGAGTATCAGAGAGGTATCTCTGGGCCCTCTCGATAATACACATCATAAGAAGCCTTGCAAGCAATGTGACTAATGAGTTAGATGCAGGATGATGTACTACGGAATGAGTAAAGAGACTTGCCGGTAACGAGATTGAACTAGGTATGAAGATACCGACGATCGAATCTCGGGACAGTAACATACCGATGACAAAGGGAATAACGTATGTTGTCAGTACGGTACGACCAATATAGATCCTCGTAGAATAGTTGGGAACCAATATGAGCATCCAGGTTCTGCTATTGGTTATTGACCGGAGAGGTGTCTCGGTCATGTCTACATAGTTCTCAAACCCGTAGGGTCCGCACGCTTAACGTTCAATGACAATTTTGTATTATATGAGTTATGTGATTTGGTGACCGAATGTTATTCGGAGTCCGGATGAGATCACGGACATCAGGAGGAGTCTCAAAATGGTGGAGAGGTAAAGATTCGTATATAGGACGATAGTATTTCAACACCGGAAGTGTTCCGGGGGTACCGGGTACGTATCGGGTCACTGGAAGGGGTTCCGGCCATCCTCCGCCAAACTATATGGGCCTAATGGGCCAAGAGGGGAAACACAGCAGCCAGCAGGGGCTGCTGCACCCCCCATATGGGCCGCACCTGAGGGAAAGGAAAGGGGAGAATAGAGAAGGAAGGGTAGGGATTCGGCCTCCCCCTTCCTTCCCTCCTCTCTCCTCTTTCCTTCCCCTCCGGTGGACATGGTAAGGGGGGAGGCCGAATTGGGAGGCACCCAAGTAGGATTCCTCATACTTGGGGCGCACCTTGGCTGCCTCTCCTCCCTTCCAACCTATATATATGAGGGGGGGCACAGCTAGAACACACACCAACAATTGTTAGCCGTGTGCGGCGCTCCCCTCCACAGTTTACGCCTCTGGTCATATTCTCGTAGTTCTTAGGCGAAGCCCTGCGTGGATCACTTCACCATCACCGTCACCACGCCGTCGTGCTGACGGAACTCATCTCCCTCGACACTTTTCTAGATAAAGAATTCAAGGGACATCATCAAGCTGAACATGTGCAGAACTCGAAGGTGTCGTACGTTCGATGCTTGATCGGTCAGAACGAGAACAAGTTCGACTACATCAACCGCGTTAACAAACGCTTCCGCTTTCGGTCTACGAGGGTACGTGGACACACTCTCCCCCTCTCGTTGCTATGCATCTCCTAATAGATCTTGTGTGACCGTAGGAGAGCGTGGGAGTATCGGGGGTAAAGAATGACGAGGATGGCGCACCCCTCGCTGCGCAAAATATAGTACGTCGCCTCAAATTAGCCTCCATGCGTGACAAATAATGATTAAGTATGTACAAAAGGTTGTATGTGTCACAAAGGATATCCGCGGATGACTTACATGGGATGATAAGGAAGGAGAATCGTCTCCTTGCCCTTATTGTCGACCATGGAATTGGCGATGTACTTCCTCGCATATTCACGGTGCTCTGCGCAGACTTCCAAGAAGACCTCGTGCATAAAGTACGGTTCCACGACTGAGATAAAAGGTATTTGCTCGCGCCTGATGATGTAGTTCAGGTACATGGCATAAAGGTGGACGAACGTGAAATCCAGCTTTGTCATGTGAAACATGTCAAAGAGGTAATCAAATCGAAGGAAGAACTTTTCCGCGGGAAATGTTCTTTGTTGCTTACGAGTGAGTACTCAATCCTCTCATTCCCAGCCGAATGACTCTATAATCAGATCAGTTTTCTGATACATGATTAAACTAAAGGTTAACCGTATCATGCAATTTTCTCTTCCAATGGTTTTCACTCGATTTTAATGTAATAATGAACAGAGATTTGTATGGTCTTTTAAACCAATCTACCAATATGGGGTAGATCCAACATGTTGACCCACAAAGAGAGCCCTAGGGTTTCCCTTGCAAGTCAACATCCAATGTTGTGGCACTGGATTGATCAAGATCACGAGGTGGCTCATAGATCACACCACATTCGATTCATCACCCAAATTTCTATTCTCTTCGTTCACAATACTAAGACGTTCTATATGTTATTCGGATTCACATGGATAAATATTCATTTTAGTGCCCTTCTTCAATCAGTTTAGTTCATACGTAGTCCATATTTCAACATTCAAACATTTTATAATTGTTAACTGATGGAGTATTACTAAGCTAGTTAGTACACATAACAAATCTAGCTTGGGGTCTAACTTCTCTCACTAGATCCAACATGAGTTCTGGAGGACCATAATACACAGCGAGAGTAAGATGTGCAGGGCTGTTGAATGTGATAAAGTCGAACACCTATTTACAATTATTATGTAGTCAAGGGGGTGTGCACAAATATAGCGGTATGGCTCCACTAGATCGGACCTTCGTATTTTCCTAAACCTACTAGGTACTGCTAAACGACAATTTTCATATTCTGACAAAAGACAGTCATGGCAAGAACTTGTCTACGCGTCTAACAAGCATAATTAACAAAATTTCATTCATAAAACGACTAGCTAAACCTTTATATTTATCTAGATTATACTATGTACTCATAAAAGACATTTTCCATATTCTGAGTTTCTGGAAGCACACACTCATGGCATAATTAGAAAGAACTTGTGCTCGTAACTGACCGTTGCTACCGTCTAATTTCTTTGTCGATTAAGGTGGGTGTATACAAGCATAGATTCTGGACATCTACGTACGCTGCAATTTTTGTGAAGACTTAAAGCAAATGACCCTAAGTCCTAATAAGAAAATATCTAGTTGAAGAACTAGGCTGTGTAGAGCTTAATAATACTAACGACTAGACTGCTGGGCAGTACCCAAAGACAGCTTGTCTAGTCTGTCAGGACATGATAGTTATTAATTAGCAAGTTTACCAAACGACATGGCAACCATAAGATACAAACCAAACCATGCGTGAAATTAGATGAGATCGGTAAGATATGCAAGTTGATAATTTTATAGATTATACTATGTACTCGCAAAACACATTTTTTATATTCTGACAACACACAGTCATGGCATCATTGGTAAGAACTTCTTTACTTCCATTTCGTAACATAAAAAACTGTGCACCTCACTGCAACTATGCATAATGGGGACCTTGGATTCATAAAAAGACAGGTCTGCTATACCACACCACAGGCCAAGGACTTGTTCAAACACACGCACATGAAAGCAAGCCGACAGATTGTGGACTATAAAAAGCAATATGTTCGACATGTACGCCACTTTGTTTCTTTTGAAGACCTGCTAAAAGTGACGCAAAGTCCTAATAAAAAAGATCTAGTTGAACTAGACCAAGAATAGCTTAATACATTTGAAGACTAGACGGAGGCCGGTAGCTACGGTGGCGCTTGGGGTCGGAGAGTGGGACGCGGCGTCCAGGAGGTTAACCTAGAGTGCCAAGGGGTGTGCATCAACCCCAAATTAATAACTTCAATTCGGTAGCAAGAAAACAAGGCCTTTAACAAGACAACATCGTAAGTTCGCTCCCGAGTCCAATCAATCATGGGCAAAACAAGTGTTTACATCCTCGAACATCAAGCGTTTTAGTCATCATCTTGAACAAAGATCATATGGAAGCCACTCCAGTCATTACTTCACACTAGGCCACAAAGTGTAACACCCCTCATGTCATGCTACAGTAAGCTCGTGCTCATGGTGTCATGTCATCACAATTAATTTTGCTAAACTTCACTTTGATTGAAACCCAGTGCAAATTCAAATTTGAACTAAAGTCAAAAAAATCCAAATAGCCAAACAAAAATGTTTACAATATGTCATAAAATCCCCATGTATTGGTAAAAATAGTATCAACCACATTGGATGCCCAAATTGTCCCTAGCAGTTATTTTAGTGGACCAACAACTCTTATTTAACTCATTTAAATTCCAATATAAATACAATTGTTTTGAACTGGGTTAAAACCTTGTGTGTTGTTTTAAAACCCAGGCCACCAGGAGGTCATCCCCTGTCTCTGCCTCACCGTTGGCCGCACGCTCGCCTGTGTCCGATGCGCTGGCCAATGGGTGAAACCGCGCAACTCCAGAAGCCCTAGTGAGGTACATATGGTCACCCGCGAGCCCTTGTCCGTGACCTAGCTCCGTATCCCCCCTCCTCTCATGCCACTTTTGTTGCTCCTGTGCTCGCCCACAAAGTAACCGCCACTAGTAGAGGAACGGCCATACTTGTGCCTGATAACTTTTGGCGAAAGGTCATAGTCGGTCACAAACGTTCAAATCATTGCGAAAATTTGATTCGCGGTTTGACGCAGCGCCTCCATTGGCACGTCTCGTCAATATGGAGATCGTGCCCATTTTTAAGGGACATGATCAATGATTTCTGTTATCCCACTCGCGCATAATGCCACGAATGTTTTGGGAAGCTGCGAGGCCCACGGCGCAGTAAAAGGACTCATGGCATTTCAGCAGCTTATCAAAAGAGAAACAACTACCACAATCTTTGCCCGCCTTCTCCTACCTCTCGCCATCAATTTCCCAATTTTCAGAGCTCCAGCGCTCCGAACAAGCTCTCCTCCTAGTCGATCACCCGATTCGGCCAGGGCAAGTGGGATGCTTCCGTTGTCACCAATGACGATATCGAAGACTTGAAGCAAGCCAGTTATCTCTCCCTCGACGTCGTTCATCGGGCCCCCAAAGAGGGCCAGGTCATCCCCAAGCCTCGACCAGGTGAGCAGGTGGTGTTCGTTCCTCACTCCATCCGGGGACTCGGCTTCCTGCTCCACCCCTTCGTCAAGGGTTGATGTTCTTATATGGGCTAGATTTCCGCGATCTAGCCCCGAACTCCTTCCTACACATCTTGGCCTTCATCGTCGTCTGTGAGGCCTTTCTGCGAGTCCTTGCGCACTTCAACTTGTGGCTGGAGATCTTCAACGTCAAGACAAAGATAGTCGATGGCCAGCAGGCGGACTGTGGGGGAGCGATGATTAGCAAGCTCGCCCGAGCGAATAGCCGGAGGGCACATTCTTAGACTTTGTCAATGTCTGGCAGAGGGAGTGGTTTTACATCACCGAACCGCGCAAAGCAACCTGGGCAGTGGTTCCCGAATTCAAATTTGGACCTCCTGCGAGGCTGACCTCCTGGACCAAGAAGGGCCTCGACTGGGGGTCGTCCACAGAGGTGGAGCAGCTACAAACGCACATCTCCAACATGATAAGGGCGGGAGCCAAGCTGACCAGTGTGGTTCAGCTGATGCTCTGCCGCCCCCTCCTCCCTTGTCATGAGCGGGCAGCCCCAATGTGACCTTACAAGCTTGAAGATTCGCCCACTGTGCTCCGTTTCTACGGCACCACCTACGATAAACTGTGGAAGGTGATGTTCAAGCCTCAAAAAGAGTGGTCGGGCAAAAAGGAAGATATTGGTCTTAACATCTAACACCCTCCTAAGAAGGTAACAAAGCTTTGTTCTTTTTACATTTGGATAATTGTTTTCTGACAAGGGACATGACGCCTTCTTCCCCTTACCCGCGGGGTTGGCTTGAAAAAGGCAAGAAAATCAACTATCCGGCCCCGCTGCCCGAAGGCCCCGGGTCGGCCCTGCTGGACGACATGCTGACCGTTGCGCCGTACAAGGTGCCAGAGAAAAAGGAGAAGAAACGAGTTGAGGGAGGCTAGAGAAGGCC
The DNA here is from genome assembly GCA_032464435.1 of Aegilops umbellulata. Classification (NCBI taxonomy): domain Eukaryota; kingdom Viridiplantae; phylum Streptophyta; class Magnoliopsida; order Poales; family Poaceae; genus Aegilops; species Aegilops umbellulata. Next base: position 5,993,429 of record CP136058.1, on the reverse strand, counting down.
TCCGCCCGAGGTTGCATCCGAACGCCAGGTCCGGGGAAACCCAAGCCCCCTCCACTCACGAGGGGATCAGTAGGAGGAGTACGGGAAGGAGAGTGACTCCTCCCGGACAAAGAAAAGGGTGGCGTCGAAGGACGCTGAGGAGGAACATCCCCCTCACGCCGTAAAGAGGCCGCGCAGGGCCAAGTTGGTCCCTTCGACGACAACTGACACTCTGACAAGGAGTCCGCTACGTCCGAAGAGGTCCCTCGAAGGACCCCCAGGGTGAAACCCCAACCCAAAGGTACGAATCCAAAGACCTCACGGGAATTTTGTTCATCAGTTTATTGCTAATCGTGTGCGCGTATTTCACATCGCAGCCCGCCGTGTGACCTCCCCACCAATCAAGTCTCGGAAGGGAATTCTCTGCTAGCCGATCAGGCGGAGAGTGGGACCGCCTCGCGCTCCACGCCTCTCTAGGCCCCGGAGGGGACAGGAGAGGTGATGTCTCAAAAGACTCCCCCCGGCCCGAACACAGAGGGCGGGGGTGATGAAGTTATGGCCGTGTCTAACACCTTGACCGCCGAATACCAAGAGGAGAGATCCCTCCTGGTAAATAGGGAGGGGGAGCCCGATCGATTCAAACCCTCCTGAAAGACAGCGGAGTCGTCCATGCCGCCCTCCTCTGAAGGGGGTGCCAGGGCACCTCCATCAGCGCGAACGACTGAAGAGCAGGTCGTCGTTGTTTGGCTGGACGTGCACTACTAGGGAAAAGCCTAGTAGTAGCGCGGGTCAAATAGCTAATAGTAGCGCGGGTGTCCGTGCTACCACTACGGCGCTACAACTAACTTGTAGTAGCAGCGCGGGTGCGCCCGCGCTACTACTACGTCTGTTAGTAGTAGTGTGGGTGCCACCCGCGCTACTACTATTAATTTCAAAAACAAAAAAATGTATTGATCTTGTGTGTGCTGTTAATGGCAGCAATGGTTCGATACAGCGACGGCCGGGGTCGCCGGAGCTGCGGAAGGGCAGCGACAGACCAGATCCAGCGCCGGTTGCTGCAGAGGGCACGGATCCATGGTCGAGCAAGGCGACGGCGTGGGGCTTCTCTTCGTAGCCAAGGCAACACGCTCCAGCTGGTCGTCCATGGAGACGACCTACACGGGCAAGGACATAGGACGGTGAGTCAAACCAGAGGGAGAGAGAGAAAAAGAAAAACCAAGGAGAGAGGACGGAGATGGAGGTAGCAGCGGGTTGATCGTCGGTGGTGAGGTGCTCCGGCATGGTGGCATGGAGATGCGGGGAAGACCGGTGAGCTCCGGGACGCCAGCGGCGCGAGGCGGTGGCCTCTTTTGGCGCCATGGAGGAGGAGGCGCGCATGCGTAGGAGGTTCATGTGAGAGCGTATGGAGAGAGAGGGGGGAAGAATGACGGGGGATAGGGAGAATTTGGGGGAGGAGATGGGGATTTCAAGGCTCTTTAAAAACCATGTAGTTATTAGCAGCATGGGTTTATAGCCCTCGCTACTACTATCAACTTATTAGTAGCGCGGGTTTATGCCCCTCGCTACTACTATGGCATGTCCCAGGGGGCACGGTAGAGACCGCTTAGTAGTAGCGAGGGGTAAAAACCCGTGCTACTACTATCAACTTAGTAGTAGCGAGGGGTAAAAACCCGCGCTACTAGTAAGTAGCACTAACGAGGGGTATAAACCCGCGCTACTAGTAAGCGTCCGCCTATAAGCTTTTCCCTAGTAGTGGTGATGGAGGAGGCTTTGAACAGTTCCTCCGTCATTGCGGAAGACCACGCCCTGATGGGCGTGGTTCTACAGAGTGTTCGGTCCGGTAACAGCGGACTGAAAGAAGCCTTCGAGGACTTCTGACGGGTTTCAAGGTGAGCCATATAATATGCTGGACCCCCTTTCCATTTTATAAAGTGAGTTCTGCACTGTTGTTTGATCCTCATATGTGGAAAACCCCGAGCCCTGGGTGAGTTTGAAAAACCCAGCTGGGGATCGAGTAGTAGGGAAATCTGGCCGTAGCCCCCAAGACTCTGCCAGGATGTAGAGAACCTGGCGAGGGACCAAAAATCAGTATATCGGGGGAATAAATGGTGCAAGTGTTTCGTGCAGGCCTCGTCCTCAGCGGCGTGGCCAATGCCATGGAGTTAGATGAGGTTAATCGGAAGCTTAAGAGCTCTGATGAAGAGCTCGACCTTCTCAACAAACGGTTCGACGAAGCGCAAGGGTAGTGCAGACTAAACTTGTTAATACTTCGGATTGGGTTTCTTTTTTTTCACGAGTTGTTCGGGATGAACCCTAAGCAAAGAATATTGTGTGACCATTGCAGCTGTTGCTGCGGAGGTCAAGAACCTCAAGGTCGAACTGAAGAAGGCCAAGCAGAAGGTTATTGAATAGAAGGCGGCGGCCGAGCGAGCGGCTGCCGAGCTGGTGACCGCGAAGGCTGCCGGCGACAAGTACGAGACCAGAGGGGCTGAGAAGCAGCAAGAGCTCAAGTTTTCCGTCACTAAATGTGAGGACCTTGAACAGAAAAATAATGGTCAAGCCGCCAAATTGGATAAATTCATGTTGGAGATCCAGGAGGCGAGGACGAAGACGTGAGGTACCAGGGAAGAGCTCCGCCAAGTGAAGCAAATTGCAGATGGTACGCCATACTTAATGCAGAGTGTCTTTGGCGGTCAAAGGTTCCCTTTGCTCACATGTGTGGTGTTCCTCAGGCGCGTTTGCGGATCTTCCGATGAGTGTTGCGGATGCGGCAAGGCATTATGCAGCTCGGGATGACGACGACGTGCATGAGTTGTTCTAGGCGCAATTCCAGGCGCCTGAACACCCTCCTGTTCTGAGTAATCATATGAGGAAATTGATGGAGCTACATCGGATGGCGGAGCCGTCCATGAAGGACCATTGTGTCCGGCTGTGGCCCTTGGAGCCAATTCCGAGCAGCTACTATGGCCTAGTGCAGAAGTTGAGCAACGCCGCGTCCTGGGTTTACACCGTCAAGTGCTCCCTGTGCATCCAGGGAGCTCGAATGGCCTTCGACAGGACCATGGTGCACTGGCCCAAGATCAAGCCGGTCGAGATGGCCACTGGACCCCTGCCCTCCAAAAAGGAGCACAGGCGCCCCAAGCTGTAGTTACTTTCCATGGAGTCGTTTAGGTCCTCGTGGTTATACTGGCCCTCATGCTCTTCTGGGGGTGGCGGGGTCGTCGAGGTTGTCCATGTTGTTCATGGTATCATCTTCTTCGGTGCCCGTGTTGCTTGCCTTGCTTCTGCGCGCCTTGGGTCGTCGTTGTTGTCGTCGGCGTTTCGGCAGCTTCGGTGGCCTTACTACCATCTTGTTTAGGGGTGCCGTCGCCGTTCTCCTTGGGGGTGTCTACCATGTATACATCATAGGTGGACGCGGCCTTCTGCCATCCAGTGACGGGAGTGGTAGTAGTGTGGGCCATGGTTTTGATGTCATCGGCCTCCTCAGAGGCATAGTCCAGCATGTCAGTTAAATCCTCGACCGTGGCTATTAAGTGGGCGGTGGGTGGGGCATAAAATTACCAGTGGCCCGTCTCTGAACCCAACCGAGCATAGTTTGAGGAAGGGCTGTCCGTGATGGTCATAGTCTCGATCCGGTCCAGTATCTCGTTTAAGAAGGTGAGACTAATCGGATGGGTATCTAGGAGTTCTTCGAAGTCTACCTCCGGTGAGATGGCGCGAGGGCGAATCCGACCAGGGTTGACTCCTGGTATTCAGACGCCATAGTCGCAACCAGGGTTGAAGCCGGATACAGCCCTCAAGAGGTGAGTCCGGCCAGGATTGACTCCTGATATTCGAATGAGAGAATCATGTACTGGCTTGCGACCGCATATGAGGTAGGTGAAGCGAGTCCGGCTGGGGTTGACTCCCAGTCTTCGGACAGAGAGATTTCCTCCAGGCTTGAAGCCGAACATGGGGTAGGGGCTGACCCAGGAGTGGGGTCGGAAGGAGACCCCAAAGTTGAAGCTTCAGGGTCCTTGGGCACCTCTGGTGGAGTTGAGAAGCTAGTGAAGATCAGATCGCCTCGAGCGTCAGCGACGTACTCTAGGTTACCAAATCTGATCTAGTGCTCGGGGTGAAACAATCGACTTGGTCGAGATGACCTGTCAGGTTGGCGTGCAGAACGATGCTGCCGAATGTGAAAAGCTGGTCGGGGACAAAGAGGTCCCCGGTGTTAATGCCATCTCCGATGATCAGGCAAGCCATCGATCCTTTGGAGATCCGACAGCAAAACTATCAATGAAAGCACCAGTGATGTCCGATCACGGGTTCCGGCAAAACCCTTAAGGTTCGAACTCTAGGGTGCGCACGAAGTTCTTCCCCCCCCCCCCTATCTATCCACGCCCTAGCTTGCTAAGATCTCGCAGACGAACTCGACGAACTCACAACACAAAAGACACAAGATTTATACTGGTTCGGGCCACCGTTGTGGTGTAATACCCTACTCCAGTGTGGTGGTGGTGGATTGCCTCTTGGGCTGATTATGAAGAGTACAAGGGAAAGAGCAACCTCCTGAGGTTGAGGTGTTCTTGTGCTCGGTGTGTGGCTAAGGTTTGGCTAAAGATCAGATCGACCCGTGCCGATCCAGTCCCCTTCTACAGTGGTGGCAAGCTCTACTTATATAGGCCCTGGTCCTCTTCCCAAATATTGAGCGGGAAGGGAGCCAACAACGGCCAGTTTGAAAGGGGACAGCTAGTACAGCTTATCCTGACAAAAGTGGTCTTCGCCTGCAAAAGTCTCTGGTGGTGACGCCGCCTTGGGCTCCATGATGACCTCCATCTTGCCGTCATGTTGTTCTTGGTCTCGTTGCACTGATATGGAAACCTTTGCTTGATGCCTCGGTACTCCGCGACTGCGCTTGCTTCCTTAGCACCAAAGGGGAAACAAGGACACTGCGTGCGCTGGCATCCGCCTGGCGCCTGCCTGGTCTTGATCGTCATGGCTCACATCAGGAGAACCTCGCGAGGTTTGCCCTGCCTTTATCTCTTCGCTCCTCGCGAGCCAACCTCGTGAGGCCGCTCCTGAGGAGGTCTTGTGTCGTCCGCCTCGCGAGGCTTGGCCCCTCGCGAGGGTCTTGAACGCCTTGTTGATGAAGATGGGCCGTACAGGCCTATGCGCAGAGCCACTCCATGGGCCGCAGGCAGGCAAGTCTGGGGACCCCCGTTCCCAGAACGCCAACAGTAGCCCCTGGGCCTAAGGCGCGCTCGGGCTTGGCTTCGAGGCGAAGCCAAAGGTCAAGTGCAGAGCGCCGTGGGCCCCAAAAGCCTGCGGCCTTGGTCGATGCGTGGCATGATTGGACGTGGGCGTCTTCGCTTCCCCACACTGCCTCGGTAACTACTCGATTTGACAAGTCCCTGTGACATGCAAGGGAAAACCATCATTACCTGTGAATGTGGGAGGCGACGGTTGGCCTTCTCCTGCTATAAATGGGGAGGCGGGCAGAGCCCCCGTCGCCCATCTCTTCCAGTCCGCTTGCTTCTTCCTCCTCGCTCCTCTGCTGGAAGCAGTTCCCATGGCGTCGATCCGAAGGTTCTCCGCCGAGGAGAAAGGGAAGTCCCGCTGCGACGAACCAGGGCCGCTCCCGCCGAAGAAGAGGCCAGTCCACCAACGCGACATTGTCGCGAGGGCGGAAGTGCCGAGGCCCTGGTGCGAGCGGCCGCCTCCGGGGTATCTGCTGCCCCTATACGCCCAAGCTGGGGGCTCAGGAGGAAGGAGTGATGAGTGGCGGCGCCCGCGCCGCGTCCGCGGTTGCCGTGCCATGGTGACACGCGTCGTCGCCCATGGAATCCACGCCGCAGACTCCTGTCGCAAGTTCGTGCTTTGGGCGGCGACGCCCCCAAGCACTTGGATCCGCTTTCCGCGCTTCTTCTCTGACGTGATGCCTCCGAGGGGACCACTCGGGCTCTGGCTGCAACAGACTGACTGCGTCGCCCCGGCGACCGGAGCAGAGGTCGAAGTGGTCTCCACCAGCAAGATCTTCATGACCCGTGGCTGGGGTGAGGTTGCGCGGTTTTGCTATGCTGAGGGCGCCCTAGCGAACCACCTCGACTATGACGGCGCCTCCACGTTGTTCTTCAAGGTCTTCGATGCGGAGGGCCGCCGCCTGGAGTGCTGCCCTGGAGGGGAGCGCCAGGACGATGCGCGCCCGGCCTGCGGCTCCTCCAGCAGCAGCAACTCTTGGGCGTCCAGCGGTTCTCCTGAGCTCTACGAGACTCCGGAGACGAGCGACGACAGCTACGTGCCCCCGAGCTCTCGCCGCGCTCGGAGCAGGGTTGCGGCGTCCAGCCGCCGCCGTCGCTGATCTGGATGGAGTTGGCACCGGCCTCCCGCGACCCACTGTTGATGGTGGTGTTAGCCACGGGAGGGTGTAGATAGGATTCCCCTAAGTTCTCGTCTTTTTCTCCCTGCGAGGAATCACGAAGTACCCCGCAGGGGCGTGTAAAGGGTATGTAATGCCTTTGTTGATACTATCCTTGTTATGAAAATTGCTAGCACATGTCCTGTTCGGGCTCGGTCTCCCCTTTCCAACCTCGCAACGGCTCATTGATCTACGTTGACAGGTCCCAGTCCCTAGGAAAGCTGCAGCCGTCGCTGGTATGCCAGGTCACGTGCCGTGGTCAAGGCCAGGAGGTGAGCGGCCCGAGGTCTAGTAAGAGCGCCTGAGGCGCGATGCTCCGGAGGTCCCCTTTAGCGCTCAAGCAGCCGTGGTAAGGTAAGAATGGGAGGCAACATTGCGGCAACAGAGCTGCGGCGAGCGTGACACCTAGGTTCCAGCGTTTGGCCGGTCTGAGCGCGAGACTTATCTTTGCGGTTTGTGGTTGATTCCTTGCCGCACTGATGTGTAGCTAGTTCGGGCCCATACGAGCCTCCTCCTCTTCCCCATGCTCTCCTTTATGCTCTACGTCCTCAGGTCCCTGCCCTTGAGCGAGCTCAGCCGCCGCTGGTATGCCAGGTCGCGTGCCGTGGTGAAGGCCAGGGGGTGAGGGCTGGAGAGCTAGTAGGAGCTCCGGAGTCACAATGCTCAGGAGCCCCCCTTTTAACATGCAAGCAGATTGCATGGGAGAAGAGGGAGCTCGCGGTGCCACCTCCTGTCAATCTCATGAGATTCCTGCGAGACAGCACAAAGAGAAACACAGTTTGCTATTATGGTTGTCTATTCGCCCGGTTGCTTCGCGAGGAGACAAAGGCACTGAGGGCCTGGTGAGGTGACGTGCGCAGAGCGGGCCGTGCGCCAGAGCTCGGCCACTCGAATTTGTCGATGTTGCAGGGACGGACCCGTGCACAAGCGTCGTGCCGGCTTGAGTGGTCCCCGTGGGGGGCGAGGGTCAAATAGGTGATAGCCATAGATAGATTAGGCATGGAAACCATACTAGCTCGGGTAAATGTAGGGAATATACATGCCACTGAGCAGCTTGGGGATGATGCAGCCCGAGGGGCGCCCCCAGCAAGGTAAGCTAAAGACATGAAAAACGGATATATGCCACGGGGATGGACCCATGTGGCCTGGGGATGATGCAGCCCATGGGGCGCTCCCAACTAAATGGACTTGGAAAGATGTCGCCTGGTTCTGTTGACGAAGGGGCGTCGGAGCAGCTGAAGATACGCGGCGAAGGGGTTGCTCCTCACGAGCCACCGGGGCCCTAAGCCTCGGGAGGTTCTAGGGACCCAGGTGTTTCCTTGAGGACCGTCTCCATCTCCGCCAGGTCAGCGTGGTGCCTGGCCTCCTGAGCCGCCAAAACGCGCCGTAAGTTGCGCTGATAGGCAGACGACACGCTCGGCAGGCCAAAAGGCATGCGACCGTAACTGTGCGGTGGACCCTTGCAGCGGCCCATGGGCGAAGGCCAGAAGGGCTCCTGAGATGCGGCCATATTGAGCCCTGGGACGTCGATACAGACACGCAGCCCGGCATCGGCGGTCGCCGCGCATGGCCCTTGCGTCTTGTAGTTCCTGAGTGGTCCTAGTGATGAACTCCCGAGCGGTAGGCGCTCCTCGCCCTGTGTTCTCGTGAGGGAAACGTGTCGTGAAGCACGCCTCCAAGTGGTGCCCGAGCGCCTCCCTCGTGATGTTGGCAAGGTCCGAGGCCGTCCAGAAGAGAGCCCCCGAGCCCTGCCCGAGAAGGGCGACGGGCGCGCTTTCCTATGCGATGGAGGGAGGCTCCCCTGGTGCGGGCGCTGATCCTGACGAGGTTCCACTCGCGACGCCATTCTCCTGAAGTCATGCACGGCGTAGCTGCTTCTTCTTCTTGGGGATGGCCTCAGGAGGGCCCTCACTCTTGCTTCTTCTTCTTCTTCTTTTTCTTCTTCTTGCAGCTTGAAAGGCATGCTCGAGGGAGCACACCGCATCTCTTTCTTCACATGGGACCGTGATGAGTCCGCCGCTCCCCGACATCTTGAGGACATTGTAGCCGTGATGAGTCACTGCCATGAACTAGGCCAGGGCTGGATACCCGAGGATGGCATTATATGGCAGGCGGATGTGCGCGACATCGAAGTCAATGAGCTCGGTGCGGTAGTTCTTGCGTTCTCCGAAGATGACAGGGAGGCGGACCTGCCCTATCAGTGTGGTGGAGCCGTCGATCACTCCTGAGGAAGGCTTGGTAGGCTGAAGCTAATCATACGGCACTTGGAGGTTGTCGAACGTGTCGACGGACAGGACGTTGAGTCCTGCGCTGCCGTCGATGAGGGTCTTGGTGACTTGCAAATTGCTTATGACTAGGGAGCAAAGCATCGGGAGGGCTCTAGCGGTGGCCGCGCACTTGAACTGATCCGCCGAACTGAAGGTGATGGCGCACTTGGACCACCTGAGCGGGCGTGTGGCCTCAAGCTTGGGGAGGACTTCATTCACTTCACGAGCAAACTGTTTGAAGATACGCTGCAAGGTTGGGGCCTGAGCTCCGCCCAAGATGCAGGCGATAGCACGCGGATCCTGGAAGCCCCCAGCCCCCTCGTCTTGATGATGGTCGTCATTCCTTCTTGGTGGTGGTGGTAGTGGGGGAAGACCGGTGTTGCCCTGAGGACGATCCTCACGAGGTTGGTCCCTCCAGGCGCCCTTGCGAGGCTGATCCTGACAGCGGTCCTCACGAGGCCGGTCGCGCCATTCCTGGCGCGGGCCAGGGTCGTCCCAGCGTCCGCCACCACGTCCTCCTCCCCAGTCGTAGCCCCGGTCGTTGCGCTCGGGGCATCGACCGAAGCGTCCTTCTCGAATGCCTCTGAGTGAAGGAAATATGCCCTAGAGGCAATAATAAATTTATTATTTATTTCCTTATATCATGATAAATGTTTATTATTCATGCTAGAATTGTATTAACCGGAAACATGATACATGTGTGAATACATAGACAAACAGAGTGTCACTAGTATGCCTCTACTTGACTAGCTCGTTAATCAAAGATGGTTATGTTTCCTAACCATGGACAAAGAGTTGTTATTTGATTAACGGGATCACAGCATTAGGAGAATGATGTGATTTACTTGACCCATCCGTTAGCTTAGGACTCGATCGTTAGTATGTTGCTACTACTTTCTTCATGACTTATACATGTTCCTATGACTATGTGATTATGTAACTCCCGTTTACCGGAGGAACACTTTGTGTGCTACCAAACGTCACAACGTAAGTGGGTGATTATAAAGGTGCTCTACAAGTGCTTCCAAAGGTACTTGTTGGGGTGGCGTATTTCAAGATTAGGATTTGTCACTCCGATTGTCGGAGAGGTATCTCTAGGCCCACTCGGTAATGCACATCACTATAAGCCTTGCAAGCATTGCAGCTAATGAGTTAGTTGCGGGATGATGTATTACGGAATAAGTAGAGAGACTTGCCAATAAGGAGGTTGAACTAGGTATTGAGATACCGACGATCGAATCTCAGACAAGTAACATACCGATGACAAAGGGAACAACGTATGTTGTTATGCGGTTTGACCGATAAAGATCTTCGTAGAATATGTGGGAGCCAATATGAGCATCCAGGTTACGCTGTTGGTTATTGACTGGAGACGTGTCTTGGTCATGTCTACATAGTTCTCGAACCCGTAGGGTCCGCACGCTTAAAGTTCGATGACGGTTATATTATGAGTTTATGTGATTTGATGTACCGAAGGTAGTTCGGAGTCCCGGATGACATCCGGGACATGATGAGGAGTCTTGAAATGGTCGCGACGTAAAGATCGATATATTGGACGACTATATTCGTACATCGGAAAGGTTCTGAGTGGTTCGGGTATTTTTCAGAGTACCGGGGATTTACGGGAATACGGGGAAGAAGTATCTGGGTATTATTGGGCTTTAGGGGAGAGGGAGAGGCAGGCCTAGTCCGAATTGGACTAAGGGGAGGGGCGGCACCCCCTCTTTCCTTCTCTTCCGTCTTCCCTTTCCTTGACTCCTCCTCCTACTACTTGGAAGGGGGGGAATCCTAGTCCCGGTGGGAGTAGGACTCCTCCAGGGCGCGCCATAGGGGCCGACCCTCTCCCCCCTCCTCAACTCCTTTATATACGTGGCCAGGGGGCACCCCATAGACACAATAATTGATCTGTTGATCTTTTAGCTGTGTGCGGTGCCCCCCTCCACCATAGTCCACCTCAATAATATTGTAGCGGTGCTTAGGCGAAGCCCTGCGTCGGTAGAACATCAACATCGTCACCATGCCGTCATGCTGACGAAACTCTCCCTCAACACTCGGCTGGATTGGAGTTCGAGGGACGTCATCGAGCTGAACGTGTGCTGAACTCAGAGGTGTCGTGCATTCAGTACTTGATCGGTCGGATCGTGAAGACATACGACTACATCAACCACGTTGTGCTAACGCTTCCGCTTTCGGTCTACGAGGGTACGTAGTCACACTCTTCCCTCTCGTTGCTATGCATCACCATGATCTTGCGTGTGCGTAGGAATGTTTTGAAATTACTACGTTCCCCAACAGTGACATCAGAGCCTGGTTTCATGCGTAGATGTCATATGCACGAGTAGAACACAAGTGAGTTATGAGCGATATAAGTGATACAGCTTACCAGCATGTCATACTTTGGTTCGGCGGTATTGTTGGATGAAGCGGCCCGGACCGACATTATGGGAGACTGGTTCTACCAACGTGCTTTGCACACAGGTGGCTGGCGGGTGCCAGTTTCTCCAACTTTAGTTGAACCGAGTGTGGCTACGCCCGGTCCTTGCGAAGGTAAAAACAGCACCAACTTGAGAAACTATCATTGTGGTTTTGATGTGTAGGTAAGAACGGTTCTTGCTAAGCCCGTAGCAGCCACGTAAAACTTGCAACAACAAAGTAGAGGATGTCTAACTTGTTTTTGCAGGGCATGTTGTGATGTGATATGGTCAAGACATGATGCTAAATTTTATTGTATGAGATGATCATGTTTTGTAACCGAGTTATCGGCAACTGGCAGGAGCCATATGGTTGTTGCTTTATTGTATGCAATGCAATCGCCCTGTAATGCTTTACTTTATCACTAAGCGGTAGCGATAGTCGTAGAAGCATAAGATTGGCGAGACGACAACGATGCTATGATAGAGATCAAGGTGTCGCGCCAGTGACGATGGTGATCATGACGGTGCTTCGGAGATGGAGATCACAAGCACAAGATGATGATGACCATATCATATCACTTATATTGATTACATGTGATGTTTATCTTTTATGCATCTTATTTTGCTTTGATTGACGGTAGCATTATAAGATGATCTCTCACTAAATTTCAAGATAAAAGTGTTCTCCCTGAGTATGCACCGTTGCCAATGTTCGTCCTGCCCAGACAACACGTGATGATCGGGTGTGATAAGCTCTACGTCCATCTACAATGGGTGCAAGCCAGTTTTGCACATGCAGAATACTCAGGTTAAACTTGACGAGCCTAGCATATGCAGATATGGCCTCGGAACACTGAGACCGAAAGGTCGAGCGTGAATCATATAGTAGATATGATCAACATAGTGATGTTCACCATTGAAGCTACTCCATTTCACGTGATGATCGGTTATGGTTTAGTTGATATGGATCACGTGATCACTTAGAGGATTATAGGGATGTCTATCTAAGTGGGAGTTCTTAAGTAATATGATTAATTGAACTTTAGTTTATCATGAACTTAGTCCTGGTAGTATTAGCATATCTATGTTGTAGATTAATAGCTCATGATGTTGCTCCCCGTTTAATTTTATATGCTCCTAGAGAAAACTAAGTTGAAATATGTTAGTAGCAATCATGCGGATTGGATCCGTGATCTGAGGTTTATCCTCATTGCTGCACAGAAGAATTATGTCCTTTGTGCACCGCTAGGTGCCAGACCAATTGCAAGAGCAGATGCAGACGTTATGAACGTTTGGCTAGCTCAATATGATGACTACTTGATAGTTTAGTGCACCATGCTTAACGGCTTAGAATCGGGACTTCAAAGATGTTTTGAACGTCATGGACCATATGAGATGTTCCAGAAGTTGAAGTTAATATTTCAAGCAAATACCCGAGTTGAGAGATATGAAGTCTCCAACAAGTTCTATAGCTAAAAGATGGAGGAGAATAGCTCAAGCAGTGAGCATGTGCTCAGATTATCTGGGTACTACAATCGCTTGAATCAAGTGGGAGTTAATCTTCCAGATAAAGATATTGATTGACAGAATTCTCTAGTCACCATCACCAAGTTAGTAGAACTTCGTGATGAACTATAGTATGCAAGGGATAACGTAAACAATTCGTGAGCTTTTCATGATGATGAAATCAGAAATCAAGAAAGAGCATCAAGTGTTAATGATTAAAAAGACCACTAGTTTCAAGAAAAGGGCAAAGGGAAAGAAAGGGAACTTCATGTAGAACGGCAAGCAAGTTGCTGCTCAAGTGAAGAAGCCCAAGTTTGGACCTAAGCCTGAGACTGAGTGCTTCTACTGCAAAAGGACTGGTCACTGGAAGCAGAACTACCCCAAATAATTGGTGGATAAGAAGGATGGCAAAGTGAACAAAAGTATATTTGATATACATGTTATTGATGTGTACTATACTAGTGTTTATAGCAACCCCTCAGTATTTGATACTGGTTTAGTTGCTAAGAGTAGTAACTTAAAACTGGAGTTGCAAAATGAACAGAGACTAGTTAAGGATGAAGTGACGATGTGTATTAGAAGTAGTTCCAATATTGATGTGATCATCATCGCACAATCCATATAACTTTCGGGATTAGTGTTGAACCTAAATAAATGTTATTTGGTGTTTGTGTTAAGCATCAATACGACTTGATCATGTTTATTGCAAAACAGTTATTCATTTAAGTCAGAGAATAATTGTTATTCTGTTTACATGAGTAAAACCTTATATGGTTACAGACCCAATGAAAATGGTTCGTTGGATCTCGATCTTAGTGATGCACATATTCATAACATTGAAGTCAAAAGATGCAAAGTTAATAATGATAGTGCAACTTATTTGTGGCACTGCCGTTTAGGTCATATTGGTGTAAAGCGCATGAAGAAACTCCATGCTGATGGGCTTTTGAAATCACTTGATTATGAATCACTTGATGCTTGCGAACCATGCCTCTTGGGCAAAATGACTAAAACGCCGTTCTCTGGAACAATGGAGTGAGCAACAGACTTTTTGGAAACAATACATACTGATGTATGCAGTCCGATGAGTGTTGAGGCTCGCGGCAGGTATCGTTATTTTCTGACCTTCACATATGATTTGAGCAGATATTGGTATATCTACTTGATGAAACATAAGTCTGAAACATTTGAAAAAGTTCAAAGAATTTCAGAGTGAAGTGGAAAATCATCGTAACAAGAAAAATAAAGTTTCCACGATCTGATCGCGAAGACAAATATTTGAGTTACGAGTTTGATCTTTAATTAAAACAATGTGGAATAGTTTCACAAACTCATGCCACCTGAAACACCACAACGTAATGGTGTGTCTGAACATCGTAACCGTACTTTATTTGATATGGTGCGATCTATGATGTCTCTTACCAATTTAACACTATCATTTTGGGGTTATGCATTAGAGACAGCTGCATTCACGTTAAATTGGGCACCATCTAAATCCGTTGAGATGACACTAGATGAACTGTGGTTTAGCAAGAAACCAAAGTTGTCGTTTCTTAAAGTTTGAGGTTGCAATGCTTATGTGAAAAAGTTTCAACTTGATAAGCTCAAACCCAAATCGGAGAAGTGCGTCTTCACACGATACCCAAAAGAAAATGTTGGGTACACCTTCTATCACAGATCCAAAGGCAAGATATTCGTTGTAGAGAATGGATCCTTTCTAGAGAAGGAGTTTCTCTCGAAAGAAGTGAGTGGGAGGAAAGTAGAACTTGATGAGGTAACTGTACCTGATCCCTTATTGGAAAGTAGTTCATCACAAAAACCGGTTCCTGTGACACCTACACCAATTAGTGAGGAAGCTAATGATGATGATCATGAAACTTCAGATAAAGTTACTACCGAACCTCGTAGGTTAACCAGATTAAGATCCGCACCAGAGTGGTACGGTTACCCTGTTCTGGAGGTCATGTTACTTGACCGTGACGAACCTACGAACTATGAGGAAGCGATGATGAGCCCAGATTCCGCAAAATGGCTTGAGGCCATGAAATCTGAGATGGGATCCATGTATGAGAACAAAGTGTGGACTTTGATTGACTTGCCCAATGATCAGCGAGCCATTGAGATTAAATGGATCTTCAAAAGGAAGACGGACGCTGATAGTAGTGTTACTAGCTACAAAGCTAGAATTGTCGCAAAATGTTTCCGACAAGTTCAAGGTGTTGACTATGATGAAAGTTTCTCACTCATATCTATGCTTAAGTCTGTCCAAATCATGTTAGCAATTGCCACATTTTATGAAATCTGGCAAATGAATAAACAAAACTGCATTCCTTAATGGATTTATTAAAGAAGAGTTGTATATGATGCAACCAGAAGGTTTTGTCAATCCTAAAGGTGCTGACAAAATATGCAAGCTCCAGCGATCCATCTATGGACTGGTGCAAGCATCTCAGAGTTGGAACATACACTTTGATAAGTTGATCAAAGCATATAGTTTTATACAGACTTGCGGTAAAGCCTGTATTCACAAGAAAGTGAGTGGGAGCACTACAACATTTCTGATAAGTATATGTGAATGACATATTATTGATCGGAAATAATGTAGAATTATTCTGCAAAGCATAAAGGAGTGTTTGAAAGGAGTTTTTCAAAGAAAGACCTCGGTGAAGCTACTTACATATTGAGCATCAAGATCTATAGAGATAGATCAAGAAGCTTGATAAGTTTTTTCAATGAGTACATACCTTGACAAGATTTTGAAGTAGTTCAAAATGGAACAGTCAAAGAAAGAGTTCTTTCCTGTGTTACAAGGTGTGAAATTGAGTAAGACTCAAAGCCCGACCACGGTAGAAGATAGAAAGAGAATGAAAGTCATTCCCTATGCCTCAGCCATAGGTTCTATAAAGTATGCCATGATGTGTACCAGATCTATTGTATAGCCTACACTGAGATAAGCAAGGGAGTACAATAGTGATCTAGGAGTAGATCACTGAACAGCGGTCAAAATTATCCTTAGTGGAATAAGGATATGTTTCTCGATTATGGAGGTGACAAAAGGTTCGTCGTAAAGAGTTACGTCGATGCAAGTTTTGACACAGATCTGGATGACTCTAAGTCTCGATCTAGATACATATTGAAAGTGGGAGCAATTAGCTAAAGTAGCTCCGTGCAGAGCATTGTAGACATAGAAATTTGCAAAATACATACGGATCTGAATGTGACAGACTCGTTGACTAAACTTCTCTCACAGGAAAAACATGATCACACCGTAGTACTCTTTGGGTGTTAATCACATAGCGATGTGAACTAGATTATTGACTCTAGTAAACCCTTCGGGTGTTGGTCACATGACAATGTGAACTATGGGTGTTAATCACATGGTGATGTGAACTATTGGTATTAAATCACATGGTGATGTGAATTAGATTATTGACTCTAGTGCAAGTGGGAGACTGAAGGAAATATGCCCTAGAGGCAATAATAAAGTTATTATTTATTTCCTTATATCATGATAAATGTTTATTATTCATGCTAGAATTGTATTAACCGGAAACATGATACATGTGTGAATACATAGACAAACAGAGTGTCACTAGTATGCCTCTACTTGACTAGCTCGTCAATCAAAGATGGTTATGTTTCCTAACCATGGACAAAGAGTTGTTATTTGATTAACAGGATCCCATCATTAGGAGAATGATGTGATTTACTTGCCCATTCCATTAGCTTAGAACTCGATCGTTTAGTATGTTGCTACTGCTTTCTTCATGACTTATACATGTTCCTATGACTATGAGATTATGCAACTCCCGTTTACCAGAGAAACACTTTGTGTGCTACCAAACGTCACAACGTAACTGGGTGATTATAAAGGTTCTCTACAGGTGCTTACAAAGGTACTTGTTTGGTTGGCGTATTTTGAGATTAGGATTTGTCACTCCGATTGTCGGAGAGGTATCTCTGGGCCCACTCGGTAATGCACATCACTATAAGCCTTGCAAGCATTGCAGCTAATGAGTTAGTTGCGGGATGATGTATTAAAGAACGAGTAAAGAGACTTGCCGGTAACGAGATTGAACAAAGTATTGAGATACCGACGATCGAATCTCGGACAAGTAACATACCGATGACAAAGGGAACAATGTATGTTGTTATGCGGTTTGACCGATAAAGATCTTCGTAGAATAAGTGGGAGCCAATATGAGCATCCAGTTTCCGCTATTGGTTATTAACCGGAGACGTGTCTCGGTCATGTCTACCTAGTTCTCGAACCCATATGGTCCGTACGCTTAAAGTTTGATGACGGTTATATTATGAGTTTATGTGATTTGATGTAACGAAGGTAGTTCGGAGTCCCGGATGAGATCGGGTACATGACGAGGAGTCTCAAAATGGTCGACACGTAAAGATCGATATATTGGATGACTATATTCGGTCATCGGAAAGGTTCCGAGTGGTTCGGGTATTTTTCGGAGTACCGGGGAGTTACGGGAATATGGGGAAGAAGTATATGGGCCTTATTGGGATTTAGGGGAGAGGGAGAGGCAGCCCCCCCCCCATTGACTAGTCCGAATTGGACTAAGGGGAGGGGCGGCGCCCCCTCCTTCCTTCTCTTCCCTCTTCCCTTTCCTTGACTCCTACTCCTACTACTTGGAAGGGGGGAATCCTACTCCCGGTGGGAGTAGGACTCCTCCAGGACGTGCCATAGGGGCCGGCCCTCTCCCCCCTCCTCCACTCCTTTATATACGTGGCCAGGGGGCACCCCATAGACACAACAATTGATCTGTTTATCTTTTAACCGTGTGCGGTGCCTCCCTCCACCATAGTCCACCTCGATAATACTGTAGCGGTGCTTAGGCGAAGCCCTGTGTCAGTATAACATCAACATCGTCACCACGCCGTCATGCTGACGAAACTCTCCCTCAACACTCGGCTGGATCGGAGTTCGAGGGACGTCATCGAGCTGAACGTGTTCTGAACTCGGAGGTGTCGTGCGTTCGGTACTTGATCGGTCCGATCGTGAAGACGTACGACTACATCAACCACGTTGTGCTAACGCTTCCACTTTCGGTCTATGAGGGTACGTAGACACACTCTTCCCTCTTGTTGCTATGCATCACCATGATCTTGCGTGTGCGTAGGAATTTTCTGAAATTACTACGTTCCCCAACACTAAGCTCTTGACAGTCGCTGGTGTTGTGAGTATGCAGGTTGTGGAAGGCGTAGAACGGTCGGCTGCTCTTGGATGACTCGGGTTGATCTCTGTCGCGCTTGGTGTCTGGCTCCGCCGCGAGCACGGCTGCTCCCTTGCGCTTCATGTCCTTGTCCTTGGCTTTCTTCTCCTCCGTGTCCCCAGCCGGGAGCTCAAGGAGGAAGAGGCGCCCTTCCTCAGCTCTTGCGCACTTGGTCGCTAGGTTGAACAACTCCTAATATGTGCACAGCTCCTCGTGGATAGCGAGCTCTTCCTTCATCTTGACTTCGCGGACGCCATTAGAGAATGCAGAGATGATGGCCTCGTCTGTCACCTTGGGGATCTTGAGACGAACGTTGTTGAAGCGCTGGAGGTACTTCTCGAGGGTCTCTCCTGGTTGTTGCTTGACGCGACGCAGGTCCCGCGGCCGGTGGGCAGTCGCGCGTGCCCTGGAAGTTTGCGACAAAGTGGTCGCGCATCTCGTCCCAGGACGAGATCGAGACTAGAGGTAGGTTCAGGAGCCACGAAAGGGCGCCGTCTTTGAGCGCCATGGGGAACCAGTTTGCCATTACTTTCTCGTCGCCGTTGGCCGCCTCGATGCTCAACTCGTAGAGCTGCAGGAACTCCGCGGGGTCGGGGATGCCGTCGTAGCAAGGAGGCAGATCTGGCTTGAACTTGCCCGGCCAGGTGACGCTACGCAGCTCGGGAGTGAAGGCGCGGCAGCCGGCCGTGGTCGCCGGGGCCCGTCTTGGAGGCGGAGCTTGGTCTTGATGCCCACTCGCCGCTTCGGCAAGCTGCACGGGGCCCGCCCGGCCGCGGCAGACGATCCTGGCGCGGCGGTGCGAGGAGTGGCGGAGCGTTCTCTTGCAGTCGACGAACTTTTTGACAGCTTCCTTCTACACGCGCGGGCGCCGGACGCGGCGGGTCGCGTCGTGGAGGCGCGCGCCTTGGCGCCAGGGTGCCTTCTTGGGGCAGAGGTGGCGGAGGTGCTCCGTGAGCCACATCGCCTGTAGCTGGCGGAGGGCGAGGCGGAGAGAGGGGAGGCGCACGGGAGCCCCCTGCGGCGTAGACAAGCTCGGCGATGCGGTCGAGCCAGTCCTCGTAGAGGTCGTCGACCGGGCGGTAGCGAATGAGCTCGTGCGCCATGAGAAGCGCGGCACGTGCGTCCATGGGAGCGCGACGAGCGTGGGACGACGAACCAGCGGGAGTCGGCGATGGGGTGGCGGTGCGGCCGTCCCGCCGCACCGAGGGGTGCAGCGAGGAAGCTTGCTGCTCGTTCCCCGTCGGGCCGGTAACGGCGTTGGCGGCAGGCGACGGGGAACGACGAGGTGGCCCGCCAACGGGAGCCGTCTGAGTGAAGCGGGTGGCTAGGGCAGCCCGGCGCTCAGCACGAGCACGGCTAGCGTCCGCCATGGAGACGACGGAGCAACTGGACGCGGAGCTATGGAAAGGAAGCTTCGGCGCACCCCTACCTTGCGCGCCAAATGTCGGATCACGGGTTCCAGCAAAACCCTTAAGGATCGAACTATGGGGTGCGCGCGAAGTTCTTTCCCCCCGATCTATCCATGCCCTAGCTTGCTAAGATCTCGCGGACGAACTCGACGAACTCACAACACAAAAGACACAAGATTTATACTGGTTCGGGCCACCGTTGTGGTGTAATACCCTAATCCAGTCTGGTGGTGGTGGATTGCCTCTTGTGCTGATGATGAACAGTACAAGGGAAAGAACAGCCTCCTGAGGTTGAGGTGTTCTTGTGCTCGGTGTGTGGCTAAGGTTTCGCTAACGATCAGATCGACCCATGTCGATCCAGTCCCCTTCTACGGTGGTGGCTAGTTCTACTTATATAGGCCCTGGTCCTCTTCCCAAATATTGAGCGGGAAGGGAGCCAACAACGGCCAATTTGAAAGGGGACAGCTAGTATAGCTTATCCTGACAAAAGTGGTCTTCGCCTGCAAAAGTCTCTGGTGGTGACGCCGCCTTGGGCTTCATGGTGACATCCGTCTTGCCGTCCTACTGGTCTTGGTCTCGTTGCACTGATATGGAAACCTTTCCTTGATGCCTCGGTACTCCGCGACTGTGCTTGCTTCCTTAGCACCAAAGGGGAAACGAGGACACTGCGCGCGCTGGCGCCCGCCTAGCGCCCACCTGGTCTCGATCATCATGGCTCACGTCACGAGAAACTCGCGAGGTTTTCCCTGCCTTGATCTCTCTGCTCCTCGCGAGCCAACCTGGTGAGGCCACTCCTAAGGAGGTCTTGTGCCGTCCGCCTCGTGAGGTTTGACCCCTCGCGAGGGTCTTGAACGCCGTGTTGATGAAGATGGGCCGTACAGGCTTATGCGCAGAGCCACGCCATGGGCCGCAGGCAGACAAGTCTGGGGACCCCGTTCCCAGAACGCCGACAAGTGCCGGTGTCAAAACCAGCTGATCTCAAGTAGGGGTCCCAAGCTATGGATCTTCGATCGATGGGTAACAAGGGACGAGGAACACAGTGTTTACCCAGGTTCAGGCATTCTCGAAGAGGTAAAACCCTATGTCCTGCTTGATTATATTGATGTGTATGGATGAACTAAACCCTAAGCGAGTAGGATGATGGTTGTTGTTCTAGCCTCTATGGACTAAACCCTCTCGTTTATATAGACACCATCACTACAGGAATCACCTAGTTTGCCGTCTGGCGAGTACAGATAGCAAAGAGCGAAATACAGACGGCAAATAGTTTGTCGTCAGCCGGCTAACGACAAACATAGACGGCAAAGAGAAGTCGACAAAGGCTGCTTTGTCGTCAGCTTTTCATCGGCCTCACGTCAAAGATTTTGCCGTCAGCCAAACTACCTTTGTTGTCATCCTCCTATACCACAGACGGCAAAGAAAAACGTCTTTGTCGTCAGCTAGAATCTGTCTTTTGCCGCCTCAAAAATCAGAGAAGGCAAAGAAGTCTTTATATATTAAAAAAATAAATAAACAGACCACGACCAAAACCACAATATCCATCAACACTTGTTGTTCCCCTCTATGAATGAATTTCATAATACAAAATTATTTCATTTCATAGGATAAACAGATTACTTGCAGAGAACCAAGTGAGCTCTTTGCCGTTTGTGTTTTTCTTTGCAGATGGCAAAGTCTATTTTGTCATCAATTTTTCATTGTCGTCTCCTGATGACGGCAAACACTTTCTTTGCCGTTTGCGCAATAAAAAGCTGACGGCAAAGACGGTCCCTAACGGCAAATTAGATGTTTCCCGTAGTGCAGGGGTACTAAAGTTTACACATGGTCGGTTACAAGGAAGGGAAAAAATACACTGGTTCTTCTCATCTTGACTTGGAGGACACACCAAGGCACCGAAGTCTTCTATCCGGATACGGGGTCGCTTCACAGCTCGGCCTCCTGGCAGTTGTAGTGCGGGCCAACCATCCGGCCCATAAGGACAGGTTGGCAGCCCGAGGACCTCCTAGTCCAAGACTCACTTAGGCTGGCCGTCAAGGCCGGCCGGCTTCATCTAGTCCCGTAGTACCCCGCCAGTAGTGAGAATATGATCCATCTAGATGCCCAACCACCTTGCCTTCGCAGGAGATGCATGGCCAGATCAAGTTGCGGCCATGGCAGAGAAGTGATCTAGAAGACGCAAACGACCATGTGAGGTGCGGGAAAGAGGTAATGACTCACCTCGTGGCTATAGGCACCCGCATAGAGGAGTGGGAGGAGGGATGGCGCCCAATCTTCGCCGGTAGCCGCCGCGGGGAGGGCAGTCAGCCTCTTCTTTTGTTCTTTGGTGAAGAGGGGGTGCGAGAGCGTGAGGTAATTGGGGTGGAGGGAGGGAGGGGTGCGACGCGCGGCTCGATCCTGTCGGCAAGGTTTGAAACCCTACCGTCGTTGAGGAGTCAAACCCTAGTGACGAGGCAAAGACAGGAACGAACTGGATAAAATTTGTAGCGAAATATCTCTAAAATTTGTACCGAGAATACCCTCGAAATATTTGATTGGGAAAATCAGTTTGATTTTTTTCTTCTGAAAATGCCCCTCGGGCTCTGTTATTATACACGTGACATCGGCGTATTGCATTTGATCTGGACCGTTGAATCCGCTCCGATGGACGGCCCACATCGACCGGATGCACTGTAAAAGGACTCTTGCGTAATACGTATTTTTTTCTTTGGAAAATGCATGATAACGTTGTGTATCAACAAATCCACACTGAAACCAGCAAAAAATGTAAAACGAAAATAAGAAGTTGAAGAAAATTCTAGCAATGCAATCTTCCATCCCGGAGTATGTGTTAGAAAATTTCGAGCAAGTTTCTGCAAGCCGTTCGAATAGTTGGACAAATTTTGTAATTTTCAGTCCAATTTAAAGCTAACATAAATAAATAAAACAATTCCCATAATTAAGTCTGCCTAAGCTGAATATTTGAGGAAAGGTTTAGCCAATATGGCATGCCGTTTCAATGTTTGGTCTTCTAAATCAGCCAACAATTACAAGAACAGCAACCCTGCTTCAAGCAAAACATCTCCGAAATGACCATGGAAGGTACTTCAATTACTAGACTTGTATTAATTTTGGATCTAACTTCAATTTTCCTAAAATAAAACTGTCAAGGTTTTTTTTTTAAATAAAACTCTGGCCGGCAGCCAGCTCGGCCACTGCTATAGCCAATGCCATGCATGTGGGTTACGTCTGCCAGACTGGAATAAATTTAAAACTAAATGGGAAGGTTCGCGGGATGAAGAAGCTATCTACTCCGTCGGTATCAAAATAAAATTAATACTTCTTTTGGATAGAAACTTTTAGTCTATGAGTGTATATTCTCCTTATATGGAAAATACTCCCTCCGTAAACAGAGGAAGTAGTAGTTAAATAAAATGCCACAATTTCTGAAAAAAATTGAAATAACATTGACCTTCCATCTTACTTGTAAAAAATTCACCAAGAAACCCATTGACTTCTTTTGAAAAAACAAAATAATCTGTCAAAATAGTGTGAATAGAGATCTATAATACAAAATAGATTTTTTTTCTTTGCCCTGAAGGCAAAGCTGGTTTTTTATTCGTGAAAATTTATGTACTAGTGCAAAAGAAAGTCAATTTTATTCTAAAAAAACTTCTAAATTTTTTTTGACTTTTTTTCATTATTAATTGTTTTTTCTCATATGAGGTGTGTATACACAGAGGTACCAAAGGGTATACCCCACATTTTTTTAAAGCTAAACTAGCTAGTAAGTAGTAATACGTATACTACGACACAGCTATCTTGTTGTTGGATGTGTATATATAGGGCCTCTACCTATCAATCAAACACACAGCCAGACAGACAAGCTTGTTAGCGCTCTGTGCCCGTCTCTCTACCTAGCTAGCTAGTGGGTCGACCTTCGCAGGCAGGATGGTGTTCAACGACGATGAGAAGCCTGCTGCTCCGATTGCAGGTACAGCTAGCTAGCTAAACTGGGGATCCCAATATGTATAGTTCATCAATCGAAGGGAATTAATTCAATAGGATATATGTATGTATGTATTTATGTACGTGCAGGGAGCAAAGATGGGCTGGTGACGATGGCAATTCCAGACTACAGCCCGGCAGAAGTGGGGATGACCAACGCCTCGTTGACGGCGATGGTGGTGATCACGGGGGCATCGTCCTCCGCCATAAGGGAGGGGCTGGACCTGGTGGCCGTGCTGGACGTGAGCGGCAGCATGGCCGGGGCCAAGTTCGAGAGCATGAAGAAGGCGATGCAGTTCGTCATCATGAAGCTCACCGACTTGGACCGCCTCTCCATAGTCACCTTCAGCAGCACAGCCACCAGGCTCAACGTGCTGGGCCGCATGACGACGGCTGCCAAGAGCGCCCTCAACTCCAAGGTCGACGCCCTGGTGGCCAACGGCGGGACCAACATAAAGGCCGGCCTTGAGATGGGGCTGGCCATTCTCCGCGACCGCGTCAACACCGGATCCCGCACCCCCAACATCCTCCTCATGTCCGACGGGCGCCCCGAGCCCAAGGAGGCTGACGGTAGGGACGTCAACCCCGGCGAAGTGCCAGTCTACACCGTTGGTTTCGGCTCGGGTACGGAATACAAGGTACGTTCATAGTCACATATACAGCCTATCTATTGATCGATCGATCGATCGTTCACGAGTGGAGAACTAATGAGTGGACCGTGCCCATGCATGGATCGATGGCTGTAGCTGATGAGCGACCTGGCCACCAAGTCCTTGGGCGGGACGTACAGCGCGGTGCCGGACGGGAACAACCTCATCGGGTCCTTCTCCATGGTGCTGGGCGCCCTGGTCACGGTAGTGGCGACGGACGTGCAGCTCACCCTCAAGCGCAAAACCCCCGATCGCGACCTGGACAAGATGACCGTGGCCCCCGGCACGACATACCCCACCACCACCGACGAGAATGGCACCATCACCATCAGGTTCGGCACCCTCTCCTCCACAGAATCTCGCAAGGTCAACATCAACTTCACTCTCAAGGACCGCACAGAAACCGGGCGTTTCAATGCTACCTTGGCCGTGGCGCGGCACAGTTACGCCGCTCAGGAGACGGCCCAGTCTCCCCAGAACATTGTCATCCCTCGCAGCCTCAACCCATCAAGCACTGCCGACGACCCGTCCAGCGCCGGCGCCGCCGCGCAGCGCAGGGTGCAGGCCGAGGTCGTGCGCCGGCAGCACGCCGAGACCATCACCGACGCCAGCGTCCTGGCGGAGGCTGGGAAGCTTGACGACGCGCGGGACAAGATTATGGACGCGCAGAACGATGTTGAGGACATCATGCTCGACGACGGCGACAAGATGGTCACCGCGCTCCGTGGCGAACTCCTGCAGCTGCAAACCTTCATGGAGTCGCAGGCGCTCTACGACAAGCGGGGACACCCCTACGCCCTCGCCACCATCACGTCTCACGGCCGCCAGCGCATCGCTGGGAGGGGCGACGAGGGGGAGCTCGCCTCCCTCTACATCACGCCCCGCATGATCACCTACCTGGAGCAGGCCAAGAGGTTCGAGGAGAACCCCAAGGAGCCGGTGCCCACAGCCGACGACGACGTCAAGGAGGAGATAAAAACCGACCCCTTGGGCACCATTGCCGCCCCGCTCGCCTTGTACCTCGACACCGCCATACAGGCGCTGCAGTCCATCCAGAAGGTGCTCGCCGACGCCGCCCAGCCCAAGCGCTAGACAGCGCTCCATCGTGCAACAGTTGCATACATGTACCCTTTCCTTGCATTATTAATTGCGTGTGTTTGTACGTTTGCTTGCATGTAATTTCCCGTTTATCTCTTCCCCTGTATCCCGTTTGTTTCAATTATTAAATAAAAGGGCATATAATAATTGCTCAAGTTTGATTAATTTGACGCTCCACTCATGCATGCACGCATCCAAATAAGCTAACTCTGCATAATTCTTTTTTGGAAAATGAATCACCCCGGCCTCCCTATTGTTTTAGATTTCTGTTGACATTTCTTTCTCACGATACATTTCTTGTTCCGAAATACTCCTTCATGTCGTCAAAAATCTCAAAGGCAAATTAATGGGGGCCATCTTGGCAGACAATCTTGATATATATATACCTAGCTTGACAGTCAGCCAGGACTTGCAACAACAGCGACGAGCGCGTGTTCTTATGCTGCCCCTCAACCCTTACTTGTCTCAACTTGCTGCCTCACCTGTTATTAGATCATTATTATAAGAGACCATTGAGTTCAACAACAACAAGAATCCAGTCGACGCAAAAATTACTCACTCAGTATTCTCCTATTTCTGGGTTTATTCTTTCTTAACTTCAATATATAAGATACTTTTGAGATAGTTGTTACAGGCTATTGAAATTCTTAGTTTTCTATAACTTTTAAATTCTGAGCTTTCTATTTAATGAAATCTTGAGAAATTGAGTCAGCTGCATTGTATTTATCCTACCACATCTCCATCCAAATTAAGAGGAAACCGTGGACTGGACTAGGGGCTGTAGTCTAGTGTGTTTAACAGATTGCCGCGTCTGTATGAAGGACCCATGGCATAACACACGGATAGTCTTCATAGTGATCTGAACAAGATGGCCCTGGCCGTGCAAACACCAACTTTTATCCCCATACAACATATGTGGTGACCTGCTGCAGCCAAGCGTGCGGATTTATGTCCATCCTAGTACAAACTTTTTAGCTAGCCTCGCACTGCAGAAGCGTTTGGACCAATAGTCTGGTACCTCAACATCACTCTTGGCACCGGGTCTGCACACGCTCTCATGATTGCTGCACCCTACACCGGAGGACCTCAAGACACACGGACATTGACACTGTGAAGGCGGTGATCTGTTTTCAACAGGGCAGGCACATACTGCTGCAGAACAGACTAGAGTGTATTCTATTCTGCATTCTACAGAGAGAGCTGCCGGAGAAAAGTTGATAATCACTATTGGCACCAAGCCTTGGAGAGACTACAGGTTGTGGTACTCATTGCCACAAATATATATAATTGTGTGGGTGCTGCTGCAATGCTACGCAAATGACACATTCTTTATACTAGACTAGATGGGCCTGCTCTATCTCATGGTTGGACTACTACCATAGAGATACGGAAAGAGCTCTTGTCGCTGGCTGCTCCATCTGATCTATATAGTTGGCAAGACTGCGATAATTCGAGCAAAACAATAAAAACTTCAATAAGGAGCAGTCTAAAACAAATAAAAAGACCCTAATGCTACCCTTTGGTTTGCTTGTTCAGATATCCGGTCATCACAAGCAGTAGGACATGATTCACTGGTAGGCTTTCTTACTGTTGTTATCTGATTGCATATTGTACTAAGACTGACTAGAGTATGTTTTCCTATGAGGCAACGAATGTGGACTTCATGCCGTATTGGCTCGATTGTACACACTACTGAAGAACAAATAATCAAATCAAGGCAATCAACTGAAGCATATATAATTTTTGTCACTAGCTTTGCGGAAGCATATATAGTTTTTGTCAGTACCTTTGCTTGGATGAACTTGTGTTGAACTTCTGAATCAAACACCCATCATGTACACCACTGGTCCATCGCTCTTGTCAGGAGCATGTCTCCATAGCTTTAGCTTGTGCTTGTCCCTGTGCTTGTGTGGAAGGGTAATTCTTGGCCGCATCTCTGTCTCCTCATCTCCAGCAGGACCAACTGCATCACAACACACACAGATAAAAGAAACACTTGTCAGATTGACTCGCACGGCGCCAAGATTTACGTGAAGGAGGTCCGTGAAAATGTCCGTGGCTCTTTAGATTCACAAAACTAAACTGATGGATTGAATACTAGCGCTGGAAACTAACAAGATTATAGGGGACCACTTTTTGCAGCAAGACATAAGATGTATAATGACACACTACGGCAACAAACAGAAACTACAAACAACAGTAAATCTAGTATTATCCTTTCCAAATAACAGTGAACACACCTTTGATATCCAAATAAGACCAGCAACATCACCCCCTGAGAAAAAGGAATGAAAGAAGCCCATGGGCAGATGTGTTCAGTGAACTCCTTTGGCTTGGCCAGATCAAAACCAAACAGCTCTTGGACCTGTAAGAAATTGAATGAGAAGTATATTGCATCAACACATGGATCAGTGAACAATTGGTATAATAAATAAAAATCTTACAAGCTCTAAAAATAGGTAAATAAGTAATTCCAATTATACTGTGTAGAGAGTATACAAAACTGTTTTCAGCAACAAAATGCAACATGTTTCCTGTGTGTATTTCAAGGTACTGTGGCTTATTTCCCCATGCCAGAAGACCAAATTCCATCTGGCATTGTCAACCATAGATATGTATACTATATATTACTATCACGACACAGCCACTATGCATTGCCTTCTCTCATGAGAGAAACACCCTTTGAAAACTGATCCAGCAGCTCAGATCTTAGGATCCTAGTGGGTTAAGATCAAATACCAGCTGGGGTTGATATCTCATTAATCAATCGCTTAAGCTGAGTTAAGTTTTCTTAACTTGTTAATGACATCATTTTGTGGCGCTATGTGTAAACATTGGAATCATATTCTGAATCAATTATCAAAACATAAGAAGCAAGTAGAACGGAAAGATTACCTTAACAAACGAAACTAGGCTCACTTCACAAGCAACTCATGGAAGAGGATTGGACCCATCAGTTCATCCAAAAAATGGATATGGAGTCATTCACTTTTAGATAACTGAACAAAGTATCTCTTCGCATTCCAGTCGACATATACAACAAGCGCTGAGAACATCCACATCCTTACTCGTGAAGCATAGCTGAGCTTTCTTGTGGTAGAATCAAATAAAGCAAATTCTAATTTTCTGGAAGTTCATTTGTTGTATATCAGCAATAGCAGAAATCGTGAATGCACGCTGCAACATCAGAGAGGACAAAATCATGTTGAGTGAGAAACTTCAGTACTCTAATAGAAAGTAGCAAACATTGCTCCAAATGACCAACACAGGTTCAAATAGTTGTTCAATTATTAGTTTTTTTAAGGAAAGAAATCTGCTTGGATGATTGATGGCATATAAACACATAAATCAGAAGAACAATATGGGGAGATGAAAACCAAGTTGAATACATACCAGATGAACATAACATTAAATTTTATCATAGAAAGGCAAAACTTAGTGTGCTATCATGGAGGAATGGATCAGTAATGCTATGAGGAAGCCCCCATCCCAATGCATTCCATCAAAAGGCACAACAATAGCTAATGCTAATCAATCCTCCTAGGGAAATGGACCAAGACGTGAAAGCAAGCAAGTAATTCTACTGAGACTGAAACGAATGAAAAAACCATCAAAGGACATGGATATATACAGGATAATCCAAAGTTCAACTGTGGAATAGCAATCATGACTACAGAAGTTGAGTCAACACCATCTATCAATGACCCCTTGCACAGAACCTCATCACATAAACATCTCAAGTAAATCAATGCTAATAAATAGATGAACATCAATGATACGCCACCAAGCAAATTAAAAGAACATGCAACACGATATGTATAACTGGTGGAGTAACCAACAATCATCGTACTTGAGAATCATTATTATACTAGTTAAGAAGGAAAGACAACATGGTTACCAACCATGATTTTCTCGGCATCGATGTCAAACATGACCTTGATCAGTGGCGAGCCCCTTGGTGCTGGTGGGATGGCGACAAGGCCGAACTCACCCAGCAGTTTGTTGTCTATTGCTATCTCACGATCACCTTGCCACCCTTTGATATGCACTTGCGTCTGGCTGTCATCAGCGGTTGAGAACACCTGCAGAAGCATGTACATAGTGAAGTATGATACCAAAACAATATGGACATGGAAGCAAGCTAATACAGATCAGATGAACAAATCATAAAAATCTATTATAGTTAGGCAAAATTTCAGGTTCTTATGGAATGGACCAGTGATACTATGGAGAAGACAGGTCCATGAGTGAAATCAGAAGTCACAACTATAGGCTAATGCTAATCAATCCTCTTATGAAACTGTGCCAAGAGGTGAAAGCAAGGAAGCTATATTGCATAGATTGGCAGTAGAGATAAACCAATCAGAGAACATTCCTAAAAAATAATCCAAAGTTCAATTGTGCAATAACAATCATGACTACAACAGAGTAGTCGGCACCATCTATCAATGACTCGACACGAAGCCATCACATAAAACATCTCAGGTAAGATAATGAACCATCTAAACAAAGTAGGATAATGATACCAAACCGAGGAAGATCAGTGACACGCCACCAAAGAGAAACCATCTAACAAGGAACCGACCGTCTAACAAGGACCCGTCGGTGACTTGTAAACAACCAAAATAGCTCTCTAGTAAACAGAGACAAATATAAACATAAGGATAATGATATCTAGTCATCCATCAGGGCTACACAGGTCTGCTCCACGTGATTAATTCCGGTTTCTTTTCTCTTTATCTATTCTCTCCTTTAATATTCAAAGGAGCGGACGACCTATCTCTAATGCAAACAAAAAAACAAAAAACAAAGGTGCTGACAATAAGTGGAAAATGTCCATGGCTCTTTAGATTCACATAACTAAACTGAAGGATTGAATACTAGCGGTGGAAACAAACAAGATTATAGAGGACCACTTTTTACAGCAACACGGAACATGTAGAGTGAAACAGTGAGTACAGCACCAAATAGAAACTATGAAACAACGGCAAATCTAGTATTATCTTATAGAAATACCAATGGAATCACCTTGGATATCCAATTAAGACCAGCAACCTCACCCCTCATAATATGAGTGCAAGAAGCCATGCACATATACATTTCAATTCCCTCCTTTGGCTTGGCCGGATTAAAACCAAACATCACTTTCCCCTATAAAACATTACATCTGAAGCATATTGCGTCAACATGTGAATGAGTCATTAATTAATACAACAACAACTGGGAAACCTTACAAGCTCTAAAAATAAAAAAAATCTAATTGTACTGCGTTCAGACTAAACAGAACTGTTTTCGGCAACAAAAAAATAATAACTTTACTGTGTATTTCAAGGTACTGTAGCCTATGTCCCCATGCCAGAAGACCATATTCCAGCTAGCATTGTTAACCTGGATGTATGCTATTACTATCACGACACAACCATTCTATGTCGTCTTATCCCATGAGACACAAACCCCTTTTCAGAACTGACCAAGCAGCCCAGATCTCAGGATCCTGGTGCTTTATTATCAAATGTCAGCTGGAGCTGATCACCTACTCTTCTCATTAATCGATCGCTTAAGCTGAGTTAAGTTTGCTTAACTTGTTAATGGCATCATTTTGTGACACTATGTGGAAATGTGGAAATCATATTCTGAATCAACTATCAAAACATAAGAAGCAAGTAGAACAGAAGATTACCCTAACACGCGAAACTAGGCTCATTTCACAAGAAACCCATGGAAAAGGATTGGACCCATTAGTTAGTCCAAAAACTTGATATGAAGGAGTCATTCACTTCTACTCCCTCCGTCCCATAATGTAAGAGCGTTTTTGGCACTACACTAGTGTCAAAACGCTCTTATATTATGTGAAGGAGGGAGTAGTAAACTAAACAAAATATCTCTTCGCATTACAATTGGACATGGCAAGCACATACATATATCATGCCAAAACAATATGGACAAGGCAAGCAAGCATGGGCCAGATGACAAATCATAAAATTCTATTGTAGATTTGGTCAAAATTTCAGGTTCATATGAGTGGAGCATTAATGCTATGGACAAGCCAGCTCCATGAATGCCATGAGAAGGCACAACCAAAGCTAAAGCTAAATCAGTCCTCTTAGCGAAGGGTACCAAAGAGGTGAAAGCTATCAAACAAGCTAACATTACAGAGATTGGTAGAAAAGAAAAATCTATCAGAAGGCATTTCTATCTAACAAAAATAAACCAGAGTTCAACTGAGGAATAACAGTCATGACTAAAAGAGTAGTGAGCACCATCTATCAATGGCTCTGGACACAAAGCCATCACATAAACATCTCAGTTAAGTTAATGAACTATCTAAAAACATATAATGATACCAAACCGAGGAAGATTAGTGACACGCGTCCAAAAGGAAAAGTAAAAACCTATACACAACTATATAACGGACAGTCATAGTTGCATGTACAGAAGAAAATCACAGTCGTCTCTACAGCAATACAGTCACATGATTCTGACCACTTACCAGCAAAGCTAATGACATACTTTTTTTTCAGAGAGATAAAATGCATACTAGTAGGAGATGATAAAAGGCATACTGCCAGGAGGTTTATAAGGAAAAAAGGGGACACTTCCCAATGGAGGGTTCAGTTATCACCTTGCTTGACACATGTGAGGAGTTGGTGCAAGATCAGAAGGGTGAGCACCAGATGTACACCATGGAGAATGAATCCCTGCAGCATGAATCGGTCATCAATGAAGGTGTGTGTTTCAACTCAACTAAGAGGTTTTGAGTATGCCCCTTCTTTTGCTAGTAAACAAAGATTGGCAGGCAACCAAGGCCTGCAACCATCCATACATACACAAATGACTCCTTGATATCCATGACTTGTGTTGCATCAGGACAAAAATAGTGAGTAGATATGGATGTGTCCAGCCGTGCAAAAATGCCATACCATAGCAAAAGGGAATTCATTCATTCAAACAAGAATAATTATCAGCCACGCGTCCATCATTTATGAAGTTATGACAGACCTAGACTAGAAAAAATCAGTTAAAGAAATCTCTCTTTTGTCTGAACTAAAAGGCTTTTTCAGTAAAAATGCAAATTGACAAGTAGAGAAGCTACCAATAAGCTCTCAGATTGTCACATAAGCAGAACAACATCATCAAAATAAGCTTTCAAATTGACACATAAGCAGAACAACACCATCAAGTTCAGGTCATGTCATTTGTCTATACGATAAGGAATGGTATGTTTTTTTAATTAACCAACGAAATTACCAATTTAGACAATTCTCTGCTCCAATTACTACAGCAATTCTAGACAGCAAGTCACCAACAACCACATGCTGCACATAAAGCTACACAGTCACCTAAAGGAACACCAAACGTACTCAAGTACATACAGGAACTGGAACGAGGATATTACCCTGAACGCCGGTTGTTTGGAGCTCCTGCTCCTCGTGGTGGTATGCGACCACCTTGTTGCACCCGCATGCAGCCGTGCTCTGCAGCACCATTGCACATCATCGTACTCGGCCTCACGGATCGCAACAGCAAGACAAACAGCATGGTGACAGCGAGGTTCCATGCCACGTCATGCTCTGCTATCTAGCTCCAACGTTATACTACAGATCACAACTGTCAAGTAAAGGAAACCTCTCTGTTCAGTCCAAAACTTTGGAACTAGAAAGTGAAGACAGGAGCAGCAGCCTCTCTTTGATTGTTCAAGTTAATAGGATAGTTTTGATCATTGACATGTTCTTTTTCAAACTGAGGAGAGGAGGAAGGAGAGGAGCTCACAGTGGCCGTTTTGTAGCCGATGCCAAAGATGCAGTTGGTCCGTCCAGCGGAAGACGCCGAGGCGGAGCATAACAGTGCACTGCTTGCCTGTGAAAGGTGGAAAAGTAATTTCAGATCTCATAATTGAATTGCTTGCAGTATGACAAGAACCAAAAGTATATGCTAGTAATGAACATGTTATGCCTAGTAAGTGGAACATACTATGAAAGCTTTTTAGGAGTTTACAATGATATATGTATGCCCCTAGCATACTTCCTCTATAAATAAATATAAGATTGTTTAGATCACTACTTTAATAATCAGAGACTTGGCATCTCTGAATTGATTGAACTATTGTACTAACAACCATGAGCAAATTTTTCTACCTACGGTTGAACCTGGAGCATATAGATGAGAAATCTCAGTGACAGCCAAGGATAGTTGTTAACTAGTAGCAATTGTGAAGCTCAACAATGAAGACATGTTGGTCTCTTCGAAAAAAATTCGAGCCTACGCACATCACAAGAAAGAGGAAAGAAGTGTGTATATTTATTTATGATAAGCTGAAACATTGCTCCTGCCATTCAGAACAAGATCAATATTCATTATCAAGGAACAAAGAGTATTTATTTGCAGAAAATCAAGAATATTTATTTGCGGCCACTTAATATATACCATCCAGAACAAAGAAGTTAAACTTGTTCTCCTAAGTGCACACCATAATAAAAGGAATCACCATGTTAGAACCGACAAGTAATCTGGAGTCAATCGCGTGAGATGATCACGTCTAATCCCTCTCTATGACATACTGGGAAATAGGATAAGGTTGTTATGCCTGGTAAGCGGAACAGACTATGAAAGTTTTTTTTAAGAGTTTACAATCGTATATGTAATCCCCTAGCATGCATCTCTCTGTCAAATACTACCTCTATAAATAAATGTAAGACACTTTTGGGAACTACTTTAGTGCCCTAAAATGTCCTATATTTGTTTACATAGGGAGTAGTTAATTAATCAGAGACTTGGCATGTCTGAATTGATTGCACTGTTGTACTAGCAACCATGAGCAATTTCCTCGACCTAAGTCTGAACTTGGAGCATATAGATGACAAATCCCACTCACAGCCAAGACAAGAATAGTTAACTAGCAATTGTGAAGCTCAATGATGAAGACGTGTGTGTGTCTTCCAAAGAAATTAAAGGTGTGATGTTTTCTTTTCCACCAAGATAAAACAATTCAAGTCTGCACATACATCACAAGACAGAGGAAAAAAGTTGAATATTTCTTTGTGATAAGCTGAAACATTGCTCCTGCCATTCAGAAACAAGATCATTATTCGCTATCAAGGTTCAATGATGGTTGGTATCTGGAACATGCAAGCGGGTTTTTATTCAATCCAACAGTATAGCCTTTTGTTACTTCTAGTACATTTCTCTGCACCTGTTCTAAAACATCTACAAATCTTAGGATGAAGAGGCCTAGGAAGTTTCTCTTACATTACCTAAAATAAACAATAACTAGGAGTAGTTGACTAAATATGGATACCTTTTCCCTCCTAAACTGTCAAGAGATTCAAAATGCATCAACACAACCCGGGTCTTCATTAAAGAAAGTATTGAAATTATTTAACCCTGGCATTATGGAGATCATCATCGAGAAGCACAAGTACACATGCATATATTTTGTGAGTGCAAGTGTGCAGCACAACAGCTTACACCAAGTTGGGAAAAGAGTAACTAAGCAGGTATAGTATGATGTTCTGGACAGTTTGAACCTGAACCTAAACCAGCAAAATACAATAATAATTATGACCATTAATACGCTGACAAAAATGATAATCAGGAACTCACCAGAACCAAGAAACATCCACGGTTGCAGCCAATCTGCTTTCGTCTCACAGCGGGTGTAGCCGAGGTAGTCGCTGTGGAGGTGGTCCGCTGAGCCGTACGTAGCCGGACTTGGAGGTTACAACGCAACCACCGCTGGTTCTTCATCATCTTCTTGGGCCTCGGTTGGTTGTTGTGGCCACACCCCTTCGCGGCAGTTGACATCCCATTAATGCATAGCACCTAGAGAAAGATGGAAACATTAGAAAGTGTAAAATCAAAATGCTATTAGACTGTACACAAAGTTAGCTGTTCAATCTATCTCTACGGCCAAATCTAACAATGCTGACGATTCCATTTCGTAACTCGTGCACAAGAGGGCAATTTAAAAACAGCAATAAGTTACAACAAAGATGAAACAAGAAAAAACAAAGAACCAGAACAAGATGGATATGCGTCAGTCAACAAATACATAGCAACATGACAAGATCCTAAACAGGTATCAAACCCCAACAAACAGCATATACAATAGCAGAAGAGGGACCTATTTTGACTTCACAGTCACAAGGTTGTGATGGCCAGAAGACCTCTACCACAAACAGTAAGACCACATAACTAGACCCTGAATCATTGGCACAATGGCCGGCTGCACAGTCAGCCATGGCTCGAACATCACAGGGCACCGGGGGAGAGAGAGAAGATGAGAGACTCACCAGAACCAAGAAGCCGCCACGGTTGCAGCCAAACCACCATCATCTCACGGCGGGGGGAGCCTAGGTAGTCGACAGGGAGGAGGTAGTTCGCTGAGCCGTAAGTAGCCAGGCCCAGAGGTCTCTTTTACCCTGCACAGGTTTCACATCGGATCATCATTTTTTTCCTCCTAAGGTAAACACATTCGACAACCAACATAGAAAAGAATATTTGAAAAGAATCATCTGCCGGCATAGATAAATGGTGCTTACTTGTGGTCAGATTCATCCTGCATAAATGAATGCATTGCTTCAACAGCCAAGGAGAAAGACAACTGCCTACATAAACACCCATAAGGAGGCAGTCAAAACTTAAGCACAAATAAATTAGAAAGGCTAGAAAGTGTGCCACAAAGTGTAAAGAAATTAAACAAATAATCCAAAGGGTAACTTGGTATGTAAAGCCATCAACAGACAATCCAAGTTTTCTGGTACAAGGAATTCTAGTTGTTGTTTGTTTATCAATGGGAAGGGCCAGTGCGCTGCTAACTTGCTATGTGCAAAAACATAAGAAGATAACAACAAGGTTTGACTTTATTCGTACCAACAGTAGAGGCCCCAATTTAAACGACAAGATGGTGGCCAGAAGACCACCACCACAAACAACAAGACAACTAAATCACTGGCCAGATGGCCGACCATCTCAGGTTTACTCACACACACACACACACACACACACACACACACACAGAGAGAGAGAGAGAGAGAGAGAGAGAGAGAGAGAGAGAGAGAGGGAACCAGGGATTCACCAGAACCAACAAACTGCCAAGGTTGCAGCCAAACCGCTTTCATCCCGTGGCGGGGAAAGCTGAGGTAGTCGCACGAGGTGGAGGTAGTCCGATGAGCCTTAAGTATCCAAACTTGGAGGTTAGAACGCATGAATCGCCGTCCCCTTTTGCCCTGCACATATACACGATTCGTAGGTACCATTGGATAGGTAGGAGTAGAAAAATTATCCTTAGACTAAAAGTGCAGGACATAAATAAGATTTATTCCGAGAAAATGACAGCATTTTTTCTATCAAAATGCTACGAGAGAATAGCCTATAGTACTAAATCTCCATAGTCAGCCATGGCTCCATGGCCATCAAAATAAAACAAGAAAAGTTGACAACTTTTTAATCGTTTCAAGACTAGGTCATTAATAAAAAGAGGCAAACTGATTTACATATCATTGAGGTAGGTACTGTGAAAAAATAAGCCCATGAGGAATCAATCTTGTCATTGTGCTAGTAGATATAATCAAGGCCAAATTATCAGTTGAGGGCAAAATCCAACTAATAAAGGGGTGATGGTGATCAGAATTACAGAAGCAAACACTAGAAATGTTGAATTGCATCAGCAGCACAGCCCAAAACAAACAAACGCCATAAGTCGAATAGCATGGTGCTATCATGCAGCAAACAAAGAAACAGTCGACCTCCACTATAAGTGGAACAATTCACTGTTTGAGCACAAACAGGAGGCTACCTTCTGTCCTGCTACTACTGGGTTGCCTAGCTCCAACGTTGTACTACAGATCACAACTGTCAAGCATAGGAAACCTCTCTGTTCAATCCGAAACTTTTGAACTATAAAGTGAAGACAGGAGCAGCAGCCTCTCTTTGATTGTTCAGGTTAATAGGCTAGTTTTGATCATTGATAGGTTCTTTTCCAGATTAATGAGAGGAGGAAGGAGAGGAGCTCACAGTGGATGTTTTGTACCCGATGCCGCAGATGCAGTGGGCCCATCCAACGGAAGACGCCAAGGCCGAGCCTAGCACCATGCATATTTCCTGTCGAAGATGGAAAAGTAATTTCAAATCTCTCATAATTGAATTGCTTGCAGTGTGACAATAGCCAAAAGTGAGTGCTGGTAGTGAACATGTTATGCCTAGTAAGCGGAACAGACTATGAAAGTTTTTTAGGAGTTTACAATCATATATGTATGCCCCTAGCATGCATCTCTCTCTCTCTCTCTCTCAAATACCACCTCTGTAAAAAACGTGAGACCTAAAATGTCTTATATTTGTTTACAGAGGGAGTAGTTAATTAATTAGAGACCTGGCATCTCTGAATTGATTGCACTGTTGTAGTAAAAACCATGAGCAATTTTGTCTACCCAAGATTGAACTTGGAATCTCACTAACAGCCAAGACAAGAATAGTTGTTAACCAGCAACCGTGAAGCTCAACGATAAAGACATGTTTGTGTCTCCCAAAAGAAATTAAAGGTGTTGTGACTTACGTACTGTATTACGTACTGTATTGCACAAGGCCTTACACTCTGTACTATGAGTTAAGAACATGCAGTATATAGCAGAAGAATGATTGATGCTGCTAAATGAACAATCCCAAAGTCAAGCCTTTTATTTTTGATACAATACATGGCTGCTGCAAACATGCAAATGCAAGCAGTACTAGTTGTCGTCTAAAGAATCAAATACTTGCATGGTTCTCATCCCTCCCATATCCATTCTGTAAGGTAATACAAACAGAGCTACAAGTTGTAGCTTTTCAAGTGTACATACGCATCCCGGCCGGTTTTACAACTCCCACAACACAATAATTGTACCACTAATCCTGACAGTGTACATCCTCGAGTATAGGCGAGGGAAGAAGAGGAAATCGAGGATAGGCGAGTAGTACCAGCAGCTCCGTCGCGTGGAGGGTTGGCACGGCCGCGTCCAGGCGGCGCGGTGCGAGCCCCTCGGCTCGTCTCCTCACGGACGGACGGACGGAAAAGAAAGCCACTGTATTTTCAGAAAACAGGTACATCAAATCAGGACAAGTTAATGTAAGGGAAGAAGTGGAAATCCAAGATGGGGGAATACCAGCAGCTCCGTCGCGTTGAGGGTTGGCAAGGCCGCGTCCCGAGCCCCTCCGCTCGTCTCCTCACCGGCGGACGGACGGACGGAGATGCTCGTCTCCTCAGCAACGGACTGACGGAGACGGGCGTGTCATCGTCGTCGGTTGTGTCCGGCCGGGATGGAGACACAGACCTTGACGACGGACGGATGGATGTGGTTGGAAGTACACCCACCAGGGAACCATTGGTGATGTTGGGTGCGTGCTGCAACTCAGGGTGGACGCGGTTCGGGCCGGTCCGGTCCCGGTCCGAGCCGTCGTTTGGACCGGCCGCCGGCGGGCCGGACCGGACCGGACCGAGGAGGCGAGCGGTCCTGTTTTGGGGGACCGGACCGATGCTGACGAAGCCCGAGCCAGACCGACTGGACCGAATGGACCGGCCAACAACTACCGGCGTCGATGTGTGCGAGTGCAGCGGCGAGGTGGGGTACGTGCATGACTGATGGGACGAAGTGGACGACGTGCGCGAGAAATTAGCTAACAACTGAAACTTGGGCGAAACCAACATTTGTAGCTCTCGACAGATACATGAACATACGACCTGCTTCTCTCCTATTGCTCCTTCTTACACTGACGAAACTGAAGTGCTTGAGAAATCCCCACGAGCACAGAGGGATTCCTCAAACAGCAGCGGTGGCTTCACCTTCAGAGCGTTCGGATCATGTCCAGTTATTCCTGGTTGTGCCGGCGACGCGTTTTCATACCTGGGGCAGCTGGTAACCGGTGTACGTGCTGTCGCCATGGCAGGATTGGTGCCAGGTTTGGGGTTGACTCCATGGTCTGAGAACTTCAGATATATCTAGTTGAACTGCACATGTGATCCAGATATCCCACAACCTGCACCGCACTGCACTTGCTAGGCCGGTCGACTGCATGCGGAAGTAGAACCGCCTCATCAGTGCTTCAAATATATCTAGTCCTCTACATGTGACACACAGTGAGCAACACAAACACGAACACATGAAGCGTCAAGCAACCGAATGTTCCAAGTACGTCTTGGTCGGCACAGAATCACATGTCCACACGGTCAGCGTCAACTGTCACGTACGGTAATCAATCAATCAATCCACGGCAGATAGGAAACAAGATTCGTGGTGAGAGAATACACACGCACGCATGTGATGATCCCAGGAGAGAGAACACAAACTTCAGCGCCTCCGTCTTCATACTCAGCGCAGCGAAGCACACACGACCTACCACGGAGACTAGCTAGCACAAAGAAAAATCCGTGCACTGAGGCCGGCGAAAGGAAAATCCGTGCCAAGC
The DNA here is from genome assembly GCA_032464435.1 of Aegilops umbellulata. Lineage (NCBI taxonomy): Eukaryota > Viridiplantae > Streptophyta > Magnoliopsida > Poales > Poaceae > Aegilops > Aegilops umbellulata. The sequence goes on along the minus strand of CP136058.1, from coordinate 5,954,055 downwards.
CGTAACCACAAGCCCAAGTAGAAATCCTGCCATGTTTTCGTCCAAATTTGGACAAGCAATGCTTCACCCGTTTGAAAAAGTTTGAGGGCAAGCAAACGCTATGTGGCACATGATTTCCAATTATAATTCGAGAAACCTCGGATGACGCGCCTTGATAGCTAGAGGTGCGTGTTGTTTTTCCTCGGTTTTTCTTAATTAACCGCGTCTTGTATGATCATTGCTTTCGGTTTCCCTCGTTAAAGGCATCTCCAACAGCGATCCGTGTATTTCCTCCCGCATCCGTCCGTGAACAAGGGGTCAGTCCGCGGACACGTATGCAGAGGCCGCGTCCAACCGTAGCGCATATATTGCAAACTCTTTTTCAACAAACCGGATAAAATTCATGCAAACTCTCGGCCGGATTTCATATAAACATGACGGATTTCAATAAAACAAGAAATGTTTTTGTTGGGGATATTACTACTGAGCGTAAACCGGCCTATACGGGCCGGGTTAACTTCATCTGTAGTTCAAGAATGGTAAAGCCCAGGAGGCTATGTAAAGGCCCGAGGCCGTAGTCGGTTTAACATCTGTAGCCGTAATCCGGCCTGTGTACAACTTGTATTGTAAGTTAGGGATAAGGAAGAGACCAACCCGGGTACGAGTATAAACCCGAGATTGGGACTCTATGAACCGACGGGCGTCACCCGTGTATATAAGGGGACGACCCGATATCGGTTCAAGGACAGACAACCACAACTCGAGGCCTAGGCGAAGCTTATCTGCTCCCTAGCCATCGAGACTTTATCAATTCCACCACAAACTAGACGTAGGCTTTTACCTTCATCGAAGGGGCCGAACTAGTATAAACCCTCTGTGTCCCTGTGTCCGCTTTAACCCCTTCGAGTTAACCCGTTGCGATGGCTCCACGACTAAGTCCTTTGGCTAGGACATCTGCCGTGACAAACCCACGACAGTTGGCGCCCACCGTGGGGCTATCGCACGATGGTTTCAGGTTCTTGGAGGGCCGCTTTGAAGGACTCAAGGGATATGTCGTGGGCCGGATGACCAAGAGTCGCCGCGGCAAGATCTACATCGACGACGCAAGCTGGGGCCCTGAGGCCGGCTCAATTGAGTACGGGTACCGGGTCCCCTTTGGCGGAATACATGTTTTCATCGGCAAGATTGGTGAACCGGGCCCTCAGCTGGACACCTGCACTGACCTCATCGAGACAGCTCAGCGTGGGCGACCTGCCCGGGTTAAGCCAGCCGTAAAGCGTGCCTTTGTGGGAGTCATCCACGGGCGAGACTATGAGGACGGATCAGAATCTGGTGGCGAAACCGTTGTTTATTCCGGTGATGAGTCGTCAAACGGGGAAACTAAGTCCCTGTATCAAGTACATGATGATCGGATTGGGGGCTGTTCCGATGGCAACAGTATTCCGGAACCCTCCAATCTGCCTAGTCGGGTCGGCATATTCATGGCTGGCACCCAGGCAGCGCCTCATTCATCGACGGCCGCAGCAATGGTTTCCGGTTCAACGGCTGCCGGAGCAGGAGGTTCTGTGCGCCCCCCGGTTCAAGTGTTATCCGATCTGTTCGACGCACTGGCGGCGCTCTTGACAGAGGCTAATCCGGCGGATCGGGATGCTCATAACGCAGAGATTGCAAAGGTGAGAGAGCATATTAGTCAGGCCAAGGCCGATCTGGCAGCCGAGGAGGTCAGGATGACTACGGAACGGGCCGCTTTGGACGCGCAAGCCTATAAGTTCATGCTGGATCAGAACGCTTCGCAGGAGGTCATGAGGAGGAAATATCGGTCCCGCCTGCCACCGGTTTTTGAAGGAAGGGATCTTTTCAAAACTCCTGGAGCAGGGACCTGTAATCAGCCAGTGGTAAACCGAGCAGAGGCGCCCGGGACAAGCGCGCCGGTTCAGCCCCGCGTAATAGATCTACCCCGTTATAACCCGGAGCCGCGGATTGTGACCACACCCCCGGATCATTACTCCAACCCGCTGGATAATCTTGTTGCTGCGGCAGCGTGTCTGGAGGCTATTCCGGTCGAAGGAGATTCGTTACAGGCCGTAGAGACGCGCCGGGTCAAGGAGCTCCTCAGAACGGCGCTGGTCCAACAGGAGGCGTATTCATACAGCCGCGAGCGGATTCATTCTACTCCACGTCCAATCCGGAGTTATAACAGGCACCTGGAAGAACAAGCCGAGTCCAGCAATGCACGGCATGGAGGGCCCCGCGGTGACAATCCGGCTCCTGATGCTCAGGAGTTGGTAGACCGGGCCCGGGCACGCAGAGAAGCCGCATTGGCAGCACATCAGACTACGCCGGTTCGTCCCACCACTTCGGTCGAACCAGGGCTTGCTTCTAGCGCTTTGGGGGTGCCTTGCCTTATACCGGCTTTGCGCAATGTGTGCCTGCCTAAGGATTTCAAGGGGCCGCGCAAGGTACCAAATTATACAGCAGATCAACCCCCGGAGGCGTGGGTGGAGAGTTATGAGATGGCCATGGAGATGCTTGACGTAGATGAAGCTGCATGTGCAAAATATTTCTCTATGATGCTTGAAGGAACGGCCCGCACTTGGTTAAAAAGCCTGCCGCCCAATACCATCGGTTCATGGGCTCAATTGCGAGCGCGGTTTATCAGTAATTTCAAAGATACGTGCAGGCAGCCCATGTCGATAGTGGACTTAGCCGCCTGCGTCCAGGCGGAAGGAGAATCAACCACTCATTGGGTGCGCCGCGTTTCGCAGATCTTGCATTCATCAGACCGCATCAATGTTGACACTGCAGTTGTGACTTTGGAAAGCAATTGCCGGTTTGGGCCCTTGAGATTGAAATTAGGACGAATGAAGCGCCATTGCACTGACATAGGGACGCTCATGGCCGCTTTGGTAAAGTATGCTGATTCTGATAGTACCAAGGATCCCGAGTCTGATGATGAAAAGGCAGGGAAGGGAAAGAAGAACGACAATTTCAGAGGACAGCAGCATCACCCAGGGAGCGGCGTTGGAGGCAAGCGTAAAGCGGATGGTTCCATGGATTTTGTGGCTAACACCAATGTGCAGAATAGGGGCCGGCCGCGTAGAGGCAAGGGCCGCGGTGGCGGACCCAGCCCCAATCCAGAGCGCTTGAATAGTTTGTTGAATCAGCCCTGCCCAAAGCATGGAACGACAGAGGAACCAGCAAACCATCTATGGAAGGATTGTTACATCATGCGAGAGTTCAAGAATTCCAACGCCTTCCGGTATGATCATAATCCGGGTGGCGGATCAGGATCCGGGCCAAACCATGGTGGAGGAAACTCCGGTTCAGGGTTTAATGGTAATCCGAGCGGGGCTGGTAATCCGGGCGGACATGGTAACCAACATAACCAGAATGATCAAGGGGGCTATAATCAGCAGCAGTCGGGATACCAGAGCAATCCGAAGCAGTTAAACAGTGGCGAGTACCATGTATTCACCACTAGCTTGGACAAGCGAGACCAGAAGGTCCGGAAGAGGGCAGTTAACTCTGTTGAACCGGCCGTGCCCCGATATCTACGATGGTCAGAGCAGCCGATCACCTGGAGTAGAGAGGATCACCCTCCTCGGGTGGATAATCCGGGTCAACTGGCTTTAGTGGTGGCGCCTCAGGTAGGAGGTTATAAGTTCACCAAGGTGCTCATGGATGGGGGCAGCAGTATTAACATCCTGTACTATGAGACCTTTCGACGTATGGGGCTCAAGGATAAAGATCTACGGCCTTCACACACGGTTTTTCATGGCGTGGTGCCAGGCAAGTCTGCGTATCCCGTGGGCAAGATAGCATTGGAGGTGGCTTTTGGTGATGATCATGATTCCCGGTCAGAAACACTGACTTTTGAGGTGGTGAAGATCCAAAGCCCGTACCATGCCTTGTTTGGTCGGCTGGCTTATGCCAAATTCATGGCACGGCCCTGTTATGTATATCTGCAGCTCAAGATGCCAGGCCACAAGGGAACCATCACGGTTCACGGGAGCCGCAGGATCGCTTTGGAGTGTGAAGAGGGAGATGCCGCCTATGCGGAATCGGTTTGTGCTGCGGAGGAACTCAAATACTACAAGGATAATGTTGATCCAACGGATATGACTCCTTTAAAGAAGCCTACCACAGAGCATGATCCGGTTTTAAAATTCACGTCAGCCGCGGAGACCAAGCTTGTTGATTTCGTAGCTGGTGATTCGTCCAAGCAATTCAGCATTAGTACCAATTTGGATCCGAAATAGGAAAGCGCGCTCATCGAGTTCCTCCGTGAGAATCGGGACATCTTTGCATGGAAGCCCTCTGACATGCCAGGTGTACCGAGGCGACTCGCTGAGCACACCCTTAATGTGGATCCTAAATACAAACCGGTGAAACAGTTCCTCCGTCGGTTCAATGAGGAGAGAAGAAAGGCTATTGGAGAAGAGGTGGCCAGGCTCTTAGCGGCCGGCTTCATCGTTGAAGTTTTTCACCCTGAATGGCTTGCTAATCCGGTGCTGGTCCTTAAGAAAAACAGCACTTGGCGTATGTGTGTGGACTATACAGATCTTAATAAGGCCTGCCCTGCAGATCCTTTTGCCCTCCCCCATATTGATCAAATCATTGATGCTACGGTGGGTTGCGAGCGTTTATGCTTTCTGGATGCATACTCTGGTTATCATCAGATTAAGATGGCGGTTAAGGACCAGGAGAAGACGGTGTTCATTACTCCCTTTGGAGCCTTCTGCTATGTATCTATGCCTTTTGGGCTCAAAAATGCCCAGGCAACTTATCAACGGTGTGTGCAAAATTGTCTCCACAAGCAGATTGGCCGTAATGTGCACGCTTATGTGGACGACATTGTGGTCAAGTCAAGGAAGAAGGAAACGTTGGTCGATGATTTGAAGGAGACCTTTGATAACTTAAGGATATACAAGATGATGCTCAATCCAGCCAAGTGTGTCTTTGGTGTACCAGCTGGTAAGCTGTTGGGTTTCTTGGTGTCCAACAGGGGAATTGAGGCTAATCCGGACAAAATTACGGCTATCACCTCTCTAGCTAAACCGAAATGCATCAATGACGTCCAACGTCTGGCAGGCAAAATTGCTGCGTTAAGCCGGTTTATCAGCCGCCTCGGAGAGAAAGCAATTCCTCTGTATCAAATGTTGAAGAAGACAGATCAGTTTGTCTGGAATTCTGCTGCTGATTAGGCATTCGAGGACTTAAAGCGACAGCTGGTCAATCCGCCCGTACTCGCTGCTCCCACTGATAAGGAACCATTGCTGTTGTATGTAGCTGCTACCGCTCGCGCGGTCAGTGTGGCTATTGTGGTAGAGCGGAAGGAGGCAGGCAAAGAATACCCGGTTCAGCATCCGGTTTATTACATCAGCGAGGTGCTGATTGAATCCAAACAACGATATCCGCATTGGCAAAAGCTAGTATATGGAGTTTTTATGGCAAGCCGGAAGCTGAAGCAGTATTTCCAAGGCCACCCTATCATGGTGGTCAGCTCTGCTCCTTTGGGTGATATCATCCAGAACCGGGAAGCGACTGGTCGGATTGCCAAGTGGGCTATAGAGCTTGGACCGCACGGTTTAAAGTATGCGCCTCGCACTGCGATAAAGTCTCAGGCATTGGTGGATTTTATCAATGATTGGACGGAGTTGCAAGTCCCTGAAGAGAAGCCGGATCACACTTACTGGACCATTCATTTTGACGGATCACGTCAATTAGAAGGATCGGGGGCTGGAGTCATACTAACTTCCCCACGAGGTGATAAGTTTTGTTACGTTCTCCGTTTAATGTTCCCTTGTACTAACAATGCAGCAGAATATGAGGCCTTGCTCCATGGTCTCCGGATAGCTAAGGAGATGAATTTAAGCCGGGTTAAGTGTTTTGGCGACTCTGATTTGGTGGCCCAGCAGGTGTCTGGTACATGGGATTCAAAAGATCCACTCATGGCTGCTTATCATCGTGAGGTTGATGTGGTCGCAGGTCACTTCAAAGGTTATCAGGTGGACCATGTGGACCGACGAAAGAACGAGGTGGCGGATGCTTTAAGTCGACTGGGGTCACAGCGTAAACCGGTACCACCTAATGTGTTCCTTGATGTGCTTCACAACCCGTCGGTTCAACTGCCTGGCGAGGCAGATTTGGCGGTTCCTGACCCAGAGGCTCAATTGGTCGCGGCGTTACATGTCATCCTGGATTGGACGCTCCCTTACCTGGCGTACATGAACCGAGGGGAGTTGCCAGAGGATGAGGTTCTATCCAGGCAGATAGTACGGCGGTCCAAGTCCATGGTAGTGGAAAACGGCAAACTACATCATCGCAGTGTGACAGGAGCCTTTCAACGGTGTGTATCTCCTGAGGAAGGCCGTGAAATTTTGCGTGAGATCCACGAAGGAGATTGTGGTCACCACGCCGGTTCAAAGTCTTTAGTGGCAAAAGCTTTTCGTCACGGTTTCTATTGGCTGACTGCTCATGCGGATGCGGAGGATCTGGTCAGGCGGTGTGATGGTTGTCAAAAATTCTCAAGACGCGCTCACGTCCCGGCTCAAGAATTGAGGATGATTCCAATTACTTGGCCGTTTGCAACCTGGGGGCTGGACATGGTTGGGCCTTTCAAACGGTCCAAGGACAAGAAGACCCACCTTCTGGTGGCGGTGGACAAATTTACAAAATGGATAGAAGCAGAGCCAGTTAGCAAGTGTGATGCGGCCACCGCGGTTTGGTTCATCAAAAAAGTGATTTTCCGATTTGGTTTTCCACACAGCATCATCACAGACAATGGTACCAATTTATCTAAAGGTGCCATGAAGGAGTTTTGCGAACGAGAGCACATCCGCCTTGATGTGTCTTCAGTGGCACACCCACAGTCCAATGGTCAAGCAGAAAGAGCTAATCAGGAGATCTTGAGAGGAATTAAGCCCAGGCTTATGGTTCCTTTGCAACGGACGCCGGGTTGTTGGGTCGAGGAGTTACCTTCTGTGTTATGGAGCATCAACACCACGCCTAACAGGTCAACTGGATATACGCCGTTCTTCATGGTTTATGGGGCAGAGGCAGTTCTTCCTAGTGACATACGACACGATTCACCTCGTGTGGCGGCTTACGTTGAAGCAGACAACGAAAGTTCCAGACAGGACGCTTTGGACCGGCTAGATGAAGAACGAGACATAGCAGCTGCCCGTTCAGCGATCTACCAACAGGATCTTCGTCGCTATCACAGTCGTCGGATCAGGACCAGAACCTTTCAAGAGGGAGATTTGGTGCTTCGACTTATTCAAGATCAAACCGAGATGCATAAATTGTCTCCGCCTTGGGAAGGGCCTTTCATGGTTAGCAAGAATCTACACAATGGTTCATACTACCTGGTAGATGTTCGAGAGCACAAAGATTCACGCAAATCCGGACAAGAGACCGACAGACCGTGGAATATAGCTCATCTTCGGCCTTACTATACCTGAGCCATGGGCTCTGCTTATGTATATATCATAAATATGTATATATTATAATAAACCGGATCCTCAGCTAAAGCGGGGTATCTGTTCCTTTATATCATGTGTGGTTACACGGGGTTGTCTTTAAGCAACAGCCGGTTTACCCCTTGCAAATCTTAACGAGATCACTTGAGGCTTCCTGTTCAAACATAGGCCATGTTCGAACCAAAGAGAACATGGCTATCCTTATGAGTCATTTGGGGGCTCGGTCATGTTTGAACCGATGCAATACCTCTTGGCCGGCGAAAGCCACCAGAGTCATTTGGGGGCTCGGTCGTGTCCGAACCGATGCAATACCTCTTGGCCGGCGAAAGCCACTAGAATCATTTGGGGACACGGTCACGTCTGAACCAGTCACGCCTCTTGGTCGGCCTACGGGCCTTAGAGTCATTTGGGGGCTTGGTCGAACCCGAACCATAGCAATGCCACTTGGCCGGCATAATGCCACGCGTCATTTTGGGGTCCTGGCTGACTGGCACCATCGCTACACCTTAGGGGGGCTTGGTTGCGTCTGACCATGCTGATTACGTCTGACCAAGCTCAATAGAGCTCTTCTTTTGCAAAAGGTTTTTGTCGCCGTATTTTGATCTCTTTCCTTTTTTGCAAAGAGTTGATAGTTTATTGCTTTTCTCTTAAACCAACAACATTCGGCACCGGTCCAACATAGCCAAGTTGGCAGGAACACGGCCCTCTTTTGCAAAAATCTGAGATTGTTGGCTCGGTTTGAGTTTTTCTGCTAAATATCCTCTTTCGAGCAACGAAAGGCTGCTGTTATTAAAAGACGGTTTACATTGTAAACCGGTGTTATATACACAAGGGTTCGATTCTCCCATGACGGTTTAAGACTTATCAACTCCCGCTTCAATATTGGCTACGAACGCCTATTTCATGCCCATTATATGACAGGTATTTCGTATCACAAAAGTTTGATCATACTTGCACGTTTCCTTGCGTAACTATAATAATTCGCAAACTGGATGACGGTACAACCGCCCTGGTAGTTTAAAAATTTGTGATCGCAGGAGATATAAGTTGGCAATAATGATTTTCCAAAGGAGGATATCAGTACTGATGCGCGAAGGCATCTCATGAAGCATAAGGTACGGTCTATCCTATTACAAGGCAACACGGTGCCCGAATAAGGTGATTGTTTCTTGACAAAGTATCAACAGGAAACCAGTTAAAACTGCCCTCGGTTCACGCCTGCGTGCCGTTTCGGTTTGATGGTTCAAGATCATCCTGCTCCACTTCAGCGTCCTCCTCCCTACCCAGCGGCTGGAAGTCAACAGTGGTCCAATCGATCCCCGTTAATGCTTGAAAAACGGCTTCCTCATGTATCAGTGACGACGGTTCAATATCAGGGGCATAAGTGTGCTTACGGATTGGAGGAATTAAGTTTTCCGCTTTAGGGATTGGCACAGCTACCCGCTTGTTCTGATCGTCATACTGGGCTTGATAATGAGACAAGTTTGCTTCTTCTACCAATTGGCAGGCCAGAGGGCGCACTGCCCGGTTTATCTTTCTCAATTCTTCTTCATCGAATTCGGAGCCATCCTCCTTTAAGCTAGGATAGCCTTGAGCCGCTTCAACGGGATCAAAATCAGGCACCCATGCTTTGGCCCGGATTAAGGCATTAATGGCTCCGGTTCGAGCAGCAGATCTTTTTAGCTCTTCAATCCGAGCAGGGAGCATCGACAACCTCTTCAGTGTGTCCTGGATCAATGTGGGTGCCGGATTGTTGTGTGAAGCAGTGGTGATAATCCGCTGAGCGCCCGTATACAGCTGCTCGACTAAGGTATAGACCGCTTTCAGCTTCATACGCACGTCTGATCCCAAGTGATGGATGCGAGTGCCTGTAATACGATCAGCAGGTCGTAAACCGAGCTGTTTTGTAGAAGAATCAAGGGCATTGCACATGTTATAGGAGGCTTACCAAAGATGGCTGCAGCCATTGCGTGCACCTGTCGCTTCACACTGGTCAATTCATCCGTTACCGTTTTAAGGGCAGCTTCTGCGGTTTCAATCTTCTTGGTTAAAGCGGCCTTTTCTGTAGCCCAGTCCGCCCGCTCCTTGTTAAAACCTTCCTTCAATTGTTCCATGCTGCCCAAAGCGCTGGTTAGTTCCTCCTTGGCTTTGGAAGATTCTGCTTGCTGGGACTTCACATTCTCTTGAAGATCAGCGATTTGGCTCTCTTTGACCTTCAGTTCAGCCTGCAGTCCGACAAGTTATACAGTTTAAGCAAAGAAAGTACCAAGCACATAACAAGTTAGATACTTTGTACTTGGGGGCTAATGCTTATTTGATCTCAAGTTCGCAGGTCATTATCAAAGTCCCAAGCTCAATACAAATATTCAACTTGGCACTTGGGGGCTAATGACTATTTGCTTTAATTTCGGATGCTACGGTATGATGATTGCAAGTGTCGCTTCAATTATGATAAAGTTAAACCGACCCTTGGGGGCTACGGTGGTAAGAAGCAGGAGTGAGGGCATGGAAGTTACCTCGAATTTGTCTTTCATCATCTTCACAAGATTGGCTTCATAGTCGCGGCTAGTATATAGCCGGTTTAAATAGCCAGAATGAATGTCTTGAGCGCCAAGAGTGGAGTACGTGGCCAGATCAACATCCCATTTACCTTTACTTAAAGCAGAAATCTCTTCTTTAGCAGTGTGCTTGGCCAAAGCGATGGGATTTCCCGGTTCAGTACGACCTACGCCGGTAATCATGACTTCATCATCGTTGTGGTCGTCGGTCTGGACTGGCACGGTCGGTTTCTCGACAGGCTTTGAGGAACTAATGGTTTTCTCAGCACGAATCGGGCTGGCTGGTTGATCCGTTGGGCCGGAGGGGTTAACAGAGCCTTCTTCAGGAACAATGACTTCATCTCGGACTAATGGATCATCAATTACATCCTCAGGGGTGGTCGTTTCAACGTTCGAGGCAGTGTCCGGTTCAGGAGGAGCGTTTTCTTCTCCTGTTTTGTCTTGGCGAGCTTTTTTGCTCGGCCTTGGTTTAGCTCTGAAAGAAGCAGCAAAGTTGAAAACAGCATATGGTGAAGATTACAACAATGGACAACTTGATGAGAAAAGTAAGCTTACCCAAGCACGGTTTTGAGCGGAGGCAGCTGAGTACCAGTTGACTCGCCAGAGGATGAGTGCGAGGTGACCTGATAATCGGAGTCAGACGGATTAAGCGGTTGACGAAAACAGCCCACTTTAGGACAAAATTTGACAAGCAAGTTAGAGACCTCTGAACGACGTCTCCGAACCGGACTGTTCGGTAAACCGGCGGAGGTAACTACCTGACCGCTGTGTCGGGTTGTGCGGCGCACCTCGTGTTGACGGGTCTTCATAAGAAAGTTGGGATCCAAGTAAGCAAGAGGATGGGAAAATTTAACTTTACGGTTCGCCTGACGGATTTTGTGGAAAGGCAGAAGGCTTGAATCAAAAGAAATGGTAATTACCTCTGCATCATCAGCATGGCTCGCTTCGGCATCATCCTGACAAATTGCATCGTCAATAAGCTGTACGAACAACAAACCGAGGGAGTCAAGATCAGCTTCAAAACCCGGATTACCCACCTCATCATCGGCAGGATCGGAAGAGGCCGTGGTTTTCCTCTTGTGAGCAGACTTTTTGACGACTCTCGTCTTAGGCCGGGTCGATTGCTCCGGTTTATCCGCCTTTCCTTGAGGGAGTTTTTTGCTCCAGAACGGGTCATCACCCTGCGTCAATAGACATTAGAATCAGTCATACGCGCACAAAATAACATCAGACTTAATGAAAAGAAATTTTTACCGCTGGTGGTTTGTTGATGGCGCAGAAGGGAAGAAGGCCAGTTCATGCACAGACGTGATCCGGTTCATTTAAAATCTTCTTTACGGCTTCGGTGACCTCGTCATCCGTAAGCTGGATGTTTACATGACGTAACGGATCATCAACACTGCCTGTGTATTCACACATCAAACCGGAGCGTTGACTGAGTGGCAGTATACTCCAAGATATCCAGCAACGAGCGAGGTCGACTCCTGTTAAACCGTTGGCCATGAAGGCTCTAAGCTTGGACAGTTGGGGAGCGTATTTACTCCTCTCTTTAGCAGTCAGCCTCTGAGGAAGGGGGTGAGTGTTGCTGAGCCGTTCTGGACGAAAGCCGGGCAGGATATTCTCATTCTCTGGAGAGGTGTCTTTACAATAAAACCAGGAGTTATTCCACTCTTGGGGGTGACTATGCAGTTTCGCATGAGGGTAAGTGACCTCTTTCCTTTTCTGGATTGACACGCCACCCAGTTCCATGTTGGAGCCATCAGTAAATTCTGTGCGGCGGTTTAGGTGAAAGCAATCTTGGAACAACTCAACTGTAGGTTCCTCTTGAAAAAACACCTCACAGAGCACTTGAAAGTGGCATATGTTAGTGACAGAGTTGGGGCCAATATCTTGTGGATGGAGTTGGAAATTAGCCAAAACGTCGAGATAAAATTTTGAACCGGGCGGGTTGAAACCGCGGGCTAAGTGATCCGCGAAAACAACGACTTCGCCGTCTTGGGGTGTAGGGGGGCACTCTTTGCCCGGCACCCTCCAATGAATGGTTTTTCTGCTGCTCAAAGCACCGGTCAGAACCAGATTATTCAGTTGAGTTTCCGTGACCCGGGAAGGAGCCCAGTTGCACTCATACACTTGCTTAGCCATGAGGAAGTCTACAAAATGAAAATGATTCCAGTTCAGGACTGTGTGGTGCACAGGTTTTTCATGTTGACACTATCAATGTTAAACCGGAGGAAATCAATTACAAACCGACGTTGGTAAAGCGGTGCGGTCTATCAAGGGATTACTGGCGGTTCAACAAGGGGACTAATGGTATGTACCGATTTGGTGATATTCTACAACAAGGTTAAACCGCTGGACCTAAGACCGTGAAACAGTGGAAATTGCAAAAGAGCAAGTGTACGGAAACAGGTTTCACATTATCTCAGTATGATATTGGATCTGGGGCGATCTCGTAAAAGGGGTAAAATACTCCTGATTTAAAGAAAATTGTGCAAGAACAGCAAGGTCAAGCTATGGATCAGATCTACGGTCCAGGTATATTGCAATGAAAACAGATGCCGAAAACTACTACTGAACGGAGCAAAGGTCGTGGGGTCATATGAAGGTGCATCTCAGTTTAAGTGCGAAGAACGCGAAGAACGCGAAGAACGCGAAGAACATGAAGAACGCGAAGAACGTGAAGAACGTGAAGAACATAGTAAATCCTAGAGGCAGATCTGAGTTGAGAAGGTGGGGATCTCACCGGAGCTCGGAGGGATGCGGAAGCACGCCGCAGTTTCTCTGGTCCAGGCAGGTTGATGCAGCGGCCCGAGACGATGCGGAGGTCAGCGACAGCGGTGGAGCTACAAAGCGGACGGCGTGGAGAAGACGAAGAGGAAAGGGGTGAAGGGGAAAAATAAATGACCCTTCGCCCCTATTTATAAGGCAAAACACATGTGTCAGGCGCGCGAATCCAGGAGCCACAGATTTCGGAAGCAGAGCTGTCGCCTCGGTTATTGCGAATTGGTTAAACAAAGAAGGCGTCATAAAAGCTAGCTTCATGATGATGTCATGCCGGTTTACGGCCACCGACGAAGATGACGACGTAGCGGTTTAGCAACGAAGGGAAGGTGCTGAATATGAAGATTTATGCTAAGGGTTGACATGAACTCATTCAAATCAACCTGGGGCCTAATGTTGGGGATATTACTACTGAGCGTAAACCGGCCTATACGGGCCTGGTTAACTTCATCTGTAGTTCAAGAATGGTAAAGCCCAGGAGGCTATGTAAAGGCCCGAGGCCGTAGTCGGTTTAACATCTGTAGCCGTAATCCGGCCTGTGTACAACTTGTATTGTAAGTTAGGGATAAGGAAGAGACCAACCCGGGTACGAGTATAAACCCGAGATTGGGACTCTATGAACCGACGGGCGTCACCCGTGTATATAAGGGGACGACCCGATATCGGTTCAAGGACAGACAACCACAACTCGAGGCCTAGGCGAAGCTTATCTGCTCCCTAGCCATCGAGACTTCATCAATTCCACCACAAACTAGACGTAGGCTTTTACCTTCATCGAAGGGGCCGAACTAGTATAAACCCTCTGTGTCCCTGTGTCCGCTTTAACCCCTTCGAGTTAACCCGTTGCGATGGCTCCACGACTAAGTCCTTTGGCTAGGACATCTGCCGTGACAAACCCACGACAGTTTTAATAAAATCCGGCCGAGAGTTACAAACTGCATGCTGTCCACACCAAAACTATAAACTCTCGGCAAGATATTTTAATAAAATGTTATGAAAGTTATTTGAAATCTCCAAAATAGAAATGAAATAGTACTGAAATCCGAAATAAAAAAGTAGCTAATCATGTAGTGAAAAAAAATAATGAAGCATGTGAAAATACGATGAAACACACATGCAATAGTTTCCTATAAGTTTCAATATGATTTCATAATTTGAATTAGATTTTTTTCAGAAGTGTTAAAAATTGATCTTGTTTTGAAGATTTAAATATCATGAATACTAATATTCAAACAGTTTGTCAATCGAATGTTTGGTTCAAATGGTATAATCGGTACAAACTATATAATCAAACTGAAAAGCGTGGATGGATGAGATATAACTCTTGTGGGCTGGTTCAAAATATGATATACCATCTTTTCACTATAAAACATTAGTCTTGCTAAGTCTCAGTCGACTGAGACTTCGTTAAGTCTCAGTCAATACTATATCCATGAGATCTTACATTGAGATTTGTGCAAAATTTCTTTTTTTTAGTTTTTTCTTTTCTCTCTTGCACGCTATCTCATTTGACTGAGACTTGATTAAATCTCAGTCGACTGAGACCTAACCACACGCATAAAACATACCCGCCAGTCACTTACTGTGGAGCATCCTCATTAGCTGTCCCACACGTCATAGAGAGAAGTGAATATGAATGGGTCACATAATCCATAGTACAGCAGTAAATAATACGTATATCATACGTGTACGTGCACACATGACGTGCTCTCGGAAAGCACGGCCAGAGTTTGTTAGAGCTTATTGAGCCCGAACCGCCTGGCGAAGAAGGCGTCACGCGCCCATGCCGGCGACATGGCGAGCACGGCGAACAGCCCCGTCATGCTCCCGTACACGATGTCCCGCGGCGGCCTCGGCCGCATAACCCGCGCCGCCACGTGCCTCGCGAACACCGACGCCTCCGTCGCCCCGGCCCCCTGCGACGCCCGCGCCCTCTCCTCGATCGCCGCCGTGAACTCACGGTACATCCCCCACTGCTGCTGTCCCTGCTTCGCTCCGGCGAGCTGCGCGGTGTTGGCGTGGCCCAGGCCGGACCGCACCGCCCCGGGCACCACCTTCACAACGTGCACCCCGAACGGCGCGAGCTCCAGCCGCAGCGCGTCGGTCGCGGCGTGCACCGCCGCCTTGGACGCGCAGTAGACCCCGGCCCACGGCGTGGCGGCGGTGCCGACGACGCTGCCGACGTTCACCACGCGCCCTGACCGCCGCGACGCCATGTGGGGCGCGACCGCGTGCACGAGCCGCAGCTGGCCGAGGAAGTTCACGTCCATGGTGCGCCGCACGGCCTCCCCGCTCAGCTCCGCCAGCGGGCCGGTGCAGCCGATCCCGGCGTTGTTGACGAGCACGTCGATGCGTCCGTGGTCGCGCAGCACGCGTGACACGGCGTCGGCCACGCTGGCGTCGGAGGTGACGTCCAGCGGGAGGCGGTCGACGACGACGGTGTCATCGAGGCCGGCGAGGTCCGGGACGCGGTCAGGGATGTCGGTGGCGACGACACGGCAACCGAGGGCGGCAAAGGCACGACAGTACTCGTAGCCGATGCCACCCTCGGCGCACCCCGTGATGAGCACCACCGGCGCCGCCTTGCCCTCGCCGTCGTTGACGTTAGCCATGTATGATCTAATAGTGCGTGTGCATGTATATATAGCATACTACTGGCTCGTACAAGATGAAGCAAACACCAATGCTGTTGGCGCATGTTTGGTATGTCCGTCGAGGACGGAATATGCAGTATGGATATGCGACTGCTGTTGGCGCCTTCCACTTTCATTGATAACTCCGGCCGGCATTTGTCTGAACTCTTTATTTTTTTTCAAAATACTTCCAATCTATTCATATTTAATCACATGGTAGTACAATTAATATTAGAAATAATAAAATATTATATCCAGATTCGTGGACCACCTAGCAACAACTATAAGCACTGAAGCGAGCCAAAGGCGTGCCACCGTCATCGCCCCCCCCCCCCCCCCCCCCTCGCCGGAGCCGGGCAAAACTTGTTGTGGTAGACAATTGAAAAGTTGTCGTGATAGCTAGGGCCCCATAAGACCAATGCAACAGAACAACAACCGCTGCCAATGAAGAGAAGTTTAGATCGGAAGAATTCAATATGAAAACACACGAATAAAAGACGAACAAAGACCGGATCCGAGCAGATCCACCAAAGATAACCACCGAACGAATGTCGCAAGATCCGCCGGAGACACACCTCCACACGCCCTCTGATGATGCTACATGCACCACTGGAATGGGGCCTAGGTGGGGAGAACCTCATTCCATCTCCAAGAAACCGCTGCCGTCTCGTCTCCCTAAGCAGGACACAAACCCTAATTTCTTTTTTTGAAGAAGCACCTAACAATGGAGCCCTCCCACCGGTAAGGTCCGGGATCCACCGTGCATCCATGGCCCTATGGCCATAGAAGAGTGTCAGACCAGGGCCGCCATCGATGGGAGGCAGAAACCTTAGCCGTCTTTCCTTGGAGAAGAGAGACGCGGGGACGAGGGAAACTGTCTAAACTCAAATTCCATAGCTAGCATAGTCGACACTTCACCAGGGAGATGTTTCTGAATTGTTCAAATTAAGATAGCTTAACTTCATCACGAGACAGTTGCATGCTTCTGGTTAAATAAACCTACATTGGCAGCCTATCCGTATGCAGAAGGATGTGGCTAGATCTAGTCGATTGAGACTTGATCAAGTTTCAGTCAAGTGAGAGAGCATATGAAAAAGAAAAAAGCACGAATTTAGAGAAAATTTTGCATGAATATTCATGTAAAGTCTCATGAGTATAACATCGGCTAAGAAAGTCTCAACCGACTGATATTTAGCAACTCCATATACCAAAATGGTACATATCGGAAATTTAGAACGTGCAAATTTCTTCATCATACCGAACACTTCTCTTGTCTATAAACCCTAGAGAAGCAATTTTCTAGGCGCTGTCTCCGTCGGGTGTGGGAGTGAAGTCAGGCCACGATATACCGGATGAGGTTGTAGCGTTTTCCACGTTGATGTCAGTGCGGCCTCTAGTGTACTCCCTCCGTTCCCAAATAATTGTCTTTCTAGCCATCTCAAATGTACTACAACATACGGATGTATGTAGACATGTTTTAGAGTGTAGGTTCACTCATTTTGCTCCGTATGTAGTCACTTGTTGAAATCTCTAGAAAGACAATTATTTAGGAACGGAGGGAGTAGACGTGAGGCATGTGAGTTTTTTTTAAGGTTGGGTCCTGGATTAATGGATCTTTTGACGGCGACGTCTAGATAAGCAAAGTTATCAAATCGTTATGGTTGTACATTTCACATTAGCCATAAAAAGCTTCTCGACCATTTGAGAATTAATAACAAAAGCGTTCAAAATATTAGGCAGTCATAGAAGGAAAAACCTAATAGACGCTCATTGTGTGAATGCTATATCTTGCTCATAGCGAGTATAGCATTTGTCTCACCTCAGCGCGCGTATATGGTCTGGCCCATTTGCGTAGGTTGCTCGCTCGTTGCCTCTCTGTTGACGTACTAGTTTGGTCTTTTTTTTTTCTTCTTTTGGTTCCCTCTGGTTTTACCGGTTTCCTTCAGTTTTCTGTCTTTCTTTGTTTTCTCACTGGTTTTCTTCTTTTCTTTCACGCTTTGTAATGGTTTTTTATTTTCTTTTTCTTTCCTTTTTTTCTTTGTTTCTTTCTTGGTTTTCACTGATTCTTTTGCTTCTCTTTCTCTCATTATTCGATTTTCTTCTCATTTTTTTCCTTTTTCCTATGTTTCCTTCTCGTCCATTCTAGGGTTTCACTGCTTCCATCCTTCTGCATTGCATTTCTTTGGTTTTTATTTTATTTTTTTGGGTTTATTTTTTGGTTTTATTGGGTTTGTTGGTTTTCCTTTGTTTCTTTGTCGATTTCATCAGTTTCTATTTTGTTCATCACATGTCTACCTTTTTCTGTACGCAATATACATTTCTGGTGTACACATGAAACATCGTTTTGGTACATGTTGAATATTTTTCAAATACATGATGTACATTTCATATTAATATATGTTCTGAACACTTTCTTGAATACATTGTAAATTTCTTGAAAAATAGACTTTGAACTTTTTATGGTAATAAACATTTTTGCAAAGCTACATAAACATTTTTTCACATTGTAGAAACATTTTCAAATACTTCACAATTTGCTTTAAATGCGAGAAGTACTTCTCAATTAGTGATTTCGTGTTGTAGCATATACATTAGCGTATTAGTTCCCCGATAGGCCCCTTGCTGATTCGGCCCAAAGGCCTCATTGCTTGAGCTTTCAAACTCATATGATAGCTTCAACTTAAAATCGAAACAGCAATGAACATTTTTCTGTCCAAAAGTTTCTAGAACTGTAATTTTCACATCATTTCTTGTTTCCAAAAAAAGAGAAAATCTAAGGCTTACTGGGGAGAACAAAAATATGTACAGTCCTAGAGCAACACTTAGTTAATCAGTACTACTCCGGTAGGTGGGGTTTTCTTTAGCCGCCGGTAGGCGGGTTGGCAAGCTGCTACATGCATAAGAACATTGGTAAATGGTAATTAGCCAGTTAAAATTAGTTACTTGGGTAGCCTGGTTGGTTTAGGAGAGGTTTAGCTACTCGATTTGATCGACTGCGAGTTACACGCATAAGATGCACACTTGTTTATCGTGTATACAACATCTATCAACGACGACATTTATAGTAATGAACCAAAATGCAATCATTTGCGTGTTCCTAATCGCCAATTAGCTGAACCAAGTGCCAAGATGTATACGTCAGTCCTGACCAAACCAGAGATATGTAGGAAATTATGAGAGATAGGGTACCTGGAACTTTTAGTTTATATGCTAGTACTTCTCCGTCACAATTTTGAATATATGTTTAATTTTCTTGGACAGGGGAAGTCAACATTCCGGATCAACCTTCCTCAGACATTGTAATCTCAGCTCGTAGGCTGGTATGAGGAACATTCATCGTGTAATAATATTTAATGCTGGCAATCTCAATCACACCGTTCGCATCGGGCATTAATTTACGAAGACTAATATACACTGATGATCGAATAATTGACCCTCGCAAAAAAAGATGATCAAATAATTACCAACTCAAATTTTATTTCCTCTCGGATTTGTTTTTTGCAATCTTAAGCTCCCAATTAATCTAAATAGTATGTTTAAAATCAAGAGTGTCAATTTTCTAGCTAATCATTTGCTGGTATTTTGTGGATTTGATTCCTGACCATTTGGTGCGTACTCATCCATTTAGAAGCATGCCATTAGCAGTCAACGTTGCCATTTTGGCGTTTTGCATGGCCTTCTCTAATACTCCCTCCGTTCCAAAATAGATGATTCAACTTTGTATTAACTTTAGTACAAAGTTGGGTCATCTATTTTGGAACGGAGGGAGTACATGACAAGGAATTCTTCTTTCTTTTTCTGCGTGGAGTACATGACAAGGATTTACCAACCACCTTGATAGCTGCAAACCGTATGAATGCTTTTCTAATACCTGTTCTTCCTTTTGGCGACTGAACATATGTGCGTGTTTTCTTCGTTGCTTCCAATTAGTAGTAGTAGTAAACTAGCAATTGATTATTTAAACAGCTCAAAAAGCAAAAATAAAAGATTGTACATAATGGGCGGCTTAATTCATTGACCAACATGTAGCAATACCACACCAACGCAGCAGTTTCCAACGTCAAGAAAAAAGAGCACCACGTAGCAAGACAAAATTCGCAAACTTTTCTTCCTCGTGAATTCGCCAACTTGTTGGTAAATGGTTTATAAAATGTGTGGAAGAAATTTGAAAAACCTGGAGTTAATCATGAAAGGGACAGATAGTTGGTTAATTTTCTTCCCAAATCAAGTTAGTACTGGTTCGCTCTAATGTATAAAACAAATACTAAGAACTTGGACAGAGAAATGCGGTTCCCGGGCGGTAACCGGACTTTTCGCCCGGTAACCAAATCCATGAACGTGCCCTACTACTAATCAAAACCATAAAACAAATACCTAATTATGCATATGTTTAAGTCATAATGGAATGTGCTTTGACTCTTGCCTTGTAACTTAGCACGGTTACTAGTACTTAATTACTGGAGGAGTTCCAATTGCAATGATGTCTTCGTGGTCTTGATGTACTACTTCTCTCTCAGTTTACAGGGCGTGCGCGTATCCCTAAGTTGTCAATTTGACCAACCTAATACAATTCATATATTACAAAAAATATACCAACATAAACTATGGAGTTTCTACTTCCAAAAGGTATAATTTTTGTGTTATATAGTTTATATTAGGGTGATAAAATTGGCAACTTAGGTATACGCACAGGACTTGTAAACTGAAACGGAGGCTTTTCTAATATAAACTAGTAAGATTGGAATTAAGCAGCCAAATAAGCATCTGACCCTACACATCCTTTTCTAATATATAGCCACCAAAGGCTTCAGATAAAAATATAGCCACCAATCCAAGCAGCCAATCTCTTGCAGTTGTAGAAACACAATGTTGTACACTTACCCAACATAATTATTTTCATATGTTTTTGGTTGGGAAAAAATTGCTAGAAGACAAAGTAGGGACTGGGTAAATGCATACGCATGCATGGTCAAGCCATCAGCGTTGAAGTCCATCTACCATACCAACATGCAATTCCCTGCGGTTAACTTCAACCACACCCTCTATAGCCACTGTTTTCTTACCATCTCCTATTTTCTTATTTTTCTTGCCATGGACTTTTGAGACCATAATAAAAAAGCATGATAATGCATGTCTCATCTATTCACCATGAAGATTATAGTATAAGCAATGTACACATTGATATGACAAAACTGAAAAGACAGCAGAATGCTAGTCTTTCTATAAAGAAACATCAGCCAAGATGGAAAACACACAATCAAGACCGAAGAATCCTCTGAGCTTGACACCAACACCCGGCACTTGTCTCTGGCACCACTACATAAGCCATAAAAAAAATGACGGATCACCTTCTCACCCAAGCTCGACGCGGCTCCATTGCTTATATGCATCTTTGCAGACCTCCAAAGTGTCTCGCCAAAGACGAATTCATTGCCGTTGAGCGAACCAGACTAGAGCAACATCCGGACACATCATCAAAATCCAGATCTGGCACCCCTACATGACTAAGACGTTAGAGTTGGAAACCATACCTGGCATCCACAAACCAAGAACCCGACACAGGATCCACCATCTTCCAGATACCGCTGATGTAGACCACAATCCGCATCCGCGCTTGGACTACCTCCCAAGCTCCACGCCGATGCTTGAGCAAACATCGTCACAACGACAGACCCCGAGGACACAAGTCCATCATGAGGATGCCGCCGCCACACAATCCTTATTTGTACAATCTGGTTTTCAGATCCATCCCCAACCATAGGACTGCACGCCTCGTCGGAGAAGGATCTGAAGAAATCTTTATTCAATGACGCCATCTCCACGGCCGAAGACAAGACGATGAACAACGTAAAAACCAAGACTACTAGGGCCTAAAGTGAGTCCGTCGGTGGAGGGGGAGCCCCCGAAGGACGGCGGTGGAGGAACTCTCCTTGCGGCTGGCACTGGCGATATCGTCTTTCTTTCTTGGAGGGGGGGGGGGGGGGATAAAACGATGCACCTTCTTAGCAAGAGATTACCAGAATAATAAATTCAAAACTGCATCATTAACACGCGCGTACAAGAATACAATACGGTTGCAAAGTACTAGTAGTACAAATAACCCTTTGGTCTCCCGCCATTCGTATGCATATATACAACTCGATCCCTTTAGCTAGCCGTCCCTCCACTACTTGTAATCAAAAGCATAACCGCCCGTGGCGCATAATATCCATTTAGTTGGGCCATGCACACGTTTGGCATGCATGTACGCATGATGCATTCATGATCCATTTGCCCTCTCCTCTTCCTCTCCCTCGATCGCCCCACCACTTCCTCAAAAACCAACCACCTTCGTCCTCTTCCCCTTCTTCGTCTTGCTCACGCCAAGAAGCACGGCAAGAAACCGTTGGTCCATACCAGCACGACAGGCCGGCCGGTGGTGATTAGTTAGCTAGCTGCCGGTGGCTCTTTGCCCTTGTGTACGTTCATGGGGCAAGAAGAGGACGCCTTGACCGTGGCCTTCTCGTGGGAGCAGGAGGAGGGCATGCCGGAGAGCCCCAGGAAGGCGCCGGTGGTCTTGTCGTGGGAGCACGAGCTGGCCGTGAAGAAGCAGGTCTCCACGGTTGAAGCACGTGGTGGTGGCATGCGGGAGGGCCCGAGGAAGGTGCCGGCGCTGGCGAGGCGGCTGTCTGTGCCGCCGCCGCCTGGCAGGCCGGCGGCGAGGGGCTACTCGAGGGCCGTCCGGCCGGAGGACGACCCTTTCCTGGCGGCGTACCTGGCCTGCACCAAGAGCAGCGGCGACGGCGGGAGGAAGAAGACCGGCGGCGCCGCCCTGGAGCACAAGGGCCTGAAGCGGTGGAGCGTGCTCGGGCGTGGGCTGGGCGTGCTGTCCTGCAAGCGGTCCAACGGCGTCATGGAGCAGAGCATGGTGAGGCTGGCCAAGCTGCCTGAGCTGGATCCCAGGGATGCGTAATAGTAATGATTTCCTAATCCATCATCTTCTTGTTGGATTCTTCTTCTTTGGCATGGTTGATGGTTTGCAGATGCAGTAGTTTCTTCCTGGTCAAGGTTAATTAGTAGTGGTGTGAAAAAACTTTGGTGATTAGGAGAAGTAGAAAGTTTGATTCGGAGAAAAGAAAACACACTTAATTTGCATGTGTGGTGAAGAGGAAGGATGCATCATCTCAGTTGTTCAGAGACTTGTTGTGTGAGTCGCATAAGCATAAGCATCTTGTTTCTTCTTCGTCTTCTTCTCTGTGATGGATGGATTGATTGATTTCCATGACACTGACTCTCCGCCCTGCACTTGCAACTTTCTTCCTGTCAGTGTCAATCAACCAGACAGTGACATGCAGAGGTTGACCGAGACTTGGAACATTCCATTGCTAATTTCTTGTGCCTGTGTCCATTGTGCAGATAGGAATATGGATCACTGCTTGGTACGAACAGAGAAGTCGTTTACAGATTAGGTAGGGGGTCTAGTCACAAGCACAACTGCTGCTGCGGTCTATCTGCAAGTTGCAGATAGTACCTGAATCTCACAAATGCAGTGCAGCAGAGGCTGGTCCGTAACTTAGTACTAGCCGGTAAGATTTACAGCCCAGAGGAAAACTATGGCCCAGTGACACGTCAGGGGGGAGAAGGAGATGGCCTAGACAAGGACCTTCCTTCCTTCCTTGATTTTTCCTTGGCTGACAGAGAAATTTCAGTTATGGGCTTGGCCACTTAGGGTTCGAACAGTCGATGAAAAAAAAGAGGGAACGTAAGTACGTAACACACTCTGAAACGTCTTGCAGCGAACTTGCACATTCTATCTTTGAATGTTCCTTGGTTAATTTCTTGACTCTGTGATCATTGTGTGAGTAGGAATATATATGTGTATGTGTATAGAAGCACTGATTGGTAGTACGGGTTGTAAGTAGTACTCTCTGAACCACGAGTGCAACTGGCCAATGGCACACTGTTAGTTCGTTAGAGACCAAGGAAATGTATCATTAAGTGGTGGTACAATCCTTTTCTCTGACCATTTATTTTCATAGACAAGGACACAACTATTTCCATTGGATACAAGTTTTTGGATTGAAAGCCACATCGACTCAAGGTTTGCTTATCCTTGGAGGGCATCAAAGACGTCAGAGAAGTGGCCGCCAGACGCTACTGGTGTGGTGTGAGAGATGGTCCAGACAAGGACATTCTCTGATTATGTTTTTTCCATGGCTGACAGAGAAGTTTCGGGCTCGGACACGGACAAAGGTACATCAAACAAATAGGCATGTGTCGTAACCTGGCGCCGACCGGTCCCTATTGAAGGTTGGAGAAACTTTGGAAACAGTCGGCACATGGACACCACACGTATCCACGATGCCACAACAATGGAAGCAAACTCCGAAAAGCAGGGGCGGAGCCAGGAATTGGGTATAGGGGGGGCGAAGAAAAGACCAAGACCGTACAAGAGATGTAACCTAAAAAGATGTTTATTCTTAATAGCATCGATGTTAAAATGCAGTGAATATATATTTTGCAATTGAAAATAGTATATTTATGTACTAATGTTGACAGAGATCTATGTCAAAAAGGATCTATGCCAATAATCTAAACAATTTTGTAGTTATTTCCTCGATGTATATACAATAGATTTGCATTTTTAGTGGTATAATTGGAGGGTAAAACGAACGACTTGAATGATTTGGTGGTATCTTCCTCCGTGCTTTATGCAATTCTAGTCTAGTGACTCAACTATGGGACCCTCAATTATATAGTTCGTAATTGATTGAAAAGGCAATTTCAACTGATGGCCTGCAAAATTACTGTATTGTAGTATACCTTGGGACTCAGGCTAGATTAGAGAGTCATGCTGTCACGCTTGAATCGTGAGATCGGAGATTCGGACAGGGGGGATCTTCGCCAATTGGATCGGCTGGTAATAGTCTTGTACCGGCGTGCAGGCTCGCCATGTCTGATACTCGAAGAAAACCTAGCGGCTAGAGTAGACGGCGGCGGCGAAGATCGAGGATGGACTTCCAAAGGCCGAAGCGAACAGGAAGCGAACGGCAAATACATACGTGCAAAACTGAATCGAAGACCTATGGGCTAATAGGTCTGGGCTTGGCCCATTCCATCACGTCCATGGCGGGTGTTTGCATGTGGCCATGTATTAAGGCCGAATTCCCCTAGAAAAAAGGCCGAATTTCCCTAAAACTAAGGCTAATTGGGCATCAAATCAGTAGTAATACCTGTACGTACTGTAGAGGGGGGCCGATCGTTGGGGGGGGGGTCTAGCCCCTGCTCGCCCCCCCTGTCTCCGCCCCTGCCGAAAAGCACAGCTCGAGAAGGAGATAAGAGCTAAGGCTCCGTTCGGTTTAGAGGCAGAAAAAATGAAGGAATAAGTAACTGCACAGGAATAGAGTCGAGTGACTAAAGCGAGCCTATGAAGCCTTGTGACCTGTTCGGTGTGCAGGAAATGGAGCCCTTGAAGTACGATGAAGAGATGGGCGTTTTCACCGCTGATTAGAGTTTTTTATTGTCTCTAGAAGTGATGACCTCCCATGCAGCCATACAGCCATTGTTTATTCGGCTGGACCGCACTATAGCAAAAGCTTAGCCTCGCGCCTCGGTCAGAACATGAGGTTTCGGTGGATTTTTCATTTCCTGTGAAAAGTACAGGTTCACGTGACCTTCCACTGGAACAGAATATCAAATTCCTATGAAACGAACGCACTGCAGGTAGAAGTTACTAAGGAAACTGATCCTCCAAAAGTTCCTGTGAGATTCCTGCGTACCGAACGGAGCCTAAGACAGGACACGTCAGGGGAGAGAAGGAGATGGCCCAGACAAAGACCTTCCTTCCTTCCCTTGATTTTTCCTTGGCTGGCAGAGAAATTTCAGTTATGGGCTTGGCCACTTAGGGCTCGAACGGTCAATGAAAAAAAGAAGGAACATCACACACAAACATCTTGCGGCGATCTTGAACATTCTATCTTTTAATGTTCCTTCGCTAATTTCTTGACTTTGTGATCATTGTGTGAGTACGAATGTATATGTCTATGTGTATATGAAGCACTGGTTGGTAGTAATCAGTGACCGGACAGGAGAGAGAAGAAAAACGTGACCCAACCGGACCCCTCATATCATCTATATACGCCCGGGCTGTCCGCAAATCTTCATATCCATCTTAAATATGGGGAGGATATGAGGGCTCGTGGACGCGCGTGGGCATTCCGCCATGTAGGACGCGGCCCCACTCCGGACCACCTTTTCTCTTTCTTTATTTATTTTTTATTTCTCTCTCTTCGTCTCCATCAATCACGTGCAAGTGATCGGACATATGAGAAGAAAAATAAGGAGTGTGGCTGCGCGGACGGATAAACAGGGGCTCAAAACGGACACGCCCAGTTACTGACCGGATGTGTCCGCAGGCCTCTAGGAGGTCATATTTGTTAGAGAAAAATATACTTTTCGTCTCTTAATTCTTGGCGAAGTATAGATTTGATCCCTCAACTTCAAAACCGTACAACTTGCACCCTTAAATATTGAAACCGGACAAGATTCATTCCTGGCCACAATTTTGACTGGTTTTGGTGTTGTCTCATCCCGGTTTTGCTGTAATGGAAAATTCAATATAACAGTAAAAGTTCAACTTTGAACACAAATTTGCTAGGATTTTATTACACAGGAGGAGACTGTCACTTTATTATGGAAGCTTGCACAATGATCCCGTTGAAAAAAATATTTATTTAGAGGTTAGAATAAGGGGATAAAAAATAGTTGCAAAACACAAGGTAACTTTATCCAGATTCGCTTTACTGCACTAGTGATTGTGACATTCAAATTTGGCAGATGGAAGATTGAATTATTTGAATAGCCGGAATCCCTGGAAGTCGAAGGAATTTAAGAAAAGATGTCTCGTCAGATCAATTTTTACACTTTCTATAGGTTGGAAATCTCTCTATACCCTCCCGTACGCAGCGATGAATGACCGAGTTTTGCCTGGCCCCACCTTCTGGCGGCGGCGAAGGAGGAGGAGGGTGGTGTGCCGACTCAGTTTTTTGGAGGTGCTCATAGGGGTAGGGTATCCCGTATGTATGACATATGTACCGTGTTTAAAAAAAACATGAAACCCAACACAGAAGCTTCATTGGGCGGGTCCACTGTGTGTCGCGCGCGCGCGTGTTTTGAAACCCGCGACGGCCCCTCAGACTTCACCTTCAAGGGCGGCGCGTGCGACAGCCCCCCTGACTTCAGCTTCAAGGGCGACCTGCTCGACCTCATCCCTGACTTCTACGGGGAGGCTTTCTCTCGGCTGCCCGTCGACGACATGCCGGACGACGTCGCCGACGAACTATACGAAACCATGCGCGACGGCGGCCTCTCCCTCGGCTTCCTGGACCCCGTCTCCAACATCATCCTCAACACCATGGCCCTCCTCCCGCGCGACCACTTCCAGCCAAAGGAGGAACCGCCGGCAAAGAGGACCAGGAGGTCCAAGAGGCTCGCCGGCATGGCAGTGGTACAACCCAGGGATAGCTGGTCGTCCGGTAGAACCATTGGGCCGTCCTGCCGCAGGGTTACCTGGCGCAGAGTTGCTCAGGCTTCCTGCCAGGCTCTCGTCAGGTTCATGACGAGCTACTTCGGATGCATCACCGAAGAACAGGCCACCCGCTACCTCCACTGGGCGGGCGGAGACCTCGCCCGCGCCGTCTTGCTCGTCGAGCACGATCTGTACGCTGTGGAGCTCGCGCTCCCCGACCCCGCCTCCGAGAGGACTCAGGCCGCGCTCAGGTGTGCTGCGATCCACGTGCGGCACTCCGCGCCTGACGTCCTCGTGCGGCTCCAAGTGTCACCCTTGCCCCGTCAACGGTTCCTCGCCGCCGCCCCTTTCCTAAAGCTGGGAGGGCGGAAGCTCACCGTCGATGATGTCAACACCATCATGGATCTGCTGCGGTACCAGGATGGCGGTCCCCTTGACCTCCAGGTGAACTTGCTGCCAGGCGGGAGGGGGGTAGTCGTCTACTACCGGAACCTCAAGCCCGGTGAAGGAACATTTGAGGTTTCTAAAAGCACGAGCTCCATGGATGGCTTCGACATGGTCACCATCAACGTCGAGCGGCATGGCGACCACTTCGCGTCCTTGCGGTCTCCTAGAAACAAGAGATCCATGATATCAGCCTGTCTGGCAAAGGCCACGAGAACCTCTCGAAGGCGCAGCTTGGTGGACAGCTGCCGAGGCGATGCCTGCGAGTACACCGAGTCTCTCAAGATGAGGCTCCACGTCATGATCCACACATTCTATCTCAAAGTTTTGACCATGCTACCCTCCGCAGGGCTTAGGCTCATCCGCGACATCATGTTCAACGGCCACTGCTATGGCCCCATGGACCCCATCTCTAACATCATTCTCAACTCCATTTGGCACAACATAGTGTGCCCGCTCCCGCCCGCGGAGACTGAGATCCAGGTGTACGACATCCTCGACACCCTCTCCTTGCTTCGTGTGGAGGTCCGTTCCTTGGAAGGCCTCATTGCTGCCGTCCGTGCAAACTCTGAGTCCGTGCAAATTCTCCTCATTGCAGCGGGTGATGGAGCACCTCTGCTCGAAACAATGTGACTTGTCCAAGGAGAAGCACACACTGCAACAATTTGTTGCCGCAGCTGCAGCAGCTCGACACCCACAGCCCACTGCACTAGGATCATTCCTGGCATCCCTGACACCCGACGTGCTGGTTGACCTACGACGCTTGCTTACCACTGGTACCAATGGTGTTATATCTCGTGAATCTCTCGATCAAATAGAACGCATTCTCCGAGACATGGCATCACCGTTGGCTCCCGAACCTCGAAATGAGGTGGCCCAACTTTGCAAGGAGGCTAAGGAGATTCTTCTAGAAAAGAGATCATGGTATAGGAAGATGCAGTTATACATTCGCTCTGGGCTCGCACAAGCGCTGCAGACATATGCCTTGGAGCATCCTCGGGTACATCGACACGGATTTCATTTGGTTGAATTCATCGTCATTAATTTAATTTGGTACATAAGTGCACATATATTCCATACATGATACATCTCTGCATCATTTGACCTAGCTTGCTGCTGCTTGTTTTAGGAACCAAAGTATGTGCCGAGTGTTATCTGTGGCATGGAGTCCGCTTCGGAATCCTTGGGCAGGGACTGCTACCACGTTAACTTTGTGGCTGCCCCACAATCAGGGGCCCATAACCAATTTTTCTTCGCCCAAGTCAATATTTCGTTTCCTGATCAGAAGATAGAACCAAATTTCTGCTGCCCTCTACGCCTCACACACACCGGTAAGTCCCCGTTCCTTGAGCAGTTGTATATGCAGGTTTTTGTTTTCGTCTGGTTTTCCGTAAGCTAACTAGGCAATTCTCTTCTTCTTAATTAATCAATGAGGCAAATTTTTGCCTCTGTTTAAAAATAATGCAGGTTTGAACATTAAAGAGGAGAATTTCTTTCCCCTGCTTTGTCGAAAAGCCTTATGATTTCTGTTACGACCTTTTCGTCTTTTGATCTTACGATGCTTATTCTTGTTTTTCTGCAACCAACGATGCTTGCTTATTTCGTCCAATCATAGGAAAGGCCTCATGCTTTGTCGAAAATCCTTATGCTTGCTGCGATCATGTTATCTGGCCTAGCTAATTCGGTTACATATGCCTTGTGTACGCCTCTGAATCTTGCTATACATCTTATAGGCTAAGCTATCGATTAATACTACTTCAATATATGTAGCAGTTTCGATATAAATTAAAACATTTGT
Source organism: Aegilops umbellulata (assembly GCA_032464435.1). NCBI lineage: Eukaryota > Viridiplantae > Streptophyta > Magnoliopsida > Poales > Poaceae > Aegilops > Aegilops umbellulata. The sequence goes on along the minus strand of CP136058.1, from coordinate 5,924,875 downwards.
GTGCTCTTCCAGCTTTGCTGCTGATCGCGTGTAGAAAATTTCAGCAAATTAAGATGTTTTTATGGATACACTTTCTCTAGTAACCTTTATTGTGTCAAGCATGGTTGCTTAAAACTGTCACTGTTTTATGGTGTGGTCAGTGGAACTAATGAAAAATAGACATGGTTTGTCCTGTGCCGAATATTTCACTTGGAAGAATCACTGCCGGAGCTGTTTTCTTGTGACTGATACATAATCAATTTTGGTTTTGGTGACAGGCCGATGCTTCTATGGAAAGGGATCCGCGAGGAAGCTTGTGTATCCAGATTCAGCAGACTATTTTGAGTGTGATGGTGATATTACTGACGGTGGAACTATGAACACGAGCGGAATGCTAGACACAGATTTCATCTTCGATTTTAGGAGAGACGTGCAGTTTGCAGATGATCTGAGAGTATACAGTGAACAACAGAAGTTACCGGAGTGTGATGAGTATTAATTTCAACAGCAGTAGCATCCAGTGTTAGGTCTTGAACCTTATTAAGCCTGACATAGAAATAATATTATTATGCTTGTAAATACTTCTGTATTCCATCTTGTACTTAATCATCGGCATAAAACACCTTTGTTTTTCTCTTGGTCGGGAGAGGTTCAGTTTATTTGTTCCCACATATGTAAGAGTAGACACGCAAGTACACAACATCACAGTTCTCAGATGTGAAGTTGAAAGTCTTAGAACAACTCTAGCAGATCAGCCGTATTCACGGCCTCGAAAACAGTTGTGTGCATCCTCTCATGTCGTCAAGACCACTGCATCCTCCCATGTGTGCATCGTCCCCTCCTCCCGTGCATATTGGCCACTCCCTTTTTCCTCGAAGCATTAGGGGCCTTGGCATTAACAAAGTTCGCCGCTATAGAACGAACCCGCATAGACGTGGTGACAATTTGAAATCTCTAGAAAGACAAATATTTAGGAACGGAGGGAGTAGTCAGCATCTCGAGACATTCCTTCATGGACCAATTTACATCTATCCCACCAAATGTACCAAGACGTGATGGCAATCACTTCACGAGCATTGTGGAGTACCGGTATAAAAAGATCCTGGTCTGACAAAAGAAGCAGATATTCAAGAACTGCCTCTCCCGCACGATCAACAGGGAGCACGTTCATATGGTGTTGGTATGTGTGATAATGATCTTCCTTGGGTTCAACTTGTAACATTTCATGAATTTCGGAAAATAAATTTATTTCAATGAGAACAGAATTACAGTCCAGGGATATTAGTACTGACTTTACACCTGGTATATATAAGAAAATAAGCTAACTGCATGCAGTTAGGAGCAGAAAAGAAGTGGACGATTTATTCTTATGAGCTTATTTTTCACTGCAATTAATTAAGGGCTAATTTCCACTGCATAAGCCAAGGCTCAAAAGAAGCGAACCGGCCGGGCCTTAGGTCATCTTGACAATTTGGGGAAGCTGCTGCGCCTGCGCGTGCACAGGGTAGCGGTGGATGCAGGCGGCCCAGGGTCCGTTGGGATCTGCGGCCGCCGGGTTGATGCACTCCCATACGACGCTGCTGCAGTCTATGCCGGGGCTGAAGGAGATCATACACACCCGGTCGCCCTTGCTCATCCGGCCCTTGGCCTCGATGTAGGCCAGCTCGTACAGCAGCGAGCTGCTCGCCATGTTGCCGAAGCGGTGCAGCGTCATGTGCGACGCCTCCATGTCACGGTCAGAGAGGCCGAGGCCACGCTGCACCTCCTGGAGCACCCTGCGCCCGCCCGGGTGGATGCAGAAGTGCTGGAACACCTTGTTGAAGGCCGGCCGCGCGCCCTTCTCCGCCCGCCCAGTTGCTCTCGGCTGCGGGAACACGTACTGCTTGACGAGGGAGAAGGCGACCCGGAGAAGCTCCGAGGCAGGCAGTGCCCTGGGACAGAAGGCCACGATGTGACTCTTGAGCGCGTTCGCAGCAACCACGGGAAGTTCCTTGGAGAGGTTGATGCCCGTGATCCCCTTGTCGTCCTCCTCCTGGAATGCGCACCGGTAGTCGCTGTCCCGCGCGGCGGTCAGCGTGCGCACGATCGGACCGAGCCGGAACCGCGCGCGTTCCGGTGAGCTGGTCATGATCATGGCGGCGGCGCCCATGCGGAAGAGCACATTTGGCACAAGCATCTCGCGCTTGGTGCCCTTGTACAACATCGACGACAGGATCTCGGTGGCTATGATCAGCACGTGCTTGTGCTTCCCCGGCGGCGCCGCCTGCAGGAGTTTCTCGGCGAGGCCGACGCAGATGAGCGCCCCGCTGCACCCCATCCCGGACAGGTTCACGCTCTGCACGTCCGCGCGGAGCCTGTACTTGTTCACGACCACGTCGGCCAACACCGGCGTCAGCGTGGTGAAGCTACAGGCGACGATGAGCGTGTCGATGTCCTCGGGGTTCACCGTGGTCCTCGCGAACACCTTGTCGACGGCGGAGGAGATGACCAGCTCGGCTTCCTCCCTGGAAGCCTCCACGCCGCGCTCGGGGGGCATATAGCGGTACGAGTCGGGCACGCTGGTCTCCTCGCCGATCCCGGACCGCTCATGCAGCCGAGCCATGAAGTCGGCGCTCTCCTCCTCGATGATGTCGGTCATGAGGCGTGCGTGCTCCAGGGCCATCGCCGAGGGGATCCTGTAACGTGGCTCGCCCAGGAAGCAGCCGTAGTCCACGAGGTACACGTCCCGCGCCCGGCTAACCCGCCACAGCATGGCCATGCCCGACACCAGGATCACTACCATTAGGATGTGAACTGGAAGCAAACCCACAAACAAGCCAGTGCTGGCTGTCCATGCTCTCTGAAGCACGGCCATAACAGCTCCTGCCACCACCATGGCGAGCTGGTATAGCATCTTGAATTAGCTGCTGTTTGGTGATGTGCACGATGGTTTTGTATGGAAGATAGGTGGCTCTCTGTGCCTGCATGCAGTTGTACGTGTACGACTACGTAATCTTGGGGGAGATTGGTGCATTTGAGGGTGTGGAGGGGGTGGAGATTTAAAGGGAAACCAAAGAGTATTATCGGGAGGCCGTGGGCATAAACTGAAGGGAGGACATGTTTAGTTGGGAGTAGCCGCGTCATTGCCTCATTGGTTGTAATTTATTCATGTAATGGCAATGTACTTGGTCTCACCGGCCCAACCTCCACCCCCAAACCACCAGCACTGTAGTCACTTCCGAAATAAATTCAGTTGTATCGTATGTGCTACTTCTTCTAAACTCAAAGAATGGACCGTTGTTCCTCCCACTGCCCATTCCTTATGGCTGCGAAGAACGCTCGCTAGCTTCCAGAGCTGCTCGCTAAGCTGAATCTTCTGTGTTCTCCTTTGTTATCAAATCAGGGATACATGTTCTTCTTCCACGGACCATGCGTGCTTAGTTCTACATCCTCGGTTGCGCCTCTGTCGGTCCTACCTCAAAGACCTAGCCTCGCTCCCATACTGCAACAATGGCCACAACCAGTGGTGGCTGTTCGTCTCTGCCGCTCCACTACAGTTCACAACATCAAGATGCTACTCATCGTATCAGTAGCTAATCTCGCCGACGTCCTGTAACTGGTGGCGAATCTATGTGTTCTTGCAAACAAGAAAAAAACTGAGCGTATCTCAAATGGTTAAACTTACTGAGCGTATTGTGACGTAACCAGCGCACCAGGGTTCAAGTAGTAGATTTGGCACTCGTACTCACATTTTTTTTAAATTTATTTCAGACTTTTCGATGATGTTCGTTCAGTGGGAGGTGACATTCCCGTCAATTGTGAGCCGCTTGTGGTGATTTCGCTGATCTGTGTCTATGTAAGCATCTAGAATTGTACTATTTTTTTAAAGTCTAAACAAGTTACTTCTAGTAGTTTATAAGTTTTAGGCCTCTTCCGTTTGGAGGAATTTCATGGGAAATCTGCATGATATGATTGATATGCAAAAATTTCTATAGGGCCCTTTGGTTTGAAGGAATAGTCTAGACTCCATGAGAAAGATCTTATGACGTGAATTAAAGGACATCTCTTTTCCTATTTTTATTCATAGAATTTGAGATGCATCACAACTCATTTTCAAGAAATTTTCTATTTCTGTGATATTTCTATCCTATAAACCCAAAGAGGTCTTAAAGTTATCCATTAGATTTACCTCGATAACAGACTGGGAGACTACTTATCCATCACAAGCCATGTGTATGTCATAAGTATTGTTTACTTAATGATTGATGCATTTATATTTACTGAGCACCACTCCATGTAGAGTACTACTACTAAAATGTCATCATCGCAGTAGCGACTTGCATTGATTTGCACTGGCGTCGGTTCTGTACATGCATGGGACGGTGGTGGCATCTGACTGTAAAGTCATTATTGAAGCTACTCCCTCTCTCTCAGTTTATAGGGCGTGCGCGTACCCCTAGGTTGTTAATTTGACCAACCAAATACAAGTCATATGTTACAAAAAATATACCAATATAAACTTCAGATGTTCTATTTTCAAACGGTATAATTTTTGTGTTATATAGTTTATATTAGGGTGATAAAATTGACAACCTAGGTATACGCGCAGGACTTATAAACTGAAATGGAGGGAGTATAAGAAGTGGAAGTTCGGCAAGCTTTGGAGCTGTGATAGATGAAATCATAGAGTGGCCGTTGTATTTTCTTTCTTCTATTTTTAAACACGAGTTTAAGACCTCGAATGGCCCATAATCTGGCAAAGCATGTACTCAGGTTGGGGGTTGGCCGCCATGTTTGGTTAGGACAACCCGGAGACCTTTATTTCGTCCCTGTAAATGCTACCCTTCGTGCCCTCGACCCTTCGGCTCTGTTCGTATCCCCGTACCCGCGATGTACTCGCCCACCATCGCCAGATCGTCGCAAGTCGCTGATTCCGTGGAGAAAGAAGGAACATGTACGCTGCATTATACCCCCAATGCGGTGTGCCTCTGCCTCCATTGCAAATCCTGTTCTATTTTTTTCTTTGTTTTTCTAACCCTACGGAATTAGGGTTACTGGATTAGACTAGAGATTTTGATTGTACTGCAAGATTGTACTCTTTGAAATAGTTGTCCGCTGACTGGAGAACAAATATTCAAATTGTCTGGGACAGCAGGAAGCAGCGGCACAATGTCAAGTAAGTTTTACATTAGAACTGTGCAATTGTGATTCATGTAATTGTTTATGTACACATGATTCATATATACTAGTTATTTTCTTCTGTGAAAATTTTAATTATATAGACAACTTAAAAATTTCAGGAGAAGCTCAATTTATGGAAAGGTTTCTGAAAAAGAGGAGAACCTCAGTGCAAGATGAAAATATTGGTCCGTCACAGGAACAAAATCGGAAGGATGCTTCGGTCACGCCACCATCACCACATGAACAGACTGATGTCCCGGCTCCACCATTACCGCATGGAAAAAAATGATGCCTCCACACATGAACCTAGTTCTGCCAATAATACAAGGAACTAGATCATCGATGGCGCGCCTTGCCGTGCCCATCCATTTTGACAACAAAATGATAGAAATATACAAAGATATTTGTATATGTTTATTTCTTAAGTAAAGGAAGAGATGTATTAACTGTTAGTAAAAGCAAGTTGAGAAAGCTCAAAGGCTTCCATTTGGTGTCCTTAATTCGAATATGCAAGGTCGTTGATGTGCTGAACACATTACATTGCTTTATCAAGGTGACTGCCTTTATATGACTCAAAAAAAGGTGACTACCTTTATAGATGAGGCCACACTTTGTCACTATGACTACAGGTCCGATGCCCAAAGTTGTACTATTAAAAGAAAACCATGGTTGTGGAATTCTTTTGTCTGCGTTTATTGATATATAGAATTACATATCATAAGGCACCGAGACACCATTCAGCAATCGATGGCCATTTAACCGAAGAAATCAAAAGACATATAACATGACGAAGGTAATTAATGGATCATTTGAACAACACACTTGATTCTTCAGCGTCACTTTCCTCGAGAGCAGCCAACAGTTTCACGAACATTGGTTATGGTCACTTCTCAGGAATCCTTGAACCCTGCAATAAAGCAGAAGAAGGAAGAAAGGTGATTTAATACAACCATCACAACACAAAATATTTTACATGCGAATATATTAACGTTATAACAGCAATATGGGCAATCATTATAGCATTTCCTAGCTTACTGAATTTTGAAAATCATGTTCAATACGCAAATGATGATTACACTCGGGTAAGACTGCACACACAAAACAACTTTGGAATGAAATACTTTTGGCATCCAAATTGTGATACTGCACCAAAACATACAAGATCTAATATTTTCGTTTACCATATGAACATTCTAGTAGGGATAAACCTCCCACTGACTGTAGAGGATGACCTTGAAGCTAACACAGAGATCACCTAGATAACAGCAATCTGAATTTCCTTGGCCAGCACTGAGGTGACAATTTTTGGACATCTAGTGGTCATATAGAAACATGGCATGACGTAGAGGAAATAAAGATGTGTACTGTGGCAGGCATCCATCTTGCTGAAAGAATGGTAGAAATATTAGAGGCAAAGTGACACGGTTGCATTCAATAGTCTTATCCATAGAAAAAGAACCAGGAAAGTAATCATGAAATTATGAACCAAGAAAGCAAGTTCTCAACATGGCATGCAACAAATTTACATATAACGCGGTGTATGTTAAGCAGTGCTCACTAATTAACATCTTATTACACTAACTTTGATAGGTGAGTATCAACATGTGCAGAGCTATCGAGTATATTCCTTCGTTGCATTAAAACCGTTTGAGATGGCTGGACACCATGCTCAGCTACCGAGTTGAACCTATTCGTCGTCATTTTGGTGAAAATCTTGAAGCTGACATTAAGGAGGCATATGGGTCTGAACGGTTGAATCCGTTCGGTTTCTTTAATCTTCGGCAACAAAACAATCTCGCCAAAATTAAGTCAGAATAAGTCAAGTCGGTTGACATGAAGACAATTGAACAAATCCAGAAGGGCAGACTTAATGATATCCCAAAAATTCTGATAAATTACACGGGGAAATCATCAGGGCCTGGAGCTTCGTTATGTTTCATTTGGAACACCGCATCTCTCACCCCCTTTTCTGAGAATGGTATCATGCGGATGTCGTTTTCTTCTGCCGTGACTTGTGAAATATCATCTGTTCAGATCTCGTCAAGAGTAAAATTCCCTTCAATAGTGTGTTTTACTGTGTACTGTTGTAGATACTTGTCCACATCTGGGTGGTTGGTGACGAGGACATGTAAGCTGACTAATAAATAGTAGTGGTAGTATAACGTACAGTACAGTACTACTAGTACTGTAGGGAGCGTCCTCCTCAGTGAGCGATTAATTAATTATTAGGCGTGTAACCTTTGAGACGAAAAGTTGAGTAATAAATCAGCGTCCTATAACATTGATTGAAAAGGTCAAAGAGGCTTTCGATACGTCTGGCCGGTGGAGGAAATGTACTCCGTACGCGCAGCTAGCTGCTGCTATACGCATGCATGTGATGAGCATGTGTGACCGATCACTGCGCCAACTGTGCATGGCACGGCCACGGGGGGAGCAGCATCGGCTGAAGCTGAAGCCACTGTTCGGCCGGCCGAAAGCCTACACCTAGCAGCGGTGCGTGTCGCGTCGCCATGGGCGCGCTCGCTCGCGTCGTGAGACATCATCATCATTGCGGCTTGCCGGTTCGCCGGGGTACGGCGACCGAGGACAGACTCATTTTTTTTCCGGAGAAATAGCAATTTATTACTCAACAACAACGTCTTTATAAGCATACGATGCTATTTCCACTACTTCATCTGGACCAGCTCCTAACCAGGTCAAAGTCCTGCCTTGGGTTCTAACAAACTTAGCTAGGCAATCAGTAGCTTTATTTTGAGATCTACCTATATGAGAAACACAAGTCATCCTTAAACCCATTAAGTGCTTAATCTCTCTAACAATAGAGGAGTAAACTGAGCGATCTGTATCCAAGCTAGATATGAGAGAGACCGCTTCGAGAGAATCCATCTCCACCACGATCGGAAAATCACTTCTCTGCAAAGTAAGGGACAAGCCTTCCATGCACGCGCATAACTCCGCCTCGAGGGAGTCTATGTACGAAAACAGCACCCTGCATGCCGAGAAATTGATAGCCCCTCGATGATCACGTAAAATCATGCCCGCACCCACTTGATCCGACGCAGCAAAAGATCCATCAGTGTTTAACTTGCACCACCCCGGCTCTGGCGTACTCCAACTCCTTTCAACCTGCTCAACACCGCACCGAGGACAGACTCATGCATGCATGCCCGACGCACCATTTACGTGAACAGTGCAGTTAATCTCCATAGTTCACTGATTGAGGTGGATCCATACGGATGGCTTGCCAGACGATCGGATAGGCACTGTTAGAAGGGAGAGAGAGGATTTGGTGGAATAGTTTTGACGTATTGCTTGAGCCTCGTGGGAATATATATAGGAGTACAATCATTTACTTGGAGTACAAGACAAGCCAGAACAAATCCTAGTCTATCTCGTCTTTCCTAATAAACGTTATACTCAACATCCCCCCGCAGTCACAACGGTAGCGACGCAGACGGTGAGACTGCAGAAGAATCCGAAGGCAAGCCGACGGGCAACCCCCCACAGTCGTAACGGTCGACGCATCACGAAGTCGTGGCTGGAGTGGAAACCAACGAGGTTGCTCAAGCAGGCGGTAGCCCTTTGTGCCGATGTCGATGTAGCCGAGAGCGTAGGGTGGTGTAGCCGTGGTCGAGTCAGCCGTGCGAAGAACGCCGTGGTCGATGTCGAGTCGGGTAGCCGGTGTCGAGGAAGTCGCCGTTGAGCCGCGGGCGCAAGGGGGCGCCGAGTTAGCATGAGCGCAGTGGTGTCGAAGTAGGGGTGCGCCGGGAAGAAAATGTTGTTGACGACGCGTCGCGGCGGGTTTGCCAAGCCCGGGGACACATCGTGGACGAAGGCACGCACCGGTGTTGCCAGCACCGGGCATGTGTAGACGGACGAAGACGAAGTTGACGAAGCGCCGCACCAGGCTTGCCAGGACCTGGGACGCGTCGTGGACGAAGGCACGCATCGGTGTTGCCAGCACCGGGCATGCGTAGACTAGGACCTGCACGAGCTGTACGCCATGTCGAAGAGGTCGGAGAGGCCAGCAGAGAAAGACTAGACGACGGTTGCGGCGCCAATCGGCGCGGGGCCAATGTCACCCGCGGTTGTCGGAGTAGATGAAGCGGTCAGGGTAGATGACGGCGACGCTGGCAACGAGCTGGTGCTAGACGAAGACGAAGTGGGATGGACGGGCGGCGGCGGCTACGAAGGTAGCAGCGGCGGCGGCCAACGAAGAGCGGCGGCGGCGGCCTGACGCGGAACCCTGACAGCATGACGAAGACCAGCGCGGACGGTGGCGTTCCCGCGCCAAGGAAGGCAGTGCGACGCATACCACGGGAAGTCAACGAGCATGGATGACGAAGTGGACCCCGTGCCGCGGCGCTACGGCCCGAAGGGGCGACGCAGCGGCGACAGGCGGGTTGGGGCGGCGGGTTGGGGCGGCGGGGGACCGCGGGCCGCGGCACTACCGCCCGTAGGGGCGACACAGCGATGACGCGGGTCGGTGCAGTTGGGAGAAGAACCACGAGGCGGCGGCGCTGCGGCCCGACGGGGCGACGCAGCAGCAGCCCGATGCTCGATCGGTGGAGAGGCGCGCTGAACTCGGGGACGATCTTCATGGGACCTGCGGAGGCGCGTGTAACCAACGGGCCAGGTCGGTCGCGCGGCGTAGAAGAGGCAGATCGCGGCGGCGGGCGGGTGATCAATCCGATCGCGCGCGAGGTCGGGGACGCCGCTCGGTGGAGGCGCGATGGCGGCGGAGTCCGAGATGAAGCCGGTAGCGGCAGGCGGCAGGGCGGCTATGATTGGCCGCCGCATGGCGCGAGGCCGCCGGGTTGGGGTGATGGAGGAGTCCCGGTCGGAGTAAGGCGGTAACGGCCGGCGTAGATCGACGGGCGGGCCGTCGCGCGAACGGCGGCAGTGAAGGGCCGCCGCATGACGCGAGGCCGCCAGGTCGGGGCGACCGGAGGGCCGACGCGCGGCCGCCGAGTCGGGGCGACCGACGGGCATACGCGCGGACGACGCGCGAGGCCGCCGGGTCGGTGAAGAAGCCGGCCAATCGCGCCGGTGTTGGAGTAGAGGCGCACGGGGTCGACAGCGGCGGTGGGCGACGCAAACCGGATCACATAGACCGGAAAACCAAAACGTAGACGCCGATCAAAGCGACCGGCGAGAGAGAGAAATCCGGATCAAAGGATCGGGAGAAAGACTCTCTAGAGCAGCCGGCCGACAAGGCCGGCGGACGAACCCTATGTACGGGCGGCCCGGCCCCCGGCGACGGTTATGGAAGCCGACCGTCCCGGGGCGGCGCGCAGGTGCGGAAGCGGTGGCGGCTAGGGTTTAGAATCAACTTGCGATAGATAGCATGTTAGAAGGGAGAGATAGGATTTGGTGGAATAGTTTTGATGTATTGCTTGAGCCTCGTGAGCATATATATAGAAGTACAATCATCTATTTGAAGTACAAGACAAGGCAGAACAAATCCTAGTCTATCTCATCTTTCCTAATAAACGTTATACTCAACAGGCACGTAGCTAGCTCTTGCCTCTTGGTCGGTGGAGGTTCAGTTTATTTGTTCTCACATCTCTAAGAGTAGACACGCGAGTACATGACATCACGGTTCTTAGATTCAAGTTGAAAGTCTTGGAACAACTCTAGCAGATCAGCTGTATTCACAGCCTTCAAACACAGTTTTGCGGACCCTCCAAAAAATACTATTGAAGGTTGCAGAGGTTGGTTGTGCGCAAACTCATGGTTGCCAAACATGCAGCCTTCATAAATACTGCCTCTTTAATTATTTATTCTTTTGTTACACTTGCATGCTTTCGATCATCTTTTAAAATAAAATAAGCACATGCACATAATGCGGTTCAAGAATTTGCAGCCAATATAAATAAAGAAACACTGGATTAACATGGAAATATATATATTTATACAATATATAATTACATAATTATCATCTAATAGCAAATACTGCTACTATGTCAAAGAAACATCCTTCCTAACATAACAATGCTCAACAAAGTCAATTGATAAGGCAGACTAAAATCTTGGCAAGGATATGTGACAATTTTTCGAATATCATACCGCTCCATATGTACCCTGGCATCTATAGACTGTTGATCTAATTAGTTCTTACACTGGTGCTAATCCGCCTATAGGTCACGTGGAAAAATTTGCAAAAGCTTCATGTCATTTATTTAGACGTATCAATCCTGCATGAGGTTACACTAGAATGATACAAATGACGAATGAATGTAATGTGTTGATAGAAATGACAATGTATACTCCCATCTTGCCAGATGTAGCACTCATGGTGATAACAAATGTATTCTTTCCAAACGGATTGTACACGGTGCCAATAAGTAGACCTTATTAGTAATGTATCAGCGTGTACCTTTCCGTGTATCACTATATATCGTCCATGGCTGCAATAAATGTACTTCTTTTCCGTCTTATATTACTGGCCCACCGCACATACTATACTTTGTGGGTTCTAACCATCAATTCTATCGTTATAAATACAACGCCCATTATATATAAATAATATGATATGTATAAATATAACACATCGAGGGCGCGGCGTGCCGCCGCGCGGGCTATGCTAGTTTATCTCTACCACTTCCCCTATATCTGTGCACTCTAATCGATTATCAGTTTCATATATATAAGCTGAGCATATGGCTAGACCCTCCTAACGGTTACAAATTTCTAGGATCCCATCCCATTGGTTTGTGAGATATTTGCCATTGCTTTATGCATTTCCAATACTTTGAACTGGTTTGATCATACCCGGTGACCGCATCTAGCATGATATCCTGACATGCCAACAACAAATTAAAGCTATATATGTCCTCCTTGTTGTGTAGTTTGCAACCCGGACTGCTCTCTTCCTAGAAGCTTGGGAGGCATGGAATTGATCCAATTCCGTTTCTTCAATTTGATCGCTTCATCGATTCGCTCAAAATGGCTATAGACCGGAGTTTTATTTATTTTTGTCAGTAAGAAATATGAGATGGCGTACAATACAATTATACAATATATAGTAGCTAGTGATCTAATAATTGAGCTTAGATTCAATATGCGCACTCTGCTTGCCTGGCCAGAGTATTAATCAATTGTTACAACTATTATAAAATTTGGGTGCCTATTAACGAATATTGTCTTTGGAGGCCGAGCTCCATGGAGCTCAGTTTTGAAAATTTAGAATTTCATCAAATTTCATATTTTCTACGTGAAGGCATAACACACATGTGTGTAAATTTTCAGGGCAAAATACATTGAAATGAGGGGCGTACAAAAAGAGAAATTTGGGTTTTTTTAGCACATAATACTATTAATCCTTCTAGGCCATGAATTTATATTTTTTTTACAGGTTGCATTTCAACATTTGTCATCCTGAAATTTTACACACGTACACATAACATCCTTGTTTATTTGCATATATTTTTTCAGATTTTTTCGAAATCAAAAAGTTTGAATTTTGTTTTTTCTTTCAAAAAAAGCCTACATGGAGGCCGAGAGCCAAACATCCGTTCTCGCCTATTAATCCCTTGTTATTTTGGATTTTGGCTGCCTATTGACTGTACTTGAGCACAGAAGTGTAATGAACTGTATTTATGCTTAAAAAAATGCACATGTCCTGGCGGGTTCTGCCGGCTAGGAATATGGGCCACCGACTTCTTTTTAAAATTATATGGGCCAGCTACTTGATGCTCTGAATCCAGGCCCATAGGTATCAGACGGTACAGTCGCATGCATATTATTTCGTACGTAACGTACCCATCGATCGTCGTGTTCCTCCCACGGACCCCGACGTCAGCAACCCTAGATCGATCCTGCCGCCGGCCGAACCGCTGCACTAATTAATCGATCGCAGCAGACGTGATGCCGCCCAACAAGGTCAGGCCGCCGGGCCCCGACCGCAGGGGACTCTTCTCCTGCCTGTACAGCGGCAACTGCGACGAACCCCCTACCTTCTGTTTCAAACGCGATCTCCTCGCGTCCATCCCCGACTTATACGAGGAGGCGTACGACCGGCTGCCCGTCGACGACATGACAGCCGAAGCCGCCGACCAACTGATCACATCCATGGGCAAATACGGCCTCTGCCTCGGCCTCATGGACCCGGTCACCAACATCATCCTCAACACCATCGCCCACCTCCCGCCGAACTTCCGAGCAAACCCACCGCCTTCACACGGCTGTAAGAGGAGGAGGAGGTCCAAGAGGCTGGCTGGCGCGGCGCGGCCCAGGGATAGTTGGTCCAGTACCATTGGGCCAGCCTCCCGTAGGGATACCTGCCCCAGAGATGCCGCGCCATCCTACCTGGCTCTCCGCAGATTCATGGTCAGATACTTCGGATGCCTCAGTGAAGAACAGGCCACCCGGTACCTCCACTGGGCGGGCGCCGACCTCGCCCTGGCTGTTCTGCTTGTCGAGCACGATCTTTACGCTGCTGAGCTTGAGCTCCCCGACCCCGCCTCCAAAAGGACACAAGCTGCCCTTATGTGCGCTGCAACCTGTGCGTCGCACCCAGCGCCCGACGCCCTAGTGCGGCTCCACACGACGCCCCTTCCCCTACAGAGGCTCCTCGCCACCGCCGCGTTCCTCAAGCCGGGAGGGCCCAAGCTCACTGTCGACGACGTCGACACCCTCGTGGATCTACTGCGGTACCAGTACAGTGCCCCCCTCGACCTCCAGGTGAAACTGCTGCCAGGAGAAAGAGAGGTCGTCGTGTATTGCCGGAACCTCAAGCCCGATGAAGGGAAGCTTGAGATTTGCAACAGCACGAGCTCCGTGGATGGATTCGATGTTGTCAGCATCAAGGTCGAGCGTCATGGGGACCTCTTCACATCCCTGCGGTCTGATCCTCAAGACAAGAGGTCCATGATATCAACCTTTTTAGAGAAGGCCGCGAAAACCTCTCGAAGCCGCCGTTTAGTAGAGAGCTGCAATGGCGATGCATGTGAGTACACCGAGTCTCTCAGTATGAGGCTTCACAGTGCAATCCACGCTTTCTATCTCAAAGTGTTCACCATGTTACCGCCATCTACGGGGCTCATCCGCGACATATTGTGGGCTGGCCACTGCTATGGCCCCATGGATCCTGTCTCCAACATCATTGTCAATTCTATTTGGCACAACATAGTGTACCCGCTACCCCTGTCCGAAATCAAAGAGTATCACATCATCGACACCCTATCTATGCTTCGTGTGGAGGTTCGTTCCTTGGAAGGCCTCATCACCCTCGTCCCAGGAACCTCCGAGTCTGGCTGCTCGACGCGGCAGGCGATGGAGCACCTCTCCCACAAATGTTGTGACATATCCCATGAGACGCACACCTTGCAGCAGTTTGTTGCCGCAGCCACAATCGCTCGACACCCACAGCACGCTGCACTAGGGTCATTCCTCGCATCCCTGACGCCCGATATGTTGAATGACCTACGACGTTTGCTGACCACTGGCACCAATGGTGTGATCCCTCGTGAATCGCTTGGTCAAATAGAGTACTTCCTCCGACAAAAAGTAATGGCGTTGGATCCCGAACCTCCCAAGGTGGCCGAATTATGCGAGGAGGCTAAGGGGACTCTGCTGAGAATGAAGGCATATTATAACAGAATGAAATTACACTTTTGCTCTAGGCTTGAACAACTGCTGCAGAAATATGCCTCTGAGCATCCTTTGGTATGTAGCTTTGTTTTTACAACAGTTTTAACATGGACTCTCTTACCTCCTCTTTTCACATGAGAGATAAGAGTATACAATAGATCTGAACCATTGGTTTCATTAAGTGGTGGGTCTGAGTAACTCTTAACTTCTTTACCTCCTAAGTGAAAAGATGAGGTAAGAAAGACCATTTTCAAAAATTTGCCTTGTTTTTGTTCATCCTTGTTTACTTGGTACATATTCTTTACATCTCACTATCAGCTGCTTCATTTGACCTTGCTGTTGCTTGTTTTAGGAACCACGATATGTGCTAAGTGTTATCTGTGGTGTGGTGGCTGGTTCTGAATCCTTAGACAGGGAGTGCTATCACATTAATTTTGTGGCTGCTTCCAAATCAGGGATTGCTCGTAACCAACTCTTCTTCGCCGAACTCAATTATTCGTATCCTGGTGAGCAGGAAAAAACAAATTTCTGCTGTCCTCTACCCCTGATATATACTGGTAAGTCCACATTCCTTCCAAGTAGAACTGAAGGGGAAGCTAGTGAGCAGCCATTCAGGTTTAAAACATTAGAGGGAACTGCCCCCGCCCTTGTTTCTGTGTTTCATTGAAGATCTTTTTGATTTCCATTAAGGACTTTTCATCTTTAATTCATACGATGCTTGTTTGTTTCATCCAACCATAGAGATAGCTCTCATGAAGAATAACTTATATAGGGGCACCGACTGCACATTCAGTGACGTTTCATTAATCATTATTCAGTATTATGCTCCTCGAAATTTAATTCGTCCACTATTTTTCCATATATGAGATGATACATCAACTTAACGGCTATGTATGCACCGATTTTCAACAAACTTGTGAATCGACGACGAGGGCAAATCAGCGTTTATTTGTAATAATTAGTTTATGGCCATTCAGGTTTTGCGGTCAACATTATGAATTTTACAAGCATGAAATACACCATCTCGTGAATAATCAATTTATAAGTAAACTGAAGAGTCCATTGAGAGGTTTTTAATTGTGGCAAACACGATGGCCCTGCAATTGTTTGACCATATTCAAGTTCTTCTCTCCATTAATTCTGGCCCCTTATCCATATCAGCAAGCATCTCCTCCTATCCCTTGTTTTCTGCAGGCATATCCTCATCTCGCAGCATGCCTCTCGTTGACCACAGCAGGAATCTCCTACCCCTCACTGTCTGCCTACTACGTTTCACCACATCAGATGACCTTAGCAGCAGGTCAAGAAGCTTAGTATCTGAACCCAAATTGCAATGCATATTGCTCCCTTTTAAGTACCCAGAAAGTCAGCCTTCGATAGCTGCCCCATTTAAAATGTGTGTTCTTCTGGATTTGAAACCCAGTTTACAGTTCTGCCGGGATTGTACACCTGTTGAATCTGTAACCTAAATTCCTTCATGCAATAGAAGCCACAAAACTATGGAACAGAAAACAAGCACAAGGACCTATCCGTACCAATCTCAAGTCCCATTTAGTCTGCTGAAACAGCCATGTGCTCATACTCATGTACTCCCTCTGTAAATTAATATAAGAGCGTTTAAATCACTAAAGTAGTGATCTAAGCGCTCTTATATTAGTTTACGGAGGGAGTACAAAATTACAACATTTATATACACCTCTGAATCCTGGTACATATCATGTGCATAGGATATATTATAGCTTAGTACGGCTTCAGTGTAGCAATTCTGACATAAATAAACATTTATGTGCTCTTCTTGCTGTTGATCGTGTGTAAAACAGATTAACATCTGAAGATTATTTTGGGATACACTTTCTCTACAATCCAAAGTGTACTTCTAATAACTTCTTTTTTACTTGTCAAGAACTGTTGTTCAGTACTACTGTCATGGTTTTCTATTGCACACCAATGGTCTGGTGAGTGAAACCAATGCAGATAGATATGGTTTGCCAAGCATTTGACTTTGGTTTTGGTGACAGGCCGCTGCTACTATGGAAAGGGAACCGCGAGGAAGATTGTGTATCCAGATTCAGCAGATTTTATTAAGAGTAATCATGATATTACCAGCTATGGAACGCGGCACACCGACGGAATGCTCGACGTGGATTTAATGTTCGATTTTAGGAGTGACTCGCAGTTTGCAGATGATATGAGGAAGTACTGTGAACGTCAAAAAGAGTTGTTGCAGGAGGGAGATGAGTATTAATTTCAACAACGGGAGGAACTAGTATTATAGGTCTTAACCTTATTAAGCCTCATGTAGAAATACTAATGTATTTAGATCAAGCTTGTTGTATACTTTTGTATTCCGTATTCCATCTTATCCAAACCTTCATTGTTTTCTGCGATTCTGTGATCAGCTGAAAATTTGATTGGTCGACGGAGGTTCAGTTTATGTCTTTTCATCTGTAACAGGTTTCTACCAAATTTACTGGACGTGCGCCTGCCTAAAGAGTAGAACACCCTGGCATTCTTAATTCAAAACTGATGGACGTAGCCCTTCTCACCAAGTGGATTTGGAAACTTTCTCATAATGATTTGAGCCTTTGGGTAGACTTACTTAAAGCCAAATATTTCCGGAATGACACTTTCTTTGAGTCCACTGAGCGCGGATCGACCTTCTGGAATGGGATGCAGGCGGTCAAACCAGCATTTGGGTTAGGTGCCCAATTCCACGTCCAAAATGGGAAATCCACGTGGTTCTGGCTGGACTCGGATGGGAAGCGAGCCCCTCTGGATGGAATTCCAACCCATCTCACTAGTAGAAAAGGGGGCTATGATCCAGGCCGGGGCAGCCCATTAGTCCCGGTTCAGTCTAGAACCGGGACTAATGGTGGCATTGGTCCCGGTTCGTGAGCCCAGGGGGCCGGCCGGGCCACGTGGGCCATTGGTCCCGGTTCATCAGGACCTTTTGGTCCCGGTTGGTGGGACGAACCGGGACCAATGGGCCTGGCTCCTGGCCCACCACCATTGGTCCCGGTTCGTGGCATGAACTGGGACCAAAGGCTCCCCTTTAATCCCACCTCGCCAACCGAAGGGCGCCCACACCTGTTTATAAGTCCGTCCCTCTCTGCGTTGTTGAGCTCCTCTCAAAGTGAAAATAGATGCACCTATAGAGGAAATTGGACCTAAATTCATAAATAAAAATTGATTATGAATTTATGTTTAATTTTCTCTATAAGTGCATCTATGTTCACTAACAGAGAAGTTTTTATTTTTTTTGTGACCTAAAAGAAAAAAAGAAATCACTAAAAAACTATAAGTATTTAGTTCTAAGTAGAAATAAAAAAATTTGACTAAAAAACTATAAGTAAAAACCAAAGGGCCACCTTTAGTCCCGGGTCATGCCACCAACCGGGACTAAATGGTCGGTCCTCGTTGCGGTTCACAGTTTAGTCCCACCTCGCCAACCGAAGGCCGCCAACACTGGTTTATAAGCCCGTCCCTCTATGCATTGTTGTGCTCCTCTCAAAATGAAAATAGATGCCCCTATACAGGAAATTTGACTTAAATTCATAATGAATTTCTATGAAATTCATGGAAATTGATTATGAATTTAGGTTGAATTTTCTCTATAGGCGCATCTATGTTCATTTTTTTAGTAAAGTTAATCACAAACATGAGATTCACACAAATTTCAAAGAATTCAAATTATAACTATTCTAATTTGAAAACTAGAATCACTAACAGAAAGTTTATAATTTTTGTGACCTAAAAGAAAAAAGAAATCACTAAAAAACTACAAGTATTTAGTTCTAAGTAGAAACGAAAAACTAATGGCACTAGTAAAGTTAATCACAAACATGAGATTCACACAAATTTCAAAGAATTCAAATTATAACTATTCTAATTTGAAAACTAGAATCACTAACAGAAAGTTTATAATTTTTGTGACCTAAAAGAAAAATGAAATCACTAAAAAAGTATAAGTAGAAATGAAAAAATAAATAGGAAAAAAGGAAAAAAAGATGCCACCTACTGGGCGACCACGGCGTGAATACGACTAGAAGCCCATCCGTGGGCCAGGATTCAGGCCCGCAGAAGGCCCAGTAGGCCCACAGGCATAGCGGTGCGAGATTAGGCCCATAGGCCTGCAATTCTAAGGAGTTCGATGGAGATGGCGAGGCTGCGCTTATAAACTGGTGTGGCCGCTCCTCAGCTAGCAAGGTGGGACTAAACATCCCACCGCACCGCGGCTTTGGCAGGTGCAGGATATTGGTCCCGGTTGGTGCCACGAACCGGGACCAATGCATACCTTTGGTCCCGGTTCGTGGCACCAACCGAGACCAAAGCCCCCTCTTTAGTCCCGGTTGATGCCACCAACCGGGACCAAAGGCCTCCGCTTCCCGCCCTTTGGGCTGCCGAAAAGTGGCCTTTGGTCCCGGTTGGTGGCACCAACCGAGACTAAAGGTAGGCATTGGTCCCGGTTGATGCCACGAACCGGGACCAATTCTCTGCCTATATAAGCAGCACTCGTGAAATTTTGGTTCAGTTCGTTCTTCCCCGCCCGCCCGACGCCGCCAGGCTGCCCGGCCGCCGTATCCGCCTCGTCGTCGCCGTCGTCGCCCCGCGCCGCCCCGTCGTCGCCGTCGTCGCCCCGCGCCGCCCCGTCGTCGCCCCGCGCCGCCCCGATCGACGCTGTCGCCGCCTCCCGCCCCGCGCCACCCCGATCGAGATCGACGCCGTCGCCGCGCCTCCCGCCCCGCGTCGCTGCCCCGACCCGCCCCGCCCCTGCCCCGCGCCGCACCTCGCCGTCGCCGTCCCCGACACCGTCGCCGTCCCCGTCGCCGTCCCCGACACCGTCGCCGTGAGATTTTGTTAATTGATGTTACTAGTAGTTAATAATTGAGTTAGATTTTGTTAGATTTTTTTGTAGTTCATAGATTTTTTGTTAGATGTGTAGTAATTTAGATGTGTAGTTCATAGATTTTTCTGTTAGATTTTTTTTCTTATTGTGTAATTAATTTGTTCATATTGTGTTAGATTTATTTATGATTTTTTTTGTTGTAATTTAGATTTATTAATGATTTTTTTGTTCATAGTATTTTCTTTGTCAATTTATTGTGTATGTATAAGAAAATTGTGAATGATATATGTCATTTATGAATATGTTCATATTTAGAATAGAGGAAAAAGGAAAAATAAGAAAAGAAAGTGTTTAATATAATTAGTTAGAAAAATAATAAAACTATAGTTAAACTAGTTTATTTTTAGTAAGTTGTACTATTTTATTTTATTTATAGTAAGTGCTTCATATATAGTTGAACTAGCTAGTTGATTTAATAAACTAGTTTATTTAACTATTCATAGTAAGTAGTTCTCGTGATTACTAATATTGATCTATTTATAGTAACTAGTTTATTTTTTTGTTTCTACATTTTTAGCAAGTTGATTTAATAGTTGAACTAACTAGAACTATAGTTAAACTAGTTGATTTAATAGTTGAACTAACTACATTTTTAGCAAGTTTATTTATAGTAAGTGCTTCATATATAGAACTAACTAGAACTATAAATAGAACTAGTTTATTTTTTTAGTTAAAGCAATTATTCCCGCATCGACGTGGACGATGCCTATCCCGCATCCTCGTCGTCGAGTCGGGGGCGGACGACACCTCCTTGACCAGATGGGCCATGTCCGGGACTGGGCTCCGCCGGGGTGGTACTGGGAGGCGCTACCTTCCGGGGGCGTAGCTTGGTGAGGAGCCAACCCGTCGTTGACCCGATCCTTGTTTGGTGGCGGTCGCGTGGGCCAGTGACGGTGCCGAGGCTTCCGGACACCGCGGAGGTGGTACGTCACCGTGTCAGCGAGGAGGACCAGCACGTCCGTCGGTACATGGTTGCGTTGGAGGGCAGGTTCGAGAATACCTGACAGGTTCTTCAGGGATCTCACTGGAGCTATGATCCTGTGATGGTTCCTTCCCTTTGGGTGTCCACCGCCCGCGCCGATACCCGTCGGGCGCTACGGTTCTAGCTGTACTAGCGATATGTATGATATATAGTATTCGACGTGTATTAGTGATAATACTCGATGTACGGACACATGGAGATGATGTAGTTTTTCTTATAATTGAAGGCATGCTAATTTGAATACTACTTATTGAATGCTCAAATTGTAGAGCACTATGCAAGGCATATATATGCATATGATTAGTTGAATAATAATGATCTAATTTAGTCTTTGAATTATGAACGTATAGGAAATGTCATAATCGGACGACGAAAGTCTTCCGGAGGAGTGCAACTGGTGCCACGACGATCGAGGTGAGTGCGACAGGCCTCACCTGGACGATGGTCGGCGCTTCAGCATTAAGCTCGAGGAGACCTTCGAAGTTGAAACGGTACACAACGACGACAAGTGTTTTTTCATAACTAAGCATGACTTCAACTATTTCAACGTGTAATTTTCATCTTTTACAATTCGAGTATAGTTGATCCCATACCATGCAAGACGCTATGTCTTGGAGAGGATGGATTTTGAAGAACATGAAAATTTTGAAACGAAGAAAATTCATCTAAGGACCCATCATGATGTGGATTTTGAAGTAAAGTTGTATAATGCTGAGAGCGTAACCCATTTTGGTTGCAAAAATTAGGAAGCATTTTGCAAATTGTATGGTTTTGATGAGGGTATGCTTGTCACCATGGATCTTGGTAATCCTGAAATCGAGCAAGACAATATGGACATTTGGGTCCTTGTTGATACTCATCCAGTTCTACCGCTATTTGAGTTTCTCAAACATAGTTAATTATTAATAGAACTTAATTGTTCATTTCAAAATAGTTGACAGCTTATTTCCATTGACAGCTTATTTTGGAGTATCAAAGAATGTGCAGAATATGGTAGATAGAACTTACTACACTGATGGCTCTGAGTTAACTTACAAGGAGAAAACTCATCTGGTTGGATTTTGTAATGATATTGAGAATTACAATATCTACAATCGAACTTCTGAACATTATGGTCAATACGTGCCACTAGTGCACGTGTTGAACTATGGTAACTACCATGGAGATACCCTGATAAGTTTTTTTTACTATTACGACATCCGTGCATCTTTTTGCATACTTCTAAAACTAGTACATCATTGCTAACTACGAAGTTATTACTATGTTTTTCAACAGCTTATCCCAGAGGATTGTGTGCCTCATTTGATGTATCAGAATGGCGGCAGCGTTCATGTTTTGAACATATATCCAGGTCATCCTACGAATCTCAACTGTCCATACCGGATTTCTAAAAGAAGTGGAGACATGACAATCAAAGGAGGGAAAAAAATGTATGGACAGTCGTAAGGAGCTTCTTGGAAGCAACAGGAAGCGAGGCGCAAGAATTGGAGACAGGATGATATCCATTCTTCATAATGGAGATTCAGGGTCTATATTGTTTTATGCTATTTTACCTTAAGTGTGTTTAGGTCCGATCCTCCTGATACTGATGTTCATGTGCTAAGAACAATTATGTAGAGTTGGGTTCGATGACTATGAGGATGATGATCGTATGACTTATTATTAATAACGAGTAGAAGTTATATGATGATGCTTGATTAATTAGCTAGTAGGACTTGTTATTATATATGATGATGTATATGCGAGCATGCATGAGTTATTATATATATATATATATATATATATATATATATATATATATATATATATATATATATATATATATATAGGTGAAATGAACATATGTAGTCCTTGCAAGGATTACATATAAGAGAGGACAGTTCTCTCTATTAGCTAGTTAATAACAACCTAAAAATAACCCCCTAAACCCCTAAAACAGCCCCTTTAAAAAAAAAGAAAAACCTCCTGCTGACGCGTGGAAGCCTTTTTGTCCCGGTTTGTGTCATCAACCGGGACCAAAAGTCCCCCTGCCTGGGCTGCCGACGGCGGCCACGTGGAGGCCCATCTGTCCCGGTTCTGGTTTGAACCGGGACTAAAAGGTGAGGGTATTAGTAACGACCCTTTAGTCCCGGTTCAGGAACCGGGCCTAAAGGCCCTTATGAACCGGGACAAAAGGACGTTTTTCTACTAGTGTCTACAAACTCGCTACCGATACTGACATCTCGGTGACCAATGCAATGGGTGCAAAGGTTGTTAGAATCACGATTCTGAATCTGATTGGAGCTTTTATGACAGGATCACAAATCGTAGAATCTTAACTATCAGAACGTAGATTCTACAAACCAAAATCATAGAATCAGATGGCGTAGCTTGGATCTTAAAGTCATAGAATCATACAACAGAATCGCGATTCTGACAACCTCGTGCAACACTAACGGCCATTTATTCAAAGGGCACTCTCACGGGCTGAAGGGATCAGCTGGTCGCAGTTGTGCAGCAGGATCACCACTGTGACGCCATCCGAGGCACAAGATGGGGTCTCTTGGAAGCTAACGGCGTCAGGCCACTTTTCGGTCAAATCACTTTACTTCAAATTAACTCACCAACGGGACATCGCCAAGGGTTTTCGAAAGCTGGCCAGGCTCTGAAAATCAAAAAAATTCTTTGGCAAATGTTCCGCAACCGGCTCCCCACAGCTAAGAGACAAGGCCCATCGAACGGTACGTGGGCCGGTGGGAGCTATGTGGCAGCGCTGAAAACTGGAACCCTTCTTCAGGTGTTGACCTGCTTAATATTCTCAAAGCCCACCGCGGACCTTTCGGCGAGGTTCTTTGGCGATGAGTAGGGGCCCTCTTGTGGATGCTTTGGTCCATTATGAACAAATTCACCATGGAGCAGCGCTTCCCTTCTCACCTAGCTGACTGCATCTTCAAATATCATTTTTTTTTTGCATAAATGGAAACCTATGGGGAAACGGCGGAACGCTGATCATATGCTCGAGGCAATGGAGAAAATCAAGATTCAAGAAATATTCAAGTTCAAGCTCGTCACTTGACACGGCTGAGGCGTTCTTCTTTCGGGTTATTTCTGAGCCTGCACGCTCTTGTGGGCTTGGGCATGTTGCCCCTCTCTGATGTTGACTTGGGTTTTGCCACTGGCCTTTTTAAGTGGGCGCCCTTATACCTCGCATTCAGCGAGTGTAACATCCAACACGTTGAAGGGGGCGAGCAAGATATGCCACTCCCCACGCATGTGAGGCCACAGATTGGTTTTCTGGGTTTTTTATGTTTTCTTTTTCGTTTTTTTGCTTTATTTTTGTAAATTTTTTACTTCAAAATATTCTAAATATATATTACAAAAAACACTCTACAAAACATTTGAAATTTTTTGAATAGTATTTTAAAAATGTTGAACAAGTATTTGAAAAATGTTGAAATAGTACTTAAAAAAAGTTGAACAAGTATTTGAAAAGTGTTAATCAACGATTCAAAAAATATTAGACAAGCATTCGGAAAATGTTGAACGAGCATTTGGAAAGTTGAACAAGATTTCGGAAAATGTTAAACAAGTACTTGAAAAATGTTGAAAATATAAGAAAAAATGTTAATTAAGCATTCAGAAAATGTTGACCAAGTATTTAAAAAATGTTAACCAAGTATTCGGAAAATGTTGAACTTTTATAGAAAAATTGCCGATCATGTTTTAGAAAAATAATGAAACTTTTTAATCATGTATATAAAATGTTAATAAAGAATTTGAAAAAAAATGCTGATCAAGTATTCGAAAAATGCTGTAACAGATGCTGTAAAATATTGCGTGCGCTAAAAAGTTTTGGGCCTGCGCTGAAAAACGCTATTGCGCACAGCATATTTTAGGCTTCGGATTGTGCGCGCTTCACAATTTGCACTGCATGCCTTTTTTATCGCGCGTTTTGGCGTTTGCTAAAGCAATGTTGGTCCTGGCGCATTAAAAGTGCTACAGTGGCGCGCTATTATTTTTATTGAGCATGAAATTTTTGTGCGGCTAAGAACCAGAGCATGTTGCAGGTAGCAATACTGGCAGCCAATGTCCAGGTGACGGTGATTGGAAAGATGCCGGAGGGATACCCGTTTGTAGCATGCGGAGGCGGTGGCGACTGCCGGCAGATTGGAGGCCTTCCCGAGCCGGCAGTAGCGTCGAGGAGGAGTGCCCGTATCCATCGGATCCCAGCGGTGATGGCTGCCTCACACTACAGGAAACAGGTAATTTGCCGTCTGTGGATCACAGACGACAAAGACCTAATTCCAGACAGCAAAGACTTTGCCGTCAGGAAGCAGACAGCAAAGATAAGTCGGCAAAGAATATTTTGTCTTCTACTATTTGTCGGGATGACGGCAAAGAGTTAGCCGTCAGTCAATAGGGTTTGCCGTCAGCGGACTAGCGGCAAAAATATGCCAACAGACGGAGGAGTCGCGCTGACGGACGGCATCAAGTACTTTGCCGTCAGCTAGGCTATGTCTTTGCTGTCATCCTCATACACCCAGACGACAAAGCTAATATTTTTATTTAAAAAATGAAACAATAGTACATGTGCAGGGGCTGTAGATGGCCGAAGGCGAAGGGAAAATCTTTCACAGCGATGACGAAAGAGTGGATTTTTACATGACAGAAGTACTCTACTTACATGATACTATGTATCCATCATCACAGTATTTACACGATATAATGTTCTCCATTTACAGGATGAGCGGACGAACGAAACATCAAAGAAAAAACTATTACAAAATGGATGAACTGGCCCTTGCCAGCGTAGATCCGAGAGTGGGCCTTGAGCTCGAGGAGGAGAACGGTGGTCTTCGGGCGGAATTGACGATGGCGCCATGGAGCCCTGGATCAGGAGGAGGTGTGGGGTCACGGATGGGGAGGAGAAGGATCCCTCTGCTGCCTCCGGCCTAGGCAGCGGCGAGGCGGGGTCGACCAGGCGGGAGGTTGTGCTGTAGAGGAGCTCCGGCGAGCTGTTGACAAAGCAACGGTGCCGCTGTGTCGAAGGGCTGTGGCGGTTGACGAGCAGGGGAGGAGCCGCGAGGTCGCGGGCGAGGAGGAGGATCCCGCGCCGGCGAGGCGGGGTCGACCAACAGCGGTCGACAAACAGGGAAGGAGGAGGAGGCGCCGGGTCGCGGGAGGAGAGGAGGAGGAGGAGGACCCTGCTACGGCCTCCGGCTCAGGGGACGGCGAGGCGGGGTCGAGCGGCGGGGGCTGACAAGCAGGGGAGGAGGAGGAGGATCCCGCGCCATCCTGGGCTCAGGCGACGGCGAGGCGGGATCGACCGCGGTGGTTGACGAGTAGTGGACGAGGAGGAGGGGGCTGGACCGGGCGTGGGGTGTGCGGCAGAGAAGAAGGGGATCGAGGAAGAGATGGGGTCGGGTAGGAGAAATCGTGGTGGGCGTTGGGGATAAGATAGAGAGAGAGTGTGATGGGATGGATGGGTGGGGCGCGCGTGGTGAGAGACACTGGCTGGTGCGGGCGGCGCAGATCACGCCATGTCATCGATCCGTGTGTTGTGCTTTCTCTTTGCCGTCTGCGATTTTTTTACAGACAGCAAAGAGCTCTCTTTATCGTTTGTAAAAAGAATCACAGACGGCAAAGACTTTTTGCCGTCTGTGGTTTTTCTAAAGACAACAAAGTATGGATTTTGTCGTCAGTTGTTCTTTGCCGTCAGCCGCTGTCGGTAAAATTAGTCTTTGCCATCTGGTCCGACGAAATGCTGATGGCAAAGAACAGTACTGACGGCAAATCTCCTGTTCCCGTAGTGTCACCGGCGGGTGAGTGGATAGCCTAGTTAATTCATGGGGCTTGTTCCTCTTGGGGATTCGGGACAAGAAAAGCGTAATGCGGAGGCGACGTGATCCTTTTTTACTTTTTTTTGGGAGGATCTTTTTTACTTTGAGACAAATAAGAAACTATACCTTTTTTTTTGAGCAACATAAGAAACTATACCTGTACGGGCAACACCGATATAGTCCGACATAAAAAGGAGGAGCGGGCCAGCGACTTTTGGCCCATATCAGACTCGCGCGAGGTGTGTCGTTGTCTGCTCACGCATACCGATCGATCGTCGTCTTCTTCGTCCCTAGACCCCACGGCCAGCAAACCAAGTCACGAACCCTATACCCTGCCGCCGACGGAACCGCCGCATCAATCGACCGCAGCTGATGCGATGCCGCCCAACAAGGTCCAGCCGCCGGGTCCCGACCGCAGGGGGCTCTTCTCCTGCCTCTACAGCGGCCAGTGCGATGAACCCCCTAGCTTCTGTTTCAGACTCGATCTCATCGAGCTCATCCCGGACTTCTACGAGGAGGCGTTCGACCGGCTGCCCGTAGACGACATGCCGCCGGGCGCCGTAGACGAACTGGCCAGGACCATGCGCAAGGGAGGCCTATCGCTCGGCCTCCTGGACCCGGTCTCCAACATCATCCTCAACACCATGGCCCTCCTCCCGTGGGACTTCCGGGCAAACCCACCGCCTCCGCACGACTCTAAGAGGAGGAGGAGGTCCAAGCGGATGGCCGGCGCGGCGCGGCCAAAGGATAGCTGGTCCACTACCATTGGGCCAACCTGCCGGAGGGATACCTGGCGTGGCATTGCTGCGGCATCCTTCCTGGCTCTCCGCGAGTTCATGGTGACATACTTCGGATGCCTCGATGAAGAACAGGCCACCCGCTACCTCTACTGGGCGGGTGCTGACCTAGCCATGGCCGTCCTACTTGTCGAGCACGATCTATATGCTGCTGACCTTGAGCTCCCTGACCCTGCCTCCGAAAGGACACAAGCCGCCCTCAAGTGCGCCACAACTTGTGTGTCGCACCCACACCTGCGCCCGATGTCCTGGTGCGGCTCCACACCACGCCCCTACCCTTACAGCGGCTCCTCGCCACCGCCCCGTTCCTCGGGCCAGAAGGGCCCAAGCTCACCGTCTACGACGTCGACACTCTCACGGATCTACTGCGGCACCACGAAGGCGCCCCCCACGACCTCCAGGTGAAGGTGCTGCCAGGGGGAAGAGAGCTCATCGTCTACTGCCGGAACCTCAAGCCCGATGAAGGGAAGCTTGAGATTTGCAACAGTACCAGCTCCGTGGATGGATTCAACCTTGTCACCATCAAGGTCGAGCGTCACGGGGACCTCTTTGCATCCCTGCGGTCTGATCCTCAAGACAAGAGATCCATGATATCGACCTTTTTAGCGAAGGCTGCGAAAACCTCTCGACGCCGCGGTTTGGTAGAGAGCTGCAATGGCGATGCCTGTGAGTACACCGAGTCTCTCAGGATGAGGCTCCACGGTGCAATCCACGCTTTCTATCTCAAAGTATTCACCATGTTGCCATCCTCTACGGGGCTAATTCGGGACATATTGTGGGCTGGACACTGCTATGGCCCCATGGACCCTGTCTCCAACATCATTGTCAACTCCATTTGGCACAGCATAGTGTACTCGCTACCCCTCTCCGAAATCAAAGAGTATCACATCATCGACACCCTATCTATGCTTCGAGTGGAGGTTCGTTCCCTGGGAGGCCTAATGGCCCTCGTCCGAGGAATCTCTGAGTCTGGCTGCTCGACACAGCGGGTGATGGAGCACCTCTCCCGCAAATGTTGTGACCTGTCCGAGGAGACGCACACCTTGCAGCAGTTTGCTGCCGCAGCCGCAACCGCTCAACACCCACAGCATGCTGCAGTAGGGCTATTCCTTGCGTCCCTGACGCCCGATGTGCTGAATGACCTACGGCGCTTGCTGACCACCGACACCAATGGTGTGATCTCCTGTGAATCTCTTGGCAAAATAGAGCACTTACTCCGCCAAAAAGCAGTGACGTTGGATCCTAAACCTCCCAAGGTGGCCAAATTGTGCGAGGAGGCTGAGGAGACTCTGGTAAAAATGAAGTCATATTATAACAGAATGAAGTTATACCTTTGCTCTGAGCTTGAAAAGCTGCTGCAGAAATATGCCTTTGAGCATCCTCGGGTACGTGGCTTTGCCTTTATTCATCCTGGTATACATATTCATTACATCTCAGTATCAGCTGCTTCATTTGACCTGGTTGTTGCTTGTTTTAGGAACCAAAATATGTGCTAAGTGTTATCTGTGGTGTGGTGGCTGGTTCCAAATCCTCGGACACGGAGTGCTACCACGTTAATTTTGTGGCTGCTTCCAAATCAGGGACTGCTGGTAACCAACTCTTCTTCGCCGAACTCAACTGGTTGTTTCCTGGTGAGCAGCCAAAACCAAATTTCTGCTGTCCTCTACCCCTGATATATACTGGTAAGTCCACATTCCTTCCAAGTAGCATGTGCAGCCATCTAGGTTTAAAACATTAGAGATTTTTTTTCTGTTTCATTGAAAGATCCTTTTGATTTCCATTCAGGACTTTTCTTCTTTAAATCCTACGATGCTTGTTTGTTTCATCCAATCATAGAGATAGCTCCCATAAAGAATTACTTTTATAGGGGCACGGAGTGCACATTCAATGTCGTTTCACAATTCAGCGTTATGTTCCTCGCAATTTAATTGGTACACCATTTTCGATATACTAGATGATACCCCGCGCGTTGCCGCAGAAATTCTTGGCAAATTTTAAAGATGTGATGAATTAAGAAAGAAAAAGTTAAACTAATAATGTGAGTGTAATAGCTGGAATATATGAAATAATATTTCACCGGCATCAAATATAAGTACTAATGTGTAGAGACTACTCCATATTAATTGTTCAGAGAAGAAAAGCATAGATAACTGTGGGTCGTGACATGTCATGGAAATTATTGAACATAATTATGCTGATGGCTGTAGCTAGGCGTCTAAGGACAACAAACATCAGTTACCCACTGTCCCAGTTGAGAAGGGGACGCTATGTCACACAACGGGAGCATAAAAAAACATTATCAAGTGCGGTGGAAAAAAAACTGCTATCTTCTTTTGACATGAAATAAACTGCTATTTGCTGCCATGTACCACTTGGTACCGTAAGGATTGACTAAATTACTGCAACAGTAGCCAGACATCAAAGCAGCCAATGTGGTGAGTGCGGGCTTATGGCGGCCGCGCACCAGGCAGGCCGCAATCCTGTGCGTCCTTTTGGCCTAGGGATCTGGAATTCGTCAGCGCTGGTCAGGGTTGTGCCAGGCCAAGTGGCTGAAATACGGTCCGGGATACACCTACCCGCCACATAGGCGTATTGTGTCCGGTCCATCCCGCGATCCTGTGCTACTCCTTTCACCCCACGTTAGAAAAACCTCCTGGAGTAGAACAGAGCCACGCGATAGCTATTCCTATTCCTGGCCCATCTTCATCCTTGTCCCGTCGCCCCCATCCCCCACCCCCCGGTCCCCCCCCCCTTCTCTCTCATCGGTGCGTGGTTCTCACGGTGGTTGTCGTCGGCGAACGCGCTCCCCTTGAGCCGTGGTCAGGAGACCGGGTGCATCCTCACCCTCTCACGGCTCCTTCGACCGAAGGGACAGCCGGAGCGCTTGTCCCCTTCTACTCCGACGGCCAAGCCACCGGGATCCCGCGTCAAGTTCTACTCCGGCGGCCGGATCACCTCGGGTTTGTGGAACACCGGATCTGTCCAGCTCGAGGTCCTTGTCCATGGATCTGGCCAGAAAAAAAATCATTTTCTCCATTGTTTCTGTTGGTGAGGTAGATCACACGTTATGTGCTTATGCTTTTGTCCTAGCTGGTGTTCATCTGTTCTAGATTTGCATGTTTTTTATGATTTTAATTGTGTTCCTTCTATTCCTTTGGTACGGCTGATTTGGCTGTATGGTTCGATCGAGATTTATATCATTTGTTCGGGAGACCTATGTTTGTTCCATTCTTGTGTCAATTTGTTTCCAAACCATGTGCATCTGATTTTGCAGGGAGGGGAAATCCTGTCTTTGACCTTCTCTATGTAGTTGCTAGCAATGATTTTCAGATTTGGCGCATGGTAGCTAAAAAACAGGGTATAATTTTGGTGTGGATATGTTGATTTCAGTAGGGAACATTTTCTGAGGGTGTTCAAATATAATTGTTGGATGTGTCACTGGATTATAGTACTGTCGCTGGATTTTTGCTTGGATTTAGTTGTTGGTATAATGCACGCCCATGGATAAATTAGTGTGTTGTGGATTATATTTAATTCAGTAGGGATTCCCTGGTCTGAGGTGTTGTAGTACTAAATGTTGGCTTTGTCACCCCCAACAAGATGATATTTTTGATTGGATTCATTGCAGTGTGAACAGAGTTTCTGCTAAATAGAGAGCTAGTGCACAAAGCATGCATAGTTTTGTTTTGTGTGACTGGATTTAGTTGTCGGGTTAGTGGCTCCCGTACTATTTTAGTGCTGTGGATTTGTCGATGTGCATATGCCGAATCTAGTAGGTGAATACTAGGGATGAGTCTGGGTTGTTTATTTTGTTTGGAGGTATTTTTGTGGGAATTTCACCGCTTAGCAGCATGATTATTTGTGAACTTGTAAGCAATTGGTATGGTAGTTATCAAAAAATTAAATCTAAGCTTGTTTGTCATCAACCCCATAGATCGACATCTGTTTTGCAGTTTATCAATTTGATTAGTTAAGTCTACATAGAGTTTTAGTTCATTGTTCTGTCCATCGTCTTATTAACTGAATAATGATGTGTGATTTCTCGTCTATTCAATATGATTAGATCTCTTGTTATCATTATGGATTTATGATGAGCCATATTTTTTTCTAATTTCCTCAGTAGCTGCTAATAAAATGTAACACGAGTGAACATACATTAGGGTTTAGGGTCCAGGACATTTCTCTTTATTTTGTTGGTTAAGAGACTAGAAATCATGCAGCCTTAGTACTAAACTGTATGCAGATTGTGTCTATTTGAGCTCCAAGCTTTTTTTAGCCGCCTCATTTTTAACTCGTCTTCTCATTATGTCTACATAGTGAGCAATAATGTGTTTTCCCACTTTTCACTCTAGTTGTTAATGACCGTGACACCAATGCACATGCATTATGGCAGGGTACAAGCTATTTCCTTTTGTTTCTTTTGTTTTTCAGTCCTAAAATGGTGTGGCCTGGACCAAAACCTTATTTAAATTCTGTTTTATCTAAGGAGTTATATTATCAATGTGATTTGTTAGTAATGAGCTGAAGGTTTTCTTCTGTTCTGATTATCCCTTGGGTAGATAATTGTTAATAAGGAACAAGACAGTATGCACGTTATATTCCCAGGGTGAGGATTGGCAGAGCCTTTGTGGAGCGGGAGGTCAAGCCTACACCAGAAGAGCGCTTTAGAACCTAAGACAAGCGGGATGGTCAAGTTGTAAACCCTGTCATTGTTTGATTCCCTAGATGAAGCTTACCAGTTCTAAATGACGCATTCTGTTTATATTTATAAACACATCCTGATGCATCAACCATCATTTCTTTTGATTGTTATTTTACCTACCTGAATGCATGGGCCATTAGGCGTGATTTGCATCAGTGCATAAATTATTGATAGCAGCCTCCAAATTCAGAATGAACACAGTAATTTGATCCTTAAAATTTAACCAGGTTAGGATATTTAGAGCACAAGAGGGGGTTGAGATGAATCCTTGCAATGGTGCTGCTCAGCATATTAATTATGCTGATAGTTGGGATGAATCCTTGAGATGGTCCAGTTGTCAGCCCAACTATCGTCACATTGTTTGATCCACTAGATTAAGCGTATGAGTTTGATGATTTGTACTCCCATGGAATGTGATTTTTGGGACTTGTTTCACCGAGAGCCGATTTAATGTTCAGAGAAAGAAATGTTTGCAAGAGTTTGTCTGTTCTGGTGTATGTCTACATTTTAATTTGCCCATTTATGATTGTAGTCCTGAATTAATATTCAGAGCTCCGCTGTTTATTTACATATTGGTATTATGTGAGCATGTGTTTTCTAGCTGAATTTGATCCAATGAAACTGACTAATATTTTGACCATCATTGTTTCTTAACTGAATTTGGTCTACTGTGAAGCGCCACATTGGAAAGAACAATTTATCAATTGGAGATTGTGTAATATAACTATCTTTACGCTCATGAATGTTTTCTAACTGAATTTGATTAGATGGTACTTTTTGACCATTGTGCTTAAACCTAGCTGTTTTTGATTTGCCGTAAGAGGGCAGCAAGCTTAGATCATCGCACTGATCTCGTGTACATGGTTAATAGTGGCAAAACACTTGACAAATCCGGACTAGCAAACTACATTTGGTGGCACACGTAGAACACAGCAGCCATTGACCCACACCATCACAGCATTAAACGTTCTTAGACAGCCGTCGTTGCGTTGTGTAGTTCACCGTTCAATCCTTCAAGCAACCTTGGAGCCGGTGGATGGGATGGGAGCTGGTAATTGATTAATGGACTTGACACGGTGTATAGTGAGCCGCGTGCCTGGTGCTGGTCCAACTATTCGGTGCTGAGATGACTATAATAAAGTGAATCGAAAACCATATCTATTGCCCGATGGATTATAACAACGCAGATGTCCTGTGGTGGCGTAGTAAATTCACAGACATGACAAGACGGGGAAAGTGAACCACAGTGCGCGGCGCAAAGCTGTTGGACCAGAGCAGGCGTCTCTCGTAAAAGTAAAGTGGCTAATGCAAATTGACCATTAGACATGAACAAATGCCGCTGTGGCGTGATTAATGAAGACTAAACTGTTTGCTCTATCACATAAACCATTAGCACACACATGTGGCTAAGCTGTTCCGACTTTCTTGCGTATAGAATAGATAAAACTCAAGTCCCAAGTTAGTGGTAATATAGTTTTAGAACACAAAGACAATGTAACCATGCTGTATTTGCTGGTCAAACCGGACAAAAGCATTAACATTAAACAAATTAAACTTGCTTAGTGAAAAGATAGCCAACTGTGAACGAACTTGCGTTTTCGTTTTCGCTGGCCGCCAATGCTCCACGTCTGCACTTACCAACTGGTGGTCTTCCCCGCCCAAAATTGCTCCACGGCATGCATGCACATGGGTGTACAGGTCTCGAGCGCGCGAGTGCTCTGCGGAGGTCGGAGGCCTATATGCTTTTGCATGTGTGTGGGGCCTTCCTGGTTCAATACGGGGCAAAAATATATCAAATACGTGACATATACTCTGGCAGCACAGATCCCCATGGCGGTTCAGTGGCCGAGATTCCGGCCTGCCTGCAGGACGGCCTCCGTTCGCATTTTCCGCCAATGTGGTGCCATATCAAGCAGCGGATGTCATGCATAATCATCGAGTGTAGGGCATGGAAGCAATAAAAAGGCAACGATTACTGCTTCCATTTCTGCATGTTCAGGCATCAGTTACTGCATGCATTGCATGCATGCCGGCGTGCACTTGGTGCAGCAGCTCTCCTGTGTTGATCGGACGACTACCGTAGACTGATCTAGGATATCCAATGGCTAAATTAATTTAGGTGATGTGGCTTAAGGAGAAGGCAGAGAATTCCTTGTAGTGGGGGCTAGCTATTTAAATATAGTAGATAAGATGATACATAAACTTAACGGCTATGTATGCACCAATTTACGACAAACTTGTCAATCGACCATGAGGGCAATATGTTAAAAACATCTACTACAAAAATCAGAGATTCTTGCCTGAAAGTAGCATAGCTTCTCTGAATTAGTGAAAGTGAAGATCTTCAATATGCCCTTCTGCAATGCCATCAATGAAATCCAGCTTCCTCTGTACCCTATGAACAGACACACCACATGACCTCTCCATCACCACTTTCCACTTTCTTTGGTCACTTTGCTTATCATATTCTGCGTACACCCCCAATGCTGCTTCACATTCCACTTCACACCATTATCTAGACTGTGCATTAGCCTCTACTCCCTCCGTTCCGAATTACTTGTCTTAGATTTGTCTAGATATGGATGTATCTAGCATTAAAATAAGTCTAGATACATCCGTATCTAGACAAATTCAAGACAAGTAATTTAGAACGGAGGGAGTAGTATTTTAGCTAATTGAATCACACTTCAGTTATGTTTTGTGTGCACCGGACTAGCCAGTATATATTCTATATCTCCCATACTGAAGATCTTGTATAGGGCACTGCGTCTCCGCGCACATTCACTGCTTTTCCGCTTTTCAGAATTCTGCTCCTCGCGTTTTCATTGGTAAACCATTTTCCATATATATAAGATGATACAGCAACTTAGCGGCTATAGCATACACCCACTATCGACAAACTTGTGAATCAGCCATCCGGGTAATAGGTTGAAATCAGCGTGTATTTGTATAATTAGTTATATGTCCTTTCTGATTTTGCAGTCAACATTATGAATTTTCCAAGCATCAAAATGAATCATAATAAATCAATTTTCGTTTTGGTGACAGGCCGTTGCTACTATGGAGAGTCAACCGCGAGGAAGATTGTGTATCCAGATTCAGCAGACTTTATTAACAGTAATCATGATATTACCGACGATGGAACGGCACACACGGATGGAATACTGGACGCTGATTTAATGTTCGATTTTAGGAGTGACGCACAGTTTGCAAACGATATGAGGAAATACTGTGAACGTCAAAAAGAGTTGTCGCAGGAGGTTGATGAGTATTAATTTCAACAGCGGGAGGAACTAGTAATAGGCCTTAACCTTATTAAGCCTGATGTAGAAATACTACTGTATTAAGATTAAGCTTGTTGTAATACTTCTGTATTATGTATTCCATCTTGTCCGAACCTTGTTGTCTGCGATTATGTGATGAGCTGAAAATTTCATTGTTTGACGGAGGTTCACTTTATTTCTTTTCACCTGTAACAAGTTTCTACCGACTTTGTTGAACGTGCGCCTGCCTAAAGAGTAGAACACCTGGCCGCACACTCTTTTTTGCATGATTAGTTAGGGGCCACAAACATTGTGTTATAAAAGTGTATATGCATAAATAAATACTCAATCCGATCTATATTAATTGTTGTTATGTATTCCATATTAATTGTCGCCAATTAATATGGATTGGAGTGAGTATATAATACTCCATCCGTTTCATAATGTAGTGCCAGTAGATTGTTTGAAAACTCAAAGTATGCTACTTCATGAGCCATCACATCGGTGCTTGTTCAAAGATGATAAGTAGTGGCGGACCCAGAATAAAATTTAGCCGGGAACAATATTTAAGCTCTAAAACTTTTACCAAAAAAGGATTTCGTCCCTCTTTATAAATAAAGCAAAAGCACTAAAAATTTAGGTACAAATGCAAGCCTACTCAATCGAAATTCATAAAATTCAACTACCAGAAATATAAAAATACATTCAAGAGACATAAAAACTCAGCCTTGAAGTATTCCATTTCCTTTTTCCAATTTTAAAACATGTCTTGGAGTAAGGACTGTTCTTTTCAACTCCGGATTTTCCAACCAGATTCCGGGAAACTGCCCATAGATTCAGCTGCCAATGGAATCGGACATCCAGTCTTTTCAAAGATTGCAGTCTAAGATTGTTTTATGAGTTGTGTGATGAGATGTCTATAATGCCCTGGACCGAAATTGTGCGCCGAGTTGGTAACATTGAGTTGTGTTGAACTGTTTTACCCTGAATATTGAGTTATCCATCCAGTCATCGCAGATCACAAGAATCATCGCGAAACCAAGGATCCATTAGTGAAACTACAATAAAAAATAGTACGGTGCGGGTGGCTTTTGTAATTATTGTGATTTTCTAGAATTAATGATGATTATTTTTCGTGTGTTTTTTATTCACCGGCTCTTAAAAGAGAAATTAGTAAACTTTGCCGAAGTGTCACATTGCAGAGAATGGTTTTTCAGAAAGTTTTACGGAAATGTTAACGCCCACACGTGTGGGCGTTAATCAACTCGTCCACACGCCTACATCACCGTCCAACGTTTTTTGCACGAATCTTGGCATAAAAAGGTTGATTTTATGTGTCATGTAGGACCACTCGTGTGTGTGGCATGTGGGGGAGTTCGCCCACACGCCTGTTTTCTCTCCGCGGCCAACGTTCGCCAGTTGGGGCGTGCGATGGAACTGATGTCGCGCCCGCACGCTACGCACCACTCCTGTTCCCCATCTCCCACGATTGCCATTCACCCACTCTCCCACACATAAGATGTCATTTGACATGTTTTTTGAAGGGTACATGGCAACTGCCCTATTTGTGATTGTAAGCATATGGCAACTCTTTTTTTACCCGAACATGTTATTGTTGCCACGTCTGTTTTGTAGCGTTACATGGCAACTGTCTAGTGTTAGTATGTGGCAACTCCTAAAGATACCACCGTCACCCACATGCCCGTCTCCTCTCCCACACACCAAAAGCCATCAGTTGCCATGTGTTTTGCAGGATACATGGCAACTGACCTCCCGTCTCCTCTCCCACACAACAAAGCCATAAGTTGCCATGTGTTTTGCAGGATACATGGCAACTACCCTAACGTGCTTGTAAGCAGATGACAACTCTCTTTTTACCCGCAGCATGTTTTTTGCCATGTGTTTTTAGTGCTACATGGCAACTGTCCAGTGTTAGTAGGTGGCAACTCTTAAAGTTTTCTAAAATCATGATAATTGTAGTTGTCCGACATGGCAACAACTGCAGTTGCCCAAAAATGGCATCCCGACACTTGACCTAAGACGGCAACTGCAGTTGAGCAACCATGGCAACTATAGTTGTTCGACATGGCAACTGTAGTTCAACAACATGGCAACTGTAGTTGATCAACATGGCAACTGAAGATGGTCCGAACCATGGCAATCGCGGCGGGACGCGTGGTTACTGACACGCGGGGCGTGTGGCTCGCAGGCGGGGAGGGGCGACGGCCGAGACGGGTCGTGCGGGCCGCGTGCTCGCTCGCCCGGACGTGCTCGTGCGGGGCGATCGTGCTGCACCGGACGTGCGGGCTGTGGCTGCGCGCGCCCGGACGCGGTCGTGTGGGCAGGGTCGTCTCCGTGCCACACAGGACGTGCGGCACAACCACTCGATACACCACACGTGTGGCAGTTATCGGGGTCCAAGTTTTGTTGTCCAAGTGCTAATCAAATGATTCACCTAATTATGAGGTTACTTTTTTTGAAAAGAAAAATATATTAATATCAAGTCGATACCAATTATGAGGTTAATTTAGGACGAAACAAGTTTTGACGTACTTATGTGCTCACGTGCATTCTATTGAGCACCTCGTGTGCACCATTCTGCCGAGCACACACAAGGAAGATATGGCCATTCCATGGTATGAGTGAGGCGTCGATGGGCGAGCGCCGGCCTGTGGCACAACATGCACGAGAACAACGGCCATGAGCACGCTCTCCACGACACACCAGCTCGCCCTCCTCCTCTGTAAACTGGTCTCGGATCCACGACACTAGCGTCTGGAGTCGGCTTAGCCCCCAGCGAGAGGCAGGAGTCGTGGGATGGAGCCAGGGAGAGCAGAGAAGAGCCGCTTTGAGGAGGTCTGCAACTGCGCAACACTGCTGGAGCCTAGCAGGAAATCTAGCCGTGGGGGAGAGGAGCGATGGCATTTTTTATGTAATTACTCCCTCAAACAGGGATATTGCCCCGAAACTAAACGTTTTCTTTCGACAGACGTAGCAGAATCGCTGGA
Source organism: Aegilops umbellulata (assembly GCA_032464435.1). Lineage (NCBI taxonomy): Eukaryota > Viridiplantae > Streptophyta > Magnoliopsida > Poales > Poaceae > Aegilops > Aegilops umbellulata. Next base: position 5,886,665 of record CP136058.1, on the reverse strand, counting down.
AAACAAGACGTTTTCTTTCGACAGACGCAGCAGAATCGCTGGAACCATAGGTTTTGGGCGATTTTGAGATACATTTAGATTTATGGGTTTTGGAGGATTTTAAGATACATTACTATTCTGGCGTGATTTTCCAGGATTCTCGGGAAAGAATCCAAGTTCTTTTCTGTTTCTGATTCTCCGTACCCGGATTCTGAAAACAACTGGCGAAGCATCTTGTTAAAAAATTTCAAAAATGCTCCTAGATATGAAAAATTATAGAAACAATAGCCCACATCTGTATATACAATACTTTTCCCCGCTCCTCCCCCCGCGTCGCCTCCTCTGAGGCAACTCGGGGGCAACCCTAGTGCCGCCGCCGCCGCACTTCCCCTCCTCCCTCTCCCTCCCCTCCGCCGCTGCCAGAGGGGCGCTCGACGCTGGTGCGGGCCCCCAAGGAAGGTGGCGGCGGGGATCTGGCGCCTCCCCCTCGGATGGAGGGCTGCAGCTCCCGGGGCGGTAGCCCTGGCCGGTGGCGCGCGACGTGGCTTGGGCGGCGGGTCGGCAGGTTCTGGTGGGCATCCTTCCATGGTTACGTGGGCAGCGTGGAGGTCACGGTTGTCGGTGTGGCGGCGGCTCGTTGCAATTCGCCGAGCACCATGGAGAAGCTTCGGTTCCGGTCCGATCCGCGCCGGTGGTGGTCCCTAGTGGCTTTGTCCGCCGTCTCGTGATGTCGGTTGGCCGGATCTGGTGTTCCGGGGGAAACCCCTGGCCGGTGTGGCGGCCCCCCAAAGTCGACGCCTTTGGTGCCGATGCCCTTCCTGGAGGCTTTGGGGTGGACCCTCCCCCTTCCGCCTCATCCTTGAGCTCCGGCGAAAGCCGGTACCCCCTTGGTTTGGTGGTCGACGACACCTCGGTGACGTGTTCCTTCTTGAAGGCTGCGGCCGGGATTTGCTCTTGGCGGTGGTGCGATTGGTGACCCTGTTCCGAAGCATGATGGCCTGGTCTTCCTGCTACATCTTGCTTGGCCTCGCCCGATTCATGATGATGCCTCTTCGCCCTTCTTCATGGATTCACGCCTTTGGTCGACAGCACGCGTCCTGTGCTCCGTTTTGCCACTGTCGGCTTTGGCTATTGTCTGGTTGGTTTTCCATTGTTAGTGGGTCAGCGTCGTCTGCTTATCCTATGGCAGCTCGGTCACCTTGTGCTGGGCTCTATGGTAGCCACTCTGCTGGTCGCCAGTGCGGCACCCATCGATCCTGGGTAAAAGGGTAGTGGCCCTTTGTGACGGTCGAGACAAAGCAAGTGTTGCCAAAGTTTGGCCTGTGGGTGCTACTGGCGCTCAATGCTTGCATGGCGTGGCCTGCCTCCGGTGCTCTTAGTTGGCTAGTTTGTGTAGGCGTAGTGTCGGTCATCGGCAACGGTGTTGTGCTTGCTCCGGTTGTTGCCATTGTATTGTTCTACCTAGTACCTTGTATCTTCTTTCCGCTTTGCTTTGCATTCATTCCCTTTGTAATGTGGTGCCCCTGTAATCTTGGGTTGATGGCTTTGTTAATTCAAAGCCGGGCTAGGTTCGAGCTCTTCTCGGGCTCGGCCAGCGCCTTTTCTCTAAAAAAATATACTATACTTTAACAAATAATATTATTTGTTCCATTTTTTTAAAAAAATATTATTTGTTCCATACTTCTTGGAATTCCCAATATTGTTCAGTTCTTGTGTGAGGAAAATCATGACCAATCAAGCTACATGCCTAGTTGCTCGTTGTCTACATGGTAAACCGGCTCGATCGACTAGATATGAAATAAATAATCTAACTCAAAAGAAAAAAAAAGCATTCTTCTTGTTGCTGCTGCCGCGTGCATATGGTTCGTTGTTGCACCAGCACAAGCACACGGCAACTTTCCCAGTGAGGTTCCCTTGCGGGGAGTCATCGAGGACACACCTCGCCTCAGATTAGTGTGGTGGCCTGGCCTCAGATCGGTTGCCTAGAATGGGTGGAAAGTTGATGTGTGTGGTGGTGCTATCTCACTCGAGTTGCGAATTGTGGTAGCCACCGATGGGTCGTTCGCTCTCTAGATTTGGTGCCGCTCGTTTTGGCAAGGTTGCGGGATGTAGCCGAAGGCTCATTAGTAGGTTTTGGGGATCTCATTCTGGCTAGTTTGCCTTTGACGGTGAGATGTAATATATGGACAGCGACTTGACACAGAGGGTATGGTTGTGCAGCAGCGACGGTGGGATTTATAGCCCAACACATGTAGCTGTTGGGATTGGGGGAAAGCGATTGCGACAACACATGTTTGACTCCGATTTGGTGGAGTACCCGGTCTCGAGCTCTGGGCTAAAAACCCTAGGTCTCGTCCAAGTCGGTTATACCTAGCAATGGCTATGTTTTTGAGCCGTTACCACGTTGAAGACATTTGTCAAATATGCCAGGACTTGTTCTTTAGTGTGAAAACATAGAAGCTGGCCTTTGGTGTTTGGATTCGGTGACGATGGTGCTTGAGCGTTATTCCCTTCTTAAAGGCGTTGTTCTTAAAGATCCTTGTGTGTTCTTGTGCGGTTAAGAGATGGTTGGTGCGTTCCCGCAAAAAAAAGATGATTGGTGCAGATATGATTGTTATAGTAGTTTCTCCACCGCAGTTTTGATTCCTCTAGGTCTTCTGTCCTCGATTAGGCATAGCTTTAGTTTTGTATTATGTTTGTGCCCATTTCATAATTTATTTTGAAGTCAATAAAATCCACCTTTTGTCAAGGTTGGTGCGGGAGTGTCGTCGGCCAGGGGGTTAGGAGCAGGAAGCCTTGTAGCCTTGTAACCAGGAGACAGGCGGATCGGCACGACAACTCCAACTCTGGAGCGATCATTGGAGCACACAATTTATCTTTAGGATTTATTTAGAGGTGCCAAAGAAATCTTCTAACCGGTGTGACGATAGCGGATTTTCGTTGGTAGGAGAGAGAGGGGCAAGGAAATAGGACAGAAGATGTACTAACTGACATGTTAGCTTCGGAACACGTCGACGTCGTTGCTTAATTTTTGCTATAACTGCTAGTCGAGACCTGCATGCACAGAGCTGAGAACACAAAGTAATTTTGTCTCGACTACGTACGTACATAACGACTTGTGAGATCGATCGACAGGTTCCATGCAACTTCCAGGGTTATGTTAACTATATATACTCTACAGCTTGTATCGAAATGCAGCAACAGCAATGCCATTAATTGGCAATCTCAATGCTTGAGTTCGTCAGACCGTCATCAAGCTAACCGTACTGCGATAACCTACGTATCTATATATATCATGATCGATCCAGCCCAGCTGAGCATTAGTTACAACTTTACAGGAGAAGCAAACAGCAAAGCTAGCCCAGAGTAGGTAGTCATGAGGTCGAAGACGGGGAAGAACAAGAATGTTCTGATGGTGGTGGCCGGCGTGCTGGCCGGGCTGACCGTCTTGTTCGGAGTCGTCGGCGCCATCTTCATGGGGGTGGTACGCACCACCCGTATGCTAGATGGCTTTCTCGGCCGGCCGGCGGTCTTTGTGACGTCCGGCCATAGCTGATCTTGCTTCTTCTTAACTGTGCGTGTCTCCATCCATCCGTTCATTCATGCAGACAGCGGCTCCGCGTCCGGGCAAGGGCAGCGACGCCTCCTGTACCTACAGGCTATCGCCGGCGTTGCCCTGTGGTCTCCTAGCGGCGGCGCTGTCGTTCATGACGCAGATAGTCGCGAGCGTGGCCATCGGCTGCTGCGGCTGCTGCTGCCGAGCGTGTCCGGCTCCCAAAAGCATGGTTGAACGCGTCCTCGCCGTCCTCTTGTTCATCTTCTCATGGTATGTACGTGATCAGAACCAAATACAATTGGAGTTCTACTGATTTTTTTTCAATAGTCAGTTTTCTGCATGTTTGACTAGTTTTTAGACAAAAAATATCAGTATCTACAATACCGAGTTTGCAACTTTAGATTCATCAAAAAAAGTATTTTCATAATTAATTTATTTGATATTCAAGATGTTGATATTTATTTTAGAATTTTGGTCAAACATATAAATATTTAACGACCACAAAAATTGATGCACCTTATATTCTAGAATGAAGAGAGTACTAGTTGGTAGCGGCATCTGTATCCGAACTTTAGAATGTCGGAAATATGAGCAATTTACCAAATAATTTTGCTAATGGAAATACTAGATAAAGAATGACTAATATAGCAGAGATAAAGCAAGTCATGCAATCTGACAGAGCGAAGGTGAATAGCCTTTGCATATATGAACTTAAACTAAACACATCTAGAACAGAAACTAGATGAAGTTGCATATATGAAGTAGAACCTATTATACATAGGGCAGAAACTAGACCAAAGAACGGTGGCAGAACATCAAACTGAAAGAGCAAGAACACGTACGGGACAGCAGCAGAAGAAGCACTGGACTTGGGGTCGACATCCTCTCCAGCCATGTCGTCGATGAGGTCGTCGACGTTCGGGAAGAAGTCATCGTCGGGAAAGTAGTCGTCGAAGTCCGTGATGAAGAACTAATTAGTCGTGCGAAGCGTTCCCCAAAAACCTTATCACTCTTCTCCCGTACAGGACTCAAAAGGTGCGATTTCGGAGGCCTACTGTCCCGACCTGCGGTGCACGCCGCAAGCCAGGATGGGGAAGATCGTAGTAGCAGCGCAGTGCTCAGGAACCTTGTGGTGAGAGGAAGAGGATCTTCTGGTGTGTCTCTCTGGAGAGGAGCGACCTCTTTTATATAGGCACATGAGAAGGACGCGAATAGGCTGCGGCGGGAGGTGAAGCAATGGAGGGAAACGAAGCGAACAGGCAGCACGCGAAGAGGTGCGCTGTTCGTATTCAGGCTCCACTACAGCAAAACGTTTCAGCTCCCGTTTGACCGTTCGTATACCCGTCGTGCGTGGCAAAAATTTAGAAATTGGCTAGTTCCCGCAACCCGCGGCGCGTTGATGACCCACAAGTATAGGGGATCTATCATAGTCCTTTCGATAAGTAAGAGTGTCGAACCCAACGAGGAGCAGAAGGAAATAATAAGCGTTTTTCAGCAAGGTATTCTCTACAAGTACTGAAATAAGTGGTAACAGATAGGTTGGTGATAAGGTAAATTGTAACGAGCAACAAGTAACAAAAGTAAATAAGGTGTAGCAAGGTGGCCCAATCCTTTTTGTAGCAAAGGACAAGCCGGAACAAACTCTTATAATAGGAAAAGTGCTCCCGATGACACATGGGAATATCGTCAAGCTAGTTTTCATCACTTTCATATGATTCGCGTTCGGTACTTTGATAATTTGATATATGGGTGGACCGGTGCTTGGGTGCTGTTCTTATTTGAACAAGCATCCCACTTATGATTAACCTCTATTGCAAGCATCCGCAACTACAACAAAAGTATTAAGGTAAACCTAACCATAGCATGAAACAAGTGGATCCAAATCAGCCCCTTACGAAGCAACGCATAAACTAGTGTTTAAGCTTCTGTCACTCTAGCAACCCATCATCTACTTATTACTTCCCAATGTCTTCCTTTAGGCCCAAATAATGGTGAAGTGTTATGTAGTCGACGTTCACATAACACCACTAGAGGCTAGACAACATACATCTTATCAAAATATCAAACGAATACCAAATTCACATGACTACTAATAGCAAGACTTCTCCCTCGTCCTCAGGAACAAACGTAACTACTCACAAAGCATATTCATGTTCATAATCAGAGGGGTAATAATATGCATATAGGATCTGAACATATGATCTTCCACCAAATAAACCAACTAGCATCAACTACAAAGAGTAATCAACACTACTAGCAACCTAATAGCACCAATCCCGGACTTTGGGACAAGAATTGGATACAAGAGATGAACTAGGGTTTGGAGATGAGATGGTGCTGGTGAAGATGTTGATGGAGATTGCCCTCTCCCGATGAGAGGAGAGTTGGTGATGACGATGGTGATGATTTCCCCCTCCCGGAGGGAAGTTTCCCCGGCAGAACAGCTCTGCCGGAGCTCTAGATTGGTTCCGCCTCGGTTCCGCCTCGTCGCGGCGGAGTCTCGTCCCGAAAGGTTGCTTCTGGTTTTTTTCTCATCGAAAGACTTCATATAGGAGAAGATGGACGTCGGAGACCCACCAGGGAGCCCACAAGGTAGGGGGGCGCGCCCCCACCCTCGTGAGCAGGGTGTGGGCCCCCTGGACTTCATCTTTGGCGAGGATTTTTCTTTATTTATTTTAAGATGTTCCGTGGAGTTTCAGGACTTTTGGAGTTGCGCAGAATAGGTCTCTAATATTTGCTCCTTTTCCAGCCCAGAATTCCAGCTGCCGGCATTCTTCCTCCTTATGTAAACCTTGTAAAATAAGAGAGAATAGCCATAAGTATTGTGACATAACGTGAAATAACAGCCCATAATGCAATAAATATCGATATAAAAGCATGATGCAAAATGGACGTATCAACTCCCCCAAGCTTAGACCTCGCTTGTCCTCAAGCGAAAAGCCGATAACAATAAATATGTCCTCATGTCTAGAGGTAGAGGCGTCGATAAAAATAAAATACGGACATGAAGGCATCATGATTATTCTCATAACAGCAACATATATAAATTTTGTCATACGATTACTTATGTTCAAGTGATGATCAATTCACAATGCAAAAGTATAAATCATAAACCATATTGGGATCCAACAAACTATAACCTCAGTCATTGAAGCAATTGCAATTTATCATAACATCGGAAAGAGTCTATGTCAGAGCTTAAAAGCAAGTCCACATACTCAACTATCATCTAGTCCTTCATAATTGCTAACACTCACACGATACTTGTGGTTATGTAGTTTTAATCGGATACAGAGAAAGATAGGGGCTTATAGTTTTGCCCCACAACCTTTTACCTCAAGGGTAATGTCAACAATAATGGTTCATGCTCCCCTACATCCAATTAGATATATATATATATATATATATATATATATATATATATATATATATATATATATATATATATATATATATATATATCATGTTCTTTCCAACATGCTAAGCTTGCCAAAGGATAAAGTGAAAAAGGAAAGGTGAAGATCACCATGACTCTTGCATAAGGTAGAAGATAATAATAAAAGATAGGCCCTTCGCAGAGGGAAGCAGAGGTTGCCATGCGCTTTTATGGTTGGATGGACAAAATTTTAATGCGAAAGAACGTCACTTTATATTGCCCCTTGTGATGTGAACCTTTATTATGCAGTCCGTCGCTTTTATTACTTCCACATCACAAGATCGTATAAAGCTTATTTCTCCCACACCAATCAATCATACATATTTAGAGCAATTTTTATTGCTTCGCACCAATGGCAACTTACTTGAAGGATCTTACTCAATCCATAGGTAGGTATAGTGGACTCTCATGGCAAAACTGGTTTTAGGGTATTTGGAAGCACAAGTAGTATTTCTACTTGGTGCTGAGAATTTGGCTAGCATGAGGGGGAAGGCAAGCTCAACAAGTTAGAGGATCCATGACAACATACTTTATCTCAGATATAAGAAAGACATAACTCATTACGTTGTCTACCTTGTCCAACATCAACTCTTTAGCATGTCATATTTTAATGAGTGCTCCCAATCATAAAAGATATCAATGATAATATATCTATATGTGAAACCTCTCTTTCCTTATTACTTCCTATTAATTGCAACGATGACCAAAGCTATGTCTGTCAATTCCCAACAACTTTTAATCATCATACTCTCTCTATGTGAAGTCATTACTCTCAATAAGATCAATATGAACTTTTTGTTTCTTTTTATTGTTTTTCTCTTTTCTTTTATTCACCCAAGATCATGGCAAAATAATCAGGCCCTTGACTCAACACTAATCTTTATTATATATATAGCTCACGGACTCGATTACAAAGAGAGATCATAAAGCAAAACTCAAAACTAGATCATGCCATAAGCTTTATTCTACTAGATCAAGATACTACTAATAGGATCGAACTAAGAAAAACGGTGAAGATAGGAGTTGTGATTGTGATACGATACCGGGGCACCTCCCCCAAGCTTGGCAGTTGCCAAGGGGGAGTGCCCATACCCATGTGATTATATCTCCCTCTTTGTTGTTGGTGTAATATTCTTGGCGATGACTTCCCTTAAGATACGGTTCTCCTCCTCGAGCTTATTGACTTGCTGCTTGAGGTCCATTATTTCCTTACGAAGCTTTCCTGTGACGGCTAAAGCTCCTTGCACCCAAGGGTGTTGCATAGCTGCAGGAGAACAAGAGACACTCCTCCTCATATTTTCATAAGAAAGATATCTAACATTGGAAGGGATAACCGAATTTGGAATAGCTGAGCTCTGTAATTCCCCCATCGTGAACCCAGCTTGGAAGCGAGAGGTGACTTCTTGATCCTCCATGGCATCTACCCTCATTAGGTCAGCCTCCATATCTTCTTCCGTTGCTGGTCCAAAGTGGTCAGCGCCGCTGTTTGCCCTTGGTTCCGGCGCCGGATTAGATACCCAGCTCTCCCCGATTGACTCTTGAGAAGACATCTTGCTCTAATCTGCAGCAGCGACAGCTCGAAACAAAAACAGAGGAGATTTGCGTGATACGGGAGTTAAAACCTTCAGGAAGTTATATAATGAATTTTTAGCGACCAAAATACGTATCGTGCAAGAAAACGGAGTCCGGAGGGCACACGAGGTGCTCACGAGGTAGGAGGGCGCGCCCACCACCCTCGTGGGGCCCTCGTGTCCTTCCCGGACTGGTACTTATTTTTCTATTTTTCTAAATATTCCAAAACGGACAAATATTGCCTTAAAAATTGTTTTGGAGTCGGTTTACTTACCGTACCACATACCAATTCCTTTTCGGAGTCTGAAACGTTCCGGAAAGTGTCTCTTATGTATTCCTCCGGGGTTACAGTTTCAATAATATTGGTTTCAACATTTATGGGATTACCTGAGATATAATGTTTGATTCTTTGACCGTTTTACCACCTTTGGATTTGTGCCTTCGAAGTTGTTGATTTTTATTGCACTGAAACGATAGACCTCCTCGATAACATAGGGGCCTTCCCATTTAGAGAGAAGTTTTCCTGCAAAAAATCTTAAACGAGAGTTGTATAGTAATACATAATCACCTACATTAAACTCACGCTTTTGTATCCTTTTGTCATGCCATCTTTTAACTTTTTCTTTAAATAACATGGCATTTTCATAAGCTTGGGTTCTCCATTCATCAAGTGAGCTAATATCAAATAACCTCTTCTCACCGGCAAGTTTGAAATCATAGTTGAGTTCTTTAATAGCCCAATATGCCTTATGTTCTAGTTCGAGAGGTAAGTGACATGCTTTTCCATAAACCATTTTATATTGAGACATACCCATAGGATTTTTGTATGCAGTTCTATATGCCCATAATGCATCATCAAGTTTCTTGGACCAATTCTTTCTCGACCTATTAACAGTCTTTTGCAAAATTAATTTGAGCTCTCTATTGCTCAACTCTACTTGACCACTAGACTGTGGATGATAAGGAGATGCAATTCTATGATTAACATCATATTTAGCAAGCATTTTACGGAAAGCACCATGAATAAAGTGTGAACCACCATCAGTCATTAAATATCTAGGGACTCCAAACCTTGGAAAAATAACTTCTTTAAGAATTTTAATAGATGTGTTATGATCAACACTACAAGTTGGAATAGCTTCTACCCACTTAGTAACGTAATCAACAACAACTAAAATATGTGTATATCCATTAGAGGCAGGAAAAGGTCCCATATAATCAAAGCCCCAGACATCAAATAGTTCAACAATAAGAGAATAATTCATAGGCATTTCTTAACGTCTACAAATATTACCAATTCTTTGACATTCATCACAAGACAAGACAAACTTACGGGCATCCTTGAAAAGAGTAGGCCAATAAAAACCGGATTGCAATACCTTATGTGCAGTTCTATCTCCAGCGTGGTGTCCTCCATAAGCTTCGGAGTGGCACTTGCATAGGATCTGTTCCTGTTCATGCTCAGGTACACAACGTCTAATAACACCATCTACTCCTTCTTTATAAAGATGTGGGTCATCCCAAAAGTAATGTCTCAAATCATAGAAAAACTTTTTCTTTTGTTGGTATGTGAAACTAGGTGGTATGAATTTAGCAACTATGTAATTAGCATAATCAGCATACCAAGGAGTACTACGAGAGGTACTTATAACATTCAATTGTTCATCAGGGAAGCTATCATTAATAGGTAGTGGGTCATCAAGAACATTTTCTAACCTAGACAAGTTGTCTGCAACGGGGTTCTCAGCTCCCTTTCTATCAACGATATGCAAATCAAATTCTTGTAGCAGGAGAACCCATCTAATAAGTCTAGGTTTAGCATCTTTATTTTCCATAAGATATTTAATAGCAGCATGATCAGTGTGAATAGTTACTTTAGAATCAACAATATAAGGTCTGAACTTATCACAAGCAAATACAACTGCTAAAAGTTCTTTTTTAGTAGTAGCATAATTTCTTTGAGCATTGTCTAGAGTCTTACTAGCATAATGGATAACATTTAATTTCTTATCAACTCTTTGCCCTAGAACAGCACCTACAGCATAATCACTAGCATCACACATAATTTCAAAGGGTAAATTCCAATCAGGTGGCTGAACAACAGGTTAAGAGACTAATGCTTTCTTAAGTGTTTCAAATGCTTCTACACAATCGTCATCAAAGACAAATGGTACCAAAAGGGCATGTAAAAGTAGTCTTTCATTGATCTCTAGCCGACACAGGTATTTGAGAGAAACCAGAATAACCATCTAGAAAGCAATAATGTGTATGTTTGCATAATCTTTCTAGCATTTGATCAATAAAAGGTAAGTGTAATGATCTTTCTTAGTAGCTCTATTTAATTTGCGGAAATCAATTACCATCCTATAACCTGTAATAATTCTTTGTGGAATCAATTCATCTTTATCATTAGGAACAACAGTAATACCTCCTTTCTTAGGGACACAATGGACAGGAGTTACCCACTGACTATCAGCAACGGGATAAATTATACCTGCCTCCAGAAGCTTGAGTATTTCTTTTCTTACCACTTCTTTCATTTTAGTATTCAGACGTCTTTGAGGATCACGAATAGGTTTGGCATCTGCTTCCAAATTTATTTTATGTTGACATAGAGTGGGACTAATGCCCTTAAGATCATCAAGAGTGTATCCAATGGCAGCACGATGCTTCTTCAGAGTTTTCAATAATCTTTCTTCTTCATGCTCTGAAAGGTTAGCACTAATAATAACAGGATATATCTTCTTTTTATCAAGATAAGCATATTTAAGATTATCAGGCAATGGTTTAAGCTCAAACACGGGATCACCCTTGGGTGGTGGAGGATCCCCTAAAATTTCAACAGGCAAATTGTGTTTCAGAATAGGTTCCTTTTTAAAGAATACTTCATCTATTTCCCTTCTTTCATTCATGAACATATCATTTTCATGGTCTAGCAAATAGTGTTCTAAGGGATCACTAGGAGGTACGGCAATAGAAGCACGACCAATAATTTCATCCTTACTAGGTAATTCTTCCTCACGATGTTGTTTACTAAATTTAGAGAAATTAAACTCATGAACCATATCATCCAAGCCAATAGTAACAACATTCTTTTCGTAGCCTATCTTAGCATTAACAATGTTCAAGAAGGGTCTACCAAATATAATGGGACAAAAGCTATCTTGTGTAGAAGTGACAACAAGAAAATCAGCAGGATATTTAGTTTTCCCACACAAGACTTCAACATCTCTAACAATCCCAATTGGTGAAATAGTATCTCTATTAGCAAGTTTAATTGTAACATCAATATCTTCTATCTCAGCAGGTGCAGTTTCATTCTTAATTTCTTCGTACAAGTCATAAGATATAACACTAGCACTAGCACCTATATCACATAAGCCATGATAACAATGATCTCCTATTTTAACAGAAATAACAGGCACGCCTACCACAGGTCTATGTTTATCTTTATCACACGGTTTAGCAATTCTAGCAGTTTCACCATCGAACTGAATAACATGCCCATCAATATTATCAGACAAGAGATCTTTAACAATAGCAATATTGTGTTCTACTTTAACTTGCTCAGGGGGTACATAAGTGTTGGGGAACGTAGTAATTTCAAAAAAATTCCTATGCACACACAAGATCGTGGTGATGCATAGCAACGAGAGGGGAGAGTGTTGTCTACGTACCCTCGTAGAACGAACCGGAAGCATTGACACAACATAGAGGAAGTAGTCGTACGTCTTCCCGGTCCAACCGATCCAAGCACCGTTACTCCGGCACCTCCGAGTTCTTGACACACGTACAGCTCAATGACGCACCCCGGGCTCCGATCCAGCAAAGCTTCGGGGAGGAGTTTTGTGAGCACGACGGCGTGGTGACGATCTTGATGTTCAACCGTCGCAGGGCTTCGCCTAAGCACTGCTACAATATGACCGAGGTGTAATATCATGGAGGGGGGCACCGCACACGGCTAAGGAACGATCACGAAGATCAACTTGTGTATCTATGGGGTGCCCCCTGCCCCCGTATATAAAGGAGTGGAGGAGGGGAGGGACGGCCCTCTCTATGGCGCGCCCTAGGGAGTCCTACTCCCACCGGGAGTAGGATTCCCCCTTTCCTAGTCCAACTAGGAGTCCTTCCATGTAGTAGGAGTAGGAGACAAGGAAGGGGAAAGGAGAAGGGAAGGAAGGAGGGGGCGCAGCCCCTCCCCCTAGTCCAATTCGGACTAGGCCTTGGGGGGCGCACGGCCTGCCCTAGGCAGCCCCTCTCTCTTTCCCGTATGGCCCAATAAGGCCCAATACTTTTCCCCCGTATTCCGTAACTCCTCGGTACTCCGGAAAATAGCCGAACCACTCAGAACCTTTCCGATGTCCGAATATAGTCATCCAATATATCGATCTTTACGTCTCGACCATTTCGAGACTCCTCGTCATGTCCCCGATCTCATCCGGGACTCCGAACTCCTTCGGTACATCAAAACTCATAAACTCATAATATAACTGTCGTTGAAACCTTAACCATGCGGACCCTACGATTTGAGAACAATGTAGACATGACCGAGACACGTCTCCGGTCAATAACCAATAGCGGAACCTGGATGCTCATATTGGCTCCTACATATTCTATGAAGATCTTTATCGGTCAGACCGCATAACAACATACGTTGTTCCCTTTGTCATCGGTATGTTACTTGCCTGAGATTCGATCGTCGGTATCTCAATACCTAGTTCAATCTTGTTATCGGCAAGTCTCTTTACTCGTTCCCTAATACATCATCTCGCAACTAACTCATTAGTTGCAATGCTTGCAAGGCTTATGTGATGTGCATTACCGAGAGGGCCCAGAGATACCTCTCCGACAATCGGAGTGACAACTCCTAATCTCGAAATACGCCAACCCAACATGTACCTTTGGAGACACCTGTAGAGCTCCTTTATAATCACCTAGTTACGTTGTGACGCTTGGTAGCACACAAAGTGTTCCTCCGGCAAACGGGAGTTGCATAATCTCATAGTCATAGGAACATGTATAAGTCATGAAGAAAGCAATAGCAACATACTAAACGATCAGGTGCTAAGCTAATGGAATGGGTCATGTCAATCAGATCATTCATCTAATGATGTGATCCCGTTAATCAAATGACAACACATGTCTATGGTTAGGAAACATAACCATCTTTGATTAACGAGCTAGTCAAGTAGAGGCATACTAGTGACGTTTAGTTTGTCTATGTATTCACACAAGTACTATGTTTCCGGTTAATACTATTCTAGCATGAATAATAAACATTTATCATGATATAAGGAAATAAAATAATAACTTTATTATTGCCTCTAGGGCATATTTCCTTCAGTCTCCCACTTGCACTAGAGTCAATAATCTAGATCACATCGCCATGTGATTTAACATCAATAGTTCACATCGTCATGTGATTAACACCGATAGTTCACATCATCATGTGACCAACACTCAAAGGGTTTACTAGAGTCAGTAATCTAGTTCACATCTCTATGTGATTAACACCCAAAGAGTACTAAGGTGTGATCATGTTTTGCTTATGAGAGAAGCTTAGTCAACGGGTCTGCCAAAATTCAGATCCGTATGTATTTTGCAAATTTCTATGTCTACAATGCTCTGTACGGAGCTACTTGAGCTAATTGCTCCCACTTTCAATATGTATCTAGATTGAGACTTAGAGTCATCTAGATTAGTGTCAAAACTTGCATCGACGTAACCTTTTACGACGAACCTTTTGTTGGGTAACGTAGCAGAAATTCAAAATTTTCCTACGTGTCACCAAGATCTATCTACGGAGAAACCAGCAACGAGGGGAAGAAGAGTGCATCTACATACCCTTGTAGATCGCTAAGCGGAAGCGTTCAAGTGAACGGGGTTGATGGAGTCGTACTCGTCGTGATCCAAATCACCGATGACCAAGTGTCGAACGGACGGCGCCTCCGCGTTCAACACACGTATAGCCCGGTGACGTCTCCCATGCCTTGATCCTGCAAGGAGAGAGGGAGAGGTTGAGGAAGACTCCGTCCAGCAGTAGCACAACGGCGTGGTGGTGGTGGAGGAGCGTGGCAATCCTGCAGGGCTTCGCCAAGCACCGCGGGAGAGGAGGAGGGAGAGAAGCAGGGCTGTGCCATGGAGAGGTCAGAACTCATGTGTTGGCAGCCCCAAAACCCTCAAGTATATATAGGGGAGAGGGAGGGGAGTGCGCCCCCTTTAGGGTTTCCACCCCAAGGAGTGCGGCAGCCCCAAACCCATCTAGGGTGGCGGCCAAAGGGGGGGAGAGGGGAAACTTGCCCCCCAAGGTAGGTGGGGCGCCCCCTCCCCAAACCCTAGGCGCCTTGGGCCCTTGTGGGGGCACACCAGCCCACCTAGGGCTGGTCCCCTCCCACTCTTGGCCCATGCAGCCCTCCGGGGCCGGTGGTCCCACTTGGTGGACCCCCGGGACCCTCCTGGTGGTCCCGGTACGTTACCGATAAAACCCGAAACTCTTTCGGTGACCAAAACAGGACTTCACATATATAAATCTTTACCTCCGGACAATTCTGGAACTCCTCATGACGTCCGGGATCTCATCCGGGACTCCGAACAACATTCGGTAACCACATACGAACTTCCTTTATAACCCTAGCGTCATCGAACCTTAAGTGTGTAGACCATACGGGTTCGGGAACCATGCAGACATGACCGAGACGTTCTCCAGTCAATAACCAACAGCGGGATCTGGATACCCATGTTGGTTCCCACATGTTCCACGATGATCTCATCGGATGAACCACGATGTCGAGGATTCGATCAATCCCGTATACAATTCCCTTTGTCTAGCGGTATTGTACTTGCCCGAGATTCGATCGTCGGTATCCCGATACCTTGTTCAATCTCGTTACCGGCAAGTCTCTTTACTCGTTCCGTAACACATCATCCCGTGATCAACTCCTTGATCACATGGTGCACATTATGATGATGTCCTACCGAGTGGGCCCAGAGATACCTCTCCGTCACACGGAGTGACAAATCCCATTCTTGATTCATGCCAACCCAACAGACACTTTCAGAGATACCTGTAATGCACCTTTATAGCCACCCAGTTACGTTGTGACGTTTGGCACACCCAAAGTATTCCTACGGTATCTGGGAGGTGCACAATCTCATGGTCTAAGGAAATGATACTTGACATTAGAAAAGCTTTAGCATACGAACTACACGATCTTGTGCTATGCTTAGGATTGGGTCTTGTCCATCACATCATTCTTCTAATGATGTGATCCCGTTATCAATGACATCCAATGTCCATGGTCAGGAAACCGTAACCATCTATTGATCAATGAGCTAGTCAACTGGAGGCTTACTAGGGACATGGTGTTGTCTATGTATCCACACATGTATCTGAGTTTCCTATTAATACAATTCTAGCATGCATAATAAACGATTATCATGAACAAGGAAATATAAAAATAACCTATTTATTATTACCTCTAGGGCATATTTCCAACAGTCTCCCACTTGCACTAGTGTCAATAATCTAGTTCACATCGCCATGTGATTAACACTCACAGGTCACATCGCCATGTGACCAACAGCCAAAGAGTTTACTAGAGTCAATAATCTAGTTCACATCACTATGTGATTAACACTCAATGAGTTCTTGGTTTGATCATGTTATGTCTGTGAGAGAGGTTTTAGTCAACGGGTCTGCAACATTCAGATCCGTATGTACTTTGCAAATCTCTATGTCATCTTGTAGATGTCGCTACTACGCTATATTTCAAACAACTGTTCTACTATACGAATCCGGTTTACTCTACTCAGAGCTATCCGGATATGTGTTAAGCTTGTATCGATGTAACTCTTTACGTCGAACTCTTTATCACCTCCATAACCGAGAAACATATCCTTATTCCTCTAAGGATAATTTTGACCGCTATCTGGTGACCTACTCCTAGATCACCTTTGTACCCTCTTGCCAGACATGTATCAAGGCACACATCAGGTGCGGTACTCAGCATGGCATACTGTATAGAGCCTATGACAAAAGCATAGGGGACGACCTTCATCCTTCCTCTTTCTTCTGCCGTGGTCGAGCTTTAAGTCTTAACTTCATACCTTACAATTCAGGCAAGAACTCCTTCTTTGACTGACCCATCTTGAACACCTTCAAGATCATGTTAAGGTATGTGCTCATTTGAAAAGTGCCATTAAGCGTTTTGATCTATCCTTATAGATATTGATGCTCAATGTTCAAGTAGCTTAATCCAGGTTTTCCATTGAAAAACACTTTTCAAATAACCCTATATGCTTTCCAGAAATTATACATCATTTCTGATCAACAATATGTCAACAACATATACTCATCAGAAATTCTATAGTGCTCCCACTCACTTCTTTGGAAATACAAGTTTCTCATAAAATTTTTATAAACCCAAAATCTTTCATCATCTCATCAAAGTGTACATTCCAACTCCGAGATGCTTACTCCAGTCCTTAGAAGGATTGTTGGGGCTTTGCATACTTGTTAGCATCTTTCAGGATCGACAAAATCTTCTGGTTGTATCACATACAACCTTTCCTCAAGAACAAGGAAACAATATTTTGACATCCTATCTGCAAGATTTCATAAATAATGCAGTACCTGCTAATTCCAACAGACTCTTAGCATCGCTACGAGTGAGAAAGTCTCATCGTAGTCAACTCCTTGAACTTGTCGGGAAACATCTTAACGACAAGTCAAGCTTTCTTAATGGTGACATTTACCATCATTGTCCGTCTTCCTTTTAAAATCCATCAGTACTCAACAGCCTCACGACCATCGAGCCGTTCTGCCAAAGTCTACACTTTGTTTTCATACATGGATCCTCTCTCGGATTTTATGGCCTCGAGCCATTCATCGGAATCCGGGCCTAGCATCGCTTCTCCATAGCTCGTAGGTTCATTGTTGTCTAGCAACATGACTTCCAAGACAGGATTGCGTACCACTCTGAAGTAGTATGCATCCTTGTCATCCTATGAGGTTTGGGAGTGACTTGATCCGAAGTCTCATGATCACTATCATAAGCTTCCACTTCAATTGGTGTAGGTGCCATAGGAACAACTCCTGTGCCCTGCTACACACTAGTTGAAGTGACGGTTCAATAACCTCATCAAGTCTCCACCATCCTCCCACTCAATTCTTTCGAGAGAAACTTTTCCTCGAGAAAGGACCCGATTTGAGAAACAATCCCTATTGCTTTCAGATCTGAGACAGGAGGTATACCCAACTGTTTTGGGTGTCCTATGAAGATGCATTTATCCACTTTGGGTTCGAGCTTATTAGCCTGAAACTTTTTAACATAAGCGTTGCAGCCCCAAACTTTTAAGAAATGACAGCTTAGGTTTCTCTAAACCATAGTTCATACGGTGTCATCTCATCGGAATTACGTGGTGCCCTATTTAAAGTGAATGCGGTTGTCTCTAATGCCTAACCCATGAACGATAGTGGTAATTCGATAAGAGACATCATGGTATGCATCATATCCAATAGGGTGCAGTTATGATGTTCGGACACACCATCACACTATGGTGTTCCAGGCGGTACTAGTCGTGAAACAATTTCCACAATGTCTCAATTGTGTACCAAACTCGCAACTCAGATATTCATCTCTATGATCATATCATAGATATTTTATCCTCTTGTCACGGCGATCTTCAACTTCATTCTGAAATTACTTGAACCATTCAATAATTCAGACTTGTGTTTCATCAAGTAAATATGCTCAGTATCTACTCAAATCATCTGTGAAGTAAGAGCATAACGATATCCACTGCATGCCTCAGCACTCATTGGACTGCACACATCAAAATGTGTTACTTCCAACAAGTTGCTTTCTTGTTCCATTTTACTGAAACCGAAGCTTTCAGTCATCTTGCCCATGTGGTATGATTTGCATGTCTCAAGCGATTCAAAATCAAGTGAGTCCAAACGGTCCATCTGCATGGAGTTTCTTCATGCATATATACCAATAGACATGGTTCACATGTCTCAATCCTTTTAAAAAATGAGTGAGTCCAAAGATCCATCAATATGGAGCTTCTTCATGCGTTTTATACCAATATGACTTACATGGCAGTGCCACAAGTAGGTGGTACTATCATTACTATCTTATATCTTTTGGCATGAACATGTGTATCACTATGATCGAGATTCAATAAAACATTCATTTTATGTGCAAGACCATTGAAGGTATTATTCAAATAAATAGAGTAACCATTATTCTCCTTAAATGAATAACTGTATTGCGATAGACATAATCCAATCATGTCTATGCTCAACGCAAACACCAAATAACAATTATTTAGGTTTAACACCAATCTCGATGGTAGAGGGAGCGTGCGATGCTTGATCATATCAACCTTGGAAACACTTCCAACACATCTCGTCAGCTCACCTTTAGCTAGTCTCCGTTTATTCTGTAGCTTTTATTTCGAGTTACTAACACTTAGCAACCGAACCGGTATCTAATACCCTGATGCTACTAGGAGTACTAGTAAAGTACACATTCACATAATGTATATCCAATATACTTCTATCGACAGCCTTCTCATCTACCAAGTATCTAGGGTAATTCTGCTCCAGTGGTTGTTCCCCTTATTACAGAAGCACTCAGTCTCGGGTTTGGGTTCAACCTTGGGTTTCTCCACTAGAGCAGCAGCTGATTTGCCGTTTCATGAAGTATCCCTTCTTGCCCTTGCCCTTCTTGAAACTAGTGGTTTCACTAACCATCAACAATTGATGCTCCTTCTTGATTTCTACTTTCGCGGTGTCAAACATCGCGAATATTTCAAGGATCATCATATCTATCCCTGATATGTTATAGTTCATTACGAAGCTCTAGTAGCTTGGTGGCAATGACTTTGGAGAAACATCACTATCTTATCTGGAAGATCAACTCCCACTCGATTCAAGTGATTGTTGTACTCAGACAACTTGAGCACAAGCTCAACGATTGAGCTTTTCTCCCTTAGTTTGCAGGCTAAGAAAATTCGTCGGAGGTCTTATACCTCTTGACGTGGGTATGAGCCTGAAATCCCAATTTCAGCCCTCGAAACATCTCATATGTTCCACGACATTTCAAAAATGTCTTCGGTGCCTCAATTCTAAACCATTTAACATTACCGAACTATCATGTAGTCATCAAAACGTGTATGTCAGA
The DNA here is from genome assembly GCA_032464435.1 of Aegilops umbellulata. NCBI lineage: Eukaryota > Viridiplantae > Streptophyta > Magnoliopsida > Poales > Poaceae > Aegilops > Aegilops umbellulata. The sequence continues at coordinate 5,866,933 of CP136058.1, read as the reverse complement.
TGTTCGCAACATCCACAGACCACGTTCGAGGTCCAGCACACCGAGCGTTGCATTAAGGACATAAGCCTTCTATTGTCCGCATAATTGCTACTATCAACTTTCAACTATATTTTCTCTAGGAACATATCTAAAACAGTGGAACTAAAGCGCGAGCTTACGACATAATTTGCAAAGATCTTTTGACTATGTTCAGGATAATTAAGTTCATCTTATGAACTCCCACTCAGATTGACATCCCTCTCGTCATCTAAGTGATTACATGATCCGAGTCAACTAGGCCGTGTCCGATCATCACGTGAGACGGACTAGTCATCATCGGTGAACATCTCATGTTGATCGCATCTTCTATACGACTGATGTTCGATCTTTCGGTCCTCCGTGTTCCGAGGCCATGTCTGTACATGCTAGGCTCGTCAAGTTAACCTAAGTGTTTCGCATGTGTTCCGAGGCCATGTATGTACATGCTAGGCTCGTCAAGTTAACCTATGTGTTTCGCATGTGTTCCGAGGCCATGGCTGTACATGCTAGGCTCGTCAACACCCGTTGTATTCAAACGAACAAATCTATCACACCCGATCATCACGTGGTACTTCGAAATGACGAACCTTCGCAACGGTGCACAGTTAGGGAGAACACTTTCTTGAAATTTTAATGAGGGATCATCTTATTTACAACCGTCGTTCTAAGCAAATAAGATGCAAAAACATGATAAACATCACATGCAATCAAATAGTGACATGATATGGCCATCATCACTTTGCTCCTTTTGATCTCCATCTTCGGGGCTCCATGATCATCATCGTCACCGGCATGACACCATGATCTCCATCATCATGATCTCCATCATCGTGTCTTCATGAAGTTGTCTCGCCAACTATTACTTCTACTACTACAGCTAAGGGTTAGCAATAAAGTAAAGTAATTACATGACGTTTACGTTTGACACGCAGGTCATAAATAAATTAAGACAACTCCTATGGCTCCTGCCGGTTGTCATATTCATCGACATGTAAGTCGTGATTCCTATTACAAGAATATGATCATCTCATACGTCACATATATCATTCATCACATCCTTTTGGCCATATCACATCACATGGCATACCCTGCAAAAACAAGTTAGACGTCCTCTAATTGTTGTTTGCATGTTTTACGTGGCTGCTATGGGTTTCTAGCAAGAACGTTTCTTACCTACGCAAAACCACAACGTGATATGTCAATTGCTATTTACCCTTCATAAGGACCCTTTTCATCGAATCCGATCCGACTAAAGTGGGAGAGACTGGCACCCGCTAGCCACCTTATGCAACTAGTGCATGTCAGTCGGTGGAACCTGTCTCACGTAAGTGTACGTGTAAGGTCGGTCCGGCCCGCTTCATCCCACAATGCCACCGAATCAAGATTGGACTAGTAACGGTAAGCATATTGAACAAAATCAACGCCCACAACTACTTTGTGTTCTACTCGTGCAAAGAATCTACGCAATAAACCTGGCTCTGATACCACTGTTGGGTAACGTAGCAGAAATTCAAAATTTTCCTACGTGTCACCAAGATCTATCTATGGAGAAACCAACAACGAGGGGAAGAAGAGTGCATCTACATACCCTTGTAGATTGCTAAGCGGAAGCGTTCAAGTGAACGGGATTGATGGAGTCGTACTCGTCGTGATCCAAATCACCGATGACCAAGTGCCGAACGGACGGCGCCTCCGCGTTCAACACACGTACAGCCCGGTGACGTCTCCCATGCCTTGATCCAGCAAGGAAAGAGGGAGAGGTTGAGGAAGACTCCGTCCAGCAGCAGCACAACGGCGTGGTGGTGGTGGAGGAGCGTGGCAATCCTGCAGGGCTTCGCCAAGCACCGCGGGAGAGGAGGGAGAGAAGCAGGGCTGCGCCATGGAGAGGTCAGAACTCATGTGTTGGCAGCCCCAAAACCCTCAAGTATATATAGGGGAGAGGGAGGGGGGTGCGCCCCCTTTAGGGTTTCCACCCCAAGGGGTGCGGCAGCCCCAAACCCATCTAGGGTGGCGGCCAAAGGGGGGAGAGGGGAAACTTGCCCCCCAAGCTAGGTGGGGCGCCCCCTTCCCAAACCCTAGGCGCCTTGGGCCCTTGTGGGGGGGGGGGGCGCACCAGCCCACCTGGGGCTGGTCCCCTCCCACTCTTGGCCCATGCAGCCCTCCGGGGCCGGTGGTCCCACTTGGTGGACCCCCGGGACCCTCCTGGTGGTCCCGGTACGTTACCGGTAAAACCCGAAACTCTTTCGGTGACCAAAACAGGACTTCCCATATATAAATCTTTACCTCCGGACAATTCCGGAACTCCTCGTGACGTCCGGGATCTCATCCGGGACTCCGAACAACATTCGGTAACCACATACGAACTTCCTTTATAACCCTAGCGTCATCGAACCTTAAGTGTGTAGACCCTACGGGTTCGGGAACCATGCAAACATGACCGAGACGTTCTCCAGTCAATAACCAACAGCGGGATCTGGATACCCATGTTGGTTCCCACATGTTCCACGATGATCTCATCGTATGAACCACGATGTCGAGGATTCGATCAATCCCGTATACAATTCCCTTTGTCTAGCGGTATTGTACTTGCCCGAGATTCGATCGTCGGTATCCCGATACCTTGTTCAATCTCGTTACCGGCAAGTCTCTTTACTCGTTCCGTAACACATCATCCCGTGATCAACTCCTTGATCACATTGTGCACATTATGATGATGTCCTACCGAGTGGGCCCAGAGATACCTCTCCGTCACACAGAGTGGCAAATCCCAGTCTTGATTCGTGCCAACCCAACAGACACTTTCGAAGATACCTGTAGTGCACCTTTATAGCCACCCAGTTACGTTGTGACGTTTGGCACACCCAAAGTATTCGTACGGTATCCGGGAGTTGCACAATCTCATGGTCTAAGGAAATGATACTTGACATTAGAAAAGCTTTAGCATACGAACTACAAGATCTTGTGCTATGCTTAGGATTGGGTCTTGTCCATCACATCATTCTTCTAATGATGTGATCCGTTATCAATGACATCCAATGTCCATGGTCAGGAAACCGTAACCATCTATTGATCAACGAGCTAGTCAACTGGAGGCTTACTAGGGACATGGTGTTGTCTATGTATCCACACATGTATCTGAGTTTCCTATCAATACAATTCTAGCATGGATAATAAATGATTATCATGAACAAGGAAATATAATAATAACCTATTTATTATTGCCTCTAAGGCATATTTCCAACACCTTTTGTCACCTCCATGATCGAGAAACATATCCTTATTCAATCTAAGGATAATTTTGACCGCTGTCCAGTGATCTACTCCTAGATCACTATTGTACTCCCTTGCCAAAATCAGTGTAGGGTATACAATAGATCTGGTACACAGTATGGCATACTTCATAGAACCTATGGCTGAGGCATAGGGAATGACTTTCATTCTCTTTCTATCTTCTGCCGTGGTCGGGTTTTGAGTCTTGCTCAATTTCACACCTTTGTAACACAGGCAAGAACTCTTTCTTTGACTGTTCCATTTTGAACTACTTCAAAATCTGGTCAAGGTATGTACTCATTGAAAAAAATTATCAAGCGTTTTGATCTATCTCTATAGATCTTGATGCTCAATATGTAAGCAGCTTCACCGAGGTCCTTCTTCGAAAAACTCCTTTCAAATACTCCTTTATGCTTTGCAGAATAATTCTACATTATTTCCGATCAACAATATGTCATTCACATATTCTTATCAGAAATGCTGTAGTGCTCCCACTCACTTTCTTGTAAATACAGGCTTCATCGCAAGTCTGTATAAAACTATATGCTTTGATCAACTTATCAAAGCGTGTATTCCAACTCCGAGATGCTTGCACCAGTCCATAGATAGATCGTTGTAGCTTGCAAATTTTGTTAACACCTTTAGGATTGACAAAACCTTCTGGTTGCATCATATACAACTCTTCTTTAATTAATCCATTAAGGATTGCAGTTTTGTTATCCATTTGCCAGATTTCATAAAATGTGGCAATTGCTAACATGATTCGGACAGACTTTAAGCATCGATACGAGTGAGAAAATCTCATCATAGTCAACACCTTGAACTTTGTGAAAAAACCTTTTTCCGACAAGTCTAGCTTTGTAGATAGTAACACTACTATCAGCGTCCGTCTTCCTCTTGAAGATCCATTTATTTTCTATGGCTTGCCGGTCATCGGGCAAGTCAACCAAAGTCCATACTTTGTTCTCATACATGGATCCTATCTCAGATTTCATGGCCTCAAACCATTTCGCGGAATCTGGGCTCATTATCGCTTCCTCATAGTTCGCAAGTTCGTCATGGTCAAGTAACATGACCTCCAGAATAGGATTACCGTACCACTTTGGTGCGGATCTCACTCTGGTTTACTGTAACGCCCTCGATGCGGCTATATCTCCCACGTGTCGAGGCACGACTTAGAGGCATAACCGCATTGAAAGCAATGTCGCAACTGAGGTAATCTTCACACAATCCATGTAATAAATAAAGGGGAAAAATACATAGTTGGTTTACAATCGCCACTTCACACAAGTACATAAATAACATCCATCATACAGATTACACTCAAGGTCCAACTACGGTACCAAAAATGAAAGAAGACTACCCCAAATGCTAAACAGATCCCCGGATCACCCAACTGGGCTCCACTACTGATCATCTGGAAAAGAAACATAGTAACGGTCACGTTCCTCGTCGAACTCCCAAGTGAGCTCGGTCGCGTCATCTGCACTGGCATCGTTGGTACCTGCAACTGTGGTGATAATATCTATGAGTCACGGGGACTCAGCAATCTCACACCCGCGAGATCAAGACTATTTAAGCTTAAAGGTGGGAAAGGGGTTGTGAGGTGGAGCTGCAGCAAGCGACTAGCGTATGGTGGCTACAGCGCAAAAGAGAGCGAGAAGAGAAGGCAAAGCACGGTCGTGAAGCTAGAAGTGATCAAGAAGTGATCCTGAAACAACCTACGTCAGACATAACTCCAACAACCGTGTTCACTTCCCGGACCCCGCCGAGAAGAGACCATCACGGTTACACACGCGGTTGATGTGTCTTAGTTAAGGTCAACTTCGGGTTTTCTACAACCGGACATCAACAAATTCCCATCTGCCTCATAACCGCGGGCACGGCTTTCGAAAGATAATACCCTGCAGGGGTGTCCCAACTTAGCCCATGATAAGCTCTCACGGTCAACGAAGGATATTCCTTCTACCGGGAAGATCCGATCAATCTCGGAATCCCGGACTACAAGACATCTCAGCAGTAACAAAACAAGTCCAGCAAAGCCGCCCGATTGTGCCGACAAATCCTGATAGGAGCTGCACATATCTCGGTCTCAGGGCACATCCGGATGAACACTCCGTACAACTAAAACTAGCCCTCGAGTTGCCCCGAGGTGGCGCTGCAAAGGGCTCTAGTTTGGACCAGCAATCGAAGGAGAACTGGCCCGGGGTTTAAAATAAAGATGACCCTTGAGTCTGCAGAACCCAAGGGAAAAAGGCTAGGTGGCGAATGGTAAAACCAATGTTGGGCCTTGCTGGAAAAGTCTCATTCAAAGCGAAATGTCAAGGGGGTCCCATAAATCACCCAACCGTGTAAGGGACGCAAACTCCGGGAACATAACACCGGTATGACGGAAACTAGGGTGGCAAGAGTGGAACAAAACACCATGCAAAAGGCCGAGCCTTCCACCCTTTACTAAGTATATAGATGCATTAATTAAATAAGCGGTATTGTGATATCCCAACAAGTAAACATGTTCCAACAAGGAACAACAAGATCATGTTCCAACAAGGAACAAACTTCATCTTCACCTGCAACTAGCAACGCTATAAGAGGGGCTAAGCAAAGCAGTAACATAGCCAAACAACGGTTTGCTAGGACATGGATGGTTAGGGGCTGACATGGCAATATAGGAGGCATGATATAGCAAGTGGTAGGTATCGCAGCATGGGCATAGCAAAAGAGCGAGCAATCTAGCAAGCAAAGATAGAAGTGATTTCGAGGGTATGGTCATCTTGCCTGCAAGAGTCTCAGAGTTGTCGAAAGCCTGGTCCTCGAAAGCGTTCTCAACGGAATCCTCGTTCACGTACTCGTCTCCCGGCTCTACCCAAGACAAGAGAACAAGCAAAGGAACCAATATCAACCACGATGCAATGCGCAAGCAACATGATGCAAAACATGGCATGATATGCAATGCGTATGCATGCTTCGGAAGGACAAGGATGAACAAGGCATAATCTTGGCAAACCAAGCATGCCATGGATAGATGAGGTGATTTCGGTTGAAATCGATATAAAGATCACCGGAATCGGATGCACGGTTTGCAAATGGCAAGCAATACAAGAATGACACGAATCTGCCATAAACAGCATGATGCTACTTAGCAAGCAACAAATAATTAAGCTACTGCCCCCAAACATGGCAACAAAGCATATGGCAGTAGTCTACACAAGATGCACGACAAAAGATGAACACTGAGCTACGGCTAAATCACATCAGAACAGGTCCAAACAAGCATGGCAAAAGTGCACAAGATAACAGGTTCTCAGACTTGGTGAAATTAACAACATAGCAGAAAAACTAACATCAGGATGACATGTTCAGAGCAACAAAACAACATGCTACAGGTTCAGAAAATAGCAAAGTAAGGCATGGCATGAATCTACCCATAGCACTTGACAAAAATCCGTAATTGGCCATAAGCCAAAAAGGATCAGAAAACATGATTACTCCCATGTCAATTAAGCAAGTTTCGCTACAGGTTTCAGACTTAGTAGAAAACTGGACATGGCAGAAACTAATAACGACTAGGCATGTTCATGAGCTCGATGCACTCACTACAGAGCATTGCATGATAAACTAAGCATACATACATCAAGAATACATGGCATAGCAACAATACATGGCAAGAATAACATCATATCATGCAAGGATCAACTACACCAAGCTTGGCAAAATCGAATAACACGTAAACAATCTGCCAGCAACATTTTGAAGCAAAAGTAGAGCTCGATTGACTGCAGCTATGGCACTCCATAATTACAAACAAAGGCATGGATGGATAGGGAAAATACTCAAGTTCAAAACACCCTTACTGATCATGCTCAAAATATGCATAGATATCTCGGAAACAACATGAACACATGGCATAAAAATAACAGCAGTCAGGGACTTAGTGAAATTACTAAGTCTCTGAAATCAGCAACATCAGGTGACCTAGTTTGCATGCTGGTGATAGTCACCACATAGATCACAAAAATACATGGCAAACTTCTCTGTAAAGGTAACATAGCATATTACAAAACTCATGTAGGACTCAACTTCATAGGAGGTACACATCAATCATGGCAAAAATAACAAAAGTGCATGTTCAGATAAGATCCAGCAACTAACATCAACTAGCCCTCTTATAACAGCATTTCGGGCATCAATATGACTTCAAATGAAAATGGTGCAATGGAACAAAGTGATGTTCTATTCGAGACGAACAATTTGACATACTATACGCGCGAAACGGAGCTACGGATGCGAAGTTACGGCACTATGAACATGGCATGATGATTGAAAAAGCTGGGACTTAGAAATATTCGAGGGGGTAAAAGTCAACCCGCGGGTCTCCAGATCGGATCGGGGGCGCGCGGGCCGAGGCGGGGCCGGCGACGGCGACGGCGGCGGCGGGGCTGCGCCGGCGAGGAGGGGAGCCGGAGGGACGCGGGGCGCGCGGGGCGGCTCCGGCGGAGGCGGGGCGCCGGCGCGCGCGGGCTTCGGCCAGCGGCGCGGTGGCGGAGGGCGCGGTCGGCGGCGGCGACCGGCGACGAGGTCAGCGGCGGCGACCGGCGTCGAGGCGCGGGGCGGCGCGAGGCGGCGCGGGCGGCGGGGACGAGGCGCGGGGCGGCGCGGGCGTGGGAGGCCGCGGCGGCGGCGGATGGGCCCCGCGGGCCCGCTGCGGGCTCGCGGGCCGGCGGCGGTGGGCGGCGGCGCGGGGACACGTGGCATCCCGCGAGTGGCTGCAGGCGGCGGCGGGATTTGTCCGGCTCGGGCCGGACGTGTCCGGCGGCGGCGGGGCGAATTAGACTAGGGTTTGGGGTGTTTTTACCCGAGATTAGAGAAGGGGGAGGCTTTTTATAGATAGGAGGAGCTAGGAGGCTCCAAATGGAGTGCGGTTTTCGGCCACGCGATCGTGATCGGACGGCGGAGGACATGGGAGTGCCTTAGATGGGTTATTGGGCTGCTTTGAAGGGGTGTTGGGCTGCAACACACACGAGGCCTTCACGGTTACCCGGTTAACCGTTGGAGTACCAAACGAACTCCGATTGACCCGAAACTTGACAGGCGGTCTTTCGGTGCTATACCGAGGCCACATGCCAAACCTCGGTCCATTCCGAGAATGTTTACTACCCGCTCACGAAGAAATGTAAACGGGGACGCCGGGAGACATAGGAGCGCCGGATTGCAAAACGGACAACGGGAAAGATGCTCGGATTTATGAGACGAACACGTATCCGAATGCGATGCACATGATGACATGATATGAAATGCATGACATGACCAAAATGCAAAACGAAGAGAACCCAACCACGGAGGAAATATCATAACACATAGCCGGAAATGGCAAGAGTTGGATTACAAATATGGCAAGTTACATCTGGGGCGTTACAACACACCACCACTACGAGAGGATCTCGTCCCGAGATCTAGGACTGAAAGAACTCCGGATACTCGGAACGTAGGTGGTCTTCACGCTCCCAGGTGGCCTCTCGGTCTGAATGATGTGACCATTTCACTTTGAGGAATTTGATTGACTTGTTGCGAGTCTTGCGCTCAGTTGTTTCAAGAATGGCAACTGGATGCTCATGATAGGACAAATCTTCTTGAAGATCAATCTCTTCGAAGTTGATGGTGCGCTCAGGCGTCTTGAAGCACTTGCGAAGCTGTGACACGTGGAAGACATCGTGCACATTTGCAAAGTTGGAGGGAAGCTCAAGTTGATAGGCGAGATCGCCTCGTTTGCCGATGATCTTGAAGGGACCGACGTATCTCGGAGCAAGTTTCCCCTTGATACCGAAGCGACGAGTTCCTTTCATTGGAGAGACACGGAGGTAAACATGGTCTCCGATCTCGAATGCCACATCACGGTGTTTGCTATCATAATAGCTCTTCTGGCGCGATTGCGCGGCTTTGAGGTTCTCACGAATCACCTTGCACATAGCCTCAGCCTCTGAGATCAAATCATTGCCGAGCAATTGACGTTCACCGGTTTCAGACCAGTTGAGAGGAGTACGACACTTTCTGCCATAGAGAATCTCGAATGGGGCTTTGCCCGAGCTGGCTTGAAAACTGTTGTTGTAAGAGAATTCAGCATAAGGAAGGCAATCCTCCCACTTCATGCCGAAAGAGATAACACAGGCTCTGAGCATATCTTCAAGAATTTGGTTGACACGCTCGACTTGTCCACTAGTCTGAGGGTGGAACGCTGTGCTGAAGCGGATGTTGGTGCCCATGGCCTTCTGAAAAGAATCCCAAAACTTGGAGGTAAAAATGCTGCCACGGTCTGAAGAGATCAATTGTGGAATGCCGTGCAAAGAGACAATTCTGGAGGTGTAGAGCTCTGCCAGCTGCGCTGCTGTGATAGACTCTTTGATAGGAAGAAAATGAGCCACTTTGGTGAGCTTGTCGATGACGACGAAGATAGCATCATTTCCACGCTTGGACTTAGGAAAAACCAGTCACGAAGTCCATTTCGATATGATCAAACTTCCATTCTGGAATAGCAAGAGGTTGGAGAAGACCAGCTGGTCGTTGGTGTTCTGCTTTCACCCTTCTGCAGACATCACACTCATTCACGAATTGAGCGATCTCACGCTTCATTCGAGTCCACCAGTATGACTGCTTGAGGTCATGGTACATCTTCGAACTTCCAGGATGAATTGACAGAAGAGAATTGTGCGCTTCATTCATAATGACTTTACGAAGATCACCCTTTGGAACCACAATCCGGTCCTCGAAGAAAAGAGTATCTCTGTCATCAACTCGATAGCACTTGTATTTGGGGATGCTCTTTTCAATACCACGTTTCACCTTCTTCACCATGGTATCCAACAATTGTGCCTCACGAATTTGATCTTCCAAAGTAGGAGAGACAACGAGGTTGGCAAGAACACCTTGAGGATCAACTTGGAGATTCAACTTGCGGAAAGCCTCACAGAGATCCGGTTGAAATGGCTTGAGGATTAAGCTGTTGCAGTAAGCCTTCCTGCTCAAAGCGTCTGCAATCACATTAGCCTTGCCTGGAGTGTACTCAATACTCAGATTATACTCTTGAATCATTTCGACCCATCGAGTTTGCCTGAGGTTGAGATGAGGCTGAGTGAAGATATACTTGAGACTCTTGTGATCGGTGAATATGTCCACTTTTCTTCCCAACAGGAGATGTCTCCATGTTATTAGTGCATGGACAACTGCCGCCAACTCAAGATCGTGAGTGGGGTAGTTCCTTTCATTGGGCTTCAACTGGCAAGAGGTATAGGCAACAACCTTCTTCTCTTGCATTAACACAGCACCGAGGCCCTGAAGAGAAGCATCACAGAATACTTCATAAGGCTTGGATTCGTTAGGAGGAGTCAAAACTGGAGCAGTGACAAGTTTCTCTTTGAGAGTGTTGAAAGCAACGTCACACTCAGGAGACCAGACATATTTCACATGCTTCTGGAGGAGGTTGGAAAGAGGCTTAGCAATCTTGGAGAAATTCTCAACGAATCTTCTGCAATAGCTTGCAAGTCCAAGAAAACTGCGAAGCTGCTTGACATTCTGAGGAGGTTGCCAATTCAAAACTGCAGACACCCTCTCTGGATTAATAGCAATGCCCTTGGCAGAGATGATATGACCAAGATAAAGAACTTCATCAAGCCAGAATTCACATTTGGAGAACTTCGCATATAATTGATACTCTCTGAGCTTGTCGAGTACCAATCGCAAATGTTCGGCATGATCCTTCTTATTCTTGGAGAAGACCAAAATATCATCGAGATAGACCAAGACAAATTCGTTGATGTAGGGGTTGAAGATGAAATTCATCAAGCGAGTGAAATATGGAGGAGCATTGACAAGGCTGAAAGACATGACAGTATATTCATAAGAACCAAAGCTTGTTCTGAATGCTGTCTTGGGAATATCTTCTTCACGAATGCGAATCTGATGATAACCCATACGAAGGTCAAGCTTGGAGAACACCTTAGCACCTTTGAGTTGCTCAAATAGCTCATTGATGTTGGGAAGTGGGTACTTGTTCTTGATAGTCTTCTTGTTCAATGGACGGTAATCGACGCAAAATCGGTCCGTGCCATCCTTCTTCTTGACAAAAAGAACACCACAACCCCACGGAGAAGAACTCGGTCAACTTGTAACGCCCCGGACACACCCGCCGGTGGTCGTTACTCCTGGCGGGATCTAGACTGGCCCCATAGATCAATACTAGTCTTTTCTGCGCACTTTGTCCTCACTCGTGCGCACCCGGGAGCAACTTCCCGGTCGGTCACCCATCCTGACACTACTCCAAGCTGAGCACGCTTAACTTTGGAGTTCTGTCCGAATGGGCTCCCGGAAAAGAAAGAATTCCTTATTGATATGAGTAGTCTATCATCCCTAATAAGACAGGCTATCACATACACCCCCACTCAGAGGAACCGACGTCCTCGTCGGGCCACAGGAACGTTCCCTCTTGGCACAAACGTCTGTGCTTCCAGTCCGGTACATGTGCCATGGCGGGTGCCACGACGGGTCACAAACGTCATGAACAACATGACCACGCACCTGTCCGCAACCATCCGTGTAACTGCGAGGGTCGGCTCTGATACCAACTTGTAACGCCCTCGATGCGGCTATATCTCCCACGTGTCGAGGCACGACTTAGAGGCATAACCGCATTGAAAGCAATGTCGCAAGTGAGGTAATCTTCACACAATCCATGTAATAAATAAAGGGGAAAAATACATAGTTGGCTTACAATCGCCACTTCACACAAGTACATAAATAACATCCATCATACAGATTACACTCAAGGTCTGACTACGGTACCAAAAATGAAAGAAGACTACCCTAAATGCTAAACAGATCCCCGGATCACCCAACTGGGCTCCACTACTGATCATCTGGAAAAGAAACATAGTAACGGCCACGTTCCTCGTCGAACTCCCAAGTGAGCTCGGTCGCGTCATCTGCACTGGCATTGTTGGTACCTGCAACTGTGGTGATAATATCTGTGAGTCACGGGGACTCAGCAATCTCACACCCGCGAGATCAAGACTATTTAAGCTTAAAGGTGGGAAAGGGGTTGTGAGGTGGAGCTGCAGCAAGCGACTAGCGTATGGTGGCTACAGCGCAAAAGAGAGCGAGAAGAGAAGGCAAAGCACGGTCGTGAAGCTAGAAGTGATCAAGAAGTGATCCTAAAACAACCTACGTCAGACATAACTCCAACAACCGTGTTCACTTCCTGGACCCCGCCGAGAAGAGACCATCACGGTTACACACGCGGTTGATGTGTTTTAGTTAAGGTTAACTTCGGGTTTTCTACAACCGGACATCAACAAATTCCCATCTGCCTCATAACCGCGGGCACGACTTTTGAAAGATAATACCCTGCAGGGGTGTCCCAACTTAGCCCATGATAAGCTCTCATGGTCAACGAAGGATATTCCTTCTACCGGGAAGATCCGATCAATCTCGGAATCCCGGACTACAAGACATCTCGGCAGTAACAAAACAAGTCCAGCAAAGCCGCCCGATTGTGCCGACAAATCCTGATAGGAGCTGCACATATCTCGGTCTCAGGGCACATCCGGATGAACACTCCGTACAACTAAAACCAGCCCTCGAGTTGCCCTGAGGTGGCGCTGCAAAGGGCTCTAGTTTGGACCAGCAATCGAAGGAGAACTGGCCCGGGGTTTAAAATAAAGATGACCCTTGAGTCTGCAGAACCCAAGGGAAAAAGGCTAGGTGGCGAATGGTAAAACCAATGTTGGGCCTTGCTGGAAAAGTCTCATTCAAAGCGAAATGTCAAGGGGGTCCCATAAATCACCCAACCGTGTAAGGGACGCAAACTCCGGGAACATAACACCGGTATGACGGAAACTAGGGTGGCAAGAGTGGAACAAAACACCATGCAAAAGGCCGAGCCTTCCACCCTTTACCAAGTATATAGATGCATTAATTAAATAAGCGGTATTGTGATATCCCAACAAGTAAACATGTTCCAACAAGGAACAACAAGATCATGTTCCAACAAGGAACAAACTTCATCTTCACCTGCAACTAGCAACGCTATAAGAGGGGCTAAGCAAAGCAGTAACATAGCCAAACAACGGTTTGCTAGGACATGGATGGTTAGGGGCTGACATGGCAATATAGGAGGCATGATATAGCAAGTGGTAGGTATCGCAGCATGGGCATAGCAAAAGAGCGAGCAATCTAGCAAGCAAAGATAGAAGTGATTTCGAGGGTATGGTCATCTTGCCTGCAAGAGTCTCAGAGTTGTCGAAAGCCTGGTCCTCGAAAGCGTTCTCAACGGAATCCTCGTTCACGTACTCGTCTCCCGGCTCTACCCAAGACAAGATAACAAGCAAAGAAACCAATATCAACCACGGTGCAATGCGCAAGCAACATGATCCAAAACATGGCATGATATGCGAGAGATGATATGCAATGCGTATGCATGCTTCGGAAGGACAAGGATGAACAAGGCATAATCTTGGCAAACCAAGCATGCCATGGATAGATGAGGTGATTTCGGTTGAAATCGATATAAAGATCACCGGAATCGGATGCACGGTTTGCAAATGGCAAGCAATACAAGAATGACACGAATCTGCCATAAACAGCATGATGCTACTTAGCAAGCAACAAATAATTAAGCTACTGCCCCCAAACATGGCAACAAAGCATATGGCAGTAGTCTACACAAGATGCACGACAAAAGATGAACACTGAGCTACGGCTAAATCACATCAGAACAGGTCCAAACAAGCATGGCAAAAGTGCATAAGATAACAGGTTCTCAGACTTGGTGAAATTAACAACATAGCAGAAAAACTAACATCAGGATGACATGTTCAGAGCAACAAAACAACATGCTACAGGTTCAGAAAATAGCAAAGTAAGGCATGGCATGAATCTACCCATAGCACTTGACAAAAATCCGTAATTGGCCATAAGCCAAAAAGGATCAGAAAACATGATTACTCCCATGTCAATTAAGCAAGTTTCGCTACAGGTTTCAGACTTAGTAGAAAACTGGACATGGCAGAAACTAATAACGACTAGGCATGTTCATGAGCTCGATGCACTCACTACAGAGCATTGCATGATAAACTAAGCATACATACATCAAGAATACATGGCATAGCAACAATACATGGCAAGAATAACATCATATCATGCAAGGATCAACTACACCAAGCTTGGCAAAATCGAATAACACGTAAACAATCTGCCAGCAACATTTTGAAGCAAAAGTTGAGCTCGATTGACTGCAGCTATGGCACTCCATAATTACAAACAAAGGCATGGATGGATAGGGAAAATACTCAAGTTCAAAACACCCTTACTGATCATGCTCAAAATATGCATAGATATCTCGGAAACAACATGAACACATGGCATAAAAATAACAGCAGTCAGGGACTTAGTGAAATTACTAAGTCTCTGAAATCAGCAACATCAGGTGACCTAGTTTGCATGCTTGTGATAGTCACCACATAGATCACAAAAATACATGGCAAACTTCTCTGTAAAGGTAACATAGCATATTACAAAACTCATGTAGGACTCAACTTCATAGGAGGTACACATCAATCATGGCAAAAATAACAAAAGTGCATGTTCAGATAAGATCCAGCAACTAACATCAACTAGCCCTCTTATAACAGCATTTCGGGCATCAATATGACTTCAAATGAAAATGGTGCAATGGAACAAAGTGATGTTCTCTTCGAGGCGAACAATTTGACATACTATACGCGCGAAACGGAGCTACGGATGCGAAGTTACGGCACTATGAACATGGCATGATGATTGAAAAAGCTGGGACTTAGAAATATTCGAGGGGGTAAAAGTCAACCCGCGGGTCTCCAGATCGGATCGGGGGCGCGCGGGCCGAGGCGGGGCCGGCGACGGCGACGGCGGCGGCGGGGCTGCGCCGGCGAGGAGGGGAGCCGGAGGGACGCGGGGCGCGCGGGGCGGCTC
The DNA here is from genome assembly GCA_032464435.1 of Aegilops umbellulata. Taxonomy (NCBI): domain Eukaryota; kingdom Viridiplantae; phylum Streptophyta; class Magnoliopsida; order Poales; family Poaceae; genus Aegilops; species Aegilops umbellulata. The sequence continues at coordinate 5,851,651 of CP136058.1, read as the reverse complement.
CGGCGGAGGCGGGGCGCCGGCGCGCGCGGGCTTCGGCCAGCGGCGCGGTGGCGGAGGGCGCGGTCGGCGGCGGCGACCGGCGACGAGGGCAGCGGCGGCGGCCGGCGTCGAGGCGCGGGGCGGCGGGGACGAGGCGCGGGGCGGCGCGGGCGTGGGAGGCCGCGGCGGCGGCGGATGGGCCCCGCGGGCCCGCTGCGGGCTCGCGGGCCGGCGGCGGTGGGCGGCGGCGCGGGGACACGTGGCGTCCCGCGAGTGGCTGCAGGCGGCGGCGGGATTTGTCCGGCTCGGGCCGGACGTGTCCGGCGGCGGCGGGGCGAATTAGACTAGGGTTTGGGGTGTTTTTACCCGAGATTAGAGAAGGGGGAGGCTTTTTATAGATAGGAGGAGCTAGGAGGCTCCAAATGGAGTGCGGTTTTCGGCCACGCGATCGTGATCGGACGGCGGAGGACATGGGAGTGCCTTAGATGGGTTATTGGGCTGTTTTGAAGGGGTGTTGGGCTGCAACACACACGAGGCCTTCACGGTTACCCGGTTAACCGTTGGAGTACCAAACGAACTCCGATTGACCCGAAACCTGACAGGCGGTCTTTCGGTGCTATACCGAGGCCACATGCCAAACCTCGGTCCAAACCGAGAATGTTTACTACCCGCTCATGAAGAAATGTAAACGAGGACGCCGGGAGACATAGGAGCGCCGGATTGCAAAACGGACAACGGGAAAGATGCTCGGATTTATGAGACAAACACGTATGCGAATGCGATGCACATGATGACATGATATGAAATGCATGACATGACCAAAATGCAAAACGAAGAGAACCCAACCACGGAGGAAATATCATAACACATAGCCGGAAATGGCAAGAGTTGGATTACAAATATGGCAAGTTACATCTGGGGCGTTACATTTACCTACGAGATTCGGTAGTAACTTGATCCAAAGTTACATGATCATCATCATTAGCTTCCTCACTAATTGGTGTAGTAGTCACAAGAACAGATTTCTGTGATGAACTACTTTCCAATAAGGGAGATGGTACAATTACCTTATCAAGTTTTCTACTTTCCTCCCACTCACTTCTTTCGAGAGAAACTCCTTCTCTGGAAAGGATCCATTCTTAGCAACGAATATCTTGCCTTCGGATCTGTGATAGAAGGTGTACCCAACTGTCTCCTTTGGGTATCCTATGAAGACACATTTATCCGATTTGGGTTTGAGCTTATCAGGATGAAACTTTTTTCATATAAGCATCGCAACCCCAAACTTTAAGAAACGACAACTTTGGTTTCTTGCCAAACCACAGCTCATAAGGCGTTGTCTCGACGGATTTTGATGGTGCCCTTAACGTGAATGCAACTTTCTTTAATGCATAACCCCAAAAACGATAGTGGTAAATCGGTAAGAAACATCATAGATTGTACTATATCCAATAAAGTACGGTTATGACGTTCGGACACACCATTATGCTGTGGTGTTCCAGGTGGCATGAGTTTGTGAAACTATTCCACATTGTTTTAATTGAAGACCAAACTCATAACTCAAATATTTGTCTCCGCGATCAGATCGTGGAAACCTTATGTTCTTGTCACGATGATTTTCTACTTCACTCTGAAATTCTTTGAACTGTTCAAATGTTTCAGACCTATGTTTCATCAAGTAGATATACCCATATCTGCTCAAATTATCTGTGAAGGTCAGAAAATAATGATACTTGCCGCGAGCCTCAACACTTATCGGATCGCATACATCAGTATGTATTATTTCCAATAAGTCAGTTGGTCGCTCTATTGTTCCGGAGAACGGAGTCTTTAGTCATCTTGCCCATAAGGCATGGTTCGCAAGCATCAAGTGATTCATAATCAAGTGATTCTAGAATCCCATCAGCATGGAGTTTCTTCATGCGGTTTACACCAATATGACCTAAACGGCAGAGCCACAAATAAGTTGCACTATCATTATTAACTTTTCATCTTTTGGTTTCAATATTATGAATATGTGTATCACTACGATCGAGATCCAATGCACCATTTTCATTAGGTGTGTAACCATATAAGGTTTTATTCATGTAAACAGAACAACAATTTATTATCTTACTTAAATGAATAACGGTATTACAATAAACATGATCAAATCATATTCATGCTCAACGCAAACACCAAATAACACTTATTTAGGTTCAACACTAATCCCGAAAGTATAGGGAGTGTGCGATGATGATCATATCAATCTTGGAACCACTTCCAACTCTCATCGTCACTTCACCCTTAACTAATCTCTGTTCATTCTGCAACTCCCGTTTCGAGTTACTAATCTTAGCAACTGAACTAGTACCAAATACTTGGGGGTTGCTATGAACACTAGTAAAGTACACATCAATAACATGTATATCAAATATACCTTTGTTTACTTTGCCATCCTTTCTTATCCACCAAATACTTGGGGTAGCTCCGCTTCCAATGACCAATCCCTTTGCAGTAGAAGCACTTAGTCTCAGGCTTAGGACCAGACTTGGGCTTCTTCACTTGAGCAACAAATCGCTTGCCGTTCTTCTTGAAGTTCCCCTTCTTCCCTTTGCCCTTTTCTTGAAACTAGTGGTCTTGTCTACCATCAACACTTGATGTTTTTTCTTGATTTCTACCTCGTCGATTTTAGCATCACGAAGAGCTTGGGAATCGTTTCCTTTATCCCTTGCATATTATAGTTCATCACGAAGTTCTACTAACTTGGTGATGGTGACTAGAGAATTCTGTCAATCACTATTTTATCTAGAAGATTAACTCCCACTTGATTCAAGCGATTGTAGTACCCAGACAATCTGAGCACATGCTCACTAGTTGAGCGATTCTCCTCCATCTTTTAGCTATAGAACTTGTTGGAGACTTCATATCTCTCAACTCGGGTATTTGCTTGAAATATTAACTTCAACTCCTGGAACATCTCATATGGTCCATGACGTTCAAAACGTCTTTGATGTCCCGATTCTAAGCCGTTAAGCATGGTGCACTAAACTATCAAGTAGTCATCATATTGAGCTAGCCAAACGTTCATAACGTCTGCATCTGCTCCTGTAATAGGTCTGTCACCTAGCGGTGCATCAAGGACATAATTCTTCTGTGCAGCAATGAGGATAAACCTCAGATCACGGATCCAATCCGCATCATTGCTACTAACATCTTTCAACACAATTTTCTCCAGGAACATATCAAAATTAACATATGAAAGCAACAACGCGAGCTATTGATCTACAACATAGATATGCTAATACTACCAGGACTAAGTTCATGATAAATTAAAGTTCAATTAATCATATTACTTAAGAACTCCCACTTAGATAGACATCCCTCTAATCCTCTAAGTGATCACGTGATCCAAATCAACTAAACCATGTCCGATCATCACGTGAGATGGAGTAGTTTCATTGGTGAACATCACTATGTTGATCATATCTACTATATGATTCACGCTCGACCTTTCGGTCTCCGTGTTCCGAGGCCATATCTGTTATATGCTAGGCTCGTCAAGTTTAACCTAAGTATTCCGCGTGTGCAATTGTTTTGCACCCGTTGTATTTGAACGTAGAGCCTATCACACCCGATCATCACGTGGTGTCTCAGCACGAAGAAATTTTGCAACGGTGCATACTCAGGGAGAACACTTATACCTTGATAATTTAGTGAGAGATCATCTTATAAAGCTACCGTCGAACTAAGCAAAATAAGATGTATAAAAGATAAACATCACATGCAATCATAATATGTGACATGATATGGCCATCATCATCTTGTGCCTTTGATCTCCATCTCCAAAGCATCGTCACGATCTCCATCGTCACCGGCATGACACCATGATCTCCATCATCTTGATCTATATCAATGTGTCGTCACATGGTCGTCTCGCCAACAATTGCTCTTGCAACTATTGCTATCGCATAGCGATAAAGTAAAGCAATTATTTGGCGCTTGCATCTTATGCAATAGAGAGACAATCATAAGGCTTTTGCCAGTTGCCGATAACTTCAACAAAACATGATCATCTTATACAACAACTTATATCTCATCACGTCTTGACCATATCACATCATAACATGCCCAGCAAAAACAAGTTAGACGTCCTCTACTTTGTTGTTGCAAGTTTTACGTGGTTGCTACGGGCTGAGCAAGAACCGTTCTTACCTACGCATCAAAACCACAACGATAGTTTGTCAAGTTGGTGCTGTTTTAACCTTCGCAAGGACCGGGCGTAGCCACACTCGGTTCAACTAAAGTTGGAAAAACTGACACCCGCCAGCCACCTGTGTGCAAAGCACGTCGGTAGAACCAGTCTCGCGTAAGCGTACGCGTAATGTCAGTCCGGGCCGCTTCATCCAACAATACCGCCGAACCAAAGTATGACATGCTGGTAAGCAGTATGACTTATATCGCCCACAAGTCACTTGTGTTCTACTCGTGCATATAACATCAAACCATAAAACCTAGAATCTGATACCACTATTGGGGAACGTAGTAATTTCAAAAAAAATCCTACACACACAAGATCATGGTGATGCATAGCAACGAGAGGGGAGAGTGTTGTCTATGTACCCTCGTAGACCGAAGCGGAAGCATTGACACAACATAGAGGAAGTAGTCGTACGTCTTCCCGGTCCAACAGATCCAAGCACCGTTACTCTGGCACCTCCGAGTTCTTGACACACGTACAGCTCGATGACGCACCCCGGGCTCCGATCCAGCAAAGCTTCGGGGAGGATTTTTTCAGCACGACGGCGTGGTGACGATCTTGATGTTCAACCATCGTAGGGCTTCACCTAAGCACTGCTACAATATGACCGAGGTGTAATATCATGGAGGGGGGCACCGCACACGGCTAAGGAATGATCACGAAGATCAACTTGTGTATCTATGGGGTACCCGCTGCCCCCGTATATAAAGGAGTGGAGGAGGGGAGGGCCGGCCCTCTCTATGGCGCGCCCTAGGGAGTCCTACTCCCACCGGGAGTAGGATTCCCCCTTTCCTAGTCCAACTAGGAGGCCTTCCATGTAGTAGGAGTAGGAGACAAGGAAGGGGAAAGGAGAAGGGAAGGAAGGAGGGGGCGCAGCCCCTCCCCCTAGTCCAATTCAGACTAGGCCTTAGGGGGGGCGCGGCCTGCCCTAGGCAGCCCCTCTCTCTTTCCCGTATGGCCCAATAAGGCCCAATACTTTTCCCCCGTATTCCCGTAACTCCTCGGTACTCCGAAAAATACCCGAACCACTCAGAACCTTTCCGATGTCCGAATATAGTCGTTCAATATATCGATCTTTACGTCTCAACCATTTCAAGACTCCTCGTCATGTCCCCGGTCTCATCCGGGACTCCGAACTCCTTCGGTACATCAAAACTCATAAACTCATTATATAACTGTCATCGAAACCTTAAGCGTGCGGACCCTACGGTTCGAGAACAATGTAGACATGGCTGAGACACGTGTCCGGTCAATAACCAATAGCGGAACCTGGATGCTCATATTGGCTCCTACATATTCTACGAAGATCTTTATCGGTCAGACCGCATAACAACATACGTTGTTCCCTTTGTCATCGGTATGTTACTTGCCCGAGATTCGATCGTCAGTATCTCAATACCTAGTTCAATCCCGTTACCGGCAAGTCTATTTACTCGTTCCGTAATACATCATCTCGCAACTAACTCATTAGTTGGAATGCTTGCAAGGCTTATGTGATGTGCATTACCGAGAGGGCCCAGAGATACCTCTCCGACAATCGGAGTGACAAATCCTAATCTCGAAATACGCCAACCCAACATGTACCTTTGGAGACACCTGTAGAGCTCCTTTATAATCACCCAGTTACATTGTGACGTTTGGTAGCACACAAATTGTTCCTCCGGCAAACGGGAGTTGCATAATCTCATAGTCATAGGAACATGTATAAGTCATGAAGAAAGCAATAGCAACATACTAAACGATCGGGTGCTAAGCTAATGGAATGGGTCATGTCAATCAGATCATTCATCTAATGATGTGATCCCGTTAATCAAATGACAACACATGTCTATGGTTAGGAAACATAACCATCTTCGATTAACGAGCTAGTCAAGTAGAGGCATACTAGTGACGTTTAGTTTGTCTATGTATTCACACAAGTATTATGTTTCCGGTTAATACTATTCTAGCATGAATAATAAACATTTATCATGATATAAGGAAATAAAATAATAACTATTATTGCCTCTAGGGCATATTTCCTTCAATAAGTTTTGATATTGCTTTTGCGAACAACAGTTGAAGCTTTAGCGTGATCCTTTACTCTAACAGGGAAAGGTGGTTTCTCAACATAAGAAGTAGTAATGATAGGATCATTATAAGTGACAATCTTTTCTTCAACTTTAATAGGTGCATCTACTTTTACTTCTATGGGAGGATGATATTTAAACCACTTCTCCTTAGGGAGATCAACATAAGTAGCAAAAGATTCACAGAAAGAAGCTACTATCTCAGAGTCAAGTCCATATTTAGTGCTAAACTTACGGAAAATATCGGTATCCATAAAAGATTTAACACAATCAAACTTAGGTGTCATACCTGACTCCTTACCTTCGTCGAGGTCCCAATCTTCGGAGTTGCGTTTAATTCTATCTAATAAATTCCATCTGAATTCAATGGTCTTCATCATAAAAGAGCCAGCAGAAGAAGTACCAAGCATGGTGCGATTGTTTCCAGAAAGCCGAGCATAAAAACTTTGCATAATTATTTCTCTCGAGAGCTCATGATTGGGGCATGAATATAACATTTATTTAAGCCTCCCCCAAGCTTGAGCGATGCTTTCTCCTTGGCGAGGCCAGAAATTATATATATAATTGCGATCACGATGAACAAGATGCATAGGGTAATACTTTTGATGAAATTCCAATTTCAATCTTTTATAGTCCCACGATCTCGTATCACATAGCCTATACCATATCAATGCGTCTTCCTCCAAAGATAAAGGGAAGACCTTCTTTTTAGCAACATCATTGGGTACACCTGCAAGCTTAAATAATCCACCAACTTCATCCACATATAATAAGTGCTCATCAGGATGCTTTGTTCCATCTCCTGTAAAAGGATTAGCTAGTAGTTTTTCCATTATACCCGAAGGAAATATAAAAGGAGTTTCATTTTCAATAGGTTCAGTAGGTTGAGGAGCAAATCTTTGCTCTACTGGACGGGGTGAAGATACCCCGAACAAGCCCCTCAGAGAATTACTTTCCATAGTAACAAGTGACAGTAAATTTTAGCACACTAAATAAATTTTTCCTTACCAAATTCCACCTACCAAAGGCGCTACACTCCCCGGCAACGGCGCCAGAAAAGAGTCTTGATGACCCACAAGTATAGGGGATCTATCGTAGTCCTTTCGATAAGTAAGAGTGTCGAACCCAACGAGGAGCAGAAGGAAATGATAAGCAGTTTTCAGCAAGGTATTCTCTACAAGTACTGAAATAAGTGGTAACAGATAGGTTGGTGATAAGGTAAATTGTAACGAGCAACAAGTAACAAAAGTAAATAAGGTGCAGCAAGGTGGCCCAATCCTTTTTGTAGCAAAGGACAAGCCGAAACAAACTCTTATAATAGGAAAAGCGCTCCCGAGGACACATGGGAATATCGTCAAGCTAGTTTTCATCACGTTCATATGATTCGCGTTCGGTACTTTGATAATTTGATATGTGGGTGGACCGGTGCTTGGGTGTTGTTCTTACTTGAACAAGTATCCCACTTATGATTAACCTCTATTGCAAGATCCGCAACTACAACAAAAGTATTGAGGCAAACCTAACCATAGCATGAAACAAGTGGATCCAAATCAGCCCCTTACGAAGCAACGCATAAACTAGGGTTTAAGCTTCTGTCACTCTAGCAACCCATCATCTACTTATTACTTCCCAATGCCTTCCTCTAGGCCCAAATAATGGTGAAGTGTTATGTAGTCGACGCTCACATAACACCACTAGAGTCTAGACAACATCCATCTTGTCAAAATATCAAACGAATACCAAATTCACATGACTACTAATAGCAAGACTTCTCCCTTGTCCTCAAGAACGAACGTAACTACTCAGAAAGCATATTCATGTTCATAATCAGAGGGGTAATAATATGCATATAGGATCTGAACATATGATCTTCCACCAAATAAACCAACTAGCATCAACTACAAAGAGTAATCAACACTACTAGCAACCTACTAGCACCAATCCCGGACTTTGGGACAAGAATTGGATACAAGAGATGAACTAGGGTTTGGAGATGAGATGGTGCTGGTGAAGATGTTGATGGAGATTGCCCTCTCCCGATGAGAGGAGCGTTGGTGATGACGATGGTGATGATTTCCCCCTCCCGGAGGGAAGTTTCCCCGGCAGAACAGATCTTCCGGAGCTCTAGATTGGTTCCGCCTCGGTTCTCGCCCCGAAAGGTTGCTTCTGGTTTTTTTCTCATTGAAATACTTCATATAGGAGAAGATGGACGTCGGAGACCCACCAGGGGGCCCACGAGGTAGGGGGCGCGCCCCAGGGGGGGCGCCCCCCACCCTCATGAGCAGGGTGTGGGCCCCCTGGACTTCATCTTTGGCGAGGATTTTTCTTTATTTATTTTAAGATGTTCCGTGGAGTTTCAAGACTTTTGGAGTTGCGCAGAATAGGTCTCTAATATTTGCTCCTTTTCCAGCCCAGAATTCCAGCTGTCGGCATTCTCCCTCCTTATGTAAACCTTGTAAAATAAGAGAGAATAGCCATAAGTATTGTGACATAACATGAAATAACAGCCCATAATGCAATAAATATCGATATGAAAGCATGATGCAAAATGGACGTATCAACTCCTCCAAGCTTAGACCTCGCTTGTCCTCAAGCGAAAAGCCGATAACAATAAATATGTCCTCATGTTTAGAGGTAGAGGCGTCGATAACAGCAACATATATAAATTTTGTCATATGATTACTTATGTTCAAGTGATGGTCAATTCACAATGCAAAAGTATAAATCATAAACCTTATAAATAGGTCCAACTCCCTCTAAACTAGAAATGTGGGACTAAACTTTAGTTCCACCTCTTGTCTTGCACGAATGGGCTGCGTGGGCCTCTAGGATTTATTAGGAACTTCTGAAACTGCTATTGGGCTAGGCCCAAAATTGACAAAATTCAAGCAATGCCCCACCAGATCCTAGAGGCACAAAAAATTTGCCTTTGGTTCCAAAACACTGTTTTATATACCGGTACTGCAGTGGATACTATTAAGTTGAACTTCCACCTAGAACTCTATGCTAGACTAGTAAGCAACTTGAACAGTGGAGTAGGCCTTGAACTGCAAGTTTTCTACGAATCTAGCTTCACATAAAGCCTTGACCGATACGTGGCTACCGTGGGTCTTCCCCGCGGGTGGAGCTTATGCGTCATACTCCAAGACCTTTCATGAGTTTAAGAGAGAACCCTACTCTCATAGATTGTGACGTTTGACAATTAGACTCATATAGGTGTGTTCTTCAAAAGATGTTCTGCAAGACAACATCTCTTCTTAAATGAGCCACTTAGAACACATTAAGATATACATCAACCTGCCATACAGTTTTAGGAGAGTATTGCATCTTCATAGAGTGGTATTGTTAATAGTAAGGATACTCTCCTCTCAGTTGATCAACAGCTTGTCTTCCACATCTAATTCACGGGATCTCCGATCACAAAGAATAGGTTACCACTGTGAACAACTCATATTGTGGGTCTCATACCCATCTCCCTCGATGCATTATCTATCACATTACGTGATAGACCCTTAGTAAAAGGATCTGCCAGATTTTTAGACGTTTGGATATAATCTAATGCAATAACTCCGTTGTTTCTCATTTTCCTGACAGACTTTAACATTCTCTGAATGTGTCTTGATGACTTCATGTTATCCTTTGAGCCTCTCACTTTCGTGATCATAGTTTGATTGTCGCAGTTCATAAGGATACCCGGTACAGGTTTCTCAACAACCGGCAAGTCATTCAAGAGCCGGCGAAGCCAATCTTCTTTGACCGTAGCTGTATCTAGTGTTGTGAATTCTGCTTCCATTGTTGACCTCGTTAAGATGGTCTTCTTGGAAGACTTCCAAGAAACAGCGCGACTTCCATGAGTGAATACATATCCACTCGTGGCCTTTATCTCATCAGCATCTGAGATCCAGTTTGAGTCACTATACCCTTCAAGCACCTTTGGGTGCCCAGTGTAGTGAATTCCATAATTAGCAGTGCCTTTCAAATAACGCAAAATTCTTTCTAGAGCTTTCCAATGCACATCTCCTAGTTTTGAGACAAACCGACTCAGTTTGCTAACAGCAAAAGAGATGTCAGGTCTTGTAGCACTGGCTAAGTACATAAGCGAGCCAATAATCTGAGAATATTTCAATTGATCTCTAACAATTCTTTGATTCTTCCGAAGTAGCACGCTAGCATCATAGGGTTTTGGAGAAGGCTTGCAGTCACTATAGCCAAAGCAACTCAAGATCTTTTCCACATAGTGAGATTGAAGCAATGTAATCCCACCATCATCGTCTCTCAACAACTTGATGTTGAGAATGACATCAGCCACTCCTAAATCCTTCATCTCAAAACAACAAGATAGGAAATCCTTAACCTCCTTAATAACATTTAGATTTGTTCCGAAAATCAGTATGTCATCAACATACAAGCAAAGGATAACTCCCTCACCCCCACCATGGCGATAGTACACACATTTGTCAGCTTCGTTTACAACAAAGCCTGCAGCTATTAAAGTTCTTTCAAACTTCTCATGCCACTGTTTGGGTGCTTGCTTGAGTCCATACAAAGACTTCAGCAACTTGCACACTTTTCTTTCCTGACCATCTAGTACAAACCCATCTGGCTGTTCCATATAAATCTCCTCGTCCAGCTCTACATTTAGCAAAGCAGTCTTAACATTCATTTGATGAACGAGAAGACAATGTGAGGCATCTAGTGAAAGTAGAACTCGAATAGTGGTCAGTTGAGCCACAGGTGAGTAAGTATCAAAGAAGTCTTCACCTTCTTTTTGGGTATAACCCTTAGCCACGGCCGAGCCTTGTACTTTTCAATAGTACCATTAGGCCTAACCTTCTTCTTGAATACCCATTTGCATCCTATAGGTTTGCACTCATAAGGACAATCAGTTATCTCCCAAGTTTCATTCGCCAAGATGGAATCCATCTCACTACGAACCTCTTCCTTCCAGTAGTCAGCATCTTCAGATGCATAGGCCTCTGCAATGGAACTGGGAGTGTCATCTATGAGATACACAAGAAAATCATCACCAAAGGACTTTGCAGTCCTCTGTATCTTTCTCCTAGTAGGAACTTCATTGTTCTCCTCCACAGAACTTTCAAAGTGTTCCATCGAAATGGCAGGTTCGGTAATTGTAACTGGTTCCTAATTCAATGAACTAGGCATCTCCTGATTAGATGAGGTAGCCATATCCTTCATGGGAAAGATATCTTCAAAGAAAGTCGCATCATTCGACTCCATGATCGTATCGACATGCATGTCAGGTACCTCAGATTTTACAATCAAGAATCTATAGCCAATGCTATGAAAAGCATATCCCAGGAAAACACAATCCACGGTCTTTGGTCCAAGCTTCCGCTTCTTTGGAATTGGAACATTGACTTTCGCCCAACAACCCCATGTTCGCAGATAAGAGAGTTTTAACCTTTTCTTCTCCCATTCCTCGAATGGAGTTATCGCTTTGTTCTTTGTGGGGACTCGGTTTAGGACATGACATGCTGTCAATATCGCCTCCCCCCACCATGCCTTGGAGAGACCCGATGTGTCTAACATGGCGTTAACCAAATCAGTTAGAGTACGGTTCTTTCTTTCGGCCACCCCATTTGACTGAGGTGAGTAGGGAGGTGTCCTCTCATGGATTATACCATGTTCCGCAGAAAAGCATCAAATTCATTGAAAAAATACTCTCCACCATGGTCGGACCTAAGCCTCTTGATTTTTCGATCAAGTTGGTTTTCCACTTCAGCTTTATAGATCTTGAAAAAGTTCAAAGCCTCATCCTTAGATTTCAGAAGATACACACGACAGTATCTAGTGGAGTCGTTAATTAACGTCATGAAATATTTCTTTCCACCTTTTGTCAAAACACCATTCATTTCACATAGATCTGAACGTATGAGCTCTAGCGGTGCAAGATTTCTCGTTTCCGCAGTCGTGTGAGACTTACGAGGTTGCTTAGCTTGCACACACACTTGACACTTAGATCCCTTGACAGTGGTGAAACTAGGGATTAAGTTCAACTTTGCTAGTCACGACATGCAAACAAAGTCAACATGACAAAGACGTGAATGCCACACATTTGATTTACCATTGTTGCAAATATGATTAACAACTTTATTGCAAACATCTAATAAGGATAAACGAAACAGGCCTCCTGACTCATAGCCTTTACCAACAAAGGTTCCATACTTGGATATTACAAATTTATTCGACTCAAAGACAAGCTTATAGCCATCTCTACACAGAAGAAATCCGCTAACAAGATTTTTATTGACGGAGGGGACATAATGCACGTTCTTCAGCCGCATGATCTTCCCCGAAGTAAACTTCAGATCGACCGTGCCAACACCACGAACCGAAGCACTTGAATCGTTGCCCATCAGCACGGTTGAAGTCCCTGCGGTCTGATAAGACGAAAACATGGAAATATCACCGCATACATGCACATTAGCACCCGTGTCGATCAACTAATCAGGAGAATGACATACTAAAAGAGTAGTGGGAAATATACCATACCCAACATCCTTCATGTCAGTGTCTCCAATGACATCGTTAGCGGTCTTGCCGCCTTTCCCAGGATGACGCTTGTCATAGCGACTAGGGCAACTAGGAGCCCAATGATCAGGATCCCCACACACATGACATACACCTTTCTTCTTATCATTCTTCTTCTTGAAGTTCGTGTGTTGCACAGCCTTGTTCTTCCCATCGAAATTTGCTTTACCATCAAACTTGCCCTTGTTCTTGAACTTGTGGGGCTGGAAGTTCTTCTTCTGTATCAGATTGGCACTAGATCCTCCCTCAATACCTCGAGCACGTGTGTCCTTTGCTCTCGCCTTTTCTTCCACATCAAGAGTGTCAATGAGGTCCGGGACGGAAAACTCCTGTCTCTTATGCTTCAGTAAGGTAGCAAAGTTCCTCCACGAAGGAGGAAGCTTAGTGATGATACCTCCAGCAACAAACTTGTCCGGTAGCATACAGCTGAAGTGCTCAAGTTCTCTAGCAAATGACTGTATCTCATGAGCTTTCTTAACCACGGAGCGCTCTTCAGTCATCCTGTAATCATAGAATTGCTCCATGATGTACAACTCAGTGCCAGCATCCGAGACCCCAAACTTGGCCTCCAGTGCATCCCACATATCTTTTCCATTATCAATTGACGCATAAGCATCAACTATGTACTCACCAAGAACACTCAAGAGAGCAGCCTTCAACAGAGTATCCATTTTCTGAAAAGCTTGTGCCTGTTGAGCGTCAAGCTCTCCTTCAGGTTTGCAAAGAGTGGCGTCATAGCAACTCATGGTTTGAAACCATAAGACTGCTCTCATGCGCCACCTCTTATAGTTGATACCCTCAAACATAGGAGGTCTCATGGAAGCAGCAAAACCACTTGGTGTAAATTGCCTATAATAAGGTTTTTGAATTGTTGGAAATATGAGCAATTTACCAAATAATTTTGCTAATGGAAATACTAGATAAAGCATGACTAATATAGCAGAGATACAGTAAGTCATGCAATCTAACAGAGTGAAGGTGAATAGCATTTGCATATATGAACTTGAACTAAACACATCTAGAACAGACACTAGATGAAGTTGCATATATGAAGTAGAACCTATTATATGTAGGGCAGAAACTAGACCAAAGAACTGTGGCAGAACATCTAACAGAAAGAGCAAGAACACTTACGGGACAGCAGCAGAAGAAGCACTGGACTTGGGGTCGACATCCTCTCCAGCCATGTCGTCGATGAGGTCGTCGATGTCCGGGAAGAAGTCGTCGTCGGGGAAGTAGTCGTCGGAGTCCGTGATGAAGAAGTCAGTAGTCGCGCGAAGCGCTCCCCAAAAACCTTATCACCCTTCTCCCGTACAGGACTCAAAAGGTGCGGTTTCGGAGGCCTACTGTCCCGACCTGCGGTGCACGCCGCAAGCCGGGATGGGGAAGATCGTAGCAGCAACGCAGTGCTCAGGAACCTTGTGGCGAGAGAAAGAGGATCTTCAGGAGAAGGACGCGAACAGGCTGCGGCGGGAGGTGAAGCAACGGAGGGAGACGAAGCGAACAGGGAGCACGCAAAGAGGTGCGCCGTTCGTATTCAGGCTCCACTACAGCAAAACATTTCAGCTCCTGTGTGACCGTTCGTATACCCGTCGTGTGTGGCAAAAATTTAGACATCGGCTCGTTCTTGTAACCCGCGGCGCGGCACGGCGTGGCGCGTGGATGTCCCTCTTGTTCTCATCCTCATACATGTGGGGAAAGAACCTCCCTTATAAAGAGGTCCAACTCCCTCTAAACTACTCCCTCCGTCCCATAATATAAGAACGTTTTTGACACTACACTAGTGTCAACAACGTTCTTATATTATGGGACGGAGGGAGTAGCAATGTAGGACTAAACTTTAGTTACACCTCTTGCCTTGCACGAATGGGCTGCGTGGGCCTCTAGGATTTATTAGGAATTTCTGAAACTGCTATTGGGCTAGGCCCAAAATAGACAAAATTCCAGCATAGAATTTATCTACAATTTCCACATGTATAGCCCTTCACATCAATCAATATACCTTGGGGGCTCGTTCATTTAAGTATTAATTTTTGTGGTCTATGTTCCATGCATGATTGCAGGTTCCTTGCTATCAAAGTGGTGATAATATTTCTGCTGGGTGCAATGATGGTCGGGTCTAACGCACTGGTTCATTTTGGTGTCGGCAATTGTATTTCACCAGGTGTCGGAATCTTCATGGGAGCCACATGCTTATTTTTTCTAGTTCTCGGCCTTGATCTCGGCGCCTACGCTCTGATTTAGAAGTCTGGCCACCAGCAAGCAGCTATACCGACCGTGATCCTCCTTTTGTGCCAACCGCGCCGTGTAAAGTTGGTGTCCGGCCTTCTCCTTCTGCATGGGCAAATGAAGTCTGAAACACATATATTTAGATAATAATATGATGAAAGTACTGAAAAATGTATGATTCATTATGTTGTGCAATATTTTTTTAAACATAAATAGCATAAGGGAATAAAATTTATCATGCATGTTTGTGTATTAAGGTGGGCTTCTACTATGCATGGATGCATGTTGACCGAGGTTCTTTTTCCATATGGATGTTGCATGTTGTGATGACATGCTTGCTTGTTGAGAGAAATATGTTATTGAAGGCTAGCTATTTAGATATAGGAGATTCATAGTATGTCATCATTTTTTTCTGCCAATGAAGTCTTTTGTGGGGATTTCGTGACAATTGTCATGATGTGGGATTCGTGAAGCAATACACACTTGAAGGTTCTACGTACATGATTCAAATGAGGAATTTACCTAGGTTCGGACCCTCTGCCTAGAGGTAACACCCTACTTTTACCGAGTGTTTAATCAAGGCTCGTAGGACAAATTTTGTGGCAGTACAAGTATATGAGGGAATCTCGTTTGTCATTTCCTGCCGCGCAAGGGTGCCCTAGCCTTGCCTTATATAGGTCGAGGAGGTTGGGCCTAGTTGGTCTAATAGTACATCCGCCCTAGTTGGTCTAACAGGTGCATTCATGTAATGTGGTTACACTCGGTTTAATGTGTTGTAGTAACGCTTGGTTTATGGTGCTAGTGTCTTGGAGAGGATTTTTTTTTAATTTTTAGCTTTAGAACCAAATCCACGGACGGTATTTGGCCTTGGAAACAGAAGCCAACTTGTGCCGCAGAGGATGCCAAGTCCGTCCTTACCTTGGGTGTTACCGAGTGGTCTATATCCCGGGGGACCGTCGTGCCTTGAAGATCTCTGGAGTTGCCCAATATTGTACTGCGCATGAGTTTTTTCTCCTGTGGTTTTATTACCGGGAAATTCACTATTTTGCATCGTTTTTTTTTGTTTTTTCTCTTTTTTTTCCCTTTTACTTCTTTCTCTTTTTCGGTTTTCTTTGTTACTTTCCTCAGTGTCATCGATTTTATCTGGTTTTCCCTTTTTCTTTTTTACTTTCTATCTGGTTTTTTCATTGCGCAACACATTTGGATAGAGAGATTAGCTTGCAATCTTCATAAGAAGTACTTCCGTCCACTACCGGAAAACGGGCATACGCCGACGGCCAAACCTATGCCTACGGCTGCCGTCGGCCTAGTTTGAGATATGCCGACAGCCCAGTCCTGGCCGTCGGCTTACACTGGCTGTCGGGTTACGTGGATCTATGCCGACGGCCGCCGTCGGCACAGAACGGCCGTCGACCTAGGCGCAGACATGCCGACAGCAGCCGTCGGCATAAATCAGCCGTCGGTATAACTGTGGGCCCGGCGACCCCGCCCGTGACTAGTGGCTAACGCCGTCAAACCTATGCCGACGATCGGTACGGCCGGCCGTCGGCATATCTCCGCATGCCACGTCACCGATCTGCGGCGTAGGTATGCCGACGGTAGCCGTCGGCATATTTGCCACGTCACCGATCCGCGGCACGGCGCCCACCATAACCCTGCCGTATCTATGCCTACGGCTTTGCCGTCGGCATAGCTATTTTTTTTACATATGTTTTAATGTTTTTCTTACATACGTTTTTTGCATATGTTTTTATGCTTTTTTAAAAATATGTTTTCATGCTTTTTTATGTATTATATGAATATATATGTAGTTTGTAATTTTTTCCATAGATTATGAATATATATATATATATATATATATAGTTTGTATTTTTTTCGAGCACATTAATAATATGCTGTCATGTTCTTTTGAATATAGGTCCATAAATTTTATTAAAATCGAAAACAACTATGCGACATAAGTTGAGTTGCGGTTGCAAACGCCCGGCACCCGTCTCCGGAGTGTGACCCCGTCACGGCCGGCGCTGCCGCCAGCATCTGGAGGGCGGAAACAGCCGCCTCGGGTCTATACGGAGGGGACGTTGCTCCGAAGTGTTTCTATGGGATGACCTACCACAACCGGGTGGTGTTGTGGCGTGTTCGAAGAGGCGGCACGCATCTCCGGGGCGTGCCCCCCCTAACGGATGGCGCCGCCGCCGGCACCTGGTGGGGGAAAAACGGACGCATCGGGTCTACACGGAGGGGATGTAGCTGTCGGTTTGGCCCCGGATGTTGCTCCCAGGTGTCCCTCTAGGCTGACCTGACAAAACCGGGTGGAGATGTCCACTTTTTAAAGCCGGTCCGTGGAAAGTTAAAGGGCTAGATCTCGTGGTCAACCGCTCTAGGGTTAGGCGGAACGGGGGCCCTGGGGGTAGAAATGCCACCGGAGCGTCGCACCGGCCCCTCATACATGCGGGGTGGTGTTGTGGCATGTTCGAAGAGGCGGCACGCGTGTCTGGAGTGTGCCCCCCCCCCTCACGGACGGCGCCGCCGCCGGCACCTGGAGGGGGGAAACGGGCGCGTCGGGTCTACACGAAGTGGATCTTGCTGTGGGTCTGGCCCGGTTGTTGCTCCAAAGTGTTCCTATGGGCTGACCTAACACAACCGGGTGGGGAGGTCCTCTGGTCAAAGCCCGTCTGTGCAAAGTCAAAGGGCTAGATCCCGTGGTCAAACGCTACAGGGTTAGGTGGGACGGGGGCCCTGGGGGGGTAGCAATGCCACCGGAGCGTCGCACCGGGCCCTCATACATGCGGGGTGGTGTGGTGGCATGTCCGAAGAGGCGGCACGCGTCTCCGGGGCGTGGCCCCCCCTCACGGACGGCGATGACACGGTAGTAGACGTTCTGCGGTAACGATGCGGCGTGAATATTATTAAATACTCGGAGCGCGATAAAATCATGAGTTTTTTTGCACGACGTGGGCACATGTGCTATAGGAACGATGGTATTTTTTCATAATTTTTGGTGATGGAGAAGTATCCAAAAAATTCCCTCTACGCGGATTGCCCTTCGCGCGTCTACGGCTGTGGCCGGCGGCCTCCGGGGGCTAGCATGCCGCCAAATCTTGCGTAGGCGGCCTCTCACAAGTCTGGAAGTGTTGTGGCGGTTGCAAACGCCCGGCACGCGTGTCCGGGGTGTGCCCCCCCTCACGGACGCCGCCGGCGGCGGCACCTGGAGGGGGGAAACGGACGCATCGGGTCTACACGGAGGGGATCTTGCTGTGGGTCTGGCCCGAATTGATGGTGAGGCATTGTGAATCAAAGAGACATAATTATGCTTGAAAAGTTAAATGAAGATGCTGACGATGAGGAAGAGCCTCACCTCCGTCAGACAACGAAGAAGATATGCGTGATAGTGATGATGAGACCGGTCCACAAATAGATTACAATAGTGATGATTCATATGGGTTCTAGAAAATGTAAGTTCTTGTAATGATCATTACAATAGTATGATTAATGTGCTCTTCTGGTATTAATGTTTTTCCTGTATGCTTGTTTAATTGATATCCTTACTAATTGTTTATTCTCTTATCAATGCAGGTTTGCTAATCATGGGCAAGTCCAGCGGCGCCAGTTTCCTCAGTAAATTTAAAGGACTTACTCGGAGTGGACGAGCCCACAAGGTTCCCTCCCGACTACGCGAGGATGACACCTCACAGGGAGCTGGAGGGGTCGGGGGAGGAGACCCTAGAGGAGGAGGCGGTGGGGGGAGAGCCCCTAGAGGAGGAGGAGGAGGTGGGGGAGAGGCAGCCGGGGCAAAAAACTCTGCGCCGTGTCCGAAATAGGAGGGTCTTATTCGATGCCCTCCTATACAGAGGCACCTTCTAAGTCTGAGGAGGAGGAGTATGTTCCTGATGGCGAGGAGGAGGAGGCCGAGGAGGAGGGTGAGGAGGAGGAGGCCGAGGAGGAGGGTGAGGAGGAGGGCGAGGAGGGTGGAGGGGAGGTTGATCCCGAGTTGTGGGGTGACTTGCCACCGGATGCTCCGCATGGGTGGCTGCGTGGTAATGCCGGACTACCTACACCACCTTCTATCGAGGAGCACAAGTGGCTCATTGAACCTGTGAGGACAGAGTAAGTGCCTCTCAATCATATTTTCAACACATGACAACATTTTCTTATTGTACACATGGCAATCATTTGATTCTTTTGCAGAAACTGGATCCTTCGCGGAAAGGGCCGTAAACCGAACGGCCTTATCACTGTCCTGTTGAAGGAGTTTTGGCCTGGCCTATTCTGTCCGCGGCCAGACAGGGACCGCAGCTGCGGGTTTTGGCCACAAGCTGGGCCCACTACGAGGCTTGCAGTAACGCGGAGTACGGGACGGCCGCTAAGGCCGTGATCACCAAATTTTGGGTAAGTTCTCTTCTGAATCACTTGTCTTCAGTTTCGTTCATAGTCTATCATTGAATCACTCAACTCATGCCTTGTTTGCTTCTGGTTTATGCATGATTGCAGCAACTCTATAGAGTTCTTGACGAGCACAAGACCAGAGCCGACGTGGTCTTGTTTGTGGCTGCGAAGAAGAAAGCTTGTCAGTTGCAGTACGAGGTGCGTTGGGTTGCCGTCTCGCAGTACTACCACTACTACCTGCACCAAAAGATGACCAAAACTCAAGCGCAGAAGCTACGACTTACCTTGAACAGGGAACAGTTCATGATGGTAACTATTACTAACTTTTCATTGTTTCAAGCAGTCAACTATATGTTTCGTGCTCACATGTCATGCTTCCAAAATTTGCATAGGTTGTTCCTCGTTGGTGCTATGGAAGGCATGACGGATGGGCGAGTTTGGTGGATAGGTGGCTCGGCGCTGATGCAGAGTTTGCTGCCAAGAGCATCAAGGCCCGGGCTAACCGTGGAGCCGACGGGACACACGACCAAGGAAATGGGAACCACTAGGGCTTCAAGGCCATGAAGGTATATCATGTGCATGATGCATTTTTGTTCGTCTTTACCGTCATGTTCTTATGTATGGCTAACTTCTATTTGACGTTGTAGGAGGACAAGTTGAAGAGGCCGCTCTCAGACATGGAGTCGTGGAAGCTGGCCCGCGAGCGGAGTCATCGAAGGAGGGCGAGAGCCAGTACTACGGCAAGACCGAGGAGCACCTGGGGTCTTACGTTCATCACTATCAGGAGTTGCATCCGGATGTTCCTGTTGCTGAGGTCGCCCAGTCTCAGATCGACGACACGGTGGTGGTGGCCATCCAGGGGAAGAAGAATGGCCGGTATTCGTGTTTCGACGGCTTGATCACTCCTTCGATCTCGTACACACAGCTTCGGGCTACCAACCCGAGCCAGTTAGAGAGTACGTGGCGTTCACAGACTCCCTTAGCCCGCCAGCATGTTGTAAGTACTTCCTCTTTATCTTTTTCTATCTAGCATTCTCAGTTTATTTTCAGCACTGCTCACTTA
Source organism: Aegilops umbellulata (assembly GCA_032464435.1). NCBI lineage: Eukaryota > Viridiplantae > Streptophyta > Magnoliopsida > Poales > Poaceae > Aegilops > Aegilops umbellulata. Next base: position 5,831,133 of record CP136058.1, on the reverse strand, counting down.
GAAACAACCTAAATTATGTAGGCATATAAGGAGTTTGTCGAGCATAGGAATCTCGAGGTGCGGGAGTACTTGAAACGAGTGAAGGCAAACGATGATTACAACCGTCAGATGATGACGGTTAGTTTTGCCCTCTTAAAACCAAGCTAAATTTTTGCACTTTCATTCCTTCTGATCTTCTAGTTTGCTTGTTTAACTAACATTCAGGCTATGTTGGCGTCTCGGAGTAACCGCACGGATCCACCACAAATAGGACCCCCACCACCACCTGCGGGAGAACCCCCACACGTGCCCACGTTCAATGAATGGGTGGCACTAGGCAGTGATGGTCCGGTTAGTACATTTGCCTAACTACTGGCAAACTAGTTCTCGTTCATTCAACACTATCATATCATATTTACCGTTAGAATCTTTTCTGAAACATGTAGGGGACCGGTGGCTCGACTCCTGCTCCGTCGACCCCAGTCACTCTGATCTGGCAGAGTGGTGGTGGTCGCGATGGCGGTTTTGGCGGAGGTGGTGGTGGTTTTGGTGGAGGTGGTGGTTTTGGCGGAGGTGGTCTTGCTTGATGATTCCGTGCATGTGGTTGTCGTGCCATGCCTTTCATATTCCTACTTTTATGATGTTTCATGTCTTGCACTACTTTTATGTTCATGAACTTCCGTCGGTGATGATCTTTAGATGATGTGATGAACTTGAGTATGTTTAGATGATGATGGTGAACTTGAGTATGTTTAGATGAACTTGAGTATGTTTAGATGATGAATTGTCATATTTCTGCATAATTTCATATTGTTCTGCTTTGAAATGCTGTCAAATGAATTGGAAAAGAGAAAACAGGAAAAAAAGAAACTATGCCTACGGCAAAGCCGTCGGCATAGAAGCGAGCCCCGGTAACTCCTGGGCTTATATATGCCGACGGCTTTGCCGTAGGCATAGCCCTGCCGCTAGGAGGAACCAGGGAACGACATGTGGCAGAGATATGCCTACGGCAAAGCCGTCGGCATAGATAATCTATGCCGTAGGCATAGCCCTGCCACCAGGAGTACCACGGGTTGCCATGTGGCAGAAAGCCGTCGGCATATCTCTGCCACGTGGTGTTGTATGATTCGTCAGCGCTTTTGACGGCGCCGTCCGTTGCCGTCAGACAAAAAACACTGCCGACGGCTAAACTATGCCGACGGCTGACGCCAGGTCGTCGGCCTAGGCCCCTATGCCGACGGCTATATTATGCCGACGGTCTGACAAGACTACGCTGACGACATCTACGCCGGCGGGTCTATGCCAACGGCAACTGTAGGCATAGATCTATGCCGACGGCATAGGGGCCTATGCCGATGGCCCGTGGCCGTAGGCATAGACCGCGAGTCCGGTAGTGGTCCGTTTAAAATATAAGATGTTTTGTATATTTTAATATGAACTATATACTGACTAAAATGGATGAACTATTTTAATATAGACTACATATGAATGAGTAAACGAGTTAACAAACACACTAAAATATGTCTTCTCAGAAAACACTTTCTCGCGGTTCCACTTCCAACAGAATAAAAGGAAGAAAAATAGTCCCAGTCCTCTTCTAAGGAAACACTTTCTTGCCGTTACAACAGAGTAATTTACATGCGCCAGAAAAAGAATAAAAGCGCTCTCATTCCAATATTGTTCCCGCAATTATTCTATCTTCTTTCCATTACTTAACCCGCATCCGAGGAAGAAAAAGCAAGAGAGATATGCGGCCATGCAGGGATAAATTCCATGCAATTAGCCTTAACTGGTTTTAGTTTGGGAGCCGCTACGCGTCCGCCGGTAGATGTCTAGTAAACATCCACCACCTCGACAGACGTCAGATCTCCGCGCGCGAGCCGTCGGATCTAACTCCTCGCACGCGCGCGTCATCTTCCCGACACATTAATTCCTGAAACAACAACCCAGTTGCATAAACAAACAGTTCCATTGCAGAAACAATTCCTGAAACAACGATCACGTTGCAAAAACAATTCCTGAAACAACGACTGCGTTGCAGAAACAACTACCATGTTGCAAAAGTTTGGAGATTGCAGAAACAATTCCTAAGACAAAGGCTGTGTTGCAGAAACAATTCCTGAAACAACGGTTGCATTGCGGAAACAACTACCATGTTGCATGCGTCAAGCACGTCGATGCCGACCGCAACAGAGCAGTAGCGCCGTCACTCCAGCTATTGCAGAAGCACGACGATGAGTCGTTCCTCGCCTGAAAAGCAACTTGAAGTGGGGGAGCGGAGGAGAAAAAGAGCAGGAAGGGTAAGACGGAGGAAGCCTACCTCGCCGGCGAACACCGGCTGCCGGCGCACGTGGCGGTGGCCGACTGGCTCGTGCGAGCAGTGGAGTTGTAGAAGCTTGAGGTGGTGGCCGCCATGGCATGCTGCAAGAGTTGGGAAAAAAGAGCCGACTGAGAAGGAGATAAGGAAAGAAGGATGTAGCGGTGCAATGGGTCCACATGGACACGCGTCACGTGCTGGAGATGGTGGACACCCATCATTGGATCCGTCGGGTGATGGTAAGAGTTTACCTTTTAGTTTGGTATAACTGCCCATGAAATGATGGACACAGGCGGCCACTATCCCCGTGCGATTCCTCTTCTTCTACGACTTGCCGTGGACATGGACGGCGACGCGAAGGAGCCGAGCATCGTCCACGAGCTGGTGCCACTTCCTCTACTCTTCTTCTATCTCTTGAAGACGAAACCAGCGCCGGCGCCGGCGGCAGTTCTCGGTCCGCTCGGTCGGACCGAGTTAAATTCGGATCGGAACGGCAGTGTTATCGGTCCCAAACGGGCCACCCTGAGCCCTATATATATCCGGCCGAGCCGGCCGAATCGCCGCATCAATCGCAGTCGCAATCATGCCGCCCAACAAGGTCCAGCCGCAGTGGTGGAGCTAAAACAAGCGCTAGGAGTTTCGGAGGAGGCTCTTAGTGAGAGATACTTAGGTTTACCCACAGTGGTGGGGAGATCTAAGGACGGAACCTTCAAGTATGTTAAGGAATGTGCAAGGGGGAAGGTATCGGGATGGAAAGGGCAAGGACTATCAAAGACCGCAAGGGAAGTTTTAGTCAAGTCCGGCCTCCAATCAACACCGACTTTTACCATGAGCTGCTTTCAACTCACAAAGAAAATGTGCGGGAACCTGTCTTCTATTTCTTCGAACTTCTGGTGGGGCGAAGCAAATGGTAAAAAGAGAGTGCATTGGATCGCTTGGGACAAAATGTGCACAACGAAAGCACGAAGGGGGAATGGGGTTTAGAGACCCGGAGGCGTTCAACCAAGCTATGCTTGCTAAACAAGCTTGGCGGTTGTTTCAGGAACCAAACTCGTTATGTGCTAGGGTCTTAAAAGCCAGATACTATGTTGATGGATCAATCCTGAATGCGACGTGTCCAAGTGGTGGATCCTTCACTTTCAGGAGTATATTGCACGGACGTAATCTTCTGCTTGATGGTCTGATCTGGAGGATTGGAGACGGCTCCAAAATAAAGGTGCATCATGCTAATTGGATTCCGAGGAAGGGTAGCTTGCGACCACTGGGTCAGAACTATATCGAGGGCATCTGCCTACCACTTGCGCATGAGCCAGAAACGGATGCGCTCAGGTCGGCCAGAATCATCAACGTCGGTGGCTGATCACAAATCCTGGCTAAGCCTGTGGGCTACGGTGGCACCCGGCAAGGCCAAAACGCATATGTGGAGGTTGATTCGAAATGGACTAGCAGTAGGATCGGAGTTATTAAGGAGGAAGATCAAAGCGGACGTTTTTTGCGTGGCATGTGGCCGAGAGGAAACGATCCACCACAGATTCTGGAATTGCTACCATTCAACACAGTTTTGGAAGATTCTGCACTCGGTATTGGGAGTACCAGTGGCGATCCCACCGGATTCAGTTCGCTCTCAGAGTGCTTTGTCAAGATGGCTTATGTCCTGGTTCGCTGATGCATCAGATGATGAACGAGCTGTCCTTGTACAGGGGGTGTATGCGCTCTGGTTGGCGAGGAACAATGCTCGTGATGGCCAGAAGTTAGAGGAAGCTGACGCGATAGCAAGAAGAGTTGTCAAATTAATGGAAGAATGGCAGTCCATTCATGGGCGTAAACACAAACAACCAAGATCTGTGGTGAAGGAGAAATGGTGTCCACCAGAAGAGGGGTGGGTGAAGGCAAATGTAGATGGAGCTACATCAAAGGCGGGGGCAGATGGGGGCGCAGGAGTGGTGCTCAGAGACCATGCTGGTGCGTATATGGGTGCAGTAAGTCGCTTCCTTCCAATGTGCAGCGATCCGGCAACAGTGGAGCTACGAGCGTGTAGGGAAGCGGCTCGACTGGCAGAAGAACTACATATACCTAGCATACATATTGAAACGGACTGCCGTGAGATCGCCTGTAAGCTACAGAGTACAGAGAAAGATCTGTCCACTCTGGGACCGATCGTGGAAGAAGTCAAGCAGCTACTCACATCCAGGGAACAATGGAAGGTGTCGTGGGTTCGTCGAGAGGCAAACAGGGCTGCTCATCTAGTAGCTAGAGAAGCGGTGTTAAATAAAGTAGATTCGGTGTGGCGTTTTGTGCCCCCAGATTCCATATTGCATGTAATGTCAGACGAGATCCCTACGGGGAATGTTTAAATAAAGGGTGATCTTTAGTTTTCAAAAAAAAAAACAAGGTCCAGCCGCAGGGGTCTCTTCTCTTGCCTGTACAGCGGCGAGCGCGACGAACCCCCTAACTTCAACTTCAAGGCCGCCCGCGGTGAGTGCGACGGCCCCCCTAACTTCAACTTCAAGGCCGACCTCCTCGACCTCATCCCCGACTTCTACGAGGAGGCGTTCGACCGGCTGCCCGTCCAAGACATGTCGGACGCCGTCGCGGATCAACTATACGAAACCATGCGCGACGGCAGCCTGTCCCGCGGCCTCCTGGACCCGTCTCAAACATCATCCTTGGCACCCTCGCGGCCTCGCCCTCCTCCCGCGCGATGACTTCCGTCCAAAGGAGGAGCCGCCCGCCAAGAGGATCAGGAGGTCCAAGAGGCTCGCCGGCATGGGGCAGCCCAAGGATAGCTTGTCGTCTGCAGGGTTACCTGGCGCAGAGTTGCTCAGGCGTCCTGCCAGGCTCTTGTCAGGTTCATGACGAGCTACTTCGGACGCATCACCGAAGAATAGGCCACCCGCTACCTCCACTGGGCGGGCGCCGACCTCGCCCACGCCGTCCTGCTCGTCGAGCATGTGCATCACCGAAGAACAGGCCACCCGCTACCTCCACTGGGCGGGCGCAGACTTCGCCCGCGCCGTCTTGCTCGTCGAGCACGATCTGTACGCTGCGGAGCTCGCGCTCCCCGACCCCGCCTCCGAGAGGACTCAGGCCGCGCTCAGGTGTGCTGCGATCCACGTGCGGCACTCCGCGCCTGACGTCCTCGTGCGGCTCCAAGTGTCGCCCTTTGCCCCGTCAACGGTTCCTCGCCGCCGCCCCTTTCCTAAAGCTGGGAGGGCGGAAGCTCACCGTCGATGATGTCAACACCATCATGGATCTGCTGCGGTACCAGGATGGCGGTCCCCTTGACCTCCAGGTGAACTTGCTGCCAGGCGGGAGGGGGGTAGTCGTCTACTACCGGAACCTCAAGCCCGGTGAAGGAACATTTGAGGTTTCTAAAAGCACGAGCTCCATGGATGGCTTCGACATGGTCACCATCAACGTCGAGCGGCATGGCGACCACTTCGCGTCCTTGCGGTCTCCTAGAAACAAGAGATCCATGATATCAGCCTGTCTGGCAAAGGCCACGAGAACCTCTCGAAGGCGCAGCTTGGTGGACAGCTGCCGAGGCGATGCCTGCGAGTACATCGAGTCTCTCAAGATGAGGCTCCACGCCATGATCCACACATTCTATCTCAAAGTTTTGACCATGCTACCCTCCACAGGGCTTAGGCTCATCCGCGACATCATGTTCAACGGCCACTGCTATGGCCCCATGGACCCCATCTCTAACATCATTCTCAACTCCATTTGGCACAACATAGTGTGCCCGCTCCCGCCGGCGGAGACTGAGATCCAGGTGTACGACATCCTCGACACCCTCTCCTTGCTTCGTGTGGAGGTCCGTTCCTTGGAAGGCCTCATTGCTGCCGTCCGTGCAAACTCTGAGTCCGGATCCTCCATGCAGCGGGTGATGGAGCACCTCTGCTCGAAACAATGTGACTTGTCCAAGGAGAAGCACACACTGCAACAATTTGTTGCCGCAGCTGCAGCAGCTCGACACCCACAGCCCGCTGCGCTAGGATCATTCCTCGCATCCCTGACACCCGACGTGCTGGTTGACCTACGACGCTTGCTTACCACTGGTACCAATGGTGTTATATCTCGTGAATCTCTCGATCAAATAGAACGCATTCTCCGAGACATGGCATCACCGTTGGCTCCCGAACCTCGAAATGAGGTGGCCCAACTTTGCAAGGAGGCTAAGGAGATTCTTCTAGAAAAGAGATCATGGTATAGGAAGATGCAGTTATACATTCGCTCTGGGCTCGCATAAGCGCTGCAGACATATGCCTTGGAGCATCCTCGGGTACATCGACACGGATTTCATTTGGTTGAATTCATCGTCATTAATTTAATTTGGTACATAAGTGCACATATATTCCATACATGATACATCTCTGCATCATTTGACCTAGCTTGCTGCTGCTTGTTTTAGGAACCAAAGTATGTGCCGAGTGTTATCTGTGGCATGGAGTCCGCTTCGGAATCCTTGGGCAGGGACTGCTACCACGTTAACTTTGTGGCTGCCCCACAATCAGGGGCCCATAACCAATTTGTCTTCGCCCAAGTCAATATTTCGTTTCCTGATCAGAAGATAGAACCAAATTTCTGCTGCCCTCTACGCCTCACACACACCGGTAAGTCCCCGTTCCTTGAGCAGTTGTATATGCAGGTTTTTGTTTTCGTCTGGTTTTCCGTAAGTTAACTAGGCAATTCTCTTCTTCTTAATTAATCAATGAGGCAAATTTCTTTCCCCTGCTTTGTCGAAAAGCCTTATGATTTCTGTTACGACCTTTTCGTCTTTTGATCTTACGATGCTTATTCTTGTTTTTCTGCAACCAACGATGCTTGCTTATTTCGTCCAATCATAGGAAAGGCCTTATGCTTTGTCGAAAATCCTTATGCTTGCTGCGATCATGTTATCTGGCCTAGCTAATTCGGTTACATATGCCTTGTGTACGCCTCTGAATCTTGCTATACATCTTATAGGCTAAGCTATGGATTAATACTACTTCAATATATGTAGCAGTTTTGATATAAATTAAAACATTTGTGTGCTCTTCCAGCTTTGCTGCTGATCGCGTGTAGAAAATTTCAGCAAATTAAGATGTTTTTATGGATACACTTTCTCTAGTAACCTTTATTGTGTCAAGCATGGTTGCTTAAAACTGTCATTGTTTTATGGTGTGGTCAGTGGAACTAATGCAAAATAGACATGGTCTGCCCTTTGCCGAACATTTCACTTGGAAGAATCACTGCCGGAGCTGTTTTCTTGTGACTGATACATAATCAATTCTGGTTTTGGTGACAGGCCGTTGCTTCCATGGAAAGGGATCCGCGAGGAAGCTTGTGTATCCAGATTCAACAGACTATTTTGAGTGTGATGGTGATATTATTACTAACGGTGGAACCATGAACACAGGCGGAATGCTAGGCACCGATTTCATCTTCGATTTTAGGAGAGACGTGCAGTTTGCAGAGGATCTGAGAATGTACGGTGAACAACAGAAGTTACCAGAGTGTGATGAATATTAATTTCAACAGCAGGAGCACCTAGTAGTAGGGCTTGAACCTTATTAAGCCTGACATAGAAATAATATTATTATGCTTGTAAATACTTCTGTATTCCATCTTTTATTTAATCACGGGCACAAATCACCTTTATTTTTCTCTTGGTCAGCGGAGGTTCAGTTTATTTGTTCCCACATCTGTAGGAGTAGACATGCAAGCACACAACATCACGGTTCTCAGATGTGAAGTTGAAAGTCTTAGAACAACCCTAGCAGATCAGCCGTATTCACGGCCTCCAAAACAGTTTTGGGGACCCTCCAAAAAATATTTAAGGTTGCAGACGTCGTGCACAAACTCAAACTCGCCAAACGTAGAGGCTGTGCAAACTCAAAGTTGCCAAACATGCAACCTTCATAAATTTCTCTTTCCCATTTCTCCTATATCTATGCACTCTAATCAATCCTGAGTTTCACACATATCTAACCCGAGCTTGTCGTTGTTAAACATCACGGCGTCACGCGGGCCGTGGCAGTGGTCAGGCGGCGGGCGGCGCTTCCGTCGGGCTGCGGAGCAGGGGCGGGAGGCGGCGGAGGGAGTTCCTGCTATGGAAGTTGCGGTTGAAGGACGAGCAGCCGTAGGCGAGGGAGAAGGGGCAGTGGTCCCGCACCAAGGGGGCCGTCGGGCCTGCTCAATTCGATCTTCCTGAAGCTTGGCACTATGGTGAGCCAGTATAATCTCCGCAATGCGTATTCAATGGTAGTAACCAGCGTATTTCGAAGTACCAGGACCGTGTTGTGCTTTAGACTCAACTTTGGTGACCGTTGGTGTATTTATATTACGGAAATGTTAACGCCCACACGTGTGGGCGTTTGCACATCGCCCACACGCCTCCATCACCAATCATTTTGCCACATATGAATAGATGACATCAGCAGAATTTTTTTTGGTTTTCGGCTTAAAAATGTTGTATCTCCTAAATAAAAAAGCGAACTAAAAATCCGTTTTCACCATTAAATCCGTCTCGACGAGATCTTCAAAACTAGACCCCATGTTGATATGTTTCGACGAATTTTTTTTTTCAAAAGTTGCCACGATGTTTACACTGCAGTTGCCATATGGCTTAAACTAAAGTTGCCATGTGGCAATTTTAGTTTGTAGATCATGGCAATTTTAGTATTTTGATGATGGCAACTCCAGTACTTTGACCATGAAAACTATTTTTTGTATGAACCATGGCAATTTTACGTGCATGTATCATGGCAATTTTAGTTTATGGTTCATGGCAAGTCTAATTTCTCAATTCCCCGTTTTATAAATGTCAAAATTTACTTTTAAATGTAAAAGAAAATAGCTGAAACGTATCATGGCAACTTCAGTGTAAACATCATGGCAATTCATATGCAATAGACATGGCAACTTTTAATCAAAAAAACTTTCATCAAAACAAATCAACATGGGATCTAGTTTCGAAGATCTCATCGCGAGGGATTTAATGGTGAAAACGGATTTTAATCGGATTTTTGTTTAAGAGAAAAAACATTTTAAAAACTGAAAATCCAAAAAGATTCCTACATGCATGCATGCGATGAGATGTCAATCTATTTACATTAGAAACGTGTGGTGCGTCTCCCTTCGCACCACACGTGTGGCAGTTAGCGCGACCCTTATATTAAGGCAGTGCCCTCTTATGAGTTGATCGCGTACGACTCAATTATTGAATTGATGCAACACGACCACTGGCGGAGCTTCGGCAAGGCCGAATGGGCCATGGCCCGCCCATGTCCGAAGCAAAAAATCTATTTATATAGCATCATACACAGCCGGCCAGCCCATCATACACGAAGACACGAGTAGTGCAGTTGTAGCCCACGCCTCAACAGCAACACAGCCGCACGCGCTCATCCAAAAAAAAAGCATACAGCAGAGCAGCCACCGACCGCCGCCTCATAGCGCAGCCGCCGGCCACCGGCGCACATCAGTGCCTCCCCTCGCCCCACGTCCAGACGTCCCACCGGCGACCAGTACACGGGCCACTGCTTACAGCTGGGCAGCCGAGAGCAGATCACGAGCGAGCTGGTCAGCCGGCGACGGCAGCAAGGTAGCGAGGCAGCGACCTTGCTAGGTGCCTCTTTCTCTGAAGTCTGAATCTATCTCAATCTCTGTATGCTGCGCCGGTAAATCGGTCTGAAGATTGGACAACAGAAAGAAGGGAAGGGTGGATGGCTTCCCCGAGCTTGGGCGACTCGCTGGGCGATGCGCCGGCGCCGCCGCTGGCTCGGCCCCCCTCCCCGCCCTCGGCCCCCGTCCGCCCGCCGACGCCCTCCTCGGCCGCTCCGCCGCCACCCTCCCCCCCCCCCCCCGCCGCCTCGCCGCGCCTGGTCTGGGCCGACCTCGCCGCGGGGCGCCCGGTCGTTTGCCGCGACCGCGTCCCCCCAAGGCTCCGGCTCGGTCTGCTCGGGCTGTCCCTGCCGGTGGCTCGACTCCCAGGGGTAGGAGTCCGGCTGCCCGCGGGGACGGCCGGCGCCGGCGCCAGCCTGCGGGCTCGTCTCTGGCGGCTTTGGCGAAAGGCGCTGCCTTGGGCTCCGGCGCACGCCCTCGGGGTCGCCGACCTGGCGGGTGGGGCGTCGCCGGCCGGGCAGACCGCGACATCGCGCGCACCTCCTGAAGATCATCCGGTCCCTCGCCGCCCTCCGCTGCTCTCTCCCCTGTTCCGGCCGACGCCCCGGCGACGCCCTCGATGGCGCTCTCGTCGGTGGTCTACAGGCGGTCCCCATTCCGTCCATTCATCTCGGCCTTCGGCGCCCCCGTGCCTCCGCGCCCCGGCGTCTTGCCTACCCTGGTCTGGCCCCGCCGCCCCCGCCATGCCCGGCCGGCGTCCTCTTCCGCAGCGGCGCTGGGGGAAACCCTCGTTCCCCGATTACTTTCCCCTGGCTGGTCCTACCGGGCCGCGCTTGTGGTGGGCCGCCTGCCCAGCGCTCCTGGGCCGCCGTCGGTTCCGCAGGCTGCTGACCTCGTGCTGGCCGGGCCTTCTGGGGCTCCTCCCCCCACGCGGCCCAGCCCCGCCCCCGGGTGGACCTCGGCCCGACGAAGCGGTCCATCTGGCCGCCTCTAGGGTTCCCCCGCCAGCCACTTCCTCCCACATCGCCCGCCTCTCCTCCCGTCGTTGTCCCGCCCGCCGCCACCGCCAGTCCCATCGCCCCTGCCGGCTCCCGCTCGCCCTCCCCTCCTACCTCGACGGCCATGACCCGCGAGTAGGATGACGGGGCGGGCCGCCCCAAGCGCCGGGCTTACGATCGCCGGGCTCCTCCGCGCCCGTCTCCGGAAGCACTTCGGCGGGAGGAGGACCTCTGTCAGGAGCTTGACTCCCGTCCCGCCTGCCGCTCTCTAGCTCGTGCCGCCCGCCGCTCTCCTCCCCGCACTGCCCGCCGGTCCCCTGCCCGCGACGATCGCCGCTCCTGATCCCCGGCGCGCCGCTCGCCCCCCCCCCCCCCCCCCCCCGCCCCCCCCCGGACTGACTCGCGGTAGCGCGGCCGTTCTCCGGTCGGGGGGTCTCGTCAATCCTCCCGGCGGTGGTCTCCCTCCGCGTCTCGCCGTCGGGACCGGTCCCCATCGCCCCGGCAGCAGCCCCTCTCCACCGTCACCGCCAATCCGACCTCCAACCGCTACCCCCCCCCCCCCGCTCCCAAGCTTCGTTCCCGCCGACCAACGAGGGAAACGGGAACCGGGGGCGCCAGGGCGCAAAGAAGAAGAAGAAGAAGGGACCTCCTCGCCCCCCGGTTGCCACTCCCGCTGCAGGCGCGGCCGCCCCCCATCCGGGCTCCGCTTCCACCTTGGACGGTCCGCCGTGTTTCAACTGCGGACTGACCGGGCACTTCCAGGTGGCTTGCCCAAATCCTCCGACGTGCTACCTCTGCAAGGACGCTGGCCACCCCGCGATTCTCTGCCCGGACCGCCCGGTGACGGAGGAGCTTATGATGTACGGCCACGGCATCGAGGACATGGGCTTCTCCCACATCGAGGTCCCGGAGCTGCCCCCTCCCTCCCCCTCGCTCCTAGCTCTCGTGACTATCGTTGGCGAGGCCGTCGCCACCCCCGAGCTCATTGAGGCCAAGCTCAACCACTTGTGCCGATGCAAGTGGGATTGGCAGGTGAGCTCCACTGCGGCCAACTCCTTCACGGTGATCTTCCCCGACACTCTGAACATGGGCTTCTGCACCCGCAGCGACGACATCACCTTGGCCCTCAACGGGATTGTGGTGAACATCTCGGAGCCGAAGTGGGATCCCAAGGCCGTGGTGGTCCTCGATACGGCCTGGATCCTCATCGCCGGCCTGCCGGATGTGGCCCGGTCTGAGCGCGTCATTCGCGGCATGTCCAAGCTCCTGGGCAAGGTGGTGGTGGTCGATGAGCTCTCTCTTCGCAAGGAGGAGGAGGTCCGGGTCAAGGTGAAATGCCTGGACTCCTCCAAGCTCCACGCCACGATTTGGGTCTTCTTCAACGACGACGGCTACGGCCTCAAGATCTGTCCCGAGCCTCCGAACCACATCGGTCGCCCCCGCTTCTCCGACGACAGCCACTTGGGGGGCGGCCCAGCTGACGACGACGGCTCCCACCGCCACCGGTCCCGCCACTCACGCCTCGAGGATCCTGAGGATGACGAGGACCTGTCGGGGCACTCCCGCTCCCCATCCCCCGAGCCCGCCAACCCACCTCCTGGTCGTGGCGGCTCCGGAGCGGGACGCACCCGGGTGTCGGCCACTGACCTTGCGGTGGCACTGCGCCTGGCCTCTACGCCGGTCGCGCCCCCTTCGCCTCCGTCCGAGTCGGCCAGTGACATCTCCAGTGTGGGCCTACTCGTCATGCCGCCTTCGTCGCCGCGCTCCCCTTCCGCCGTCTCCGCCCTGCCCTCCTAGCCATCGGCCCTGAACCCCCCGGCCACTCCTGGCTCGACCTCCCCGGTCCCCATGGGTGGCAGTGGGGGCCTCCCCGTCGGCGCGCCAGCTCCGGCCCCCCTACCCGCGGGCGTTGCGGTTGGCGACATCCTGGAGCCCGTCGCCCCGCTCCCCTCGCTGGTGGCCTCCGACGCCCACCTCGCTCCACCCACCTCCCTGGCTGCGACGGTGGTTGTGATCGTGACCACTCCGACTGACGCTCACCCTGCTCCGACGGTGCCGTACGTCAGGCGGCCCCGCTGTTGGGGAACGTTGCAGAAAATTAAAATTTTTCCTACGGTTTCACCAAGATCCATCTATGAGTTCATCTAAGCAACGAGTCATGGGAGAGAGATTGCATCTACATACCACTTTGTAGATCGCGAGCGGAAGCGTTCAACGAACGGGGATGAGGTAGTCGTACACGACGTGATCCAAATCACCGGAGATCCTAGCACCGAAAGGACGGCACCTCCGCGTTCAACACATGTACGGTCAGCGTAACGTCTCCTTCTTCTTGATCCAGCAAGGCAAAGGAGAGGTTGAGGAAGATGGCTCCAGCAGCAGCACGACGGCGTGGTGATGGTGGAGCTACAATACTTCGGCAGGGCTTCGCCGAGCTCTACGGAGGAGGAGGAGATGTTGGAGAGGGAGAGGGAGGCGCCAGGGCAAGGGGTGCGGCTGCCCCCCTCCCCTCCCCCCTTTATATAGGAGTGCCAGGGGGCGGCCCTAGGAGATCCAATCTCCTTGGGGTGGCGGCCAAGGGGAGGTTTCCCTCCCCCCCAAGGCACCTAGGAGGTGCCTTCCCCTTGTGGGACTCCTTCCCTTTGAAACCCTAGGCGCATGGGCCTCTTGGGGCTGGTTCCCCTTGGCCCATGTAGGCCAAGGCGCACCCCCTAGAGCCCATGTGGCCCCCTGAGGCAGGTGGCCCCACCCGGTGGACCCCCTGGGACCCTTCTGGTGGTCCCGGTACAATACCGGTGACCCCGAAACTTGTCCCGATGGCCAAAACAGCACTTCCTATATATAATTCTTTACCTCCGGACCATTCTGAAACTCCTCGTGACGTCCGGGATCTCGTCCAGGACTCCGAACAACATTCAGGTTACTGCATATACATATCCTCACAACCCTAGCGTCACCAAACCTTAAGTGTGTAGACCCTACGGGTTCGGGAGACATGCAGACATGACCGAGACGGCTCTCGGGCAATAACCAATAGCGGGATCTGGATACCCATGTTGGCTCCCACATGCTCCACGATGATCTCATCGGATGAACCATGATGTCGAGGATTCAATTAATCCCGTATACGATTCCCTTTGTCAATCGGTATTTTACTTGCCTGAGATTCGATCGTCGGTATCCCTATACCTCGTTCAATCTCGTTACCAACAAGTCACTTTACTCGTACCGTAATGCATGATCCCGTGATCAAACACTTTGATCACATTGAGCTCATTATGATGATGCATTACGGAGAGGGCCCGGTGATACCTCTCCGTCAAGTGGAGTGACAAATCCAAGTCTCGATCCGTGTCAACCCAATAGACACTGAGATACCCGTAGTATACCTTTATAGTCACCCAGTTACGTTGTGACGTTTGGCACACCCAAAGCACTCCTACGGTGTCCGGGAGTTACACGATCTCATGGTCTAAGGAAAGGATACTTGACATTGGAAAACTCTAGCAAACGAACTATGCGATCTTATGCTATGTTTAGGATTGGGTCTCGTCCATCACATCATTCTCCTAATGATGTGATCTCGTTATCATTGACATCCAATGCCCATAGTCAGGAAAACATGACTATCTATTGATTAACGAGCTAGTCAACTAGAGGCTTACTAGGGACATGTTGTTGTCTGTTATTCACACATGTATTACGATTTCCGGATAACACAATTATAGCACGAATAAAGACAATTATCATGAACAAGGAAATATAATAATAATGCTTTTATTATTGCCTCTAGGGCATATTTCCAACAGTCTCCCACTTGCACTAGAGTCAATAATCTAGTTACATTGTGATGAATTGAACACCCATAGAGTTCTGGTGCTGATCATGTTTTGCCTTAGGGAGAGGTTTAGTCAATGGATCTGCGACATTCAGATCCGTGTGCACTTTACAAATTTCTATGTCTCCATCTTGAACATTTTCACGAATGGAGTTGAAGCGACGCTTGATGTGCCTGGTCTTCTTGTGAAACCTGGGCTCCTTGGCAAGTGTAATAGCTCCAGTGTTGTCACAGAAGAGTTTGATTGGCCCCGACGCATTGGGTATGACTCCGAGGTCAGTGATGAACTCCTTCACCCAAATTGCTTCATGTGCTGCCTCCGAGGCTGCCATGTACTCCGCTTCACATGTAGATCCCGCCACGACGCTCTGCTTGCAACTGCACCAGCTTACTGCCCCACCATTCAAAATATACACGTATCCGGTTTGTGACTTAGAGTCATCCAGATCTGTGTCGAAGCTAGCGTCGACGTAACCCTTTACGACGAGCTCTTCGTCACCTCCATAAACGAGAAACATTTCCTTAGTCCTTTTCAGGTACTTCAGGATATTCTTGACCGCTGTCCAGTGTTCCTTGCCGGGATTACTTTGGTACCTTCCTACCAAACTTACGGCAAGGTTTACATCAGGTCTGGTACACAGCATGGCATACATAATAGAACCTATGGCTGAGGCATAGGGGATGACACTCATCTCTTCTATATCTTCTGCCGTGGTCGGACATTGAGCTGAGCTCAATTTCACACCTTGTAACACAGGTAAGAACCCCTTCTTAGATTGATCCATATTGAACTTCTTCAATATCTTATCAAGGTATGTGCTTTGTGAAAGAGCTATGAGGCGTCTTGATCTGTCTCTATAGATCTTGATGCCTAATATATAAGCAGCTTCTCCAAGGTCCTTCATTGAAAAACTTTTATTCAAGTAGGCCTTAATGCTGTCCAAGAGTTCTATATCATTTCCCATCAAAAGTATGTCATCTACATATAGTATGAGAAATGCTACAGAGCTCCCACTCACTTTCTTGTAAACGCAGGCTTCTCCATAAGTCTGCGTAAATCCAAACGCTTTGATCATCTCATCAAAGTGAATGTTCCAACTCCGAGATGCTTGCACCAGCCCATAAATCGAGCGTTGGAGCTTGCACACCTTGTCAGCATTCTTAGGATCGACAAAACCTTCCGGCTGCATCATATACAATTCTTCCTTAAGGAAACCATTAAGGAATGCCGTTTTGACGTCCATTTGCCATATTTCATAATCGTAGAATGCGGCAATTGCTAACATGATTCGGACGGACTTCAGCTTCGCTACCGGTGAGAAAGTCTCATCGTAGTCAACCTCTTGAACTTGTCGATAACCCTTAGCGACAAGCCGAGCTTTATAGATGGTCACATTACCATCCGCGCCTGTCTTCTTTTTGAAGATCCATTTATTTTCTATGGCTCGCCGTTCAACGGGCAAGTCAGTCAAAGTCCATACTTCGTTTTCATACATGGATCCTATCTCGGATTTCATGGCTTCCAGCCATTTGTCGGAATTCGGGCCCGCCATTGCTTCCTCATAGTTCGAAGGTTCACCGTTGTCTAACAACATGATTTCCAAGACAGGGTTGCCGTACCACTCTGGTGCGGAACGTGTCCTTGTGGACCTTCGAATTTCAGTAGGAGCTTGATTAGAAGTATCTTGATCATCATCATTAATTTCCTCTCTAGTCGGTGCAGGCACCTCAGGAACGTTTTCTTGAGTTTCACCATTTTCCGGTTCAAGAGGTAACACTTCATCAAGTTCTACTTTCCTCCCACTTACTTCTTTCGAGAGAAACTCTTTCTCTAGAAAGGATCCATTCTTGGCAACAAAGATCTTGCCTTCGGATCTGAGGTAGAAGGTATACCCAATAGTTTCTTTAGGGTATCCTATGAAGACGCATTTTTCCGACTTGGGTTCGAGCTTTTCAGGTTGAAGTTTCTTGACATAAGCATCGCATCCCCAAACTTTTAGAAACGACAGCTTAGGTTTCTTCCCAAACCATAATTCATACGGTGTCGTCTCAACGGATTTCGACGGAGCCCTATTTAAAGTGAATGCGGCAGTCTCTAAAGCATAGCATCAAAAAGATAGCGGTAAATCGGTAAGAGACATCATAGATCGTACCATATCTAATAGAGTGCGATTACGACGTTCGGACACACCATTACGCTGAGGTGTTCCAGGCGGCGTGAGTTGTGAAACTATTCCACATTTTCTTAAGTGCGTACCAAATTCGTGACTCAAGTATTCTCCTCCACGATCTGATCGTAAAAACTTGATTTTTCTGTCACGTTGATTTTCAACCTCACTATAAAATTCCTTGAACTTTTCAAAGGTCTCAGACTTTTGTTTCATTAATTAGATATACCCATATCTACTCAAGTCATCAGTGAGGGTGAGAACATAACAATAGCCACCGCGAGCCTCAACATTCATTGGACCGCACACATCAGTATGTATGATTTCCAATAAGTTGGTTGCTCGCTCCATTGTTCCTAAGAACGGAGTCTTGGTCATTTTACCCATGAGGCATGGTTCGCACGTGTCAAATGATTCATAATCAAGAGACTCTAAAAGTCCATCTGCATGGAGCTTCTTCATGCGTTTGACACCTATGTGACCAAGGCGGCAGTGCCACAAATATGTGGGACTATTGTTATCAACTTTAACTCTTTTGGTATTCACACTATGAATATGTGTATCATCACGTACGAGATTCATTAAGAATAAACCATTAACCATCGGAGCATGACCATAAAACATATCTCTCATATAAATAGAACAACCATTATTCTCGGATTTAAATGAGTAGCCATCTCGAATTAAACGAGATCCAGACACAATGTTCATGCTCAAACTTGGCACTAAATAACAATTATTGAGGGTTAAAACTAATCCCGTAGGTAAACGTAGAGGTAGCGTGCCGACGGCGATCACATCGACCTTGGAACCATTCCCGACGCGCATCGTCACCTCATCCTTCGCCAGTCTTCGCTTATTCCGCAGCTCCTGTTTTGAGTTACAAATGTGAGCAACTGCACCGGTATCAAATACCCAAGAGCTACTACGAGTACTGGTAAGGTACACATCAATTACATGTATATCACATATACCTTTTGTTTTGCCGGCCTTCTTGTCCGCTAAGTATTTGGGGCAATTCCGCTTCCAGTGACCACTTCCCTTGCAATAAAAGCACTCAGTCTCGGGCTTGGGTCCATTCTTTGGCTTCTTCCCGGCAACTTGCTTACCGAGCGCGGCAACTTCCTTGCCGTCCTTCTTGAAGTTCTTTTTACCCTTGCCCTTCTTGAACTTAGTGGTTTTATTCACCATCAACACTTGATGTTCCTTCTTGATTTCTACCTCTGCTGATTTCAGCATAGCATATACCTCAGGAATGGTCTTTACCATTCCCTGCATGTTGTAGTTCATCACAAAGCTCTTGTAGCTAGGTGGAAGCGACTGGAGGATTCTGTCAATGACCGCTTCATCCGGGAGATTAACTTCTAGTTGAGTCAAGCGGTTGTGCAACCCAGACATCTTGAGTATGTGTTCGCTGACAGAGCTATTTTCCTCCATCTTACAGCTAAAGAATTTGTCGGAGACTTCATATCTCTCGACCCGGGCATGAGCTTGGAAAACCATTTTCAGCTCTTCGAACATCTCATATGCTCCATGTCTCTCAAAACACTTTTGGAGCCCCGGCTCTAAGCTGTAAAGCATGCCGCACTGAACGAGGGAGTAATCATCGGAATGTGACTGCCAAGCGTTCATAACGTCTTGTTCTGCAGGGAGAACAGGTGCGTCACCCAGCAGTGCTCGTAGGACATAATCTTTCTTGGCAGCTATGAGGATGATCCTCAGGTTCCGGACCCAGTCCGTATAGTTGCTGCCATCGTCTTTCAGCTTGGTTTTCTCTAGGAACGCGTTGAAGTTGAGGACTACGTTGGCCATTTGATCTACAAGACATATTGTAAATATTTTAGACTAAGTTCATGATAATAAAGTTCATTTAATCAAATTATTTAATGAACTCCCACTTAGATAGACATCCCTCTTCTAGTCATCTAAGTATAACATGATCCGAGTCAACTAGGCCGTGTCCGATCATCACGTGAGACGGACTAGTCAACATCGGTGAACATCTTCATGTTGATCGTATCTTCTATACGACTCATGCTCGACCTTTCGGTCTTCTGTGTTCCGAGGCCATGTATGTACATGCTAGGCTCGTCAAGTCAACCTAAGTGTTTGCATGTGTAAATCTGTCTTACACCCGTTGTATGTGAATGGTAGAATCTATCACACCCGATCATCACGTGGTGCTTCGAAACAACGAACTGTCGCAACGGTGCACAGTTAGGGGGAACACTTATTGAAATTATTATGAGGGATCATCTTATTTACTATCGTCGTTCTAAGTAAACAAGATGCAAAACATGATAAACATCACATGCAATCAAATAATAAACGTGACATGATATGGCCAATATCACATAGCTCCTTTGATCTCCATCTTGGGGCTCCATGATCATCTTGTCACCGGCTTGACACCATGATCTCCATCATCGTGTCTCCATGAAGTTGCTCGCCAACTATTACTTCTACTACTATGGCTAACGCGTTTAGCAATAAAGTAAAGTAATTTACATGGCGTTTCTGAATGACACGCAGGTCATACAAAAAATAAAGACAACTCCTATGGCTCCTGCCGGTTGTCATACTCATCGACATGCAAGTTGTGATTCCTATTACAATAGCATGAACATCTCATACATCACATATAGATCATTCATCATTCATCACAACTTTGGCCATATCATATCACAAAGCACTTGCTGCAAAAACAAGTTAGACGTCCTCTAATTGTTGTTGCAAGTTTTACGTGGCTGAATTAGGGTTCTAGCAAGAACGTTTTCTTACCTACGTGAAAGCCACAACGTGATTTGTCAACTTCTATTTACCCTTCATAAGGACCCTTTTCATCGAATCCGCTTCAACTAAAGTGGGAGAGACAGACACCCGCCAGCCACCTTATGCAACTAGTGCATGTTAGTCGGTGGAACCGGTCTCACGTAAGCGTACGTGTAAGGTTGGTCCGGGCCGGTTCATCCCACAATACCGCTGAAGCAAGATAAGACTAGTAGCGGCAAGAAAAGTTGACAACATCTACGCCCACAACAAATTGTGTTCTACTCGTGCAATAGAGAACTACGCATAGACCTAGCTCATGATGCCACTGTTGGGGAACGTTGCAGAAAATTAAAAAATTTCCTACGGTTTCACCAAGATCCATCTATGAGTTCATCTAAGAAACGAGTCATGGGAGAGAGATTGCATCTACATACCACTTTGTAGATCGCGAGCGGAAGCGTTCAACGAACGGGGATGAGGTAGTCGTACACGACGTGATCCAAATCACCGGAGATCCTAGCACCGAAAGGACGGCACCTCCGCGTTCAACACACGTACGGTCAGCGTAACGTCTCCTTCTTCTTGATCCAGCAAGGCAAAGGAGAGGTTGAGGAAGATGGCTCCAGCAGCAGCACGACGGCGTGGTGATGGTGGAGCTACAGTACTCCGGCAGGGCTTCGCCGAGCTCTACGGAGGAGGAGGAGATGTTGGAGAGGGAGAGGGAGGAGCCAGGGCAAGGGGTGCGGCTGCCCCCCTCCCCTCCCCCCATTATATAGGAGTGCCAAGGGGGGGGCGCCGGCCCTAGGAGATCCAATCTCCTTGGGGCGGCGGCCAAGGGGAGGTTTCCCTCCCCCCCAAGGCACCTAGGAGGTGCCTTCCCCTTGTGGGACTCCTTCCCTTTGAAACCCTAGGCGCATGGGCCTCTTGGGGCTGGTTCCCCTTGGCCCATGTAGGCCAAGGCGCACCACCTAGAGCCCATGTGGCCCCTCGAGGCAGGTGGCCCCACCCGGTGGACCCCCCGGGACCCTTCTGGTGGTCCCTGTACAATACCGGTGACCCCGAAACTTGTCCCGATGGCCAAAACAGCAGTTCCTATATATAATTCTTTACCTCCGGACCATTCCGAAACTCCTCGTGACGTCCGGGATCTCATCCGGGACTCCGAACAACATTCGGGTTACTGCATATACATATCCTCACAACCCTAGCATCACCAAACCTTAAGTGTGTAGACCCTACGGGTTCGGGAGATATGCAGACATGACCGAGACGGCTCTCGGGCAATAACCAACAGCGGGATCTGGATGAACCACGATGTCGAGGATTCAATTAATCCCGTATACGATTCCCTTTGTCAATCGGTATTTTACTTCCTCGAGATTCGATCGTCGGTATCCCTATACCTCGTTCAATCTTGTTACCGGCAAGTCACTTTACTCGTACCGTAATGCATGATCCCATGATCAAACACTTTGAACACATTGAGCTCATTATGATGATGCATTACCGAGAGGGCCCGGTGATACCTCTCCGTCAAGCGGAGTGACAAATCCCAGTCTCGATCCGTGTCAACCCAACAGACACTTTCGGAGATACCCGTAGTATACCTTTATAGTCACCCAGTTACGTTGTGACGTTTGGCACACCCAAAGCACTCCTACGGTGTCCGGGAGTTACACGATCTCATGGTCTAAGGAAAGGATACTTGACATTGGAAAACTCTAGCAAACGAACTATGCGATCTTATGCTATGTTTAGGATTGGGTCTCGTCCATCACATCATTCTCCTAATGATGTGATCTCGTTACCATTGACA
Source organism: Aegilops umbellulata (assembly GCA_032464435.1). Lineage (NCBI taxonomy): Eukaryota > Viridiplantae > Streptophyta > Magnoliopsida > Poales > Poaceae > Aegilops > Aegilops umbellulata. The sequence continues at coordinate 5,809,637 of CP136058.1, read as the reverse complement.
TCCAATGCCCATAGTCAGGAAACCATGACTATCTATTGATTAACGAGCTAGTCAACTAGAGGCTTACTAGGGACATGTTGTTGTCTGTTATTCACACATGTATTACGATTTCCGAATAACACAATTATAGCACGAATAAAGACAATTATCATGAACAAGGAAATATAATAATAATGCTTTTATTATTGCCTCTAGGGCATATTTCCAACACCTGCTCCACTTCGACGCCGGTGACGGCGTCCCATTGTAGCGCCCGCCTCGATGCGACCCGTCCAGCGGACTCCCCGGCGCCGTCCGTCGCTGAGCGTGCGGAGCTTCAGGCCGCGGTCCGGAACCTCGAGTTAGGTGTGGATTCCGTCCCCCCCAGTTCTTCCAGTTGTTCCTTTTCTGCGCTTGAGGCCGTCCCTCTTGGCCACCTCGCCAAGGTGGCTACTGACTCGGCCATAGTTTTTAGGGGGGAGGTTGGTCCCCCCTTAGAACAGATCGCGGCCATTAGGGCTCGCGAGATCTTAGATGGCAAGCTAGCTGAGACTCGGGCGCGCTTGCTCCGGCCCACCGTGGATTCGACCGCAACCCCCGCGGGTCTGGGCCCTCCGGTGGCCGATGGTGTGATCCGTGGCCGCACCCGCTCTTGCACTGCCGCTCTCTGTGCACAAAGCGCCTCCCGTGTCTTGGGGTCAAGCAGCCCCCCCATGGGGGTTTAGATGCGGGCCCTTTTCTGGAACATCCGCGGCTTCAGCCATGATGGCCGCTGCCGCCAACTCATCGAGTACATGCGAGACGAACACATCGACATCATTGCCATCCAGGAAACCATCCGCACTGAGTTCTCCCTCCAGGAGCTCGAGTGTCTTAGCTCTCACCTCTTCGCTTGGCATTGGATCCCTTCTAGTGGGACCACTGGCCACTCTAGCGGCATCCTGTTAGGGGTGAAGGATGCCACCTTTGAGGTTGGGGGCATGGATCGGGGGGAATTCTTCGTGAGTATGGAGATCTTCGAGCGGGCCCTCAACTTCAAATGGCAGGTCGTGATTGTCTATGGTCCGGCGGACCATAGCCGCTCCCCGACCTTCTTGGAGGAGCTTCATCTGAAGATCTCCAACTCTCTCCTCCCAGTAGTTGTGGGCGGAGACTTTAACCTCATCCGATCCCCGGAAGAGAAGAATAATGACCGGATTAACCTCCCCCGGATGCAGTTATTCAATGACTGGATCGCGGAGCTGGGTCTCCATGAGCTGGACCGGACGGGTGCCTGATTCACTTGGACTAACCGCCAGGCTGACCCAACGCGATCCGTTTTGGATCGCGTCCTAGTTTCCCCGGAATGGGAATTATGCTGCCCCCTGGCCTCGCTTCGTGCGATTACCCGGATCGGGTCTGACCATGTCCCCCTCCTCCTCTCCACGGCCGACGAGCGCCCCCCCCCCCCCCTCCCCGCCGCGTTTCCGGTTTGAGCTCTTGTGGCTCAACCAGGCCGGCTTCCGGGAGGCGGTGGCCGCTCGCTGGATCTCTGCCCGCTCTTCCCCTCATCGCGCCATGTCGGCTGTTGACTCGTGGCACTTCTGTGCCAAGCTTGCCCGCCAATTCATGAAAGGGTGGGGTGCAAACCTTGGCCGGGATCTCAGAGAACGAAAAAAGGCCCTCCTGCTGGCTATTCAAGCTCTGGATGCCCGTGGTGACACGTCTGGAATCTCCCCAGATGAGTGGATGGTGCGATATGACCTTGAAGACCAGCTCTCAACCATCTACACTGATGAAGAGGCCTACTGGCGTATGCGTGGTACCCAGCGGTGGGTACTTCGGGGAGCTGCCAACACCGCCTATTTACAGGCAGTGGCGAACGGGCGTCGGCGCCGAAACTCCATCCGTTGCCTCTGGGATGGAGATACCCCTCTCGTTCGCCCCTCGGCCATTCGTACCCATGTAGATGGCTTTTATAAGGACCTATTTACCCCCACCCCTCGGGGTGGGGCTAGTCTCGCCCCCGACATTTGGTCGGGGGCCCAATTGGTTTCTGATGCGGCCAATGCTGCTTTAGTGGCCCCCTTCGCCGAGGATGAGGTTCTCGCGGCTATCAATGGGATGAACCCCTCCTCGGCCCCGGGTCCGGATGGCCTGCCAGTTACGTTTTTTAAGACGTTCTGGCCGACCATCAAGCCGGAGGTCATGGCCCTGTTCGAGGAGTTCTTCTCTGGCACCATGGATCTTGGGCGCCTCAACTATGGCATCGTGACCCTTATCCCCAAGGTCCCGGGCGCCTTCGACATCCGCCAATTTCGGCCAATCACCGTGATCAATGTGATATTCCGGATCCTGGCCAAAGGGTACGCCAATAGGGTGACCCTGGTCACGGACGCGATTACCCACCCGAACCAATCCGCCTTCATACAAGGCCGATTTATTCTGGATGGGGTTCTGGTTTTCCACGAAGTCCTCCATGAGGTCCGGTTGAAACACCATCGGGCGGTGTTTCTGAAGCTCGACTTCCACAAGGCCTATGACACGGTCCACTGGCCCTTCTTGCGGGAAGTCTTGCTTCGCAAGGGCTTCGACGACCGGTGGGTGACGAGGGTTATGCAACTTGTCTCCTGTGGACGGACCGCTATGAACATCAACGGGAACATTGGGCCCTACTTCCTCACCCTTTGTGGGGTGCGTCAGGGCGACCCTTTCTCGCCGTTTCTGTTCAACATGGTGGTTGATGCCCTGGCATCCATCCTTGATAAGGCCAAGGATGCTGGCCATATTCGCGGCGTCGTCCCTCACCTAGTCGGAGGGGGAGGGGTCTCCCTCCTCCAATATGCGGACGATGCCATAATTATGGTGGAGGGCACCGTCCATGACATTGCTAACCTAAAGTTCCTCCTCCTGTGCTTCCAACAGATGTCGGGCCTAACCATTAACTTCGATAAGAGCGAAGTGATGGTGCTCAGGTTCCCTCCCGAGGAAGCACAGTCCATAGCGGACCGACTTAACTGTCGGTTGGGTTCTTTCCCCATGACATACTTGGGGATCCCCATTAGTGACTCGCGCCTCACCGTGGCGGACCTCCGCCCCACGGTGACCCGTATGCAACATCGGGTTGAACCCTGGAAAGGGCGTTGGTTGTCGAAGGCTGCTCGGGTGATCCTTATTAACTCCTCGCTTGCTAGCCTCCTGTGGTTCCTCATGAGCTTCTATAGCCTCCATGAGACCCTCCATCAGGAGATCGCCAAGTACCAATCTAGATTCTTCTGGGCTGGGGAGGGGGATAAGCAGAAGTACCATATGGTTAGCTGGCCCGATATCTGCAAACCCAAGGACCAGGGAGGCCTTGGGATCCTGTCCTCCCGCCGCATGAACATAGCCCTCCTGACTCGTTGGCTCTGGCGCATTGCCAATGGTGATGGAGGTCTATGGCTCACCATCATCCAGAACAAGTATCTTCGTGGACAGCCCCTTGCTTTCTGTCAGCACTCGGGCGGCTCCCAGTTCTGGAAGGCCGCCGTCCAGCTGCTCCCGGTTCTCCGTATTGGCACTTCCATAGCGGTTGGTACCGGATCATCGACCCTGTTCTGGTTTGATCGATGGCTTGGTGACTCCCCCTTGGCCGCGCGATTTCCTGCGCTCTTCACTATTGCAGTTGACCCTCGTATATCTGTCGAGGCGGCCCTTATTGACTTAGGGCGCCTCGCCTTCCGCCGCCCCTGCGGCCCTCCAGAGGTTGCTGCCTGGGACGCCCTTATGCAGAACATCGCCCTCCTCCCTATGGACGGCGTTGGCTCCCCGAATGTCACATCTTGGCGGCTTGAGCCCTCCGGCTGCTTCTCCACCAAATCCCTCTACGCGGCCATTGCACCCTCGAAGGCCCCCGAGCCCTTTAGTTTGATTTGGGATATTCGCCTGCCCCTGAAGATCAGGATCTTCATGTGGCAATGGATTCACGGTCGCCTCCCAACTGGCGTGGAGATCCGTAAGCGGAACGGACCTGGGAACGGGATGTGCCCCTTGTGCGACACGATGGAGGATGCTAACCACATCTTCTTCTCGTGTTCTACGGCTCAGTTCCTTTGGTCCTGCTTCCGCGAGACGGTTGGGGGCCAGTGGTGTAACACCAACTTCCCTGACCTGCTTGCGGAAATCCATGCCTCCCCTACCTCGCTACCGCCATATCAGATGGCTCTGCGTTGGGGTCCTTGCCTGGACGCTCTGGACCGTTCGCAATAAGCTTGTCATTCAGAAGGTCCCACTTCGACGTGCTACTGACGCCATCTTTAAAATGTGTGGATACTTGCAGCTCTGGCGGCCGCTTAGCCGCCCCGAGGATCGGGTCGTCATCAACAACCTCATCGCCGACCTTCGCTCGATGGCCTTCAGCTTGGCGCCCCCGCTCCCCCCGCCACCCCCGGAGCCAGACTAGATGTTGTGCCGCACCCTCCGTGTGCGCGCCTTTTTTTGTTTTTTCAGGGCTTGTTGAGCTGTGCCCTCAACATTAACCCTATTTGATTACTTGCGGTGTTAGACCTCTGTGTGCGTGTGCCTGTTGGCGAACCTTGTTGGTGTTGGGCTTTATCTATAAAGCGGGGCGAAAGACTTTTTCGGTAAATATCATTCCGAATTTAATTCGCCTAAATTCAACTTAGGTCATCATTCACTGAATCATCCAAAAAATCCCCAATAGGCTGAATAATGTCATGGTTTATTTTGGTTTGGAGTAGCATATAGATGGTCAAATGTCATGGTCTATATATGCATCTGTTCATCATTTAATCAATGAGAACAGAAGGTGCGGTGACTATATCTACTGAAATTAGTATATATGCTTCAGAATTTGAAAATTCTGTGCTCTATGGCCCGCCCAACTTTTTTTTTTTTGAAGCTCCGCCACTGAACACGACGTCTCCTGTCGGATTAGTCACTCCACTTGTTTTCTCCCTTCAGAAAGCTTTGGATTGTTTCTCTTCTTATTTCTCATAGTTCTTTCTGCCAAAGCATTTTTGGGTATAGTTATTTGGTTATTTCAATCAGAATTTTGCAGCAGGTTGTTTCAGTGATTACATTATAGTTGCACCTTAAATGATTGTATGGCTAATCATCTACTGTACATCAGAGCTGAGAATTCATTTTTCTGGTTAATTGTGTAAAATGTTACGTTCAATCCAAGAAGGTGAAGAAAACACAGTAAATTGTTTGATATTCTTGATGATTTTTGCTTGGACCAGTACATACATAAATGAAGGGGACTTATCCCACAAATCTGTCATAAATCAACACTGCCGCAAAATTAACAGTCTATACTACGTTACTGACCACAACAGTAATGCATAGTTGGTTATGAAGGCAAGTTCATAGCAAAAAGGCAAACTCATCCATACTACAATGTAGAAGGCAAGTTGGTCATATAGAAGGATCTGGTTCCGGGACGTTGGTCATGTAGTACTTAATGAAATGGTCACGTGATGGTGGATCCGGCCAAATAGGCTGAGCGAAAGGAGGCTTCGATGATGGAGGATTTGGCTGAGCTTTTTCTGGGTAGATGGACCGCACCGGATCGCCAGCCTTTATCCGTGGTTCAAATCTTACAGGAAAAGGATTGGTCCAAGGCATGGGGACAGCAAGCTGCAAATAAAAAGAACACACCAAGATAAAGTTTTGCTGCCATAAGATGTGCCTATGTTCATTTTAAATGAGAATATGGTAGTAATTACCTCTGCATCGTAGACATCACGATCACGAGGAGGTTGGTACAGTTCCACTTTCCCAGGGGCTGCATAACATCATAATTTTGTCAGAATTATTATTATGTGTCATAAGCCTCAATTCAAGCAAGTTGACCAAGGTTGGCAAAGGGCATATTTTCCTCTAAAAACTACAAAGTGAAATATGTACACGTACTTCTTGCAAGTATTCTAAGATGGTATGCAATGGCATATTTCTAAGTGTATAATATCATGTTGCAGAAGTCAGCCACCGTCGCGGATAAATGTCAATAGTGTAGCAAATGGCAGAATGCTCAACTATAGTACAATCAGAAAATTTTCAAATGTTTATACTTCATGTACAAGCATGCTCTCACAGTAATGTAAAGCATGTTGTTTTCCTAAGGTAACTATATAAGCTACTAGCAATACCCTCGCACTTGCCAGCAGTCTTATTAGATTCTTTTGAAGATGCTTTTGTAAGAATTATATTTGCCTTTTTAAATGTAAGGTTATTACTTTTATAACTACAAAGTTGAAAATTTTCATGTACATAATGGATAAAATCTTGGTCACTAAAATTTCTTTCTGTGGCATTTTAAATGGTAAGTGAAAAATGCTTCTAAATTCGATTTGGATTACCGTCTCAAGCAACACTTGCGGCAAGGAGAGAAACAAAATATTTCAGGAAACAAAGAGTTATAAACAGAAGATTTTAGGAAACAAACAGCTATAAGCATCAACACTAAGGCAACATGGCCTTCAGTTCTTCAATTTCTGAGTTTCCTTGCAGGGATTTCAACTTTTCCTTGTAGTTCAGGGGGTTAGTGCCTCTTATTGTGAAGGATTGAAGTTCTTGTGCCAGGGATTCATTTCATGACTTGATACTGCAGCTTAGTGGTGCATTTGAAAGATGACAAAACAGGTGTTAAATTTTTTTTTTCCATAAATCTTGGATCGGGTTCCACTATGGTCAGATAACGGAACAAAAGATTCAAAGCATTCAACATCGCAAAAGAACCAACCACGTCCAACTCCTACTCTCAGGTCCAAACCAAAAGGAAGGCCAAACCACCGCATGCACCGCTAGTGGGAGAGAAGAGGGAAACTACAAAGACAACCTTTTTTTCATAGGAGGGCTGAGAGTAGTCTATGCATCTGCACACATTTCTGCATAGCAAATCACAATAGAAGCCAACCCAATATAGTAGTCTATGCATCTACACACATTTCTGCATAGCAAATGACAGTAAAATGGATAACATGGAACTTGAGGCTGGTCATCTTCATGAAGAATGTACCATCCACATGCATGAGCAGACAAAAATAAGGAACATGACTTGAAGTTATAGAAAGAACCTGTAACTTAAATAAGGTGCATTTTCACAATATATAGAGCCCCTAACGTATATGATTTCACTCAGTTGTGCCTTAGAAATAAAATAAATATGGCATCATACACTGAAAGACGCCTCAGACTTCATAAAAATCTGCTGACCATACTAGAGTTCAACAAAATTCAAAATTTAACAAAGAATTCTACCCTGTGCTGAAATGATATATCAAGACGAGCATAATCTACCAGTGTTCAAAAATAAGATGGAACAAATATTGCATGGAATATGCTACATTAAGTTACTAACACAGCAACGCAAAACATGAAATGTCTGATGCACTCCCTCCGTAAAGAAATATAAGAGCGTGTAGATCACTAAAGTAGTGATTTAAACGAGGGAGTACCTATGTATCCGTTTGCTACCAGCATCAAGCCATACATTGAGCAGAAATCATGCAACTAACAGTGCTATTTTGCATCGTATTGAGAAATGACAGACTTACTAATCATCTGCGATCTATCAACGGTACGTGTCCAAGTCACTTTGAATGGATACTCCTCACGTCGTTCTACAACTAATAGTGCTTGATCATGGTCTGCAAATCTCACATCAACATAGCCGCCTTTCTTATTTGGATCCAGGAAGAGAGACTGCAAAATTAAATTTCAGAATTAGAACATATGTTAGTAACTTCATGTAGGCTGCAGTTGGACAGAATTAGACAAAATTAAATTTGAGAATTACAACATATTGATATAGAATGATTACTAATGCACATTACCTGACCATACTTCTGTGCGTAGTACTGTACCACAAATTCTGAAACCATGGGTTTACCATCTAAAGCCTCACACCGAAGGGTATCTTTGGGATCATCGTCTGGGAGGTGATCCGTGGGCAGGGGAGCCTTTCCAGATGGTTTTTTGCTCTGTCCAACTTCAGAACTGGAAGAAGGTCTCTTCCTGGTTGTTGACATCTAAAACAGAATGAATTCAGTCACACACACGGTCAAAAATAAGTTATGAGCACACGAATCAACGTACTCTTGGACAATGACCACCAAGTAATAAATGTAAAGGGACAAAATTAAGATTTTCAGCTCAAAGATTTTTTTTCCCCAGAGTCATAAATGAATTCACAGTACACAGAGGGACATCTTGTACGCATTGTCAGATAAGTAATGAATGAAATGGAACAACCAACCAGTAATTTATACCCAAAAAAAAGGTAGGAACAGGTTGCTGGGGGTACACCAGCTACAGCAGTATAACTCCTGACAAATACTCCCATGGCTAAGGCCACCCAAGGCCAGCTAAACGAACTGAGAGCATCCGTGCGGCGATTTTAGTTAGGAGAGTGATGGATCTGACCTGACCTGGCCTGACCTGCCGGTGGAGAAGGTGTAGCAGACGCGGCCGCCGCCGCCGGAGGTGAGTTATGGATGACGGGAAGGGTTGGGGGGTTGGGGCCGTCTTGGTTTAGGGTTCTTATTGTAAGGTTCGATAGCCCAGAGTGGCCCAGCCTAGCAATCTTAGCATAGGCCCGCTACTACAAAACACCGTGCCCTGGGCCCGCCGCCCCGCGGCTGCGCGTGTGCCGCTCACAACTTTCTCGACCGGGAGATTCCTATTTTGCCCTTCAAGCGTTGTGTATTTTTTTACAATAGTGCTTTGAACCTGAGACAGCGAAACAACCTATGGTTGTATCAATGGGACCCCGGGGTTCAAATCTTCATGCTCATATTATTTCTGAATTTATTTCAAAATTTCTGACGATGCCCTTACAGTGGGAGGTGACGTTCCTGTCAACGATGAGGCGTCTACGGCAACTTCTTAAATCTCAAAACGATATGCCGGCTCAGTCTCTCGAATGTGCTTATGCCATGGGGTAGTGTGTGCGTGTGTGCATTCATAGAGGTGAGTGTATGTGTCAAACCACCGGATGCGTTTAGTTTGTTCTTTTCTCTCTTGTTTTCTTCTTTCCTTTTTAATTTTTTTATGAAATTTATTCAAGTTCGCATTTTTTTTCATGCCGATGAACCCTTTTTCTTCTTAAATTTGATGATTTTTTTTCTAAAATTCTATGAACATTTTAAAAATACGATGATTTTATAAAAAATTCTATGTATTGTTTATAAAATGTTTGAACGTTTTTCAGATTTGACGAACTTTTTTTCCAAAACGATGAACTTTTTAAAAAAAATCCATGAACTTTTCTTTCAAATTTGTGAACTCTTTTTTTGAAAATTATTGAATTTTCCCAAATTTGCGTTTTCTTTAAATGAAGATTTTTTTTCGAAATTGTTCTACTTATTTTCTAAATTGATGAACATTTTTGAAATTTGAGGACTTTTTTTAATATTGATGAACTTTTTCTAATTCGTGAACTTCTTTGAATTCATGAACCTTTTTATTTAAATGAAGTTTTTTAAATTCGGGATTTTTTTGGAAATCTGTGGACTCTCAAATTTTGTTTATTTTTTCCAAAATAATGTGTTTTCTATCTATGAGCAATAATTAGCGGTTACAAATTTTTTAAGAGTTCGTGCCGCAATCTTTCACTAGCGCCTAGTTGCTCTGGTGGTTAGACAACCTGCAATTAAGCCAAATGGGGCGGCGGGAACAAACATTTTAGGGAGGTTTTTCTCCCAATATATACATTTCGGTTGTACTGCGTCGTGGGCCGGCTCACCAGGTGCGGTTAGTGAGCGCCAGTTCCTAAACCAGCGCTTATAGGAGGTACCCCGCTTCAAGCCCTAAAAAAAATAGGAAAAACTTTCTCGGCGGCTTCTTATTTTTTTAGTTGTTTGACCGCTTATTGGGCCCACACGGAGCCACGCATGACTAGTTTTCTTTTCCCCTCAAAATCTCTACTCCTAAGAGCATCTTCAATAGATACTATATATTTGAAGATGTAAAAGTGTTAGATGCATAATTTACATTACCAAAATGTGTTTTCTACATCATCCAAAAACACCTAACTCCAACAGATAATGTATAGTAGGTGGTGTAAAACTAGTGCTCCAACAAATGATGTATAATTGATGATGTAAAACTAGTGCTCCAAACATAGTTCATCTCCATCTCCACTTCTATTAAATAAGCGAGTTAAGGCAAAAATATTAGATCTTAGCCACATATCCATGATTCATCAACGTACCTGTTTGTCCCAATATTGTATCAAGTTAATCACACAATTACTAATTAATTTTAATCATTTCTACAACACCTTAATTGTATCCGCAAAATTGGTAAATCGCCGTGAAATTTTAAAAATCACATTAATCCAATTATCAAGCATATATGGGTCACTGCATTTTATTTTGGGAAAACACATTAAAGCAATTCTCAAATAGATGTGAAAATCTGCCAAAACAATTATTGTATACCCACGAATATTGTTACAAATTAATAAAGTAGAGTGTGGTTTTGCCTCAAGAAAATCTGCCAAAAAAATTAGAAACACGATAATCCAATTCTCAATTGTAACTAACTTAAAATTCAAAATACTATACATTATGTATTTAGGAAACAAAGATTAGAGCAAATAGAAGCGCACCCATGAGAGAAAATGGTTTTTTCATCAACGATCTGGTGAGCGGACTAGGGCGACGTCTGCTACGCCACGAAGATTCGCTGGTAAATCGCCGAGCCGGCGACCGGGCTAGGGCGACGCTGCGACGAATCGGTGCAGGAGGAGCCGAGAAGCCAGCACACTGAACGTGCACGTACACTTACACACAAATCTGATTGATCAACAATCAATCCGATCATGTGCCTCCGCGTGCGTGAGTAACCACGTAACCGATTGGGCCGCTCCCACGCGCCGTCGTCGGCTTAGCCGGTGTCCTTGGACCAATTTTATCGGTGTCACGCTAGTACCTGACCTATATGCATCTAACGTAAACAGAAAATTTACCTGGTGTCCTGTGACACCGGTAGGCCATACATGGGCCCGCCCCTGGCTATATTATATTCTGTTTTGGATGTTTAATGAGCTTTATTATACACTTTTATATTATTTTTGGGACTAACCTATTAACCGGAGGCTCAACCCAAATTATTGTTTTTTTTTGCCTATTTCAGTGTTTCGTAGAAAAAGAATATCAAACGGAGTGCAAACCGAATGAAACCTTCGGAAACATGATTTTCGGAACAAACGTGATCTAGAGGACTTGGAATCTACGTAAGGCAATCAACGAGGAGAGCACGAGGCAGGGGCGCGCCTACCCCCCGCCCCAGGCGCGCCCTCCACCCTCGTGGGGCCCATGTTGCACCACCGATGTACTTCTTCCTCCTATATATACCTACGCACCCCCAAACCATCAGAGGCATCCACGAAAACCTAATTCCACCGCCGCAACCTTCTATACCCATGAGATCCCATCTTGGGGCCTTTTCCGGCGCTCCGCCGGAGGGGGCATTGATCACGGAGGGCTTCTACATCAACACCGTAGCCTCTCCGATGATGTGTGAGTAGTTTACCTCAGACCTTTGGGTCCATAGTTATTAGCTAGATGGCTTCTTCTCTCTCTTTGGATCTCAATACAAAGTTCTCCTCGATTCTCTTGGAGATCTATTCGATGTAATCTTTTTTTGCGGTGTGTTTGTCGAGACCGATGAATTGTGGGTTTATGATCAAGTTTATCTATGAACAATATTTGAATCTCCTCTGAATTCTTTTATGTATGATTGGTTATCTTTGCAAGTCTCTTTGAATTATCAATTTGGTTTGGCCTACTAGATTGATCTTTCTTGCAATGGGAGAAGTGCCTAGCTTTGGGTTCAATCTTGCGGTGTCCTTTCGTAGTGACAGCAGGGGCAGCAAGGCACATATTGCATTATTGCCATCGAGGATAACAAGATGGGGTTTATATCATATTGCATGAGTTTATCCCTCTACATCATGTCATCTTGCCTAATGCGTTACTCTGTTCTTATGAACTTAATACTCTAGATGCATGCTGGATAGCGGTCGATGTGTGGAGTAATAGTAGTAGATGCAGAATCATTTCGGTCTACTTGTCGCGGATGTGATGCCTATATACATGATCATACCTAGATATTCTCATAACTATGCTCAATTCTATCAATTGCTCGACAGTAATTTGTTCACCCACCGTAATACTTATGCTCTTGAGAGAAGCCACTAGTGAAACCTATGACCCCCGGGTCTATTCTCCATCATATTAATCTTCCAACACTTAGTTATTTTTATTGCCGATTATTTTACTTTGCATCTTTATCATAATAATACCAAAAATATTATCTTATCATATCTATCAGATCTCACTCTCGTAAGTGACCATGAAGGGATTGACAACCCCTTTATCGCGTTGGTTGCGAGGTTCTTATTTGGTTTTGTAGGTGTGCGGGACTTGAGCGAGGTCTCCTACTGGATTGATACCTTGGTTCTCAAAAACTGAGGGAAATACTTACGCTACTTTACTACATCACCCTTTCCTCTTCAAGGGAAAACCAACGCAGTGCTCAAGAGGTAGCACAAGCAATGTGACTAATGAGTTAATTGCGGGATGAAGCATCAAGCAACGAGTAAAGAGACTTGCCGATAACGAGATTGAACTAGGTATGGGGATACCGACGATCGAATCTCGGGCAAGTAACATACCGATGACGAAGGGAACAATGTATGTTGTTATGCGGTTTGACAAATAAAGATCTTCGTAGAATATGTAGGAGCCAATATGAGCTTCCAGGTTCCAATATTTGGTTATTGACCGGAGAGGTGTCTCGGTCATGTCTACATAGTTCTCCAACCCGTAGGGTCCGCATGCTTAATGTTCAATGATGATTTGTATTATGAGTTATGTGATTTGATGTACCGAAGTTTGTTCGGAGTAACGGATGAGATCATGGACATGACGAGGAGTCTCAAATTGGTCGAGATGTAAAGATTCATATATTGTAAGGTTGACTCGGACATCGGAATGGTTCTGAGTGATTCGGGCATTTTTCCGGAGTACTGGGAGGTTACTGGAACCCCCCGGGGAAAGATATGGGCCTTATGGGCCATATGAGGGAGGCTAACCAGCCCACAAGGGGCTGGTGCACCCCCCACAAGGGAGGAGGCCGACTTGGACTTGGGAAGGGGGTGCTACCCCCTTTCCTTCTCCTACTCCTTCTCTTTCCCCCTTTCCCCCTCCGGTCAAAGGAAAAAAAGGGTGGGGTCGAATCCTACTAGGACTGGAGTCCTAGTAGGACTCCCCTCTCCCTGGCGCGCCCCTTGTTGGCCGGCCTCCTCCTCCCCTCCTTTATATATGGGGGCAGGGGGGCACCCCAAAGGCACAACATACAATCTCTTAGCCGTGTGCGGTGCCCCCTGATGTCTACCATACAACCTTCTTCTCGTAGACGTTGTTGGGCCTCCAAGTGCAGAGGTTTGTAGGAAAGTAGCAAATTTTCCTCAAGTGGATGACCTAAGGTTTATCAATCCGTGGGAGGCTTAGGATGAAGATGGTCTCTCTCAAACAACCCTGCAACCAAATAACAAAGAGTCTCTTGTGTCCCCAACACACCCAATACAATGGTAAATTGTATAGGTGCACTAGTTTGACGAAGAGATGGTGATACAAGTGCAATATGGATGGTAGATATAGGTTTTTGTAATCTGAAAATATAAAAACAGAAAGGTAACTAATGATAAAAGTGAGCGTAAACGGTATTGCAATGCTAGGAAACAAGGCCTAGGGTTCATACTTTCACTAGTGCAAGTTCTCTCAACAATAATAACATAATTGGATCATATAACTATCCCTCAACATGCAACAAAGAGTCACTCCAAAGTTACTAATAGCGGAGAACAACACTACAAGAAATATGTCAACTTGTGATCTTGACTATTGGTCACTGAAAGGTCATTATTTTTCATTTGCGACCTTTTTGTGACCAAAAACAGAAGGTCAAAAGCTGACAGTCGTAAACTGAAATTAACGACCTTCTCTGTGAGAAGGTCGTAGGCGTTTATGACCAAAATATGCCTACTGGTTTGTTTTGGTCACTAGCAACCTCCCCAGGCCACGTAGGCATCCAGCGTGGCAAGCTGATGTGGCACAAGATTCAGCCCGGTCCAATTCGGTTTTCTACATGGGCCTAGCCCAGCAATTCGGCCTTTTTACTGTATATTTTCTCTATCAATTTTCTCTAGCTACATGGGCCTGGCCCAACAATTTGCCCTTTTTATTTTCTAGGCATGGCCTTTTGCGGTCCATTTCATTTTTATTTTCGAGGGTTTTTTGTGGTCCAATTTTTAGATGGGCCCCAATTGTCAGATTTTTCCTGGCAGTGGATCCACATCGCTTTTTAAGCAGTATATATCAAATAGAAAGAAGAAAAGAATATGAAAATCTTCAAATAACAACCAAAATAGGTTTATTACAATATATTCTGTACAAAACAGAACATGTGAAACTCCATACACTCGTTCACATCACAACAACCAGTTTAACCTACAAATATTGCATGCCCAGGAACTTAAAACTTCACGTACATAACCATACAATATTCCACACAATCACAAATATTGCGATTGAAAAATAAAACGCTCTGCCAAGTTAAAGCTAGCTACTCTTGGATACCACGAAACGTACTCTTCAACATAGGAAGAAGCCATCAACGGAGTTCTACCAACAACACAAGCTCCATTCACCTACAAGAACAGAATGGAATATCAAGTACTGGATCGTTCAAGCAAATTACAACCACATATATATGTAGAAGTACATCAGGAAATATGATAGAAAAACCGGACAACAGATACACTTATACAACCCAACAAATGGGTGATGACGACAAGATAAAAATATAAGAATAGGAAATTTATGAGATTACATATTTGCCAACAAATGGGTGATGACAACAGATACACTTATCGGGAAAATATATATTTAACGAAATTTCACATGAGATAGTTTCTGCTTCAAGTTTTAAAACTCAACCATTCATCATTAATAGTAGCAATTCAAACTAGAACTTAAATTATCTAGTAAGATATTCAATACAACATTGTTCTTTCAAAAAATTGAACAGTTGCAAGTAACAGCTTAATAGACATCAAACTCACTAGGCAGATTAAATTACTACAGTACACTAGTGCAGAATGAATCAGTGATGTTATTTCAAAAAATCGGTGATGTTATTATAGGTTCTGAATTCACAACACGGGCACGTCATTTGCAAATTTGCAGCAACCAAAGGTTGTGCACCAAATAAAAGTAATTCCCAGCAAAGGTTATTCACAAGCGAGCAAAGCAAAGCATACAGGTACAACGGTATGATGCAGCAGACATACATAGACACATAACAGGATTAGACGCCACTTGATTCGCTGATCCATTACCAACAGTATAGTTAGTTTACCCTTTACTTTACAGTCAGGTCATTTCATTTCAATGCAACTCTTGGTTGCAGATGTATTATTATTATTATTGCTCTAGTACGTACTAATCAGCAGCAGCAGCAATAGTACTAGATAGTAGTGTCAACCAATAAGCATCAGAACCAACCAACATATATTTATTCCTCATGACTTATTAGCAGAAAGTAGAGTGAGTTTTTCTGTGCATATCTGCAATACAGTTTCGATCTAAAACAGAGCTGGTCTACGAAAAACAGGGGTAGGGAAGTTGTTACCTGGTTGTGGTTGTGGTCGCCGAATTCAGGGATAGGGCCGCTGAGGTGGAGGTGGTCCTCCTGAATCTGCAGTTTGCCGGCGACGAAGACGAAGCGGAAGGCGAGGAAGGGCTGTGTGCTAGTATTCCCATTCCCATCTTGATGCGTCTTCTGCCACCACGCCTGAGCCTGAGCAGCATTGCAACTTTTGCAAGGGACGACTCCGCCGGAAGCAGGAGCAGCCGCCGGAAGCAGTTGCAAATTTTCAGAAAACTGCAAGACATGAGCAGAAGAACTGTAATTACATGAAAATGGTGCTCTGATCTAGAAGATCAGAGAACATAGGCTAGAGAAACAGCAGAGGTTGATATCTCAGTACTCTAATCATTACCAATTACTGACTTACAGTCCTCAAAACCCAAATTTACACTGCACTATATTGGCAACAAAACAAACCGACTACCGAATACAGTAAATACTAGCATACATGGACAGAGTAAATGAACTATAAAAAAAGATTCACATAACAGTAAATTGTGAAAAAATATCTTCAATACTAAGGGAAATAAACTTAAAACAGCGATCAACAGTAGCATGTAACTACTCCCTCTGTTCCTAAATATATGTAACTACTCCCACCATTCCTAAATAAAGGCAAGTTCTAATATTACTAGTCAAAGCACGCATACTAACATCACAAACATGCATCATATAGTAATTCAACATTGTATCTTGCAAGTCAACAGTTATCACGGAGAACAAAATAGCATAAGATGAATGATGGCACTCAATTTCTAATCTCACATAGATAAAATTCACTACATAAACCAAGATATATAAGATGGTTGTTACCTGAAAGTTCTTGCAAAAGTACCCCATCCGGAGCACACATTTGCTGGAGCATATGTTGATTGGACGTTGGCCGTCGGCTGGTATGTAAACAATCAATAGTCAAAAAGTCACATTCAATAGTCAAAAAGTCACATCATTGACAATATTAAGCCCTAAAACATTTTGGTTTCCTGGTGGGCAGATCAATTCTCTGCACAAACAACAAAAGAGAACACATTCCAAGCAGAAGAAAGATGCATATTAGTCACTGCTGGGCAGTAGCAGTAAAGGACATGCTTTTTCGGAGGGTTAATCACATCATTGACAATAGTCAATATTAAGCTTGTGTAAGGTAAACAACCAATATTCAGAAATTTTACATGATTGGCAATATTAAGGCCAAAAACATTTTAGTGGCTTAGTGGGCAGACGTATGCACAAAATTGGGGACATTTTTCAAACTGAAGAAAACACACATATCATTCAGTAGCCAGTACCAAACTACCAATCCATGTTAGTGCATAAATAATACTACCAAACTACCAATCCCTGTAGCGGATCTGGGCAGAAAGGGTAGGGAAGGGGGCACTCACGTGCGGATGAAGGTGGCATGTCGGGGAGCGCGGCGGTGCAGTAGATCACGGCGGCGCGGAGGGCAGGGTAGGCGAGGACGTGACGGGAGCTGCCCCGGAGCACTGCGGCCAGTCGAGGTTGAGAGGAGCAGCCCCGGAGCACTGCGGCCAATCGAGGTCGAGGACGCGGATCAGGTCGACGGCGGCGGTGTGGATCTGGGGCTCTACCGAACTCCTTGTCGGCCTTCCCACCCTTCGTTCTGTTCCCTCGCTTCCCTTCCCTTGGGAGAGGAAGGAGAAGGTGGGGGCTGTGGCGACCCGGCACCGCCTTGTCGGCAATCTCACCCCTCCATTCCCTTGGGTCGTCGACGGTCGTGTGATAGCGGATCGATGTGGGAGGGAGATGGTTTGGGTTGGGGCGGCGGCGGTTGTGGGGAAGGAGGGGGCGGCGAGGGGGGGGGGCGTCATCGTCGATCTGGATCAGGCAGAGAGGAAGAGAGAGGCGGCGGTGGGTGTGTTCTGGGGGTGGGTGAGGACATGCGGATCCGGCGATGTGGGGGCGGTGAGGTCGGGCGGTGCGTGCGGAGGAAGGGTTGCCGCGTGGAGAGGACTGGATCAGGAGGGGGGCGGCGGCGGCGCGGAGATGGGGGGAAGGGTGCGACGGGGGGATCGATCTGAGCTAGGGTTTGGGCTGCGGGTGGGGCATCTCTTTTTGTTTTCTTTTTTTCTTTTTTCTGTAGAAAGATGGATGGATGGATGTGGGATGCAGAGATGGATGGATGGATGGATGGACGCCATGTCATCAATCCGTGGGAAGTGTTATGATTGGTTCGGAAAATCAATGGTTTAAAATAGTTTTGAAGTACTAAAAATAAAGGAATTGTGTGAAGTAGCTATCAAAAATATTTTTCAAAAGGGCAGCACACAAATTTTCACTAGAGTTAGACCACATTTTATGGATAAGGACCAATTTGTATGCATTTCTGATCTTTCTAGATATTTTTAATCGTTTTTCGAGTGGCAAAAATGGGTGTTTTTGTGAAGAACCTGCCAAATATTTGTTGCAAAATTGGACTCCATCAATTTTCTAAAATACTACTTCATATTTAATATACAATTGACCAAATGGTTGGGTGTCAAAAGCTTTGATTCACCTCTCGTGAAAAAAAAAACAAATTTTCGCCGGTTCAGCTGGAAACGGGTCAAATTTGAACTGCAGCTGCCTCATAGTTTGCTCTTTATTTTTCCCAAAAATCATTTCTAGGTACAAAAGTATCTATTTAATCAGAGAAACACCAAAAGTTTTCTAATATTCAACCACTAGTTAGGAACGGTTATTCCCGCCGTTTTGACCGCATTTTGAAACGGGCATAAAAAATTCAAATAAATAAATAAATTGGGAAACCTTCACATTGTGTCATTATATGTGGCCAAGTTCCTAGGAAAAATAACAAACTTGTAATACGGTAATTATTTTAAAAAAGTGTTCTCAGAAATGAGCTATCACGTGTGGAGATCAATGGCTTTCAAGCCAAATGATCAATCTTATGGCCACATTCATGGCATAGTTTGTTAAAATGATCTCATATTCTGCAAAAGGGTGCATATTGGAATGGCAAACAGTGTTGCCTAAGGAAGTTTTCATTTTCTTTGGACGAAAAAACCATTTTCCATTTTTCGAGTGCCCAAAAGGAGGTTTTTTTGTGAAGGACCTCCCAAATAATTGTTGCAAAATGGGACTAAATAAATTTTCTAAAATATTAGGACATATTTAATGCACAATTGACAAAATGGTTGGGTGTAAATAATTTTGATCCACCTCTCATGAAAAAGACAAATTCGCGCTGATTCAGCTGGAAGCGGGTCAAATTTGAACTGCAGCTACCTCATAGTTTGCTCTTTATTTTTTCCAAAAATCATTTATAGATACATAAGTACCTATTTAATCAGGGAAACACCAAAAAAATTCCAAGATTCAAGCACTAGCTAGGAGCGGTCATTCCCGCCGTTTCGACCGCATTTTGAAACGGGCATAAAAAATTCAAAAAAAATAAAAAAATTGGAAACCTTCGCATTGTGTCATTATATGTGGCCAAGTTCTCAGGAAAAATAACAAACTTGTAATACGGTAATTATTTAAAAAAGTGTTCTCAGAAACGAGCTATCACCTGTGGAGATCAATGGCTTTCAAGCCAAATGATCAATCTTATGGCCACATTCATGGCATAGTTTGTTAAAATGATCTCATATTGTGCAAAAGGGTGCATATTAGAATGTCAAACAATGTTTCCTAAGGAAGTTTTCATTTTCTTTAGACGAAAAAACCATTTTCCATTTTTCGAGTGCCCAAAAGGAGGTTTTTTTGTGAAGGACCTCCCAAATAATTGTTGCAAAATTGGACCAAATCAATTTTCTAAAATACTAGGACATATTTAATGCACAATTGACAAAATGGTTGGGTGTAAAAAGTTTTGATCCACCTCTCGTGAAAAAGACAAATTCCCGCCGATTCAGTTGGAAGCGGGTCAAATTTGAACTGCACCTGCCTCATAGTTTGCTCTTTATTTTTCCAAAAATCATTTATAGGTACATAAGTATCTATTTAATCAGAGAAACATCAAAAGTTTTCCAAGATTCAACCACTAGCTAGGAACGGTCAATCCCGCCGTTTTGACCGCATTTTGAAACGGGCATAAAAAATTAAAAAAAAATCAAAAAATTGGAAAACCTTTGCATTGTGTCATTATATGTGACCAAGTTTCTAGGAAAAATAATAAACTTGTTATACGGAAATTATTTTAAAAAAGTGTTATGAGAAATGAGCTATCGTGCATGAAGATTCATGGCTTTCAAGCCAAATGATCAATCTTATGGCCATATTCATGGCATAGTTTGTTCAAATGATCTCATATTGTGCACAAGGGTGCATCTTGGAATAGCAAACAATGTTGCCTAAGGAAGCTTTCATTTTCTTTGCACAGAAAATTCATTTTCCATTTTCCGAGTGCCTGAAATGAGTTTTTTATGAAGGACCTAACATATATTTGTTGCAAAATTGGACCAAATCAATTTTATAAAATACTAGGCCATATTTAATGCAAAATTTACAAAATGGTCGGGTGTAAAATTTTTTGATCCACCTCTGGTGAAAAAGACAATTTCCCGCCGATTCAGTAGGAAGCGGGTCAAATTTGAAGTGCAGTTGCCTCATAGTTTAATATTTATTTTTTCCAAAAATCATTTATAGTTACATAAGTACCTATTTAATCATAAATACATGGTTTGGTGGCAATACGTCGAGGTTTGGGCGGTTGCCGAGGCCCCCAACTCTAGAGCGCGTAAGCTCGCATGCCCGCCGCGTGGTCACCGCGTGACCGTGGCGTTGCCATGTGTTCTGGGCAGCCTAGGCATGTCTAGTGGGTTGGGCACTCCCCAGGTAGGTGCTAGGAAGAAAATTACAACATATGATTCTCACGAGGAGACCGATCGATGCTCAAACATGAATTAGCAGTCAAGTGTTTGACTAGCGGTACGGGAAATGTACATGGCTAATGGGCGTGAGTTTTGGCTGAGGATGATCAGTTACTAAGAAGACCGTCTTCACAAATTTTCAGCTCAAAAGGAGGAGCCTAGGTGGTACTTGCTTTGCAAACTACCACACTGGACATGAATACGAATGGTGAAGCTCGGCTCAAAATAATGAATGGATTGAGCTGGTATTTGGTGGAGGATGGTTATTTGGGCATAGGAAAGAACTATAGAAAATGGATACTATTTGGACATGCCAAAGTGGTACTTCCTTCACAAATTGTTGTTCTGAACCAAATAGGAAAATGAATATTTTTGAATTATTTTTGAACTAGGCAAGGAAGGTTTTTACATATTTGACGAAGATATGACCCAAAGAATTTATGAGATTTTTTTGGGAATTTTGGGAATGACAGAAATATAGGTTGCTTCACAACCTAGGGCAAAAACTGCCACATGGACATGACACATAGGCAAAACTGATGAGGTGGCGCCTAGTCATAGCAACCCACCATAATTTACAAGGCTATGACCATCTATATTGGTCGTTAAAAACTAGAAATAAGGCAGCGGACTAGCGCTGTTTGCTTCATGACCATGTCATGTAAGGAAATTATGACCTTTCTGACCAAAATGGTCGCAATGGTTTAGGGTTTGGAGCCCCCCGAATAGCTTTTGACCAATTGCTCTAAAATGGTCACAGATCTATGACCATTTCTTCCAGGGTCACTGACAGAAGGTCACTAGTTGACATATTTCTTGTAGTGCAAACGAAGAGATTATGGTAGGGTACGAAACCACCTCAAAGTTATTCTTTCCGATCAATCCATTGAGCTATTCCTATAAGTGTCACAAACAACCCTAGAGTTCGTAGTAAAATAACACCTTAAGACACACATCAACCAAAAACCCTAATGTCACCTAGATACTCCAATGTCACCTCAAGTATCCGTGGGTATGATTATACGATATGCATCACACAATCTCAGATTCATCTATTCAACCAACACATAGAACCTCAAAGAGTGCCCCAAAGTTTCTACCGGAGAGTCAAGACGAAAACGTGTGCCAACCCCTATGCATAGGTTCATGGGCGGAACCCACAAGTTGATCACCAAAACATACATCAAGTGAATCAATAGAATAACCCATTGTCACCACGGTTATCCCATGCAAGACATACATCAAGTGTTCTCAAATCATTAAAGACCCAATCCGATAAGATAACTTCAAAGGGAAAACTCAATCCATTACAAGAGAGTAGAGGGGGAGAAACATCATAAGATCCAACTATAGTAGCAAAGCTCGCGATACATCAAGATCATGCCAAATCAAGAACACGAGAGAGAGAGAGAGATCAAACACATAGCTACTAGTACATACCCTCAGCCCCGAGGGTGAACTACTCCCTCCTCGTCATGGAGAGCGCCGGGATGATGAAGATGGCCACCGGTGAGGGATCCCCACCTCCGGCAGGGTGCCGGAACAGGGTCCATATTGGTTTTTGGTGGCTACATAGGCTTGCGGCGGCAGAACTCCCGATCTATTCTGTTCCCCGAAGATTTTAGGGTATATTGGTATATATAGGAGGAAGAAATATGTCAGGGGAGCCACGAGGGGCCCACGAGGGTGGAGGGCACGCCTAGGGGGGTGGGCGCGCCCCCCTGCCTCGTTCCCTCCTCGTTGATTCCCTGACGTGCACTCCAAGTCCCTTGGATTGCTTCTGTTCCAAAAATAACTTTTCTGAAGATTTCATTCCGTTTGGACTCCGTTTGATATTCCTTTTCTGCAAAACACTGAAACAAGGAAAAAAAAACAGAAACTGGCACTGGGCTCTGGGTTAATAGGTTAGTCCCAAAAATAATATAAAAGTGCATAGTAAAGCCCATTAAACATCCAAGATGGATAATATAATAGCATGAATACTTCATAAATTATAGATATGTTGGAGACGTATCAGCATTTCCAAGCTTAATTCATGCTCATCCTCGAGTAGGTAAATGATAAAAGAAATAATTTATGAAGTGTGAATGCTAGCAGGTGCATAAGTTTGATCAGTGATAATTTCAATCACCTTTTCTAGCATCATTATATGTCATAACAGTAGCTCAACTCATAGAACTTTGCATGATCAAGTAACAAACTATTCACATGTTAAACTATAGATAATAAACTTTCTTGAAAACTAACAAACTATGTTCTCAGTCATCAAACAATTGCAATTCATCTTATTTTCAGGAAGAGTCTATGTTAGATCTTTGATTTAGCAAATCCCACATACTCAACTATTATATAGTCTTCCATGATTGCTACCACTCAAAGCATATTTTTAGAACAAATTGTTGGGGAACGTAGCAGAAATTCAAAATTTTCTACGCAACACCAAGATCAATCTATGGAGTAATCTAGCAACGAGGGAAGGACAGTGCATCTACATACCCTTGTAGATCGCTAAGCGGAAGCGTTCAAGTGAACGGGGTTGATGGAGTCGTACTCGTCGTGATCCAAATCACCGATGATCCTAGTGCCGAATGGACGGCACCTCCGCGTTCAACACACATGCAGCCCGGTGACGTCTCCCATGCCTTGATCCAGCAAGGAGAGAGGGAGAGATTGGGGAAGACTCCGTCCAGCAGCAGCACGACAGCGTGGTGGTGGTGGAGGAGCGTGGTACTCCAGTAGGGCTTCGCCAAGCACCGCAAGAGACGAGGAGGGAGAGGCGTAGGGCTGCGCCAAGAAGGAGATGTTCTCGTGTGTATGGCAGCCCCAAACCCCCACTATATATAGGGGAAAGGGAGGGGCTGCGCCCCCACCTAGGTTTCCAACCCTAGGGGTGGCGGCCAGCCCTAGATCCCATCTAGGGGGCGACCAAGGGGGGAGAGAGGGGGCGCACCACTAGGTGGGCCTTAGGCCCATCTGAGCCTAGGGTTTCCCCTTTTCCCTTCTCTCTTCGCCTTGGGCCCTGGTGGGGGGGGGCGCACCAGCCCACCTGGGGCTGGTCCCCTCTCACACTTGGCCCACACAGCCCTCTGGGGCATGTAGCCCCACCTGGTGGACCCCCGGACCCCTCCGGTGGTCCCGGTACACTACCGGTGATGCCCAGAACACTTCCGGTGGCCAAAACCATACTTCCTATATATAAATCTTTACCTCCAGACCATTCCGGAACTCCTCGTGATGTCCGTGATCTCATCCGGGACTCCGAACAACATTCGGTAACCACGTATATCTATTCCCTATAACCCTAGCATCATCGAACCTTAAGTGTGTAGACCCTACGGGTTCGGGAGCCATGCAGACATGACCGAGACAACTCTCCGGCCAATAACCAACAACGGGATCTGGATACCCATGTTGGCTCCCACATGTTCCACGATGATCTCATCGGATGAACCACGATGTCAAGGATTCAATCAATCTCGTATACAATTCCCTTTGTCTATCGGTATAGTACTTGCCCGAGATTCGATCGTCGGTATCCCAATACCTTGTTCAATCTCGTTACCGGCAAGTCTCTTTACTCGTTCCGTAACACATCATCCCGTGATCAACTCCTTGGTCACATTGCGCATATGATGATGTCCTACCGAGTGGGCCCAGAGATACCTCTCCGTCACACGGAGTGACAAATCCCAGTCTCGATTTGTGCCAACCCAACAGACACTTTCGGAGATACCTGTAGTGTACCTTTATAGCCACCAAGTTACATTGTGACGTTTGGCACACCCAAAGTATTCCTACGGTATCCGGGAGTTGCACAATCTCATGGTCTAAGGAAATGAAACTTGACATTAGAAAAGCTTTAGCATACGAACTACACGATCTTTGTGCTAGGCTTAGGATTGGGTCTTGGCCATCACATCATTCCCCTAATGATGTGATCCCATTATCAACGACATCCAATGTCCATGGTCAGGAAACCGTAACCATCTATTGATCAACGAGCTAGTCAACTAGAAGCTTACTAGGGACATGGTGTTGTCTATGTATCCACACATGTATCTGAGTTTCCTATGAATACAATTATAGCATGGATAATAAACGATTATCATGAACAAGGAAATATAATAATAACCAATTTATTATTGCCTCTAGGGCATATTTCCAACAGTCTCCGACTTGCACTAGAGTCAATAATCCAGTTTACATCGCTATGTGATTAACACTCAAGGTCACACCCCCATGTGACTAACACCAAAAGAGTTTTGGGTTTGATCATGTTATGCTTGTGAGAGATGTTATAGTCAATGGGTCTGAACCTTTCAGATCCGTGTGTGCTTTACGAATCTCTATGTCATCTTGTAGATGCAGCTACCACGCTCTATTTGGATCTATTCCAAATAACCTTTGTACTATACGAATCCTGTTTACTACTCAGAATCATCCAGATTAGTGTCAAAGATTGCATCGGCGTAACCCTTTACGACGAACTCTTTTACCACCTCCATAATCGAGAAAATTCCTTAGTCCACTAGTTACTAAGGATAACCTTGACCGTTGTCATGTGATCCATTCCTAGATCACACTTGTACCCCTTGACTGACTCATGGCTTGGCACACTTCAGGTGCGGTACACAACATAGCATACTTTAGAGCCTACGACTAAAGCATAGGGGACGACCTTCGTCCTTTCTCTTTATTCTGCCCTGGTCATATCTTGAGTCCTACTCAACACTCATTCCTTATAACACAGCCAAGAACACCTTCTTTGCCGATCTATTTTGAACTTCTTCAAAAACTTGTCATGGTATGTGTTCGTTTGAAAGTACTATTAAGCGATTTTGATCTATCCTTATAGATCTTGATGCTCAATGTTCAAGTAGCTTAATCCAGGTTTTCCATTGAAAAACACTTTTCAAATAACCCTGCATGCTATCCAGAAATTCTACATCATTTCTGATCAACAATATGTTAACAACATATACTTATCAAAAATCCTATAGTGCTCCCACTCACTTCTTTGGAAATACAAGTTTCTCATAAACTTTGTATAAACCTAAAATCTTTGATCATCTCATCAAAGCGTACATTCCAATTCTGAGATGCTTACTCCAGTCCTTAGAAGGATTGCTGGAGCTTTGCATACTTGTTAGCATCTTTCAGGATTGAAAAAACCTTCTGGTTGTATCACATACAACCTTTGCTCAAGGAAATCGTCGAGGAAACAATGTTTTTTTACATCCTATCTGCAAGATTTAATAAATAATGCAGTAACTGCTAACATAATTCCAACAGACTTTTAGCATCGCTACGAGTGAGAAAGTCTCATCGTAGTCAACTTCTTGAACTTGTCGGGAAACATCTTAATGGCAAGTCGAGCTTTCTCAATGGTGACACTTACCATCATTGTCCGTCTTCCTTTTAAAATCCGTATGTACCTAACAGCCTTACGACCATCAAGTAGTTCTTCCAAAGTGTACACTTTGTTTTCATACATGGATCCTCTCTCGGATTTTATGGCCTCGAGCCATTTTTCGGAATCCGGGCCCACCATCGCTTCTCCATAGTTCGTAGGTTCATTGTTGTCTAGCAACATGACTTCCAAGACAGGATTACGTGCCACTTTGAAATAGCACGCATCCTTGTCGTCCTACGAGGTTTGGTAGTGACTTGATCCGAAGTTTCATGATCACTATCATAAGCTTCTACTTCAATTGGTGTAGGTGCCACAGGAACAACTTCATGTGCCCTGCTACACACTAGTTGAAGTGACGGTTCAACAACCTCATCAAGTCTCCACCATCCTCCCACTCAATTCTTTCGAGAGAAACTTTTCCTCGAGAAAGGACCCGATTTCAGAAACAATCCCTATTGCTTTCGGATCTGAGACAGGAGGTATACCCAACTGTTTTGGGTGTCCTATGAAGATGCATTTATCCGCTTTGGGTTCGAGCTTATCAGCCTGAAACTTTTCACATAAGCGTCGTAGCCCCAAACTTTTAAGAAACAACAGCTTAGGTTTCTCTAAACCACAGTTCATATGGTGTCATCTCAACGGATTTGTGTGGTTCCCTATTTAAAGTGAATGCGGTTGTCTCTAATGCCTAACCCATAAACGATAGTGGTAATTCGATAAGAGACATCATGGTATGCACCATATCCAATAGGGTGCAGTTATGATGTTCGGACACACCATCACACTATGGTGTTCCCGGCGGTATTAGTCGTGAAACAATTTCCACAATGTCTTAATTGTGTGCCAAACTCGTAACTCAGATATAAATCTCTATGATCATATCACAGACATTTTATTCTCTTGTCACGACGATCTTCAACTTCACTCTGAACTTACTTGAACCTTTCAATAATTCAGACTCGTGTTTCATCAAGTAAATATACTCAGCATCTACTCAAATCATCTGTGAAGTAAGAACACAATGATATCCACTGCGTGCCTCAGCGCTCATTGGACCGCACACATCAAAATGTATTACTTCCAACAAGTTGATTTCTTGTTCCATCTTATTGAAAACGAGGTCTTTCAGTCATCTTGTCCATGTGGTATGATTTGCATGTCTCAAGTGATTCAAAATCAAGTGGGTCCAAACGATCCATCTGTATGGAGTTTCTTCATGCATATCTACCAATAAACATGGTTCGCATGTCTCAATCTTTTCAAAAACGAGTGAGTCCAAAGATCCATCAACATGGAGCTTCTTCATGCGTTTTATACCAATATGACTCAAATTCCAGTGCCACAAGTATGTGGTACTATCATTACTATCATATATCTTTTGGCATGAACATGTGTATCAGTACGATCGGGATGGTATTATTCAAATAAACAGAGTAACCATTATTCTCCTTAAATGAATAACCGTATTGCGATAAACATAATTCAATCATGTATATGCCCAACGCAAACACCAAATAACAATTATTTAGGTTTTAATACCAATCTTGATGGTAGAGGGAGCGTACGATATTTGATTACATCAACCTTGGAAACACTTCGAACACATATCGTCATCTCACCTTTAGCTAGTCTCCGTTTATTCCGTAGCCTTTTATTTCGAGTTACTAACACTTAGCAACCGAACCGGTATCTAATACCCTGGTGCTACTAGGAGTACTAGTAAAGTACACATTAATATAATGTATATCCAATACACTTCTGTCGACCTTACCAGCCTTCTCATCTACCAAGTATCTAGGGTAATTCCGCTCTAGTGACCGTTCCCCTTATTACAGAAGCACTTGGTCTCGGGTTTGGGTTCAACCTTGGGTTTCTTCACTAGAGCAGCAGTTGACTTGCCGTTTCAAGTAGAATCCCTTATTGCCCTTGCCCTTCTTGAAACTAGTGGTTTTACTAACCATCAACAATTGATGCTCCCTTTTGATTTCTACTTTCGCGGTGTCGCGAATAGCTCAAGGATCATATTTATCCTGATATGTTATAGTTCATCACGAAGCTCCAGTAGCTTGGTGGCAGTGACTTTGGAGAATCATCACTATCTCATCTGGAAGATCAACTCCCACTCGATTCAAGCGATTGTTGTACTCATACAATCTGAGCACATGCTCAACGATTGAGCTTTTCTCCTTAGCTTGCAGGCTTAAGAAACTTGTCAAAGGTATCATACCTCTTGACGTGGGCACTAACCTGAAATCCCAATTTCAGTCCTTGGAACATCTCATATGTTCTGCGATGTTTCAAAAACGTCTTTGGTGCCTCAGTTCTAAACCATTTAGCATTACGCACTGAACTATTATGTAGTCATCAAAACGTGTATGTCAGATGTTCGCAACATCTTCAACTGACGCTTGACGTTCAGCTCACTGAGCGGTGCATTAAGGACATAAACCTTCTGTGCAGCAATGAGGACAATCCTCAGTTTACGGACCCAGTCCGCATGATTGCTACTATCAACTTTCAACTAAATTTTCTCTAGGAACGTATCTTAAACAGTAGAACTAAAGCGTAAGCTACAACATAATTTGCAAAGATCTTTTGACTACGTTCATGATAATTAAGTTCATCTGATTATTTAATGAACTCCCACTCAGATAGACATCCCTCTAGTCATCTAAGTGATAAATGATCCGAATCAACTAGGCCGTGTCCGATCATCACATGAGACGGACTAGTCATCATCGGTGAACATCTCATGTTGATCGCATCTTCTATACGACTCATGTTCGACCTTTCGGTCCTCCGTGTTCCGAGACCATGTCTGTACATGCTGGGCTCGTCAAGTTAACCTAAGTGTATCGCATGTGTTCCGAGGCCATGTCTGTACATGCTAGGCTCATCAACACCCGTTGTATTCGAATGTAAGAATCTATCACACCCGATCATCACGTGGTGCTTCGAAACGACGAACCTTCGCAACGGTGCACAGTTAGGGAGAACACTTTTCTTGAAATTTTAGTGAGGGATCATCTTATTTAAGCTACCGTCGTTCTAAGCAAATAAGATGTAAAACATGATAAACATCACATGCAATCAAATAGTGACATGATATGGCCATCATCACTTTGCTCCTTTTGATCTCCATCTTCGGGGCTCCATGATCATCATCGTCACCGGCATGACACCATGATCTCCATCATCATGATCTCCATCATCGTGTCTTCATGAAGTTGTCTCGCCAACTATTACTTCTACTACTACAGCTAACGGTTAGCAATAAAGTAAAGTAATTACATGACGTTTATGTTGACACGCAGGTCATAAATAAATTAAGACAACTCCTATGGCTCCTGCCGGTTGTCATACTCATCGACATGCAAGTCGTGATTCCTATTACAAGAACATGATCAATCTCATACATCACATATCATTCATCACATTCTTTTTAGCCACATCACATCACATAGCATACCCTGCAAAAACAAGTTAGACGTCCTCTAATTGTAGTTGCATGTTTTTACGTGGCTGCTATGGGTTTCTAGCAAGAACGTTTCTTACCTACGCAAAACCACAACGTGATATGCCAATTTCTATTTACCCTTCATAAGGACCCTTTTCATCGAATCCGATCCGACTAAAGTGGGAGAGACAGACACCCGCTAGCCACCTTATGCAACTAGTGCATGTCAGTCGGTGGAACCTGTCTCTCGTAAGAGTACGTGTAAGGTCGGTCCGGGCCGCTTCATCCCACGATGCCGCCGAATCAAGATAAGACTAGTAACGGCACGTAAATTTACAATATCGATGCCCACAACTACTTTGTGTTCTACTCGTGCATAGAAACTACGCATAAACCTAGCTCTGATACCACTGTTGGGGAACGTAGCAAAAATTCAAAATTTTCTACGCAACACCAAGATCAATCTATGGAGTAATCTAGCAACGAGGGAAGGAGAGTGCATCTACATACCCTTGTAGATCGCTAAGCGGAAGCGTTCAAGTGAACGGGGTTGATGGAGTCATACTCGTCGTGATCCAAATCACCGATGATCCTAGTGCCGAACGGACGGCACCTCCGCGTTCAACACACATGCAACCCGGTGACGTCTCCCATGCCTTGATCCAGCAAGGAGAGAGGGAGAGGTTGGGGAAGACTCCGTCCAGCAGCAACACGATGGTGTGGTGGTGGTGGAGGAGCGTGGTACTCCAGCAGGGCTTCGCCAAGCACCGCAAGAGACGAGGAGGGAGAGGGGTAGGGCTGCGCCAAGAAGGAGATGTTCTCGTGTGTATGGAAGCCCAAAACCCCCACTATATATAGGGGAAAGGGAGGGGCTGCGCCCCCACCTAGGTTTCCACCCCTAGGGGTGGTGGCCAGCCCTAGATCCCATCTAGGGGGCGGCCAAGGGGGGAGAGAGGGGGCGCACCACTAGGTGGGCCTTAGGCCCATCTGAGCCTAGGGTTTCCCCTTTTCCCTTCTCTCTTCGCCTTGGGCCCTGGTGGTGGGGGGGGGGCACCAGCCCACCTGGGGCTGGTCCCCGTCTCACACTTGGCCCATGCAGCCCTCTGGGGCAGGTAGCCCCACCTGGTGGACCCCGGACCCCTCCGGTGGTCCCGGTACACTACCGGTGATGCGCAGAACACTTCCGGTGGCCAAAACCATACTTCCTATATATAAATCTTTACCTCTGGACCATTCCGGAACTCCTCGTGACATCCGTGATCTCATCTGGGACTCTAAAAAACATTCGGTAACCACGTATATCTATTCCCTATAACCCTAGCATCATCGAACCTTAAGTGTGTAGACCCTACGGGTTCGGGAGCCATGCAGACATGGCCGAGACAACTCTCGGGCTAATAACCAACAGCAGGATTTGGATACCCTTGTTGGCTCCCACATGTTCCACGATGATCTCATCAGATGAACCACGATGTCAAGGATTCAATCAATCCCGTATACAATTCCCTTTGTCTATCGGTATAGTACTTGCCCGAGATTCGATCGTCGGTATCCCAATACCTTGTTCAATCTCGTTACCGGCAAGTCTCCTTACTCGTTCCGTAACACATCATCCCGTGATCAACTCCTTGGTCACATTGCGCATATGATGATGTCCTACCGAGTGGGCCCAGAGATACCTCTCCGTCACACGGAGTGACAAATCCCAGTCTCGATTTGTGCCAACCCAACAGACACTTTCGGAGATACCTGTAGTGTACCTTTATATCCACCAAGTTACGTTGTGACGTTTGGCACACCCAAAGTATTCCTACGGTATCCGGGAGTTGCACAATCTCATGGTCTAAGGAAATGATACTTGACATTAGAAAAGCTTTAGCATACGAACTACACGATCTTTGTGCTAGGCTTAGGATTGGGTCTTGGCCATCACATCATTCCCCTAATGATGTGATCCCGTTATCAACGACATCCAATGTCCATGGTCAGGAAACCGTAACCATCTATTGATCAACGAGCTAGTCAACTAGAGGCTTACTAGGGACATGGTGTTGTCTATGTATCCACACATGTATCTGAGTTTCCTATGAATACAATTATAGCATGGATAATAAACGATTATAATGAACAAGGAAATATAATAATAACCAATTTATTATTGCCTCTAGGGCATATTTCCAACACAAATAGCATCCATCGAACACAGAGAAAGATAGGGGCTTAATGTTTTGCCTCCCAACTTATTTATCATATAGATAATTGTCAACAATAATAATTCATGATCAAATATATTTGAATGGCCATATATGCTTAGATCTTTCCATCACATGATGCTTGCCAACTAAAGAGTAGGTTGGAATGAGAAGGAATACTACTGACTCTTGCATAAAAGTAAAAGATAGGCCCTTCGCAGAGGGAAGCAGGGATTTGCAGAGGTGCCAGCACTAGTAGAAAACCGGCCTTTTGTCCCGGTTCATAAGGGCCTTTAGTCCCGGTTCCTGAACCGAGACTAAAGGGTCGTTACTAATACCCTCACCCTTTAGTCCCGGTTCAAACCAGAACCGGGACAGATGGGCCTCCACGTGGCCTGTGCGCCGAGCCCAGGCAGGAGGGCCTTTGGCCCCGGTTGGTGGCACCAACTGGGACCAATAGACCTCCACGCGTCAGCATTTCTGTGGCTGGGGTTTTTGGTTTTTTTGAAGGGGGGGGGGGGGGTTGGGGGCTTAATTTAGGTATTTCATATATTGTGTTAGATAGGTAATTAATAGAGAGAAGTGTCCTCTCTTATGTCCGTGCTTGGTCGACGCTACGTACTATACATACGTATAGAGAGGACTAGGCACGCTAACTAGCTAGTAAGCAAACGAAGGAAACAAAAGATCGTCATGAACATATATGCATATAGAGAGAAGTGATATCGACCACCTTTCCTTCTCCGAGAGATTGGTCGAACAACAAGTTCTCGTATATCTATCGTCCGACACTACCGGCTACATATATACAATAATTATATTTTACAAATATAATCTCTTAAATTATAGACGCATGGTCCACATAGTATTCTCCGTCTTTAGCGATCGCGTGGTCAAGAAAGAATGCCGTCAATTCCTCTTGAATTGCTCGCATGCGATCTGGTTCTAGGAGTTCATCCCGCTGCCGAAACATCTAATTTGAAGAAGGGGGTCAATAAATATATATATATATATATATATATATATATATATATATATATATATATATATATATATATATATATATATATATATATATATATATATATAGGGTCGCGCTATTCGTCACCCTGGGTGAGGAATTCTTATTCCTCACCCCAGCCTATCTCCCACGTCCACTATTCAAAACGTAAGAAACAACATGTGAGGTAAAATTACTATTTGAAAAAGGGATCGGTCTCTATTCCGTAAAGCAAAAGGAGCGCCGTAATCTTACCTCATGCATGCCGGTAATTTACGTCGTGTGTGTATAGAAAATCAACTGATGTTGCCGTAAGATTATGGCATGAGTTTTGAGTCGAGGAATTAATCTGGCCCATCTTGCTGTAATCTTATAGCAGTGAGTACGGCCGTGTTCCTGATTTGTTCAGATATATGGCTGTATTCCTCTATTCCAGGTATTTTACGTCTGATCTACTACTATTTCTATTGGACTGAGTACAGCGGCTGTAGCACTGAAATCTGGTATTCCTAGTTGATTTAACTAACATAGGCCAGCACTAGCGCTATCTCAATTCTGTATGAGGCATTTTCAGTAAACATAAGAAATATAGGACACTAATTCATTCTGTACACAAGGCAATTTTGGTAACCACGGAATAACAAAGTGGTGTCATAAATAGATTCCATGTAGTAGTTTCAGGAAATATCTCATTAAACAAATTCCACCCTTGCGATTACAAATAAAATTCGTCTTGGCACAATTGAATGCCACTTAGCTCTAAGTAACCAGCAGCATGAAAATTTAAAAAATCACTACTACAAAATTGAGTATTGCTGAACTTGAATACTGAGTACTGCAGTACTGCCGAACTTGATCTTAAATTAGCTTAACTTGTAGGTGACCAGAGATCTCCCATCAACTTCATCTGTTCACCAATCTCTCTAGGACCCCAGTGACTAAAACATTCTTATACATGAGCTGGAAGATACATAGTATCCTATTAATTGTACTGTAGCATTTAGGTTTACTTTTCTTCTCACCAAAACTTGAATTTTGCTACTTGTTGTTTGTAAAAGATGTTAAAAAATTTCAATTTAAAATTACACGTACCTACCATAAATACAAAGATGCTACTCTTTATCCCTCGTACATTGGCCATCAGCCACTTGACACAGATACCTGAAAAACAGGATACTTTCAGTTCTCATAAGTATAAGAATAAACATGTAGAGGACACAACATACAAGCACATATAACACTTTAGAATTAACGGGATTTCACTACCCTAAACTGGTAACAATGTTGAAATCAAAGATATCGCAGAGGGATTTTGCATGTACCAAATTCATCAGAATCACATGAACCAATAACACGATGCTGCAGGTATGAATCAAAAGTACATAGAAACAAAGCAAAAAGACAAAACTCTGTAACTATTGTTTCAATGCACACTAAACCGTGTCTTTTATCAAATTGTGCCGTGTACATCGGTAGGTGTCATCATATTGAACTTGTCTGTGTCTTGTAACTATTTACGACATTGTCTAAGTCTAACTAGTCTGGCACCTGAGAGTGTCATAAAAAATGAAACATAGAAGCATCTTAAGTCGCTTCATATGGATTTTGATTTTACTGTTCATTGTGTAGGCGCACCGAACTTGGGTGCAGCCACTACTTCCCCTTTTTTAATACTTCCGGAAGTATTGCTACTAAACTTCATCGCCATGTGATTAAAAAAAGGAGAAAACAATTTGAGGTAAATCATGTCGTAAGTAAAAACCTGAAAAGCAATTGAATTTCACGAAACTACTAGGTTGGTTCACAAGTAACAATGGTGTGAAAGAGATACTGCCCATAATTCATCAGATACACATCATCAAATCAATATGAAATGGAACTCAATGAATGGATATAAAATCTAGTAGTACAGTGGTAAAAAATACGGAAAATAAGAAATAAACCATATTTGAATGGATAGCTCTACAACATAGGAAAATAGTTTAGTGTGAACAAAATCAACATCTTACAATATATAAGAATTTCAAGCAAGAATTGGTGTGGATCTTCTTTACAGTGTCCATGGCTATGGAATACACGAAATTGGTGGAGCCTAGCTCGAATCGCATGATTACTCACAAAAAATAGAATTACCATCTGGTTTATGCTACAAAAATGAAACAAGAAATAACCTGAATGAACAATCACATTTTCCTGTTATACGAGATTACTTCTGGATTGAGGACGGGTTAAACCAAAAAATCTACGAAGATTGACAGGCTGGAGGAGGGTCAGCGTCCACCTCATGGCAATTGAAATAAAACTAACTCCAATTTGCAACTTCCGTAGATATAAGGTTTCCAACCACCCACATAAGAAATCTAGCGTACCATAAAAATCCATTCATCATTCTCATTCGCCTTAAGCACAACGTAAAATGTGAGAAGCAAAACTGAGAAAGGTTAGTGTACTGCAGGTGTATGCAGTGCTTTCATAGATATGACACAGCTACAAATGTACCATGCATTGGGAAAGGAAAACCCAACCTTGCAAAAGTGAAAATCCATATTTTTAAACCTGAATGGTCGATGGAGAGGTATATGAACTGCTGTGAGAAAAGAAACAAATATGATTGAATGCTTCCATTGAAAATAGAAGAATATACGAGACTAGTGCAGCGGCCACTCATGATTTGTAGTCACCATGGGACTTGACTTGCTTAAACAGTCTACTGTAGTCACCATTACCAATTGAAAATTTGATCGTAAGGCAAAGCAACCATCTCATTAAGTACGCGAGCACAAGTAATTCAGAATTTAATAAATATATAGACTTCTAAGGCCACACACAAACTGCTAATTATGTCGATCTTTATGGCCAAACAATCTATGGTGTCTTTTCTTTTTCTGCAGATTGCTAAGTAAAACAACAGGCAAGCAAATTTAAGCGGCTTCAAATTTGCATCTATATTGAAAGATATATATATGTGCGAGAGTAGCGAGCATTCAAATATAAAAGCCTGTATCAGCAAGGAGCCAGCACGGCAAGGATACAGACCACAACGTGCAGCTCAACTTTTCAGGTGCAAGGCATTTCCCTTAATATTCTAAACATCACCAGCCGTCTTACAAACGGAGAGAGAATTAGCATAAAAATCAAGAAACTGACCATAATTTCCAACTGAGCCATCTCCTCTGGCAAAATATGAATCATTGCGAAGGTGAGATGGCCTTTAGAAGAGCAAAAGAAAAATTAGTTTCACACCATGATCAGAATAGTTCAGCAGATTTAGAAGCTAGTCAGGTCCTATTCACCCAAAATCATGTTCAGGATAAGCAATCAACACGGTTGTTCATTTCTACAGTACATAGTGGAGGCTTGTCGGCATAGATTGTTGATGTCTTAGCACGTCCTGAATCTTGTTGAGCATCACTCTTTCTGATTTAGAAATCCAAGGTACATCTGAACAGAAGAGAAAATAGGAACAACATGACCCGTCCAAGAAAAGAACAGACCCTTCAGTGAGAAGTAATTGCTTCACTTGAGCCCCCAGAGTAAAGCTCAAGAAATCTTAAAGAGCGACTATTCTCAAGTATTTAATGCTATCTCGACAACAATTTCTCAGATCAATTTCCACGCAATTACCTATAGCATTTGTAAAAGCTACTTCATGTCAAGTAATAACAGACTGATGATTCTACTGGCAAATTGCTAATTAAAGAGGTGCTTCTTGTAGTATGTATGTATAGAGAATTCACTTTGGTATTTTTATAGTAGCGGATAAACAAATGGATGGTGCACTCAGAGCCTAGCTAAAATATGGCTGTATAAAATGGTGTGAACAGGTCAGATTAGGAAGCGATCAGAAATCAAACAGGCCTGCAATTAGCCAGCCTGGGTGGAATTGTAGGTGGCCATGGCATTGCGTCTGGACGTACGGCACCGACCATGACCTTCATCCCTGCAAGGCAACCATTCAGATCTAGCAGGGTGAGCAGGGGATGGAAGGGAAGCAGAGAGAAGAAGAGGGAAGGAGTGTGAGAAACGTAGAGAACCTGTGCCGGAAGCCCGGAGCCAGCTGTCGAGGACATGGAAAATCTGGTTCGGTGATTTGGGATTGGTCGCCGGCGCAGAATCGTTGTACGCTCCGTCCCCGCCGCCGTTGTCGGCCTCCCAGTCGCACGAGAGGACGACGGGGGGTGGGAGAGATGGACAGGGGGAGGGAATCATCCGATGAGAATTCTCCGCCAAGGACCTCGCCGTCGAGCCCACCGCCAATCACCGCCCGCTAGTCGGCGTTCAGACGGAACCGCTCCCATCTTCTAATTGAAAAATGGGCTAGCTCCTAATCCCCACGACCATCCAGCGTCAACGTAAAATTACGACGGCACGATAAGTTTTTGTGCTGGGTTGAACCAGACAGTACGCGGCCGACTGACCAGGGTGAAGAATTACTTATTCCTCACCCTGGGTCTTAAATAGAGTTTCTATATATATATATATATATATATATATATATATATATATATATATATATATATATATATGACGAGCATTTGGGACACCTAGGTGCCCAGGCTCCTTATCTTTCCACCGTTAGATTTCATTTAGATGCGAGTTGTTATAAGAATTTTGAAGTTAATGGGTATACATATTTGGAAATAATTACAGCGCTAATCATCAATGTATATTATTAGCCCACGCTATGTATGGTAACATATTTCTGGCATGCAAAATAAATGACATACATTCAATCCTTCCTTGTATATAATTAGGAGAGAGGAAAAGTAAAAATTAATGGATTATAATTAATCCATATATTTGGGTATAACATTTTATTTTTGTACGCGTATGATTTGAGGTATGTCTATATACTTGGATACCTACAACATTTTCGTACATTAACATAGCCGGGTATATACAAGTACAGAAACATTTGAGGTACGTCGTATATCTCAAATTTTTATCCAGGTATATGCATAGATGGGTATATACGTATTCTACTTTGGGTATACAGTTCAACTAGATAACTACAACACTTTAGAACCATTTATATAGCGAGGTATATATATGTACAAAACATTGGGTATAGTATTCAGGAATGTGAAATTAACATCTTCCGGTATGTTGTATATCTCAAATTTTTAGCCGGGTATGTACATAGTTTACTTTGGATATTACATTTTCCGAGATGTCGTATATCCGAATTTTTTAGGAACTAACATTTCTGGTGTCTGAGGTATCTACTAGAGTACATACATGTATCCTATTTCTACAAAATGTAGGTACCTAAAATATATTATGTATTCTCAGGTTTCTCATATAAAAAAATATAAACATACTTAAAAGGGTAAATGAGTAAATCATTTGATTGCAAATCATTTTAAGTTTGCTATATGCAGATAAGCTAGTCGCGTGTACGCAATAATAAGTCTTTTTTCTGCATGGACGTACTAATAAGTCACACATACCCAAAAATATATTCAGTATATGCATACCCGAGAATATCTTGGGTGCTAAAAAATACGCATACTCACAAGTACAAACATTTTGCGCATATTCAAGATATTTTCAGGTATCTGCATACTATATTTATAGGTACAAATATATGTTGTACATATAATAATGCCCATGTCCATATGCTGGCCGGGACAAGAGTCAAATTAGCATATACAAGATTGCTTACATGGAATATGTAACATGCGTCTTTTTAGGAAATGAATTAATTGACAATAAGTAATTAGCGTGTGACTTTTTTTGGAAGGCAATCAATTGACGTGGAGGTGCTAGTGCATGCATAGAAAATTTGGAAAATGAAGCAAGGTGCCCAGGCACCTAGCTGTCCCATTTATTTTACCTATATATATATATATATATATGAATGAAACTCAACACAAATGATGGTAATAAACAAAAATTATGAATATTATTTCTTACGCACTTCATATTGTTTCTCAGAGTACCCGCCCCGCTCACAGGTCGTGTGGCGGATGGACTCGCAGACGTAGTATCCACAGAAATCATTCCCTTGTTCTTGCCACAACCACTTTACAAGAAATAGAGGTCAATCAAACAGATAAGCAAGAATGCCAAATGGTATTGATGAAACTAGCGCTTGAATCAATAGCTAGGAGACGCGCGGAACATGGTACTATAGTACTTACTTTCGGTTATCTAAATTCCAGCTCCTTCGGGAGTCCCGGGGATTTTGTGCTGAATTATCTCCAAACACTGCCAGACAAAAGAAAACAATTACTTGATATCAGGAAATGAACAAATTTGCTGATATGGTGGATAATGATCGATTTAACTTACTTCTTGAGGATTTCAGTCATGTCCGCATACTCCTGGGGATCTTTTCGTCTCGAGTCCAAGACAGTTACTACTCCCTGCTCAAGCCTAATCTCCAGGAGAATATAGTGGAAACTGCGCACGCATGCATAACTCATCAATTACATTACTATAACCTGGACTAATATATAAGGGAAACCGAATATGCACAAGACAACACTCACTTGAAGTTGTAAGGAAAGAGTATTATATCTTTGTGTTCATTTATTTTGAATGATCGTAGCAAGTTGGCCTCGGTTTCCGCGGCATGATCTTTAACCTGAACTGCATCTATGAGATTTGTGTTAATGAACCCAATATCACCGATTTGTCTTTTCTTCAATTCGGCGATCTTCAATCTGCATAATATAGTGAGGATAATTATAAATACATGCAATGAAAGAGCTGAGCTATATAGAGAGACTTAATGACAGAAGTAGTAGTACTTACAGACAGTAGCAGGTGACCGTTGCTTTATCGAGGGCCAATTGATTGAAAAACTGAAAGAACTCCTCAAATGGAACATGCAACAGTTTAATTCCAACGAGGTCATGCTCCTTTTTAACTCTCAGATACAAAGTATTCCTCCCCCCAGACTCTCTGCAGGTTTTCATGTACCAATCATGCAATCTTCGCATCATCGTTGATAGAGATCTTTCATCTTTGACGAGAGGCTTCCCGTACTCGTATCTGTGTATCTGCACATCCAGGAAATCATAATGTACATCGTCGGACAGGTAATCGTCAAGATTGTTATAACCGGGCACCATCCTCGGATCAACGCTAGGCACCTTGAGCGGGGGGCACGATTGCTTTGCTTGTTTGCCGAGCTGGGCAATTTGTTTCCCAGCTCGTCGTTCTTTCATCCTTTGATCACTAACAGTACTTCCCGACCGCTCCGCTTCGGCAAATGCCTTTCCAATAATGCGCTCATAGTTGCCTTTCGGCGGAGACTTGGGTGGTTTTGCCACGACAGCCAGAGTGCGCTTCACTTTCACCTGATCTACCTTCTCCTTCGGAGGTGGATGTCTCTGTGCTTTCAACCCTTGAAACCAGTCATCCTTCTCGGTTCGCGCGATCTTCGCGTTATCTCTCTGGGCTCATCTCGTATGGTAACTTCTCTGGAGTCTTCAGAGAAGGACCGAATCTGTATGTCCTCCCGCCTCTGGCTGTACTGCTAGACGCCGGTAGAGCAGATGGAGCGGCAGTCTTCTTTACTTGCTTACGAGGCGGAGGAGAAGGACTACGATGCCCCGGAGCAGCTGCCGGAGCGACGGCGGGTCTCTTCCGCCCTTGCTGACGAGGCGGAGAAGGAGTAGGCTGGTTGCTCGGGCGCGCCGGCGCAGGCGGAGAAAGAGGCGGAGTGCCGCCACGCGCCGGAGAAGGAGCCGGCCGAGGGCCCTGATCGTCACTCGCCGTAGGAGGAGGCGGTGGAGGAGGCGGAGTGCCCTGACTCTCCGGAGGAGGAGGAGGCGGAGGCGTCCAGTTTGGAAGGTTGATGAGCTCCTTCCGCCATAGGCATGGAGTCTTCAGAGCAGAACCCAGCCGAGTCTCCCCTTCTCCGGTAGGGTGGTCAAGCGGGAGGTCCTCAAATCCCTCCGTTATTTCATCCACCATCACCTTAGCATATCCTTCTGGAATCAGTTGGCAGTGAAAAGTTGCGTCGGGTTCATTAGGAAAAACAGAGCCAACAGCCGCCTTGACCTTCATATTCATCCATTGCGTCATAAGGTGGCAAATTTGAGCCTCCGTGATAGCATCCACGGGATAGCTGGCAGGAGCCGTCAAGACAAGCTCCGGCTGAAGCAGCTCAGTGGAAGCCACGCTGCTTCTCCGCTGAGATGGCGGGGTAGCTTCAGGGGAAGCTTCGGCAGTGCGTTTGTTGTGATTTGCTTCTCGTTCCTCTATCCCGAGTACCCTTGCTTTAAGCGCCTGCAGTTCGGACTGCTGCACTTTCTTCCTCCTCTCTTGGCTTTTGTAACCGCCTGCGTCCGAAAACCCAGCCCTCCACGGAATGGAGCCCTCGTGTCCGTCCAGGGTGCTCAGGATTCCCGAGGGCCGATGTGAGCTCGTCGTTCTCTTTGTCTGGAAGGAACGTCCCTTTCTGCGCTGCAGCGATATACTACCGAAGCTTCTTCAAGGGTATGTCAAATTGCTCGTCTGTCCAAATGCACTTCCCTGTTACAGGGTCCAAGGTTTCGCCAGCCCTGAAGAACTAAGTCCGGCAACGGTCTGGCCAGCTCATTGTCTCTGGTTCGATCCCTTCTGCAACCAGATCATTCTCAGCCTTGGCCCACTTAGGCCGGGCTACGAGGTAGCCACCTGACCCCGTGCGATGGTGAAGCTTCTTCTTCGCAGCATTTTTCTTGTTTGTCGCCGACATCTTCTGACTCTTTTCCGATGTCTTGTGGGCCACAAATGCAGGCCAGTCATCTCTAATCTTCTCATATATGCCCTTGAATTCTGGTGTCTCTTTTTTCTCGACAAACCTATTCAGGTCTTTCTTCCACCTCCTGAATAGGTCTTCCATCCTCTTAAGAGCAAAAGACTTGATTAATTGCTCTTTAACTGGCTTCTCCCGATCATCCTCTGGCGGTAGGGTGAAATTTGTCTGTCCTGAAAGGTTACTGTGAGCGGGCCAATCGTTGATGGTCACGAACAGCAACGCCTTTAGGTTAAATTCCTCCTGTCCGTGCTCATCCCACGTACGTACACCGTTTCCATTCCACAGCTGTAAAAGTTCTTCAACTAATGGCCTTAGGTACACATCAATGTCGTTGCCGGGTTGCTTAGGGCCTTGGATGAGAATTGGCATCATAATGGACTTCCGCTTCATGCACATCCAAGGAGGAAGGTTATTCATACATAGAGTGACCGGCCAGGTGCTGTGATTGCTGCTCTGCTCCCCGAAAGGATTAATGCCATCCGCGCTTAAAGCAAACCATACGTTCTTTGGGTCCTTTGCAAACTCATCCCAGTACTTTCTCACGATTTTTCTCCACTGCGACCCGTCAGCGGGTGCTCTCAACTTCCCGTCTTTCTTACGGTCCTCACTGTGCCATCGCATCGACTTGGCATGCTTTCCGTTTCTAAATAGACATTTCAACCGTGGTATTATAGGAGCATACCACATCACCTTCGCAGGAACCCTCTTCCTGTGGGGCTCGCCGTGAACATCACCAGGGTCATCTCGTCTGATCTTATACCGCAATGCACCGCATACGGGGCATGCGTTCAGATCCTTGTATGCACCGCGGATGC
Source organism: Aegilops umbellulata (assembly GCA_032464435.1). Classification (NCBI taxonomy): domain Eukaryota; kingdom Viridiplantae; phylum Streptophyta; class Magnoliopsida; order Poales; family Poaceae; genus Aegilops; species Aegilops umbellulata. The sequence goes on along the minus strand of CP136058.1, from coordinate 5,767,489 downwards.
AGTCATTAGGGCATGCATGTATCTTCTCCACCTCCAATCCTAGAGGGCATACGACCTTCTTTGCTGCGTATGTACTGTCGGGCAATTCGTTATCCTTTGGAAGCTTCTTCTTCAATATTTTCAGTAGCTTCTCAAATCCTTTGTCAGGCACAGCATTCTCTGCCTTCCACTTCAGCAATTCCAGTACGGTACCGAGCTTTGTGTTGCCATCTTCGCAATTGGGGTACAACCCTTTTTTGTGATCCTCTAACATGCGATCGAACCTCAGCTTCTCCTTTTGACTTTCGCATTGCGTCCTTGCATCGACAATGACCCGACGGAGATCATCATCATCGGGCACATCGTCTGGTTCCTCTTGATCTTCAGCAGCTTCACCCGTTGCAGCATCATTGGGCACATCGTCTGGTTCCTCTTGATCTTCACCGGCTCCCCCTGTTGCAACATCACAGTATTCAGGGGGCACGTAGTTGTCATCGTACTCTTCTTCTTCGTCGTCTTCCATCATAACCCCTATTTCTCCATGCCTCGTCCAAACATTATAGTGTGGCATAAAACCCTTGTAAAGCAGGTGGGTGTGAAGGATTTTCCGGTCAGAGTAAGACTTCGTATTCCCACAATCAGGGCATGGACAACACATAAAACCATTCTGCTTGTTTGCCTCAGCCGCAACGAGAAACTCATGCACGCCCTTAATGTACTCGGAGGTGTGCCTGTCACCGTACATCCATTGTCGGTTCATCTGCGTGCATTATATATAATTAAGTGTCCAAATTAATAGAAGTTCATCATCACATTAAAAGCAAAGTACATACATAGTTCTCATCTAACAACATATAGCTCTCTAGAGCATCTAATTAATTAAACCATACATTGAAACTTTGTAAAACATTTTAATGCGAAAACAAAGGCGATCATAATCGCAACCAAGGTAACAATTGATCCAACGACATAATGATACCAAGCCTCGGTATGAATGGCATATTTTCTAATCTTTCTCATCTTCAAGCGCATTGCATCCATCTTGATCTTGTGATCATCGACGACATCCGCAACATGCAACTCCAATATCATCTTCTCCTCCTCAATTTTTTTTATTTTTTCCTTCAAGAAATTGTTTTCTTTTTCAACTAAATTTAACCTCTCGACAATAGGGTCGGTTGGAATTTCCGGTTCACATACATCCTAGATAAATAAAATCTATGTCACGTTGGTTCGCATAATTTTCATAAACAATAAATGAACCAATAGTTATAAAGATTAATATATATACCACATCCGAATCATAGATAGGACGAGGGCCGACGAGGGCGGATACCAAAACCATCGCACTATATAAGATGCAATAATAAAAGTAATAAAATGATACAAGTATCTATCTAAACATACAAGTAACAATATTTTTCCTTTCAGAAAGAAGATAAGAACAAGAGGCTCACCACGGTGGTGTCAGTGATGAGATCGGCGCGGGTGATCGACGGCGGTGAAGACGGGGGTGGGGCGTGACGGACCGCTAAATCTAGACAAATCTCGAGGAAAATGGAGCTTTGAGGTCGAGCTTCGAGAGGAGAAAGCTTAACTAGTGTGGCTCGGGCATTTCATCGAACACCTCATGTGCATAGGAGGTGAGCTAGAGCACCACAAACACCTCCCCTCGCCGGCCCAGAAAAACAGAGCACTGGAGTGCTCTGCTCGCGGGCGAGGGTATATATAGGCAGCACTATTGGTCCCGGTTCGTGGCATGGACCGGGACTAAAGGGGAGCCTTTGGTCCCGGTTCAGGCCACCAACCGGGACCAATGGTGGTGGGCCAGGAGCCAGGCCCATTGGTCCCGGTTCGTCCCACCAACCGGGACCAAAAGGTCCAGACGAACCGGGACCAATGGCCCACGTGGCCCGGCCGGCCCCCTGGGCTCACGAACCGGGTCCAATGCCCCCATTGGTCCCGGTTCTAGATTGAACCGGGACTAATGGGCTGACCCGGCCCGGACCGTTGCCCCCTTTTCTACTAGTGCAGAGCTCGAAGCAAAAACAGAGATGAAAATAATTTTGAGAGGTATGATTTCATTGTGAACATAACGACCAAGAGTTCCCAATATCTTCCATACTAGATACATTATAGGCGGTTCCCACACAGAAAGGTAAAGTTTTTACTCCCCCTCCACCAACACTCACACTCCACGGCTTGTCCGAAACAATGGGTGCCGTCCAACTATCAACATTCCTGGGGGAGTTTTGTTTAAATTATTTGTGAATTTGTTTTTGATATTTTGATCATAGGACAGGGCATCCCAGTTACCAGCCATTTTCTCGTGAATGATGAGCGGAGTCCACTCATCGTGAGAATAGCCCACCTAGCATGGAAGATACTGACAGCCCCTAGTTGCTACATGAGCGATTCATGCATACAAAACAGATTACTATTTGAAGGTTTAGAGTTTGGCACATGCAAATTTACTTGGAACGGCAGGTAAATACCGCATATAGGTAGATATGGTGGACACTCATGGAAGAAACTTGGTTCAAGGAATTTGGATGCACAAGCAGTATTCCCGCTTAGTACAGATATTTTGGCTAGCAAAGGATTCTAAATAGCAAGCACCACATGTTAGAGGATCCATAACAATATAACTTCTATACAAATATACCCGAGCATAACTCATTATGTTGTCTTCCTTGTCCAACTTCAAATAATTTGCTCAGGTGTGAAAATAATTAATGGGGCTCACAATCATAGAAGATGTCCAAGATAGTATATTTATATGTGAAATCTCTCTTCCTTCAATATTCTTTCATGAATTGTTCAAGTGACCAATACAATGTTTGCTAACCTTCAATAAATTTACCACCTCTACTTCTTATATGTGAAGGCATTGCTCCCCATGGGATAAGCATATGAAACATATATAATTTCAGATTTATGATATTCAATTCATTCAACCATTTACTCGTAGGATATAAGTGTGGCACACGAGTAAATGGCAAACTACTCCAAAAAGAAATAAGTGAAGATCAATGAGTAGTTAAATAATTATGTAGCTATGTGAAGACTCTCTCTCATTTAAGAATTTCAGATCTTGGTATTTATTCAAACAGCAAGCAAAACAAAATAAAACGACATTTCAAGGATAGCACTCATCATGTGAAGAAGCATAAACTTAGGCTCAACCGATACTAACCGATAATTGTTGAAGAAGAAAGGTGGGATGCCTACCGGGGCATCCCCAAACTTAGATGCTTGAGACTTCTTGAATTATTATCTTTGGATGCCTTGGGCATCCCCAAGCTTGAGCTTTTTTGTCTCCTTAATTCCTCTCATATCATGGTCTCCCTAAATCTCAAGAGCTTCATCCACACAAAACTCAACAAGGACTCGTGAGATAAGTTAGTATAAACCAATGCAAAAACCTTATCATTTTCTACTGTAACATAATCACTAAAATTATTATTCAACATTGCATACTATATACCTCTGCATATTTAATACTCCTATCCTCAATAGAATCATTAAACAAGCAAGCATATGCAAACAATGCAAACATAACAGCAATCTGCCAAAACAGTACAGTCTGTAAAGAATGCAAGAGTATCAATACTTCCCTAACTCCAAAATTTATGAAAGAAAATTCCCACTGTATTCAATTTACCAGAGCTTATTATGCAAAAGTTTTCAACATTTTATCACATTCTTACTTTTCTAGGTAATTTTTGCAACAGCGGTAAACTTTCTGTTTTCAAACAGCAACATGTAGACTTGTAAAATAGGCATGGTAAAGGCTATCCTTGACATTTTTATTGACGCTCCAAGCAAGCAAATACTAACAAAATAAAATGACGCTCCAAGCAAAACACATATCATGTGGTGAATAAAAATATAGCTCCAAGTGAAGTTACCGATGAACAAAGACGAAAGAGGGATGCCATCCGGGGCATCCCCAAGCTTAGGCTTTTGGATTTCCTTGAATATTACCTTGGGGTGCCTTGGGCATCCCCAAGCTTAGGCTCTTACCACTCCTTATTCCATAGTCCATCGAATCTTTACCCAAAACTTGAAAACTTCACAACACAAAACTTAACAGAAAATCTCGTGAGCTCCGTTAGCGAAAGAAAACAAATAACCACTTCAAGGTACTGTAATGAACTCATTCTTTATTTGTATTGGTGTTAAACCTACTGTATTCCAAGTTCTCTATGGTTTATAAACTCTTTTACTAGCCATAGATTCATTAAAATAAGCAAACAACACACGAAAAACAGAATCTGTCAAAAACAGAACAGTCTGTAGTAATATGTAACTAACGTGTACTTCTGGAACTCCACAAATTCTGAAATAAATTGGTGGACCTGAGGAATTTGTCTAGTAATCATCTGAAAAAATAATCAACTAAATATCACTTTTAAGTAAAAAGGTTTAGCTAATCTCGTGAGCGCTAAAGTTTCTGTTTTTACAACAAGATCATAAAGACTTTACCCAAGTCTTCCCAAAGGTTCTACTTGGCACAAACACTAATTAAAACACAAAACCACATCTAAAAAGAATCTAGATGGATTATTTATTCCTAAACAGAACCAAAAAGCAAGAAACTAAAATAAAATTGGGTTGCCTCCCAACAAGCGCTATCGTTTAACGCCCCTAGCTAGGCATGATGATTTCAATGATGCTCACATAAAAGATAAGAATTGAAACATAAAGAGAGCATCATGAAGAATATGACTAGCACATTTAAGTCTAACCCACTTCCTATGCATAGGGATTTTGTGAGCAAACAACTTATGGGAACAAGAATCATCCAGCATAGGAAGGCAAAACAAGCATAACTTCAAAACTTTAAGCACATAAAGAGGAAACTTGATATTATTGCAATTCCTACAAGCATATATTCCTCCCTCATAATAATTTTCAGTAGCATCATGAATGAATTCAACAATATAACCATCACCTAAAGCATTCTTTTCATGATCTACAAGCATAGGAATTTTATTACTCTCCACATAACCAAAATTCTTCTCATTCGGAATAGTGGGAGTATCATAAGAGACTTGAATACTATAAATTGTTTCAACATAAAAAGAGTAATGTTCAGAAAAAGGGTAATCATAATCATGACATGTTTTATAAATATAATCATCACTACTTTTTATAGCATAAGTTTCGTCACAATAATCATCATAAGTAGCAACTTTGTTCTCATCATAATCAATTGAAACCTCTTCCGAGATAGTGGATTCATCACTAAATAAAGTCATGACCTCTCCAAATCCATTTTCATAAATATTATAAGATTCAACATCCTCCAAAATAGTGGGATCATTACTTCCTAAAGTTGACACTCTTCCAAACTCACTTTCATAAATATAATCGTCATAGGTAGAAGGCATGCTATCATCATAATAAATTTGCATATCAAAACTTGGGAGACCAAAAATATCATATTCATTAAACATGGCATCCCCAAGCTTGGGACAAACATTAATTTCAGCAAATATATTCTCAAAAACATCATCTTCATCAAACGTAGCATCCCCAAGCTTGGGCCTTTTCATATCATAAGCATAATCACTCTCATCATTAATAGTATGGATAGCACCAATAGTATAGCAATTATCGTATTCTTCCAAGCAAGTGCCAAAAAGATTTTTAAGATCATAAGAAGTATCATTATCTTCCAAATCATAATCATCACAACAAGCAATAGGCATAACGAGATGATCATCAAATGCATCATCTTCCACAATTATTTTTGATTCATTTTCATGAGGCACAACAATAATAGGAGCAACATTATTTGGGAGAGATATCTTTTTACCTCTCTTACCTTTTCTTTTCTTCTTCTTCACCACACCATGTGTGGGTTCAATCCTCTTTTTGGAGCTCCTTATTAATGAGATTGGTTGAATAGAAGGCTCCTCCTCGTTACCTAATTCATCATAAGAAATAATAGGAGGATATTGGGAAGTTTCTTCCCTTTCATTGGTATTCTCTTCATCTTCTATTTGTTTTCTTTTCTTTATGTAGTTGGCAATATAAGGATTTTCAATGCAATTCACCGTGCAATACATATAAATTTCCTCTAGATCAAAATGAAGAACTCTATCAAGGGCAAATTCTGGAATGACCTTAGTTATACGTTTCATTTCTTCATAACCCAAGAGCAAACTAAGTTCATTATGATGTGCAAGGGAAATCAAGTCATCACAATTTTTGGACATGATACGATAATGAAACAATTTGCATTGGGTACTGAAATGATCATGTTCATTGCAAAGTTCACAAGTATGGCTAAGAAAACATAAATTTTCGGCACAAGCATCTAGCCTTTCTTGCAACAATTTAGTTTCTAAATGCTTATGCCTCTTGCAATATCTATCTTCCCTAATTGGTGTGTACTTGCAAACCCAATGCACTCCGCAAAAATTGACATGCTTATAAGAGATATTTTCATCATGACTAGTGCAATCATCATTAGTACTATGGATATTCAAGGAGTTCATACTAACAACATTGCAATCATGCTCATCATTCAAAGATTTAGTGCCAAACATTTTAATGCATTCTTCTTCTAACACTTTGGCACAATTTTCCTTTCCATCATTCTCACGAAAGATACTAAAAAGATGAAGCGTATGAGACAAACTCAATTCCATTTTTTTGGTAGTTTTGTTTTATAGACTAAACTAGTGATAAAACAAGAAACTAAAAGATTCGATTGCAAGATCTAAAGATATACCTTCAAGCACTCACCTCCCCGGCAACGGCGCCAGAAACTGCTTGATGTCTACTACGCAACCTTCTTCTTGTAGACGTTGTTGGGCCTACAAGTGTAGAGGTTTGTAGGACAGTAGCAAATTTCGCTCAAGTGGATGACCTAAGGTTTATCAATCCGTGGGAGGTGTAGGATGAAGATGGTCTCTCTCAAACAACCCTGCAACCAAATAACAAAGGGTCTCTTGTGTCCCCAACACACCCAATACAATGGTAAATTGTATAGGTGCACTAGTTCGGCGAAGAGATGGTGATACAAGTGCAATATGGATGGTAGATATAGGTTTTTGTAATCTGAAAATATAAAAACAGCAAGGTAACTAATGATAAAAGTGAGCGTAAACGGTATTGCAATGCTAGGAAACAAGGCCTAGGGTTCATACTTTCACTAGTGCAAGTTCTCTCAACAATAATAACATAATTGGATCATATAACTATCCCTCAACATGCAACAAAGAGTCACTCCAAAGTTACTAATAGCGGAGAACAGACGAAGATATTATGGTAGGGTACGAAACCACCGCAAAGTTATTCTTTCCGATCAATCCGTTGGGCTATTCCTATAAGTGTCACAAACAACCCTAGAGTTCGTAGTAAAATAACACCTTAATACACACATCAACCAATGTCACCTAGATACTCCAATGTCACCTAAAGTATCTCTGGGTATGATTATACGATATGCATCACACAATCTCAGATTCATCTATTCAACCAACACATAGAACCTCAAAGAGTGCCCCAAAGTATCTACCAGAGAGTCAAGACGAAAACATGTGCCAACCCCTATGCATAGGTTCATGGGCAGAACCTACAAGTTGATCACCAAAACATACATCAAGTGAATCAATAGAATAACCTATTATCACCACGGTTATCCCACGCAAGACATACATCAAGTGTTCTCAAATCATTAAAGACGCAATCCGATAAGATAACTTCAAAGGAAAAACTCAATCCATTACAAGAGAGTAGAGGAGAGAAACATCATAAGATCCAACTATAGTAGCAAAGCTCGTGATACATCAAGATCGTGCCAAATCAAGAACACGAGAGAGAGATCAAACACATAGCTACTGGTACATACCCTCAGCCCCGAGGGTGAACTACTCCCTCCTCGTCATGGAGAGCGTCGGGATGATGAAGATGGCCACCGGTGAGGGACCCCCCCTCTGGTAGGGTGCCGGAACAGGGTCTCGATTGGTTTTTGGTGGCTACAGAGGCTTGCGGCGGCAGAACTCCCGATCTATTCTGTTCCCCAAAGGTTTTAGGGTATATTGGTATATATAGGAGGAAGAAATACGTCAGGGGAGCCACGAGGGGCCCATGAGGGTGAAGGGTGCGCCCGGGGGGGTGGGTGCGCCCCCTGCCTCGTGCCCTCCTTGTTGATTCCCTGACGTGCACTCCAAGTCCCCTGGATTGCTTCCATTCCAAAGATAACTTTTCCGAAGGTTTCATTCCGTTTGGACTCCGTTTGATATTCCTTTTCTCCGGAACACTGAAACAAGGGGAAAAACAGAAACTGGCGCTGGGCTCTGGGTTAATAGATTAGTCCCAAAAATAATATAAAAGTGCATAGTAAAGCCCATTAAACATCCAAGATGGATAATATAATAGCATGAATACTGCATAAATTATAGATACGTTGGAGACGTATCATCCCCTCCACAGTTACACACCTCGGTCATATCGTCATAGTGCTTGATACATCTCCAACGTATCCATAATTTTTTATTGTTCCATGCTATTATATTATCTGTTTTGGATGTTTAATGGGCTTTATTATACACTTTTATATTATTTTTGGGACTAACCTACTAACCAAAGGCCCAGTGCAAATTGTTGTTTTTTTGCCTATTTCAGTGTTCCGTAGAAAAGGAATATCAAACGGAATGAAATCTTCGGGAGAGTTATTTTTGGAACAAACGCAATCCAGGAAACTTGGAGTGGACGTCAAGGAAGCAACAAGGCGACCACGAGGTAGGAGGGCGCCCCCCACCCTCGTGGGCTCCTCGTGGCTCCACATACCTACTTCTTTCGCCTATATATACACATATACCCCGAAAACATCCAAGAGCACCACCAAACCCTATTTCCACCGCCGCAACCTTCTGTACCTGTGAGATCCCATCTTGGGGCCTTTTCCGGCGCTCCACCGGAGGGGGAATCGATCATGGAGGGCTTCTACATCAACACCATAGCCTCTCCGATGATGTGTGAGTAGTTTACCACAGACCTTCGGGTCCATAGTTATTAGCTAGATGGCTTGTTCTCTCTCTTTGGATCTCAATAGAAAGTTCTCCTCGATCTTCTTGGAGATCTATTCGATGTAATACTTTTTGCGGTGTGTTTGTCGAGATCCGATGAATTGTGGGTTTCTGATCAAGTTTATCTATGAACAATATTTGAATCTTCTCTGAATTCTTATATGCATGATTTGATATCTTTGCAAGTCTCTTCGAATTATCAGTTTGGTTTGGCATACTAGATTGATCTTTCTTGCAATGGGAGAAGTGTTAGCTTTGGGTTCAATCTTGCGGTGTCCTTTCCCAGTGACAGCAGGGGAAATGACACGTATTGTATTGTTGCCATCGAGGATAAAAAGATGGGGTCTATATCATATTGCTTGAGTTTATCCTTCTACATCATGTCATCTTGCCTAATGCGTTACTCTGTTCTTATGAACTGAATACTCTAGATGCATGCTGGATAGTGGTCGATATGTGGAGTAATAGTAGTAGATGCAGAATCGTTTTGGTCTACTTGACACGGACGTGATGCCTATATACATGATCATGCCTAGATATTCTCATAACTATGTGCTTTTCTATCAATTACTCAACAGTAATTCGTTCACTCACCGTAGAATATGCTATCTTGAGAGAAGCCACTAGTGAAAGCTATGGCCCCGGGGTCTATTTTCCATCATATAAGTTTCCGATCTATTTTATTTTGCAATACTTACTTTTCAATCTATATAACAAAAATACCAAAAATATTTATCTTATTATCTCTATCAGATCTAACTTTTGCAAGTGGCCGTGAAGGGATTGACAACCATTTTATCGCGTTGGTTGCAAGGTTCTTATTTGTTTGTGCAGGTACAAGGGATTTGCGTGTAGTCTGCTACTAGATTGATACCTTGATTCTCAAAAACTGAGGGAAATACTTACGCTAGTTTGTGATACGTCTCCAACGTATCTATAATTTTTTTATTGTTCCATGATATTATATATTCTGTTTTGGATGTTTAATGGGCTTATTTATACACTTTTATATTATTTTTGGGACAAACCTATTAACCGGAGGCCCAGCCCAAATTGCTGTTTTTTGCCTATTTCATTGTTTCACAGAAAAAGAATATCAAAATGAGTCCAAACGGAATGAAACCTTTGGGAGCGTGATTTTTGGAACAAACGTGATCTAGAGGACTTGGAGTGGACGTCAAGCAACCGACGAGGAGGCCACGAGGCAAGGGGGCGCGCCTACCCCCCTGGGCGCACCCTCCACCCTCGTGCGCCCCTCGTGGCTCCACCGACCTACTTCTTCCTCCTATATATACCTACGTACCCCCAAACCATCGAGGGGCACCACGAAAACCTAGTTCCACCGCCGCAACCTTCTGTACCCATGAGACCCCATCTTGGGGCCTTTTCCGGTGCTCCGCCGGAGGGGGCATTGATCATGGAGGGCTTCTACATCAACACCATAGCCTCTCCGATGATGTGTGACTAGTTTACCTCAGACCTTCGGGTCCATATTTATTAGCTAGATGGCTTCTTCCACTACAAAAAAAGACACATCCGTGACATTTTGGGCCGAACGAAAAAAAATCTGTCATACATATGACACTTCTATGATGATAATTGTGACAAAACCCGGTATCATCATAGATGTGGTGGGCTCCTACTTCTATGACAAAAAATCATGACAGAAAATGGGCTTTTCGTCCTAGGTGGGCCAGAGACGCAGCTGCATGACATTCTTTGGGCCGTCCATGACAGAAAAAACCGTGGTAGAAGCGAGGGCGAGGAAAATTTCGGGGAGTTCCCGGTTACGGTGGGAGGTCGGGGGCCGACCGATGCGCGTTTCTCTCTTACACGTACGCGTGTGTGTGCGAGGCGTTGGCTCTAACTGAACCCGTGCGAGGCGTTGGGCTCTAACTGAACTCGAGCGATTGCACTATAGGCTACGCGTTACTGAACCCGAGCAATCGGTCGATGGCTGTTAACTGAACCCGATCGAGCGATTCCTTCGCTACTGCTGCTAACTAAAGCCGGTCGATGCTGCCTCTGGATGAACAGTGAGCGTTGCGAGGGGGGGGGGTTGGATGAACAGTTCCCGGTGGGGGTGGATGAACAGGACCTCGTGGTGTTGCCTCTGGATGAACAGGACCCCGATCGATCGAGCCGGTTGGGGCTGGATGAACAGGACCCCGTGGAGGGCTGGATGAACAAGACCACCCCGTGGAGGGCTGGATGAACAATAGATGGTGGAGGGCTGGATGAACAGTATCCCGTGGAGGGGTGGTTGAACAGGAGCCCGTGGAGCGGGCTGGTTGAATAGTAGCCGGTGGAGTAGCGCGCGGTGGAGGCTGGATGAACAGGAGCCCGTGGATGAACAGTCGCAGGTGGAGGCTGGAGGAGGTCGACGATGGATGAACAGTAGCTCGTGGAGGCTGGAGGGGGTCGACGGTGGAGATGAACAGTATCCCGTGGAGTCCCATTTTGCGGTACGCCACACCCCTCCCGATGAACAGGACCCCCGTTTCGATCGTAGGAGGTCTGTTTCGTCCGTTTTGCTATACGCCACACCCCTCCCGATCAACAGGACCCCCGTTTCGACCGCAGGAGGTCCGTTTTGTCCGTTTTGCGGTACGCCACACCCCTCCCGATCAAAAGGACCCCAGTTTCGACCGTAGGAGGTCCGTTTCCTCCGTTCTGCGGTACGCCATGCCTCGTTTCCATCGCCTATTCCGTCCAAGCCCTCCCGATGAACACGACCACACATTCCATTCCGACCCAGCCGATTGGCTCCCACGCGTTCCGTTGCCTCTTGATGAACATGACGCATTCCGCTGCCTCCCCATGAACACGACGCATTTCGTTGCCTCCCCATGAACACGACGACGATGCTGTTTCTCCGTTCCGACCAAGCCATGTCAACGAGCCCTCACCGTACGTATGTGTGAGTAGGAGTTCGAGACCCCGCCTGTTGAGGATATAACTACTAAGGGTAAACCGCCCAGTAGGGGCCGGTTCACCTTTAGCTATACTGAAACCCAAGAAGACCCAGGAGATGGCGCTTTACGGATGAAGCTTAAAGGCCCAGAGCCCACGGGCGATTTAGGGTCCATGATAGTAAACTGCCATGATTGTATAAACTTGTATTGTAAGATAGGAAAGAGGAGACCGAGGCGGACACTTGTATGAGCCAGCCTCGGGGCTCTATAGACTGGCCGGGGTCCTCCTTAGTACATAAAGGGGTGACTCGGCGGTGGTTCAGGGCAGGAACGACAATAACTCGAGACTCAGGCAAAGCGTAGTTGCTCCCTGGTCATCAAAACCCGATAAATTCCGTCACAGCTAGACGTAGGCTTTTACCTTCATCGAAGGGGCCAGACTAGTATAAACTCCCGTGTCCCTTGTCCGATTTAACCCCTTCAAGCTAACCCGTAGTGATGGCTCCACGACTAAGTCCTTTCAAGAGGACATCTGACGTGTTAATTCTACAACAATTGGCGCCCACCGTGGGGCTATCGCACGATGGTTTCGAGTTCCTGAAGGGCAGCTTTGAAGGACTTAAAGGGTACGCGGTTGGCCGGATGACCAAGAGTCATCGCGGCAAGCTCTACATCAACGATGAAGGGTGGGGCCCTGAGACTGGCTCAATAGAGTACGGATACCGGGTCCCCTTTGGAGGAATTCATGTCTTCATCGGCAAGATCGGCGAACCGGGCCCTGAGCTGGACATCTGCGCCGACCTCGTCAAAACAGCTCAGCGCGCGAGCCCTGCCCGGGTTAAGCCTGCAATGAAGCGTGCGCTCGTAGGATGTGTCCATGGGACCGGATCTGAACCGGTGTCTGAAGGCGAGACGGCTGTTTACTCCGACAGCGAGTCATCCACCGGTGAAACCGAGTCCCTATACCAAATTCATGATGATGGGTTCAAAGGATATCCCGACGGCAACAGTATTCCGGATGTCCTTGAACCACCAAGTCGGGTTGCTGTTTACATGGCCGGAACACAACCCATTTTGCAGTCTTCGACAGCGGCCGTGGCAGGAGGCCCGATGCGCCAGCCAGCTCAAGTTCTCTCCGATCTAATGGATGCCTGGGCGACCTTATTAGCCGTGGTAGTTACCCCGGAAACGCTGGACCAGCATAATGCGGACGTTGCGAAGCTGAAAGACCAGATAGCATAGGCTAAGGAGGACCTGGCAGCTGAGGATGCTAGGATGGCTGAAGAACGGGCCGCTTTGGATGCCCAATCACAGCTGATACAGGCACAGAATTACCGGCTCGTGTTGGATCAGAATGCATCAAATGAGGTAATGCGGCGGAAGTACCGATCTCGTATGCCGCCGGTCTTTGAAGGTTTGAACTTCTTTAATACGCTAGGGGCTGGGACAAGTAATCTGGCAGCGGTAAACCGGACCGATGCGCCTAGAGCGGTGCCGGATCAGCCATGCATGGCAGAACCACCTCGACGGACGGACAACCCGCCGCCATATGTGCCAACACCGCCAGGTCACTTTTCGAGCCCTTTGGATAATATGATTGCGGCAGCGTCTCGCCTGGCGGCTATTCTGATGGAGGGTGATTCACTGGCAGCGATTGAGACACGGCGGGCCAGGGATCTTCTTCAAACCGCCGTGGTGCAGCAGCAGGCTTATTCCTATAGCCGGGATAGAATTCATTCGACCCCCCGTCCAAGCAAAAGCTACAGCAGGCACATGGATGAACCGAAAGTCTCTAGCAGCGCCCGGCGCCGTAATGCGGCGCACGGTGAAATAAATGCTCAGGATGTGGTGGATAATGGCAGAGCATGAAGGGAGGCCGCTTGGGCAGCACCACATGCAGGTCGCTATCAAACTGCCCCAATTCAGCCAACGACGTCGGTAGACCGAGGCACTGGGGTTGCTTTCAGTTCCTGCGGGGTTCGGTGTCTTATTCCGGCTCTCCGTAACGTACGACTGCCTAAGGATTTCAAAGGTCCGCGAAAGGTACCAAATTACACTGCTGATCAGCCACCTGAGGCGTGGGTCGAGAGTTATGAGATGGCGATGGAGATGCTGGAGGTGGATGAAGCGGCGTGTGCAAAATATTTCACGATGATGTTGGAGGGGACAACCCGTACTTGGCTGAAAAACCTACCAGCCACCTCCATCGAGTCATGGGGTCAGTTGAAGGCCCAATTTATAGCCAATTTCAAAGACACCTAAAAACTGCCTATGTCCATTGTGGACCTGGATGCCTGTGTTCAAGGGGAGAACGAGTCAACAACTCATTGGGTGCGCCGGGTTTCAGAAATTTTGCATTCGTCAGACTAGATTAATGCTGGTCAAGCGATCTTAACATTGGAGCGTAATTGCCGGTTTAAGTCACTCAAGATGAAGTTGGGACAGCTCAAGCGCCATTGCAATGACATAGGAACACTTATGGTAGCCTTGGTAAAGTATGCCGATTCAGATAATACCAAGGATCCCGAGTCTGATGAGGAGAAACTGAAGAAGGGAAAGAAGAACGACGGTGCAAAAGGACAGCACCACAACCAAGGAGGCCATGTGTCGGGGATATAACTATTTGAGTAAGCCGGCCCAGGAGGGGCCGAGTTACGCAAAGAGTACTCATCATGAAGGAAGCCCAATACCCAACGTCAGGATGGCGGTTCAGTAAAGGGTCTAAGTCCCGTAGTCGATTCAAGGCCCATAGTGGTTAACCGCCGTGACGGCATGACTTGTATTATAAGGTAGAATTAACTAGTCACCGAGCCGGACACTGTTTATGAGCCGGCCGAGACTCTGTAGGCCACAGGGCGTCAACCCGTGTATATAAGGGGACGACCCGCCGGCGGCTTAGGGCAAGAAACAACACATCGAGAGCCAGGCATAGCGTATCTCGCTCCCTGGTCATCGAAACCTCAAGCAATACAACCCAACTAGACGTAGGCCTTCCTTCACCGTAAGGGGCTGAACTAGTATAAAACCTCTCGTGTCCTTTGTCCCGATTAACCCCTTTAAGATTCCTAGTTGCGATGGCTCCACGACTAAGTCCTTCCAAGAGGACATCTACCGTGACAATTCCACGACAGTTGGCGCCCACCGTGGGGCCAGCGCACGGTGGATTTGAGTTCTTGAAGGGCAGCTTCGAAGGGCTCAAGGGATATGCAGTGGGCCGGATGACCAAGAGTCGTCGCGGCAAGATCTACATCGACGACGAAGGCTGGGGCCCCGACGCCGGCTCAATAGAGTACGGGTACCGGGTCCCCTTTGGCGGAATTCACGTCTTCATCGGCCGGATTGGTGAGCCGGGCCCTGAGCCGGACAACTGCACCGACCTCGTCGAGACGGCTCAGCGTGCGAGACCCGCCCGAGCTCAACCCGTCATGAAGCGTGCCTTTGTGGGTTGCATCCACGGAGGTGAACTTTTTGAAGGATCTGAAGAAGCTGGTGAGCCGGCCGTCCTCTAGGATGGTGATTCGTCCGCCGGTTCAATGGATTCGCTGTATCAAGTCCAAGATGGTATGCTTGGGGGCTGTTCCGATGGCAGCACTATTCCAGGCCCCTCTGAGTCACCAAATTGGGCAGGAGTCTTCATGGCGGGTACTCAACCCGGCCAAAATTCTACGGCTTCAGCAGCAATAACGTCCGAGTTAGGAGCAGCCGGGGCGGGAGGACCTGTGCGCTCACCGGCTCAGGTGTTGATGGATCTTATGGATAGTCTTACAGCCTTGTTGACTGTTATGGTCATCCCTGCAAATCAAGATGAGCATAATGCAGAGGTGGCACGGGTTCGTGAAGAGATCGCTCAGGCCAAGGAAACTTTATCAGCTGAAGATACTAGATTGGCCATGGAGCGAGTGGCTTTGGACGCACGGGCGCAGCAGCTTCAGGCAGAGGCTTTTCGGCTCACGTTGAGCCTGAACGCGTCCAATGAGGTGATGAGGAGGAGACATCAGAAGACTCAGTCCCGCTTACCTCAGATTTACGATCCCCGAAATCTCTTTGCTACACCCGGAGCTGGCCCAAGTAACCTGCCAGGGGCAGATCAGTTTATGACATCCGGAGCAGGAGGCCCGGTTCAGCTCAGGTGACGGCGCCTCGTCATGGCAATATGGCACCGCCCCGTTACGTGCCAATACCACCGGGTCACTTCTCCAACCCCATGGAGAACCTAATTGCAGCATCAGCACGCTTGGCGGCTCTTCCAGTAGATGGTGATGGTCCGACTGCGGTGGAAACCCGGAGGATCAGGGAACTTGTCCAAACAGCACTGGCTCAGCAAGAGACCTACTCCTACAGCCGGGATAGGATTCACTCAACTCCTCCACCCTGGTTAGCTCCGCCTCATCAAAACCGGAGCCCAAGTTACAGCAGACGCATGGAGTTGGAGGCCCTATCAAGCAACGCTCAGCGACGGAACCAGCCCAGTGGATATAACCCGGTGCAGGATCGTATACGTCAGGAGGATGAACAGGCAGCTCAGCTAGCAGATCAGCAGGACATATCAGCTTATTCGACGACCTCAATGGAGGCAGGAGTTGCTACTAGAACCGGAGGCGTTCCTTGTCTGGTACTGGCTCTACGCAATGTACGTCTGCCCAAGGATTTCAAAGGACCTCGAAAGGTGCCGAATTATACGGCCGACTTACAGCCTGGGGCGTGGATTGAAAGTTATGAGATGGCCATGGAGCTGCTGGAGGTTAGTGATGAAGCGATGGCTAAATACTTCACCATGATGTTGGATGGAACGACCCGTTCTTGGTTAAAGGGTTTGCCACCCAATTCCATTAGTTCATGGGTAGAGCTGAAGGCCCGTTTCATCCAAAACTTCAAAGTCACTTGCAAGCAGTCTATGTCGATTGTGGACTTGACAAATTGAAAGCAGGAGGAGGGTGAATCTACGACTCATTGGGTGCGCCGGGTCAAAGAGATAATACATTCGTCTGACAAGATGGATGCTGGCTCAGCAGTTCTTATGCTGGAGAAGAATTGCCACTTTGAACCTCTCAGACAGAAGCTGGGGCGTCTTATGCGCGATTGCAATGATATGGGGACGCTGATGGCGGCTTTAGTCAAATATGCCGATTGTGATAGTACCAAGGATCCCGCGTCTGATGAGGAAAAGACAGGGAAGGGAAAGAAGAACGGTAATGGAAAGGGTCAGCAGCATAACCCGGCAAATCAAGGAGGCAATAAGCGTAAGGCGGACGGTAACCCGGAATTTGTGGCTAATGCACAAGGTAACAATCAGAAACGCAAGGGGAAACGACCCCCTCGGTCCGGCGGGTCAGGTCCATCTCTTGAACAGCTACTCAATGAGCCTTGTCCGAGGCATGGCACCGGGAACATCCAGCGACTCACTTATGGAAGGATTGTGCAATCATGAAGGCTTTCAAGAATTCCAACATGTTTGATGGTAACCAAGGCCCAGGCGGCGGTTCAGGAGCTGGCGGCTTTCATGGCCCGAGCGGCGGTTCAGGTCCCGGCTTTCAGGGAAACCAGGGTGGTTATAACCAACAACAGTCTGGTCAAGGAGGTCAGCAGCAGCAGCAGTCAGGTTATCAGAGCAATCCAAAACAGTTAAACAGGGGACAATATCACGTGTTCACCACAAGTTTGTGTAAACGTGATCAGAAGGTTCATAAGAGGGCTGTGAATTCTGTTGAACCGGCAGTCCCTCGTTACTTACGGTGGTCAGAGCAGCCCATTGTCTGGAGCAGGGAGAATCACCCTCCACGGGTTGATAATCTGGGTCAACTGGCCCTGGTAGTAGCACCGCAGGTTGGTGGTTAGAAATTTACTAAGGTACTCATGGATGGAGGCAGCAGCATCAACATCCTCTATTACGAGACCTTTCGGCGCATGGGCTTAACTGACAAGAACTTAAAGACTTCCAATACCGTCTTCCATGGAGTGGTGCCTGGTAAGTTGGCATATCCTATGGGTAAGATTAAGCTGGAGGTAGCTTTTGGGGACGAGCATGATTCTAGGGCTGAGAAGTTAACCTTTGAGGTGGTCAAAATCAAGAGTCCGTATCACGCTTTGTTCGGGCGGCCGGCTTATGCCAAGTTCATGGCGCGGCCGTGTTATGTTTATTTACAGCTCAAGATGCCGGGTTACAAGGGCACCATCACTGTGCATGGAAGTCGAAAGGTGGCCCTGGAATGTAAAGAAGGCGATGCAGCTTACGCCGAGTCTGTCTGTGCAGCAGAGGAGCTCAAATTTTATCAGGATAATGTTGACCCAGCGGATAGGACCTCCCTCAAGAAGCCGACGACGGAACATGACCCGGCCATGAAGTTTAATTCGGCTGCAGAGACTAAGCTTCTCGATTTTACTCCGGGCGATTCGTCTAAGCAGTTCAGCATCAGTGCTAACTTGGATCCTAAATAGGAAAGCGCGCTCATCGAGTTCATCCGTGAGAATCGGGACATCTTTGCATGGAAACCTTCTGACATGCCGGGTGTACCGAGAGGACTCGCTGAGCACACTCTTAATATTGACCCAAAGTATAAGCCGGTCAGGCAGTTTCTACGGCGATTCAATGAGGAACGACGAAAAGCTATTGGAGAGGAGGTCGCCCGGCTCTTGGCGGCTGGGTTCATTATTGAAGTCTTTCACCCGGAGTGGTTGGCTAACCCGGTGCTCGTGCTCAAGAAAAACGGCACCTGGCAGATGTGTGTGGATTATAAGGACTTGAATAAGGCTTGTCCGGCTGATCCTTTCGCTCTTCCCCGTATTGATCAAATCATTGAAGCTACGGCGGGTTGCGCGCGTTTGAGTTTTCTGGATGCTTACTCTGGTTATCATCAGATCAAAATGGCAGTTAAGGACCAGGAGAAGATGGCTTTCATCACCCCGTTTGGAGCCTTCTGCTATGTGTCTATGCCTTTTGGGCTCAAGAGTGCCCAGGCGACTTATCAGTGGTGTGTACAGAATTGTCTCCATAATCAGATTGGGCGCAATGTTCATGCTTATGTGGATGACATAGTGGTGAAGTCCAGAGAGACGGAAACCTTGATATCTGATCTCAGGGAAACCTTTGATAACCTCCGGGTTTACAAGATGATGCTTAACCCGGAGAAGTGTGTATTTGGTGTACGTGCAGGCAAGCTTTTGGGATTCTTGGTCTCAAACAGGGGCATTGAAGCTACCCCGGAGAAGATCAAGGCAATCACCTCTTTGGCTAAGTCAGCGTGCATCAATGATGTTCAGCGACTAGCGGGTCGTGTTGCTGCTTTAAGACGGTTCATAAGCCAGCTAGGTGAGAAGGCCCTGCCGTTGTATCAGATGATGAAGAAGGCAGACACCTTTGTCTGGAGTGATGCTGCTAACGCCGCTTTTGAGGATTTGAAGAGGCAGTTATCTGAGCCGCCAGTCCTTGTAGCTCCTATTGACAAAGAGCCTTTGCTGTTATATTTGGCTGCTAATTCACGAGCCGTCAGTGTTGCAATTGTGGTGGAGCGCAAGGAGGCCGGAAAGGAGCATCTGGTTCAACGGCCGGTTTATTATGTCAGTGAGGTGCTCATCGATTCAAAGCAAAGGTACCCTCATTGGCAGAAGCTGGTTTACGGAGTGTTCATGGCAAGCCGGAAGCTGAAACTGTATTTCCAAGGTCACCCTATTACGATGGTGAGTTCTGCCCCCTTAGGAGACATCATCCAGAATAGAGAGGCCACAGGACGAGTCGCCAAGTGGGCCATTGAGCTCGGGCCTCATGGTTTGAAGTATGTGCCATGTACTGCCATTAAGTCTCAAGCCTTGGTGGATTTTATCAATGACTGGACAGAGCTACAGGCACCTGAGTAGAAGCCCGATAATACATATTGGACGATTCACTTCGACGGGTCCAGGCAGCTGGAAGGCTCGGGGGCTGGAGTCGTGTTAACTTCTCCTCGAGGAGACAAATTCTGTTATGTGCTCCGGCTTATGTTTCCTTGTACTAAGAATGCAGCCGAGTATGAGGCCTTACTCCATGGTCTCCGGATGGCTAAAGAGATGAACTTAAGCCGGGTAAGGTGCTTAGGAGACTCAGACCTTGTGGCCCAACAGGTGTCAGGTAAGTGGGATTCCAAAGATCCCCTTATGGCGGCTTATCGTCGTGAAGTTGACGTGGTGGCTGGGCACTTCAAGGGTTATGCGGTGGAGCACATTGATCGAAGGAAGAATGAGGCGGCTGATGCCTTAAACTGGCTGGGATCTCAGCGTAAGCCGGTGCCGCCTAACACCTTTCTTGATGTTCTGCATAATCCTTCGGTTAAGTTACCTACAGAGGAAGATCTGGCAATACCAGACCCGAAGGCACAGCTGGTGGCGGCTCTCCACGTTATCCCGGATTGGACAGTGCCTTATTTCGCTTACATGACCCGGGGAGATTTGCCTAAAGATGAGACCTTGGCAAGACAAATTGTCCGGCGGTCCAAGTCTATGACAATTGTCAATGGCGAGTTACATCACTGCAGCGTCACTGGAGCATTTCAATGTTGTGTGTCGCCTACAGAGGGTCAGGAGATCCTTCGTGAGATTCATGAAGGTGATTGTGGTCATCACGCTGGCTCAAAATCTCTAGAGGCCAAAGCTTTCCGTCATGGGTTTTATTGGCTGACGGCTCATGCTGATGCGGAAGATATGGTCAGTAAATGCGACGGATGTCAGAAGTTCTCACAACGGGCTCATGTGTCGGCTCAGGAATTGAGGATGATTCCAATTATTTGGCCGTTTGCAGTCTGGGGGCTTGACATGGTTGGACCTTTCAAAAGGTCTAATGATAAAAAGACACACCTCTTGGTGGCAGTTGACAAGTTTACAAAGTGGGTTGAGGCGGAGCCAGTCAGTAAGTGTGATGCAGCCACGGCGGTCCAGTTCATGAAAAAGGTGATTTTCCATGTCGGCTTTCCTTATAGTATCATAACTGATAATGGCACTAACCTCTCCAAAGGAGCCATGGAAGAGTTTTGTCAACGAGAGCATATCCGGCTTGACGTTTCGGCTGTGGCTCATCCTCAGTCCAATGGTCAGACGGAAAGAGCTAATCAAGAGATCTTGAAAGGTATCAAGCCCTGGCTCTTGGTCCCCTTACATCGGACGTCGGGTTGTTGGGTGGAGGAGTTACCCTCTGTACTTTGGAGCATCAACACTACACCTAACAGATCCACGGGTTACACACCTTTCTTCATGGTGTACGGAGCAGAGGCGGTTCTGCCAAGTGACATCCGGCATGACTCACCTTGCGTGGCGGCTTACGTTGAGGCTGACAACGAAAAAGCTCGTCAGGACGCACTTGACCTATTAGACGAAGAACGAGACTTGGCAATAGCCCGCTCGGCGATTTACCAACAGGACCTGCGCCGCTACCATAGCCGCCGGGTTAGGTCTAGAGCTTTTCAGGAAGGCGATTTAGTACTCCGGCTCATCCAGGATCAATCTGACATGCACAAGCTATCCCCTCCTTGGGAAGGACCCTTTGTGGTCAGCAATAATCTGAGCAACGGATCATACTACCTTATTGACGTTCGAGAGCACAGAGACTCACGTAAGTCGGAGGAGGAGACCCGTCGGCCGTGGAATATCGCTCATCTTCGGCCTTACTATACTTGAGCCACCGGCTCTAATGTGTATATATTTCTACTATGTATATATTACATAAAGCAATAAAGCAGGACCTCTGTCCTTTTTTCCACTTCCCAGAAAGGTTTATGTGTCTTTTTTGTCAAGTGGTGGAGATAACCAAGAGGAAGCGGGTCATATCTGAATTCGGCTTTTCCTTTAGTCTAGCTTATGATCATATCTGAATCTAGCCATGGTCACTTGGGGGCTTCCTGTTCAAACATAGGTCGTATTTGAACCAAAGAGAACATAGCTGTCGATACCCACTTGATCGGCATACTGCCAAACCCACTTGGGGGGCTTCTTGATCATATTTGAATCATAGCTTAACCCCTTTGGGTCCGACGTGGATCGTATTCGAATCAGCGTCATGAAACAACTCTTATGGTCACTTGGGGGCTTCCTGTTCAAACATAGGTCATATTCGAACCAAAGAGAACATAGCTGTCGATACCCACTTGATCGGCATCGCCTCAGCCACTGGGGGCTATATGATCGTATCCGAATCTTAGCTTAACCCCTTTGGAACGGTTCACTGATCGTATTCGAATTAGAAGCCTTGTAAATTTTATTCATTATACTTGATTATCTTGAGAATCTCTTGAAAATGCAATGGAGTGTACTACTATCCTCTGGCTTAACATTGCTTACATCACGTTGATAAGTACCAGGTGAACTTTATGTGTCAATTTTCAGGAGTTAAACTCAATCTCAGGGGTCGGGCTACATAAGCCGGAAAAATAACCGTAAGCATTACAGGGCAATACAAGATATTTCTGCAAGGACATAACAGATTCATGTAAACTGCAAGTGCATAGTAACGTCAGCTTATGCAAGCATTAAGTGCCATAAGCATGCACGAAGGCATGGCAAAGTCAAAGTGTTTTCTACTCTATTACAAGACCCCCCAGGTCTAAATGATGAGGCATTGTTTTTTCTACCAAGGCATAAGCACGTGGCGCCTGGCGATTTACTCCTGGGGTTGACCTGAAGCTTCCGGGTTATCCTTCGCCGCCTCTTCGCCAGTTGCCTTGTCCTGGAAGGATGACGATGCCCAGTCAATGCCACTCAAGGCTTCAAACTCAGCTTCATCATCTATTAAACCGGTTGGGTCTACTTCATGGGCAAAGGTATGCTTACGAATTGGAGGGATCAGGCTGACATCATCGTAATGCGGTGTGGGGATTCTCAGATTTTCTTTGTCATAACCCGGCTGATATTTGGAGAGGTCAGTGTCATTTCCAATTTGAGTGGCCACAGGGCGTATATCCCTCACGCAGCTGGTGAAGTCTTTTTGATCAAACGCTGTGCCATCCTCCTTCAAACTTGGATATCCAAGAGCGATATCAGCCGGGTCTAGTTCTCATAACCAGGCCTTGGCCCGGCTCAAGGCAGCTATGGCTTCGGCTCTTGCTTGGGCCCGTCTCAACTCTTGAATCCGCTGGGGGAGCACAGCAAGCCGACGTAACACATCTTGCAAGAGGTGGGGCACGTCATTTGATAAGGCCACAACAGCCAAGGCACGTTGTGACCCGGTGTATAATTGTTCCACCAGTGTGTAGACGGCTTTCAGCTTGACTACCATGTCCTGCTGGAGGGTTTTACTCCTGGGGCCTATGTTGTTATACAAAGAGAAAGCCAGAAAAGATAATTAGCTTGGTCGTCAAAGGCAGGATAACAGTATTTGAGGATCATACAAAGGAAACGTACCAAAGATCGCTGAGACCATCCAAGATATCTGACGCTTCAAGCCGGACAGCTCGGTGTTTACCTTTGTAAGGGCTGTTTCGGCTGCCTCGGCCCGGGTCACCAGAGAGGCCTTCTCATCAGCCTAGGATTTCTTTTCCGACTCAAAGTTCTTCTTCAACTTCTCTTGTTCAGAGACGCTGAGTTCAAACTTGCAGTTGGCATTTTGAGTTTCCAGTTCCTGGGCTGACAGGCGGCTTTTAAGGTCAGCAATCTCCGACTCAAATTGACTTATAGTAGCCTGCATTATCCCGGGTTACAGTCATCATCATGATAAACAATTTCAATGTCTCAAGCACTTTGCAAGCAAACATACTTGACAATTGGGGGCTAATGTGTACCGAAGCTTTCTACATTATTAAGACGGTCCTGGATATTAAAGTACCAAGCACTTTGCAAGCAAAGATGCTTGGCACTTGGGGGCTAATGTGTATCGCAAGTTAAAGGTATTGTGTTACATCCGGTTTAAGTATTTTTTCTTTACGACGGGCAAGCAGTTCTAACAGTTTTTCTAAGTCTACGACATATTTCCTAATAAGCAATAGACTTGGGGGCTGGTACAGTAAGTATGATTGAAAGTAAAGAAGCATAAGTCATACCTCAGATTTTTGCTGGATTTGCTTCACCATATCAATTTCCAGATCACGGCTGCTCCGAACCTGGTTGATGTAGCCTGAGACGATTTCCCCAATACTCAAATGGGTATAGTCGGAGATATCCATCTTGGCCTTACGGCGCTCTAATAACTCCTCCTTAGCAGAACATTTGGCGAGTACAGTGGGTTGAGACGGCTCAACAAATTGAGTCTTCAAAAACTCAACTTTCGGGTCATCTGCCTTGGCGGGGCTAGGAGCCTCCGGATTAACAGAATCATTGACGACTTGTTCAGCAGGTAGGTCAGAAGAGGTTGCAGGAGCATCATGAGATAATGAATATGGTGGCTCGTGAACAGAAGTATCAGGCGCGGCCGTTCCAAACGCCGGTTCGGTTACAACCGGATCCTGGGCCGGCTTAGCTTTCTTTGCTTTCTTCCTGGTCCTCACTTGCACGCTATCGACAAAACGGAATAAATGAATACAGAGACATATGGAAGAGCATAAGGTAAATAAATTTGTATTACCCAGGGGCAGTCTTAAAGGCCGGCATGTTGGACTGCATAGACTAGCCGGATGAAGGAGATGTATCCTGATAATTGGAGTCAGACGAGTTGAGAGGTTGACGGATTAGACCCACCAAAGGTAAGAAAGGGGATAAGTCGGAGATAACCTCAGTCCGACGCTTCCGGATTATATCAGGCAAGCCGGAGGAGAGCTCTGCGTCTTTGCTGGTCCGGGTCTGCCTCCGGCTTTCAAATTGCTGTTGCTTCAAAAGAAAGTCAGGGTGTTGGTAAGCCAAAAGATGTGAAAATCTTACTTTCCGGGTTACTCTTCGAATTTTCTGACGCGGCAGAGGCTCGGCGTCGGAAGAGATTATAGTTACCTCTTCTTCGACGGGTTGTCTGTTTCCCGTGTCTTCCTGAAAGAGAAATGATGTCACTAAAATGATGATACAATAGTCAGGGAAGTTTAAAGATTACCTCTTCTTCGGCATCATCAGAGTCATCAAGCTGAAACATCTCAGAAGCGCTTGGCTTCCTTTTCCTTGAAGTGGCGGGCTTGACGGTTTTCCTTTCGGCTCTCTTGGCTGCCCTGGCTTGCTTGGCCACATCATGATCATACTGAACCTTCTAGAAGTTGTCGTTTGCCTGTAAAAGGTTATAAAGGGTTAAGAGTAAGGATATAGTATAACATGATAAAAGTAACCCGACGGTTGGAAACTTACTGGAGGGGCCGGGTTCTTCTTGCAAAAGGGGAGTAAGCCGAAGGCGTTACTGTTCACCATGCCCTCCTTCAACAAAGACTGAGTTGTGGCTTCCACTACGTCATCTGGTAAATCGTCAGGACTATGACGCTGAGGGTCATCTTTCTCGCCTGAGTAGTCACACATTAAGCCGGGGCGGCGGCTTAACGGAATTATTCTCCACGCAACCCAGACTCGGACCAGGTCAATACCATCCAAGCCGTTCCCCAAGAGAGCTTTAATCTTCTTGATCTTGGGGGTGAGGGGCAGACGTTCAATGGCAGACAACTTATCCGGCAGCGGCTGACTAGATTCAAGGCGTAATGCACGGAAGCCGGGCAGCGGGTTCTCACCAGCCGGAGAAGAATCATGGCAGTAGAACCATGTTTGGTTCCAGTCCTTCGGATGACTCGGTAATTCAGCGTAAGGGAACAGGCAGTCTCTCCGCCTTTGAATCGATATGCCACCAAGTTCCAAACTGGGCCCATTGGCACGCTCATTCTGCCGGTTCAGATAGAACAATTCCCTAAACAAAGGTAGGCTGGGTTCTTCTCCAAGGTAAACCTCGCAGAAAACTTGGAAGTTGCAGATGTTTGACACAGAATTAGGCCCGATGGCTTGAGGTCTTAAGTCAAAGAAGTGCAAAACGTCTCTGAAGAATTTTGAACCGGGCGGAGCGAAGCCCCGGCTCATATGATCTGTAAAGACTACTACCTCCCCTTCTTTGGGATGAAGTTTCCCCTCGGACGGGTCAGGAGCACGATAAGACGTGACCTCCGTCTTGGGCAGATAGCCGGGATAGGATTCACTCAACTCCTCCGCCCTGGTTAGCTCTGCCTCGTCAAAACCGAAGCCCGAGTTACAGCAGAAGCATGGAGTCGGAGGCCCTGTCAAGCAACGCTCAGCGACGGAACCAGCCCGGTGGATATAACCCGGTGCAGGATCGTATACGTCAGGAGGATGAACGGGCAGCTCAGCTAGCAGATCAGCAGGACATATCGTCTTATCCGACGACTTCAATGGAGGTAGGAGTTGCTACTAGAACTGGAGGCGTTCCTTGTCTGGTACCGGCTCTACACAATGTACGTCTGCCCAAGGATTTCAAAGGACCTCGAAAGGTGCCGAATTATATGGCCGACTTACAGCCTGGGGCATGGATTGAAAGTTACGAGATGGCCATGGAGCTGCTGGAGGTTAGTGATGAAGAGATGGCTAAATACTTCACCATGATGTTGGATGGAACGACCCGTTCTTGGTTAAAGGCTTTGCCACCTGTCGGTGTCAAAACCGGCGGATCTCGGGTAGGGGGTCCCGAACTGTGCATCAAGGTCAGATGGTAACAGGAGACAAGGGACACTTTATTTTACCCAGGTTCGGGACCTCTCGATGGAGGTAAAACCCTACTCCTGCTAGATTAATATTGATGATATGGGTAGTACAAGAGTAGATCTACCACGAGATCAAGGAGGCTAAACCCTAGAAGCTAGCCTATGAGTATGATGATGGTTATGATGAATGTCCTACGGACTACAACCCTCCGGTTTATATAGACACCGGATGTAACGCCCCGAGACCGACGCTTCAGATGTCTTCCATGTTTTGCGTATCAGTTGTGTTATTTATTTGTTGTTGCATTCATCATCGCATCATTCGCATTGCATCGGCACTCTGTTGCCGTCATTGTTTTCAAACTTGCATCCGCTCGTAGTTGCCGTGCCCCCCTTGCTTTTGTTGACCGTTTCGAGACCACCTTGTTATTCATTTGCCCTCTTGCCTAAACCGGAGTCTCTTTGTACTGTGCACAAACCCCCTCGCGTGAGCGTATGAAACTGCCCCGAACCCGACCCACACGGTCATGACCGTTGAGTCCAGATCATCCCCTAACATCACCGTCTTCTTATTTGGACTCCCTAGCCTATTTATTTGCGTTCGTCCGATTGCGATCGGAGGGACGAGGTAACCCCTAATTTAATCCGTGATGTATATATTCATCCACCCCTAGTCCATTTTGGACCAAACCCTATATTCTAGGGATCATTCCCTGTCAAGCCGCCGCCGCCGCCCACCTGGTCTCCTCCTCGTTTTCCCCTCACCGATCTCCCTCGATCCCCTCGTCCAACCACCACCGAGCGCCAGCCTCCTGCTTCCTTCGGGATCCATCCCCAACCAGCGCAGCCGCGCCGCTCAAATCCCGCAGGAGCCCGAGCTCCTCTGCCCAGTAGCGCCCTTCCTCCCCTCGATCCACCCTCCTGCATCCACCACCATCTTCGCCCGTACCCAGCGCCTCCACACAGCCACAAGGCCTCCTACCGTCGCTGTTCTTCACCACCTCCAAGAGCCATGAAGGACCCCGACGCCATGCTCGCGCTCGATCTGCTCCAAGGCGTGCCGCTCCGCCAAGTTTCCTCGCCTGCATCTTCCCGTGGAGCGCCAGGGCTCGTCGTCGACCTTCCCTGCCGCCTGGACAAGTCCGGCCTCCCGCAGCACCTTCCGTCCCTGACCGCGGCCGCGCTGCCGATCGCCAGCAAACCAGCAGGGAGCCGCCATCGCCGTTAGCCTTGTCGCCGGCCTGCTACCTCCATTCCTCCTCGATTCCCCTGCCTCTCCTTTTTCCTTTCCTACGTGACTCCCTCTCCCTTACCCTCTCTCTCTCTCCCGCAGGTGCCCAACCTCCGCCATGGGCGCCCGAAGCATGGACTCCCGCTGCCTCGACCCCGATCTGGACCGGATCCCCTCTCCTTCGCTGCCCTTGACCGCTCCTGCCGGATCCCGCCGGCTGGGCCCCGTCCCCGGCCACCGGAGCCCTCGCCGGAGACCACTTGCATCGCCAGCCGCTTCCCTGCTTCCTCTGCTTCGAGGATGCGGCCAGCGCCAAGTCTCGACTGATCCCCTGCCTGCGTTGACCACGCCCCTCGACTGCACGCGCCTGGGTCGCAGCCTCGTCAAGGCCCAGCCGCATGCCACGCCGGGCTGCTGCTGCGTCCTCCACCAAACGGGCCAAGCCCAGGGTGAGCATCAGATCCAGCGCCCCCCGTGCACTATTAGCCCAGCCAGTTTCGGCCCGTGACATGTTTTTTTCCTTTGGACGATTTTAGCTATTTTTCCAGGAACTGCAGTTTTACAGAAAAACCCTCATGTTCATGCATTTAATATCTCACAAACCGTGCATCAGATTAAAATGTTTTATACATGTAAAATGCTTAGAATTTCATCTAGTTTCATAATATGCCACTTTCATCTATGTTTAAAATGTTTAAAATGCTGTTTGCATTTATTTGCTTAAATGCCATGTTAAAATGATTCATTTCATAACTAAATAACCGTATCTCGGAATTTAATAATTTATATATGTAAATGGGGTAGAAAAATGCGTAGATTAACATGTTGCACCTCATTTTTCTGTTTAACAACATTAAAATTGTGTTTAGGGCAGAATAGTACCAAATTCAAAATATGCATATGAGGATTTTCCGGAATATGTTGTTTGTTGTTCCGGCCTCATTTAAACTTGCCTAAATAGTTAGTTTTATTATGCTTCACCTCTTGCCACGCTAACCAAGATTTAATCTTGTTGAGTACCTAAATGAGAGCGAACTAAATAAATTGATGTGGGGTTTCTCCAATATGCAACCCGTTGCATATTGAGCTCCACTTAATTTGTAGTGTTGTTTGTTGCACTTTGCCATGCCATGCTCATTAAACCGGACATGCATCATACTTGGTTGTGCATCATGCCATGTTTATGTGATGGTTGTTTACCATGTTGTTTGTTTCTTTCCGGGTTGCTTCTCTTGTTAGCTTCGGTTTCGTTCCGGAGTTGTGAGGATTCGTTCGACTACGTCTGTTTGTCTTCTTCATGGACTCGTTCTTCTTCCTTGCGGGATCTCAGGCAAGATGACCATACCCTCGAAATCACTTCTATCTTTGCTTGCTAGTTGCTCGCTCTTTTGCTATGCCTATGCTGCGATACCTACCACTTGCTTATCATGCCTCCCATATTGTCAAACCAAGCCTCTAACCCACCTTGTCCTAGCAAACCGTTGTTTGGCTATGTTATCGCTTTGCTCAGCCCCTCTTATAGCGTTGTTAGTTGCAGGTGAAGATGAAGTTTCTTCCTTGTTGGAACATGGAGATGTTGTTCCTTGATTGGAACATGTTTACTTGTTGGGATATCACAATATATCTTATTTAATTAATGCATCTATATACTTGGTAAAGGGTGGAAGGCTCGGCCTTATGCCTGGTGTTTTGTTCCACTCTTGCCGCCCTAGTTTCCGTCATATCGGTGTTATGTTCCCGGATTTTGCGTCCCTAACGCGGTCGGGTGATTTATGGGACCCCCTTGACAGTTCGCTTTGAATAAGACTTTTCTAGCGAGGCCCAGCCTTGGTTTTACCATTTGCCTCACCACCACCTACTTTCCCTTGGGAGTAATTAACCCAAGGGTCATCTTTATTTAGCCCCCCCGGGCCAATGCTTGTCTAAGTGTTGGTTCGAACCGAGCAACCTGCGGGGCCACCACGGGGAAACTCGAGGCCTGGTTTTACTCGTAGCTTGACTTATCCGGTGTTGCCCTGAGAACGAGATATGTGCAGCTCCTATCAGGATGTCGGCGCATCGGGCGGCTTTGCTGGACTTGTTTTATTACTGTTGAAATGTCTTGTAGCCGGGATTCCGAGACTGATCGGGTCTTCCCGGGGAGAAGGAATATCCTCCGTTGATTGCGAGAGCTTATCATGGGCTAAGTTGGGACACCCCTGCAGGGTTTGAACTTTCGAAAGCCGATCCCGCGGTTATGTGGCAGATGGGCATTTGTTAATGTCGGGTTGTAGAAAACCCGAAGTTGATCTTAAATAAAATACATCAACCGCGTGTGTAACCGTGATGGTCTCTTCTCGGCAGGGTCCGGGAAATGAACACGGTGTTGGAGTTATGTTTGACGTAAGTAGTTCAGGATCACTTATTGATCATAGTTGTTCGACCGTGCTTTTGCCTTCTCTTCTCGCTCTCATTTGCGGATGTTAGACACCAGATTTGCTAGTCGCTTGCTGCAGCTCCACCTCACTACCCTGTCCTACCTTTAAGCTTAAATAGTCTTGATCTCGCGGGTGTGAGATTGCTGAGTCCCCATGACTCACAGATACTTCCAAAACCAGTTTGCAGGTGCCGATGAAACCGTGCAGGTGACGCACCCGAGCTCAAGGAGGAGCTCGATGAATATCTTGTTCATTGTGTTGTTTCATTTCAGTTGATCAGTAGTGGAGCCCAGTTGGGACGATCGGGGATCTGTGTAGCATTTGGGGTAGTCTTCTTTTATTTTGGTTCCGTAGTCGGACCTTGATTGTATCTGTATGATGTAATGCTCTACTCATGTATTGTGTGAAGTGGCGATTGTAAGCCAACTATGTATCTCTTTCCCTTATATATTACATGGGTTGTGTGAAGATTACCTCACTTGCGACATTGCTTTCAATGCAGTTATGCCTCTAAGTCGTGCTTCGACACGTGGGAGATATAGCCGCATCGAGGGCGTTATAAGTTGGTATCAGAGCCTTCCCCGACCTTAGGAGCCCCCACTGATTTATCGTTTTTAGCGGCTGAGTTGTGTCTAGAAAAATGTTTTGAGTCATTTAGGAATTATGTATCGGAGAGTTTAGGAATTCTTTTTACTTCCCAGTCTCCTCATCGCTCTGGTAAGGCATCCTGACGTAGAGTTTTGACTCTTCTCTTCTCAAATTTCACTAAAAATTTTTTTAGGATCACGCGGGTATCTTAGAATCGTTCCGATGGTTTTGTGATGACAACATTGTCTTGGTGCCTCCTGTCAGCAGGGGTTTAGTAGAGGTGTCCCGGGGAGTTGAGCTCTAAGGTGTTGTCGTCATAATTTTATCGTTACAGTTCTGGAATACCTGAGTTTAGTACGCCAACATCGAAAATCTCTTTTGTACAGTTGTTGGTGAGATAACCCTGTTAGCCCAGTACTGAGGCGAGTGCGGGAGTATTGCCATAACTCATATAACGGATGCTTTTTGAAGGTTGAGGTAGACGATTTCCGAAGGTCTCTTGGTTATGTGTTGAAGGATGGATACATCTGGATCTAGGTATTGTTAGTTTGGGTGATATATTTTTTGTCCCCTGTATCCCCAACACCAGATTGCATAACCAGAAAGTTTCGGGAGTTTATAGGTGGGAATTCAAGTAGCTCCTAGATTATCTTTCCTACAGACACATGATACGATATGGGATCTATCATATGTTTGTTTCCGGCCTATTCTACAAGCCAATCCTTTGTTTTGTTTTGTTTTGTGGTATTCGAGTTGCTTCAATGTCAAGTGTTGATTCCATACCTTTTCTACGTGGTCTTCTCATAATCCTATGTGGATACTAATCCTTCTTGTTCATTGAGGTTGTCATGTCAATCCTTTTTCAACCGGTATGCTTCCCTTCAAGTTCATCATATTCGTTCAATTTCTGCCAGATCATTTATCAGTTCTTTGCAACGATGTTTGTTTCAACCGTCCCAAGTCGCCTTTGTTTTCCCGCCCTCCCACCCTTTTTCTTCAAGGACTCAGATTTCTTAATCATGTATCCTTTTATTTGTGGGAAGTCTCTTCATTCTTTTCTTTCAATGTTCTTATCCGGTGATTTCCCATGAAGATGCTCAACAATTTCAAGTTCATCATTCGTCATTCTTTTCTTCTCCGGTGGTTCCAATCCAAGCTTTGTCGATCATATCTTTCCCCGTTTCAAATGTTTTCTCGTACCGGTGAACCTCTTAATCATCCAGTTCTCGTTATTCAATTGTTCCGGAGTGATGAAGATATCTCAGAAGATTCAAGTTTCCATTCTCAGTTCACTCAAGTTCTTTTGAGGATTCTATCTCATTCAAGCCATTTAATTCAACCGATGCAATCTCTCCTTTCAAGCAATCGTTCAACGATGTTTCTTTTGAGTGGGCCCTAAACCACAGGTATTTTCCCAGGATCTTACCTGACTCTTCTAATTTTCCCGGAGCTATTCCCAAATTCCTTTTGAAGTTTGACGTAAGAATGAATTATCATCAGTCATATGTCTTCCCCAAGATCTTTCAAATTCTTTTCATCGTTGGTTCAATCTTTCTATTCTTCATTATTCCGGAGTGCCTCAACAATTCATGGTGGTGTTTCTCGTCATCATTCTCAACATTTGAAGACCGAAGAAGAGTTTCTCTTTAATCTTGCTCCATTCTCTTCAAGATTCATGGTTCTAGCTTGATGCCATCCTCTCATAACTATTTTGATTGTGAGAATTATTTTCACCCATCCGGAGCAATTCAAGAGTCTTTCAGTTTGATTCTCCGGAGCCCATCATCTCAGAATTATTCATTCAAGGTTTCAGCTCTCGTTCTCCAAATCTTATCGGTGCATCATTCAAGTATCCCCTAATCAGCTCGGGACCTCTGCGTTCACTTGTATCTAAATTCTCTCAAGTATCTTCGTTCATTTTCAATTCTTACGGTGGTTCGTTCAAGAGTTCACTTTCTTTGTTATCATATCAATTTAATCGTTGTTTCAATCCTACCGGTGGTTCGTTGAAGACCTTCTCAAGTTTACGCTATATATCTCTAAATCCTTTATACGGGAATAAGTAGTATGCCAAATCCGTTGCTTGTCATCAATCTAAATTGGTGAAGGATAAGCGTAATGTAACTCTTATTCTTGTTTCATCGAGTAAATTCTATTCCCTATTCCGGAGGTTCCTCAAATTCTTGATTTCAATTGGTTTCACCTTAACTTCCTCGGAGTTCCAAGCTCTCGCAATTATATCACCACGGAGATCCATCTAATCATTGCAAGGCTTCAACCTTATTCTTTTCATCCTTCATTTCATCTGATCATCCTTTTATTACCGGAGTTCTTTATGGAGGCTACATGATGATTCACAAAGGATTTAATTCCTTCTCGAAGTGTTCATCGAGATTCTTTTCAGAGGAGCTCAAGTATTCTTTATCATGCATTTTA
Organism: Aegilops umbellulata; assembly: GCA_032464435.1. Taxonomy (NCBI): domain Eukaryota; kingdom Viridiplantae; phylum Streptophyta; class Magnoliopsida; order Poales; family Poaceae; genus Aegilops; species Aegilops umbellulata. The sequence continues at coordinate 5,734,315 of CP136058.1, read as the reverse complement.
AAGTGCAATTCTTTCAACCGTATCATTCGAGGTGGTGTTATGTCATTCTTGATAATTTGAGTTCATGTTTCACGACTCACATATTGTCAAGAATGAGGTATTTTAAATCCATCAACCTCTTCGTTGGAGTCATCTTGGGTTATATTTCACCTAAAGCTTTCCCTAAGGATTGTTGCTATTTGTGGTGCTTATCAATGATCCAAGTTATTTCTTTATCATCTTGGTGGAAGAAGTTTTCATCTCTTCGTTGCTCTCAAGCTAGCAATTGGTGGCAGAAGTTCACCTCAAGTTTTGAGATGTCTCCATAAGCCCACGAGGATCATATCTTTTCGTTGTTGGTTTTCCAACAACTCCGTTCAATCCTACTTCGTAAGGATGCTCTTTTAAATTCATTTATGGTAGGAGATGTTGGTTTCATCCTTCGTTCTATTCATTCCAACTATCTAACTATCATGCATTGTTTTCGGAGGCATTGTGATGTTGTTCTTTTCACCCATCACCTCGTTTTGTAAAGATCATGTCCTTTTGCTTGCTTATCGATTTAACCGGAGTGTTATGTCTATCGTTCCTCTTTTAACCGGAGTCTCATCTAGGTGCTTTCATTTTGCCAAGTTCATGATTCTAATTCCTTCCATTTTCAGTCGGAGTGTTGCCCAAATTATGTCATTCTTGTTCCTTCTCTATCTAGTTTTAACGAGAGTGGTTTCAGTGTCTATCTTGTCACGTAAACTCTTCTTTCTCGCCGTATTCCATGTTCCTTGTTCCTCTTTCTGAACGGAGTGTTTTAGATTTTGTTCACCTCCGTCGTGTCTTTTCTTCAAGCTTTGCGACCTCTCAAGGTGCGTTGGTTTCACACTTTTGTCAAAGAAGCAACTTAGTTTTACCTCTTTCTTCTTCCGTTTTCTATCTGGTGCCATACCAGATCTTGGGACGACATCCTCTCGTAGTGGTGGAGTGTTGTAACGCCCCGAGACCGACGCTTCAGATGCCTTCCATGTTTTGCGTGTCAGTTGTGTTATTTATTTGTTTGTTGCATTCATCATCGCATCATTCGCATTGCATCGGCACTCTGTTGCCGTCATTGTTTTCAAACTTGCATCCGCTCGTAGTTGCCGTGCCCCCCTTGCTTTTGTTGACCGTTCCGAGACCACCTTGTTATTCATTTGACCTCTTGGCTAAACCGGAGTCTCTTTGTACTGTGCACAAACCCCCTCGCATGAGCGTCTGAAACTGCCCCGAACCCGACCCACACGGTCATGACCGTTGAGTCCAGATCATCCCCTAACATCACCGTCTTCTTATTTGGACTCCCTAGCCTATTTATTTGCGTCCGTCCGATTGCGATCGGAGGGACGAGGTAACCCCTAATTTAATCCGTGATGTATATATTCATCCACCCCTAGTCCATTTTGGACCAAACCCTATTTTCTAGGGATCATTCCCTGTCAAGCCGCTGCCGCCGCCCACCTGGTCTCCTCCTCGTTTTCCCCTCACCAATCTCCCTCGATCCCCTTGTCCAACCACCACCGAGCGCCAGCCTCCTGCTTCCTTCGGGATCCATCCCCAACCAGCGCAGCCGCGCCGCTAAAATCCCGCAGGAGCCCGAGCTCCTCTGCCCAGCAGCACCCTTCCTCCCCTCGATCCACCCTCCTGCACCCACCACCATCTTCGCCCGTACCCAGCGCCTCCACGCAGCCACAAGGCCTCCTACCGTCGCTGTTCTTCACCACCTCCAGGAGCCATGAAGGACCCCGACGCCATGCTCGCGCTCGATCTGCTCCAAGGCGTGCCGCTCCGAGTTTCCTCGCCTGCATCTTCCTGTGGAGCGCCAGGGCTCGTCGTCGACCTTCCCTGCCGCCTGGACAAGTCCGGCCTCCCGCAGCACCTTTCATCCCTGACCGCGGCCGCGCCGCCGATCGCCAGCAAACCAGCAGGGAGCCGCCGTCGCCGTTAGCCTTGTCGTCGGCCTGCTACCTCCATTCCTCCTCGATTCCCCTGCCTCTCCTTTTTCCTTTCCTACGTGACTCCCTCTCCCTTACCCTCTCTCTCTCCCGCAGGTGCCCAACCTCCGCCATGGGCGCCCGAAGCATGGACTCCCGCTGCCTCGACCCCGATCTGGACCGGATCCCCTCTCCTCCGCTGCCCTTGACCGCTCCTGCCGGATCCCGCCGGCTGGGCCCCGTCCCCGGCCACCGGAGCCCTCGCCGGAGACCACTTGCATCGCCAGCCGCTTCCCTGCTTCCTCTGCTTCGAGGATGCGGCCAGCGCCAAGTCTCGACTGATCCCCTGCCTGCGTTGACCACGCCCCTTGACTGCACGCGCCTGGGTCGCAGCCTCGTCAAGGCCCAGCCGCATGCCACGCCGGGCTGCTGCTGCGTCCTCCACCAAACGGGCCAAGCCCAGGGTGAGCATCAGATCCAGCGCCCCCCGTGCACTATTAGCCCAGCCAGTTTCGGCCCGTGACATGTTTTTTTCCTTTGGACGATTTTAGCTATTTTTCCAGGAACTGCAGTTTTACAGAAAAACCCTCATGTTCATGCATTTAATATCTCACAAACCGTGCATCAGATTAAAATGTTTTATACATGTAAAATGCTTAGAATTTCATCTAGTTTCATAATATGCCACTTTCATCTATGTTTAAAATGTTTAAAATGCTGTTTGCATTTATTTGCTTAAATGCCATGTAAAAATGATTCATTTCATAACTAAATAACCGTATCTCGGAATTTAATAATTTATATATGTAAATGGGGTAGAAAAATGTGTAGATTAACATGTTGCACCTCATTTTTCTGTTTAACAACATTAAAATTGTGTTTAGGGCAGAATTGTACCAAATTCAAAATATGCAAATGAGGATTTTCCGGAATATGTTGTTTGTTGTTCCGGCCTCATTTAAACTTGCCTAAATAGTTAGTTTTATTATGCTTCACCTCTTGCCACGCTAACCAACATTTAATCTTGTTGAGTACCTAAATGAGAGCGAACTAAATAAATTGATGTGGGGTTTCTCCAATATGCAACCCGTTGCATATTGAGCTCCACTTAATTTGTAGTGTTGTTTGTTGCACTTTGCCATGCCATGCTCATTAAACCGGACATGCATCATACTTGGTTGTGCATCATGCCATGTTTATGTGATGGTTGTTTACCATGTTGTTTGTTTCTTTCCGGGTTGCTTCTCTTGTTAGCTTCGGTTTCGTTCCGGAGTTGTGAGGATTCGTTCGACTACGTCTGTTTGTCTTCTTCATGGACTCGTTCTTCTTCCTTGCGGGATCTCAGGCAAGATGACCATACCCTCGAAATCACTTCTATCTTTGCTTGCTAGTTGCTCGCTCTTTTGCTATGCCTATGCTGCGATACCTACCACTTGCTTATCATGCCTCCCATATTGTCAAACCAAGCCTCTAACCCACCTTGTCCTAGCAAACTGTTGTTTGGCTATGTTATCGCTTTGCTCAGCCCCTCTTATAGCGTTGTTAGTTGCAGGTGAAGATGAAGTTTCTTCCTTGTTGGAACATGGAGATGTTGTTCCTTGATTGGAACATGTTTACTTGTTGGGATATCACAATATATCTTATTTAATTAATGCATCTATATACTTGGTAAAGGGTGGAAGGCTCGGCCTTATGCCTGGTGTTTTGTTCCACTCTTGCCGCCCTAGTTTCCGTCATATCGGTGTTATGTTCCCGGATTTTGCGTCCCTAACGCGGTCGGGTGATTTATGGGACCCCCTTGACAGTTCGCTTTGAATAAGACTTTTCCAGCGAGGCCCAGCCTTGGTTTTACCATTTGCCTCACCACCACCTACTTTCCCTTGGGAGTAATTAACCCAAGGGTCATCTTTATTTAGCCCCCCCGGGCCAATGCTTGTCTAAGTGTTGGTTCGAACCGAGCAACCTGCGGGGCCACCACGGGGAAACTCGAGGCCTGGTTTTACTCGTAGCTTGACTTATCCGGTGTTGCCCTGAGAACGAGATATGTGCAGCTCCTATCAGGATGTCGGCGCATCGGGCGGCTTTGCTGGACTTGTTTTATTACTATCGAAATGTCTTGTAGCCGGGATTCCGAGACTGATCGGGTCTTCCCGGGGAGAAGGAATATCCTTCGTTGATCGCGAGAGCTTATCATGGGCTAAGTTGGGACACCCCTACAGGGTTTGAACTTTCGAAAGCCGTGCCCGCGGTTATGTGGCAGATGGGAATTTGTTAATGTCCGGTTGTATAAAACCCGAAGTTGATCTTAAATAAAATACATCAACCGCGTGTGTAACCATGATGGTCTCTTCTCGGCAGGGTCCGGGAAGTGAACACGGTGTTGGAGTTATGTTTGACATAAGTAGTTCAGGATCACTTATTGATCATAGTTGTTCGACCGTGCTTTTGCCTTCTCTTCTCGCTCTCATTTGCGGATGTTAGACACCAGATTTGCTAGTCGCTTGCTGCAGCTCCACCTCACTACCCTGTCCTACCTTTAAGCTTAAATAGTCTTGATCTCGCGGGTGTGAGATTGCTGAGTCCCCGTGACTCACAGATACTTCCAAAACCAGTTTGCAGGTGCCGATGAAACCGTGCAGGTGACGCACCCGAGCTCAAGGAGGAGCTCGATGAAGATCTTGTTCATTGTGTTGTTTCATTTCAGTTGATCAGTAGTGGAGCCCAGTTGGGACGATCGGGGATCTGTGTAGCATTTGGGGTAGTCTTCTTTTATTTTGGTTCCGCAGTCGGACCTTGATTGTATCTGTATGATGTAATGCTCTACTCATGTATTGTGTGAAGTGGCGATTGTAAGCCAACTATGTATTTCTTTCCCTTATATATTACATGGGTTGTGTGAAGATTACCTCACTTGCGACATTGCTTTCAATGCGGTTATGCCTCTAAGTCGTGCTTCGACACGTGGGAGATATAGCCGCATCGAGGGCGTTATAAGTTGGTATCAGAGCCTTCCCCGACCTTAGGAGCCCCCACTGATTGATCGTTTTTAGCGGCCGAGTTGTGTCTAGAAAAATGTTTTGAGTCATTTAGGAATTATGTATCGGAGAGTTTAGGAATTCTTTTTACTTCCCAGTCTCCTCATCGCTCTGGTAAGGCATCCTGACGTAGAGTTTTGACTCTTCTCTTCTCAAATTTCACTAAATTTTTTTTTAGGATCACGCGGGTATCTTAGAATCGTTCCGATGGTTTTGTGATGACAACATTGTCTTGGTGCCTCCTGTCAGCAGGGGTTTAGTGGAGGTGTCCCGGGGAGTTGAGCTCTGAGGTGTTGTCGTCATAATTTTATCGTTACAGTTTTGGAATACCTGAGTTTAGTACGCCAACATCGAAAATCTCTTTTGTACAGTTGTTGGTGAGATAACCCTACTAGCCCAGTAATGAGGCGAGTGCGGGAGTATTGCCATAACTCGTATAACGGATGCTTTTTGAAGGTTGAGGTAGACGATTTCCGAAGGTTTCTTGGTTATGTGTTGAAGGATGGATACAGCTGGATCTAGGTATTGTTAGTTTGGGTGATATATTCTGTGTCTCCTGTATCCCCAACACCAGATTGCATAACCAGAAAGTTTCGGGAGTTTATAGGTGGGAATTCAAGTAGCTCCTAGATTATCTTTCCTACAGACACATGATACGATATGGGATCTATCATATGTTTGTTTCCGACCTATTCTACAAGCCAATCCTTTGTTTTGTTTTGTTTTGTGGTATTCGAGTTGCTTCAATGTCAAGTGTTGATTCCATACCTTTTCTACGTGGTGTTCTCATATTCCTATGTGGATACTAATCCTTCTTGATCATTGAGGTTGTCATGTCAATCCTTTTTCAACCGGTGTGCTTCCCTTCAAGTTCATCATATTCGTTCAATTTCTGCCAGATCATTTATCAGTTCTTTGCAACGGTGTTTGTTTCAACCGTCCCAAGTCGCCTTTGTTTTCCCGCCCTCCCATCCTTTTTCTTCAAGGACTCAGATTTCTTAATCATGTATCCTTTTATTTGTGGGAAGTCTCTTCATTCTTTTCTTTCTATGTTCTTATCCGGTGATTTCCCATGAAGATGCTCAACAATTTCAAGTTCATCATTCGTCATTCTTTTCTTCTCCGGTGGTTCCAATTCAAGCTTTGTCGATCATATCTTTCCCTGTTTCAAATGTTTTCTCGTACCGGTGAACCTCTTAATCATCCAGTTCTCGTTATTCAATTGTTCCGGAGTGATGAAGATATCTCAGAAGATTCAAGTTTCCATTCTCAATTCACTCAAGTTCTTTTGAGGATTCTATCTCATTCAAGCCATTTAATTCAACCGATGCAATCTCTCCTTTCAAGCAATCGTTCAACGGTGTTTCTTTTGAGTGGGCCCCAAACCACAGGTCTTTTCCCAGGATCTTACCTGACTCTTCTAATTTTCCCGGAGCTATTCCCAAATTCATTTTGAGGTTTGACGTAAGAATGAATTATCATCAGTCATATGTCTTCCCCAAGATCTTTCAAATTCTTTTCATTGTTGGTTCAATCTTTCTATTCTTCATTATTCCGGAGTGCCTCAACAATTCATGGTGGTGTTTCTCGTCATCATTCTCAACATTTGAAGACCGAAGAAGAGTTTCTCTTTAATCTTGCTCCATTCTCTTCAAGATTCATGGTTCTAGCTTCATACCATCCTCTCATAACTATTTTGATTGTGAGAATTCTTTTCACCCATCCAGAGCAATTCAAGAGTCTTTCAGTTTGGTTCTCCGGAGCCCATCATCTCAGAATTATTCATTCAAGCTTTCAGCTCTCGTTCTCCAAATCTTACCGGTGCATCATTCAAGTATTCCCTAATCAGCTCGGGACCTCTGCGTTCACTTGTATCTAAATTCTCTCAAGTATCTTCGTTCATTTTCAATTCTTACGGTGGTTCGTTCAAGAGTTCTCTTTCTTTGTTATCATATCAATTTAATCGTTGTTTCAATCCTACCGGTGGTTCGTTGAAGACCTTCTCAATTTTACGCTATATATCTGTAAATCCTTTATACGGGAATAAGTAGTATGCCAAATCCGTTGCTTGTCATCAATCTAAACTGGTGAAGGATAAGCATAATGTAACTCTTATTCTTGTTTCATCGAGTAAATTCTATTCCCTATTCCGGAGGTTCTTCAAATTCTTGATTTCAATTGTTTTCACCTTATCTTCCTCGGAGTTCCAAGCTCTCGCAATTATATCACCACGGAGATCCATCTAATCATTGCAAGGCTTCAACCTTATTCTTTTCATCCTTCATTTCATCTGATCATCCTTTTATTACCGGAGTTCTTTATGGAGGCTACATGATGATTCACAAAGGATTTAATTCCTTCTCGAAGTGTTCATCGAGATTCTTTTCAGAGGAGCTCAAGTATTCTTTATCATGCATTTTAAAGAGCAATTCTTTCAACCGTATCATTCGAGGTGGTGTTATGTCATTCTTGATAATTTGAGTTCATGTTTCACGACTCACATATTGTTAAGAATGAGGTATTTTAAATCCATCAACCTCTTCGTTGGAGTCATCTTGGGTTATATTTCACCTAAAGCTTTCCCTAAGGATTGTTTCTATTTGTGGTGCTTATCAATGATCAAAGTTATTTCTTTATCATCTTGGTGGAAGAAGTTTTCATCTCTTCGTTGCTCTCAAGCTAGCAATTGGTGGCAGAAGTTCACCTCAAGTTTTGAGATGTCTCCATAAGCCCACGAGGATCATATCTTTTCGTTGTTGGTTTTCCAACAACTCCGTTCAATCCTACTTCGTAAGGATGCTCTCTCAAATTCATTTATGGTAGGAGATGTTGGTTTCGTCCTTCGTTCTATTCATTCCAACTATCTAACTATCATACTACGCCTAGCTTGCCTTCCACGCCAAGGAAAGAACCTTCCGAACACGGGACGAAGTCTTCAGTCTTGTATCTTCATAGTCCAGGAGTCCGGCTGAAGGTATAGTCCGGCTATTCGAACACCCCCTAATCCAGGACTCCCTCAGTAGCCCCCGAACCAGGCTTCAATGACGTCGAGTCCGGCGCGCAAATTTGTCTTCGGCATTGCAAGGCGGGTTCCTCCTCCGAATCTTGTGTACCTGTACAAATAATGTCCGATTTTTGTAACGTAGCGCTCCTCGGCCTCAGTGCCCAATAATTGCCGTCTTCCACGTGTTGAACGAATGCGAAAAGCCCGGGGATGTTTTTATATTCACACCCTTAGTCATATAAACGAGCCTCCTATTTAACGGGATGGGGATCTAGATCCAAACCACATCTTATCCTCTCCGCGAGTTATCATCAGAGCGTCTCCAGCAAAGGTCCATTCCAACATGGCCAGCCGTCGTAGCTGCTCCCCTCGCCCCTCCAGCCCCAAATCCAGAGACTGGGAGAGTTGCACCATCCCACACAGCGAGCTAGTGTCACTGCTGGCCAAGGGATTCCTTCCCCAGGCATATATGGTCCCGGTCTGAGCCGGACTCGCCACCTACAACGGCGGAAAGCAAACGGAGAGCACCCCCAATCCTTCTAAAGGAGAGTGGGTGTGCCTCGTCCCTTATTTATTAAGGGGACTGGGATTTCCAATTCATCCATTCCTCCGCGGGCTTCTGGAGTTCTATGGCCTCCAGCTGCACAATCTCACGCCCGGCTCCGCACTACATATTGCAGGCTTCGTTGCCCTTTGCGAGCTATTTTTAGGCGTCGAGGCTCATTTTGCGCTGTGGAAGAGGTTGTTCTGCTTGGTGCCCCGTTCTCAAAAGGGGTCTATATACCAAGTGGGCGGAGCCGAAATATGGCGTATCGCCGGGACCGGATAGTTATCCGGAACCCCAAAGAAGGCGTCCGAGGACTGACCTTTAGAATGGTTTTAAATAGATGACGTCCCGCTGTCGGACCCTATCCGGGTCGGCCTCCCTGAGTTCAGCACGGCTCCCTTGAAAAAACACTTAAGTTGGCGTCCGCGGAGCTCTCAGAGAGAAAGCAACAGAGACGTCCTTTACCTGATGGGCCGGATAAGACTGTTGGCTCATTCCGGACTAACCATGATAGGAGTCATGGCTGCATGTATTATGCGGGGGGTGCAGCCGCTTCAATATAGAAGCCACCCCATGTGGGATTTCAACGGGGAGGATGACGCTACCCGTTATGGCCGTAAAGGACCAACTTCAGCTGCCGCTTTGGTAGAGATATTAACATCTTTGTACAAGGGAGAAAAGGAGGATTTCCTCCGCGTCAACCCGCGGGCCGGATTTTCTATGTACGAACCTCCAAGTTGGGTAAGCGAATAATTGCACTCCCCCGTTTGCTTTAATATTCCCATGTTTAGACGTGCAATCTGACAACTTTTAGCGCAGGAACTGCGACAGGAAGTGAAGGACATCGACAGCCGCCCTCCACAACCCGAGGACCCAGAGAGGTCCCACAATCCGGACTCCGAAGAGGATCCGGACATAGCAGTGGAGCTTATCGACGGGGTGTTCCATCAGTTGAGCAAGGATAATACCTTGGTAGCCATTACGGCTAATTACCCTGGGTTAATCCCGGCCTCCCAGGTGACAGAAACCGGAGTGTTTATTCCCGCAAGAGAGATTCTGTCCTCACATATTCCGGTGTTTCTGACGACACCCGTATTTTACAGGGGAGATTTCCGAGGAGGGAGGCCGAACCTGCGGCGGCTAGCCAACGAGGAGCCGCCGGGCCCCGTGGGGTAAAAAGAGATGAAGTCCGGACTGAGAGTTCGGCACAAAGGTATAACGCGCCCTTTGTCTCCCTGGCGTTATTCTGTCAAGGCATGTTAACATCCGTACTGTTTCCAGGACGAAGAGGCCTCGCCGGACTATATCCGGAGGGGCCGCCAACCGCGCCTCTACCAGCCAGGCTCCAACGTCTGGTCCGGAGAAGGGGACGAACACCAGGCTTGCGCCGGACGCTCCTCCAACAGAGGACGCAGACCGACTATCTGCCACAAATTCAGAAGTGGAGAGCGCCATGAACCATAGGCGTCGCCGGACAGTTCTACGCGACGCTTGTTTCTCCCGAGAGGCCTTAGACGCCTTCAATTCGGGAGATGCGTACCTTCGTGCTGCTCAAGATGGTTTAGCCAGAGCCACGGAGCAGTATGTGAAAGACATACGGGTAAGAAAATTTTGGTTAAATATATATATGCCAGTAGCCCCCGAGACTTGAAACAGTTAAACTAACTGATTTAAGGATCATATAATATGTAGGTTCTTATCGAGAAGAACACCGTGCTGTCCCAGGAGCTGGAAAAGTGCAAGGCCCAACTAGAGGCCGTACTAGCCGCAACAGGGGAGCCCAAAGGGACCCCCTCAGGTACGATTTACTTTGAGAGATTAGTATTGTGCGGCTTGTGTGCGAATCTGACAACTAATGTTGCAGATGGTGCAGAACTTGATCCGGAGAAGCAACAACTCTTACGCCAGTTAAAGGCTGGCGAGAGTATGTTGACAAGGGTGAGGCAAGAGAAGAATGATCTTCAGGATGCCTACACCAAGCTGGATGTTGAACTGAAAGACGTTCGTGGCCAGCTGTCGAACTCCACGAAGGAGAACCAGCGACTTCGACGTGGCATATTTAGTAAGTGTTTGAACAAACCCTTTGAAAGAAAATGAGTTCGGCGAGGAAGTCGAATAATAGAGTATTGTATGTAGGTATGCTCACAGGTCGTCCTGCAGAGGAGATGCCCGGTTCTACGGGTGACCTTCTCCCCGAACTCCTGCAACTGCACAACGAATTCGGCAGGCAATGCGAGGGGTTGCCCAAGCCTTATGGCCTGCCCACTCCACGCCCGAGGGCCTTGGAGAGCTTGCGGAGAAGCTGACGGGAGCTCGGCAGCGCGCCCGGTTGTGGAAGATATCCGCCTGCCGACAAGGCGCGAGGGAAGCCTTGGCCATGGTGAAGACCCGCTTTACAAAGTCTGACCCCAATCATATGGCCGAGGTCGGACCAGTGGGGCCTGACGGGAAGGAGATCCCTGTGAGCTTGGTGTATGGCCAGGTAGAGCTGGCCGCAAAGTATTCCCAGCAGGACTATAAATTAGACAGCCTGTTAGATGGTATAGAGGAGGAATACGATCAGTCAAGATGACTATGTAATTTATAATTGACATGTGTAATGCCTTCTAGCCAGATTGTAGATCGTTTGTCGTTGCCGACCTTTTCGCTTCGACCTCGGGACCTGACGGTCCGAAGTGTGTCCGAATACCATAATGGCTATATAAAAGCCGGGGTATGCATGGAGACCAGGCGTAGGGGTCATTAGTGCTTTATCAGACAAGTGCCCAACTAGTTATGTTATATTACATGGTTAGTAAGAAACATCTTCCAGAGAGAATAGTTCCGTTAAGGGTTCCTTTCGCTGGGGTGGCGTGCCCTAAAGTGCACGTCCGGACTGCAAATGCAGAAGATCATCTGGGGGCATGTATAAAATAAAAAGGTTCATCTTTAGTTCACCGACCGAATATTCCCTTAAGAACGCTAGCTTTCGGCTTCACCTAGTCTAAGGTACACATCCGGCTTATCCGGCAGTAGCAATCGCAGAGGTGCTCCCTTTACCGCCTAGCCGAACAATCGGGAACGTAGGGGTAAGCACAGGAGCCAGGCAACCCAGCTTGGCAAAAACTTAAGTCATATCGATGCATATAATGGCGAAGAAAAGGTGCATGCGGAAGTCTGACGCATGCGTTGGGTATGAAACCCATGTAAACAAGCTTCTGTTAAAGAAGCCCCCAGGTTTAAAGAGCACGGATAGCGCGTCACATAATGAGCCTTTAAGGGCTAGAAAAGAAGAGAGTAGGAGACAAAGCAAGAAAAAGTATAAATGTAAAAAATGGACAGAGGAAGGAGACAAACACAGAGTCCGGCGCTAGGCGTAGAATCTTCGGAGACGTGTGGCGTTCCATGGGTTCGGCTCGAGTCGGTTGTCCGACGCATCTCGCAGGCGGTACGCTCCACCAGTTAGGACTTGGTCGATTATGAATGAACCTTCCCATTTGGGCTTGAGTTTGTTCTTTTGCTTATCCGGCAGGCGCAGAACTAGTTCACCAACGTTGTAATTTTTGGCCCGTACTTCTCTGCTTTGATATCTTCGAGCTTGCTGTTGATAGAATGCGGAACGGGCTTTAGCTACATCACGCTCTTCCTCTAAGGCGTCCAGGTTGTCCTGCCGATCAAGCTCGACTTCTCTTTCTTCGTACATGCGCACTCGAGGTGAGTCATGAATTATGTCGCAGGGCAGAACCGCCTCAGCGCCGTACACCATAAAGAATGGTGTGAATCCGGTGGTGCGATTTGGCGTGGTTCGCAGCCCCCAGAGTACGGAGTCGAGCTCCTCTACCCAGTGCATATCAGATTCCTTGAGGGACCGCACTAGTCTAGGTTTGATGCCGCTCATGATGAGACCATTTGCTTGTTCGACCCGACCGTTAGTTTGTGGGTGATAGACAGAATCATAATCGAGCTTAATGCCCATGTTTTTGCACCACAGCTTTACTTCGTCAGAGGTGAAGTTTGTGCCGTTATCGGTGATAATGCTGTGGGGGACACCGTAACAGTGTACGACCCTAGATATGAAGTCTATCACAGGTCCGGATTCGGCCGTCTTGACAGGCTTGACTTCTATCCATTTGGTGAATTTATCCACCATGACCAATAAGTATTTTCTCTTGTGGGTTCCACCTTTAAGGGGTCCCACCATATCAAGCCCCCAGACCGCAAAAGGCCAAGTAATGGGGATAGTTCGGAGGGCGTTGGGTGGCATATGGCTTTGGTTGGCAAAGAGCTGGCAACCGACGCATCGTTTGACTAGGTCCTGAGCGTCTGATCGAGCCGTCGGCCAATAGAAGCCCGTACGGAAAGCCTTGCTTACAAGGGACCGAGCCGCGACGTGATGGCCACCGAGTCCGGCATGAATTTCAGCCAACAGACTCCGCCCTTCCTCTTCGGAGATACACCTTTGAAGGACTCCTGTAGTGCTTTTCTTATATAGCTCTCCCTCGTGGACTTTATAGGCTTTAGATCGCCGCACTATGCAGCGTGCCTCGTTTTGGTCCTCGGGGAGTTCCTGCCTAGTAAGGTAGGCTAGGAATGGTTCCGTCCACGAGGCGATGACCGCCATTATTACGTGGGCTGAGGGTGTAATTTCGGTGGCGGGGCCACCGATTATGTCTGATTGTTTGGCGTCGGGTTGTGCGGTTATGTCCGGACTGTTATCCGAGGGATCCCCCTCCCACGTTACGGATGGTTTGAATAATATTTCTAAGAAGATGTTGGATGGGACTGCGTCTCGTTTTGCTTCGATGCGTGCCAGGACGTCCGCTACCTGATTATTTTCTCGGGCTATGTGGTGGAACTCCAGTCCCTCGAACCGAGCTGACATTTTTAGTACGACATTGCGATAAGCTGCCATTTTTGGGTCTTTGGCGTCGAAGTTGCCATTTATTTGGGATATCGCGAGGTTTGAGTCCCCGCGTACTTCCAGGCGTTGAATGCCCATGGATACTGCCATCCGGAGACCATGTAGAAGGGCCTCGTATTCGGCTGCGTTGTTGGAGTCCGTGTACATAATTTGGAGTACATATTGGACTGTATCTCCTGTAGGGGACGTCAAAACGACGCCAGCCCCCAGTCTGGCCAGCATTATGGAGCCGTCGAAATGCATGATCCAGTTTGAGTACGTGCCGTACTCTTTAGGGAGTTCGGCCTCTGTCCATTCGGCGACGAAGTCGGCTAGGACTTGTGATTTAATTGCTCGCCGTGGTTTGTAGGTTATATCGAACGGGAGGAGCTCTATGGCCCATTTTGCTATCCGGCCCGTTGCATCACGATTGTTGATAATATCGTTGAGTGGTACTTCCGAGGCTACTGTAATAGAACACTCTTGAAAGTAGTGTCGTAGCTTCCGGGATGCCATGAACACCACATATGCAATTTTTTGATAATGCGGGTACCGTGATTTGCATGGTGTGAGGACAGTGGACACGTAGTAAACCGGCCTTTGAAGGGGTAGTTTGTGTCCGTCCGTTATCCGTTCGACGACGAGTACTGCGCTAACAACTTGATGGGTTGCGGCAATGTACAACAGCATGGGTTCGTCAGTATTCGGCACGGCCAGGACGGGGTTTGTTGCCAAGATGGCCTTTATTTCCTCGAGTCCGGCCATGGCAGCGTCCGTCCACTCGAAGTGTTCGGTGCGCCTAAGGAGGCGGTAAAGGGGCAATGCCTTTTCTTCCAAACGGGAGATGAAGCGGCTTAAAGCCGCCACGCATCCGGTGAGTTTCTGTATTTGTTTGAGGTCTTTTGGGACATCCAATTGTGACAAAGCTCGGATTTTAGCTGGATTTGCTTCAATTCCTCTGCCGGATACAATGAAGCCCAGGAACTTTCCGGCTGGAACGCCGAAAACGCATTTTTCCGGATTGAGCTTAATGTCATATTTTCGGAAGTTGCCGAATGTAAGCCTCAAGTCGTCTACTAGAGATTCGACATGTCTTGATTTAACGACCACATCATCTACATACGCCTCCACTGTTTTGCCGATCTGGTTTGCCAGACATGTTTGAATCATGCGCTGATATGTGGCGCCGGCGTTTTTTAGCCCAAAGGGCATTGTGTTGAAGCAGAATGGGCTGTATGGTGTGATGAAAGCTGTTGCGGCTTGGTCTGATTCTGCCATCCTTATTTGATGGTAACCGGAGTATGCGTCGAGGAAGCACAGGGAATCGTGTCCTGCAGTGGCATCGAGGAAGCACAGGATCCTTTGGGTAGGCCTTATTAAGGTCTTTGAAGTCGACACACAGGCGCCAGGATTTGTCCTTCTTTGGTACCATCACTAGGTTCGCTAGCCAGTCCGGGTGTTTTATATCTCTAATGAATCCGGCCTCCAATAATTGGGCTAGCTCCTCTCCCATGGCCTGTCTCTTTGGTTCGGAGAAACGCCGAAGGGCTTGTTTGACAGGTTTGAATCCTTTCTGGATATTTAAGCTGTGCTCGGCCAGCCTGCGTGGGATTCCTGGCATATCTGAGGGGTGCCAAGCGAAAATGTCCCAGTTCTCTCGTAGGAACTCGCGCAGTGCGGCGTCTACATCAGGGTTCAGTTGTGCCCCGATGGAGGCTGTTTTATTGGGGTCCGTTGGGTGGACCTGGAATTTGACTATTTCGTCCGCTGGTTTGAAGGATGTGGATTTGGATCTCTTATCGAGTATCACATCATCTCTGTTAACCGTGGATCGCAGCGCCGTCAGCTCTTCGGCCGCTAAGGCTTCAGATAGTGCCTCGAGGGCCAATGCCGCTGTCTTGTTTTCGGCGCGGAGTGCTATGTCCGGATTACTAGCGAGAGTGATAATTCCGTTTGGCCCAGGTATCTTAAGATTCATGTACCCGTAATGGGGTATGGCTTGGGAAACTGTGAATGCCTCTCGTCCTAATATAGCGTGATATTCGATTTTGAACGGGGCCACCTGGAACGTGATTTGTTCAGACCTGTAATTATCCGGCGTGCCGAATACCACATCTAGTGTGATCTTTCCGGTGCAGCGCGCTTCCTGACTGGGGATTATTCCTCTAAAGGTTGTGCTGCTTCGCTCAATGCGGTTCCAGTCTATTTCCATCTTTTAGAGGGTTTCCTCGTAGATGAGGTTCAATCTGCTGCCTCCGTCCATAAGTACCTTTGCGAGGCGACAGCCGTCCACTATGGGACTGAGAACCAATGTGGCTGGTTCTCTGGCTGTTCGAAATTTAGGTTCGTCGCTCGCGTCGAAGGTGATAGCAGTATTGCTGCATGGATTTATTTTCGCTACTTGGTAGACTTCGGCGAGGCTGCGAAGTGTTCTTTTTCGCATGTTATTTGATGCGAAAGTCTCAGAGATTGTGAGAACGGTACTGAAATTCTCGGGCTGGTTTCCTTCGACCTCTGGATTTAGGAGGTCCTCGCCAATTTTGGCCACCTGCCGGAGTATCCAACATGCCCTGAGGCTGTGAGTTGGGGTGGCATCCTCTGCACTATGAATCTTGCAGGGTCCATCGAGCCACTTTTCTATCACGGTTCCATGCCCCCTAGAGGGTTTTGATTTTCTGTTTAATCCGGGCGCCTTGCTGTAGTGCGCCCTTTTGATTCGGACGGGATTGCTATTCAAGGCCGGATTATCCCAAAATTTAATTTCGGTTTTCCAAGCACTTTCCATCGCACAATATTTTTGTACTATGGACGCCAAGTCAGCAAAGCGCGTAATATTACGACGACTTACGGCGTTGAGTATCCCCTTGTCCGTGCAGTTATTGCAGAAGATTGAAATCGCGTCTCCCTCGTGGCAGTCCTTTATCCTGTTCATAAGCAGGAGGAATCTGGCCCAGTAATGATGTACTGTTTCTTCGGGCATCTGCTTGATTTGGGAGAGATCGCTTAAGATCGGGTGGGCGGAATTCATTGAATCCGATACTTCGCCCGGTTTACTGTTCGGAAGCCGAACAACCTCTGGATTCTGAGACCCAGAGCCTTGGATGTTATCCGGTTTGCCTGGTTCTAAATTCAGGTCTTGAACTGCATCCTCTCCTCCGCAGATATCCGGCATGGAGGGTTCCGGAATTCAGACGTAGCTGGTCCTCAAGATCGATGAAGGGTCGCCGCATCGTGTTTCCACCACAGCAACATGATGGGTGGCTTGGGGAGAGTTGATTTCCCTTAGATCGGGTTTAGGCCCAACCTGGTCGTAGTTTGTAGCGACCCCCAAGGCGGCAATGCTATCCAGGAGCTTGTTTATGGAAGAGAGCTCCACCGGATCTTGCTGCTCGGCCAATTCCGAGCTGACGCGGAGATTGCTTTAGATGACCCGAGAGGTGACCGTCGGCGTAATGGCCGAACGGGCGGTCATGAGAAAACCACCCAGCCGAAGGGTTTGGCCGATAGCCAAAGCTCCGTCAGTGACGGCGCCGTCTTTAAAGACGGGAAAAGGCATCCTTCCTAATCGCGACAGCACAGAGGAACTCTCAATGAAATCACCAATGTCGGTGTCAAAACCGGTGGATCTCGGGTAGGGGGTCCCGACTGTGCGTCAAGGTCGGATGTGTTGGGGAACGTAGAAATTTCAAAAAATTTCCTACGCACACGCAAGATCATGGTGATGCATAGCAACAAGAGGGGAGAGTGTTGTCTACGTACCCTCGTAGACCGAAGCGGAAGCGTTGACACAACGTAGAGGAAGTAGTCGTACGTCCTCCTCCCGATCCGACCGATCTAAGCGCCGTTACTCCGGCGCCTCCGAGTTCTTGACACACGTACAACTCGATGACGTTCTCCGGGCTCCGATCCAGCAAAGCTCTCGGGGAAGAGTTTTGTCAGCACGACGGCGTGGTGACGATCTTGATGAACTACCGACGCAGGGCTTCGTCTAAGCACTGCGACAATATGACCGAGGTGGAATATGGTGGAGGGGGGCACCGCACACGGCTGAGGAACAATCACGAAGATCAACTTGTGTGTCCTAGGGTGCCCCCTGCCCCCGTATATAAAGGAGCAAGGGGGGAGGCCGGCCGACCCTATGGGGTGCGCCAAAGGGAGGGGGGAGTCCTCCTCCTAGTGGGAGTAGGACTCCCCTTTCCTAGTCCAACTAGGAAGAGAGGGGGGAAGGAAAGAGAGGGAGAGGGAGATGGAAAGGGGGGCCGCGCCCCCCTCCTTGTCCAATTCGGACTCCCCATGGGGGGGGCGCGCCACCTCCTGGCCGCAGCCCTCTCTCTCCCCTCGGGCCCAATAAGGCCCATTACTTCCTCGGGGGGTTCCGGTAACCCCTCCGGCACTCCGGTTTTATCCGAAACCACTCGGAACCATTCCGACATCCGAATATAGTCGTCCAATATATCAATCTTTACGTCTCGACCATTCCGAGACTCCTCGTCATGTCCGTGATCTCATCCGGGACTCCGAACTAACTTCGGTACATCAAAATTCATAAACTCATAATAACTGTCATCGTAACCTTAAGCGTGCGGACCCTACGGTTCGAGAACAGTGTAGACATGACTGAGACAAATCTCTGGTCAATAACCAATAGCGGGACCTGGATGCCCATATTGGCTCCTACACATTCTACGAAGATCTTTATCGGTCAGACCGCATAACAACATACGTTGTTCCCTTTGTCATCGGTATGTTACTTGCCCGAGATTCGATCGTCGGTATCCAATACCTAGTTCAATCTCGTTACCGGCAAGTCTCTTTACTCGTTCCGTAATACATCATCTAGCAACTATCTTATTGGTTGCAATGCTTGCAAGGCTTATGTGATGTGCATTACCGAGAAGGCCCTGAGATACCTCTCCGACATTCGGAGTGACAAATCCTAATCTCGAAATACGCCAACCCAACAAATACTTTCGGAGACACCTGTAGAGCTCCTTTATAATCACCCAGTTACGTTGTGACGTTTGGTAGCACACAAAGTGTTCCTACGGTAAACGGGAGTTGCATAATCTCATAGTCAAAGGAACATGTATAAGTCATGAAGAAAGCAATAGCAACATACTAAACGATCAGGTGCTAAGCTAATGGAATGGGTCATGTCAATCAGATCATTCAACTAATGATGTGACCTTGTTAATCAAATGACAACTTCTTTGTCTATGGTTAGGAAACTTAACCATCTTCGATTAACAAGCTAGTCAAGTAGAGGCATACTAGTGACACTCTGTTTGTCTATGTATCCACACATGTATTATGTTTCCGGTTAATACAATTCTAGCATGAATAATAAACATTTATCATGATATATAAGGAAATAAATATTAATTTATTATTGCCTCTAGGGCATATTTCCTTCAGTCTCCCACTTGCACTAGAGTCAATAATCTAGATTACACGATAATGATTCTAACACCCATGGAGTCTTGGTGCTGATCATGTTTTGCTCGTGGAAGAGGCTTAGTTAATGGGTCTGCTACATTCAGATCCGTATGTATCTTGCAAATCTCTATGTCTCCCACCTGGACCAAATCCCGGATGGAATTGAAGCGTCTCTTGATGTGCTTGGTTCTCTTGTGAAATCTGGATTCCTTTGCCAAAGCAATTGCACCAGTATTGTCACAAAAGATTTTCATTGGACCCGATGCACTAGGTATGACACCTAGATCGGATATGAACTCCTTCATCCAGACTCCTTCATTTGCTGCTTCGGAAGCAGCTATGTACTCCGCTTCACATGTAGATCCCGCCACGACGCTTTGTTTAGAACTGCACCAACTTACAGCTCCACCGTTTAATGTAAATACGTATCCGGTTTGCGATTTAGAATCATCCGGATCAGTGTCAAAGCTTGCATCAACGTAACCGTTTACGACGAGCTCTTTGTCACCTCCATATACGAGAAACATTTCCTTAGTCCTTTTCAGGTACTTCAGGATATTCTTGACCGCTGTCCAGTGATCCACTCCTGGATTACTTTGGTACCTCCCTGCTAAACTTATAGCAAGGCACACATCAGGTCTGGTACACAGCATTGCATACATGATAGAGCCTATGGCTGAAGCATAGGGAACATCTTTCATCTTCTCTCTATCTTCTGCAGTGGTCGGGCATTGAGTCTTACTCAACTTCACACCTTGTAACACAGGCAAGAACCCTTTCTTTGCTTGATCCATTTTGAACTTCTTCAAAACTTTGTCAAGGTATGTGCTTTGTGAAAGTCCAATTAAGCGTCTTGATCTATCTCTATAGATCTTAATGCCCAATATGTAAGCAGCTTCACCAAGGTCTTTCATTGAAAAACTCTTATTCAAGTATCCCTTTATGCTATCCAGAAATTCTATATCATTTCCAATCAGTAATATGTCATCTACATATAATATCAGAAATGCTACAGAGCTCCCACTCACTTTCTTGTAAATACAGGCTTCTCCAAAAGTCTGTACAAACCCAAATGCTTTGATCACACTGTCAAAGCGTTTATTCCAACTCCGAGATGCTTGCACCAGTCCATAAATGGATCGCTGGAGCTTGCACACTTTGTTAGCCCCCTTTGGATCGATAAAACCTTCTGGTTGCATCATATACAACTCTTCTAGAAATCCATTCAGGAATGCAGTCTTTACATCCATTTGCCAAATTTCATAATCATAAAATGCGGCAATTGCTAACATGATTCGGACAGACTTAAGCATCGCTACGGGTGAGAAGGTCTCATCGTAGTCAATCCCTTGAACTTGTCGAAAACCTTTCGCGACAAGTCGAGCTTTGTAGATAGTAACATTACCATCAACCTCAGTCTTCTTCTTAAAGATCCACTTATTCTCTATTGCTTGCCGACCCTCGGGCAAGTCAACCAAAGTCCACACTTTGTTGTCATACATGGATCCCATCTCAGATTTCATGGCTTCTAGCCACTTTGCGGAATCTGGGCTCACCATCGCTTCTTCATAGTTCGTAGGTTCGTCATGATCTAGTAGCATGACTTCCAGAACGGGATTGCCGTACCACTCTGGTGCGGATCTTACTCTGGTTGATCTACGAGGTTCTGTAGTAACTTGATCTGAAGTTTCATGATCAATATCATCAGCTTCCTCACTAATTGGTGTAGGTGCTATAGAAACAGATTTCTGTGATGTACTACTTTCCAATAAGGGAGCAGGTACAGTTACCTCATCAAGTTCTACTTTCCTCCCACTCACTTCTTTTGAGAGAAACTCCTTTTCTAGAAAGACTCCGAATTTAGCAACAAAAGTCTTGCCTTCGGATCTGTGATAGAAGGTGTATCCAACAATTTCTTTTGGATATCCTATGAAGACACAATTTTCCGATTTGGGTTCGAGCTTATCAGGTTGAAGCTTTTTCACATAAGCATCGCTACCCCAAACTTTAAGAAACGACAACTTTGGTTTCTTGCTAAACCATAGTTCATAAGGCGTCGTCTCAACGGATTTCGACGGTGTCCTATTTAACGTGAATGCGGCCGTCTTTAAAGCATAACCCCAAAACGATAGCGGTAAATCTGTAAGAGACATCATAGATCGCACCATATCTAGTAAAGTACGATTACGACGTTCGGATACACCATTGCGTTATGGTGTTCCGGGTGGCGTGAGTTGCGAAACTATTCCGCATTGTTTCAAATGTAGACCAAACTCGTAACTCAAATATTCTCCTCCACGATCAGATCGTAGAAACTTTATTTTCTTGTTACGATGATTTTCATCTTCACTCTGAAATTATTGGAACTTTTCAAATGTTTCAGACTTGTGTTTCATTAAGTAGACATATCCATATCTGCTTAAATCATCTGTGAAGGTGAGAAAATAACGATATCCGCCACGAGCCTCAGCATTCATTGGACCACATACATCTGTATGTATGATCTCCAATAAATCTGTTGCTCTCTCCATAGTACCGGAGAACGGTGTTTTGGTCATCTTTCCCATGAGGCACGATTCGCAAGTGCCAAGTGATTCATAATCAAGTGGCTCCAAAAGTCCATCAGTATGGAGTTTCTTCATGCGTTTTACACCGATATGACCTAAACGGCAGTGCCATAAATATGTTCCCCTATCATTATCAACTCTGCATCTTTTGGCTTCAACACTATGAATATGTGTATCACTACTATCGAGATTCATCAAAAATAGACCACTCTTCAAGAGTGCATGACCATAAAAGATATTACTCATATAAATAGAACAACCATTATTCTCTGATTTAAATGAATAACCGTCTCGCATCAAACAAGATCCAGATATAATGTTCATGCTTAACGCTGGCACCAAATAACAATTATTCAGGTCTAATACTAATCCCGAAGGTAGATGTAGAGGTAGCGTGCCGACTGCGATCACATCGACTTTGGAACCGTTTCCCACGCGCATCGTCACCTCGTCCTTAACCAATCTTCGCTTAATCCGTAGTCCCTGTTTCGAGTTGCAAACATTAGCAACAGAACCAGTATCAAATACCCAGGTGCTACTGCGAGCATTAGTAAGGTACACATCAATAACATGTATATCACATATACCTTTGTTCACCTTGTCATCCTTCTTATCCGCCAAATACTTGGGGCAGTTCCGCTTCCAGTGACCAGTCTGCTTGCAGTAGAAGCACTCAGTTTCAGGCTTAGGTCCAGACTTGGGTTTCTTCTCTTGAGCAGCAACTTGTTTGCTGTTCTTCTTGAAGTTCCCCTTCTTCTTCCCTTTGCCCTTTTTCTTGAAACTAGTGGTCTTATTGACCATCAACACTTGATGCTCCTTCTTGATTTCTACCTCCGCAGCTTTTAGCATTGCGAAGAGCTCGGGCATTGTCTTATCTATCCCTTGCATATTATAGTTCATCACGAAGCCTTTGTAGCTTGGTGGAAGTGATTGGAGAATTCTATCAATGACACAATCATCCGGAAGATTGACTTCCAGTTGATTCAAGTGATTATAATACCCTGTTGGGGAACGTTGCAGAAAATTAAAATTTTTCCTACGGTTTCACCAAGATCCATCTATGAGTTCATCTAGCAACGAGTCATGGGAGAGAGATTGCATCTACATACCACTTTGTAGATTGCGAGCGGAAGCGTTCAATGAACGGGGATGAGGTAGTCGTACACGACGTGATCCAAATCACCGGAGATCCTAGCACCGAAAGGACGGCACCTCCGCGTTCAACACACGTACGGTCAGCGTAACGTCTCCTTCTTCTTGATCCAGCAAGGCAAAGGAGAGGTTGGGGAAGATGGCTCCAGCAGCAGCACGACGGCGTGGTGATGGTGGAACTACAGTACTCCGGCAGGGCTTCGCCGTGCTCAACGGAGGAGGAGGAGGTGTTGGGGAGGGAGAGGGAGGCGCCAGGAGCAAGGGTGCACTGCCCCCTCCCCTCCCCCCTTTATATAGCCCCCTAGGGGGGGCGCGGGCTCTAGGAGATGCAATCTCCTAGGGGGCGGCGGCCAAGGGTGGGGCTTGCCCCCCAAGCAAGGGGGCGCCCCCCCTCTTTAGGCCTTCCCCCCGTTTAGGCGCATGGGCCTCTAGGGCTGGTTCCCCTTGGCCCATGCAGGCCAAGGCGCACCCCCTAGAGCCCATGTGGCCCCCCGAGGCAGGTGGCCCCACCCGGTGGACCCGCCGGGACCCTCCGGTGGTCCCGGTACAATACCGATAACCCCGAAACTTGTCCCGATGGCCGAAACAGCACTTTCTATATATAATTCTTTACCTCCGGACTATTCCGAAACTCCTCGTGACGTCCGGGATCTCATAAGGGACTCCGAACAACATTCGGGTTACTGCATATACATATCTTCACAACCCTAGCATCACCGAACCTTAAGTGTGTAGACCCTACGGGTTCGGGAGACATGCAGACATGACCGAGACGGTTCTCGGGCAATAACCAACAGCGGGATCTGGATACCCATGTTGGCTCCCACATGCTCCACGATGATCTCATTGGATGAACCACGATGTCGAGGATTCAATTAATCCCGTATACGATTCCCTTTGTCAATCGGTATTTTACTTGCCCGAGATTCGATCGTCGGTATCCCAATACCTCGTTCAATCTCGTTTACCGGCAAGTCACTTTTCTCGTACCGTAATGCATGATCCCGTGATCAAACACTTTGATCACATTGAGCTCATTATGATGATGCATTACCGAGAGGGCCCGGTGATACCTCTCCGTCAAGCGGAGTGACAAATCCCAGTCTCGATCTATGTCAACCCAACAGACACTTTCAGAGATACCCGTAGTATACCTTTATAGTCACCCAGTTACGTTGTGACGTTTGGTACACCCAAAGCACTCCTACGGTATCCGGGAGTTACGCGATCTCATGGTCTAAGGAAAGGATACTTGACATTGGAAAACTCTAGCAAACGAACTATGCGATCTTATGCTATGTTTAGGATTGGGTCTCGTCCATCACATCATTCTCCTAATGATGTGATCTCGTTATCATTGACATCCAATGCCCATAGTCAGGAAACCATGACTATCTGTTGATCAACGAGCTAGTCAACTAGAGGCTTACTAGGGACACGTTGTTGTCTGTTATTCACACATGTATTACGATTTCCGGATAACACAATTATAGCACGAATAAAGACAATTATCATGAATAAGGAAATATAATAATAATGCTTTTATTATTGCCTCTAGGGCATATTTCCAACAGTCTCCCACTTGCACTAGAGTCAATAATCTAGTTACATTGTGATGAATGGAACACCCATAGAGTTCTGGTGCTGATCATGTTTTGCCTTAGGGAGAGGTTTAGTCAACAGATCTGCGACATTCAGATCCGTGTGCACTTTACAAATTTCTATGTCTCCATCTTGAACATTTTCACGAATGGAGTTGAAGCGACGCTTGATGTGCCTGGTCTTCTTGTGAAACCTGGGCTCCTTTGCAAGTGCAATAGCTCCAGTGTTGTCACAGAAGAGTTTGATTGGCCCCGACGCATTGGGTATGACTCCGAGGTCGGTGATGAACTCCTTCACCCAAATTGCTATATGTGCTGCCTCCGAGGCTGCCATGTACTCCGCTTCACATGTAGATCCCGCCACGACGCTTTGCTTGCAACTGCACCAGCTTACTGCCCCACCATTCAAAATATACACGTATCCGGTTTGTGACTTAGAGTCATCCAGATCTGTGTCGAAGCTAGCGTCGACGTAACCCTTTACGTCGAGCTCTTCGTTACTTCCATAAACGAGAAACATTTCCTTAGTCCTTTTCAGGTACTTCAGGATATTCTTGACCGCTGTCCAGTGTTCCTTGCCAGGATTACTTTGGTACCTTCCTACCAAACTTACGACAAGGTTTACATCAGGTCTGGTACACAGCATGGCATACATAATAGAACCTATGGCTGAGGCATAGGGGATGATACTCATCTCTTCTATATCTTCTGCCGTGGTCGGACATTGAGCTGAGCTCAATTTCACACCTTGTAACACAGGTAAGAACCCCTTCTCAGATTGATCCATATTGAACTTCTTCAATATCTTATCAGGGTATGTGCTTTGTGAAAGACCTATGAGGCGTCTTGATCTATCTCTGTAGATCTTGATGCCTAATATATAAGCAGCTTCTCCAAGGTCCTTCATTGAAAAACTTTTATTCAAGTAGGCCTTAATGCTGTCCAAGAGTTGTATATCATTTCCCATCAAAAGTATGTCATCTACATATAGTATGAGAAATGCGACAGAGCTCCCACTCACTTTCTTGTAAACGCAGGCTTCTCCATAAGTCTGCGTAAACCCAAACGCTTTGATCATCTCATCAAAGCAAATGTTCCAACTCCGAGATGCTTGCACCAGCCCATAAATCGAGCGTTGGAGCTTGCACACCTTGTCAACATTCTTAGGACCGACAAAACCTTCCGGCTGCATCATATACAATTCTTCCTTAAGGAAACCATTAAGGAATGCCGTTTTGACGTCCATTTGCCATATTTCATAATCGTAGAATGCGGCAATTGCTGACATGATTCAGACGGACTTCAGCTTCGCTACCGGTGAGAAAGTCTCATTGTAGTCAACCCCTTGAACTTGTCGATAACCCTTAGCGACAAGTCGAGCTTTATAGATGGTCACATTACCATCCGCGTCTGTCTTCTTCTTAAAGATCCATTTATTTTCTATGGCTCGCCGCTCAACAGGCAAGTCAGTCAAAGTGCATACTTTGTTTTCATACATGGATCCTATCTCGGATTTCATGGCTTCTAGCCATTTGTCGGAATCCGGGCCCGCCATTGCTTCCTCATAGTTCGAAGGTTCACCATTGTCTAACAACATGATTTCCAAGACAGGGTTGCCGTACCACTCTGGTGCGGAACGTGTCCTTGTGGACCTTCGAATTTCAGTAGGAGCTTGATTAGAAGTATGTTGATCATCATCATTAATTTCCTCTCTAGTCGGTGCAGGCACCTCAGGAACGTTTTCTTGAGTTTCGCCATTTTCCGGTTCAAGAGGTAACACTTAATCAAGTTCTACTTTCCTCCCACTTACTTCTTTCAAGAGAAACTCTTTCTCTAGAAAGGATCCATTCTTGGCAACAAAGATCTTGCCTTCGTATCTGAGGCAGAAGGTATACTGTGATAGCCTGGCTTATTAGGGATGATAGACTACTCATATCAACAAGGAATTCCTTCTTTTCCGGGAGCCCATTCAGACAGAACTCCAAAGTTAAGCGTGGTCAGCTTGGAGTAGTGTCAGGATGGGTGACCGACCGGGAAGTTGCTCCCGGGTGCGCACGAGTGAGGACAAAGTGCGCAGAAAAGACTAGTATTGATCTGTGGGGCCAGTCTAGATCCCGCCAGGAGTAACGACCACCGGCGGGTGTGTCCGGGGCGTTATAAGTTGATATCAGAGCCGACCCTCGCGGTTACACGGATGGTTGCGGACAGGTGCGTGGTCATGTTGTTCATGACGTCTGTGACCCGTCGTGGCACCCGGCATGGCACATGTACCGGACTGGAAGCACAGACGTTTGTGCCAAGAGGGAACGTTCCTGTGGCCCGACGAGGACGTCGGTTCCTCTGAGTGGGGGTGTATGTGATAGCCTGGCTTATTAGGGATGATAGACTACTCATATCAATAAGGAATTCCTTCTTTTCCGGGAGCCCATTCAGACAGAACTCCAAAGTTAAGCGTGGTCAGCTTGGAGTAGTGTCAGGATGGGTGACCGACCGGAAAGTTGCTCCCGAGTGCGCACGAGTGAGGACAAAGTGCGCAGAAAAGACTAGTATTGATCTGTGGGGCCAGTCTAGATCCCGCCAGGAGTAACGACCACCGGCGGGTGTGTCCGGGGTGTTATATATACCCAATAGTTTCTTTAGTGTATCCTATGAAGACGCATTTTTCCGACTTGGGTTCGAGCTTTTCAGGTTGAAGTTTCTTGACATAAGCATCGCATCCCCAAACTTTTAGAAACGACAGCTTAGGTTTCTTCCCAAACCATAATTCTTACGGTGTCGTCTCAACGGATTTCGACGGAGCCCTATTTAAAGTGAATGCGGCAGTCTCTAAAGCATAGCCCCAAAAAGATAGCGGCAAGTCGGTAAGAGACATCATAGATCGCACCATATCTAATAGAGTGCGATTACGACGTTCGGACACACCATTATGCTGAGGTGTTCCAGGCGGCGTGAGTTGTGAAACTATTCCACTTTTCTTAAGTGTGTGCCAAATTGATGACTCAAGTATTCTCCTCCACGATCTGATCGCAGAAACTTGATCTTTTTATCACGTTGATTTTCAACCTCACTCTGAAATTCCTTGAACTTTTCAAAGGTTTCAGACTTGTGTTTCATTAAGTAGATATACCCATATCTAGTCAAGTCATCAGTGAGGGTGAGAACATAACGATAGCCACCGCGAGCCTCAACACTCATTGGACCGCACACATCGGTATGTATGATTTCCAATAAGTTGGTTGCTCGCTCCATTGTTCCTGAGAACGGAGTCTTCGTCATTTTACCCATGAGGCATGGTTCGCATGTGTCAAATGATTCATAATCAAGAGACTCTAAAAGTCCATCTGCATGGAGCTTCTTCGTGCGTTTGACACCTATGTGACCAAGGCGGCAGTGCCACAAATATGTGGGACTATTGTTATCAACTTTAACTCTTTTGGTATTCACACTATGAATATGTGTATCATCACGTACGAGATTCATTAAGAATAAACCATTAACCATCGGAGCATGACCATAAAACATATCTCTCATATAAATAGAACAACCATTATTCTCAGATTTAAATGAGTAGCCATCTCGAATTAAACGAGATCCAGACACAATGTTCATGCTCAAACTTGGCACTAAATAAAAATTATTGAGGTTTAAAACTGATCCCGTAGGTAAATGTAGAGGTAGCGTGCCGACGGCGATCACATCGACCTTGGAACCATTCCCGATGCGCATCGTCACCTCGTCCTTCGCCAGTCTCCGTTTATTCCGCAGCTCCTGCTTTGAGTTACAAATGTGAGCAACTGCACCGGTATCAAATACCCAAGAGCTACTACGAGTACTGGTAAGGTACACATCAATTACATGTATATCACATATACCTTTTGTTTTGCCGGCCTTCTTGTCCGCTAAGTATTTGGGGCAGTTCCGCTTCCAGTGACCACTTCCCTTGCAATAAAAACACTCAGTCTCGGGCTTGGGTCCATTCTTTGGCTTCTTCCCGGCAACTTGCTTACCGGGTGCGGCAACTTCCTTGCCATCCTTCTTGAAGTTCTTTTTACCCTTGCCCTTCTTGAACTTAGTGGTTTTATTCACCATCAACACTTGATGCTCCTTCTTGATTTCTACCTCTGCTGATTTCAGCATAGCATATACCTCAGGAATGGTCTTTACCATCCCCTGCATATTGTAGTTCATCACAAAGCTCTTGTAGCTAGGTGGAAGCGACTGGAGGATTCTGTCAATAACTGCTTCATCCGGGAGATTAACTTCCAGTTGAGTCAAGCGGTTGTGCAACCCAGACATTTTGAGTATGTGTTCACTTACAGAGCTATTTTCCTCCATCTTATAGCTAAAGAATTTGTCGGAGACTTCATATCTCTCGACCCGGGCATGAGCTTGGAAAACCATTTTCAGCTCTTCGAACATCTCATATGCTCCATGTCTCTCAAAACGCTTTTGGAGCCCCGGCTCTAAGCTGTAAAGCATGCCGCACTGAACGAGGGAGTAATCATCGCAGCGTGACTGCCAAGCGTTCATAACATCTTGTTCTGCAGGGAGAATAGGTGCGTCACCCAGCGGTGCTCGTAGGACATAATCTTTCTTGGCAGCTATGAGGATGATCCTCAGGTTCCGGACCCAGTCCGTATAGTTGCTGCCATCGTCTTTCAGCTTGGTTTTCTCTAGGAACGCGTTCAAGTTGAGGACTACGTTGGCCATTTGATCTACAAGACATATTGTAAATATTTTTAGACTAAGTTCATGATAATAAAGTTCATATAATCAAACTATTTAATGAACTCCCACTTAGATAGACATCCCTCTTCTAGTCATCTAAGTATTACATGATCCAAGTCAACTAGGCCGTGCCCGATCATCACGTGAGACGGACTAGTCAACATTGGTGAACATCTTCATGTTGATCGTATCTTCTATACGACTCATGCTCGACCTTTCGGTCTTCTGTGTTCCGAGGCCATGTATGTACATGCTAGGCTCGTCAAGTCAACCTAAGTGTTTGCATGTGTAAATCTGTCTTACACCCGTTGTATGTGAACGTTAGAATCTATCACACCCGATCATCACGTGGTGCTTCGAAACAACGAACTGTCGCAACGGTGCACAGTTAGGGGAAACACTTCTTGAAATTATTATGAGGGATCATCTTATTTACTACCATCGATCTAAGTAAACAAGATGCAAAACATGATAAACATCACATGCAATCAAATAATAAACGTGACATGATATGGCCAATATCACATAGCTCCTTTGATCTCCATCTTGGGGTTTCATGATCATCTTGTCACCGGCTTGACACCATGATCTCCATCATCGTGTCTCCATGAAGTTGCTCGCCAACTATTACTTCTACTACTATGGCTAACGCGTTTAGCAATAAAGTAAAGTAATTTACATGGCGTTTCTCAATGACACGCATGTCATACAAAAATAAAGACAACTCCTATGGCTCCTGCCGGTTGTCATACTCATCGACATGCAAGTTGTGATTCCTATTACAATAGCATGAACATCTCATACATCACATATAGATCATTCATCATTCATCACAACTTTGGCCATATCACATCACAAAGCACTTGCTGCAAAAACAAGTTAGACGTCCTCTAATTGTTGTTGCAAGTTTTACGTGGCTGAATTAGGGTTCTAGCAAGAACGTTTTCTTACCTACGTGAAATCCACAACGTGATTTGTCAACTTCTATTTACCCTTCATAAGGACCCTTTTCATCGAATCCGCTCCAACTAAAGTGGGAGAGACAGACACCCGCCAGCCACCTTATGCAACTAGTGCATGTTAGTCAGTGGAACCGGTCTCACGTAAGAGTACGCGTAAGGTTGGTCCGGGCCGCTTCATCCCACAATACTGCTGAAGCAAGATTATACTAGTAGCGGCAAGAAAAGTTGACAACATCTACGCCCACAACAAATTGTGTTCTACTCGTGCAATAGAGAACTACGCATAGACCTAGCTCATGATGCCACTGTTGGGGAACGTTGTAGAAAATTAAAAATTTTCCTACGGTTTCACCAAGATCCATCTATGAGTTCATCTAGCAACGAGTCATGGGAGATAGATTACATCTACATACCACTTTGTAGATTGCGAGCGGAAGCGTTCAATGAACGGGGATGAGGTAGTCGTACACGACGTGATCCAAATCACCGGAGATCCTAGCACCGAAAGGACGGCACCTCCGCGTTCAACACACGTACGGTCAGCGTAACGTCTCCTTCTTCTTGATCCAGCAAGGCAAAGGAGAGGTTGGGGAAGATGGCTCCAGCAGCAGCACGATGGCGTGGTGATGGTGGAACTACAGTACTCCGGCAGGGCTTCGCCGTGCTCAACGGAGGAGGAAGAGGTGTTGGGGAGGGAGAGGGAGGCGCCAGGAGCAAGGGTGCGCTGCCCCCTCCCCTCCCTACTTTATATAGCCTCCTAGGGGGGCGCCGGCCCTAGGAGATGCAATCTCCTAGGGGGGCGGCGGCCAAGGGTGGGGCTTGCCCCCCAAGTAAGGGGGCGCCCCCCCTCTTTAGGGTTTCCCCCCCTTTAGGCGCATGGGCCTCTAGGGCTGGTTCCCCTTGGCCCATGAAGTCCAAGGCGCACCCCCTAGAGCCCATGTGCCCCCCCGAGGCAGGTGGCCCCACCCGGTGGACCCGCCGGGACCCTCCGGTGGTCCCGGTACAATACCGATAACCCCGAAACCTGTCCCGATGGCCGAAACAGCACTTTCTATATATAATTCCTTACCTCCGGACTATTCCGAAACTCCTCGTGATGTCCAGGATCTCATCCGGGACTCCGAACAACATTCGGGTTACTGCATATACATATCTTCACAACCCTAGCATCACCGAACCTTAAGTGTGTAGACCCTACGGGTTCGGGAGACATGCAGACATGACCGAGACGGCTCTCGGGCAATAACCAACAGCGGGATCTGGATACCCATGTTGGATCCCACATGCTCCACGATGATCTCATCGGATGAACCACGATGTCGAGGATTCAATTAATCCCGTATATGATTCCCTTTGTCAATCGGTATTTTACTTGCCCGAGATTCGATCATCGGTATCCCAATACCTCGTTCAATCTCATTTACCGGCAAGTCACTTTTCTCGTACCGTAATGCATGATCCCGTGATCAAACACTTTGATCACATTGAGCTCATTATGATGATGCATTACCGAGAGGGCCGGTGATACCTCTCCGTCAAGCGGAGTGACAAATCCCAGTCTCGATCTGTGTCAACCCAACAGACACTTTCAGAGATACCCGTAGTACACCTTTATAGTCACCCAGTTACGTTGTGACGTTTGGTACACCCAAAGCACTCCTACGGTATCCGGGAGTTACACGATCTCATGGTCTAAGGAAAGGATACTTGACATTGGAAAACTCCAGCAAACGAACTATGCGATCTTATGCTATGTTTAGGATTGGGTCTCGTCCATCACATCATTCTCCTAATGATGTGATCTCGTTATCATTGACATCCAATGCCCATAGTCAGGAAACCATGACTATCTGTTGATCAACGAGCTAGTCAACTAGAGGCTTACTAGGGACACGTTGTTGTCTGTTATTCACACATGTATTACGATTTCCGGATAACACAATTATAGCACGAATAAAGACAATTATCATGAATAAGGAAATATAATAATAATGCTTTTATTATTGCCTCTAGGGCATATTTCCAACATACCCAGACATTCTGAGTATATGCTCACTAACAGAACATTTCTCCTCCATCTTGCAGCTATAGAACTTATTGGAGACTTCATATCTCTCAATCCGGGCATTCTGTTGGAATATTAACTTCAACTCCTGGAACATCTCATATGCTCCATGATGTTCAAAACGTCGTTGAAGTCCCGGTTCTAAGCCGTAAAGCATGGCACACTGAACTATCGAGTAGTCATCAGCTTTGCTCTGCCAGACATTCATAACATCTGGCGCAGCTCCAGCAGCAGGCCTGGCACCCAGCGGTGCTTCCAGGACGTAACTCTTCTGTGCAGCAATGAGGATAATCCTCAAGTTACGGACCCAGTCCGTGGAATTGCTACCATCATCTTTCAACTTTGCTTTCTCAAGGAACGCATTAAAATTCAACGGAACAACAGCACGAGCCATCTATCTACAATCAACATAAACAAGCAAGATACTATCAGGAACTAAGTTCATGATAAATTTAAGTTCAATTAATCATATTACTTAAGAACTCCCACTTAGATAGACATCTCTCTAATCCTCTAAGTGATCACGTGATCCAAATCAACTAAACCATGTCCGATCATCACGTGAGATGGAGTAGTTTCAATGGTGAACATCACTATGTTGATCATATCTACTATATGATTCACGCTCGACCTTTCGGTCTCCGTGTTCCGAGGCCATATCTGTTATATGCTAGGCTCGTCAAGTTAAACCTGAGTATTCCGCGTGTGCAACTGTTTTGCACCTGTTGTATTTGAACGTAGAGCCTATCACACCCGATCATCACGTGGTGTCTCAGCACGAAGAACTTTCGCAACGGTGCATACTCAGGGAGAATACTATTACTATGATAATTTAGTGAGAGATCATCTTATAATGCTACCGTCAATCAAAGCAAGATAAGATGCATAAAAAGATAAACATCACATGCAATCAATATAAGTGATATGATATGGCCATCATCATCTTGTGTGCTTGTGATCTCCATCTCCGCAGCACCATCATGATCACCATCGTCACCGGCGCGACACCTTGATCTCCATCGTAGCATCGTTGTCGTCTCGCCAATCTTATGATTCTACGACTATCGCTACCGCTTAGTGATAAAGTAAAGCATTACAGGGCGATTGCATTGCATACAATAAAGTGACAACCATACGGCTCCTGCCGGTTGCCGATAACTCGGTTACAAAACATGATCATTTCATACAATAAAACTTAGCATCATGTCTTGACCATATGACATCACAACATGCCCTGCAAAAACAAGTTAGACGTCCTCTACTTTGTTTGTTGCAAATTTTACGTGGCTGCTACGGGCTTAAGCAAGAACCAATCTCACCTACGCATCAAAACCACAACGATAGTTTGTCAAATAGACTCCGTTTTAACCTTCTCAAGGACCGGGCGTAGACATACTTGGTTCAACTAAAGTTGGAGAAACTGACACCCGCCAGCCACCTGTGTGCAAAGCATGGCGGTAGAACCAGTCTCGCGTAAGCGTACGCGTAATGTCGGTCCGGGCCGCTTCATCCAACAATACCGCCGAACCAAAGTATGATATGCTGGTAGGCAGTATGACTTATATCGTCCACAACTCACTTGTGTTCTACTCGTGCGAAACATCAAACCATAAAAACCTAGGCTCGGATGCTACTGTTGGGGAACGTAGAAATTTCAAAAAAATCCTACGCACACGCAAGATCATGGTGATGCATAGCAACGAGAGGGGAGAGTGTTGTCTACGTACCCTCGTAGACCAAAGCGGAAGCGTTGACACAACGTAGAGAAAGTAGTCGTACGTCCTCCTCCCGATCCGACCGATCCAAGCGCCGTTACTCCGGCGCCTCCGAGTTCTTGACACACGTACAACTCGATGACGTTCTCCGGGCTCCGATCCAGCAAAGCTCTCGGGGAAGAGTTTCGTCAGCACGATGGCGTGGTGACGATCTTGATGAACTACCGACGCAGGGCTTCGCCTAAGCACCGCGACAATATGACCGAGGTGGAATATAGTGGAGGGGGGCACCGCACACGGCTGAGGAACGATCACGAAGATCAACTTGTGTGTCCTAGGGTGCCCCCCTGCCCCCGTATATAAAGGAGCAAGGGGGGAGGCCGGCTGACCCTATGGGGCGCGCCAAAGGGAGGGGGGAGTCCTCCTCCTAGTGGGAGTAGGACTCCCCTTTCCTAGTCCAACTAGGAAGAGAGAGGGGGAAGGAAAGAGAGGGGGAGTGAGAGGGAAAGAGGGGCCGCTCCCCCCTCCCAAGTCCAATTCGGACTCCTCATGGGGGGGGGGCGCCACCTCCTGGCCGCAGCCCTCTCTCTCCCCTCGGGCCCAATAAGTCCCATTACTTCCTCGGGGGGTTCCGGTAACCCCTCCGGCACTCCGGTTTTATCCGAAACCACACGGAACCATTCCGACGTTCGAATATAGTCGTTCAATATATCAATCTTTACGTCTCGACCATTCCGAGACTCCTCGTCATGTCCGTGATCTCATCCGGGACTCCGAACTAACTTCGGTACATCAAAATGCATAAACTCATAATAACTGTCATCGTAACCTTAAGCGTGCGGACCCTACGGTTCGAGAACAGTGTAGGCATGACTGAGACAAATCTCTGGTCAATAACCAATAGCGGGACCTGGATGCCCATATTGGCTCCAACACATTCTACGAAGATCTTTATCGGTCAAACCGCATAACAACATACGTTGTTCCCTTTGTCATCGGTATGCTACTTGCCCGAGATTCGATCGTCGGTATCCAATACCTAGTTCAATCTCGTTACCGGCAAGTCTCTTTACTCGTTCCGTAATACATCATGTAGCAACTATCTTATTGGTTGCAATGCTTGCAAGGCTTATGTGATGTGCATTACCGAGAAGGCCCTGAGATACCTCTCCGACATTCGGAGTGACGAATCCTAATCTCGAAATACGCCAACCCAACAAATACTTTCGGAGACACCTGTAGAGCTCCTTTATAATAACCCAGTTACGTTGTGACGTTTGGTAGCACACAAAGTGTTCCTACGGTAAACGGGAGTTGCATAATCTCATAGTCAAAGGAACATGTATAAGTCATGAAGAAAGCAATAGCAACATACTGAACGATCGGGTGCTAAGCTAATGGAATGGGTCATGTCAATCAGATCATTCAACTAATGATGTGACCTTGTTAATCAAATGACAACTTCTTTGTCTATGGTTAGGAAACTTAACCATCTTTGATTAACAAGCTAGTCAAGTAGAGGCATACTAGTGAAACTTTGTTTGTCTATGTATCCACACATGTATTATGTTTCCGGTTAATACAATTCTAGCATGAATAATAAACATTTATCATGATATATAAGGAAATAAATAATAACTTTATTATTGCCTCTAGGGCATATTTCCTTCAGGATGGTAACAGGAGACAAGGGACACTTTATTTTACCCAGGTTCGGGCCCTCTCGATGGAGGTAAAACCCTACTCCTGCTAGATTAATATTGATTATATGGGTAGTACAAGAGTAGATCTACCACGAGATCAAGGAGGCTAAACCCTAGAAGCGAGCCTATGAGTATGATGATGGTTATGATGATTGTCCTACGGACTACAACCCTCCGGTTTATATAGACACCGGATAGGGTTAGGGTTACACAGAGTCGGTTGCATTGGTAGGAGATCTTGAATATGCGCACGCCTATCTTGCCTTCCACGCCAAGGGAAGAACCTTCCGGACACGGGACGAAGTCTTCAATCTTGTATCTTCATAGTCCAGGAGTCCGGCTGAAGGTATAGTCCGGCTATCCGAACACCCCCTAATCCAGGACTCCCTCACCACCCAATTCCATTAGTTCATGGGCAGCGTTGAAGGCCCGTTCCATAAGGTTTTTAAAGATTGACATGAACCGGTTCAAATCAATCTGGGGCCTAATGTCGGGGATATAACTATTTGAGTAAGCTGGCCCAGGAGGGGCCGGGTTACGCAAAGAGTACTCATCATGAAGGAAGCCCAAGACCCAACGTCAGGATGGCGGTTAAGTAAAGGGTCTAAGGCCCATAGTCGATTCAAGGTCCATAGTGGTTAACCGCCATGACGGCATGACTTGTATTATAAGGTAGAATTAACTAGTCACCGAGCCGGACACTGTTTATGAGCCGGCCGGGACTCTGTAGGCCGCAGGGCGTCAACCCGTGTATATAAGGGGATGATCCGCCGGCGGCTTAGGGCAAGAAACAACACGTCGAGAGCCAGGCATAGCGTATCTCGCTCCCTGGTCATCGAAACCTCAAGCAATACAACCCAACTAGACGTAGGCCTTCCTTCACCATAAGGGGCTGAACTAGTATAAAACCTCTCGTGTCCTTTGTCCCGATTAACCCCTTTAAGCTTCCTAGTTGCGATGGCTCCACGACTAAGTCTTTCCAAGAGGACATCTGCCGTGACAATTCCACGGCACCATGGGAATAATGGTAAGCGCAAAGCGGATAGTTCAGACTTCGTGGCTAACACAAATATGCAGCGTTGTAAAGGTAAACCACCCCAGCGCGGTGGAGGGATGAATCTGGAGCGCTTGTTAAACCAGCCCTGCCCAAAGCATGGAACCAAGGAGGCCCCTTCCACACATCTTTGGAAGGATTGTCACATAACGAGGGAGTTCAGAAACTCTGATCTCTACCGGTACGATCAGGGTCCGTCGGGCGGTTCAGGTACCGGTTTCCATGGGGGCGGCGGTTCAAGCTCTGGATTTCAGAATAACGAGGACCATCAGAACAACCATAGTAATAGCCAGCAGAATAACCAAGGGAATCAGCAGTAGTCAGGTTACCAAAGCCACCCCAAGCAGTTGAACAGCGGACAATATGATGTGTTCACTACTAGCCTGTGCAAGCGAGATCAGAAGCTTTGCAAGAGGGCAGCTAATGCTGTTGAACCGGCCGTGCCACATTATCTACGATGGTCGGGGCAGCCCATTGTGTGGAGCAGAGAGGATCACCCGCCACGGGTTGACAATCCGGGTCAACTAGCTTTGGTGGTAGCACCTCAGGTGGGGGGTTATAAGTTTACCAAAGTTCTGATGGATGGAGGGAGCAGTATCAACATCTTGTACTATGAGACTTTCCGTCGCATGGGGTTGACAGATAAGAATCTTAAACTGTCAAACACTATTTTTCATGGTGTAGTACCAGGTAAATCGGCATACCCTGTTGGAAAGATTGCTTTGGAAGTTGTGTTTGGAGATGAGCATGACTCCAGGTCTGAAATATTGACCTTTGAGGTGGTGAAAATCCAGAGTCCATATCACGCGCTATTTGGACGGCCGGCTTACGCAAAATTCATGGCAAGACCCTGTTATGTCTATTTACAGCTCAAAATGTCGGGTTATAATGGGGACAATCACAGTACATGGAAGTCGAAAGATTGCTTTGGATTGCGAGGAAGGTGAAGCGGCCTATGCTGAATCGGTTTGTGCTACAAAGGAGCTGAAATTTTATAAAGACAATGTTGATCCGGCAGACATGACCCCTCTGAAGAAGCCCACAACTGAGCAGGACCCGGCCCTGACGTTCAAACCGGATAATGGGACTAAACTCGTTGACTTTGTCCCTGGTGATTCATCCAAACAGTTTAGTATCAGTGCCAATCTGGATCCGAAATAGGAAAGCGCGCTCATCGAGTTCATCCGTGAGAACCGGGGCATTTTTGCATGGAAACCTTCTGACATGCCAGGTGTATCGAGGGGACTCACTGAGCACACTCTCAATATTGATCCCAAGTTTAAACTGATCAAGCAGTTCCTCGCCATTTTAACGAAGAAAGACGCAAGGCCATTGGCGAAGAGGTAGCCCGACTACTGGCGGCCGGGTTTATCATCAAAGTATTTCATCCCGAGTGGTTGGCTAATCCGGTGCTCGTTCTTAAGAAAAATGGCACTTGGCGTATGTGTGCGGACTACACAGATTTGAACAAGGCCTGCCCGGCAGATACTTTTGCTCTCCCGCATATTGATCAGATCATTGATGCGACGGCGGGTTGTGAGCGCCTGAGTTTCCTGGATGCTTATTCAGGCTATCATCAGATTAAAGTGGCAGTTAAGGACCAGGAGAAGACAGCATTCATCACTCCCTTTGGAGCCTTCTGCTATGTTTCTATACCTTTTGGGCTCAAGAGTGCCCAAGCAACCTACCAGCATTGTGTGCAAAATTGTCTTCGGGCGTAATGTTCATGCCTATGTGGATGATATTGTGGTAAAGTCCAGGAAGTAGGAAACCTTGATAGATGATCTCAAGGTGACGTTTGACAATCTTCGGGTTTACAAAATGATGCTCAACCCAAACAAATGCGTTTTTGGTGTTCCTGCAGGCAAGCTCTTGGGTTTTCTTGTGTCCAACAGAGGCATTGAGGCCAATACGGAAAAAATCAAAGCGATCACATCCTTGGCTGAACCGGCGTGTATCAATGATGTTCATCGTCTGGTGGGCCGGATTGCATCCCTCAGCCGGTTTATCAGCCGTTTGGGAGAGAAGGCGATTCCCCTGTATCAGATGTTGAAGAAGATAGATAACTTCGTCTGGAGTAACGCCGCCAATGCGGCATTTGAGGATTTGAAGCGGCAGCTGGCTGAACCACCCGTCCTTGCTCCTCCGGTTGATAACGAGCCTCTGTTATTGTACGTGGCTGCCAATGCCCGTGCGGTCAGTGTGGCAATTGTGGTTGAGCGTAAGAAGGCTGGAAAAGAATATCCGATTCAATACACAGTTTATTATATGAGTGAGGTACTGATCGAATCAAAGCAAAGATATCCACATTGGCAGAAGCTGGTGTATGGAGTTTTTATGGCAAGTAGGAAGTTCAAACAATACTTTCAAGGCCATCCTATCACAATGGTTAGTTCGGCTCCTTTGGGCGATATAATCCAGAATAGAGAAGCAACTGGCCGGGTTGCGAAGTGGGCAATTGAGCTTGGTCCACACGGGTTGAAGTATATGCCTCGAACGGCCATCAAATCTCAGGCGCTTGTTGACTTCATCAATGATTGGACCGAGTTACAGGCACCAGAGGACAAACCGGATAATACATACTAGACCATTCACTTTGATGGGTCCAGGCAATTGGAAGGCTCGGGGGCTGGGGTTGTCCTTACTTCCCCTCGAGGTGAAAATTTTTGTTATGTTCTCCGCTTAATGTTTCCTTGTTCTAACAATGCAGCAGAGTACGAGGTTTTACTCCACGGTCTCCGTGTGGTTAAGGAAATGAACTTAAGCCGGGTTCGATGTTTTGGAGATTCTGATCTGGTGGCTCAGCAAGTTTATGGTACTTGGGATTCTAAGGACCCACTCATGGCGGCTTATAGGCGCGAGGTGGATATTGTAGCAGGTCACTTTAAGGGTTATCAGGTGGAGCACATTGACCTGTGCAAGAATGAAGTAGCAGATGCTCTAAGCCGGCTGGGATCTCAGCGTAAACCGGTACCACCCAATACCTTTCTAGATATCTTGCATAACCCATCTGTAAAATTGCCTACAGAGGAGAATTTAGCTGTTCCTGATCCGAAGGCCCAATTGGTAGCCGCTTCACATGCCACTCCGGATTGGACGGTTCCATATTTGGCGTATCTGAACCGGGGCGAGTTACCAGATGATGAGCTTTTCGCCAGACAGATAATTCGGCGGTCCAAGTCTATGGTTGTTCACAATGGCGAGTTACACCGTTCTAGCATTTTAGGCGTATTCCAACGTTGTGTTTCTCTTGAAGAAGGACAAGAGATTCTACCTGAAATACATGAAGGGGATTGCGGTCACCATGTCGGTTCAAAATCCTTGGTGGCTAAAGCTTTCCGTCATGGGTTCTACTGGTTGACAGCTCATTCTGATGCGGAGGATCTGGTAAAGCGGTGTGACGCTTGTCAGAAGTTTTCACGTCGAGCTTCACGTTCCGGTTCAAGAGTTACGCATGATTCCCATCACTTGGCCATTTGCTACTGGGGGGCTTGATATGGTTGGACCCTTTAAGCGCTCCAAGGATAAGAAGACCCACCTGTTGGTGGCGGTTGACAAGTTCACTAAATGGGTTGAAGCGGAGCCCATCAGTAAATGTGATGCAGCCACGACGGTTCAATTTCTCAAAAAGATTATTTTCCGTTTTGGTTTTCCACACAACATCATCATAGATAATGGTACAAACCTTTCTAAAGGTGAGATGGAAGAGTTTTGCCAACGAGAGCACATCCGGCTTGATGTAGCGTCCGTGGCTCACCCCCAGTCTAATGGTCAAGCTGAAAGGGCGAATCAAGAGATCCTGAAGGGTATCATGCGTCGGCTTATGGTCCCTTTGAAGCGGACGTCGGGTTGTTGGGTGGAAGAATTACCATCTGTGTTATGGAGTGTAAATACCACCCCAAATCGATCTACGGGTTATACACCTTTTTTCATGGTTTACGGGGCTGAGGCCGTCCTCCCAAGTGATATTCGTCACGACTCGCCTCGGGTTGCGAATTATGTTGAAGCGGACAATGAGCAAGCACGTCAGGAGGCACTGGACCTGTTAGATGAGAAACGGGACATGGCTTTGGCTCGGTCGGCGGTTTATCAACAAGACCTGCGGCCTTATCATAGCTGCTGGGTTAAGACAAGAACCTTTCAAGAAGGCAATTTGGTGCTCCGGCTCATTCAAGACCAGACCGATATGCACAAGTTATCCCCACCTTGGGAAGGGCCCTTTGTGGTCAGCAAAGATCTGCACAACGGATCATACTACCTCATTAACGTTCGAGAAGACTCACGTAGCTCTGAGGAGGAGACCCGGCAGCCATGGAACATAGCTCTCCTACGACCTTATTACACTTGAAGCCACAGGCTTTTCTTATGTACATATTTCAACAATGTATATATTATGACCAATATAATAAACTGACATCCTTGCTATCAAGCAGGGCCTCTGCCATTTTCTTCA
Source organism: Aegilops umbellulata (assembly GCA_032464435.1). Classification (NCBI taxonomy): domain Eukaryota; kingdom Viridiplantae; phylum Streptophyta; class Magnoliopsida; order Poales; family Poaceae; genus Aegilops; species Aegilops umbellulata. The sequence continues at coordinate 5,693,474 of CP136058.1, read as the reverse complement.
AATATCTGTTTTACTTGGGGTCTTCAGCTAATAAAGCGAAGTACTCATGTTAAACCGGCTATCATGCCACCACCTAGCTTGGGAGCTTCACACCCAAGGGGCCAAAGAGAGTTCGGTTGCTCAAAGCATGACTCAAACATAGGCACCCATTGAGCACAGCTCACAAAGTTATTTGGGGGCTCTTTGTGTCAAATACCAAAGAGTTTGAAAGGACCCTTGTAGCCGGGTATCGACCCACGGCTTGGAAGCCTGGTGTATTCACCTAAAACCCCGGGTTAACCTGCCTTCATCAAGTAAGCCACTCCTATCCAGGTAATCCTGGCACGACCCGTCGAACGTTTGACAGTTACTCTCATTCAGACCCTGAACTTGTCAAAGTTAAAACGATGATTGTTTAGTTGGAGGCCCATCTTAACAGGCTTTGTCAAAATGGTTTAACTCAGTGGCCTGGCAGCCCATGAAAAGCCTCGATTTGGGCCTGGCAGCCCTTGAAAAGCTTTAACCATGGTTTTTTGTTTGCTTCTTGCAAAGTTTTTGTTCTTTCATAATTTTTATGTTAACCCGATGTTTCTTAACCCCGTGTGGCTTACGGATCTTTTCTGTTAAAGCATGCAATTAAAGGTAACCCAGCATCCTTGAAACCGGTCTGGCTCTGACACCTTGTCTCCAGCAATCATCTGGTGTCCATCACAACCCGACATCCTTCAAACCGGTCTGGCTCTGACACCTTGTCTCCAGCAATCACCCGGTGTTCATCACAACCCGGCATCCTTCAAACCGGTCTGGCTCTGACACCTTGTCTCCAACAATCATCCGGTGTTCATCACAACCCGGTTTTATATCATATATACCAGCATTGCATGGTGGCAGTTGGGTTTTCACCCTTACTAAAATCAAAATTGGTAAACCAACAGCATAGTTTCAAATCACAGGTTTGATTTATTATTGCTACTTTATAGCAACCATGGTTGTCTATGTGTTGGGAATTTTGACTCATCCGGTGGTAAACCGCCTGGACAGATTTTTTCTTATGCAGACACAGGGATTGCATAATATTGTAAAAGTACATAAGCCAGTACTGAAATTATCATGGCGGATCAAGGCAAAGTATATCCCAGTACACGATGGCAACAGATCAATGTATTTTCGCTAGCCTATTACAAGGCGCTTTAAGGCCCAAAATATGGTGTTGTTTCCAACTGAACAAAGTTTATGGAGCATCAATCAGATTGCCGGATCAAGCCTCATTACCATGTTGATGTGAAGTTGATGGGTCATTTGGCGTCGGATCAGCCTCCTCCTCCCCACCTAGTGGTTTGAAGTCCGCGGTGGTCCAGTCAATCCGGGTTAAAGCCTGAAAGACAGCTCCTTCAATGATAAGTTCCGATGGATCAACGTCAGGGGCATAAGTGTGCTTACAGATTGGCGGAACAAGATTTTGCGCTTCCGGCATGACAGCGTTAATCCGTTTGTTGTTGGTATCATAATAAGACCGGTGAACAGTCAAGTTAGCATCTTCTGCCAGCTGACTCGCTAGAGGACGCATTTCCCTTGTCACATTTTTAAGGGCTTCGTCATCAAAATCTGCCCCATTTTCTTGTGTGCTTGGAAAGCCTTTGGCGAGGTCAACCGGATCCAGGTCGGCTATCCACGCTTTGGCTCGGCTGAGTGCCAACAAAGCGCCAGCCCTGGCAGCGGATCGCTTCACCTCTTCTATCTATGCTGGTGCCATGGATAGCCTTGCTAGAGTGTCCTTGATCAGTGTTGGGGCCGGATTGTTGTAGGATGTTGCGCAGATAACCCGTTGGGCACCGGCATACAGTTGTTCAATTAGAGTATATGCTGCTTTCAGCTTCATCCGTACATCCGAGCCCGGATGAGCAATGCGGCTACCTACAACGGTTTAAGAGTTTCATATTTAAACCGACACCTTACAAGATGGATATTACAGATGCCTTGGCCGTACTTACCAAATACTACAGAGGTCATGGCATTAACTTGACGCTTCAATCCAGAAAGCTCTTCTGCCACCGGTTTAAGAGCTGACTCGGTGTCTTCAGCCTGTTTCAGCAATGTATCCTTCTCAGTGTCCCAATTGGCACGTTTAGCCTTGAATCCTTCCTTAAGTTGTTCCAGGGAAGTTAAAGCGGCTCTTAGCTCATCTTTGGCCTTGGAAGATTCTTCTTGATGGGATTTGATACTTTCTTGAAGATCAGCAATTTGTGTGTGTTGATGGTTTATATCAGCCTGCCACAATCAGAGGAGCATATCAATATTTTATCAAAGTCCCAAGTATACAACTAGTTATACACTTGGCACTTGGGGTCTAATGCAGATTGCTTCTTTACTACTGCTTGTTCAAAGTCCCGAGGATTAATACAAGTTTCAATCCTGGCACTTGGGAGCTAATGTATATTTGCTCAAGAACATAAGCAAGGAAAAGTCAACAATATGCAGTATGGCAGATCAAAAGTCCCGGTTTGTCTTTGCAAGCTAAACCGGCCCTTGGGGGCTACAAGATGCAAGGCAGTGAAGATAGAAGATACGGATAAAAAACGTTCACCTCATAGCGTTCCTTCATCAGATTTACCAAATCGGCTTCATAATCTCGGTTTGTATAAAGTCGGTTCAAGAATTCGGAATGAAGATCCTGGGCAGAAAGATTAGCATATTTTGACGAGTCATCCCACATCTTCCCCTTGCCCATAGAAACAAACTCGTCCTTGGCGGTATGTTTTGCCAAGATAACTGGATTGCCCGGGGCGGTATACGCAGTGCCAGTAACAACAACGTCATCATCTTTGGCTGGGTTTGGAGCGGTAGCAGGGTTTGGCGGATTAGCAGTTGAGTTCAGTGGATCAACAACTGGACTTGCAGGTGTAGCATGTGCACTTGATGTGCCCTCATGTGTAGCCGGATCAGCTTCCGGCAGATCAACATTGGTAGCTGGCTCCGCCGGGACAGAATCATCCATGATATTATCAAGATTTTCATCAGCATTTTCAGGAGCCTCCTCATGTTCAACTTCGCCAGTAGGGTCACTGGTCTTAGCCTTCTTGCTCAGATGAGCTTGGGCACTAATATTAAAACAAGGATTAGCATGATTAACCGAATTATGAAGGCAAAATGGAGGGCTGCATACTTACCTAGGGATGGTTTTCAGTGGAGGCAGCTGAGTAGTTGATGAACCGCCAGACGAATTAGAAGACACCTGGTAATTTGAATCAGATGGATTGGGAGGGCATTGGAAAAAACCCTTCAAAGGATAAAGTTTTTCAGGAGAACAAGCAACCTCTGGACGACGTTTCCGGTTTGGTGTATGAGGTAAACCGGAAGAAGTGACCTGTTGACCGCTGTGCCGGGTTGTGCGACGCCCTTCGGTTTGTTGTGTCTTCAAAGAGAGTTTTTGACCCAAGTAAGCAAGAGGGTGAGAGAATTTCACTTTCCAAACTACACGGCGAAATCTTTGAACCGGCACAAGTTCTGAGACAGAAAGGCAAATTACCTCAACATGATCTGCACGGCTGGCCTCCGCATCATCATGGGAGTAATCATTATGAATAAGGTGTATGAAATAGAAGCCAAGGGAGTCAAATTTTACCTCTTCAGCCGAGTCACTGACATCTTCTGGCGGTTCAGAAGACTCAACAATTTTCTTCTTGAAAGTTCTCTTGGTGAACTTGCTCTTGACACGAGGAGCCTTGGCCGGTTTTTCTTGCGGTTTCCTTTTCCAGAAGGAGCTATTGGCCTGCGAGATTACACAAAGGGTTATTATAGCAGTGTTAAAGCGGAGAAGGATCAGGAAGGTACAAGGTTAAATTTTTTACCGCCAGCGGTTTGTTGGAGGCATAAAAGGGGCGCACACCAGTTTGAGTGCATACGGCAAGCGATTCGTCAAGTATTTTCTTTACACTCTCAGTAACTTCATCATCAGTCTGTTCTATTTCATTAAACCGTTGTGGGTCATTGGTCTTGCCGGTATATTCACACATAAATCCGGGGCAGCGGCTTAAAGGTAGAATACACCATGAAACCCAACAGCGGACGAGATCCACACCAGTTAAACTGTTGGCAAGGAAATCCCGGAGTTTGGTGAGTTGAGGTGCGTAGGCTTGTCGTTCTTTGGTAGACAATCGTTGAGGTAAAGGGTGGCCATTGCTAAGCCGGTGCGGACAGTAGCCCGGCAAAGGATTTTCTTCAGCAGGGGCAGTGTTCGGACAATAGAACCAAGTTTGGTTCCAGTCTTTTGGATGGCTGTGAAGTTTGGCGTGAGGAAATTCAACCTCTTTCCTCTTTTGAATCGACACACCACCAAGTTCAGTATTGGGGCCGTCAGAAAATTCGGTCCGGCGGTTTAAGTGGAAGAGGTCTTGAAAGAGATCAACGGTTGGTTCTTCTTGTAGGTAAACCTCGCAGAATACTTGGAAATCGCATATGTTGGACACAGAATTTGGTCCAATGTCTTGAGGATGGAGCTCGAAGCTGGCAAGTACATCCCGGAAATTTTTTGATCCGGGGGGACTAAACCCTAGAGCTAGATGTTGCATGAATACAACCACTTCTCCATCTTGAGGCTCAGGAGGGCACTCAGGGCCAGGAACTCGCCAATGAAGGACATTTTTTGAACATAAAGCGCCCGTGGTGACATATCCATTGATTTGCGTCTCTGTGATCCGAGATGGAACCCAATTGCAAGCAGCAAATTGCTTCCCCATCTTACAAGGTCTGTAAAAGGAAATAGACGGTTTACGATTAACGGTTCATGTGTGTTTGTCAATGTTAAACCGGCAATTTAATCAAAGAGTACATACGAAGTGAACAAGGCATTGCTATTCAAAGTCTAGATGGCGGTTTAAGTGAGGGCTAATGGCATATGATGGATTATCAATTACTAAAGGTTAAACCGCCCTTGGGAGGCAGAACCCAATCTGAAAATCTGCTAGGTGTTGCAGAAACAAGTTTCACAAGATGGTGATATAATTTTGGATCTACCGTCGTTCAGTAAAGAAATTTTTCTGAGGCCTACAATGGTGTTAAGCAGAACAGAGAAGGTTCAGATAAGGATTTATCCAGGAATAGTAAGATGCTGTAGTACGGCAGAGTAAAGCTACAAATCCAGCCGCAAAGAGAAACTATCAGGCCTAGCTAGGTTCAGTAAGATGCTAAAGGAAAAGCAGATAAACACGGATGAACACTGACGAACACCGAAGAAACTTTGAACCCCTAATGTAGATCTAATAAGTAAAGAAAGGAGTATTTACCAGGGCCACGTAGCGGCGGAGTATCACAGGAGATCTGGTACGAACTGGGTGATGCAGCGACGTAGTTGGTGCAGACTTGAAGATCGACGACGGCGGTGGCGGCGATGCTTGAGGTCTTCGGGTCGCGAGGAGGAAGACGACGTGAAGAGGAAAGGGGGAAAATGGAAGGATCCCCTGTCTTATTTATAAAGGAAGAGGGATAAAACGGCAAGCGCAAAAATCGAGGAGTCTAAGCGGCAAAAGAGGATGCAGTTGTCGCCTCGATCTTCGAGAATTAATTAAAGAGAAGGGAATCTTCCTAAATCTTTTTATACAGGGATGACATCACAATGATTTACTGCAGTGACAAAAGATGACGTCATGGCGGTTCACCAAAATTTACAAGGAGAAGACAATATGGCGGTTTACGAGAATTGTTAGAAATTCTGGTAGTTTTTCTATGGATTGAAGATTGACATGAACAGGTTCAAATCAATCTAGGGCCTAATGTTGAGGATATAACAACTAAGGGTAAACCGCTCAGGAGGGGCCGGTTCACCTTTAGCTATACTGAAACCCAAGAAGACCCAGGAGATGGCGCTTTACGAATGAAGCTTAGAGGCCCAGAGCCCACGGGCGATTTAGGGCCCATGATAGTAAACCACCATGATTGTATAAACTTGTATTGTAAGATAGGAAAGAGGAGACCGAGGCGGACACTTGTATGAGCCAGCCTCGGGACTCTATAGACCGGCCATGGTCCTCCTTAGTATATAAAGGGGTGACCCGGTGGCTGTTCAGGGCAGGAAAGACAACAACTCGAGACTCAGGCAAAGCGTATTCGCTCCCTGGTCATCAAACCCGATCAATTCCATCACAACTAGACATAGGCTTTTACCTTCATCGAAGGGGCCGAACTAGTATAAACTCCCATGTCCCTTGTACGATTTAACCCCTTCAAGCTAACCTGTAGTGATGGCTCCACGACTAAGTCCTTTCAAGAGGACATCTGACGTGTTAATTCCACGACACCGCCCGTATGTACACATACGTGGCCGTATTTTCTTTCTTGCACCCTGGCCGCCTCTACTACGACACGTGCGCGCCTCTACATCCACCAGTATATATGTACGTACACGTTCGCAACCAGAATGACAACGCTACGTACGCTTCGACCAGGTGGGTCCCGACTATCAGGCACTTCCTTGCATGCGAAGATGTAGCTGGTGGGTCCGAGCAGTCAGGGGGTGGATCATTTTTTTTCCTGGACGTACTTCCTTGCGTGCGAAGGTGTAGCTGGTGGGTCCCAGCAGTCAGGGGGAAACGTTTTTTTCGTGAAATACGGTGGTCCGTCCGGTGGGTCCCCGCTGTCAGGTGGAGGAATAATTATTCTGCGCGTAATAAGGAGGCACTTCCTTGCTGCGGCCGTGGACCCAGCTGTCAGCGGCTCCACGCACAGTACTCTTCCGATGGAAATCGATCGTTGACCACATTGACCACGCCGCGCCGAGAGCACCATGGCGGTGGACGACGGCGAGGCCTAGGAAGGGGACGACGCGGAGCCGGTGAAGACGCGGCAGAGGAAGCCCGCGCGGAGAGGAGTATGAGGGTTCACTAGTTCAGCTGCGGTGTGAGGTTGCCGTCGCCGCAGGGCCTGGCCAGCGATGGGAATAGTAGGGGGCGATGAGGCCTCTGCGGCAGCACAGCCGGCCACGGGAGGCAGGAGCATGTGGCACGCCCGGCGCTGCTTTGGGCGGCTGGAGCAAGAAGACCAGAGGTTGAAGAAGCACTACGGCTGTTGGATGGACATCGTACGGTCACTGGAGCTAGAATCGTTCATATTGACTAAGTTGACAAAGCCCTTCGTCCCCGTCAACTTAGTAGGCTCACAAGTCAGCCTCCCACCAAGGTGGGTCCCAGCTAGCTGGGGGAGTATTCATTTTTTTGTGCGTAATAATGAGGCACTTCCGGTGGGTCCTAGCTGACAGCGGGGGGAACGTTTTTTTCGCGAAATACGATGGCCCGTCCGCTAGGTCCCAGCAGTCAGGGGGAAATGATTTTTTTCGCAAAATACTGGTGGCCTGTCCGGTGGGTCCCCGCTATCAGATGGAGGAATAATTATTTTCCGCGTAATAAGGAGGCACTTCCTTGCGGCTGCCGTGGACCCTGCTGTCAGCCTCTCCACGTACAGTACTCTTCCGATGGAAGTCGGTCGTTGACCACATTGACCATGTCGCGCCGAGAGCACCACAGCGATGGACGACGGCGAGGCCTAGGAAGGGGACGACACGGAGCCGGGGAAGACGCGGCAGTGGATGCCCACGCGGAGAGGAGTACAAGCGTTCACCGGTTCGGCTACGGTGTGAGGCTACCGTCGCTGCAAAATAACAGGGGGTGTGGGTGAGTTGAGGGATGCCCTGGCCAGCGGTGGGAGTAGTAGGGGGCGCTGAGGCCTGCGCGGCAGCATAGCCGGCCACGGGAGGCGGGAGTAGGTGGTCCCGCCGGCGCTGCTTTGGCGGCTGGAGCAAGAAGATCAGAGATTGAAGAAACACGACGGCCGTTGGATTGACATCCAACGGTTACGTCTGCTAGAATTGTTTGTTGACGTATATAATAACTAAAAAATCTTGCATACGCATCAACTAAACAGGCCCACAAGTCAGACCACTCCCTCTTTTTTTAATAATTTATATATAGCTCATGGCAACTTCTTGTGCAATTTATTGCAGTCATTTTTTTGGTTGGCCAGGGCCAATTTTGCATATTTCTGTGGGTTCCAAGCTATTTTTAATACCAAAATGTCGGCCAGATTTAAAGTACTTTGAAGATATTTTTAAATTAGGTTAATGCCCAGTGAAATAGGAATCTCGAAATGTGAAAAAAAATCAGAAATTATAAAGTAATTGCCAATTTGTCATCTATTTTTATATTTACAACCCATTTCATATTACTTTCAAGATTTGCAGGCGTCTTGAAAGAGTTGCAGCCCATCAGGGCGTAGAAAAATAAGTAGGCCTGGATTGTGTATTCTTGAGAAAAAATAAACTGGGCTCATTTTCACAACGAAAAAATAGCTGGGCTGGTCACATGGTGAACATAAAATATAAACCTGGGCTAGACGGGCCATAACCCAGGTCAAACCCTGCTCCGTCTCAACAATACCAAACAAAAAAATACTGCTTGAGTAGCTACGTCCCAGGTGTCAGCCGATCTTGTGCTGTTCTCTTGTCTATTGACTATATACGCTCACAATGTCGTGGGTCCCAGATGTCAGGAAAACACTAGGAGGAAGCATTTTATTTTTCCATACGCTGACGTGGTGGGCCCCTACTGTCATCCTCTCTACGTACTTCTGCCGATTCCTATTGTTTGTTGACCATGTTGACAACGCGAGAGGGCGGCGCCGCGGCGAGCGCACCAAAGCGCGCGGAGGATGTCGGCGTTAACAATTTAGGAGACAGTGGGGCGGCGATGCGTGCGCTGAGGCGCAGCCAGCCGTGCGAGGCGGAAGCAGGCGGCCCCGCCGGTGCTGGTTTGGTCTTGGCGGCTGGAGGAAGACAGGACTGAAGAAACACGACAGACTGTAAAAGCAGCAGGAGTACTTAACAACCTTAACTGAAACCAGCAGGGGCACTTAACAACCAAAGCTGAAAGCAGTATGAGTACTTATACAGGTTCAACCGTACAAAGCACGCCTCGAACAGTGCTACTTTGCCTATAGTTAACCAAGGGTGAGGCCGCCAAGCCCCAGGACAAGGCCCAGGCACCACCCTGCGCATCCACAACCTTCTGAAAGCGGCTTCATCTTGCAACGTGGTCAATAAACGGAATATTCGCTTTAGAGCCATGGAAAAGCATGAACATAATCTACTGTCCTATTCTCCAAGATGGACGGGCCTTCATTATTTGAGACCACCCATGAATAAGTATCTTTTCACCTCCAAGGGGAATTGAGTAGGTCGACATAAACATCATGTTGTGACCAAGCGCAAGTCTGACTCGACCATGGTCAGGCATCTGTATAGGAACAATAGAACTCGGCAGTTCCTATTTCAAGAGGACCACAGCTGTAAAACTGTGTATAAGCAATAGTTTATGAACAACATATATAACAGAAAACAGCTCGTACCATAAGTTTCTCGACACAGTTGGACCTGTTCAACGAGTGCAGCAGTGTCACATATATGCCACGTGGCCTTCCACCATTGAAACGCCCCACAATGACCTCAAGACGATCAATAAAGTGTAGGAACTTGTGGATGTCGACACAGTCAACTTCAGTGCCATTAGTAACAGCCGAGTTATTACAGAGTAACAAACGAGCATACTGCTTAACTCTGAAAAAACCTACACGTGCCACCAATTATAAGAAAATATTAGTTAGAAGTAGCATATTCGTGAGAGATTCGTTGCTACTTCTAAAGTTAAATTGTGATTAGTTAGACAGAATAGGTGGATTAAGAAGTAATCGAGGCAACAAGCAAGAACTAGATACAAAACTAACATGGATGAACAATTGGAATGACGTTGGGGTGGAAGATCGCAGTGAAAATGAGACCAGGTTCTGCTATTTCCATCAACATTCGTGCGCCAACTTTCAGTCGGTAACAGTTGAGAAAGTTTATCCAAGTTCGACAATAAAAAAAGCAGCGATCTTCTTGGTTCATGAACCCAACTCGGAACCTATATCCATGGCTTGTCTTCACTGTGACCATTAAACTAGTGTATTTAGTTATGGCAAGGCCGAGCATCTTGAGTACATGTGTTCTGGCAGAGCAAATAATACACTGCAGGAAAAATAATATGAGAACACAGCATGTTCAAATAAACACCACCCTCCCTGATAGAAAAGAGGATTCTAGGAACATACTGTGCGTGTTTCAAAATGCTGTGTTAGGATGAGAAGGAACAAGTGTGGCGTCTCGCCGAGGGCGTAGATACCTGTAGGGTACTCGCACTTTGGGCACTTCAAATGAAACACACTAGATTCAGTAGGAAGAAAAATGCATGAACTGCGGCGGCTGCCATCCTAGGATTACCTGCGACCAAGGGACTTGGATTTATTGGGGATGGATGAAGAATTCGTACCTGGTTCTCCATGAGAGAACCCTATGCAATCGCCGACAGGGGGTTTTCTCTGAACAAGCAGACGAGGGAGAAGGGGATTCAGGCCTAGTGAAATATTGCCGCTTCATCCATCCAGCTTACTGCTTAAGCTGGAAAGGGGGGGTTGTGATTTGATGGCTCATTGCATTACTGTGGAGCTACGACCGGGGTGTGTCTACCATGAAGTTGTGCACTCTAATTTGTGCATATGGCACGTGGACCCCGTTGCTGGTTGGCCCACATATCAGCGAAAGGAAGTAGAAAGACAGGAGTAACTAGTTACACATAAATATATTTTTTGACAGAGAGATACTCCCTCTGTAAAGAAATATACAAATCTTTTATATCACAGGCTCACCTTGCCGAGAAATATACTCCCTCTGCAACGCACGGGCATTATGGGGGTTCAGCTTTTCTTATGGGGGTTCAGCTGAGAATATAGTACTCAGATAGGCTCATGGTTCTGGACTTTGGGCCGCAGGCCGACCCTGCATGTTTGGGGGCCCATGTGTTCTACCTCTTTTCATATTGCAAGCGATCGGTACGGCGCTAGTTTAAGATGTTGTCGCAAGGCGAATACACAAAATTGAATAAAGCACGACAGCTGTTGGAATGAAATCAAACAACAGTTCCTAACCAGCAATCAGAGTTGCAATTCTATCAACGATATACCATGTGATAAATAATACTGTCGTACTACTTATACACACAGGACACTTGTTTCACCATGCCAGATTATTACATCAAAATCTCTCGGAGGATAGATCAGTTCGGCAGTTGCGTGCTGCTAATTTCAAAGTTGATTTGGACCAGCTCTCCTTGCCGAGAAAGTTCGATTTTGACATCATCCCCTACCGCAAGATATGATTTAGATTTGAACCTTGACCATCCTTTAGCATCAATCATCATGCGACGATCCTTTGTACTTACGGTATATTGAGCAGGTTCATTCACACCAAGGCTGCGCATGGTAAGAGAAACTTGGCCGCGGTCACCTGGATTGTTGAACGACTCCCTCGTTGCTCTAGGAATTCTCTGTTTGCAAACAAGAAGACATACCCAAATAGTTAGATCAACACAGTGAATCATCTGAAACAACATGGAAAGAAAAAAGAACGAAGCACTTGGGCGGCCAATGCTTACCAAGAAGGTGGACATGTCGGTTTTTTTTAAGGACTTTGGTATATGAAGTGCGAACTGCAGCCCAGTCTGTTGCCGGTGCAATAGCACGGGCCGGAGCAGATGCAAGTGCAAGTGTTGGTGCAGGTGCCCAAGCCGCTGCTGCTGCCGGAGATGGTGCTCCTTGTAGAGCTGGTGCCGGTGTCGGAGCAGGTGCCGGTGTCGATGCCCGATCCTCCGGTAGATCAGACTGATCCGCTGACGCAGTCGGTGCCCAATCCTCAGCTGGATCAGACTGAGCTGCTGCCGCTGTCAGTGCTAGAGCAACTGCCGATGCTCGATCTGTGCGAGACAGCGACGATCGTGTCTGGTCTGCTATGATCAGCTTTCTAACTTGACTAGTAGGGTTGAGTGTAGAGGAGGAGTAGAGGGTAGCTGGGATCCGTGACCGTGATCCAGTTTTTTTCTTCATTTCTTTTAAATGCGAGAAGGTCTAATTGTGGCATTTTTGTTAAACCAAACTATAGTTCATCATAAGGATTCAGCTTGTACTCAGACAATAGACTGATCCAATTTTTTCAAGTAATATAAGTGATGGACAGTGCCTTCGTTACTGACACGACATAAGAAGTGAAACCTGCAAAAATAGCCATCGTAGATCAAACCAAACGGTTTATTCTGTGATGAATGTCACATGGCAAAACCTGCATCGTAAAATTGCAGGAAAAGAAAGAAAACATGACTTTAAATCAATAAGATTTAGACAGTAAATCAATAAGATTTACTTGATGTGACACGAGTGAATCCTTACCAGGAAATCACTATGTTGAAGTACTAAACAAAAGATTGATCGTCAAACTACGCGTGGCATGCAGGGGCCCTGCCTACTCCCACAAGCATGACAGTCCAAAGGTCGTGACAAATCGTATGGACCGAACATCCATGGGGCTGGAAATCCTGGTGGGTGCGATAAACCATGCAATGCATACAGATATTGGAGTGTAACCATAATTGATAAACCGTCCTCACAAAAAATATTATCTGGATACTTCAATATATACAGACTGAATTGTGTGGACAGACATTAACATAGACCGCTCTTAGGACTGACCACACACCAAAAGCGGCAGTACTAATAAACAATACAGGGTTCACAAACACAAATCAAGAAATGAACAATAGTATTTACTACAAACAAGCAAAGTTGCACTAACTAAACTCTGTAGACTATTTCTTGCCACCGACCTACGGAATGAACCCCGCATAACTGACTAGGCCATGGACTTCGTGTGAGATGTCTACCTGCACCATCACCATCTTGTCAACCTTGGAGAACCTAACAGAGTGGTCTTTCCACTCATAAACATGATGATGAAGACAGGCCGCATCAGATTTGTTGGGAAGCTTTACAAGAACCACACCCTTCGTAATCGAAGGCACAACCAGGAAATTGTTGTGGTCAAGTACAGCCTCGAGAACACGCCTGACAACAATGCTACAGGAAAACACCTGTTCAGGACACGTGGCGACAAGGACACAGCAGCTGGATAGTTCAGCAGTAGAACTCATCATCAGGTCTTCCAGTTCACACGGCATGACTTTGAGAACTTCATCTCCACCGCGGACCTGGTTCTAATTCAGACAGAAACCATATTTTATTACTACCTCCGTTCAGAAATATAAGATGATTTTCGATATTATACTCCATATATGACTACATATACGCACAGAAATGAGTGAACAAAGACACTAGAACATGTCTTCAAAGGCATGAGAGCAGAGGGATTACATGCAAAATCCATAACACAAGTTACTGAGGCAAATATACTCTCTTAAAAGGTAGCATTGATGTTCATAAAGTACTCCCTCCGTCCCAAAATTACCTTCTTATATTTGTCTAGATACGGATGTATCAAGTATTAGATACATCCGTATCTAGACAAATCTAAGTTAAGAAATTTGGGACAGAGGGAGTAGTTGAAAGTAATCTATAAGAAATCAGTGTCAACCTCTTGCATGTTTTGGTCAAAAGAGGAATTTAGAACCGTCATTTAGCACACAAAAATCACATGCAAGATCACCTAGAAAGTTGTACTACTAGTACTAGTACTGCGTGTTAGATGAAAAAACACGATCAAGATCGAGAAAAAGATCGTCAAGAAGAGATATTACCTGGACTTGCTTAATGAGGGATCCCGAAGAGGGGGCCTTGGACAGGGCGATGGCTTTGAGCTTGTCTGCGGTAGTCTCGGCGCGGTGCTTGCACTTCTTTGTACCATGAGCCTCGAAGGTTTTGGCCGGAGCCATAGACATCACTTTGGCTGGTGCTCCAGCGTCCATCAAGAAACTATCAAATAGAAATAAAAGAAAAGAAACCATAATCACGAACCCAAAAGAAGAAAAGAGAGGGATTTATAGGATCAGTCTCGGGGTTGCAAGACTGGGCCTTGGCCAGAATCAACACCATTGATGCCCTCACCTTTCCTTCTTTGGGAGAGAAGAACAATGGCAGAAGCAGGTCGGGGTTAGGCAGAAGCGAGGGTTGGGTAGACAGGAAGCTGAGAGAGAAGAGTGAAATGATGGTTGCTTCGTCCGTCCAACTTACTACTGGAAAGGAGGGGGTTTTGTGATTTGATGGCTCATTGGGCATTACTGCGGCGCTTCGATTGGGGTAGTCTACTGTCACTCTACTACAAAGTAATTTAGTGCATGGCTGGTGGACCCCGATGCTGGCTGTCCCACACGTCAGCGAAAGTGAGTAATTTAGTGCATGGCTGGAGGAGTGTCGGGTGGTAGGTGCGACATATGCCAACAGGTGGGTTATCTTTGTGGGAGCCAGTAAGACGTCGCCGGTGCCTGGAAGCGGGATAAGGCGAAGACATGCACGCCGGCGAATCTTACCCAGCTTCGGGGCTCTCCGTGGAGATAACACCCCTACTGCTGCTCTGTGGGGTCTCCGCATGATCACTCAATGAACAAGTAGCTACAAGATGCTCCTTGAGATGTTTGGCGAGAGGAAGAAGAAGGGCAAGGCTAGCTCTACTCTTCTCTCTATTTGGTGTCTAAACTCAGATGAGATCAACCCTTTGCGTAGATACCCCGGGTGGTTTATATAGGCCTACCCCCCATGGGTACAATGGTAATCCGGCTCGGCGCGGGCCCTAGCCGTCAGTGTCTACGCTTGCCGGCTTCTGCGCCAGCTGTTGGGGCCCGCCAGCTGGTGGGTCCCGCCGGCTGCCGGCCTCTTGGTCGACAGGTAGGCCACACTGCCAAGGGCCCTGTCGGTGGCTGGTTACTGTTGCCTCAATCCTGATGATGAGGGCTTTATCGAGGTAAGCATGGCTACAGTGCCGCCGCCTGGCGGGCGATCGCTGTAGCCTCGCGTCGTCTTGTCTCCTTAAGGGAGTGCCTCCTTCGAGGGAGGGGGCAAGCCGGCTTGGGGAAGCCGGCCATGTCTTGGGCCGACTAGAGGAGGCCTGGCCGCCTTCGGGTGTCTCTCTGCCCGAAGGGGCCCACCGCCCGTTGGCCGCGCTGACAGCCCGCCGTGGATGGCGCCATAGTCAACGTGGCAACAGTGCCGCGCCGGACGGGTCAGGGCTACCCCGTACGGCGCACTGTGTCAGGCGTGCTCCGGGTTTCGGGGGTGGCAGGCTTTACTGTAGCCACGCCCCGTCCCATCGCCGTTATGTGGATGCGGGCTTCGAGGGTACGATCTTGACCGCGTCGTGGGAGCCGGCTCCTTGGAGTCGGCCTTCTCGTGGCTGGCTTCTTGGAGCCGGCCCTCCCGCGGCTTTCTTCATGAGGGTTAAGGCCGGGACGCCTTCTGATAGTCGGCCTGAGAGGCAGCCGACAGAGGGAAGGCAACCCCACGTCTTGGATCCTTGGAGGCCGGATCGACTCGTAATTTTTTCTGAAGTGCCACGGGGAGCTGGCTAGGCTACCTGTGGTCATTTACCCCGACAGTAGTCCCCGAAGCTGGTCAAGCTTCAAGGTTGGCAGGGGGACGAGAAGCTCGGCCAGCTTCCTATCTCGAGGAACCGGCAGATGGGAGCCGGCTCCGCTTATGCGTGCCGCCTTGGGAGGGCACCGTGGCCTCGTCAACGGGAACGTGGGCCAACTCGGGCGCTGACCGCGCGCCTCCCCGCGTGTACGTGGCAGAAAAGGCCTGCCATTGCGCGTGCGCAACAGGACGTCGCCGCAGGCCCGGGCCTGCCACTCCTGGCCTCGACCCAAGCGCGGATCTTCTGCGGCCCAAGATGGGCTGTTTGCCTTCCCGCAGCGGTTTCTCCACGCCGTCAAGGTGCAATTATAGCGGGGCGTGGGAGAGTGGGTGCAGTTAATCCCACGTCACCCACACCACGCCTCCTCGGCTCTGCCGCGAGGGTCTATAAGTAGGGGAGGAGAGGAAGCGGCAAGGGCTCGCACGCTCTCCCTCGCTCCAACCTTTCTCGCCTTCCATCCTTGTCTTCTCCGCCGCCGCAGCGCCTCGCCGCCGCGCCGTTTCGCCGTCGGGCCTCTTGGTTCGCGGTTGCTCTGCTGCAGCGGGGTCGCACGCGCCTCCGCCGCCGCCGCACCTTGCTCTTCGCCGCACCGTCCCAATGGCGCTGTCAAGCTCATGGGACAGCTCCAACGTCCTTGACGAGCACATTGAGTTCCTCCGCCGGACGCGGCATCTGCCCGGCGAGAACTACGTGCGGGTTCGGCGCGCGCCGGAGAGGGAGATCTCGCCGGCACCGGAGGAGGGTGAGCGGGTGGTCTTCCGCTCGCACTACCTGCGCGGCTTCGGCCTCCCGGCGAGCGGGTTCCTTCGCTTCTTCCTCGAATTCTACCACCTTCAGCCGCATCATCTCACCCCAACGCAGTGATGCTGCTGTCGGCCTTCGTCACCCTCTGCGAGGGTTTCCTTGGTGTCCTCCCCACCCTGGAGCTCTGGGGAGAGTTCTTCCAATGTAAGCTTGGTACCGTCGTCACGGGCGTGCGCGCCCCATGCGGAGCTTTCATCGCCGTGAGGCGGACGGACGAGAACAATCCGTTCCCGTCCATCCCGCCGATCCAGTCGGTGAAGCTCTGGCAGAAATCCTACTTCTACGTGAGGAACGTCGCCCCGCAAGGCGACTTTGTCAACCTGCCAGCTTACGTAGCCAGCCCGCCGGCTTCGAGGCCGCCCTCGTGGAGCTTTCGGGCCAGGACGCTGTCTCAGGCCGGGAACGCCGCCGTCGCCCGACTCCGGGTGATGATCCAGTCGGAGGGCCTAGTCGGAACCGACCTCGTGGCCGCCTTCGTGGAGCGCTGGGTACTCCCGCTCCAAGGCCGGCCGCACATGATCTGCCAGATGAGCGACCGCTTCGACCCATGCCGGCTGAGCACCAGGGAGATGCCCCATGCCGAGGTGTCTTACATGGTGAACTACATCGCCAACTGCAAGCTTCCCGAGGATTGGTGATACGACAAGGAACCGTACTCTCGCGTCAACCCTCCGCCTGCCGTAAGTCTTTCTTCTTTCCTTTCTTTTTTATTGCCGGCTTCGATATGACCGGCCTCTCATCAGCCGTCTTGTTTTCTGTAGAATCCCCTACTTCCGCCGACGGCGGGGGCCGCAGGGGCATGCCAGTTCCTCCCCGACCGTACGGTGGACGACGTCGATGATCCGGATCTTGGAGCGGCCGCCATGGAAGATGCCGACGTGGGGGAAGGCGGCGAGGCAGGCGGCGCGGGGCCCCGAGCCGGCCTCGAGGACTGGGTGGACGACGACGAGGTCCAAGTCGTCCCGCACCGCCAGCCGGCGCCTGATCATCAAGGCGCGGGCCCTTCTGCCGCGCCGGCCACCCGTGGCGGCGCACCGAAGCGCCGGGCCGTCTCGACCTACTTCGGCAGCCGGCCCAAGAAGGCCAGGGGCATCGCTGCGGCAACCAAGCGAGATGAAGCGGCCGCGAGGGCGGCCCGCTTCCAGAAGGTCGTGAAGCAGCCGCAGGCGGTTTCGGCGTAAGTGTTTACGCGTCTTCTATTCTTGCCGTGTTCTTTGATTGAAGTTCTTCTAAATTTTTTCTTGGCTAACCTGCCAGGGCGCCGCTTTCCCTCGAGCGGGGTCCTACCGGCTCCATGATCGGATCATCCGGAGGGTCCTCGAACTCCCGCCGCGTGGATCCCCGCGCTGACCTCATGGTGGCTACGGAGCGGTACACGTGGGATGCGCGGGAGGAGCGGGAAGCGTCGGAGCGAAGGGCCGCCCGGGCGGTGAAGGAGCAGGCCGACGCGGCGGCCATGGCCCAGGCGGAGGCGACGGCCGCGGAGTGGGAGGCGGAGGCCTCGCGCAACCAGCCTCCACAGCTCGTGGTTCCCCTCCGTAGCGTGGCTCCCGACGCCCCCGTGCCTCCGTCAGAGGAAGCCAACCGTGGCCGGTCGGAGGCGGAGCGGAGGAAGGATGATGTGATTGTCTTGGCGGAGGTGCCGCGGACGGCGCCGGAGCAGCCGGCTGGGAGCGAGCCGGCAGCAAGAGCCGGCCTGGTGGTGCAGCCGGCATCACGCCGGCGCGCGGGGGAAGGTGCCCCCGTGCCGGAGCCGGACAGAGCTGCAAGCGCCAGCCGGACGGCGGAGGCCCTGGAGGCGGCCAGCTCCAGCACGTCCGAGTGGACGCCCAGCGGGGGGCCGGCCGAGTTGAACGCGGCGGCCCAGGAGGTCCGGGGCCGGCTTGAGGCTCATGCCACCGCGCTGCAGCGATATACCCGAGATTTCCTTGTGACGCGGGCCGTCGTCCGGGTGAGTCTTCTGGCCTTGGTTGTTTTGCTTTTTTGATTTCTTCCGTGTTGGCGCGTCAGCGCACCCACCGGGTGTAGTCCCCGAGTTCCGAGTCGGCTGCTGAGCAGGCGGCTTGGAACTTACTAGGTCCTGATAGTTATCTTATTCCTGCATCCTGTCTGATCTTCCAGGAGTACCATAACCAGAGTGCTGCCGCCTTCGACTCCCAGGCTCAGGAGCTGCGCCAGAAGAGCGAGGATCTGACTGACAGCCGGAGTGCGTGCTCTGTTCTGTTCATATCCTGTGGGGGCGCGTCAGCGCACCCACTGGGTGTAGTCCCTGAGATCCGGGCCGACTGCTGAGCAGTCGGGTCGGATCTTCCCCGACAACTTCTTCCTTATTGTTTCTTCCTTTGCCTTCATGCTTGCAGGGGCCAATGCCGACTTGAGGGAGCAGCTCGGCGGGGCCCAGACCACCCTTCGCGCCAAGGAGGCCGAGTTCAACGCCTTAGTCCAGGAACGCGACCGCCTGGCCAAGAGGTTGGCTGACCAGGAGGAGAGCCACAAGGCAGCCCTGAAGGAGGCGCAGGATAGCGAGATCGCCCTCAAAGCTGAGTTCGAGAACGAAACGGCGGGCTGGGCTGAGGTGAACCAAGCGCTTAGCGAGGGTTACGGACGGATCGAGGATCTGATCGACGGTAAGCCGCCTTCCTCACTCCTTGCTCGCCCCTTGCCCTTTGATTCGTCTTCTGATTCGTGCTGCTTCTTTGTTCTTTGCGCAGAATACTTCCCCGGCCACTCCGTCATTGCCACCCAGGCCATCGAGGCCCACCGACAGGCGGGGGTTGAGATCGCGTCGGACACGAGCTGGACACTTGAGGAGCATCTCTTGGCGATCCAAGCCTGGTTGCAGCCGGCACACCGCATGCTCCGCCGCCTCCAGCGCGCTGGGGCGCAGGTGCTGGCCGCCCTCTTGCCAGGCGAAGCGATTCCCCGCACCCTGAGCCGGACTGCCGACTGGCTGGAGGTGGCAGTCGGCCGCTTTGAGGCCTGGAAGGCCTCCGCTGCTCGAGCCGGTGCCAGGCGGGCGTTGGAGTTCGTCCGGGCCTGGTACCCTGGGCTGAACTTGGAACAGCTGAGGACTTGGCGGGAGGAGGCTGACGAAGAGCTGGTGGAGCTGCGGCCGGCTATCATCCAGCGTGCCTCGGCCCTTTCCAAGTTTACCGACACCAGCGTCTTCGCTCCTGAGGTGGATGACAACGGCGTCGCCCAGCCGGAGGAGTGGTTCGGGCTGAACCCGGTGGGGGGTGAAGACTCGGCGGAGGAGATCGCCTCCAGCGATGAAGGTGAAGACGAGGAAGGGGAGGAAAGCGAAGACGCCGAGCCAGCTAGTGAAGCAACCGGCCAGCCTCAGCATGACCGTGCCTCCAGCAACGAGGCGCGCGCTGGCGCGCCCTCTGCGGGAGGCGGTGATCATGACGAGGTTCATCAGCCGGCCACTCCTCCAGCCGGCACTGCTGTCTCCACCGACCTGCCCGATTCGCCAGTCGTTCCCTTGGCTTGATCTGCCGTCCTTGCTTTTCCTGCTTGTTACTCTTTGAACAATTTTTATTAAGCTTGCGCAGTTCCACCCACTGGGGGTGTATTCAAACTATGTTGAATGTTGGCCTTTTCACGGCCTTTTGTGTAAATATAATCATGCGTGTGTTTCGCTTCCATTCTCGTATGCCTTTTATCCTTAGGTTGTTTCCTTTGCCGCCTTCCCCTGATTGCTGCCTTCCCAGCCGGCAGCTGCTCTGCAGTCTATGGCTAAGGAAGGACTCGGCTATCTTTTTGGGGAAGGCAAGTACTCGAGCTTTCTTAGATTGTAGCGAAGTGAATGGAAGCCGGCCGGCCGGCTACTCTTGTAGTCGGTCGGCGGTAGGAAAAAGCCAGCTTTTGTTATCTTAGTCCGTTAGTCCGTAGCCGTTTTTCGTGTGGGCGTCCTTTCCTGCCTTTGGCTCTTGCCAGCCGGACAACCGATTCTTCGTACTGCGACTTTTGACAAGAGAGGGCTTTGGTGCCGGCACACTACTTGTCTGACCGTGGGTAGGACTTCTAATATAACTCAAGGCGGCCAGTCCCCGGGCCGACTAGTCGAACCCGGTGCCGGACGAAAGAAGTGAATGTAATGACATAATCATAAGCATGATACTCTTCATTTATAGATAAAAGATCGCAGTCCCCGAGTTCTCCTCGGGGGGCCTATTGTCTCGTACTTAGTACAAAAGTTAGCGTGATACATACTGCATTTTAACTGTAAAATCTTCGGAGGAGGTTGGCGTTCCATGGTCGTTCCGACTCCTTGCCGGAGTCGTCTCTCTTTTGTGCCTTCAGCTTCTGTGCGTCGATTAGGTAGTAGGAGTCATTTCCTAGCGCTCTGCTGATAACGAAGGGGCCTTCCCAAGGGGCCGAGAGCTTGTGTCGGCCAGCTGTTCGCTGGATCAGCCAGAGCACAAGGTCGCCCTCTTGGAAGGATATTGGCTTGACCTTCCGGCTGTGGTAGCGACGCAGACCCTGCTGGTAGATGGCGGATCGGCTGAGGGCTAATAGCCGGCTTTCTTCCAGCAGGTCGGCGCCTTCTTCTCGTGCTTCCTTGGCCTCCGCCTCCGTGTACATGGTCACCCGAGGCGAGTCGAACTTGATGTCGGTTGGGATGACCGCCTCGGCACCGTACACGAGGAAGAAAGGAGTGAAGCCGGTTGACCTGTTTGGGGTAGTGCGCAGAGTCCAGAGGACGGCCGGCAGCTCATCGAGCCAGCAGCCGGCCGAACGCTCCAGTGGCACGACTAGTCGGGGCTTGATGCCGGAAAGGATGAGGCCGTTGGCTCGCTCGACTTGGCCGTTTGACTGCGGGTGGACAACGGACGCTAAGTCCAATTGGATGCCCTGCGTCGCGCAGAAACTTGCCAATGCTCCCTTGGCAAAATTCGTGCCGTTGTCGGTGATGATGTTGTGTGGCACGCCGTACCGAGTTGTTATATCTGCGATGAATGTCACGGCAGTCGGCCCATTCAGCTTCTTGATCGGCTTTGCTTCGATCCATTTGGTGAACTTGTCCACAGGGACAAGCAGATGTGTCATGCCGCCGCGCGCCGTCTTGAATGGGCCCACCATGTCCAGACCCCAAACGGCAAAGGGCCAAGTGAGGGGAATGGTCTTGAGTGCCGACGCCGGCAGGTGTTGCTTGGAGCTGAAGACTTGGCACCCTTTGCAATGTTTGACTAATTCCTTGGCGTCGTCCAAAGCAGTCGGCCAAAAGAATCCATGGCGGAAAGCCTTGGCGACTAGTGATCTTGAGGCCGCATGGTGGCCGCATTCACCTTGGTGGATGTCACTGAGGATTGCTGTGCCCTTCTCTTGCTCAACGCATCGCTGGAAGACTCCAGTGACGCTGCGCCTGACGAGCTCTCTGTTGACGATTGTGTATGCTCCGGCTCGGCGTTGGACTTGTCTTGCCTCTGTCTCATCAGCCGGCAGTTCTTGGTTTGTCAGGAAGTTGAGGATGGGCTGAGCCCATGATGGAGCTGTGACTTCTTCTATTGCCAACGCGGCTACTGCAACCAGGGTGGGCGGGCTGGGTTGTGAAATGCTGGAGTCGGCCGCCGCCTGCTGTGCTGGTGCAGTCCCCGGGCCGACTACCATCGTTGTTCTAAGTCTGACAGTAGAATGGGGGGTAGGAATGGAGAGGCAAGATCCTAGCTCTGGAGTAGTTGTGCACGCAAAGAATTAACGAGTTCAGGCCCTTCTCGGAGGAAGTAATAGCCCTACGTCTCGGAGCCTGGAGGCGGTCGACTGGATTATATGCGTGTGTGTTACAAAGATGCGAACCCCTCTTCCTGTGGAGGGGGGTGTCTTATATAGATTTCGCCCGGACCCCAGCCAACCCACGTAATGAAGGGTTTTAAGGTACATTAAGGCAGGGCGTTACTGGAAACGTCCTGCATAAAGTGCTTATTAAGGCTATAAAGGCTATTTAATTACAGACCGTTTGGATGCGGAGTGGCTCCTGTTCTTCCGATGGTCGAATGAATCTTCATGGTCGAGTGTCTCCATGTTAGTCGAGTGAATGCTTGCCAGGTCGACTGGTAAGCAGCCTCTTTTAGTAAGTGACCTTGGGGAGGGTACCCTTAGGCAGGCCCATGACCCTACCCCAGGTACATGACTTCATCATTAGCCCCCGAATGGATCGAGGTTTGAGTGAGGAAGGAGTTGATAGGCTTCCGACCTGCTTCTCGTGTTGAAAGTGTGTCTTGCCCTGGATTAAGGGCCTTGCAGTGATGGCTTCAAATTCTCTTTCAGCCGCCTTGATCCATTCTTTGCGTTTTGTCGAGTGAACTTCGTAGCCTTGAGGATCTCTGAGTGATAGATCGGCGGAGACCGTTGTCAGGTTGGTTGCTCTACGGTTAGCGGATTTCACGGGATCCGAATTTTGGGAAGCGCGCGAAGCGGAGAAAACCGCGGCACTCGAATGGGACGAGACGATGACGCCTCGATCTTCGCGCCGCCTTTTTCGCCACGTATCGCTCGCGCGCCTGTTGCGGGATTTGACCGATTGCCTGGGCCTACCAGTCAGCCACTCGGAAGCAGCCTCATTTAAGGCGCCGGGCGGGCGCATTTTGAATAGTGCCAACACAATCTTCGTCTCCCTTCGCTTCCAAATCTCTCCGTAGCGCCTGCAACTTTCTCCGCGCCGCCGCTTCGCACCAGTCTCGCCGGCGACGATGGGGAAGGAGAAAACCGCGGCTCTGGAGCGGGCGAAGAAGGCGACGGCGACGGCGAAGGGGAGGGCGTCAAGCCGGGGCGGATCCTCGTCGCGGTCCAAGTTGCCGCAGGGTTGGGTCCAAGGGGATTGGATCCGCTCGACCATCACCGAGAAGGACCTTGCTGATCTGGCTGACGAGGGATTGATCCCTCACGGGTCAGCGAGGCTCCCAGGAATGGAGTCGCAACCGCAACCTAAGGAGGGTGAGTGTGTTCTTCTGGCCACTCATCTAGATCGCGGGTTTTCTCTGCCGCCGAGTCATTTCTTTCGAGGGTTTCTGAACTTCTTTGGGGCGCAACTCCATCATTTCACTCCCAATTCCATCGTCTTCCTCGCTGCCTTTGTTTCGCTGTGTGAAAATTTCTTGGGCTGCCGGCCGCACTGGGGGCTTTTCAAGCACATATTCACTTGCCGCTCTCAGTCAGTGAAGAGAACAAATCCAGATGACGAGAAAACCCAAGTGGTCCAGATGTGTGGAGGACTCGGAGTCCAGATGAGGGGCAAGAGCGCCTTTCCAGCGATGACACTGCCTGACTCGGTTAGAGGGTGGCAGTCGACCTGGTTCTACTGCCAAGACCAGTCGACGCCTGGGCAGTCGACTGGGCTCCCCCCTTTCTACATGAGTCGAGTAGACAAGCCAGCCTCTCTGAAAGTGTTACCTGACGAGAAGGCCCAAGTGAAGTTGTTGATGGAGCGCGTAGTCCAGCTTATCGGCGACGGAGTGACTGGCATGGACCTCCTGGAAGTTTTCCTTCGACGGCGAATTCAACCACTGCAATACCGCGGCCATCCGATGTGGATGTACTCTGGTACCAACGACACAACTCGGATTGATCCAGAGGAGGTCGACGAGGCCACATTGGAGAAGTGGATGACTACCATTACTGGGAACAAGGACAATCCTCGAGGTGCCAGGAGAGTTCTCCCATTCGACCAGTCTCGTCAGCCAGACAAGGTGCGAATAGCTTTCTCCGACTGATCTGTAATATTCAATCTTCCGAGATAGTCGATTGATCTTTCTCTTGTTTGTTGTTCTCCAGGAAATTACTGAGATGTACTCGACGCCCAATGGGGCATAGGAGCCAACCGAAGAAAGGAAGGCGAGTGGAGGTGAAAGCGGAGATGAGCACGGCGAGTGGGAATCCGATGGCGAAGGGGAGGGAGACGACGACGTCTACTCCAGCAAAGAGGAGGAGGAGGAAGATGAACCCCCCGCACGGAGAGGCGATCCAAGCTTACACATGATCCCGTGAGGGAACGTGGTAAGGCGACTGCTCCTGTTGGGCAGTCGTCGAAACGCCCTCGGACCTCTTCTCCTGCGCCGACTGAGAAGGCTCCCAAGCACCAACGCGCGACGCCATCCAAGCGGCCCAAGGCTCTGCCGAAGATGAAGGTGACTGTCCCCACCATTTCTGGGTAATAACAATACTTATTTCCCTTTGTCGACTATGGACGGATCCTCGGTCGATTCATTGAACCAACTGACTGACTTCTGACATTTGTAGTGCTTCTACTTCTGAGACCTCTGCCAAGCACAGAGACCAAGAGATGGAAGACGCTGTTACTTCCAACCCAGGTACAGTTACTGATGTTCTGTCATTGGTCGACTGACTATTTCTTGTAACTCTGGTCGGTTGAACTTTTCTTGCAGCTCCTCCTCATGTCATTGACCTCCCTGATGACGACGATGAAGTGCCGCTGGGGGCGAGGAGGAACAGGAAGGCTCTGGCCGGCAAGACTCCACAAGCTACCCCGGCGCCTGAGGTCATGGTTCGGGATGGAGGTGATGCTACTCGGACTTCGGTGACTTTTGCTGTACCGCTGACGAGTGCTCGACCCATTTCGTCGACTGTTGCTCCACCATCTCTTTTTGCTATCCACCACGTCCCGGAAGACCCAGTGAGCGCTGCTAAGGAAGCCATTCGCCAAGCAGGGATTATGATGGAACAAGTGAAGGTGGTCCGAGAGGCCGGTCAGGCGGCTTATGATGCCAGTTCAGCTCTTCAGAATAATGTTCAGGTAAGTCGACTTGTCTGTTTCGTTATGAAACACCACCTGAAAACTGCTTCTTTCTGAAGATTTTTGTTGTTTGTACACCAACTGGGGTGTGTGTCGATTGAATTTCTGTGGGGGGCACGCTGAGTGCACCCACTGGGTGTAGTCCCCGAGGCTATGGTTGACTGCTGGCAGTCGACTATAGTCTTTATGCTTTCAAACTTCTTTACTCGGCCTGGTCGCATCAAGTCGAGTGGTATCAAGAAAACCTGTGGGGGCACGCTGAGT
This sequence comes from Aegilops umbellulata, assembly GCA_032464435.1. Taxonomy (NCBI): domain Eukaryota; kingdom Viridiplantae; phylum Streptophyta; class Magnoliopsida; order Poales; family Poaceae; genus Aegilops; species Aegilops umbellulata. The sequence goes on along the minus strand of CP136058.1, from coordinate 5,668,188 downwards.
GCACCCACTGGGTGTAGTCCCCGAGGCTATGGTCAGCTGCTGGCAGTCGACTATAGTCGAAAGAACTTTATGCTCTCTTCTTCTTTTTATATATATATATACGGCTGACCGTTGACTATTAGTCATGCTTTAGAATCATATTGGGTCGACTGATCGAGCAGAATTTTTGAAAAATACCGGTGGGGGCACGCTGAGTGCACCCACTGGGTGTAGTCCCCGAGGATACTGTCGAATGTTTCGATTCGGCTGTAGTCTTAGAAGTGCTACAACTTTTCCTTTAGTCACTCGGAAGTAACTTGTCTTTGATATCTTTTGTCGATTGACTCTTTGCAGAAGTCTTGCGAGCTTGTTGCTCATCTCGCTGATTTGAAGGAGAAACAAGTCCAGCTTAACCTCGACTTACAATTTGCCCAGGAAAACTTGCAGAAGGTGAAGGATGACGCAAAAGGTATGGCTGGTGAGGATGAGACGGCTGTCCTTTGTTTTTCTGCCTATTGTCAACTCCGTTCTCATTATTGTTTTGCAGACCAACTGGAGGAGTCTCTGAGGAAGAAAGATCTTGACCTTGCGGATGCACAGAAGGCGGCTTCGGAGAAAACGAAGCTCGATGAAGAAAAGCTTGCTTCAGTTGGTCAGCTTGAAGACGAGAATGCCAAGCTGAAGTCTGCTCTTGACGCGGCCAACAAGGAAGCAAGTCGATTGAAAACGACAAGATTGCTCGGACTGACAAGGTCGGCGATATGGCGGGAAAGCGAAAGGATCTGGAGGCTTACCTCGGAGGGCTCGCCAAGAAACTATTCCTCATGCTTGAAGGTAATCCCCTCACTCGATTGACTTGTCGTTGTCGACTCATCATTCAATTATAATTTTGGACCGTCAAAACTTCTTTCAGAATTCGGTCAGAACTTCGAGGAAGAAACTGGTCGAGTGGAGACCAATCTGGACCCCATCAACTCTCCTGTGAAGGACAAAGCTGCCATGAATGTTCTCCGGTTGGAGTCTCGCGTTGCTGGCGTGGTGGACTATCTTGCTCGACTGAAGGCTGCAGTGTCGTGGATCGACTCTGCACTCTGGCCCAAACAGACGCTTCAGAATGACCTTGAATCCTTGGTCACTCGACTGAATGAAGTTCCAAGTCGAGTGCAAGAATGGAAAAAGTCTTCTGCCAGGTGTGGTGCCGATGTTGCTCTGTCGCTGGTTCGTGTCCACTGCAAGGAGGCGCGAGAAGAGAAGCTGGCCGCCCTCCAAGTTGCCAATACCAGGAAGCATAATTTCCAGGACTTCATGGAGACCTTCATTGCTGCTGCCACTCGCATCTCAGACGGGATTGATTTGGACGAGTTTGTTGCACCATCCAGTCCTCCGCCGGTGGAGTAAAAAACTGCTGTGTCTCGCTTTAAATTTGCCTCGGAATGCCGAGTGGTTTATGTAACCGATAAACTCTATCGAGCTTGGAGGCTCGAGTACTTTTTATTTGCGATCTAGGACCTTTTGATCTTATCCGAACTTGATTTATCGTTGAATACCTTCGTGGTTTGTCCGTTGAGTGAGACTTGATCTTCACTCAAAATGACTTTGGCGACCACAGGGATGCATCTAAGCCTCTGAGTGGGAGGATTTTAATTACTTAGGCGAGCACTGGGCTGCAGCTAAGCCTCCGAGTGGGAGGTCTGCTCTCCACTTGGTAGGATTTTTTATTACTTAGGCGAACACTGGGCTGCAGCTAAGCCTCCGAGTGGGAGGTCTGCTCTCCACTTGGTAGGATTTTTGATTACTTAGGCGAACACTGGGCTGCATCTAAGCCTCCGAGTGGGAGGTCCGCTCTCCACTCGGTAGTATTTTTAATTACTTAGGCAAACACTGGGCTGCAGCTAAGCCTCCGAGTGGGAGGTCTGCTCTCCACTCGGTAGGATTTTTAATTACTTAGGCGAGCGCTGGGCTGCAGCTAAGCCTCCGAGTGGGAGGTCTGCTCTCCACTTGGTAGGATTTTGAATTACATAGGCGAGCACTGGGCTGCAGCTAAGCCTCCGAGTGGGAGGTCTGCTCTCCACTCGGCAGGGTTTTGAATTACTTAGGAGAGCGCTGGGCTGCAGCTAAGCCTCCGAGTGGGAGGTCTGCCCTCCACTCGGTAGGATTTTTTAATGTAGATTCTGAAGGATAAGAATGAGAGTTTAACTTCGCGGGAAGCTGGCTTTCCGCTCGGTAGGGATTTTAAATACTTAGGCGAGCACTGGGCTGCAGCTAAGCCCCCGAGTGGGAGGCTGGCTCGCCACTCGGTAGGATCTTTGAATACTTAGGCGAGTACTTGGACTGCAGCTAAGCCCCCGAGTGGGAGGCTGTCTCTCCACTCGGTAGGATTTTTGAATACTTAGGCGAGTACTTGGACTGCAGCTAAGCCCCCGAGTGGGAGGCTGGCTCTCCACTCGGTAGGATTTTTGAATACTTAGGCGAGTACTTGGACTGCAGCTAAGCCCCCGAGTGGGAGGCTAGCTCTCCACTCGGTAGGATTTTTGAATACTTAGGCGAAACGGATTCGCGGCTAAGCCACCCACTGGGGGAAATTTCGAAAAAGAAATAGCAATCTTCTGTGAAAATTATAACATTCTTGCTTTAGATAAAAGAACTACATAGGTACTTTTATTACATCTTAGTCGAGTGAGTTTCTTTTTTCAAGTGTAAAAAGGACGGAGCAACTCCGCGTTCCAAGCTCGAGGCTTGTCGATCCGGCGATCAACGTTGTAGAGGTGATATGCTCCGTTGTGGAGGACTTTGGTGACGATGAAGGGGCCTTACCAAGTTGGAGCGAGCTTGTGAGGTTTTTGCTGATCCACTCGGAGGACCAAGTCTCCTTCCTGAAAGGCTCGACTCTTCACGTTTCTCGCGTGGAACCGACGTAAGTCCTGCTCGTAGATAGTCGGGCGGATTAGGGCCATCTCCCTCTCTTCTTCCAAGAGGTCGACTGCATCTTGCCGAGCTTGTTCCGCTTCTGCTTCAGAGTATAGTTCGACTCGAGGTGCGTTGTGGAGCAGATCACTCGGAAGAACCGCTTCAGCCCCGTAGACCAGAAAGAATGGCGTTCTTCCAGTCGACCGATTAGGAGTGGTCCTTAATCCCCAAAGAACTGACGGAAGTTCGTCGACCCAAGCTCCTGCCGCGTGCTTGAGATCACGCATCAATCGAGGTTTCAGACCTTTGAGGATGAGGCCATTCGCACGCTCTGCCTGCCCATTCGACTGAGGATGGGCAACTGAGGCATAGTCGACTCGCGTGCCCTGGGAGGCGCAAAATGCTTTGAATCTGTCGTTATCAAAGTTTGATCCATTGTCCATGATGATACTATGAGGAATCCCATATCTGAATATCAGCTCCCTGATGAAACTGATAGCAGTGCTTGCATCGAGGTTCTTGATGGGTTTAGCTTCTATCCACTTGGTGAACTTGTCGACTGCGACCAGTAAGTGAGTGAAGCCGCTTCTACCAGTTCTCAGCGGTCCGATCATGTCTAGCCCCCAAACAGCGAAGGGCCAGACAAGTGGAATGGTCTTCGAAGCAGAGGCGGGCTTGTGCGACATGTTGGAATAAAACTGACACCCTTCGCACTTGTCGACTATATCTTTTGCCATTTCATTCGCCCTCGGCCAGTAAAATCCCGCTCGGTATGCTTTAGCCACAATAGTCCGAGAGGACGCATGATGGCCACAGGTCCCCGAGTGGATATCCTCAAGAATTACCTGACCTTCTTCTGGCGTGATGCATTTCTGGCCAACTCCAGTCGCGCTTTCTCTGTACAACTGCCCTTTGATTACTGTAAAGGCCTTGGATCGACGGACGATCTGTCAAGCCTCTTCTTCATCTTCTGGGAGCTCTTTCCTCATAATATACGCGATGTAAGGCGTTGTCCAGTCGGGAGTGATGACTACAACTTCCATAATCAGGTCGACCACGGCTGGAATCTGCAATTCAGTCGGATCGTTGGCGCTCCTTGGCTGCGAAGGTTCTTCTGTGAAAGGATCTTCCTGTACCGATGGCGCACGAATGTGCTCTAAACACACGTCACTGGGGATGGCTTCTCTCTTGGACCCAATTTTTGCCAAGTCATCTGCAGCTTGGTTTTTCAGTCGGGGTATATGATGGAGCTCTAACCCCTCAAATCTCTTTTCCAACTTTCTCACTGCATTGCAATATCCCGTCATGGCTGGGCTTCGGACATCCCACTCTTTCATCACTTGATTAACAACCAGATCTGAGTCGCCATAGACCATAAGGCGACGGACGCCGAGTGAAATGGCCATACGTAATCCATATAGGAGTGCTTCATACTCTGCCTCATTGTTGGAGGAATCAAAGTGAATCTGGAGGACATATTTGAGCTTATCTCCTCGGGGGGAAACAAGTACAACCCCCACACCGGACCCATTCAGCATCTTGGAGCCATCAAAAAACATAGTCCAGTGTTTCGAGTGAACTTGAGTCGGAAGTTGTTGTTCAGTCCACTCGGCGAGGAAATCAGCTATTGCTTGGGACTTGATAGCTTTCTTTGCCTCGAACTTGATATCAAGAGGAAGAAGTTCAATTGCCCATTTTGCCACTCGACCGGTTAAATCTCTGTTATGAAGAATCTCTGATAACGGGGCGTCACTGACGACTGTAATGGAGTGATCAGAGAAATAATGAGCAACCTTCTTCGTGGTCATGTAAATCCCGTAAACAAGCTTCTGATAGTGAGGGTATCTTTGCTTTAACGGGGTCAGAACTTCAGAAAGGTAATAAACTGGGCGCTGAACATTGAAGGCTTTCCCTTCCTCTTCCCGCTCGACCGTAAGAACGGTACTAACGACTTGTCCAGTGGCTGCAATGTAAAGCAACAATGGCTCTTTGCTGACAGGGGCAGCAAGCACCGGCTGGGTGGAGAGCAGGGCTTTTAGCTCTGCAAACGCTGCATCAGCTTCTGGAGTCCACTCGAACTTGTCTGACTTCTTCATCAGTCGGTAAAGAGGCATTGCCTTTTCACCGAGCCTGGAGATGAATCGACTTAAAGCGGCCAAGCATCCAGTAAGTTTCTGGACGTCGTGCACATGCACAGGGCGTTTCATTCGGAGTATAGTGCCAACTTTTTCAGGGTTAGCATCGATTCCTCGTTCGGAAACGAGAAAACCGAGTAACTTTCCTCCAGGGACCCCGAACGTGCATTTCGACGGATTAAGCTTGATATCATACCTCCTGAGATTGGCAAATGTTTCAGTAAGGTCAGTCAACAGGTCAGAACCTTTTTGCGACTTGACCACTATATCATCCATGTATGCTTCTACATTCCGACTGATTTGTGTGATTAGGCACTTCTGAATCATTCTCATGAATGTAGCTCCAGCATTCTTGAGGCCGAAGGGCATGGTGACATAACAGAAACACCTGAACGGGGTGATGAAAGCTGTTTTTATTTCATCGGGTCCATACAGACGGATCTGATGGTATCCGGAGTAAGCATCTAAAAAAGACAACCTCTCGCATCCTGCAGTCGAGTCGACTATTTGGTCGATGCGAGGAAGAGGAAAATGATCTTTCGGGCAGGCCCGATTGACATGTTTGAAATCGATGCACATGCGCAACGACTTGTCCTTCTCCGGGACCATTACAACGTTGGCGAGCCACTCGGAGTGGAAAATCTCGCGAACGAAACCTGCCGCTAAGAGTCGAGCCACCTCTTCGCCAATGGCCTTTCTCTTCTGTACGGCGGACCGTCGAAGATGTTCCTTAACTGGTTTGACCTTTGGGTCGACTCGAAGGCGGTGCTCAGCCAGTCCTCTGGGAACACCCGGCATGTCAGCAGGCTTCCATGCAAAGATGTCCCAGTTCTCACGGAGGAACTGGATGAGCGCTTCTTCCTATTTAGAGTCGAGTGTAGTGGAGATATTGGTCGGAGCCCCATTGGGGTCAGTCGGGTGGATGTGAACCTGTTTTGTCTCACCGGACGACTGAAATGCTGACACTGTGGCGGGCTTCTTGGCTCGTAACAAATCACTCGGGTCTGCAGTCTTCTGGTACTCCTGTAATTCCATTTCGACCATCTGAGCGTCAGCAATTTTGGAGCCTTTCTGGAAGCACTCTTCTGCCTTCTTCCGATTACCCGTGATGGTGATCACACCTTTGGGACCAGGCATCTTCAATTTGAGGTACAGGTAGCATGGTCGGGCCATGAAACGAGCGTATGCTGGCCATCCAAGGATGGCGTGGTATGCACTCTGAAAATCCACGACCTCAAAGGTTAACTTTTCCTTCCGGAAATTCTTCGCGTCACCAAAAACTACATCGAGAGCGATTTGGCCGAGTGACTCAGCCTTCTTTCCAGGAATGACTCCGTGGAAGCTCATGTTACTGGTGCTGAGTCTGGACATCCGAATGCCCATCCCTTTCAGTGTCTCTGCGTACAACAAGTTCAAACCACTGCCACCATCCATCAGAACTTTGGTTAGTTGAGTGCCTTCAATGACTGGGTCGACCACCAACGCTTGCCTCCCTGGGGTAGCAATGTGAGTCGGGTGGTCGGACTGGTCAAAGGTGATGGCAGTCTGGGACCATTTCAGATAATTGGGTGTCGCCGGAGCGACCATGTTCACCTCTCGATTGATGACCTTCAATCGACTTTTGCTTTCGACGTCAGCAAAAATCATCAAGGTGGAATTGACCTGGGGGTATTCCTCACCGCTGTCTTCCTTGTCCTCAACTTTGTCTGACTCTTTTTATTTGTCTTTGGCCTGTTTCCCTTGAAACTGTTGCATCAGAAGTTGACATTGTCGAGTGGTATGCTTTGGGTAAATGAGTTTACCCTCCTCGTCTTTCTTCGTGTGAATGTGACATGGTAAGTCCATCTCATCGTTCCCATCCTGGTCTTTCACTTTCTTGGGGTTCCAGGGACCCTTGGGTTTCCCCTTAAACTTTCCTGGGGTCATAGCCAAGGCCCTCCGGGTGCAGCTGGCTTGGCTTTGCGCTTTTGCTTCCGACTGGAGTTCCCTCCGCCGGTCTCATTAGCGGCTGCTTTATACTTGCCACTCCGGAGCCTATCTTCTTCTTCACCGTTTGCATACTTGGTGGCAATTTCCATCATTCGACTCAATGTCATATCTCCAGTTCGACCGAATTTCAAACTCAGTTCTCTGTTCCTGACGCCTTCCTTCAAGGCACAAACTGCCTAGTGATCAGATACATTCTCGACTGTGTGATGTAAAGTGATCCACCTCTGGATATAATCCCTCAGAGTTTCACCCGACTTCTGAACACACGACTGCAATTCTGTCAACCCTGCTGGTCGCTTGCAAGTCCCTTCAAATGTCCTGACAAACACTCGGGCAAGATCCTCCCAAGTGTAAATACTGCTGGGTGCCAACTGGTTCAACCATGCTCTGGCCGACCCTTCCAACATAAGAGGCAAGTGCTTCATGGCTACCTCGTCGTTGCCACCCCCAATCTGAACAGCCACTCGGTAATCCTCGAGCCAGGTATCAGTCTTGGACTCGCCGGTGAACTTGCTAACTCCAGCCGCCAACCTGAAGTTGGGGGGAATTACTGCGGCTCTGATCGCCCTACTGAAACACTCTAGTCCTGATACACGAGCCCTGCTGCTGGACGCAACGTCTCTGTCGTGGCCTCCCCTATGAGCTCTATTCCTGTTGACTAGACCTTGCACAATAATGGATCTTGCATCAAAGCCTGGTTCCCTGGGGTCGACTGGAAACCTTCGCCCAGCACTGAGCTGGCGTCTGTCATCTTGCTGCCGAGAAACGTATGATCCACCCCTTGGGGGAGGAGTGGGCACTCGACGTCGATCGTTGCGATCGAATCGGTGTTCGTACCGTTCACGGTCTTGATATTGATCATCGCGCCGATCTCTACGTTCCCCATGCCTCGGAGGCGATCCTGGGCTGTGAGCCGACTGTACAGAATTTGCAGCGACGAATCGGCTGTGAATCCTATTACGCGACTGAGATACCACTGAATTCTGGTCCCCCGCTGCCCGGAGCAAATCTCTGATCTGTAACAGACCTCTACCCGCCTCTGACTGAGAAGGTTGGATCGACTCTGCTATGCGAGCTGCAGCTGCCAAATTCTGAATCGGGGTTCAGTATACCTGAGTTGGTGGCTGGAAGAGGTGGCGTCGACTGGATTCGGTGACTGGCGGTCGAGCGCGTTCGTCGAGTACCCTCTGGAGATTCTCCAGTCGAGTATGTTCAGCCAGGTTGGCCAAGCGCGCCTCCTCCAAGGCGCGTGCCTCGGGGGTTTCTCCAACGATAGGAGTGTGAAGCGCGTCCATGTTCCGGCGACGAAGTTCCTCCCTCTGCAGTGAGGTGAGAGGCTCGGGCCTGTACTCTTCATGGCCTCGCGTCGGGACTCCTCCCCCGGCAACCTCTTCGGTGTGGGGAAAACCGGGGGGACTGCACGGTCCGTCGACCATGAGTACCTCCGCCACTGGATCGCTGCCGTCGCACTCGGACGCAGTCTCTGCGGAGCCAGTCGACAGGTCGAACAGGCCGTAAAGTGATTCGTCGGGTTCAATCGCCGCGACTTGGGGGATGGCCGACTGGCGGGCCAACGCATGCCTCACCCACCGCTGGAGTCTCGACCGACCAGAGCGCTTGCGCCGGCGGGAAATAGGGAGCAAGGATGAAACGGGTACCGACCCGTACTGGGCCGACGGTTGTCGCAGGAGGACGCCACGAATGCACGCGCGGAAGTGCGTCGCTCCGCGGGCGGGGAGCGCGTCCACGTCGAGTGGAGCCTCCTGGAGCCAAGCAGAATCATCGACGACGAAAGTGAGGGCGCCGAGACAGATCTCGCGCCCCTCGACCAGGATTCCGCTCGAAGACATGATGGGAGATGTCAAAAGAATCCCAACTTCTCCAGAAATTTGCTAGAACACCTGCCCCACGGTGGGCGCCAACTGTCATGGTTCTAAGTCTGACAGTAGAATGGGGGGTAGGAATGGAGAGGCAAGATCCTAGCTCTGGAGTAGTTGTGCACGCAAAGAATTAACGAGTTCAGGCCCTTCTCGGAGGAAGTAATAGCCCTACGTCTTGGAGCCCGGAGGCGGTCGACTGGATTATATGCGTGTGTGTTACAAAGATGCGAACCCCTCTTCCTGTGGAGGGGGGTGGCTTATATAGAGTTCGCCCGGACCCCGGCCAGCCCACGTAATGAAGGGTTTTAAGGTACATTAAGGCAGGGTGTTACTGGAAACGTCCTGCATGAAGTGCTTATTAAGGCTATAAAGGCTATTTAATTACTGATCGTTTGGATGCGGAGTGGCTCCTGTTCTTCCGATGGTCGAATGAATCTTCATGGTCGAGTATCTCCATGTTAGTCGAGTGAATGCTTGCCAGGTCGACTGGTAAGCAGCCTCTTTTTGTAAGTGACCTTGGGGAGGGTACCCTTGGGCATGCCCATGACCCTACCCCAGGTACATGACTTCATCAACTACCGCAGTCCCCGAGCCGGGTTCAGAAGTCCCCGGGTCGGGTGCGACTACGGAAGTCCCCGAGCTGCCTACTTAAGTCCCCGCGCCGCCTATCGAAGTCCCCGGGCCGCCTGCTTGGCTCTTCAAGCCGGATTCGGCTGCATCGGGGCTAGGCGGCACGAAGATGGAATCAGACTCTGGAGACGGCTTGATAGACGGCTTGAGGAGGCGTTGCAGAGAGACGCCGGTTGGTATTGCCTGCCGAGAAGAGCCTATTCAAGCCAGGGCATCTGCTGGCCCGTTGTCGGCTCATGGTACGTGGAGGAACTCGCGTCCTTCAAAGTACCCGCTGATCTGCTGAACGAGGAAGCGGTAGCTTGCCAAGTTTGCGTCCTTGGCGTCCCAATCGCCGGATGACTGCTGGACTATCAAGTCTGAGTCGCCGTAACACAGGATCCGGAGTACGCCGAGTTCTTTGGCAAGCCGGAGCCCGTGTACGAGCGCCTCATACTCGGCCACGTTGTTGGAGGCGGCAAAGTGAATTTGCAGCGTGTATCTGAGCTTGTCGCTTTTGGGATAGGTGAGGATGGCGCTGGCTCCCAAGCCGGTGAGCATCTTGGACCCGTCGAAGTGCAAGCACCAATGAGTGGAGTCGGGAGCCGGCGGCAGGTACTGGGTCTCGGCCCAGTCGACGAGGAAGTCGGCCAATGCTTGGGACTTGATGGCGGTGCGGGGCTGGTAGAAGATCATGTAAGGGGCCAACTCGATGGCCCATTTCGCCACCCGGCCGGATGCATCCCGGCTGCCTATGATCTCGGCAAGCGGGGCGGTGCATACGACCGTGATGGGGTGCTCTTCAAAGTAGGGCTTCAGCTTCTTGGCGGCAAAGTACACGCCGTAGCACATCTTCTAGTAGTGCAGGTAGTTCTGCTTCGAGGTAGACAGCACCTCACTCAAATAGTATACCGGCCTCTGGATCGGCTAGGCTCGACCCTCTTCTGGGCGCTGGACTACAATGACGGTGCTGACCATCCGGTTGGTTGCAGCAATGTAAAGGAGCATGGGATCTTTCTAAGTCGGCGCCGCCAGGACAGGCGGTGTGGTCAGCATCTTCTTCAGCTCGTGGAAATCTTGGTCGGCTTGGTCGTTCCACTCGAAGTGAGTGGTCTTCTTCATGAGGCGGTAGAGGGGGATAGCTTTCTCTCCGAGCCGGCTGATGAAGCGGTTCAGGGAAGCCAAGCATCCGGTGAACTTATGGACGTCTCGCAGCTTGGTGGGAATCACCATTCTCTCAATGGCCTTGATCTTCACCGGGTTGCATTCAATGCCGTGTTTGGAGACCAGGAAGCCTAGGAGCTGGCTGGCTGGCACTCCGAACACGCATTTCTCGGGGTTGAGCTTGATCCGGAATTGGCGCAGGTTCTCGAATGTTTCCTTGAGGTCTTCCAGCAAGGTGCTGCGCTTCTCCGTCTTCACCACAATGTCGTCCACATAGACATGGGCATTTCCGCCGAGCTGCTTGAGGAGGCACTTCTGCATGCAATGCTGAAAAGTGGCACCGGCATTTCTCAAGCCGAATGTCATAGTCAGGTAGCAGAAAGCTCCGAAGGGCGTGACTAAGGCGGTCTTCAGGCGGTCGGCCGGGTCCAACTTTATCTGGTGGTATCCGGATTACGCATCCAAGAAACTCTGCAGCTCACATCCGGCTGTGGAGTCTATCACTTGATCTATCCTTGGCAGGGCGAAAGGATCTTTGGGGCAGGCCTTGTTGAGGCTCGTGTAGTCTATACACATGCGCCATTTGTTGTTCTTCTTCAGCACGAGGACCGGGTTGGCAAGCCACTCCAAAAAGAAAACCTCCATGATGAAGCCGGCAGCCAGAAGTAGGGCTATCTCTTCTCCTACAATCCTTCTCTTTTCCTCCAACAGTCGGCGGAGGGGTTGTTCGACTGGTTTTGCACCTTCCCGGACGTGTAGTTTGTGCTCGGCGAAATCCTTCGGAACACCCGGCATGTCCTTGGGGGACCATGCAAAGATGTCCCGATTCTCACGGAGGAAATCGGCGAGCTCGCCTTCCTATTTGCTGCTTAGGTTTGCCCCAATGACAGCAAACCTTTCCGGGTGCTCGGGGTCAAGAGGTATCTTCTTCGTTTCCTTGGACGGCTGGAAGGAACCTTGGGCATCACATTCTTTGGGATCAGGGGAAAGGGCCGCTTGCTTGCCGGCCATGGCCACGACCCGGTCCAACTTCTTCTTCTCTTCGGCAATCACAAAGGACTCGGCCAGCCGGCTGCTAGCTGATGCGCACTCAGAGGATTTCTTGTAATCACCGACTATGGTGATGATGCCCTTGGTGCTCGGCATCTTCATCTTGAGGTAAGCATAGTGGGGAACAGCCATGAACTTGGCCAAGGCAGGTCGGCCAAGCAGTGCATGGTAAGAGCTCTCAAGGTCCACCACTTCAAACCAGATGGCCTCCCTGTGGAAATGATCCTTGTCCCCAAAGAGGACATCAATCTTGATCTTGCCAATGGGGGCGCAGGACAGGCCGGGTACGATGTCGTGGAACACAGTCCGGGTAGGCATGAGTTGCTTCATCTTGACGCTGAGCTTCTTCAGGGTGTCAAGGTACAGGATGTTGATGCTGCTCCCCTCGTCTATCAGCACGCGGGAGAAACGGGCGGCGCGTCTGTCCATTGCAAGGGTGGCGTCCAGAACCAGCGCATAAGAGCCGGGAGATGGCATCACCTCTGGGCGGTCGGCCCGGCTCCAGTTGATAGGCTTTTCTGACCAGTGCATGTGCTCGGAGGGGTTGGCGGCAACCGCATTGACTCCCTGGTGCTCTCGGCGTCTACTGCGCCGATCTTCAGGCTGGCTTGTAAAGACGACGTAGGCGGCGTGCTCGTCGGGGAACTCATCGTGCACGGCTCCGACTGCTTGCCGAGCGGCCAGTTGCTGTGGAGCCGGAGGCGGTGGACCAGCAGGCGGAGGCGGCACGAGCCCTTCGCCTGTGGAAATCCGGGTGAGACAGTGGCACTTCCGGGTTGTGTGGTTGGATGGCTTCGCGCCGCTGTGGAACTTGCATGGGGCGTCGAGAGTTTGCTCGTAGGAGAAGGCCGGCTGCCAAGCCGGCCTGCCGCCTTTCTGCTTCTTGGGTGTGGGCCGCCCTTCGGGCTGCTCGCCCTCGACCGTGGCCACCTGCCGACTGGTGGAAGGCGGCATGGGGCCCTTGCGTTAGTGGTCATTTTGGTACGGGCGTCGGCCGGAGTCCCCAGCCGGCATCTTGGGCGCCGGGTTGAGTACCTTCCCGGACGCGTCAACCCGAAATTCGGTCTTCATTGAGGAGTCGGCGGTGGCGTACTTGTCCGCTATGACCAGAAGCTCCTCGAGGGTAGTCGGCTCGTCGCAGAGGAGCTTGTGCTTGAGGAGGGTGCCCTATCGGCACCCGGCTGTGAAGTACTCTATGGCGTGCACCTCGTGCACTCCTTCGCAAGAGTTGCGGAGCTCGGCCCCATGCGTGAGGTAGTCGCGAGTGCACTCGGCGGGGCCTTGCACGCACAAGGAGAGCTATCTGGGCTTGGGAGCCCGCTTGTAGGTGCTGGTGAAGTTGCGGACGAAGGCTTCTGTGAAATCTAGCCAGCTGTTGACGCTGTATGGCTTGAGGCTGTTGAGCCAGGTCCGCGTCGTGCCTTGGAGCATGAGGGGCACGTACTTCACGGGTACGCGCCTGTTGCCGTTCGCGATGCGTACTGCGGTGGAGTAGTCGATCAACCAATCTTTCGGCTTCACGGAGCCGTTGTACTTGGGCGTGTCTCTTGGGAGCGAGAACCCTTTGGGGAAGGGCTCGTCGCGGATGCGGGGGCCGAAACAAGGCGGGCCGACATCATCTTCTTCTTCTAGCGCCAGGGATCGCGCTAGGCGGTTGATCCGATGGCGGGCGTCGTTCTCGCCGACTCCTGCGCGGCGACCTAGTCGGCCGCTGAGAGTCGGATGCGTGACAGGCGGCGGGGTGGGTAACCTTTCCCCACGAGGCGGAGGTGGAGGCGGGTTGCCCCGCCGCTCCACAGCTCGAGGGTGGCCTTCTGCGTCTCGCTCGATGGAGATCCGGGTTCGGCTTCGGCTGGCAGCCGGCTCTTTCTCCTGTCGCGCGCGGGTTTTACCCGCAGTCGGCGTCCGGGACATCGCGTCGTGCTCTCGGCACAGTGGAGGGCTTTCCGCAGGGGCGTCGGCTTCGTGCCGCTGTGCGGCTGCATCGATTAGCTGCTGGATGCGTCTGGTCATGTAGGGGAGCTCTTCGGCTCCCAGTCCATCCAGCTCATCTACGGCCGCCTGGGCAGCGCGCAGGTTCTCGAGTGGGGTGGCATAGACTGGGCGGTCGACTCCAAGCATGTCGGCGATGACAGCGCCGCGCTGTCTGACGACGTCGGCTCGGCTTGGCCCGCCAGGAGGTGGCATGCCGAAGGCGGCGCGGTCGACTTCGCGCTGGTGGGCCTCGGTGAGGTGTCTCACGGAAGATAGCTTCCGGCCCTCCGCGAGGAGAGCGAGGTGGGGAGCCTCCAGTGCTTCGGCGTCGACATCGGCCGGGAGGGAGACGGACAAGTCGTGGATCACCGCTTGCGGGGCGTCGTGGGCGTTCTCGCCAGAAGCGCCGCCGTGGCTGATGACCATCACCTCAGCGGTGGCACCGTCACAGCCATCGGCTCGGGGAAGCGGGTCGTCGTAGATCATGACGTTGGTGGGGAAGGCGTCGAGCGAGGCCGTGTCGGAGTCGACATGCATCAGATCCGTGGAGCCAACGGACTCCTGGTCCACAGCAGGCTCGCTGAAGACGTGGAGCTGGCTGAGGAGGTTGACGAGGCGGTCGGTGCCCGCGTCGGAGGCGGGCTCATCGGAGATGAGGGCCTCGCCAAGGGGATCGGCGAGGTTGCCCGCTGCGCAGGCGTTGGTGATGCCTTGCAGCACGTCGTGGCAAGCGCCATCGGGCGTGCCGTGCTGGCTACGCTCGCTGGGGAGGAAGAGGGTTCCCGTCCAGAACGGGTCTCCGGACGACGGTGCACCTGGCCCCATGGTGGGCGCCAAATGTCGGGTGGTAGGTGCGACATATGCCAACGGGTGGCTTATCTTTGTGGGAGCTAGTAAGACGTCGCCGGTGCCTGGAAGCGGGATAAGGCGAAGACATGCACGCCGGCGAATCTTACCCAGCTTCGGGGCTCTCCGTGGAGATAACACCCCTACTGCTGCTCTAAGGGGTCTCCGCATGATCACTCAATGAACAAGTAGCTACAAGATGCTCCTAGAGCTGTTTGGCGAGAGGAACAAGAAGGGCAAGGCTAGCTCTACTCTTCTCTCTATGTGGTGTCTAAACTCAGATGAGATCAACCCTTTGCATAGATGCCCCGGGTGGTTTATATAGGCCTACCCCCATGGGTACAATGGTAATCCGGCTCGGCGCAGGCCCTAGCCGTCAGTGTCTACGCTTGCCGGCTTCTACGCCGGCTGCCGGCCTCTTGGTCGACAGGCAGGCCCCACTGCCAAGGGCCCTGTCGGTGGCTGGTTACTGTTGCCTCAATCCTGATGATGAGGGCTTTATCGAGGTAAGCATGGCTACAGTGCCGCCGCCTGGCGGGCGATCGCTGTAGCCTCACGTCGTCTTGTCTCCTTAATGGAGCGCCTCCTTCGAGGGAGGGGGCAAGCCGGCTTGGGGAAGTCGGCTATGTCTTGGGCCGACTGGAGGAGGCCTGGCCGCCTTCGGGTGTCTCTCTGCCCGAAGGGGCCCACCGCCCATGGGCTGCGCTGATAGCCCGCCGTGGATGGCGCCATAGTTAACGTGGCAACAGTGCCGCGCCGGACGGGTCAGGGCTACCCCGTACGGCGCACTCTGCCGGGCGTGCTCCGGGTTTCGGGGGTGGCAGGCTTTACTGTAGCCACGCCCCGTCCCATCGCCGTTATGTGGATGCGGGCTTCGAGGATACGATCTTGACCGCGTCGTGGGAGCCGGCTCCTTGGAGTCGGCCTTCTCGTGGCCGGCTTCTTGGAGCCGGCCCTCCCGCGGCTTTCTTCATGAGGGTTAAGGCCGGGCCGCCTTCCGATAATCGGCCTGAGAGGCAGCCGGTAGAGGGAAGGCGTCCCAACGTCTTGGATCCTTGGAGGCCGGATCGGCTCGTAATTTTTTCTGAAGTGCCAAGGGGAGCCGGCTAGGCTACCCGTGGTCATTTACCCCAACAAGGAGGATCCGCGCGGTAGAGCGTGTCCACTGTTTTTCAGAAGAAAAAAATGATTACAGCAAGCGTTTCCACTCTTACGACGGAGGAGTGCGAAACACGGCAGCCACTTGAACATACACAGTGCTCCTACTACTAGGCATGTGCAGTGGTTCATACGTCAGTACTACACAATCTTGTTGCTAGTGTAGTAAGATATTTCGATAACAAATGATGTTGTGCGCATGTCAACTAGTCCTATATGTAACATAGTACCGCTTTTTCGACTGTCCGGTCGAGAATGAACGGTGAGATCAATGTTAACTGAACTAGGTCCACAGCGCATGGAGAGTATGGTGCTATAGTACTCCACGAAAGATGAACCATATGAAGCACGAATAGTGTTAGGCAGGGTGTATGAAGGGTGCACGGGATGGGAGGTAAAGTTCCCTTCTCGACCAACTTTTGGGTGTTTGGCAGAGTGCATGAAGGGTGCATGAGTCCACACTAGTAGGTTGACAAAAATACACGAAGAGGAAGTAACTATATTGAGATGAGAATGCAACCAAACACACCCACACGCTTTGTGCTACAGTGACTGATCTGCACCGTCTGAGTTTGATCCAATGGTCATGTTGCACCGAGACATGGACATGCCCATGCAGAGGGCGCCTAAACACCACTGATGTCCCTCTGCTTCTCGAGGCGCACGACATTGGTGATGCAGGGTGCAACTGTCACACCCTAGCTAGTCATGCATTAGAGTGTTGCATCATGTTTACTTTTCATCAGAAACTTGAAATGGGGAAGGCAGAACCCCCAACACCCCCCCTGAAATCAACTAGGGTTTACTAAAAGCATTTTCAATGAACCTGAAATGCCCTTCTAAAATGTTCACCCTCGTTGTCTTGGGATAAAACCTCTGACAAAATAGGTGCACAATTTTCTAGGTCAACAGAAGGCCATTGATTTAAATCATAAGTATTTGAATTTGGGCATTTAAATGCTATTAAATAATTTAAATGCTCAAATAATTCTGGAAATAAATGTTTGCTGTTAGGAATAATCCCAACAGAGCCCTCAATTATTTCCAGGATTTTAGAAAGTGCCTAAGCATTTTTAATAATGCCACAAAGTTACAGAAAAATAGAAAAGGGAAAATAAAAGAGAAACTTACCTGGCGCCCCCCCCCCACCAGGCCCACCTGCCGGCCCAGCCCAGCCACCGCGCCAGCGAGCAGCTTGGCTTGGCCAGGCAGGCAGCCAGGTGCTCGACGGCGAGCTCAGCGCGTGCCACGCAGCTGGCCGCCGCCCTGCTTCCTCCCCTCGCCGCTCCGCTGGCCTGGGCAGGCTCCACGTCGCGCTCCCGACCACCTGGACACGTTCATTCGCCCCTGCCTCTCTCCCTCGCACTCCCTCGCCATGGCCGATGCAGCTGTCGCCGTTCCGCCACCGTAGTCGCGTCCAACGCCGTCCCCGTGCTACACCACCGTGTCTACTCGCTCCGCCGTCACCGATTGCTTTGAACAGGCCGAGCCCTGAGCGCTCGCACGCTCTGCAGCACCTCCATCGACCTCGCCTTCGTCAGCCACCGCCGGAGATCCCTTTCGACGTCGCCGCCGCATCAGCTCGTCCCCGACCGCGCCGGCTAGCTCTACATGACCACCGTGAGCTCAGCTACCTCCCCATCCTCCCCGTTTGCTTCCTCGTGCACCGGAGCAACTGCATGAAGCTCACCCGCACGCACCACCGCGAAGCTCGTCGCCGACGTGGCTCCGACCAAACTCCGGCCACGCCACCGTGTCCAAACACCTCACCGCATCACCAGGAGCTCAACGCACCACTCCACGCACCTCGCCGTGCCCTGTAGACTCGGGCTCACTTTCACCCGACTCCGGCGACCGCAAAGCTCGTCGCCGGCGCCATTTCCGGCCACCCCGAGCCCAACCACTGCCACCGAACGCTGCGGCTTGCTCCGAGCTGCACGTAGATGCCCTCCGCCGCTCGTTTGGTCGCCGGAACGTGCAAATGCACTTCCTCCGCCGCGTCTGGCCTCGCCGGCGGCTAGACGCCGGCAAGTTTGACCTTTGACTTTGACCAGGTGGGCCCAGGTTGACTCCCCTGAGTCAATGACAAGTGGGACCCCCTCTGCTAACTAACTGGATTAGTCTTAATCAAAATTAATTAGTTTAACTAATTACTGACATACGGGACCCACTGGTCAGTTGGACCTGGAAGACCCCGTTGACCTCTGACGTCATCCTGACGTAGTGCTAACGTAGTAATTTAATTACTGGAATTATTTTTATACAGGAAATTCCAGAAAATAGTTCAAACTTCAAAAATTCATAGAAATTAATCTGTAACTCCAAATGCAAAGATTTATATATGAAATCTGATCAGAAAAAATCAATCTATCCATTGGAACAGGTTTCATGCATGTCAGAACAAGTTAAACGTGCTGTTTATCCAGTACAAGGTAATGCACCTAAATGGCTATGTTACATGATCTAACACTTGGACCTTTGGTTCAATTAAGCACTTTCCTCCCTGTTTTAGCTTGCATTAGGCCAAGACACATTCATATTGCCATGTCATAGCATGCATCATATTTTAGCATATCGTCATGTATTGATTGTGTTCCGATGTGTTCTTTGTGGTAGGTTCTGCCTCCGAGGATATTCACGAGTATCCAACTGAAGGGCAGTATCCCACTACCACTCCATCAGGCAAGCAACCCATTGATCATTCCAATACAAACCCATGTTCTCGCTTCTGCTCTCGTTTACTGCATTAAGACAACGCGATTCAAACTGCTGTGTGTCTCGGTAGTTGAACCCACTTCCTTTGCATGACCTGTCATTGCCACAGTAACTAGATGAAACCCACTAGCATGTGTAGGAGTTGTTTGAGCCATATGTGTGTATGTGTTCCTACCATGCTATGCTTGCTATGCTTAGAGTTGTGTCAGGTCTGGCTCATCGGGATGATGAACTAGAGTGAAAGGTTGTGATGTTGTCGAGAGTGTGAAACTGTTGAATACGATTTGGTAAAGGAATCAATGAGAGGCCATGTAGGAGTACATGGTGGGTTGTTTCATTGAGGCCGTCCTTAAGAACTGAGATCCGTGTGTGTGATTTAAGACTCAGCTACTACCACACATTGGGCCCTGAAATATGACCCCGCTCGACTTACCGACCCCTCTCTTCCTCTGTCCAGCAGGTGCAAGTAGTTTCTGGTGTTTGTAGTTGCTGGGGGGCACACGCAGTGCTGACCATGGGGGTGGGCTGTGTTGCGGTAGGCACGTGGCATGGTGTACCGATTCGCCCGTTTGGTGTCTCGGGAACCCTGCACACATCGTTTGGGGCCGTTGAGGACACCCCGGCCGGATCTCCTTGCGGATGGAACCCGAATAGGCGATAAACCTGGACTAGAGACTAGTGTGGTTGGTTAGGTCGTGGTCTACACCCACGTCGGCTTTCGCTTGAAGTCTGCCGAGCACATGACGTGTGCAGACGCTAAGTGGTGGAAACATGTGTGAAGAAGTACACCCCTGCAGGGTATAAAACTATTCGAATAGCCACGTCCGCGGTAAAGGACTACTTGGTCACCTATACAGTTCATAGACAATTAAATGGATACTACTAAAAGTCTCAAGATAAGTGTGAGTACCGCGGATGGCCCTCTCGTAGGATGACGAGAGAGGATCCACGGTGGAGTATTGTGTTGGTGATAGTGGACTCGTGTGCGACAAATGCTTACAAGTTGTGTCTGTCGTAGGATAGCTTAGCCAAGAGTCAAAGCTGGCTTGCTGCAATAACTCCACTACCTTCTTGAGAATGTGCATGTATAGTAGGGTTCTGTTGTAAGACTTGCTGAGTACCTTCGTACTCATGTTGCTTTAATTAATGTTTTCAGACGACTACGTCAACCCCTTTGATGGGTTCTACGTAGACCTCGACGTTGACGAGTGACTTATCACCCAGGTGGTGATCCAAGACTTGTGAAGGGTCGATGTAGATAGACAGGCTTTGTCAAGCCTTCTTTCTTTCTAGTGTCTGTACTCAGACTACTTTGCTTCCGCATGTGCTTGTATGAATGTATGACTTGAGTGTCGGGTCATGTGACCCCTATCTGTATGGATGTTATGTAAGGCTCTTCAGAGCCTCTTAAATAAAGTACTTGAGTTGTAGAGTTTTGTTGTGATGTAATGTTGTATTTACTCATATTGGGCATATTGTGTGTATGACTGAAATGCTTGGTGTTGGGGATATTGCTATTTGGGGTAAACCGGCCTACAGGGCCCGGGTTAGCTCCATCAATGGACCCAAGATGTTAAAGCCCAAGGAGAAATAGAAGGGCCCAAGGCCTATAATCGGTTTAAAGGTTTATGGCCGTGAACCGGCCTGAGGTAAACTTGCATTGAAAGTTAGGAATAGGGAGACCAACCCGGGCACATTTATGAACCGGAGGTTGGGATTTTGTAAACCGACGGGCGTCACCCGCGTATATAAGGGGACGACCCGACGACGGTTTAGAGGACAACAATTCGAGGTTTAGGCGAAGCTTATTGCTCCCTAGCCCTCGAAACACATCAATTCCATCACAACTAGACGTAGGCTTTTACCTTCATCGAAGGGGCCGAACTAGTATAACACTCTATGTCCTTGCGTCCGCTTTAACCCCTTCGAGTTAACCCGTTGCGATGGCTCCACGACTAAGTCCTTTCACTAGGACATCTGCCGTGACAAACCCACGACAGTTGGCGCCCACCGTGGGGCCATCGCGAGATGGTTTCAAGTTCTTGGAGGGCCGCTTTGAAGGACTCGAGGGTTACGCTGTGGGCCGGATGACCAAAAGTCGTCGCGGAAAACTCTACATCAACAGCACAGGCTGGGGCCCCGACGCCGGCTCGATCGAGTACGGGTACCGGGTCCCCTTTGGCGGCATCCATGTTTTCATCGGCAAGATCGGTGAACCAGTCCCCGACCTGGGCATCTGCACCGACCTCGTCGAGATAGCTCAGCACACGAGATCGACCCTGGTTAAATCGACCAGGAAGCGCGCCTTCGTGGGAGTCATCCACGAGGAAGCTACGAGGAAGGATCCGAATCCGGTGGCGAAACCGCCATCTACTCCGGCGATGAAACGTCAACCGGGGAAACCGAGTCTCTATATCAGCTGCAAGATGATCGGATTGGGGGCAGCTCCGATGGCGACAGTATTCCGGACCCCTCTGGTCTGCCCAATCGAGTTGGGATCTTCATGGCTGGAACACAGGCGGCGCCACATTCATCAACTGCGGCAGCAGTGATCTCCGGATCGGCAGTGGCAACGGCTGCGCGAGCAGGGGGCCCTGCGGACTCACCAGCCCAAGTATTGTCAGATCTGTTTGACGCACTGGCAGTGCTTATGGCGGAGGCCAACCCGGTGGATCAGGAGGTTCACAATGCCGAGATCGCCAAAGTGAGAGAACAGATCACTCAAGCTAAAGCAGGGCTGGCAGCAGAAGAGGCCAAGATGACGGCAGAGCGCGCCGCTTTAGATGCACAGGCTTACAGGCTCATGATGGACCAGAATGCATCTCAGGAAGTCCTGAAGAGGAAATTCCGATCTCGATTGCCCGCAGCCCTCGATGCCAGAAATCTCTTCAACACCCCTGGAGCGGGGGCCAATAATCCGCCGGGGGTAAACCGTGCGGAAGCAACAGTTGGCGCCCCGGTTCAGCACCGTATAATTAACCTGCCTCGTCACAACACTGGTACACCACAGGCCGTGCCAACACCATCGGGCCATTATTCCAACCCGATGGATAACCTCGTTGCGGCGGCAGCTCGGTTGGAAGCCATTCCGATCGAAGGCGATTCACCGCAGGATGTAGAGACACGCCGAGTCAAGGAGCTCCTTAGGACCGTTTTGGCCCAACAAGAAGCATATTCGCAAAGCCGTGATCGGATTCACTCCACCCCTCGCCCCAGCAGGAGCTATAGCAGGCGCATGGAGGAGCCGGCTGTTTCAAGTAATGCCAGGCGTGAAGCGCTCCGTGGCAACAATCCGGCTGGCGTCAACAATGCTCAGGAGATGGTGGATCGCGCCCGTGCGCAGGAGGCCGGATTAGCAGCGCAGCATCAGGCTCGTCAGCTTACACCTATCTTCCCAACTGCTACGATTGAACCGGGGGTGGCTTCTAGTTCCTTGGGAGTACCGTGCCTCGTTCCCGCTTTGCGCAACGTACGCCTGCCTAAGGACTTCAAAGGCCCCCGCAAGGTACTAAACTACACGGCGGATCAGCCTCCGGAGACATGGGTGGAGAGCTATGAGATGGCTATGGAGATGCTGGATGTGGATGACACGGCGTGTGCGAAGTATTTTACCATGATGTTAGAAGGGACGGCCCGGACTTGGCTAAAGAGCCTACCGCCTAATTCCATTAATTCGTGGGCCCAGTTGCGAGCCCGGTTTATCAAGAATTTCAAGGACACGTGCAAACAGCCAATGTCGATAGTTGACCTAGCAGCTTGCATTCAGCAAGAAGGGGAGTCAACTACCCATTGGGTACGCCGGGTATCAGAAGTTTTGCACTCATCAGATCGCATCAACGCAGACACCGCCGTGGTGCTGTTAGAAGGCAACTGTCGGTTTGGCCCTTTGAAGCTAAAGTTAGGTCGGATGAAGCGTGATTGCACGGATATGGGAACGCTCATGACCGCTTTAGTGAAGTATGCGGATTCTGACAGTACCAAGGATCCTGACTCTGGTGACGACAAAGTAGGGAAGGGAAAGAAGAATAGCAATACCAAAGGCCAGCAGCATCAACCAACAGGCAATGGAGGCGGAGGTAAGCGTAAACCAGATGGGAGCGTGGATTTTGTGGCCAACACCAGTGCACAGAATAAGGGCCAGCGACGTAAGGGGAAACAGCCAGGTTTTCGCGGAAATCCCGGTCCTAATCCGGAGCGTTTGAACTTTTTCTTAAACCAGCCCTGTCCGAAGCATGGAACAAAGGAGTAGCCAGCAACTCACCTTTGGAAGGATTGTTACATCATGAAGGAATTCAAAAGCTCAAACATTTTCCAATATGATCACGGCTCTGGCGGCGGTTCAGGTTCCGGATCAGGGTACGGCGGCGGAAATTCCGGTCCAGGGTTTAATGGTAATCCGGGCGGACAGAACAGCCAAAATAATCAAGGTAATCAAAGTGGTTACAGCCAGCAGCAACAGCAGCAATCAGGTTATCAGAGCAACCCGAAACAGTTGAGTAGTGGACAGTATCATGTTTTTACTACAAGCTTGGATAAATGGGATAGAAAGCTTCAGAGGCGGGCAGTTAGTGCTGTTGAACCGGCCGCGCCTCACTATCTGCGCTGGTCGGAACAACCAATCATATGGAGTCGAGAAGATCATCCTCCCAGGGTTTATAATCCGGGTCAGTTAGCATTGGTGGTGGCGCCTCAGGTGGGAGGTTACAAGCTCACCAAGGTACTCATGGACGGAGGAAGCAGCATTAACATCTTGTATTATGAGACCTTCCGTCGCATGGGACTGGTGGATAAGGATCTCAAACCGACCAATACGGTGTTCCACGGGGTGGTGCCTGGCAAGTCTGCGTACCCTGTTGGTAAGATAGCCCTAGAAGTGGTCTTCCGCTGATGTTTGAAGTGGTTAAAATCCAAAGTCCATACCACGCTTTGTTCGGACGACCGGCCTATGCAAAATTTATGGCACGGCCCTGCTATGTATATCAGCAACTCAAGATGCCGGGTTACAAGGGCACTATAACGGTTCATGGGAGCCGTCGAATCGCTTTGGAATGCGAGGAAGGAGATGCGACTTATGCAGAATCGGTTTGTGTTACGGAGGAGCTAAAGCAGTACAAAGACAATGTTGATCCGGAGGACATGACTTCATTAAAGAAGCCAACTACGGACCACGATCCGGCCTTGAAGTTCAAATCAGCTGCCGAAACTAAGCTTGTTGACTTCGTACCTGGCGATTCGTCCAAGCAGTTCAGCATCAGTGCAAACTTGGATCCAAAATAGGAAAGCGCGCTCATCGAGTTCATCCGTGAGAATCGGGACATCTTTGCATGGAAGCCGTCTGACATGCCTGGTGTACCAAGGCGACTCGCTGAGCACACTCTTAATGTGGATCCTAAGTATAAACCGGTAAAACAGTTCCTACGCCGGTTTAACGAAGAAAGACGTAAAGCGATTGGTGAGGAAGTAGCCAGGCTCCTGGCAGCTGGTTTTATTATTGAGGTTTTTCATCCCGAGTGGCTTGCTAATCCGGTGCTGGTTCTTAAGAAAAACGGCACCTGGCGCATGTGTGTGGATTACACAGACTTGAATAAAGCTTGTCCAGCGGATCCTTTTGCTCTCCCCCGTATTGATCAAATCATTGATGCTACGGCAGGTTGCGAGCGTTTGAGTTTTTTGGATGCCTATTCGGGTTATCATCAGATCAAGATGGCAGTTAAGGACCAGGAGAAGACAGCGTTCATTACTCCCTTTGGAGCCTTCTGCTATGTTTCTATGCCCTTCGGGCTCAAGAGTGCGCAGACTACTTATCAACGGTGTGTGCAAAATTGCCTCCATGAACAGATTGGTCGTAATGTACATGCCTATGTGGATGACATTGTGGTCAAGTCACGAAAGAAGGAGACCCTGGTTGACGATTTGAAGGAAACCTTCGATAACTTGAGGGTGTACCAAATGATGCTCAACCCAGCTAAATGTGTTTTCGGTGTACCTGCAGGCAAATTGTTGGGATTCTTAGTGTCCCATAGAGGGATTGAGGCCAATCCGGAAAAGATCACAGCCATCACCTCCCTAGCCAAACCGAAATGCGTCAATGATGTTCAGCGCGTGGCCGGGCGGATTGCTGCGTTAAGCCGGTTTATCAGCCGCCTCAGTGAAAAGGCGATCCCCTTGTATCAAATGCTTAAGAAGACAGATCAATTTGTCTAGAGTCCGGAGGCTGATAAAGCGTTTGAGGACTTGAAGCGACAGTTAGTCAATCCGCCAGTGTTGGCAGCCCCCGTTGATAAAGAGCCACTCCTGTTATACGTTGCTGCGAACGCCAGAGCGGTCAGCGTGGCGATTGTGGTAGAACGCAAGGAGGCTGGGAAGGAGCATCCGGTTTAGCGTCCGGTTTACTATATCAGCGAAGTGCTTATCGAGTCCAAGCAAAGGTATCCGCATTGGCAGAAGCTGGTATATGGTGTTTTTATGGCAAGCCGGAAGCTGAAGCAATATTTTCAAGGGCACCCCATCACGGTGGTCAGTTCTGCTCCTCTGGGTGACATCATACAGAACCGGGAGGCGACCGGTCGGATTGCCAAGTGGGCTATCGAGCTTGGGCCGCACGGTTTAAGATACGTACCCCGGACGGCCATAAAGTCACAAGCACTTCTCGACTTCATAAACGATTGGACAGAGTTACAAGCACCTGAGGAGAAGCCAGATAACACATATTGGACTATTCATTTTGACGGATCCAGACAATTGGAAGGCTCGGGGGCTGGAGTCGTTTTAACTTCCCCACGAGGAGACAAGTTTTGTTATGTCCTCCGTTTAATGTTCCCCTGTACAAACAATGCGGCTGAGTATGAAGCTTTGCTTCATGGTCTTCGGATGGCTAAAGAGATGAATCTGAGCCGCGTTAGGTGCTTTGGTGATTCCGATCTAGTGGCTCAGCAAGTATCTGGCACCTGGGATTCAAAGGACCCGCTCATGGCTGCATACCGTCGTGAAGTAGATATGGTGGCAGGGCATTTCAAAGGCTATCAAGTGGACCATGTGGACCGCAGAAAGAATGAGGCAGCGGACGCTTTAAGCCGCTTGGGCTCTCAGCGTAAACCGGTCCCACCCAATGTTTTCTTGGATGTATTGTATCACCCATCGGTACACCTCCCCGGTGAATTGGAGTTGGCTATTCCTGATCCGGAGGCTCAATTAGTGGCGGCTCTTCACGTCATCCCGGATTGGACGCTTCCTTATCTGGCATATATGAACCGGGGTGAGTTGCCAGAAGACGAAATCTTGGCTTGGCAGATAGTACGGCGGTCCAAGTCTATGACCATTCTCAAAGGGGAGCTACATCATCGTAGCGTGTCAGGAGCGCTGCAACGGTGTGTATCCCCTGAGGAGGGGTGCGAAATATTACGTGAAATACATGAAGGGGATTGCGGCCACCACGCCGGTTCAAAATCATTGGTGGCTAAAGCGTTCCGCCACGGTTTCTACTGGTTAACTGCTCATGCTGATGCAGAAGACCTGGGCAGGCTATGTGATGGTTGCCAGAAATTTTCTAGACGAGCGCACATACCGGCTCAAGAATTAAGGATGATTCCAATTACTTGGCCGTTTGCGACTTGGGGGCTCGATATGGTTGGGCCTCTTAAACGTTCAAAAGATAAGAAGACCCACCTATTGGTGGCGGTTGACAAATTTACAAAGTGGGTGGAGGCAGAACCTGTGAGTAAATGTGATGCAGCCACGGCGGTTCGGTTTATAAAGAAGGTGATCTTCCGGTTTGGTTTTCCACACAGCATCATCACAGATAATGGTACCAATCTATCCAAAGGTGCCATGAAAGAGTTCTGCGCACGTGAGCATATACGGCTTGATGTTTCTTCTGTAGCTCACCCACAATCTAATGGTCAAGCAGAACGAGCGAATCAAGAGATCTTGAGAGGTATCAAACCCCGGCTTCTGGTCCCTTTGCAGAGGACGCCGGGTTGTTGGGTTGAGGAGCTACCGTCTGTATTATGGAGTATCAACACCACGCCTAACAGATCCACGGGGTTTATGCCGTTTTTTATGGTCTATGGAGCAGAGGCGGTTCTCCCAAGTGATATACGACATGATTCACCTCGTGTGGCAGCTTATGTTGAAGCGGACAACGAGCAGGCACAGCAGAACGCTCTTGATTTGTTTGATGAAGAACGTGACTTAGCAGCTGCCCGTTCAGCGATTTACCAGCAAGATCTTCGTCGTTACCACAGCCGTCGGGTTAGAACCAGAACCTTTCAGGAGGGGGATTTGGTGCTCCGGCTCATCCAGGATCAGTCTGATATGCATAAATTATCCCCGCCTTGGGAAGGACCTTTTGTGGTCAGCAAGAATCTGAATAATGGGTCATACTACCTGATTGATATTCGAGAGCGCAAAGATTCACGCACATCAGAGGAGGAGACCAGCAGGCCGTGGAACATAGCGCATCTTCGGCCTTACTATACATGAGCCTTGGGCTCTGCTTATGTACATATCATGACCATGTATATATTATGATCAATATAATTAACCGGAGCCTCGAGTAAAGCGGGGTCTCTGTTTTTCTTCACATCATGCGTGGTTACACGGAGTTGATTCGCTTTAGGGCAACCTCCGGTTTACCCCTTGAGGTCGCTTCACAGAAGATCAACAAAGTCAGTTGGGGACCTAGTTGACCTGAACCGTAGCTACACCTCCTGGGAGCTTGGTCATGTCTTGACGACGGTAATGCCTTCTGGCTGGCACATTTGCCACTAAGTCAGTTGGGGACCTAATCGACTTGAACCGTAGTTACACCTTATGGGAGCTCGGTCATGTCTTGATGATGGTAATGCCTTCTGATCGGCTTTTAAACAGCCAATAAGTCATTTGGGGGATTGGTCGTGTCCGAACCAATGCAATGCCACTTGATCGGCCCTAGGCCACTGAGTCACTTGGGGGCTTGGTCGAATCCGAACCAATGCAATGCCATTTGACCGGCATATTTGCCACGATTCAGTTAGGAACCTAGTCGACTTAAACCGTAGTTACACCCCTTGGGGGCTTGTTTTTTTTGTCTTGACGATGGTAATGCTTTCTGAACGGTTCATAGCAACCACCATTTGCACGCGTTTTACTATTGCGTTTCCTCGTATTTGGTTGTTTGTTATCTTCCTTCCCGTGGTGTTTTTGTTCTTTGGAACGACAAATACTTTTAAACCGATTCAGCTGACACAGCCTGGTCCGTTTTTTAACCCGGAGGCAAGTTGCCCGGTTTGGCAAAGGCGCAGCACGGTTCATATGGTCGAAAGACCGTCCTTTGTACCCAGTAAAGACAGGAAACACAAGTTGGAAAAAGTCATGGCAAGGGCATCAGTACCCGTGCACAAAGGCGCATTCAAAGGCAGAAGTATTAACTATCTTATTACAAGGCAGCGTAGTGCCTGAATATATTGTTTTTTGACGGGTTAACGTCACCAATTAAGGTAAACTGGAGCTTTGATTACGCCTGTTCGCCGCCTCGGTTCGAAGGTTGTGGATCATCCTGCGCCGCTTCAGCCTCCTCATGGCTACCCATTGGCTGGAAATCAGCAGTGGTCCAGTCGATTCCCATTAATGCTTGAAAGACAGCTTCTTCATGAATCAGCAAAGACGGTTCAATATCAGGGGCGTAGGTATGCTTACGGATTGGAGGAATAAGGTTTTCCGCTTCAGGGATCGGGGCAGCTACTCGCTTGTTCTGGTTATCATATTGGGCCTGATAATATGTCAGATCTGCTTCTTCAGCCAATTGACAAGCTAGGGGGCGCACCGCTCGGTTTATCGCCCTCAAGTCATTTTCGCCGAAATCTGAACCGTCTTCTTTCAAGCTGGGGTATCCTTGTGCCGCTTCGACAGGATCAAAGTCTGGTACCCACGCTTTGGCCCGGAGCAAGGCAGTGATGGCTCCGGTTCGAGCAGCTGATCTTTTTAACTCTTCAATCCGGGCAGGAAGCATGGATAACCTTTTTAACGTGTCTTGAATCAGAGATGGTGCGGGGTTGTTATGCGATGCAGTGGTGATAACTCTCTGTGCTCCGATATACAACTGTTCAATCAAAGTATAAGCAGCTTTGAGTTTCATCCGCACATCAGAACCCAAGTGTCCAATACGTGTGCCTGCAGTGTTTCAAGATGGATTACAAACCGGACATAGGATATAGCAGACAAGGTGCAAATTGGAGGAAGGGCATCGAAAGAAATTTACCAAAGACGGCAGAGGTCATGGAGTGTATTTGTCGCTTTACGATGGATAATTCATCAACCACCGGTTTGAGAGCAGCTTCGGCATTTTCAGCCCTTTTAATCAAAAGAGCCTTTTCAGTAGCCCAATCAGCTTGTTCTTTTTGCGGCTTTCTTTCAGCTGTTCCCTAATGTTTAAGGCATTGGTCAATTCTTCCTTCGCTTTTGCAGTTTCAGCCTGCTGGGTTTTTAGGATTTCCTGAAGGTCCGAGACTTGTTTCTCTTTGGTCTTCAGATCCGCCTGCAGCAGGTCATCAGCAGTGTTCAGAAAATATTGCACGGTTTGGAAGTATCAACCACACAAGCAAGTTATGTGCTCGATACTTGGGGGCTAATGCGTACTTGATCTTAACGCATGTTTTACATTACAAAAATCCCAAGATTAATACAAGTATTTAAACTTGGCACTTGGGGGCTAATGGTTATTTGATGATGTTTTCTGGTTACGACCTATGTTGGAGCCCTGTTTTTATCAAACCGGACCTTGGTTGTCAAGGCAGCATGATTCGGATTACCATCTCGGGTTGGAAGAAATTGAGAAGCTAAGTTGCAATAGAATGAAGCACAAGAGAGTTACCTCAAGTTTTTCTTTCATCATCCTGATCATGCCAGCTTCATAATCGCGACTGGTATACAGTCGGTTCAGATACCCAGAATAAAGATCTTGGGCGCTTAAAGCGGCATACGTTGAGGAATCAACGTCCCATTTGCCCTTTATGGCCGAGATTTCTTCCTTAGCAGTATGCTTGGCTAAGGTAGCAGAGTTCCCCGGTTCAGAGCGACCAATGCCGGTAATCACAACATCATCATCTTTGGAGTCGCTGCTCTGCATTGGCACTGTCGGTTTATCAACAGTTCCAGAAGGGTGGATGGATTCCTCAACCGAACAGGACTGGCAGGCTGATCGGTATGGCTGGCAGGATTGGTAGGCCTTTCTTCAGCATAGGCGTCATCTTGTGGAGGTGGATAATTCTAAATGTCTTCACGAACTAGAGCATCAGCACCAGGAGTTTTCTCCGGTTCAGGAGCGGCAGTTCCTTCGGCCGGATTATCCAGACGAGCCTTCTTGCTCGGTCTAGGTTTAGCCTTGGGAGAGACCCAAAGATTGAAGAACGGTGTAAGATGGATTAAGAAACCCATATGGAAATATGTTGTGATCGGTCCAACTTACCCAATAACTGTCTTTAGCGGTGGCAGTTGAGTGGCTGAAGATTCACCAGAAGATGAATGGGAAGTGACCTGATAATCGAAGTCAGATGGATTAAGAGGCTGACGAATTAAACCTGCTTTAGGAGGAAAGCTAGCGCATAAATCGGAGACCTCTGAGCGGCGTTTCCGAACCGGGTTGTTCGGTAAACCGGCGGAGGTAACTACCTGGCCACTATGCCGGGTGGTGCGACGAGCTTCATGTTGCTGGGTCTTCACAAGAAATTTGGGATCCAAGTAAGCAAGGGGATGAGAAAATTTAACTTTCCGATTTGCTTGGCGAGGTTTTTTCAAAGGCAAAGGGACTGGATCAGAAGAAAGAATAGTTACCTCTGGGCCTTCAGCATTACTCGCTTCAGCGTCGTCCTGACAAATATCATCATCAATAAGGCGTATAAAAAGTAAGCCAACTGAATCAAGGTCTACCTCAAGGTCCGGATTACCCACATCATCCTCATCTAATTCTGGGGTAGAGGAAGCGGTGTTCCTTTTCTTCTGAGCAGGCTTCTTCACCCTTGTTTTGGGTCGGGTTACCTTTTCTGTTGGCTCTTGAAGAAGCTTCTTGCTCCAAAACGGATCATCTCTCTGTTTCAAAAAGGATTGGAGTTAACAGTATACATATAAGGAGATCATAAATTCTATAACAAACATAGGTGAGATGTTTACAGCAGGTGGTTTATTTGTAGCACAAAAGGGAAGCAGGCCGGTTCGGGCGCAAACATATTCCGGTTCATTCAGCATCTTTTTCACAGCTTCAGTAACTTCGTCTTCCGTCAGCTGAATGTTGCAGTGCCTCAAAGGATCATTAACCCGGCCCGTGTATTTGCACATTAAACCGGAGCGGACACTAAGGGGCAGGATACTCCATGAAATCCAGCAACGGGCAAGATCCACTGCTGTTAAAACGTTAGCCATTAAGGCTCTGAGCTTGGACAGTTGAGGGGCATATTTACTCCTCTCTTTGGCGGTTAGCCTTGGGGGGAAGGGGTGTGTATTGCTAAGTCTCTCTGGACGGAAGCCAGGCAGAGGATTTTCTTCAGCAGGGGAAGTATCTTTGCAATAGAACCAAGTGTGATTCCATTCTTGCGGATGACTATGCAGCTTGGCGTGAGGATAAGTCACTTCTTTCCTCTTTTGAATCGCCATACCACCCAGTTCCATGTTAGGGCCATCGGTGAATTCAGTACGTCGGTTTAAATGAAAACAGTCTCGGAACAACTCTACAGTAGGTTCCTCCTGGAAGTACACCTCACAAAGCACTTGAAAATGGCAGATATTCGTGACTGAGTTTGGACCAACATCTTGTGGGCGTAACTGAAAATTAGCCAGGACGTCCCGGTAAAATTTTGAACCGGGTGGATTAAAGCCCCGGGCCAGGTGATCCGCAAACACAACAACTTCTCCTTCCTGTGGGGTAGGAGGACATTCATTCCCTGGAACCCTCCAATGGATGGCATTTTTGCTACTCAAGGCGCCAGTCAGAACTAAGTTGTTTAATTGGGTCTCGGTGATGCGAGAGGGAACCCAGTTGCATTCGTATATCTGTTTTGCCATGAGGAAATCTACAAGACAAAGGTATTCCGGTTTGAGAACAGGCGTGATTGTAAACCGAAGATGCTCTTATATAGACCGGAGTTATCTAGAATGATATCATATGGCGGTTCATCAAGGGGACTAATGGATATATAGTTTGGGTTGTTCGCTCTGCTAAAAGTTAAACTGACCAGATCTAACAGTTATGAATATGAAAGCAGAAACAGATCCCGTACGGATTCTTTCAAAACAATGGATCTACAGCTAGGGCAAAAAAGAAGTAAAAATATGAGGTTTGACTCGCAGCAGAACAGCACAAGTTCGACAAGCAGGGAAATGAGTGAGATCTAAGGAGATGAGTACAGATTTATGGCGAATACTGAGAGTGACTACAAATCACAATATAAGTATCATAATCTGTTCACAAAAACTTGCTATGGAGATGAACAATGAACAGTGGCAGGATAGGGATGACGAACCCTAGAACAGATCTAAAGCAAGAAGAACAGGAGCCTTACCGGGATCCAAACGGATGCGGAGGGTCGCCGCGGTACTCTGGTCCGGTCAGGTTGATGCAGCGGCTTGAGTTGATGCAGTAGTTGACGGCGGCGGCGGAGCTCCGGAGTCTGAGTCGCGAGGAAGACGAAGAAGAAGGGGACGAAAGGGAGGAAAGGAAGATGGCCTTCTAGTCCTATTTATCAGGCGCGGCGCGCGTGCCAGGCGCGCGAATCCAGGAGCCGGTGATTTTGGGAGCCCAGCTGTCGCCTTGATTATTGCGGATTTAGTAAAAAGAAACGGTAACTTTGTGCTGACGTCATATCGGTTTACAGCAGCAAGAGGAGACGATGGAATGGTGGTTTAACAGTTACTGGAAGACATTTGAAGACAGAAATTTTTATTAAGGATTGACATGAACCTGTTCAAATCAATCTGGGGCCTAATGTTGGGGATATTGCTATTTGGGGTAAACCGGCCTACAGGGCCCGGGTTAGCTCCGTCAATGGACCCAAGATGTTAAAGCCCAAGGAGAAATAGAAGGGCCCAAGGCCTATAATCGGTTTAAAGGTTTATGGCCGTGAATCGGCCTGAGGTAAACTTGCATTGAAAGTTAGGAATAGAGAGACCAACCCGGGCACGTTTATGAACCGGAGGTTGGGATTTTGTAAACCGACGGGCGTCACCCGCGTATATAAGAGGACGACCCGACGACGGTTTGGAGGACAACAATTCGAGGTTTAGGCGAAGCTTATTGCTCCCTAGCCCTCGAAACACATCAATTCCATCACAACTAGACGTAGGCTTTTACCTTCATCGAAGGGGCCGAACTAGTATAATACTCTGTGTCCTTGCGTCCGCTTTAACCCCTTCAAGTTAACCCGTTGCGATGGCTCCACGACTAAGTCCTTTCACTAGGACATCTGCCGTGACAAACCCACGACACTTGGTATGAGTGGGATCCGACTATCTAGTTGCTTATCCTTGGCAGCCTATCATATGAGGAAATGTAGTCTAGTGCTTCTGAGCGATAGTAGTCCGCTACAGCCTGGTTCACCGGAGTCCTGCTAGCCCAGCACTACTGCTTGGAACACTTGACTGGCCGGCATGTGATTCACGTCGTTCCTGTGTCTGTCCCCTCGGGGAAATGTCACGCGGTGTTATCCGGAGTCCTGCCTAGCCTGCTACAGCCCGGGTTGCCGGAGTCCTGTTAGCCTAGTGCTACAGCCCGGATTTATACGTTGTTGACCGACATGCTCGATGTGATTCATGTATGCCTGTCCTCATGGGTTAGTGCCACCTTGGGTTCACGACTAGCCATGTCGGCCCGGGTTCTCTGTCATATGGATGCTAGCGACACTATCATATACGTGAGCCAAAAGGCGCAAACGGTCCCGGGCCAGGTAAGGTGGCACCCGTGGGAATACCGTGCGTGAGGCCGCAAAGTGATATGATGTGTTACATGCTAGATTGATGTGGCCTAGGATCAGGGTCCTGACAGCGTTGGCATCAGAGCCGGACTGCCTGTAGGTTCGCTAAGCCAAACTGGTCGATGTCGAGTCTAGAAATGCTTTAGTTATATGTAGGGGAATTGTTTGTGGGAGGGAACGTAAGGCTCTTTTACTCCTTTACCTTATGCCCTCTATCTTGAGTCGTTCTATTCTCATTGTACGTGGGTTAAGGACTAGGCTCTCTACTCTCTATCAGGTTCAAGTGTTACTAATCCGTAGTAACTTATAGGATTGTTGGATACAACCCAGTTTAGTTTCTACTAAATTTTAGTATGTTGCCAGTTGAACCAGAACCTTGATATGAAGTTGTTGAGTGGTTTTGCAAACTATTGTGGATGTATCATCTCTTTTTCTGAGCATTTACAGCCGTTATGTTGTCCAAATTCTCCTAGAAAATTCTAATGCCTTTGCATTAATTTGTGCTTTCAGATGGCCAACCGTTCGCAGAACCAAGTGGTTCGTCTGACCCGTTGCATCGATATATGTGGTCACACAGCTATGTTGGTTTGAGTGATGGTCGAGACAGGTTACCGATGGTATCCTGAATACACCGTCGAGGAGCAGTTTAGAGACTTTAATCAAAGCTAATATCTGTGCACGGTCAGGATTTATCCATCCTATCCCGGAGCTACTGAACCGCTCCACTGTTCTTATGGACTTGGGATCACTATTGGAATGTCCGTGCAGGATGCAGCCTACTCGATGATGACTGTTATTCGAGCCAGAACTGCCTTGCTGAGCAACACTGACTTCCGCTACATGCCAGCATCCCTTCCTGGGGCGCATGGCTACCTTCAGGGTATGTATAGCGATGCATCCCATGAGGACTCACTCCTCCGCACCACTACTGAGATGTTGGAAGACAAGGACCGTGAAAACCGGGCCTTACGTATGGAGCTCTTTAATGCTCGTTCTGATCACTGGGCCACTTTGACTCGGTTTGCCCCTGCGGTGCAAGCCGGATACATGGACATGAGGGACTTGTATCCTGTACGTGCCAGTCTGCCTGATTTTATGGAGTGGCGTGAGGTGGGAGGCATCACTCCTCCTCGTGGACCTCGTCTGCCGCCATTTGTTGGACCAAGGCCACACCCAAGTCCCTATGGTCCGCAAGCTCCTCAGGACCTTCTGTTCCCAGATGATCATGTTCCGCTTCCAGGCTTGGGTGGTGACTTCTATGAGGACTACTACGGAGCTGTCTGAGTTAGTAGTAGTTTCGCTAGTATTGTAACAGTTGTATGTCCACCGTCCTGCGTGACTTGTGGAATATGACTTAGTGTGTATCCATTCCGGAGGTGTAGAAAAATAATGTATAGGAGTTTGGAATGCCTCCGACAAGATGTAACGTCTTTCATCATAGTTGTACCTTAGCTTGGGCTTGTACTAAACTATGTATGGTGTGTATGACCGTTGGTTAATGTATGGCAGTTTCTGTATTACCATGTCATACAGATGAACATCTCTGCATTCCTTGTTATCCATTACATTCCGCACTTCCTTGCCCAGATCCTGCCCTCCTGGTCTAAATCGTTGTTTGTTTTTCCTAGGATGGTCAACACCCGCAGCAACCCTGCTGCTCCAGAGCAGGGCGAAGCTAGCGCAGCTAGGGATGAGACTCTGCCTCAACCGCCTTCTCTGGCCGAAGTGATGCTGGAGGCAGAACGAAACAAGCGCGAGACTAACCGCTTGCTGGAGCGGATTGAGCAGAATACTGCACGCCAGCAGAGAAACATTCCAGTGTCAATCAATGACTTTGTCAAGCAGTATCCACCAAAGTTTATCCATTCCATCGAACCTCTCGATGCGGATGACTGGCTTCGCAGCATCGCCCACAAGCTACGTTCTGCCAACGTAGCCGAAGATGATAAAGTTACCTTTGCTGCTTATCACCTCGAAGGACCTGCTAGCCTTTGGTGGGAAAATTATGAGGCTATGCGCCCGGTCGGCCAAATCACTACTTGGGCTGATTTCAGTGTTGCTTTCCGTGAGCATCACATTCCGGAAGGCCTCATGGATCACAAGAGGGATGAGTTCTATAACTTCACCTAGGGTAGGCTGACTGTGGATGCATACAGTCGCGAGTTTGGGAAGTTAGCACGTTATGCTCCCGAAGAGGTATCCACCGACGCTAAGAAGCAGGCAAGGTTCCGCAAGGGACTTAGACCCGAGCTTCACCGTGATCTTCATCTACACGATTGCACCTCCTTTCCGAAGTTGGTCAACAAGGCCATCAGTGCCGAGACAGGGCAGAATGACTTTGAAGCTTCTCGCAAGCACTCCCGTGATTTTGGATCTTCATCCGGCTCTGGATCTCAGAAGCGCCGGGTCTGGATCCCAAACACTGATGTGCCATCCAGGTTCACTCCGAGGCCATCCTTTGAGGTGCCTCGCCCCAACCAGCAGTATGTACCGCCCAAGACTTATGGTGGTCCCGCTGCTAATGCTGCTCCACGCCCCAATATGATAACCTGCTTCAAGTGTGGAGAGACGGGCCACTACATCCGTGAGTGTCCCCCGAACAACCCCAAGCAGTTCGGGAAGTCTGTTGGTCGTGGTAAGCCAACAACAAAAGTGCTCGTCGCCAAGCCGGCCACCACTGCTCGTGGCCATGTCAACTACGTCTCAGCTGAGGAGACTCAGGAGGAACCCAACGTCGTTCTCGGTACGCTCCTTGTTAATTGCCATCCGGCAACTGTTCTCTTTGATACTGGAGCATCTCATTCATTCATTTCTGAGAGCTATGCTCGTTTGCACAACACCACGTTTTGTGACATGCCCACCTCCATGGTAATTCAAACCCCTGGTTCTAAGTGGCAAACCTCTAGAATCAGCCATGGAAATGAAATTCTTGTCGACCGATTGGTCTTCCTCGCGTCACTAATAGCTCTCAAGTCCTCGGACATAAACATCATCTTGGGTATGGACTGGATGTCAGCCCATTACGCTAAGATTGATTCCTCTACTAGAACTGTTCAACTCACCCATCCATCGGGCAAGACAGTCCATGTTTTGACCCGAGTGTCGGAGCGTCAGCTCTACTCTTTAAATGCCAACCCCCTTCCAGACCTTGAAGATATTCCGGTAGTTCGTGACTTCCCGGATGTCTTTCCAGAGGAACTGCCAAGTGTTCCACCTGACAG
Organism: Aegilops umbellulata; assembly: GCA_032464435.1. NCBI lineage: Eukaryota > Viridiplantae > Streptophyta > Magnoliopsida > Poales > Poaceae > Aegilops > Aegilops umbellulata. The sequence continues at coordinate 5,631,625 of CP136058.1, read as the reverse complement.
AGATGTCGAGTTCGTAATAGACCTTGTTCCAGGAACCATCCCAATCCCTAGAAGACCTTATAAGATGGCACCCCTAGAACTAGCCGAGCTTAAGAAACAACTCGATGAGTCCTTGCAAAAGGGTTTCATCCGTCCTAGTTCTTCTCCATGGGCTTGCCCCATCCTCTTCGTCAAGAAGAAGGACGGAACGGATCAGATGGTTATGGATAACCGACCAGTCAATTTGGTCACTATCAAGAACAAGTATCTGCTCCCCAGGATCAACGACCTGTATGACCAGCTCGCTGGATCCTCAGTCTTTTCCAAGATGGATTTGAGGTTGGGCTACCATCAAATCAAAATCAAGAATGGGGACATTCCCAAAACGGCCTTTGTTACTCGTTATGGCCAATACGAGTACACCGTCATGTCCTTCGGTTTAACCAATGCTCCAGCCTCCTTCTCTCGGTTAATGAACTCAATCTTCATGGAGTATTTGGATAAATTCGTCGTGGTTTACCTCGATGATATACTCATCTACTCCAAGAATGAGGAGGAACATGCCGAACATCTAAGGCTAGTATTGATGAAACTTCGAGAGCATCGCCTTTATGCCAAATTCTCCAAGTGTGAATTCTGGTTGCCAGAAGTGACCTATCTGTGCCATGTAATCTCTGGTAAGGGCATTGCTGTCAATCCTGAGCGAATTCAAGCCATCCTTGACTGGACTCCACCTGAAACGGTCAAGCAAGTTCGGAGTTTTCTTGGTTTAGCGAGCTATTGCTGCCGCTTCGTCGAGAACTTCTCCAAAGTTGCTAAGCCTCTAACTGAACTCCTCAAGAAAGATAAAAAGTTCGAGTGGACCCCACAGTGCGAGTTCAGCTTTCAGGAACTGAAAAGACGCCTGACATCTGCTCCTGTACTGGTACCGCCAGATTTTTCTAAGGACTTTGTTATCTATTGCGACGCCTCGCGACAAGGACTAGGTTGCATTCTCATGCAAGATCGTCATGTGATTGCCTACGCTTCTCGACAGTTGCGTCCACATGAGGATAACTATCCCACACATGATCTAGAGCTTGCAGCTATAGTCCATGCACTCAAAACCTGGCGACATTACCTTCTTGGTAATCGTTGCGAAATCTACACTGATCACCAAAGTTTGAAATACATCTTCACCCAACCGGATTTGAATCTCAGGCAAAGACGTTGGGTGGAGTTGATCTCAGATTACGACTTAGGAATAACTTACACCCCAGGCAAAGCCAATGTCATGGCTGATGCGCTAAGTCGTAAGTCTTATTGTAACAATCTGATGTTACAACAAAGTCAACCACTTCTCCACGAGGAATTTTGTAAGCTTAACCTTCACATTGTTCCTCGAGGATTCCTTTCCACCCTGGTGGCGAAACCTAACCTTACGGATCAAATCATAGCTGCCCAGAAACACGATAAGGGCATATCCCGCATCAGGGAAAACATTGCTAGCGGAGTTGCTAAATGTTTCTCCATGGATGAGCGAGGTGTTGTCTTCTTCGAGAACCGTTTGGTGGTCCCCAAGAAACAACATCTACGGCAACTGATCCTTAAGGAAGCTCATGAATCCCCTCTCACCATTCATCCCGGTAGTACTAAAATGTATCAAGACCTACGCCAGAGGTTTTGGTGGACTAGGATGAAGAGAGAAATCGCTCAATATACTGCGAATTGCGATGTCTGTCGTCGCGTTAAGGCAGAGCATCAACGGCCTGCTGGCACCCTTCAACCATTGGAAATTCCTGAATGGAAATGGGATAAAATCGGTATGGATTTCATCACCGGGTTTCCCAGAACCAAGAGAGGGAATAATGCTATCTTCGTTGTTGTCGATCGCCTTTCCAAAGTAGCCCACTTCTTACCTGTTCGCGAGAGTATAACCGCTAGCCAGCTAGCTGATTTGTACATCTCTCGAATAGTGTCTCTCCATGGTGTCCCTTTGGAAATTAATTCAGACCGTGGAAGTCTTTTCACCTCTCGATTTTGGGAAAGTTTCCAAAATGCTATGGGAACTCGTCTCTCCTTTAGCATCGCCTTCCATCCTCAGTCAAGTGGTCAAGTAGAATGAGTCAATCAAATTCTGGAGGACATGCTCCGAGCTTCTGTTATCTCTTTCGGTATGAATTGGCAGAAGTGCCTACCATTCGCCGAGTTCGCTTATAACAAAAGTTATCAAGCTAGCTTGGGCAAAGCTCCTTTTTAAGTTCTCTATGGACGAACATGTCGAACGCCTCTTAACTGGTCAGAAACCGGGGAAAGACAACTCTTTGGCCCGGATATGATCCAGGATGCCGAAGAGCAGGTTCGCATTATTCGTGAGAAGTTGAAAACCGCCCAATCTCGACAAAAGAGTCAGTATGACCGCAAGCATAAGCCGATGGCTTATGAAGTTGGCGAGAAGGCTTACCTTCGGGTTACACCTTTAAAGGGAACCCATCGATTCGGTATCAAAGGCAAATTGGCTCCTCGTTACATTGGACCCTTTCGCATTCTTGCCAAACGAGGGGAAGTTGCCTACCAACTGGAACTACCTTCACATCTCTCTAGAGTTCATGATGTCTACCAGGTTTCTCAACTCAGGCGTTGCTTCTCGGATCCTATCCGTGGAGTGGACCACGAAACGCTTGATCTCCAAGATAATCTCACCTATCGAGAATACCCCGTTCGTATCCTTGATCAAGCCGAGTGTACCACTCGACGCCAGAATATCAAGTTTCTCAAAGTTCAATGGTCACACCATTCCGAGCAAGAAGCTACTTGGGAAAGGGAGGATCGTCTTCGACTCGAGTACCCCACCTTCTTTCCGACGGATCCTAAATCTCGGGACGAGATTCTTTCGAGTGGGGGTGAGTTGTCACACCCTAGCTAGTCATGCATTAGAGTGTTGCATCATGTTTACTTTTCATCAGAAACTTGAAATGGGGAAGGCAGAACCCCCAACACCCCCCCTGAAATCAACTAGGGTTTACTAAAAGCATTTTCAATGAACCTGAAATGCCCTTCTAAAATGTTCACCCTCTTTATCTTGCGATAAAACCTCTGACAAAATAGGTGCACAATTTTCTAGGTCAACAGAAGGCCATTGATTTAAATCATAAGTATTTGAATTTGGGCATTTAAATGCTATTAAATAATTTAAATGCTCAAATAATTCTGGAAATAAATGTTTGCTGTTAGGAATAATCCCAACAGAGCCCTCAATTATTTCCAGGATTTTAGAAAGTGCCTAAGCATTTTTAATAATGCCACAAAGTTACAGAAAAATAGAAAACGGAAAATTAAAGAGAAACTTACCTGGCGCCCCCCCCCCCACCAGGCCCACCTGACGGCCCAGCCCAGCCACCGTGCCAGCGAGCAGCTTGGCTTGGCCAGGCAGGCAGCCAGGTGCTCGACGGCTATCTCAGCGCGCGCCACGCAGCTGGCCGCCGCCCTGCTTCCTCCCCTCGCCACTCCGCTGGCTTGGGCAGGCTCCACGTCGCGCTCCCGTCCCCCTGGACACGTTCATTCGCCCCCTGCCTCTCTCCCTCGCACTCCCTCGCCATGGCCGACGCAGCTGTCGTCGTTCCGCCACCGTAGTCGCGTCCAACGCCGTCCCCGTGCTGCACCACCATGTCCACTCGCTCTGCCCTCGCCGATTGCTTCGAACAGGCCGAGCCCCGAGCGCTCGCACGCTCTGCAGCACCTCCATCGACCTCGCCTTCGTCAGCCACCGCCGGAGATCCCTTTCGACGTCGCCGCCGCATTAGCTCGTCCCCGACCGCGCCGGCTAGCTCTACGTGACCACCGTGAGCTCAGCTACCTCCCCATTCTCCCCGTTTGCTTCCTCGTGCACCGCAGCAACTGCATGAAGCTCACCCGCACGCACCGCCGCGAAGCTCGTCACCGACGTGGCTCCGGCCAAACTCCGGCCACGCCACCGTGTCCAAACACCTCACCGCATCACCAGGAGCTCAACGCACCACTCCACGCACCTCGCCGTGCCCCGTAGCCTCGGGCTCACTTTCACCCGACTCTGGCGACCGCAAAGCTCATCGCCGGCGCCATTCCCGGCCACCCCGAGCCCAACCACTGCCACCGAACGCTGCGGCTTGCTCCCAGCTGCACGTAGATGCCCTCCGCCGCTCGTTTGGTCGCCGGAACATGCAAATGCACTTCCTCCGCCGCGTCTGGCCTCGCCGGCGGCTAGACGCCGGCAAGTTTGACCTTTGACTTTGACCAGGTGGGCCCAGGTTGACTCCCCTGAGTCAATGACAAGTGGGACCCCCCTCTGCTAGCTAACTGGATTAGTCTTAATCAAAATTAATTAGTTTAACTAATTACTGGCATGCGGGACCCACTGGTCAGTTTAACCTGGACGACCCCGTTGACCTCTGACGTCATCCTGACGTAGTGCTGATGCAGTAATTTAATTACTGGAATTATTTTTATACAGGAAATTCCAGAAAATAGTTGAAACTTAAAAAATTCATAGAAATTAATCTGTAACACCAAATGCAAAGATTTATATATGAAATTTGATCAGAAAAATTAAACCTATCCATTGGAACTGGTTTCATGCATGTCAGAACAAGTTAAACGTGCTGTTTATCCAATACAAGGTAATGCACTTAAATGGCTATGTTACATGATCTAACACTTGGACCTTTGGTTCAATTAAGCACTTTCCTCCCTGTTTTAGCTTGCATTAGGACAAGACACATTCATATTGCCATGTCATAGCATGCATCATATTGTAGCATATCGTCATGTATTGATTGTGTTCCGATGTGTTCTTCGTGGTAGGTTCTGCCTCCGAGGATATTCACGAGTATCCAACTGAAGGGCAGTATCCCACTACCACTCCATCGGGCAAGCAACCCATTGATCATTCCGATACAAACCCATGTTCTCACTTCTGCTCTCGTTTACTGCATTAAGACAACGCAATTCAAACTGCTGTGTGTCTTGGTAGTTGAACCCACTTCCTTTGCATGACCTGTCTTTGCCACAGTAACTAGATGAAACCCACTAGCATGTGTAGGAGTTGTTTGAGCCATATGTGTGTATGTGTTCCTACCATGCTATGCTTGCTATGCTTAGAGTTGTGTCAGGTCTGGCTCATCGGGATGATGAACTAGAGTGAAAGGTTGTGATGTTGTCGAGAGTGTGAAAGTGTTGAATACGATTTGGCAAAGGAATCGATGAGAGGCCATGTAGGAGTACACGGTGGGTTGTTTCATTGAGGCCGTCCTTAAGAACTGAGATCTGTGTGTGTGATTTAAGACTCAGCTACTACCACACATTGGGCCCTGAAATATGACCCCGCTCGACTTACCGATCCCTCTCTTCCTCTGTCCAGGAGTTGCAAGTAGTTTCTGGTGTTTGTAGTTGCTGGGGGCCGCACGCAGTGCTGACCATAGGGGTGGGCTGTGTTGCGGTAGGCACGTGGCACGGTGTACCGATTCGCCCGTTTGGTGTCTCGGGAACCCTGCACACATCGTTTGGGGCCGTTGAGGACACCCCGGCCGGATCTCCTTGTGGATGGAACCCGAATAGGCGATAAACCTGGACTAGAGACTAGTGTGGTTGGTTAGGTCGTGGTCTACACCAACGTCGGCTTTCGCTTGAAGTCTGCCGAGCACATGACGTGTGCAGACGCTAAGTGGTGGAAACATGTGTGAAGAAGTACACCCCTGCAGGGTATAAAACTATTCGAATAGCCGCGTCCGCGGTAAAGGACTACTTGGTCACCTATACAGTTCATAGACAATTAAATGGATACTACAAAAAGTCTCAAGATAAGTGTGAGTACCGTGGATGGCCCTCTCGTAGGATGACGAGAGAGGATCCACGGTGGAGTATTGTGTTGGTGATAGTGGACTCGTGTGCGACAAATGCTTACAAGTTGTGTCTGTCGTAGGATAGCTTAGCCAAGAGTCAAAGCTGGCTTGCTGCAATAACTCCACTACCTTCTTGAGAATGTGCATGTATAGTAGGGTTCTGTTGTAAGACTTGCTGAGTACCTTCGTACTCATGTTGCTTTAATTGATGTTTTCAGACGACTACGCCAACCCCTTTGATGGGTTCTACGTAGACCTCGACGTTGACGAGTGACTTATCACCTAGGTGGTGATCCAAGACTTGTGAAGGGTCGATGTAGATAGACAGGCTTTGTCAAGCCTTCTTTCTTTCTAGTGTCTGTACTCAGACTACTTTGCTTCCGCATGTGCTTGTATGAATGTATGACTTGAGTGTCGGGTAATGTGACCCCTATCTGTATGGATGTTATCTAAGGCTCTTCGGAGCCTCTTAAATAAAGTACTTGAGTTGTAGAGTTTTGTTGTGATGCAATGTTGTATTTACTCATATCGGGCATATTGTGTGTATGATTGAAATGCTTGGTATGAGTGGGATCCGACTATCTAGTTGCTTATCCTTGGCAGCCTATCATATGAGGAAATGTAGTCTAGTGCTTCTGAGCGATAGTAGTCCGCTACAGCCCGGTTCACCGGAGTCCTGCTAGCCCAGCACTACTGCTTGGAACACTTGACTGGCCGACATGTGATTCACGTCGTTCCTGTATCTGTCCCCTCGGGGAAATGTCACGCGGTGTTATCCGGAGTCCTGCCTAGCCTGCTACAGCCCGGGTTGCCGGAGTCCTGTTAGCCCAGTGCTACAGCCCGGATTTATACATTGTTGACCGACATGCTCGATGTGATTCATGTATGCCTGTCCTCATGGGTTAGTGCCGCCTTGGGTTCACGACTAGCCATGTCGGCCCGGGTTCTCTGTCATATGGATGCTAGTGACACTATCATATACGTGAGCCAAAAGGCGCAAACGGTCCCGGGCCAGGTAAGGTGGCACCCGTGGGAATACCGTGCATGAGGCCGCAAAGTGATATGATGTGTTACATGCTAGATCGATGTGGCCTAGGATCGGGGTCCTGACAGCAACCGCCCGCAGAGCCTGCTCCCGGTCGATGGGAGCCAGCTCGTCAAAGACGGCGTCCAATGGCACGAATGGATTCCGGTGATGGAGCCCCGAAAGGATTCGCCCGGCAACGGCGACGGCAGCCCGCAACCCCTCCCTGTCCAGCTCAGCCCCCACCATCGCGCGGAGATGGCTCAGCTCCTCGGAGATATAGGTGAAGAAGGAGACCAGGTCAGGAAGCCGCAGCTCGTTGAAGTCGACCGGGTGGTCGAACGGGTTTAGCCCGACGGCCGGCATCGTCGCGCTGGCACGATGGTAGGCATCGCGCAGCCGCAACACGTGCGTGGCAACTTGGTTCACCAAGTGGGTGAGGCGATCCTGGACCTCGTCACGATCGGCCCGCTCGCGCTCCAGCCGGCTCCCCTGACGGCCTATCGTATCTCCCGCTTTCTGCAGCAACGCCGCCGACGCCTCGAGCATCTTTGTGGTGGACGCCTGCCTCTTTTGAAGCTCCGTGAACTCCCGCACATAACGGAGGAGCATGGCACTCCTCTCCTCCTTGAGCTCACGGAGCTCCACGTCCTTGGCCCTGAGCTCCGCATCCTTGGCATGGAGCTCCTGTGTCAGGCGCCTCACCTCGGACTCCGTGATCTGCTGTGCCGCCATGGCACCAGGTAGAAGCAATGGGGAGAGGAAGCAAAGGGGGCGAAATGGCTGAAAGGCAATGCAATCTACGGGAAGGCGGAGGGAGCGAGGAATCTTTTTGTTTTCACCACAGTAAAACACCAGTCGACGACTTCTCACATCAGGGAGCATTGGGTTTTTACAGGCGGAGTCATCATGACTAATTGCTGTGGCGCCTGCTCTCGTCAATCAAAAAATTAAAAATCCGGCCGCGCCTGCTCCCGTCAATCAAAAGATTAAAAATCCTGCTGCACCCAAACACCAGAGCAACGTCGCGGTGGATATTTAAATTTACCTGCCGGCAAGTAGATAAAAAGGGTGAAAAAACAAATGTGGCGGCGGCCTAGCTAATCGGTCGAACTAGCCCAACTAGCTGGCCACCGTGCTTCACTAATGTACTCGTGGGAAAGGTGGTCTTTCGTGATTTGACGACTCATTTACTTGCTTCGGCGCTACGACCGAGGAGGACCCAGAAAACGCGCGGTAGGGCGTCCCACGTCAGGAAGAATATATGCGTGCACCACCCGGGAGGACCCCAAAACCGCGCGGTAGGGTGTGCCACATCTCGACACGGAGGAAAAATGTGCATGTAAAAATATACTGTGTCAGACGTAGTACCTATGGTTCGACCTCGGGACCCAGCCAGTCGGTCGAAAACACCCCACTAGCCACACAGCTTCATCATGCAAATGTGGCACGTAGGATAGATGTGGTTAGCTCCGTCTCGACCTGCCACAACGTCTCTTGTTCTAGACAATTCTTCTATTTTCCAAGCTTTTTTTAGTTGTAATAACACCACGGCAAGCTAGTGCTGCTCTTCGTGTGTGCCCGTGCAAAGGTTAGATGATGGAGAGAAGAGAGATTGAGATCGCAGACCTGGGACCCACCAGTAAGTGAGACAACGGTCATGCACGTGTTGACGAGGCACTCCCTCTACTCTACTCAACGAAAATACTGTATAAATAAAATCAAGTTATGGGACAAGGCCAACAACCGTTCGTTTTTTCAGGCTATCGACTTACGCTTTGTAGTCCAGGTTGCCAGTTTGAATCTCGTCTTTCAGATTTGTTAGTTTTAGGTCCAAATTTGATTAATGACAAGTGGGACCCCCGTGTGTTGTTCCGATATTTCGGTGTAGGATGGTTTTTTTGAACAAACACTTTGCGCGGTTAGACAAGTAACGACACGAGTTAGATGTATTTTAAAAGTTTACGAACAAAAATGACTGCGGCATAGAATATCACATCCACACCGCAGCTTAGATACTATGATGATACGAGATTTTACACCGTTGGAAGTGAGATCCAATGGCTTGGGAGTAGTCTTTGTAATTATGCACAATTTCCAAACTCTCCAAAGGTTTTTTTGCGAATAAAACATTCAGGCCTCATATGTGCCGCTGCATCTTCGATCCAACGGCTCCCCGTAGCTTAATTACCCGCTACGGTGATATGAGCATCTAGGTCATATGATCAGTGATCAGATGGCACATGCGTAGTACTTGTACTTTCTGCGCATTTCCCAAACTCTATCAGCCGAATATTGCAAAAAAAACATTCAAACCTCCTATCGTGAGCCGTTAGATCTCAGTGAACTCGTATCACCATAGAATCTACGGTGCGGGAGCACCTTATACTCTCCCGTGTGAGAAAACATAATGTGCTATCACAGCTTGGATGCTACGGTGATATGAGCTTGGAGGTCGTTTGATCTGAGATCCGATGGCATATGAGCAGTCTTTGTGCTTGTAAGCAGTGGCCGAACTCTTTTGGGGCTTTTCTGCAACAAGAACATTCGAACCACCGAGGAGATGTTGGGTCACAAATCCAACGCCTCCGAAGAGCTTGTATCACCAAAGAATCTAAGGTGTGCTAGCACATGATATTCTTACATACAGGAGAGTATGATGTCCTCCTTCATCTTAGATGCTACGGTGATACGAGCTTCGAGGTCATTGGATATGGGATCAAAGGGCATCTAAGTAGTTTTTGTACAAATTGTGTGCAATTCTCAAACTCATCAAGGTTTCCTGCAGAAAATATTAAGACACAACATGTGAGCTGCTATATCTCAGATCTACAAACTCCAAGCAACTCGTATCGGCATATATCATCTAAGGTATGTGGGTACATGATATTCTCCCGGGGAGGAGGGGTGGGGGTGCACAACCAATCGGTGGCTGGGAGGGTGGGGACAAATATAATCTAAATAACCCTAAACAGAGCTCCACAATTTTATCTAAGGTCGAGGGGTTGACCCCCGACAATCATAGCTCCGCCTAAACACAACATTTGCATGTACTGTAGTACTAGACTTAATATTCATGTTTCAGTTTCATGTTCATTTTAAATATTGAACTGAGGACCATGGATGTCTTACATTTTACTCCCTTTGTTCCTAAATATTAGTCTTTTAGAGGCTTCAAATGGACTGGCACATATGGATGTATATAGACATATTTTAGAGTCTAAATTCACTCATTTTGCTCCGTATGTAGTCACTTGTTGAACTCTCTAAAAGACTAATATTTAGGAATAGAAGGAGTATTTTTGAATTCGTGTCATACATGCATGGTTTGGAAAAATAGATGCACTATACTTATTGGATTGTTGTTGTGTTCGTGCGTGTGTGTCTCTGTGTGTGTGTGTGTGTGGTCATATGCTTGATACATACAAAGTTTTCTCACCTCCATATTGTTCATCTTTTAAATTTGAATTTGCATTGGGAAACTTACTAGGGATACCATGAAATGTGAAGTCCACGTTGAGATCACTATATTACAAACTCACTCTAATTCAACAACTCGTCATAAATCAATTACCACGTTGAGATTAGTATTTGCAAGTAAAATACGGGTATTGTAATACACATAGATTCGTTCGGCAATTTAAAAGGTTCCTTTCATATTCTCGAATGGTAGGACCCAACGGCGTACCAGCCAGACCTTGGCTCGTGTTGATCCTAAAAAAACGGGCTCGTGTCCTTCGGTGGCGTGCGTGGTACGCACATTAGGCAACCCCAACCAGTCGAGCTTCAGCGTTTCAAGTCAAAATATCTGGCGGCAGAATTCCAGCCCTAGGAAATTCCCCTCATGTCCCCGGTCCATAATGACTACCGATGAACAACGGAGGGATGCTTCAGTAACTAGACAATGTTACCTACTGTGCCGAGCACGGCTCAATTCCCTCGGTCGCCGCTCGTCAAGGTCACCCGTCAACTGCATTGCCTAGTACTACTACTACTACACTAGGATGAGCACAAAATTGAGCCCGTTTGTTCGTGCCTAGTACTTGAGTTAATATATCTGGCAATGCACTGGTACGGAGGGATTATCATTTTACTCTGCATATATAACTTGTCTGAAGTCTAACTAAGCAAAATGTTTGACCAAATCCTTTCTTAAGAAATACAACAAGACAGATGTACAGCTTGAAAATTTATTGCATGATGCAGGTTATGATATTATTTCGAATCCTGGATCTTAAATTTCAGAAAATCCAAAAGTGAGCATAAATTCTTGAAACTAAGCATGGTCACGTGATATGGCACAAATATTACTTCGTAAGTTTTTTCTTCAATTTGAGACAAGCTGCTTATGACAAGTTGCACAAATGAAGAGCCAAGGTATTTTGGAACAAAGACCTGTCATGTTAAGGTGAACGCTTTCACTATTGAAACAGTGGGTGTTTATGTGCCGCCGCGAGTCCCCGCTTCTCATCGGCAGGTGCCGTCCGAGCAAGTGTGTGAGTCGACGGGAGGCGTGCGAGCAGACCGATGCGCCGACTGTCAGGGAGGCGTGTGAGCAGACCGCTGTGCAGGCTCACCGGGAGGCGAGCCCTTTGACCAGGCTCCGTCGCCCACCGTCGTCCCAACTGCTCCCACTTTTAATGTCGCCGGCGCCGCAGTTTAAATCAACCCCGCACTACCCGGTATCGCTACAATCCTCTCTCTTCCTCTCCGATTCTCCTGTCGTCTACCTCCAACTAGCCTGACCTAAACGTACGCCATGCCGCATCACGATGGTCTGCCCTTAGTGTTCCAGTTTCCTGAGGAAGACACCCAGCCGGAGTCTCAAGAACATAAGGCGCTTTGGTACGAGCTTGAACTGGCCTTGCGGGAAGACGCCGCACATGTCCCCGTTGCCGTTCCGGCTCCCGTCACCCCGACTGCGCCAGCGCCCATCCCCGTGGCATTGATGGGCTGGGAGCCGCACATTGTCGCCGAGCTTGATCCCACGGGGTTCCACGAGGTCCCCGCCGACATTCACGCGCCCGTGCACCTGCCGTGCCATTGGCAGCGCCTGTCCCCGCGCGGGTGCTAGTGCCCCCCTCAGCGGCATGGATGGCCGTCACCAACCGCTTCCTTGCACCAACGCCGCGGGTGCCAGTGCCCCCTCAGCAGCACGGATGGCCGCCGTCGACCGCTTCCTTGAAGCTAGGCCAACGTCTAGGAGTACGCCAACAATGGCGCAAGAAGCCGCCGTCGCCGTCGGTCAGTGGCCCGATGACACACAGAGCACGACAGAGGAGCCGCTTCCCACCGCGAGACGCCCCCGCCGTCGCTGCGTAATCTAAATTTGCCATGAAAAACGTTCGGATTGCCATGCTTAAAATCCGAACGTTTATCATTTCCGTTTATTTTATATCGATCGTCGTATAATTTAAAGTCGGAGTCAGACTGAACGAAATGTATGGTTTGATCGATTGAATGTTCTGCTAGAGCCGTATCAAATTAAATATAAAACGTCATCAAGCCACATGTATTCCATGTCATCCAACGACCTAGACTGCTTCAATGTCGAGCGCTCAACATGTTTAGTGTGCAGTTAATTTCATGGCAAAAATAGTGCTAATCACATGACAACACGCAAATAATATATCCTAGTAGTTAATATCCTCATGCACTTAATATACTTACAAATTAACGTGCATTGCATGTACACACTGACTAGTGCTGCTAGTACATGAAACTGGTGCCGTGACTTGTGAACGCGTGCAAATATGGTCAACGGCAACATCGCCCGTGAGTTCTTCATGTTTGCCCATGCGTCTAAACGCAGAAGGGGAGGAGAGAGAGAGAGAGAGAGAGAGAGAGAGCACATGGAACCCACTAGTAAGTGAAGGTGAATAGTACTAAAAATAATATCACATGTTATCCATTAATTAGGCTGTGGTAATATAAAAACATTATGTGAATAAAGGGGGTACAACAAACATTGCTATTCTACGTATATTGCCTATTGACGTCCGGCTTGAAGGCCCGGTCGCATGTTCGATCCTCGTCCTTTAGTTTTTAATTTGTATATGGGTCCAAATTTGTTTCATGACATGTGGGCCCCTCGGTGTGTAGTTTGTAGCACTTTAATTTGTGGGTCGAAATTTGTTCCATTCCAAGTGGACTATCAGTGTGTAGTTTTGTAGCTTATTTATAATAATTAAAGAGAACAACATAGTTTTTTCAATAATGCCATGGTGCGACGTTGAAGGCGAGAAAGGACGTGCGAGAGAGCGATGACCGAGCCAAAGGTAAATCAACTAGGGGAGTTGCGTGGGTTGCAGCAGTGTTTGGAGTAGTTGTGGGCCGATTGCTACGAAAATATAATCTAAACCGACCGGAATAAATGCCTACACAAATTAATCCAAGGTTGGAGTGCCCCTCGCAATGTAAATAGCTCCGGCTTTGCGAGGGATGGAGAGGTAGTAGCTTCAACGCATGGAAGATACGATGTGAGAAAGCGAGGTCAATCGAGAGACATATAGATATATAGAGAGACAAAGTGAGTGTGGTCCGACATTCATTGAACAAATATATATGCTCTGGAGAGATATTGTCCGATTGAGCTTTTTGGCAAGGGTGAGGGCTGTAAGATAGAGCTTGAGAGATGATCCAGTCACAGATGTGTAGATATATTTTGTGCATGGGAGGAAGCAAGGTCAACCGATCACATAGGGTCGTCGTGCGATCGAAAGAGTGAGACGGGTTGGAGAGAGTGACCTAGATAGACGATGTGCGTGAGAGAGTATACAATGTGGATAGGTCGAATTGGGCTCAAACATGGTGATATATCATTTTTTTTCCGAGAAAGAGTGAGGTCAATCGAGACATACGGAGAGAGAGAGAGAGAGAGAGAGAGAGAGAGAGAGAGGGAGAGAGATTGAGTGAGCGTGGCCCACCATGAGGTCGAAAGAGTGGCGGCGGCTTGGATGGACTGACCTAGATAGACAATCTGCGTGAGAGAGTATAGAGTGTGTTGATCGAGGTCTGAACAGGGAGATATATCATTTGTGTGTGAAAGAAAACGAGGTTAAACGAGACTCAGATAAAGAGAGCGAGATTGAGCGAGTGTGGCCCGCCGTGCCGAAGAAAGAGTGAGACAGTCTCGAGGGAGTGACCTAGATATACAACGTGCGTGCGTGCGCACGAGAGGTTGGGGGGGCTAGATAGGCAATGCATGTATTTAGCGCGAGAGGGTGAGAGGGAGAGGGTGGAGAGAGAGAGAGCGCTCGGCATGGGGTGCAATGGCGGGTGTGTGAGGTAAATACATTTGGTAACAGAGTGGAAAAAGGGTTTCTGTAGTTGAGAGACTTAGCGATCGAAACATTGAGAGAAAGAATGAACATGTGTTGGAAACCGATAGCTTCCTAAGGTGGTTAGGAGAGGAAGATTGACCGATACAGGAAGTATGTAGCATTTGTGCGGGGGGGGGGGGGGGGCTAAAAACAACATTTGAATGTACATAGTATGAGACTTAATATCGATGTTTCAATTCGGTGTTACATTGTAAGATTTGAACCGAGGACCAGGCATACGGGCAATTATTTCGAATTCGTGCCATACTAAGTTTCGAAAAGTTGATATTGACTCAGTTTGTTGTGCTATTTTGTAGGTCATATGTTTGAATCCATCCAAAAGTTTTCTCACTACCATGGTGTTCATCATATACATATGAATTTGTATTAAAAAAGTACCGTGGATACAGTGAAATGCGAAATCCACGTTAGAATTGGAGATCGCTACGTGACACACACTCTAATTCAAATAACTAACTACGTGACACACACTCTAATTCAAATAACTAATTATGTGACACACACTCTAATCCACGTTAGCGTGGGTGTCGTGGAATTGTCACGGTAGATGTCCTCTTGGAAGGACTTAGTCGTGGAGCCATTGCAACTAGGAAGCTTAAAGGGGTTAATCGGGACAAAGGACACGAGAGGTTTTATACTAGTTCAGCCCCTTACGGTGAAGGAAGGCCTACGTCTAGTTGGGTTGTATTGCTTGAGGTTTCGATGACCAGGGAGCGAGATACGCTATGCCTGGCTCTCGATGTGCTGTTTCTTGCCCTAAGCCGCCAGCGGGTCGTCCCCTTATATACACGGGTTGACGCCCTGCGGCCTACAGAGTCCCGGCCGGCTCATAAACAGTGTCCGGCTCGGTGACTAGTTAATTCTACCTTATAATACAAGTCATGCCGTCACGACGGTTAACCACTATGGGCCTTGAATCGACTATGGGCCTTAGACCCTTTACTGAACCGCCATCCTGACGTTGGGTCTTGGGCTTCCTTCATGATGAGTACTCTTTGCGTAACCCGGCCCCTCCTGGGCCGGCTTATTCAAATAGTAATATCCCCGACAGTGGGTACTGTTTCGATTTTTTTCAAATAACTCCTCATTAATTAATTTATAGTACTCCCTCTGTTCACTTTTATAAGACCTTGAAGACATTTCAGACAATGTGCAAAACAGTTCATTTTAAGTTCTCTGAAACGACTTACAAAAGTGAACGGATGGAGTATCTCGTTTCGAATGACTAATTATTGCAAGGAAAACACGGGCATGGTAATACATACAGATTCGTTTGCAAATGAAAGAAGATTCATTTACATTCTCAAATGTAGGCGCACCAGGCAGACTAGGGTCGTGTCGGGGTGGATGCTGCCTCGGTGCCTTAAAGGCAACTGCTTTTGGGTCATTGACATGTGGGCCAGCGACCTGTTAGGCCCACATGTCATGGACACAAAGGCAGGTGCCTTAAGGCACCGAAGCATAGTCCTGTCGGGGTGGTCGCGTGTGTCGGACGGACGAGTAGCACCCAACCATCCACCCCCCCTCCCCCCAAAAAAAGGACGATGACAATATAAGTTCGCGCTTCCATGTTTCGGGTTGAAATATCTGGCGGCCCCAATTCCAGCCCTTCAAAATCTCTCTTCTCCACCGTCCCCTTCCACGCCCAGATTGCTCAAATCCCTAATTCACCACCAACCCTTGAATCACCCCTTGTCTCGTCTCTTTCCCCACCGTTCCCCACCTCTGTGCCGGACGACGACGACGAAGACGACGGTCGCGCTTCACCACCGCACCGGAGCTACCTCATCTACGCCCTCGTCCACTACACCGGGTGGTCCACCGACAATGTCGGCCGCCGCAACTGACGTGCCTCACAGACACCGAGTTCCAACGCATCAGGTGCGCTTCACCGAAGTCGTCTCCTAGCTCACCGGGGCTACTTCACCGAGCACATCATCGCACCTCCGCCCCCCGAGGCCGTTGGGGCTTCACCAACGGTCTCGTCCACCGCATCGTAGCGCTCCGCTGCCACTCAAGATCTGCATCCGTGCGCAGCCAACCAATGCCAGCGCATCACGCTCAACGGCTCTGAAGTGACCCACACTCTAGCTAGGCGAGCATGCCCAAACGCCGACCCGAACTAGGTATCCACACATCACTCCCTTGTGCACTGTTCGGACGATGTTTGGATATCCTTTCACTGCTCTCTTAGCTTACACGCCTATGCAACTCTGACTTTAACTCTTATTTCTTCTGGAGATATCATCTGAAACAAGCAAATCCATATTTTAGCGAAGCATGATGGCGCTACGGGATCTGGCACACATCGTACACACCCGTATAACCATGTAAGTATCTGTCCTCCGGTACAACATCAAGGTCGATAACTCTTATTTGATCAACCATTCGCGATGTCAAAAATGCAGAGGGGGATGCATGGAGCACAAGGCCTGCACATCCAAGCAAGTGGTAACATGGAACATCCCAAGCGCAAGCAGAGCTGCAGTGACCTGTACAACGAGCTAGCGTAAGTCCCTGTATTTCATTTAATTCATACTGGCATTCGTGTATGATTTGTGTGCAGTGGCTGATCCACGAATTCAAGTTACAGGGGCGAACATTTAACTTAAAAAATACGAAGGCACTTGCACTCCGGAAATCAACATAACTTGAGAAATGTGAGGCTACATGCACTTTGAAAACCAGCTAATGATCCAAAGTAGTTCAGATTATAAACACTAAATGATGCAAGCATCAAAAAACACAAAATGCAACATGGTGTACAAGGACTACAAACATGGTATGTACCTGCTTGAATTATTCGTTCTCTGGCTGAAAATATCGAAGTGTAATTGCACGTATAACCAGTGCGCAAACTGCATATCAATATATCTATCCTGCACAAGTATGCCAATAGTTTCAAACAACAGATTAGAAAAGTATTTATGCTATGTTGTCATGATATGGGCACTTCTGGTAGATGGCCTCGACGTTTCCTCAAGCTATGAAAATGCACTATAATTTGCTTGTCATCAATGCCTGCAAATCTCTGTCTCTCTCAACATAGTAGATCATCATTAGACACTAAATCCTTCAATGAGCTTGCAAAATGCTTGCATTAGATCCCTCATTAGACACTATATGTTCATCACCAGGAGCATGTAAAATGTTTGCATCAAATCCTTCATTAGCAGTATGTTCATTAGACACTTCAGGCTCAAGAACAACATGAGCTTGTATGTTTGCACCGAAAACTTGATTAGATACATCAGATTCAGTCAGTTTAGTATTGATTGGGGGAGTTATCAAATAAGTAGAAATTGGTTTCATTTTCTCATAGATTCCCTACATACAAGTAGTTTTACAACATCGTTAGGCTTAACTATTGGCCAGAAATTGAAGAGTTGAATTAGATATAATCAGGGATGTGATGTACCTGCTCGTTGCGCATGCTACTCTTGCAAGTTGCGACTGTCCGTTTGCGCAAGCTCGATGCCACGCCCGTGCTGCCGCCGCTGCCTCCCACGCAGGCTACACCTAGGGTTGGATCTTCATCTTCTTGTCCTTCCGTTCGCTTGAAGCCCGGCGACCGCCCTCCAACGAGGGCGCGAGGAAGTGTTGTGTCGGTCTGTCCAGCGGCGGCTAGGTTAGGAGCGAACCATACTGGAGGCTGGAGCGAATGAATTGGGATTTTTCCTGCTGTCGATCGATATGGAAGGCGTTCGTTTGGGCCGCGAGCCTGTTATAGGGCCTGCCTTGCACTTATGTTATTGGCCCATCCAAATTGAAACATTTTTCTTCATTTTTTACATTGCCTCCTCGTGCGTTGGGACGAACAAAACTAGCGTGGGCCAACCTAGACGACTCAAACTAGGTGCACACTTTCCAGCCACCTGAGGCGGCCGCCCATACCAACCCATATGGTGGCGTCTCCACTGTTTGCGTGTATGATTGGATAGTGAAAAATATTCCACTGGCGCTTTTGATTTACCCACAGAATGGTTGAATTGCTTGTTTCTATGAACTGAGTTCGCCAATAATGTGAAGGATGCCAGTCTTTTCATCCTATTGTAGATTGCTTAGAACTCGATATGCCAACAGTAATCGCATGAAATATACAGTAAAATCCAGTGTGATGTGTTTGGCTACAACTAGTCTGACTACACGTCCTCATATAACATATCAAGGACGCACCATCTTACCAGATTAACCATTCGACTTACCCATGCAGTGTGGGAAGAAAGAAGTATTGGGACTGCATATCCAAGCAATTGATGCCATGGACTCCTTCGTACAACCTTGTAAGCAAAAAAAAGTTGCAGTGTGCCTGTACAAAGAACTAGCGTAAGTTCAGTTACCTGCTTCTCGGAATTTTAGTTAGCCACTTATTGCAAAATTGTTCAATTACGTTGCTTGGCTTAATTTAGTTTGCTACTGATTACATAATGGCATAGCCTATTAATCATATTGTAGACTGCGCCTATCTATGTGTTTGATACTTACTGGTAAGAATTACCTGTTTGCCTTAACTTAAATATCTACTTGTTTGTTTAACTGCTTTGCTGCTGCAACAGCGGGTTACAATGATGTTAATAACTACTTTTTAGCATCCAATTGAAACTCTTTAATTCCTTGTTTGTTTAACTGGTTTGCTGTTATAACTCCCAGTTGAGATGTTTTGCTAACTTCAACTTTTCTGAATCCAACCGGAACTTTAATGGCAAAAGAGGTTAGCCCAAGATCAAAGAGCGAGGTCCCCATGGACGTTGCATCATCCCACAACGGTGGCACCGACCCAATCGTGCATTATGAATTGCCAACTGCTGATGCTCTAGAGGCTAAACTAGTGGTAGAAAGAGATTCTGCTTCTGCACTTAGAGATGAAGTTGACATGTTGAGGAAGCAAACAGCACAATCACAAGCAGTACTCAAGACAACCATTAAATATTTGGTGGATTTCAAAACGAAGCAAGATGAGACTGACCAGATTGTTAAGGTCCTGAAGGAAAAAAGGAAATTAAATTCCTACTTGGTAAACCATAGGTGAAATGTTCTTTCCATAGTTGAATAACCTTTGTGTTGTCTGTTCATGTAATCAATCAAACCATTTGTTTTAGAGATCATGTAATAATTGTTTTTTTTTGTTTTTTGGTTTGTAACTTTATTTGAGCACAAGTCTGTATTAATTGATAAGAATCGGAGACATTTCATTTGGATTGCTGTGCCAGACCTACAAATATGCCAATCGAGCTGAATGTGCATTCAGCAATAGTAGTATAGATGGACCATAAGTGGCACACATCGGAAAGGGCCAAGATGCTGGCTAAAAAAGGATGATGTTGTAGCCAAAAATAAGTACAATGGCCTAGCTTATGTATGTTAGTTGATATTATTGATCCATATACTCTATAAGTGTTTACATGTCTGTTAGTTCCGTACATTCTTGGTTGATTGAGTCGGTATTTGAATCTTGATACATCGCTTGTGTACATATCTAAATGGGAGTACACACTATGTTGCGTGTGACATTTGAGTTGGACATGAAGTGTTCCAAATATTCGAATTCACCTTAAACTGGATTCTAATTTCTGAATTTGAGTATCGGCATTTGTAAAGCATATTCATATATGACAATGGAATACATCTTTGTCGTCCTTTTGAAGATATATAAAAAACACATAGAATGATTTATAAAGATTCATATAGGAATACAAAATGGATTCGAATTTAGTTGCCAGGGTAACGTGGATGCTTTTTGTCCCAAAATTCGAAAGAAACAGCAAAATGTCCACTCCCACGTCGGCTGCCCGAAGCCAAGTGTTTGGGAGATGGAAATTACTGTCTACCCATTTCACGGACAATCCATCGGCCCGATTTCCACTGCTCTAAATAGGGGTAGGTTAGTAACTTCAATTAGACATGACACGACCGCCTCTGAGCCAATTCCGACACGGTGGGCGTCAAACATGGGCGGCAAAACTCATTTGATTCAAGCTCGTCCGAAAGACCTCTGTTTCTCCCTCCATTCCCCATTCATACATGGTGGGCGGCAAAACAAACTCTCCTCATCCGAAATCGATGTAGGCTAATATTTTAAATAGGGGCAGATGTGTAACTTCCATCAGACATGACACAACCGCCCTACCTGTCAGCCCTGTTCATACACCATGGGCGCCAACCGTGGGCGGCAAAACACCCTCTCCTTGCCCGTAATAGTTACCGGCAAATATTTGGGAGATGCAAGATTACCGTCCTATCCCCAACCGACGAGGCGTCCCAATTTTAAACGGGGGCTAAGTTCGTAACTTTCCCATATTTCAGACAGACGCGTCCCAAAAACATGGTTCCCCGTACCTCTCCATCCATTTTCCCATTCATACACCGTCCGCGCTAGAACACCCCATTCCCACACCAGCCTCCGTCCGCCACCCCATCCATCGCCGCCTTCCTCCACCACATCCATCGCGACCGTCCTCCACCATGTCAGAGCGCCTACCAAGACCGCGTCGTCCACTGCGAGAGATGGACGTTTCTCATCCACGGCGACGGACCAATAGCCTTGCATCGCGTCCTCTCGCTTCATCGGCGCAGTCCTCCTCTTTGTCGGGGCCGCTAACAGGCCTTCTCTTCCACCGCAACAGGACTTATCCTCCGATGCACCCGTCTACTGTCGCAGATCTACTTCAACGCCACAGACAGCCATCGCACCCCCGATGTCTACACGGCACCGCAAGAGAGGTGGTACTTCATATCTCCTCAACTTTTTGATCTCAACCAGAAAATAGATCTTAACTTGGTTACTCTACTTTCTTTTCAGCTCTTAGAATTTGGTTCTTAGTTCGAAGCAAACAATGGATGCTAAATATCATTTCTTCGGTTTGCAGCTTCAAATCTTCCATGGCACAGCCATAATACGGTTTAATTGATCATGCTTAGGGTTTAATTGATCATGTTGGTTCCGTGGTGGTGAAGCAGCTTCAAATCTGCCATGGCACAACACAAAAATATGCTTAGAGTTTCCCCCTTTATAACACTGCTCCACCCATCAAGCTAAACAAGCTTAGTTGTTCAAATACGAATCTGATATTATTAAAACAGAGTTGTTTAATTGGTCAGCTAAATGTTCCTAAATTAGTTTCGAAAATGCATGTTCGCTGCTCGAGTGTGTATCTCTGTGTGTGGTATGGTCAGCACGGTTGGGGAGGTGAACTTTGCATATGCAGGGGTTTATAGGGAGACACTCTCCGAGTTGAATCCGCAATGCATTCCATAGATAATCTGACTACTTTTTATGTTTTCATGAATCTCAGATTCTGAATAGCATCATAATGATTATGAGTTTGCGCGCATGAAAAGAATAAAGCAGAACAATGCCATGGCTGTCAAACTTGGCATTAAGGGATTGAAATCAAGTCTGGATGCAATGCAATGCAAACGCTCTCCACCTACAGATTCATGCTCAGTATATGATCCTAACAGTGATTCTGAGCTAGAGGGAGACCTAAGTCAATGTAGCTCCCTAGTGGAGGAGTCAGAGGAAGATGCCCTATCTTATTCACCCACCAAGGTACTTGCTCTAACTTTCCAAGGTTACATTGCTCGCACATATCTTCCAACTGATGCTTTGCATTGCTTCTACTTTGTTGAACTGCCATTAGCTTAGTTTACACATCATGTATGTGAATACGCCCTGCCTATCCATTTTCAGTACATATTCCATCTGTCATCATACCATATTTATCATTTCAAATGTTGTTCTTGTGTATCAGACGTTCAAAAGGAAGAGGGCGATTGATGATCGTGGAGGAGCACAAGCAAAGTATTTGGAAAAGGTAGTGGCACCTGATAAATCAAATAACCCATTAGGTGTAGTTGCAATATCACCTGACCCATAAAATACCCCAACTCTAGCAGACTCTAGCCCTACTACACTGGTCATTTCTGATGCCCCAACTCAGCAGACCCCAACTGCAGCAAACAATATGATTATGCCAGTTGACATAGCACCAGCTGTACGACGCAAAACTCCCATTCCAGCAAAGAGTACACCAAATCCAGTTGCCAAATCCCTTTTCGAACCAGAGAGAGCCCCAATTGCAGCAAATAGGACCCATGTTCCATTTCTTCCTAGTTTAGAAGATGAAACTTATGTTGTTGTCAGGAACTTTGTGCGCATCTTTCCTTCATGGAAAGATTATCCCGCAGACACAGAACAATTTCCAGTCTTCCTCCGCAACTTATGCGTAAGTAATGTACTAATGTTATTCATGGTGATTACTGCATATGTTTCTGCTGACAGAAGACACAAGATTTCATTCTTTTAAATAGGCGAGGAGCAAACTGGATTGTCATGACGAGCAAGGGTTGGTTGCGCTTTTCAAGCACTCGTTGATGAAGTATCGTTCTTACCTGAGGCAAGCACACTTCAATGGCAAGCCTCTGAACGAAATTTCTGTAAAGTCTCCGGTACTACATTTATCCGACGGTGACTGGAATAATCTTGTTACCCATTGGTCTCGGCTGCAGCGTAAGGTACTGTCTATGATATCACATCACAATTTGAACTACATTTCTGCATTTGCCTTAATGTCTCACTTGTACGAAAACTGTTAACAGAAGAACATTTGTTCTCAAGGGACCACGGAATCTTGCAACTATACTGCACACTGCATTGCTCTTATGAGTACCTCTTGCCCTGTATGACCATACTTACTTTCACAGCTATTTGATTATGTAGCATCACTGCACATGTTAGCCTCGTAATCATCCATTTGGTGGACATTATAAGATCCGTATGGACTCTTACATAAATTTAGAATCAACCCAATGCTTTTGAAGAGGTTTAGCTCTGCAGTCCTCTTGTAAGGACTGAACGTGGTCTATCACTGTACTTACATTAACAGCTACTCCCTCCGTCCCATAATATAAGAACGTTTTGTACAGTACACTAGTGTTCAAAACACTCTTGTATTATGGGAAGAGGAATTGGTTCATTTTGTAGCATTCTGCATCTTATCTCCCTCTCCCACCATTTACTAAAAAAGATCAGATCTATATTTAATCTTACCAACAAGTAGAATACACAGACAATGATGAAAAATAAAAGAGGCCAAAGAAGCCCAAATAAAAAAAAGGCCAAAGAAGCCCACCAAAAAATGAGAGAAAAAGAGAGAAGGGACAATGTTACTATCCTTTTACCACACTTGTGCTTCAAAGTAGCACCATGATCTTCATGATAGAGAGTCTCCCATGTTGTCACTTTCATATACTAGTGGGAATTCTACATTACAGAACTTGGCTTGTATATTCCAATGATGGGCTTCCTCAAAATGCCCTAGGTCTTCGTGAGCAAGCGAGTTGGATGCACACCCACTTAGTTTCTTTTGTTGAGCTTTCATACACTTATAGCTCTAGTGCATCCATTGCATGGCAATCCCTACTCACTCACATTGATATCTGTTGATGGGCATCTCCATAGCCCATTGATACGCCTAGTTGATGTAAGACTATCTTCTCCTTTTTGTCTTCTCCACAACCACCATGCTATTCCACATATAGTGCTATGTCCATGGCTCACGCTCATGTATTGCGTGAAGATTGAAAAAGTTTGAGAATACTAAAGTATGAAGCAATTGCTTGGTTGAAACCGGGGTTGTGCATGATTTAAATATTTTGTGTGATGAAGATAGAGCATAGCCAGACCATATGATTTTGTAGGGATAACTTTCTTTGGCCATGTTATTTTGAGAAGACATGATTGCTTTATTAGTATGCTTGAAGTATTATTATTCTTATGTCAATATTAAACTTTTATCTTGAATCTTTCGAATCTGAACATTCATGCCACCATAAAGAAAATTACATTGAGAATTATGCTAGGTAGCATTCCACATCAAAAATTATGTTTTTATCATTTACCTACTCGAGGACGAGCAGGAATTAAGCTTGGGGATGCTTGGTACGTCTCCAACGTATCTATAATTTTTGATTGTTCCATGCTATTATATTATCTG
The DNA here is from genome assembly GCA_032464435.1 of Aegilops umbellulata. Classification (NCBI taxonomy): domain Eukaryota; kingdom Viridiplantae; phylum Streptophyta; class Magnoliopsida; order Poales; family Poaceae; genus Aegilops; species Aegilops umbellulata. The sequence continues at coordinate 5,607,429 of CP136058.1, read as the reverse complement.
TTTTGGATGTTTAATGGGCTTTATTATACACTTTTATATTATTTTTGGGACTAACCTACTAACAGAAGCCTAGTGCAAATTGCTGTTTTTTTGCCTATTTCAGTGCTTCGCAGAAAAGGAATATCAAACAGAATCCAAACGGAATGAAACCTTCGGGAGAGTTATTTTTGGAACAAACACAATCCAGGAGACTTCGAGTGGACGTCAAGGAAGCAACGAGGCGGCCACGAGGTAGGAGGGCGCGCCCCCCACCCTCGTGGGCCCCTCGTGGCTCCACCGACCTACTTCTTTTGCCTATATATACTCATATACCCCGAAAACATCCGAGAGCACCACGAAACCCTATTTCCACCGCCACAACCTTCTGTACCCGTGAGATCCCATCTTGGCGCCTTTTCCGACGCTCCGCCGGAGGGGGAATCGATCATGGAGGGCTTCTACATCAATACCGTAGCCTCTCCGATGATGTGTGAGTAGTTTAGACCTTCGGGTCCATAGTTATTAGCTAGATGGCTTCTTCTCTCTCTTTGGATCTCAATACAAAGTTCTCCTCAATCTTCTTGGAGATCTATTCGATGTAATAATTTTTGCGGTGTGTTTGTCGAGATCAGATGAATTGTGGGTTTATGATCAAGTTTATCTATGAACAATATTTGAATCTTCTCTGAATTCTTATATGCATGATTTGATATCTGTGCAAGTCTCTTCGAATTATCAGTTTCGTTTGGCCTACTAGATTGATCTTTCTTACAATGGGAGAAGTGCTTAGCTTTGGGTTCAATCTTGCGGTGCTCGATCCTAGTGATAGCAGGGGAAACGACACGTATTGTATTGTTGCCATCGCGGATAAAGGGGTGAGGTTTATATCATATTTCTTGAGTTTATCCTTCTACATCATGTCATCTTGTCTAATGTGTTACTGTCGGGGATATTACTACTGGGCGTAAACCGGCCTACCTGGGCCGGGTTAACTTTGTCAGTAGTTCAAGAATGTTAAAGCCCAAGAAGCTTGTACGGGCCCAAGGCCGTAGTCGGTTTAGTACATGTAGCCGTAAACCGGCTTGTATAGACTTGTACTGTAAGTTAGTCATAAGGAGAGACCAACCCGGGCACGAGTAAGAACCGGAGATTGGGACTCTATGAACCGACGGGCGTCACTCGTGTATATAAGGGGACGACCCGATAGCGGTTCAGGACAGACAACCACAACTCGAGGTCTAGGCGAAGCGTATTTGCTCCCTAGTCATCGAGACTTCATCAATTCCATCACAAACTAGACGTAGGCTTTTACCTTCATCGAAGGGGCCGAACTAGTACAAACTCTGTGTCCCTGTGTCCGCTTTAACCCCTTCGAGTTAACCCGTTGCGATGGCTCCACGACTAAGTCCTTTCGCTAGGACATCTGCCGTGACAAACCCACGACAGTTGGCGCCCACCGTGGGGCTATCGCACGATGGTTTCAAGTTCTTGGAGGGCCGCTTTGAAGGACTCGAGGGATACGCTGTGGGACGGATGACCAAGAGTCGTCGCGGCAAGATCTACATCGACGACGCAGGCTGGGGCCCCGAGGCCGGCTCAATTGAGTACGGATACCGGGTCCCCTTTGGCGGTATACACGTCTTCATCGGCAAAATCGATGAACCGGGCCCTGAGCTGGACACCTACTCCGACCTCGTTGAGGCAGCTCAGCGTGCGCGACCTGCCCGGGTTAAGCCAGCCGTGAAACGTGCCTTCGTAGGAGTCATCCATGGAGGAAGCTATGAGGACAGATCAGGATCTGGTGGCGAAACCGTCGTTTATTCTGGCGACGAGTCGCCAACCGGAGAAACTAAGTCCTTATATCAAGTACAAGATGGTCGGATTGGGGGATGTTCCGATGGCGACAGTATTCCGGACCCCTCTGATCTACCTAGCCGGGTCGGTATATTCATGGCCGGTACACAAGCAGCGCCTCTCTCATCGACAGCCGCAGCAATGGTTTCCGGTTCAGCGGCGGCAACGGCTGCCGGAGCAGGAGGCTTTGTGCGCCAGCCGGCTCAAGTGTTATCCGATCTGTTCGATGCATTGACTACGCTCATGGCAGAGGCCAATCCGACGGATCAGGAGGCTCATAGTGCAGAGATCGCAAAGGTGAGAGAACAGATTAACCAGGCCAAAGCGGATCTGGCAGCTGAAGAGGTCAGGATGACCGTGGAGCGGGCCGCTCTGGACGCACGAGCCTATAAACTCATGCTGGATCAGAACGCTTCAAAGGAAGTCATGAGGAGGAAGTACTGATCTCGTTTGCCCTCGGTTTTCGAAGGAAGGGATCTTTTCAATACCCCTAGAGCAGGGACCAGTAATCAACCGGTGGTAAACCGGGCGGAGGCGCCTGGGACGGGCGCACCGGTTCAGCCCCGTGTAATAGATCTTCCCCATCATAACACGGGAGAGCCACGGGTTGTGCCCATACCTCCAGATCACTATTCCAATCCATTGGATAACCTTGTTGTGGCGGCGGCAAGGTTGGAGGCCATTCCGGTCGAGGGAGATTCATTGCAGGCGATAGAGACACGCCGGGTCAAGGAGCTCCTCAGGACGGCGTTGGTCCAACAGGAAGCATATTCGTACAGCCGTGAGCGGATTCATTCTACCCCACGTCCAAACCGGAGTTACAGTAGAGATATAGAGGAGCCAGCTGAGTCAAGTAATGCTCGGCGTGGAGCGCCCCGCGGCAACAATCCGGCCCCCGACGCCCAGGAGGTGGTAGACCGGGCCCGGTTGCGCAGGGAAGCCGAGTTAGCAACACAGCATCAGGCCCGTCAGCTTACGCCGGTTCGTCCCACTACTTCGGCTGAACCAGGATTCACTTCCAGCGCTTTAGGAGTGCCTTGCCTTGTCCCCGCTTTACGCAATGTGCGCCTGCCTAAGGATTTTAAGGGCCCGCGCAAGGTACCAAACTATACGGCGGATCAACCCCCAGAATCGTGGGTGGAGAGTTATGAGATGGCCATGGAGATGCTGGACGTGGACGAAGCGGCGTGTGCAAAATATTTCACCATGATGCTTGAAGGGACAGCCCGTACTTGGTTGAAGATTCTGCCGCCCAATTCTATCGGTTCATGGGCCCAGCTGCGAGCCCGGTTCATCAGTAATTTCAAGGACACATGTAAGCAGCCCATGTCGGTAGTGGACTTAGCAGCTTGTGTCCAGGAGGAAGGGGAATCAACGACTCATTGGGTGCGCAGAGTCTCAAAAATTCTGCATTCATCGGACCGCATCAATGCGGACATCGCGGTTATAACTCTGGAAGGCAATTGCCGATTCGGACCCTTGAAGCTAAAGTTAGGACGGATGAAGAGCGATTGTACCGACATGGGAACTCTCATGACCATTTTGGTGAAGTACGCTGATTCTGATAGTACCAAGGATCCCGAGTCTGACGATGAAAAGACATGGAAGGGAAGGAAGAATGGCAACCCCAAAGGTCAGCATCATAACTCGGCAGGAAACAGTGGTGGCGGCAAGCGTAAAGTGGACACCAACATGGATTTTGTGGCTAATACTAATGTGCAAGACAGGGGCTGGCGACGTAAGGGAAAAAACCGCAATGGAGGGCCCAGTCCCAATCCGGAGCGCTTAAACTATCTGTTGAATCAGCCCTGTCCAAAGGATGGGACAAGGGAGGAGCCAGCAAACCACCTTTGGAAGGATTGTTATATCATGCAAGAGTTCAAGAGCTCCAATGCTTTCCGGTATGACCCCAGCTCTGGTAGCGGACCGAGTCACGGTGGAGGAAATTCTGGTTCAGGATTTCATGGTAATCCGGGCGGACATGGCAATCAGCATAATCAGAACAACCAAGGTGGTTACAATCAGCAACAGCAGCAGTCGGGTTACCAGAGCAATCCAAAACAGCTAAATAGTGGGCAATATCATGTGTTCACCACTATCTTGGACAGGCGAGACCGAAAGGTCCAGAAGCGGGCAGTTAACTCTGTTGAACCAGCCGTGCCACGGTATCTGCGCTGGTCAGAGCAGCCAATCACATGGAGTAGAGAGGATCACCCTCCCCGGGTTGACAATCCGGGTCAGCTGGCTTTAGTGGTGGCGCCTCAGGTGGGAGGTTATAAGTTCACAAAGGGACTCATGGATGGGGGTAGCAGCATCAATATCCTATACTATGATACCTTTGGACGCATGGGGTTAAAAGACAAAGATCTCCGACCTTCGAACATGGTTTTCCATGGCGTGGTGCCGGGCAAGTCAGCTTACCCCGTGGGCAAGATAGCATTGGAAGTGGCCTTCGGAGATGATCACGATTCCCGATCAGAGACACTGACGTTCGAGGTGGTGAAAATCCAAAGCCCGTACCATGCCCTGTTTGGTCGACCAGCTTATGCCAAGTTCATGGCGCGGCCCTGCTATGTGTATCTACAGCTCAAGATGCCGGGTCATAAGGGGACCATCACGGTTCACGGAAGCCACAAGATCGCTTTGGAGTGCGAGGAAGGAGATGCGGCGTACGCTGAATCGGTTTGTGCTACCGAGGAGCTCAAGTATTATACAGACAATGTTGATCCGACGGATATGACTCCATTAAAGAAGCCTACTACAGAGCATGATCCGACCCTGAAGTTTACATCGGCAGCTGAGACCAAGCTTGTTAACTTCGTGCCTGGCGATTCGTCCAAGCAATTCAGCATCAGTACCAATCTGGATCTGAAATAGGAAGGCGCGCTCATCGAGTTCATCCGTGAGAATCGGGACATCTTTGCATGGAAGCCTTCTGACATGCCAGGTGTACCGAGGCGACTCGCTGAGCACACCCTTAATGTGGATCCTAAGTACAAACCGGTGAAACAGTTCCTCCGCCGGTTCAACGAGGAGAGGAGAAAAGCTATTGGAGAGGAAGTGGCGAGGCTCTTAGCAGCTGGTTTCATCGTTGAAGTTTTCCACCCTGAGTGGCTTGCTAATCCGGTGCTGGTCCTTAAGAAAAATGGCACCTGGCGCATGTGTGTGGATTATACTGATCTCAATAAGGCCTTCCCGGCGGATCCTTTTGCCCTTCCCCGTATTGATCAAATCATTGATGCTACGGCGGGTTGTGAGCGTTTATGTTTTTTGGATGCATACTCCGGCTATCATCAGATTAAGATGGCAGTTAAGGACCAGGAGAAGACGGTGTTCATAACTCCCTTTGGAGCCTTCTGCTATGTGTCTATGCCTTTTGGGCTCAAAAGTGCCCAGGCAACTTATCAACGGTGTGTGCAAAATTATCTCCACAAACAAATTGGTCGTAATGTGCATGCTTATGTGGATGATATTGTGGTTAAGTCAAGGAAGAAGGAGTATTTGGTTGATGATTTGAAGGAGACCTTTGATAACCTAAGGACGTACAAGATGATGCTCAATCCGGCGAAATGTGTTTTTGGTGTACCAGCTGGCAAGTTGTTGGGTTTTCTGGTGTCCAACAGGGGAATTGAGGCTAATCCGGAGAAAATCACGGCTATCACCTCTCTGGCTAAACCGAAGTGTATTAATGATGTTCAACGACTGGCAGGTCGGATTGCTGCACTGAGTCGGTTTATCAGCCGCCTTGGGGAGAAAGCGATCCCGTTGTATCAGATGTTGAAGAAGACGGATCAGTTTATCTGGAGTTATGCTGCTGATCAGGCGTTGGAGGACTTAAAGCGGCAATTGGCCAATCCGCCCGTGCTCGCCGCTCCCATTGATAGGGAACCGTTGCTGCTGTATGTTGCTGCTAATGCTCGCGCGGTTAGTGTAGCCATTGTGGTAGAACGGAAGGAGGCTGGCAAGGAGTACCCGGTTCAGCGTCCGGTTTATTATATCAGCGAAGTGCTTATTGAATCCAAGCAAAGATACCCACATTGGCAGAAGCTGGTATATGGGGTTTTCATGGCAAGCCGGAAGTTGAAGCAGTATTTCCAAGGGCATCCTATCACAGTGGTCAGCTCCGCCCCCTTGGGTGATATCATCCAGAACCGAGAAGCAACAGGTCAGATTGCCAAGTGGGCTATAGAGCTGGGGCCGCACGGTTTAAAGTATGTGCCTCGCACGGCGGTGAAGTCCCAGGCACTTGTTGATTTCATCAACGATTGGACGGAGTTACAAGTCCCTGAAGAGAAGCCGGATCACACATATTGGACCATTCATTTTGATGGATCACGGCAATTGGAGGGCTCGGGGGCTGGAGTCATATTAACTTCCCCACAAGGTGACAAGTTCTGTTATGTTCTCCGTTTAATGTTCCCTTATACTAACAATGCAGCTGAGTACGAAGCCTTGCTCCATGGTCTCCGGATGGCTAAAGAGATGAACTTAAGCCGGGTTAAGTGCTTCGGTGACTCGGATTTGGTGGCTCAACAGGTGTCTGGTACTTGGGATTCTAAAGACCCACTCATGCCTGCATATCGTCGTGAGGTTGACGTGGTTGCAGGTCACTTCAAGGGTTATCAGGTGGACAACATGGACCGTCGGAAGAACGAGCCGGCGGACGCTTTAAGCCGGCTGGGTTCACAGCGTAAGCCGGTGCCGCCTAATGTTTTCCTCGATGTGTTGTACAACCCATCGGTTCAACTACCTGGTGAAGAGGATTTGGCGGTTCCTGATCCGGAAGCTCAGTTGGTGGCAGCGCTACACGTCATCCCGGATTGGACGCTTCCTTACCTGGCATACATGAACCGGGGCGAGTTGCCAGAAGATGAGACCCTGGCCAGACAAATCGTTCGGCGGTCCAAGTCCATAACAATCTTCAATGGCGAGTTACATCATTGCAGTGTATCAGGAGCATTTCAACGCTGTGTGTCTCCTGAGGAAGGCTGTGAAATTTTGCGCGAGATCCATGAAGGGGATTGTGGTCACCACGCCGGTTCAAAGTCTTTGGTGGCTAAGGCGTTTCGCCATGGTTTCTATTGGCTGACTGCCCATGCTGATGCGGAGGATCTGGTCAGGCGATGTGATGGTTGCCAAAAATTCTCAAGACGTGCTCATGTTCTGGCTCAAGAATTGAGGATGATTCCAATTACTTGGCCGTTTGCAACCTGGGGGCTGGATATGGTTGGGCCTTTGAAAAGGTCCAAAGACAAGAAGACCCACCTCCTGGTGGCGGTTGATAAATTTACAAAGTGGGTGGAGGCGGAGCCTGTTAGCAAGTGTGATGCAGCCACCGCGGTTCAGTTCATCAAAAAGGTGATTTTCCGGTTTGGCTTTCCACACAGTATCATCACAGATAATGGTACCAATTTATCTAAGGGTGCCATGAAAGAGTTCTGCGAACGAGAACACATCCGGCTTGACATTTCATCAATGGCGCATCCGTAGTCCAATGGTCAAGCAGAAAGAGCTAATCAGGAGATCTTGAGAGGCATCAAACCCCGGCTTATGGTTCCCTTGCAGAGGACACCGGGTTGTTGGGTCAAAGAGTTGCCCTCTGTGTTATGGAGCATCAATACCACGCCCAACAGATCAACTGGATACACGCCGTTCTTCATGGTTTATGGGACAGAGGCGGTTCTCCCTAGTGATATCCGTCATGATTCACCCCGTGTTGCGGCTTATGTTGAAGCGGACAACGAGACGGCTCGACAGGACGCTTTGGACCGGTTGGATGAAGAGCGAGACATTGCGGCTGCCCGCTCGGCGATTTACCAATAGGATCTTCGGCGCTATCACATTCGTCGGGTCAGAACCAGAACCTTTCAAGAAGGAGATTTGGTGCTTCGACTCATTCAAGATCAAACCGATATGCATAAATTATCCCCACCTTGGGAGGGACCTTTTGTCGTCAGCAAGAATTAGCGTAACGGGTCATACTATCTGATTGATATTCGAGAGCATAAGGACTCACGTAAGTCAGAAGAGGAGACCAGCAGGCCGTGGAACATAGCTCATCTTCGGCCTTACTATACTTGAGCCACTGGCTCTGCTTATGTACATATTATGATAATGTATATATTATAATAAACCGGATCCTCCGCTAAAGCGGGGTATCTGTTCTTTTACATCATGTGTGGTTACATGGAGTTGTTCTGTTTTAAGACGGCCTCCGGTTTACCCCTTGCAACAATTATAAAAATCACTTGGGGGCTCGGTCATATCTGAACCGATGCAATACCTTTTGATAGGTGAAAGCTACCAGATCACTTGGGGGCTCGGTCGTGTCCGAACCGATGCAACACCTCTTGATCGGCGAAAGCCCCCAGATCACTTGGGGGCTCGGCCGTGTCCGAACCGATGCAACACCTCTTGATCGGCGAAAGCCACCAGATCACTTGGGGACACGGTCAAGTCTGAACCGGTCACACCTCTTGGTCGGCCTATAGGCCTTTGAGTCACTTGGGGGCTTGGTCGAACCCGAACCATTGCCATGCCACTTGGCCGGCGTGATGCCACGAGTCATTTGGGGACCTGGCCGACTGGCACCATCGCTACACCTTTGGGGAGCTTGGTTGCGTCTGACCATGGTAACACCATCTGACCAGCTCAGTAAAGCCTCTCTTTTTGCAAAAAGTTTTTATCATTGCTTTTTGCTGTAATAGCCTTTCTTGAGGAGTTGCTATTTTATTTGGTTGCATTTTTTTAAACCGACAGTGTTTTGTACCGGTTCAAAACAGCTAAATTGGCGGAACACGGTCCATTTTTAAACTGGAGATTATTTGCTCGGTTTGATTTTTTTTTTAAAAACATCATCTTTTGGAGTAACAAAAGGGTATTATGATCAAAGCACGATTTACACAGTAAGCCGGCCTTATACATACAGGAGCTGTTTTTCTCCTATGAAGGTTTAGGGTTACCAAACCCCCGTTTCATGATTGGCTAAATGCCTACTTCATGCCCAAAAAATGGCAGGTATTTCGTATCACAAATTTGGTCATATTTGCAAGTCTCCTTATCCATCTATATAAAGATTCATAAACAGGATGGTGGTACAACCGCCCTGGTAGTTTAAGATTTCAGGATTACAGGAGATATAAGTTGGCAATATTGACTTTCCAAACAAAGGTATCAGCACAGATGCACGAAGGCGTCTCAAGAAGCAAAAAGTATTGTCTATCCTATTACAAGGCAGCTTGGTGCCCAAATAAGATCATTGTTTTCTGGACAAAATATAGCAAGGAAGCTAGTTAAAGCTGCCTTCGGTTCACGCCTGCTTGCCGCCCCGGTTTGATTGTTCCAGATCATCCTGCGCCACTTCAGCCTCCTCGTCTCTACCCAGCGGCTGGAAGTCAACAGTGGTCCAGTCAATTCCCATTAATGCTTGAAAGACAGCCTCTTCATGGATCAGGGAAGACTGTTCAATATCAGGGGCATACATGTGTTTACGGATTGGAGGGATCAGATTTTCCGCTTCAGGGATTGGTGCAGTTATTCGTTTGTTCTAGTCATTATACTGAGCTTGATAATGCGACAAATCTGCTTCCTCTACCAATTGGCAGGCCAGAGGACGCACTGCCCAATTTATCTCTCTTAAATCCTCTTCACTGAATTCTGAGCCGTCCTCCTTCAAGATGGGATAGCCTTGAGCCGCTTCAACAGGATCAAAATCGGGCACCCATGCTTTGGCTCGGATTAAGGCATTGATGGCTCCGGTTCGAGCAGCAGACTTTTTTAGCTCATCAATCCGAGCAGGGAGCATTGACAGTCTCTTCAGCGTATCCTGGATCAAAGTGGGTGCTAGATTATTGTGTGATGCAATTCTGATAATCCGCTGTGCGCCGGTATACAACTGCTTGATTAAAGTGTAAGCAGCCTTCAGTTTCATCCGCACATCCGACCCCAAGTGGGTAATGCGGGTGCCTGTAACATGATCAGCAGTTTACAAACCGGGCTGTTTATAAGAGAATCACGATTATTATACAAGTCATAGGAAACTTACCAAAGATGGCGGCAGTCATTGCGTGCACTTGTCGCTTTACGCTGGTTAATTCGTCAGTTACCGGTTTAAGGGCAGCCTCCGCATCTTCAATCTTCTTGTTTAAAGCGGCCTTTTCTGTGGCCCAGTCAGCCCGTTCCTTCTTGAAGCCCTCCTTCAGCTGCTCCATGGTGCTTAAAGCACTGGTTAACTCCTCCTTAGCCTTGGAGGTTTCAGCTTGTTGGGATTTCAAGTTTTCTTGAAGGTCGGCGACTTGGTTCTCTTTGACCTTCAGTTCAGCCTGCAAATCCGACAGATCTACGATTTAAAAAATAAAGTACCAACCACATAACAAGTTATGCGCTTTGTACTTGGGGGCTAATGCCTATTTGATCTACAGCTATTGATTAAATTAATCAAAGTCCCAAGCTCAATACAAGTATTCAACTTGGCACTTGGGGGCTAATGGCCGTTTGCTCTGATAATATTTCGGATGTTATATGAAGATTAAAGTCTCGGTTTCAACTTTATTAAGTTGAACCGACCCTTGGGGGCTACAGTGGTGATAAACAGGAGCAAGTACATGGAGATTACCTCAAATTTTTCTTTCATCATCTTTACCAGATTGGCTTCATAATCACGGCTAGTATATAGCCGGTTCAAGTAGCCAAAATTAATATCTTGAGCGCTGAGGGCAGTATATGTTGCCAGATCAACATCCCATTTGCCTTTGCTCATGATAGAAAATTATTCTTTGGCAGTGTGCTTGGCTAAAGCGACGGGATTTCCCGGTTCAGAACGACCAATACCAGTGATCACGACTTCATCATCTTTAGACTCGCCGGTTTGAACTGGCGGAGTCGGTTTATCAGCAGGTTTGGAGGGACTGGTGGTTTTCTCAATCCGGATGGGACTAGCAGGCTGATCAGCAGGACCGGAGGTGTCAACAAAACCCTCTTCAGCAGTAACAACTTCATTTTGCGCTAGCAGGTCATTAACCACATCTTCATGGATAACCGCTTCAACATTTGGGGTGGTGTCCGGTTCAGGAGCAGCGCCCTCCTCAGCTGTTTTATCCTGGCGAGCTTTCTTACTTGGCCTCGGTTTGGCCCTAAAAGGAGCATCAAAATCAAAGACAGTACATATTGAAAGTTGCAAAAATCAACAATGTTGTGATAAGTACAAACTTACCCAAGCACGGTTTTAAGTGGAGGCAGCTGGGTACCAGTTGACTCGCCAGAAGATGAGTGCGAGGTGACCTGATAATCGGAGTCAGACGGATTAAGCGGTTGACGAAAATAGCCCGCTTTAGGACAAGTATTGACAAGCAATTTAGAGACCTCTGAACGACGTTTCCGAACCAGACTGTTCAGTAAACCGGCGGAGGTAACTACCTGGCCACTGTGTCGAGTCGTGCGGCGCACCTCATGCTGTTGGGTCTTCATAAGAAAGTTGGGATCCAAGTAAGCAAGAGGATGAGAAAATTTAACTTTTCGGTTTGCCTGACGGATTTTGTGTGAAGGTGGAAGGCTTGAATCAGAAGAAAGAGTAATTACCTCTGCATCATCAGCATGGCTAGCTTCGGCATCGTCCTAGCAAATAGTATCATCAATAAGTTGTATAAAAAGTAAACCGAGGGAATCAAGGTTTGCCCCAAGGTCCGGATTACCCACATCATCATCAGCAGGCGGATCAGAGGAGGCGGTAGTTTTCCTCTTGTGAGCAGGCCTTTTAACGACCCGTGTCTTAGGCCGGATTGGTCTTTCCGGTTTATCCGCTTTCTCTTGCGGGAGCTTTTTACTCCAAAATGGATCATCACCCTGTACCAACAGATATGGGTATCAGTAATACGCAAGTACAATAATGTAAGACTTAGCGAAAAGAGAATTCAGATTTACCGCTGGCGGTTTGTTGATGGCGCAGAAAGGAAGAAGGCCGATTCGGGCACAAGCGTGTTCCGGTTCATTCAGAATTTTCTTCATAGCTTCTGTGACCTCTTCATCAGTAAGCTGGATGTTTACGCGATGCAGCGGGTCATCAACACTGCCCATATATTCGCACATCAGACCGGAGCATTGGCTGAGGGGCAGTATACTCCAAGATATCCAGCAACGGGCAAGATCGACTCCTGTTAAACCGTTGGCCATAAAGGCTCTGAGCTTGGACAGTTGAGGAGCGTACTTCATCCTCTCTTTGCCAGTCAGCCTCTGAGGAAAGGGGTGTGTCACTACAAGAAATATGTCAACTTGTGACCACCACTATTGGTCACTGAAAGGTCACAAATTTCCATTTACGACCTTTTTGTGACCAAAAACAGAAGGTCAAAAGCTGGCGGTCGTAAACTGACTATAGCGACCTTTCTTCTGGAATGGTCAAAGACGTTTACGACCAAAATATTCCTACTGTGGCGTTTTGGTCACTAGCAACCTCCCCAGGCCACGTAGGCATCCAGCGTGGCAAGCTGATGTGGCACAAGATTCAGCCCGGTCCAATTCGGTTTTCTACATGGGCCTAGCCCAACAATTCGGCCTATTTGTGTTTTTTTCTCCTGTTAATTTTGGCTAGGTAGATGGGCCAAGCCCAACAATTAAGCCTTCTCATTTTGGGGCCATGGCCTTTTCTGCTAGAAAGTTTTAGTTTTTTTCAAATGGGTCCCAGATGTCAGGTTCAAGTACCTGGGTCCGAGCTAGCAAGTTCATATTCTTCATATTTCAATTTAATAGTAAATAAATAATCAGTATTTAAATTGGCACAAACAAAAAACACACATAATACTCCAAATATTATCAGCCAGATTCAGTACAGAGCTCCTATTGTACAAATAACATATACTTTACAAGCTCTACACGTGATACTCCAAACATTCTCTAGAAGCTCCTTCGATAACAATCACAAACAGAACAGTGATCCCTGTTCCTACTCCTGTCAGGACTGGGCCAACAGAACGGTGATAGGCCTTGTTCCAACAGTGCGCATGCTTCTCCTCCACGCGCCCAGGTCAGGTCCAGCAGCAGTAGCGATCCAGGGGTGTTTCCAGCAGCATCGAGGCGGTTGTGGGCGCATCCTGCGGGAATCAACAGAAGGTCCTTCTTCTCCTGAAACAGCATCAACAACAAGTCAACAACAGCATCAACAACCGGTCAATAACAACATTAACAGCAGGTCAACAACAACATCATAAACTACAGCAGTTTGACGACAGCATCAGTTTGACAGAGGCAACAACAGAGAACTACCTTCCATGGCATCATGTACGAAACCTACAACATTCTGATTGTCCCATTGGAAACAAAAATTCCAATGGATTAAGCCACGTTTGTACTAAACATACCATATATTCCCATCTAATTTATTCCAATGGATTATGCCACGTTTGTACTGAATCTACAACATTCTAATTACCTGCAACAAATCAGTAGCATATATGACATCAAAGGGATGCAAACTAGATAATTTAGTAGTCTTCTACACCACAGAACAGTAGGCATTCTAACTTGCAGCAGCAAATCCGTATCTAGATGACAACTAACAACACAAATCAGCTCGAACACTCGGTCCTCGACACGACAGCCAGCAAGTAATCAACCATGGAACCGAGGCCAAACTCTAGCATCACAGAAAGCAGAGCGGAACAAAGGGATGGAGGGGCTCACCATGGGGTGTTGTTGTTGCTCATCCATGGTCGGTCGTCCTACATCCATCCGGCTACAGCTGCTCATTCATGGCAGGAAACCCCATCACATCTCCGTCATGGGAATGGAGGGTAAGGGAAGAAGAAGAAGAAACTGAACGTAAGAAGACCTGGGTGGCGTCGGAGCAGTGGTGGAGGGGCATCCTCCATGGCATCAGGGCAGGAGGATGAAGACGGCGTCGTCCATGGCGTCGGGGCAGGGGGATGAAGACGGCGTCCTCCATGGTCCACCACAGGGAACATCTCGTTCAGGTCCTTGTCCCGCAACGCCTGCACGCACCAGATCAGGTCACGACGCGGTGTCGAAGCTAGAGATCGATGCATCTTCAATTAAAAACTGGATATCGAAGAACAATGTACAGAAGAACTTGTCATTTAGTTCTGCATGATCATCACGGTCTACAATAACAATACAGCATGGCCTTCTGGTTCTATAGGTAATTGCAGTGCCTTGCAATGCCCCTAAATGCGACAAAGAAGAGCTTGTTATAGTATTTTTATATTCATTCAGGACAGCATCTTTTCTTTTTCTTGCAAAAGGACAGCAGTTAACAAATATAATTACTCCCAAGAGAAGGTTTGAAAAACCCAACATGTCTAGGAAACAACTGTTCAGTAAAGTGCAGCGGTTGGATAAATCTGTCATAAACATCATTTAAGCGAAAAGTGTTCCAACTAGTATAGAACCACATTTTTGTTATCTGTTTATCTACACACATTTTGCTGTCCTTGCATTTTTCTTCATTCGACTAAACAGGACGAGCTAAATGTTCAGAAAAATGCAAGTGTATGTGGGCTCTTATTTTGTTTACACTCCATAAACAGAAAGAGGTTACTTGCAATATGTGATGCTGCTGAAATAGTTGACACTCCACACTTTAGAATAAGGTATGCATAGATAACTAGTTAATAGAGAAGAAAAACACTAGTAGTAGATGGCAGTGTTCGATGCCCCACAAAAGAATTAGTCAAGCTGAACACAATCGCCATAATTGAAGTTTGCCAAAAATAGACGTTTCATCAACTAATTGCTCTTGAATTACTAGTAGATAGTAATAGATAATCTCATCAACAGAGAAAAACTTCAGTGCAAGACAAAGTACATAATATCTAGAGTGTGTAGTTTTAGTCAAGAGAATAAACAAAATAAGATTACCCTGAGCGTTAGCTGTTTGGTGGGTCTAGCTTACTGCTGCTACTCCACATATCTTTGACTATGTACAGAGCAAGATGGAGGGTCTAGCTTACTGCTGCTACTCCACATATCTTATTTTACTTAACAGAGCAAGATGGAGTAACCCAAAAAAATAACAGAGCAAGAAAATGTACTCTAAATGGCGTTCCTAAAACTTTCTATGTTTGTTATCAACATGGAGTTCCTAAAACTTTCTGGAATCAACTAATTTACAGAATTAGTTTCAGAACATCGATAGATCCCATGGAGACGCAATTCTCCTTGGAGGACAGGAAGATCTGCACATCGCCGGTGACGGGCTCCTCCATTTCCCCGGTCTCGCTAGCGACCTTAGACCTAAGGCTGGTGAGAACCTCTGACCCAACCGTCTTGAACTGCAAAAACCCACCACACGAAGAGTTAAACACAGCTCTGAATCAACAGATAAAAGACAGACATGACATAGTTTCAGATAGCCCGTCAGACAAAAAAAAGATAGTTCAAAGAGGGCAACGCACCAGCGGCAGGTAGCTCGTGGGTGCCTTGCTGATCCTCAGCAAGCTCGGCATCGAAGGCGTCGAGGTCCTCAATGGCGATGGTGACATGGTCACGGTTGTGCACGAGGCTCTCGCTGGAAAGAGAGAAACGCGTCCACGGGTTATCCTAGACCGATTCGACCAGATCTGGCGAGGAAAGAGGGCGGCGGGAGGGGGTACCGGTAAGGGAAGTCGCCGGTGGGGTCGGTGAAGCCGCGGAGGAACTCCTTGAACTTGCGGAGGGAGGAGTTGCGGGTGATGTCGGCGGCGGCGGGGTCGTCCTGCGGGAACTGTGCCTGGTCGCTGTAGAAGACCGCGCCCTCGTCCCAGCCTGACATGGTGGCGGTGGCGCGGCGGCGAGGAGGAGGTGGACGAGGATGAGCGGGCGTCGGCGGCGGCGTGCAAAACCACAGGTGGAGCTCCTCTCGTCGGGCTCGGGTGCGGGGAATCGTGGGAGGAGGCTGCGAGGACGGGCCCGCTCGGGCGCTCGCTCGATCTCCTCGGGAGAGGGGAGGCCGTCGGCGGCGAGTTGTAGGAGAGAGGAGGCGGTGGGAGGGTGGCGGCGTGAGGAGGGAAGGAGGCATGGCTCGGGTGCGGCGCGAGGGAAGCTAGGGTTTGGACGAGTGGGTGAGATGGACGAGGGGTAAGAGAGTGAGGGAGGAGCGGAGCATGGCGATCTTGCCGGAGGGGAAGGAGGGAGGAGTAGAGCACGGCGATCTTGCCGGAGGGGAAGGAGGGAGGGGAAGGATGGATCTGCGAGGGGAGGGGCGGGTGGCGGCGAGGGGTGGATGGATCTGCGAGGGGAGGGCCGAAGGATGGATCTGCGAGCGCTAGGGTTAGCTGAGAGAGTGGATGGATGGATGGATGGACAGATGTTTGCCATGTCACTGATCCATGCCACAGCTGGTTCCACCAATCAGAATTAAGCATTTTTTGTTTTTTCTCTTATAGTTTGTACCCTCTTATTCAGGCAAACATTTAACCTCTTATAGTTAGTTCAAATAAACCAATATTTTGTACATGTGTGTATTTAGGCATGACAAACAATGTTGATTTGGGAGGTTTTCATTTTCTTTGCTCAAAAGAACCATTTTTCATTTTCTGAGTGACAAAATGTGTTTTTTTTTGTGAAGGACCTCCCAAATAATTGTTCCAAATTGGACCAAATCATTTTTCTAAAATACTAGGCCATATTTAATGCACAATTGACCAAATGGTTGGGCGCAAAAAGTTTTTATCCACCTCTGGTGAAAAAGACAAATTCCCGCCGATTCAGCTAGAAGCGGGTCAAATTTGAACTGTAGCTGCCTCGTAGTTTGCTCTTTATTTTTTCCAAAAATCATTTCTAGGTACATAAGTATCTATTTAATCAGAGAAACACCAAAAAATTTCCAAGATTCAACCACTAGCTAGGAACGGTCATTCCCGCCGTTTTGACCACATTTTGAAACGGGCATAAAAAATTCAAAAAAAATCAAAAAATTGGGAAACCTTCGCATTGTGTCATTATATGTGGCCAAGTTCCCAGGAAAAATAATAAACTTGTAATACGGCAATTATTTTTAAAAAGTGTTTTGAGAAACAAGCTATCACGTGTGGAGATCAATGGCTTTGAAGCCAAATGATAAATCTTATGGCCACATTCATGGCATAGTTTGTTCAAATGATCTCATATTGTGCACAAGGGTGCATATTGGAATGGCAAACAATGTTGCCTAAGGAAGTTTTCATTTTCTTTGGACGAAAAAACCATTTTCCATTTTTCGAGTGCCCAAAAGGAGGTTTTTTTTGTGAAGGAACTACCAAATAATTGTTGCAAAATTGGACCAAATCACTTTTATAAAATACTAGGCCATATATAATGCACAATTTACAAAAATAGTTGGGTGAAAAAAGTTTTGATGCACCTCTGGTGAAAAAGACAAATTGTCGTAGATTTAGTTGGAAACGGGTCAAATTTGAACTGTAGCTGCCTCATAGTTTGCTCTTTATTTTTTCAAAAAATCATTTCTAGGTACATAAGTATCTATTTAATCATAGAAACACCAAAAAAATTCCAAGATTAAACCACTAGCTAGGAACGGTCAAGCCCGCCATTTTGAACGCATTTTGAAACGGGCATAAAAAATTCAAAAAAAATCAAAAAATTGGAAAACCTTCGCATTGTGTCATTATATGTGACCAAGTTTCCAGGAAAAATAATAAACTTGTAATACGGTAATTATTTTAAAAAAGTGTTCTCAGAAATGAGCTATCAAGTGTGAAGATTCATGGCTTTCAAGCCAAATGATCAATCTTATGTCCACATTCATTGCATAGTTTGTTCAAATGATCTCATATTGTGCACAATGGTGCATATTGGAATAGCAAACAATGTTGCCTAAGGAAGTTTTCATTTTCGTTGGACGAAAAAACCATTTTCCATTTTTTGAGTGCCCGAAAGGAGGTTTTTTTGTGAAGGAACTACCAAATAATTGTTGCAAAATTGGACCAAATCATTTTTATAAAACACTAGGCCATATTTAATGCACAATTGACAAAATGGTTGGGTGCAAAAAGTTTTGATCCACCTCTCGTGAAAAAGACAAATTCCCGCCGATTAAGTTGGAAGCGGGTCAAATTTGAACTGCAGCTGCCTCATAGTTTGCTATTTATTTTTCCAAAAATAATTTCTAGTTACATAAGTACCTATTTAATCATAAATACATGGTTTGGTGGTGATACGTCGAGGTTTGGGCGGTGGCTGAGGGCCCCAACTCTAGAGCGCGTAAGCTCGCATGCCCGCCGCGTGGTCACCACGTGACTGTGGCGTTGCCATGTGTTCTGGGTGGCCTAGACATGTCTAGTGGGTTGGGCACTCCCCATGTAGGTGCTAGGAAGAAAATTACAACATAAGATTCTCGCGAGGAGACCGATCGGTGCTCAAACATGAATTAGCAGCCAAGTGTTTGATTAGCGGTACAGAAAATGTACATGGCTAATGGGCGTGAGTTTTGGCTGAGGATGATCAGTTACTAAGAAGACCGTCTTCACAAATTTTCAGCTCAAAAGGAGGAGCCTAGCTGGTACTTGCTTTGCAAACCACCACACTGGACATAAATACGAATGTTGAAGCTCGGCTCAAAATAATGAATGGATTGAGATGGCATTTGGTGGAGGATGGTTATTTGGGCATAGGAAAGCACTGTAGAAAATGGATACTGTTAGGACATGCCAAAGTGGTACTTCCTTCACAAATTGTTACTCTGAACAGAATAGGAAAATGAATATTTTTGAATTATTTTTGAACTAGGCAAGGAACGTTTTTACATATTTGATGAAGATATGACCCAAAGAAGTTATGAGCTTTTTTTGGGAATTTTGGGAATGACAGAAATATAGGTTGATTCACAACCTAGGGCAAAAACTGCCACATGGACATGCCACATAGGCAAAACTGATGAGGTGGCGCCTAGTCATAGCAAACCACCACAATTTACAAGGCTATGACCATCTATATTGGTCGTTAACAACTAGAAATAAGGCAGCGGACTAGCGCTGTTTGCTTTATGACCTTTTCGTGTGAGGAAATTACGACCTTTCTGACCAAAATGGTCGCAATGCTTTAGGGTTTGGAGCCCCCGAACAGCTTTTGACCAATTAGTCTGAAATGGTCATAAATTTATGACCAATTCTTCAAGGGTCACTGACAGAAGGTCATAAGTTGACATATTTCTTGTAGTGTGTGTTGCTAAGCCGTTCCGGACGAAAACTGTGCAAGAGATCCTGATTGGTAGGGGAGGTATCTTTGCAATAAAACCAGGTGTTATTCCACTCCTGAGGATGACTGTGCAATTTTGCATGAGGATAAGTGACCTCTTTCCTCTTTTGGATTGCCACACCGCCCAGCTCCATATTGGAACCGTCGGGAAATTCTGTACGGCGGTTTAGGTGAAAACAGTCTCGGAACAACTCCACTGTAGGTTCCTCTTGAAAGAACACCTCGCAGAACACTTGGAAATGACATATATTGGTGACAGAGTTGGGACCAATATCTTGTGGATGAAGTTGGAAGTTGGCCAAGACATCCCGGTAGAATTTTGAACCGGGCGGATTAAAACCGCGAGCTAGGTGATCCGCAAAGACTACAACTTCTCTGTGTCGAGGTGTGGGAGGACACTCTTTGCCCGGGACCCTCCAGTGGATGGTCTTTTTACTGCTTAAAGCGCCGGTCAGAACCAAGTTGTTCAGTTGCATTTCTGTATCCCGAGAAGGAGCCCAGTTGCACTCGTACACTTGTTTAGCCATGATTGAGTCTACAGAACGAAATGATTCCGGTTCAAGATTGTGTTGGGCACAGTTTACATGCTGATATTATCAAAGTTAAACCGGAGAAAGCTAATCGAGATTGGTAAAGCGATGCGGTTGACCAAGGGATTATGGCGGTTCAACAAGGGGACTAATGGTATACGCTAATTTGGTAATTCTCTTCCGCAAGGTTAAACCGCTGGATCTAAAAAACCGTGAAACAATGGGGATTACAGATGAACAAGTGTGCAGAAACAGGTTTCACAAGGTTCTATTATAGCAGTGGATCTGGGGCGAGTTCGTAAAAGTGGTAAATATTCAAGATTTAAAAGAAGTTGTGTAAGAACAGTGAAGTAAAGCCATGGATCAGATCTACGGTCCAGGTATATCGCAGTAAAAGCAGATGCTAAAAACTACCGTTGTACGGAGCAAAGGTTACGGGATCATCTAAAGATGCATCTCATTCGAAGCTCGAGGCGGACGAAGAACACCAAGAACACAGGAAACCCTAAAAACAGATCTAAGCTGAGAAGGCAGAGGTCTTACCGGAGCTTGGGGAGACACGGAAGGACGCCGCAGTGTTCTGGTACGGTCAGGTTGATGCAGCAGCCCAAGATGACGTAGAGGTCAGCAACGGCGACGGAGCTCCGAAGTTGGCGACGAGAAGAAGACGAAGAGAAAGGGGGTGAAGGGGAGAAAAGGAAATGGCCCTTCGGCCCTATTTATGAGGCAAAAGACATGTGTCAGGCGCGCGAATCCAGGAGCCACCAATTTCGGAAGCAGAGCTGTCACCTTGATTATTGCGGATCTGTTAAACAAAGAAGGCATCATAAAATCAGCTTCATGATGACGTCATGCCGGTTTACAGCAACCAAAGAAGATGATGACTTGGCGGTTCAGCGATTACGGGAAGATGCTGAAGATGAAGATTTCTGCTAAGGACTGACATGAACTCGTTCAAATCAATCTGGGGCCTAATGTCGGGGATATTACTACTGGGCGTAAACCGGCCTACCTGGGCCAGGTTAACTTTGTCAGTAGTTCAAGAATGTTAAAGCCCAAGAAGCTTGTACAGGCCCAAGGCCGTAGTCGGTTTAGTACCTGTAGCTGTAAACCGGCTTGTATAGACTTGTACTGTAAGTTAGTCATAAGGAGAGACCAACCCGGGCACGAGTATGAACCGGAGATTGGGACTCTATGAACCGACGGGCGTCACCCGTGTATATAAGGGGACGACCCGATAGCGGTTCAGGACAGACAACCACAACTCGAGGTCTAGGCGAAGCGTATTTGCTCCCTAGTCTTCGAGACTTCATCAATTCCATCACAAACTAGACGTAGGCTTTTACCTTCATCGAAGGGGCCAACTAGTATAAACTCTGTGTCCCTGTGTCCGCTTTAACCCTTTCGAGTTAACCCGTTGCGATGGCTCCATGACTAAGTCCTTTCGCTAGGACATCTGTCGTGACAAACCCACGACAGTTACTCTGTTTTATGAACTTAATACTCTAGATGCATGCTGGATAGCGGTCGATGTGTGGAGTAATAGTAGTAGATGCAGAATCATTTCGTTCTACTTGACACGGACGTGATGCCTATATACATGATCATGCCTAGATATTCTCATAACTATGCGCTTTTCTACCAATTGCTCGACAGTAATTCGTTCACCCACCGTAGAATATGCTATCTTGAGAGAAGCCACTAGTGAAACCTATGGCCCCCGGGTCTATTTTCCATCATATAAGTTTCCGATCTATTTTATTTTGCAATCTATACTTTCCGATCTATATAAAAAATACCAAAAATATTTATCTTATTATCTCTATCAGATCTCACTTTTGTAAGTGGCCGTGAAGGGATTGACAACCCCTTTATCGCGTTGGTTGCAAGGTTCTTATTTGTTTGTGCAGGTACGAGGGATTTGCGTGTAGTCTCCTACTGGATTGATACCTTGGTTCTCAAAAACTGAGGGAAATACTTACGTTGCTGCATTACCCTTTCCTCTTCAAGGGAAAACCAGCGGATGCTCAAGAGGTGGCTGTGCTTAGGCGAAGCCATGCGCCGGTAACTTCATCATCACCGTCGCCACGCCGTCATGCTGACGAAACTCTCCCTCGGCCTGAACTGGATCAAGAGTACGAGGGACGTCATCGAGCTGAACGTGTGCTGAACATGGAGGTTTCGTACGTTCGGTACTAGGATCGGTCGGATCGTGAAGACGTACCACTACATCAACTACGTTGATAAAACGCTTCCGCTTTCGGTCTACGAGGGTACATGGACAACACTCTCCCCTCTCGTTGCTATGTATCTCCTAGATAGATCTTGCGTGATCGTAGGAATTTTTTTGAAATTACTATGTTCCCCAATTGTGGCATCCGAGCCAGGTCTACGCGTAGATGTTATATGCACGAGTAGAACACAAAGAGTTGTCGGCGATAATAGTCATACTGCTTACCAGCAACGTCTTACTTTGATTCGGTGGTATTGTTGGATGAAGCGACCCAGACCAACATTACATGA
Organism: Aegilops umbellulata; assembly: GCA_032464435.1. NCBI lineage: Eukaryota > Viridiplantae > Streptophyta > Magnoliopsida > Poales > Poaceae > Aegilops > Aegilops umbellulata. Next base: position 5,585,362 of record CP136058.1, on the reverse strand, counting down.
CCGCGTTCATGAGACTGGTTCTACCGACGTGCTTTGCACAGAGGTGGCTGGCGGGTGTCTGTTTCTCCAACTTGAGTTGAACAAGTTTGACTATGCCCGGTCCTTGTTGAAGGTTAAAACAACAAACTTGACAAAAAATCGTTGTGGTTTTGATGCGTAGGTAAGAACGGTTCTTGCTAGAAGCCCGTAGCAGACACGTAAAACTTGCAAGAACAAAGTAGAGGACGTCTAACTTGTTTTTGCAGGGCTTGTTGTGATGTGATATGGTTAAGGCGTGATGAGATATAAGTTGTTGTATGAGATGATCATGTTTTGTAAAGTTATCGGCAACTGGCAGGAGCCTTATGGTTGTCGCTTTATTATATGAGTTGCAATCGCCATGTAATTGCATTACTTTATCACTAAGCGGTAGCGATAGTCGTGGAAGCAACATTCGTGAGAAGACAACGACACTACGATGGAGATCAAGGTGTCGTGCCAGTGACGATGGAGATCATGACAATGCTTCAGTGATGGAGATCATGAGCACAAGATGATGATGGCCATATCATGTCACATATTTTTGATTGCATGTGATGTTTATCTTATTATGCATCTTATTTTGCTTAGTACGGCGGTAGCATTATAAGATGATCCCTCACTAAATTTCAAGGTATAAGTGTTCGCCCTGAGTATGCACCGTTACTACAGCTCGTCATGCAAAGACACCACGTGATGATCGGGTGTGATAAGCTATACGTTCACATACAACGGGTGCAAGCCAGTTTTGCACACGCATAATACTCGAGGTTAAACTTGACGAGCCTACCATATGAAGATATGGCCTCGGAACACTGAGATTGAAAGATCGAGCGTGAATCATATAGTAGATATGATCAACATAGTGATGTTCACCGTTGAAAACTACTCCATCTCACGTGATGATCGGACATGGTTTAGTTGATATGGATCACATGATCATTTAGATGACTAGAGAGATGTCTATCTAAGTGCGAGTTCTTAAGTAATGTGATTAATTGAACTTTAATTTATCATGAACTTAGTCCTGATAGTATTAGCATATCTATGTTGTAGATCAATACCTCGCGATGTTGCTCCCCATTTGTTTTTAATATGTTCCTAGAGAAAACTAAGTTGAAAGATGATAGTAGCAATGATGCGGACTAGGTCCGTGATCTGAGGATTATCTTCATTGCTGCACAGAATAATTATGCCCTTGATGCACCGCTAGCTGACAGACCTATTGCAGGAGCAGATGCAGATGTTATGAACGTTTTAGCAAGCTCAATGTAATGACTACTTGATAGTTTAGTGCGCCATGCTTTATGGCTTCGAAACGGGACTTCAAAAATGTTTTGAAAGCCATGGAGCATATAAGATGTTCCAAGAGCAGAAATTAGTATTTCATACTCATGCCCGTGTCGAGAGGTATGGGACCTCTGACGGTACTTTGCCTACAAGATGGAGGAGAATAGCTCAAGCAATGAGCATGTGCTCAGATTGTCTGGGTACTACAATTGCTTGAATCAAGTGGGAGTTAATCTTCCAGATAAGATAGTAATTGACAAAGTTCTCTAGTCACTATCACCAAGTTACTAGAACTTCGTGATGAACTATAATATGCAAGGGATGAACAAGACAAATCTCGAGCTCTTCGCGATGCTAAAGGCTGTGGAGGTAGAAATCAAGAGAGAGCATCAAGTGTTGATGGTTAACAAAGACCACTAGTTTCAAGAAAAAGGGCAAAGGGAAAGAAAGAGGAACTTCAAGAAGAATAGCAAGCAACTTGCTGCTCCCATGAAGAAGCCCAAAGCTAGACCCAAGCCTGGAACTGAGTGCTTCTACTTCAAAGGATATGGTCACTACAAGTGTAACCGCCCTAGATACTTGGCGGATAAGAAGGATGGCAAAGTGAACAAAAGTATATTTGATATACATGTTATTGATGTGTAGTTTACTAGTGTTTATAGCAACCCCTCGGTATTTGATACTGGTTTAGTTTCTAAGAGTAGTAACTCGAAACGGGAGTTGCAAAATAAACCGAGACTGGTTAAGGACGAGGTGATGATGTGTTGGAAGTGATTCCAAGGTTGATAAGATCACCATCGCACACTCCCTTTACCTTCGGGATTAGTGTTGAACCTAAAATAAATGTTATTTGGTGTCTGCGTTGAGCATGAATATGATTGGATCATGTTTATTGCAATACCGTTATTCATTTAAAGTCAAAGAATAATTGTTGTTCTATTTACATGAATAAAACCTTCTACGGTCATACACTCAATATAAATGGGTTATTGAATCTCGATCGTAGTGATACACATATTCATAATATTGAAGCCAAAAGATGTAAAGTTAATAATGATAGTGCAACATATTTGTGGCAATGCTGTTTAGGTCATATTGGTGTAAAGCGCATGAAGAAACTCCATGCTGATGGAATTTTGGAATCAATTGATTATGAATCAATTGATGCTTGCGAACCATGCCTCACGAGCAAGATGACTAAGACACTGTTCTCCGGAACAATGGAGCAAGCAACTGACTTATTGGAAATAATACATACCGATGTATGCGGTCTGATGAGTGTTGAGGCTTACGGCGGGTATCATTATTTTCTGACCTTAACAAATGATTTGAGCAGATATGGGTATATCTACTTGATGAAACACAAGTCTGAAACATTTGAAAAGTTCAAAGAATTTCAGAGTGAAGTAGAGAATCATCGTAACAAGAGAATAAAGTTTATACGATCTGATCGCAGAGGCAAGTATTTGAGTTACGAGTTTGGCCTTCAATTAAAACAATGTGGAGTAGTTTCACAAACTCATGCCACCTGGAACACCACAGTATAATGATGTGTCCGAACATCATAATCGTACTTTATTGGATATAGTGCAATCTATGATGTCTCTTACCGATTTACCACTATCGTTTTGGGGTTATGCATTAGAGACAGCTACATTCACGTCAAATAGGGCACCGTCTAAATCTGTTGAGATCACACCATATGAACTATGGTTTGGCAAGAAAACTAAGCTGTCGTTTCTTAAAGTTTGGGATTGCGATGCTTATGTGAAAAAGTTTTAACCTGATAAGCTCAAAACCAAATCGAAGAAGTGTGTCTTCATAGAATACCCAAAAGAAAATATTGGGTACACCTTCTATCACAGATCCGAAGGCAAGATCATTGTTGCTAAGAATGGATCCTTTCTAGAGAAGGAGTTCCTCTTGAAAGAAGTAGTGGGAGGAAAGTAGAACTTGATGAGGTAAATGTACCTTCTCCCTAATTGGAAAGTAGTTCATCACAAAAATCAGTTCCAGTGATGCCTACACCAATTAGTGAGGAAGTTAATGATGATGATCATGAAACTTCGGATCAAGTTACTACAGAACTCCGTAGGTCAACCAGAGCACGATCTGCACTAGAGTGGTACGGTAAACCTGTACTAGAAGTCATGTTACTATACCATGATGAACTTATGAACTATGAGGAAGTGATGATGAGCCCAGATTTCGATAGATGGCTTAAGGCCATGAAATCTGAGATAGGATCCATGTATGAAAACAAAGTGTGGACTTTGATGGATTTACCCGATGATCGGCAAGCCATAGAAAATAAATGGATCTTCAAGAGGAAGGCGGACACTGATAGTAGTGTTACTATCTATAAAGCTCGAATTATCGCAAAAGGTTTTCGACAAGTTCAAGGTGTTGACTACGATGAGATTTTCTCACTCGTATCGATGCTTAAGTCTGTCCGAATCATGTTAGAAATTGCTGCATTTTATGAAATCTGGCAAATGGATATCAAAACTACATTCCCTAATGGGTTTATTAAAGAAGAGTTGTATGTGATGCAACCAGAAGGTTTTGTCAATCCTAAAAGTGCTAACAAAGTGTGCAAGCTCCAGCGATCCATCTATGGACTGGTGCAAGCATCTCGGAGTTGGAATATATGCTTTGATGAGGTGATCAAAGCATATGGTTTTATACAGACTTGCGGTGAAGCCTGTATTTACAAGAAAGTGAGTGGGAACACTACAGCCTTTCTGATAAGTATATGTAAATGATATATTGTTGATCGGAAATGATGTAGAATTTTCTGGAAAGCATAAAGGAGTGTTTGAAAGGAGTTTTTCAAAAGAAATACCTCGGTGAAGCTACTTACATATTGAGCATCAAGATGTATATAGATAGATCAAGATGCTTGATAAGATTTTCAATGAGTATATACCTTGACAAGATTTTGAATTAGTTCAAGATGGAACAGACAAAGAAGGAGTTCTTGCCTATGTTTCATGGTGTGAAGTTGAGTGAAGACTCAAAACCCGACCACGGTAGAGAATAGAAAGAGAATGAAAAGTCATTCCCTATGCCTCAGTCATAGGTTCTATAAAGTATGATATACTATGTACCATACCTATTGTGTACCTCACCATAAGTTTGGCAAGAGGGTACAATAGTGATCTAGGAGTAGATCACTCGACAGTGGTCAAAATTATCCTTAGTGGAACAAGGATATATTTCTCAGTTATGGAGGTGATAAAGAGTTTGTTGTAAAGAGTTACGTCGATGCAAGCTTTTACACCGATCCAGATGACTCCGCATCTCAATCTGGATACATATTGAATGTGGGAGCAATTAGCTAGAGTAGCTCCATGCAGAGCATTGTATACATAGAAATTTGCGAAATACTTACGGATCTGAATGTGACAGACCCGTAGACTAAAACTTCTCTCACAGGAAAAACATGATCACACCTTATTACTCTTGGGTGTTAATCACATAAGCGATGTGAACTAGATTATTAAATCTGATAAACCCTTTGAGTGTTGGTCACATGGCGATGTGAACTATTGGTGTCAAATCACATGGCGATGTGAACTAGATTATTGAATCTGGTCAACCCTTTAAGTGTTGGTCACATGGCGATGTGAACTATTGGTGTTAAATCACATGACGATGTGAACTAGATTATTGACTCTAGTGCAAGTGGGACACTGAAGGAAATATGCCCTAGAGGCAATACTAAAGTTATTATTTTATTTCCTTATATCATGATAAATGTTTATTATTCATGCTAGAATTGTATTAACCGGAAACTTGATACATGTGTGGATACATAGACAAAACAAAGTGTCCCTAGTATGCCTCTACTTGACTAGCTCATTTATCAAAGACGGTTAAGTTTCCTAGCCATAGACATGTGTTGTCATTTGATGAACGGGATCACATCATTAGAGAATGATGTGATGGACAAGACCCATCTGTTAGCTTAGCATTATGATCGTTACAGTTTTATTGCTACTGCTTTCTTCATGACTTATACATGTTCCTCAGACTATGAGATTGTGCAACCCCTGAATATCCGGAGGAACACTTCGTGTGCAATCAAACGCCACAACGTAAATGGGTGATTATAAAGATGCTCTACAGGTGTCTCCGAAGGTGTTTGTTGGGTTGGCATATATCGAGATTAGGATTTGTCACTCCATGTTTCGGACGGGTATCTCTAGGCCCTCTCGGTAATGCTCATCACTATAAGCCTTGCAAGAAATGTGACTAATGAGTTAGTTGCGGGATGAAGCATTACTGAACGAGTAAAGAGACTTTCTGGTAATGAGATTGAACTAGGTATGGTGATTCCGGCGATCGAATCTCGGGCAAGTAACATACCGATGACAAAGGGAACAACGTATGTTGTTATGCGGTTTGACCGATAAAGATCTTTGTAGAATATTTAGGAGCCAGTATGAGCATCCAGGTTCCTATATTGGTTATTGACCGGAGAGGTGTCTTGGTCATGTCTACATAGTTCTCGAACACGTAGGGTCCGCACGCTTAACATTCGATGATGATTTGTATTATGAGTTATGTGATTTGATGTACCGAAGTTTGTTTGGAGTCCGGGATGAGATCATGGACATGACGAGGAGTCTCGAAATGGTTGAAAGGTAAAGATTCCTATATTGGAAGGTTGCATTCGAACATCGGAATGGTTCCGAGTGATTCGGTCATTTTTCCGGAGTATCGGGAGGTTACCGGAACCCCCCGGGGAAAGATATGGGCCTTATGGGCCATAGGAGGGAGGCTAACCAGCCCACAAGGGCCTGGTGCGCCCCCCACAAGAGAGGAGGCGAATTGGACTTGGGAAGGGGGCTCCACCCCCCTTTCCTTCTCCTACTCCTTCTCCTTCCCCTTTTCCCCCTCCTGTAGAAGGAAAAGGGGTGGGGCTGAATCCTACTAGGACTGGAGTCCTAGTAGGACTCCCCTCTCCCTGGCGCGCCCCTTGTTGGCCGGCCTCCTCCTCCCCTCCATTATATACGGGGGCAGGGGGCACCCCAAAGGCACAACAGACAATCTATCCTTCTTGGTGCTAACTCCTGGATGAAAGCTGCAATGGATCTATCCTTCTTGGTGCTAACTATCTCCCATTGTTCATCTCGGCGTCCGCAAATCTGGTAGATAGTATCCTTGAGGTCTTCTTGGTAAACTTCTTCAATGCGTCCCATGGTGATGTGAGCTGCCATGCTCTTTCCCAGACTCCAGGTTGGTGCATTAAAAACACACTCTATGGGCTCCGTGACTGGTGCGAACGTCCTTCCTGGAACTTGAGCTTGAATCTTCCAACGCTCCTCTTTGGGTAAAGTGGCGTTGTAGGTCCCGGTGAAGCTTGGTATTCCAATGTTCAGGTACTTAGTGACTTCCTTCAGGTGTCGTCCAAAAGGTGTATCTTCATCCCGCTGGGTGAACTTGATCCTCGCTTCCGTCGTCCTAAAAGAGTAGAAAAGATGAGGAGTCAGAAATGAGAAGAGAGTAGTGATCTACGGCTATTTCTTTGTGGTCGTGCCCTACAGTCAGTGTGTGCTCTGATACCATCTCTGTAGCGACCAGACCTCAAACAGTCTGACCTCTGTGCTCAGGTGTCATCCCTGGATCAGTAATGCTGACACCACACAGTACTTTGAAGGATTTATAACAGAGTAGCAATCACACACTTATTACATCGATGTCTCAAATAGAACTTATTACAATAAATATGGCTTAAGGCCATCTAATAACGATAACAGCGGAAGGCTTGGAAGATAAGCGAGTCCATCAACTCCAACGGCATCACTGAGTATAGAACCATGACCTAAAAGGCACCTTACTCGTCGTCTGATAAGTCTGCAACATGAAACGTTGCAGCCCAAAAACGGGTTAGCACATGGAATATGCTGGCAATGTAACACATAGAGAGTAATGAATGATTAAGCCTATACTACATGCATATATGGCTGGTGGAAAGCTCTGTCATGCCCAAGATGCGACCCTATCCTAAAGGAACTCGAAGGTCCCACCAAGGATTGTGACACCCGGGTAATTAAGCTACAGTGATCCTCTACTAGTGATGTCACGTCACCTCGATTATAGTTGCTAACCCCGGGTTAGTTCGAAACCGATTCAAATTCAAATTCAAAATCAAGCAAACAATAAAAGTTTTCAAATACTAAAACTAAAATGTTCGGGGTGAGCCAAATAATGCACAGGTAAGTATGGTGGAGAAACCACATTTTTAGAAAAGGTTTAATACTGTAAACATATTTTAAACAGTAGCAAAAACAATTAGTTAAATGCCTTTTACATTTAATAAAATATTAAACTATTTTATTTTTGTCACCAAACTCTTTTGTGGCATTGGGGTATGTTGAAACACTAAAGTAGATGCTAGTTATATATTTTTATGCAAAATTAAAACAAATTGTAAATTAAAAGAAAATAAGTATAAAGAAAAGGGAATAACGAAAAACAAAACCAAAAAAAAGGGAGAAAGGCCTTCCCCAGCTGGGCCGACCCAGCTGGCCACCAGGCCAAGCCCAGCCGGCCTCCCCCACTGGCCCAACTGGCCGCCCCCACTCCCCTTATCTCCTTCCAAACCCTAATCGCACCCACGCTCCCCCGCACGTCTCTCCCTCTCCCTCCTAGCGCCGCCACACACCCAGCGCTCGGCGCCCCATCCCATCGCCCTGTCGGCCTCGTCCCGACCCCGCCGCCTCTCCCCGGCGACCGCGCCGCCCCACTCCTCGACGCCGGCGCCTCGCCTCGTTATCGACCCTGAAGCCGCCGGATCGAGCCGCGCCCCGCCGCCTGGACACTGCCGCCCCAAGTCGCCTCCACCCGACACCGGTGGCCTCGACACCGCCGCCCGTCGCTCGCTACCTCGTCTCCCCGAGCCCACTGCCGCCCCCCTACGCTCCGCTGTGAGCCCCTCCCCGTTCCCTCCTTCCCTCTTGTCTTCGTCGTCATAGGTGGCCGCGCGCGCCATTGGCCACCATGGCCGCGCCCGACCTCGCCAGGTCGCGACCGCCTCGTCCGCGCGCGTTGCCTCGTGCGCCCCTTGCCGCCGCCCTGCAGGGCACCCACGCGCGCCCGCCCACGCGGGGCTGCGCCCGCCGCCGCTTGCTGCTCCGGCCGGCCCGTGCTGGCCTCGCGCCCGGCGCCGCTGTCCCACGCACTGACCGGCGCCGGCTGCGCCCGACAGCGCTCGCCGTCCGTCCCGCCCCCTGTGCCGCGGCGGCCACTTGCCGCTGTGGTCGCCGGCGCCCAGCGCCCGTCCCCTCCTCTGTCGGCCTGGGCGGGTGCACAGCACCCGCTCCAGGCGCCCGTAACCCGCGCGCCCGCTAGGGCTCCTCCCTGACCCTATGACATGCGGGGCCGCCCCCCCTCAGAATGTTTTAAAAAAAGGGAAATAAATAAAAATAATAAATAATAATAATAATTAAATAAATAATATTAATTAAATAATTAATTAATTAAGTTAATTAATCATAATTAGATTAATCTAATTAACTAATTAAGTTTAATTAAACAGTGGTTAAATAGTTTAACACTGATTAGGTTAAACAGTGCATGACAGTGGGGCCCACCCCCTAATTAATTTTAATTAAGTTAATTAATCTGTTTGATTAATATGTGTCACTGACCAGTGGGACCCACTGGTCAGGTTGACCAAGTCAACCCTGTTGACTGCTGACGTCAGCATGACATCATGCTGATGTCATAATTCTAATTTCGAATTAATTAATTAATTAAATTCCAGAAATTAATAAAATCTTTAAAAAATCATATCTTTTAATCCGTAACTCGGATTAAAATGTTTTCAACATGAAAGTTGCTCAGAACGACGAGACGAACCCGGATACGCAACCCGTTCGTCCGCCACACCCCCCTAACCTATCGAACTCACAACTTTCCCCCTCCGGCTCCTCTGCCCGAAAACGCGAAACACCGGGGATATTTTCCCGGATGTTTCCCCCCTTCACCGGTATCATCCCATACCGCGTTAGGGCACCTCTAACGCCGTTAGTTGTCATGTCATGCATCATTATGCATCTGCTTGCTTAAATATTTATTGTTTCTTCCCCCTCTTCTCTCGCTAGACACCGGGACTGACGCTGCTGCTGCCCTGTTCGACTACGGTGTTGACGATCCCTCTCTCTTGCCAGAGCAACCAGGCAAGCCCCCCCTTGATCACCAGATATCGCCTACTCTCCTCTATACTGCTTGCATTAGAGTAGTGTAGCTTGTTACTGCTTTCGTTATTCCTATCCTGATGCATAGCCTGTTTTTGATACTGCTGTTGATACCTTTACCTGCAATCCTACTGCTTAGTATAGGATGCTAGTGTTCCATCAGTGGCCCTACACTCTTGTCTGTCTGCCATGCTATAATACTGGGTCGTGATCACTCGGGGGTGATCACGGGCATACTATATACTTTACACTGTTACATTACATGTGATACTGTTCGGAGATGGGGGCTGAAGGGGCAGGTGGCTCCATCCCGGTAGAGGTGGGCCTGGGTTCCCGACGGCCCCCGACTGTTACTTTGAGGCGGAGCGACAGGGCAGGTTCAGACCACCTAGGAGAGAGGTGTGCCTGGTCCTAGTCGGCGTTCGCGATACTTAACACGCTTAACGAGATCTGGGTATTTGATCTGAGTCTGGCCATTTGGTCTATACGCACTAACCACCTACGCGGGAGTAGTTATGGGTATCCCGACGTCGTGGTATCAGCCGAAGCACTTCTTGACGTCAGCGACTGAGTGGCGCGCGCCGGGTTGGACCGCGTAACGTGACTTCCGTTGTACTGGAGGTTGCTAGGTCTGCTCACCGGCCGCGTTCGCAACGTGCAGGTGTGCTCAGGGCGATGGGCCCAGACCCCTGCGCGCATAGGTTTAGACCGGCGTGCTGACCGCTCTGTTGTGCCTAGGTGGGGCTGCGACGTGTTGATCTCCCGAGGCCGGGCATGACCCAGGAAAGTGTGTCCGGCCAAATGGGATCAAGCGTGTTGGGCTATGTGGTGCACCCCTGCAGGGAAGTTTATCTATTCGAATAGCCGTGTCCCTCGGTAAAAGGACGACCCGGAGTTGTACCTTGACCTTATGACAACTAGAACCGGATACTTAATAAAACACACCCTTCCAAGTGCCAGATACACCCCGGTGATCGCTCTCTAACAGGGCATCGAGGAGGGGATCGCCGGGTAGGATTATGCTATACGATGCTACTTGGAGGACTTCAGTCTACTCTCTTCTATATGCTGCAAGACGGAGGCTGCCAGAAGCGTAGTCTTCGACAGGATTAGCTATCCCCCTCTTATTCTGGCATTCTGCAGTTCAGTCCACTGATATGGCCCTTTACACATATATCCATGCACATGAAGTGTAGCTCCTTGCTTGCGAGTACTTTGGATGAGTACTCACGGTTGCTTTCTCCTTCTTTTCCCCCTATCCCTTCTACCTGGTTGTCGCAACCAGATGTTGGAGCTCAGGATCCAGACGCCACCGTCGACAACGACTCCTACCACACTGGAGGTGCCTACTACTACGTGCAGCCCGCTGATGACGATCAGGAGTAGTTAGGAGGATCCCAGGCAGGAGGCCTGCGCCTCGTTCGATCTGTATCCCAGTTTGTGCTAGCCTTCTTAAGGCAAAACTTGTTTAACTTATGTTTGTACTCAGATATTGTTGCTTCCGCTGACTTGTCTATGATCGAGCACTTGTATTCGAGCCCTCGAGGCCCCTGGCTTGTATTATGATGCTTGTATGACTTTTTATTTGTAGAGTTGTGTTGTGATATCTTCCCGTGAGTCCCTGATCTTGATCGTACACATTTGCGTGCATGATTAGTGTACGATTGAATCGGGGGCGTCACAAGTTGGTATCAGAGCCGACTGCCTGTAGGAATCCCCCTTCCACACTCCTTGGCCGAAGTCGAGTCTAGACATTACAAAACTTTTACTAACATGGTTGTGTGCCTTACGGGCCCACGTCGCCATTGGGTGGTATTAGGATCTTTTACTCCTCGATCTGTACTCTAGGACTCTGAGCTCTCTTCTATTCGGGTTAAATGATTTTACTAAAATCTAACTCTAGGTTCTCGTTATCACTTTCACCCGGAGAGCACCTTATTGCCGATGATCGTCTGCAGCACCAGAAGACCCTGGAGTTACTCTTCGTTGTTAACCTGAGAACTTGTGTTCATCGTGTTTGCAATTCCCCTTCCCCCGTCAACCCTTATGGATAACTACATACGGTTGCCATCCTTACTTTTATTCTCCAATTGATCTTGTTATTACAAGATACCTCGAAACACTCGTCGTTGTTTCGATAATCCTTTAAGCTCACTGCCTTACTGTTCTTTGTCACCTGAATACCCCTACGGATAATTCTCGCACTTATTGAGTATCCGCTTATCCCCAGTTGTTCATATGCTTTTCAAAATACTTGGAAATACTACCCGATCTTCCGAGTATCCTCCTCGAACTATTGCTCGGCAAATACTTGTCTGTTTGCAATATGGATGCTTTCCATATGTGTAGCAATATTCATTAGTATCCTTTGACACCATCATTTTGATCCTATCGATTCAACATGTGTGTGAAAGCACACACTCATCAGTTGATTCTTTTAAATTATCTTCCCGGCTCAGACGTCATTCTAAGCATGAGCTGGTTCTTAACCAATCAATGCCTTGATCGTTTGTGCTTCTAAGTCTATTGAACTTATTCATTTTCGATCAGAACGATTTCTTCTGATCCCTTGATTTGGAAATCATAAAATTTCTTTGCATTATGCTTTGAATCAGTCAGTGGTTTCTATAATCCGATGCCTTGGCATTCCTTCTTCCTTTGATTGAGTACCGATACTCACATCAGCCCCGTTGTAGACCGCCATACCCGTTGCCAGGTTATTATCCGACAGTGTCCTTCACAACCAAAATTCTTGTGAGTTCTTTACCTGATACATAGTGCCCTTGGTAAATTGTATCATCTGCTTGGCCAACCATGCCCTACTTTCGAGCTGGTGGTATTTACTATTGAAGCTTGTGGTATATGTTTCCACGATACCCCGACGGGTTGAACCTATGCCTTCCTTTTATATGAGTGAACTCGGGAGTTTTCACGAGTCATACTCTTCTGGTATTTTGCCAGATAAAATTTCAACAATACAACTTTATCGAACGCGAGAAGTGAATGAAAGATTATGCATTGGAGAAGTGGGAGTCGACCTTGAACTTTATGTTCATGCCCATGGACACGATGTACATCTTCTCATCGATGCTCCTGATTAAAAATTAACTATTCCTTGATATAAGTCCATCTTATATCTGGGGTCTGGCCTTTTACAATCATGGTTCCGACCATATTTTTCTCTTTGATCCCATTTCTCGGACAAGTTTAATCACTTGTCATCTATGGATCAATACACCAGTCCAACCTCTACTTTGATCTGTCGTCGAGTATTACCCCCTGGTATCTCGAGATTACCTTGGAACTACATAACTTCTTATTAGTTCTTCATCAAGTACTACATTCTCGCTGATTACAATTTTTCATGGACTCTGAGTTATTAAACACTCGAAGACACTGATAACTGAACCGAGTCCGCACTACGGTTCAACAACTTTTAGTAATCTTAATTAAGTACGATTTTGTACCCGATCAAGTCATTCCTAGCCTGATCAACTATATCGTTATCCTGCTATAGTTTAACTGTGCCACCCGGTCCTTCTTCCCGTAGCACAATTATTTGACGCTGAGCTAAGCTTACGTTGATTTCCTTGTCTTATCATTCCACCTCAGACAACAAGCTTGATTTCGAGTTTGTGTCTTACCCATGGTTCCAATAACCTCTTGCTTCATCATTCTTTTGACTTGATGTGATCACGGATTGATTACATCTTCAGGTAATCTCTCGACAAATGTGTCGTGATCATTATCAACTTTCTGAGCTATTCCAGAATAACAATCAAATTCATGATAAGAATTACCATCCTTGCCCCTCGATGATTTCTGCGTCATCGACTACTTCCTTGCCTTCTTTCCAACACAAACTTGTTCGTGTTGTGGCTATACCTTGAGTTCCTTGCTATCCAGGAATTGTTCTCCCTTACCTTGGAACATTAACATCTCTTACGACATCAATGTTGTGAGGATTTCACCACCCCTTAAGAATTCTTGGTATGGTGATACTTCTCACCATCACCATTCTTTCTTGGGTCCTCGTGTCGATTCCATCCGGGGTACCAACAAGTGAGCGGTGCTGTTTGGATTCTGCCCTTCTAGCAATCCTATTGCTTTGAAGTTAATGGTTGGCCGTCATTCTTAGACTATTGGTTATTGAATCACCATTCCGACGTTGGTCGTGCAACCCAACCCATATTTCGGGTGCACCTATCAACCAATGCTTAAACTGGGTATGTGTTCCTCGAGCTTATCCCCTTATATCATTTCATCTGACTAATGATATCTCCTTGTTCACATACTTGTGGAAACCCATCTTTTGGAAGACTCGATGAATTGTCGTTGAATTCATCAGCTACCTCCTTCTCCCTTCATTGTTTTAATGACGAGCTTTTTTTTTCGGAACTCGCTTCCGTAGTTAATTTCCCGAGGATCTTACAATGTCATCTCGACAATTTGTGTTGCACCTTTCTTCTCAGGCATCCTGAGTCCGAGGTATCCTGACGCCAATCAGATCTGAATCTCGGTCAGATATGATGGTTGGAACATATTTCCAGGGGTTATAACATTGATCTTTATATGACCCAGTAAGTTGATGTCATGCCTAGCACCCCCACCCCCAGTTGGAGGACCTATCATTATAGTTTCCTTTTTAACAAGGTTAACCATTCTTTCATGAGGAAATTGTAAGACTTATTCTACAAGTTATTCCTGATGGATCCTTTGTGTTTCCAGAGTCTGATATTCACAGGATGACCATGTCAATGCTATCTCGAAGCATGTCTATGGTACTCTGATCTTCAACAAGAACATTTGAAGCCCAATGCTAAATGTTTCTTGCTCAATTATCCAAACACCGTTGTATGGGTAATGTCATGAAATTTCTCTCCCCTACCTAAGGAGTTTTCTACATAATATCCTGTCATGGATATCTTGCTCTGCTTGCCCTTGGGAAGGTTATACCCCTGAAATATGTGTGTATACACATTTTCCTCCCCATTGTTCTGATTAAACCTGGTAATCACCTTTCCTTTCCATTGGTTTGATTAACCCTTCTTGTAATCTATATTATATAAGCAGTAGTATTCTTCTGCTTATGTAAAACACCTTGGTGTACAACCGTGTCGGTAAGACTCTGTTGCTTTTGTTGATAGCATTCCGGTAGCCATCGATGGACGAGAATTTTGCCTAATGGTCCGCCTCGTTCAACGAGCGGGAAAATGGTTCTCTTCGTCCCTCGCCCTTGGTACCGACATTGTTGCCGACATAACTGACATGCTACTCTCTGACATGCCTGGTTATCGTGATCGTACAAGATGTCAGCCCCCTTTCTACTTTTAACCCACATGGTGGGCCCATAACCCACAGGTCCCAGGATCGAAACCTGACTCTCCTGTTCAACCTGTTGTCAGAATTATTCCTCGTGCTTGACTTTGTAGGTAATTCACGGGCCACTTGCCTGTTGATCTATTCTGGTATCGAACACAATACTTATTCCCATTGCTCTGAACCCCTTTCGCACTCTGCTTCAGGCAATGAACGATTGCCTATCCGCTTGAAATTTCTTATTGCACCGTCTTACTTTGCTCTCGATATGTGTCATTTGTTCAACTCGAGAGATACTCATATGTTCATTCTTGGGATACCCCCAGATGAATTTCCCTTATAACATCCTATCGTTGTAGAGCTGCCCCTTACCTATTCGTAAGTACGATGGAGTTCCCCAAAGAAAGGACGACAACTTCATCATGATGCTTCGGAATAAAGAATTGAAGACATCAACGAAAGGGATCAACCTCTTCGGAAGGGTAACCAAGACCGAGATGACTCGTTAGATTTTTCGCTACAAGCACCTTCCCCCCTTAGTCCCCCTCTTAAATCTCGGGACGAGATTTCTTGTAGTGGAGGAGAATTGTGACACCCGGGTAATTAAGCTACAGTGATCCTCTACTAGTGATGTCACGTCACCTCGATTATAGTTGCTAACCCCGGGTTAGTTCGAAACCGATTCAAATTCAAATTCAAAATCAAGCAAACAATAAAAGTTTTCAAATATTAAAACTAAAATGTTCGGGGTGAGCCAAATAATGCACAGGTAAGTATGGTGGAGAAACCACATTTTTAGAAAAGGTTTAATACTGTAAACATATTTTAAACAGTAGCAAAAACAATTAGTTAAATGCCTTTTACATTTAATAAAATATTAAACTATTTTATTTTTGTCACCAAACTCTTTTGTGGCATTGGGGTATGTTGAAACACTAAAGTAGATGCTAGTTATATATTTTTATACAAAATTAAAACAAATTGTAAATTAAAAGAAAATAAGTATAAAGAAAAGGGAATAACGAAAAACAAAACCAAAAAAAGGGAGAAAGGCCTTCCCCAGCTGGGCCGACCCAGCTGGCCACCAGGCCAAGCCCAGCCGGCCTCCCCCACTAGCCCAACTGGCCGCCCCCACTCCCCTTATCTCCTCCCAAACCCTAATCGCACCCACGCTCCCCCGCACGTCTCTCCCTCTCCCTCCTAGCGCCGCCACACACCCAGCGCTCGGCGCCCCATCCCATCGCCCCGTCGGCCTCGTCCCGACCCCGCCGCCTCTCCCCGGCGACCGCGCCGCCCCACTCCTTGACGCCGGCGCCTCGCCTCGTTATCGACCCTGAAGCCGCCGGATCGAGCCGCGCCCCGCCGCCTGGACACTGCCGCCCCAAGTCGCCTCCACCCGACACCGGCGGCCTCGACACCGCCGCCCGTCGCTCGCTACCTTGTCTCCCCGAGCCCACTGCCGCCCCCCTACGCTCCGCTGTGAGCCCCTCCCTGTTCCCTCCTTCCCTCTTGTCTTCGTCGTCGTAGGTGGCCGCGCGCGCCATTGGCCACCATGGCCGCGCCCGACCTCGCCAGGTCGCGACCGCCTCGTCCGCGCGCGTTGCCTCGTGCGCCCCTTGCCGCCGCCCTGCCGGGCACCCACGCGCGCCCGCCCACGCGGGGCTGCGCCCGCCGCCGCTTGCTGCTCCGGCCGGCCCGTGCTGGCCTCGCGCCCGGCGCCGCTGTCCCACGCACTAACCGGCGCCGGCTGCGCCCGACAGCGCTCGCCGTCCGTCCCGCCCCCTGTGCCGCGGCGGCCACTTTCCGCTGTGGTCGCCGGCGTCCAGCGCCCGTCCCCTCCTCTGTCGGCCTGGGTGGGTGCACAGCACCCGCTCCAGGCGCCCGTAACCCGCGCGCCCGCTAGGGCTCCTCCCTGACCCTATGACATGCGGGGCCGCCCCCCCCTCAGAATGTTTAAAAAAAGGGAAATAAATAAAAATAATAAATAATAATAATAATTAAATAAATAATATTAATTAAATAAATAATTAATTAAGTTAATTAATCATAATTAGATTAATCTAATTAACTAATTAAGTTTAATTAAACAGTGGTTAAATAGTTTAACACTGATTAGGTTAAACAGTCCATGATAGTGGGGCCCACCCCCTAATTAATTTTAATTAAGTTAATTAATCTATTTGATTAATATGTGTCACTGACCAGTGGGACCCACTGGTCAGGTTGACCAAGTCAACCCTGTTGACTGCTGACGTCAGCATGACATCATGCTGATGTCATAATTCTAATTTCGAATTAATTAATTAATTAAATTCCATCAACATTACATAATAGTGGGGATACAACCAAGACATACAATGTCACATGAAAACAACAATACATCATATACAAGATCAACATCCGACTATAGATGAAACACAAACTGAAACTCAAACAATATCCACCCTACCAGCCAGGCTGCCGACCTGGAACCTATCCCCTGATCGAAGAAGCAGAAGAAGAACTCCAACACAAATAAACATCGCTCTCACGCCATGATCATCGCATAACCTACACCTGCAACTGTTGGTGTAGTAATCTGTGAGCCACGAGGACTCAGCAATCCCATTACCATGGGTATCAAGACTAGTAAAGCTTAATGGGTAAGGAAGGGGTAAAGTGGTGAGGTTGCAGCATCGACTATGCAGAGTATGGTTGCTAACTTACGCAAATAAGAGCGCGAAGAGAAGCAAAGCAAACGGTCGTCATCTAGTAATGATCAAGAAGTGATCCTGAACTCCTACTAACGCCAAACATAACCCAGAAACCGTGTTCTCCTCTCGATCAACCCCGAAAAGAGACACTCACGGTTACGCACACGGTTGGTGTATTTTAGAAGAGTTTACTTCAAGTTTACTACAACCGAACATTAACAAATTCCCATCTGCCACATAACCGCGGGCACGGCTTTCGAAAGTTCAAACCCTGCAGGGGTGTCCCAACTTAGCCCATGATAAGCTCTCGCGATCAACGAAGGATATTCCTTCTCCCGGGAAGACCCGATCAGTCTCGGAATCCCGTTTACAAGACATTTCGACAATGGTAAAACAAGTCTAGCAAAGCCGCCCGAATGTGCCGACAAATCCCGATAGGAGCTGCACACATCTCTTTCTCAGGGCACATGCGGATGAGACATCCTACGAGTAAAACCAATCCTCAAGTTTCCCCAAGGTGGCCCCGCAGTCTACTCGGTTCGGACCAGCACTTAGAGAAGCACTGGTCCGGGGGGCTAAATAAAGATGACCCTCGGGTTGGCCAACCCAAGGGAAGGGGTGATAGGTTGTTAGGCAAATGTAAAACCAAGGTTGGGCCTTGCTGGAAGAGTCTTATTCAAGGCGAACTGTCAAGGGGATCCCATAAATCACCCAACCGCGTTAGGGACGCAAAATCCGGGAACATAATACCGATATGGCGGAAACTAGGGCGGCAAGAGTGGAACAAAACACCAGGCATAAGGCCGAGCCTTCCACCCTTTACCAAATATATAGATCCATTAATAATATAAGAGATATTGTGATATCCCAACATAAACATAATCCAACATGGAGCAATCTTCATCTTCACCTGCAACTAGCAATGCTATAAGAGGGGCTGAGCAAAAGCGGTAACATAGCCAAATAACGGTTTGCTAGGACGGGTGACAAAGGTTAGAGTTTCATGGAAATTTGGGAGGCTTGAGCAACAAGTGGTAGGTAACGCAGCATAGCGATAGAACGAAGCAACTAGCATAGCAATGATAGTAATGAGATCCAAGGTGATGGTCATCTTGCCTGAAATCCCGCAAGGAAGAAGAACGAGTCCATGAAGAAGATGAAGCCACGGAGACAAACCAAGCGAAGACGAACGAGTCCTCGCGATCGCAACGAAACGAGAACTATCGAGAAGAAGCACACAACACGGTGAACACCCCATGCAAGAACAAGGCATGATGCTCAATCAAGTATGATGCATGACAAGGCTACATGAAGCTAGTCATGGCAAGAGATGATGCATACAAGAACAACACATCAAGGCAAGTTTAAATGAGGCCGGAAACAACATATCACAAATCCGGTAAGTCCTCATATGCAAATTTCAAAATTGGTCCAGATCTGAGTAAACATTATGTTCAAGTTCTTAAACAGCAATTTAAGATGCACCACGATGATCTACACGAAATTCTAGTCAAGTTACATATAAAGTTCATTAGATTCGGAGCTACGGCCTAGAAGATATGAGCAAAACAAGATAAGCATGGCATTGATGCAAAATGCATTCAAACATCAAGCCAACACATCAAAACATGGATGCAACAAGGTAATATGAAACTACATGCAAAACTAAGCAAGTTTCATATAGAGCACACTCAAAACGGAGCAACGGTTCAAACACATACACTCTATACAAGTCTAAAGGACAAGCAGTCCAAAACAGCAACTAGACAACTTGCAAGCATCAAAACAACATGCTACAGGATCTCAACATGAAACCAAAAGGCATGGACATGATGTACAGGTAAAGCATGACAAAACATGAACACTGAGCTATCTCCAGAAATCACGAGAACAAGCTCAAAAGGACATGGCAAGATTGCAACTAATAACAGGTTCACAGACTTAGCAGAATTCACAGGACATGGCATAACTAACATCAGGTTGCAATGTTTAGAGCTACTAAACAACATGTTACAGCAAGCTATCGTGTCAAACTAGAGCATGGCGTGAATTTCCTCAAAGCATATAACAAAAGTCCCTTACTGACCATGTGCCAGAAGGGCACAGAAAACATTATGGCACCCATGTAAACATAGCAAGTTTCGTTACAGATTCAGACTTGGTGAAATTAACAGAGCATGGCAGGAACAACGATAAGTAGGCATATTGGTGAGCTTGAATCACTCACCAAAAGGCATTGCATGACAAAACAAGCATAGAACCAGCAAGAAGACATATCCATGAAGCTAAAAATGGCAAGGGGAACTTCATAGGGTGCATGGATCACTAACAACAACCTTGGAAAAATTGAATAGCATGTAAACAATCTGCCAGGAACATTTTATAGCAAAAGTAGAGCAAGATTAAGACATGCTAAAGTACTCTATAAATACAACCAGAGGCATGGATAGATAGATCATCACCATATGTTCAAAATATCCTTACTGAACATTCTCAAAAGAGGCATGGACCTCACTGTAGCAATATGAATAAATGGCATAAAAATAACAGCAGACAAGGACTTGGTGAAATTCTAAGTCTCTGAAATCAGCAACATCACGGAGGCAACTTTGCAAATATGAAACAATCAATACATGGCATATCATAAATAACGGGTTGCACCACAGCAAAGATGACATGTTATAGCTCATAATACCTGTAGACTTTATGATCAAAAGAAAATCACACAAAAAGATGCAAAAATGACAAATGAGCATGTTCAATTAAGTTACAGCAGACAACATTATATAACACTCTTGCAACGATGATTAGGGCATCAAGGTGAACTAAAATGAACATGGCACAATGGAACACAATGAAGAGAACAACATGATGAACATTTTGGTATATCATACACACAAAATGGAGCAGTAGTCTAAGAGATATGATGCGATGAAATATGCACCAGAATGTAAAGATTTTTAGGACTCGGCGAAAAAACGAAGTCAACCTCGTGGATCTGGGGTTCCGGGCGCGGATTACGAGGTTCATCGGGGTTTGTTGCCGGACTTGACGGGGAAGACAGGGACGGCGGTCGGAGGTGAGGGAGAGGGCGCCGGAGGCGTCGAGGTCGCTGGATCCGGTCACACCTCGACCGGATCTGGCCAAAGAAGGGGAGGAAAGGGCGCCGAGGCAGAGGCGGCTCCGGCGAGCTCCTGCCGCGGCGAGCACGAGGGCGCGGTTGGCGGAGCAGCGCGGTGGCGGACGGGCAGCGGGCGCAGCTCGAGGAGGCGGCGACGAAGGGCGGCGGGGTGGCGCGGTCCAGGGTCACCGGCGGGAGGATCTCCGGCGGCGGGGTCGGGCAAAGGAGCGGGAAGTGGGCGCAGGCGCTCGGGCGGCAGCGGCGGAGCGCTCGAGCCCCGATGGGCTTCCCAGGGCCCGATCCGGGTCCAGGCGGGCCCACGGGCGTCACGGCGGTGCGGGGAGGCCAGGGGGCGACGTGGAGGCGCGCTGTTGGCTGAGGAGGCGGCGCTTGCGGCTGGCGAGCGGCAGCACGCCAAGTGGCGGATCTGCAGCGGCTGGGCACGGAAAACAAGGCCGGCGGCGCTGATTTCGAGGGGGAGTTGTCTGCTGCCAAAAATGGAAGGAGAGGCTTCCTTTTATAGGCAGGGTTAGGGTTTGAGGGGTTAGGAGGGGTTTTTCGGACCATGCGATCGTCATCGGACGGATGCGGACGCGAGAAGGGGTAGGTGGGCTGCCGGTGGGGATAGCGGGATGTGTAGAGAGGAGGTGGTCTGCGAGGAAAGAGGAGGAATGCAGCCCGGCGGTTGTTTCCGGAGACCGAAAACATCCGACGATAGACCGGCTATAATGCCGCTATATATTTAACGGCTGGGCTATCAAACGAGCTCCGAATGCGACGAAACTTGACAGGCGCTCTGTCTACACTATAATAAGACAGCATTCCATGTTTCAACCCATTCCGAGAACATTTTTCTTCCACTCGGGAAACGAGGTAAAGGGGGCGCTGGAGGACACAGGAGTGCCGGATTGGAAAACGGACAACGGGAAAAATGCTCGGATGCATGAGATGAACACGTATGCAATGCAATGCAATGCATATGATGACATGGCAAAATGCAACACGCAAGCAAATGACATGGCAACGCTGACGAATAACTGGCGGACACCTGGCGCATCAGATCCGGGGCGTTACAACTCTCCTCTACTAACAAGAGATCTCGTCCCGAGATCTTAGGACCGATACGGAAGGGGAAAGGAATGATGTGAAATAAGAACAAAAGAGAGATGAAGAACAAAGACGAGAACACTCAGGTAGAAAAAGAGGAATTACGGTTATGACGAGAACCAAAAGCACGAGGAACGAGATAGACTCTAAAACCGCTCCGGTTAGAACAAGATAGACAAGGAATAAGAACGAAAGAATTAGGCAGCACTCCGGCTAAACATGGAAAGAGTAGAACATGAACTTGAGAAGATAGAACGATACTTGACTTGAGGAACAACACAAAACCTCCGAAAGACTTGGAAGCGTTGAAAGAAAAGAACGGAGAAGAAGACGACATCTTCTACCACGAATGAAATAGAAAGCAACCTTAGAAGGAAGGATTGAACGGAGTTGTTGAGAAAATTAACAACGAAAAGAATAAGCTTGTTATGGACTTATGGATAACATCTCAAATATTATGAGGTGATAACCGACCACAAACGGAAAAGATTGAATAGCTGAGGAGAACTAAGAAATGGAAAACTCGACTTCAAAATAAAACAGAGAATTAGTTGCGCTTCAATATGCAAGAAGAAATGATACTAGAACTCCTTGAACAAGAATCTTGATGAACACTTGAAGAATGAATTAAATACTGACGAACCACCGTGAAGAACTCCGGTAACAAAAGGATGACGAGATAAAATTGAAGGATGAAAAGAAATAAGATTAAAGCCTTACGATGATTCGTATGGAGCTTCGTGATGGAACAAGCGAGAAGACTTGGAACTCCGGAAAAGAAAGATGGAACTGCTTGAACCCGAGAGATTATTCAACATGAAAAATCTCCGAAGGAAGGAATTAATCAATTTGACCATGATGAAATGAGAATAAGAATTATGTTATGCTTATCCTTCATCAATTAAATTGATGAGAAGCAATGGATTGCATACCACTTATTCACATTGGGAAAAGATTAAGGGGAGATATAACGCCAAATTTGGGAAGGTCTACATGAACCACCAGTAGGGTTCAAAAGAACAAATGAATTGATATGATGAAAACGGAAAAGGAATCTTCAATGAACCACCGTGAGAATTCAAACTTGAATGACGAAAAGGAATGAATCACCGGGAAGAATTAGAAAAAGACATGAAGATACTTGAGAGAATTTTGAGACTAGAGAACGAAGGATCGCAAACTGGTTAAAGAGCAAAGCACCGGAAGAATATGAAGACGAATGAAAAGGCAAGAATATAGAGTAATTGGAGAACGATGCTGAAACTTAGACTGAAGAAATATTCCGAAAAGATGGGCTTCAGATGATCGATAGAGAAAGCAACTGCCGAAAAGCTCCGGATGGAAGAAAAGAATTACACGACTGGAAACAATTAGATAGGATAACATCGAGCTAGCACCGTGAATCTCCGGGAGAACGGGCAAGATTTAATAGAAACTCTACTTCAGTCTTCAAAATCCAAGAATGACGACGAGAAACACCATCAAAATTATTGAGATACTCCGGGAGAATGAAAAGAGGAAAGGTTGAACCGAACATGAAAGAATTTGAAAGCAAACTTGGAGAAGGCATATGACTGATGAAATCAATACTTACGTCATACTTTGAAAAGAGTTTGAGAATAACTCCGGGAAAACAGAAGAATCAGGTAAGATCCTGGAAAAAGACCCGTGGGTTAGGGCCCACTAAAAAGAAACACCATTGGAAAAGGAATTTAAGAAAAAACCATGCACCGGAACATCTGAGGGACTTGAATGAGGTGATAACCTCGAATTAATTGAATGCAAACACGAATCTTCTGAGATGTCTTCATCACTCCGGAAGGATTAAATGGCGAGAGGCGAACGATCAGATGGAAATATTTGAGCTGAGGGAAATAATACGATCGACAACGAAAAACTTGAATTGGATCCACCGGAAAAGAAAATGAGACTAACAATGAATAACTAGGCGAGAATTCACCAATTGAGTCAATTGAGGAAAGACTAATGATACTCCGTAGGAATGAAATAGCTACTTGAAAAGAGGTTCAGACTCCGGGAATTAAAAGGGGTGGGAGGGCGGGAAAACACAGGCAACTTGAACGGGGAACAGACGAATATCTTGAAGAGAAAAGCACCGGTTGAAATAATTGTGGAGGGAAAGCAAAAGCTTTGCATGAGTAGAATGGACACTCAATTACGGACTCCAGTTCCTAGAAGAAGAAGGGTGGGCGGGTGGGAAAAACAAGGACAACTTCGGATTTGGAAGACAACGTCTATTGGGAAGAGCTGAGGATTGATCTTGCAAAAGATGACGAGGATCGAAGCAACTTGATGAGAAATGCACCAGACAACAGAGGATGGGCAACGAACGAAAACTAACCACGAGATCCTAAAGAAAAATTTGAAGGGGAAGAGGAGTAGTTCAAAACACCTACATCAAGATTTCTCACCAGAGCGACGAAGGGGCTGAGGAGTAAAAAGAAATTCTACTCTCCGATATAACTAGACTCCGAAAAAGATTTTTTTCTAGACTCGGCATCGGCCAAAACAACACGATCAATCAAGGGGGCTCCTAGGGTCGGTCGAGGCTCTGATACCAACTTGTCACGCCCAAGATGCGACCCTATCCTAAAGGAACTCGAAGGTCCCACCAAGGATAGAAGCGCATCTTGAAGACGCTTTTGCAAGGTGGATATCATTACATCAACATTACATAATAGTGGGGATACAACCAAGACATACAATGTCACATGAATACAACAATACATCATATACAAGATCAACATCCGACTACGGATGAAACATAAATGGAAACTCAAACAATACCCACCCTGCTAGCCCAGGCTGCCGACCTGGAACCTATCCCCTGATCGAAGAAGTAGAAGAAGAACTCCAACACAAATAAACATCGCTCTCGCGCCATGATCATCGCATAACCTGCACCTGCAACTGTTGGTGTAGTAATCTATGAGCCATGAGGACTCAGCAATCCCATTACCATGGGTATCAAGACTAGCAAAGCTTAATGGGTAAGGAAGGTGTCGTGGAATTGTCACGGCAGATGTCCTCTTGTAAGGACTTAGTCGTGGAGCCATCGCAACTAGGAAGCTTAAAGGGGTTAATCGGGATAAAGGACACGAGAGGTTTATACTAGTTCAGCCCCTTACGGTGAAGGAAGGCCTACGTCTAGTTGGGTTGGTATTGCTTGAGGTTTCGATGACCAGGGAGCGAGATACGCTATGCCTGGCTCTCGATGTGTTGTTTCTTGCCCTAAGCCGCCGGCGGGTCGTCCCCTTATATACACGGGTTGACGCCCTCTGGCTTACAGAGTCCTGGCCGGCTTATAGACAGTGTCCGGCTTGGTGACTAGTTAATTCTACCTTATAATACAAGTCATGCTGTTATGGCGGTTTAACCACTATGGGCCTAAAATCACCTATGGGCCTTAGACCCTTTATTGAACCGCCGTCCTCATGCTGGGTCTTGCGCTTAATTCACGATGAGTACTCTTTGCGTAACCCGGCCCCTCCTGGGCTGGCTTACTCAAATAGTTATATCCCCGACATTAGGCCCCAGATTGATTTGAACCGGTTCATGTCAATCTTCAAAAAACCTTTTGCACTGGCCTTCAGTCTTCTGTCTTGTTTGTGAGAATTGTAACCCGCCGTGATGTCATCATCTGGATTCGGGTTAAGTCATCGTGACGTCATCTTCAATAAAACTTATATTTTAATCCATCATATCTTCAACGGATCTCCGTCTTTAATGGCCTTCCCAAAAATCGAGGCGTCGGGGCCGCTGGATAATGAGGTCTTGGTCCCCTCATTTCTCGCGCCGTATCAGTCGGCACCTCCTTATAAATAACCACGACCTAGGTCTTTTCCATTTCCTCCAGTCGTCTTCTTCCTCGCACTCCCTTCTCTGCCGCTCGAGCTCCGCCGCCGCCTCCGTCGAAACCCTCGTCTTCATCGACTTAGGCCGCTGCATCGCCCTGATTCGGACTAGAAAGCGACGGCGACCCTTCGCAGCTCTTCCGCCTCCGTTAGTTCTTCTGTTCCCCTTTCTCAGATCTGCATTAAAGCCATTGTTGAGTTCATCGGCGTTCGTTGCCGCCCGACGCGAGCTTCCATTGCTTCTCACCTCCAATGCCCTTTTTAGATTATGAAACCATATAGAACTGCTGCGGAACATGTTTCATGCCTATTCTGCCCGAAAACAAATCTTATTTCCTTGATTTAGAAACCCTTCTTGAGTATATGAGCTTCCCTGTACTGCTTTAGGTCTAGAAATTTTTCCTTTCCAGAGCGCCGTTTGATCCAAAATAATATCAGCAACTTGCGAAACATGTTTGCTCCATACTTAGCCAAAAACGGCGTCTGTTGTCTCTGTTTCATCCATAGTAACCGGTTTAAAATAACCCCGGCCGTCAGCACCGCTCGGTTCTGGCGACTTAAGAAAACTTTAATCATCTTTAACACCTGCAGCTTTTTAAACATTATCCCATAGTTACCTGTATGTCATTAGGCCCCTTCTTAAGCCGCCATCTTAGATAACCCAACAATGCTTATTCTCTGGGTTATAATAAACCGGAAAATTTCCTTTATTTTGTTTGTAGGCTTCAATTTTCATAATGGCACCCAAAGCTGTCAAACCTCTGGTGACTTGCAACTGGGTCCCATCCATTGTTACAGAGAGCAAACTGTCCGAGTTTGTAAAGTCCGGCCATCTGCCCAAAAAGGATGTCATGTCTTATCGTGCTCCTGACCCATCTGAGGAGAAACCTCAACCCAAGGAAGGGGAGGTGATCATTTTTACCGATCACATGAGTCGGGGATTTGCTCCTCCCGGCTCAAAATTCTTCAGAGACGTTTTGCACTTTTTTGACCTAAGACCTCAAGACATCGGGCCCAATACCGTGTCCAATATCTGCAACTTTCAAGTTTTCTGTGAGGTCTACCTTGGAGAAGAGCCAAGTTTAACCTTGTTCAGAGAGCTGTTTTATTTGAACCGGCAAAATGAACGCGCCAACGGGCCTAGTCTGGAACTTGGTGGCATATCAATTCAAAGGCGGAGAGACTGTTTGTTCCCTTACGCTGAACTGCCGAGTCATCCAAAGGACTGGAACCAGACATGGTTCTATTACCAGGATTCTTCTCCGGCTGGTGAAAACCCGCTGCCCGGCTTTCGTGCGCTACGCCTTGAATCCACTCACCCGCTGCCGGATAAGTTGACTGCCATTGAACGTCTACCACTCACCCCCAAAATCAAGAAGATTAAAGCTCTCTTGGGGAACGGCTTGGATGGCGTTGACCTGGTCAGAGTCTGGGTTACTTGGAGAATAATTCCGGTAAGCCGCCGCCCCGGCTTAATGTGCAATTACTCAGGCGAGAAAGATGACCCTCAGCGTCATAGCCCTGACGACTTACCAAACGATGTAGCGGAAGCTACCACTCAGTCATTGTTAAAGGAGGGTACAGTGATCAGCAATGCCTTCGGGTTATTGCCTTTCTGCAAACAAAACCCGACCCCTATAGTAAGTTATCAGCCTCAATGATTACCTTTTATTACGTTAACCTCCGGCTTACTCCTACCCTTCCACAACTCTTTACAGGCAAACGACAAGTTCTGGAAAACCCCATATGACCATGAGGCGGCCAAACAAGCCCGGGCAGCAAAGAGGGCCGAAAGGAAATCCGCCAAGCCCGCCACTTCAACGAAAAGGAAGCCAAGCGCTTCGGAGATGTTTCAGCTTGATGATTCTGATGATAATGAGGAAGAGGTAACTTTTCAAATTTCCCTTCTCCCTTATCATCTCCTTACTGATATTTAACCTTTTTTCAGGAAGATACAGGCAACAGCCAACCCGCCGAGGAAGAGGTAACTATAATCTCCTCCGACTCCGAGCTTCAGCCACGTCAAAAAATTCGAAGAGTAACCCGGAAAGTAAGATTTTCACATCCTTTGGCTTACCAAGACCCTGACTTTCTTTTGAAGCAACATCAATTTGAAAACCGGAGGCAGACCCGGACGAGCAAGGATGCAGAGCTCTCCTCCGGCTTGCCTGATACAACCCGGAAGCGTTGGTCTGAGGTTATCTCCGACTTATACCCTTTTATACCTTTGGCGGGTCAAATCCGTCAACCTCTCAATTCTTCTGACTCCAATTACCAGGATACATCTCCTTCATCCGGCGAGTCCATGCAATCCAACATGCTGGCTTTTAAGACCGCTCCTGGGTAATATCAATTTATTTACCTTATGTTTGTTCTTCCTCATGTTTCTGTACTCATTCTTCTGCTTTGTCCATAGCATGCAAGTTAAGCCCAGGAAGAAAACGAAGAAAGATACGCCGGTCCAGGATCCGGTTGTAACGGAGCCGGTGCTTGGAACGGCTGCGCCTGATACTTATGTTCATGAGACGCCACCTTCATTATCTCATGATGCTCCTGCAACCTTTTCTGACCCGTCTGCTGAACAAGTCATCAATGATTCTGTTAACCCGAAGGCTCCTAGCCCTGCCAAGGCAGATGACCCAGAAGTGGAGTTTTTGAAGACTCAATTTGTTGAGCCGGCCCAACCCACTGTGCTCGCCAAATGTTCTGCTAAGGAGGAATTATTAGAGCGCCGTAAGGCCAAATCAGTCCTCACTGACTATACTCATTTAAGCATTGGAGAGCTTGTCTCGGGTTATATTAACCAGGTGCATAGCAGCTGTGATCTGGAAATTGACATGGTGAAGCAAATCCAGCAAAAATCTGAGGTATGACTTATCCTTCTTTACTTTCAATCATACTTACTGTACCAGCCCCCAAGTCTATTGCTTATTAGGAAATATGTTGTAGACTTAGAAAAACTGTTAGAACTGCTTGTCCGTCTTAAAGAAAAAATACATAAACCGGATGTAACACAATACCTTTAACTTGCGATACACATTAGCCCCCAAGTGCCGAGCATCTTTGCTTGCAAAGTGCTTGGGACTTTAATATCCAGGACCGGCTTAATAATGTAGAAAGCTTTGGTACACATTAGCCCCCAAGTGTCAAGTATGTTTGCTTGCAAAGTGCTTGAGACTTTGAAATTATTTATCATGATGCTGACTGTAACCCGGGATAATGCAGGCTACTATAAGTCAATTTGAATCAGAGATTGCTGACCTTAAAAGCCGCCTGTCAGCCCAGGAACTGGAAACTCAAAATGCCAACTGCAAGTTTGAACTCAGCGTCTCTGAACAAGAGAAACTGAAGAAAAACTTTGAGTCAGAGAAGAACTCCTGGGCTGATGAGAAGGCCTCTCTGGTGACCCGGGCCAAGGCAGCCGAAACAACCCTTGCAAAAGCAAACACCGAGATATCCGGCTTGAAGCGTCAGATATCTCAGATGGTCTCGGCGATCTTTGGTACGTTTCCTTTGTATGAACCTCAGATACTATTATCCTGCCTTTGACGACCAAGCTAATTATCTTTTCCGACTTACTCTTTGTTTAATAACACAGGCCCCAGAAGTAAAACCCTCCAGCAAGACATGGTAGTCAAGCTGAAAGCCGTCTACACACTAGTGGAACAATTATACACCGGGTCACAACGTGCCTTGGCTGTTGTGGCCCTATCAAATGACGTGCCCCACCTCTTGCAAGATGTGTTACGTCGGCTTGCTGTCCTCCCCCAGCGGATTCAAGAGTTGAGACGGGCCCAAGCAAGAGCCGGAGCAATAGCTGCCTTGAGCCTGGCCAAGGCCTGGTTACCAGAGCTAGACCCGGCCGACACCGCTCTTGGGTATCCAAGTTTGAAGGAGGACGGCACAGCGTTTGACCAGAAAGACTTCACCAGCTGCGTGAGGGACATATGCCCTGTGGCCACTCAAATTGTAAATGATACTGACCTCTCCAAGTATCAGCCGGGTTATGACAAAGAGAATCTGAGAATCCCCACACAGCATTATGATGATGTCAGCCTGATCCCTCCAATTCGTAAGCATACCTTCGCCCCTGAAGTAGACCCGACTGGTTTAATAGATGATGAAGCTGAGTTTGAAGCCTTGAGTGGCATTGACTGGGCATCAACATCCTTCCAGGACAAGGCAGTTGGCGAAGAGGCGGAGAAGGATAACCCGGAAGCTTCAGGTCAACCCCAAGAGTAAATCGCCAGGCGCCACGTGCTTATGCCTTGGTAGAAAAAACAATGCCTCATCATTTAGACCCGGGGGAGTCTTGTAATAGAGTAGTAAACACCTTGACTTTGCCATGCCTTCGTGCATGCTTCTGACACTTAATGCTTGCATAAGCCGCCGTTACTATGTACTTGCAGTTTACATGAATTTGTTATGTCCTTGCAGAAATATCTTGTATTGCCCTGCACATAAGACAAACAAAAAACCCCTTGGCGACTTATCGCAATGAGGATCACATGAGCCTTGATTACCCGGAGCACATACCGAATAATTACAGGAAAAACAACTTATGATTAAGCTTAGCAGTCATAATCATAATAATATACATGTAATGCTTACGGTTATTTCTCTGGCTTATGTAGCCCGACCCCTGAGATTGAGTTTAAGTCCCGAAAATTGGCACATGAAGTTCACCTGGTACTTATCAACCTGATGTAACCAATGTTAAGCCGGAGGATAGTAGTACACTCCATTGCATTTTCAAGAGTTTCTCAAGATAATCAAGTATAATGAATAAAATTTACAAGGCTTCTGATTCGAATACGATCAGTGAACCGTTCCAAAGGGGTTAAGCTAAGATTCGGATACGATCTATATCCCCCAGTGGCTGTGGCGATGCCGATCAAGTGGGTATCGACAGCTATGTTCTCTTTGGTTCGAATACGACCTATGTTTGAACAGGAAGCCCCCAAGTGACCATAAGAGTTGTTTAATGACGCTGATTCGAATACGATCCACGTCAGACCCAAAGGGGTTAAGCTATGATTCAAATATGATCAAGAAGCCCCCAAGTGGGTTCGGCAATATGCCGATCAAGTGGGTATCGACAGCTATGTTCTCTTTGGTTCGAATACGACCTATGTTTGAACAGGAAGCCCCCAAGTGACCATGGATAGATTCGTATATGATCATAAGCCAGACCAAAGGAAAAGCCGGATTCAGATATGACCTGCTTCCTCTTGGTTATCTCCACCACCTGATAAAAAAGACACATAAACCTTTCTGGGAAGTGGAAAAAAGGACAGAGGTCCTGCTTTATTGCTTTATGTAATATATACATAGTAGAATTATATACACATTAGAGCCGGTGGCTCAAGTATAGTAAGGCCGAAGATGAGCGATATTCCACGGCCGACGGGTCTCCTCCTCCGACTTACGTGAGTCTCTGTGCTCTCGAACGTCAATAAGGTAGTATGATCCGTTGTTCAGATTCTTGCTGACCACAAAGGGTCCTTCCCAAGGAGGGGATAGCTTGTGCATGTCAGATTGATCCTGGATAAGCCGGAGTACTAAATCGCCTTCCTGAAAGGCT
Source organism: Aegilops umbellulata (assembly GCA_032464435.1). NCBI lineage: Eukaryota > Viridiplantae > Streptophyta > Magnoliopsida > Poales > Poaceae > Aegilops > Aegilops umbellulata. The sequence continues at coordinate 5,554,148 of CP136058.1, read as the reverse complement.
CTGGACCTAACCCGACGGCTGTGGTAGCGGCGCAGGTCTTGTTGGTAAATCGCCGAGCGGGCTATTGCCAAGTCTCGTTTTTCGTCCAATAGGTCAAGTGCATCCTGACGAGCCTTTTCTTTGTCAACCTCAACATAAGCCGCCACGCGAGGTGAGTCATGCCGGATGTCGCTTGGTAGAACCGCCTCAGCTCCGTACACCATGAAGAAAGGTGTGTAACCCGTCGATCTGTTAGGTGTAGTGTTGATGCTCCAAAGTACAGATGGTAACTCCTCCACCCAACAACCTGGCGTCCACTGTAAGGGCACCAAGAGCCGGGGCTTGATACCTTTCAAGATCTCTTGATTAGCTCTTTCCGCCTGACCATTGGACTGAGGATGAGCCACAGCCGACACGTCAAGCCGGATAAGCTCTCGTTGACAGAACTCTTCCATGGCTCCTTTGGAGAGGTTAGTGCCATTGTCAGTGATAATACTATGTGGAAAGCCGAAATGGAAAATCACCTTTTTCATGAACTGGACCGCCGTGGCTGCATCACACTTGCTGAATGGCTCTGCCTCAACCCACTTTGTAAACTTGTCAACTGCCACCAAGAGGTGTGTCTTTTTATCCTTAGACCTTTTGAAAGGTCCAGCCATGTCAAGCCCCCAGACTGCGAACGGCCAAGTAATTGGAATCATCCTCAATTCCTAAGCCGGCACATGGGCTCGTCGTGAGAACTTCTGACATCCGTCGCATTTACTGACCAGATCTTCTGCATCAGCATGAGCCGTCAACCAATAAAACCCATGACGGAAAGCTTTTGCCACAAGAGATTTTGAGCCGGCGTGATGACCACAATCACCTTCATGAATCTCACGAAGGATCTCCTGACCCTCCGTAGGAGACACACAACGTTGAAACGCTCCAGTGACGCTGCAATGATGTAACTCACCATTGATAATTGTCATAGACTTGGACCGCTGGACGATTTGTCTTGCCAAGGTCTCATCTTCAGGCAACTCTCCCCGGGTCATGTAAGCCAAATAAGGCACTGTCCAATCCGGGATAACGTGGAGAGCCACCACCAGCTATGCCTCCGGGTCTGGTATTGCCAGATCTTCCTCCGTAGGTAACTTAACCGAAGGATTATGCAAAACATCAAGAAAAGTGTTAGGCGGCACCGGCTTACGCTGAGATCCCAGCCGGCTTAAGGCATCAGCCGCCTCATTCTTCCTACGATCAATGTGCTCCACCACATAACCCTTGAAGTGCCCAGCCACCACGTCAACGTCACGACGATAAGCTGCCATAGAGGGATCTTTGGAATCCCACTTGCCTGACACCTGTTGGGCCACAAGGTCTGAGTCTCCTAAGCACCTTACCCAGCTCAAGTTCATCTCGTTAGCCATCCGGAGACCATGGAGTAAGTCCTAATACTCAGCTTCATTGTTAGTACAAGGAAACATAAGCCGGAGCACATAACAGAATTTGTCACCTCGAGGGGAAGTTAACACGACCCCAGCCCCCGAGCCTTCCAGCTGCCTGGACCCATCAAAGTGAATCGTCCAATATGTGTTATCAGGCTTCTCCTCAGGTGCCTGTAGCTCTGTCCAGTCATTGATGAAATCCACCAAGGCTTGAGACTTAATGGCAGTACATGGCACATATTTCAAACCATGCGGCCCGAGCTCAACATCCCACTTGGCGACTCGTCCTGTGGCCTCTCTGTTCTGGATAATGTCTCCCAAGGGGGCAGAACTCACCACCGTAATAGGGTGACCATGGAAATAGTGTTTTAGCTTCCGGCTTGCCATGAATACTCCATAAACCAGCTTCTGCCAATGAGGGTACCTTTGCTTTGACTCTATGAGCACCTCACTGACATAATAAACCGGCCGTTGAACCAGATGCTCCTTTCTGGCCTCCTTGCGTTCCACCACAATTGCAACACTGACGGCTCGTGAATTAGCAGCCACATATAACAGCAAAGGCTCTTTGTCAATAGGAGCTGCCAGGACCGGCGGCTCAGATAACTGCCTCTTCAAATCCTCAAAGGCAGCGTCAGCAGCATTACTCCAGACAAAGGTGTCCGCCTTTTTCATCATCTGATACAACGGCAAGGCCTTCTCACCTAGCCGGCTTATGAACCGGCTTAAAGCAGCAACACGACCCGCTAGTCGCTGAACATCATTTATGCACGCCGGCTTAGCCAAAGAGGTAATTGCCTTGATCTTCTCCGGGTTAGCTTCAATGCCCCTGTTTGAGACCAAGAATCCCAAAAGCTTGCCCGCAGGTACACTAAATACACACTTCTCCGGGTTAAGCATCATCTTGTAAACCCGGAGGTTATCAAAGGTTTCCCTGAGATCAGGTATCAAGGTTTCTGTCTCTCTGGACTTCACCACTATGTCATCCACATAAGCATGAACATTGCGCCCAATCTGATTATGGAGACAATTCTGTACACACCGTTGATAAGTCGCCTGGGCACTCTTGAGCCCAAAAGGCATAGACACATAGCAGAAGGCTCCAAACGGAGTGATTAAAGTTGTCTTCTCCTGGTCCTTAACTGCCATTTTGACCTGATGATAACCAGAGTAAGCATCCAAAAAACTCAAACGTGCGCAACCCGACGTAGCATCAATGATTTGATTGATACGGGGAAGAGCGAAAGGATCATCCGGACAAGCTTTGTTCAAGTCCGTATAATCCACACACATCCGTCAGGTGTCATTTTTCTTGAGCATGAGCACCGGGTTAGCCAACCACTCTGGGTGAAAGACTTCAATAATGAACCCAGCCGCCAAGAGCCGGGCGACCTCCTCTCCAATAGCTTTTCATCGCTCCTCATTGAATCGCCGCAGAAACTGCCTGACCGGCTTATACTTCAGATCAATATTAAGAGTGTGCTTAGCGAGTCCTCTTGGTACACCCGGCATGTCAGAAGGTTTCCATGCAAAGATGTCCCGATTCTCACGGATGAACTCGATGAGCGCACTTTCCTATTTAGGATCCAAGTTGGCACTGATGCTGAACTGCTTAGACGAATCGCCCGGAGTAAAATCAACAAGCTTAGTCTCTGCAGCCGACTTAAACTTCATGGTCGGGTCATGTTCCATCGTCGGCTTCTTGAGGGAGGTCCTATCCGCCGAGTCAACGTTATCCTGATAAAATTTGAGCTCCTCTGCTGCACAGACAGACTCGGCGTAAGCCGCATCGCCTTCTTCGCATTCCAGGGCCACCTTTCGGCTTCCATGCACAGTGATGGTGCCCTTGTAACCCGGCATCTTGAGCTGTAAATAAACATAACACGGCCGCGCCATGAACTTGGCGTAAGCCGGCCGCCCGAACAAAGCGTGATACGGACTCTTGATTTTGACCACCTCAAAGATTAATTTCTCAGCCCTAGAATCATGCTCGTCCCCAAAAGCTACCTCCAGCTCAATCTTACCCACAGGATACGCCGACTTACCAGGCACCACTCCATGGAAGACGGTGTTGAAAATCTTTAAGTTCTTGTCAGTTAAGCCCATGCGCCGAAAGGTTTCATAATAGAGTATGTTGATGCTGCTGCCTCCATCCATGAGCACCTTAGTGAATTTGTAACCACCAACCTGCGGTGCTACTACTAGGGCCAGTTGACCCGGATTATCAACCCGGGGGGTGATCCTCCCTGCTCCAGACAATGGGCTGCTCTGACCACCGTAAGTAATGAGGGACTGCCGGTTCAACTGAATTCACAGCCCTCTTATGAACCTTCTGATCACGTTTACACAAACTTGTGGTGAACACGTGATATTGTCCACTGTTTAGCTGTTTTGGATGGCTCTGATAACCTGACTGCTGCTGCTGACCTCCTTGACCAGACTGTTGTTGGTTATAGCCACCCTGGTTTCCCTGAAAGCCGGGACATGAACCGCCGCCCAGGCCATGAAAGCCGCCGGCTCCTGAACCGCCGCCCGGGCCTTGGTTACCATTAAACATGTTGGAATTCTTGAAAGCCTTCATGATTGCACAATCCTTCCATAAGTGAGTCGCTGGATTTTCCCGGGTGCCATGACTTGGACAAGGCTCATTGAGTAGCTGTTCAAGAGATGGACCTGACCCGCCAGACCGAGGGGGCGGTTTCCCCTTCCGTTTCAGACTGTTACCTTGTGCATTAGCCACAAATTCTGGGTTACCGTCGGCCTTACGCTTATTGCCTCCTTGATTTGCCGGATTATGCTGCTGACCCTTTCCATTACCGTTCTTCTTTCCCTTCCCTGTCTTTTCCTTATCAGACGCGGGATCCTTGGTACTATCAGAATCGGCATATTTGACTAAAGCCGCCATCAGCATCCCCATATCGTTGCAATCGCGCTTAAGACGCCCCAGCTTCTGTCTCAGAAGTTCAAAGCGGCAATTCTTCTCCAGCATATGAACTGCTGAGCCGGCATCCATCTTGTCAGACGAATGTATTATCTCTTTGACCCGGCGCACCCAATGAGTCGTAGATTCACCCTCCTCCTGCTTACAATTTGTCAAGTCCACAATCAACATAGATTGCTTGCAAGTGTCTTTGAAGTTTTGGATGAAACGAGCCTTCAGCTCTGCCCATGAACTAATGGAATTGGGTGGCAAACCCTTTAACCAAGAACGGGTCGTTCCATCCAACATCATGGTGAAGTATTTAGCCATCACTTCATCACTAACCTCCAGCAGCTCCATGGCCATCTCGTAGCTCTCAATCCACGCCCCAGGCTGTAAGTCGGCCGTATAATTCAGTACCTTTCAAGGTCCCTTGAAATCCTTGGGCAGACGTACATTGCGTAGAGCCGGTACCAGACAAGGAACGCCTCCGGTTCTAGTAGCAACTCCTGCCTCCATTGAAGTCGTCGGATAAGCCAGTATGTCCTGCTGATCTGCTAGTTGAGCCGCCCGTTCATCCTCCTGACGTATACGATCCTCCACCGGGTTATATCCACCGGGCTGGTTCCGTCGCTGAGTGTTGCTTGACAGGGCCTCCGACTCCATGCGTCTGCTGTAACTCGAGCTCTGGTTCTGACGAGGCAGAGCTAACCAGGGCGGAGGAGTTGAGTGAATCATATCCCGGCTGTAGGAGTAGGTCTCTTGCTGAGCCAGCGCTGTTTGGACAAGTTCCCTGATCCTCCGGGTTTCCACCGCAGTCGGATCATCACCATCTACTGGAAGAGCTGCCAAACGTGTTGATGCTGCAATCAGGTTTTCCATGGGGTTGGAGAAGTGACCCGGTGGTATTGGCACGTAATGGGGCGGTGCCATATTGCCATGACGAGGTGTCGTCACCTGAGGCTGAACCGGGCCTCCTGCTCCGGATGTCATAAACTGATCTGCCCCTAGCGGGTTACTTGGGCCGGCTCCGGGTGTAGCAAAGAGATTTCAGGGATCGTAAATCTGAGGTAAGCGGGGCTGAGTCTTCTGATGTCTCCTCCTCATCACCTCATTAGACGCGTTCAGGCTCAACGTGAGCTGAAAGGCCTCTGCCTGAAGCTGATGTGCTCGTGCGTCCAAAGCCGCTCGCTCTATGGCCAATCTAGTATCTTCAGCTGATAAGGTCTCCTTGGCCTGAGCGATCTCTTCACGAACCCGCGCCACCTCTGAGTTATGCTCATCTTGATTTGCAGGGATGACCGTAATAGTTAACAAGGTTGTAAGTGTATCCATTAGATCCATCAACACCTCAGCCGGTGAGCGCATAGGGCCTCCTGCCCCGGCTGCTCCTAACCCGGACGTTGTTGCTGTCGAAGCCGTAGAATTTTGGCCGGGTTAAGTACCAGCCATGAAGACTCCTGCCCAATTTGGTGACTCCGAGGGGTCCGGAATAGTGCTGCCATCGGAACAGCTCCAAAGCATGCCATCTTGGACCTGATACAGCGAATCCGTTGAACCGGCGGACGAATCACCATCCGAGAGGACGGCCGGCTCACCAGCTTCTTCAGATCCTTCAGAAATTTTACCTCCGTGGATGCAACCCACAAAGGCACGCTTCACGACGGGTTGAGCTCGGGCGGGTCTCGCACACTGAGCCGTCTCGACGAGGTCGGCGCAGTTGTCCAGCTCAGGGCTCGGCTCACCAATCCGGCCGATGAAGACGTGAATTCCGCCGAAGGGGACCCGGTACCCATACTCAACTGAGCCGGCGTCGGAGCCCCAGCCTTCATCGTCGATGTAGATCATGCCGCGACGACTCTTGGTCATCCGGCCAACTGCATATCCCTTGAGCCCTTCGAAGTTGCCCTTCAAGAACTCAAATCCACCGTGCGCTAGCCCCACGGTGGGCGCCAACTGTCGTGGAATTGTCACGGCAGATGTCCTCTTGCATGGACTTAGTCGTGGAGCCATCGCAACTAGGAAGCTTAAAGGGGTTAATCGGGACAAAGGACACGAGAGGTTTATACTAGTTCAGCCCCTTACGGTGAAGGAAGGCCTACGTCTAGTTGGGCTGGTATTGCTTGAGGTTTCGATGACCAGGGAGCGAGATACGCTATGCCTGGCTCTCGATGTGTTGTTTCTTGCCCTAAGCCGCCGGCGGGTCGTCCCTTATATACACGGGTTGACGCCCTCCGGCTTACAGAGTCCCGTCCGGCTTATAGACAGTGTCTGGCTCGGTGACTAGTTAATTCTACCTTATAATACAAGTCATGCTGTTATGGCGGTTTAACCACTATGGGCCTAAAATCGCCTATGGGCCTTAGACCCTTTATTGAACCGCCGTCCTCATGCTGGGTCTTGGGCTTCCTTCACGATGAGTACTCTTTGCGTAACCCGGCCCCTCCTGGGCCGGCTTACTCAAATAGTTATATCCCCGACAGAAGGGGTAAAGTGGTGAGGTTGCAGCAGCGACTAAGCAGAGTATGGTGGCTAACTTACGCAAATAAGAGCGCGAAGAGAAGCAAAGCAAACAGTCGTCATCTAGTAATGATCAAGAAGTGATCCTGAACTCCTACTTACGCCAAACATAACCCAGAAACCGTGTTCTCCTCTCGATCAGCCCCGAAAAGAGAAACTCACGGTTACGCACACGGTTGGTGTATTTTAGAAGAGTTTACTTCAAGTTTACTACAACCGGACATTAACAAATTCACATATGCCATATAACCGCGGGCATGGCTTTTGAAAGTTCAAACCCTGCAGGGGTGTCCTAACTTAGCCCATGATAAGCTCTCGCGATCAACGAAGGATATTCCTTCTCCCGGGAAGACCCGATCAGTCTCGGAATCCCGTTTACAAGACATTTCAACAATGGTAAAACAAGTCCAGCAAAGCCGCTCGAATGTGCCGACAAATCCCGATAGGAGCTGCACATATCTCTTTCTCAGGGCACATCCGGATGAGACATCCTACGAGTAAAACCAATCCTCAAGTTTTCCCAAGGTGGCCCTGCAGTCTACTCGGTTCGGACCAGCACTTAGAGAAGCACTGGTCCGGGGGGGCTAAATAAATATGACCCTCGGGTTGGCCGACCCAAGGGAAGGGGTGATAACTTGTTAGGCAAATGTAAAACCAAGGTTGGGCCTTGCTGGAAGAGTCTTATTCAAGGAGAACTGTCAAGGGTGTCCCATAAATCACCCAACCGCATTAGGGACCCAAAATCCGGGAACATAATATAGATATGACGGAAACTAGGGCGGCAAGAGTGGAACAAAACACCAGGCATAAGGCCGAGCCTTCCACCCTTTACCAAATATATAGATGCATTAATAGTATAAGAGATATTGTGATATCCCAAAATAAATATAATCCAACATGGAGCAATCTTCATCTTCACCTGCAACTAGCAATGCTATAAGAGGGGCTGAGCAAAAGCGGTAACATAGCCAAATAACGGTTTGCTAGGACGGGTGACAAAGGTTAGAGTTTCATGGCAATTTGGGAGGCTTGAGCAACTAGTGGTAGGTAACGCAGCATAGCGATAGAACGAAGCAACTAGCATAGCAATGATAGTAATGAGATCCAAGGTGACGGTCATCTTGCCTGAAATCCCGCAAGGAAGAAGAACGAGTCCATGAAGAAGATGAAGCCACGGAGACAAACCAAGCGAAGACGAACGAATCCTCGCGATCGCAACGAAACGGGAACTATTGAGAAGAAGCACACAACATGGTAAACACCCCATACAAGAACAAGGCATGATGCTCAACCAAGTATGATGCATGACAAGGCTACATGAAGCTAGTCATGGCAAGAGATGATGCATACAAGAACAACACATCAAGGCAAGTTTAAATGAGGCCGGAAACAACATATCACAAATCCGGTAAGTCCTCATATGCAAATTTCGAAATTGGTCCAGATCTGAGTAAACATTATGCTCAATTTCTTAAACATCAAGTTAAGATGCACCACAATGATCTACACGAAATTCTAGTCAAGTTACATATAAAGTTCATTAGATTCGGCGCTACGGCCTAGAAGATATGAGCAAAACAAGATAAGCATGGCATTGATGCAAAATGCTTTCAAATATCAAGCCAACACATCAAAACATGGATGCAACAAGGTAATATGAAACTACATGCAAAACTAAGCAAGTTTCATATAGAGCACACTCAAAACGGAGCAACGATTCAAACACATATACACTATACAAGTCTAAAGGACAAGCTGTCCAAAACAGCAACTAGACAACTTGCAAGCATCAAAACGACATGCTACAGGATCTCAACATGAAAACAAAAGGCATGGACATGATGTACAGGTAAAGCATGACAAAACATGAACCCTGAGCTATCTCCAGAAATCACTATAACAAGTTCAAAAGGACATGGCAAGATTGCAAGTAATAACAGGTTCAAAGACATGGCATAAATAACATCAGGTTGCAATGTCTAGAGCTACTAAACAACATGTTACAGCAAGCTATAGTGCCAAGCTAGAGCATTGAATGAATCTAATCAAATCATAAAACAAACGTCCCTTACTGACTATGAGCCAGAAGGGCACAGAAAATATTATGGCACCCATATAAACATAGCAAGTTTCGTTACAGATTCAGACTTAGTGAAATTAACAGAGCATGGCAGGAACAACGATAAGTAGGCATATTGGTGAGCTCGAATCACTCACCACAAGGCATTGCATGACAAAACAAGCATAGCAACAGCAATAATACATGTTCATGAAGCTAAGCATGGCAAGGGAAAGTTCATAGGGTGCATGGATCACTAACAACGACCTTGGCAAAATTGAATAACATGTAAACAATCTGCCAGGAACATTTCATGGCAAAAGTAGAGAAAGATTCAGACATGCTAGAGCACTCTTAAATACAACCAGAGGCATGGATAAATAGAGCATAACCATATGTTCACAACATCCTTACTGAACATACTCAAAAGAGGCATGGATCTCACTGTACCAACATGAATACATGGCATAAAAATAACAGCAGACAAGGACTTAGTGAAATTCTAAGTCTCTGAAATCAGCAACATCACGGAGGCTACTTTGCAAGTATGAAACAATCAATACATGGCTTATCATAAAGAATGGGTTGCACCACAGCAAAGATGACATGTTATAGGTCATAACACCTGTAGACTTTATGCTCAAAAGAAAATCACACAAAAAGATACAAAAATGACAAATGAGCATGTTCTGTTAAGTTACAGCAGACAACATTATATAACACTCTTGCAACGGTGATTAGGGCATCAAGGTGAACTAAAATGAACATGGCACAATGGAACACAATGAAGAGAACAACATGATGAACATTTCAGTATATCATACACTCAAAACGGAGCAGTAGTCTAAGAGATATGATGCGATGAAATATGCACCAGAATGTAAAGATTTTTGGGACTCGGCAAAAAAACGAAGTCAACCTCGTGGATCTGGGGTTCCGGGCGCGGATTATGAGGTTCGTCGGGGTTTGTCGCCGGACTTGACGGGGAAGACAGGGACGGCGGTCGGAGGTGAGGGAGAGGGCGCCGGAGGCGTCGAGGTCGCCGCATCCGGTCGCTCCTCGACCGGATCTGGCCGGAGAAGGGAAGGAAGGGGCGCCGAGGCAGAGGCGGCTCCAGCGAGCTCCTGCAGCGGCGAGCATGCGGGCACGGTTGGCGGCACAGCGCGGTGGCGGACGGGCAGCGGGCGCAGCTCGAGGACGCGGGGCGGGGGACGAAGGGCGGCGGGGTGGCGCGGTCCGGGGTTGGGCAAAGGAGCGGGAAGCGGGCGCGGGCGCTCGGGCGGCGGCGGCGGAGCGCTCGGGCCCCGATGGGCTTCCCAGGGTCCGATCCGGGTCCTGGCGGGCCCGCGGGCGTCACGGCGGCGCGGGGAGGCTAGGGGGCGACGTGGAGGCGCGCCGTTGGCTGAGAAGGCGGCGCTTGCGGCGGCTGGCGAGCGGCGGCGCGCCAAGTGGCGGATCTGCAGCGGCTGGGCGTGGAAAACAAGGCCGGTGGCGCTGATTTCGAGGGGGAGTTGTCTGCTGCCAAAAATGGAAGGAGAGGCTTCCTTTTATAGGCAGGGTTAGGGTTTGAGGGGTTAGGAGGGGGTTTTCGGACCGTGCGATCGTCCTCGGACGCCTCCGGACGCGAGAAGGGTTAGGTGGGCTGCCGGTGGGGATAGCGGGATGTGTAGAGAGGAGGTAGTCTGCGTGGAAAGAGGAGGAATGCAGCCCGGCGGTTGTTTCCGAAGACCGAAAACATCCGACGATAGACCGTCTATAATGTCGCTATATATTTAACGACTGGGCTATCAAACGAGCTCTGAATGCGAAGAAACTTGACAGGCGCTCTGTCTACACTATAATAAGACCGCATGCCAAGTTTCAACCCGTTCCGAGAAGATTTTTCGGCCACTCGCGAAACGAGGTAAAGGGGGCGCCGGAGGACATAGGAGTGCCGGATTGGAAAACGGACAACAGGAAAAATGCTCGGATGCATGAGACGAACACGTATGCAATGCAATGCATATGATGACATGGCCAAATGCAACACGCAAGCAAATGACATGGCAACGCTGACGAATAACTGGCGGACACCTGGCGCATCAGATCCGGGGCATTACAAGCTCTATGGTTACAATTTTTGCGTAAAGCCAATTTTTCCCTACTGCAAAGGAATAAATTTATTTAACTATCATGGTGGTTGTTAAACATTGATAATGGTTGACAGCATCCTCAATCCCATTAAAATAATCATCATTAAAACCCAACCAAATTAATTAAAGTAACATGATGAGATTCACATGATAATCCAAGTACTAGATACTCAAAACGTCCATAACCGGGGACAACCATGATTAGTTTGTACACTCTGCAGAGGTTTGCGCACTTTTTCCCACAAGACTCGATCTCCTTCATTGGATTTCTCGCACTACATGGTGTTTGAGAAACGGATGACCGAGACACAGTCTTTCAGAAGCGCTAGCACCTTACGATGGATAGACCTATACACCTACTTTCCCCTACATCTGCTAGTCTACCCTGTAAGAGTTCGCACGACTTAATCAACTATGCCAGAGCCCATAATGGCTTGTGGCTGCACACGGAAGTTTCTAGTATGAAATAATCTCATGATCCCTTTGAGCCTGGGTGGCGGTCCATAAAGAAAAACAACAGGCAATCCTGGAATACCCAGGTACCTCAATCCACCCAAATGTGTGTTTAAGTTGCCACCTTAAGTAAACCATTAATTTATCAAACTCGCATCTGTCATGGATATCACTCACCCAATCCACGTCTACTAGCATAGCATGGCATAATAAGCAAACGTAGAAGTAACTCCCAAAGGTTGATAATAAAACAGGTAATAGGTGCTACCTCAGCTACTTCCCATCCCACAATTTAATTAGGTCCTGATCATGCCGAGTTTGAGGATTGATCTAATGCAATAAAACTGGGTAGTAAAAGAGGTATGATCAAAGTGTTACTTGCCTTGCTGATGATCCGCGAAACCTAGAGATTCGAAGTAACAGGCGGCGCACTCCGGGTATTCTATCGCAGACAAACAAACAAGCATACAATAAGTACTCATCTAATGCACAGGTAAAACTCAAATAAGAGATCTAACCAGAAAGTTCAACTTAAGAACTCCGGTTTGCAAAAAGAATCAAATCGAATGAAGCAATGAAAGTCAAACGGCGAAGGAAAACAACTTCGTTCTACTAATCTGGATCTAAGTCAAATTTTACAAAAGCAAAAACTTGTTTAAGTTGGTTAAACGGATAGAGGGTTTCCAGACGAAACTCCACGTGCTTGAATCGCCTGATTCTCATAAACGAGCGAAAAGTTAGACTAAAACGAAAATTGGATCAGAAATCGCGATCAGAAAATAACCGCGAAAAATCCGAGAAAAAGAAAAACGACGAACGGATTATCGAACGAATGTTCGTTATCCAGATCTAAACGATGAACACGTTCGTTAAAACGAACGAACGAGCAAACGCTCGCTATTTAACCTAACCCAAAAAAAACCGATCTAATAAAAAAACCGAAACTAAAAAAAATAAACCGACGAAAACCGATCGGTTTTTAGAAAAAACCGACGACACGGATTTCGAGGCAAGGCGAACCTCGGGCGGCGGGATCGGCGGCGGCGGCGCAGGCGGCGGCGCGGCGCGGGCGGCGAGGCAGCGGCGGCGGCTACTGGCGGTGGCGCGGGGCTGGGGCGCGGGCGGGCTAAGGTTTGGGGCGGCTGGGCCTTCGGGCTGGCTCCCCCCCCCCCCCCCGCTTATAAAGCCACCTCGGGCCGGAGTCCCGGTCGGACACGGCCCGTAGGTCAGTTCGTTTTTTTAAATATTAACGCGCAGAAGAAAAATAAAAAGAAATACTAAACGGACTCCAAAAATCCCGGACTTCTAAAATCAATCCCGACAAAGTGAACATTTATTTGGGGCCTAAATGCAATTTTGGAAAAACGCAAATTTTTCCTAAATTCAAATAAAATATCGAAAAACTCCGAAATAAAATATTATTTGATTTTATTATTAAATCCTCAATATTTCGTTATTTTGGGAAAGTCATTTTATTCCCTCTCTCATAGTTTGTAATAGAAATAATTGATGATAAAATAAATAAAGTCAAATGATCCTATTTTCCAAATTTGAGAAAACTCAAATATGAAAATAACGAAATCCCCAACTCTCTCCATGGGTCCTTGAGTTGCATAGAATTTCTAGGATAAAAACCAAAAGCAAATAAAATATGACATGCATGATGATCTAATGTATAACATTTCAAATTGAAAATTTGGGATGTTACATGATAAAATAGAGGGATGATCCATTACTGCATTATGAAGGGGACACATATGTTGAGGAGATGTGGGATACAGATGAGGAGGAGGAGGAACTGTATGAGCCATCAGGTGAAGAAGAGGATGATGATGATGAAGAGGAGGAGGAATTGGAGGAAGAGGTGCAAGAGGAGCAACACAATAAAGAGGAGCAAGAGAGTGGGCAACATATTCAGAAGAAGAATAAGGCGAAGAGACACAGAAAAGGGCCAACTAGTAGATCACATGGAAGTATAGAGCAGATGTTTGAGGAGGACTGGATACCATCAGATGATAAGGACAAAAAACCAGTAGACCTGGGTTTGGAAGATGATGATGGTGCTGAGGCAATGGCTTATGTGTGGCCCAATGGTAGGAAGAGCAGAGCAAAGAAGATGAAGCCAGGGTTATGGTATGCTGAGGACAGAGCTAACCCAGAGGACCAATTTGTGAAGCATCCTTGCTTCATTTATGTGTACCAGTTCAGAATTGCACTCCAAACTCTGCACATATCACAAAACATGAACTTTGAATACCATAGAAACTACAGTGACAGGGTTATAGCACAATGCATAGATGAGCAATGCCCTTTTTACATAGCAGCTTCTCAGATTGCAAATGAGAAGACATTCACCACTAGGAAGCAGTATTTGGTGCACACATGCCCTTCTGTGTCAGAGAGCACCAAATTCACTGCCAAGTGGGTTGCAAAACATTGTGAGGAGGCAGTGAGGAATGACCCTAACACAACAATAACAACAATTATTAACACCGCAAACAGCAAGTATGGAGTGGATATATCAACCCACATGGCCTACAAGGCTAGGAAGGCAGCAAAGAATGTTGTTTTAGGAGATCAGAAGGCCCAATACACCAGGATTAGGCTATCCTAGACACCAATCCAAGTTCTAGATGTATTGTGACAACAAAATATATTAGGGAGCATCCTAGCAAGAACCCTAGGTTTCATGGATTGTTCATCTGCCTGAATGGATCCAAAGAAGGGTTCCTCAATGGCTGCAGACCATTTATAGGTGATTGCCTTGTTGTTTCTGCCACTTATATGTTCTTTCAATTACTAATCATTTGTGGTAATATTGTAGGTTTGGATGGATGCTTCATAAAGCTCACTACTGGTCAACAAATCCTAGCTGCTACTGGAAGAGATGGGAACAACAACATTTTCCCATTGCTTTTGGAATTGTAGACAAGGAGGACACTGATTCCTGGACCTGGTTTCTATACCAGCTGAGGGTAGCAATAGGTGGGCAATCTGGAAAGTTTGGACAGTACACAATCATTTTAGATAGGCAAAAGGTAATATATTTAGTTGTAGTTACTTTCGTGTAGTTAGTTTCATTTAGTTCTAGTTACTTAGTTGTAGTTGTTTCATACAGGGTTTTTTGAAAGCCATAAATAGAGTCTTCCCCAATTGCCCACAAAGGTTTTGCCTTAGGCATATCTACCAGAACTTTCAAATTGCTAGGTTTAGAGGGCCAGAATTAAAAAAATACATGGATGCAGCAAGTTACTCATATACTGAACATGGTTTTGAAGTTGCCATGGATGAGTTAAAGAGAGAGTGTGAAGCAGCTTGGGTGTGGCTTAGCAAACTACCCAAACACACTTGGGCCAGACATGCCATGGATATGAACTGCAAGACAGACTTAGTTGTTAACAATCTAAGTGAGGTTTTCAATAGGTGGGTCCTAGATGTGAGGGCTAAGCCAATAAGGACCATGGTTGATGGAATTAGGACAAAGTTGATGGTGAAGTTCAATGCAAATAGAACAACATGTTGTCTTCATGGATTATGCGGCCTGGGGTGGCGCGAGGGTATCTTGGACGGCTCCTCTGTATATTTTGGGGGCGAATTTTGCTGAACAGATGCCGCAGGATGAAGATTGGATGCCCATCAATGGCAATCCACATCCGGTTCCCGGGGTTCCGTTCCCGGAACTGCCACCCTTCATTTTGCCTCCGTATCCAGCCTTGGGATGGAATGATGTCCCTCCTCCTCCTCCAGAGCCTGCCATTAATGATGTGGAAGACAACAGCTGGGGTAATTGGAATGAGCTAGTGGACCAGCCTGTGCCGCAAGATCAGGAATCTATGGTGATCGATGTCTCTGCTCAACCCAGTTCTGATGCTATCCAGCAGAATCATGCTATCCCTGTTATTTCTTGTGATGAGGAGCTGCTTGAGGCTGATATTTTTCCTTTGGCTGATGATATTAATAATGTTAGAAACTGGGCTATTGTGATCTACCAGCCTCCTCTGATTGTGCCTGAAGTGGAACTGTCTGCTGTTGTTCCGTTTGGGCCTCCTTTGCCTCCTGAGATGGTGTGGAGAAGGTCATTTGAAAATCTTCTACAGGCTCATGTTGTCTACAATGTTCCTAAACCTGTTGCTTTACAGCCTTTTGAGCTTGTGGTTTTATCTAAGAGGAGTTGGGACTTGGCCTTCGATGACATTGATTTACCTATGCTAACCTGGAGGGAGCAGGCGCCAGTTAGGCTGGTTGCTAGGGCTTTGTTCTCTGAAGAAGTTGCTGACATTTAGCCTTCACCATCTGCAGCACCCCCTAAAGCTAGGAGGCCTCGCAAGATGTTGGTGCCCATTCCCATTGTTGACACTTCTGTTCCAAGATGCACCAGAAGCTCGGCCCAACGTGATGGTTTCAAGCCCACCTTTCAGGAACTTTCTCTGCAGCCCAAAAGGAGGGAGCCCAGAGCAAAGCCTTTCACTGCTGAGATGCCAGATGACCCAGCCCATGAGGAGATCCCGCCAGCTACACCTGTTGCTCGTCCGCAAGAAATTGGCAGGGAGCTGGAGATTGATGCTCAACTCCTATCTGTGGATGCTCTTATGGTGAATCGACCTCATGATGCTGCCACTAATGCAAATGATTAGTGTTCTCCTTTATTATTGGGTCTGGCAAGCCTCTAAATTTTCTTTGTTGTTGTCCTTTTATTGGTCACTTTATTATGCAAACTTTATTGTAATGATGTTGGGTCAGACTGTTATGTGCCCTTTTGTTCATATGGCATTGTGTGTTGTATGCTTTCTGGACCTTATCACTTTATGTTTTAATGAGTAATCTCTATAGAAACTGGAATGTTTTGTGCTGGAATGTCAGAGGTTTAAATTCAGAAGCGAGGCAGAGAGCAGTAAGGCAAAAAATTGATGAAAGTCAGTGTGTTGTTGCCTGTTTGCAGGAAACCAAATGTTCATCTTTTGAATCTAGGTCAATTAAGACTTTCTGCCCAAGAGATTTGACAGCTTTGCTTGCTCTCCTGCAATGGGAGCCTCTGGGGGAATTCTTGTGGTCTCGAACTCCTCTGTCTTTCTTGGATTTTAATCAAAATTCAGAAGTTTGCTGTAGTTGTTGAGTTTGTGTCCAGACAGAACAATGAAAAATGGACTCTGGTTGCTGTACATGGACCTTGTCAGGGTGAAGCTAGAGACAATTTTGTCTCTTGGCTTTATAACCTAAATATTCCTGTTGATGAACATTGGCTGCTTTTAAGGGATTTTAATTCCATTAGGTCCATAGATAACAAGAATTTGCCTGGAGGGGACCTGAATGATATGTTCATCTTTAATGAGATTATTGGGCATTTGGGCCTCCTGGAGTTGCCCATCAAGGGAAGAGCTTTCACTTGGTCTAATATGCAAGATAGCCCACTTCTGGAGGAATTAGACTGGTTTTTTACCTCAGTAGACTGGATATCTATCTATCCTATGACTGAAGTGCTCCCCCTTGCTAGGACTGCTTCTGACCATGTCCCCTGTGTTGTCACAATCAAAACATCTATCCCTAAGTCAAATCTTTTTAGGTTTGAAAACTATTGGTTGGAATTGGAAGGATTTATGGATTGTGTTGCTAAGTCTTGGAATATCCCTTCTAGGAAGGGGCACATAACTGCTAAAATTGTTGATAAGTTCAAGTCTCTTAGAATGTGCCTTAAAAGATGGCAAATGAATGTCTCAAAGTTGAAGCTCCTCATTGCTAAATGTAATCATGTTATTTTGCTGCTGGATGACTTGGAAGAGTAGAGGCCTCTGTTTATTCAGGAGCTTAATTTCAGGAAAATTGTCAAAGTGCACCTGGAGAAATTGCTACATTTGCAGTTCCTTTATTGGAAGAAAAGGTGTACTGTCAGATATATTAAGGTGGGAGGGGAAAATACAAAGTTTTTCCATGCCATGGCCACTGAAAGGCACAGGAGGAATTCTATTGCAAGCCTCAAATTGCCTGATGGTACTGTAGTCAATGATCATGCTCAAATGGAAGGAATCATCTGGAATTGTTTTAAAAATAGAATGGGCACATCAAGAGGCATTGTCATGGGCTTTGACCTCTCTGCTCTCATCACCCATGTGGCTGGCCTTGACATTCTCACCAAGCCTTTTGAAAAAGATGAAATGGACAAGGTGGTTCAGCATATGCCTGTTGATAAAGCTCCAGGTCCTGATGGTTTCAATGGTCTTTTCTTCAAAAAAATGTTGGCATCTAATTTCTAAGGACTTTTATGAGCTAGCTTAGGAATTCTATGAGGGTACTATTATCCTCGATAACATTAATGATTCTTACATTACCCTTGTACCTAAAAAGCTTTCACCTGAAGAGGTTGGAGATTATAGGCCTATTTCCCTCACTAGTATGGGCCTGAAATTTCTCTCTAAAATGGCAGCAAATAGGTTTCAAGAGTTGATTTTACAGTGCATCCACAAGAACCAATATGGTTTTATTAAGAGCAGAACAATTCAGGATTGTATTGGCTGGACTTTTGAGTATTTGCATCAGTGCCATCAATCTAAAAGGCCAATTGTAATCCTTAAGTTAGACTTTGAAAAGGCTTTTGACTCTTTGGAACATGAAGCTCTTTTTCAGATTCTTAGGCACAAAGGCTTTAATGAGAAATGGATTCTCTGGATGAAGCAGCTGCTGGGCACTGGTACTTCATCAGTTCTTCTAAATGGAGTTCCTGGGAGAAAATTTATTTGTAAAAAGGGAGTCAGGCAGGGTGATCCTGTTTCTTCTCTACTCTTTGTTATTGCTGATGACCTTTTGCAATCTGTCATCAATGACATGTTCAGAAGAGGAATTCTTCATCTGCCTATCCCTTGTCATGACCAGGATTACCCTGTGATCCAATATGCTTATGATACTCTAATCATCTTACCTGCTGACAGGATTCAGCTTCTGGCCTTGAAAGATATGCTCCAAGTGTTTGCTCAATCCACTGGCCTTGATGTCAACTATCACAATTCCTCATCCCCATAAATGTTGATCCTATTGTGATGAATGATCTTGCTGTTGCTTTTGGTTGCCAGATAGGAAAGATGCCTTTCACCTATCTTGGGCTGCCAGTGGGAACCACAAGGCCCAAAATGGTGGACTTTATGCCTCTGGTGGACTGTATGGAAAGGACAATGACTGCTAGTTCCTCTTTTCTTAATCAAGGGGAGAGACTCCAATTCCTGAACTCTGCTCTGTCCTCAATGCCCATCTTCTTCATGTGCAGCTTGGTTGTTCCAGCTAGTATCCTCAAGCAGTTAGAGAGAATTCAGAGGCAGTGTTTGTGGAGAAAGAATAGAGATGAACATGCCCCCTCCCTTGAAGCTTGGGAGCTTATTTGTTGGCCAAAAAACAGGGGTGGTCTTGGTATTCTCAATCCGGGGGTACAAAATGTTGCCTTGCTCCTCAAACATGTTAGTAATTTCCTCAATAAAAAAGATATTCCCTGGGTTTCTCTCATTTGGAATTCTTTCTACCATGAAAGGGTGCCTCAAGGAACATCTGCATGTGGCTCTTTCTGGTGGAAGGATATTTGCAAGGTTATGATCAGTTTTAGAGAGTGCTTTTGGGTTGAGGTTAATGATGGTGACACTACTCTGTTCTGGTCAGATAACTGGAATATTGGAGATGAGGTCTCTCCTCTTCAATCAAGATTTCCTAGGCTATTTTCTTATGTTAAGGACCCATGGATTACAGTCAAGGAATTCTTCAGTCCTCAGGATATTGTTCAGCATTTTCATCTCCCCCTGTCTGCTCAGGCTTTTGGAGAGTTGGGCATGATTCAACCTATGATGGGTTCTCATGGCAGAGTATCTGGCTCTAAGGATGTGTGGATTTGGCAGAACTCATCCAAGCAGTTTAGACCCAAGATGTTTTACTCCCACACATTTCAGTCTGAAACCTTTAACCCTCTGCTCTGTTGGATATGGAAATCTTCCTGTACTCTCAAGATTAAGGTTTTTGCTTGGATGCTCATCATGGACAGGCTGAATACTAAGGATATGGTAGAACAAAGGCATTGGCACATGGAGGATGGAGTGCATTGCAGGCTCTGCCCCCTGCAGGTTCGAGAAACCAGGGATCAACTTTTCTTTAATTGCAATTTCAGTGTTCGTGTCTAGAATTATCTACAAATTGATTGGCCTACAGGGCACTCTATGTCTGATGTGGTTATTCATGCTAGGAATGATTTTGACAAGCCATTTTTTCAGAAGTGGTGTTCACTGCATGATGGAACATCTGGATCATTCGAAATGCCAAGGTTTTCATAAATGAGAGGGCTAGTTTTTATAAATGGTGTGTTGCTTTTAGGCATGATATCTCTTTGTTGCAATATAGGATTAAATCTGCCTACAAGGATGACCTTGTCAAGTGGATCTCCTTCCTTCCCCCTTATGGCTTAGTGTAGTAAGGCTTTTCTACCTCCCTTCCCTCCTTTTAGTATAGTTTCTCTCAGTACATTACCCCTTGTAATCAGCTTTTGTATCTTGTTTCTTTGTTTTAATAAAGGTTTTGATATGCTGTGGGGGTTTGCCCCACAGTTCCCAGTCGGAAAAAAACTGATACTGTCAAATGGGAGATTTGTCCTACATATGCAGAGAAACTGGAAGAAGCAAAGAAGTGGTCTAGGAACTGGCAATCTTTGATGGCTGGACCACATCTTTACCAAGTGACAAGTGGAGAGAAAACATATGTTGTTAACCTGCAGGAAAATAGTTGTGGGTGTAGGAAGTGGGATATGACAGCAGTGCCTTGCCATCATGTTGTCTCTGCCATACACAAAGCTAAGCTCCAGCCAGAGGACTTTGTTCATGATTTTTTCAAAAAACCAATGTACAAGGCTGCTTACAGTCCCATAATCTATCCAGTACCTGGCCTTGACATGTGGCCAAGGACAAAAAGTAGTGACATTGAGCCTCCAGTCTTCAAAGAACACAAAGGCAAAGCACAAACTAAGAGAAGAAAGGGCAGACATGAGAAGCCAGCTCCAAAAGACACTTCAAGGATGGCCTCAATGAAAGGATCGAAGAAGAGGTGTCTAAAGGGGGGGTGAATAGACACTCAACCAAGGAAAGTGGCGGTTTTTAAGTTCTTCAAGTTGAAGTGGAGTTTTAGCACAAATTTAAACATTCACAGTACATTTCAAGCAAGCATGGCAAGAGTATATGAGCAGCGGAAAGTAAAGCATGCAAGTTGCAAGAAAGTAAAGAGATGGGATTGGAGTGTGCAAACGCAATTGGAGACACGGATGTTTTGGCATGGTTTCGATAGGTGGTGCTATCGTACATCCACGTTGGTGGAGACTTCAACCCATAAAGGGTAACAGCTGCGCGAGTCCATGGAGGGCTCCACCCACGAAGGGTCCACGAAGAAGCAACCTTATCTATCCCACCATGGCCATCGCCCACGAAGGACTTGCCTCACTAGGGTAGATCTTCACGAAGTAGGCAATCTCCTTACCCTTACAAACTCCTTGGTTCAACTCCACAATCTTGTCAGAGGCTCCCAAGTGACACCTAACCAATCTAGGAGACACCACTCTCCAAAAGGTAATAGATGGTGTGTTGATGATGAACTCCTTGCTCTTGTGCTTCAAACGATAGTCTCCCCAAGACTCAACTCTCTCTCACAGATTTGGATATGGTGGAAAGATGATTTGAGTGGAAAGCAACTTGGGGAAGGCTAGAGATCAAGATTCTTATGGTAGTAATGGAATATCTTGGTCTCAACACATGAGTAGGTGGTTCTCTCTCAGAAAATGAGTAATGGAAGTTTAGGCACGGTCTGATGGCTCTCTCCACAAATGAAGAGTGGGTGGAGGGGTATATATAGCCTCCACACAAAATCTAGTCGTTACACACAATTTACCAAACTCGGTGGGACCGAATCATAAATCTTGGTAAGACCGATTTGGATCAAAATGTGAATGTTAGGATTTTCGGTGGGACTGATATGATCAACTCTGTGGGACCGATGTGCTAGGATTAGGGTAAAACCTCAACTCGGTTTGACCGATTACGCAAACTCGGTGAGACCGATTTTGGTAATAAGTGAAACAGAGAAGTGGTCAAGCAAACTCGGTGGGACCAACTGCATATTTCGGTAGGACCGAAATTATTGCAATAGGCAACAAAGAGTTTGCAAGCCCATCTTGGTGAGTGCAACCTCTTGAGCACTGCGTTGGATTTCCTTGAAGAGGAAAGGATGATGCAGCAAAGTAGCGTAAGTATTTCCCTCAGTTTTTGAGAACCAAGGTATCAATCCAGTAGGAGGCTACGCGCGAGTCCCTCGTACCTAACAAAGCAAATAACTCCTCGCAACCAACGCGAATAGGGGTTGTCAATCCCTTCACGATCACTTACGAGAGTGAGATCTGATAGAGATGATAGAAAATATTTTTTGTATTTTTGTGATAAAGATGCAAAGTAAAATAAAAAGCAAAGTAAAAAAGCAAAGGCAATAATAAAGTGATGGAAGATTAATATGATAAAGATAGGCCCGGGGGCCATAGGTTTCACTAGTGTCTTCTCTCAAGAGCATAAATATTTTACGGTGGGTGAACGAATTACTGTTGAGCAATTGACAGAATTGAGCATAGTTATGAGAATATCTAGGTATGATCATGTATATAGGCATCACGTCCGAGACAAGTAGACCGACTTCTGCCGGCTTCTACTACTATTACTCCACTCATCGACCGCTATCCAGCATGCATCTCAAGAAAACAGAGTAACACCTTAAGCAAGATGACATGATGTAGAGGGATAAATTCATGCAATATGATAAAAACCCCATCTTGTTATCCTCGATGGCAACAATACTATATGTGCCTTGTTGCCCCTACTGTCACTGGGAAAGGACACCGCAAGATTGAACCCAAAGCTAAGCACTTCTCCCATTGCAAGAAAAACCAATCTAGTAGGCCAAACCAAACAGATAATTCGAAGAGACTTGCAAAGATAACCAATCATACATAAAAGAATTCAGAGAAGATTCAAATATTATTCATAGATAATCTTGATCATAAACCCACAATTCATTGGTCTCAACAACACACCGCAAAAAGAAGATTACATCGAATAGATCTCCACAAGAGAGGGGGAGAACATTGTATTGAGATCCAAAAAGAGAGAAGAAGCCATCTAGATACTAACTATGGACCCGAAGGTCTGAGGTAAACTACTCACACTTCATCAGAGGGGCTATGGTGATGATGTAGAAGCCCTCCATGGTGGATGCCCCCTCCGGCGGAGCTCCGGAACAGGCCCCAAGATGGGATCTCGTGGGTACAGAAGGTTGCGGCGGTGGAATTAGGTTTTTGGCTCCGTATCTGATCGTTTCGGGGTACGTAGGTATATATAGGAGGAAGAAGTACGTCGGTGGAGCAAGGTGGGGCCCATGAGGGTGGAGGGCGCGCCCTGGGGGGTGGGCGCGCCCCCCTACCTCGTGCCCACCTCCTTTCTTTCTTGACGTAGGGTCCAAGTCTCCTGGATCATATTCGGTGAGAAAATCACGTTCCCAAAGGTTTCATTCCGTTTGGACTCCGTTTGTTATTCCGTTTCTTCGAAACTCTGAAATAGGCAAAAAACAGCAATTCTGGGATGGGCCTCCGGTTAATAGCTTAGTCTAAAAAATAATATAAAAGTGGAAAATAAAGCCCAATAATGTCCAAAATAGCAGATAATATAGCATGGAGCAATCAAAAATTATAGATATGTTGGAGACGTATCAGGCATCCCCAAGCTTAATTCATGCTCGTCCTCGAGTAGGTAAATGATAAAAACAGAATTTTGGATGCGGAGTGCTACTTGGCATAATTTCAATGTAATTCTTCTTAATTGTGTTATGAATATTCAGATCCTAAAGATTCAAGACAAAAGTTCATATTGACATAAAAATAATAATACTTCAAGCATACTAACTAAGCAATTATGTCCTCTCAAAATAACATGGCCAAAGAAAGTTCATCCCTACAAAATCATATAGTTTAGTCATGCTCCATTTTCGTCACACAAGAATGCTCTCATCATGCACAACCCCGATGACAAGTCAAGAAATTGTTTCATACTTTAGTAATCTCAAACCTATAAACTTTGACGCAATATATGAGCGCGAGCCATGGACATAGCACTATGGGTGGAATAAAATATGATGATGGGGGTTATGTGGAGAAGAAAAAAAGGATAATATCTCACATCAACGAGGCTAATCAATGGGCTATGGAGATGCCCATCGATTGATGTTAATGCAAGGAGTAGGGATTGCCATGCAACGGATGCACTAGAGCTATAAATGTATGAAAGCTCAACAAAAAAACTAAGTGGGTGTGCATCCAACTTGCTTGCTCACGAAGACCTAGGGCACTTGAGGAGGCCCATTGTTGGAATATACAAGCCAAGTTCTATAATGAAAAATTCCCACTAGTATATGAAAGTGACAAAACAAGAGACTCTCTATCAAGATGATTATGGTGCTACTTTGAAGCACAAGTGTGGCAAAGGATAGTAGCATTGTCCCTTCTCTCTTTTTCTCTCATTTTTTTGGGCCTTCTCTTTTTTTATGGACTTTTTTTTATATTCCTCACTTGGGACAATGCTCTAGAAAATGATGATCATCACACTTTTATTTATTTACAACTCAATGATTACAACTCGATACTAGAACAAAGTATGACTTTATATGAATGCCTCCGGCGGTGTACCGGGATATGCAATGAACAAAGAGTGACATGTATGAAAGAATTATGAATGGTGGCTTTGCCACAAATACTATTTCAACTACATGATCATGCTAAGCAATATGACAATGATGAATGTGTCATGATAAACGGAATGGTGGAAAGTTGCATGGCAATATATCTCGGAATGGCTATGGAAATGCCATAATAGGTAGGTATGGTGGCTGTTTTGAGGAAGATATAAGAAGGTTTATGTGTGAAAGAGTGTATCATATCACGGGGTTTGGATGCACCGGCGAAGTTTGCACCAACTCTCAATGTGAGAAAGGGCGATGCACGGTACCGAAGAGGCTAGCAATGATGGAAGGGTGAGAGTGTGTATAATCCATGGACTCAACATTAGTAATAAAGAACTCACATACTTATTGCAAAAATCTACAATCCATCAAAAACCAAAGCACTGCGCGCATGCTCCTAGGGGGATAGATTGGTAGGAAAAGACCATCGCTCGTCCCCGACCGCCACTCATAAGGAGGACAATCAAAGAGCACCTCATGTTTCAAATTTGTGACATAACTTTACCATACGTGCATGCTACGGGACTTGCAAACTTCAACACAAGCATTTCTCAAATTCGCAACTATTCAACTAGCACGACTTTGATATTATTACCTCCATATCTCAAAACAATCATCAAGCATCAAACTTCTCTTAGTATCCAACACACTCATAAGAAAGTTTTTACTATTTTTATTTAAGCAAATTACCAAGGTATTTAAGACTCTCAAAATAATCTAAGTGAAGCATGAGAGATCAATAGTTTCTATAAAACAAATCCACCACCGTGCTCTAAAAGATATAAGTGAAGCACTAGAGCAAAACTATATAACTCAAAAGATATAAGTGAATGACATATAGTATTCTAACAAATTCCAATTCATGTATGGGTCTATCAAAAGGTGTGTACAGCAAGGATGATTGTGGTAAACTAAAAAGCAAAGACTCAAATCATACAAGATGCTCCAAGCAAAACACATATCATGTGGTGAATAAAAATATAGCTCTGAGTAAAGTTATCGATGGACGTAGACGAAAGAGGGGATGCCTTCCGGGGCATCCCCAAGCTTTGACTTTTTGGTGTCCTTAGATTATATTTGGGGTGCCATGGGCATCCCCAAGCTTAGGCTCTTTCCACTCCTTGTTCCATAATCCATCAAAAGATTTCACCCAAAACTTGAAAACTTCACAACACAAAACTCAACAGAAATCTCGTGGGCTCCGTTAGCGAAAGAAAACAAAAGACCACTTCAAGATACTGTAATGAACTCATTCTTTATTTATATTGGTGTTAAACCTACTGTATTCCAACTTCTCTATGGTTAATAAACTATTTTACTAGCCATAGATTCATCAAAATAAGCAAACAACACGCGAAAAACAGAATCTGTCAAAAACATAACAGTTTATAGTAATCTGTAGAGTAAAATGCACTAGTGGTCATTGAACTTATCGTATACGCTCACTTTGGTCACTGTATTTAAGAATACGGTCAATACGGTCTCTATATACGTGCTAAGATGATTATACGGTCACTGCCAGATCGTATAGCTTTGTATTTCATCTATTTGACAAGTCAAACAAGGCCTTGTAAGTTTTTTTTTCTCTGACTGTGTGAGCCCTACCTGTCAGTGGGTGGAAGAAAGGAGTAGGAGGAAATAAAAATTATGCGCCTGTGTGGAGTCGAAACCAGACCCTCGCGCTTATTGCCAAGTCTCGTTTTTCGTCCAATAGGTCAAGTGCATCCTGACGAGCCTTTTCTTTGTCAACCTCAACATAAGCCGCCACGCGAGGTGAGTCATGCCGGATGTCGCTTGGCAGAACCGCCTCAGCTCCGTACACCATGAAGAAAGGTGTGTAACCCGTCGATCTGTTAGGTGTAGTGTTGATGCTCCAAAGTACAGATGGTAACTCCTCCACCCAACAACCTGGCGTCCACTGTAAGGGCACCAAGAGCCGGGGCTTGATACCTTTCAAGATCTCTTGATTAGCTCTTTCCGCCTGACCATTGGACTGAGGATGAGCCACAGCCGACACGTCAAGCCGGATAAGCTCTCGTTGACAGAACTCTTCCATGGCTCCTTTGGAGAGGTTAGTGCCATTGTCAGTGATAATACTATGTGGAAAGCCGAAATGGAAAATCACCTTTTTCATGAACTGGACCGCCGTGGCTGCATCACACTTGCTGAATGGCTCTGCCTCAACCCACTTTGTAAACTTGTCAACTGCCACCAAGAGGTGTGTCTTTTTATCCTTAGACCTTTTGAAAGGTCCAGCCATGTCAAGCCCCCAGACTGCGAACGGCCAAGTAATTGGAATCATCCTCAATTCCTAAGCCGGCACATGGGCTCGTCGTGAGAACTTCTGACATCCGTCGCATTTACTGACCAGATCTTCTGCATCAGCATGAGCCGTCAACCAATAAAACCCATGACGGAAAGCTTTTGCCACAAGAGATTTTGAGCCGGCGTGATGACCACAATCACCTTCATGAATCTCACGAAGGATCTCCTGACCCTCCGTAGGCGACACACAACGTTGAAACGCTCCAGTGACGCTGCAATGATGTAACTCACCATTGATAATTGTCATAGACTTGGACCGCTGGACGATTTGTCTTGCCAAGGTCTCATCTTCAGGCAACTCTCCCCGGGTCATGTAAGCCAAATAAGGCACTGTCCAATCCGGGATAACGTGGAGAGCCACCACCAGCTATGCCTCCGGGTCTGGTATTGCCAGATCTTCCTCCGTAGGTAACTTAACCGAAGGATTATGCAAAACATCAAGAAAAGTGTTAGGCGGCACCGGCTTACGCTGAGATCCCAGCCGGCTTAAGGCATCAGCCGCCTCATTCTTCCTACGATCAATGTGCTCCACCACATAACCCTTGAAGTGCCCAGCCACCACGTCAACGTCACGACGATAAGCTGCCATAGAGGGATCTTTGGAATCCCACTTGCCTGACACCTGTTGGGCCACAAGGTCTGAGTCTCCTAAGCACCTTACCCGGCTCAAGTTCATCTCGTTAGCCATCCGGAGACCATGGAGTAAGGCCTAATACTCAGCTTCATTGTTAGTACAAGGAAACATAAGCCGGAGCACATAACAGAATTTGTCACCTCGAGGGGAAGTTAACACGACCCCAGCCCCCGAGCCTTCCAGCTGCCTGGACCCATCAAAGTGAATCGTCCAATATGTGTTATCAGGCTTCTCCTCAGGTGCCTGTAGCTCTGTCCAGTCATTGATGAAATCCACCAAGGCTTGAGACTTAATGGCAGTACATGGCACATATTTCAAACCATGCGGCCCGAGCTCAACATCCCACTTGGCGACTCGTCCTGTGGCCTCTCTGTTCTGGATAATGTCTCCCAAGGGGGCAGAACTCACCACCGTAATAGGGTGACCTTGGAAATAGTGTTTTAGCTTCCGGCTTGCCATGAATACTCCGTAAACCAGCTTCTGCCAATGAGGGTACCTTTGCTTTGACTCTATGAGCACCTCACTGACATAATAAACCGGCCGTTGAACCAGATGCTCCTTTCTGGCCTCCTTGCGTTCCACCACAATTGCAACACTGACGGCTCGTGAATTAGCAGCCACATATAACAGCAAAGGCTCTTTGTCAATAGGAGCTGCCAGGACCGGCGGCTCAGATAACTGCCTCTTCAAATCCTCAAAGGCAGCGTCAGCAGCATTACTCCAGACAAAGGTGTCCGCCTTTTTCATCATCTGATACAACGGCAAGGCCTTCTCACCTAGCCGGCTTATGAACCGGCTTAAAGCAGCAACACAACCCGCTAGTCGCTGAACATCATTTATGCACGCCGGCTTAGCCAAAGAGGTAATTGCCTTGATCTTCTCCGGGTTAGCTTCAATGCCCCTGTTTGAGACCAAGAATCCCAAAAGCTTGCCCGCAGGTACACTAAATACACACTTCTCCGGGTTAAGCATCATCTTGTAAACCCGGAGGTTATCAAAGGTTTCCCTGAGATCAGGTATCAAGGTTTCCGTCTCTCTGGACTTCACCACTATGTCATCCACATAAGCATGAACATTGCGCCCAATCTGATTATGGAGACAATTCTGTACACACCGTTGATAAGTCGCCTGGGCACTCTTGAGCCCAAAAGGCATAGACACATAGCAGAAGGCTCCAAACGGAGTGATTAAAGTTGTCTTCTCCTGGTCCTTAACTGCCATTTTGACCTGATGATAACCAGAGTAAGCATCCAAAAAACTCAAACGTGCGCAACCCGACGTAGCATCAATGATTTGATTGATACGGGGAAGAGCGAAAGGATCATCCGGACAAGCTTTGTTCAAGTCCGTATAATCCACACACATCCGTCAGGTGTCATTTTTCTTGAGCATGAGCACCGGGTTAGCCAACCACTCTGGGTGAAAGACTTCAATAATGAACCCAGCCGCCAAGAGCCGGGCGACCTCCTCTCCAATAGCTTTTCGTCGCTCCTCATTGAATCGCCGCAGAAACTGCCTGACCGGCTTATACTTCAGATCAATATTAAGAGTGTGCTTAGCGAGTCCTCTTGGTACACCCGGCATGTCAGAAGGTTTCCATGCAAAGATGTCCCGATTCTCACGGATGAACTCGATGAGCGCACTTTCCTATTTAGGATCCAAGTTGGCACTGATGCTGAACTGCTTAGACGAATCGCCCGGAGTAAAATCAACAAGCTTAGTCTCTGCAGCCGACTTAAACTTCATGGTCGGGTCATGTTCCATCGTCGGCTTCTTGAGGGAGGTCCTATCCGCCGAGTCAACGTTATCCTGATAAAATTTGAGCTCCTCTGCTGCACAGACAGACTCGGCGTAAGCCGCATCGCCTTCTTCGCATTCCAGGGCCACCTTTCGGCTTCCATGCACAGTGATGGTGCCCTTGTAACCCGGCATCTTGAGCTGTAAATAAACATAACACGGCCGCGCCATGAACTTGGCGTAAGCCGGCCGCCCGAACAAAGCGTGATACGGACTCTTGATTTTGACCACCTCGAAGATTAATTTCTCAGCCCTAGAATCATGCTCGTCCCCAAAAGCTACCTCCAGCTCAATCTTACCCACAGGATACGCCGACTTACCAGGCACCACTCCATGGAAGACGGTGTTGGAAATCTTTAAGTTCTTGTCAGTTAAGCCCATGCGCCGAAAGGTTTCATAATAGAGGATGTTGATGCTGCTGCCTCCATCCATGAGCACCTTAGTGAATTTGTAACCACCAACCTGCGGTGCTACTACTAGGGCCAGTTGACCCGGATTATCAACCCGGGGGGTGATCCTCCCTGCTCCAGACAATGGGCTGCTCTGACCACCGTAAGTAATGAGGGACTGCCGGTTCAACTGAATTCACAGCCCTCTTATGAACCTTCTGATCACGTTTACACAAACTTGTGGTGAACACGTGATATTGTCCACTGTTTAGCTGTTTTGGATGGCTCTGATAACCTGACTGCTGCTGCTGACCTCCTTGACCAGACTGTTGTTGGTTATAGCCACCCTGGTTTCCCTGAAAGCCGGGACATGAACCGCCGCCCAGGCCATGAAAGCCGCCGGCTCCTGAACCGCCGCCCGGGCCTTGGTTACCATTAAACATGTTGGAATTCTTGAAAGCCTTCATGATTGCACAATCCTTCCATAAGTGAGTCGCTGGATTT
This sequence comes from Aegilops umbellulata, assembly GCA_032464435.1. Taxonomy (NCBI): domain Eukaryota; kingdom Viridiplantae; phylum Streptophyta; class Magnoliopsida; order Poales; family Poaceae; genus Aegilops; species Aegilops umbellulata. Next base: position 5,524,226 of record CP136058.1, on the reverse strand, counting down.
TCCCGGGTGCCATGACTTGGACAAGGCTCATTGAGTAGCTGTTCAAGAGATGGACCTGACCCGCCAGACCGAGGGGGCGGTTTCCCCTTCCGTTTCAGACTGTTACCTTGTGCATTAGCCACAAATTCTGGGTTACCGTCGGCCTTACGCTTATTGCCTCCTTGATTTGCCGGATTATGCTGCTGACCCTTTCCATTACCGTTCTTCTTTCCCTTCCCTGTCTTTTCCTTATCAGACGCGGGATCCTTGGTACTATCAAAATCGGCATATTTGACTAAAGCCGCCATCAGCATCCCCATATCGTTGCAATCGCGCTTAAGACGCCCCAGCTTCTGTCTCAGAAGTTCAAAGCGGCAATTCTTCTCCAGCATAAGAACTGCTGAGCCGGCATCCATCTTGTCAGACGAATGTATTATCTCTTTGACCCGGCGCACCCAATGAGTCGTAGATTCACCCTCCTCCTGCTTACAATTTGTCAAGTCCACAATCAACATAGATTGCTTGCAAGTGTCTTTGAAGTTTTGGATGAAACGAGCCTTCAGCTCTGCCCATGAACTAATGGAATTGGGTGGCAAACCCTTTAACCAAGAACGGGTCGTTCCATCCAACATCATGGTGAAGTATTTAGCCATCACTTCATCACTAACCTCCAGCAGCTCCATGGCCATCTCGTAGCTCTCAATCCACGCCCCAGGCTGTAAGTCGGCCGTATAATTCGGTACCTTTCAAGGTCCCTTGAAATCCTTGGGCAGACGTACATTGCGTAGAGCCGGTACCAGACAAGGAACGCCTCCGGTTCTAGTAGCAACTCCTGCCTCCATTGAAGTCGTCGGATAAGCCAGTATGTCCTGCTGATCTGCTAGCTGAGCCGCCCGTTCATCCTCCTGACGTATACGATCCTCCACCGGGTTATATCCACCGGGCTGGTTCCGTCGCTGAGTGTTGCTTGACAGGGCCTCCGACTCCATGCGTCTGCTGTAACTCGAGCTCTGGTTCTGACGAGGCAGAGCTAACCAGGGCGGAGGAGTTGAGTGAATCATATCCCGGCTGTAGGAGTAGGTCTCTTGCTGAGCCAGCGCTGTTTGGACAAGTTCCCTGATCCTCCGGGTTTCCACCGCAGTCAGATCATCACCATCTACTGGAAGAGCTGCCAAACGTGTTGATGCTGCAATCAGGTTTTCCATGGGGTTGGAGAAGCGACCCGGTGGTATTGGCACGTAATGGGGCGGTGCCATATTGCCATGACGAGGTGTCGTCACCTGAGGCTGAACCGGGCCTCCTGCTCCGGATGTCATAAACTGATCTGCCCCTAGCGGGTTACTTGGGCCGGCTCCGGGTGTAGCAAAGAGATTTCAGGGATCGTAAATCTGAGGTAAGCGGGGCTGAGTCTTCTGATGTCTCCTCCTCATCACCTCATTAGACGCGTTCAGGCTCAACGTGAGCTGAAAGGCCTCTGCCTGAAGCTGATGTGCTCGTGCGTCCAAAGCCGCTCGCTCTATGGCCAATCTAGTATCTTCAGCTGATAAGGTCTCCTTGGCCTGAGCGATCTCTTCACGAACCCGCGCCACCTCTGAGTTATGCTCATCTTGATTTGCAGGGATGACCGTAATAGTTAACAAGGTTGTAAGTGTATCCATTAGATCCATCAACACCTCAGCCGGTGAGCGCATAGGGCCTCCTGCCCCGGCTGCTCCTAACCCGGACGTTGTTGCTGTCGAAGCCGTAGAATTTTGGCCGGGTTAAGTACCAGCCATGAAGACTCCTGCCCAATTTGGTGACTCCGAGGGGTCCGGAATAGTGCTGCCATCGGAACAGCTCCAAAGCATGCCATCTTGGACCTGATACAGCGAATCCGTTGAACCGACGGACGAATCACCATCCGAGAGGACGGCCGGCTCACCAGCTTTTTCAGATCCTTCAGAAATTTCACCTCCGTGGATGCAACCCACAAAGGCACGCTTCACGACGGGTTGAGCTCGGGCGGGTCTCGCACACTGAGCCGTCTCGACGAGGTCGGCGCAGTTGTCCAGCTCAGGGCTCGGCTCACCAATCCGGCCGATGAAGACGTGAATTCCGCCGAAGGGGACCCGGTACCCATACTCAACTGAGCCGGCGTCGGAGCCCCAGCCTTCATCGTCGATGTAGATCATGCCGCGACGACTCTTGGTCATCCGGCCAACTGCATATCCCTTGAGCCCTTCGAAGTTGCCCTTCAAGAACTCAAATCCACCGTGCGCTAGCCCCACGGTGGGCGCCAACTGTCGTGGAATTGTCACGGCAGATGTCCTCTTGCAAGGACTTAGTCGTGGAGCCATCGCAACTAGGAAGCTTAAAGGGGTTAATCGGGACAAAGGACACGAGAGGTTTATACTAGTTCAGCCCCTTACGGTGAAGGAAGGCCTACGTCTAGTTGGGCTGGTATTGCTTGAGGTTTCGATGACCAGGGAGCGAGATACGCTATGCCTGGCTCTCGATGTGTTGTTTCTTGCCCTAAGCCGCCGGCGGGTCGTCCCTTATATACACGGGTTGACGCCCTCCGGCTTACAGAGTCCCGGCCGGCTTATAGACAGTGTCTGGCTCGGTGACTAGTTAATTCTACCTTATAATACAAGTCATGCTGTTATGGCGGTTTAACCACTATGGGCCTAAAATCGCCTATGGGCCTTAGACCCTTTATTGAACCGTCGTCCTCATGCTGGGTCTTGGGCTTCCTTCACGATGAGTACTCTTTGCGTAACCCGGCCCCTCCTGGGCCGGCTTACTCAAATAGTTATATCCCCGACAGAAGGGGTAAAGTGGTGAGGTTGCAGCAGCGACTAAGCAGAGTATGGTGGCTAACTTACGCAAATAAGAGCGCGAAGAGAAGCAAAGCAAATAGTCGTCATCTAGTAATGATCAAGAAGTGATCCTGAACTCCTACTTACGCCAAACATAACCCAGAAACCGTGTTCTCCTCTCGATCAGCCCCGAAAAGAGAAACTCACGGTTACGCACACGGTTGGTGTATTTTAGAAGAGTTTACTTCAAGTTTACTACAACCGGACATTAACAAATTCACATCTGCCATATAACCGCGGGCATGGCTTTTGAAAGTTCAAACCCTGCAGGGGTGTCCCAACTTAGCCCATGATAAACTCTCGCGATCAACGAAGGATATTCCTTCTCCCGGGAAGACCCGATCAGTCTCGGAATCCCGTTACAAGACATTTCAACAATGGTAAAACAAGTCCAGCAAAGCCGCTCGAATGTGCCGACAAATCCCGATAGGAGCTGCACATATCTCTTTCTCAGGGCACATCCGGATGAGACATCCTACGAGTAAAACCAATCCTCAAGTTTTCCCAAGGTGGCCCTGCAGTCTACTCGGTTCGGACCAGCACTTAGAGAAGCACTGGTCCGGGGGGGCTAAATAAATATGACCCTCGGGTTGGCCGACCCAAGGGAAGGGGTGATAACTTGTTAGGCAAATGTAAAACCAAGGTTGGGCCTTGCTGGAAGAGTCTTATTCAAGGAGAACTGTCAAGGGTGTCCCATAAATCACCCAACCGCATTAGGGACCCAAAATCCGGGAACATAATATAGATATGACGGGAACTAGGGCGGCAAGAGTGGAACAAAACACCAGGCATAAGGCCGAGCCTTCCACCCTTTACCAAATATATAGATGCATTAATAGTATAAGAGATATTGTGATATCCCAAAATAAATATAATCCAACATGGAGCAATCTTCATCTTCACCTGCAACTAGCAATGCTATAAGAGGGGCTGAGCAAAAGCGGTAACATAGCCAAATAACGGTTTGCTAGGACGGGTGACAAAGGTTAGAGTTTCATGGCAATTTGGGAGGCTTGAGCAACTAGTGGTAGGTAACGCAGCATAGCGATAGAACGAAGCAACTAGCATAGCAATGATAGTAATGAGATCCAAGGTGACGGTCATCTTGCCTGAAATCCCGCAAGGAAGAAGAACGAGTCCATGAAGAAGATGAAGCCACGGAGACAAACCAAGCGAAGACGAACGAATCCTCGCGATCGCAACGAAACGGGAACTATTGAGAAGAAGCACACAACATGGTAAACACCCCATACAAGAACAAGGCATGATGCTCAACCAAGTATGATGCATGACAAGGCTACATGAAGCTAGTCATGGCAAGAGATGATGCATACAAGAACAACACATCAAGGCAAGTTTAAATGAGGCCGGAAACAACATATCACAAATCCGGTAAGTCCTCATATGCAAATTTCGAAATTGGTCCAGATCTGAGTAAACATTATGCTCAATTTCTTAAACATCAAGTTAAGATGCACCACAATGATCTACACGAAATTCTAGTCAAGTTACATATAAAGTTCATTAGATTCGGCGCTACGGCCTAGAAGATATGAGCAAAACAAGATAAGCATGGCATTGATGCAAAATGCTTTCAAATATCAAGCCAACACATCAAAACATGGATGCAACAAGGTAATATGAAACTACATGCAAAACTAAGCAAGTTTCATATAGAGCACACTCAAAACGGAGCAACGATTCAAACACATATACACTATACAAGTCTAAAGGACAAGCTGTCCAAAACAGCAACTAGACAACTTGCAAGCATCAAAACGACATGCTACAGGATCTCAACATGAAAACAAAAGGCATGGACATGATGTACAGGTAAAGCATGACAAAACATGAACCCTGAGCTATCTCCAGAAATCACTAGAACAAGTTCAAAAGGACATGGCAAGATTGCAAGTAATAACAGGTTCAAAGACATGGCATAAATAACATCAGGTTGCAATGTCTAGAGCTACTAAACAACATGTTACAGCAAGCTATAGTGTCAAGCTAGAGCATTGCATGAATCTAATCAAATCATAAAACAAACATCCCTTACTGACTATGAGCCAGAAGGGCACAGAAAATATTATGGCACCCATATAAACATAGCAAGTTTCGTTACAGATTCAGACTTAGTGAAATTAACAGAGCATGGCAGGAACAACGATAAGTAGGCATATTGGTGAGCTCGAATCACTCACCACAAGGCATTGCATGACAAAACAAGCATAGCAACAGCAATAAGACATGTTCATGAAGCTAAGCATGGCAAGGGAAAGTTCATAGGGTGCATGGATCACTAACAACGACCTTGGCAAAATTGAATAACATGTAAACAATCTGCCAGGAACATTTCATGGCAAAAGTAGAGAAAGATTCAGACATGCTAGAGCACTCTTAAATACAACCAGAGGCATGGATAAATAGAGCATAACCATATGTTCACAACATCCTTACTGAACATACTCAAAAGAGGCATGGATCTCACTGTACCAACATGAATACATGGCATAAAAATAACAGCAGACAAGGACTTAGTGAAATTCTAAGTCTCTGAAATCAGCAACATCACGGAGGCTACTTTGCAAGTATGAAACAATCAATACATGGCTTATCATAAAGAATGGGTTGCACCACAGCAAAGATGACATGTTATAGGTCATAACACCTGTAGACTTTATGCTCAAAAGAAAATCACACAAAAAGATACAAAAATGACAAATGAGCATGTTCTGTTAAGTTACAGCAGACAACATTATATAACACTCTTGCAACGGTGATTAGGGCATCAAGGTGAACTAAAATGAACATGGCACAATGGAACACAATGAAGAGAACAACATGATGAACATTTCAGTATATCATACACTCAAAACGGAGCAGTAGTCTAAGAGATATGATGCGATGAAATATGCACCAGAATGTAAAGATTTTTGGGACTCGGCAAAAAAACGAAGTCAACCTCGTGGATCTGGGGTTCCGGGCGCGGATTATGAGGTTCGTCGGGGTTTGTCGCCGGACTTGACGGGGAAGACAGGGACGGCGGTCGGAGGTGAGGGAGAGGGCGCCGGAGGCGTCGAGGTCGCCGCATCCGGTCGCTCCTCGACCGGATCTGGCCGGAGAAGGGAAGGAAGGGGCGCCGAGGCAGAGGCGGCTCCAGCGAGCTCCTGCAGCGGCGAGCATGCGGGCACGGTTGGCGGCACAGCGCGGTGGCGGACGGGCAGCGGGCGCAGCTCGAGGACGCGGCGACGAAGGGCGGCGGGGTGGCGCGGTCCGGGGTTGGGCAAAGGAGCGGGAAGCGGGCGCGGGCGCTCGGGCGGCGGCGGCGGAGCGCTCGGGCCCCGATGGGCTTCCCAGGGTCCGATCCGGGTCCTGGCGGGCCCGCGGGCGTCACGGCGGCGCGGGGAGGCTAGGGGGCGACGTGGAGGCGCGCCGTTGGCTGAGAAGGCGGCGCTTGCGGCGGCTGGCGAGCGGCGGCGCGCCAAGTGGCGGATCTGCAGCGGCTGGGCGTGGAAAACAAGGCCGGTGGCGCTGATTTCGAGGGGGAGTTGTCTGCTGCCAAAAATGGAAGGAGAGGCTTCCTTTTATAGGCAGGGTTAGGGTTTGAGGGGTTAGGAGGGGGTTTTCGGACCGTGCGATCGTCCTCGGACGCCTCCGGACGCGAGAAGGGTTAGGTGGGCTGCCGGTGGGGATAGCGGGATGTGTAGAGAGGAGGTAGTCTGCGTGGAAAGAGGAGGAATGCAGCCCGGCGGTTGTTTCCGAAGACCGAAAACATCCGACGATAGACCGTCTATAATGTCGCTATATATTTAACGACTGGGCTATCAAACGAGCTCTGAATGCGAAGAAACTTGACAGGCGCTCTGTCTACACTATAATAAGACCGCATGCCAAGTTTCAACCCGTTCCGAGAAGATTTTTCGGCCACTCGCGAAACGAGGTAAAGGGGGCGCCGGAGGACATAGGAGTGCCGGATTGGAAAACGGACAACAGGAAAAATGCTCGGATGCATGAGACGAACACGTATGCAATGCAATGCATATGATGACATGGCCAAATGCAACACGCAAGCAAATGACATGGCAACGCTGACGAATAACTGGCGGACACCTGGCGCATCAGATCCGAGGCATTACAAGCTCTATGGTTACAATTTTTGCGTAAAGCCAATTTTTCCCTACTGCAAAGGAATAAATTTATTTAACTATCATGGTGGTTGTTAAACATTGATAATGGTTGACAGCATCCTCAATCCCATTAAAATAATCATCATTAAAACCCAACCAAATTAATTAAAGTAACATGATGAGATTCACATGATAATCCAAGTACTAGATACTCAAAACGTCCATAACCGGGGACAACCATGATTAGTTTGTACACTCTGCAGAGGTTTGCGCACTTTTTCCCACAAGACTCGATCTCCTTCATTGGATTTCTCGCACTACATGGTGTTTGAGAAACGGATGACCGAGACACAGTCTTTCAGAAGCGCTAGCACCTTACGATGGATAGACCTATACACCTACTTTCCCCTACATCTGCTAGTCTACCCTGTAAGAGTTCACACGACTTAATCAACTATGCCAGAGCCCATAATGGCTTGTGGCTGCACACGGAAGTTTCTAGTATGAAATAATCTCATGATCCCTTTGAGCCTGGGTGGCGGTCCATAAAGAAAAACAATAGGCAATCCTGGAATACCCAGGTACCTCAATCCACCCAAATGTGTGTTTAAGTTGCCACCTTAAGTAAACCATTAATTTATCAAACTCGCATCTGTCATGGATATCACTCACCCAATCCACGTCTACTAGCATAGCATGGCATAATAAGCAAACGTAGAAGTAACTCCCAAAGGTTGATAATAAAACAGGTAATAGGTGCTACCTCAGCTACTTCCCATCCCACAATTTAATTAGATCCTGATCATGCCGAGTTTGAGGATTGATCTAATGCAATAAAACTGGGTAGTAAAAGAGGTATGATCAAAGTGTTACTTGCCTTGCTGATGATCCGCGAAACCTAGAGATTCGAAGTAACAGGCGGCGCACTCCGGGTATTCTATCGCAGACAAACAAACAAGCATACAATAAGTACTCATCTAATGCACAGGTAAAACTCAAATAAGAGATCTAACCAGAAAGTTCAACTTAAGAACTCCGGTTTGCAAAAAGAATCAAATCGAATGAAGCAACGAAAGTCCAACGGCGAAGGAAAACAACTTCGTTCTACTAATCTGGATCTAAGTCAAATTTTACAAAAGCAAAAACTTGTTTAAGTTGGTTAAACGGATAGAGGGTTTCCAGACGAAACTCCACGTGCTTGAATCGCCTGATTCTCATAAACGAGCGAAAAGTTATACTAAAACGAAAATTGGATCAGAAATCGCGATCAGAAAATAACCGCGAAAAATCCGAGAAAAAGAAAAATGACGAACGGATTATCGAACGAATGTTCGTTATCCAGATCTAAACGATGAACACGTTCGTTAAAACGAACGAACGAGCAAACGCTCGCTATTTAACCTAACCCAAAAAAAACCGATCTAATAAAAAAACCGAAACTAAAAAAATAAACCGACGAAAACCGATCGGTTTTTAGAAAAAACCGACGACACGGATTTCGAGGCAAGGCGAACCTCGGGCGGCGGGATCGGCGGCGGCGGCGTCCGGCGGGTCCGCGGGTGGCGGCGCGGTGGCGGGCGACGGCGGCCCGGCGCGGCGGCGGCGGCGCAGGCGGCGGCGCGGCGCGGGCGGCGAGGCAGCGGCGGCGGCTACTGGCGGCGGCGCGGGGCTGGGGCGCGGGCGGGCTAGGGTTTGGGGCGGCTGGGCCTTCGGGCTGGCTCCCCCCCCCCCCCCCCGCTTATAAAGCCACCTCGGGCCGGAGTCCCGGTCGGACACGGCCCGTAGGTCGGTTCGTTTTTTTAAATATTAACGCGTAGAAGAAAAATAAAAAGAAATACTAAACGGACTCCAAAAATCCCGGACTTCTAAAATCAATCCCGACAAAGTGAACATTTATTTGGGGCCTAAATGCAATTTTGGAAAAACGCAAATTTTTCCTAAATTCAAATAAAATATCGAAAAACTCCGAAATAAAATATTATTTGATTTTATTATTAAATCCTCAATATTTCGTTATTTTGGGAAAGTCATTTTATTCCCTCTCTCATAGTTTGTAATAGAAATAATTGATGATAAAATAAATAAAGTCAAATGATCCTATTTTCCAAATTTGAGAAAACTCAAATATGAAAATAACGAAATCCCCAACTCTCTCCATGGGTCCTTGAGTTGCATAGAATTTCTAGGATAAAAACCAAAAGCAAATAAAATATGACATGCATGATGATCTAATGTATAACATTTCAAATTGAAAATTTGGGATGTTACATGATAAAATAGAGGGATGATCCATTACTGCATTATGAAGGGGACACATATGTTGAGGAGATGTGGGATACAGATGAGGAGGAGGAGGAACTGTATGAGCCATCAGGTGAAGAAGAGGATGATGATGATGAAGAGGAGGAGGAATTGGAGGAAGAGGTGCAAGAGGAGCAACACAATAAAGAGGAGCAAGAGAGTGGGCAACATATTCAGAAGAAGAATAAGGCGAAGAGACACAAAAAAGGGCCAACTAGTAGATCACATGGAAGTATAGAGCAGATGTTTGAGGAGGACTGGATACCATCAGATGATAAGGACAAAAAACCAGTAGACCTGGGTTTGGAAGATGATGATGGTGCTGAGGCAATGGCTTATGTGTTGCCCAATGGTAGGAAGAGCAGAGCAAAGAAGATGAAGCCAGGGTTATGGTATGCTGAGGACAGAGCTAACCCAGAGGACCAATTTGTGAAGCATCCTTGCTTCATTTATGTGTACCAGTTCAGAATTGCACTCCAAACTCTGCACATATCACAAAACATGAACTTTGAATACCATAGAAACTACAGTGACAGGGTTATAGCACAGTGCATAGATGAGCAATGCCCTTTTTACATAGCAGCTTCTCAGATTGCAAATGAGAAGACATTCACCACTAGGAAGCAGTATTTGGTGCACACATGCCCTTCTGTGTCAGAGAGCACCAAATTCACTGCCAAGTGGGTTGCAAAACATTGTGAGGAGGCAGTGAGGAATGACCCTAACACAACAATAACAACAATTATTAACACCGCAAACAGCAAGTATGGAGTGGATATATCAACCCACATGGCCTACAAGGCTAGGAAGGCAGCAAAGAATGTTGTTTTAGGAGATCAGAAGGCCCAATACACCAGGATTAGGCTATCCTAGACACCAATCCAAGTTCTAGATGTATTGTGACAACAAAATATATTAGGGAGCATCCTAGCAAGAACCCTAGGTTTCATGGATTGTTCATCTGCCTGAATGGATCCAAAGAAGGGTTCCTCAATGGCTGCAGACCATTTATAGGTGATTGCCTTGTTGTTTCTGCCACTTATATGTTCTTTCAATTACTAATCATTTGTGGTAATATTGTAGGTTTGGATGGATGCTTCATAAAGCTCACTACTGGTCAACAAATCCTAGCTGCTACTGGAAGAGATGGGAACAACAACATTTTCCCATTGCTTTTGGAATTGTAGACAAGGAGGACACTGATTCCTGGACCTGGTTTCTATACCAGCTGAGGGTAGCAATAGGTGGGCAATCTGGAAAGTTTGGACAGTACACAATCATTTTAGATAGGCAAAAGGTAATATATTTAGTTGTAGTTACTTTCGTGTAGTTAGTTTCATTTAGTTCTAGTTACTTAGTTGTAGTTGTTTCATACAGGGTTTTTTGAAAGCCATAAATAGAGTCTTCCCCAATTGCCCACAAAGGTTTTGCCTTAGGCATATCTACCAGAACTTTCAAATTGCTAGGTTTAGAGGGCCAGAATTAAAAAAATACATGGATGCAGCAAGTTACTCATATACTGAACATGGTTTTGAAGTTGCCATGGATGAGTTAAAGAGAGAGTGTGAAGCAGCTTGGGTGTGGCTTAGCAAACTACCCAAACACACTTGGGCCAGACATGCCATGGATATGAACTGCAAGACAGACTTAGTTGTTAACAATCTAAGTGAGGTTTTCAATAGGTGGGTCCTAGATGTGAGGGCTAAGCCAATAAGGACCATGGTTGATGGAATTAGGACAAAGTTGATGGTGAAGTTCAATGCAAATAGAACAACATGTTGTCTTCATGGATTATGCGGCCTGGGGTGGCGCGAGGGTATCTTGGACGGCTCCTCTGTATATTTTGGGGGCGAATTTTGCTGAACAGATGCCGCAGGATGAAGATTGGATGCCCATCAATGGCAATCCACATCCGGTTCCCGGGGTTCCGTTCCCGGAACTGCCACCCTTCATTTTGCCTCCGTATCCAGCCTTGGGATGGAATGATGTCCCTCCTCCTCCTCCAGAGCCTGCCATTAATGATGTGGAAGACAACAGCTGGGGTAATTGGAATGAGCTAGTGGACCAGCCTGTGCCGCAAGATCAGGAATCTATGGTGATCGATGTCTCTGCTCAACCCAGTTCTGATGCTATCCAGCAGAATCATGCTATCCCTGTTATTTCTTGTGATGAGGAGCTGCTTCAGGCTGATATTTTTCCTTTGGCTGATGATATTAATAATGTTAGAAACTGGGCTATTGTGATCTACCAGCCTCCTCTGATTGTGCCTGAAGTGGAACTGTCTGCTGTTGTTCCGTTTGGGCCTCCTTTGCCTCCTGAGATGGTGTGGAGAAGGTCATTTGAAAATCTTCTACAGGCTCATGTTGTCTACAATGTTCCTAAACCTGTTGCTTTACAGCCTTTTGAGCTTGTGGTTTTATCTAAGAGGAGTTGGGACTTGGCCTTCGGTGACATTGATTTACCTATGCTAACCTGGAGGGAGCAGGCGCCAGTTAGGCCGGTTGCTAGGGCTTTGTTCTCTGAAGAAGTTGCTGACATTTAGCCTTCACCATCTGCAGCACCCCCTAAAGCTAGGAGGCCTCGCAAGATGTTGGTGCCCATTCCCATTGTTGACACTTCTGTTCCAAGATGCACCAGAAGCTCGGCCCAACGTGATGGTTTCAAGCCCACCTTTCAGGAACTTTCTCTGCAGCCCAAAAGGAGGGAGCCCAGAGCAAAGCCTTTCACAGCTGAGATGCCAGATGACCCAGCCCATGAGGAGATCCCGCCAGCTACACCTGTTGCTCGTCCGCAAGAAATTGGCAGGGAGCTGGAGATTGATGCTCAACTCCTATCTGTGGATGCTCTTATGGTGAATCGACCTCATGATGCTGCCACTAATGCAAATGATTAGTGTTCTCCTTTATTATTGGGTCTGGCAAGCCTCTAAATTTTCTTTGTTGTTGTCCTTTTATTGGTCACTTTATTATGCAAACTTTATTGTAATGATGTTGGGTCAGACTGTTATGTGCCCTTTTGTTCATATGGCATTGTGTGTTGTATGCTTTCTGGACCTTATCACTTTATGTTTTAATGAGTAATCTCTATAGAAACTGGAATGTTTTGTGCTGGAATGTCAGAGGTTTAAATTCAGAAGCGAGGCAGAGAGCAGTAAGGCAAAAAATTGATGAAAGTCAGTGTGTTGTTGCCTGTTTGCAGGAAACCAAATGTTCATCTTTTGAATCTAGGTCAATTAAGAGTTTCTGCCCAAGAGATTTGACAGCTTTGCTTGCTCTCCTGCAATGGGAGCCTCTGGGGGAATTCTTGTGGTCTCGAACTCCTCTGTCTTTCTTGGATTTTAATCAAAATTCAGAAGTTTGCTGTAGTTGTTGAGTTTGTGTCCAGACAGAACAATGAAAAATGGACTCTGGTTGCTGTACATGGACCTTGTCAGGGTGAAGCTAGAGACAATTTTGTCTCTTGGCTTTATAACCTAAATATTCCTGTTGATGAACATTGGCTGCTTTTAAGGGATTTTAATTCCATTAGGTCCATAGATAACAAGAATTTGCCTGGAGGGGACCTGAATGATATGTTCATCTTTAATGAGATTATTGGGCATTTGGGCCTCCTGGAGTTGCCCATCAAGGGAAGAGCTTTCACTTGGTCTAATATGCAAGATAGCCCACTTCTGGAGGAATTAGACTGGTTTTTTACCTCAGTAGACTGGATATCTCTCTATCCTATGACTGAAGTGCTCCCCCTTGCTAGGACTGCTTCTGACCATGTCCCCTGTGTTGTCACAATCAAAACATCTATCCCTAAGTCAAATCTTTTTAGGTTTGAAAACTATTGGTTGGAATTGGAAGGATTTATGGATTGTGTTGCTAAGTCTTGGAATATCCCTTCTAGGAAGGGGCACATAACTGCTAAAATTGTTGATAAGTTCAAGTCTCTTAGAATGTGCCTTAAAAGATGGCAAATGAATGTCTCAAAGTTGAAGCTCCTCATTGCTAAATGTAATCATGTTATTTTGCTGCTGGATGACTTGGAAGAGTAGAGGCCTCTGTTTATTCAGGAGCTTAATTTCAGGAAAATTGTCAAAGTGCACCTGGAGAAATTGCTACATTTGCAGTTCCTTTATTGGAAGAAAAGGTGTACTGTCAGATATATTAAGGTGGGAGGGGAAAATACAAAGTTTTTCCATGCCATGGCCACTGAAAGGCACAGGAGGAATTCTATTGCAAGCCTCAAATTGCCTGATGGTACTGTAGTCAATGATCATGCTCAAATGGAAGGAATCATCTGGAATTGTTTTAAAAATAGAATGGGCACATCAAGAGGCATTGTCATGGGCTTTGACCTCTCTGCTCTCATCACCCATGTGGCTGGCCTTGACATTCTCACCAAGCCTTTTGAAAAAGATGAAATGGACAAGGTGGTTCAGCATATGCCTGTTGATAAAGCTCCAGGTCCTGATGGTTTCAATGGTCTTTTCTTCAAAAAAATGCTGGCATCTAATTTCTAAGGACTTTTATCAGCTAGCTTAGGAATTCTATGAGGGTACTATTATCCTCGATAACATTAATGATTCTTACATTACCCTTGTACCTAAAAAGCTTTCACCTGAAGAGGTTGGAGATTATAGGCCTATTTCCCTCACTAGTATGGGCCTGAAATTTCTCTCTAAAATGGCAGCAAATAGGTTTCAAGAGTTGATTTTACAGTGCATCCACAAGAACCAATATGGTTTTATTAAGAGCAGAACAATTCAGGATTGTATTGGCTGGACTTTTGAGTATTTGCATCAGTGCCATCAATCTAAAAGGCCAATTGTAATCCTTAAGTTAGACTTTGAAAAGGCTTTTGACTCTTTGGAACATGAAGCTCTTTTTCAGATTCTTAGGCACAAAGGCTTTAATGAGAAATGGATTCTCTGGATGAAGCAGCTGCTGGGCACTGGTACTTCATCAGTTCTTCTAAATGGAGTTCCTGGGAGAAAATTTATTTGTAAAAAGGGAGTCAGGCAGGGTGATCCTGTTTCTTCTCTACTCTTTGTTATTGCTGATGACCTTTTGCAATCTGTCATCAATGACATGTTCAGAAGAGGAATTCTTCATCTGCCTATCCCTTGTCATGACCAGGATTACCCTGTGATCCAATATGCTTATGATACTCTAATCATCTTACCTGCTGACAGGATTCAGCTTCTGGCCTTGAAAGATATGCTCCAAGTGTTTGCTCAATCCACTGGCCTTGATGTCAACTATCACAATTCCTCATCCCCATAAATGTTGATCCTATTGTGATGAATGATCTTGCTGTTGCTTTTGGTTGCCAGATAGGAAAGATGCCTTTCACCTATCTTGGGCTGCCAGTGGGAACCACAAGGCCCAAAATGGTGGACTTTATGCCTCTGGTGGACTGTATGGAAAGGACAATGACTGCTAGTTCCTCTTTTCTTAATCAAGGGGAGAGACTCCAATTCCTGAACTCTGCTCTGTCCTCAATGCCCATCTTCTTCATGTGCAGCTTGGTTGTTCCAGCTAGTATCCTCAAGCAGTTAGAGAGAATTCAGAGGCAGTGTTTGTGGAGAAAGAATAGAGATGAACATGCCCCCTCCCTTGAAGCTTGGGAGCTTATTTGTTGGCCAAAAAACAGGGGTGGTCTTGGTATTCTCAATCCGGGGGTACAAAATGTTGCCTTGCTCCTCAAACATGTTAGTAATTTCCTCAATAAAAAAGATATTCCCTGGGTTTCTCTCATTTGGAATTCTTTCTACCATGAAAGGGTGCCTCAAGGAACATCTGCATGTGGCTCTTTCTGGTGGAAGGATATTTGCAAGGTTATGATCAGTTTTAGAGAGTGCTTTTGGGTTGAGGTTAATGATGGTGACACTACTCTGTTCTGGTCAGATAACTGGAATATTGGAGATGAGGTCTCTCCTCTTCAATCAAGATTTCCTAGGCTATTTTCTTATGTTAAGGACCCATGGATTACAGTCAAGGAATTCTTCAGTCCTCAGGATATTGTTCAGCATTTTCATCTCCCCCTGTCTGCTCAGGCTTTTGGAGAGTTGGGCATGATTCAACCTATGATGGGTTCTCATGGCAGAGTATCTGGCTCTAAGGATGTGTGGATTTGGCAGAACTCATCCAAGCAGTTTAGACCCAAGATGTTTTACTCCCACACATTTCAGTCTGAAACCTTTAACCCTCTGCTCTGTTGGATATGGAAATCTTCCTGTACTCTCAAGATTAAGGTTTTTGCTTGGATGCTCATCATGGACAGGCTGAATACTAAGGATATGGTAGAACAAAGGCATTGGCACATGGAGGATGGAGTGCATTGCAGGCTCTGCCCCCTGCAGGTTCGAGAAACCAGGGATCAACTTTTCTTTAATTGCAATTTCAGTGTTCGTGTCTAGAATTATCTACAAATTGATTGGCCTACAGGGCACTCTATGTCTGATGTGGTTATTCATGCTAGGAATGATTTTGACAAGCCATTTTTTCAGAAGTGGTGTTCACTGCATGATGGAACATCTGGATCATTCGAAATGCCAAGGTTTTCATAAATGAGAGGGCTAGTTTTTATAAATGGTGTGTTGCTTTTAGGCATGATATCTCTTTGTTGCAATATAGGATTAAATCTGCCTACAAGGATGACCTTGTCAAGTGGATCTCCTTCCTTCCCCCTTATGGCTTAGTGTAGTAAGGCTTTTCTACCTCCCTTCCCTCCTTTTAGTATAGTTTCTCTCAGTACATTACCCCTTGTAATCAGCTTTTGTATCTTGTTTCTTTGTTTTAATAAAGGTTTTGATATGCTGTGGGGGTTTGCCCCACAGTTCCCAGTCGGAAAAAAACTGATACTGTCAAATGGGAGATTTGTCCTACATATGCAGAGAAACTGGAAGAAGCAAAGAAGTGGTCTAGGAACTGGCAATCTTTGATGGCTGGACCACATCTTTACCAAGTGACAAGTGGAGAGAAAACATATGTTGTTAACCTGCAGGAAAATAGTTGTGGGTGTAGGAAGTGGGATATGACAGCAGTGCCTTGCCATCATGTTGTCTCTGCCATACACAAAGCTAAGCTCCAGCCAGAGGACTTTGTTCATGATTTTTTCAAAAAACCAATGTACAAGGCTGCTTACAGTCCCATAATCTATCCAGTACCTGGCCTTGACATGTGGCCAAGGACAAAAAGTAGTGACATTGAGCCTCCAGTCTTCAAAGAACACAAAGGCAAAGCACAAACTAAGAGAAGAAAGGGCAGACATGAGAAGCCAGCTCCAAAAGACACTTCAAGGATGGCCTCAATGAAAGGATCGAAGAAG
This sequence comes from Aegilops umbellulata, assembly GCA_032464435.1. NCBI lineage: Eukaryota > Viridiplantae > Streptophyta > Magnoliopsida > Poales > Poaceae > Aegilops > Aegilops umbellulata. The sequence continues at coordinate 5,507,644 of CP136058.1, read as the reverse complement.
AGGTGTCTAAAGGGGGGGTGAATAGACACTCAACCAAGGAAAGTGGCGGTTTTTAAGTTCTTCAAGTTGAAGTGGAGTTTTAGCACAAATTTAAACATTCACAGTACATTTCAAGCAAGCATGGCAAGAGTATATGAGCAGCGGAAAGTAAAGCATGCAAGTTGCAAGAAAGTAAAGAGATGGGATTGGAGTGTGCAAACGCAATTGGAGACACGGATGTTTTGGCATGGTTTCGATAGGTGGTGCTATCGTACATCCACGTTGATGGAGACTTCAACCCACCGAGGGTAATGGTTGCACGAGTCCACGGAGGGCTCCAGCCACAAAGGGTCCACGAAGAAGCAACCTTGTCTATTCCATCATGGTCGTCGCCCATGAAGGACTTGCCTCACCAGCGGTAGATCTTCACGAAGTAGGCGATCTCCTTACCCTTACAAACTCCTTGGTTCAACTCCACAATCTTGTCAGAGGCTCCCAAGTGACACCTAACCAATCTAGGAGACACCACTCTCCAAAAGGTAATAGATGGTGTGTTGATGATGAACTCCTTGCTCTTGTGCTTCAAACGATAGTCTCCCCAAGACTCAACTCTCTCTCACAGATTTGGATATGGTGGAAAGATGATTTGAGTGGAAAGCAACTTGGGGAAGGCTAGAGATCAAGATTCTTATGGTAGTAATGGAATATCTTGGTCTCAACACATGAGTAGGTGGTTCTCTCTCAGAAAATGAGTAATGGAAGTTTAGGCACGGTCTGATGGCTCTCTCCACAAATGAAGAGTGGGTGGAGGGGTATATATAGCCTCCACACAAAATCTAGTCGTTACACACAATTTACCAAACTCGGTGGGACCGAATCATAAATCTTGGTAAGACCGATTTGGATCAAAATGTGAACCTTAGGATTTTCGGTGGGACCGATATGATCAACTCTGTGGGACCGATGTGCTAGGATTAGGGTAAAACCTCAACTCGGTTTGACCGATTACGCAAACTCGGTGAGACCGATTTTGGTAATAAGTGAAACAGAGAAGTGGTCAAGCAAACTCGGTGGGACCAACTGCATATTTCGGTAGGACCGAAATTATTGCAATAGGCAACAAAGAGTTTGCAAGCCCATCTCGGTGAGTGCAACCTCTTGAGCACTGCGTTGGATTTCCTTGAAGAGGAAAGGATGATGCAGCAAAGTAGCGTAAGTATTTCCCTCAGTTTTTGAGAACCAAGGTATCAATCCAGTAGGAGGCTACGCGCGAGTCCCTCGTACCTAACAAAGCAAATAACTCCTCGCAACCAACGCGAATAGGGGTTGTCAATCCCTTCACGATCACTTACGAGAGTGAGATCTGATAGAGATGATAGAAAATATTTTTGGTATTTTTGTGATAAAGATGCAAAGTAAAATAAAAAGCAAAGTAAAAAAGCAAAGGCAATAATAAAGTGATGGAAGATTAATATGATGAAGATAGGCCCGGGGGCCATAGGTTTCACTAGTGTCTTCTCTCAAGAGCATAAATATTTTACGGTGGGTGAACGAATTACTGTTGAGCAATTGACAGAATTGAGCATAGTTATGAGAATATCTAGGTATGATCATGTATATAGGCATCACGTCCGAGACAAGTAGACCGACTTCTGCCGGCTTCTACTACTATTACTCCACTCATCGACCGCTATCCAGCATGCATGTCAAGAAAACAGAGTAACACCTTAAGCAAGATGACATGATGTAGAGGGATAAATTCATGCAATATGATAAAAACCCCATCTTGTTATCCTCGATGGCAACAATACTATATGTGCCTTGTTGCCCCTACTGTCACTGGGAAAGGACACCGCAAGATTGAACCAAAAGCTAAGCACTTCTCCCATTGCAAGAAAAACCAATCTAGTAGGCCAAACCAAACAGATAATTCGAAGAGACTTGCAAAGATAACCAATCATACATAAAAGAATTCAGAGAAGATTCAAATATTATTCATAGATAATCTTGATCATAAACCCACAATTCATTGGTCTCAACAACACACCGCAAAAAGAAGATTACATCGAATAGATCTCCACAAGAGAGGGGGAGAACATTGTATTGAGATCCAAAAAGAGAGAAGAAGCCATCTAGATACTAACTATGGACCCGAAGGTCTGAGGTAAACTACTCACACTTCATCAGAGGGGCTATGGTGATGATGTAGAAGCCCTCCATGGTGGATGCCCCCTCCGGCGGAGCTCCGGAACAGGCCCCAAGATGGGATCTCGTGGGTACAGAAGGTTGCGGCGGTGGAATTAGGTTTTTGGCTCCGTATCTGATCGTTTCGGGGTACGTAGGTATATATAGGAGGAAGAAGTACGTCGGTGGAGCAAGGTGGGGCCCATGAGGGTGGAGGGCGCGCCTTGGGGGGTGGGCGCGCCCCCCTACCTCGTGCCCACCTCCTTTCTTTCTTGACGTAGGGTCCAAGTCTCCTGGATCATATTCGGTGAGAAAATCACGTTCCCAAAGGTTTCATTCCGTTTGGACTCCGTTTGATATTCCGTTTCTTCGAAACTCTGAAATAGGCAAAAAACAGCAATTCTGGGATGGGCCTCCGGTTAATAGCTTAGTCTAAAAAATAATATAAAAGTGGAAAATAAAGCCCAATAATGTCCAAAATAGCAGATAATATAGCATGGAGCAATAAAAAATTATAGATATGTTGGAGATGTATCAGGCATCCCCAAGCTTAATTCATGCTCGTCCTCGAGTAGGTAAATGATAAAAACAGAATTTTGGATGCGGAGTGCTACTTGGCATAATTTCAATGTAATTCTTCTTAATTGTGTTATGAATATTCAGATCCTAAAGATTCAAGACAAAAGTTCATATTGACATAAAAATAATAATACTTCAAGCATACTAACTAAGCAATTATGTCCTCTCAAAATAACATGGCCAAAGAAAGTTCATCCCTACAAAATCATATAGTTTAGTCATGCTCCATTTTCGTCACACAAGAATGCTCTCATCATGCACAACCCCGATGACAAGTCAAGAAATTGTTTCATACTTTAGTAATCTCAAACCTATAAACTTTGACGCAATATATGAGCGCGAGCCATGGACATAGCACTATGGGTGGAATAAAATATGATGATGGGGGTTATGTGGAGAAGAAAAAAAGGATAATATCTCACATCAACGAGGCTAATCAATGGGCTATGGAGATGCCCATCGATTGATGTTAATGCAAGGAGTAGGGATTGCCATGCAACGGATGCACTAGAGCTATAAATGTATGAAAGCTCAACAAAAAAACTAAGTGGGTGTGCATCCAACTTGCTTGCTCACGAAGACCTAGGGCACTTGAGGAGGCCCATTGTTGGAATATACAAGCCAAGTTCTATAATGAAAAATTCCCACTAGTATATGAAAGTGACAAAACAAGAGACTCTCTATCAAGATGATTATGGTGCTACTTTGAAGCACAAGTGTGGCAAAGGATAGTAGCATTGTCCCTTCTCTCTTTTTCTCTCATTTTTTTGGGCCTTCTCTTTTTTTATGGACTTTTTTTTATATTCCTCACTTGGGACAATGCTCTAGAAAATGATGATCATCACACTTTTATTTATTTACAACTCAATGATTACAACTCGATACTAGAACAAAGTATGACTTTATATGAATGCCTCCGGCGGTGTACCGGGATATGCAATGAACAAAGAGTGACATGTATGAAAGAATTATGAACGGTGGCTTTGCCACAAATACTATTTCAACTACATGATCATGCTAAGCAATATGACAATGATGAATGTGTCATGATAAACGGAATGGTGGAAAGTTGCATGGCAATATATCTCGGAATGGCTATGGAAATGCCATAATAGGTAGGTATGGTGGCTGTTTTGAGGAAGATATAAGAAGGTTTATGTGTGAAAGAGTGTATCATATCACGGGGTTTGGATGCACCGGCGAAGTTTGCACCAACTCTCAATGTGAGAAAGGGCGATGCACGGTACCGAAGAGGCTAGCAATGATGGAAGGGTGAGAGTGTGTATAATCCATGGACTCAACATTAGTAATAAAGAACTCACATACTTATTGCAAAAATCTACAATCCATCAAAAACCAAAGCACTGCGCGCATGCTCCTAGGGGGATAGATTGGTAGGAAAAGACCATCGCTCGTCCCCGACCGCCACTCATAAGGAGGACAATCAAAGAGCACCTCATGTTTCAAATTTGTGACATAACTTTACCATACGTGCATGCTACGGGACTTGCAAACTTCAACACAAGCATTTCTCAAATTCGCAACTATTCAACTAGCACGACTTTGATATTATTACCTCCATATCTCAAAACAATCATCAAGCATCAAACTTCTCTTAGTATCCAACACACTCATAAGAAAGTTTTTACTATTTTTATTTAAGCAAATTACCAAGGTATTTAAGACTCTCAAAATAATCTAAGTGAAGCATGAGAGATCAATAGTTTCTATAAAACAAATCCACCACCGTGCTCTAAAAGATATAAGTGAAGCACTAGAGCAAAACTATATAACTCAAAAGATATAAGTGAATGACATATAGTATTCTAACAAATTCCAATTCATGTATGGGTCTATCAAAAGGTGTGTACAGCAAGGATGATTGTGGTAAACTAAAAAGCAAAGACTCAAATCATACAAGATGCTCCAAGCAAAACACATATCATGTGGTGAATAAAAATATAGCTCTGAGTAAAGTTATCGATGGACGTAGACGAAAGAGGGGATGCCTTCCGGGGCATCCCCAAGCTTTGACTTTTTGGTGTCCTTAGATTATATTTGGGGTGCCATGGGCATCCCCAAGCTTAGGCTCTTTCCACTCCTTGTTCCATAATCCATCAAAAGATTTCACCCAAAACTTGAAAACTTCACAACACAAAACTCAACAGAAATCTCGTGGGCTCCGTTAGCGAAAGAAAACAAAAGACCACTTCAAGATACTGTAATGAACTCATTCTTTATTTATATTGGTGTTAAACCTACTGTATTCCAACTTCTCTATGGTTAATAAACTATTTTACTAGCCATAGATTCATCAAAATAAGCAAACAACACGCGAAAAACAGAATCTGTCAAAAACATAACAGTTTATAGTAATCTGTAGAGTAAAATGCACTAGTGGTCATTGAACTTATCGTATACGCTCACTTTGGTCACTGTATTTAAGAATACGGTCAATACGGTCTCTATATACGTGCTAAGATGATTATACGGTCACTGCCAGATCGTATAGCTTTGTATTTCATCTATTTGACAAGTCAAACAAGGCCTTGTAAGTTTTTTTTTCTCTGACTGTGTGAGCCCTACCTGTCAGTGGGTGGAAGAAAGGAGTAGGAGGAAATAAAAATTATGCGCCTGTGTGGAGTCGAAACCAGACCCTCGCGCTTATTGCCCGAGCAGGACAACCAGCTTCACCTGTCTCCTGTCTTGTCTAACTTGAGCAAAAGGCAGTTTATATTCTACTACTGGATTCACGTGACAGCCATTGCATTTTTTTTCTTTTGCGTGCGAGCCATTTGGCATTTAAATCATAATTGTTTCGGCTTCAGTGGTCGGGCCTTTTAGGATTTAAAAAGCTGTTTTAGCAGTACTGTGTGCTCGTACATATGATTCACGCCCAAAATTGCATTAGCACTTACCTCGCAAGAAAACGAGATTGGATTAGCACTTCAATTTCTTTTGTTCAATATGCACGCGTGGACGGTGGCTCGACAGTGACGCGGCCGCAGCGCCAGCGGCAGCTCCAGTAGATTTGGTGGGCGTCGTTGTTCTGTTTTTAGCACGAGACGACCAGGGATTTGGCGTGCGGTCATCTTGTACTAGCTAATTATGGCGGAGTGTACTTATCAAAATGGTTAATATATGTCTATATAAATTTTTATTAATAAACGTTTAAATGCATAAAAGTAATATGCGCGTGTTAAGTACTTCAAATTATGCTTATAAATGCTATCAACAGAAATATATACGTTAGCCAAATTACGCTTGCGATGGTGCAATTTGGTACGGTAAAACTGATATGGAAGAAATCACTATGAATTAGAATGCACTATCATCTAAACCAATAGAATGGTCTTATATGAACATACGCAAAAAAGAAATATCCCAACGCTGTCACGTGAATGACTAGAAGATATAAAAGGGTTTGTCCTCTAGTTAGACACAAGATTGCAATCAGAGCGGCTGGTAAGCTTGCGCGCATATGATATGGGGTTCGAATCCCCACAGCAGCATTTTTATTTTCCTCTACTTCTTACTTCCACCCACTGACAGGTAGGGCCACACGCCATGGATGGAATACGGAGCTATACAATTTCACAGTGACCGTATAATCATCTTAGCACGTATATAGTGACCGTATTGACCGTATTCTTAAGTACAGTGATCAAAGTGAGCGTAGACGAAAAGTTCAATGACCACTATTGTATTTTACTCTAATCTGTAACTAACGCAAACTTCTGCAACTCCAAAATATCAGCCAAAATAGGAAGACCTAGGCAATTTGTTTATTGATCAGCAGCAATTGGAATCACTATTTTATCACGTTCTAGTGATTTTTAACAATTGTTTTCGTGAACGGAAAGTTTCTGGAAATTACAGCAAGATCAAATAACTATCATCCAAGAAGATCCTATAGGTTTAACTTGGCACAAACACTAATTAAAACATAAAAACACATCTAACCAGAGGCTAGATCAAAGATTTATTTCTAAACAGAAGCAAAAGCAAAAAAACAAAAAACAAAATCGGGTTGCCTCCCAACAAGCGCTATCGTTTAACGCCCCTAGCTAGGCATAAAATAAGGATAGATCTAGGTATTGCCATCTTTGGTAGGCAATCCATAAGTGGCTCTCATAATAGATTCATATGGTAATTTTATTTTCTTCCTAGGGAAGTGTTCCATGCCTTTCTTTAATGGAAATTGGGATCTAATATTCCCTTCCTTCATATCAATAATTGCACCAATCGTTCTAAGAAAAGGTCTACCAAGAATAATAGGACATGAAGGATTGCAATCTAAATCAAGAACGATAAAATCTACGGGCACTTAATTCCTATTTGCAACAATAAGAGCATCATTAATTATTCTCATAGGTTTCTTAATAGTGGAATCCGCAAAATGCAAATTTAGAGAGCAATCATCAAAATCACGGAAATCTAGCAAATCGCACAAAGTTTTGGGAATAGTGGAAACACTAGCACCCAAATCACATAAAGGGTAAAATTCATGATCCTTAATCTTAATTTTAATAGTTGGTTCCCACTCATCATAAATTTTCTAGGGATAGAAACTTCCAACTCAAATTTTTCTTCATAAGATTGCATCAAGGCATCAACGATATCTTTGGTAAAGGCTTTATTTTGACTATAAGCATGAGGAAAATTTAGCACGGATTGCAACAAGGAAATACAATCAATTAAAGAGCAAATTTCATAATTAAATTCCTTGAAATCCAAAATAGTGGGTTTAGCAACATCTAGGGTTTTGCTTTCAATCCCACTTTTATCAATTTTAGCATCATGATCTAAAAACTCCCAATTTTCGGAACGCCTTCTAGGTAAAGGTGGATCATATTCAGTCTCATCGTTATCAAGATTCATATTGCAAAACAAAGATTTAATAGGGGACACATCAATAACTTTTAGATCTTCATCTTGATTTTCATGGAAATTGGAAGAGCACGCTTTAATAAAGGCATCTTTCGTTGCACGCATCCTAGTGGTTCTTTCCTTGCACCCATCAATGGAAATTCTCATGGCTTTGAGAGACTCATTTATATCATGCTTAGGAGGGATAGATCTAAGCTTTAAAGAATCAACATCAAGAGAAATTCTATCAACGTTCCTAGCCAATTCATCAACTTTAAGCAATTTCTCTTCAAGCAAAACATTGAAATTCTTTTGCGAAGTCATAAACTCTTTAACACTAGTCACAAATTCAGAGGGCATCTTATTAAAATTTCCATAAGAGTAGTTGTAGGAATTTCCATAATTATTAGAGGAATTTCTAGGATAAGGCCTAGGATTAAAGTTTCCTCTATACGCGTTGTTACCAAAATTATTCCTATCAACAAAATTCACATCCATAGATTCATTATTATTCTCAATCAAAGTAGACAAAGGAATATCATTAGGATCAGAAGAAACACTCTTAGTAGCAAATAATTTCATAAGTTCATCCATCTTTCCACTCAAAACATTAATTTCTTCTATCGCATGCACTTTTTTATTAGTAGATCTTTAAGTGTGCCATTGAGAATAATTAACCATAATATTATGTAGGAGTTTAGTAGCTTCTCCTAAAGTGATTTCCATAAAAGTGCCTCCCGCGGCTGAATCCAAAAGATTTCTAGAAGCAAAATTCAATCCGACATAAATTTTTTGTATAATCATCCACAAGTTCAACACATGAGTAGGGCAATTACGTATCATTAATTTCATTCTCTCCCAAGCTTGTGCAACATGTTCATGATCAAGTTGCTTAAAATTCATAATATCGTTTCTAAGAGAGATGATCTTAGTGGGAGGAAAATACTTAGAGATAAAATCATCTTTGCACTGGTTCCAAGAATCAATACTATTTTTAGGTAAAGACGAAAACCAAGCTTTAGCACGATCTCTAAGCGAAAAAGGAAATATCTTCAATTTAACAATATCATTCTTTTGCATATCACACAAATCCATGAAGCTATTTAGATGAGTAGCGGCATCTTCACTAGGAAGGCCGGCGAATTGATCTTTCATAACAAGATTCAACAAAGCAGTATTGATTTCACAAGATTCAGTGTTGGTAAGAGGAGCAATCGGAGTGCTAAGGAAATCATTATTGTAGGTATTGGTAAAGTCACACAATTTGGTATTATCTTGAGCCATCGTGACAAACAAGCAATCCAACACACGAGCAAACAAAAAGCAAACGAGAAAAAGGCAAATGGAAAAGAGAGGGCGAATAAAACAGCAAGGGTGAAGTGGGGGAGAGGAAAATGAGAGGCAAATGGCAAATAATGTAATGCGAGAGATAAGGGATTGTGATGGGTACTTGGTATGTTGACTTTTGCGTAGACTCCCCGGCAACGGCGCCATAAATTCTTCTTGCTACCTCTTGAGCACTGCGTTGGATTTCCTTGAAGAGGAAAGGATGATGCAGCAAAGTAGCGTAAGTATTTCCCTCCGTTTTTGAGAACCAAGGTATCAATCCAGTAGGAGGCTACGCACGAGTCCCTCGTACCTACACAAAGCAAATAACTCCTCGCAACCAACGCGAATAGGGGTTGTCAATCCCTTCACGGTCACTTACGAGAGTGAGATCTGATAGAGATGATAGATAATATTTTTGGTATTTTTGTGATAAAGATGCAAAGTAAAATAAAAAGCAAAGTAAAAAAGCAAAGGTAATAATAAAGTGATGGAAGATTAATATGATGAAGATAGACCCGGGGGCCATAGGTTTCACTAGTGGCTTCTCTCAAGAGCATAAATGTTTTACGGTGGGTGAATGAATTACTGTTGAGCAGTTGAAAGAATTGAGCATAGTTATGAGAATATCTAGGTATGATCATGTATATAGGCATCACGTCCGCGACAAGTAGACCGACTCCTACCTGCATCTACTACTATTACTCCACTCATCGACCGCTATCCAGCATGCATCTAGAGTATTAAGTTCAAGAAAACAGAGTAACGCCTTAAGCAAGATGACATGATGTAGAGGGATAAATTCATGCAATATGATAAAAACCCCATCTTGTTATCCTCGATGGCAACAATACTATATGTGCCTTGCTGCCCCTACTGTCACTGGTAAAGGACACCGCAAGATTGAACCCAAAGCTAAGCACTTCTCCCATTGCAAGAAAAACAAATCTAGTAGGCCAAACCAAACTGATAATTCGAAGAGACTTGCAAAGATAACCAATCATACATAAAAGAATTCAGAGAAGATTCAAATATTGTTCATAGATAATCTTGATCATAAACCCACAATTCATCGGCCTCAACAAACACACCACAAAAAGAAGATTACATCAAATAGATCTCCACGAGAGAGGGGGAGAACATTGTATTAGGATCCAAAAAGATAGAAGAAGCCATATAGCTACTAACTATGGACCCGAAGGTCTGAGGTAGACTACTAACACTTCGTCGGAGGGGCTATGGTGATGATGTAGTAGCCCTCCGTGGTGGATGCCCCCTCCGACGGAGCTCCGGAACAGGCCCCAAGATGGGATCTAGTGGGTACAGAAGGTTGCGGCGGTGGAATTAGGTTTTTGGCTCCGTATCTGATCGTTTGGGGGTACGTAGGTATATATAGGAGGACGAAGTACGTCGGTGGAGCAAGGTGGGGCCCACGAGGGTGGAGGGCGCGCCCTTGGGGGGTGGGCGCGCCCCCCTACCTCGTGCCCACCTCCTTTCTTTCTTGACGTAGGGTCCAAGTATCCTGGATCATATTCGGTGGGAAAATCATGTTCCCGAAGGTTTCATTCCGTTTGGACTCCGTTTGATATTCCGTTTCTTTGAAACTCTGAAATAGGGGGAAAATAGCAATTCTGGGCTGGGCCTCCGGTTAATAGGTTGGGACAATTGCATTTTTACCTCTAGTTGGTTCCTACCCACGGGTTTTGTCCTTACTTTTCGAACTTGCTCAGTTTTGCCCTTACTTTTTTCGTCGTGGTCCCTCGAATGCCCTTTGATAGTTTGACCAAAACTTTGAAAATTCATAACTAATTCATATGAACTCAGAAAAATGCAAATAAGATATGAAAATGTTCAGATAAACATTACCTTTATGTGCATATCATTTGCATTCAGGACAATAGCACCCTTTAAACTACCTGAGGTAATTAATGTTATTAACATTATTAAATATAAAAAGGTATAAATAATATTTGTTTCATGAATAAAAATTACATGCAAATGTAAGTGATGTTTTCTGAACATCCTGATATCTTATTTGCATTTTTCTGAGTTCGTATCATCTTGTTATGAATGTTCTAATGACTTTGACCATTATTTGGAAACTTCATAAAAAGTTGATACGTACTCAGAAAAATGCAAATAAGATATCAGGATGTTCAGAAAACATCACCTACATTTGCATGTAATTTTTATTCATGAAAACAATATTGTTTATACCTTTTTATTTTTAATAATGTTAATAACATTAATTACCTTGGGTAATTTAAACGATGCTTTTATCCTGAATGCAAATGATATGCACATAAAGGTAATGTTTATCTAAACATTTTGATATCTTATTTGCATTTTTCTGAGTTCATATGAATTAGTTATGAATTTTCAAATTTTGGTCAAACGGTCAAAGGGCATTCGAGGGACCTCGACAGAAATAGTAAGGGAAAAACTGAGCAAGCTCGAAAAGTAAGGGCAAAACCCGTGGGTAGGAACCAACTAGGGGTAAAAATGCAATTGTCCCTAATAGGTTAGTCCCAAAAATAATACAAAAGTGGAAAATAATGTCCAAAGCAGTAGATAATATAGCATGGAGCAATCAAAAATTATAGATACGTTGGAGACGTATCAGTGAGACCGAGATTCCATCGGTGAGACTGAACTGATTAGGGTTTCTGGTAGTGGTTATGTCAAATGAACTCGGTGGCGTCGGATAGATCAAATCGGTGGGGCTGAGTTTGACTTTTAGGTCTAGGACATATGTGGAATGAGAAAATGGTTGAGGGCTTTTGGAGCATATCACTAAGCACTTTGAGCAAGTAAGTCATTAAGCAACACCTCATCCCCTTTTCATAGTATTGGCTTTTCATATGGACTCAATGTGATCTTGGATCACTAAAATAAAGATGTAGAGTCTTGAGCTTTTGCCAATCTTCTGTCCTTAGCATCTTGAAGGGGTTCCACATCCTCTTGTCCATGCCACTCCACTGTTGAACTTATCTGAAATACACTAGATAAAAACATTAGTCCAATAAGAGATATGTTGACATTAATTACCAAAATCACCCAGTGAGCACTTGTGCTTTCAATCTCCCCCTTTTTTGTAATTGATGACAACATACATCAAAGCTTTAGATAAAGATATAAAGAATAGCAAGTAAAGCTCTAGAAGGATATGTAACATGCATAGGCTCCCCCTACATGTATGCACTCATGTAAACATGGAATGTAAGATCATGTGAATGCATAAACATGATAGAGCAAGCAATGAGTTACATGTATCTTGGCTATATGCATCAGAGCAAATGATGTGAATATAGGAAATGTACCTTCATGTTCATGAGTCCTTGCAAACAATATGTACAGCAGCAAGAGATCATCATGCACATGAGTGTGATGCATACACTTACCTTATGTTCTTGAGCTAGCTTTGGAAGAGATGAACCTGAGTAAACAAGGTTAGATAACAGAGGAATATCTACTAAGCAGAGCAAGCACAGTAAAACCACAAGTGTACCAAGATTGGCATGACATGTAGAGAGTGAGTACTAGGTACCCTATTGATATAGACATGTCCCCAAAGAGAAATGCAATGAATTTGAGAGTTTTCCTTCCTTCCTTTAAGTTTCTTACTCCCCCTGAATCTTGTAGTGGATAATGGGAGAAGATAGGATAAAGGAAAATCAGAGCAAAATGAACAAAACAAACACAACACAATCTAACATGTCTTTCCCCTCTTAAAGACATGCAACTTCTCTCCTCTTGAACACCAGGCATTTGGGAAGAAAACTGGATTCTCTCTCCCTTTGATGTGATTAAGCTTTGATGTGATCTCTCTCTCTCCCCTTTGACATAAATTTCCAAGAAGGGTCTTCTGGAGCATGAGGCAAGTAGGTTTGGTCCTTGAGTCACAGTACAAAGCTGCATGTAATGTAAAATGCTGGTAGAGGACAAGAATCATTGAGTGGAGCTGGAACAAATATGCAGGGTGCAAATGGCAAAGTGTTCTCTCAGTATTGAATTCGGTAACTCCGAGTTGTTTGTTTCGGGGGCACCAAGTTGTTTGTTTCGGTGGCACCGATTTGTTTCGGTTTATCCGAGAAGAACAAATTGGTGAAGCCGAATCAAACACAGAGAGAAAACAATTGTCATCTCATCTCACTTAGGCAAAATAAGATCTCATAAAGATATGCAAGGAATTAACTTAAGGATTTGCAAAGAATTGGATGCAGGGAATGCAGAATAAATTAAAGAAAAGGAAACAAATCTAGATGAAGTTTTTTTTTTGATAAAGGGGAACTCACATGCAAAGAACAAATGCAAGAAAACGGAGAAACACTAGAGAACTTCATCTAGAATTGGTCGGCAACAAAGTCACCTACGTCAGAGTATATTGACTTAGGAGTCAAGTGAGAACACTTGATCATAGGTCATACTCATCGTTTAAGCTCAAAATGGGGTTGCCATTTTTCGATTAAGCATTTTTATGTATTCACATCTTGTTGAGCTGCTTTGACCCATGTCTTGGGGTAAAACTTCTCTAAGATGGAATGACTTACCTTGGGTGGTGGTGTTGATCTTCATCATGTAGGTGAACTTGTGTAGGGTGCTCAAAGTTGATGTAGCTCAGCAATGGTTGGGAGCACCACTTGTAGTTTGAGTTCATCTACCTACATGGGTTAGTTTTGCAAGGAAAATCACTTGTGTATCCAAAATGACAAGCATGAAATTTGGTACCAAAACAAATTTGATATGGAGCAATTGTCAAAGGATATATGGAAGGGTCTCGTGCTTCCTTGTCTTCAACCACCAATTTGTAGAGACTTGGTGATGTAGAGATTGCTCAAGATGTGAGTGAGTTGCAATCTCATAGATTTGGATTCATCCAAGTACCTACAAGGGTTAGATAGCATGCAAGGGTACAAATATAGATCCAAGATATATGATTATCATCATAAGAGAAATATCAAGGATTAGTCAAAGGCTCATGCCTTGCATATATCCAAATGGAGTTCTACTCCAAGTTTGAGGCATCAATGATGTTCAATTCACCTCTCAAACGGCAAAATACTTTCTCATCAAGTGGCTTGGTGAAAATATCCACCAATTGCTTATCGGTACGAACATGCTTAAGATCAATGTCTCCTTTAGCAACATGATCTCGAATGAAATGATGACGGACTTCAATATGCTTAGTTCGAGAATTTTGCACGGGATTATGAGCAATCTTAATAGCACTTTCATTGTCACATAGCAATGGAACATGTTTCACATAGATGCCATAATCTTTAAGAGTTTGGGTCATCCAAAGTAATTGAGCACAACATGATCCGGCGGCAATGTATTCCGCTTCGGCGGTGGATAAGGATACCAAGTTTTGTTTCTTGGAAGACCAAGACACAAGAGATCGACCAAGAAATTGACAAGTACCCGAAGTGGACTTTCTATCAACCTTGTCACCGGCATAGTGTCGGAATAGCCAACAAGATCAAAAGAGGGCCTCTTAGGATACCCAATGCCAAAATTTGGTGTATGAATTAGGTATCTCACTATCCTTTTCACATCCTTAAGATGACATTCTTTGGGGGGCGCTTGATATCGTGCACACATGCACACACTTAGCATAATTTCGGGACGGGAGGCACATAGATATAACAATGATCCAATCATAGAGTGGTAAACCTTTTGATCAACCGGTTCGCCATCCTTAGTCAAGTCAAGATGTCCACTAGTAGGCATGGGTGTATTCATAACTTTGCATTCTTGCATGTTGAACTTCTTGAATAAGTCCTTGGTGTACTTTGTTTGGGAAACAAAGGTACCCTCCTTAGTTTGCTTGGTTTGCAACCCAAGGAAGAACTTGAGTTCGCTCATCATAGACATCTCAAACTTCTCCGACATTAGTTTTCCAAACTTTTCACTAAAATGAGGGTTAGTTGAACCAAATATGATATCACCAACATAAATTTGGCACACAAATTATTCTCCATTTACCCTTTTAGTAAAAAGAGTGGAATCAATTTTCCCAATCTCAAAGCCTTTTGAAATAAGGAACTTGGTCAAACATTTATACCATGCTCTAGGAGCTTGTTTAAGACCATAAAGAGCTTTGTGAAGTTTGTAAACATGATTAGGTTTCTTAGGATTAATAAAGTGGGGAGGTTGTTTAACATAAACTTCCTCAATTTCACCATTTAGAAAAGCACTTTTAATGTCCATTTGGTACAAGGTAATATCATGATGATTTGCATTGGCAAGTAAGATTCGAATGGATTCAAGTCTAGCAACGGGGGCATATGTCTCACCATAGTCCATACCTTCGACTTGTGTGTAGCCTTGGGCGACGAGACGTGCTTTGTTGCGAACGACTTGTCCATCTTCGTCTTGCTTGTTGTGAAACACCCATTTGGTACCGATGATATTGTGGTTGTCATCGGGCTTCTCAACCAATGTCCAAACTTGGTTTCTCTCGAAGTTGTGTAGCTCTTCATGCATAGCGTTTATCCAATCCGGATCTTCTAGAGCTTCTTGAACCTTCATAGGTTCAATGCTAGAGATAAATGAGTAATGTTCACAAAAGTTAGCTAGGTGTGTTTTAGAGCGTGTGATTCTCCCTGTTTGAATATCATCAAAGATTTGTTCAACGGGATGATCTCTTGATACTCTTGCTCTAACACGTGAGAGCTTTTGCTTGGGTAGGGGTGGAACATCCTCTTCATCTTCTTGTTCTTCCTCACGGCATTCTTCGTTGTTGGTGTTGTGGTTCTCTTGTGGAGGTGGAGAGGGAGGTCGATGACATTCATCTTGATGCACTTCCTCGTTTTCTTCATATTGGCGTGTCCCACTTGTGGATGCCTCCGTGTCAACTTGTGGTTCACCTTGACGTGAGGTGGAAGCTTCCACTTGGACGGACGAGGTACTCACCTTCACCTCCGTCGGACGAACCTTACCAATAGACAAGTTTTGGATTGCTTCCGAAGGATCTTTGTCACCTACATCAATTGGCAATTGCTCTACCTATGAGCCACTAGATTCATCAAACTTCACATCTACCGTCTCTTCAACCTTTCGGGTGAAATTGTTGCATACATGGTAAGTGTGAGAGTTGAGCCATAACCGAGTAGGAAACCTTCATGAGATTTAGGAGCAAATTTAGAACGACGATGCTTATCAAGAATGTAGCACTTTGAGCCGAATACCCAGAAGTATACAACTTGGGGTTTGTTACCGGTGAGAAGCTCATATGCTGTCTTGCCGAGTAGCTTGTGAAGATATAGACGATTAGTTGCATGGAAAACCGTCTCAACCGCTTCCGCCCAAAAGTGTCTTGGCGTCTTGTACTCATCAAGCATCGTTCTCGCCATCTCGATAAGAGTCCGGTTCTTCCTCTCAACACCTCCATTTTGCTGAGGTGTGTACGTAGCCGGAACTCATGTGGAATCCCTTCTTCGTCAAGAAAGGTGTCCACATTGGCGTTCTTGAACTCCGATCCGTTGTTGCTCCGAACCTTCTTCATCTTCACTTCAAATTGATTTCGGGCCTTCCTAGCGAAGTTTTTGAAGATCTTTTGGACCTACGATTTATCATCAAGAAAGAACACCCACGTAAATCTGGAAAAATCATCAACAATAACTAAACCAAATGAGTTTTGACCGAGACTTTTATAGGCATTGGGGCCAAAGAGATCCATATGAAGTAGCTCGAGCGGTCTCCTCGTGGTCATGATGTTCTTCACGGGGTGACTTCCTCCAACCTGTTTTCCTGCTTGACAAGCACTGCACAATCTATCCTTGTCAAATACAACATCGTTAACTCCAAGGATATGATTGCCTTTAATAAGCTTATCAAGATTTCGCATGCCCACGTGACCTAATCTCCTATGCCACAACCAACATTTAGAAGATTTAGCAATTAAGCAAGTTTTAGGTTGAGCTCTCTTAGTGAAGTCAACAATATACAGATCACCTCTACGTATGCCGGTAAAGACCATTTTATGATTATCTCTTAGAAACACTTGGCAATCTATTTCAGTAAATAGGACATTCAAACCAAAATCAGCTAGTCTAGATACGAAAAGTAGATTGTAGCCAAGAGATTCACTGAGCATGACATTTTGTATTGAGCTATCATGTGAGATGGCCACCTTACCAACGCCAACTACCTTACCCTTTGAGTTATCACCGAAGGTGACATACTTTCGAGGGTCGTCAGTATCAGCAAGCTCACGAAACATATCTTTATCTCCGGTCATGTGATCGGTACATCCACTATCAAGAACACATTCCTTTCCTCCTGCGATATAGCCGCGAAGATTAGCCATGAGTCCAAAGTGTCTCATCGCATCATCAAGGTTAAAGTTGCTATCATCATCCTCATCATAGTATCCATGTTCAACATCGTCTTGTGATTGATCAATTCCTAGAGAAGGTGATTCATTAGATAAATGATCATCACAATATTCATTTTTATGAATTCTAATGACTTCGGAAATGATATCGCTAACGATTCCAACATCTCCTTTGGCACGCATAAGATTGCTAAGCTCAAGTAAGCATTCACCAAACTTGGGATCACTAGAATTCATCTTACTCAAGGCAATAGACTTATGAAGAATCTCATCTAGGTTTTGCAAGGAATAGTTTGGAAATCTTTCCTCAAGATATCTCCATATGGTGTAAGCACAATCAAGAGTAGGCAAGCATGTAATCAAATTTCCAGGCAATCCTCTAATGATAAGATTGATAGTTCTAAGATTGCGAATCATGTCAATATCCTCATCGGGAGTGGGATGCAAAGGATCACTAGGGGGCACACAAGGGCTAGTAATATACTTGCTCAAGTGATATTCATTGAAAATCTCAAGCATCTCATTTTTTTCACTCATGAAAGAACTCTCCATCAAGTATAGGCACTCTATGTCTAAGTGTCGGTGTCAAAACCGGCGGATCTCGGGTAGGGGGTCCCGAACTGTGCGTCAAGGTCGGATGGTAACAGGAGACAAGGGACACTTTATTTTACCCAGGTTCGGGCCCTCTCGATGGAGGTAAAACCCTACTCCTGCTAGATTAATATTGATGATATGGGTAGTACAAGAGTAGATCTACCACAAGATCAACGAGGGTAAACCCTAGAAGCTAGCCTATGGTATGATTGTGTATGATGATGGTTGTCCTACGGACTACAACCCTCCGGTTTATATAGACACCGGATAGGGTTAGGGTTACACAGAGTCGGTTACAATGGTAGGAGATCTTGAATATCCGCACGCCTAGCTTGCCTTCCACGCCAAGAAAAGATCCTTCCGAACACGGGACGAAGTCTTCAATCTTGTATCTTCATAGTCCTGGAGTCCGGCTGAAGGTATAGTCCGGCTATCCGAACACCCCCTAATCCAGGACTCCCTCAGTAGCCCCTGAACCAGGCTTCAATGACGACGAGTCCGGCGCGCAGATTGTCTTCGGCATTGCAAGGCGGGTTCCTCCTCCAAGTTCTTCAAGAAGATTACAAACACCAAAAATAGTGTCCGGCTCTGCAAAATAAGTTTCCACATATTGCCACATAGAGAATAATATTAACACAAATCAAATCTGCTGACGTATTCCGCAGTGCGTCATAACACTGCGGCCAAGCTCTTTATATAAATTGTTTTCATTGTTCCACCTCAGCGTGTCTAGCGAGGCGGTTTCCTTGGCACGTCTTGTCAAAGCAGAGATTGTGTGCCCCTTTTAATGGGATTCTCATCAATACGGACGTGGGTAACCCAACCGCGCCATTTACCACGGCGCTAGGGAGGCAAGTGAGTTTTATTAGGTAGGTGGGGATGCCTAACCGCACCCGCTTGTATAAAGGGATAAGGATTCACCTTTTTAACCTACGCCTTCTTCCTCCTTTGCCAATCCATCTCTCGCGCACTCAAGCTCCAGCGCCCAAGTCCGCTCTTCCTTCCTCAACCTTCTCCAACAATGTCCGGAGCGGGAGGCAAGTGGATGGCCTCCTCCGTTACGGAGGCCCAAGTAAAAAAGCTAAGGAAAGCCAGATACTTGTCCAAGGACATCCCGCATCGGGCAGCTTCTTCCTACCCCAGGGCCCCATGAGAGGGTAGTTTTTCTTCCCCACTTCCTCCGCGGACTGGGCTTTCAACTTCACCCATTTTTCCGGGGGCTCATGTTCTACTACGGCCTGGATTTCCACGATCTGGCCCCGAACTTTGTCCTCAATATCTCGGTGTTTATCGTAGTGTGTGAGGCCTTTCTCCGTGTCCGCCCCCACTTCGGCCTCTGGCTCAAGACCTTCAACGTCAAGCCCAAGGTGGTGTCCGGCACCCAGGCGGAGTGCGGAGGCGCTATGGCCGGCAAGATGGCCAACGTCCTCTGGTTCGATGGCTCATATGTGGAGTCCCTAAAGGGGTGGCAGGCCGGGTGGTTTTACATCACCGAGCCACGCGATCCGAAATGGGTCGCAGCCCTCGAGTTCAGATCCGGACCCCCCACGCGGCTCATGTCCTGGAAAGAGACGGGCCTGTCATGGGGCAACGAGGAAGAAGTGACTGGGTTGCAAACATGCATCCAGTCCCTGGTGAACAAGCCAATCCGGCTGATCAATGTGATCCAGGTCATGCTCGTTCGCTGGATCCTCCCGTGCCAACAACGGGATTTTACTTTGTGGGAATTCGACCCGGCGCAGCACCAAACCCTCAGTAGGCTCTTCGACACAACGTATGAAGACGTCTGGAAGGTGCTAAACAAAGGCGCCGAGTCCCCCAGATCCGCTTCCGAGGACCGCGGATACAGTTGCAGCATAATGCCAGCGAGGTGAGCTATCTATACCGTTGACAGGTTTGTTAAGCTCTTCTTCATAGATTAACTCTATGCGGGATCTAAACTCCCTTTACCTTTGACAGGCTTGGCGGGCTATATCCGGACCAATTAACTGTCCGGCTCCCCTGCCCGAAGACCCAGCCCCAACTCTCTTAGTGAAGTTGATGGCTCCGGCACCTTATGTGGTGCCGGAGAAGAAGGCCAAGAAGAAGAAAACCACCGGGACTCGAAAAAGTTCCCGCGACATGGTGGTGTCGGACTCGTCATCTGACAAGTCCGCGACGCTCTCCTCTCATGAAAACGAGGAGGAGGAACAAGAAAGCTCTCCCCCCCCCCAGCGAGGGGAGAAAAGAAGAAGAAGGTCATCCCAACGGGGGAGGCCAAGGGGTCGAGGAAAAGGAAGACCCCTCCGCCGGACTACTCCCACGACGCCGAAGAGGGCAGAGAGGAGTGGTCGGACAGAACCAAGCGTCCGACGAAATCGTAAGAATTTATATACTAGAGCGACTCATGATATTCTTTTAATGCGTGGCTTTCCCTAATATCGCTCGTAATTTATGCAGCCCGCCCTGAGCCGAACTCGATGATTCGTCGAGCGGCTCCCTGGATTCGTCGGACGTGAACTCTGTTCCACCCGCTGTCTCCCCCCGCAGGGCGGACGACGCCTAAGTGGCGTCCCGCCAAGCAGGGCAGGAGGAGATAGTCCTGGAGGAGCCGCAAGGCAATCCTCCGGACCCCAGGAGTAAAGGGGATGAAATCCCCCAGGGCTCCAAGTCCGGCTTTGTGCCGGACACCACGCCGGACTCGACAGTCCTGGTCCGCAGTGGGCGAACTCCTTCCAAGAGGAGTAAGCCGTCTAAGCCGGTGGCCTCCGTCCAACCAGAGGCGCCGGACAATCTGCTGGAGATGCTTGAGGGCGCCGCCATCGATGAGGAGCACCGTACTGTTATGAGTACGGTGATCCAAAGGGTTTAGTCTGCCAAGAGCGGACTAACTGAAGCTTGCGCTAGCCTTCTAACAGTCTTCGAGGTAAGTAAAAATATGTCAAATTATTTACCGCATAGACAGTAGCCCATGATGCTCTGTTCGGTGTTCGGAAAGAAAAGCCGAATAGAGGATCTAGTAATTTTCGCAGGAGTCAAACAAGAAAAAGTCAAATATGCGTATGCAGGCTTCGCTGATGTCCACTGCCGCACTGACTGCGCAGGTGGATGTCCTTAAAAAGGACCTCGGGCAGACTGAGCAAGAGCTCGGTCTTGCCAAACGGCGGCTCGAGGAGAAAGAAGGTAAGAAATACCCTAAAAAAGAAAAAAGGTGCCTATAGAGAGGCTTGATTGCATAAAGAAATAACAGGATTGTACTGCTTATTGTAGGGGCCACAACCGAGGTGGCAACCCTGAAGAAGGCGCTGGATGAGGCCGGAAAGAAAACGGCCGAGGAGCGCGCTGAGCGAGAAAGGCTTGGGGTTCAGGTCGGCGAGGTGCAGCAAGAGCTGCAAGCTCTCATGAAAAAACATGAGAGTTTGGAGCTTGAGTCAAGAGCGCAAGCATCCGATCTCGCGTCGGCCCTTGAGACCGCCAAGAGTGCCAAGGCCGAAGCCCAAAAGTCCCTCCAAGAGTTGGAGGTGGTGAAAAAGATAGCAACGGGTAAGGCATTCTTAATGCAAAGTAGGAATATAAAAGTAAACTACCTGTTACTTACCCGAATCCGGAGTTCTCCAGGGGCGTTCGCCGATCTTCCCCGCAGCGTATCTGACGCCGTCGCGTTCTACCGAGCTGAAGAGGGCAGCTCGACGGAGAGTGTGTTCTGGTCTCAGTATTCTGAGGCCGGACACCCTGTGCCTTTGAGCGATCAACTGAAACAGCTGGTCGAGCTCCACAAGGCAGCCGAACATGCCATGAAGGGCTTACTAGTTCGGCTGTGGCCTGGAGAGGCCCTGCCTGGGAGCTATTTCGGGCTAGTGCGGCGGCTGGTGGAGGCCTGTCCACGGCTTGAGGTCATCAAGTGCTCCGCCTGCATTGAAGGTGCCCGGAGGGCCCTTGCCCGTGTAAGGGTACACTGGGGTAAGCTGGACGGAGAGAAGCTGGTGAAGGACGGGCCGCCGCCGGGGCAGGAGCATCGCAAGCCCGAGAACTACTACAAGGAAGTTCTTGCCAGAGCCCGCCTTGTCGCGGGTGAATGTGCTAAAGATGTAGTATTTGAATGAACTCGCTCGTTTGTATCATGTGCGCTTAAAACTTGTTCATATGCGCTAAGCAATGCTTATTGAATTTAAAATATTATTTTCTGTGCGGCCGTTTATCAAAAATTGAGAGATGGCCAGTCGTCGGCTTCTGCCCCCGTTCCACTAGTGCTGGGGTGTTCGGTATAAACCTGAGGGCTCTTTTTCCCATAGTTGGGTCCTTCGAGGGAGGCGCTCAGCACAACGAACCAGGCAATCAGACTATAATGCTTGAACACTCTCACTTAGCCATAGAACGTTATAATTTTAAATTTCGGCGAAGCCCCTAGTTCGGAAGGCCGAATTCGGGGCGCTATCCACGCCTTTGGTCGGACATAGCCAGCTCCTCGCTCGAAGCGGCATAAGTCTTTAAGGACTCGAAAAACCTCTCGAATAGCGACCAGTCTCACGCTTTATCATGATAGTCTGTTTTAGCTTTCTCCACTGAGGTGCTTAACCCACCTGAACTGGGGCACAATCGCAGTGGTTCTCCTAATGCTACCTTAGCCGATATAGCGGAACGTAAGGCACCAAAACATAGGAGCCGAGCAAACCCAACATGTGACCAAAATCATGATTCGGAGCCGATGCATATAGTGCTATAAGTTCGGGGTGCCGCACTTGTGAAAGGGTACGGACTTCTCACACCAGATAGAAGGGTAATGAAGCCCCTGGCATGTTTTGCCGTACCATGGTGTATGGTTGCGATCATTTTTTTTAATGAACATATATATTAAAAGAGGACAACGCAAAAAATAGGTGAAAAGCTATGCATTGTTTATAGAGAGGCTATTTATCAAAGCCGAACGATACAAGTAGTGCGATAAGCAAAAAAGATATTATACTATTTAACATGTCCTGACCAGGCGCAGGTCGCGGAATTTAGAAACAGATATATCGCTCGAAATAGAGACCACCTGAGAGTTCCTAATGCGGCGTAGCTTTGTCTGCTTTCCTGGGTCTTGCATCGTCTGTGCGGCAGCAAAGCCGAACAGGTTATCCGGAGTGTGGAGTCCTGAAAGTAAAAAAATCCGGCAGCCCCTAGTACGTTTGACGCCGTATTGTAAGCATGCCGTTAATGTGCCCCTCCCCCTGTACCCATGGAATTTCGAGGGCGTAATTGTGTACTCGAGGTACTAGCTCCGCTATGTTGCGATGGCTGGGGTTGGGGCCGTATTGCTACGCTTGCTCCGAACGTGCCAGGCGGTCTTGTTGCAGGTTACTCCGGGGGCGCTTTGCATTGTCCGGCTTTTTAACGGCCGGACTGGAGAGTTGCCTTGAAAGGCTGCTTTGTACTTCCGCTGCGAGGGCCGCCGTGTGCTCCTCCGTACGGATGGAGCGTTTTGTGTTTCCGTTGACCGTAATTACTCCTCGAGGGCCTGGCATCTTGAGCTTGAGATATGCGTAGTGCGGCACCGCATTGAATTTAGCGAATGCAGTTCGTCCGAGCAGGGCGTGATAGCCACTGCGGAACGGGACTATATCGAAGATTAACTCTTCGCTTCGGAAGTTATCCGGAGATCCGAAGACCACATCAAGTGTTACCGAGCCTGTGCAATTGGCCTCTACACCTGGTATGACGCCTTTAAAGTTCGTCCTTGTGGGCTTGATCCTTGATGGATCTATGCCCATTTTCCGCACTGTATCCTGATAAAGCAGGTTCAGGCTACTGCCGCCGTCCATGAGGACTCTTGTGAGATGAAATCCGTCAATGATTGGGTCAAGAACCAATGCGGCAAAACTGCCGTGACGGATGCTAGTGGGGTTGTCCCATCGATCAAAAGTGATCGGGCTGGAGGACCATGGGTTGAACTTTGGGGCGACTGGCTCCATCGTGTATACATCCCGTAGCGCACGCTTCCGCTCCCTCTTGGGAACGTGGGTCGCGTATATCATGTTCACCGTCCGCACTTGTGGGGGAAACCCCTTCTGTCCATTGTTGTTCGGCGGCCTAGGCTCCTCCTCGTCGTCGCTATGCAGCCCCTTGTCTTTGTGTTCGGCTCTTAACTTTCCTGCCTGCTTGAACACCCAACAATCCCTGTTGGTGTGATTGGCTGGTCTTTCGGGGGTGCCATGAATCTGGCACGAGCGGTTGAGTATCCGGTCCAAACTGGACGGGCCCTAGGTATTCTTTTTAAATGGCTTTTTCCGCTGACCGGATTTATAGCCTCTGAATCCGGCATTTACTGCCGTATCCTCATTGTTGTCGCTGCTAACGCGGCGCTTTTGCTTATTTCGACGTGTCCTGCCACTTTTGTCCTTGGTATCCGAACTACCAGGGTTCTTCGATAAGTTGTTGCTGCGAGCTAGCCAGCTATCTTCGCCCGCGCAAAAGCTGGTCATGAGTGTCGTGAGGGTTGCCATAGATTTTGGCTTTTCCTGTCCCAGGTGCCGGGCCAGCCATTCGTCGCGGATGTTATGTTTGAAGGCTGCTAGGGCCTCTGCGTCCGGACAATCGACTATCTGATTTTTCTTTGTTAGGAACCGTGTCCAGAATTGCCTGGCCAATTCTTCTGGCTACTGAATTATGTGGCTTAGGTCATCGGCGTCCGGTGGCCGCACATAGGTCCCCTGGAAGTTGTCGAGGAATGCGGCTTCCAGGTCTTCCAAAGAACCGATTGAGTCCGCTGGTAGGCTATTAAGCCAGTGTCGGGCTGGTCCCTTGAGCTTAAGGGGGAGATATTTGATGGCGTGTAGATCGTCGCCACGTGCCATGTGGATGTGAAGGAGATAATCCTCAATCCATACTGCCGGATCTGTCATACCATCGTACGACTCGATGTTGACGGGTTTGAAACCCTCTGGGATTTTATGATCCATTACTTCATCTGTGAAGCATAGTGGGTGTGCGGCGCCCCTGTACTGGGCTATGTCACGACGCAGCTCGGAAGAGCTATGCCTGTTGTGTTCGGCCCGGCCGGATTTATTGTGTCCGGAGTGAAGATCATCACGTGTCGTCGGGCGTCTGCGCGATCCATAGATCGATCTTGTTTGCCTTGCTTTATCCTCCAGTACGTCTCGCAGGTCTGGCTCATTTTCCCGTGCCTTAGTTGAGCGGCACCGGGGCATGGCTTGTTTAGAGGTTCGACAGGCCTCTCTGTCGCGGACGCAAGGTGGCCAGTCTGCCATGTCATGCATTGGTAATGTAGGTGTTTCCCCCTCTGATTGGGGTAGCGGCCTGCGCTTAGGATAATTTTTGGAGGGGCGCTCAAGTTCATACTCTTCGGCCGCGAGGACTTCAGTCCATCTGTCAGCTAGCAAATCTTGATCAGCTCTAAGTTGTTGCTGCTTTTTCTTTAGGCTATTCGCCGTGGCTAGAAGCCTGCGTTTAAAACGCTCTTGTTCAGCGGGGTCTGATGGTACGACGAATTCGTCGTCGTCGAGGCTTGCCTCGTCTTCGGAGGGAGGCATGTAGTTATCATCCTCAACCTCTCGCTCTGCCGCTCTCTCATGAGGGCTGGCTTCTCCATCTTCCTGCGCCGAATCTTGCTGGATTTGGTGTTCTTCGGCGCTATCCGGGGTAGTATTATCTGCCGTGCCGGAATCACCGTTTCTGCTGTGGCGGGATTTAGAGCGGCGCCGTTGACGCCGGCGTTTTGGCTGTTTTTTCGAGGTGTCATCCTCCGCTGTTCCATCGCCGTCTCCATCCTTTGGAGCGTCCACCATATATATGTCATATGACGAGGTGGTGGTCCAGCGCCCTACAGGTGCTGGTTCTTGTTCGTCTCCTCCTTCGTCGTCCATACCGTCGAAGTCTTCGGAGCCGAAGTCAAGTATGTCGGTTAAATCATCAACAGTGGCTATTAAGTGGGTGGTGGGTGGGCTTTGAATTTCTTCGTCGTCCGAATCCCAACCTCGCAGACCATAGTCCGGCCTGGGCTCTCCTGATAGAGAGAGAGACTTGAGAGAATTCAGGATATCACTGAAAGGTGAGTGCTGAAAGATGTCCGCGGCGGTGAACTCCATTATAGGCGCCCAATCGGATTCGGTTGGTAGGGGCACGGGAGGCCCGGAGTTCGGAAAAGAATCCGACTCCTTGGAGTCATGGGCCGTGCGGAGTACGGGGCTGGCGTTCGGCTCGATCGCCTTCAAGATCGCAGCCCCCGAGGTGACGTCCAACCGTTCATCCTCAAAGAACGCAGCGGGCTCCGAGTCAAGGATCGGGGCCGGTGCGTGTGCGGCCTCCAGGGCACTATTCGGAGGCAGAGCTATATCATGCCCCTCGAGATAGTGCGGCGCGCTTGGTTGTGGCTCGGACCCGTCGAAGATCAAGTCTCCGCGGATATCTGCCATGTAGTTTAAGCTTCCAAACCTGACCTGATGGCCAGGGGCGTAGCTTTCGATCTGCTCCAGACGACCAAGCGAATTGGCCCGCAGAGCGAAGCCGCCGAAGACGAAGATTTGTCCGGGGAGGAAAGTCTCACCCTGGACCTCATCGTTGTTGATGATCAAAGGAGCCATCGGGCCTAAAAGCGACGACACAGAGGAACTCTCAATGAAAGCACCAATGTCGGTGTCAAAACCGGCGGATCTCGGGTAGGGGGTCCCGAACTGTACGTCAAGGTCGGATGGTAACAGGAGACAAGGGACACTTTATTTTACCCAGGTTCGGGCCCTCTCGATGGAGGTAAAACCCTACTCCTGCTAGATTAATATTGATGATATGGGTAGTACAAGAGTAGATCTACCACGAGATCAAGGAGGCTAAACCCTAGAAGCTAGCCTATGGTATGATTGTGTATGATGATGGTTGTCCTACGGACTACAACCCTCCGGTTTATATAGACACCGGATAGGATTAGGGTTACACAGAGTCGGTTACAATGGTAGGAGATCTTGAATATCCGCACGCCTAGCTTGCCTTCCACGCCAAGAAAAGATCCTTCCGAACACGGGACGAAGTCTTCAATCTTGTATCTTCATAGTCCTGGAGTCCGGCTGAAGGTATAGTCCGGCTATCCGAACACCCCCTAATCCAGGACTCCCTCACTAAGACTCCCCGATGTAGACTCATCCATCTTCCTCCAATGGTGTTTAAACCAAAGCTATGGAGACCGAAGCTCTGATACCAATTGAAAGGATCGAAGAAGAGGCGTCTAAAGGGGGGGTGAATAGACACTCAACCAAGGAAAGTGGTAGTTTTTAAGTTCTTCAAGTTGAGGTGGAGTTTTTAGAACAAATTTAAACATTCACAATACATTTTAAGCAAGAATGACAAGAGTAAATGAGCACTGGAAAGTAAAGCATGCAAGTTGCAAGAAAGTAAAGAGATGGGATTGGAGTGTGCAAACGCAATTGGAGACACAGATGTTTTTGGCGTGGTCCCGATAGGTGGTGCTATTGTACATCCATGTTGATGGAGACTTCAAACCACGAAGGGTAACGGCTGTGCGAGTCCATGGAGGGCTCCACCCATGAAGGTTCCACGAAGAAGCAGCCTTGTATATCCCACCATGGCCATCGCCCACGAAGGACTTGCCTCACTAGGGTAGATTTTCATGAAGTAGGCGATCTCCTTGCCCTTACAAACTCCTTGGTTCAACTCCACAATCTTGTCGGAGGCTCCCAAGTGACACCTAACCAATCTAGGAGACACCACTCTCCAAAAGGTAATAGATGGTGTGTTGATGATGAACTCCTTGCTCTTGTGCTTCAAATGATAGTCTCCCCAACACTCAACTCTCTCTCACAGGATTTGGATATGGTGGAAAGATGATTTGAGTGGAAAGCAACTTGGGGAAGGCTAGAGATCAAGATTCTTATGGTTGGAATGGAATATCTTGGTCTCAACACATGAGTAGGTGGTTCTCTCTCAGAAAATGAGTAATGCAAGTGTAGGCATGGTCTGATGGCTCTCTCCGCGAATGAAGAGTGGGTGGAGGGGTATATATAGCCTCCACACAAAATCTAGCTGTTACACACAATTTACCAAACTCGGTGGGACCGAATCATAAAACTCAGTCATACCGATCTGGTTCAAAATGTGAACGTCAGGATTTTCGGTGGGACCTATATGATCAACTCGGTGGGACTGATGTTCTAGGGTTAGGGTAAAACCTCAACTCGGTTTGACCGATTATGCAAACTCGGTGAGACCTATTTTGGTAATAAGTGAAACAAAGAATTGGTCAAGCAAACTCGGTGGGACCGACTGCATATTTCGATGGGACCAAAATTATTGCGATAGGCAATAGAGAGTTTGCAAGCCCATCTCGGTGAGACCGAGATCCCATCTGTGAGATCGAACTGATTAGGGTTTCTGGCAGTGGCTATATCAAATGAACTTGGTGGCGCCGGATAGATCAAATCGGTGGGGCCGTGTTTGACTTTCAGGTTTAGGACATATGTGGAATGAGAAAGTGGTTGAGTGCTTTTGGAGCATATCACTAAGCACTTTGAGCAAGCAAGTCATTAAGCAACACCTCATCTCCTTTTGAAAGTGCAACTATCCTTGGGTGGTTTTGGTAATTCCTAACAACATATAGCTCATTGAGCTAACATTATTCCAAGATTAATATTTCAGGAAAAGCTCAATGAATGGCATGGCATGGATGAGGAAAGTGGATCCCTCAAAATTCTAAGGACAAAAAGTTTGGCTCAAGCTTGAAGCTCAAGACTCTACATTTTATATTTTAGTGATCCAAGATCACATTGAGTCTATAGGAAAATCCAATACTATCAAGGAGGGATGAGGTGTTGCTTAATGGCTTGCTTGCTCAAAGTGCTTAGTGATATGCTCCAAAACCATCAACTACCTTCCCACATCCACATATGACCTAAACCAAAAGTCAAAGTTGGCCCCACCGATTCTTTCTATCCGGCGCCACCGAGTTTCAAATGTCATAGCCACTGCCACAAACCCTAGGCAAATCGGTCTCACCGATAGGGATCTCGGTCTCACTGAGATGGGATTGTAATCTCTCTGTTTCCCTTCGTAACGTTTTGGTCTTACCGATCTGAGCGATCGGTCCCACCGAGATTGCAATGTAAACTCTCTGTTTCCCTTTTGTAACATTTCGGTCTCACCGAGATGAGCAAATCGGTCCCACCGAGTTTACCTGACCAACTCTCTGTTTAGCTTATTACCAAAATCGGTCACATCAAGACTACGTTATGCCCTAACCCTAACCATATCGGTCCTACCGAGTTGCATCTCAGTCCCACCGAAAATCCTAATGGTCACTAGGTTTGCTGAATCGGTCCGACCGAGTTTAACTATTCGGTCCCACGGAGTTTGGCTAATCTTATGTAACGGTTAGATTTTGTGTGGAGGCTATATATACCCCTCCACCCAATCTTCATTCGTGGAGAGAGCCAACATACCTACACTTCCAATACACATTTTCTGAGAAAGAACCACCTACACTTGTGTTGAGCTCAAGATATTCCATTCCAACCATATGAATCTTGATCTCTAGCCTTTCCCAAGTTGCTTTCCACTCAAATCTTCTTTCCACCAAATCCAAATCCTGTGAGAGAGAGTTGAGTGTTGGGGAGACTATCATTTGGAGCACAAGAGTAAGGAGTTCATCATCAACACACCATTTGTTACTTCTTGGAGAGTGGTGTCTCCTAGATTGGCTAGGTGTCACTTGGGAGCCTCCGACAAGATTGTGGAGTTGAACCAAGGAGTTTGTAAGGGCAAGGAGATCGCCTACTTCGTGAAGATCTACCGCTGGTGAGGCAAGTCCTTCATGGGCGACGGCCATGATGGAATAGACAAGGTTGCTTCTTCGTGGACCCTTTGTGGCTGGAGCCCTCCGTGGACTCGTGCAACCATTACCCTCGGTGGGTTGAAGTCTCCATCAACGTGGATGTACGATAGCACCACCTATCGGAACCACAACAAAAACATCCGTGTCTCCAATTGCGTTTGAATCCTCCAAACCCTTCCCTTTACATTCTTGCAAGTTGCATGATTTACTTTCGCTGCTTATATACTCTTTTGCATGTTTGCTTGAATTGTGTGGAGATTGCTTGAGTTGTGCTAAGATAGCTAAAATCTGCCAAGAACTAAAATTGGGAAAAGGCTAGACTTTTATTTGGTCAAGTAGTCTAATCAACCCCCCCCCCTCTAGACATACTTTCGATCCTACAAGTGGTATCAGAGCTTTGGTCTCCATTTGCTTTGATTTCCATAGCTTTTGGTGGCCATAGCCTTGGTTTCACAACCTAGGAGAGTATGGCGTCTAGCGAGGGAAATTATCACCATAGAGGTCCTTACTTTGATGGTACTAATTTTGCTAGTTGGAAGCATAAGATGAAAATGCATATTCTTGGACATAACCCCGCCGTTTGGGCTATTGTGTGTATTGGCTTGCAAGGTGAATTCTTTGATGGGAAAGAACCGAACCGTGAGGCTACCGCGGAAGAGTTGAAGATGCTGCAATACAACGCTCAAGCTTGTGATATCCTCTTCAACGGATTGTGCCCCGAAGAATTCAACAAAATCAGCCGTCTTGAGAATGCAAAGGAAATTTGCGATACTTTGATTGATATGAACGAAGGTATCGACTCCTTCAAGGAATCCAAATTGGATGTGCTTCAAAGTCAACTTGACAAGTTCAAAATGAAGGATGGTGAAGGTGTCGCTGAAATGTACTCTAGGCTTGCTCTTATCACAAATGAGATTGCCGGCTTAGGGAGTGAAGAGATGACTGATAGATTCATCATCAAGAAGATCCTAAGAGCCTTGGATGGAAAATATGATACCATGTGCACATTGATCCAAATGATGCCAAATTACAAAGATCTCAAGCCAACGGAAGTCATCGGAAGAATTGTTGCTCATAGATGTCACTCAAGGATAAAGAGGAACTTCACAACAAATCAAGTGGTGCTTACAAAGCCTCATGTGAAGCCCCCACATCATCGAGTGAGAAACAAACCTTCAATGAGGAATTGAGCTTAATGGTGAAGAACTTCAACAAGTTATACAAGAGTAGAAGCAAAGAGAGAAGCTCCAAGTCAAGGTCCTACAATGACAAAAGATCTTCTAGTCGAGAGCGAAACTGCTACAATTGTGGAAGGCCCGAACACTATTCCAATGAGTATACGGCCCCCTACAAGAGAAGATTCTCCCAAGAGAAGAAGTAGAAGAGAAGAATCACCATCTAGAGAAAGAAGGGGTAGAGATGATCGTTATGAACGAAGACCCTCACGGAGAAGCAAGGATTCGGAAAGAAAGGACAGGTCATCAAGGAGCTACACAAAACGAAGACATCAAGCTCATGTCGGTGAATGGGTATCCGGCTCCGACTCCGACAACCACTCCGAGAGAAGCTATCACTCTGACTCCGAATATACTCAAGATGAAGGTGTTGCCAGTCTAGCACTTGTGACAACCAACTCCTACGACATATTTGACTCACCAAATGAAGGAGTTGGAACATGCTTCATGGCTAAAGGCCCAAAGGTATCACACCCCGAGTATGTTGATTTCAATAGTGATGAAGATGACTTGTTAGGTGATGATGATTTACTTATTGACAACTCTAGTGATGAATACTATGATGAAACGTCAATTAATCATGCTAATCAAGATAAAACGAATGACAATGATAATAAGAAGATTGAGTCTCTAACTAAAGAACTAAACACTCTTAAGTTAGCTCATGAAACTATCTTAGGAGATCATCGAGAACTTTTAAGGACTCATGAGAAATTATGCTTTGAAAAGCTCAACCTTGAGCAAGAGCATGAGTTCTTAAAAGCAATCAATGATGATCTTCGTAAGAAAAGTTCTTCTTACATTGCCAAGCGTTTACTCTTATCCACTTACATGCCTCAAGTCAAGTCTAGTAACAAGAACAAGAAAGATTCTTCCTCTAGTAGTAACAATAATCATGCTATATCCAGTATTGTTGCTTCTAGAAGTTCTCTTGATTCCACTAATGATTCTCTTATCTAAGTTACACTTGAGCAAGAAAATAGCTTATTGAAGGGAATTATAGAGAAAGGTGTTTACAAGAGCCTTGCCGGAAGTAAGCAATTCGAGGAAATTGTACGCAAGCAAGGAAGGCTCCGGAAGAATCAAGGTGTTGGTTTTGAACGAAAGTTCAATGCCAATGGAGTTGAGTGGGAAGAAGATCAATACCCCAAGACGAAGTTTGTTCCTCAACAAGAGAAGTATGATCCTACTTCTTTCAAAGGGACACAAGCTCAAGATGATCTTCCACCACAAGACCACAAGCAAAAAAGGCAAGGACAAGCTTCAAGAGGAAATTGATGCATTTGAAGAAGCTCCTAAGGCCTTGGTCAAGTGGGTTCCCAAGACTACATCAAGTTCCACTTCATCAAGTACAACTACAACTCCGAGGATTCCCATCAAGATGGTGTGGATCCCGAAGAAGAAGAACTAGAGAGTTCTTGAGGGTGACTCCGCCAACATACTTCACTCTTATCATCTTGGCAAGAACAAGTGCAATAAACTTCCACATCTTGCACTAGTTCAAGGAGTCACAAACCCTCTTGTTGGTAAGACAAGGGACAAGGTAACCTAAAAGCTTTCATAGACATCATCTTGTGTGTGCATTACTCTATGTCTATGGATATTCTTGTTTGTTCCTTGTGGGACTAACCCGTGTAGGTATTGAAAGTGCAACTCACTCCAATGGATAGCTCCAAATGATCTACATCAACATTGAGCATCCACATATTCAACATCTACATGAAGTCATCATCGACAAAACCCAAGGTTAGTTCATCCCTCTTAGGGGGGATCTCACATCTAGGGGGAGCTTTACTCTAAGAATTGAGCTAAAGCAACTCTAATGGTGTGAACACAACAATGCTTTATGTAAAAGTGGTAACCCCACTTGTGCGTAAACGATGAGTATGACCTATGATCAAATGTTCTCATTTGACTCCTAAGTCAATATACTCATATATAGATGACCTAGTCATCGCCAATTGTTTGATAGATGCTAGAATTGGTTGTGCATGCTTTGCAACATATTTCAATTGCCATTTTATTGTGTGAGCATGTTGATTGCATATTTTACTCATTTGAGGACATCCACTTGTTGTATTGATTGATTGGTTTTCTTTTTCTGCCAAGTGGATGGACAAGAATGCCTAAGAACCCTCTCTAGCTATTTATGCTTTTCTCATCTCAAACTCTATTCATGCTACATCACAAAATTTGATCAAGTCAGATTCGAACCACTCTGTGTGAGGAGCACTCGGAGTCCCCGATTTGTCATAGACTTAAACTTCCAAAACTTCTTTGTGTGTTTTGGTCTGACCGATTCATCCATTTCGGTCATACCGAGATCACTAAGTCGGTCTAGGTTTTCAATCTCGGTGCAACCGATTTGAACCTTTCGGTCACACCGAGTTTCAGTAACTGTTTGCAGTTATGAATCTTGGTGCCACCGAGTTGTTCCACTCAGTCACACCGACAGGGTCGGACTATATATACCCATGGGCAAAATTTTGGAAATTTCTCCGAAGTCTTTTCGCCCGCGCTTAGCCCGCTCTGCCTCCTGGGTCTCCGGATCGTCCTCCTCGTCGCCAGTTGCCTCCTGCCGCTGGTCTCTGCGGCCGTCAACAGAAATCATTCCCCCCGTTGCCGCCGTAGCAAGTTCATCGCCGAACTAGGGTATGAACTTGATCACTGTGCTATCCTCAATCCGATTCCTAGCACATTGTGTTTGCCATGAATCTTGCCACGATTGAAACAATCTTATCCAGTCAAAACACTCCGTAGATTAGAGTTGAATTGAAAATTTAGGGTTAGGTTTCCGCCGAAACCATCTCGGACCATCCGAGTTGTGGAACTCGGTACCACCGATTCGGCTCAGGCCATTTCACATGAGATTCTCGGTCTGACCGAGAATTGAAAATCGGTGTGACCGAGTTCAGGACTTTGTGAAACCCTAGCAGTCTCGGTGCCACCGAACTGTGACTCGGCCTGACCGAGTTCACTAGTTTTGGGTCCAACAGCGCTTCGGTATCACCGAGTTTACAAATCGGTTGATCCAAAATGCTTTCTAAGGAAAACTAAAACTAAGTTTTTGATTCATTCTTTTGCAAAAACCTCTGTATTTTGTGATGCTTATCTACTCTGCCTCATCTAAAATCTATTCACATGGACAGCTGTCAGTGTTTGCATCATGTCTGATCAGAGTGACAGTCAGAACAAGTCAGTGGAGCAGGTTCACATGAGTGAGGGCACTAGTCCCTCTAGTAGCTCAGGTGATGGAAGCAGGAGCACTCCCAGCAACTTACCCAAAGCTGCCACCAGAACAAGGAAGAAGAAAACTTCAGAGTCTGAGGAT
The DNA here is from genome assembly GCA_032464435.1 of Aegilops umbellulata. Lineage (NCBI taxonomy): Eukaryota > Viridiplantae > Streptophyta > Magnoliopsida > Poales > Poaceae > Aegilops > Aegilops umbellulata. The sequence goes on along the minus strand of CP136058.1, from coordinate 5,473,397 downwards.
GAAGACTATGTGGTGGTTGAGGATGATGCCACATCAAAGAAGAAAGTGCTGAAAAAGGAATATGGCTCAGCTGCAGCCACAAAGCCAGGTATGCAGAAGAAGGCACCTGCAAGTAGAGTTCCCACTTCCAAACCTAGGAAGGTTGCCACTGGAGAAACCATAAAGTTTACCATTGAGTCAGAAGAGGAAGCTGTTGGCCAAGATAAAAAGAAAAAGAGAGTCGGAACCACTACTGCCAGAGTTCTTGGCAAACCCTCTACGAGGAGAGATTCTAAAGAAGAAAAAGAAGAAGAGGAAGAGGTTGCTGCACCAGCACCTAAGGCCCAGAAGCTTATGGGTGATGCTATCAGGACAGGGGCTGCTTCATCAAAGCCCAAAGAAGCACCCAAAGCTGCCTCCAAGCCCAAGACTACACCAAAGAGGAATACTAGAAACATATCTACTGCTAAGAAGAACAAGGCCCCAGTGCCTAAGACTGTTGTTGAAGAAGAAGGAGATGAAGAGCATGTTCTGAGAAAATTGAAGCCAAAAGTTCCAGACCACAATGATGCTCATCCTGTGGCTGAGAACATGAAGATCGGGAGAGACTCGGGACTGAGGAAATGGAGAGAGACAGATCCATATGCTACAAGAAGAAGAACTGATGTGGATTACAGGTTCCACACCAAGGAACAGCAAGATTTCTATGAGACAGTTCTGCTTGACAAGAAACCTATAGTGTGTGACATGAGGTGGGTTGACTGGACCTACATGAAGGAGAATGAGGAACACTATCGTGGTGTGTATGAAAGTTTCAAGGCTTGTGGAGTGGATGAGTTTGTGGATCAAAAGCTCACTAAATGGGGTGATGAGCTTATCATGCAGTTCTACTCCACAGCTCACTTCTACCCAGATGGAAGAATTGTCTGGATGTCTGAAGGCACTAGATACCAGTCTACAGTTGCAGAATGGGCTCAGTTGATCAATGCCCCAGAAGAGCAAGAAGATGACTTGGATGTCTATGCCAAGAAGAAGAAGGATCACAACTCCATGGCCAGCATGTACAAGGAAATTCCAGATGCAGACCTTGAGACTCACCAGTTTGGGTCAGTGAAACATTTGCTGTCAGGACTGACCACTATCAATTCGATACTAAGGCATACTCTTCTACCCAAGTCTGGAGATCACAGGATGATCAGAGACCACTCCATAAATCTTCTACATATATTTGATGTGCCACAAAAGTTCAAGGTTATGAGTCTCATTGTTGAAACTATCAAGAGGACTGCTGCAGACCAAAAGAGAAGTTGTGGGTATGCCCCACAGATCCAGGAGTTGATTAACTCAAAGATGGGTACTGGCACATACTTGTTGGACAAGGAACACTTGGCCATCTATCCAGATTTCGAGGACAACCAAGTGGTTATGAATGAAGATGAGCCATCCTTAGTACAAGCACAAGCCAAGAGAGAGAAGGCAAAGATTGAAAAAACTGCAAAGATGCCAACCCAGGAGGAGGCATCTCAGTATCTTCTAAAAAGCAAGCAAGATCAGCTTGCCTACTTGATTGCATCCACTCTAAGGATAGAGAAAGGACTGGCCACCCTGACTCGAAACCAGGAGAGCTTGGAAAGAATCATGGAGTAGAAGTTCTATGACATGGACGTGAAGGTAACTGAGATCCAGTCTGTTGTGGAGCAACTTCAGGATGACATGCAGGAGAGGAAGGGCAAGACAACAACTGAGGCATTTGCCAGAGTGCCTAGAGCTCAGAGGTCAACTGCAGTACTAGTACCACATGTTGGAAATATGCCCTAGAGGCAATAATAAAAGCATTATTATTATATTTCCTTATTCATGATAATTGTCTTTATTTGTGCTATAATTGTGTTATCCGGAAATCGTAATACATGTGTGAATAATAGACAACAACGTGTCCCTAGTAAGCCTCTAGTTGACTAGCTCGTTGATCAATAGATAGTCATGGTTTCCTGACTATGGGCATTGGATGTCAATGATAACGAGATCACATCATTAGGAGAATGATGTGATGGACGAGACCCAATCCTAAACATAGCATAAGATCGCATAGTTTGTTTGCTAGAGTTTTCCAATGTCAAGTATCCTTTCCTTAGACCATGAGATCGTGTAACTCCCGGATACCGTAGGAGTGCTTTGGGTGTGCCAAACGTCACAACGTAACTGGGTGACTATAAAGGTATACTACGGGTATCTCCGAAAGTGTCTGTTGGGTTGACACGGATCGAGACTGGGATTTGTCACTCCGCTTGACGGAGAGGTATCACCGGGCCCTCTCGGTAATGCATCATGATAATGAGCTCAATGTGATCAAAGTGTTTGATCATGGGATCATGCATTACGGTACGAGAAAAGTGACTTGCCTATAACGAGATTGAACGAGGTATTGGGATACCGACGATCGAATCTCGGGAAAGTAAAATACCGATTGACAAAGGGAATCGTATACGGGATTAATTGAATCCTCGACATCGTGGTTCATCCGATGAGATCATCATGGAGCATGTGGGAGCCAACATGGGTATCCAGAACCCGCTGTTGGTTATTGCCCGAGAGCCGTCTCGGTCATGTCTGCATGTCTCCCGAACCCGTAGGGTCTACACACTTACGGTTCGGTGACGCTAGGGTTGTGAAGATATGTATAAGCAGTAACTCGAATGTTGTTCGGAGTCCCGGATGAGATCCCGGACGTCACGAGGAGTTTTGGAATGGTCCGGAGGTAAAGAATTATATATAGAAAGTGTTGTTTTGGCCATCGGGACAAGTTTCGGGGTTATCGGTATTGTACCGGGACCACCGGAGGGTCCCGGGGGGTCCACCGGGTAGGGCCACCTGCCTCGGGGGGCCACATGGGCTCTAGGGGGTGCGCCTTGGCCTGCATGCGCCAAGGGGAACCAGCCCTAAAGGCCCATGCGCCTAGAGGGTGGAAACCCTAAAGAGGGGGGCGCCCCCCTTGCTTGGGGGGCAAGTCCCACCCTTGGCCGCCGCCCCCCCTAGGAGATTCCATCTCCTAGGGCCGGCACCCCCACAAGGGGCTATATAAAGGGGGGAGGCGAGGGGGGCAGCGCACCCTTGCTCCTGGCGCCTCCCTCTCCCTCTCCAACATCTCCTCCTCCTCCGTAGAGCTCGGCGAAGCCCTGTCGGAGTACTGCAGCTCCACCATCACTACGTCGTCGTGCTGCTGCTAGAGCCTTCTTCCCCAACCTCTCCTTTGCCTTGCTGGATCAAGAAGAAGGAGACGTTACGCTGACCGTACGTGTGTTGAACGCGGAGGTGCCGTCCTTTCGGTGCTAGGATCTCCGGTGATTTGGATCACGTCGTGTACGACTACCTCATCCCCGTTCGCTGAACGCTTCCGCTCGCAATCTACAAAGTGGTATGTAGATGCAATCTCTCTCCCATGACTCGTTGCTTAGATGAACTCATAGATGGATCTTGTTGAAACCGTAGGAAAAATTTTAATTTTCTGCAACGTTCCCCAACAGTGGCATCATGAGCCAGGTTTATGCGTAGTTCTCTATTGCACGAGTAGAACACAATTTGTTGTGGGCGTAGATGTTGTTAACTTTCTTGCCGCTACTAGTCTTATCTTGCTTCAGCAGTATTGTTGGATGAAGCGGCCTGGACCAACCTTACACGTACTCTTACGTGAGACCGGTTCCACCGACTAACATGCACTAGTTGCATAAGGTGGCTGGCGGGTGTCTGTCTCTCCCACTTTAGTTGGAGCGGATTCGATGAAAAGGGTCCTTATGAAGGGTAAATAGAAGTTGACAAATCACGTTGTGGTTTTCACGTAGGTAAGAAAACGTTCTTGCTAGAACCCTAATTCAGCCACGTAAAACTTGCAACAACAATTAGAGGACGTCTAACTTGTTTTTGCAGCAAGTGCTTTGTGATATGATATGGCCAAAGTTGTGATGAATGATGAATGATCTATATGTGATGTATGAGATGTTCATGCTATTGTAATAGGAATCACGACTTGCATGTCGATGAGTATGACAACCGGCAGGAGCCATAGGAGTTGTCTTTAATTTTTGTATGACCTGCGTGTCATTGAGAAACGCCATGTAAATTACTTTACTTTATTGCTAAACGCGTTAGCCATAGTAGTAGAAGTAATAGTTGGCGAGCAACTTCATGGAGACACGATGATGGAGATCATGATGATGGAGATCATGGTGTCAAGCCGGTGACAAGATGATCATGGAGCCCCAAGATGGAGATCAAAGGAGCTATGTGATATTGGCCATATCATGTCACGTTTATTATTTGACTGCATGTGATGTTTATCATGTTTTGCATCTGGTTTACTTAGAACGACGGTAGTAAATAAGATGATCCCTCATAATAATTTCAAGAAGTGTTCCCCCTAACTGTGCACCGTTGCGACAGTTCGTTGTTTCGAAGCACCACGTGATGATCGGGTATGATAGATTCTAACGTTCACATACAACGGGTGTAAGAAAGATTTACACACGCAAAACACTTAGGTTGACTTGACGAGCCTAGCATGTACAGACATGGCCTCGGAACACAGAAGACCGAAAGGTCGAGCATGAGTCGTATACAAGATACAATCAACATGAAGATGTTCACCGATGTTGACTAGTCCGTCTCACGTGATGATCGGACACGGCCTAGTTGACTCGGATCATGTAATACTTAGATGACTAGAAGAGGGATGTCTATCTAAGTGGGAGTTCATTAAATAATTTTATTAAATGAACTTTATTATCATGAACTTAGTCTAAAATATTTACAATATGTCTTGTAGATCAAATGGCCAACGTAGTCCTCAACTTCAACGCGTTCCTAGAGAAAACCAAGCTGAAAGACGATGGCAGCAACTATACGGACTGGGTCCGGAACCTGAGGATCATCCTCATAGCTGCCAAGAAAGATTATGTCCTACGAGCACCGCTGGGTGACACACCTATTCTCCCTGCAGAACAAGGCATTATGAATGCTTGGCAGTCACGCTGCGATGATTACTCCCTCGTTCAGTGCGGCATGCTTTACAGCTTAGAGCCGGGGCTCCAAAAGCGTTTTGAGAGACATGGAGCATATGAGATGTTCGAAGAGCTGAAAATGGTTTTCCAAGCTCATGCCCGGGTCGAGAGATATGAAGTCTCCGACAAATTCTTTAGTTGTAAGATGGAGGAAAATAGCTCTGTCAGTGAACACATACTCAAAATGTCTGGGTTGCACAACCGCTTGACTCAACTGGAACTTAATCTCCCGGATGAAGCGGTCATTGACAGAATCCTCCAGACGCTTCCACCTAGCTACAAGAGCTTTGTGATGAACTACAATATGCAGGGGATGGTAAAGACCATTCCTGAGGTATATGCTATGCTGAAATCAGCAGAGGTAGAAATCAAGAAGGAGCATCAAGTGTTGATGGTGAATAAAACCACTAAGTTCAAGAAGGGCAAGGGTAAAAAGAACTTCAAGAAGGACGGCAAGGAAGTTGCCACGCCCGGTAAGCAAGTTGCCGGGAAGAAGCCAAAGAATGGACCCAAGCCCGAGACTGAGTGTTTTTATTGCAAGGGAAGTGGTCACTGGAAGCGGAACTGCCCCAAATACTTAGCGGACAAGAAGGCCGGCAAAACCAAAGGTATATGTGATATCCATGTAATTGATGTGTACCTTACCAGTACTCGTAGTAGCTCTTGGGTATTTGATACCGGTGCAGTTGCTCACATTTGTAACTCAAAGCAGGAGCTGCGGAATAAACGGAGACTGGCGAAGGACGAGGTGACGATGCGCGTCGGGAATGGTTCCAAGGTCGATGTGATCGCCGTCGGCACGCTACCTCTACATTTACCTACGGGATTAGTTTTAAACCTCAATAATTGTTATTTAGTGCCAAGTTTGAGCATGAACATTGTGTCTGGATCTCGTTTAATTCGAGATGGCTACTCATTTAAATCCGAGAATAATGGTTGTTCTATTTATATGAGAGATATGTTTTATGGTCATGCTCCGATGGTTAATGGTTTATTCTTAATGAATCTCGTACGTGATGATACACATATTCATAGTGTGAATACCAAAAGACTTTAAGTTGATAACAATAGTCCCACATATTTGTGGCACTGCCGCCTTGGTCACATAGGTGTCAAACGCATGAAGAAGCTCCATGCAGATGGACTTTTAGAGTCTCTTGATTATGAATCATTTGACACGTGCGAACCATGCCTCATGGGTAAAATGACCAAGACTCCGTTCTCAGGAACAATGGAGCGAGCAACCAACTTATTGGAAATCATACATACCGATGTGTGCGGTCCAATGAGTGTTGAGGCTCGCGGTGGCTATCGTTATGTTCTCACCCTCACTGATGACTTGAGTAGATATGGGTATATCTACTTAATGAAACACAAGTCTGAGACCTTTGAAAAGTTCAAGGAATTTCAGAGTGAGGTTGAAAATCAACGTGATAGAAAAATCAAGTTTCTACGATCAGATCGTGGAGGAGAATACTTGAGTCACGAATTTGGCACACACTTAAGAAAATGTGGAATAGTTTCACAACTCACGCCGCCTGGAACACCTCAGCGTAATGGTGTGTCCGAACGTCGTAATCGCACTCTATTAGATATGGTGCGATCTATGATGTCTCTTACCGATTTACCGCTATCTTTTTGGGGCTATGCTTTAGAGACTGCCGCATTCACTTTAAATAGGGCTCCGTCGAAATCCGCTAAGACGACACCATATGAATTATGGTTTGGGAAGAAACCTAAGCTGTCGTTTCTAAAAGTTTGGGGATGCGATGCTTATGTCAAGAAACTTCAACCTGAAAAGCTCGAACCCAAGTCGGAAAAATGCGTCTTCATAGGATACCCTAAAGAAACTGTTGGGTATACCTTCTACCTCAGATCCGAAGGCAAGATCTTTGTTGCCAAGAATGGATCCTTTCTAGAGAAAGAGTTTCTCTCGAAAGAAGTAAGTGGGAGGAAAGTAGAACTTGATGAAGTGTTACCTCTTGAACCGGAAAATGGCGAAACTCAAGAAAACGCTCCTGAGGTGCCTGCACCGACTAGAGAGGAAATTAATGATGATGATCAAGATACTTCTAATCAAGCTCCTACTGAAACTCGAAGGTCCACAAGGACACGTTCCGCACCAGACTGGTACGGCAACCCTGTCTTGGAAATCATGTTGTTAGACAACGGTGAACCTTCGAACTATGAGGAAGCAATGGCGGGCCCGGATTCCGACAAATGGCTGGAAGCCATGAAATCCGAGATAGGATCCATGTATGAAAACGAAGTATGGACTTTGACTGACTTGCCCGTTGAACGGCGAGCCATAGAAAATAAATGGATCTTTAAGAAGAAGACAGACGCGGATGGTAATGTGACCATCTATAAAGCTCGACTTGTCGCTAAGGGTTATCGACAAGTTCAAGGTGTTGACTACGATGAGACTTTCTCACCGGTAGCGAAGCTGAAGTCCGTCCGAATCATGTTAGCAATTTCCGCATTCTACGATTATGAAATATGGCAAATGGACGTCAAAACGGCATTCCTTAATGGTTTCCTTAAGGAAGAATTGTATATGATGCAGCCGGAAGGTTTTGTCGATCCTAAGAATGCTGACAAGGTGTGCAAGCTCCAACGCTCGATTTATGGGCTGGTGCAAGCATCTCGGAGTTGGAACATTCGCTTTGATGAGATGATCAAAGCGTTTGGGTTTACGCAGACTTATGGAGAAGCCTGCGTTTACAAGAAAGTGAGTGGGAGCTCTGTAGCATTTCTCATATTATATGTAGACGACATACTTTTGATGGGAAATGATATAGAACTCTTGGACAGCATTAAGGCCTACTTGAATAAGAGTTTTTCAATGAAGAACCTTGGAGAAGCTGCTTATATATTAGGCATCAAGATCTATAGAGATAGATCGAGACGCCTCATAGGTCTTTCACAAAGCACATACCTTGATAAAATATTGAAGAAGTTCAATATGGATCAATCTAAGAAAGGGTTCTTACCTGTGTTACAAGGTGTGAAATTGAGCTCAGCTCAATGTCCGACCACGGCAGAAGATATAGAAGAGATGAGTGTCATCCCCTATGCCTCAGCCATAGGTTCTATTATGTATGCCATGCTGTGTACCAGACCTGATGTAAACCTTGTCGTAAGTTTGGTAGGAAGGTACCAAAGTAATCCCGGCAAGGAACACTGGACAGCGGTCAAGAATATCCTGAAGTACCTGAAAAGGACTAAGGAAATGTTTCTCGTTTATGGAGGTGACGAAGAGCTCGTCGTAAAGGGTTACGTCGACGCTAGCTTCGACACAGATCTGGATGACTCTAAGTCACAAACCGGATACGTGTATATTTTGAATGGTGGGGCAGTAAGCTGGTGCAGTTGCAAGCAAAGCGTCGTGGCGGGATCTACATGTGAAGCGGAGTACATGGCAGCCTCGAAGGCAGCACATGAAGCAATTTGGGTGAAGGAGTTCATCACCGACCTCGGAGTCATACCCAATGCGCCGGGGCCAATCAAACTCTTCTGTGACAACACTGGAGCTATTGCACTTGCCAAGGAGCCCAGGTTTCACAAGAAGACCAGGCAAATCAAGCGTCGCTTCAACTTCATTCGTGAAAATGTTCAAGATGGAGACATAGAAATTTGTAAAGTGCACACGGATGTGAATGTCGCAGATCCGTTGACTAAACCTCTCCCTAAGGCAAAACATGATCAGCACCAGAACTCTATGGGTGTTCGATTCATTACAATGTAACTAGATTATTGACTCTAGTGCAAGTGGGAGACTGATGGAAATATGCCCTAGAGGCAATAATAAAAGCATTATTATTATATTTCCTTATTCATGATAATTGTCTTCATTCGTGCTATAATTGTGTTATCCGGAAATCGTAATACATGTGTGAATAACAGACAACAACGTGTCCCTAGTAAGCCTCTAGTTGACTAGCTCGTTGATCAATAGATAGTCATGGTTTCCTGACTATGGGCATTGGATGTCAATGATAACGAGATCACATCATTAGGAGAATGATGTGATGGACGAGACCCAATCCTAAACATAGCATAAGATCGCATAGTTCGTTTGCTAGAGTTTTCCAATGTCAAGTATCCTTTCCTTAGACCATGAGATCGTGTAACTCCCGGATACCGTAGGAGTGCTTTGGGTGTGCCAAACGTCACAACGTAACTGGGTGACTATAAAGGTATACTACGGGTATCTCCGAAAGTGTCTGTTGGGTTGACACGGATCGAGACTGGGATTTGTCACTCCGCTTGACGGAGAGGTATCACCGGGCCCTCTCGGTAATGCATCATCATAATGAGCTCAATGTGATCAAAGTGTTTCATCACGGGATCATGCATTACGGTACGAGAAAAGTGACTTGCCGATAACGAGATTGAACGAGGTATTGGGATACCGACGATCGAATCTCGGGCAAGTAAAATACCGATTGACAAAGGGAATCGTATACGGGATTAATTGAATCCTCGACATCGTGGTTCATCCGATGAGATCATCATGGAGCATGTGGGATCCAACATGGGTATCCAGATCCCACTGTTGGTTATTGCCCGAGAGCCGTCTCGGTCATGTCTGCATGTCTCCCGAACCCGTATGGTCTACACACTTAAGGTTCGATGACACTAGGGTTGTGAAGATATGTATAAGCAGTAACCCGAATGTTGTTCGGAGTCTCGGATGAGATACCGGATGTCACGAGGAGTTTCGGAATGGTCCGAAGGTAAAGAATTATATATAGAAAGTGCTGTTTTGGCCATCGGGACAAGTTTCGGGGTTATCGGTATTGTACCGGGACCACCGGAGGGTCCCGGGGGGTCCACCGGGTGGGGCCACCTGCCTCGGGGGGGCACATGGGCTCTAGGGAGTGCTCCTTGGCCTGCATGGGCCAAGGGAACCAGCCCTAGAGGCCCATGCGCCTAGAGGGTGGAAACCCTAAAGAGGGGGGCGCCCCCCTTGCTTGGGGGGCAAGTCCCACCCTTCGCCGCCGCCCCCCCTAGGAGATTCCATCTCCTAGGGCCGGCGCCCCCCTAAGGGGCTATATAAAGGGGGGAGGGGAGGGGGGCAGCGCACCCTTGCTCCTGGCGCCTCCCTCTCCCTCTCCAACATCTCCTCCTCCTCCGTAGAGCTCGGCGAAGCCCTGTCGGAGTACTGCAGCTCCACCATCACTACGCCGTCGTGCTGCTGCTGGAGCCTTCTTCCCCAACCTCTCCTTTGCCTTGCTGGATCAAGAAGAAGGAGACGTTACGCTGACCGTACGTGTGTTGAACGCGGAGGTGCCGTCCTTTCGGTGCTAGGATCTCCGGTGATTTGGATCACGTCGTGTACGACTACCTCATCCCCGTTCGTTGAACGCTTCCGCTCGCGATCTACAAAGTGGTATGTAGATGCAATCTCTCTCCCATGACTCGTTGCTTAGATGAACTCATAGATGGATCTTGGTGAAACCGTAGGAAAAATTTTAATTTTCTGCAACGTTCCCCAACACCACACACTAGAGCCACTTCATCTGCACCAGCTACAGCTTCAGTGCCACCAGCTCCAGCACCTACCCCAGCAGCTCCATCTACTTTGACTGAAGCCTTCGTTCTTGGAGTTATCCGGACACCACCACCTGAAGACCAAGCTTGAGAGACGTTTTAGTGCTATGCATTTTCTATGAACTTTTTGGTAACTTGTTGCCAAAGGGGGAGAAAAATGTATAGATCATAGGCTTCGAGAGAGAGCGTTGCTTTTTATTCTCTCTTGCTTTGGTGGTTGAACTTTATTTGCTTGTTTGTGATACTTGGATGATCATGTGTGTTTGATCATATGCTTCATTAATGCTTGTTGGATGATACTATCATTTTATCCCTATTTGATCATTCACTTTGCTTGGTGATGAGTGCATGTATTTAATTCTTATCATTTTGAGCGCTCCACCAAGATGTATGTGACATGGAAGAGTAACCCATGATCCTAACTCATTGTGCATTTGCAGTCCAAAGCAAATCTTAAGATATGCACAAATTTAGGGGGAGCTCTTGCTTTTCACATACTTCTCAAAGCGACAATATCTTTCACTCTTATTATCATTTGTCGAAGCTTTGATCTATATGTTGTCATCAATTACCAAAAAGGGGGAGATTGAAAGTGCCACTATCCCTGGGTGGTTTTGGTAATTCCTAACAACATATAGCTCATTGAGCTAACATTGTTCCAAGATTAATATTTCAGAAAAAGCTCAATGAATGGCATGGCATGGATGAGGAAAGTGGATCCCTCAAAATTCTAAGGACAAAAAGTTTGGCTCAAGCTTGAAGCTCAAGACTCTACATTTTATATTTTAGTGATCCAAGATCACATTGAGTCTATAGGAAAATCCAATACTATCAAGGAGGGATGAGGTGTTGCTTAATGGCTTGCTTGCTCAAAGTGCTTAGTGATATGCTCCAAAACCCTCAACTACCTTCCCACATCCACATATGACCTAAACCAAAAGTCAAACTCGGCCCCACCGATTCTTTCTATCCGGCGCCACCGAGTTTCAAATGTCATAGCCACTGCCACAAACCCTAGGCAAATCGGTCTCACCGATAGGGATCTCGGTATCACCGAGATGGGATTGTAATCTCTCTGTCTCCCTTCGTAACGTTTCAGTCTTACCGAGATGAGCGATCGGTCCCACCGAGATTGCAATGTAAACTCTCTGTTTCCCTTTTGTAACATTTTGGTCTCACCGAGATGAGCGAATCGGTCCCACCGAGTTTACCTGACCAACTCTCTGGTTAGCTTATTACCAAAATCGGCCCCACCGAGTTTGTGTAATCGGTCACACCGAGACTACGTTATGCCCTAACCCTAACCATATCGGTCCTACCGAGTTGCATCTCAGTCCCACCGAAAATCCTAACGGTCACTAGGTTTACTGAATCGGTCCGACCGAGTTTAACTATTCGGTCCCACCGAGTTTGGCTAATCGTGTGTAACGGTTAGATTTTGTGTGGAGGCTATATATACCCCTCCACCCACTCTTCATTCGTGGAAAGAGCCATCAGAACATACCTACACTTCCAATACACATTTTTGAGAAAGAACCACCTACACTTGTGTTGAGCTCAAGATATTCCATTCCAACCATATGAATCTTGATCTCTAGCCTTCCCCAAGTTGCTTTCCACTCAAATCTTCTTTCCACCAAATCCAAATCCTGTGAGAGAGTTGAGTGTTGGGGAGACTATCATTTGGAGCACAAGAGCAAGGAGTTCATCATCAACACACCATTTGTTACTTCTTGGAGAGTGGTGTCTCCTAGATTGGCTAGATGTCACTTGGGAGCCTCCGACAAGATTGTGGAGTTGAACCAAGGAGTTTGTAAGGGCAAGGAGATAGCCCACTTCGTGAAGATCTACCGCTAGTGAGGCAAGTCCTTCGTGGGCGACGGCCATGATGGAATAGACAAGGTTGCTTCTTCGTGGAACCTTCGTGGGTGGAGCCCTCCGTGGACTCGTGCAACCGTTACCCTCCGTGGGTTGAAGTCTCCATCAACGTGGATGTACGATAGCACCACCTATCGGAACCACGACAAAAACATCCGTGTCTCCAATTGCGTTTGAATCCTCCAAACCCTTCCCTTTACATTCTTGCAAGTTGCATGCTTTACTTTACGCTGCTCATATACTCTTTTGCATGCTTGCTTGAATTGTGTGGAGATTGCTTGACTTGTGCTAAGATAGCTAAAATCTGCCAAGAACTAAAATTGGGAAAAGGCTAGACTTTTATTTGGTCAAGTAGTCTAATCACCCCCCCCCTCTAGACATACTTTCGATCCTACACCTTTTAATAGTATTGGCTTTTCCTATGAACTCAATGTGATCTTGGATCACTAAAATAAAAATGTAGAGTCTTGAGCTTTTGCCAATCTTCTGTCCTTAGCATCTTGAAGGTGTTTCACATCCTCTTGTCCAAGCCACTCCAAGTTGAACTTATCTGAAATACACTAGGTAAAAACATTAGTCCAACAAGAGATATGTTGACATTAATTACCAAAATCACCCAGGGAGCACTTGTGCTTTCACTCAATCACTTGTTCTAATTGCAGCAAAGTTGGCCATAGGTACACCAACTGCTATGATGCTTTGAAGCATGCACTAGCCATGAGAAAGAACAGTCATGAGGTAAGAAACAATGCCAAAAATGCTAAATTGCTTGTGTTCTCTATGCATGTAACAAAAATGTTGAATTACTTGTGTTCTCTTTGTAGCCAAGCAGCTCTTCTTACCCACCTGATGCTGCTACTGCTGCCTCCTCTGCTGCACCAGCAAGAAGGGCTTCATCTTCTACCACTGCACCAACACCAGCAAGAAGAACTCCATCTTCTGCCATTGCACCAGCACCGGCAAGAAGAACTCCATCTTCTGCCCCTGCACCAGCACCAGCAAGGAAGGTTTCATGTTCTGCCACTGCACCATCAACAAGATGTGTTACTGCTGCTGCAAAGGGTAAGGCTCCAACCAAAAGGGCTTCAACTGTTGCAAAGGGAGCAAGGGAAGCTTTCTTGCCTCCAAGACCAAACAGTGCTACCCAAAGAGTCAGAAAGCCAACCAGAAGATCAAGGACTACCTGACTGCTTCTGGTGCATCATGGGATTGATGTTGTGATCCAAAAAATGCTTTATCATGTTGTGGCACTGCTACTATTTTGATGACCAAGTGATCATCAAGTTATGTTCTGGTACTGTAATGACCAACTTATGCTCTGGTACTGTAATGATCAAGTGATGATCAATTAATGTAGTGCTACTCCAGTAATGATCCTTCTGTCAAACTATGGCATTCTAGTAGTCATGTGATGATCAATTAATGTAGTGCTACTCCAGTTATGATCCTTGTGTCAAACTATGGCATTCCAGTAGTCCGCGCCGACGCATTTGCGGCCCAAATGTGCCGGCGCGGACGCGGAACGGACGCCACGCGCGCCTTCTTGGTGTCTGCCGCGTCCCCACCTGGCGTCGTCCAACTACCATGGTCAACATAATTTATGACGGCCGCCCACCTTGGGACCATGCATCAGCGACAGTGATCGTCCTTTTTTAAGTCCGCCGTGCGGCAGGGCCATCCTCATCCACTTCCAGCCGCCCCATCCCCATCTGGCCACCTCTGCCCCCCCCCCCCCCCCTTCTTCCCCCGTCGGCGACAACCCTAGCCACCCTAGCCAACATGGGCTTCTTCTCCGGCCTCGGCAGCACCAAGGGCAAGGGCAAGGCCCCCGCCCGCCATTCCCCCTCCCTCCCTGCGCCGCCGCACACTCCCCGGCAGAGGCAACACATCAACGTGCTGGTGCACCAGGCGGAGTGGCACTGGCAGCACCGCGTGCCTCTGCCGTACCCCGACGCCACGCTGCCGCATGAGTGGCATCTGGATCCGCAGAGGATCCCAGTGCCAGCGGCGCCGCGGTTGGCCAGAGCCCACGCGGAGGAGGTGCGGCGCCGGCGAGCGTTGCTGACGCCGGAGCAGCGCGCTGACCCCGACTATGCCTTCGACTCGCCCAACTGGGCTCGTTGGTTCGCCTTCGAGCACGAGGAGGCGAGGCGACGCAGCGTCCGCGACGCCGACCGCCGCCTGCCGCCGCCCCCGCTCGTTGTCTGTGACGAGGACCAGGAGGCGGAGGCCGCCTACCAGGCGGCCATTAAGGAGAGCGAGGAGGAAGAGCGGTGGAGGGAGGCGGAGGAGGCGGCGTTCCGTCCATGGTCAAATCCGGGCCGGAGGAGCCGGCCCCCCTCGAGCGCTACTCCTGGACCGGAGTAGTGAGCGAGTGGGTGAGCGCGCTGCCGATCTGGTACAGGGCGACTGAGGAGCAGGAGGCGGCCTACCTCGACCACTGGCGCCGCGTTCGGCTAGCCGAGGAGCGCCGGGAGGGCGAGCACCTCGAGCTGCTCGAGCGCGAGGCCGAGGAGGAGGCGCACCAGGCCCAGGCAGCAGCGACGCAGGCAGCGGCGGCACGGCCCGCGCCCGACATCGCCGCTCTCTGGAACACGGTGTTCCCCCGGGCCAGCCCTGCGCCGACGCTGGTCGACCTCACCGGCTCCGCCGCCGCCGCCTAGGGCAGTGCGTCGAATTCTAGTTTTTAGTTTTTTATTGTTTAATTAATGTAGTGTGGACGCGTGGACTATCGCCGGCCTTCGTGGCCGGCTTTTATGTTTAATTAATGCATGTCTTCATTTTCAAAATGCTTTCAAACTTTTTTTGGCGCGCCGACAAAATGGGTCTGGCCAGCGTTGGGGGCTCGCGCCGACCCAAACGCGGAAGTGGACGTTTGTGTTCATCGGACCGAGCCAAATGGACAAAAAGCGGACAAAAGCGCCGTTTGTGTCCGCCGTTGTAGTTGCTATTAAATTTTGTTATGATCGCATATATACACCCGCATTATTGCACCAAATCTGTGAATTTTTGGTCCCCCAACAACATCGCCTTGGGACCCTCAATGGATTACTTTTGAACGTCAACCTAATCCATCTCCATGAAGTAATCACAAATCCATTAGCTATTCATGTTTCATGAGCAGTGCTTCTTTAGGTGAACCAATATACATTGATAGTCTCAAATGAATCGGTGTTCCCCTCACTCCACAAATACATATGCTATTCATCGTTGTATTTCTCAAAATCACAGGTGAAGGCAATTATCAAATAAATACATAAGCAAACAATACAACACAATCTCTCTCTCTCTCTCTCTCTCTCTCTCTCTCTCTCTCTCTCTCTCTCTCTCTCTCTCTCTCTCTCTCTCTCTCTCTCTCTCTCTCTCTCTCTCTCTCTCTCTCTCTCTCTCTAGTCTCTACACACGACAACAGCAACAACATACAATATTTTGTACGGTCTCTCGAAATAGGATTTTGCCCTTTTTATAGATATAAAGCAACAACCCAATCCATACAACGAGTAGCAAGTTGCGGAATAATCAAAGTATGCTGGGCCAATAACACAAGCACGTCCAAAAAAATAGAAAAGAAAAGGCAAAAAAGACCACCAAGTAGCCACATCACCATGGAGACGCTGGGGTAGCGAGACGTCGAGCCGTTGCATGTAGTCTATCTCTCTCTCTCAGGTTTAGCAGCAACAGCGAATAGTAGCAGCAACAACACCATACAGTAAAAAATCTCATCACATTTCATCTCTCTCTCTTTTTGTCAAACATCTCTCTCACACTGGGATCTCTCTCATCCCCGGCTCTATGTATCAGCAGCGGCGGCACGAACATCAACAGTTGCGTGGCAGCGGCGGCGACCCAAGTAGCAGCAAGAACGGCCGACCAGCAAAAATCTTTACCTCGCCCACATCTCTCGGCCCGCCTCCATGCCCGTATTCAGCGATGTTCTACCCCACTCCAGCACCGTACCGGCCCTGCGCGCGATGCTCTACCCCACTCCAGCACCGTACCGCCCCTGCGCCTGATCTGTCTCCCCTGCCCTTCCCCACTCGAACGACTCTATCTATCACTTACATTTCTCATCGTCTTTGCTTGGCCCCACGATCCCCTCTGCTTTCGATCCTCTCTAGGTCCAGATCGGGCGGGACAGGATTTGGAAAGAAAATCAGAATCACGAAGGAGATCGAGACCTAGCGGAAACTATCTATAGAAGAGAGAAAAAAAATCAATCGAGCGTACGTGTGGGGTTCGATGGAAACAAATCGGTTGGGGCTGTTTGTTCGAAAAAAATCAGGGGATATGGGATTGTGCAATTTTCTCCTTTTCATCTAGCCGACCTTTATCTCCGATAGGCGATCTCAACCTGTCTCTCCAACAATATCTCCTCCCACAATATATCCGGGTTGTACAATAACCTTGCTTCCCTCCAGCAGCTACAACCTGGGGTAGATGGACAACAAATAGTTGGATTTACATTACTAACTTACCTCAATAATTCAGCATCTATACATAAGTGAGTGCTCCGGAAGCCAGGCCTTGAGACAAACATGTCCATGACAGTTGCCAGCTTTTTTTGCACCCAAAAATCATACTCTTGCTCTAGGATCTAACAAGGTTTGCATTGTAATGCGACGTCATGTAACGTGGACACGGTCCGGGCCGGTCCGGTCCCGGTCCGAGCCGTCCTTTGGACCGGCCGCCAGCGGTCCGGTCCGGACCGGACCGAGCAGTCCAACGAGTTGCTTTTCTGGGACCGGACCGTTTGGGGGTCAGCTCGGTCAAGCCCGAGAGGACCGAATGGACCGACCAGTGATGTTGCCTGGCAGGCTGTTTTTTGCTACGTTTAGGTCCTATTTAGCTGCAGATAGCCGCCGATCACACAAGGGAGAGAGAGGGAGAGGATTTACTGAATCTAGCTAACCATCTAGCTTGCTGTTTAGGTCCTGCAAGCGAAACTAGCTAACCATCTAACTGAATCTACTGACAGACTAGCTAACTGAACTACTGACCGTACTGACGAA
Organism: Aegilops umbellulata; assembly: GCA_032464435.1. Classification (NCBI taxonomy): domain Eukaryota; kingdom Viridiplantae; phylum Streptophyta; class Magnoliopsida; order Poales; family Poaceae; genus Aegilops; species Aegilops umbellulata. The sequence continues at coordinate 5,455,921 of CP136058.1, read as the reverse complement.
ACTGAATTTCGACGAAACTGACAGCGAGCCGCCGGCGTATGTGGACACGCTCATCGCCCTCTGGGTCCTGGAAGACCACAACGGTAGCAATTGAAGGCGGCAGCGTTGGCTCGCCGACGGAGAAATCGTGGGCTTGTGCGCCGAGTTCGTCGGTGCATGAACTGAAACAGTGGCCTCGGAGCTGCAGTACATCATGGCGAACCTGGTGAAGCGCCCACACATGCAAGAGGCCGTCCAATTCATCCTCGTGGCGCCGGCGAGGCGTTCGCCTACCTGGGCTAGCTGGTGGCCAGTGTGCGAGCTGCCCTCAAACGACAGCCATGGCCATGGTCGAGAACTCCAGATTGGCGACGGTGCAAGCACGGCAGCGATGGAGAGTGGCAGCAACAGGCTATGGCGCATGTGGAGGAGAGGAAGGAAGAATAGGCGAAGATCGGGGACATGATGGTTCACCCGGGGGCTGCCGGTGGCCGCGACGACGAGGAGCGGCGGCGGTGGTGACTACGTTTTCTCGGTCCGCTCGGTCGGCTTGGTTAAAGCCCGGACCGGACCGAAGCTTTGTCGGGCCTGATTCTTGAGCTCGGACCGACTGATTTTTTGAGCGGGCTAGGCCCGAGCTGGCCAGGACCGAGCGGGCCACGAGCCGGTCCGAAAGACCGCTCGTGTCGTCCACCACTCATGTTATTGGCATAGTTCGTGATGCTGCTTCCCTCCACTTCTTTTCGTTCCGCAATACACATTGCTCCCTCACCCTCCCTTATTGTCTTCTTTGCACCACCGCTGCCATCTGCATATCCTTCATTCTTCTTTTCATCAAGATCTCATGTGAAAAGTATGAGGGTACATGTCGTGGTTCTAAGTCTGACAGTAGTGTAGGGGGGTAAGTATGGAGAGGCAAGATCCTAGCTATGGAGTAGTTGTAGACACACGAGCTTTTACGAGTTCAGGCCCTTCTCAGAGGAAGTAATAGCCCTACGTCTCGGAGCCCGGAGGCGGTCGACTGAATTATGCGTGTATGAATTACAGGGGTGCGAACCCTTTACACTGAGGAGGGGGGTGGCTTATATAGAGTTCGCCAGACCCCTCTGGCCCTCAGTTATGCAGGGTTTAAGGTACATTAAGGTCGGACGTTACTGGTAACGCCACTAATAAAGTGTAATGATGACCATAAAAGCCACTTAATGCCCGTCCGTTAGCGAGTGGAATGACTTTAGATCTCCTGGCCGTCGAGTGGGCGGATCTTGGTCGAGTGGTAGTCTTCATGGTCGAGTGTCTTCGAGTTCGTCGAGTGGATCGCCTCCAAGTCGACTGAGAGGTGATTTCTTCTAGGGATGTCCTTGGGGAGGGTAATTTGGACAGGTCCATGACCCTACCCTAGGTACGTAGCTTCATCATTAGCCCCCGAATGGATCGAGGTTTGAGTGGGGAAGGAGTTGAGCACTCATCCGACCCATTCTTCGTGTCATGAGTATATCTTGTCTTGGATCAATGAACCTGGGCGTCGTTACCAACTTCTTTTCCAGTTGCCTTGATCCATTCATAATTTTCTTTAGTCGAGTGAATTTCTTTACTTGAAGATTCCCGACTGGCTGCGTGGAGGAGATCTTCCGCCTGACGAGTTGTTCTGTTGCCCGTGAATTTCGCGGGATTCGAATTTCGGGAAGCGCGCGGGACGGGGGAGGCCGCGGTAATCGGATGGGATAGAACGGAGTCTCCTCGATCTCCGCGTCACGTTTTTCGCCACGTATCGTGCGCACGACTGTTGCGGGATTTGACAGGATCGCCTGGGCCTACAGGTCAGCCACTCGGAAGTGACCCCATATAAGCTGCCGGCCCAGGGCTTTTGAACAGTGCGCCTTCACTTTTCCCTTTCCTCTCGAATTCCTCTGCCACCTCTGCCTTCGTCTCAGCACCGCCGGCCCGCTCGAGCTTCGTCTGCGGCAATGGTGAAGGAGAGGACGGCGGCTCTGGAGCGCGCGAAGAAAGCGACGGTGCAGGCGAAGGGGAAGAAGTCCAGTCGGGGCGGATCTTCTTCGAGGTCCGCCCTGCCAACGGGCTGGATCCAGGGCAATTGGATGCCTTCGGCGATCAGGCAGGACGACCTCGATGATCTGGTTGATGGGGGGTTCATTCCTCACCAATCTGCGCGTCTTCCGGGGAATGAGATCGAACCGCAGCCTCGCGAGGGTGAGTGCGTCCTCATCGCTACTCACGTCAACCGCGGATTTTCTCTGCCCCCTCATTCTTTTTTCCGGAGCTTCTTGAACTTTTTCGGGGCGCAACTCCATCATTTTACCCCAAATTCCATCGTGTATCTTGCTGCCTTTGTATCTTTGTGCGAGAACTTCCTGGGTTGCCGTCCCCATTGGGGCCTATTCAAGCACATTTTCACTTGTCGTTCTCAGTCGGTTAAGAAAGCCAAGTCGAGTGACGATAGGACGCAAGTGGTTCAGATGTGCGGGGGTCTTGGGATCCAGATGAGGAGCAAAAGTTCTTTTCCAGCTATGACTCTTCCCGAGTCTGCCCGCGGGTGGCAGTCGACATGGTTCTACTACAAAGACCAGGCGACTCTAGGACATGCGACGGGTCTTCCTCCTTTTTCCCTGAACCGAGCAGAAAAGCCTTCCTCTCTGAAAGTGACACCGGAAGAAAGGGCGCAAGTCAAAGTGCTGGTCGGTCGAGTGGTTCAGCTCGTCCACGACGGGGTGACTGGTATGGATTTATTAGAGGTCTTTCTCCGTAGGCGCATCCAACCGCTCCAAGCTCGCGACCATCCAATGTGGATGTACTCGGGCCTCGATGACACCACTCAGATCCATCCGGAGGAGGTCGACAATGAGACGTTGGAGGGGTGGTTGTCGAGTATCACGGGGAACAAGGACAACCCCCGAGGAGCCAGGAGGATTCCTCCACTCGACCAGACGTACGAAGTAGACCAGGTCCGATTCTGCATCTGTGACTGCAACCTTGCTTTCTTCATTCTGTTTACTTAACATCAATCGACTGACTCTTGTCTTGCTTGTTGTCCTCCAGGCCATTACTGATATGTATTCGATGCCCAACGGGGCGCAAGAGCAGGACGAGGAGGGAGAGGCGAGCGGAGGCGAAAGCGGAGAGGAGTGGCACTCTGACGGAGAAGGGGAGAAGAACGACGACGATGACTCCAGTGAAGAGGAGGAGGAAGAAGTCGATCCTCCCCGTTCGGAAAGGCGATCCAAGCTCACCCACGACCCTGCGCGCGAACGTGGCAAGGCGACCGTGCCTGTTGGGCAGTCATCTAAACGCCCTCGGACGTCTTCTCCAGCGCCGACTGAAAAAGCGCCCAAGCATCCACGATCGGCGTCGTCAAAGCCACCGAAGGCCCTGCCCAAGATGAAGATGACCGTTCCAACCATCTTTGGGTAACAGCAGAACTTGCATTTTTTTTGTTGGGCATGGATAGGCTCTTGGTCGACTCGTTGACTGAACCGACTGGTTTCTGAAATCTGCAGTGCTGCTACCTCCGAGATCTCTGCCAGGAACGATGACCAGGAAATGGAAGACGTTGTTACTCCAACCTTGGTGCGTTTTCTGATGTTTCACTCTTGGTCGATTAACGGTCTCCTCTGGTCGATTGGATTTTCGTCTTTAACTTTGGGTTTTTCTTATAGCTCCTCCTCATGTCATTGATCTCCCTGATGATGATGACGAAGTGCCGCTGAGGGCGAGGAAGAATAGGAAGGCGTCGACTGGCAAGACACCACAGGCTGCATCAGCGCCTAAGACAGGAGTTCAGGAGGGTGGTAATACCACTTGGACTTCTGTGTCCTTCGTTGTGCCGCTGACGAGTGTTCGGCCTTCATCATCGACTGCTGATCCGCCCTCCCTTTTTGCCACACACCACGTCCCAGAGGACCAAGTGGGTGCTGCTAAAGAGGCTATACGCCAGGCGGGGATCATGATGGAGCAGGTGAAGGTGGTCCGGGAAGCCAGCCAAGCGGCCTACGATGCCAGTTTAGCGCTTCAAAGTAATGTCTAGGTTAGTTGATCACCGCTTGTTTTGTTAGGATGTGCTATCTGAAGACTCTCTTTTCCGAAGATCTTTGCATCTGTACACCCATTGGGTGTGTCGATTGAACTTTTTGGACTAGTGGGGGCACGCTGAGTGCACCCACTGGGTGTAGTCCCCGAGACTACGGTGGACTGCTGGCAGTCGATGGTAGTCTTTATATTGTGTTGCTTCAATCGAATTTCTTCACTCGGTTTGGTCAGGCCATTCCGAATGGAATCTTGGAACCAGTGGGGGCACGCTGAGTGCACCCACTGGGTGTAGTCCCCGAGACCATGGTCGACTGCTGGCAGTCGACTAAGGTCTGAAGAACCCCCCCCCCTTTTTTGCAGATCATGATGAGGTCATAACCTCTTAGTCTCTTTCGGTCGACTGGTCGAGCCGAGTCAGTCAAACCAGTGGGGGCACGCTTGAGTGCACCCACTGGGTGTAGTCCCCAAGACTACTGTCGGATATTTTTTATTCGACTATAGTCTTAGAAATGTTACGATTTTTCTCTTAGTTGCTCGGAAGCAACCTATCTTTGACGTCTGTCGACTGACTTTTTGCAGAAATCCTGCGAGCTTGTGGCTCGCTATACTGAATTGGAAAACAAACAGATCCAGCTCAACCTCGACTTGAAGCTTGCCTAGGAGAACTTGCAGAAGGCGAGGGACGAAGCATAAGGTATGGCTTGTGAGAACTTGACGACTGTCTTACTTTTCTGCCCCTTCCTGATGCTGATCCCGTTGATGTTTTGTAGAAAAAATGGAGGAGGCTCTCAAGAAGAAGGACCATGACCTTGCCGAGGTGCAGAAGGCGGCTTTGGAAAAAACGAGGCTTGCGGAAGAGAAGCTGGCTTCAGTCGGTAATCTCGAAGAGGAGAACTCCAGACTGAAAGCTGCTCTCGACGCAGCCAACAAAGAGGCCAACCGTCTGAAGAATGACAAGATAGCTCTGAATGACAAGGCAAGTGAACTGGCGGGGAAGAGGAACGATCTAGAGGCTTATCTGGGTGAGCTTGCCAAGAAGTTATTCGTCATGCTTGAGGGTAATCACTCCTACCTGACTAACTTGTTGTCATCAATCCATTGTAGAGCCACTGACTTATCTTTGAATTGTGTTTACAGAATTCTGCCAGAACTTCGAGGAGGAGACCAGTCGAGTGGAGACGAACTTGGACCCCATTCATTCTCCGGTGAAGGATGAGGCTGCTATGAATGTGCTCCGACTAGAGTCTCGTATTGCTGGAGTGGTTGACTACCTTGCTCGACTGAAGGTTGCGTCGTCGCGGATCGACACGGCGCTCTGGCCTGGGACGACGCTTCAAAATGACCTCGAGTCTCTGATGACTCGACTGAATGAAGTTCCAGGTCGAGTGCAGGAATGGAAGAAGTCTTCCGCTTGGTGTGGCGCTGACGTCGCTCTGTCCTTGGTCCGTGTTCACTGCAAGGAGGCGCGAGAGGAAAAGCTGGCGGATCTCCAAGTTGCAATACCAGGAAGCACAACTTTCAGTCTTTCATGGAGACCTTCATTGCTGCTGCCACTCGGATTGCTGACGGGATTGACCAGGACCAGTTTGTCGCGCCCTCCGGTCCTCCACCTGAGGAGTAAAACTTCTATGCTTCACTTTACATTTGCCTCGGAATGCCGAGTGATGGTGTAACCGTTAAACTTCTTCGGGCTTGATGCTCGAATACTTTTGATCTGCCGTTTAGAACCTTGGGATTTATCCGAACTTGGTTTGTTTCTGAATATGCTGGTGTTTCCTTTCGACTGAAATTTGTTTTCACTTTGAATACTCTTTGTGCTTGGAATGCAGCTCTGAGGCGTAGAAAACTTAGGCGAGTACTGGACCGTGGCTAAGCCCCCGAGTGAGAGGATTGCTCACCACTCGGTAGGATTTTTAAACTTACGCGAGCACTTGGGCTGCAGCTAAGCCCCCGAGTGGGGAGGATTGCTCGCCACTCGGTAGGATTTTTCTAAACTTAGGGAGCACTTGGGCTGCAGCTAAGCCTCCAAGTGGGAGGATTGTTCACCACTCGGTAGGATTTTTAAACTTAGGCGAGCACTTGGGCTGCAGCTAAGCCACCGAGTGGGAGGATTGCTTGCCACTTGGTAGGATTTTTGAAACTTAGGCGAGTACTGGGACTGCAGCTAAGCCCCCGAGTGGGAGGATTGCTCACCACTCGGTAGGATTTTTAAACTTAGGCGAGCACTTGGGCTGCAGCTAAGCCCCCGAGTGGGAGGATTGCTCACCACTCGGTAGGATTTTTGAAACTTAGGCGAGTACTGGGACTGCAGCTAAGCCCCCGAGTGGGAGGATTGCTCACCACTCGGTAGGATTTTTAAACTTAGGCGAGTACTGGGACTGCAGCTAAGCCCCCGAGTGGGAGGCTGGCTCACCACTCCGTAGGATTTTTTTAAACTTAGGCGAGTACTGGGACTGCAGCTAAGCCCTCGAGTGGGAGGATTGCTCACCACTCAGTAGGATTTTTGAAGCTTGGGCGAGTACTGGGACTGCAGCTAAGCCCCCGAGTGGGAGGATTGCTCACCACTCGGTAGGATTTTTTAAACTTAGGCGAGTACTGGGACTGCAGCTAAGCCCCCGAGTGGGAGGCTGGCTCACCACTCGGTAAGATTTTTTAAACTTAGGCGAGTACTGGGACTGCAGTTAAGCCTCCGAGTGGGAGGATTGCTCACCACTCGGTAGGATTTTTGAAACTTCGGCGAGTACTGGGACTGCAGCTAAGCCCCCGAGTGGGAGGATTGCTCGCCACTCGATATGATTTTTTGAAACTTAGGCGAGTACTAGGACTGCAGCGAAGCCCCCGGGTGGGAGGCTGGCTCACCACTCAGTAGGATTTTTTAACTTAGGCGAGTACTGGGACTGCAGCTAAGCCTCTGAGTGGGAGTATTGCTCACCACTCGGTAGGATTTTTGAAACTTAGGCGAGTACTGAGACTGCAGCTAAGCCCCCGAGTGGGAGGATTGCTCGCCACTAGGTAGGACTTTTTGAAACTTAGGCGAGCACTGGGACTGCAGCTAAGCCCCCGAGTGGGAGGCTGGCTCACCACTCGGTAGGATTTTTTAAACTTAGGCGAAACAGATTCGCAGCTAAGCCCCCGAGTGGGAGGCTGGCTCACCACTCGGTAGGATTTTTTTTAACTTAGGCGAAACAGATTCGCACCTAAGCCACCCACTGGGGGATTTCTCATGTAAACAAAAAAGCAAATAACAAACACTGGGAAAATTATAACACTTTTGTCTTTGATAAATAAACTATAGAGGTATCTCTTATTACATCTCATCCGAGTGAGTACTTAAGTGTAAAAGGGGCGGAGCAGCTCCGCATTCCAGGCTCGTGGCTCATCGATCTGGCAATCGACATTGTAAAGGTGGTACGCTCCATTGTGGAGGACTCTGGTGACGATGAAGGGACCTTCCCAAGTAGGAGCGAGCTTATGTGGTTTCTGTTGATCCACTCGGAGGACCAAGTCTCCTTCCTGGAAGGCTCGACTCTTCACATTTCTAGCATGGAATCGACATAAGTCTTGCTGATAGATAGTTGATCGGATCATGGCCATCTCTCTTTCTTCTTCTAGAAGGTCGACTGCGTCCCGCCGGGCTTGTTCGGCTTCATCTTCAGAGTAGAGCTCGACTCGGGGTGCATTGTGAAGCAAATCACTTGGCAAGATTGCTTCAGCCCCATAGACCAGAAAGAATGGGGTTCGTCCGGTCGACCGATTAGGGGTGGTCCTCAATCCCCAAAGAACTGATGGAAGCTCGTCGACCCATGCGCCAGCAGCGTGTTTGAGGTCACGCATCAGCCGGGGTTTCAGTCCTTTGAGAATCAAGCCATTTGCTCTTTCTGCTTGTTCATTCGACTGGGGGTGGGCGACTGAAGCATAGTCGACTCGTGTGCCTTGGGAGGCGCAAAAGGCTCTGAACTTGTCAGAATCGAAGTTTGACCCATTGTCAGTGATGATGCTATGTGGAACTCCATATCTGAATATCCACTCTCTGATGAAACTTATAGTTGTGCGGGTATCAAGATTCTTGATAGGTTTAGCTTCAATCCATTTGGTAAACTTGTCAACTGCCACTAGCACATGAGTGAAGCCGCTCCTGCCCGTTCTCAGAGGTCCAACCATATCCAATCCCCAAACGGCAAAGGGCTAGACGAGTGGGATGGTCTTCAGGGCTGACGCGGGCTTGTGCGACATATTGGAGTAGAACTGGCATCCTTCACATTTGTCGACTATCTCTTTCGCCATTTCATTTGCTCTTGGCCAGTAAAATCCCGCTCGGTATGCTTCAGCCACAATGGTCCGAGAGGACGCATGATGGCCACAGGTCCCCGAGTGGATATCATCAAGAATTATTTGACCTTCTTTTGGCGTTATACACTTCTGGCTGACTCCAGTCGCGCTTTCTCTATATAACTGTCCCTTTATGACGGTAAAGGCCTTGGATCGACGGACGATCTGTCGAGCCTCTTCTTCATCTTCTGGGAGCTCTTTCCTTAGGATGTATGTGATGTATGGCACCGTCCAGTCGGGAGTGCTGACCAAAACCTCCATGATCAGGTCGACCACTGCTGGAATCTCAACTTCAGTCGGATCCGTGGCACTTTTTGGCTACGGGGCTTCATCAGTGAAAGGGTCTTCTTGAACCGATGGCGTGTGGATGTGTTCCAAAAACACATTGCTGGGGATGGCTTCTCTCTTTGAACCTATCTTTGCCAAGTCATCAGCTGCTTGATTTTTCAGTCGGGGTATATGATGAAGCTCTAACCCCTCGAATTTCTTCTCTAACTTTCTCACTGCATTGCAATAACCAGTCATGGCTGGACTTCTGACATCCCACTCCTTCATCACTTGATTAACCACCAAATCTGAGTCGCCATAGACAATGAGGCGACGGACGCCGAGTGAAATGGCCATGCGCAACCCATACAAAAGTGCTTCATATTCTGCTTCGTTATTGGAGGAATCAAAGTGGATTTGGAGAACATATCTGAGCTTATCTCCTCGGGGGGAGACCAGTACTACTCCAGCACCGGAACCATTCAGCATTTTGGAACTGTCGAAGAACATGGTCCAGTGCTCTGAGTGAACTTGAGTTGGTAGTTGTTGTTCAATCCACTCGGCGACGAAATCTGCTATTGCTTGGGACTTGATAGCTTTCTTTGCCTCAAACTTGATGTCTAGGGGAAGAAGTTCAATCGCCCATTTTGCCACTCGACCAGTTGCATCTCTGTTGTGTAGAATCTCTGACAATGGAGCGTCACTGACGACTATAATGGAATGATCAGAGAAGTAGTGAGCAACTTTCTTTGTGGTCATATAAATCCCATAGACAAGCTTCTGATATGTAACGCCCCGGATCTGATGCGCCAGGTGTCCGTCAGTTATTCGCCGTCGTTGCCATGTCATGTGCTTGCGTGTCGCTCTTTGCCATGTCATCATCTGCATTTCTTATCATGTCATCATGTGCATCGCATTCGCATATGTGTTCGTTTCATGCATCCGAGCATTTTCCCCGTTGTCCGTTTTGCAATCCGGCGCTCCTATGTCCCTCGGCGTCCCCTTTTACCTTTTTTCGTGAGCGGGTATTAAACTGTCTCGGAATGGACCGAGGTTTGCCAAGCGGCCTTGGTATAGCACGGGTAGACCGCCTGTCAAGTTTCGGGTCAATCGGAGGTCGTTTGATACTCCAACGGTTAACCGGGTAACCGTAAAGGCCTCTTTTGTGTGCAGACCAACACCCTTTCTAAGTAGCCCAAAACCCACTCAAGTCACTTCCATCATCTCGGTCGTTCGATCACGATCGCGTGGCCGAAAACCGCACTCCATTTGGAGCTTCCTAGCCCCCTCTACCTATAAATATGTGCTCCCCTCAGATTTTTCGGGCAGATGAACCCTAGCCTCTTCCCTCCGCGCCGCGCCGGACATGTCCGCCTCCGCGCCCGACGCGTCCACCCCGTCCAGCCACCTCACCCCATCCAATCACAACATGCCACGTCACCCCGCCGCCGATCTCCACCAACCGCGTCGCGCCACTTGTCGCCTCCTCTCTCTCCCCACGCCGCCAGCCCGCCGGGCCCAGGCGGGGCCCGCCCGGCCCGGTCCGCCGCCGCCGCCGCCCGTGGGACGCCCACGCGGCCCGCGCCCCGTCGCCGTCTGCCCGCGCTTCGCCGCCGACCCCGTGCTCCGCCGCCGCCCGCGGGGCCTCGCGCCGCCCCGCGCCGAGCTCTCCCCGCCGGCCGCCGCCCTCGCCGCGTCGTGCTCGCCGCCGACCGCGCCGCCCGCACGCCTGCTCCGCCGCCCCCGCTCCCGCGGCGCCGCCACCGCCCGCAACCGCCACGCCGGACGCCGCGCCGCCGCCCCGCGTCGCCGGTGCGCGCCGCCGTCCGCCGCCGTACCTCCGCGCCTTCCGCGCCCCGCCCGCTCGTCGCCGGCGCGCCGCCCGGCCCGCGCCTCGCCGGAGTTCATCGGATCCGGATCGGGCCCAGATCCACCGGTTCCCCGATCCAAACACGCCCTCGTCCCGTCCCGGATCTCCCCACCCCGTTCCATCTCATCCCGCGTTGACTTTCGCGGAGGTAAAAATCTGCTAAGTCCCCGGATCCGCATATTTTATTGCCATGTTCATCATGCCATAACTCTCTGCATATTGCTCCGTTTTGGGCGTATAATATATCAAATTGTTCGTCCAGATGAGTTCATCATTTAATCTCATTGAACCATTTTCATTTGAGCTCGTCTTGATGCCCGAAATTCTGTTAGAAGAGGGCTATGTGATGTTAGTTTCTGATTCTTATCAGAACATGCACTTTTGTCATTTTTTCCATGATTGATGTGTGCACCCTATGAAGTTGAGTCCTACATGAGTTTTGTAATATGCCATGCCATCTTTCCAGAGATTTATGCCATGTATTTTTGTGATCTATGTGGTGACTAGCACAAGCATGCAAACTAGGGTACTTAATGTTGCTGATTTCAGAGACTTAGTAATTTCACGAAGTCCCTGCCTGCTGTTATTTTCATGCCATGTGTTCATGTTGTTTCAGAGAGATCTATGCCTCTTTTGAGCATGATCAGTAAGAGTGTTTTGAGTATATGGATTTGCTCTATCCATCCATGCCTTTGTTTGTATTTATGGAGTGCCATAGCTTGAGTCAATCAAGCTCTACTTTTGCTATAAAATGTTACTGGCAGATTGTTTACATGTTATTCGATTTTGCCCAGCTTGTTGTAGTTGATCCTTGCATGCTATGATGTTACTATTGCCATGTCTAGCTTCTATGACATGTCTCCTTGATGGATGTATGCTTAGTTTATCATGCAATGCTCAGTAGTGAGTGCATCGAGCTCACGAACATGTCTATTTGTTATCTGTATTTGACATGTCCAGTTTTCTGCCAAGTCTGGAACCTGTAACGAAACTTGCTTAATTGACATGGATGTAATTATATTTTCTGATCCTTTTTGGCTTATGGTCAGTAAAGGACTTTTATTAAGTGCTTTGAGTAGATTCATTCCATGCCTTGCTTTGCTATGTCCTGTTCCTATAGCATGTTGTTTCATTGCTCTAAACATGTCATCCTGATGTTAATTTCTGGCATGTTATTTTCACCGTCTGTGAACCTGTTATCTTTTGCACTTTTGCCATGCTTGTTTGGACCTGTTGTGGTGTGATTTAGCCGTAGCTCAGTGTTCATCTTTTGTCAAGCATCTTGTGTAGATTACTGTAATATGCTTTGTTGACATGTTTGGGTGCAGTAGCTTAGTTTCTTGTTGCTTGCTAAGTAGCATCATGCTGTTAATGGCAGATTCTTGTCATTCTTGTTTTGCTTGTCATTTGCAAACCGTGCATCCGATTCCGGTGATCTTTATATCGATTTCAACCGAAATCCCCTCACCTTTCCAGTGGCATACTTGGTTTGCCAAGATTATGTCTGGTTCATCTTTTTCCTTCCGGAGCATGCATATGCATTGCATACCACATCTCGCATAGCATGCCATGTTTATGTGGTGGTTGTTTACTTTGTTGTTTGCTTCTTTCCGGTGTTGCTTCTTCGGGTTAGTTCCGATAGCGTTGCAGTTGTGAGGATCCGTTCGTCTACGTCCGTTTGTCTTCTTCATGGACTCGTTCTTCTTCCTTGCGGGATTTCAGGCAAGATGACCATACCCTCGAAATCACTTCTATCTTTGCTTGCTAGTTGCTCGCTCTTTTGCTATGCCTATGCTGCGATACCTACCACTTGCTTATCATGCCTCCCATATTGTTAAACCAAGCCTCTAACCCATCTTGTCCTAGCAAACCGTTGTTTGGCTATGTTACCGCTTTGCTCAGCCCCTCTTATAGCGTTGTTAGTTTTAGGTGAAGATGAAGTTTGTTCCTTGTTGGAACATGGAGATGTTGTTCCTTGTTTGGAACATGTTTACTTGTTGGGATATCACAATATATCTTATTTAATTAATGCATCTATATACTTGGTAAAGGGTGGAAGGCTCGGCCTTATGCCTGGTGTTTTGTTCCACTCTTGCCGCCCTAGTTTCCGTCATATCGGTGTTATGTTCCCAGATTTTTGCGTCCCTAACGCGGTCGGGTGATTTATGGGACCCCCTTGACAGTTCGCTTTGAATAAGACTTTTCCAGCAAGGCCCAACATTGGTTTTACCATTTGCCTCACCTAGCCCTTTTTTTTCCCTTGGGAGTCGCGCTCTCGAGGGTCATCTTTATTTTAGCCCCCCGGGGCCAGTGCTTCTCTAAGTGCTCGTCCAAACCGAGCGATGTCCGGCGCCCCCTGGGCAATTAGGGTCTATGCCAACCCGACATCTGGCTCATCCGGTGTGCCCTGAGACCGAGATATGTGCAGCTCCTATCAGGATTTGTCGGCACATCCGGGCGGCTTTGCTGGTCTTGTTTTATTGCTATCGAAATGTCTTGTAGCCGGGATTCCGAGACTGATCGGGTCTTCCCGGGGAGAAGGAATATCCTTCGTTGATCGCGAGAGCTTATCATGGGCTAAGTTGGGACACCCCTGCAGGGTTTTGAACTTTTGAAAGCCGTGCCCGCGGTTATGTGGCAGATGGGAATTTGTTAATGTCCGGTTGTAGAAAACCTAAAGTTGATCTTAACTAAAATACACCAACCGCGTGTGTAACCGTGATGGTCTCTTCTCGGCGGAGTCCGGGAAGTGAACACGGTTGTTGGAGTTATGTTTGACGTAAGTAGTTCAGGATCACTTATTGATCATAGTTGTTCGACCGTGCTTTGCTTTCTCTTCTCGCTCTCATTTGCGTATGTTAGCCACCATATATGCTAGTCGCTTGCTGCAGCTCCACCTCATACCTTTTACCCCTACCCATAAGCTTAAATAGTCTTGATCTCGCGGGTGTGAGATTGCTGAGTCCCCGTGACTCACCAGATACTTCCAAACCAGTTTGCAGGTGCCGATGAAACCGTGCAGGTGACGCACTCGAGCTCATGGAGGAGCTCGATGAAGATCTTATCCTTTATGTTGTTTCGTTCTAGTCGATCAGTAGTGGATCCCAGTTGGGGTCGATCGTGGACCTTTGTCGCTTTTGGGGTTTCTTCTTTTATTTTGGCTCCGTAGTCGGGCCCTGATTGTAACTGTATGATGTAATGTTTTATTCATGTATTTGTGTGAAGTGGCGATTGTAAGCCAACTATGTATCTTTTCCTTATGTATTACATGGGTTGTGTGAAGATTACCTCACTTGCGACATTGCTTTCAATGCGGTTATGCCTCTAAGTCGTGCTTCGACACGTGGGAGATATAGCCGCATCGAGGGTGTTACATGATAATGAGGGTATCTTTGCTTTGATGGAGTCAAAACTTCAGAAATATAATATATTGGGCGCTGAACTTTGAAGGCCTTTCCTTCTTCTTCCCGCTCGACCGTAAGTACTGTACTGACAACTTGTCCTGTGGCTGCAATGTAAAGTAGTAAAGGCTCTTTGCTGATTGGGGCAGCAAGCACCGGCTGGGTGGAGAGCAGGGCTTTTAGCTCTGCACACGCTGCATCAGCTTCTGGAGTCCACTCGAACTTGTCGGACTTCTTCATCAGTCGGTAAAGAGGCAACGCCTTTTCACCAAGACGAGAAATGAATCGACTTAAAGCGGCCAAGCAACCAGTAAGCTTCTAGACATCGTGCACACAGGGCGCTTCATTCGGAGTATAGTACCAATTTTTTCTGGGTTGGCGTCGATTCCTCGTTCAAAAATGAGAAAACCGAGTAACTTCCCACCAGGAACTCCGAATGTGCACTTGGATGGATTGAGCTTGATATCATACCTCCTGAGATTGGCAAAGGTTTCAGCAAGATCGGTCAGTAGGTCGGAACCCTTTCGTGACTTGACCACAATATCATCCATGTATGCCTCCACGTTCTGACTGATTTGAGTGAGCAGACACTTCTGAATCATCCTCATGAACGTGGCTCCGGCATTCTTGAGGCCGAATGGCATGGTGACGTAACAGAAGCACCCGAATGGAGTGATAAAAGCTGTTTTGATCTCGTCGGGTCCATACAGACGGATCTGATGGTACTCGGAATATGCGTCTAAAAAGACAGGCGCTCACATCCCGCAGTTGAATCGACTATCTCGTCGATGCGGGGGAGAGGAAAATGATCTTTTGGGCAGGCCCGATTGATATGTTTAAAGTCAATGCACATGCGGAGTGACTTGTCCTTCTTGGGGACCATGACAACATTGGCAAGCCACTCAGAGTGGTATATCTCTCGGATGAACTCTGCTGCTAACAGTTGAGCCACCTCCTCACCAATGGCCTTTCTCTTCTGGACGGCGGACCGCCAAAGATGTTCCTTCACAGGATTAATTTTTGGGTCGACTCGTAGACGGTGCTCAGCCAGCCCCCTGGGAACGTCCGGCATGTCAGAAGGCTTCCATGCGAAGATGTCCCAGTTCTCACGGAGGAACTGGATGAGCGCTTCTTCCTATTTGGAGTCGAGCATTGTCAAGATATGGGTCGGAGCAGCGTTGGGGTCGTTCGGGTGAATGTGAATCGGCTTTGTCTCACCGGACGACTGAAACGCTGATTCCGTAGCGGACTTCTTGGCTCGCAACAAATCACTCGGGTCTGCTATTTTCTGGTATTCTTGCAGCTCCACCGTTGCCAACTGTATATCGGCGATCTTTGAGCCTTTCTGAAAGCACTCTTCCGCCTTCTTCCGATTGCCAGTAATAATGATCACACCCCTGGGACCAGGCATCTTCAATTTGAGATACACGTAACATGGTCGAGCCATGAAACGTGCATAAGCTGGCCTACCCAAGATAGCGTGATAAGCACTCTGGAAATCCACCACTTCAAACGTCAACTTTTCTTTGCGGTAATTCTTGGAATCTCCGAAAACCACATCAAGAGCGATTTGGCCGAGTGACTCAGCCTTCTTTCCAGGAATGATTCCATGGAAACTCATGTTGCTGGCACTGAGTCTGGACATCGGAATGCCCATCCCTTTCAACGTCTCTGCATACAATAAATTCAGACCGCTGCCTCCATCCATCAGCACTTTGGTCAGTCGAGTGCCTTCAACAACTGGGTCGACCACCAAAGCCTGCCTCCCAGGGGTGGCACTGTGCGTTGGGTGATCGGACTGGTCAAATGTGATGGCAGTCTGACACCATTTCAAATAATTGGGTGTCGCCGGGGCAACCATATTCACTTCTCGGTTGATAACTTTCAGTCGACTTTTGCTTTCAACATCAGCAAAAATCATCAGGGTGGAATTGACCTGGGGGTACCCATCATCACTATCTTCCTTGTCCTCGATCTTATCCAACTCCTTTTCCTTATCTTTGGGTTGCTTCCCTTGGAACTGCTGGATCAAGAGTCGATGCTGTCGAGTGGTATGTTTTGGGTAAATGAGTTTACCCTCTTCATCTTTCTTTGTGTGAATGTGGCATGGTAGATCCAATACGTCATTTCCATCTTGGTCCTTCACTTTCTTAGGATTCCAAGGCCCTTTGGGTTTCCCCTTAAACTTTCCTTGAGTCACGGCCAAGGCTTCTCCCGGAACAACTGGCTCGGCTTTCCGCTTTTGCTTCCGACTGGAATTCCCTCCTCCGGTTTCGTGGGCGACTGACTTGTGTTTGCCACTCCGGAGTCGATCCTCTTCTTCACCATTGGCATACTTGGTGGCAATCTCCATCATTCGACTCAGAGACATGTCTCGGTTCGACCGAATTTCATGTTCAGTTCTTTGTACTTAACGCCTTCCTTGAAGGCACAAACTGCTTGGTGATCAGACACGTTCTCTACCGTGTGATGCAACGTGATCCATCTCTGGATGTAATCTCTCAAAGTTTCATTTGGCTTTAGCACACAAGACTGCAGCTCTGTTAATCCTACTGGTCGCTTGCAAGTTCCTTCAAATGTTCTGACAAACACTCGGGAAAGATCTTCCCAAGTGTAAATGTTGTTGGGCGTTAACTGATTCAGCCATGCTCTGGCCGAACCCTCCAACATGAGAGGCAGGTGTTTCATGGCCACTTCATCGTTGCCGCCGCCAATCTGAACAGCCACTCGATAGTCCTCAAGCCAAGTTTCAGGCTTGGACTCACCAGTGAACTTACTGACTCCAGTCGCCAACCTGAAGTTGGGAGGAATCACCGCGGCCCTGATGGCCCTGCTGAAGCACTCTGGTCCTGAGACGTGTACTCTGCTGTTGGTGGGTATTTCCCTGTCATGACCTTCCCTGTGAGCTCTGTTCCTGTCGACCAAACCCTGAACGAGAATGGATCTCGCATCAAAGCCTAGTTCCCTAGGGTCGACTGGAATCCTTCGCCCAACATTGTGGGGGTGTCTGTCATCCTGTCGTCGAGACACGTACGATCCACTCCTTGGGGGAGGGGTGGGCACTCGACGTCGATCATCACAATCGAGTCGGTGATCATACTGCTCATGGTTCCTGTATTGATCACGTCGGTCCCCACGTCCCTCACGCCTGGGGGCGATCTTGGGCTGTGGGCTGACTGAATTGTATCTGCAGCAACGGATCTGCTGTGGATCCTATTCTGTGACTGTGACACAGCTGAATTCTGATCTCCTGCCGCCCGGAGTAATGCTCTGATCTGTAACAAGCCCCTGCCAGCCTCTGACTGAGAGGGCTGGATGGACTCTGCTATACGGGCTGCAGCTGCTAAATTCTGAATCGGAGTTCGATATACCTGAGTTGGTGGTGGAAAGAGCTGACGTCGACTGGATTCTGGAACCCGCTGTCGTGCGCGCTCGTCGAGTGCTCGCTGGAGATTATCCAGTCGAGTGCGCTCAGCCAAGTTGGCCAAGCGCGCGTCCTCCAATGCGCGGGCCTCGGCGGTTTCTCCAACAATAGGAGTGTGTAGCGCATCTATGTTCCGGCGGCGAAGTTCCTCTCTCTGCAGCGACGTGAGAGGCTCGGGGAGATATTCCTCATGGGCGTGCGACGGGTCGCCGCCGCCGGCGCCTCCGTCGGTGCGGGGAAAACCGGGAGGACTGTGAGGTCCATCGACCATCAAAACCTCCGCCGCCGGATCACTGCTGCCGCACTCGGATGCAGTCTCTGCAGAGCCAGTCGACAGATCGAGCAGGCCGTAGAGAGATTCGTCGGGCTCGATCGCCGCAACTTGAGGGGTGGCCGACTGGCGTGCCACCGCGTGTCTCACCCACTGCTGAAGCCTCGACCGACCGGAGCGCTTGCGCCGGCGGGAAACAGGGAGGGAGGACAGCACAGGGGCCGACCGATAATGGGTCGACGGTTGCCGCAAGAGGACGCCGCGAACGCACGCGCGAAAGTGCGTTGCCCCGCGGACAGGAAGCGCGTCGACGTCGAGCGGAGCCTCCTGAAGCCAAGCGGAGTCGTCGGCGATGAACGTGAGCGCACCGAGACGGATCTCGCGGCCCTCTACCAAAACTCCGCCTGAAACCATGATGATTTGGATCGGAAAAAACGCAACTTCTCCAACAAGTCGCTAAGACACCTGCCCACGGTGGGCGCCAACTGTCGTGGTTCTAAGTCTGACAGTAGTGTAGGGGGTAAGTATGGAGAGGCAAGATCCTAGCTATGGAGTAGTTGTAGACACACGAGTTTTTACGAGTTCAGGCCCTTCTCAGAGGAAGTAATAGCCCTACGTCTCGGAGCCCGGAGGAGGTCGACTGGATTATGTGTGTATGAATTACAGGGGTGCAAACCCTTTACACTGAGGAGGGGGTGGCTTATATAGAGTTCGCCAGACCCCTCCGGCCCTCAGTTATGCAGGGTTTAAGGTACATTAAGGTCGGGCGTTACTGGTAACGCCACTAATAAAGTGCTATGATGACCATAAAAGCCACTTAATACCCGTCCGTTAGTGAGTGGAGTGACTTTAGATCTCCTGGCCGTCGAGTGGGCGGATCTTGGTCGAGTGGTAGTCTTCATGGTCGAGTGTCTTCGAGTTCGTCGAGTGGATCGCATCCAAGTCGATTGAGAGGTGATTTCTTCTAGGGATGTCCTTGGAAAGGGTAGTTTGGACAGGTCCATGACCCTACCTTAAGTACGTAGGCAGATGAAATTCCCAATAAGTAAGTCGTATCTCTATTTACCTCTAAGGAGGCCAGCATTGTATTTTCTATTTTGTAACAAAAATAGCACATGGAATCAAATCAGAGCCCCCAAATGCCAAGTCTATCAGAATTTAGAGAAGAACCGAAAATCACGACCATGATTCCGCAACCAACTGATTAAAGTTTCTGACATACCAGTCATAAAGTGTTTTCATTGCTCGCCTGATTTTTTTTTTCAAAATCTCAACTAATGAAGTCAGAACCTGAACAATGGAAATTTGTTCAGAACTTAGTGAAAAGAACTCATTTAAATATGTCATGATTCTTCATATGTGCAACAGTATATTTGATATATAATATAGTACTCTTTCAAAATCTTTGATGTATCAATCCTGAACCATATTGAAAACAATATTTTCTGACAACTCCCTCAACTTCTTCCATTCTGAGACATGCCGCTCCTTCCGGAATTTGTCCAAGGTGCCTAAAAAAAACTTTGTTAACCTCTAATGAAAATAACAATATAGGATGTCATGATTGATAGCTATATGACTATGATAAAAAATTACTCTAATATGACACTATGGTTTGGGTTGCTAGATATAGTAGGTCATCTGGGTAAATTCAGGTCTAACTTCCTGGATAGAAATAGACATGAGAGGAGCACTTTCACTTGGATAAATTCCATGAGCAGAGGCGGCACGAGTCAACAGTGTGCAGCAGTGGCTACAACAAAATAGCAGCACGAGCCAACAACATCATATCCACAGCTGCAAGAAGCTTCTGCAGAAGGAGCAAAATTACATATTCTACTGAACCAAAAAACTTTTTATTAACAAGCAAGCCAGGCGCCAATGGCTGGACTCGAGTTCACCGACATGTTCCTCGGCGGCAGTGGTGAACTCATCGACCATGTGAATGCACGACGAGAGAGCCACCAGGGGAATGGAGAGAGCGACCAGGGCCACGGGCGCGACAGAGCGCGGCCATCACGGCTACAGTGGCGGCAAGCTCACGGAAATAGACGATTCAACACAGTTATACACTCAAACATCGTAGGTTCCACCCTAGTTTTGGTTTTCCACGTACCATTAGAAATACGTTGGGTTTCACTCCAATTATACTCATCTTATTCTAGTACTCAACAATCCTCTGAAAAGAAAAAGGAAACACACCACTTTTTTCTTCTTCACTTTTGTATCATCTTTATCCAAAATTATGAATCTATAATACACCAGCATATGAGTTTACAACATAATCAAAATAAAAAATTAAAATTGACGGGCTCCTGTTTCTTAATTTATTGCCTTAGTTTCCTATGAAGTTTAAAGATAGTATATCACTTTAATCTAGTTTGCATATTAGGAAAACAAATAAAAATAATCTAGTTTGTTCTGGACTAACACCTTATATTGTTCACATCGAAAAAGTATAAGATAAAAGATGCACGTAGAGGGAGTGTGGAGCTGGAGCTGCAAGTCTCTATTTCAGCGTAGTCACTTCTGGAAAGTGCAGGGAGGGTGTAATAGCCTGAACTATCACCAATTATCATGTCATTCAGTTTCTGAATCGATATTATTTCCCAAGGATGATTCTGAATCTTACAACATCAACGGAGGACATGATTATACTAACTTACTATACAACATGAATTTCAAAAAAAAACTTACTATGCAACATTAATCTGAGTTATTAACGTGCCGTGCTTCTCGACGATCTAGTGATGTTCTTCATTCCAGAATGAATAATAGTAAATCGAAAGGAAATAATATCTCACTTTAGTTGTGAGGATCTCACCATGACACCATAATGAACATTTGGATAATCAAACTTATTGAACAGGGCATCATGCTCTACACGTATGGCAGAATAAAATTCACAAAGATAATCCACACCTGGTCCTTGTGAAAACTTCGGGAGTTAGTGCTCTGCACGTACCAGACTGACCATCTGCGGTAGCTGGAGATCGAGTTAGAGGTGGGGATGGACGGAGGAGAATGAGCACGTGAGCAGCAGCGGCGGCGCCGCGGGCGATAGTGCATCAGCAGAGGCCACCGCCCTCCCCTTTCCCTCCTCTCTCTCTCTCTTCCATGGCTATGGACGGGATTGGGTTGGAAGGGAGGCAACCCCTCCCCTCGTCCAGATTTAGATCGGGTTTGGAAAGAAAGATCAGAATCGGGAAAGGTTTTTTTGTGTGCGGGGAAATCATGAAGGAGATCGACCGGGAGTGCATATCTGGTGATACGGTGCCTCATATGATCCCCTGATCCAGGACAAGATGGGGCGTTGGATCTGGACTGAAGGTCCAGGATTGACCAGGCTCAGCTTGCATTGAAAATTATGCAAAAGGCACCCTGGATTATTCCGTAATACAGTGACGAAGTGCATATCCCTTCGTTTTATTAGCCTCTTCTTCTTTTTTTCGGTACGACTAGTTTCCCCGTCGCCGCCGCCTAGATCATGCCTACCGCCTCCGGCCACCATGGCCCATGCCCCATCTACTCAATATCTTAATTTTTGCAGAATCAGAAGAAGGCTTGCTGCAATATGAACGAAGTTCTTTGTTTGGTCACCGGTTACAACATCTTGCTAAACCAGTTCTGGCATCTAATCATGAAATGTAGCAGTGTTACAGCGTTGACTGTTGCTTCCTATCCTAACATGTCTAGCTGAACTCTATATACAGATAATCTTTCTTATAAAGTGTCATAGGATTTTCATAAGCCATTGATTTACAGAACTAATCTACATCACAAAGCCTTCTTCATTATCAATGGTGCAAGTTAGTGCCATCTCAATTTTCTGTCACTCCTGCATGTAACATGAGATGTGTGTTAGTGTTGTAGCTGATTTCCAGCATAGTTAAGCTTCACTTTTTTTATATGTTCAAGCGGTGTTACCAACTGATATGTAAATAATTTTTGTATATTTCAGTTGCGCCAAGTAGTCCATGATGCAGTCGATGCAGAGCATTGGTCAGAGCTGATCGACTACTCCAATTGTGCTTGAAGATGATGCCAATAGCATTTCACGGTACATAAGTTGGTGCATGCAATAATTGTGCCTTGTTATATGTACCATATCATGTGTTTATTTTTTCTGTACCAACATTTACCTTACATTATTTTTTAAATAGCACATTTAACGAGGATATATAACAGAAGAAAATAGATAAGAAGAAACCTAGTGTTTGAACAATAAACGATGGGAACGTATAAATTTTACCTGCATACTTGACGAAAAATGAAGAAACAATGCCTTGTGTAGCATTGTTACATATGAGAAACATGGTAGCCCTTGAATGTTCTCAAAGAATATTAGAATCCTCTGGCTTGTATGAAGATAAGACATTGTGAAACAATGGGCTGATGAAGAGCTTTCTACTGCTAACTTTGTCAAAGGAATTTGGGATTGAAACTCCTTTCTTGTAAATAGATTTGACTGACAATAAATTAATCATAGTTGCAACAAATCATAGCTATTATGGTGATAAAGCGGGTGCTATCATTTAATTATTTCATGGTTTGTACTAGGTCAATAACTGATTTTTTACATGGTCTTATAGGGAGAAGAAACATCAAAGTCGATCAAGAGAGTTAGATGGTGCGACATGCATGATTGTTATTTGGCATCACAAAGGTGTTTAAACATTGAACGTATTTAATGTTGTATGTTTTTCTAGGAAAAAATGTGTTGCTCTAATTCTTTATTTTGTCATGTAATCCCTCCTTCCCCGAAATGTAAGACGCTTTTAATACTATTTTAACAGTATGATAGTATTAAAAAACGTCTTACATTTTGGGATGGAGGGAGTAGGTATGATTTTTTGTCCACCACCGGATGGCGCACAAGTACTCATCAAGTGATCTGGAGTGAAGTTGTTCCGTCTAGCTACGTAAATCTGTGAGCTATATGGTACTGTTGTAAATATATAGTATTTTGTAAGGTCATGTTAATTCCAAGACAAAGAACTTTATTTGTTGAAGTGGTTTTGTTTCTGGTGATTTTTGGATGCTGTGAATGAATGGATGTGCCGTGTCTTGGAAATTTATGTTCCCAGTACTTTCATGTGATCAGATAGCGCTCATGACTATTGTATTCCCAGAATTACAAAAAAAAAAAGACTATTGTATTCCCAGTGTCTTGCTACAAGCCATTCTTTTAGGAGGAAGTGAGCCATGCAAACTGAAGGCAATAGATTTTCTTCTGCTTGTACTCTTCGAGCAGCTCAGTTTTTGGAAAGATTATCATATTTCAACAGTATCTCTTCGTCGCATTACAGCGAGTAAATATATATGTCACAAAAACAAACTCTACATGGGTACTTGCAGTGTGGTCCTAATGATTCAGTGTTAGTGTGATTAATCCACGCTTATTGGTTTGATACAAACTAGATCACCTGATGTGTGCCATGAGTCCATGACCCACTAGGATGCGGTGTTCAGGACAGGAGTTGCTGGCGAGAATGTGATAGCAGTTGGTATCTGAAGGAGAAAAGTGTAGATCTGTTGTGATTTTGTAAGGAC
The DNA here is from genome assembly GCA_032464435.1 of Aegilops umbellulata. Classification (NCBI taxonomy): domain Eukaryota; kingdom Viridiplantae; phylum Streptophyta; class Magnoliopsida; order Poales; family Poaceae; genus Aegilops; species Aegilops umbellulata. The sequence continues at coordinate 5,432,786 of CP136058.1, read as the reverse complement.
AGACAAGGGGCTATATGTAAATTTATCAGTGAGTTAATCATGTCCCTTGGATGCAGATCCAAAGGACTACCCAATCCTGGAGCAGGGTATCATGTGAACGACCGTATCACTGGATATTTTCCCGATCGACCGGGAAGGAAACAAATCAGACGATGTGTGTGGTTGTGGGGAAGCCCTCGGTGAAAAAAAAAACTGGTGTGGGCTTCTTCTTCTACTATCTTTATCTTTTAAGCGAGGATTGTTTCGGGGAAGCCCTCGGTGAAAAAAAAACTAGTGTGGGCTTCTTCTTCTACTATCTTTATCTTTATCTTTATCTTTATCTTTCGACATATACTTTCATTCTGAAATATATTCGAGAACTGGAGGATTGCAAGACGAAGAAGAACCTACGGGTAGCCGAAGCGGCTGAACCGGTACGATCAAGGTGGGTCGCTCCGGCGGAAGGAATAGCAAAATTCGGAGTTGATGGGGCTGTTTCCAGGGACGGTCAGTTTGGTTCGTTTAGTGCTGTATGCAGAAGTTCTTCTGGAGATTATTTGGGAGCCTCGGCCATCAAGATCGAAGGAATTTCGGATCCGGCGACTTTGGAAGCTTTGGCTTGTCGTGAAGCGCTTGCTCTTGTTGTGGATCTTGGCCTCGCTAGAATTCTCATAGCAAGCGACTGTCAAGAAGTCGTGAATGATATAAAAAACGGCACAGGTGGTGTTTATGCTAGTACTGTTAGAGAGATAGTGGAATCAAAGAATAACTTTGATAGTTGCACCTTCATGTTTGAGGGTAGAGCAACGAATGTTGAGGCACATAGCCTCGCTAAGCATGCTTTTGGTTTGGATTTTGGGCGCCATGTATGGCTGTTAAACCCTCCAAACATCTCTTGTATCCCTTTGAACATCCTTGAGTAATAAATAAAGTGTATTTAGACTCAAAAAAAACTAATATTAAAAGGATTAAAAGGAAGATGGTTTCTCCAGTTTTTCTGGTTTACAGTGGGACCAAGATAGTTTTCGTACGTCCTAGGTGTTTCTCCCTATTCGTTTCTGTCTTAGATCCGTAATGGGCCGGCCCATTAGCATACAAACAGCCCGCATCAGTAAAAAAAAAGGATTCGAACCCAGCTGCTCAAGCTAGAGCGCTCAAAGTGCTAGCCACTAGACCAACCAAGCCTTGGTATCTAATTAGCAGTGTCAAATTTTAAATTTAGCTAGGAATCGCGCGAGATACTGAGAGGAAAATATTTTTAAAAAGTAAATATATTTTAGAACGTGAAAATTTTACAAAATTGTTAATAAAAGGCTGAAACTCAAGCATTTTTTAAAAGAACTATATTTATCTTTCTATTTTTATTGAAACCTAGGTATATTTTAAAGCACAAACAATTTTTTAAAACTAGGAGGTACTGTTAAGATTGTTTTTCGAATTTGCATACATTTTAAAAACAAAAATATGTTTTGAACTTTAAATTATATATATATATATATATTAAAATGGGGGGTACTGTAGCTAAATTTCTTTAGTCTATACCTATTAATAAAACTTGGCGAATTTTTGAAATATGTCCACCTGATGCATTGTTTTAGTTCAAATTCTTAAATTAGGGATATGGAAGGAAGCTTTTTCTCTGCCACGTCTTCATGTACGACCAGACTCACTTGGCCAGTGACTCCCCTCAAAATGCATGAGAAGTCCAAGTAAGGTTTTTATGGTCTATCTGACACAAACTACTCAATTTACATGATGACACAGACATATATTATGTGCAATGCTTTTTCCTATTATATTAGCCAGATTATTAAAAGAACTTTGTTTAACGTTCTTGATCTTCGTCAGACATGAAGGCGACTCAACAATCCAGCTTTTGAACCTGGCCAACATTGGTTAGTGACAACTGGTACCGCGACCACCGGCGACGAGGACGACAAAGACGACAAGCGGAAACATGTGTCTGGTCTTATATTGAAATGGAGGATGTGAGGATGAGGTATTGGTCATGTTTATTATGTTATGGGTATTAGGTGATATCTTTAGCGATGCTCAGTGGGTAAAAGGCTTGCGAGGGTTGTTTTCTCCCATTACAACGCACGGGCATGTTTGCTAGTACCTAAAAAGAAGTGTAGCGTTCCGTTTCCCCTCTTACGTCGTCGTTCCGTCCGACCTCGCACCCGCACCACTGCTTCGCCCGCTGTTTTTCTTTTTTTTAAACGTCGATAACGCGCGAACATTCGGTCTGGGCGAACGAGTCGTTCGGTAAACTAGAACATGAAGGCGCGCGTTGCCACGCTCGTCCATTTTAATAAAACTGATAGAAATATCTGTCAATAATTTAGATGGTACCAGCATATCTAAGAAGTGTGTTCGAAACTACAACGCCTCGAATATGAAGATGATTATTTTCTATAGTACCTTTGGGAAAATTTACCGAATTAAATCGAGAAATAGTTTGGAAGAAGAAAAATAACTGAATGTAAAGCATCTTAGCACGACTAACGGTTACTATTCTTCTATATAATTACGTGCCTTGTGAAAGATATGTTTCCTAGAGTTCTTTGAAAAGCAACAACTTCCAAGGTAATGCCACCATCAAGGAACCTCTCCAAAGCACAAACATGAAAATCCTGCAAACTGTAACATCAGCGCATAAGCGTGGCTAACAAGAGATGAATACATGACCGACAAGAGTTGAATACGGATAAAAGAAGATTGCCTCTCAGAGTTGAGCATAACATTGTTGTCAACGACGACCTCATAAAATGGCTTGCACCACCTAATTAATGGCCTCTAAAGTGTGTTGTCCATGGCCTTGCTGTCAAGCATATCAAGAATTTAAGTGTACTAAAACATGCAATGCACCCGAACAAAAATGCAGACGTACGGTAAATCTTTAAAGTACATGAGCATTTGATCAAATAACTAACAAAAAGTAGCACCACACTGAACTATAATAGTCACATAGAGCTAAAGTATCAAAGTTTCAAAGAACAATTTAAAAATGAAAATTGTCCTACACAATCTGTTAGTAAATTCATATACCAATAAAGCTAATGCATGTATACAACTACATGTACATAATACGCTTTGACAAAAACTACGCATAATACATGAATTCCAATGTTCCAAGTTAAGCTTGTCATCTGATCCAATTACTGAAAAGCCCGCTTTCCAGGATTGAGAAACAAAGTCAAGGAATCTGTCATACATACAAAATAGTACACCTACTGTTCCAATTACATCCTTCTGAGATGCCCATCACGCAACAGCACAACAAATCAACAACATCATCCTACTTGGAGATTATGAAACCAGCTAAAATTATAATCAAATCAACCATAAAATCAGATGTTGTAGATCCGAATCTAATTTGTAAAGCCTGTTGGCAGGGACACATTGTTCGCGTACCTTGTTGGTCAGGCACAAAAGAAGAGGGGACGCTGATCCTGCGGAATATAGGAGGATGAGGTGTTGGCGACTCACTACGTTCTCTCTCCTTCGCTCTGTCGAATTTCCTTCGTTGTCATCCCGTTACCACAGCCGCCGCCTGAGGGGAAGGGAGGCTCGAACGAAGAGGCGTCTCAGGTACAGAATTAGGAGAGACGTGCATTACAGATGCAAGGGCATGGTGGCGGGCGCAGGAGGAAGACAGCCGGCGATGGACGCCGACACTGCGTGCGGCCGCCGCACTGCCGCAGCCGCCAAGGCAGAGCGCTGCAGGAGACGACATTATTAAGAAAAAAAGTAAAGAAGAGAGCCACCATGGGGCCTGTGAAGGAATAATAGATGGGTAGTGGAGGGCGCCGACGCCGAAGCAGACCTAGTGTTGAAGCTCGCCGCGGGTACGGCGGCTGTACAGCGTCGATGAACATAAGATCTCGAGGATGGGGATAGCGCCGCCGCTCGCGGATAGACAAAGAGACTTTTTCTTTTCTTTGAGAAGAATAGACTAAGAGACCTGGACCTGGGCGAATGATATGATTTGCAAGTTAGGCTAGACCTGGGCTTGTATCTTACGGCCCGATTATCGACGGGAACCGCAACTAATTCTGCGGAGCAGCGGCCCGCAAAATGGTGCTTCTTACGTGCGTAAGGACCGAGGAAATCTAGCGCGTTCGTAGGTATGATCGGACGGTTAGGGAGCTCAAAACGCTGTGGTGGCTGGTAACTCGCTCCATTATACCGTTTCTTAATGGTGATCTAGCCATGGAACGAAAAGGAGCGTTCAGGCTAAAACAAGTGGGCCAAAGGAAAAAAAAGGCCCAACTATCTCACGTCAGAAGCACCAGGCTAACTTTTTAATTGAACATACAAAGAAAGTTGCCGTCCTTTTTGAAAAAAAAACAACAGCATAAATTTGCCATGGCAATTAAGTGAAACTAAGTTTGCCATGGCAATTAAGTTAAATTTGCCATGGCAAAATTTAAAAATGAATTTGGGTTGGCAAAATAAAAGGTGAATTTGCCATGTGTGTAAAAAAAATGCCATGTTTTTGCACATCTATAACTTAAAATGGAGTAAAAGTTGCCATGGCAAAAATGGATTAAATTTTCCATGGAAAATAAATTAAAAATTGCCATGGCTACACAAGTATATATGCCATGCTACATATTAAAATTTGTAATGTTCTGGAAATGTAAAATTGCCATGATATTTAAATTAAAACAGCCATTCTCTATACAATAAATTTGCCATGTTAAAAAATAAAGTAAAATTTGCCATGTCATTAAAAATAAAGGTGCCATGGCAAGAAAAACAAAGAAAGTTCCCACTTTTTGCTGTGAATACAAGTATATTTGCCATGCCCCGTGAACTACAATTGCCATGCCCCGTTAATACATTTGCCGAAAACATCTTAAAATTGCCATGGTAAGTTTGCCATGTTTTTTGTACATCTATAACTTTGCCATGGCAAGTTTGCCATGTTTTTGAACATCTACAACTTTGCCATGTTTTTGAACATGACAAAGTTGCCATGGCAAGTTTGCCATGTTTTTGAACATCTACAACTTTGCCATGTTTTTGAACATGACAAAGTTGTCATGGCAAGTTTGCCATGTTTTCAAATAAAAAAGTGGCATGGCAAATCACATGAATGTTGTCACATAGCAAATTGTCATTGTTAGATCAAAAAATTGCCATGAAATTTGGAAAATTTGTCAAGGCAAAAAACATGAATCGCAGATGGATATGTGATATATGTCAAATGCCAATTGAACAATGGATTGAACAAGACATAAAAATATGAAATTTGCCATTGTCCATGAAAGTGAATTTGTAACCACGGCAAATTATAATCTTTCTATGCTACAATATTTTTTGCCATCGGCCATAAAAGTGATTTTTGGCCATGGTGTGTAAACTGAATTTGCCATGCTCCATCAGTGAATTTGCCATGTTCACACACTTGTATACTGACTACTCATACATCTATTTCGATATGAAAAAAAAATCACAAAAATCATGGCAAAAATGCCATGAGACCAAATCGCAAGCTACAAATAGCAGTCATTGTTGCTGCTCATCTAAAACTGTTACTCTCCCCCGACAAATTGCAAGCACCGTCACACACCAACAAGGAAATCGGAGTCCAACGCAAGGGCGATCGGGAGGGGCACACCGAGCATGATCTGGAGGCGGGTCGAGGCCGTCGCGCTCATGGTGGTGAGCATCATTGTCGCGACGAGGATGCAGATGTCGTGTCGTTGTGCTCACCCACACACATCGACAGAGCGGGCATCTACGATGGCGAGGTGCCCCGCCATTCGCAGCCGCCGCGGCCCCCATGTGCTCCTGCTCGCACGGCCGACGCGGGCCACCGTCCACACATGACGTGACGGGGGCGACGAAGTGCCCATTGATGCGCGGCCGGGGCAGCCTTGGTGCTCCTGCTTGCGTGGCTGATGTGTGCCGACGGAGCACCTCCACGCACGGCGCGACGGGTGCAGCCACTGCCTCCTCCGCCGCCGCCCTCCTCCCTAGTCGCCGGCGCCACGCCCTCGCCACCACAACCACCGGGACGGCGGCTGATCTTCTCTGTGCGGACGGCGGTTGATCTTCTCCATGACGTGCGCATGCACATCCGCGTGCTCGAGGTCGCTGTCGTACTTACGCTTCTCCGCCGCACACGAGGACGCCGCCAGGACCTGCCGTGCTCCTCCCCGCGAGGCTGCCGCGGGAACTCTGTGGCTTCTCGCCGCGCGGCGGAGGTAGTGGTCGTCGGGCGGGAGATGATGGACGAAGGCGACGACACTGAGTTGCACTGCAGTAACCAGATATGGCGCAGGGCTAGCGGCGGCTATGCTGTCGATTTGTGCGGCGGCGAGCAAGGTGAGGTGGGGAACGGATAGGATAAGGTCCCGCTGAGAGAGTGAGAGGGAGGGCGTTCGGTTCGGGACGAGCTTCTCTCAGGACGAACGGGGGTAGCAGGCTGACGTGGCACCGCTCGCGGCTTTAAAAATCGGGAGACTAGGGGTGTGTTTGGTTCAGCAACCAATTGTCAGGGAATGGAGAGGAACGGGTCGGTTCCGTTTCTATGTTCGGTACGAGCAAAAAATAGAATTCGTTCATGTGTTTGGTTCGGAAGCATGAAATGAGGAATGAAATAACAAAAATACAAAATTTCAGCAGCATTTTGTTTACATTTGCAAGGAAAATAGCATCCTTTTCAAAAACAATGTCTCCCCTAATTATTACAAAGATGTAGAAGTAGCAGACAACAGCAATTTGAGTATGCCTATTTTACTTTAGATAAACTAGCGAATCCTTGCAAAGGATATCGTGCTAGTTTAAACAGCATAGAACACCAAACTTTAATAAAAAAAGCAACCACAATGTCATGTCAATATCCTCTCCATCTCTCTCTCGTAGCTACAAGCACTAAAATCTGTACAGACAAAGCATACTCAACGAGGAAGATCCTAGCCGCAGTTGTAGCCTCTACCGGTTCTGTCGCCCAGCTGCGCAGCCACACAGCTGCTCGCCGGCCACATGTGCTCCTCTTCTTCATAGCACCCCGTTTTCTTCCCTTTTTGTGATGCAGATCGACAGAGAGAGATGAGTGAGTCGCCAGCGGCGCAGATTGACTGGTGGTGTAGTATGGGAGGAAGAGAGATGAGGGACTGGAAGCGCACTGGAGAGGAAGGAGCGACAAGGGTGTGGCGGCGCGCCGGAGAGGGAGTGGCGATGAGGGAGCGACGGCGCACCTGAGAAAGAGGGGCGAGACGAGGGAGCGGCGGCGCACAGAGAGGGAGGGAATAGGGGAGGAAAGGGAGAGAACGACTGGTTCCTTGTATTTCCTTCGATTTGGAGGTATCGCTCGATTCCGGATCTCAGCCTAATATTTGTTCGTAGGGAACGAGTGGGTTCCATCCCGGTTACGAACTAAACACCGGAACGAGGCCCAGGAGCGGGTCCAACCCATGACATTCCGATTGGTGACAGGAACCAAACACACCCTAGATGGACGGCGATTTCATCGTTCGGGCTCAAAGTGTAAAACACGGTAGGTTCGGGAGTTATCGATTCATTTTGTTGGTGCATCTCCGATTTATTTCCGTCTGACTCCCACTCCTGGTCCCCTAGGACGCAGCCCACGTACGCACCTAGTCGATCGCTACCCACATCTCCCTGCCTCCCAACCTAGGGTTCCCAAACACCGCCCTCCGCCGCATGTTCCTCCGCCACTCTTCCCCACGTGTCGCGCCGTGGGCAGCATCGTCATCTGCCTGTCTGCGACGAGTCATGCCGCCTCCTCCATCCCCGTCGCCTTTCGTCGGCCGAAGATAGCCGCAACGCCAATGAGTGAGGGCATGGTGCCGTCGGATCAGAGACACCGGGCGGTGGCGACGATGACAGCGGTCGACAACCTACGGGGATTAGCGGGACAGGAGGGCACGCGACAGGCAGCAGCGCACAATATCCATGTTCAGAAGCGGCGGTTTGGTGGTGACAACAGATAAAAGCATCAGTGGTGTGTGTTTCAGTTCCTGGCTTCCTGCACTGTTTGACTTTAGTTAAGTACTGCCGCCGTGCTACTTCTTACTAGATCATAAAGGCGCGCGTTGCCGTGCTCGTCCATCTTAACAAAGGGGGATATAAATACTTAGGAATACGATCAATGTAATGTTGTTTAAAGTGAATACATGCATACATAGTGTTAAATTTAAATGCTCCAATAGAGAGCATAATAACACTAAGCATGTATAGACACACGAACAGACTCACGAAGCATAAGGCAGCAAAGTATGACAAGGCACTGAAGAATCCAAAATGTTTGGTATATGTAACGACATCAAATATCAACCCGTCTAACACAATGGTGAGGAGGATGTTGGTATATTATTAATAAAAAATACAATAACATAAAAGATTTTTTGTACCGTAGCTTTTAGTTGTATGAATATATTATGTGTAATCGATGAAATATTTTGAGATTATTTTGGATAAACATGTGTGTTCTGTATATGTGCACGCTGCTGTAAGCCCTAACCACTACTAAATATATTTGGTTCTTGTATCATTATTGAGGATATAACATCTTAACATAGTTAAATAGAATATATTAATCACATAAATGTAAGAAACAAAATCCTCATCATATATCATATTCCAGTGTTGCTGAAGTGCAGATGGAAACGAGATGATACCACTTTATTTGTGCTAGAAATCTACATTTGGATCAGCGGGTTAATCATTCCACTATACCTTTTATTTGGATCAGCTCCAGTTGTTGGAGGTTTCATCCAGTAGGTGAAACCTGAAGTTATTTAGTCACTGGTGTTCAACTTGTTCAGCCGGATCCTACAACATAGCTCATTGTTAGTTAAATATAATGATCTTTAATCTTGAAAAATCATGTAACGGAGTGTGCTGCTCCTCAGCCATTGAGAGAAGCACATGTTGTGCAACAAATAACAAGAATAAATGATTGGGAATTCATAGCTGCAGAACAAGAAGAAAACAGCGGAATTGCTGAACATCAAAGCAGTTCCACGAAAATAGAAGCTGAAATAACATTTGGTTTGGTTCACGATGGGACTGCACTGAACAGCATCGCGGCAGTGGAAGTTGACCGTGCTATGTTGTCCTCGGCCTTTTACTTTCAGGGGAGCATGAAGAACATGACGGAGTAGTGATTGGGGATGGCAGGGCTCATGCAACATCACTGAATCAAACTATTTTGGCGCTCGGAAGAGGAGCAGATCGTTTATACTTGGACTGTTGCTTGTCAAATTTGACGGGGACGTTCTGCAACTTGGGTTAGAATTCACTGATGTGGACCGGCGTCGTCGCCATTTTCTAGATCCGCCGTCGATCCCCAACGCGCGAGGCCAGATTTTCGCCGCACCGGAACGCGGCGCAGCCATAGCCGAGATGCCCTTGTAAGCGCCTTACCGCCAACATCCATTGATGTGGATGCGCCGACGCCTTTCCCTTGCCATCCTTTACATGCGAGAGACTGCCCCGACGGCGGCGGCGCTGCTTCCATCGCTATCTTTTTTCTTTTCATCGCTATCAGAAGAGTGGAAGGTGGGCAGCCTAACGAGGAATCCTGTGCCTACCAGCAGCCCATCCGGCCCGACATGCATTTCCATCCCAATCAACCGTAACAAGCCTAGGTAAGTCAGCGGAGCAGCAGCCCATGAAACACCGGATGTGAGAGGCTGGAGATCGACCGATCAATAATCAGACGGCTAAAGCTATGCAAGATTTTCCCCTCACGTTAGGGTTTTTCCTCCTCTAGGCGACGGCGGCGACCGTTCCCGTAGAGATCGACTCTCCCCCGCCCTCATCCCCTTGCCGGCGATCACCGCGGCTCTCGGGCCTCGGGGACAGCGCGGTGCGGGGGATCGGGTTAGGGTCCATACCGCCCGCGGTTCACGACACCTCGGGCTAGAGATCTGATGGATACACAGGCGTCGAATTCGGGCTCAGCGACCTCCGATCTGGAGGCCATGATGCAGGAACTTGGACTGAAGGAAGATGAGCTCCAGGATGTCATCGTGGACGACAGTGAACTGCAGACCGATGCAACTCGATGGATGGCGATTGCTAGGGTTCATACTGACAAACCCTACAGTCAATATTGGTTCTTTAGGAATATGAGGGTGGCTTGGGATCTAGCACGGGAAGTGAAAATCAGGCCGCTTGAGGAAAATCTGTACTCGATGCAATTCTCCTGCTTAGGAGATTGGGAGAGGGTGATGGAAGAAGGGCCATGGAACTTCAAGGGCAAGGCGGTGGTGCTTGCTAACTATGATGGCTTCACCAAACCATCTTTCATTGAGCTGAATAAGATAGATATATGGATACAGATCCATGACCTCCCAGATGGTTTCTTCCCAAAGGTCAAGGCACTATCTGCGACAGTTGGTGAATTCATCTATGCTGAACCAAAATCACAGGACTTTGAAGGGAACTTTGCACGGGTCCGAGTGAGAATTGATGTTACTAAGCCGCTAAAGAACGCTGTTTCTCTAGTGGTCAAGAGGAAGGAGGGCATGGAGCGAGTTATCTTCAGGGTGAAGTATGAGAGACTTCCAGATTGGTGCGCTGTTTGTGGGTATTTGGGTCATCAATTCAAGGAGTGTGGTGATGGAGTTCACCCTCCCAAGGCGCTGGTTTTCAAAGATCTCAAAGCGACATGGTTCAGAGGCCCTGGCAATGGTCCAGGAGACGGTGGATCAAGGGGTGGCCGGGGTAGAGGCCGCGCTGGAAGAGGTGGTGGACGCACTGGTTCAAACATGCCATATAATCCCTCTGAAGACAAGGGTGCTACAGAGTATGACACAGCGATGACAGAAGCTGAAAATAACAGGAAAATGGGTGCAATCATCCCTTCAGCCCCGCTGCCACCGCCCAACCGTCAAGCAAACAAGGCTCTCCTGCTGGCACCATCAACAGCTCCTGAAAGTCCCCCATCTAAGCACGAACCGAAGAGGAACAAGCCAAGTCCACCCACAACTGACACATCCACGATAAAGACTTTAGCCATTGGCAAAAACATTGATGCGCGTTTGGCGGGCCCCCATGGGGGGTCGCGCCTAGCGCAATGAGTCTACTGGTGTGGAACTGTCGCGGGGCTGGCAATCCCGCGACGGTTCGAGAGCTTCGTGATATCACGAGGCAATTTGCCCCCTCTGTATTGTGCATCCTTGAAATTCAGATAGAGGGAAGTAGAGTTGAGAGTCTTTCTGGTACTTTAGGTTTTAATAAGAGTTTTGCTGTAAACAGCTCCAGAAGGAGTGGAGGTCTTGGTATTTTCTGGAATGATGAAATAAAGCTTGAGGTTGTGGGTTACTCCAAGTATCATATAGATGTTGTTACGGATGAGCTAGCTGATTGTCGGACACGCTTTACCTTTGACTATGGGGAAGCTCAAGTTAATGAGACGTACAGGACATGGGATACACTCCGTGGCATTGTTGGTGCAAATGATATTCCGTGGGCTGTCATTGGAGACTTTAATGAAGTTCTCCACGGCCATGAGCATGATGGGGTAGGCAACAGGAGCCAGGCGCAAATGGACGGCTTCCGCGATGCCCTTGACACGTGTGGGCTTTCTGATATTGGATATAATGGGCAGTGGTGGACTTTTGAAAAGCGGGTGGCCGGAGGTACTCATACCAGGGTCCGGCTGGACAGGTGTGTGGCGAGTCCGGCGTGGCAACTGGCCTTCCCAGGAGCAAAACTTGAACACCAGTTAGCAGCTACATCGGACCATATTCCCTTGCTTCTACACCTACGTGAACCGCATGCATGCAGCCGGGCCCCATGGGCTTTTAAATATGAAATCTGCTGGGAACGGGATCCGCAATTGACTGAGATTGTGACGGCAGGGTGGCAGGCGAATCCAGGAGATTCACTGGAATCGGTACGAGGAAAGCTCGAGTCGCTGTCGGGCGAGTTAATGCGCTGGGATCGCCAGCATTTTGGAAACGTGCGACAACAGATGGGCGAATTAAAAAAGAGCCTACAGGTGCTTCGGGCTGCACCAAATCGAACTGGACCATCTCATGTTGAGACAAAAATAGTGGATCAACTAGTTGAATTATTCCATAGAGAAGAACTATTGTGGCGACAAAGGGCCAGACTGGAATGGTTAGCACATGGGGATAATAATACTTATTTCTTCCACCTGTGTGCTAGTCGTCGCAGGAGGGAGAATCAAATTAACGAACTGCAGCGCCCGGATGGACATACCACGAGCGACTCATTGGAGATGGAGGGGCTAACAAATGATTTTTATCAACAGTTGTATACCTCAGAAGGAGTAAATAACATGCACCAAGTGCTTGATACAGTACCAACCCGTGTAACTCCGGAGATGAATGCCATGCTGAATGCTCCATATAGTAAGGATGAGGTGAAGCAAGCCCTTTTCCAAATGTTTCCACTGAAGGCTCCGGGCCCCGATGGATTTCCAGCACACTTCTTTCAGCGTCACTGGGAAATTTGTGGTGAAGATGTAACCAAAGTTGTCCTGAGCATTGTTGAAGGCAATGAATCGGCGGAGTGCATCAACGGAACTATTTTGGTTTTGATCCCCAAGGTAAAAAAACCCCACACTCTTGTCACAGTTTCGCCCCATCAGTCTTTGTAATGTCTTGTACAAGATTGCATCGAAGGTCATCTCTAACCGCTTGAAACTAGTTTTGCCTGACATCATATCAGAAGAACAATCAGCTTTTGTCCCTGGCCGCTTCATCACTGACAACATCATCACTGCTTATGAGTGTCTTCATTTTATGAAAAGAAATAAAGCAAAGAAACACCAAGCGTGTGCCCTGAAGCTAGATATGATGAAAGCCTATGACAGAGTGGAATGGCCGTACCTTCAGGCTATCATGACCAAGTTGGGCTTTACTGAGAGGTGGGTTAATATAGTGATGAACCTCGTGACTACTGTGAAATTCTCAGTCATGTTCAATGGTAAGAGGCTACAGGAATTTCAACCTTCATGTGGAATCAGACAGGGAGACCCAATATCCCCATACTTGTTCTTACTGGCAGCAGAGGGCCTTTCGTGCCTCCTCAAATCCAGAAGTGAGTCATCCAACCTTGAAGGTCTACAAGTAGCACCCACAACGCCGCATGTAAACCATCTCCTATTTGCAGATGACAGCCTGCTGTTCTTTAAGGCAAACGATGTGGGAGCTACTGAGGTAAACCAGGTTCTGGACATATACAGTCAGGCCACAGGCCAGCGAATAAATCATGCAAAATCAACTATATATTTCAGCAAAGGGGTGCCTGAAAGTGTTAGGCAGGAGATCAAGACCTTGCTTAATGTGCCAAATGAAACTTTGAATGAGAAATATCTGGGGATGCCCTCAGATATAGGGTGCTCAAAAAACGGGGCCTTCAAATATCTTAAGGACCGTCTATGGAGCAAGGTGCAGGGTTGGATTGAGATGACTCTGTCAACTGCTGGAAAGGAAGTGCTAGTAAAATCCGTCGCTCAAGCTGTGCCTGTCTTCTCCATGTCGTGTTTTAAGTTGCCTAGAGGACTATGTGAGCACTTAAATATGTTGATACGCAAGTTTTGGTGGGGGAGCAAGGAAGGAAAACGTAAACCACACTGGGTGTCCTGGGAAGCTATGACAAAACTGAAAGGTATGGGTGGCCTCGGTTTTAAGGACTTTGAGTTATTTAACCTAGCCATGCTAGCTAAACAGGCCTGGCGCTTGTTGGAATGTCCCGACTCACTAAATGCTAGGTTGTTGAAGAGCATATACTTTTCCCACTGTTCTATCCTTGAGGCCGACCTGGGAGGTCATCCTAGCCAAATTTGGAGAGCCATTATTGAAGGCAGGGATGTTATGAAGCAAGGTATTATAAAGAGGATAGGCAATGGACAGTCTACCAGAATTTGGGAGGATAATTGGCTCCCTAGGAGTGAGATGCTGAAGCCATATGGATGTTTAATTCAAAACCCTTCGGAGCTAGTTTCGGAGCTAATTGATCCCACAACCGCAACATGGAATAGGCACATGGTGGAACAAATCTTCATGCCTATGGTTGCGAGGGTTATTCTGTCAATCCCCTTGTGTACTCGGAATATGTCAGACTTCTGGGGATGGCACTTTGAGCGACGTGGGACGTTCTCTGTCAAATCTGCCTATAACATGCTGGTGGATACAAAAACCAGACGAGAAGCTTGGCTTAATAGAGACACTGGCTCCTCCAGCGATAATGGAGAACAAAAGGCATGGACTTACCTATGGAAAACTGCGGTACTAGGGAAGGTCGGAATGTTCTTGTGGAAATTGTCGAAGCAATCATTGCCAACGGAGGATGTTCGAGCTCACGGACACATGTCAGATTCCTCTACATGCGGCCTGTGTGGCGCGCCAGATTCATGGAGACACTCCTTGCTGGACTGCAATATGTCACGGTGCACTTGGGCACTTGCGGATGAGGACCTCGTACATAAAATGTCAACAGCAGCCGAGCTTAATGCTAAGTGCTGGCTGTTTAACATGATGGAGGAACTCCCACATAACCTCTTTGTCACTTTGTCAGTAACATTATGGGCACTATGGTCAACAAGGAGGAAAGCAATTCATGAGGGAGTTTTCCAAAGCCCTCAATCAATCCATGCTTTCGTCGCCAGATTTATAAGTGAGCTCGAGATGATCAAGGAAAAGGCACCACAGCCGAGACAACCAAATGGAGTAGTCGGGGCTCGTATGCTACGTCCCAAAGCGCCTCCAGCAGGTTTTGCAAAGGTACACGTCGACGCAGGAGTGCGGAGAGGAAGAGGTGGTGCTGCCGCGGCAGTTTGCCGAGACGATCGAGGTACCTACCTAGGCAGTTCCTCACTGGTTGTGAGCGGAGTAGATGATCCGGCCGCCCTTGAAGCCATTGCATGTAGAGAAGCCCTTGCATTGGCGCAGGATCTAAATCTACACCAAGTGGTCATTGCTTCGGATGCCAAGCAGGTGGTGAATGATATCAATACTTCATCAAAAGGAGCGTATGGAGCAATCATTTCTGAGATCAAGGCCTATTCTAGTTTATTTCAGTGTAATTTTACTTTTGAGAGTCGTAAAGTGAACCTAGAAGCTCATAAGTTAGCCAATCATTCTCTTTCGTTAGGGCTGAGACGCCATGTCTGGTATGGCCAATCCCATAACCCAAACTGTATCCCACACTCTGTGGCCTATGAATGAATAAAGCTTGGTTTGTCTCAAAAAA
Organism: Aegilops umbellulata; assembly: GCA_032464435.1. Lineage (NCBI taxonomy): Eukaryota > Viridiplantae > Streptophyta > Magnoliopsida > Poales > Poaceae > Aegilops > Aegilops umbellulata. The sequence continues at coordinate 5,417,600 of CP136058.1, read as the reverse complement.
AAAATCAGACGGCTAGGGATGTTAAGACGTTATGAGCAGTCGTAGCTCGTCCTGTTATACTGTTTCTTAATGTGACGGTACTACTACTACTGGAGCGATGGCCAATGAGGTTAGAATCGTGGTTGCAACTTGGCGAGTTAAGTAGTGGCTTAACTGAACCTGCAATCTTGCAAGAACCGTTATTGATTGTTCAATGACCAAGCGGTCGTTCGTTAATTTTGATTATACCTTCGATTCTCATTTTTTTATTATACCGCTGAACAAATATTAATCTTGGAGTATTTCCTACAGAGATCAAGCAGAACTAATCTACCAAATTCAGATAACTTTGTGCAACAGCGTGTTACTATTTGAAGTACATTTTTCTCTTATAATATAGAACCAACCATAGAAAGAGTGAGTCCATTAGGTTTCAAATTATATATGATATATCCCCTAATGTGATTAATTATATTTTTCAAAATACTCAGACTTCTTATTCTAAAATGTTTCTGTTGTATTAAAAATTACCTTGTTACTCAAATTCGACGATGTTGTACTAATTTTTGCCTTGTTATTGTCGTACTAAAGTTTAACTATTCAGTAGGAAGGAGGGGTTTAGTGTTGAAAAAAGAACAGAGAGAATAGTGAATAGTGCTGATCAGGAGAAGTTAACCCAAAATTCAATATGTGACCTTCACATAACTCACAAACTTAACCACTATTTGATTCTTGGTAGCATTGCACCGTACACATAACATCCAGTTGTATAACTGTATAAGTAGGGTGTACTTGATACCTATGTTGTTCTTTGTTAACTTGTTCGCTGAATATTTTTCTTATGGGATAAGCATCTGATCTATTCATCATCTTTCAAGACAATACAAAGAACACTAAAAGTAAAAAATTACATCCAGGTCCGTAGACCATTTAACGACGACTTGCTCGCTGAATTAATTCGTTTAAATTATATAGGATGAAATTTTATTTTTATAAAGGGCGCTTTATGAGAATTCAATCATTGGTTTCAAAATAATTGCTTAGATTTGAGGACAAAGAGTGATTTAGTTGTATAAAAGGCTCGGCGATGTTGCATTAAAATAATTCATCTTATGTGCACGCGCATCCTCCCAAATATATATGTTTGTCACAGTTAATGTTGAATCACTACTAGAATATTTACGCACCCGTTGCAACGCACGGGCAATTTCCTAGTCGTTGAAAAAAAAACGGTGCGTGGGAGATGCGTTCGATCGAGGAGGTGGGACAAATCGATAGAGGGGTGGGACATACGGACTGCTCCATTAGGAGTAGAGATAACCCTTTCACAATAAGATTTGTTTGTCATCGTTTACTTGTATTTTTTTTAAATCTGTTATTTGTTTCTCTAAAATCTATTATTTGTTTCCTAAATCAAATTGCATTAATGATAGGGATTGGTTGATTTGGATAAATTAGGAAAGTTAGATCCATGATCTTTTGTATGTTAGGAAATTGCTGATTTTTTAATGAAAAGAGTGGAGTGAAAAAAAAAAACAATGGATAAGAAAACCCGTGGGAGGGGGTGCTGGGAGGTGGGAGAAAATAAAACCGAAGTACCAACTGCTTTATTAAGAATAGAGATTTCAACACTATTGCAGAGGTATATGACAAAAAATATGAAAGAGACCTCTATGTTCCTCAGCTTAAATCATTCGTAGAGATTAGGAGCAGAGATTTGGTGGGGTTGGGAGGAATCGTCCGAGAATAGCGCTGGGATTTGTTTACGGAGCAACTGATTACGGCGTAGATTAACCAAACAGATGTAACGGTTTGGGTTTGGGATGACGCTGTAAACAGGTTACGGAGAAAAAGCGCCGAAACAAACACCTCCCTAGTTTTTTCTTTTCGCATGGGGCCCCGAATTACTGGAGACGTGTGTAAAAAAAAGCATTTGGATTTAGATAGTAAAAAAAGAAAAAAGAAATACCAGACGCGTTGTGTCGTAGCATGTGCTGGTCAGGCCCATATACCAGACGCGTTGCGTTGTGGTCTTCCTCCACCGGCAGTCTCTCAATCGTCTTGTGCTGTCATCCCACGCCACCGAACCCTAGATCCGCCGCCGCCCAACCGCAGAAAGTGAGGCCGATGCCGTGGCCCTCGGCTGCCGCCGGGCACCAGGAATCGCAGCCGACGCCGTCAGATCTGGGAGAGCGCAGGGGGCTGTTCTCGTGCTTGTTCAGCGAGTGCGACGTTCCCCCCTTCACCAAATCGAATTTGGACGCCGATCTCCTGGAGCTCCTCCTTGACTTGCACGAGGAGGCGTTCGGCCGGCTGCCCGTCCACGACATGCCGGTGGAAGCCGCCGACCAGTTGGCCATATCGATGCGCGAAGGCGGCCTCTGCCTCGGCCTCCTCGACCCCGTCACCAACATCATCCTCAACACCATCGCCCTCCTCCCGCGCGACTTCGGGGACACGGCAAAGCCCGACAGGAGGAGGTCCAAGAGGCTGGCCGCCGGCAGGGTGCAACCCGGTGACTACAGCAGCTGGAACACCAGCTGGGTTTTGCCATCCTCCGGCAGGGTTACCTGTGGGCCATCCACCCGCAGGGCTACATGGTACTCTATTGCTGGGGCGTCCCGCCAGGCTCTCATCAGATTCATGGTTGGCTACTTCGGATGCCTCAGCGAAGAACAGGCCACCCGCTACCTCCACTGGGCACGCGCCGATCTCGCCCTCGCAGTCCAGCTGGTCGAGCACGATCTACACGCTGCTGCTGTTGCACCACCCGACCCTGCCTCTGAAAGGACGCAAGCCGCCTTCAAGCACGCCGCAAGCTGTGGGCGGCGGCACCCTGCGCCTGATGACCTGGTGCGGCTCCAGGCGTCGCCCCTGCCCAAACAGTGCCTCCGCGACTCCGCCCCCTTGCTCGAGAAGGGAGGGCGCAAGCTCACCGTCGATGATGTCATTGCCATCATGGATTTGCTGCGATACCAGGTCGGTGCCCCCTTGGATCTTCAGTTCAGCTTGCGGCCAAGCGGAAGAGGGCTACTTGTCTACTGCCGGGACCTCAAGGCTGATGAAGGGAGACTAGACATTTCCAACACCACAAGCTCCGATGGCTTCAAAATTTTCACCATCAATGTCGAGCGTCATGGAGACCACTTCGCGGCCCTGCGGTCTCCTCACGAGCACAGATCCATGATCTCATCCTGTTTGCAGAAGGTCGTGAAAACCGCCAAAGCACACTTCGGCTCTGCGGTCATGATCTGTTCTGGCGATGCCTGCGAATACACTGGGTCTCTCAGGATGAGGCTCCACGACATGATCCACGGCTTCTATCTCAAAGTCTTCGCCATGCTGCCCTCTACGTGGCTCCACCTCATCCCCCACATACTATTCGCTGGCCACTGCTATGGCCCCATGGACCCTGTCTCCAACATCATCATCAACTCCATTTGCCACCACATACTGCGCCCGCTCCCATCGTCAGCTGACTGCAAAGTAGAGGTGTATGACATCCTCGACACTCTCTCTATGCTTCGTGTGGAGGTCCGTTCCTTGGAAGGCCTCATTGCCCTCGTCCGAGCAAGCTCCGAGTCCCAATGCTCGACGCAGCGGGCGATGGAGCACCTCTCCTGCAAACGCTGTGACCTGTCCCAGGAGACGCACACCTCGCTGCAGTTTACTGACGCAGCCGCAGCCGCTCGACACCCACAACATGCTGAGCTGGGATCATTCTTCGCTTCCCTGGCGCCCGACAGGCTCATTGACCTGCGGCTCTTGCTGGCCACTAGCGCCGATGGCAGGATCTCCTCTGAGTCTCTTGGGGAAATAATATCCACTCTCAAACAAAGTGCACTGCTGTTGGTGGCTCCCGTATCTCCCAATGCGGCTGAACTGTGCAACGAGGCTAAGGAGACTCTGCTACAAAAGAGGTCATGTTATAACGAGATGAAGTTATTCATCCGCGCTGAGCTTGCGCAAGTGCTGAAGAAATATGCCTTTGAGCATCCTCTGGTACATGGCTTTGTTGTGTTCATTGTTTCTTTCTTGGGTACATACTACATTCTTAACATATCTCTTTCAGGTGCCTCATTTGACCTTTGCTGTTTCTTGTTTTAGGAACCAAAATATGAGCCAAGTGTTATCTGTGGTTTGGTGGCGGCTCCCAGATCCCTAGACAGGCTTTCCTATCATGTTAATTTTGTGGCTGCTTCTGAGTCTGATAACCAACTCTTCTTTGCCGAAATAAATGAGCCATTTCCTGACCCGCCAAAACCAAATTTCTGCTGCCCTCTACCCCTGACATCTACTGGTAAGTCCCCACTCCTTCCAGTTAGCATGAGCAGTCATGTAGGTTTGAAACATTAACGAAAGGATTTTTAGTTTTATGTTTCATCGAAAAGCCTTTTGATTTCCATTAAGGCCCATTCGTCTTTTTCAATCTTACGATGCTTTGTCGTTTCGTCCAATCAAAGAGAGAAACATTAAAATATTCTACTATAGCTTCCATACAGAAGACCTTATATAGGGCACTGCATGCACCGGATTTTCTCTTTTCAGCAGCCTGTTCCTCGCATTTTAATTCTACGCCATTTTTCATATATGAGATTGAGATGATACAACAACTTAACGGCTATGTATACACCCATTTTCGACATGCTTGTGAATCGGCCATGAGAGACCAGTGTTTATTTGGAATAACTAGTTTATGGTCATTCAGATTTTCAGTCAAAAAACTGAGTTTTCCAAGCATGGCATGCATTGTCCTGTGAATATACCTCAAGAAGGCAACCACGGCACTTGATTTGATTAAATTGTAGAGTCCATTGAGTGTTTTATTTATTTATTTTGGCAAACACAGTCTGAATGAGAAATCATTAATCACGGGGCCGACTGGAACGAATCATGATGTATCAATTATATGAACTGGTATAGACAAACATATGGGCAAAACATCCACTGCAAAAATTAGAAACTCTTGCCTGAAAGTATAGTTTCTTTGAATTAGTGAAAGCGTAGTAGATCTTCAGTATGCCCTTCTGCAATGCCACCAACAGGCCATCCATCAGTGCAAGTGCTCAGGCACCAGCAGGGCATTCATCAGTGTCAGGTGCTCAGCCACCAGCTCATTCACAAAGAAATCCAGCTTCTTCTTTACCCTATGAACATGACTCTCTATCACCACCTTCCACTCAACCTTCTCTGGTCACTTTGGTTGTCATATTTTGCATAAACCCTGGGATGTGTCACATTTCACTTCACACCATCGTCTAGATTGTGCACTATGATCAGGTTCTGGTATTTTACCTACTTGAATCATTGACCCTAGAGTATGTCTGTCTACCTATGCAGCACTTATCACTCAGGATGCAATTGGACACGCCTGCGGCCTGTCCGCAATGTTCGGCATTAGCTAATCGCAGGATTAGTATCAGCCGCGTCTGCCTGCTATTGTCCAGCAGACAGATGCAGATGCTGCTTTCCGTACCACTGATTGTTGTACATGCACTAAGGCTGGTTCACGCCAGCTTTTCATACTGGCTGCTGGTGCTATGCGGACACTGCTGTTGGACGCCCAGACTTAGAAATATGTTGCTAGCTCATGTAAACATGCTGGCTCTTGTACTGAACTGGGGCTTTCAGATAATGTAAACATGCATAGCTTGTACAGGTTAATAGCCAAAGACCAAAGTACATTTTAGCATAATAAGCACATGACACGAGCCTTGTCTTCCTTTTAAAAAGAATATTTTTAGAATTAGATTGATGCATACACTTGTCAACTTCTTCAGACTGTACTTCACCACTTGTTTGCATATATTTTGCTAATCATGTTCATCACACATCTGACAACTAAATAGTACTACTACTCTTGTCTGAATTCCTTGCCTATTAGCAGCAAAAATAAAAGGGAATTTCTTGCCAACTAAGGTTCAGGTTCCTTCCAAGAATTCAGAGTAATGGTAATACAAAAGAGTCTCATGCCCCTTCAGGAGTTCTGATTAGCTAAAGTATAGTACCAACTTCAATATTTCAGCATAATAAGCATACATCATAATTCTGATTAGCTAAAGTACAGTACCAACTTCATCGTGGCATCCTCTTTTCTTGACAGATCTTCCTCTCTGCTTCTTGATTCTGCACACAGCAGATCATGTGAAAGTTTTAATCTAAAGTTGTTGTATAAACCATTCCGGTAAAAAGGAAACCATGTATCATGTAAAGTACATAAATTACAGTATATACAAACAACTCCTTGCAGTATATAAAACTATCAAGTACACATACGTCTATGTGAATAGTAGTAGGTCTCTTCAGAATTTAGAATGTGACAAGAATAAACACGTACTGTCTCAGGTAGTGTTACTTGTTACAGCCTCAAGAATGCTTCTTTAGTATGAAAATCAGCTTACCCATGCCAAGTTTAATATTAGGAGTGCATCGTCGTCATCTTCTGCCCCTGCCGCGTCTGTATTCACATCTGAGAATGTTTGCTACAGAGGCAGTTGTGTAGGAAAAACGTACCGCAGGCAGTTGTGTAATGATGCCCTAACGACCATGCACTCCCCTTCGACTGTGACAAAGAAGAGATGGTGTTTCCTTCGTTGCATTTGCTTGCTTGGTAGAACAGCTGCTAGGTTGTTGTAGACATGTGAGACAAAAAGCATTCCTTAAGAAAGTAAATGTCACAATGTGCAGGAAATGGAGACTTGCTTATGGTTAACTTATCAAGCAATCTTCGTCGTCAATTTTAGTGGTAGGTATAGGGTCTGAAGGATTCAAATCAGCAGATTTTAACCAATCCTGGAGGCAACTCAACGCCTCCAAATTGTCGCTCTTCAGCCTGGTTCTATGGTCGCTAATGACCATTCCACCTGAATGCCAACTCAGACGCCACTGTTTATGCGGAGATCTCACAATTTTTGTTGTTGGCAAGCTCATGACTCCACTGTTTCTTTTTTTTATGTCCTTTATCATTTTCCATTTTTTGCCCTCATTTTTTCTTTCCTCTCCCATTTATCTTCTATTTTCTTCTGTTCTAGATCTGTGTTGATCCTGTTCGCCCTTTCTTCTTGTAGCTGAATCTCCCGCCTCTTCCTTTTCTTTTCATTCTTCCTCTTTTTCTTGGTCTTGCAGTCCTCGCCTTCCGGCTCTGCATCAACCCCAGCTTGGTCTTTTCAGCAGCGCCATCCAGCTGATGTTGCGGCTCTTCCCTCTTCTTTTTCTTTCCATTATTCTTCTCTTCTGGCTCAGCATGAAGCCATCAATCCCCAGGTGGGTCTTCTCAGTGACTGTCCAGCTGCTGCTGCAGTTCTTCCCTCTTTTTCTTTCCATTCTTCCTGTCTTCCTTGGTCTTGAGAGTATCCTGAGAAGAAATCTGAAGCAGAATAACATTGGTTTAGTTTGACTTAGAGCAGAAAAAGAAACATTCATAACTAGGAGAGAACAAATACTAAGATGCAAAATCATGAGACAAGCAGACCTGGCCCTTCTTTATGTGATTGCCACAGTCCTTACCTTCCGCCATACAGCTGCTGCAGCTGCAGCTCTCCCGTATCACTCTGAGCGAATATGAAACATGGTATATACTCAAAAAATAAAGGACCAATTTTAGAGGGGCTGTAGCTGTACTATATGTTCAACTTGACAGTAATGAGCCATCAATCTGAGTGTTTTGCGGCTTATTAACGTAAGAAACCACATGTACAGTCAGTCTATTAAAGTGTGCTGCAGCTTAATACTAATAAGAGAGTGCTCAATATGCAGTCAGTTTATTGAAGTGCGCTGCAGTTTATTAATCTGAGCTAAGGGTGAAACCGTTTGGATTTGGACAGATAATGCCCATACCGTATCCTATTCCACATTTTTCTTCGGATTCAGAAGCGGTTACGGAAACGAATATGGAATATGCCGGATAATAGCGGAAACAGACACGGTATGGTTATGGAGCGGCGGCGGACTGGAAGCGGAAAAAAATAATCGGACAAAAACAGCAACAAATGATACATCAAAGCATTAATACAGCTAACAGTTCCATCTAGCCATTCCAAAACAAAACATAAATTTAGTCCTGGTCCTCCGCCGGCCATATATAGCCAATGGCCTACACTTGCTGAATTATCGTTGCACGTGAAGGTGATGCCTCACACGCAAGTGATTCCAAAACAAATGGGTTCCATACTTCCATTACAGGCTTAGACTCGAGCTGTATAGTGACATGTGTTGATCGTGTGTAATTGTGTAGCATATCCTATTCCGAATTCGGTTTTGGTATCCGATATCTGGTTCCGTATCCGACCGGATAGGTAAATCCTTGTCCCATATCCTGTAAATCTGGATTCGAAACCGGATTCAGACGGAAATTATCCGATCTTTTTCACCCTTATTCCGAGCCAACAATCTGCAGTTTATTTCCATTCTCAGGTTCTTGGTTGCTAGCTGCAACTGAAGTGCATTAATAAGTTCCAGTCTTCTAAGTAAACTGACAGTAGGAATGGTGGATGTTCCAAGGCCGCAATTACTGACAGTAGGAATTGACAGCCTTCTAAGTTCCAGCCTTCTAGTAGGGATTTTATCCTATTTTTTCTAAGAGAGAGGCTATTTCTTATTTATGTTATCAAAGTACTCTAGTGGCTTCATTGAAGAATCAACACTATTTGGAAAGAACTGAGCACATCACATTGAATCAGAGCATACTGATAGTAAATCACACTAAGCATAGGTGGGAGAGAGGATCAGAGCTGTACCTTCTCATCATCTCTCGTCGGATTCTTGTCCTCCTCCGCCGACTTCTTGTGCTCGTCCACCGCAGTACCGGACATCTTGTTCAACGGGCGGGGACGAGCAGGGAGTAGGGTTGGCGCCGGCGGAGAGCGCATGCGGAGACGAGCGGGACGCCGGCCTGGCTGTGGCGAACGGCGGTGTGCCCTATCAGCTGGCTTGCATTGTTGCTTCGTTGGGATTTCCTCCTGTTAGCAGGCTATGCAGGCCAAGCAGGCTAGGCAGGACAAGTCCGCTTCATTTTTGCGGCTCATCCGCAAGGCTGTTTGGGTGTTTTTTGTGGCGCGGGCGACGTGGGCTCGTGGATGTCTGCGTCCGCCTTCATCCTGACTAATCACTGATGTCCACTTCATGTCTGAATGAGCTCCATCCACCTTTCTTTTATGGTCACTTCAGTTATGTTTTGCATGCACATTCACTGCCTTTTCACTTTTCAGCATTCTGTTCCTTGCATTTTAATGGGTACGCCATTTTCTATATATAAGATGATACATCAACCTAACATAACGGCTATGCATACACCCATTTTCGACATACTTGTGGACCAGCCATCAGGGTAATAGGTTAAGATCAGCGTTCATTTGGAATAATTAGTTTATGGTCATTCAGATACATCAAGAAGGCAACCGTGATACTTAATTTGATTAAACTGAGGATTCCATTGGGTGGTCTTTTATTTTGGCAAACACGATGGCCCTGCAATTGTTTGACCATATTCAGGTTCTTCTCCCCATTCTGGCCCCTTGTCCACCAGCAAGCATCGCCTCCTCTCCCATGTCCGCTCCAGGCATCTCCTCCTCTTGCTGTCTTCTGCAGCAGGCTTCTCCTAGCCCACCACATTGGCTCCAGCACACCTCTAGCTGCCCTGTTTGAAATAAGAGTAAAAGGCATCATAAGTCCTGAAACTATTGGTGATGTGTCAGTTTAGTCCTATAACTTTGATACTGCAACTTTGGGTCCTAAAACTATTGGAGGCGTGGCAGTTTTAGTCCTATAACTTCAAAACATCAGTTTCTGGTCCCAAACTGTTGGAGGATGTGTCAATTTAGTCCTATAACTTTGAAACTGCAGTTTTGGGTCCCAAAACTATGCAAGTTTGTTCATCCCAGGTCCTGAGCTTGCATGGCCAACGTCCATGGTGCATTTTTTTTCAAAAGAGCAGTTTATACGTGTTTACTTCCCCAAGAGTGGTTCATATGCTTCAACGTCGCAGTGTGCACGCCCTCCACTCGCGTGCCCATGAGCTACTAGGCAACCTCGCTAAGAGGTTTTGGCGCGGCCGCTTGGGAGATCCCGAGCCAGTCGGCATGGAGGACGACATCCATCTCCCTGGGCGCGGCCGCCGGAGAGACACCGAGCCAATCGGGATGGAGGACACCATCCCCCCCCCCTCTCTCATGACATTATCCTTGCCCTGATACCCTTGCCATAGAGCTGGTTGTGCATGTTGTCGTTTGGGCACGAGCATGGCCATAGATGGGAAATAGTCACTGCCGCGGGACAGCGCGGAAGTTAACCTGGTGGGTCCATGGGGTCAACGTGGCAACAATTCAAGCATCTCCAAGCGACACGGCGGTGGGTCAATGCTGACATGCAAGCTTAGGACCTGAGATGAACAAACTTACATAGTTTTGGGACCAAAAACTACAGTTTCAAAGTTATAGGACTAAACTGGCACACCTCCAATAGTTTTAGGACCTAAAACTGCAGTTTCGGAGTTATAGGACTAAACTGACACTCCCCCAATAGTTTTAGGACTTGTGATGCATTTTACTCTTTGAAATATCAGTATCTTTCTCCAGATCGACGAGTGCATATTCTTTTGGATTTGCAACCCAGTTTACAGTCCTGCCCTGATTGCACACCTGTTTATCATATGGAATGGTGATGTACAAGTTGACAGTAATCTCCAATCTCCAGTCTTTCCTGCAATAGAAGCCATAGACACATTGAATAGAAAACAAACACAAGGACCTATCCGCATTGATGTCAGTTCCCATTTATTCCTTTTAAAAGGCCATGTGCTCATACTTATATACACAAGTGCCAGCAAAATTTCTGTGCACACCTCTGAATCCTGATACATATCATGTGCATATGACATGTTACCGATTGGTGCGGCTTGAATGTAGCAATTCTGACTGAACTCAAGACATTTCTGTGCTTGTGCTGCTGAACGTGTGTAAAATATTTTAACATCTGAAGATGTTCTGGGGATACACTTTCTCTACCAACCTTTCTTTTCGTGTCAAGAACGGTTGTTAAACAGTCATTGTTTTATTGTCTGCTTAGTGAAACCAATGCAAATAGACAGGGTTTGCCAAACATTTCACCTTGAAGAATAGCTGTTATGTTGTGATTGATACATAATGATCAGTTTTGATTTTGGTGACAGGTCGTTGCTACTATGGAGAGGGGTCTGCGAGGAAGATTGTGTATCCAGATTCATCAGAACTTCTTGAGTGTAATATTGATATTACAGACTATGGAACGGTGCACGCGGATGGATTGTTGGACCCAGATTTCATCTTGGATTTTAGGAGAGACGCGCAGTTTGCAGAGGATCTGAGGAAGTACTGTGAAGAACAAAAGGCTGATGAGTATGAATTAATATGAATTCCAACAGCTGGAGAAGGGAACGAGTATGAATTAGGTCTTGAGCCTTATTAAGCCTGATGTAGAAATACTCCATATATTATGTAGTAGTATGTGCTATACTCATTTATTTATGGGAGCCGCTAGGGATCAGACTACAATCAGACCAGTAAATGGTGGTACAGTCCACATGCATGGTGTGTTTGATTGCTTCATTAAAGGGTGCCCCACATTTGTTACGGGATTTTCCCACTAATTACGTCTAATCAGTTTCCTAGTAACTACTTGTGATTTGCTTCCAACAAACAAATATTAAAAATATACTTATTTTTGCAGATGCTTTTCTTTGCAGCGCAACATGTTTTTCTTTTTTGAAACTTGTGATTTGCTTCCAACAGACAAATATAAAAAGAAGAAAAAAATTGCAGATGCAAAATTTTCAGGGTAAGGTTGCATGGAAACATTACTTTTTATCTATGAAAGCATTGTTGCTATGGAAACATATAATTCGATAGTGATACAAATCATTTTATTTTTCTATCTACGGAAGCATTATTTCCATGATACGGTAGCATTTTTTAGTTGCTTTGGAAGCATTACTTGGTGTACCAAAAATAGTATTCAGATTTGAGAGAACATTTGCTTCGCAAAAGAATAGTATGGAAGCACAAAACAAGAATATACACCACCACAAAGTAACGTTTTGCCTTGTATAAAGGTATATTTTGTTTTCAAACATCACAATAATGTTTCCAAACACCACCACGTACACATTTGACAGAACGTTTTGCCTTGTATAAAGGTATATTTTGTTTCCAAACATCACAGTAATGTTTCCGCCAAGTAACGAATGCAAATACAAATACAAATGTGCACATTTTGCTTCCATCATAGGAAAGTCAAGCTTCCTACACAACAAACCATGCTTCATTATCCACAATCATTTTTCTCTAAGCAACCGAGTGCGCCTATGGCTGTTTGCTTTCAAGCTGATGACCATAACACTCAGCACTAAGATGCACGATCACACGCTCCACGCTAGGCCCACCATCGACCAACATGTTATTTCACCATTTGGCAAAACATGTTTTTCCGCTCCCGTCAACCTTGCAGAAATTTAGAAGTATGATTCTTGCGATATGATATACAAAGCATGGAAATGAAGCAAACCGAACAAAATGTAGAAGCACAAGTGTGAAAGATATGAAGCGTAACTGTATATGTGGCGTATGAAACAAACTGTATACCATGAAGAAAAGTATGGTTCATTCGAATCATGAAAATTTGGATGCATTATATTCATACAATCTCAACATAATATCTACATGGTGGATGCACATATTTTTTTTTCTAAATGGGAATACAAAAGGTTTCTATGCAGTGGTTCAATAAGTCCATAAAGGGGTGATTGACTTGTGCATAATATGTGTGGAATTCAGGAAGCATGAGTTAGTTTTCAATCAAGAAAATACATGACGTCTGCAAACATACATGAAGCATGCGGATGAAGCAAACCTAACTCAATGTAGAAGCACAAGTTTGAAATGTACGAGCCAAACTAGACTCAGTAAGCGCTAGCATGAAAAATATGAAGCAAGCTGATACGGATTTCCGATGCAAAAAATACAATACGTATGAAGCATGTAAAGTTGTAATTGTGGTATGAATGAGGAGAAACAGAACCTAGATCAGATTCCTACAACCTGCCGCATGTGGTGCCTTCAACATGGAACATAGACAACAAAGAGGCGAAAAGGGTTGCGATTTAGTGATTGAATACAGAATGAACGTCACAGAATCATACCCACAAACATTGGATTAACCAAGATATTGAATAGATATAAGGTCACACAAATTGCAGAACACAATTATGCCCAAAACCAACTAGCAGTAGCAATATAGGAATTGTACAGTGTTTGTATTAAGAGGAGATGACTCAAACCCTAAGTCAGATGAGGATGGGATCGGATGGGAGAAACCTTCAGTAATCCGCTCATGGTGGCCTCCTTCCCGAATAGAGACGACGCTCCGGCGAGGTCGACCGCATGCCACAACTGCAAGTGGAGTAGGGTCTGATCTTGGTCAAGATAAGCATGATGGTTGTGCAATTTGCAAGATCATGGACGGGCAGTTTGTGCGCCAGTCCCCGCCGTGCCCCCGGGCTTGACGGCGCACCGGCGATGTGGAGAGGAGGCAGGGACGGTGAAGGGGAATGACGAGGACGGCGCTGAGGAGGGACGGGTGCGAGAGAGATGAGAACAGGGTGAGATGAGTTAGTTCGCGATTCTGGGGCAATTAATTCGGGATAAGGAGTGATGTTAGTACATGATACTGCCTGGACACAAACATTAGGGGAGTAGTTTGGAAAGTTGGCACAGGAATTTTACTGCATCTCCTAGCCGTGAGATCCAACATGGATCAACGGCACACGGCCGGTCTGACGAATGCTCTCTAATCAGACATCCGGAGGTTAGGCCCCGTTTGATAGCAAAGTATTTTCAAAGTATTCTAACAATACTACAGTTTTTTTAATACTGAAGTTTTAATTACTGTGAGGTGTTTGGTTACCAAAAAAACTGCGATATTAATACTACGTTATTCCCAAAACCATAGTATTTTCTCTGTTTAAAAAAAAGAACCACATACCTCTTTTTTAAAAACTGAGCACGCGAAAGAAACAGATGTTCTTATCTTCTTCGCTTCACGCCGCTGTCGTCCCTCGTCTCTGGAGATCTTTGCTAGCCATGGACAAACCCAGCAAAGGAAAGAATAACAGTGAGTATGCTTGTCCTAATCCCATTGCCCCCCTCCCGTTCCTCTGTGTCAGCTGTGAAGTTGGGCAGCACGCTGACCTTGGTCACCCACGATAGAAGTTGGCACGGGGTTCTAATCCAGTTCACCATGCATGATTTAGCCATAAGTGCTCTTCCGCGTGCAGAGGTAGCTAGCCATGGGTTACTGACATGGCTGCGTACCTTGCCGACTATGCCCATGGATGCAGGGCCGCAGAACGGCGCTGGACGTTGACGAAAGCCGACGCCGGCCCCTGAGGCCATGTAATGCTGTCATGGTGGATGGGCTGCCAGGAAGCACCTACACGGCGGGACGAGACGACGATGCACGAGAAGTCAGTAGCCAGCACATAAGGCTTTGCAGCAAGCTGTGGACACCGAACGCTATCTTGGCCGCATGGTTACAGTTCACGGTCAGCTTCTAGGGCCCCTCGACGGTGAATTGGATGAAGGCCAGGCCGTGCCGCAGTCGCATAGCTTCTCCCATGGTGCACCACCAGCAACGCCATATTGCGGTGCAGATCCACCATGACTCGACGGTGACGCAGAAGAAGGCCGCCAAGCCATCTCATCGTGCGTCGTCGTCTACACCGTGTTGCGGAGCATCCTCCATGCTACAAGCCATGTGATGGCCGTACAATGCCGTTCAATTTATGCATGCGGATGGTAAATATGCATGGCCGATCGGTTGCATGGAACGTCAAAGCTAGCTAAAACCAATTTTACAGTGCTGCATACGGGACTAGCCAAACAGGTCACTGTATTGTCAATACTCTAAAATAGTTTGATATGTGAAAGCCGTGGTATCTTACACCAACGGGCTAAAATATTGCAATTTTTCAATACTCTGTTTTTTACTTTACTTCACTACCAAACACAGCCTTAGTGTTTCCCTTTATTCTATCTTGTCTGAACCTTCTTTGCTTTTTCTATGGGTGCCGCTAGGCATCTCCTATAAGACTAGTCGAAGGCCGTACGATTAGAAGGGTGTTGAACGTTTGATCTTGTGGAGGAAGCCCTGCTTTTGACAGATTAGAGTTCCTGATTTGTTGGTAACTACTCCCGTCAATTTTATCCTTTTGTAGCTTCTCAATCTGTAACTTTGATTTCCTTCGAAGAATCACGCCTGATCTCTTTGAAGACATATCTGGCAGTATTGAAAAAAAATGGTACATTGTGATTTTTCCTAATGATTAATATGTAAAAACTAATTATGATTTATTATGTAAGATATATTTTTTCACAATGGAACATGTTTTTGTGCAAAAGAAACATTCTTCATGACAAATGGAAGCACCACTATTCTAACAAAATTTTATTTTTGCAACTCAAGAAGCTTTCATTCATTAACTGACAGTACTTCAATCTCCAAAAAAAGAAAAAAAACGATCATAGTTTATCAACAAACATCTACTTCTGCAAGCTGAAGCTTGCTTAGCACACAACAGTGCACCTACATTGGCTTCACGTCCAATGAAAGACAATTGGAAAAACTCCAAATTCCTGCTGAGCTCTTTAGCGTCAGACTCTAGAATGAGTTTCAAAATTCCCATATCACATGCAAGTCTGACGTCGACTCTAGAATGAGTTTTGAAATTCCTATATCACATGCAAGTCTGACATCGTCCTGCACATTCACTGGTAGAATGCCTGTGCGTTGTTGCGAGTTATGATGTATATAAATAAATCAAACAAGTGATTAAGGCCGCCTTCAAGGTTGAAGCTTATATCTTACTCATACATTTGATGTGTTCGAACATCAAATGGGCGTCCAACGGGCTCCCCAAAATCCAACCATCCGGACTCCCCAAATTCAGCCCATATGTGCAGGAGAAATATGGTTGTCCGGACTATTTGCCATGTTATATTCAGAACACAGTCCAATAGTGGAAATTGTAGTATTCCCTCATTTCCTAAATATAAGTCTTAAGAGATTTCACTATGGACTACATACGGTGCAAATTGAGCGAATCTATACTCTAAAGTATGTCTATATACATCCGTATATAGTCCGTAGTGGAATCTCTAAAAAGACTTATAGTTAAAAACGAAGGGAGTAGAAAATATTAAAAAATCGCCCTACGATCAACCAGAAACACCATGCAGATGCAATAACGGTCTGGATCAGATTGTTACCGACTCAGAGTTGCAGCATAAGAAGACGAGTCGGTGTAGATCGTACTTGAAGTTCTCGAACCGTTCACGAACGACCCCTCGAACGAGAAGACCGAAAGCACGACCTTTCTGCAATTTGCAAGCGTATGATCTTCATGATCCGGCAGCGCTTCACCGTCCGTAGCCAATCGTCGTTCGGGAATTAGAGGAAGGAGATTAGACCATACGAGGCTTCTAATTATGAGGATTAGAGAGGATCTAGATCTAGCTCTAATTGGATCAACTAGAACGAACTAGAGGAGGCTACAAAACTTGTGTATTTAAAACTGCCAAAACCTCAAGTATATATAGGTTGGAGGAGATGAGAGGGGTCGCCACAAAGGGGGAAGGTTTCCTCCCCATTTGTCCGGCCAAGGAGGGGGAGTTCTCCTCCAATTTAGCCTCCCACTTGGCTTGTCCAAGAAGCTAGGTGGGGCGCCTCCCCTATTCGGCCTATGTGGCCCAATATTCTTTCCACCACTTGGCCTTCCAAGGCCTGTTGGTATTTAATTAAATATAAAAACCTCATAACTATTATAAGAGTCTTTTATTATTAATTTAACATCGTCGGAAATATTTTCCACCTTTATACTATTTATCGATATTACCCGGTAAACCCCGAAACCCTTCCGGTGACCTCGAAACACTTTCAGTTCCTCTCGAAACTATCTTGAATACTATTTCACAAATATTTCCTCATTACTCATGGCCTACTAACACTTAGCAGATTATGATTACTTTAAGCTTGTGACCATGTAGGTTTGATAAAACATAGACATGAACAAAAACCCCTTTCGTTTAATGACCGATAGCAGAACATGGACGTCCATATAGATCCCTATGAGTACAAAATGACATTCGAGTGAACCTTTGGTTATCATGTGCCATCCACTTTGCTTTGCGATACTTTACACAACCTGAGGTGTGATATATCGGTATCATCTTGAGTCATACAGATGCTCACTATACCGGTCTCCTCGTTACCAGTTTTGTTCTTCTTTCTTGTTGACATGTTCCGGCATCTGCGTGACATAGTCACATGCGTCTAGCCAGACGATGAATGCCGTCACACCGAGAGAACTCACAGAATATCCTTCCATCGTCAGAGGAGCAAATCCCACTCATGAGCTATCTAGTCCATTGTCAAAATTTCCGACGAACCTATAAGTTGTCGTTATGATTACAGTGTTACATATGACGTTTGAGCAACCCCACGTATAGGAAGAATTGACTACGATACTCTCTTCATCCAAGAAACCAAAGCACATGTTAACTCTTTGTGTTATAACGATTGAATTGTGACGATAGCATCTCAAAGTATAAGAAACAAGTTCGGGTGAATTCAATATGACCGTTCTTCTAACATCATATCCTCAATCTTGTTTTGAGAGTATCGTTACACTTGACGATGTCTCAAGATTCGAAAAACATGATCACAAACAACACTTGTTCCAGTCTTAGAGGCAAGACTAGGAATCAAATTTTTACCATTTATCATTTCACACATGCATGTGATTTTTTCACTCAATCACATATCCTAGGATCATAGTAGTTATAGGATAAATATAAACTCTTAATTATAAACATGGGAATATAACAATACAATATTATTGCCTCTAGGGCATATTTCCAATAGACTCCCACTTGCAGTAGAGTCAGTAATGTAGTTAGCACATTTTCATCTACACCATTGGCAATCCGGTGTTTGTCCATGCTCTAGAACGTGAAGTGCTAGTCTGAACACCAGTGACAGAAGAGTTTAGTACCGTAACACGGATCCAATCCTTGGGGATTCAAGAGGTCTAGTCATAACGCCCAAAGCTCTTGTCTGATTTTATTATCTTAATTATTAAGGGTACCTCGCGCGATGGATAGGGCCTGCGGTAGGACAACTGATTCTTTATCCAGGACTCATGCCGATCAAAATGTTATTTGGACGCCCCCCCACTTCGGTACGTAACACGCACATCTCGATGGGTGACTTCTAGTGCACAAATTAAGATCATATCTGGTCCCAACACAAATAGATAGATGGTTGTAAGCATTAAGACACTAGTGCAGAACCGGGCAATAGCACCGGTTCGTAAGGCCCTTTAGTGCCGGTTCCATAACCGGCACTAAAGTTTGGGCACTAAAGCCCCCCCCCCCTTTAGTACCGGTCCAGCACGAACCGGTGCTAAAGGGCAACCACGTGGCACAAGCCAGCTCCGGGGGCCGGTAGCCCTTTAGTACCGGTTGGTAACACCAACCGGTACTAAAATGTTTGGGTTTTTTTTGGTTTTATGATTTCTTTTTCATTTAATTTTGTGTTTTCCATTTTAATTCTTTTTCGTTTGCTGGTATTTTACGATACTACACATTGTACACGTTATGCATATATATGGTAGCTAGTAGAACCAATCATATATATATATATATAGATCATCAATGTCTCACAAACCACCATATTAATTCACACATACACACATGTATAGCTATATATACAATTTCTCGTACATATGCATGTTGCCTTCGGAGCCAGTTGCATTAGCCTAATTGGTGCCTTCCGAGCATGATTACAAATTAAAAGTGGTTCATGACCTGGTCGATGGGGGCGGTAGCGGGTAATAATATTCTCCCTTCGGATTTATGGCCTGGTCGAGCAAAAATCCCGCTATTTCCTCTTGAAGTGCTTGTACGCGCTCCGTATCTAGGAGCTTGTTCCGCACCTCTGTGAACTGTTAAGAAGGAGATCAATATGCATGTGTATTAGTTGTGTGACTAGATATCGATAATGGTGCACAAATTGTGAATAGTGTTCTGACAAGCGTACCCATTCCTGTCTTTGAGATCTGCTCCTTTCAGACGCCATCATGCGAATGTTCTCGCAAACGCAGTATACACAGATCAGTCCCCAGCGCCTGCTTTATGGCCTTTACGAGAATGGAATTTAATTTGATCAGATAATAATTAATCAAGCAGGATAATATTAAAAAGATGGCAGCTAGCTACCACACTACTTAATTACTTACCCTGGGTCGAAGACATCTCAGCTGTCGTTTCCATTCGCCTTCCGTTTTGCTGATGAACCTTGCCCAAGCCCTGCCCGCCGACAAAAAAAATGAATAAAGGGGTTATTAAATAGTTCATATCATGAAATGACGAACTAAATAGGCCGAGATATATAGTTAATAATGATTGAAATTACCTGTTGATTATCCCAAACAAGATGTTATAGTCACTATTTTCTGAGAGTAGTGAGTCCAGTATTTCAACTATTCCTTCGTCAACTTTAATGATACACAAGATCCAGTGAAATCTGCATGCACACACGTTTGCATGTCTTAATTAAGCGGGCATATATATGTAAGCAAAAACATGTAGCTAGCTAGCTAGTAGGCAAAAACAGAGAATTTGTAGTACAAGAAAGTGTGACTCACTTGAAGTTGTAAGGAAGTAGTATATCTTCATTTTATTTGAGGCGCTTCAAGAACTCGAACATGTTGTTCTCTACCTGCTTTTTATAATACTCGCTTATATTCCATGTGTATTCATTAACGGTGTTTGGGTCAATGAACCCAATGCCATAGCATCCACCTTTTTTCATTTCATACATCTTCATCCTGCATAATACCATAGGAAAGAATATAGTGAGGATAATTATAGGTAATGATTGATCAAAAGGATCAATACAGCTAGCTTGAGACTTAAATTACAGAAAGAAATCACTTACAGACAATAGCAACTGACGATAGATTTGTCGAGTGCGTCTTTATTGTATAACTGAAACAGTTCAGAATACTCAACGGTCCCAGGTTTATCATGGTAGTAATGATCCTTGTTTACTTGCAACATGAGGGACTGTCGATCGGATCTCTTGGTAATGTCCATGTACCATTGATGCAATTCATACATTCTCGTTGGGAGCTTCTTGACATCTTCTGGCTTGACCAAAGGTTGGCCCCGGACATATTTCCGTTTTATTTCCTCCTCTGTAAGCATAGGCATGTCCTCGATCTCGAGGAGTTGTCCAACAGTGATCTTGAGTTCTTTAGCCCGCGTTATATGCTCCTGGGTTATTACCACATCGCCCACCTGGGGAACGTAAACTATTTGCCCACAATAATATTGGCCGCGCGTACTGTCACGTGTTGTTGGCGGCACAACAAGCGGGGGGGTCGGTTGCGCCCACTGTTCTCCCAGCTGGGCAACGGTTCTCCCGCATTTTTTGACAGCTGCTTGTTGTTTGCTCGAGCTCGAGCTCGCCTCCTTCTGTAGACGTTGTCGATGTAACTTCCTGATGTGGCGCTCATAGTCTGTGTCAACATGCTTAGGAGCTGGTGGTTCAGCCATACGAACGAAGTGGTCAAGAACTTCCACAGGCACTTTCTCCCTTGGCGGCGGTGGCGGTTTCGGTCCAAAATGAGCGTCGACTTCTGCCCGCACTATGGCATTGGTTTGCTCCTTGGTCCTGTCGTAAGCCCTCTGAGAAAGAGGAGTACTGAGGTTTGGATCATATTTATATCGCTTGCCTCCGCCTGTACTTCCTGTACTATGACCTCGACTGGTACCGCTACGCACCATAGCTGCGGGGTGTCTCTTCTGCGATTGCTGAGGCGGCGGAGACGGCTGACGGGTCTGAGTTGGATGAGGAGGAGTGGCCTGAAGCTATGCCGGACTTGGAGGAGGAGTGGCCTGACACTTTGCCGGACTTGGAGGAGGAGTGGACGTCTGACGCTGTGTCGGACTTGGAGGAGGAGTGGCCTGACACTTTGCCGGACTTGGAGGAGGAGGAGTGGCCTCACGTGTTGGTGGACTTGGAGCGGGAGTCTGCTGACTCGGTAGGGGACTTCGACGAGGAGTCGGGTGACGCGGTGTCGGTGGCCTTCGAAAAATGATGCAATCCTTTCTCCATAGAATGACATGATGTATGGCCTCTCCCAATGTGTGCTCATCGTCACCTCCAGGAATGTCAAGCTGTAGCTCCGAATATGGGTCCACCACCTCATCAACCAAGACACGAGCATAGCCCGCTAGAATCGGGTTGCAATGGAAGGTTGCCTCGGGGGAATTTGGAAAAGCAACGGCGTCCGCCACCTTCATGGATATGTTCTTCATTTTGAAGTGTAGCTTGTAGTTAGTGTTCTCCGTGATGTCATCCACGGGGTATCTATCCAGCAATGCGTCGCCCGGGGTGGAACCCACGCTGCTTCTCGGCATGGATGGGGCGGTGCTATCCAATGCTGGATCATCCACTAGCTGCTGCAGCTGCTGAGACCCCCTTTGCTGGCTAAGTGAGTCAATCTGCTCCTGCTGCCGCTAGAATTTAACTGCCAATTCCGCTTGACTTGCTTCTAGGCCTTGAAGGCGTTCATAGTCCCGCTTCCTCTGATCCTCCTCCATCTTCCTCTTCTTCTCCTCCGCAATCTTCTTTCTCGCACGGGTTCTGTAGTCGGCGTTCCAGTCCGAAACCCCCTCATACCACGGAATAGCGCCCTTGCCTTGTGTTCTTCCCGGGTGTTCAGGATTTCCCAGGGCACGCGTAAGCTCGTCGTTCTCTCTGTTGGGCTGGAACACCCCCGATCGAGCCTCTTCTATTGCAACAAGTATCGCATCGTCGGCTCCGTTCAGACATGCCTTCGTCGAAACATTGCCTGTCTTCGGGTCCAACTCCCCCCATGCGCATAGAACCAAGTCCTGCACCTGGGGGACCAGCTCTTAGTAACCGGAGTGACACCTGCATCCTCCATCTCTTTCTCAGACTTATCCCACTTAGGCATTGCCACCGCGTAGCCACCTGGCCCCAGCTTATGGAACTTATCCTTTTTTCCGGCATTCTTCTTGTTTATTCGACCGTTCCTTAGCTAATTCTGAATCCTTGAATTTCACGAAATCGTCCCAATGAGCACTTTGATTCTCTAGTATCCCCTCGAATACTGGAGTCTTCCTTCCTCCCTTGACGTACTTCTCCCACGTCGTTCTCTTGTGGTTCTTGAATGCAACCGCCATCTTCCTAAAAGCAGCGTCCTTGACTTTCTGCACATCTGCTTCTGTGAAATGATCTGGTAGGGTGAAATGTTCCATGAGAGTATCCCAAAGCAGTTTTTTTATTCTCGTCGACAAAAGTAACATCTGGACGTGGCTTTGCTGGCTTTCTCCATTCTTGAAGGGAGATCGGGAGTTGGTCCTTCACAAGAACTCCGCACTGACGAACAAACTTGTCCGCAATCTTCTTAGGCGCTAATGGTCCGCCATTAGGTCTGAATGCCTCGATATTGTACTTTATGCCCTCCTTCAACTTTTTGTTCGGGCCTCGTTTCGTCCTTTTGCCTGAAGATTTGCTCGATCCGGATGGCTGAAAGAAGAAAGATCGATTCGTTAATATATCTTCAACTCATTTAAAACATGCGGTGATCACCAGATTCCTGCTTATATAAATATATATACCTCGCTGGTGTTTGTTGTTTCAGGATCAACATGTTCTTCGTCATCATCATAATCGTAGTTCATGACTTCATCAATTCGGTCGTCGCGATCGAATATCATATCACCCTCTCCGGTGTTGTTTAGAAATTCGGAGCCGTCAAAATCTTCTTCATTCTGATCATCATCTGGCCCGCGTATCATATCGAACATGGTCTGTTCTCTCTCTCTGTCGGTATTGTCCGCTATAGCTTTTATTTAACTATGCCAAAAGAAATATAAAATAATTTAGTATAATCTCGAATAATAGATATAATCTCGAATACATCGTCTCGAACAATAGATATAATCTCAAATACATCGTCTCGAATAATAGATTTAATCTCGAATACATCGTCTCAAATAATATATAATATTGAATAGTACATCACTGGCTAGGTAGCTAATTAAAGATCGAATACTACAGAAGAATCTAGGACACTCGCGGTTCCTGCGGCGTGGGCGGTGGACACCCAAAGAGAAGGTACCCTCACAGGATCATAGCTGAAGTGAGATCCCTGAAGAAACTGCCAGGTATTGGAGAACCTGCCGTCCTCTAACGCAACCATGTAGCGATGGACGTGCTCGTCCTCCTCCCTGACACGACGACGTACCACCTCCGGCGGGGCCGGCTCCCTCCGCACCGAAACTGGCCCACGCGAACGCCACCAAACGAGATCAGGGTCGACGACGGGACCCGGGGCCGGGTTCCTCATCAAGCGGCGCGCCCCTCCAGGCAGCACCTCTCAGTGCCAGCCCGGCGGAGCCCAGTCCCGGACATGGGTCAGCTGGACGTCGTCGCGGACGTGTCGACGGCGAGGATGCGGGCCGGGCATCGTCGACAACAAATACTAGCTATATGCCCGCAAAAAGTAACATTTTTTTAATGATTGGATTTTGATAACTAAAATTTCTGACATTTCTATAACATTTCTAACAATGCTATATATAACTAACATTTCTATAACATTTCTAATATTTCTATAACTAAAAAAAGGAAAATTTCTAACTTTTTTGTAACTATTTCTATAACTAAAAAACGAAAAAATTTCTAACAATTCTAACTTTTTTATAACTATTTCTATAACTAAAAAACAGAAAAATTTCTAACAATTCTAACATTTCTAACAATTCTAACATTTCTAACTATTCTAACAATTCTAACATTTCTAACTATTTCTAAAAAATATAAAAATCTATAACTAAAAATGTATGTGTGTGTGCGTGCGCTCACCGGCCGGCGAGGCGAGAGGCGACGGGGGGCGCGCGGCGACGGGGACGGCGACGGGCGCGGCGACGACGGGGACGGGGACGTACGGGCCGGGGCGGCGACGATGACGGGGACGGTGACGACGCGGCCGGGACGGGCCGGGACGGGGCTGCGGTGACGACGGGGACGACGGGGACGGGACGACGGGGCGGCGACGGGGCGGCGACGGGGGCGGCGGGCGATGGTGCAGAGGAGAAGAAGCAGAGGGAGAGATGATAAATTGACGAAATTTTGAAGTGTTTTCTTATATAGAACCCACCTTTAGTACCGGTTGGAGCCACCAACCGGTACTAAAGGTCTGTTTTGGCTAGCCCAAGCGGCGGGAAGCCACCCCCTTTAGTACCGGTTGGTGGCTCCAACCGGTACTAAAGGCCCCCCCTTTAGTACCGGTTGGTTCCACGAACCGGTACTAATGGGTGTGTGCTGCCAGACGAGGGGCACAAAAGTTTAGTCCCACCTCGCTAGCCGAGGGGCACTCGCACCTGCTTATAAGCACCGCCGTCGCTGCTGTCTCGAGCTCCTCTCTTAAGCAGGCCTTCTGGGCCTACCTCTTCTGCGATGCCCTGTTGGGCCTACTGGGCTAGCGGGCCTGCATCCTGGTGTTGGAAATATGTCCTAGAGGCAATAATAAAAGGATTATTATATTTCCTTGTTCATGATAATCGTCTATTGTTCATGCTATAATTGTATTGTCCGGAAATCATAATACATGTGTGAATGCATAGACCACAATATGTCCCTAGTAAGCCTCTAGTTGACTAGCTCGTTGATCAATAGATAGTCATGGTTTCCTGACTATGGACATGGGGATGTCATTGATAACGGGATCACATCATTAGGAGAATGATGTGATGGACAAGACCCAAACTTAAGCATAGCACAAAAGATCGTGTAGTTCGTTTGCTAGAGCTTTTCTGAATGTCAAGTATCATTCCTTAGACCATGAGATTATGCAACTCCCGGATGCCGTAGGAGTGCTTTGGGTGTATCAAACGTCACAACATAACTGGGTGACTATAAAGGTGCACTACAGGTATCTCCGAAAGTGTTTGTTGGGTTGGCATGAATCGAGACTGGGATTTGTCACTCCGTATGACGGAGAGGTATCTCTGGGCCCACTCGGTAAGACATCATCATAATGAGCTCAATGTGATCAAGGTGTTGTTCACGGGATGATGTGTTACGGGAACGAGTAAAGAGACTTGCCGGTAACGAGATTGAACAAGGTATCGGTATACCGACGATCGAATCTCGGGCAAGTATCGTACCGACAGACGAAGGGAATTGAGTACGGGATTGATTAAGTCCTCGACATCGTGGTTCATCCGATGAGATCATCTAGGAGCATGTGGGAGCCAACATGGGTATCCAGATCCCGCTGTTGGTTATTGACCGGAGATCGTCTCGGTCATGTCTGCATGTCTCCCGAACCCGTAGGGTCTACACACTTAAGGTTCGGTGACGCTAGGATTGTAAAGATATTAGTATGCAGCAAACCGAAGGTTGTTCGGAGTCCCGGATGAGATCCCGGACGTCAGAGGAGTTCCGAAATGGTCCGGAGGTGAAGAATTGTATATAGGAAGTGCAGTTTCGGCCATCGGGAGTGATCCGGGGGTCACCGGTATTGTACCGGGACCACCAGATGGGTCCCGGGGGTCCACCGGGTGGGGCCACCCATCCCGGAGGGCCCCATGGGCTAAAGTGGGAAGGGGGACCAGCCCTTAGTGGGCTGGTGCGCCCCCAAGGCCCACCCCCTGCGCCTAGGGTTGGAACCCTAGGGTGGGGGGGCACCCCACTTGCCTTGGGGGGGGGGGTACTCCACCCCCTGGCCGCCGCCCCCCCTGGGAGATTGGATCTTCAAGGGCCGGCGCCCTCCAGGGGGCCTATATAAAGGGGGGAGGGAGGGCAGCCGCACCCTGCAGCCTTGGCGCCTCCCTTCCCCCTGTTACACCTCTCCCTCTCTCCGTAGACGCTTGGCGAAGCCCTGCTGGAATTCTGCTGCATCCACCACCACACCGTCGTGCTGCTGGATCTTCATCAACCTCTCCTTCCCCCTTGCTGGATCAAGAAGGAGGAGACGTCATCCCGACCGTACGTGTGTTGAACGCGGAGGTGCCGTCCGTTCGGCGCTGGTCATCGGTGATTTGGATCACGACGAGTACGACTCCATCATCCACGTTCTTCTTGAACGCTTCCGTTGCGATCTACAAGTGGTATGTAGATGGTCTCCTATCCCCTCGTTGCTAGAATACTCCATGGATAGATCTTGGTGATGCGTAGGAAAATTTTATTTTCTGCTACGATCCCCAACACCTGTCCCAACTTGAATTTGGGTTTCTAGTCGTATGCACGCCGCTGTGGCCCAGTAGGTGGGCTTTTTTTTTTTCTTATTTTTTTGCTTTATTTATTTTTGTGAATAACTTAACTTTGAAAATAGATTTTTCAGTGATTCTTTTTTCTTATGTTTAATATTAGTGTGTTTTATCATTATATTCAATTTGGTAATGCTTAGATTATTAAAAAAATGAAATGCCTTTGTAACGGATGAGTTTTCGGCCGAAACCCTGATACTTCGAAACAGATTGTCCATTTTGTACACGAAGTGCATCCAGTTTTTGCGGTAACCCTGTCTACTTTTTTGCACATGCTATGTGGGTGAAATTATGATACCATGCCAACTTTCAACCTTTTCTGAGTTCATTTGAAATGCTTTTCAATTTCAGGGTCATTTAGCTGAAAAAATCAGTAAATGCATGAAAGAATTTGCTTGCACATAAAATTTCTTCGCGTTTCAAATGCAAAAACACATAACTAGCTACCCTAACTATTACAGAGATCCCTCCTGGGTGTGAAACATAGAAGAAAGTGTTGATAGTTAAGCCGATCACATCCCAGATCTTTGGGTGTGAAAGTTTTTCTTCGCGTGTGTCCCTTTGCGTCGTAGCCATGGAAAATCTTCATCATTTAACGGGATGCTCGGGTCAATATTCACTGTGAATGGAGCAATTTCATCAAACTTTTCATAATCTTCTGACTTGTCTGTCTTGTCATCCACTCCCACGATGTTTCTCTTTCCAGAAAGAACTATGTGCCGCTTTGGCTCATCGTACGATGCATTCGCTTCCTTATCTTTTCTTTTTCTTGGCTTGGTAGACATGTCCTTCACATAGAAAACCTGTGCCACATCATTGGCTAGGACGAATGGTTCGTCTGCATACGCAAGATTGTTGAGATCCACTGTTGTCATTCCGTACTGCGGGTCTTCCGTTACCCCGCCTTGTGTCATATTGACCCATTTGCACCGAAACAAAGGGACCTTCAAACCACGTCGATAGTCAAGTTCCCATATGTCTTGTATATAACCATAATATGTTTCCTTTCCCGTCTTGGTTTCTGCATCAAAGCGGACACCACTGTTTTGGTTGGTGCTCTTCTTATCTTGGGCGATCGTGTAAAATGTATTACCATTTATCTGGTACCCTTTGAAAGTCATTATATTCGAAGATGGTAACTGGGACAGCAAGTACAGGTCATCTTCAATAGAGGTGTCATGCATGGTACGTGCTTGCAACCAGCTGGCGAAACTCCTGGTTTGTTCACGTGTAATCCAGTCATCAGACCGCTCCGGGTGTTTGGAGCGTAGCAAATTCTTGTGTTCATCCATATACGGAGCCACCAAGGCGGAATTCTGTAGAACTGTGTAGTGTGCTTCAGTGAGAGAATGTCCGTCCATACATATTATTTGTTCCCCTCCTAGCATGCCTTTTCCATCCAGTCTGCCCTTATGCCGCGATCGGGAACACGAATCAGCTTAAGGTCAGGAATAAAGTCAATACAAAACTCAATGACCTCCTCATTTTGACGGCCCTTGGAGATGCTTCCTTCTGGCCTAGCACGGTTATGAACATATTTCTTTAAGACTCCCATGAACCTCTCAAAGGGGAACATACTGTGTAGAAATACAGGACCCAAAACCTTAATCTCTTCGCATAGGTGAACTAGGACGTGCGTCATGATGTTGAAGAAGGATGGTGGGAACACCAACTCGAAACTGACAAGACATTGCACCAAATCATTCTGTAACCTTGGTATGATTTCTGGATCGATTACCTTCTGAGAGATTGCATTGAGAAATGCACATAGCTTCACAATGGCTAATCGAACGTTTTCCGGTAGAAGCCCCCTCAATGCAACCGGAAGCAGTTGCGTCATAATCACGTGGCAGTCATGAGACTTTAGGTTCCAGAACTTTTTCTCTGCCATGTTTATTATTCCCTTTATATTCGACGAGAAGCCAGACGGTACCTTAATACCGAGCAGGCATTCAAAGAAGATTTCCTTCTCTTCTTTGGTAAGAGCGTAGCTTGCATGACCCTGATGTATGCCGTCTTTTCCGTGCATACGTTGCTGGTCCTCCCGTGCCACAGGTGTATCTTTTGTCTTCCCATACACGCCCAAGAAGCCAAGCAGGGTCACACAAAGATTCTTCTTCACGTGCATCACGTCGATTGCCGAGCGGACCTCGAGGTCTTTCCAATAGGGCAGGTCCCAAAATATAGATTTCTTCTTCCACATGGGTGCGCGTCCGTCAGCGTCATTCGGAACAGGTTGTCCACCAGGACCCTTTCCAAAGACCACCTTCAAATCCTTGACCATATCATGTACATCAGCACCAGTACGGTGGCCAGGCTTCGTCCGGTGATCCTCCTCACCTTTGAAATGCTTGCCTTTCTTTCTTACGGGATGCCTGCTCGGAAGAAATCGACGATGTCCCAGGTACACATTCTTATTAGCCAAATATATATTGTCGGTATCGTCCAAACAGTGCGTGCATGCGCGGTATCCCTTGTTTGTCTGTCCTGAAAGGTTACTGAGAGCAGGCCAATCATCGATGGTCACGAACAGCAACGCCTTTAGGTCAAATTCTTCCCCCATGTGCTCATCCCACGCACGTACACCTGTTCCATTCCACAGTTGTATGAGTTCTTCAACTAATGGCCTTAGGTACACATCAATGTCGTTGCCGGGTTGCTTAGGGCCTTGGATGAGCACTGGCATCATAATGAACTTCCGCTTCATGCACAACCAAGGAGGAAGGTTATTCAAACATAGAGTCAGAGGCCAGGTGCTATGGTTGCTGCTCTGCTCCCCAAAAGGATTAATGCCATCTGCGCTTAGACCAAACCATACGCTCCTTGCGTCATCTGCAAACTCCTTCCCGTACTTTCTTTCGATTTTTCTCCACTGCGACCCGTCAGCGGGTACTCTCAACTTTCCGTCTTTCTTACGGTCTTCTTTGTGCCATCGCATCGCCTTGGCATGCTCTTTGTTTTGGAACAAACGTTTCAACCGTGGTATTATAGGAGCATACCACATCACCTTGGCAGGAATCTTCTTCCTAGGGCGCTGGCCCTCGACATCACTAGTGTCATCGCGGCTGATCTTATAGCGCAATGCACCACATACCGGGCAAGCGTTCAAATCCTCGTACTCACCGCGGTAGAGGATGCAATCATTAGGGCATGCATGTATCTTCTGCACCTCTAACCCTAGAGGGCAGACAGCCTTCTTTGCTTCGTACGTACTCTCGGGCAATTCGTTGTCCTTTGGAAGCATATCCTTTATCATTACCAGCAACTTTCCAAATCCCTTGTCAGATACACCATTCTCTGCCTTCCATTGCAGCAATTCCAGTGTGGTGCCCAGCTTTTTCTTGTCACCTACACAATTCGGGTACAACAATTTTTTGTGATCCTCTAACATGCGCTGCAACTTCTTCTTCTCCAAATCACTTGCGCAGTTTCTCTTTGCATCGGCAATGGCCCGACCTAGATCATCAACGGGCTCATCTGATGCCTCTTCTTCAGCTTCTTCCCGCATTGCCAGCTCAGCTTCTTCCCGCATTACCGGCTCAGCTTCTTCCCCCATTGTTGTATCATCGTATTCAGGGAACCCATGGCCAGGATAGCTGTCGTCATCCTCTTCTTCTTCATTCTCTTCCATCATAACCCCTCTTTCTCCGTGCTTGGTCCAAACATTATAGTGGGGCACGAAACCGGACTTAAACAAGTGGAAGTGAATGGTTCTTGACTTAGAGTAATTTTGACCATTCTTACAGACAACACATGGACAAGGCATAAAACCATCCGCCCGCTTGTTTGCCTCAGCCGCAAGCAGAAAAGTTTGCACGCCATTAATGAACTCGGGAGAGCATCGGTCATCGTACATCCATTGCCGGCTCATCTTCATTACACAACACCGAATAGACCAAATTAATACAAGTTCATACAACACTTAAATGCAACAAACAAATAACTCTCTAGCTAAAGCATTTAAATGCAACAACAAATGCGATCAAGATCGCAACTAAGGTAACAATGGATCCAACAGCATAATGATACCAAGCCTCACTATCGATGGCATATTTTCTAATCTTTCTAATCTTCAAGCGCATTTTCTCCATCTTGATCTTGTGATCATCGATGACATCGGCAACATGCAACTCCAATTCCATCTTCTCCCCCTCAATTCTTTTCAATTTTTCTTTCAAGTACTCGTTTTCTCTTTGAACTAAATTTATCCTCTCGACAATAGGGTCGGTTGGAATTTCCGGTTCACATACCTCCTAGAAAAAATTTCTATGTCAACTTGATGGGCATAATTTTTCATAAACACGAAATGCAACTAGTTTTAAAAGAGAATATATATACCACATCCGAATCATAACAAGGACGAGGGCCGACGGGGACGGATATCAAAACCATGGCACTATATGTATAACAAACAACGTACGGGTAAGATAATTATACGAGTAACTAGCTATATATCCAAATCACACAAACATCAATTTTTATATAAAATTTCATGAACAAAGAGGCTGTAACGCCCTCGATGCGGCTATATCTCCCACGTGTCGAGGCACGACTTAGAGGCATAACCGCATTGAAAGCAATGTCGCAAGTGAGGTAATCTTCACACAATCCATGTAATAAATAAAGGGGAAAGGTACATAGTTGGCTTACAATCGCCACTTCACACAAATACATAAATAACATCCATCATACAGATTACACTCAAGGTCCGACTACGGTACCAAAATGAAAGAAGACTACCCCAAATGCTAAACAGATCCCCGGATCACCCAACTGGGCTCCACTACTGATCATCTGGAAAAGAAACATAGTAACGGCCACGTTCCTCGTCGAACTCCCAAATGAGCTCGGTCGCTTCATCTGCACTGACATCGTTGGTACCTGCAACTGAGGTGATAATATCTGTGAGTCACGGGGACTCAGCAATCTCACACCCGCGAGATCAAGACTATTTAAGCTTAAAGGTGGGAAAAGGATAGTGAGGTGGAGCTGCAGCAAGCGACTAGCATATGTTGGCTACAGCGCAAAAGAGAGCGAGAAGAGAAGGCAAGGCACGGTCGAGAAACTAGAAGTGATCAAGAAGTGATCCTGAAACAACCTACGTCAGGCATAACTCCAACAACCGTGTTCACTTCCCGAACCCCGCCGAGAAGAGACCATCACGGTTACACACGCGGTTGATGTGTTTTAGTTAAGGTCAACTTCGGGTTTTCTACAACCGGACATCAACAAATTCCCATCTGCCTCATAACCGCGGGCACGGCTTTCGAAAGATAATACCCTGCAGGGGTGTCCCAACTTAGCCCATGATAAGCTCTCACGGTCAACGAAGGATATTCCTTCTACCGGGAAGACCCGATCAATCTCGGAATCCCGGACTACAAGACATTTCAACAGCAATAAAACAAGTCCAGCAAAGCCGCCCGATTGTGCCGACAAATCCTGATAGGAGCTGCACATATCTCGGTCTCAGGGCACATCCGGATGAGACTAGCTACGAGTAAAACCAGGCCTCGAGTTTCCACGAGGGGGCCCCGCAGGCAGCTCAGTTCGAACCAGCACTTAGAGAGAAGCACTGGCCCGGGGGGGGGGGGGCTAAAATAAGGATGACCCTCGGGCTCGCGAAAACCCGGGGGAAAAAGAGTAGGTGGTGGCAAATGGTAAAACCAATGTTGGGCCTTGCTGGAAAAGTCTTATTCAAAGCGAACTGTCAAGGGGGTCCCATAAATCACCCAACCGTGTAAGGAACGCAAACTCCGGGAACATAACACCGGTATGACGGAAACTAGGGTGGCAAGAGTGGAACAAAACACCAGGCATAAGGCCGAGCCTTCCACCCTTTACCAAGTATATAGATGCATTAATTAAATAAGAGGTATTGTGATATCCCAACAAGTAAACATGTTCCAACGAGGAACAACAAGTCCATGTTCCAACAAGGAACAAACTTCATCTTCACCTGCAACTAGCAACGCTATAAGAGGGGCTGAGCAAAGCAGTAACATAGCCAAACAACGGTTTGCTAGGACATGGATGGTTAGGGGCTGACATGGCAATATAGGAGGCATGATGTAGCAAGTGGTAGGTATCGCAGCATAGGCATAGCAAAAGAGCGAGCAATCTAGCAAGCAAAGATAGAAGTGATTTCGAGGGTATGGTCATCTTGCCTGCAAGAGTCTCAGAGTTGTCGAAAGCTTGGTCCTCGTAAGCGTTCTCAACGGAATCCTCGGTCACGTACTCGTCTCCCGGCTCTACCCAAAACAAGAGAACAAGCAAAGGAACCAATATCAACCACGATGCAATGCGCAAGCAACATGATGCAAAACATGGCATGATATGCGAGAGGTGATATGCAATGCGTATGCATGCTCCGGAAGGACAAGGATGAACAGGGCATAATCTTGGCAAACCAAGCATGCCACTGGATAGATGAGGTGATTTCGGTTGAAATCGATATAAAGATCACCGGAATCGGATGCACGGTTTGCAAATGGCAAGCAAAACAAGAATGACACGAAACTGCCATAAACAGCATGATGCTACTTAGCAAGCAACAAATAATTAAGCTACTGCACCCAAACATGTCAACAAAGCATATGAAAGTAATATAATCAAGATGCTCGACAAAAGATGAACACTGAGCTACTGCTAAATCACATCATAACAGGTCCAAACAAGCATGCAAAAGTGCAAAAGATAACAGGTTCACAGACTTAGTGAAAATATCAACAAGCAGAAACTAACATCAGGATGACATGTTCAGAGCAGTGTAACAACGTGCTACAGGTTCAGAACATAGCAAAGTAAGGCATGGCATGAATCTACTCAAAGCAATTGACAAAAGTCTCTTACTGACCATAAGCCGAAAAGGATCAGAAAATAAGATTACACCCATGTCAAATAAGCAAGTTTCGTTACAGGTTTCAGACTTAGCAGAAAACTGGACATGCCAAAAACAGATAACGACTAGACATGTTCGTGAGCTCGATGCACTCACTACAGAGCATTTCATGATGAACTAAGCATACATACATCAATAAGACATGGCATAGTAACTAGACATGGCAAGAATAACATCATATCATGTAAGGACCAACTACACCAAGCTTGGCAAAATCGAATAACATGTAAACAATCTGCCAGCAACATTTTGACGCAAAAGTAGAGCTCGATTGACTCAAGCTATGGCACTCCAAAATTGCAAACAAAGGCATGGATGAATAAAGCAAATATTCAAGTTCAAAACTCCCTTACTGACCATACTCAAATTATGCATGGATCTCTCAGAAACGACATGACTACATGGCATGAAAATAACAGCAGTCAGGGGCTTAGTGAAATCACTAAGTCTCTGAAATCAGCAACATCAAGACACCTAGTTTGCATGCTTGTGCTAGTCACCACATAGATCATAAAAATACATGGCAAAAACCTCTGGATAGATAACATGGCATATTACAAAACTCATGTAGGACTCAACTTCATAGGAGGTACACATCAATCATGGCAAAAATGACAAAAGTGCATGTTCAGATACGATCCAGCAACTAACATCAACTAGTCCTCTTCTAACAGCATTTCGGGCATCAAGATGACTTCAAATGAAGATGGTACAATGGAACAAAATGATGTACTCTTCGAGGCGAACAAAATTACATATTATACGCGCGAAATGGAGCTACGGATGCAAAGTTATTGCATGACGAACAGGTGATGATGATGATGAAATGCACGGGACTTGGCAAAATCTGGAGGGGGCGAAGTCAACCTCTCGGGCACGGTTTTCGAGGATGGCCGGAGAAGTCGCCGGCGAGGTGGTGAGATCCGGGCGGAGGCGAGGCGGCGGAGGTCCGCGGGGCGCGGCTCGAGTTTGCCGGCGCGGGGTCCCACGGCGCGGGGCGGACGCCGGCGGAGGAGGCCCGCGGGCGCGGTGGCGGAGGTCAGACGGGCGGCGGCGGCGGCTCGCCGGAGAAGGAGCGGCAGAGCTCGGGCGCGGGAGGCGCGCGGGGGCGGCGGATCCCACGGGCGGCGGCGGAGGGACGGGCCCCGCGGGCCGGATCTGGGCCGCGCGGGCCCGCGGTGACGCGGCGAAGTGGGGCTCGGGCGGAGGCGACGTGGCGCCCTCCGGTTGGCCCGGGGCGCCCGCGTGGCGGCGGCTGGCCAATCAGGGAGTGCCAAGTGGCGGCGATGAGGTGGCCGGCGGCGGCGGAGCTGTCGGCGCGGATTCCAAGGCGAGGCTAGGGTTTCGGGGTGAGTCTCTCTCAGATTTGGACGGGGAAGGCCTTTTTATAGATAGGAGGAGCTAGGAGGCTCCAAACGGAGTGCGGTTTTCGCCCACGTGATCGTGATCTAACGACCGAGACGATGTGACAACCTTAGGTGGGTTTAGGGCCACTTAGAGAGGGATGTTGGGCTGCACCAAATGAGGCCTTCGCGGTTACCCGGTTAACCGTTGGAGTACCAAACGACCTCCGAATGACCCGAAACTTGACAGGCGGTCTTCCGGTGCTATACCGAGGCCGCATGTCAAACCTAGGTCCATTCCGAGAATGTTTAATACCCGCTCACGAAGAAATGTAAAAGGGGACGTCGAGAGACATAGGAGCGCCGGATTGCAAAACGGACAACGGGAAAGATGCTCGGATTTATGAGACGAACGCGTATGCGAATGCGATGCACATGATGACATGATATGAAATGCATGACATGACCAAAATGCAAAACGGAGAGAACCCAACCACGGAGGGAATATCATAGCACATAGCCGGAAATGGCAAGAGTTGGATTACAAATATGGCAAGTTACATCGGGGGCGTTACAACACACCACCACTACGAGAGGATCTCGTCCCGAGATCTAGGACTGAAAGAACTCCGGATACTCGGAACGTAGGTGGTCTTCACGCTCCCATGTGGCCTCTCGGTCTGAAAGATGTGACCATTTCACTTTGAGGAATTTGATTGACTTGTTGCGAGTCTTGCGCTCAGTTGTTTCAAGAATGGCAACTGGATGCTCATGATAGGACAAATCTTCTTGAAGATCAATCTCTTCGAAGTTGATGGTGCGCTCAGGCGTCTTGAAGCACTTGCGAAGCTGTGACACGTGGAAGACATCGTGCACATTTGCAAAGTTGGAGGGGAGCTCAAGTTGATAGGCTAGATCGCCTCGTTTCCCGATGATCTTGAAGGGACCGACGTATCTGGGAGCAAGTTTCCCCTTGATACCGAAGCGACGAGTTCCTTTCATTGGCGAGACACGGAGGTAAACATGGTCTCCGATCTCGAAAGCCACATCTCGGTGTTTGCTGTCGTAATAGCTCTTCTGGCGCGACTGCGCGGCTTTGAGGTTCTCACGAATCACCTTGCACATAGCCTCAGCCTCTGAGATCAAATCATTGCCGAGCAATTGACGTTCACCGGTTTCAGACCAGTTGAGAGGAGTACGGCACTTTCTGCCATAGAGAATCTCGAATGGGGCTTTGCCCGAGCTGGCTTGAAAACTGTTGTTGTAAGAGAACTCAGCATAAGGAAGACAATCCTCCCACTTCATGCGGAAAGAGATAACACAGGCTCTGAGCATATCTTCCAGAATTTGATTGACACGCTCGACTTGCCCACTAGTCTGAGGGTGGAACGCTGTGCTGAAGCGGATGTTGGTGCCCATGGCCTTCTGAAAAGAATCCCAAAATTTGGAGGTAAAAATGCTGCCACGGTCTGAAGAGATCAATTGTGGGATGCCGTGCAAAGAGACAATTCTGGAGGTGTAGAGCTCTGCCAGCTGCGCTGCTGTGATAGACTCTTTGATAGGAAGAAAATGAGCCACTTTGGTGAGCTTGTCGATGACGACGAAGATAGCATCATTTCCACGCTTGGACTTAGGAAAACCAGTCACGAAGTCCATTTCGATATGATCGAACTTCCATTCAGGAATAGCAAGAGGTTGGAGAAGTCCAGCTGGTCGTTGGTGTTCTGCTTTCACCCTTCTGCAGACATCACACTCATTCACGAATTGAGCAATTTCTCGCTTCATTCGAGTCCACCAATACGACTGCTTGAGGTCATGGTACATCTTTGAACTTCCAGGATGAATTGACAGAAGAGAATTGTGCGCTTCATTCATAATGACTTTACGAAGATCACCCTTTGGAACCACGATCCGGTCCTCGAAGAAAAGAGTATCTCTGTCATCAACTCGATAGCACTTGTATTTGGGGATGCTCTTTTCAATACCATGTTTCACCTTCTTCACCATGGTATCCAACAATTGTGCCTCACGAATCTGATCTTCCAAAGTAGGAGAAACAATGAGGTTGGCAAGAACACCTTGAGGAACAACTTGGAGATTCAACTTGCGAAAAGCCTCACAAAGATCCGGTTGAAAAGGCTTGAGGATTAAGCTGTTGCAATAAGCCTTTCTGCTCAAAGCGTCTGCAACCACATTAGCCTTGCCTGGAGTATATTCAATACTCGGATTATACTCTTGAATCATTTCGACCCATCGAGTTTGCCTGAGGTTGAGATGAGGCTGAGTGAAGATATACTTGAGACTCTTGTGATCTGTGAAGATGTCCACTTTCCTTCCCAACAGGAGATGTCTCCATGTTATTAGTGCGTGGACAACTGCCGCCAACTCAAGATCGTGAGTGGGGTAGTTCCTTTCATTGGGCTTCAACTGGCGAGAGGTATAGGCAACAACCTTCTTCTCTTGCATTAACACAGCACCAAGGCCCTGAAGAGAAGCATCACAGAATACTTCATAAGGCTTGGATTCATCAGGAGGAGTCAAAACTGGAGCAGTGACGAGTTTCTCTTTGAGAGTGTTGAAAGCAACGTCACACTCAGGAGACCAGACATATTTCACATGCTTCTGGAGGAGGTTGGAAAGAGGCTTTGCAATCTTGGAGAAATTCTCAACGAATCTTCGGTAATAGCTTGCAAGTCCAAGAAAACTGCGAAGCTGCTTGACATTCTGAGGAGGATTCCAATTCAAAACTACAGACACCCTCTCTGGATTAACAGCGATGCCCTTGGCAGAGATGATATGACCAAGATAAAGAACTTCATCAAGCCAGAATTCACATTTGGAGAACTTCGCATATAATTGATATTCTCTGAGCTTGTCGAGTACCAATCGCAAATGTTCGGCATGATCCTTCTTATTCTTGGAGAAGACCAAAATATCATCGAGATAGACCAAGACAAATTCGTTGATGTAGGGGTTGAAGATGAAATTCATCAAGCGAGTGAAATACGGTGGAGCATTGACAAGGCCGAATGACATGACAGTATATTCATAAGAACCAAAGCTTGTTCTGAATGCTGTCTTGGGAATATCTTCTTCACGAATGCGAATCTGATGATAACCCATACGAAGGTCAAGCTTGGAGAACACCTTAGCACCTTTGAGTTGCTCAAATAGCTCATTGATGTTGGGAAGTGGGTACTTGTTCTTGATAGTCTTCTTGTTCAATGGACGGTAATCGACGCAAAGTCGGTCCGTGCCATCCTTCTTCTTGACAAAAAGAACACCACAACCCCAAGGGGAAGAACTCGGTCTGATCAGACCCAGACGTTCTTGTTTATCGAGTTGAATCTTCAGTTCCTTGAGCTCATCTGGTCCAAGCTTGTAAGGACGCTTGCAAACGGGTTCCGTGCCAGGCTCAAGCTCAACAACGAATTCAACTGGCCGACGGGGAGGCATACCCGGAAGCTCTTCTGGAAAAACATCTTGGTACTCACAAACGACTGGAATCTGGGAGATAGCCTCCATTTCACCCATCTCATTGAGAGAAAACAACCGAATGGTGTCATCACGAGAAGCATAGATGATCACATCGTTAGAAGTGTGAGTCAATTTGATTTCCCTGGCAGCACACTCAAGCTGAGCCTTGTGCTTAGAAAGCCAGTCCATCCCGAGAATAAGATCAATATCAGAATCGCCAAGCACCATTGGTTTAGACAAGAATTTGTAATCACCCATCTTGATGGAAACATTGGGAACGCACATGGTAGAACTCAAACGTTTTGCCGGGGAAACAACTTGCAGAGCTTTAGGTAAGACCTCTGTGTCAAAACTGTGCTCCGATGCAAAAGGATATGACATGAAAGAATGCGATGCCCCAGTATCAAATAAGACTTTTGCAGGAATATCATTAACAGGAAGATTACCCATGATCACTTCAGAAGACTCCTCTGCTTGAGCTGCATTCAACATGTTCACCTTGGCATGCTTATGATTATGCTTGACCACTGCATTGCTGGAAGATTTCACAGGAGGAGGAGGCGGAAGGCGCCTTTGGTTGAAGCACTTGTCCGCGTAGTGACCCTTTTGCTGACATTTCCTGCAAGTCACCTCTGGGAGCGGACGATGATAAGGAGCACTTGGCCTTGGAGCTTGATTCTGAGACTTGTTCTGATAGACAGGGTTGGGTGGGTGGGAAGATCCACGACCACTTGAGTTCTTCTGCTGATAAGGCTGACGGAACGGAGGAGGAGGAGGCAACCAGAACTTCTGTTGCTTAGCTGCCACAAGTGAAGAAGAAGACTGAACTGCGTCTCTGACTCTCTTCTTAGAAGCCTCACACTTGAGCTGAGCAGCTTCTTGTTTCAGTGCCATGTTGTAGAATTCATCATACTTTAATGGCTCGAAAAGCACGAGAGCAAGTTGCAGATCTTCTCTGAGACCACGCCTGAATTGGTAGATCATACTCTTCTCATCAGGAATGTCTTGCCTTGCAAAACGAGAGAGCTTCTGAAACTGAGTGTTGTATTGATAGACAGACATGTTGCCTTGCTTGAGATTGCGGAATTCCTCACGCTTACTCTCAACAACACTTTCTGGAATGTGGTGAGCTTTGAAATCACGGCGGAAATCATCCCAAGTGATCACACGACCTCCTCTAGAATCTTTGTATTGCTGGAACCACTCAGCAGCTTGATCTTTGAGTTGAAAAGAGGCAAACTTGACAAAGTCCTCAGGTCTCACATTGCTGCACTCGAAATGCTTGCTGATGTCCACGAGCCAATCATCTGCGTCTGTGGCCTCGACACAGTAGCTGAAGGTTTTTGGCTGATTAGCAAGGAACTGGTTCAGTGAAGCGAAGTGCGGCTGATTGTTGCCTTGGCCTTGATTCTCTTGATTAGCTTGACCTTGGTTGCGATCTTGCAAGAGCTGAATCAGAATCTGAGCATTGGCATTTGTGGCAGTCATCAAGGCTTGCCATGCTTCCGGAGGCGGAGGTGGTGGCGGAGGGTTAGCCTGATTCCCGTCATTGCGTTCCGGATTCTGACGCGTTGGTGGAGCCATCCTGAAGAGGGTGACATCCATTAGCATCTTGATAGAGATATATTGAAGCTGAATCAAAGGAACGAAATTGCAACATATAGTCTTCACAATTAACATTCGAACGAGAATGTACGAATGAATTCCAATGTAAATCATCACACTTCCAAAGCTGAGAAGCCACTTAGAACATGGTAAGAAATAAAATCAACAAGGTAGGGAAGTGAACAAATACTTGGTAAGGATTACCCAATCACAAACCAAATAACTGCGGAAGAAATACTAAAGCTACATGAATTCCCACTTATAAACTCCCGAAACTTTCTGGTTATGCAATCAGGTGTTGGGGATACAGGGGAAGCATAATATCTCACCCAAACTAGCAATTCCTACAACCAGCTGTATCCATCCTTCAACACATAACCAAGAAACCTTCGGAAATCGTCTACCTCAACCTTCGAAAACACATCCGTTATACAAGTCATGGCAATACTCCTGCACTCGCCACAGTACTGGGCTATCAGGGTTATCTCACCAACAACTGTACAAAAGAGATTTTTGATGTCGGTCATACTAAACTCAGGTATTCCAAAACCGCAACGATAAGATTATGACGACAACACCTCGGAGCTCAACTCCCCGGGACACTGCCACAACCCCTAAATGTCAGGAGGCAACCAAGACAATGTTGTCATCATAAAACCATCGGAACGATTGTAATATACCCGCGAGATCCTAAATTTTTTTTAGTGAAATTAGAGAAGAGAAGAGTCAAACTCTACGTCAGGAAGCCTCACCAGAAGGTCGAAGGGACTGGGGAGTAAAAAGAATTCCTAAACTCTCCGATATATAATTCCTAAAAGACTCAAAACATTTTTTTCTAGATACAACTCGGCCACTAAAGACGATCAAACAGTGGGGGCTCCTAAGGTCGGGAAAGGCTCTGATTACCAACTTGTAACGCCCTCGATGCGGCTATATCTCCGACGTGTCGAGGCACGACTTAGAGGCATAACCGCATTGAAAGCAATGTCGCAAGTGAGGTAATCTTCACACAATCCATGTAATAAATAAAGGGGAAAGGTACATAGTTGGCTTACAATCGCCACTTCACACAAATACATAAATAACATCCATCATACAGATTACACTCAAGGTCCGACTACGGTACCAAAATGAAAGAAGACTACCCCAAATGCTAAACAGATCCCCGGATCACCCAACTGGGCTCCACTACTGATCATCTGGAAAAGAAACATAGTAACGGCCACGTTCCTCGTCGAACTCCCAAATGAGCTCGGTCGCGTCATCTGCACTGACATCGTTGGTACCTGCAACTGAGGTGATAATATCTGTGAGTCACGGGGACTCAGCAATCTCACACCCGCGAGATCAAGACTATTTAAGCTTAAAGGTGGGAAAAGGATAGTGAGGTGGAGCTGCAGCAAGCGACTAGCATATGTTGGCTACAGCGCAAAAGAGAGCGAGAAGAGAAGGCAAGGCACGGTCGAGAAACTAGAAGTGATCAAGAAGTGATCCTGAAACAACCTACGTCAGGCATAACTCCAACAACCGTGTTCACTTCCCGAACCCCGCCGAGAAGAGACCATCACGGTTACACACGCGGTTGATGTGTTTTAGTTAAGGTCAACTTCGGGTTTTCTACAACCGGACATCAACAAATTCCCATCTGCCTCATAACCGCGGGCACGGCTTTCGAAAGATAATACCCTGCAGGGGTGTCCCAACTTAGCCCATGATAAGCTCTCACGGTCAACGAAGGATATTCCTTCTACCGGGAAGACCCGATCAATCTCGGAATCCCGGACTACAAGACATTTCAACAGCAATAAAACAAGTCCAGCAAAGCCGCCCGATTGTGCCGACAAATCCTGATAGGAGCTGCACATATCTCGGTCTCAGGGCACATCCGGATGAGACTAGCTACGAGTAAAACCAGGCCTCGAGTTTCCACGAGGGGGCCACGCAGGCAGCTCAGTTCGAACCAGCACTTAGAGAGAAGCACTGGCCCGGGGGGGGGGGGCTAAATAAGGATGACCCTTGGGCTCGCGAAAACCCGGGGGAAAAAGAGTAGGTGGTGGCAAATGGTAAAACCAATGTTGGGCCTTGCTGGAAAAGTCTTATTCAAAGCGAACTGTCAAGGGGGTCCCATAAATCACCCAACCGTGTAAGGAACGCAAACTCCGGGAACATAACACCGGTATGACAGAAACTAGGGTGGCAAGAGTGGAACAAAACACCAGGCATAAGGCCGAGCCTTCCACCCTTTACCAAGTATATAGATGCATTAATTAAATAAGAGGTATTGTGATATCCCAACAAGTAAACATGTTCCAACGAGGAACAACAAGTCCATGTTCCAACAAGGAACAAACTTCATCTTCACCTGCAACTAGCAACGCTATAAGAGGGGCTGAGCAAAGCAGTAACATAGCCAAACAACGGTTTGCTAGGACATGGATGGTTAGGGGCTGACATGGCAATATAGGAGGCATGATGTAGCAAGTGGTAGGTATCGCAGCATAGGCATAGCAAAAGAGCGAGCAATCTAGCAAGCAAAGATAGAAGTGATTTCGAGGGTATGGTCATCTTGCCTGCAAGAGTCTCAGAGTTGTCGAAAGCTTGGTCCTCGTAAGCGTTCTCAACGGAATCCTCGGTCACGTACTCGTCTCCCGGCTCTACCCAAAACAAGAGAACAAGCAAAGGAACCAATATCAACCACGATGCAATGCGCAAGCAACATGATGCAAAACATGGCATGATATGCGAGAGGTGATATGCAATGCGTATGCATGCTCCGGAAGGACAAGGATGAACAGGGCATAATCTTGGCAAACCAAGCATGCCACTGGATAGATGAGGTGATTTCGGTTGAAATCGATATAAAGATCACCGGAATCGGATGCACGGTTTGCAAATGGCAAGCAAAACAAGAATGACACGAAACTGCCATAAACAGCATGATGCTACTTAGCAAGCAACAAATAATTAAGCTACTGCACCCAAACATGTCAACAAAGCATATGAAAGTAATATAATCAAGATGCTCGACAAAAGATGAACACTGAGCTACTGCTAAATCACATCATAACAGGTCCAAACAAGCATGCAAAAGTGCAAAAGATAACAGGTTCACAGACTTAGTGAAAATATCAACAAGCAGAAACTAACATCAGGATGACATGTTCAGAGCAGTGTAACAACGTGCTACAGGTTCAGAACATAGCAAAGTAAGGCATGGCATGAATCTACTCAAAGCAATTGACAAAAGTCTCTTACTGACCATAAGCCGAAAAGGATCAGAAAATAAGATTACACCCATGTCAAATAAGCAAGTTTCGTTACAGGTTTCAGACTTAGCAGAAAACTGGACATGCCAAAAACAGATAACGACTAGACATGTTCGTGAGCTCGATGCACTCACTACAGAGCATTTCATGATGAACTAAGCATACATACATCAATAAGACATGGCATAGTAACTAGACATGGCAAGAATAACATCATATCATGTAAGGACCAACTACACCAAGCTTGGCAAAATCGAATAACATGTAAACAATCTGCCAGCAACATTTTGACGCAAAAGTAGAGCTCGATTGACTCAAGCTATGGCACTCCAAAATTGCAAACAAAGGCATGGATGAATAAAGCAAATATTCAAGTTCAAAACTCCCTTACTGACCATACTCAAATTATGCATGGATCTCTCAGAAACGACATGACTACATGGCATGAAAATAACAGCAGTCAGGGGCTTAGTGAAATCACTAAGTCTCTGAAATCAGCAACATCAAGACACCTAGTTTGCATGCTTGTGCTAGTCACCACATAGATCATAAAAATACATGGCAAAAACCTCTGGATAGATAACATGGCATATTACAAAACTCATGTAGGACTCAACTTCATAGGAGGTACACATCAATCATGGCAAAAATGACAAAAGTGCATGTTCAGATACGATCCAGCAACTAACATCAACTAGTCCTCTTCTAACAGCATTTCGGGCATCAAGATGACTTCAAATGAAGATGGTACAATGGAACAAAATGATGTACTCTTCGAGGCGAACAAAATTACATATTATACGCGCGAAATGGAGCTACGGATGCAAAGTTATTGCATGACGAACAGGTGATGATGATGATGAAATGCACGGGACTTGGCAAAATCTGGAGGGGGCGAAGTCAACCTCTCGGGCACGGTTTTCGAGGATGGCCGGAGAAGTCGCCGGCGAGGTGGTGAGATCCGGGCGGAGGCGAGGCGGCGGAGGTCCGCGGGGCGCGGCTCGAGTTTGCCGGCGCGGGGTCCCACGGCGCGGGGCGGACGCCGGCGGAGGAGGCCCGCGGGCGCGGTGGCGGAGGTCAGACGGGCGGCGGCGGCGGCTCGCCGGAGAAGGAGCGGCAGAGCTCGGGCGCGGGAGGCGCGCGGGGGCGGCGGATCCCACGGGCGGCGGCGGAGGGACGGGCCCCGCGGGCCGGATCTGGGCCGCGCGGGCCCGCGGTGACGCGGCGAAGTGGGGCTCGGGCGGAGGCGACGTGGCGCCCTCCGGTTGGCCCGGGGCGCCCGCGTGGCGGCGGCTGGCCAATCAGGGAGTGCCAAGTGGCGGCGATGAGGTGGCCGGCGGCGGCGGAGCTGTCGGCGCGGATTCCAAGGCGAGGCTAGGGTTTCGGGGTGAGTCTCTCTCAGATTTGGACGGGGAAGGCCTTTTTATAGATAGGAGGAGCTAGGAGGCTCCAAACGGAGTGCGGTTTTCGCCCACGCGATCGTGATCTAACGACCGAGACGATGTGACAACCTTAGGTGGGTTTAGGGCCACTTAGAGAGGGATGTTGGGCTGCACCAAATGAGGCCTTCGCGGTTACCCGGTTAACCGTTGGAGTACCAAACGACCTCCGAATGACCCGAAACTTGACAGGCGGTCTTCCGGTGCTATACCGAGGCCGCATGTCAAACCTCGGTCCATTCCGAGAATGTTTAATACCCGCTCACGAAGAAATGTAAAAGGGGACGTCGAGAGACATAGGAGCGCCGGATTGCAAAACAGACAACGGGAAAGATGCTCGGATTTATGAGACGAACGCGTATGCGAATGCGATGCACATGATGACATGATATGAAATGCATGACATGACCAAAATGCAAAACGGAGAGAACCCAACCACGGAGGGAATA
The DNA here is from genome assembly GCA_032464435.1 of Aegilops umbellulata. Taxonomy (NCBI): domain Eukaryota; kingdom Viridiplantae; phylum Streptophyta; class Magnoliopsida; order Poales; family Poaceae; genus Aegilops; species Aegilops umbellulata. Next base: position 5,372,748 of record CP136058.1, on the reverse strand, counting down.
TCATAGCACATAGCCGGAAATGGCAAGAGTTGGATTACAAATATGGCAAGTTACATCGGGGGCGTTACAACACACCACCACTACGAGAGGATCTCGTCCCGAGATCTAGGACTGAAAGAACTCCGGATACTCGGAACGTAGGTGGTCTTCACGCTCCCATGTGGCCTCTCGGTCTGAAAGATGTGACCATTTCACTTTGAGGAATTTGATTGACTTGTTGCGAGTCTTGCGCTCAGTTGTTTCAAGAATGGCAACTGGATGCTCATGATAGGACAAATCTTCTTGAAGATCAATCTCTTCGAAGTTGATGGTGCGCTCAGGCGTCTTGAAGCACTTGCGAAGCTGTGACACGTGGAAGACATCGTGCACATTTGCAAAGTTGGAGGGGAGCTCAAGTTGATAGGCTAGATCGCCTCGTTTCCCGATGATCTTGAAGGGACCGACGTATCTGGGAGCAAGTTTCCCCTTGATACCGAAGCGACGAGTTCCTTTCATTGGCGAGACACGGAGGTAAACATGGTCTCCGATCTCGAAAGCCACATCTCGGTGTTTGCTGTCGTAATAGCTCTTCTGGCGCGACTGCGCGGCTTTGAGGTTCTCACGAATCACCTTGCACATAGCCTCAGCCTCTGAGATCAAATCATTGCCGAGCAATTGACGTTCACCGGTTTCAGACCAGTTGAGAGGAGTACGGCACTTTCTGCCATAGAGAATCTCGAATGGGGCTTTGCCCGAGCTGGCTTGAAAACTGTTGTTGTAAGAGAACTCAGCATAAGGAAGACAATCCTCCCACTTCATGCGGAAAGAGATAACACAGGCTCTGAGCATATCTTCCAGAATTTGATTGACACGCTCGACTTGCCCACTAGTCTGAGGGTGGAACGCTGTGCTGAAGCGGATGTTGGTGCCCATGGCCTTCTGAAAAGAATCCCAAAATTTGGAGGTAAAAATGCTGCCACGGTCTGAAGAGATCAATTGTGGGATGCCGTGCAAAGAGACAATTCTGGAGGTGTAGAGCTCTGCCAGCTGCGCTGCTGTGATAGACTCTTTGATAGGAAGAAAATGAGCCACTTTGGTGAGCTTGTCGATGACGACGAAGATAGCATCATTTCCACGCTTGGACTTAGGAAAACCAGTCACGAAGTCCATTTCGATATGATCGAACTTCCATTCAGGAATAGCAAGAGGTTGGAGAAGTCCAGCTAATCTTCACACAATCCATGTAATAAATAAAGGGGAAAGGTACATAGTTGGCTTACAATCGCCACTTCACACAAATACATAAATAACATCCATCATACAGATTACACTCAAGGTCCGACTACGGTACCAAAATGAAAGAAGACTACCCCAAATGCTAAACAGATCCCCGGATCACCCAACTGGGCTCCACTACTGATCATCTGGAAAAGAAACATAGTAACGGCCACGTTCCTCGTCGAACTCCCAAATGAGCTCGGTCGCGTCATCTGCACTGACATCGTTGGTACCTGCAACTGAGGTGATAATATCTGTGAGTCACGGGGACTCAGCAATCTCACACCCGCGAGATCAAGACTATTTAAGCTTAAAGGTGGGAAAAGGATAGTGAGGTGGAGCTGCAGCAAGCGACTAGCATATGTTGGCTACAGCGCAAAAGAGAGCGAGAAGAGAAGGCAAGGCACGGTCGAGAAACTAGAAGTGATCAAGAAGTGATCCTGAAACAACCTACGTCAGGCATAACTCCAACAACCGTGTTCACTTCCCGAACCCCGCCGAGAAGAGACCATCACGGTTACACACGCGGTTGATGTGTTTTAGTTAAGGTCAACTTCGGGTTTTCTACAACCGGACATCAACAAATTCCCATCTGCCTCATAACCGCGGGCACGGCTTTCGAAAGATAATACCCTGCAGGGGTGTCCCAACTTAGCCCATGATAAGCTCTCACGGTCAACGAAGGATATTCCTTCTACCGGGAAGACCCGATCAATCTCGGAATCCCGGACTACAAGACATTTCAACAGCAATAAAACAAGTCCAGCAAAGCCGCCCGATTGTGCCGACAAATCCTGATAGGAGCTGCACATATCTCGGTCTCAGGGCACATCCGGATGAGACTAGCTACGAGTAAAACCAGGCCTCGAGTTTCCACGAGGGGGCCACGCAGGCAGCTCAGTTCGAACCAGCACTTAGAGAGAAGCACTGGCCCGGGGGGGGGGGGCTAAATAAGGATGACCCTCGGGCTCGCGAAAACCCGGGGGAAAAAGAGTAGGTGGTGGCAAATGGTAAAACCAATGTTGGGCCTTGCTGGAAAAGTCTTATTCAAAGCGAACTGTCAAGGGGGTCCCATAAATCACCCAACCGTGTAAGGAACGCAAACTCCGGGAACATAACACCGGTATGACAGAAACTAGGGTGGCAAGAGTGGAACAAAACACCAGGCATAAGGCCGAGCCTTCCACCCTTTACCAAGTATATAGATGCATTAATTAAATAAGAGGTATTGTGATATCCCAACAAGTAAACATGTTCCAACGAGGAACAACAAGTCCATGTTCCAACAAGGAACAAACTTCATCTTCACCTGCAACTATCTTACCTTTGACTCTATGCGGGATCTAAAACTCCCTTACCTTTGACAGGCTTGGTAGGCGATATCCGGACCGATTAACTGTCTGGCTCCCTTGCCCGAAGACCCAGCCCCTGCTCTCCTAGTGAAGCTGCTGGTCCCGGCGCCTTATGTGGTGCCAGAGAAGAAGGCCAAGAAGAAGAAGGCCATGGGGACTTGAAAGAGTGCCCGTAATGTGGTGGTGTCGTACTTGTCATCCGACGAGTCCGAGACGCCCTCCTCCCATGAAAACGAGGAGCAGGAAGAAGAAACCTCTCCCCCTCCAGCGGGGGGAGGAAAGAAAAGGAAGGCCACCCCAACGGGGGAGGCCGAGGGGTCTAGGAAGAGAAAGAAACCTCCGCCGGACTGCTCCCCCGATGCCAAAGAGGACAAAGAGGAGTGGCCAGACAGGGCCAAGCGTCCGGCAAAATCTTAAGTTCGGATATCAGAGTAACTCATGATGTTCCTTTGTTGCACAGCTTTCCCTAATGTCGATCATAATTATGCAGCCCGCCCTGGGCCGAACTCAACGAGTCGTCGAGCGGCTCCCTGGATTCATCGGACGTGAACTCTGTTCCGCCCACTGTCTCCCCCCGCACTGCGGACGACACCGAAGTGGCATCGCGACAAGCTCCGGGGCAGGAGGAGGTGGTCCTGGAGGAGCCGCAAGGCAACCTCCCGGACTCCAGGAGTAAAGGGGACAAGACCCCCCAGGGCTCCAAGTCCGGCTTTGAGCCGGACACCGTGCCGGAATCTTCAACAATTCCGGACCGCGACAGGCGAACTCCTTCCAAGCGGATCAAGCCTTCTGAGCCGGCGGCCTCCGTCCAACCGGTGGTGCCGGACAATCTGCTGGAGGTGCTTGACGGCGCCTCCATCGACGAGGAGCACCGTACTATTATGAGTACGGTGATCCAGAAGGTTCAGTCCGCCAAGAGCGGACTGACTGAAGCTTGCGCTAGCCTTCTAATAGGCTTCGAGGTAAGTAAAAATATTTAAAAATATTACCACATAGACAGTAGCCCCTGATGCTCTGTTTGGCGTTCGGAAAGAAGAGCCGAATAGAGGATCTATTAAATTTCGCAGGAGTCTAACAATAAAGAGTCAATATGCGTAAGCAGGCTTCGCTGCTATCCACCACCGCACTTACTGCGGAGGTGGGTGTCCTTAAACAGGACCTCGAGCGGACCGAGCAAGAGCTCGGCCTTGCCAAGAGGCAGCTCAAGGAGAAAGAAGGTAAGAAATACCTTACAGAAAAAGTGCTTATAAAAAGACATGATTGCAAATAATAACAGGATTGTACTGCTTATTATAGGGGCCACGACTGAGGTGGCGACCCTCAAGCAGGCGATGTCCGAGGCCGAAAAGAAAATGGCCACGGAGCGCACCGAGCGAGAGAAACTTGGGGCTCAGGTCGGCGAGGTGCAGCAAGAGCTTCAGGCTCTTATGAAAAAACATGAGAGTTTGGAGCTTGAGTCAAAGACCCAAGCGTCCGAGCTCGCGGCGGCCCTTGAGACTGCCAAGTCCGCCAAGGCCGAAGCCCAAAAGGCCCTCCAAGAGTTGGAGGAGATGAAAAAGATAGCAGCGGGTAAGGCATTCTTTATGCAAAGCAGAAATATAAAAGTAAACTACTTGTTACTTACCCGAATCCGGAGCTCTAGAGGGGCATTCGCAGATCTTCCCCGCAGCGTATCCGATGCCGCTGCATTCTACCGGGCTGAAGAGGGCAGCTCGACGGAGAAGGTGTTCTGGTCTCAGTATGCTGAGGCCGGACACCCTGTGCCCTTGAGCGACCAGCTGAAACAGCTGGTCGAGCTCCACAAGGCGGCCGAACAGGCCATGAAGGGCTTCATAGTTTGGCTGTGGCCCGGAGAGGCCCTGCCTGGGAGCTACTTTGGGCTGGTGCGGCGGCTGGTGGAGGCCTGTCTAGGGCTCGAGGTCATCAAGCGGTCCGTCTGCATCGAGGGTGCCCGTAGGGCCCTTGCCCGTGCAAAGGTGCACTGGGGTAAGCTGGACGGTGAGAAGATTGTGAAGGATGGGCCGCCGCCGGGGAAGGAGCATCGCAAGCCCGAGAACTATTACAAGGATGTTCTTGCGGGTGCCCGCCTTGTGGCGGATGAATGTACCAAGGATGTAATTTTTGAATGAACTCGCTCGTTTGTATCCTATGCGCCGAAAACTTGTTCGTAGGCGCTAAGCAATGCTTGTTGAATTTAAAATATTACTTTCTGTGCGGCCGTTTATCAAAAAATTGAGAGATGGCCAGTCGTCGGCTTCTGCCCCCATGCCACCAGTGCTGGGGTGTTCGGGATAAACCTGAGCGCTCTTTTTCCCATAGTTGGGTCCTTCGAGGGAGGCGCTCAGCACAACGAACTAGGCAATCGGACTATAATGCTTGAACACTCTCACTTAGCCATAGAACTCTATAATTTTAAATTTCGGTGAAGCCCCTAGTTCGGAAGACCGAGTTCGGGGCGCTATCCACGCCTTGGCCGGACAAAGTCGGCTCCTCGATCGAAGCGGCATAAGTCTTTAGGGACTCGAAAAACCTCTCGAACAGCGACCGGTCTCTCGCTTGATCATGACAGTCAGTTTTAGCTTTCTCCACTGAGGTGCTTAACCCAGCTCAACCGGGGCACAATCGCAGTGGTTCTCCTAGTGCTACCTTAGCCGATATAGCGGAACGTAAGGCACCAAAACATAGGAGCCGGGCAAACCCAACTATTGACCTAAATCATGATTCAGAGCCGATGCATATAGTGCTATAAGTTTGGGGTGCCGCACTTGTGAAAGTGTACGGGCTTCTCACACCATATTGAGGGGTACTGAAGCCCCAGGCGTGTTTGCCGTACCATGGTGTACGGGTGCAACATGTCATTAACATATATATGAAAAGAGGATAAATGCAAAAAATAGACAAAAAGCTATGCATTGTTTATAAAAAGGCTGCTATCAGAGCCGAACGATACAAGTAGTGCGATAAGCGAAAGATATTGGACTATTTAATATGTCCTGGCCAGGGGCAGGCCGCGGAATTGTATTCAAAACAGGTATACTGCTCGTAACATAGACCACCTGGGGGTTCCATAATGCGGCATGACTTGTCTGCCTCCCTGATCCTGCATCGTTTGTGCGGCAATTGAATTGCCGAACAGGTCGTCTGAAGTATGGAGTCCTGAAAGTAAGAGAAAATTGAAAGAGAATCCGGCAGCCCCTAGTACGTTTTAAGACGTATTTTGGGCGTGCCGTTATTGTGCCCCTTCCCCTGTGCCCGTGGTATTTCGAGAGCGTAGTTATGTACGCGAGGCACTAGTTTTGCTATGTCGCGAGGGCTGGGGTTGGGGCCGCATTGCTACGCCTGCTCAGAACGTGCCAGGCGGTCTTGTTGTAGGTTACTCCGGGCGCGCTTGGCGGTGTTTGGCTTTTTAATGGCCGGACTGGAGAATTGCCTAAGAAGGCTGCTTTGTACTTCCGCTGCGAGAGTCGCCGTGTGCTCCTCCGTACGGAGGGAGCGTTCGGTGTTTCCGTTGACCGTGATTACTCCTCGAGGGCCTGGCATCTTGAGCTTGAGATATGCATAGTGCGGCACCGCATTGAACTTTGCAAATGCGGTTCGTCCGAGCAGGGCGTGATAGCCACTGCGAAACGGGACTATATCGAAGATTAACTCTTCGCTTCGGAAATTGTCCGGAGATCCGAAGACCACGTCAAGTGTTACTGAGCCTGTACAATTGGCCTCTACACTTGGTATAACGCCTTTAAAGGTCGTTTTTGTGGGTTTAATCCTCGAGGGATCTATGCCCATTTTCCGCACTGTATCCTGGTAAAGCAGGTTCAGGCTACTTCCGCCGTCCATGAGGACTCTTGTGAGGTGAAATCCGTCGATGACTGGGTCGAGAACCAATGCGGTGAAGCTGCCATGACGGATGCTAGTGGGGTGGTTCCTTCGATCAAAAGTGATCGGGCAGGAGGACCATGGGTTGAACTTTGGGGCGACTGGCTCCATCGCGTATACGTCCCGTAGAGCACGCTTCCGCTCCCTCTTGGGAATGTGGGTTGCGTATATCATGTTCACCGTCCACACTTGTGGGGGAAAACCCTTCTGTCCATTACTGTTCGGCGGCCTGGGCTCCTCCTCGTCATCGCTATGCAGCCCCTTGTCTTTATTTTCGGCTCTTAGCTTGCCTGCCTGCTTGAACACCCAACAGTCCTTGTTGGTGTGATTGGCTGGCCTTTCGGGGATGCCATGTATCTGGCACAAGCGGTCGAGTATTCGGTCCAAACTGGACGGGCCCTGAGTATTCTTTTTGAATGCCTTTTTCCGCTGATCGGATTTATAGCCTCTGAATCCGGCATTAACTACCGTGTCTTCGTTGCTGTCGCTGCTAACGAGACGCTTTTGCTTGTTCCGACGAGTCCTGCCAATTTTTTCCTTGGTATCCGAATTACCAGGGTTCTTTGCTAAGTTATTACTACGAGCTAGCCAGCTGTCTTCTCCCGCGCAAAAGCGGGTCATGAGTGTCGTGAGGGCTGCCATGGATTTCGGCTTTTCCTGTCCCAGGTGCCGGGCAAGCCACTCGTCGCGGATATTATGGTTGAAGGCTGCTAAGGCCTCTGCGTCCGGACAGTCGACTATCTGGTTTTTCTTTGTTAGGAACCGTGTCCAGAATTGCCTGGCCGATTCCTCTGGCTGCTGAATTATGTGGCTTAAGTCATCGGCATCCGGTGATCGCACATAAGTGCCCTGGAAGTTGTCGAGGAATGCGGCTTCCAGGTCCTCCCAAGAACCGATTGAGTCTGCTGGCAAGCTGTTAAGCCAATGCCGAGCCGGTCCCTTAAGTTTGATTCTAAACCTTTTGTAACAGAAACGTTTGCATTTGTTAGTAACTTTGAGTTTTAGCACTGAGGGTAATAATTCTAAACTTTTTATATGAAAAATTAAGGAATACCTATGTTCAAACTATATACCATGTGAAGCTAATTCAAACTGTGCAAGTTGAAATATTTAGAGTCCGATCATAAAATTTCCGGCTCCACTCTACTGCAACGCGAGGGCCGGCTTGCTGCACCTTCCCCACATAATTGGCCAGAAGGTATTTTAAAAATTTGAATTGTCTACATTAGTATTTCTTAGACACCATATAGGAGATGAGAGAACAGTAAAAAAATTGTGGAACAACGACCGGCGAGCAGCAACCCATAGTGATGGCCAGCTCCATTCGACCATGACGCGAGCAACGCCGGAGCTCCGACCTGGCTGCTCCTTCCCGATGCTCGTCCTACTCATCCTCCCGTGCTTCTCCACACCAAGCATGACACTACTAGGAAAAGGCCTACTAATGGCGCACCAGTTTTGCCTACTAATGGCGCATCACTGATGCGCCATTACTAGCACGCCACTAGTAATTTTTTACTAATGGCGCACCACTAGTGCGCCATTAGTATCTGGTATACTAATGGCGCACCACTGGTGCGCCATTAGTATAGGCCACGGTGCGCCATTAGTATTTTTGAATTTTGAAGGCGGGAAAATAGTAGTGGCGCACCGTCTAACCCCCACTATGCACCATTGCTATTTTTGAATTTTGAATTTGGATCTGGATCGTGATTTTTTTGCCCATTTTTTGCTAGTTTTTTGGCACGATATTATTTCACATTTTGTTCCTGTTTTTGGATCTTGTACGTTCTTTTGCCGTGTTCTTTTGCCGGAGAGGAGTTCGCCGGAGAGGAGGATGAGGAGGTCACCGGAGAGGCGCTCGCCTACATCGCCGGAGAGGAGGAGGAGGTTGCCGGAGAGGAGTTCACCGAAGCATTGGAGAAGAGGAAGGAGAAACCATGAGGGAATGGGAGGAGAGGAGGGAGGAGGAGCTCACCGGAGAGGAGGGAGGAGAAACCGTGAGGGAAGGGGAGGGGAGGAGAGGAGGGAGGAGGAGGTTCCCGGAGAGGAGGAGGTCGCCGGAGAGGAGGAGGAGGTCGCCGGAGAGGAGGAGGAGGTCACCGGAGAGGAGAAGGAGGTCGCCGGAGAGGTCGCCGGAGAGGAGGAGGAGGAGGTCGCCGGAGAGGAGGAGGGTAGTATGGTGGAGGAGAGAAGGGAAGATGGAGTGGAGGAGAGGAGAATAGGAGATGGAGTGGAGGAGAGGAGAGGAGGAGATGGAGTGGAGGAGAGGTAGAGTGGAGGAGGTGCGCCCAACCATATATACGACATAGTAATGGCGCACCGTGGCCAGGTGCGCCATTACTAACTTTTTTTTTATTTTTTTGATTTATTTTGAATTTTGAAGGCGGGAAGATACTAACGACGCACCATGGGCAGGTGCGCCATTAGTAACTCTTTTTTATTTTTATTTTTTTGACTTATTTTGAATTTTGAAGGCGGGAAGATACTAATGGCGCACCATGGGCAGGTGCGCCATTAGTAACTTTTTTTATTTTGTTGACTTATTTTGAATTTTGAAGGCGGGAAGATACTAATGGCGCACCTGCCCATGGTGCGCCATTAGTAAGTTTGAATTCTTTTGAATTTTTTTGCCTCACGAGATCTTAAAAGCCCCGTATCTTTTTTTTTGTTAGGTTTTTGAGGATTTTGAAAATGTTTAACGGGGTTTCCCCAGTTAAATTCGGATGTAACTTTTCGAGTAGATGATTTTTCATATAAAAAACTTTTTCATCCGAGTTCGTACGCAAAAGTTATGCCCATTTTTACAAATTCTCGAGAGATTTTGCAAAAAAGTCAAAAATTCATGTTTGTAAATTTTGCTAACAGCTAGACCACATATCACATGGGAATCTTATTTACTTTTATTTTTTTGGCATTTCTATCATTTTCTTTTATTTTTTTTCAAACTGAAAAGGCGGTCCAGGGGGGTGCATTCGGGCGAATGTTTGGGCCAAGTTACTAATGGCGCACCGTGGCATGGTGCGCCATTACTAGTTCAACTAGTAATGGCGCACCACTCCCACGGTGCGCCATTAGTAGTTTTGAAATTTTTTTTATTTTTTTTTACTAATGGCGCACTGTGGATGTGGTGTGCCATTACTAGTTCAACTAGTAATGGCGCACCACTCCCATGATGCGCCATTAGTAGTTTTGAAAAAATTAATTTTTTTTACTAATGGCGCACCATGGAACGTGGTGCGCCATTAGTATTTGCACACTAATGGCGCACCAACACATGGTGCGCCATTAGTATATAGTAATGGCGCACCACATGTCTGGTGCGCCATTAGTGTCAGTTCCATCTATAGCCCTTTTCCTAGTAGTGTGAAGACCGCACCAGCCAGGCTCTCTTATGGCGACGACCTGCGCCTGATACAGAATCATGATATGTGGCGGCGCCGGATCGAGAACGTGGGGAGACGCTGTCCTGTGGGGAAGAGAAAGAGGATAACATGGTATAAAATAAAGTAGTCATTTTTCCTGTAGTGAAACTTTAGTTTTGGGCAAGATGATCAAAAATAAAAATATAACTAATGCAACAGGAGAACCACATATGGAGGCACTCAAGTGGACAGACACAACAGTTCAAACAAACCCAAAAATATCTCATTGTTCACCTTAAACCTTCGGAGGTTTAAACTGCTAGTTGAACTGAAAGGCACCGTTGCTAGGTGACAAAAAAAATCAGTATGCTCTGCAGTAATTTGATATGATAAAAACCAGTTGGATAAAGACCAAATAAAGTTATTACCTAGCGAAGTTAGGGCTGCCATAAAAATCTGAACAGTCCCATAAGTGGTCTCTTGGTATTATATGATTCATAAAGGAACATGACACATGATTGTGCAAAAATGACTATTGATTCAGTGCCACACTATAGGAAAGGGGATATCAGTAGTCATTAGAATACACAGACTGATAGAAATTATGCACCTGATATTACTTACTACTTCTCTCATCTAGCTGCAGCTGGTTTAGCAAAGAGAACCCAATACCCAAAATCATGAAATGGATGTTCTCTTGGTTAGTATACAAGACTGCTAATTATCTCTGTTGCCTCACCACAGAGCAACCAAGCAAAGGGCCATGGAGCACCTCACAACAAAAGGAACCTGAAACCTACAAACAGAGGAATGATTTTTCTTGTAACATGAACCATCAAATTAACTACACTCGGCTGCATAGCATGCGATCGCCACCATAGAAAGGCTACCCTACTAGTTAACTCTCTCCACAAACTACAAAAAAGCAAGAAAATCAACCCAAACAACATTGTAGGAATGATATAGACAAGACAAAAGAATCTCAACTTGTTCGCTCTTTTTTAGTTGAGTAACTCCTTCCAGAGTAAATGGTCAAGCTGTCCGCAAGAAAGAAACACACAAAAAACCCGAGAATAGTGCACCAACAAGAAGGAAAAAATTCTACATGTGGACAAACTGACAGGGTTTGTGCTTCAGGAACCGAAAGATTTGGGGAGAGAGAGAAGCATACCTAATAGAACTTCACAGGCATATCAACCCCTTGTTTATTCTCCAATTTTAGCCCTAGCATTGAAGGAAGCCCAACCCTCTCATGAACAGACTTTAGAGTGAAGCTCATTGATGATGGCACTGTTAGCAGTCAAAAACTGTATAAGCAAGGCCATTCCGCCTTCTTGGCCCTCTTAAATAGCTTGTACATACCTGTTTTAGAGTCAAGAGAAAAAATGATATCAACTAAGCATATCTAAAATCCATCATAATACATACAAAGAATGTGTTACATCTGAAATAAAATGGAACATGCAAATTAGATAGTTACTTATAAGTGAAATACCATTTTAGGTGTGTTTTCACCAAAGAGATACAGTGAACAGTGAGCATTGTCCCAGTACACATTTATAGGAATGAAACACACATAGTCCAGCTGCTATATAGGGTAATATCTTTATCTTACTGCCATTTGGATCTTTACTAAGTTGATTAATTTGGATCTGTTACAAAGCATAAGCCTTGACACAGCTCCATATATGCTATCAGAAATGGCCTGACAAACAGTAGTTTTGTCAACAACAAAGATTTGAACTATTGATTGCACAGTTCCTAGTAGAGTTTATGCTACCTTAAATCCCAGAATTTTAGGCCATCCTCTCCAGTAGTGACAACGGTGTTTGTGTTTTCCTCACTGTCAAAATGATATGGGTCAGACTCAGTGTTTACCCTTTGGAAGGGAATAGAAGTATAACACAACTTAGTACCTTACATATATATCGTGCCCACGAGAGGGCTCCGGTGGGAACAGATTCAGCAGTACCTTAACCAGAACAGCTAGTTAATATAACACCCAAACGAAAAAATAAGAGATATGCAGTACAGGAAATCCAATTGTTTGCTCTTTAGCACGTGAAAGTAAGCAGTTCCTGAGTCAGACATGTCATCTGAATGGCATAAGTGATAGAAAACTATGGAAAGGGAGATAACAAACCATTAAAATGTCTTCTGACGGCAAGCTTGTGGAGACCTCCATAAAGCAACCTGGAAACATCAAAATCCAACCATGAACTCAGTATGGCACATTCTAACAAAACTGGGCAGTTATCAGATTTAAACTAAGAAAATAATTTTGTACATGCAAAAAAGATACCGTTCCATCATGACATCCTTCCAGTATCATATCATGAGGAGAAGATGACTAATCAACAATCAAGGGAATGGTGTTTACCATTACAAAGATGGCGCAAGTGCTCCTATAAGCCGCACAGCTGGTTTACAAATGCACTCACTTGGTTGATTAAACCTGAAAGTTTTTTGCAATAACCTGGATTAGTCATGCTATACATGAATAATGCAATTATTATCCGACTTTAGTTAACTCCAAATTCTGTACCAGCACAAAGAATCTATGAGCCAAAAGAGTTTAGTCTACTGGCCATAAAGGAACAGGCACAGACCGAAGCAACTGACTGAAGCTCTTTCTTGCAGGCATGGCACATCACACATTTGTTCATTACTTCATGTAACTGAGGCCCAAAAGGACAATAAGCTGACTTGTATTTTACTTATGACACTCCCTCTCAACAAATACAAGGAGAAGAATTGCACATAAGTAATATAACGGGGAGGAGAAAATAATCAAGATATATAGATTCTGAAGGAGAAGCAGCCAAGATAAAAGTAATACAAGCATTCCCCTAGTGAAAAGCACAAACAACCATGGTAAACACAAAGAAGGGGAGGATCAAGCAGAACACACCTCCACCGAACCGAAGCAGCGGTTAATCAACAATAGGAACCGCAAGCTCGCAGATCCACCAACCTAGCAGATCCTAGACCTTGCAGAACAAGGGCAGACATAGTAAGCAGCAACCTAGGCGACGAATGAAACCACATGAGGAGGAGCAAGAAGAACATACCGTAAGTACAGGCCGTGGGTCTCTTATTTCTTTTATTTTTCAATGCATGCAATAAAAAAATGATGGGATAATGAGCAGCCAAAAATCAGATAATGTGTAGACTAAAGACTTTGTATTGCCTAGCATGAGAACAAATAGAAATATATCAATGCCTGCAATAAAAAATGATGCTACATGAAGAAAAACAACAGAAAGATTGTGAAACCAAAGTATAACGAGAATTATACTTGCATTTCATCAAACAAGTAGTGTGTATTTAATTCATACAATAGTGTTGGACACATCCCTCTACAAAATACTCTTCCTGTGTCCCTTCTCTGCCCTCAAATCCATGTCCAAACCACCAAAATCAGCAAACATACACATTCTCATCCTATATGTTGTCTATTCAACAAGGAAATTAGATCTTGGACTCACCAAATTTCTCAGAGAACGAAAGTAATCCAACCAAATACACTGGATGTATACAGAGATCATGCCTACTCTTCTTCTTCTTCTCCTACAGGAGCACAACAACAACAGAGGAGGGGTTGGAGCCGGCCATGGTTGGGACTTGGAAGACAAAGGAGGCCCGTGGGGAGTGACCTGAGGGCACCTCATTCGTCCATTGGCAGCAATAACAGCATACGAACCGGATCCTCTGCCGCCTTGGCTCGTCGCCTTGCAGCCTCACCCGCCCCCACTGCCATCGCCAGGAGATGCCGCCGCAGTGTTCTCCTCTGGCCAGAGGTGACGAGGAGAGAGGATGTGTGAGGAGGAGAGATAGGGGTGGCGGCGGCAGCGGATCGAGAGGATGAATGGGGAAGGAGAGACTGCGAGCGCCATGGCCATGGCCGTCACCTGACCCGCTCGCTCTCCCTCTCCTCTTCCCTTCCATTCGCCTGACCCGCTCGCTCTCCCTCTTCTCTTCCTTCCCTTCCCTTCTGAAAACGGGAGGGGGGAGGTTGCGGGCGGAGGCTGGCCGGAGGAGACGGGCGTGAGTGGTGGCGGCTGGCCGGGTGGAGGAGACGACGGCGGCGGGGCAGGGAGGCGGGCACGGTCTAGCTAGGGTTTGGAGGGAGAGAGAGGAGAGGGGCGCGGCGCGAGTGCGGGATGGGCAGAAGGCTAGGTTACCTCCACTGGAACGGCTGCCTTTTATACGCCCGGATGTGAAATGACGAAAATGCCCTCGGCAGGGCACGAAAATAACAAGCGGTGGCACGAGCGATTTAAAGGCGACGTGGCTGCCTTCGTTGTGACTACCACTCTAGCAGGGTTTATATGTTCAATGAGAGGTGATGGCCGATTGAAACAACAACACACAATCGCAAAAACCCATCTACAAACTTTCATCTCCTATCCTAATTTTCTGCTTCTTGTTCATCGGTGTTCTTCGCTTCGGAGAGCTTCGATCTACGAAGTCCTAGGGGCGAGAAAACCAAACTAGGGCAGCCCAACGCCGCTGTGCATCCAGACAGGGTCTCTCCCGGCCGCGTGGGGTGTCGGGTCTTCAAAAGCGTTCGCCGGATTGTCTTGCGTATCGCGCTTCCGGTGAGCCTCCTTCAGCGACGTGTCTTGCGTATCGCGCTCGACGCTGAGGGTACACGGTGACGTGTTCATGTGCGAACACACTTTTTGGCGACTCCGCTGGGAACTAAAGATCAATCATCGTCATCCACCACGTCTGATCTTCCCAAGCCATCTGAGGTAGACGCCGATAACATCACTAAACCCAGTCTTGATGAGATATCGGTCGATCATCGCCAAATCTATGAGGAGTACAAAAAGGCATGCAAAGAGAAGGATTTGCAAGAGTTCGTTGCAAAATTCAATAAGGATCGCCAAGGCAACATCACTTCAGTTGAAGAAATCAAGTTCCCACCTCTTCAAACCGAGCAGGTTAAACCCTCTATGAGTCTACCTTTTCTCCTGAGCAGTGGGATGAGATTGAGAGTCGTATTGATGATGGTAACAATCTGGTCTATCAAACTTTCATAGAAAATACTAATGCTCAGAAAAATATATCTCAATCATCTAGTGGTAATGGTGGTATAGCTGCTCGCGTGCAAAACCCTAATCTGGCTTTCACTATTTCATCGGCGCCTCCCATGCCGATGACTTATTACCCTACCCAAGCAAATATCAGATTGTGGCTGCACCCATTAATCCTATCATGAGTATGCAAAGTTCGGTGGTGACCCCAAACCAACCCCTACCTATAGGTGCAAACGCTGTTAGATCACTACCGAATTACAATTCGGCATACATTCCACAATTCACACCTGCAGCTACTAACCCTACTCCTCCTATGCCACTGCCACAAGCTTCATTGTCCACTGTGGATAATGGTCTAGCTAATCTTAGAGAGGAGATGGCTAAGATGCTCCGAGAGAATTTTGGAGTTGAGTTACCAAGGAACCCTATTTACCAAAAGCCATATCCAGAATAATTTGATGCAATTCAATGCCCTTCGGGATATAAAATTCCAGATTTTGTTAAGTTTAATGGAGAGGACACAAAAACCACATGGGAGCATGTTAGTCAGTACTTGGGCACAATTAGGTGAGGCAAGTTCATGAGATGAGTGGAGAATACGTTATTTTCCTTTATCTTTAACCGGTACTGCTTTCTCGTGGTTTTTTGCGTTACCACCCGGTTCTATTACTACATGATTTCACTTGGAACACAAGTTTCATGATCATTTTTATAGTGGTGGTAATGAGCTTAAGTTTTCACGTGTTACATCGGTTAGACAAAAGCATTATGAATCGGTCTCCGATTATATCAAGAGATTTAGAGAGAGAAAAAACCCGTGCTATAGTTTGGTGATAACCGAGAGAGATTTGGCTGATCTTGTGCTTAGTGTAGGATCGGAAGTATGTCTAGAGGGGGGGGGGTGATTAGACTACTTGACCAAATAAAAATCTATACTTTTCCCAATTTTAGTTCTTGACAGATTTTAGCTATCTTAGCACAAGTCAAGCAATCTCACACAATTCAAGCAAGCATGGAAAAGAGTATATGAGCAGCGGAAAGTAAAGCATGCAACTTGCAAGAATGTAAAGGGAAGGGTTTGGAGGATTCAAACGCAATTGGAGACACGGATGTTTTTGGCGTGGTTCCGATAGGTGGTGCTATCGTACATCCACGTTGATGGAGACTTCAACCCAAGGAGGGTAACGGTTGCGTGAGTCCACGGAGGGCTCAAGCCACGAAGGGTCCACGAAGAAGCAACCTTGTCTATTCCATCACGGCCGTCGCCCACGAAGGACTTGCCTCACTAGCGGTAGATCTTCACGAAGTAGGCGATCTCCTTGCCCTTACAAACTCCTTGGTTCAACTCCACAATCTTGTCGGAGGCTCCCAAGTGACACCTAGCCAATCTAGGAGACACCACTCTCCAAGAAGTAACAAATGGTGTGTTGATGATGAACTCCTTGCTCTTGTGCTTCAAAGGATAGTCTCCCCAACACTCAACTCTCTCTCACAGGATTTGGATTTGGTGGAAAGAAGATTTGAGTGGAAAGCAACTTGGGGAAGGCTAGAGATCCAGATTCATATGGTAGGAATGGAATATCTTGAGCTCAACACAAGTGTAGGTGGTTCTCTCTCAGAAAATGTGTATTGGAAGTGAAGATCTGTTCTGATGGCTCTCTCTCCACGAATGAAGAGTGGGTGGAGGGGTATATATAGCCTCCACACAAAATCTAACCGTTACACACAATCTGCCAAACTCGGTGGGACCGAATCATTAAACTCGGTTGGGACCGATTCAGCAAACCTAGTGAGCTTTAGGATTTTCGGTGGGACTGAGATGCAACTCGGTAGGACCGATATGGTTAGGGTTAGGGCATAACGTAATCTCGTTGTGACCGATTACACAAACTTGGTGGGACCGATTTTGGTAATAAGCTAACCAGAGAGTTGGTCAGGCAAACTCGGTGGGACCGATTCGCTCTTTTCGGTGAGACCGAAATGTTACAAAAAGGAAACAATGAGTTTACATTGCAATCTCGGTGGGACCGATCGCTCACTTCGGATGGACAGAAACGTTATGAAGGGAAACAAAGAAATTGCAATCCCATCTCGGTGAGACTGAGATGCCTATCGGTGAAGTCGAATTGCTAGGGTTTGTGGCAGTGGCTATGACAAATGAAACTCGGTGGCGCCGGATAGAAAGAATCGGTGGGGCCGAGTTTGACTTTTGGTTTAGGTCAAATGTGGATGTTGGAAGATAGTTGAGGGTTTTTGGAGCATATCACTAAGCACATGAAGGAAGAGGCTCATTAAGAAACACCTCATCCCTCCTTGATAGTATTGGCTTTTCCTATGGACTCAATGTGATCTTGGATCACTAAAATATAAAATGTAGAGTCTTGATCTTGAAGTTTGAGCCAACCCTTTGTCCTTATAATTTTGAGGGATCCACTTTCCTCATCCATGCCATGCCATCCATTGAGCTTTTCCTGAAATATTCATCTTGGAATAATGTTAGCTCAATGAGCTATATGTTGTTAGGAATTACCAAAATCACCCAGGGATAGTTGCACTTTCAATCTCCCCCTTTTTGGTAATTGATGACAACATATAGATCAAAGCTTCGACAAATGATAATAAGAATGAAATATATAGTCGCTTTGAGAAGTATGTGATAAGTAAGAGCTCCCCCTAAATTTGTGCATATTTTAAGATTTGCTTTCGACTGCAAATGCACAAAGAGTTAGAATCATGGGTTACTCTTCCATGTCACATACATCTTGGTGGAGCGCTCAAAATGATAGGAATTGAATACATGCACTCATCATCAAGCAAAGTGAATGATCAACATAAAGATAAATTGCTAGTGATATCCAACAAGCATTAAGTGTAGCTTATGATCAAACACATGATCATCAATGTCTCATAGATTACGGCATAGTATCTCAAGCACTCAAAGGCAAATAAAGTTTCAACCAAGAAGACAAGAGAGAACAAATGCAGACTCTCTCTCTCGAAGCCTATGATCTATACATTTTTCTCCCCCTTTGGCAACAAGTTACCAAAAAGTTCATAGAAAATGCATAGTACTAATCGACTCTCAGGCTTGGTCTTCAGGTGGTGGAGTCCGGATGACGCCAAGGACGAAGGCTTCAGTAGAAGTGGTTGGAGCTGTTGGGGTAGGAGCTGGAGCTGGTGGAACTGAGTCTATAGCTGGTGCAGAAGTGGTGGCTCTGGGGTCAGCAACTGGCACTGCAGATGATCTCTGAGCTCTGGGCACTCTGGCAAATGCATCAGTTGTAGTCTTGCCCTTCCTCTCCTGCATATCATCCTGTAATTGTTCCACTACAGACTGAATCTCTGTCACCTTCACATCTAGGTCATAGAACTTTTGTTCCATGATTCTTTCCAGGCTCTCTTGGTTTCGAGTCAGGGTGGCCAGTCCTTTCTCAATTCTCAGAGTGGATGCTATCAGGTAACTGAGCTGCTCCTGCTTGTTCTTCAAGAAGTATTCAGATGCCTCCTCTTGAGTTGGCATCTTGGCAGCTTTCTCCATCTTTGCCTTCTCCTTCTTTGCTTGAGCATGTGTAGATGATGGTTCATTCTCATTCATGACAACTTGATTGTCCTCAAAATATGGATGGATGGGCAGGTGTTCCTTATCCAGTAGGTATGTGCCTGTGCCCATCTTTGAGTTGATTAACTCCTGAATTTGTGGGGCATATCCACAGCTCCTCTTCTGATCAGCTGCTGTTCTCTTGATGGTTTCTACCATGAGACTCATCACCTTGAACTTCTGTGGCACATCAAATATGTGGAGCAAGTTTATTGCATGGCCTCGGATCATCTTGTGATCACCTGACTTGGGCAATAGAGTGTGCCTCAGAATCCAGTTGATAGAAGGCAGCCCTGACAGAAGGAAATGCACTGAGCCAAACTTGAAAGTGTCAAGTGCTTTGTTTGGGATCTCCTTGTACATGTTGGACATGGAGTTGTGATCCATCTTTTTCTTGGCATAGATGTCCAAGTCATCTTCCTGCTCTTCTTGGGCATTAATGAGCTGTGACCACTCAGCAACTGTGCACTGATATTTAGTTCCTTCTGACATCCACACTATCCTGCCATCTGGATAGAAATGTGCTGTGGAGTAGAATTGCATGATGAGCTCCTCATTCCACTTTGTGAGCTTCTGCCCAACAAAGTCTGCAACTCAACAACCCTTGAAGCTGTCATACACTCCAGGATAGTGCTCTTCGTTCTCCTTGATGTACTCCCAATCAACCCATCTCATGTCACATACTATGGGCTTCTTGTCAAGCAGCACTGTCTCATAGAAATCATGTTGTTCCTTGGTATGAAACCTGTAATCCACACCAGTTCTTCTCCTTGAAGCATATGGATCTGCTTCTCTCCACTTCCTGAGCCCTGAATCTCTCCTGATTTTCATGTCCTCAGCCACAGGATGAGCATCATTGTGGTTTGGGATCTTGAGCTTGGGCTTCCTGAGAACTTGTCCTTCTTCTTCTTCTTCAGTAGCTTCAGGCACTGGGGCCTTGTTCTTTTCAGTAACAGATATGTTTCTGGTGTTTCTCTTTGGTGCACTCTTTGGCTTAGATGCAGCTTTGGGTGCCTCTTTGGGCTTGGATGCAGTAGCCCCTGACCTTATGGCATCCCCATAAGCTTCTGTGCCTTTGGTGCTGGTGCAGCAACCTCTTCTTCCTCTTCTTCTCCCTCAGAGTCTCTCCTCATGGAGGGTTTGCCAAGTTCATATTCCATGGTGAACTTTATGGTTTCTTCAGTTACAGCCTTCCTAGGCTTTGAAGTAGGAACTCTTCTTGCAGGTGCCTTTTTGTGCATTCCAGGCTTGATGGCTGCAGCTGACCCATACTCTTTCTTGAGCACCTTTTTCTTGGATGTGGCTTCCTCTTCTGCAACATAGTCCTCATCCTCTGATTCAGAAGTTCTCTTCTTGCTTGCTCTAGTGGCAGCTTTAGGCAGATTGCTTGGGGTGCTCCTGCTACCCTCATCAGAGCTACTGGAGGGACTAGTTCCCTCACTCAAATGAGCCTGCTCCTCAGATCTATTCTGGCTGTCACTCTGATCAGACATGTTGCAATACAGACTACTGACCCTGTGAATAGTTTATAGAAGAGATAGAGTGAATGAGCATCGCAAAATGCAGAGATTTTTGCAAAAGAAAGAATCAAAAACTTAGTTTTAGTTTTCCACAGAAAGCATTTCGGATCAACCGATTTGCAAACTCGGTGATAGCGAAGTAGCTTTTGGAACCAAAACTAGTGAACTCGGTCAGACCGAGTCACAGTTCGGTGGCATCGAGACTGCTAGGGTTTCACAAAGTCCTGAACTCGGTCTCACCGATTTGTAATTCTCGGTCAGACCGAGAACCACATGTGCAATGGCCGTGGCCTAATCGGTGGAACCGAGTTCCGCAACCCGGTGGGTCCAAGATGGTTTCGGCGGAAACATAAACCTAAATTTTCGAATCTCAACTATTCTACGGATTGTTTTGACTGAATTAGAGTGTTTCAATCGTAGCAAGAATCATAAAGAATACAATGTGCTAGGAATCGGACGGGGAATAGCACTATGATCGAGTCCGTACCCTAGTTCGGCGGCGGACTCGCTACGGCGGCAACAGCGGAGACGAATTCCGTTGACGGCGGCGGAGACCAGCGACAGGAGGCGGCTGGCGACGAGGAGGACGATCCGGAGACCCAGGAGGCAGAGCGAGCTATGCGCGGGCGAAGAGGTTTCGGAGAAATTTCCAAAATTTTGCCCGTGAGTATATATAGCCCGACCCTGTCGGTGTGACCGAGTGGAACAACTCGGTGGCACCGAGATGCATAACTGTTGACAGTTGTAGCAACTCGGTGTGACCGAAAAGTTCAAATCGGTTGCACCGAGGTGAAAACCTAGATCGACTTAGTGATCTCGGTATGACCAAAATGGAGGAATCGGCCAGACCGAAAAACACAAAGAAGTATTGGAAGTTTAAGTCTATGACAAATCGGGGACTCCGAGTGCTCCTCACACAGAGTGGTTTGTATCTGACTTGATCAAATTTTGTGATGTAGCATGAATAGAGTTTGAGACGACAAAACCATAGATAGCTAGAGAAGGTTCTTAGGCATTCTTGTCCATCCACTTTGGCAAAAGAAAAGAAGACCAATCAATCAAAACAACAAGTGGATGTCCTCGAATGAGTAAAATATGTGTTGGGGAACGTAGCAGAAATTCAAAATTTTCTACGCAACACCAAGATCAATCTATGGAGTAATCTAGCAATGAGGGAGAGGGGAGTGCATCTACATACCCTTGTAGATCGCTAAGCGGAAGCGTTCAAGTGAACGGGGTTGATGGAGTCGTACTCGTCGTGATCCAAATCACCGATGATCCTAGTGCCGAACGGACGGCACCTCCGTGTTGAACACACATGCAGCCCGGTGACGTCTCCCACGCCTTGATCTAAGAAGGGGAGAAGGAGAGGTTGAGGAAGACTCCGTCCAGCAGCAGCACGACGGCGTGGTGGTGGTGGAGGAGCGCGGAACTCTAGCAGGGCTTCACTAAGCACTACGAGAGACGAGGAGGAAGAGAGGTAGGGCTGCGCCTTGGGAGAGTTCATCTCGTGTCTTGGGCAGCCCCAAAACCTCCACTATATATAGGGGCAAGGGGGAGGGGGAGGCGCCGTAGGGTTTCCCCTAGGGGGGGGCGGCGGCCAAGGCAGATGGGATCTCCCCCTTGGGTGACTTGGCCCCCAAGCCAGGAGGTGGGAACCCTAGATGGGGCGCCCCAAACCCCCTGGTCACGTGGGAATAGGTGAGGGGGGCGCACAGCCCCTTAGTGGGCTGGTTTGCCCCCTTCCCTTGGCCCATGAAGCCCCCCAACACTTGCCGGGGCTCCCGAAACACCTTTCGGTCATGCTGGTCATCACCCGGTACCTCCGGAACACTTCCAGACTCCAAAACCCTTCGTCCAATATATCAATCTGTATGTTCGGACCATTCCGAAACTCCTCGTAATGTCCGGGTTCTCATCCGGGACTCCGAACAACATTCGGTAACAGCGTACATACTTTCCCTATAACCCTAGCGTCACCGAACCTTAAGTGTGTAGACCCTACGGGTTCGGGAACCATGTAGACATGACCGAGGCACCTCTCCGGCCAATAACCAACAGCGGGATCTGGATACCCATGTTGGCTCCCACATGTTCCACGATGATCTCATCGGATGAACCACGATGTCGAGGATTCAATCAATCCTGTATTCAATTCCCTTTGTCTAGCGGTATTATACTTGCCCGAGATTCGATCGTTGGTATCCGATACATTGTTCAATCTCGTTACCGGCAAGTCTCTTTACTCGTTCCGTAACACATCATCCCGTGATCAACTCCTTGGTCACATTGCGCATATGATGATGTCCTACCGAGTAGGCCCAGAGATACCTCTCCGTTACACGGAGTGACAAATCCCAGTCTCGATTCGTGCCAACCCAACAGACACTTTCGGAGATACCCATAGTGAGCCTTTATAGCCACCCAGTTACGTTGTGACGTGTGGTACACCCAAAGCATTCTATGGTATCCGAGAGTTGCACAACCTCATGGTCTCAGGAAATGATACTTGACATTGGAAAAGCTCTAGCATACGAACTACATGATCTTTGTGCTAGGCTTAGGATTGGGTCTTGTCCATCACATCATTCTCCTAATGATGTGATCCCGTTATCAATGACATCCAATGTCCATGGTCAGGAAACCATAACCATCTATTGACCAACGAGCTAGTCAACTAGAGGCTTACTAGGGACAAGGTGTTGTCTATGTATCCACACATGTATCTGAGTTTACTATCAATACAATTATAGCATGGATAATAAACGATTATCATGAACAAGGAAATATAATAATAACCAATTTATTATTGCCTCTAGAGCATATTTCCAACAATATGCAACCAACATGCTCACACAATAAAATGGCAATTGAAATATGTGGCAAAGCATGCACAACCAATTCTAGCATCTATCAAGCAATTGGCGATGACTAGGTCATCTATATATGAGTATATTGACCTAGGAGTCAAATGAGAACATTTGATCATAGGTCATACTCATCGTTTAAGCACAAGTGGGGTTACCACTTTTACATAAAGCATTGTTGTGTTCACATCATTAGAGTTGCTTTAGCTCAAGTCTTAGAGTAAATCTCCCCCTAGATATGATATCCCCTCTAAGAGGGATGAACTAACCTTGGGTTTTGTCAATGATGACTTCATGTAGATGCTCAATGTTGATGTTGATCAATTGGAGCTATCCATTGGAGTGAATTGCACTTTCAATACCTACATGGGTTAGTCCCACAAGGAACAAACAAGAATATCCATAGACATAGAGTGATGCACACATAAGATGATGTCTATGAAAGCTTTTGGGTTACCTTGTCCGTTGACTTACCAACAAGAGGGTTTGTGACTCCTTGAACTAGTGAAAGATGTGGAAGTTGATTGCACTTGTTCTTGCCAAAATGATAAGAGTGAAGTATGTTGGCGGAGTCACCCTCAAGAACTCTCTAGTTCTTCTTCTTTTGGATCCACACCATCTTGATGGGAATCCTTGGAGTTGTAGTCGTACTTGATGAAGTGGAACTTGAAGTAGTCTTGGGAATCCACTTGACTAAGGTCTTAGGAGCTTCCTCAAATGCATCAATTTCCTCTTGAAGCTTGTCCTTGCATTTTTGCTTGTAGTCTTGTGGTGGAAGATCATCTTGAGCTTGTGTCCCTTTGAAAGAAGTAGGATCATACTTCTCTTGTTGAGGAACAAACTTTGTCTTGGGGTATTGATCTTCTTCCCACTCAACTCCATTGGCATTGAACTTTCGTTCAAAACCAACACCTTGATTCTTCCGGTGCCTTCCTTGCTTGCGTACAATTTCCTCGAATTGCTTACTCCCGGCAAGGCTCTTGTAAACTCCTTTCTCTATGATTCCCTTCAATAGGCTATTTTCTTGCTCAAGTGTAACTTGGCTAAGAGAATCATTAGTGGAATCAAGAGAACTACTAGAAGCAACAATATTGGATTTAACATGATCATTGTTACTACTAGAGGAAGAATCTTTATTGTTTTTGTTACTAGACTTGACTTGTGGCATGTAAGTGGATAAGAGTAAACGCTTGGCAATGTAAGAAGAACTTTTCTTACGAAGATCATCATTGATTGCCTTTAAGAACTCATGCTCTTGCTCAAGGTTGAGCTTTTCAAAGCATAATTTCTCATGTGTTCTTAAAAGTTAAAACGATGATCTCCTAAGATAGTTTCATGAGCTAACTTAAGAGTGTTTAGTTCTTTAGTTAGAGACTCAATTTTCTCCTTATCATTGTCATTCGTTTTATCTTGATTAGCATGATTAATTGACGTTTCATCATAGTATTCATCACTAGAGTTGTCAGCAAGTAAATCATCATCACCTAACAAGTCATCTTCATCACTATTGAAATCAACATACTCGGGGTGTGATACCTTTGGGCCTTTAGCCATGAAGCATCTTCCAACTCCTTCATTTGGTGAGTCAAATATGTCGTAGGAGTTGGTTGACACAAGTGCTAGACCGACAACACCTTCATCTTGAGTATATTTGGAATCGGAGTGATAACTTCTCTCAGAGTGGTTGTCAGAGTCGGAGCCGGGTACCCATTCACCAACATGAGCTTGATGTCTTCGTTTTGTGTAGCTCCTTGATGACTTTTCTTTTCTTTCCGAATCCTTGCTTCTCCGTGAGTGTCTTCGTTCATAACGATCATCTCTACTCCTTCTTTCTCTAGATGGTGATTCCTCTCTTCTGCTTCTTCTTTTGGGAGAGTCTTCTCTTCTCTTGTAGGGAGCCGTACACTCATTGGAATAGTGTCCGGGTCTTCCACAATTGTAGCAGTTTCGCTCTCGACTAGAAGATCTTTTGTCATTGTAGGACCTTGACTTGGAGCTTCTATCTTTGCTTCTACTCTTGTAGAACTTGTTGAAGTTCTTCACCATTAAGCTCAATTCTTCATTGAAGGTTTGCTTCTCACCTGATGATGTGGGAGCTTCACATGAGGCTTTGTAAGCACCACTTGATTTGTTGTGAAGTTCCTCTTTATCCTTGAGTGACATCTCATGAGCAACAATTCTTCCAATGACTTCCGTTGGCTTGAGATCTTTGTAAGTGGGCATCATTTGGATCAATGTGCACACGGTATCATATTTTCCATCCAAGGCTCTTAGGATCTTCTTGATGATGAATCTATCGGTCACCTCTTCACTTCCTAAGCCGGCAATCTCATTTGTAATAAGAGCAAGCCTAGAGTACATTTCAGCGACACCTTCACCATCCTTCATTTTGAACTTGTCAAGTTGAATTTGAAGCACATCCAATTTGGTTTCCATGACGGAGTCGGTACCTTCGTGCATATCAACCAAAGTATCCCAAATTTCCTTTGCATTCTCAAGACGGCTGATTTTGTTGAATTCTTCAGGGCACAATCTGTTGAAGAGAATATCACAAGCTTGAGTGTTGTATTGCAGCATCTTCAACTCTTCCGCGGTAGCTTCACGGTTTGGTTCTTTCGCATCAAAGAAGTCACCTTGCAAACCAACACACACAGTAGCCCAAACGGCGGGGTTATGTCCAAGAGTATGCATTTTCATCTTATGCTTCCAACTAGCAAAATTAGTACCATCAAAGTAAGGACCTCTATGGTGATAATTTCCCTCGCTAGACGCCATACTCTCCTAGGTTGTGAAACCAAGGCTATGATCACCAAAAGCTATGGAAATCAAAGCAAATGGAGACCAAAGCTCTGATACCACTTGTAGGGTCGGAAGTATGTCTAGAGGGGGGTGATTAGACTACTTGACCAAATAAAAATCTATACTTTTCCCAATTTTAGTTCTTGGCAGATTTTAGCTATCTTAGCACAAGTCAAGCAATCTCACACAATTCAAGCAAGCATGTAAAAGAGTATATGAGCAGCGGAAAGTAAAGCATGAAACTTGCAAGAATGTAAAGGGAACGGTTTGGAGGATTCAAACGCAATTGGAGACACGGATGTTTTTGGCATGGTTCCGATAGGTGGTGCTATCGTACATCCACGTTGATGGAGACTTCAACCCACAGAGGGTAACGGTTGCGCGAGTCCACGGAGGGCTCCACCCACGAAGGGTCCACGAAGAAGCAACCTTGTCTATTCCATCACGGCCGTCGCCCACGAAGGACTTGCCTCACTAGCGGTAGATCTTCACGAAGTAGGCGATCTCCTTGCCCTTACAAACTCCTTGGTTCAACTCCACAATCTTGTCGGAGGCTCCCAAGTGACACCTAGCCAATCTAGGATACACCACTCTCCAAGAAGTACCAAATGGTGTGTTGATGATGAACTCCTTGCTCTTGTGCTTCAAATGATAGTCTCCCCAACACTCAACTCTCTCTCACAAGATTTGGATTTGGTGGAAAGAAGATTTGAGTGGAAAGCAACTTGGGGAAGGCTAGAGATCCAGATTCATATGGTAGGAATGGAATATCTTGAGCTCAACACAAGTGTAGGTGGTTCTCTCTCAGAAAATGTGTATTGGAAGTGAAGATCTGTTCTGATGGCTCTCTCTCCACGAATGAAGAGTGGGTGGAGGGGTATATATAGCCTCCACACAAAATCTAACCGTTACACACAATCTGCCAAACTCGGTGGGACCAAATCGTTAAACTCGGTCGGACCGACTCATCAAACCTAGTGACCGTTAGGATTTTCGGTGGGACTGAGTTGCAACTCGGTAGGACCGATATGGTTAGGGTTAGGGCATAACGTAATCTCGGTGTGACCGATTACACAAACTCGGTGGGACCGATTTTGGTAATAAGCTAACCAGAGAGTTGGTCAGGCAAACTCGGTGGGATCGATTCGCTCTTTTCAGTGAGACCGAAATGTTACGAAAAGGAAATAGTGAGTTTACATTGCAATCTCGGTGGGACCGATCGCTCACTTCGGATGGACCGAAACGTTACAAAGGGAAACAGAGAAATTGCAATCCCATCTCGGTGAGACCGAGATCCCTATCGGTGAAACCGAATTGCTAGGGTTTGTGGCAGTGGCTATGACAAATGAAACTCGGTGGCGCCGGATGGAAAGAATCGGTGGGGCCGAGTTTGACTTTTGGTTTAGGTCAAATGTGGATGTGGGAAGATAGTTGAGGGTTTTTGGAGCATATCACTAAGCACATGAAGCAAGAGGCTCATTAAGCAACACCTCATCCCTCCTTGATAGTATTGGCTTTTCCTATGGACTCAATGTGATCTTGGATCACTAAAATATAAAATGTAGAGTCTTGATCTTGAAGTTTGAGCCAACACTTTGTCCTTATAATTTTGAGGGATCCACTTTCCTCATCCATGCCATTCCATCCATTGAGCTTTTCCTGAAATATTCATCTTGGAATAATGTTAGCTCAATGAGCTATATGTTGTTAGGAATTACCAAAACCACCCAGGGATAGTTGCACTTTCAATTAGTGGTTTGAGAACTCACATTAGAGAAAGGCTAGAAGGATATGTGTTTTTAAATATCAACCAAGTCTTGCAAAGGGCTTTGGCTCAAGAAAGTCGAAGCAAAGATCTTAAAGAAGTGCATAGATATAAAACTGATCATCCTAAGATGAATATGGTTGAATATGATAGTGACCACTCAGACGATGAGGTTGATATTTATGCTGCTGAATTTGTTTGCCATCTAAGGCCAAACCATTTACTTGCAATGATTTAAAGCCGATTCATAAGAATTATGATGAAGAGATGAAATTTACTTTCAACATTGGTAAGTGTGATAGAATATTTGAAGCTTTGTTGCAAGACTAGATTATTAGAATATCTCATACTTTACCGCCATTTGAAGAGCTGAAACGGCGTGCTTATTGCAAGTGTCATAATTCTTTTTCTCATGCGACTAACAATCGTTATGTTTTTCGACGATAGATACAATGGCCATTAATGATGGACGATTGATTTTTTTTCTGAGATGCAAGTTGACAAACAGCCTTTTCCAATGAATACCATAGATTTGGAGGGAAAGAAGCTGCTCATTCGGCTGGAGGTAGCTGAATCTTCTAATAAAGCTAATGTCATTGTTGGTGAGCCCAAGAAAGACAAGGCGGGCAACAAGGTCTTGGGGAGACAGGTTGTGCTTGATAAGCAACGCGATGGGAAGGAAGTGATCAAAATCACCATCAAGAACCCTACACTCGGGCGGCAACCACAAGTGCAAGAGAACACTCATGCCAAATTTATTAAGCCCAAGAGTCCAGAGGTTGGCAAGTGGAAGACGAATGAAGCTAAAGTGCATCGCAAGAAGATCAATCCAACTTTTGATATGTTGTTGTCCAAATATGTCAATAAAGCAGCCGATTCCAGCTCTAACCGGGCATCAAATTTGAAGCACTCAAGGTCACCTCCTTTGGAAGACTTTCAACATCATGCAAGGCCATATGGGTCGGGGGCACCAGGACCATGGATGGTGCCACCCCCCTATGCGCCATACTGTTGGGGAACGCAGTAATTTCAAAAAAATTCCTATGATCACGCAAGATCTATCTAGGAGAGGCATAGCAACGAGCAGGGAGGGTGTGTCCACGTACCCTCATAGACCGAAAGCGGAAGCGTTTTATCAACGCGGTTGATGTAGTCGTACGTCTTCACGATCCGACCGATCTCAGCACCGAACGTACGTCACCTCTGTGTTCAGCACATGTTCAGCTCAATGACGTCCCTCATACTCTTGATCCAGTTGAGGCCGAGAGAGAGTTCTGTCAGCACGACTGTGTGGTGACGGTGATGATGAAGTTACCGGCGTAGGGCTTCGCCTAAGCACTATGACGATATGACCGAGGTGTGTAACTATGGAGGGGGCACCGCACACGGCTAAGACAAATCTTGGGGTGCCTTTGAGGTGCTTCCCTTCCCCGTATATAAAGGAGGGAGGGAGGAGGCGGCCGGCCTAGGGGGCGCGCCAAGCATAGGGAGTCCTACTAGGACTCCCAAGTCCTAGTAGGATTCCCTTTCCTATTCGGAGTAGGAGAGAAGGAAAGAGAGGGAGAGGGAGAAGGAAAGGGCGGGCGCCCCCACCCCTTGTCCAATTCGGTTTGGGCAGGGGGAGGCACGCGCCACCTCTTGGCCCTTCTCCCCTCTCTCCACTAAAGCCCAATAAGGCCCATTACTTCTCCCGGTGAATTCCCGTAACTCCCCGGTACTCCGAAAAATACCCGAATCACTCGGAACCATTCCGATGTCCTAATATAGCCTTCCAATATATGAATCTTTACCTCTCGACCATTTCGAGACTCCCCGTCATCTCCGTGATCTCATCCGGGACTCTGAACAAACTTCGGTCATCAAATCACATAACTCATAATACAAATCGTCATCGAACGTTAAGCGTGCGGACCCTACGGGTTCGATAACTATGTAGACATGACCGAGATACATCTCCGGTCAATAACCAATAGCAGAACCTGGATGCTCATATTGGCTCCTACATATTCTACGAAAATCTTTATCGGTCAAACCGCATAACAACATACGTTGTTCCCTTTGTCATCGGTATGTTGCTTGCCCGAGATTCGATCGTTGGTATCATCATACCTAGTTCAATCTTGTTACCGGCAAGTCTCTTTACTCGTTCCATAATACTTTGTCCCGCAACTAACTCATTAGTCACATTGCTTGCAAGGCTTATAGTGATGAGCATTACAGAGAGAGCCTAGAGATACCTCTCCGAAACACGGAGTGACAAATCCTAACCTCGATCTATGCCAACCCAACAAATACCTTCGGAGGCACCTGTAGAGCATCTTTATAATCACCCATTTACGTTGTGACGTTTGATAGCACACAAAGTACTCCTCCGGTATTCTGGAGTTGCATAATTTCATAGTCTGAGGAACATGTAAAAGTCATGAAGAAAGTAGTAGCAATGAAACTGTAACGATCATAATGCTAAGCTAACGAATGGGTCTTGTCCATCACATCATTCTCCTAATGATGTGATCTCGTTCATCAAATGACAACACATGTCTATGGTTAGGAAACATAATCATCTTTGATAAACGAGCTAGTCAAGTAGAGGCATACTAGGGACACTTATGTTTTGTCCATGTATTCACACATGTACTAAGTTTCTGGTTAATACAATTCTAGCATGAATAATAAACCTTTATCATGAAATAAGGAAATAAATAATAACTTTATTATTGCCTCTAGAGCATATTTCCTTTAGTATCCCGCTTGCACTAGAGTCAATAATCTAGATCACGTCACCATGTGATTAACACCAATAGTTCACATCACCATGTAATTAACACCCATAGTTCACATCGCCATGTGACCAATACCCAAAGGGTTTACTAGACTCAACAATCTAGTTCACATCGTTATGTGATTAACACACAAAGAGTACTTAGGTGTGATCATGTTTTGCTTGTGAGAGAAGTATAGTCAACGAGTCTGCCATATTCAGATCCTTATGTATTTTGAAAATTTCTATGTCTACAATGCTCTGCACAGAGCTACTCTAGCTAATTGCTCCCACTTTCAATATGTATCCAGATTGAGACTTAGAGTCATCTGGATCAGTGTCAAAGCTTGCATCGACGTAGCCCTTTACGACGAACCTTTTTATCACTTCCATAACCGAGAAACATATCCTTATTCCACTAAGGATAATTTTGACCGTTGTCCAGTGATCCACTCGTGGATCACTATTGTACCCTCTTGCCAAACTCATGGTGAGTTACACAATAGGTCTGGAACACAACATAGCATACTTTATAGAACCTATGACTGAGGCATAGGGAATGACTTTTCATTCTCTTTCTATTTTCTGCTGTGGTCGGGTTTTGAGTCTTTACTCAATTTCACACCTTGCAATACAGGCAAGAACTCCTTCTTTGACTGTTCCATTTTGAACTACTTCAAAATCTTGTCAAGGTATGTACTCATTTAAAAAACTTATCAGGCACTTTGATCTATCTCTATAGATCTTGATGCTTAATATGTAAGCAGCTTCACCGAGGTCTTTCTTTGAAAAAAACCTTTCAAGCACTCCTTTATGATTTCCAGAAAATTCTACATCATTTCCGATCAACAATATGTCTTTCACATATACTTATCAGAAAAACTGTAGTGCTCCCACTCACTTTCTAGTAAATATAGGCTTCACCATAAGTCTGTATAAAACCATATGCTTTGATCATCTTATCAAAGCGTATATTCCAACTCCGAGATGCTTGCACCAGTTCATAGATGGATCGCTGGAATTCGCACACTTTGTTAGCACCTTTAGGATTGAGAAAACCTTCTGGTTGCATCATATACAACTCTTCTTTAATAATTACATTAAGGAATGCAGTTTTGACATCCATTTGCCAGATTTCATAAAATGCGGCAATTGCTAACATGATTTGGACAGACTTGAAGCATCGATACGAGTGAGAAAATCTCATCGTAGTCAACACCTTGAACTTGTCAAAAACCTTTTGCGACAATTCGAGCTTTGTAGATAGTAACACTACTATCAGCGTCCGTCTTCCTCTTGAAGATACATTTATTCTCAATGGCTTGCCGATCAGCGGGCAAGTCAACCAAAGTCTATACTTTGTTCTCATACATGGATCCCATCTCAGATTTCATGGCCTCAAGCCATTTTGCAGAATCTGGGCTCATCATCGCTTCCTCATAGTTCGCAGGTTCACCATGGTCTAGTAACATGACTTCCAGAACAGGATTACTGTACCACTCTGGTGCGGACCGTACTCTGGAAGACCTACGAGGTTCTGTAGTAACTTGATCTGAAGTTTCATGATCATCATCGTTAGCTTCCTCACTAATTTTTGTAGGAATCACTGGAACTGATTTATGTGATAAACTACTTTCCAATTCGGGAGAAGGTACAATTACCTCATCAAGTTCTACTCTCCTCCCACTCACTTCTTTCGAGAGAAAACTCCTTCTCTAGAAAGGATCCATTCTTAGCAACAAAGATCTTGCCTTCGGATCTATGATAGAAGGTGTACCCAACAGTTTCTTTTGGGTATCCTATGAAGACACACTTCTCCGATTTGGGTTTGAGCTTTATCAGGCTAAAACTTCTTCACATAAGCATTGCAACTCCAAGCTTTAAGAAACGATAGCTTAGGTTTGTTGCTAAACCACAGTTCATACGGTGTCGTCTGAAAGGATTTTTAGACGGTGCCCTATTTAACGTGAATGCAGTTGTCTCCAATGCATAATCCCAAAACGATAGTGGTAAATCGGTAAGAGACATCATAGATCGCACCATATCTAATAAAGTACGGTTACGACGTTCGAACACACCATTACGCTGTGGTGTTCCAGGTGGCGTGAGTTGTGAAACTATTCCACATTGTTTCAAATGAAGACCAAACTCATAACTCAAATATTCACCTCCACGATCAGATCGTAGAAAATTTATTTTCTTGTTATGATGATTTTCTACTTCACTCTGAAATTCTTTGAACTTTTCAAATGTTTTAGACTTATGTTTCATCAAGTAGATATACCCATATCTGCTCAAATCATCTGTGAAGGTCAGAAAATAACGATACCCGCCGTGAGCCTCAATACTCACCGAACCGCATACATCAGTATGTATTATTTCCAAAAAGTTAGTTGCTCGCTCCATTGTTCCGGAGAACAGAGTCTTAGTCATCTTGCCCTCGAGGCATGGTTCGCAAGCATCAAGTGGTTCATAATCAAGTGATTCCAAAAACCCATCAGCATGGAGTTTCTTCATGCGCTTTACACCAATATGACCTAAACGGCAGTGCCACAAATAAGTTACACTATCATTATTAACCTTGCATCTTTTGGCTTCAATATTATGAATATGTGTATGACTACGATCGAGATTCAATAAAACCATTTATATTAAGTGTATGACCATAGAAGGTTTTATTCATGTAAACAGAACAACAATTATTCTTTGACTTAAATATAAACATGATCCAATCATATTCATGCTCAACGCAAACACCAAATAACATTTATTTTAGATTCAACACTAATCCTGAAGGTAAAAGGAGTGTGCGATGGTGATCTTATCAACCTTGGAATCATTTCCAATACACATCGTCACCTCGTGCTTAACTAGTCTCTGTTTATCTTAGAACTCCTTTTCGTGTTACTACTCTTAGTAACTGAACCAGTATCAAATACCGAGGGGTTGCTATAAACACCAGTAAAGTACACATCAATAACATGTATATCAAATATAGCTTTGTTCACTTTGCCATCCTTCTTATCCACCAACTATCTAGGGTAGTTCCACTTCCAGTGACCATTTCCTTTGAAGTAGCAGCACTCAGTTTTAGGCTTGGATCTAGCTTTGGGTTTCTTCATGGGAGTGGCAACTTGCTTTCCATTCTTCTTGAAGTTCCCTTTCTTTTCCTTTGCCCTTTTACTTGAAACTAGTGGTCTTGTCAACCATCAACACTTGATGCTTTTCCTTGATTTCTACCTTTGCCAATTTCAGCATCGCGAAGAGCTCGGGAATCGTTTTTGTCATCCCTTGCATATTATAGTTCATCACGAAGTTCTAGTAGCTTGGTGATTGTGACTAGAGAACATTATCAATCACTATATTATCTGGAAGATTAATTCCCACTTGATTCAAGCGATTGTAGTACCCAGACAATCTGAGCACATGCTCATTGTCCTCCATCTTGTAGGCTAAGTACTGTCAGAGGTCTCATACCTCTCGACACAGGTATGAGTCTGAAATACTAATTTCAACTTTTGGAACATCTCGTATGCTCCAT
Source organism: Aegilops umbellulata (assembly GCA_032464435.1). Classification (NCBI taxonomy): domain Eukaryota; kingdom Viridiplantae; phylum Streptophyta; class Magnoliopsida; order Poales; family Poaceae; genus Aegilops; species Aegilops umbellulata. The sequence goes on along the minus strand of CP136058.1, from coordinate 5,339,002 downwards.
GGCGTTCAAAACATTTTTGAAGTCCCGGTTTTAAGCCGTAAAGCATGGTGCACTAAACTATCAAGTAGTCATCATATCGAGTTTGCCAAATGTTCATAATGTTTGCATATACTCCTGCAATAGGTCTGTCACCTAGCGGTGCATCAAGGACATAATTCTTCGGTGCAGCAATGAGGATAATCCTCAGATCACCGACCTTGTCCGCACCATTGCTACTATCATCTTTCATCTTGCAGCTATTGATCTACACCATAGATATGCAAATACTATTAGGACTAAGTTCATGATAAATTTAAGTTCAATTAATCATATTACTTAAGAACTACCACTTAGATAGACAACCCTCTAGTCATCTAAATGATCACGTGATCCATATCAACTAAACCATGTCCGATCATCACGTGAGATGGAGTAGTTTTCAATGGTGAACATCACTATGTTGATCATATCTACTATATGATTCATGTTCGATCTTCCGATCTCGGTGTTCCGAGGCCATATCTGCTAAGCTTGTCAAGTTTAACCTGAGTATTCTACACGTGCAAAACTGGCTTGCACCCGTTGTATGTGAACGTCGAGCTTATCACACCCGATCATCACGTGGTGTCTCGGCATGAGAAACTGTAGCAACGGTGCATACTCAGGAAGAACACTTATACCTTGAAATTTAGTGAGGGATCATATTATAATGCTACCGCCATACTAAGCAAAATAAGATGCATAAAGGATAAACATCACATGCAATCAATATAAGTGATATGATATGGCCATCATCATCTTGTGCCTTTGATCTCCATCTTCAAAGCACCGTCATGATTACCATTGTCACCGGCTTGACACCTTGATCTCCATCGAAGCATCGTTGTCGTCTCGCCAACAATTGCTACTACGACTATCGCTACCGCTTAGTGATAAAGTAAAGTAATTGCATGGCAATTGCATTTCATACAATAAAGTGACAACCATATGGCTCCTGCCAGTTGCCGATAACTGTTACAAAACATGATCATCTCATACAACAAATTATATATCATCGCGTGTTGACCGTATCACATCACAACATGCCCTGCAAAAACAAGTTAGACGTCCTCTACTTTGTTGTTGCAAGTTTTACGTGGCTGCTAAGGGCTTAGAAAGAACCGTTCTTACCTACGCATCAAAACCACAACGAATTTTCGTCAAGTGTGCTGTTTTAACCTTCAACAAGTACCGGGCATAGTCAAACTCGATTCAACTAAAGTTGGAGAAACAGACACCCACTAGCCACCTGTGTGCGAAGCACGACGGTAGAACTAGTCTCATGAACGCGGTCATGTAATGTCGGTCTGGGCCGCTTCATCCAACAATACCGCCTAATCAAAATATGACATGCTGGTAAGCAGTATGACTATTATCGCCCACAACTCTTTGTGTTCTACTCGTGCATATAACATCTACGCATAGACCTGGCTCGGATGGCACTGTTGGGGAACGCAGTAATTTCAAAAAAAATTCCTACGATCACGCAAAATCTATCTAGGAGAGGCATAGCAACGAGTGGGGAGAGTGTGCTGCGTACCCTCGTAGACCGAAAGCGGAAGCGTATTATCAACGCGGTTGATGTAGTCGTACGTCTTCACGATCCGACCGATCTCAGCACCGAACGTACGGCACCTCCGTGCTCAGCACACGTTCAGCTCGATAACGTCCCTCGTACTCTTGATCCAGTTGAGGCCGAGGGAGAGTCCCGTCAGCACGACGGTGTGGTGACGGTGATGATGAAGTTACCGGCGCAGGGCTTCGCCTAAGCAGTACGACGACGTGACCGAGGTGTGTAACTGTGGAGGGGAGCACCGCACACAGCTAAGAAAAATCTTGGGGTGCCTTTGGTGTGCTCCCCTCCCCTGTATATAAAGGAGGGAGGGAGGAGGCGGCCGGCCTAGGGGGCACGCCAAGCATAGGGAGTCCTACTAGGACTCCCAAGTCCTAGTAGGATTCCCTTTCCTATTTGGAGTAGGAGAGAAGGAAAGAGAGGGAAAGGGAGAAGGAAAGGAGGGGCGCCCCCACCCCTTGTCCAATTCAGTTTGGGCAGGGGGAGGTGCGCGCCACCTCTTGGCCCTTCTCCCCTCTCTCCACTAAAGCCCAATAAGGCTCATTACTTCTCCCGGTGCATTCCCGTAACTCCCCGGTACTCCGAAAAATACCCGAATCACTCGGAACCATTCCGATGTCCGAATATAGCCTTCCAATATATGAATCTTTACCGCTCAACCATTTCGAGACTCCTCGTCATTGTCGGTGTCAAAACCGGCGGATCTCGGGTAGGGGGTCCCGAACTGTGCGTCTAAGGCGGATGGTAATAGGAGGCGGGGGACACGATGTTTACCCAGGTTCGGGCCCTCTCGATGGAGGTAATACCCTACTTCCTGCTTGATTGATCTTGATGATATGAGTATTACAAGAGTTGATCTACCACGAGATCGTAGAGGCTAAACCCTAGAAGCTAGCCTATTGTTATGATTGTTGTTGTCCTATGGACTAAACCCTCTGGTTTATATAGACACCGGAGGGGGCTAGGGTTACACAGAGTCGGTTACAAGGGAGGAGATCTACATATCCGGACACAGGACGAAGTCTTCAATCTTGTATCTTCATAGTCCAACAGTCCGGCCAAAGTACATAAACCGGCTGTCCGAGGACCCCCTAATCCAGGACTCCCTCAGTAGCCCCTGAACCAGGCTTCAATGACGATGAGTCCGGCGCGCAGATTGTCTTCGGCATTGCAAGGCGGGTTCCTCCTCCGAATACTCCATAGAAGATTTTGAACACAACACTACAAAAAAAGACACATCCATGACATTTTGGGCCGAATGATTTTTTTCTGTCATACATATGACACTTCTATGACGATAATTGTGACAAAACCCGGTATCATCATAGATGTGGTGGGGTCCTACTTCTATGACAAAAAATCATGACAGAAAATGGGCTTTTCGTCCTGGGCGGGCCGGAGATGCAGCTGCATGACATTCTTTGGGCCGTCCATGACGGAAAAAACCGTGGTAGAAGCGAGGGGGAGGAAAATTTTGGGCAGTTCCCGGTTACGGTGGGAGGTCGGGGGCCGAGTGATGCGCGTTTCTGTTGTACACGTACGCGCGTGTGTGCGAGGCATTGGCTCTAACTGAACCCGAGCGAGGCGTTGGGCTCTAACTGAACCCGAGCGATTGCACTTAGGCTACACGTTACTGAACCCGAGCGATCGATCGATGGCTGTTAACTGAACCCGATCGAGCGATTCCTTCGCTACTGCTGCTAACTGAAGCCGATCGATGCTGCCTCTGGGATGAACAATGAGTGTTGCAGGGGGGATTTGGATGAACTGTGAGCACTGGCGTTGCCTCTGGATGAACAGGACCCCATGGTGTGGTGGAGGGCTGGATGAACAGTAGACGGTGGAGGGGTGCCCGTGTAGGGGTGGTTGAAAAGGACCCCATGGTGTGGAGGGCTGGATGAACAGTAGACGATGGAGGGGTGCCCGTGGAGGGGTGGTCGAACAGGACCCCGTGGTGTGGAGGGCTGGATGAACAGTAGAGGGTGGAGGGTGCCCGTCGAGGGGTGGTTGAACAGTAGCCGGTGGAGTAGTGCGCGGTGGAGGCTGGATGAACAGGAGCCCGTGGAGGCTGGAGGAGGTCGACGGTAGCCTGTGGAGGCTGGACGAGGTCGACGGTGGAGATGAACAGTATCCCGTGGAGTCCCGTTTTGAGGTACGCCACACCCCTCCCGATGAACAAGACCCCCGTTTCGACTGTAGCGCTCCAACACAAGTCCGTTTCCTCCGTTTTGCGGTACGCCACACCCCCTCCCAATCAACAGGACCCCCGTTTCGACCATACGAGGTCCGTTTCCTCCGTTTTGGGGTACGCCAGACCCCTCCCGATCAACAGGACCCCGTTCTGAACGTAGAGGTCAGTTTCCTCCGTTGTGCGGTACTCCAGGCCTCGTTTCCATCGCCTGTTCCGTCCAAGCCCTCCCGATGAACACAACCACGCATTCCGTTCCGACCCAGCCGGTTGGCTCCCACGCGTGCCGTTGCCTCCCGATGAACACGACGCATTCCGTTGCCTCCCCATGAACACGTCGCATTCCGTTGCCTCCCCATGAACATGACGACGACGCTATTTCTCCGTTCCGACCCAGCCATGTACACGAGTCCTGGCCGTACATATGCGCGAGTAGGCGTTCGAGACCTCGCCCGTATGTACACATACGTGGCCGTATTTTATTTCTTGCACCCTGGCCGCTGTACGTACGTGTACATGCTACGTGCGCGCCTCTACTACGACACGTACGCGCCTCTACTACGACACGTGTGCGCCTCTACATCCACCAGTATATATGTACGTACACGTTCGCGACCAGAATGACAACGCTGCGTACGCTTCGACCAGGTGGGTCCCGACTGTCAGGCACTTCCTTGCCTGCGAAGATGTAGCTGGTGGGTCCCAGCAGTCAGGGGGGCGAATCATTTTTTTTTTGCCCGGACGCACTTCCTTACGTGCGAAGATGTAGCTGGTGGGTCCCAGCCGTCAGGGGGGAACGTTTTTTCGCGAAATACAGTGGCCCATCCGGTGGGTCCCAGCTGTCAGGTGGAGGAATCATTATTTTCCGCGTAATGAGGAGGCACTTCCTTGTGGCTGCCGTGGACCCAGCTGTCAGCCTCTCCACGTATAGTACTCTTCCGATGGAAGTCGGTCGTTGACCACATTGACCACGCCGCGCCGAGAGCACCACGGCGGTGGAAGACGGCGAGGCCTAGGAAGGGGATGACACGGAGCCGGGGAAGACGCGGCAGTGGAAGCCCGCGCGGAGAGGAGTACGAGGGTTCACTGGTTCGGCTGCGATGTGAGGCTGCTGTCGTCGCATAATAACAGGGGGTGTGGGTGAGTAGAGGGATGGCCTGGCCAGCGGTGGGAGTAGTACGGGGCGGTGAGGCCTCCGCGGCATCACAGCCGGCCACGGGAGGCAGGAGCACGCGAGACGACCGGCGCTGCTTTGGGCGGCTGGAGCAAGAAGAACAGAGGTTGAAGAAGCACTACAGCCGTTGGATGGACATCGTACGATCACTGCAGCTAGAATCATTTATATTGACTAAGTTGACAAAGCCCTTGGTACGCGTCAACTTAGTAGGCCCACAGCTCGGATTTGGCAGAGAACATACAGCCCATTTGCGATTTGTAAGAATGTACAACCCATTTTTTAATTCTAATGGAATTTACTACAACCCATTTACAGTTTGTTAAAAGTACAGCCCAACTTCTAGATAGGACAACGATTAATAATTTCAAACAACCGCTCAAAACAGAATTCAAAAAAAATCCCACATTTTGATGGGATCCAAAATATTTTTATCCGAAATTTCTAGTCAGGTTAAATATAATTTCAAAATAAAGTTGTATTACGTTAAAATCCAACGAAATATTGCGCGCGCAACAAGTAATGAAATTAAAATTTTCAAATTCCAACAATAATATATTTTTCAAAGTAATTACGTGTTTGGTGCATAGTAACTGTCCAGTTATTATAATTACATCCCATTTATTATTTCTTAAAGTCCATTTTCTTGTTTAGCCTAATGCATACCTGCTAGGAAAGTTTGCAGCCCAACGGGGTGGAGAATAACAAGTTGACTCGGATATTGTGTACAACTGTCGACCCAGTTGCATTGCTGATGTTGAAAAAAAGGCCTGTGTAGTACAGTACAACCTAACATGGTTACTCAGCCCACATTCAGCGACGCCGGAAAGGCCCAAACAAGGCTTCTGTACAACTTTTTGAAGTCACTGAGCTCAATTAATAACTTAAGAAAAAAAGTTAGATCACAGTGGAACCTAATTAAAAGCTGTCACGACCAAATAAATAATTCAACGGGTCCCACTTGTGCGTGTGCGCGTGTGTGTGTGCGTGTGTGTGTGTGTGTGTGAGAGAGAGAGAGAGAGAGAGAGAGATAGAGAGACCCATCGTTCGATGCTCGTAAATACATCTTTCAGCCATATGCATTGATGATGCTCAGTAAAAACTTATATAGTTGACACAATCATATAGAACATCATAGCACACTGAACTTGCATACAAAAATTTCACGCAGGCGACACAATCAGGATGGAAGCAGTGGATCGCTACGGGAAGGGCTATGTTGAAACCAATGAGTCGTACATAACGGTTCATCATCTTTATCAATGACGGGGAAATATCTTGAATGTTGTGCAAAGAAAACAGACAGACAACACAATAAGTTCTGCTAGCACATTAAGTTGACGTACAACACTTTCTAAAAGAAGTTCAGGTACAAAATTAGAACAGGTCACAATCAAATGTACTGGCATATCAGTGCTTCACACCCATAACTCGGATTTAACTAGTATCTGACAAGATTCAGTTGTTAGCTCAAATTAGAGCACATCCAGACAGCCAGCCCTGCCTCTTCTCCCAAAGAAGCAGTGGCCTCCGCCGCGCGATGGAGTAGGTCCTGTGCCATCCATCGTTCCGAGCAACACGGGGAAAGTATGACGTTGATTCCTGTAATGGACGTCGTCGACGGACCCTGGCACCAGCGGTGGCGGCAGGACTTCGATTGATGGATTGACCACTTCTTCAACATGCACGCACACTCGATACAGGTACATCCCTAACGTGGTCCGCGGCGGCCTTGGTGGCGACGATTAGTGCAACCCTGGTTCCTGCACCGGTATCTCAACACCAATCACCTTCGGTATGGTGGACGACTTCTTCATCCATGCCATAACCGTCAGAGCCCAGCTGTCTGGAGGAACAAACATACTTACGAGCTCACCTCCAAGGTCGTTGATAAGCTCATTCATGGACTTGCTGTTCCAAGCACGTCGAGGCATGCCGTGGAAGGTAAGCTTTGTTAAAAACTCAAGCTCAGAGGGCACCAGCGCGCCATCGCAGAACAAACGCCGGGAAGATTCGAACACACGACTGCAGTCGAAAGTTGTCCGGAACCTGACGAAGAAATCAGCCGGTGGCGGACAGACTTCGATGAGCAAGTCACTTATTTGGATGCCGTGCACAATGCCAAGAGCTTTGACAAGGTCGTCCGGCGAGACGGGAGGCCGGTCGCCGTTGATGGTTACCATCAACACTTTGCCGGCAAACTGGTCATCAAGCGCCACCATGCCACTGTTGAGCGACAGCACGCAGCGACCGAAGGCAGGACGGACCTCAGGATCTCCGTCTCGGAGATCCGCGTTGATAGGCGACATGATAGTGCGCTTGAGTACAGGGAGTACAGGAGGGGGATTTGGGGGAACTGGAGTAGGAATTGAGATTCCAGAGGTGGGGGAGGGGCGGGAGACTGGGGATGAAAAGGTAGCATGAATTTCGAGCACGCGCCAATATGCTCTCGGCGCGCAAGCGCACGAAAACACCGGTGGCACCCACATGTCGGCCTAAGAGTCCTTATTCTTTCTTTTTTCGAGAGCCCCACCTTTTTTTTCAGGATCTTTTGAGAGCCCGGCCTGAGAGTCATAATTGACCTGTTTGGCATTGCGTTACTACTCGGCCCATATTCGACGACACCTCACTGGCCCAAACAAGTGTACATCATCGAAAAGACACTGAGCTCAAATTATATAACTTGAAAAAAGGAGATATACTCTGAACACTAGAGAATGGTGATGCCCTCATTTAGCCCACCAGTAGTTCGAGACAATAAACAGTTCGAAACAACGATATAGACAACATTCAAACACTGACTAGTGACTACTACTGACATAAACAGCAAGACATGATAGTTCATAAGAAGTCTTGCTACACCACCAAAACACACCCATCTACAGCGCTCAGACTCTCGTGATCCAGACGAGAATGACATTCTAAACAGAAGCAACTATTACATAGTAAGAGTGACATAGACGAGGATGACCAAATGACAAGGAATATGCATAACAAAAGAAAGAACTACCCATCCAGAACCAGCAGCAAAGACAACAAAGTCATTCGAAGAGATGATCCAACACCATCATAATTTGCAGCCCCGCTTCAGCGACCAGTGATCCGGAGACACCAGTACTCCACCCTTTTGATGCAACAGCCCAATTACCTATCAACCTGAAGGCTTGAACCACATCACCGCCTGTCGTAACTGAGACATCCAAGGATCAAAGTTAATCCGGATGCCTTTGTCATTCTCACCTTCTTTTGGCTGCAGGCTGTATCGTTGGTAATCAGGGGAGTTTGCTCCCGAACTCCTAGGGCTCGCCGTGTAGACACAGTTTTCCATAGCAAATAGAGCCTCTCTGCCATCAAGGTCCTTGCCAACGGTGATCTCCTGGTTAATCGGATAATTGAGCCCGAGAAACAGAGAGTGTGAACCAAGGCTGTTTACCCGCCTCCAACTAAAAAATCCTGAAGGCCCCAACAAGCTGGTATCCTGCTCATAGATGTAACAGCCACTGTCCGGATACTCACGTATTACACGGTGCTTGTATACAGTGGGGTTTTTGCAATATAACTTTTCTGGCTCATGTGTCCGAATGATCATCAGTCTTTTGCCATCGTCTGATCGAGCGAGGAACTAGTTGTGCTTCCCTATTTTTGGCAAAGGTGGTGTGATTACAAAGGGCAGTAACTGTAGGGACACTGCATCATATCAAAAAGGACATGCATTGTTAATGTAAGATCAGCATTGTTCAGAGTATGAGTAGGATAATGCAAGAAACAACATTGATATGTCCCAGTTGGAACTGGGAGGAAAATACAGGGAAATGTATACTGGGTTCAAAAATATAGAAGTGCCATGCATGGCTATACTCATGTTATCTCGCAATCGATTCTTCACAGGAAACTACCATGTCATGCATGTTATGTAATCATGTTCTATCCTCACAAACAAATTCTTCAAGGTAACTAATAGACCATGCATTGTTATATACTCGTGTTTTGTGGGCAAAATTTTTGTGAAGATATTATTCTAGCCATTGATTGCTCAAGGGCGAATATGTATGTACACATGGTAAGCATTGCAGGATTTCACTACTTCCAAATATAGAGTTCTCCATATGCACATTTACTTCCCTAATGTATGGTTAGATGAAACCAACAGTGTGGTGCATGTTTCTACATCATGAAAATGAGGAAACTAACATGGCCATTGATACACAGTCATATTTAGTAGTAGTATATAGATTACTGTAAAATAAGGATAATATCCATATATTCCTAACCGTTTGAGTATTCAGGGTACAAATTGGCTGTAATGACATGGTCACAATCGCATGAATTAACTCATTCCAAATATAGCTGAACTATGGCGTCTCTAATACATTGCCATAGTTCTACTCAAATTCTGCTCAAACAGGGATATGCCAATCATCACAAAAAGTTCAAACAATGTCATGGTGTCATCATTAACATGAGACGGAAACAACTTACACGCGCCGTCCCAGCAATATGTGGTGCCATCTGCTTTGTCGATCGCGTAGATGATGCCATTGTGTTCAATAGCATAACAGAAGTGTGTATCAGCTTTGACGATGATCCACTGCGAGCCGAGTTGTCTCCAGCTAAAGAAGGCACCGGCGTAAAGATAGGCGAGTCCGCGGTCGAACAAGGCAATTAGCTTGAAGTCTGCGTAATTCGCATGTCGTGTGGGCACTTGGCATATTACAATCTTCTGCAAAACAAGGTCCGTCCAACTAACGTATTAATCTAGATGACTTGGACCGCGATGGTAATACTCTATATAATCCAACGGAGGAAGGATAATCTCATGGGAGGTCTGGAAGTTCACGAGCACCAACTTGTTACCGTCTTCTCTGAAGGCGGCCATCCAGTGGGAGTTCATGCCGACCCAGTACATACCTGCCAAGAAGTTTCAGGCGATGGTGATCGGATCGATGTCGAGGGAAATGATGTACGGCGACCCACTACATACCTGCAAAGAAGTTTCGGCTAATGGAGATTGGATTAAAGTCGAGGGGCATCATGCACGCCTCCGTATCATGGTGAGCCAATCTCGCAAGACCAGATAGCAGCAAGTAGGGTGTCTTGAAAAGCTTAGGCCTCGCTTCGACGATGGCCGTGTTCATGTCCCTCGAGCATGCAACCAGCCGCAGGGCGCTCAACATATCCATACACAAACAACAGAGGTCGAGGATGTCACTGGGGAGGTTGGTCCAATCGCGGCTCATATGGATGTTGTGCGGTTCGCGTTCGGCCATGGTGGAGTTTGGAAGGGGGCTTGATTTACGGGGGAGAAGGATGTCGGTGCTGGAGCGGCTAGCGAGGGAATAGTGGTACTGGGGGAGGCGAGTGAGGCGACGGTACACTGGGGCACAGTGAGATGGAGACGGAGACGGAGAAGGAGATGGAGATGGAGTGGTGCTATGGGAGTGGAGAGGGAGACGAGGCGAGGCGCCAATGTGCTGTACATCGGCGGTGACAGACTGCATAGTACACAGGGTGAGGCTGACTTTGGTAACCCGAACACGTCGCCTGGACTAGTGTCACGCGCAGGGTGTTGTCACTTCACTGTGAGGACCTGATGAATAGTATTTTGACCATCAAGTGTACCATAGTTGTACTACTACTACTACTAGTAGTAGGAACATGAGTACTCCAGTATTGTATAGCGGAAATAGGTCTGCCGTGCTAGCATTCATGTTCACTTCATCATTCAGGTATCATCCATATTGCGAGCAGAACCAAATTCTCGTGCATGGCCAATCAACGCCCTTCCGCGATGCATGCAGTGGTCGTTCTGGTGCATGAAGGACGGCATGCAGATCGTTCCACACTTGAGAAGAGGAAAAATGGAAAGGTAGAATGCGGTAGCAGAGGAAGAGAACGCTGGCTAACAAAGCTGGGAGGGGATCGAGTAGGAAGTTAATGCTCCACGCCTAAAGGTTTTGGGAAAACCTGATTTTCATAAGGTGACTTATACTCACCTAAACGGAGGGAGTATTCCTTAACCAGAGAATGCTGTGTCTCCCACTCACGCGCTCAAAAAAAAACTACGACACATTTTTTTATCTGTTTGCATAGGTCCCACCTATCAGGAAGGATGGGCACGTACACGAATAGGTACGACTCATCAGTCTACTCGCATAGCCTTTTCGTTTAGTCTACCTAGCCGTCTAATCAACTGCCTGCACGCCACTTATCCCATTTACTTCTCCATCGGGAACCGATTCTCCTTGACTTCTTCACCTCCCCTTCGTCTTCATTTGCATCCAAACCCCACTGCGTTCACATTGTTTTAACCTCTTTAAATAATCATCTACTACTTCAGTTAGACTAGCCATCCAATCCTAATTCTCCAAACCATAGCCCTCCGTTCCAGCGGTTCCAAATGGCGAAAGAGATCGAGATGCAAGTTTTTAGCGTCCAACATGTCCTCGTCGAAGGCTCGATGCGCATAGTTGCCACCGTCACCGTCCACCCAATGGTTGTTCGGCAGTGGATCAACAATGTATCCAAATCCCTCAAAAAGGTAGAGACGAG